>JASDDO010000018.1:435412352-438134960 GCA_030015575.1 Agapanthus africanus
AGGGGTGTTTATATAGGGTTAGGCTAGGGTTAGGGTTTTAATTAAAAAAATATAAAAATTATATAAAAAACATTAAAAAATCATTAAATTTTGGAGTAAAAGAGATTTAATGGGCATTTGATAACCGATCTGGGAATTTAGTGTATGCAGGTGAGAAGACCAGGTCAACACGGACTTTTTCCGTGTTGACGACTCGGCCGTCCGGCCGAGTCGGGCCGAGTCGAAGGCTCGTCGGGTGGGGGTTTTCCTGGGGTGAATTTTGGTGTATTTATTTTTATTGTGTTCAGTATAAATTTTGTGAGTTATGGCTGTTTGACTGTTGACTTTTCAAAAAAATTAAAACAAAATAATATAAAAATAATGTGGGGCATGGGATTTGAACTCTTGTGGCTAGGTTCAGTAGTGCAAGGTATTACCAATGAGCTACAAGCTCCTTCTTGTAATTATGGAATGAAATAAATACTTAAAGAGATATCAGCTGTAATAAATACTCCAAGTATACATTGAATTTAAATCAATTCTTTGTACATTAAAAATAAAGTTGTTACAGTCTACCCTCCTTACAAAAATTTCGTCCTCGAAATTTACAACTTTTATTTGAGAACTAGTTTACAATGAGGTGTGGATATCTAGTACGCATTTCATCCTCCCTTTCCCAAGTGGACTCTCCTGGTGTGTCTTTCCTCCACATCACTCGAACCAAGTTAACTTCCTTGTTCCGAAGTGTCTTCACTTTCCTGTCCAGGATCTCCACAGGCTGTTGCTCACAAGACAAGTCGGGCTGTAAAGTGAGCTCGGAATGATCGAGAACATGGCTGGGGTCACTCACATACTTTCTGAGTTGGGTATGTGGAACACATTATGCACTCCTTCCAATGAGGGTGGAAGCGCTAAATGGTATGCCATTTCACCGATTCGTTCGAGTATGTCGAACGGTCTAATGTATCTCGGACTTAGCTTAACCAGTCTTTCAAATCGGATCACTCCGCGGTTCGGAGATATTTTCAGGAGTACATGATCTTATGGCTGGAACTCCAAGTGTCGCCTCTTTGCATCAGCCCAGTGTTTCTGTCGATCTTGGGCTATGCGCATCCTTTCCTTGATAGTACGAACTATATCAACAGTTGCTACTATCATCTCCGGTCCAAGAAGTTCCCTATCTCCGATTTCGTCCCAACTTAATGGCGATCGACACTTCCTTCCATACAATGCTGCAAAAGGTGCCATTCCTATGCTTGCTTGGTAGCTGTTGTTGTACGAAAACTCCACAAGATGTAGGTGATCTTCCCACGATCCTTTGAAGTCTAGCATACATGCTCTGAGCATATCTTCCAAGATCTGAATAGTTCGTTCCGACTGACCATCTGTTTGTGGATGATAAGCCGTGCTGAAGTTCAGACTTGTTCCCAAGCTTGCTTGCAGACTCTGCCAAAATTGCGATCGGAACCTGGTGTCACGATCGGAGACAATGCAGACCGGTATTCCATGAAGTCTCACAATTTCCTGTATGAGTTCATGGGTATCAGAGATAGTACATTATGAAGAGTTTTAAATCTAAATTAGGTTATTACCTCCATGTACTTCTTCGCTAGTGTCTCAGTTGATTGGCCAACTCGAAATGGGATGAAGTGAGCCGACTTTGTGAGTTGATCCACAATGACCCATATGGCATCGTTACCCTTTGTTCTGCGAGGAAGAGCAGTCACAAAGTCCATCGTGATGTGTTGCCACTTCCATTCTGGGATTGGTAACGGTTGAAGTAATCCAGCAGTCCTGTGATGTTCAGCCTTTACTTGCTGACACACCAAGCATTTTGCGACGCTTCTGGCTACTTCACGCTTCATTCCATGCCACCAATAATTTTGACGTAGATCTTTGTACATTTTGGTACCTCCAGGATGTACTGAGTAGGGAGAGTTGTGAGCTTCTTTCATTAACTCTTCCCGAACAGGACCTTTTGGTACACACAATCTGCTGCCGTATCTCAAAGATCCGTCTTCATGGATGATGAAATCTGTTCTGAGTCCATTCTCCACTTGTTTTCTGATCTTTTGCAACTTAGCATCGCTGGCTTGAGCTGCTTTGATCTGATTGACAATGGTTGATTGAACTTGTAAATTCGTCAAACTTGAAGCATTACCTGGCATGACTACTTCAATCTTCATCTGATGCAAGTTTTGTCGAAGCTTCCACCAAGCGGTGAGATTCATTGCTAATGGTTGGCGACTAAGAGCATCAGGTACTACATTCACTTTCCCTGGGTGATATTGCAAGTTGATGTCAAAGTCCACCATGAGTTCTAACCATCTTCTCTGCCACATATTCAACTCCTTCTGAGTAAACACATATTTTAAGCTCTTATGATCTGTGTAGATGTTCACTCGTTCACCAAGTAGGTAATGACGCCAAATCTTGAGAGCAAAGATGACGGCTGCTAACTCTAAATCATGCGTCGGATAATTGCGCTCATGAATCTTCAGCTGTCTTGAAGTATAAGCCACAACCTTACCGTGCTGATGCAGAACACATCCTAATCCCTTACCGGATGCATCGTAATGCACTTCGAATCCTCCAGATTGATCCGGTATGACGAGAATAGGTGCTGATGTCAACCTTGACTTGAGTTCTACGAAAGCTTGTTCGCATGCTTCTGACCACACAAATTCTTCATCTTTACGTGTGAGCTTGGTCAGGGGTGTTGCTATCTTCGAAATGCCTTCAATAAACCTTCTGTAATATCCAGCTAAATCCAAGAAACTTCGAATATCCTTCACTGACTTTGGTGTAGGCCATTCGCTAACTGCCGAAACTTTCGCTGGATCCACAGAGATTCCTTCTCCTGATACGATATGTCCAAGAAAACCAACTTGATTTAGCTAAAATTCACACTTGCTGTACTTGGCATAAAGCTGATGTTGTCGAAGAGTTTCTAGGACAATTCGTAGATGTTCTGCATGTTCTTTCCGACTCTTAGAATATACCAGGATGTCATCGATGAAGATGACAACAAACCTATCTAAGTACTCCCGGAAAACTTGATTCATAAGGTTCATGAATATTGCGGGTACGTTGGTCACTCCAAATGGCATCCCTAGAAATTCGTAATGTCCATAGCGAGTTCTGAAAGCTGTTTTGTGAATATCAGCTTCCTTGACCTTCACTTGATGATAACCTGAACGAAGATCTAGTTTAGAGAAAACTCTTACCTGATCGAATAAATCGTCGATGCGCGGGAGTGGATACTTGTTCTTTATAGTGACTTCGTTCAAGGCTCTGTAATCGATGCACATTCTGTATGAACCTTCCTTCTTTTTCACAAGTAGTACAGGTGATCCCCAACTTGAAGTGCTGGGACAAATCCATCCTTTCGCCAGTAATTCGTCCAACTGTGTTCGGACTTCCTTCAAACCTTCTGGACTTAAACGATAAGGTGCTTTGATCACCGGTTGTGCTCCTGGTACTAAATCAATACTGAATTCAAGAGCTCGATCAGGAGGCAAACCTGATATATCGTCAGGAAATACATCGTCGAACTCTCGAACCACATCTGGTCTTGATTCTTCCTCCGCTTGAGCTGCTGCAACTACTGCTTCTCTTGGCTTCGCTTTGTAGGTACTTAGCTCTAGTGTACGGTCTCCGCTTTTGAAATAGAAGACTGGATGGTCTGGGATCTCGATTACTACCCTCCTTTGACGACAGTCGATGGTAGCATAAAAAGTTCCAAGCCAATCCATTCCTAGAACCACATCGAAGTTCGGTATGTCCAGCACCTTGAAGTCAGCATAAAACTCTCGACTACAGACGACGACTGGACACAAACTGTATCCCATAGTTGCCTTTAGAACGCCATTTTCGGAACTGACATTCCAGCTGGATACAAGCGGTGAAACTGGTATCGCATGGGTTCAGACAAACCGTTGCGACATAAAACAATGTGATGCTCCAGTATCAAAAAGTGCAAGTGCAAAGATTGAGGATACTAAGATTGTACCTAAGGTATGTGGGATTTGTTTTAGGTATAGAAAATATGCAACTAAGTAGCAGGATAGAAAAGAAAAGTTTGAAAAGAAAAGTTTACCAGTGATGACTTGACCAATGGCCTCAGCTTCTTCCACGGACATCGTGAAAGCCTGGTACCTTGGTACATTCCTCCTGGCCTGAGGAGCATTCCTCAGAACGTTCCTTTGAGCTTGATGGAACTGACGAGGAGGTAGTGCAGCTTGTGGTCCTCTGGGTGGTGCAGGTGAAGAGCTGGTCGCTGCGGATAGGTAATTACTCGCCTGGGTGCAGCAACTGGGTTCTGTCTTTGGGGACAAGACCCAATATCGTGAGTAGCTGAGCCGCAGATTAAGCAAAGGCGGTTGGCTCGATGGCAGTCCTTCATCATATGTCCAGTTCACTTGCAGTAGGTGCAAAAGGCTGGGCTGGGACGATGGGTCGGTACTCCGGGTCGCCTTGACACGAAAGGTGGCCTGGACGAGGCTCCACCTGCCATCTTGTTGGCAGGGCACTTGACTCCTGCAGACTGAGGTCTGCCCCTTGCTTTTATCACTGCCTCATAGCTGCGGGTAGCTTCTAGAGCATCCTCATGAGTCAAAAACTTTCCCGTGGCTAGAGCAGCCTGAATCTCCGTGTCCAGTCCTTGTTGAAAGCAACGGACTCTGATATTGTCCGTCGGTATCAAGTGTGCCGCAAATCTGTTTAAAGGTTGTGTTAGCTGTGTAGTATGTGATTATAAAAATTGAACTACTGTGACATATCTTACCGGCTTAACATGGTGAATTCAACGTCGTATTCATCTACTGATTTGTCCCACATTGAACCCTGTTGTAGATGAATAAACTGCTGCTCCATTGCAAACCTGGCAGTCACAGGGAAGTATTTTGCGTCGAACTTCTCACGAAAAATCTTCCATTCAATCGGCTGTACCAGACGGCTTTCTTCCGCCTTCCACCAGCTGCGAGCATTATCCGTGAGCTGTAGTTTTGCTATACGGACCCAAGCGTTGTCTGGCACTTGAGCTGCTGCCAGAGCGTCTTCGATGCTTTGTGCCCATTCTTCCGCTTCAAGAGGGCTTCCTTTACCAGAGAACTGCTTGGGATGTAAAGCCCTGAATTGCTTTACTCCCGGTGCGTCAGTCTCGGGACGGTTCAGAAGTTGTTGCTGTCCTTCGAGAAGACTGCGGATCGCCTCAAATAACATTATTTGCTCGGTGAGTGGTGCAGGAACAGATAGTGCAAGAGATAGTGTTGGAGGGGTGTTGTTGACGTTGGTGCTGGTGTTGTTCGGCGAATCCATAACCTTGAAGAAAAATTTGGGTTAGGACAGATTCAAATACATGAAATGATAAGATTCAAGGAATAGAAATTTGCAAGATTCAAGGAACATGAATTGTAAAGAATGTTTTAGTTGCTGGTTCTTGTGTTATATTGCTTAGGTTGTTCACGCGGACCAGAACTGCATGACAGGGATTCATACAGCTCTGACCTGCATGGGCCACCAACAAAACCTGTCACGCCCCGCTTCCCGGTGTACGGCGAAGTGGAAGCGACGAGGTCAGCTACGTATATACTTAGAAGTACATACGCTAAGCGTATCTAAGCAATATAAAGTAAATCACAAGAGACAAGAGATATAGAAATAACAGCAACTTTATTAATAACATTCTTTTGTACAATGCATGAAAAGTAAATACAACTGAAATGAAAAGCGATGCCTAAACAATGGCATAACGGGAAATGAAAATACTGAGTAGAACAAGGTACAATGTCTAGAGCTCAGAGTCTTCGTGAAACTGCTCCAAGTCTTCACCGGTGGGCTCGATCTCTGCTGGGTCCAAAGTACCTGACGACATTCAAAGAAGAAGGAAACAGAATGTCGTCAGCAAACAGGTCGCTCGGTAAGTCCTAAAGATAAGGAAGAATTAGAAAAACAGAATAAGAGTAATTTGCTAAAGTATCATGTTGTAGAATATTATGGAATATTGTGTTAACGCTGTTGTTTGTAGCTTGGTACAGAAGGATGCCAGTGTATACGAGGGGGGTCTCTATATGCTAGAGACCAGGGCAAACGGAATATACAAGGAACCGTTAAGCCACGGTACAACAGCAACGGAATATAGGTTAGGTGTCTTAATCTGACCACCTCGTGCCACCTTTAACACCTTCCGTACCAATCTACCCCTTAAACCCCGTAGTATTTTAACAGTATTGTTGTATTGTTTTATGTAAGTTGGACGACTGACCAAAACCATGATATCAGTAAACGGATTGTAACTGCATAATCAGGTAAATGGAATAACGGAATAATGGATGTATATCCATGGTTTAATTCAGTCAAGTTGAATAGATTGTTAACTGGATTCAGGGATACATGTGTTCATATTGAGTTGGAATATTAAAGAATATAGATTGACTTGAATCATATTCAAGTCAGAAATAGTCAGACTCAAACCCGAGTCAGACTAAAAGAAAAGTAATTTGAAGTTCTATAATTGTTAGGGTCCTT
Organism: Agapanthus africanus; assembly: GCA_030015575.1. Taxonomy (NCBI): domain Eukaryota; kingdom Viridiplantae; phylum Streptophyta; class Magnoliopsida; order Asparagales; family Amaryllidaceae; genus Agapanthus; species Agapanthus africanus. Next base: position 435,418,860 of record JASDDO010000018.1, read on the forward strand.
ATTGTAATTCATAAAACTTGAGGGGGTTTTATGTAAAAATACTTTTGTATAGTTTTCAAGTTACACCTCAAGTATTTATTATTCGTCGTTATGGTTATAATGAGTATGATTTTATTTTGTCTTATTTCGAGTGAAAATATCTTAATTACATAAATAAAGGTATTAATTAGTAATATTGAAATTCATGGTATTTTAATGTAACTTTTAATCTTGTAATTTTTTTTTAGGAAAAGGTGGAAACTTTATTTTATAATAAAGTAGGTGTTTAAATGATAAATATATATATGTTTATACAAGAATAATTTTTAATAAATATTTTATCTTCCAAAAATCTCATTTTTCTTAAATGTCGTATTCTAAACCTTTCGAGACCGAATGCTCCTTGCGGAGGTCTGAATCTCGCACTACTAAGCCTGAGGGTGCACGATAAACCGTACAATCCCTAACGGGTTCCCCAAATATGGGTTGTAGTGACGTTTTGCAAAGATTTTATAAATACTAATCATTTAGAAAACGGTTTATAAAAATAAGGTATTTATTTGCAAAAGGGTGTAAATTTCCGTATTTTAGATTCTACGGTTTCCTAAGCCAACTAGCCTATTTCTAAATGGTCTAAACGACACGTCATTAGAAGCTTCAAATCGCCTCTTCACCGCCAATTGTGACCAGGTAAGTACAAGTGAGGAAGGAGGGATCCGCTCACGAATCGTGAGACGGGCCTTTTAAAATTACCTAAGCTCACTTGCCTAGCCTAGACACCACAAAGTTAGGTTTAGATAAACGATCGATGTCCATGACATATCGTATTTTCCTATTAAAAGATTTTGTTTTAAAATTGTATACAACTTAGAACTTTCAGAAAAGGTTTATAAAGAAAATGGTATTTTAATGTAACGTCTTGTATTTCCGTATTCTAAGTTTTGATGTTATCAATTAGGGTTGTATTTGCGTGTGTGTGGAGGTAGGTCATTACCTCGTGATCTATTTTAAGGTATAGCAATGTTAAAGGGTTAAATGAGATAAACTAAACATGGTGGTATTTAAGTGTGAAAATACGGTATTTGCAAAAGTTATCATTTCATGTGTGAAAACTTGTCCAAATTGATTTTTAAGTGATTAGTAGTCAACATGAATATGTTTAAGCATTATGGAATTTGTGACAAGTGAGTTTTGATAGAAAACCGAATCGGAAATCGGTTTGTTCCGATTTCCGTCGGGTTTTAAAAAGTCGTATTTTCTTTAAAAGAAAAGAAAGATAGAAAGAGTGGGACTTACGGTATTGGACGAGCTAGAGAGTGCTAGGAAGGTAGTGGGTTGTCGGTGCGTCGAAACGTCGTGAAGGGTCCTAGTACGATCGTCGGAATTCGTCGTCGATTTCGGCAGCACTTCGCCTTTCGCTCTTTTTCTAACGTACCGAGTTCTCTTGAAATTTTTAGAGAGTGGACTTAGGAATGTAGGGTGAAAGGGTAGAGGGTAAGGGTGTTTATATAGGGTTAGGCTAGGGTTAGGATTTTAATTAAAAATATATAAAAATTATATAAAAAACATTAAAAAAATCATTAAATTTTGGAGTAAAAGAGGTTTAATGGGCATTTGATAACCGATCTGGGAATTTAGTGTATGCAGGTGAGAAGACCAGGTCAACACGGACTTTTTCCGTGTTGACGACTCGGCCGAGTCGGTCGGCGGCGCCGGCCGATTTGGCCGGTCCGCCGGCCGACTCGGCCGAGTCGGGCCGAGTCGAAGGCTCGTCGGGTGGGTTTTTTCCTGGGGGGAATTTTGGTGTATTTAGTTTTTGTGTTCAGTATAAATTTTGTGAGTTATGGCTGTTTGACTGTTGACTTTCCAAAAAAATTAAAACAAAATAATATAAAAATAATGTGGGGCATGGGATTTGAACTCTTGTGGCTAGGTTCAGCAGTGCAAGGTATTACCAATGAGCTACAAGCTCCTTCTTATAATTATGGAGTGAAATAAATACTTAAAGAGATATCAGCTGTAATAAATACTCCAAGTATACATTGAATTTAAATCAATTCTTTGTACATTAAAAATAGAGTTGTTACAATACAGGTGCTCACTGGAAGTAAGTACACTGGACAGACTCACTGAGAACTTCTAGATGGTATTATATCTATCGTTAGATGGAAGTTCTCATGTGGCATGAGTACATGTTAGTCCTTTTACCTGAAGTCGTCATTTGTCTCGTGTGAGTTCCCACTGTACTTTGATTACTACCCTACCACGGCTCAAAGGAGTCATGCAAACAGGTTTTAGTTGGGTACAGTCTCGAGCCACATGGAGGCAGTGGTCGACTGTCAGGGATTCGTCTCTCCTGGTATTAGGAGTCGATGCCGCGCTGTGTTCAGTTGGCTATCACCAGAAATCCATGGCCACAGTGTATAAGATTTACTGATAGTTGATCAGTAGTATTTCTTTTGGTGATGAGGTTGACTCAGACACGACTTATCGGGTTAGTAGGGGTCTGACGTTATCCACCCCCTAGACATGATATTCGATACTCTTTGACAAAGAGACCGGACTGTACGAAGATTGTCACATTCAGGCTCAGTAGGGTAAAGACGTACTTGATTGTCGACCCCCTTTCGACAAGTACCTGGGTAGTCGTTACGTACAGGTAATGCCACTGACGTGCTTGTGGTTAAATCTACTACCAGCGTATTGTCGAGTCTTTAGAGTTCCACACAGAGGGGGTTTCCTGGTTCAGGCGACAGATGTAGGAGCCATACGGTGGTACGTGCAGGGGTCCGATTAAAAACATTTACGCGCTACATGGACTTTAATCAGATGGTTGATAATATTGGCCGGCTTAGGATTAAGCCGGATTATTAAATCAGGTTTTGATATAATAATTTATATATGTATTTTTATACATATATTTTAGTATTATTATTCACTATTTATTTTCCCTTTTTGGTGCTAACCGTATTTTTATACGGATACGCGTATATGTAGCGATACATATACCAGGTGAAGTATTCCGTATTTATACGGGAATGCTTCTAGAAGAAGGACACCTCATATTTGATTTTCTTTTTTTAGAAAATTAAATGGGAAATGAGGTGGAGGCATGGTTTAATGAAGCATGGTGATAGATATGGTTCTAGCATTTATTATGCACTATTGATGCATGGTGGGTTATATGTAGCCATTCTCATTTTCATGAGTTGGACTTGATGATGAGATTCTTTCATCTTGTTGCTTCATGCTTCATTCCTCACTTGCTCATGCTCCATGGATGCTCCATGGTTGCTTCCTCACCTCCTTCACCTTCTTCTTCTTGCTCTCATCTTGAGCATAGATTTTAGAGAGAAAATTTTAGTGAAGTATTTCTACAGCACCGACCATCCAAACCTAGCAATTCTGGATCGTCGGTCAGAGCCTCCTCCGGATTTCCTCGGATGGATCATCTTCGGCAAGGACGGTCGATTCTCAAGCGTGATCCCGGCGGTTACGAGCTTGGAGGGGTCTTCTACAATTGGGTGTACATATGACAAAGGTTGTATTTTCTCAACCATTATACTTTTAATTAGCCAGTTTAGGTTTATTGGACCGTATCCTGGATTTTACGGGCGTTCGGTGTCCGCTAGAATTTTTATTTTTGCTTCCGCCTCGGCTGCGGTTTTCGCTTCTGCCTCGGCCACAGTTTCACAGTGCGGGCAATGAACCCAACAGCTCCACCTTCTTGATATGCATATATACATATTTTTTGTTCCCCTTTTTTACAGATTGTATCTTTTAATCACTTTGATTCATGAATAAAAGATATCTCCTTTTGTATTTGCATCTCTCTGTCTCTTAATTGCTTTGACCTGGCATGGATTAGTTTATTTACTCATTTCGGAGTGTTTAGTTTATTTACTCATTTCGGAGTGTTTAGTTTACCTTTTCCTTAGGTTGATAGGAAAACCTACCCTAACGTTAAATATAGATAACCCTCCCTCTTTATGATAGGGGTCCGTTAGGTTTGTGGTACTGGGTTAAGTCTATCGTACCGTCGCGTTGGTTGATATATTCTCGATATGCAATCTCTTGAGTTGCTGCTCGAGTAGCCACGCGTCTGTCGTATCTCTGTTCCCTTCCGAGGCTGGACAAGACGTCTTCAAGTAATCTTCTTAGGTTAGAATATCCATATTACCATCAAAAAATCAAGCGTTAGGTATTGCCGTGGCGCTTTACTTGAGGTTAGGCTTGATTTGAAACCTGAATGAGTCATAACCGCACCTTTCTGGAGTGGGATGACATCCAATGGTCTTTAGGCTTGCCATCAAGACCCGAAGCTAGGCACATGCCGTCACTTCGCTTTCGCTTTGGCGTCACACCGATTCTTCGCTGAAGTAAGGTAGACATCCGTATGACCTTTATGTTGTGTATATCGCCATCGAGATCTGTAGCTAGGAATATGTCATTACTCCGATTTTATTTGACAGTTGCGCCCGCAACCTGTTGGGATGAGGAGAAACGTCGAGCTAGTTTCTAAGCTATAGATGTACTATCAAAACTTAACTCTTCTTTTGACGAAACATGGTGGGAAGATATGGTTCCCTTTATTTCATTTATGTCTATAGATTGTACACAAGATTGTACACAAGAGCTACTTGAAAGGCAATTTTTTTTATTTTACTACTTTTTTTATATTTCCACGATGCTCTATCTTTTTAGCTATTTATATCATGAAAGTCATAATTGCCCAATCATTTCGGCTATTTTATTCACGGTGCCCAATTATTTTGGCTATTTTTTATTTTTTTATACACATCAATTTTGCTATGCGTCGGAAACTTAGGGTCTGATGCCAGCTTCAGCATCAGTATCGCTACAGCTGGAATATTGCCAGGAGCGACTCATCATATGACACTGCAAATTATGGCCAAATGGTGGCTTAGGTAACAGATTTAGATCTCTGCCAGCTCAGGATTTTTGACTTTACGAGCCGTAAAGGTCTCATAAAGGTATTTCTCCCTACGAGTCGAGAGGATCTCGTAGGTGTAGTTTCTCCTTAAGGGTTGTGATGACTCCTAAATGGTATTTTCTCTTGCAAGTCGTAAGAATCTTACAAGAGTATTTTCTCCTTAAAAGTACGATATAAATGTCCTACCTACCAAGCAAACCACCCAAAAGTAGTTATGTGCCAGCGATATCGCTACTGATCCGTACGGTCAACCTGTAAGAACTGTAGCACAACGGGGGTGAGTTGCCAACTCGTGAGTAGAAAAACATCAACAAGTAGAAATCGAATAAACAACGATTCCTAGATCAACTATATCATGAAGGTAATACTATGATATCTAGGGTGACCGTATTTACTGTCACGACCCGAAAGTACGGAACGTGACTGGCACTTAGATTACTAGACGTTTAAAGGCGTACCGTAACCTAAGTCAGCCAAAGCCCAGAAATCTAACCCAAAATCAAAAGAGAGTGAAGGAAAACCTTAAATGAAAACGGTTTTGAAATCAATTAAGTTGCATAGAATCCAAAAAAAACATCAAAAATTTCTGAAAATTTCGGCAGAGTCTCCCCTGTATTTTCTATCCCCCAAAATGGGTACAACAAGATAATAAACCTGTAATCATAAAATGGCATCCCCAAGCGGGAGCTAGCTCTTCGCCCAAGGCGGATCACAACCACATGCAATATAATAGTAATATCAAGAAAAAGAGCATAAAAGAAATGCAAAATACCAGAAAACACACGTCGGCTCAAGTGAGCTCGACCCAAAAGAAACCACAAATATACATATCTCTCATCCTCATCACTAGGTCGCATATACAATACAAGTGGTAGATGGAGAATACTAAATACAATGATAAAGCAAAAAGAAATAAAGTATACTCGCAACCCACCTACGGGCGATGTCGCGAGTCTGAGCAAAAGGAACTGATGACAAGATAGCCCGCCGCTACAAGACTGACGGGTCCGACCTGCAAGACACTGTGGCACAACGGGGGTGAGTTGCCAGCTCGTGAGTAAATATAACATCTAATAAGGCAATCGTAAGAATGCACGCAATGCACCACAACATACACGTCCATAGGTACTATGATATCTCTAGTATGCATGCACAGGTATGCAATGTCATTATTAAGTCTTTAAGTGTTTTAACTGCTAAGGTTATTGAATTCTTAACTTTAGAACATGAATATCTGTATAATAGCTAAATATCATCAAGAAATCATCTGAAAACCCGTGTCAAGCATCGACACCAAAAAGGAATCATATCTGTCTCAATATCGGGCTCCGTCAGTCCGGATCGGCCCATATCATAAATCTCACGACAACGGTCGGTATCCTCCGGATATCCGCCGCGCCAGACATCACCGGTAGGTAGTCTTCCCCTGCCAGGCTCATCGTCTACAACTCGATCTTCTTGCCCCGGGGTACCATACCGGGCCCACCATGTACCCGAGACGGTTCATCCACTCCTCGAATCGGGTCTCGAAATCCAACAGAAACATGAAAACTCATGGTGGACGACACATACATCACGAGAAAACCGCAACTTTGTTTTAAAAATGATGAATAGTGCTTTTGGTAAATTCTTGCGGTTTTCCCCAAAAATCCAGAAATCGCAGAAATACTGAAATCCTCAAGAAAAATCATAAGGTTCCCATGTTATATATATAACAAATGTCTATGATATCAATGTGTATGATGTAAATTTTGGCTAGAGTTCTATGTAAATATGATGATGATGCGAGATATGTGCATGCGATGCAGTTTCATATATTAAGTATGAATGCAGGTGATGATATTAAGATAAACAGGTTCTATCGTGCACGTGGCATGTCAATTACCAAAGGCGTGTGTGTCACATGAATAGTGCGCGTGCAACATATGCCAATGGTAAGGTGTTCGTGTCCTACGAAATGATATCGCATAGGTAGAGATGAATGTCCATGCAATTTAACATACTGTTCGCTATAAGGGTATGCAGTGTACATGAATGGATAAGCTAACTAACAATATAATCTTGCAAAAAGTAGGGTAATCCTAACTAGGGGGGCGCCTTGCGCCATTCAGACGATTCCCCCATAGATGAATACATCTACTCATCTGAAATCCCCGCTAATCTGATCCGGCCACCGCTTTGCCTTTTCGCGCCGTATCCGAAGTTTCCCCGACCGATCCTATATTTGCACAATACCAATCATAAGATTACAAAACCTAACACAATGCAAGTCACAACATACAATTATCCACGCTTTCGTATTAATCATAGCATGCACTCGGTGCGCGGAAAAACGCACGAAAATCGCTAATCATTAAACTAGAATTGTCATTTCGGGAAAATCGGCAAAACTACAACCCGACTAGACGAAACCCCGCTTTCGCGCATTCTAATAATCCTATACGAAGCTAATAATATTGCTAACCTAACGTAAACTGAACGCATTCTATTTTCTACAAAAATCTAGTAAGCGATTTGCTTACCGATTCGATACAATCATCGAAATTTAACGATCTAGCGAGCATATAATTACACCATTAACCATTCTAATCAATTAGATAACCATCCCTAACATAATCCAACCATTATGCTACAAACCCTAATTTTTTAAAAATCAAAACCTTCTCTTGATTTTTCATGAACAAGGATTTACACTAAATTAATACTTAAAAATTAGATTTTAGCACAAATAAACTACAAGTTAGCAAAAAGATTAGAACTTTCACCTCTCAAACTTGAACCCTAGCTTGATCAAGTCACCAAGAAGCCTCTTTTCATCATGTTTTTGAACTAATTTGGGTTGAGAGAGAAAGGATTAGGGTTTAGATTTGAATGGTTTAATGAAATTGTGGATTTTTCTTGAATTTTTTGCATGAAAATGAAGCAAAAAAGAAGTGAGAAGAGGGGGGAAACCTGCAGGTGAGGGTCGGCTGCAGCTTGAGGAGGAAGTGGGGAAATTTTGGGGAAGTTTCTAGGTGATTACAACATTATATGATATCATATCATGCTTTCATATCAACCTTTTTCCAAAAAAATCCCTTTTTCATCATTTTTTTCATAATTTTCCCACCATAAAACCAAAAGTTTGCAAGACATGATATAATTTTATTTACACCATATTTTAGCTTATAAAGACTCCTAATTAAGAAATTTACCTAATTAAATTTGTATTTATCCCTAATTAAATGTATTTAAAAAGTCTTAAAATAATAAAAAAATTAATTAATTACGAAAAAATTTTTATTTAACTAGAAAATTATAAGTGACATTTTAGTGACAAAATTATAGTAATATCTTATCTAAATTTTGTATAATTAGGTCTACAATGAAAAATATCAATTTTGACTTTTTACGGAAAAAGCCGAAAAATTAGCCGATTACCGAAAAACTGCCTAAACGATTTTCGAAGGGTTACATTTACATATGTTCCCATAATAAACTCAAGGTCTATCTGTAAGTGGATATCATCCAATAATATAATCAGTGTATGTATGCATGTGGATCTCGTCCACCCATATAATCAATGTATGTATGCATGTGGATCTCGTCCACCCATATAATCAATGTATGTAAATATCATAAAAAGCATATGCATGAAAGTATGAGAATATAAATCAACGTGTGCCCCTCGCAACACATCAAATCATGGAACCTGAGTGTCCACCATCGACACTCGAAACATCATGAAAACCCGTGTCCAGCATCGACACGTAAATCCTCATATCTCAGGCGCCGCATCCTCAGATCGGCTCTCAAATATCTCGTCTCAGGCGCTGCCTACTCTGGTCGGCCCTCATATCCATCTCATGACTCCGGTCGGTATCCTCCGGATAACCGACGGGTCCTAATACTATCACCGGTAGGTAGTGCTCCCCTGCCAGGCTCACCGTCTAACAATACGAGTCTTCTTGCTCTGGGGTACCTCACCGGGTCCATCATGTACCCCGCAGACGGTGCCTACCGCTCCTCGAATCGGGTTTCACATGCCACTCTCAGAACCGAGAAAACACATGGTGGACGCACTGAAATACCATATCAAGAGAAACCGGGTTTTTACAATAATACATGCTTTCTTTTGAAATCGCCACGGTTCTCAAATCCAGAAATCTCATGAAAACAACATATCGTAAAATCATAAAGCATGATGTATGCAACATATAATAGAATGTAAGCATATTCGTGTATCATGCAACATAAAAAGTAATATGCACATATCGAGAGAAAACCGCTCTTAAAATGAATCCCGTTTTAAAATATATCATGTGGTTCCTAAATCTCAAAATCAAGCCAGCATCATCTATGTATGTGCAAATATGTATGTACGCAAGTATGGGTGTACAATATGTATGTATGCCAATATGGATGTACAAGTGGGTGTATACGCTAGTATGAGTGTGTAATATGTATGTGCGCCAATATGAATGTACAAGTGTGTATATACGCAAGTATGAGTGTACAATATGTATGTACGCCAATATGGATGTACAAGTGGGTATATACGCAAGTATTAGTGTACAATATGTATGTGCGCCAATATAGATGTACAAGTGAGTATATACGTAAGTATGAGTGTACAATATGCATGTGTACCAATATGGATGTACAAGTGGGTATATACGCAAGTATGAGTGTACAGTATGTATGCGTGCCAATATGGATGTACAAGTGGATATATATGCAAGTATGAGTGTAAAATATGTATGTGCGCCAATATGGATATACAAGTGGGTATATACGCAAGTATGAGTGTACAATATGTATGTATGACAATATGGATGTACAAGTGGGTATATACGCAAGTATGAGTGTTGTTAGGTCCACGTTACCCACCCCGGTCATTTCGGAGAGGCGGAATAGGTAAAACGAAAAATTTTCCTAACTAGGCAACATGGACCGTTCAAAGAGGATCGTTTGCTAAACAAGAACTAACAAAAATACTACAAGTTTTAGCTACTATGTAGAATGGTTATACCTAGGTCTTGAACTCCTTCTTTTCTTTTGGTGGTTCACCTCCTTGCTAGCTCCTCGTAGTGGCTTGAACGGCTTCTCCTCGTCGTCTCCTCTTTGCCGTAGATGGATCCACCCGAGGGCCTCGAACTTGAGCTCCTATCTCAAACTAGAGACTACTAAGGTGCTTGGTGTGCTAAAGCTAGAACCTTAGAATGAGTAGAGAAGAGTAATGGTGGTTTTGTCTCAAAGGTTCATGATTTTCAACTCATGGAACACTTGAACCTTGAGAGAGGAAGAGGGAGAGCTTTTTTCATGAGAGAGAAAGAAGATGATAGAATGAGCTCTCATAATTCAACCATGCTCACAAAAGCAAAATAATAATGATAATAATAATAATCAAGTATTGTGATGGTTAGTTTCAATGACCATTATCATTTCATGCAATTATTGCATTTTGTAAAGAACAACAAGTAAACAAAAGTCATAGCAATGAAATGATGATGGTCAACAAGTCAACAATGGTCAACCGGTCAACAAACTCAACAAGTCAACAAAAGTCAAATGTTCAACTCAACCATGACACAATAATCCTTAATATTATTAATCATATTATTTCTCATTCTCATTAGGGTTTAGAAAAAGTCAACGGTCAACAAGTCAACCAAAGTCAAATGGTCAACAACCCTAATGAGAATTCTCTGCCTCTGCCTCTGTCAACTGTGCATACACAACCGCATCCGTGTTCCAAGGAACACGAATACACTGAGACAAAACCAATCCCAAAACAAGTACTAGGATCTGACTTAAACCAAAGCTTGCTAGTAATAACTGTCCGGACACCAAACGTGCACAAGTGCGCGGATGTAAACGAACCCTGTCGCAAAACCATGCGACCTCTACTCAGTTTTGCCCAAGGCGAGTAACCCTCTGTGTGGGACTCTAAAGGCTCGACACTACGCTGGCAGTGGGTTTAACCACAGGCCGCAAGCGGTACTAGCTGTACGTAACGGTACCCAGGTAGATGCCGACAAGAAGACTGATAAGGTGAACCCATCCTAACTCCTACTGAGCTTGAATGTGACAATCTTCGTACAGTCCGGTCTGTTCGTCTGAGAATATCGCATGGCGGGCGTAGGGGGGCGGTAAACGTCAGTCCCCTAATAGCGGTACAACTCGTGTCGGAGTATAGCCTAAAACACCCTGAAAATCTACTGGAAAACCTACCAGCAATTCTCACTTGCCCTGGCCAGGGACGACAATGTGTAATGGCTCTCCTAGACACAGCGCGATATCAACTCCCAATACCAGGAGAGATGAATCATGTCTAACCGTCACTGCCTCCAAGTGCTTCGGGACTGCACCCAACTACTACCTGTTTGCACGACTCAGTAGAGCCGTGGTAGGGTAGTAATCTGAGAACAGTAGGAACACACTTGAGGCGAAGTGACAGTGTCAAGTCAGCGGACTAAGCTGTACTCATGTCACCTGGGAACTGTTAACTGACGATAGGTATAATACCAACCAACAGTTCCCGACAAGTCCTGTCCAGTGTACTCGTAACCTAACGAGCACTTGCATACTATCTCCAGTACGACGTACTGATGGCTGTGGGACAGACCATCTCCCCTGCTGGGAAGAGAAGCGTATGCACCAGTCTACTCTGGAGTATCGATGCACTGTCTCGATAATCCTACGACTAGGGACTAAAATAAGGATGTGCTTGTAGACTACCCAGCCCCCACTAGTGTGATCGCCATCACAACGCCGGTATTCAAGCAAAACTCCTAAGGGCTCTACCAATATGTTTTTAGCGATATGTTAAAAGAAACATATACACATATTAAGATAGAAACAAACCAAGTAGCATACTACTATATCGAGCAAGACTGTCGTAAAACCATATATATATATATATATATATATATATATTCCAAGCGACCAAAATGTATTATACAAACTAGTATTATACAATAATGGCATCTAGGGCATACATATCTAACAATCTCCCACTTGCACTAAAGGCCAGTAATTGGTGTACCGCATACCCAACGTCTGCACTAAGGCCAGCTGCTGGCGTACCGCATACCCAATAGCTCAAAAAGTCGCTCGAACTGTGTTTGAGGGAGGGCATTTGTGAATGGATCCCCCGTGTTGTCTTTTGTGTCCACTCTCTGTACCTCGATCTCCTGGCGATCAATGATCTCCCTGATCAGGTGATACCGCCTTAAGATGTATCTGGATTTCTGATGGGACCTTGGTTCCTTCGCTAAACCTTGTTGTGCCACGGCAGCGCCCCGGCCTCGTAGTCGAGGCCAAAATGCGGAATAAAAAATTTTTCCTTGCTCGGAAACCGGCGCTACCGCGGACAATTACCCGGATCGAAACCATTAACCTATACTAGCTATCTAGAGATGGGGTGAGAAGTTATACCAAGCGATCCGTGTCCTTCGGTCTTCATCTCCACTCCGATCTCTTGCGGAATCTCCGTCACCTCCTCGCTCGTCGGAAAGGGGCACCACGTAGCCGGAATCTTTTACGGGCTCCCGCCTCTTGGCCGAGGCAACTCGGGCGCGAAGTTGGCTAGCCGACGCGTCCAAGGCTTACTGTAGAATAGTGTAGTGAACTTGTCTCTTGGGGTTATAAGGTTGCCTTGATGTGGAGGAATGGAGAAGAGAAGGAGAGAAGGAATTGAGCTTTGAAGCTAATTTTACAACCATGGAATGAGATGAAAAATGCCACACCAAATAATTATCCCTCTCCCTCTCCTATGTGGCCGGCCCCTCTCACTCAAGAATAGATTGGAGAGAGAAAAACAAAAGCACCACAATTTGTATAGAATAAAAGAATGGAAAAAACAATAACATAAAGAAAATGGTCACAACCATTTCCTTTCACAAACCATCAAATGAAAAGCCAAGAATAGACTAGAAAGGCATCTCATGATGAAACAAGTCTCATCATAATGCAAACTTGCAAGAAAACCCTCCACTAAAAGTTAATTGCGAACTTGCAATTAACACCCTCCACCTGGAAAGTCCGACCGAGAAGGAATGAAGGAAAACCGGACGGAACGGAATGCAAACTGGCAACCCCAGAAAACCGATCCCATAATAAATTACAGGAAAACCCCGCTACTGCAAATACATGCCCGCATTTGTATTCCCACTGAACACAAATGCAAAGAGACAAAAACTACACTATCAAATACTAGAATCCGGCTTAAGCCAAAGCCGGCTAGTAAAAACTGTCCGATCACGATCCGTGCAATACCGCACGTATCTGATCGAACCCTGCCATATCTCCATACGGCCTCTACAGCGTTTCGCCCGAAACTTGAGTAACTGTAACTGTGGTGGACTCTAAAGACCCGTCAATACCTTGGCTGTGGATTTAACCACTAGCACGTCAGAGGTATAAGCCAATACATGACGGGCCACCAGGTATTGACCAAATGGGACGTCGATGAGGAAGCTCACCCCGACACCCAACTGAGCCTGTCAGTGACAATATCCGTACAGTCCGGTCCGTTCGTCTATGAGTATCGCATGGCGGGCCTAGGGGGTTGGTGAAAGTCAGACCCCCAAAAGCGGTACAAGTCGTGTCGGAGCGTAGCCCAGAACACCCTGAGATACTACTGGAATACCTACCAGTAAATCTCCTGCCTCGGCCGAGGGCTTTGTGTAATGGCTCTCCTAGACACAGCGCGACCTCACCCCCAATACCGGGAGAGACGAACCCCTGCAGATCCGCTCACTGCCTCCATGTGGCTCGGGACTGTACCCAACTAAAACCTGTTTGCACGACTCCTTTGAGCCGTGGTAGGGTAGTAATCAAAGCACAGTGGGAACTCACACGAGACAAATGACGATCTCAGGTCGATGAACTAACCTGTACACATGTCACCAGGGAACTGCTATCTGACATCTGGTATAAGACCAACTAGCAGGTTCCCGGCGAGTCCTGTCCGGTGTACTCATAACCCAATGAGCACCTGTATACATCTTAGGTGAACCAACTGACACCAGTGGCTTGTGAGACCGGCCACCGCCCCTCGTCGGGGTCTCGACTGTATACACTAGTCTACTAACGGAGTATCGATGCCCTGTCTCGAAACTCCTACGACTAGGGACCTTTTAAGGATGTGCTTATAGACCACCAGCTCCCACGTATATGATCGCCATCATACTGCTGGCAGTCAAGCAAGAATCCTAGGGGCTCTATCAACGTGTAATAGCGACATGTCAGGTCACCTAAAGCAGTACACGATGATAAAGATAAACCAGATAGCATACTATCATCTCGAGTAAGACTGTCCTACCGGGATAGGTCCTCCCTCAATCATTGCAATCACGTGCCTGTGATCCAATAATTGACTCTGAGGGCACTAACCCCAACAATCTCCCACTTGCACTCAAGGCTAATTATTGCGATGTCGCATACTCACAGCCCGTGTGATACCGAACACCCAACTCCTCTACTAGTCAGTCTCACAAAGCTCGTTTGCGAAACTATTGCGTTCGAGGAATAGCCTCAGTGAGTGGATCCGCTGTGATGTTTCTTTCTATGTCTCTCTATATCTCAAGTTCGCGGAGAAAGCCATCTCCCGAAATGAGCAATACCTGTCTTAGAACGTCTGGATGTCTGATGGGACCTAGCTCATAAATGAACTCCAAATCCAAACTTCTTAGACTGTATCATCAACTGAACTTAATCAGTATCCTGCGTCATGCCTCCCTCAGTATTGTCTTGGACCACCTGTCCAAAATACTGCCCCTCGTCAGAGGGAGAACTATAACTCTGACAACCTCCTTGTCGTCCATGTCACCTTGGAAGCCTGGAGTGATAACCGTCTCCTAAAAGAGGCAGCCGTTATCATATCCCTAGAACATTCACTTATGTTCGAAAACTGCTTCCGACTGTTTTTCCAGGATTGGATTAATATCAACTTATTGCACCTACTGCAAGAACAACATCTGGTGTGGTACTTGACATCTCATGATTGACTCAATTGCCTAAGCAAGTGATCTGTCAATCATGCGTATCCCTCTCCCCTTTAGTCTATAAGACACCTTTAGAGAGGGTGACTCCATTACCTGCAGGTATACTACCGTGCCAGGAGTCGTCCATTCTAAATACTCATAGAATGCTGTCAAGTTACCCAGATTGGGAAACCACCCAAATCTAGATCTAAAACCATAGATCTAGTAACCAGTATGTCTGATATAATATCCAAGTCCCTTATGGAGAAACCACTGTGTGACGACCAAAGTATAACCGATCGTAGTATAGGAATATCACTTCCTACTACCTTCTCAACAGATCCATCCCCTATTCTGATGACGTCAAACCCATGACTGTCACATCAGAAACAGATGATCTATCTCCGCTACATCTGCTTTAGTCTATAAATAGACATAAGCCTGATGTCCACCAATGCTTCCGCTGCTCCCACTGACTACGACAACCCTCTGGTGGAGTCATATAGACGCGCACTTCTAAAGCTAGTTTAGAACGACGCTATACTCATCCTCTCACCGGGTCTCGCAGCCTGGAACAACAGCAATGGCAAGTGTGGGTAAACAAGAACTTCCCTGTCACCGTCCTTGAGGCTACCGGAGTACCTCTCGGGTGCCTGAAGTTACCCACCTTATTCTGCGGAGTGGCCAATGGAATGTCAAATCAGATTGAATCTTTAGGTTCCTTATTAAATCTTCAGTAATCGTTTGCGGTTCTGGAATCACTTCCAGTTCTACCATACTCCCACTGCTGTTTTTGAAAAAATCCATTTTTAATAAAACTGTGGCGAGTCTAGAACAATATTTCTATTGATCTGCCAGATGGTAGAAAGTCAACCCTCGTCATAGCCTGGGTCAACCCACAAACAGCCATTACAGAAACGTGCCTTGAGTTATCCGGAGTCTGGTTTTAAGCATAAGCCGGACAACTCCCCGTACCTTAACATCGTTAAGATATGAACTGTTCTATATCCAATATAGAAACAGAGGCACTGATTCAATTGAACCAGATTCAAATCATGCAGCTGTCTCCAGTGCATGTCAACTAAATGGAAGGAGGCCGATCAGCGTTACTCAACTTAGGAATGCTTCCAATTATGAGTAATCTGAAAGAGAAGCAATTTCTCTTTATCATTACTATCAACTGAAATACCATACACAAGTATCTACATCTTCGATTACTTTGAAGAATCCCGATACTTATAATACTTGGTTCTCTACTCTATTCAAATACCTATAACTCCTCAAAACTTAGACCCTGTGTTTCCACGAAGCACATGTCTAAGAACTAGAGAAGTTAAAAGTAAACAGAATATAGTATGAGGACCAACCCCTCTGTCCTAATGGACACTGGACAACATACAATACTCTGTATAAGTCCGCTGAGTCTAACAACTCTTTCACTGTGTGTCGTAGGTTGAAAACTGTACTTATGGTTAAGAAGAATTACACCGCTGTTCAATGCTCCTTACCTAACCATCCACTGATATAGGTAAATGTCATTGACATAATATCAAAAGGTATATCTCACTCTATGAAAATAGACGTACAGATATATCGATTTGAAATTGGTGCACAACAGCGGATATTCAAAACCAAATATTTGCCGACCGTCAAACAGCCCAGGTGATCTCCTCAAAAATCACCGATTACAACGAATCCCGATACAATGAGGATGATCACCCAATTCCCAATAACTTACTCCCACTCATCATCTGTAAAACCATACAGATGTGAGAATCATACCTGGCAAATACATACCCTGGAGTAAGTGTCTAATCGGGAAATCAGTTTTCTATTAACATTACACAGTAAAACTGAAACATTGAAATGTTTCGTTGGGGTATCGTGGTATTCCTAGTAATGCCTCTTCCATTATCCAGATTCACAACTGTAACCGTATAATTCTTTGCCACCTCTCCAAATCCCTTTATATGTCTTTAGTCATTACCTTCTGTACACCCCTTTAAGCCAAATGGTTTTCTTCCTTCCCTACCGTTCGGCACCAGCCTATGGCTTGGAAGAAGACTATCCAAAAAGCATAAAGGGTAAACTGTCCTAATCCTAGGAGCACTCGCAATGCGAGAGAAGGTGAAGATAAAAGACACCTGAATGTACTTTATTCCTATTTCTCCTGAACCAGGATCCATCCCCGAACTGGAACAAGTTCCTTTCGAGTTCGTATATAACCATACGATGGATTATCCAATAAAATGGGATCTTCGTAGTGATACGGAGTGTCCTGGAGAAATACAAAGGTGATTTAGGATTGGCAAAGAAATACTTGGTTTGGTCGTGAATATCAGTTGCAATTTACATTGCCCTCCTACTAATCCCTTGCTTTGTCTTAACTTAATACCTTCTGCACACCATCGTTATGCTAATTGGTTTTCTTCATTCCCCACCGTTCGGCACCAGCCTAAGGTTTGGAAGAAGACTATCCAATCTGCGTAATAGGTGTACTACTCCTAAGCCAAGGAGCACACGCAACCTGTGAGAAGGTGAAAAGAAAAGACAACTGAATAGTCCTATCCGTTTTCTCCAGAACCAGAAACCATCCTCGAAGTCCTTCGAGTTCGTATCTAACCATACGATGGTTTTGTCCAATGGAAGTGGACGTTCGCAGTAATACGGGGTGTCCTGGAGAAAAGGGTAAAAATAGGAGTGGCAATGAGGTCTGCAACTCTGACAATCCAAAAGCCAGTGTTAAGAAGGTTCGGTCAACTTGGTCACTGAGTCATAGTCCAGGGTCGGG
The DNA here is from genome assembly GCA_030015575.1 of Agapanthus africanus. Lineage (NCBI taxonomy): Eukaryota > Viridiplantae > Streptophyta > Magnoliopsida > Asparagales > Amaryllidaceae > Agapanthus > Agapanthus africanus. Next base: position 435,436,552 of record JASDDO010000018.1, read on the forward strand.
TCAATGGTCGCTGCCAGAGAGAGAGAAAAGAAACACTCAGCGTGCACTCTAACCTAGATCAGAATGGTTACCACTTTGTCTAATCTGGAAAACTCCCACTGTACCTCAAATTCTCCTCCAAACCTGAAAGAAGAATTAGTCGGGATCACCCGAGGAGTAAACTAACTCATCAGTGGGAATCGGGATCCAACTATCATCGCATGATGACATGACGGAATCCACTCACGTCACCACACTCCAGAAGGTATGCGCATGCCTGGCAAGTTTCAGTTCTTTTGAAACTCCCGATGTGATTTTTACCCCTAGGACCCAAGTGACCTTGACGAATAATCAACAAATCAAAAGGTCCTAGTCAAGTTCAACCCGTCATTATCTTGATTGCGTTAAACCCACCCGCACGACCCTTGACGAATAATCAACAAAGTCGCACGACTGTCCTAACCAATCCACATATCCATGCGACAGAAAGCATTACAGAGCTACCGCACACTACGCCTCGGCGAATAGCAACGACAAACGTAGCGCGAATACTATGCAATACTAATCCGAAATGACGGAGGGCTACGAATGGTTTCTGGCGAAAAACCTTTAACGTAATGAACTTGATATCGTTGAAGGAACTGGATAACTTTTATAAAAATATAGTGACGAAAACCTTTACTAAAGAGGTCACTCCCGGTGAAGGGATCTCGGCTCTTTCCCCGTAGAATGAGGTGCAGGATATTCCAACTGAATACCACGATGCAAAGCAAAAGTAATCGGCTATAGTGAAGTTAATGCCCTGACGCAAACTTCTGTCCAAGGGGTCACTCCCGGTGAAGGGATCTCGGCCCTTGCCTCGTCGACTGAGGAGCAGGATATTCCAAATGAATACCGCGATGCAAAACAAAAGTGAACGTCCTTGCAATAACAGCTTTTTGAAAAATTGTTCCAACAACATCAGATTAGGTTTGTTTATCTTGCATTGATCCGAATCAATGCAGTCCCATCAAATGATCACACCACAAAGAACGAAAATATACTGACGTACGTATATGCCATCCGCATTCGCCACTGGGTCCCGTCATCACCCGTTAGGTTAGCTAACTAACGGCAGAGCGGGGACTGGACTAGCGCGGATGAAAAACATATACAACATCTACTAATATATATACCAATATATAGTATTTCGCTCAAGGCGTGATAAAAAAGCAGCAACACAGAAATGTATAGCAACACAGAACAATACAGATATCTGGAAGCCCCGGGTTTCACAGAGCCGCTGCTGAAACCCGACGTTCCCCTGGTCGTGTGGATAGCCTGTGCAATGAAAACCTAGACCCCTACGGGCGCGGCAAGTCACCCGCCAAAACCTGAAGCGAGGCAGCCCCCTTCAGCTCCGTGAATGGACCACCCAGCACTCCACGGAATCCGGCAACTTGGGCACCCCTCCTGGGTCAACCTGTACCCCCTACGAGTGCGGCGAATAGCCCGCCAATCCCAGAGTGAAGCCCCCTCCGTCTCAATGCCATGAGATGCGGGCTTGTTGCCCTCCAGAACCCGGCTATCCGTGCACCCCTCCGCGGGGTAATCCTAGTACAGAAAGTAAAATATACATACACCGGGTACATCGACCGCAACCAGGTCGTGCCCCAAAAGAATAATACAAACAGGCAGTGACGGCAGTCCACATGTCGGACGCTCGCCCCGCAATATCAAATGTACATAATACATCAAAACTGTACTAGCATTGCAGCCAGGCTATCCCCCACGACCGATCCGCAACATCACAGCATAAACATAGAACATCAACGTGAAAATCACGTTCGCAAATCCGTCTAACCGGGCTATAGCAGTTAGATCGGATTTACCGATCGAGTGACATTCACGGTCGCAGAAAATAATGTAAATACTGTGAAATAATGTGTTTAAAATTTTCCGATCAATCAAACAATTAACAAGTGGGCCCCAAAGAAAACTGTAGCACTCACAGAAACAATTGGCCCAACTTTAATATTCCAAAGCCCATATTTTAAGCCCAGAAGGCCTCTGTAAAAAAATGGTGAAGTGATGTGAATAGTGCGCGGCGGAAGGGCCGCACAAAGGGGGTTTTCGCGGCGGTTCCGCGCTCCAACTGTGGAGTCACTTCATCGAATTTTTACAGAGCTCTTATATTTTCCAGTACATCAATATTTTACAACCTGAAAAATTTTTCGAGACCAAAATATTTCAACAGAAACTGATGTGAACAAAAAATACGGTTTTTGGAATTTCGGTCGATCGGAAATGCAAAACACATTAAACGAAGCTAGGTAAGGTTAATGGCGTGGCTCTGATACCATGTTGTGCCACGGCAGCGCCCCGGCCTCGTAGTCGAGGCCAAAATGCGGAATAAAAAATTTTTCCTTGCTCGGAAACCGGCGCTACCGCGGACAATTACCCGGATCGAAACCATTAACCTATACTAGCTATCTAGAGATGGGGTGAGAAGTTATACCAAGCGATCCGTGTCCTTCGGTCTTCATCTCCACTCCGATCTCTTGCGGAATCTCCGTCACCTCCTCGCTCGTCGGAAAGGGGCACCACGTAGCCGGAATCTTTTACGGGCTCCCGCCTCTTGGCCGAGGCAACTCGGGCGCGAAGTTGGCTAGCCGACGCGTCCAAGGCTTACTGTAGAATAGTGTAGTGAACTTGTCTCTTGGGGTTATAAGGTTGCCTTGATGTGGAGGAATGGAGAAGAGAAGGAGAGAAGGAATTGAGCTTTGAAGCTAATTTTACAACCATGGAATGAGATGAAAAATGCCACACCAAATAATTATCCCTCTCCCTCTCCTATGTGGCCGGCCCCTCTCACTCAAGAATAGATTGGAGAGAGAAAAACAAAAGCACCACAATTTGTATAGAATAAAAGAATGGAAAAAACAATAACATAAAGAAAATGGTCACAACCATTTCCTTTCACAAACCATCAAATGAAAAGCCAAGAATAGACTAGAAAGGCATCTCATGATGAAACAAGTCTCATCATAATGCAAACTTGCAAGAAAACCCTCCACTAAAAGTTAATTGCGAACTTGCAATTAACACCCTCCACCTGGAAAGTCCGACCGAGAAGGAATGAAGGAAAACCGGACGGAACGGAATGCAAACTGGCAACCCCAGAAAACCGATCCCATAATAAATTACAGGAAAACCCCGCTACTGCAAATACATGCCCGCATTTGTATTCCCACTGAACACAAATGCAAAGAGACAAAAACTACACTATCAAATACTAGAATCCGGCTTAAGCCAAAGCCGGCTAGTAAAAACTGTCCGATCACGATCCGTGCAATACCGCACGTATCTGATCGAACCCTGCCATATCTCCATACGGCCTCTACAGCGTTTCGCCCGAAACTTGAGTAACTGTAACTGTGGTGGACTCTAAAGACCCGTCAATACCTTGGCTGTGGATTTAACCACTAGCACGTCAGAGGTATAAGCCAATACATGACGGGCCACCAGGTATTGACCAAATGGGACGTCGATGAGGAAGCTCACCCCGACACCCAACTGAGCCTGTCAGTGACAATATCCGTACAGTCCGGTCCGTTCGTCTATGAGTATCGCATGGCGGGCCTAGGGGGTTGGTGAAAGTCAGACCCCCAAAAGCGGTACAAGTCGTGTCGGAGCGTAGCCCAGAACACCCTGAGATACTACTGGAATACCTACCAGTAAATCTCCTGCCTCGGCCGAGGGCTTTGTGTAATGGCTCTCCTAGACACAGCGCGACCTCACCCCCAATACCGGGAGAGACGAACCCCTGCAGATCCGCTCACTGCCTCCATGTGGCTCGGGACTGTACCCAACTAAAACCTGTTTGCACGACTCCTTTGAGCCGTGGTAGGGTAGTAATCAAAGCACAGTGGGAACTCACACGAGACAAATGACGATCTCAGGTCGATGAACTAACCTGTACACATGTCACCAGGGAACTGCTATCTGACATCTGGTATAAGACCAACTAGCAGGTTCCCGGCGAGTCCTGTCCGGTGTACTCATAACCCAATGAGCACCTGTATACATCTTAGGTGAACCAACTGACACCAGTGGCTTGTGAGACCGGCCACCGCCCCTCGTCGGGGTCTCGACTGTATACACTAGTCTACTAACGGAGTATCGATGCCCTGTCTCGAAACTCCTACGACTAGGGACCTTTTAAGGATGTGCTTATAGACCACCAGCTCCCACGTATATGATCGCCATCATACTGCTGGCAGTCAAGCAAGAATCCTAGGGGCTCTATCAACGTGTAATAGCGACATGTCAGGTCACCTAAAGCAGTACACGATGATAAAGATAAACCAGATAGCATACTATCATCTCGAGTAAGACTGTCCTACCGGGATAGGTCCTCCCTCAATCATTGCAATCACGTGCCTGTGATCCAATAATTGACTCTGAGGGCACTAACCCCAACAAACCTATAGCCCCATTGTTATCGCAATACAAAGGTATTGGGTCAACAATGGACGGAACCACCTGAAGTTCACTAATCAACTTCTTCATCCAGACCGCCTCTTTTGCGGCATTGCTTGCAGCAATGTGTTCAGCCTCCATCGTCGAGTCTGCGACGGTATCCTGTTTGGAACTCCTCCAACATACCGCCCCTCCGTTGAGGGTAAACACAAAATCCGAGACAGACTTGTTGTCATCTTTGTCACTCTGGAAGCTTGAATCGGTAAAGGACTCGACCCTGAGGTCTCCATTACCGTAAACCAGGAATATCTCCCTAGTCCTTCTCAGGTACTTGAGAATGTTCTTCACTGCCGTCTAGTGGCCCTCACCTGAGTCTGACTGATACCGACTCACCACGCTCAGCGCGTAAGCTACATCTAGTCTTGTACATAGCATTGCATACATTATAGATCCTACCGCCGAAGCGTAAGATATAGTGCTCATGCGAACCCTCTCCTCGTCAGTCTGAGGAGACATCTTCTTGGAGAGGGTGATTCCGTGCAATGCGGGTATATTACCGCGCTTGGAATCTTCCATACTAAATCTCTTTAGTACGGTCTCTATGTACCTGGACTGCGAAAGTCCCAGTAGTCTCTTGGATCTATCTCTGTAGATCTTGATCCCCAGAATGTACGAGGCATCACCCAGGTCCTTCATAGAGAACCGTTGTGACAAGAATAGCTTGACCGATTGTAGCATAGGAATGTCATTTCCTATCAAAAGAATGTCGTCCACGTACAAGACTAAGAACACGACAGTTTGTCCTACAATCTTTTTATAGACACAAGGTTCATCTTCATTCTTGATGAAATCAAATTCCTTGATTGCCTCATCAAAACTGATGTTCCAGCTCCGCGATGCCTGCTTTAATCCATAAATGGATTTAAGCAACTTGCACACCTTCCCGCCGCTCCCACTGTCTACGAAACCTTCCGGCTGATCCATGTAAACGCACTCTTCCAAACAGCCATTTAGAAAAGCCGTTTTAACGTCCATCTGCCAGATTTCATAGTCATGGAAGACAGCAATGGCAAGTAGGATCCGAATGGATTTGAGTATAGCCACTGGAGAAAAAGTTTCGTCATAGTCCACAACAGGTCTTTGACGAAAACCTTTTGCAACGAGTCTAGCCTTATAGGTCTCCACCTGCCCATCTACACCAACTTTCCTTTTGTAGATCTATTTGCATCCAACAGGTTTTACCCCAGGTGGAGCAATATTCAAGGTCCACACTTTATTGGTGTACATGGACTCCATTTCGGATTGCATTGCTTCCAGCCACTTATCAGAGTCCCTACTGATAATGGCCTGCCTGAAACTGGTAGGGTCATCTTCTTCCAAGATGCAATTCTCTTGATCCCCGTCTAAGAGAAAACCGTAGTATCTCTCGGGCGGATGAGAAATCCTACCAGATCTGCGGAGTGCCTGAGGTTCGTCTGGGGTTATTGAATCCAGTGGTTCCTCCAAATTTTCAGTTATATTTTGTGGTCGCTGAATTTCTTCCAGTTCTACCGAACTCCCACTAGTTTCTTTTGCAAAAAACTCCCTTTCTAAAAAGGTAGCGTGGCGAGATACAAACACCTTCTGTTCCTCAGTGTGGTAGAACAGATATCCTAGTGAGTCTTTAGGATATCCCACAAATTTACACAGAACTGACCGTGCCTCTAGCTTGTCCGGTTTCTGTGTTTTTACATAGGCCAGACAACCCCATATCTTAAATCGCTTATGATACGGATTTCTTCCACTCCATATTTCTTATGGGGTCTTAGGCACAGATTTGGATGGAACGTAATTCAGTAGGTATGCCGCTGTCTGAAGCGCATGTCCCCAAAATGCAAGAGGCAATTCGGCACTACTCATCATGGAGCGAACCATATCCAATAGGGTACGATTCCTCCGCTCCGAAACACCGTTGTGCTGTGGTGTATAAGGAGGAATAAGCTGAGAGAGAATACCATTCTCTTTTAAGTAATCTAGAAATTCCGTGCTCAAGTACTCCCCTCCTCTATCAGACCGGAGGATCTTGATACTTTTGCCAGTCTGGTTCTCTACTTCGTTTCTGAATTCCTTGAATTTCTCAAAAGCTTCAGATTTGTGTTTCATCAGATACACATATCCGAACCTAGAGAGATGTCAGTGAATGTGATGAAGTACGAGAACCCATCCCTTGCATGTATAGACATTGGACCACACACATCACTATGTATGAGTCACAAGAGCTCTGTTGCTCGTTCTCCATGTCCGGTGAACGGAGATTTGCTCATCTTTCCTTTGAGACAAGACTGACAAGTTTCATAAGATGAAAACTCGAACGTATTCAAGAGTCCATCTTTATGAAACTTACTTAGTCTTTTCTCTCCGATATGACCAAGTCTACAATGCCACAAGTAGGATTCATTCGTATCTGAATTCTTCCTCTTGCGTGTGTTTTGTATATTGAGAACTGTATTCTGATTTAGAACGTAGATACCATTACACAGTGTACCTTCTGCAACCAGTACCTTATGAAGGTAGATGTTCATGATATTTCTATCAAGAACAAAGTTATATCCATCTTTATCGAGTAAAGAAACTGATATGATGTTGCAAACCATGGAAGGTACATAGTAGCAATCGTTTAAAATCATGGTATTGTCGTTTGGCAACACTAGGTGATATTCACCGACGGCTGCAGCATTAACTTGTGCTCCGTTCGCTACTCTGAGTGACAGGTCCACGTTACCCATCCCGGTCATTTCGGGGAGGCGGAATAGGTAAAACGAAAAATTTTCCTAACTAGGCAACATGGACCGTTCAAAGAGGATCGTTTGCTAAACAAGAACTAACAAAAATACTACAAGTTTTAGCTACTATGTAGAATGGTTATACCTAGGTCTTGAACTCCTTCTCTTCTTTTGGTGGTTCACCTCCTTGCTAGCTCCTCGTAGTGGCTTGAACGGTTTCTCCTCGTCGTCTCCTCTTTGCCGTAGATGGATCCACCCGAGGGCCTCGAACTTGAGCTTCTATCTCAAACTAGAGACTACTAAGGTGCTTGGTGTGCTAAACCTAGAACCTTAGAATGAGTAGAGAAGAGTAATGGTGGTTTTGTCTCAAAGGTTCATGATTTCCAACTCATGGAACACTTGAACCTTGAGAGAGGAAGAGGGAGAGCTTTTTTCATGAGAGAGAAAGAAGATGATAGAATGAGCTCTCATAATTCAACCATGCTCACAAAAGCAAAATAATAATGATAATAATAATAATAATCAAGTATTGTGATGGCTAGTTTCAATGACCATTATCATTTCATGCAATTATTGCATTTTGTAAAGAACAACAAGTAAACAAAAGTCATAGCAATGAAATGATGAGGGTCAACAAGTCAATAATGGTCAACCGGTCAACAAACTCAACAAGTCAACAAAAGTCAAATGTTCAACTCAACCATGACACAATAATCCTTAATTAATATTATTAATCATATTATTTCTCATTCTCATTAGGGTTTAGAAAAAGTCAACGGTCAACAGGTCAACCAAAGTCAAATGGTCAACAACCCTAATGAGAATTCTCTGCCTCTGCCTCTGCCTCTGTCAACTGTGCATACACACCCGCATCCGTATTTCAAGGAACACGAATACACTGAGACAAAACCAATCCCAAAACAAGTACTAGGATCTGGCTTAAACCAAAGCCTGCTAGTAATAATTGTCCGGACACCAAACGTGCACAAGTGCGCGGATGTAAACGAACCCTGTCGCAAAACCATGCGACCTCTACTCAGTTTTGCCTAAGGCGAGTAACCTTCTGTGTGGGACTCTAAAGGCTCGACACTACGCTGGCAGTGGGTTTAACCACAGGCCGCAAGCGGTACTAACTATACGTAACGGTCCCCAGGTAGATGCCGACAAGAAGACTGATCAGGTGAACCCATCCTAACTCCTACTGAGCCTGAATGTGAAATCTCCGTACAGTCCGTCTGTTCGTCTGAGAATATCGCATGGCGGGCGTAGGGGGGCGGTAAACGTCAGTCCCCTAATAGCGGTACAAGCCGTGTCGGAGTGTAGCCCAAAACTCCCTGAGAATCTACTGGAAAACCTACCAGCAATTCTCACTTGCCCTGGCCAGGGACGACAATGTGTAATGGCTCTTCTAGACACAGCGCGATATCAACTCCCAATACCAGGAGAGACGAATCCTGTCTAATCGTCACTGTCTCCAAGTGCTTCGGGACTGCACCCAACTACTACCTGTTTGCACGACTCAGTAGAGCCGTGGTAGGGTAGTAATCTAAGAACAGTGGGAACACACTTGAGGCGAAGTGACAGTGTCAAGTCAGCGGACTAAGCTGTACTCATGTCACCTGGGAACTGTTAACTGACGATAGGTATAATACCAACCAATAGTTCCCGACGAGTCCTGTCCAGTGTACTCGTAACCTAACGAGCACCTGCATACTATCACCAGTACGACGTACTGATGGCTGTGGGACAGACCATCTCCCCTGCTGGGAAGAGAAGCGTATGCACCAGTCTACTCTGGAGTATCGATGCCCTGTCTCGATAATCCTACGACTAGGGACTAAAATAAGGATGTGCTTACAGACTACCCAGCCCCCACTAGTGTGATCGCCATCACAACGCCGGTAGTCAAGAAAAAATCCTAAGGGCTCTACCAATATGTTTTTAGCGATATGTTAAAAGAAACATATACACATATTAAGATAGAAACAAACCAAGTAGCTTACTACTATATCGAGCAAGACTGTCGTAAAACCATATATATATATCCCAAGCCTCCAAAATGTATTATACAAACTAGTACTATACAATAATGGCCTCTAGGGCATACATATCTAACAAGTGTACAATATGTATGTGCGCCAATATGGATGTACAAGTGGGTGTATACGCAAGTATGAGTGTACAATATGTATGTACGCCAATATGGATGTACAAGTGGGTATATACGCAGGTATGTTATGCGAAGAGTCGTATCATGGTGCAGCAATCCTATTGTGTAGTGACATGGCAATTATCGATGATGAAATGTGTGAGCCTACAATCTGTGTACGTGTAACATACGCATCATCGATAATGGTGCAGGTGTACTATCACAGGTATAAGTAACGCAATACGAATACCATGAATGCAGTATAAGGTAAATCATATGCAAATGTTGACGGGTATACGTATCTAACATGACCGAGTCGGTGAATCTATCAATCGGCATATAGTCTCACAACAACGCGCACGGTACTATACATCGTACGGCAGCCTCTAGTCAAGGGTATGGATCAAACATCAAGTCAAACTCATCACGCATGGAAAATTATCGTACGGCTGCATTAAACCAATAGGAATCCTATCGGCCTATAAGACAATGAGGGTATGGCCTAATATCACGTACGGACTACCATTCATGATTCACAACATTCTATATATATCTATATACCTATGTCCCAGGTCATATCCATAACAATCTCGTATCAAGGGACCGGAAATGTATCAATCATCTCAATCGACTCTCATCCGTATACCAACATATCACCAAGTCATCATATCGAATCGTACATTCTTTTTATCACATTTATATCTCACATCTAATCAAAAGTTATATATATACATTCTACCCTTACTATAAGCATAAGTATCTAATCTAACATACACACCTGAACCATACAACAGTTTTTGAAAGATGCGAATCGTAGTTTTGAAAGTAGGGGCTATGGTGTTTTAAGAAAAAGATATCATTTGAAAATCCGTAACGTCCCTCAAGGTATCTGTTTAAAAGATGCATATAATTCCTCGGTTTGAAAATAGGTATGGTTCGGATGACTCATTATGTCGGCTATCTAATCCTATAGTACCCTAAACGGCAATATCATCCTCAAATCCCATCATCACATACTAGTCGTATCATATCACTTCTAACTATCCTTAGTTTCTAATATTGTTTCATTAATTATCTTTTATCTCTAACCCTAGTTTCCTAATCTAGGTTTCCTTAACCATATTCTATAAATCAGTTTCCTTCAAAACTTTGCGGGGGTGCTATATTCCATCCACCCGACTTCCCCCGTAGATATCGATCTATTCACATTGCTTCTTGCTTGCCAAAGTCGATGACACCACGCTCTGTCGCATCGGAATCTACGCGAAGGTACCTACAATAACAACACATATCGCAACGCTATTAAAATCAAGTGCTGAAATCCAAACGGCACGCGCATTGCTCATAGGTTAGAACATATAGCTTACGCGTACAAAACCAACCAAACAACCCTTGTTGTTGATGTACAAACATCCAACAACCAAATCCAAATCCAAATATCAAAATTAAACATTTCAAAATACGGAAAACATAGCCAAAATCACACCAAAGTGCTTCTAGATTTTGACTCAGGCCAAAACAAGGTGCACAAACAAGTCTAGGGTGCTGTATATGGTGTATATGAGCTACTGGACCAACCCCGACACCAAATTCCACTAAGTGGCCGGGCACCTACCCATAAAATCCGGCCTCCTCGGCCCCCCAGGCTCCTCTGGGCCTCTCTCGTCAAGATGGTCTCCTAGTACTCTAATTTGGTTCCTGGAGTTGTTTGCTTTCCTCAAAAATTCCCCGGGTTGCTCCAGATTTCCCTGCACACTCTATATACTCACCAAACCGACATGAAAAAAATCCTAAATCCATATTTTGGTTTCTATACTAAATTCCAGGTCTTTCAACAGCCACTAGAGTTCACTAATTTCCCACAATCTTCTCTAGAGATTTCTATCTTCACAACCACCAACCCAATTCAACTTCTAAACTATCTAAAACATAAGAAAACTAAAACTAACTAAATAGAAATGATTATACCTCATGGATGTCACTTAAGCAAACCCTAGAAGTCCCAATGTTGTCAAAATCCTATTTTGCTTGGTTCATTGCGATGAGGGTGAGGAGATGATCATTTTTTGTGAAAGGGGTATAGGGTTTTGACAAGGTTTTGGAGGTGATTTTTGGGGTTGTAGGTGGAGGGAAGGGAGCTTGAAGAGGATGAAGAAAGAGATGAAAATGGTGGGGGAAAGGATAATGAGGCAGCCCCCCCCCTCTCTCTCCTTTATTCTCACCCACTCTCACTAAATTACCCTTTTGCCATTTCTCTTTTCTTTTTCTTTTCTCTTTTAAAACCAAAGCACAATAATACCCATAAAACAACACAAATGCAACATGTAACCAAATGCAATATGATATGGTGCACCAGCCATGGAAAACTGTAGAAACACGGATTTGGCTTAATCGTGATTAGCAGTGTACTAATCGGGTTTTTATCCAAAATGCATACATTAAATTTTAAAAATGCCAAATCCTTTAAATGTATTTTTAAATGAATAAATTATTTTAATTTCCATTTATTACACAATTATTGGTATATATTTATACCCTTTTTCGAAAACCCCAATTTCGCAAATCGAGCAGTTTTCGGGAAATTTATTATTTTAATATTAAATTCCAAAAATAATATTTTATATTTTCTGAAATGTTACAATCTTCCCCCTTAAAGAAATTCGGTTCCCGAATTTAAATTTAAACCCCTAAAATCTAAAACATTTCAATAATCAGCTCAAATCAACGGAGCTCCGAAATCACGGAAAATGCAGAAACGACACAGCGCGTCAAGTGCGGATGAAAACGAGTACAAAAATCAAAATTGAACTCCGTAAAGCGTCACGCAAATTATCGGATTTGCACGCCTATCCTCGGAGTTACAATGGAGATATAGATCTCGAAATCCAATACTGAAATCCAATATGCACTAGTCAAATACTATAATACATATATAGTACGCATGCTTGAAAAATCTCCCAAAAAAACTGAATGACACACATGCAAAATCCTTTGTAAATCGCCGTGTGATGCGTAACTCACGGTATAAGTGTATGTCCATATATGTTTTGCTAAATATACGTTCCGTCGTTTCAAAATATCCCAAAAGGTTTTCCTTTAAAATACGTTTGTGTCGCTCACGGACACGTAGGAAATAGCGAGACTATAGCTCTTTTTGAGAAATCTCTTGGTAAACTTTTAATGCATGCAAACTACTCAGTACTGTCCTCAGATTAGTCCTGTTTGGCCACTATATAATATGGTGCCCACATGAAAACAAAATGCTCAAAAACAAAATCAGCCTTGAAAGGCGTATCCAACAATCACATGCGTCTGGAGCGCACGGAAATCAAATCCAACACAGGTGCCACAATATGCACAAAAGCAAAACTAAGTGTAACGGGTGTGCACGAAAGTATCTGTCCAGTACAACGGGTGTACGCGACAACAACATCTGGTGCATCTATTGTGCACAAAAACAACATCTGGTGCATCAAATGCACAAAATACCATCAATAACTCAAACGCGTAAAAAACCAACGCCGAGTGCATCTGTTAGTTATATGTATGCCCTAGAAGCCATTACTGTACATAGGATGTATATTGTAGTGGATGCTGGGACATATATAGGGAGGACTTTCTTGCTCGACATGATAGTATGCTATCTGGTTGCTCTTTACCTTAACGTGTATACTGATTGTCTCTCTGTTACATGTTGGTAAAGCCCTTAGGATGTGTACTTGACTACCTGGACTATGATGCAGATCATACTAGTGGGGACAGATAGTCTATAAGTACATCCTTCAAAGTCCCTAGTCGTGGGTGTATCGAGACGGGGCATCGATATACCAGAGTAGACTAGTGTATACCTTCTCGACCCATACAGATGGGCGATGGATGATCCCATATCCATTGGTGTTTGACATCATAGATGATATACGGGTGCTCAGTGGAGTCTGGGTACACTGGACGGACTCGCCGAGAACTCCCAGATGGTATTATACCTTACGTCAGATGGCAGTTCTCTGGTGACACTGGTACAGAGTAGTCTGTTGACCCGAGATCGTCATAGAGTCTTGTGTGGTTCCCACTGTGCTTTGATTTCCACCTTACCACGTCCAAGAGGGCGTGCAAAACGGTGGTTTTTAGGTACAGTCCCGAGTCACATGGAGGCAATGAGCGATAGGAGGGGATTCGTCTCTCCCGGTATAGGGGGTTGATGTTGCGCTGTGTTCGATTGGCTATAACCGGAAATCCCTGGCCAGGGTTGCTGAGATTTACTGGTAAGTGTTACCAGTAGTTTCTCGAATTGTTATAGACCTCATATCGACACGACTTATCGAGCTATTGGGGTCTGACGTTTACCACCCCTAGGCGAGATATGCGACATATCAGACGACGAGACCGGACTGTACGGTAAGTGTTTCTGGTTGGATTCACAGGAGTATGAGCGGGCTTGCTCGTCGATCTTCTGATCGTGGGTGGCCGTTACGTTTAGCAGACCGCTTGCGGCTTGTGGGTGTTTGATATGATCATCACCTGCTGCCGGCGTATTGACGAGTCTTTAGAGTCCTACACAGAGGTTTCCTGGCTCAAGCGAAACGAAATAGGAGCGCATATGAGATATGTGCGGGACCAAGAATAATGCGTGTATGTGATACCGTATTCCATTCTCGCGATCAATGTATCGAATGGTTGTATGTGATATAACCTAGTTATCGAATCAATGATTGATTCGATAAGCCGATACATTGAATATTAGTCGGTTATATGCGATATGACCGGATCGTTAAATCAAGTGTTGATTTAATGATTTAATGTATAATTATATATTTGATATATTACTTTGCATTAACTAGTATTGGTTCACTTTAAATGGATTTTCTCACTTGGATTGTGCAAGTTGTATATGTGATATACTTTTGTGCACATGATTGTATCATGTTTGATGATACATGCTCACTTGTGTTTGTGTAAAGATTAAACCATGGTTATTTAAATGGTTAGGGTTTTGATTATCTTAACTATTTATTTAGGTTATTTCCTTTTAAGGCATGAAAAGAGAAAATGGTTGCATTCATTCATGAAGCTTGTTGAAGCTTCATGAAGCTTTGACTAAGTGACCATTCTTTGTCTTCATACCTAACCTAACCATTCACTTAACCTTAGTTTAGTCTCTACACTTGACCATGGTTATTATTATGATAAGTGTTCTTTTTCATTTCCTTTTAATTAACTTATCATAATATCTTCTATCTTCTTCTTCTTCTTCAAGAAGAAGCTTGCCTCCATCAATGGCAACTTGGGAAAATAAGTGAGAAATCCAATTCTAAAGTGAACCCACCTCCTATTTCTTCATCCTCTACCTCTTGCCAAGTAGTATAGGGTGTTTTCTTCACAAGTTTCATGACTTGAAGAAGTGGGAGCTTGATCTAGTGATGCCTTGACGTAGATTATCTTCGGCATCGAAGCCGACGACCAAGCTCGCCCATTTCTCCGATGAAGCCGATGTTAGAGTCCGGGATGCGATTTGTAAAGCGAGGGGACTTCATCACGGAGCTATGGAGGTGGAGAACCGGATCTACAAAGGTTGTATTTCCGTTCTTGAAGTTAAGTTGTTAACTAGTTTCATTTGTCGCCTAAAATTCTAGTTAACGATCCGTATTAGGGTTTCTCGGCACTTGTAAAATTTGAAATTGGCATGGTTGATGCCTTGTGAGACCTCTTGAGAGTGCCTAGGAACCCTACAGTGGTATCAGAGCCTAACTAGAGCCTTAAGGCGATGCTTAGACGATGTTAGAAACCCGATCAAACCCAAAACCCCAAACTTTTCTTGCTCTCTGGAAATTTTCTGAAAATTTGGATTTTTGTGAATTAAAAATTGCCAAAAAAATTCAGCAGGGAATTCTATGAGTTACAGTGAAGCACGTGACTCTAACTCTACCAAAGAGCCGCGGAACCGCGGTCCCACCCTGGGTTCCGCGGCGGTTCCGCGGCCATCTTAGTGAGTTAGACCACGTGGCTTGCACAGTAATTCTTGTCTTGGAGTGCTGAGTCTTCTGGAAATTTTTATATTTTACTCAACAGTTGAGTTTTCTGGGATGCTTTGGGGCTTCGATGATTCGATCGGATTTTTTTTAATTTTGTCTGCGTGCTTTTCCGGATATTTTAGAATATGTTAAAAAGTTCGACCGGATATAAATACCCACCTTTTCCCCTGTCGGAAAATTCCAAGTGTTGGATTTTTCTGTGGTTTAAGGACGTTCTAAGTAGTGCAAGTAACGCGATGGTCCCTCTAGAAGACAACAAACCTTAACTCGATTATGTGACCGTCTTGAACTGCCCTTTGAACCCTCGGGTTTGGGGCAGTACGGTGTGCCACATGTGAGGCGTTGGCTTAACCCTTCTACGGCTGGACCGTTGGTACTGAGGCATGAAGTGAATGTCTTTGAACTTATTTCATGAGTTGAGCTGTATCGGGAAAACTTGGGTGTTTGAATGTTCGATTGGAAAGTTTAACATTTTCTATTTATCCGGAATCTGATACAATATTTGGAATTCACAAGTAGTTATGAGATAACTGAATGAATGTTATAAACATAGCACTTTAGTCTCACTTGATCGGTTGCCACGGAATTTTGATGCGATCAAAAGTCCGTCGCAATCACGTAGCGTACGCGGATACTCGCCGGGTAAACTTAATAGACAGCCTCACCCCATAGCCCCGACCAAGTGACTGTAGGAGAACCCCGTCGCCGAAAGCATTCGTTCGGGTGCTCGCGGCAGCGGTGTTCCGCCTTGGTGCACTTCGTCGACGGCATCGGGGGTGCGGCCGCCTACTAAAGTTTGCGACGAGCATTCGATCAAAATGTCGGGAATCCTGTTGAATTGCCCGACTTGACATTGAAAAGAGTTTTCGATAATGAGACTAAAATGCGGGGTTTATAATTGTTAGGCATGCGATGTCTAAGGAATTAATTTGATTAGGCATGCGATGTCTATGCAGGTTGCGGATTCCAACTGTTGTAGTTTTACACTTTCTTTTCTGTGACCGTAAGTGTAATATGTGATATCGCCGGTTTCGTTGCTATATGTCAACAACAATTGGGATGCGCATATTTACTTACGTTGATGACATGTGATGTTATGTGTTGCTGGATATGTTATATTGGATTGTCGTGTTTGAATAGCCGGGGTTTTTTTATGTGAGATGAGTGTTTTCATTTTCATTCATGTAAAAACTTGTATGTAATATTCTTTTATTGGGGCACTTCCAGATTGCGGAAGATGTCACCCTTTGTATATTATTTACTTTTCCGCACTAGGATAGACCCAAGGAGGAGGGCACAAGTAACCAGGTTCTGGAGTCCAGTGGGAGACCAACTCGAGGAGTCGAGTCCGGGTCTCCTAACTCCAGAATTGGTAGGGTTGCTTGCCGCTCTCGTAGGGGTCTAGGGGTGTGGGTTTGGCTATTCATCACGACCGTGGAATCCGTGTTTTATACTGGCTCGTATTGAAAACACGGACGTCCTAGTATATCCAATATTTCATATGTTTCTTCTGCTACGATATCTGTGATGTGATCATGTGATGTTCTGTGATAAATGTTGTATATAGTATATATGATATATTATATAGATGCTACTTATATTTTACACCCGCGCTAGCCCTGCCCCGCTCTGCCGTTAGTTACCTAACCTAACGGTGCATGAGGGGACATCGAGGCGAATGCGGATGGCATAAGTGTACGTCGTATTTATCTGTGATGTTTAGGTATTTAAATGATGGGACTTCATTAATATGATTAATGAAATAAAAGAAACCTAAGATGTTGTGGAATCGAATTTCAAAATAAAACAGGTAGCTACAGTTCTTGCTTTGCACAGCGGTATATATGATATATCCTGCACCTTATTCGATGAGGAAAGGACCGAGATCCCTTCACAGGGAGTGACTCCTTTAGCAATAACTGGCAGATGCTACACACTCGGTTTGTCTTTTGATTGCTTTTAAGAGTTTTTGCTTTGCACAGTGATATATATGATATATCCCGCACCTTATTCGATAAGGAAAGGACCGACGATCCCTTCACCGGGAGTGACTCCTTTAGCAAAACTAGAAAAGCCTCAAAGACACTCCATTTCAAAATTCATTCGATCCTACAACGATATCAAGTTCATTACGCAATAGGTTTTCAGAAAAACCTGTCGTAGCCCTCCGTCATTTTAGATAAGTCCTGTTTAGTATTCGTGCTGCGTTTGTTGACCTTGTCAAGGAGCAGTGTGCGGTAGCTAACCAGTATTTATCTGCTTATGCATATGATGCAGATTGGGTTAGGGTAGTCGTACGACCTTGTTGACCTTGTCAAGGGTCGTGCGGGTGGGTTTGATTCAATCAAGAAATGACGGGTTGAACTTGACTTACGGTCTATGGTTTGTTGACCTTGTCAAGGTCATAGATCGTTTGGGGCAAAATATTATCGGGAATTTCAAGTGTTGAAATTTGCAATAAGATTGCATACCTTCTATGAGATAGTTAGATCCCGATACCCGCTGCGAGTAAGAGTTACTCCTGGGAGAGTTTTATACATTACAATTAGCCGATCAAGTAGGTGTCTAGAAAGGTGTTAACGAGGTTACGCTTCTGGGAAAACGAGGTTTACATTAATTAGGTTCGTGCGAAAGCACGGGGGACCTCCCTCAAAGTACCGACACTGGCCTGGCTGAAAGATTGGCGAACTTGTAGTTTGTAATTAATCCCGGCTAGTCTTTCCTTTTAGGGTTTGAAGGAAGATTTGATAAAAACAGTGGGAGCCATCCTGATTAGATAAAATAATAACCAATCTATTCTTGCAAGAGCGCACGCTGAGTGTTTTCTTCTCTCTCTCTCCAGGTAGCGACCATATCACGCCTTAATCAAGATAATAATACGGATTATTGACCGAACCCGCTTGTTATACTGAGCTGGGGAACGTCGGTCCCGCTCCACCTTATAATTGTTATAAGACAGAGCAGGAAATTGGGGAATACCAGATTTCCCGTGCCGCCCAAACGAAGAGAGTGCATGCTGATGCATCATCTTCGGGTGTGTTCATTACAAAGAACTGTTTCTCTGTATCCTCTACGTCCTGGGTATGTGTGTTAGTTATATGTATGCCCTAGAGGCCATTACTGTACATAGGATGTATATTGTAGTGGATGCTGGGACATATATAGGGAGGACTTTCTTGCTCGACATGATAGTATGCTATCTGGTTACCCTTTACCTTAACGTGTATGCTGATTGTCTCTCTGTTACATGTTGGTAAAGCCCTTAGGATCTGTACTTGACTACCTGGACTATGATGCGGATCATACTAGTGGGGACATGGTAGTCTATAAGTACATCCTTCAAAGTCCCTAGTCGTGGGTGTATCGAGACGGGGCATCGATATACCAGAGTAGACTAGCGTATACCTTCTCGACCCATATAGATGGGCGATGGATGATCACATATCCATCGGTGTTTGACATCAGAGATGATATACGGGTGCTCAGTAGAGACTGGGTACACTGGACGGACTCGCCGAGAACTCCCAGATGGTGTTATACCTCACGTCAGATGGCAGTTCTCTGGTGACACTGGTACAGGTTAGTCTGTAGACCCGAGATCGTCATAGAGTCTTGTGTGGTTCCCACTGTGCTTTGATTTCCATCTTACCACGTCCAAGAGGGCGTGCAAAACGGTGGTTTTTGGGTACAGTCCCGAGTCACATGGAGGCAATGAGCGATAGGAGGGGATTCGTCTCTCCCGGTATAGGGAGTTGATGTTGCGCTGTGTTCGATTGGCTATAACAGGAAATCCCTGGCCAGGGTTGCTGAGATTTACTGGTAAGTGTTACCAGTAGTATCTCGAATTGTTATAGACCTCATATCGACATGACTTATTGAACTATTGGGGTCTGACGTTTACCACCCCTAGGCAAGATATGCGACATATCAGACGATCATACCGGACTGTACGGTAGTGTTACTGGTTGGATTTACTGGAGTGTAAGCGGGCTTGCTCGTCGATCTTCAGATCGCTCAATACCCGGGTGGCCGTTACGTTTAGCAGACCGCTTGCGGCTTGTGGGTGTTTGATATGATCATCGCCTGCTGCCGGCGTATTGACGAGTCTTTAGAGTCCTACACAGAGGTTTCCTGGCTCAAGCGAAACGAAATAGGAGCGCATATGAGATATGTGCGGGACCGAGAATAATGCGTGTATGTGATACCGTATTCCATTCTCGCGATGAATGTATCGATTAGGTTATATGCGATATACCCTAGTTATCGAATCAAAGGTTGATTCGATAAGCCGATACATAGGATACTGGTCGGTTATATGCGATATGACCGGATCGTTAAATCAAGTGTTGATTTAATGATTTAATGCATAATTATATATTTGATATATTACTTTGCATTAACTAGTATCGGTTCACTTTAAATGGATTTTCTCGCTCGGTTGTGCACATTGTATATTTGATATAGTTTTGTGCACATGATTGTATCATGTTTGATGATGTATGTTTACTTGGTTAAGTGTAAAGAATAAACCATGGTTAAACTAATGATTAGGGTTTTATTTATCCATTACTTATTTATTCATTTATTAATTTATTTATTCTTTTTGGAAAATAAATGGCATGAATATAAAATGGTGGCTTGATTTGTTTTGTAGTTGAATCTTCATGAAGGTTTGACTTTGTAACCACTTTGTCTTCATGCTTAACCCTAACCATTTAATCAAACCATGGTCTACTCTCTACACTTAACTAGGGTTAGGAGATGATAAGTATTCTTATTATTTTCTTTTTAGAAAAGAATCTTATCATATCATTTCTTCTTCTTCTTCCTTCAACTCAAGAAGAAAAACCTAGACTACATCAATGGTGGATTGATGATATGAGTGAGAAATCCAAATATAAAGTCTAACCACTTCCTATTTCTTCATCCTCTACCTCTTGCCAAGTAGTAGAGTGTGTTTCCTTCACAAGTTTCTTGACTTGGTGAAGTGAGAGCTTGATCTTGCGATGCTTCGACGTAGATCATCTTCGGCATGGACATCGACGACCTAGCTCGCCTATTCTCCGATGAAGCCGACGCTAGAGCCCAGGATTTGTGTAGGACAGCGAGAGGACTTCATTGTGGAGCTATGGAGGTGGAGCACCAGATCTACAAAGGTTGTATTTCCAATTCTCATAGTTATGTGTTAACTAGTTTACTTTTCGCCTAGACATCTAGCCATCGATCCGTATACTAGGGTTTCTCGGCACCATAATTTTTGAAATTGGCATGGTTGATGCCTTGTGAGACCTCTTGAGAGTGCCTAGGAACCCTACAGTGGTATCAGAGCCTAGCTAGAGCCTTAGGCGAAGCCCAGACGAAGTTTGAAACCCGAACGAACCCGAAACCCCAACTCAAATGTGCTCTCTGTACTTTTTCTAAAAACAGGGATTTTTCAGTATTAAAAATATGTAGAAATATCAGCAGGAAATTGTAA
The DNA here is from genome assembly GCA_030015575.1 of Agapanthus africanus. Classification (NCBI taxonomy): domain Eukaryota; kingdom Viridiplantae; phylum Streptophyta; class Magnoliopsida; order Asparagales; family Amaryllidaceae; genus Agapanthus; species Agapanthus africanus. The sequence continues at coordinate 435,457,408 of JASDDO010000018.1, forward strand.
GAATTACTGTGCAAATACGACACTATTTGGAGTTTAAACAGCCGCGGAACCGCATCACGAGCATGGCTTGTGCGGCGGTTCCGCCGCCACTTGATGACGTCAGTAATACCTATTTTCACAGTAACTCCTATTAAACTGTGCTGAGTTCTCTGGGTATTTTTAAAAATTATTCAAGAGTTGAATTTTCTGAGTTGTTTTGGGAATTCGGTGTTTCGATCGGAGTATCAAATTTTGTCTTTGTGGCTTTCCGGATAAATTTTAGAATATGTTAAAAAGTTCGACCGGATATAAATACCCAATTTTTCCCCTGTCGGGAAATTTCCAAGTGTTGGATTTTTCCGTAGTTTAACGATGTTCTAAGTAGTGCAAGTAACGCGATGGTCCCTCTAGAAGACAACAAACCTTAACTCGATTATGTGACCGTCTTGAACTGCCCTTTGAACCTTCGGGTTTGGGGCAGTACGGCGTGCCACATATGAGGCGTTGGCTTAACCCTTCTACGGCTGGACCGTTGGTACTGAGGCACGAACGGAATGTTGTTAGACTTATTTCATGTGTTGAGCTGTATCGGGAAAACTTGGGTGTTCGATTGTTCGATCGAAAAGTTTAACATTTTCTGTTTATCCGGAATGTGATACAATAATTGGAATTCACAAGAAGTTATGAGATAACTGAATGAATGTTATAAACATAGCACTTTAGTCTCACTTGATCGGTTGCCACGGAATTTTGATGTGATCAAAAGTCCGTCGCAATCACGTAACGTACGCGGATACTTGCCGGGTAAACTTAATAGACAGCCTCACTCCATAGCCCCGACCAAGTGACTGTAGGAGAACCCCGTCGCCGAAAGCATCCGTTCGGGTGCTCGCGGCAGCGGTGTTCCGCCTTGGTGCACTTCGTCGACGGTATCGGGGGTGCGGCCGCCTACTAAAGTTTGCGACGAGCATTCGATCAGGATGTCGGGAATCTTGTTGAATTGCCCGACTTGATATTGAAAAGTGTTTTCGATAATGAGACTAAAATGCGGGGTTTATAATTGTTAGGCATGCGATGTCTAAGTAATTCATTTGGTCAGGCATGCGATGTCTGAGGTGGTTGCGGATTCCAACTGTTGTAGTTTTACACTTTCTTTTCTGTGACCGTAAGTGTAATATGTGATATCGCCGGTTTCGTTGCTATATATCAACGACAATTGTGATGCGCATGTTTACTTACGTTGATGACATGTGATGTTATGTGTTGCTGGATATGTTATATTGGATCGTCGTGTTTGAATAGCCGGGGGTTTTTATGTGAGATGAGTGTTTTTCATTTTCATTCATGTAAAAACTTGTATGTAATATTCTTTTATTGGGGCACTTCCAGGTTGCGGAAGATGTCACCGTTTGTATATTATTTACTTTTCCGCACTAGGATAGACCCAAGGAGGGGAGCACAAGTAACCGGGTTCTGGAGTCCAGTGGGAGACCAACTCGAGGAGTCGAGTCCGGGTCTCCTAACTCTAGAATTGGTAGGGTTGCTTGCCGCTCTCGTAGGGGTCTAGGGGTGTGGGTTTGGCTATTCATCGCGACCGTGGAATCCGTGTTTTATACTGGCTCGTATTGAAAACACGGACGTCCTAGTATATCCAATATTTCATATGATTATTCTGCTGCGATATCTGTGATGTGATCATGTGATGTTCTGTGATAGATACAGTATATAGTATATATGATATATTATATAGACGTTACTTATGTTTTACACCCGCGCTAGCCCTGCCCTGCTCTGCCGTTAGTTACCTAACCTAACGGTGCACGAGGGGACATCGAGGCGAATGCGGATGGCATAAGTGTGCGTCGTATTTATCTGTGATGTTTAGGTACTTAAATGATGGGACTTCATTAATGTGATTAATGAAATAAAAGAAACCTAAGATGTTGTAGAATCGAATTTCAAAATAAAACAGGTAGCTACAGTTCTTGCTTTGCACAGCGGTGTATATGATATATCCTGCACCTTATTCGATAAGGAAAGGACCGAGATCCCTTCACCGGGAGTGACTCCTTTAGCAATAACTGGCAGATGCTACACACTCGGTTTGTCTTTTGATTGCTTTTAAGAGTTTTTGCTTTGCACAGTGATATATATGATATATCCCGCACCTCATTCGACGAGGAAAGGACCGACGATCCCTTCACCGGGAGTGACTCCTTTAGCAAAACTAGAAAAGCCTCAAAAACACTCCATTTCAAAATTCATTCGATCCTACAACGATATCAAGTTCATTACGCAATAAGTTTTCAGAAAAACCTGTCGTAGCCCTCCGTCATTTCAGATAAGTAGTAGTTAGTATTCGTGCTGCGTTTGTTGGCCTTTGTCAAGGCGCAGTGTGCGGTAGCTAACTGGTGCTTATCTGCTTATGCATATGATGCAGATTGGGTTAGGGTAGTTGTGCGACCTTGTTGGCCTTTGTCAAGGGCCGTGCGGGTGGGTTTAATTCAATCAGGAAATGACGGGTTGAACTTGACTAGCATCCTATGGTTTGTTGGCCTTTGTCAAGGTCATAGGAGGTTAGGGGCAAAATATTATCGGGAATTTCAAGTGTTGAAATTTGCAATGAGATTGCATACCTTCTATGAGATAGTTGGATCCCGATACCTGCTGCGAGTAAGTGTTACTCCTGGGAGAGTTTTATACATTACAATTAGCCGATCAAGTAGGTGTCTAGAAAGGTGTCAACGGGGTTACGCCTCTGGGAAAACGAGGTTTACATTAATTAGGTTCATGCGAAAGCACGGGGGACCTCCCTCAAAGTACCGACACTGGCCTGGCTGAAAGATTGGCGAACTTGTAGTGTGTAATTAATCCCGGCTAGTCTTTCCTTTTTGGGTTTGAAGGAAGATTTGATAAAAAGCAGTGGGAGCCATCCTGATTAGATAAAATAATAACCAATCTATTCTTGCAAGAGCGCACGCTGAGTGTTTTCTTCTCTCTCTCTCCAGGTAGCGACCATATCACGCCTTAATCAAGATAATAATACGGAATATTGACCGAACCCGCTTGTTATACTGAGCTGGGGAACGTTGGTCCCGCTCCAACTTATAATTGTTATAAGACAGAGCAGGAAATTGGGGAATACCAGATTTCCCGTGCCGCCCAAACGAAGAGAGTGCATGCTGATGCATCATCTTCGGGTGTGTTCATTATACAGAACTGTTTCTCAGTATCCTTTACGTCCTGGGTATGTGATACCAGATCAGGATCCCAGATATGTAATCTGTTACATAGGGCTAAAGAAAGGTAGAGAACTGAGAACGGGTGATAAGTTTCATGAGGCAGAAAACGGGGCAAGTGTTGCAGCCAAGTCTGTTGGTCACTGTCACCCTGTATTACCAATACATTGATTCTGAACGAATGTTATTAGATACCGAACCTGATATACAAAATCATATCAGTCTCTTTATTAGAAAAGAAAGGATATAATTTTGTATTGATGGATAATGTTTTGAACATTTCCTATATCAAAAGTTGATCGGTTCAGGCACGTTATCTAAAAGCATTGATGTTCTAAATCAAACTACAGTTCTTAGTATATGGAACACACACAAGAGGAAGAGTTCAGAAATGAACGGATCCTTCTTGAGGTATTGTAGACTAGGTCATATCAATGCGACCCGACTAGCTAAGTTACATTTAGATGCATATTTAAATCAGTTTGAATTTGCATCTTATGAAACTTGCCAGTCATGTCACAAAGATAAGATGACCATAGCTCTGTTTATTGGAAGCAGAGAAAGAGTTAGTAAACTCTTGGGATGATACATGTTTGATGTATGTAGATCCCCAGTCTATATATGCCAAGACTGGTTCTTTGTACTTCATTACATTCTCTGATAATCTCTCAAGATTCAGTCATATGTTCCTGTTGAAACATGAGTCCGAACCTTTTGAGATAGTCACAGAATATAAGTGAGAAGTGGAGCACCAGAATACGGGTATAAGTATTATGTCCTTTGATGTGATCAAGGAGGAGAATACTTGTGCATGGAATTCCTGGACTATTCTAAAGGAGAATGAGATTCTCTCCCAGCATTACTCCTCCGTATACACCATAGCACGATGGTATATCGGGGCGGAGCGATAACACCCTATGTGATTAGGTGTGCTCTATGATGAGTACTACTGAGTTACCTATTTCTTTTTGGGAGTTATGCACTTGAGAAGCTGCATACCTATTGAATAGGGTTCAAATCAAATCAGTTGCCTACCGCTTCATATGTGATATGGATATGGGAAGAGCCTATGTCTTAAGCTAGTTAAGATTTGGGGTTGTCCGGCCTATGTCTAAAAGCAAAATCCGGACAAGCTCGAGGCAAGGTCTGTTATGTAGAACTGGAAATGTTCCAGCTATACAAACTGCAGCTGATGATTTGAAAGAACCAAAGGATTCAATAGTTACCAACGAACCTCAGCCTCTCCGCCGATCTAGTATGGTTCCTCACCCACCTGAGAGATACTTCTGTTTCTCTATGACAGTGGGAGCGAGGATTGCATCATGAGATGATGACCCAACTAGTTTCGAGCTGGCCATCAGGAGTAGGACTCTGTAAGAATGGCTGGATGTTTTGTAATCTGAGATGGAATCCTTATACACCAACAAAGTATGGACTTTGGTTGCTGTATCTGAAGGGTTAAATCCCCATCAGGAGCAAGTATATCTTGAGAAGATTACTTGGTGTACATGGAAAGGTTGAGACTTTCAAAGCTAGACTTGTTAAAAGTGTGCATCATTGACCAGGTGTGGATAATGATGAAACCTTTTTCAAGTAGCTATGCTTAAGTCCATCCAGATCCTACTTGTCACGGCTACATACCATGACTACGATATCTGGTGGTTGGGTGTCATGACTGCTTTTCTAAATGATGTTTTAGAAGAGTGCGTCTATAAGTACACAGCCAGAGGGCTTCGTAAACAGTGGGAGCAGCAGAAACGTGTGCAAGATGCTTTATATAGGATAAAGCAGGCATCGCGGAGTTGGAACATCTGTTTTGATGGATTAGTCAAAGAAGTTGACATCATCAAAATGGTAGATGAACCTTGTATAAACAAAAAGGGTAGTAGGGAGTATGGTGACGATCCTCGTAGAGTACGTGGATGACATACTCTTGATAGGGAAGGAGTTTCCTATGCTACGCTCGAGCAATCTCCGCTTATCACTATGATTCTCCATATAGGATCAAAATGATACCTCCTAAATCCTGAGTTTTGGATCTATGAGATAGATTTAAATGGATGTTAGGATTCTCACTAGTTGTAGTGAGGAGGTATCAATTGATCCTGGGGAGAATCAATGGAAGGGTTCCAAGGTGATAAAGACGACTGAATGTCAGTCGCAGGCATTGTCTTTACCCTCATTAAAGGGACGGTATGTTGGAAGAGTTCCAAGCTAGATACCGTGACATACTAGACGATAAAGGCAGGATACATCGCTACTTAAGATGCTACCAAAGTGGCTGTCTGGGTGTATATTGGTTCATGAGATGAACTTAGTTCCTCCCATTGTGTGACAATGGAGTTGTGGCTTATGCCAAGGAACGTCCGTCCCATCAGTGATCCAGACATATTCTAAGGCAGTATCACCTGATCATGGAGATGGTTAATCTCCAGGGGATCGAGGTTAGGAGAGTAGACTCAGAGGACAACACAGCGGATCCACTCACAAAGGCCTGTTCCCAGAGAGAGACTTTTATGAGATGGTTGAGTATGAGATACTGCAACCACTGCTACAGATGGCCCTAGTGCAAGTGGGAGATTGTTAGTTATATGTATGCCCTAGAGGCCATTACTGTACATAGGATGTATATTGTAGTGGATGCTGGGACATATATAGGGAGGATTTTCTTGCTCGACATGATAGTATGCTATCTGGTTACCCTTTACCTTAACGTGTATGCTGATTGTCTCTCTGTTACATGTTGGTAAAGCCCTTAGGATCTGTACTTGACTACCTGGACTATGATGCGGATCATACTAGTGGGGACATGGTAGTCTATAAGTACATCCTTCAAAGTCCCTAGTCGTGGGTGTATCGAGACGGGGTATCGATATACCAGAGTAGACTAGCGTATACCTTCTCGACCCATATAGATAGGCGATGGATGATCCCATATCCATCGGTGTTTGACATCAGAGATGATATACGGGTGCTCAGTAGAGACTGGGTACACTGGACGGACTCGCCGAGAACTCCCAGATGGTATTATACCTCACGTCAGATGGCAGTTCTCTGGTGACACTGGTACAGGTTAGTCTGTAGACCCGAGATCGTCATAGAGTCTTGTGTGGTTCCCACTGTGCTTTGATTTCCATCTTACCACGTCCAAGAGGGCATGCAAAACGGTGGTTTTTGGGTACAGTCCCGAGTCACATGGAGGCAATGAGCGATAGGAGGGGATTCGTCTCTCCCGGTATAGGGAGTTGATGTTGCGCTGTGTTCGATTGGCTATAACAGGAAATCCCTGGCCAGGGTTGCTGAGATTTACTGGTAAGTGTTACCAGTAGTATCTCGAATTGTTATAGACCTCATATCGACACGACTTATTGAGCTATTGGGGTCTGACGTTTACCACCCCTAGGCAAGATATGCGACATATCAGACGATCAGACCGGACTGTACGGTAGTGTTACTGGTTGGATTCACTGGAGTGTAAGCGGGCTTGCTCGTCGATCTTCAGATCGCTCAATACCCGGGTGGCCGTTACGTTTAGCAGACCGCTTGCGGCTTGTGGGTGTTTGATATGATCATCGCCTGCTGCCGGCGTATTGACGAGTCTTTAGAGTCCTACACAGAGGTTTCCTGGCTCAAGCGAAACGAAATAGGAGCGCATATGAGATATGTGCGGGACCGAGAATAATGCGTGTATGTGATACCGTATTCCATTCTCGCGATGAATGTATCAATTAGGTTATATGCGATATACCCTAGTTATCGAATCAAAGGTTGATTCGATAAGCCGATACATAGGATACTGGTCGGTTATATGCGATATGACCGGATCGTTAAATCAAGTGTTGATTTAATGATTTAATGCATAATTATATATTTGATATATTACTTTGCATTAACTAGTATCGGTTCACTTTAAATGGATTTTCTCGCTCGGTTGTGCACATTGTATATTTGATATTGTTTTGTGCACATGATTGTATCATGTTTGATGATGCATGTTTACTTGGTTAAGTGTAAAGAATAAACCATGGTTAAACTAATGATTAGGGTTTTATTTATCCATTACTTATTTATTCATTTATTAATTTATTTATTCTTTTTGGAAAATAAATGGCATGAATATAAAACGGTGGCTTGATTTGTTTTGTAGTTGAATCTTCATGAAGGTTTGACTTTGTAACCACTTTGTCTTCATGCTTAACCCTAACCATTTAATCAAACCATGGTCTACTCTCTACACTTAACTAGGGTTAGGAGATGATAAGTATTCTTATTATTTTCTTTTTAGAAAAGAATCTTATCATATCATTTCTTCTTCTTCTTCCTTCAACTCAAGAAGAAAAACCTAGACTACATCAATGGTGGATTGATGATATGAGTGAGAAATCCAAATCTAAAGTCTAACCACTTCCTATTTCTTCATCCTCTACCTCTTGCCAAGTAGTAGAGTGTGTTTCCTTCACAAGTTTCTTGACTTGGTGAAGTGAGAGCTTGATCTTGCGATGCTTCGACGTAGATCATCTTCGGCATGGACATCGACGACCTAGCTCGCCTATTCTCCGATGAAGCCGACGCTAGAGCCCAGGATTTGTGTAGGACAGCGAGAGGACTTCATTGCGGAGCTATGGAGGTGGAGCACCGGATCTACAAAGGTTGTATTTCCAATTCTCATAGTTAAGTGTTAACTAGTTTACTTTTCGCCTAGACATCTAGCCATCGATCCGTATACTAGGGTTTCTCGGCACCATAATTTTTGAAATTGGCATGGTTGATGCCTTGTGAGACCTCTTGAGAGTGCCTAGGAACCCTACAGTGTGATACCAGATCAGGATCCCAGATATGTAATCTGTTACATAGGGCTACAGAAAGGTAGAGAGCTGAGAACGGGTGATAAGTTTCATGAGGCAGAAAACGGGGCAAGTGTTGCAGCCAAGTCTGTTGGTCACTGTCACCCTGTATTACCAATACATTGATTCTGGACGAATGCTATTAGATACCGAACCTGATATACAAAATCATATCAGTCTCTTTATTGTAAAGAAATGTTATAATTTTGTATTGATGGATAATGTTTTGAACATTTCCTATATCAAAAGTTGATCGGTTCAGGCACGTTATCTAAAAGCATTGATGTTCTAAATCAAACTGCAGTTCTTAGTATACGGAACACACACAAGAGGAAGAGTTCAGAAATGAACGAATCCTTCTTGAGGTATTGTAGACTAGGTCATATCAATGCGACCCGACTAGCTGAAGTTACGTTTAGATGCATATTTAAATCAGTTTGAATTTACATCTTGTAAAACTTGCCAGTCATGTCACAAAGATATAATGACACCAGCTCTGTTTATTGGAAACAGAGAAAGAGTTAGTGAACTCTTGGGACTGATACATGATGATGTATGTAAGGTCCCCTGTCTACACATGCCAGGACTGGTTCTTTATACTTCATTACATTCTCTGATGATCTTTCGAGTTTCAGACCTATGTTCCTGTTGAAACACAAGTCCGAACCTTTTGAGATATTCACAGAATATAAGTTAGAAGTAGAGAACCAAAATAAGGGTATAAGTATTATGTCCTTTGATGAGATCAAGGAGGAGAATACTTGAGCACGGAAATCCTGGATTATTCTAAAGGAGAATGAGATTCTCTCTCGGCATTACTCCTCCGTATACACCATAGCACGATGGTATATCGGGGCGGAGCAATAGCACCCTATGTGATATGGTGTGCTCCATGATGAGTACTACTGAGTTACCTATTTCCTTTAGGGAGTTATGCACTTGAGAAGCTGCATACCTATTGAATAAGGTTCAAATCAAATCAGTTGCCTACCACTTCATATGTGATATGGAAAGGGAAGAGCCCATATCTTAAGTTAGTTAAGATTTGGGGTTGTCCGGCCTATGTCTAAAAGCAAAATCCGGACAAGCTCGAGGCAAGGTCTGTTATGTAGAACTGGAAATATTCCAGCTATACAAATTGCAGCTGATGATTTGATAGAACCAAAGGATTCGGTAGATTCCAACGAACCTCAGCCTCTCCGCCGATCTAGTAGGGTTCCTCACCCACCTGAGAGATACTTCTGTTTCTCTATGACAGTGGGAGCGAGGATTGCATCATGAGATGATGACCCAACTAGTTTCGAACTGGCCATCAGGAGTGTGACTCTGTAAGAATGGCTGGATGCTTAGTGATCTGAGATGGAATCCTTATACACCGACAAAGTATAGACTTTGGTTGCTATATCTGAAGGGTTAAATCCCCATCAGGAGCAAGTATATTTTGAGAAGATTACTTGGTGTACTTGGAAAAGTTGAGACTTTCAAAGCTAGACTTGTTAAAGGTTTTCGTCATCGACTAGGCGTGGATAATGATGAAACCTTTTCCAGTGCCTATGCTTAAGTCCATCCAGATCCTACTTGCCACGGCTACATACCATGACTACGATATCTGGTGGTTGGGTGCCATGACTGCTTTTCTAAATGATATTTTAGAAGAGAACGTCTATAAGTACACAGCCAGAGGGCTTCGTAGACAGTGGGAGCAGCGAAAACGTGTACAAGATGCTTTATAGGATAAAGCAGGTATCGCGGAGTTGGAACGTCTGTTTTGATGAAGTGGTCAAAGAGTTTGACATCATCAAAATGGTAGATGAACCTTGTATATACAAAAAAGGTAGTAGGGAATATGGTGATGATCCTCGTAGAGTACGTGGATGACATACACTTGAAAAGAAAGGAGTTTCCTATGCTACGCTCGGTCAATCTCCGCTTATCACAATGATTCTCCATATAGGATCAAAGTGATACCTCCTAAATCCTGGGTTTTGGATCTATGAGATAGATCTAATTGGATGTTAGGATTCTTACTAGTTGTAGTGAGATGGTATCAACCAATCCTGGGGAGAATCACTGGAAGGGTTCCAGGGTGATAAGGACGACTGAATGCCAGTCACAGGCATTGTCTTTACCCTCAGTAAAGGGACGGTATGTTGGAAGGGTTCCAAGCTAGATACCGTGGCATACTAGACGATAAAGGCTCGATACATCGCTACTTAACATGCTACCAAAGAGGCAGTCTGGATGTATATTTGTTCATGAGATGAACTTAGTTCCTCCCATTGTGTGACAATGGAGTTGTGGCTTATGCCAAGGAACGCCCGTCCCATCAGTGATCCAGACATATTCTAAGGCAGTATCATCTGATCATGGAGATGGTTGATCTCCAGGGTGATCGAGGTTAGGAGAGTAGACTCAGAGGACAACACGGCGGATCCACTTACGAAGGCTTATTCCCAAAGAGAGATTTTTATGGGATGGTTGAGTATGAGATACTGCAACCACTGCTACAGATGGCCCTAGTGCAAGTGGGAGATTGTTAATTATATGTATGCCCTAGAGGCCATTACTGTACATAGGATGTATATTGTAGTGGATGCTGGGACATATATAGGGAGGACTTTCTTGCTCGACATGATAGTATGCTATCTGGTTGCTCTTTACCTTAACGTGTATACTGATTGTCTCTCTGTTACATGTTGGTAAAGCCCTTAGGATGTGTACTTGACTACCTGGACTATGATGCAGATCATACTAGTGGGGACAGATAGTCTATAAGTACATCCTTCAAAGTCCCTAGTCGTGGGTGTATCGAGACGGGGCATCGATATACCAGAGTAGACTAGCGTATACCTTCTCGACCCATACAGATGGGCGATGGATGATCCCATATCCATTGGTGTTTGACATCAGAGATGATATACGGGTGCTCAGTGGAGTCTGGGTACACTGGACGGACTCGCCGAGAACTCCCAGATGGTATTATACCTTACGTCAGATGGCAGTTCTCTGGTGACACTGGTACAGAGTAGTCTGTTGACCCGAGATCGTCATAGAGTCTTGTGTGGTTCCCACTGTACTTTGATTTCCACCTTACCACGTCCAAGAGGGCGTGCAAAACGGTGGTTTTTGGGTACAGTCCCGAGTCACATGAAGGCAATGAGCGATAGGAGGGGATTCGTCTCTCCCGATATAGGGGGTTGATGTTGCGCTGTGTTCGATTGGCTATAACCGGAAATCCCTAGCCAGGGTTGCTGAGATTTACTGGTAAGTGTTACCAGTAGTTTCTCGAATTGTTATAGACCTTATATCGACACGAGTTATTAAGCTATTGGGGTCTGACGTTTACCACCCCTAGGCGAGATATACGACATATCAGACGACGAGACCGGGCTGTACGGTAAGTGTTACTGGTTGGATTCACAGGAGTATGAGCGGGCTTGCTCGTTGATCTTCTGATCGTGGGTAGCCGTTACGTTTAGCAGACCGCTTGCGGCTTGTGGGTGTTTGATATGATCATCAGCTGCTGCCGGCGTATTGACGAGTCTTTAGAGTGCTACACAGAGGTTTTCTGGCTCAAGCGAAACGAAATAGGAGCGCATATGAGATATGTGCGGGACCGAGAATAATGCGTGTATGTGATACCGTATTCCATTCTTGCGATCAATGTATCGATTGGTTGTATGTGATATAACCTAGTTATCGAATCAACGATTGATTCGATAAGCCGATACATTGAATATTAGTCGGTTATATGCGATATGACCGGATCGTTAAATCAAGTGTTGATTTAATGATTTAATGTATAATTATATATTTGATATATTACTTTGCATTAACTAGTATTGGTTCACTTTAAATGGATTTTCTCACTTGGATTATGCAAGTTGTATATGTGATATACTTTTGTGCACATGATTGTATCATGTTTGATGATACATGCTCACTTGTGTTTATGTAAAGATTAAACCATGGTTATTTAAATGGTTAGGGTTTTGATTATCTTAACTATTTATTTAGGTTATTTCCTTTTAAGGCATGAAAAGAGAAAATGGTTGCATTCATTCATGAAGCTTGTTGAAGCTTCATGAAGCTTTGACCAAGTGACCATTCTTTGTCTTCATACCTAACCTAACCATTCACTTAACCTTAGTTTAGTCTCTACACTTGACCATGGTTATTATTATGATAAGTGTTCTTTTTCATTTCCTTTTAATTAACTTATCATAATATCTTCTATCTTCTTCTTCTTCTTCAAGAAGAAGCTTGCCTCCATCAATGGCAACTTGGGAAAATGAGTGAAAAATCCAATTCTAAAGTGAACCCACCTCCTATTTCTTCATTCTCTACCTCTTGCCAAGTAGTATAGGGTGTTTTCTTCACAAGTTTCATGACTTGATGAAGTGGGAGCTTGATCTAGTGATGCCTCGACGTAGATCATCTTCGGCATCGAAGCCGACGACCAAGCCCGCCCATTTCTCCAATGAAGCCAATGCTAGAGTCCGGGATGTGATTTGTACAGCGAGGGGACTTCATCACGGAGCTATGGATGTGGAGAACCGGATCTACAAAGGTTGTATTTCCGTTCTTGAAGTTAAGTTGTTAACTAGTTTCATTTGTCGCCTAAAATTCTAGTTAACGATCCGTATTAGGGTTTCTCGGCACTTGTAAAATTTGAAATTGGCATGGTTGATGCCTTGTGAGACCTCTTAAGAGTGCCTAGGAACCCTACAGCATCAAGGTGTATAAATCAAAAACGTGTGCAACTATGTGCAAAAAATCCGTATCAATGCACTGCAAGTACATGTGAGCTATACCGAGTGCAAAAATCAAATCATCCGTATGAAATCCACGAAATCTTAAACACATGCTACGAAGGTACAAATCGACATCAAATGCAATAGATATGCACAAATCGAAAATCAACACAACGGTGTATAAAATATATATCAAGTACGATAACTATGCGCAAAATGTAAATACCCAGCAGGTGCAGCCATGGTGTACGAAATCAATATCAGGAAACCCATCATCAAAACTCAAATCCAAGCGATATAAGCGTGATACTCAGATCACAAACACAAATTGCAACAAAGGACATTGAGGTACACCTTCTATAATGTCGAAGAATAAATCGGTGCGCCTAAAACCGGCAGAACAAGAATATCCACTTGCCTCCTGCTCACGGTCTGGCGTCCTCGGTCTCTGGGTCCTTATCTTCTCTGTGGATTTACCAATCTCGTAATCCATCGGCTAATCGGCCCAGTCAGGTGTGCTAACGGGGACGATCCCGTCCTGGCACTTCTCTGATCATATCTCGGTCAATCATCACTACCACTCGTAAAGCAGCACATCACTGGCTTCGGCCTCTGGCCCTCTGAATACTCGCGACACAACTGATCCTGGGTGCAAATCTCATTGCAGCAGTGTCCTAAAAGGAATCCTGCTCAAGGTCTCTTCCGATCTCGCCTATGCCGAACTGTACGGAGGCTGGTACTCTTACATAATCTGTTCTCGTTTTCTGGACATCTGCATTCTCAGCACTGCATCTCCTCGGGAACTGGTCGCATCCCAACGCCTCTGTAAGCATATCAGATCTCTGATCTTGATGGGGAGTAGCAACAACTGTAAGTGCACGGCGGCGCCCCGGCCGTCAATCCGACGCCGGAATGCGGAAACGGTGATAAACTTAAATTTTGCGTACTTTGCAAACCGGCACCACCGCGCACTAAACTCCGGATCGAACCATTAACTAGTCTACGCTACTAAAAAGAAAGGGAAGAGATGTATACCGACGATCCAAGTCCTCCGGTCTTCATCTCCACTCCGATCTCCTCGCGGGATCTCCGTCCGTCTCCTCCTCGTCGGAAAGGGCACCACGAAGCCGGGTACTTTTACGGGCTCCCGCCTCTATACCGAGGCAACTCGCGCATGAAGCCGGCAACTCGACATGCCCAAGGCTTGCTGTAGGATGTGTAGGGTTTATGTCTCATTGGGGTTTTGGTTGCCTTTTGAAGATGGAGGAATGAAGGTATGAAAAATGGTGCTTTCATTTTTCTTGGCATGAAAAGAGATCAAGAATGAAAAACACTCTCAAGGATGAAGCTCTCTCCTTCTCTTTTCTTCTTCTCACTCAACCATGAAAAAACTTATGAACTTAGAAAATGGAGGAGGAAAGAATATGAAGCAATAAGGGAGGTGAGTGTAGGAGATGAGAAGAGGTGACCACATCAAGGGACAAAGAAACATACAACCATGCCTTTCACTATTAAACCCATACCCTCACTTTATCACAATCAAATCTCATAAAGCAAAAGCATGGTTGAAAAGAAAATGATAGCTATCATAATCAAACATTTACAAGAAACCCCCTCCACAAATGTTATTTGCACAATTGCAAATAACCCCCTCCATCGGAAAAGTCCGGCCGGGAAAGAACAAAGGAAAACCGGCCGGAACGGAATGCAAACTGGCAACTCCAGAAAACTGGTCCCGTAATAAATTACAGGAAAAACCCCAATACTGTGCATACACACCCGCATCTGTATTCCGTCCGGATACAAATGCAATGAGACAAAATCTACACTGTACTAAACTAGGACCGGCTTAAACCAAAGCCGGCTAGTAATATCCGTTCGATCCTGATCCGTGCAATACCGCACGTATCTGATCGAACCCTGCCATATACCTATACGGCTACTAGTACAAACCGTCCGATCCTGATCCGTGCAATACCGCACGTATCTGATCGGACCCTGCCATATCTCCATACGGCTTCTACAGCGTTTCGCCCGAAACTTGAGTAACTGAAAGTGTGGTGGACTCTAAAGACTCGTCAATACTATGGCTGTGATTTTAACCACTAGCACGTCAGAGGTATAAGCCAATACGTGACGGGCCACCAGCTATTGACTAAATGGGACGTCGATGAGGAAGCTCACCCCGACACCCAACTGAGCCTGTCAGTGACAATATCCGTGCAGTCCGGTCCGTTCGTCTATGAGTATCGCATGGCGGGCCTAGGGGATTGGTAAAAGTCAGACCCCCAAAAGCGGTACAAGTCGTGTCGGAGTGTAGCCCAGAACACCCTGAGATACTACTGGAATACCTACCAGTAAATCTCCTTGCCTTGGCCAAGGACTTTGTGTAATGGCTCTCCTAGACACAGCACGACCTCACCCCCAATACCGGGAGAGACGAACCCCTGAAGATACGCTCACTGCCTCCATGTGGCTCGGGACTGTACCCAACTAAAACCTGTTTGCACGACTCCTTTGAGCCGTGGTAGGGTAGTAATCAAAGTACAGTGGGAACTCACACGAGACAAATGACGATCCCCTGGTCGATGAACTAACCTGCACACATGTCACCAGGGAACTGCCATCTGACGTCTGGTATATGACCAACTAGCAGGTTCCCGGCGAGTCCTGTCCGGTGTACTCATAACCCAATGAGCACCTGTATACATCTTAGGTGATCCAACAGACACCAGTGGCTTGTGAGACCGGCCACCGCCCCTCGTCGGGGTCTCGACTGTATACACTAGTCTACTAATGGAGTATCGATGCCCAGTCTCGAAACTCCCACGACTAGGGACCTTTTAAGGATAAGCTTATAGACCCCCAGCTCCCACTTATATGATCGCCCTCATACTGCTGGTGGTCAAGCAAGAATCCTAGGGGCTCTATCAACGTGTAATAGCGACGTGTCAGGTCACCTAAAGCAGTACACGATGATAAAGGTAAACCAGATAGCATACTATCATCTCGAGTAAGACTGTCCTACCGGGATAGGTCCTCCCTCAATCATTACAATCACGTACCTGTGACCTAATAATTGACTCTGAGGGCACTATCTCCAACAATCTCCCACTTGCACTCAAGGCTAATTATTGCGATGTCGCATACTCACAGCCCGTGTGATACCGAACATCCAACTCCTCTACTAGTCAGTCTCACAAAGCTCGTTTGCGGAACTATTGCGTTCGAGGAATAGCCTCAGTGAGTGGATCCGCTTTGTTGTTTCTTTCTATGTCTCTCTATATCTCAAGTTCGCGGAGAAACCCATCTCCCGAAATGAGCAATACCTGTCTTAGAATGTGTTTGGATGTCTGATGGGACATAGCTCATAAATGAACTCCAAATCCAAACTTCTTAGACTGTATCGTCAACTGAACTTAATCAGTATCCTGCGCGCCATGCCTCCTTCAGTATTGCCTTGGATCACCTGTCCAAAATACTGCCCCTCGTCAGAGGGAAAACTATAACTCTGACAACCTCCTTGTCGTCCATGTCACCTTGGAAGCCTGGAATGATAACCGTCTCCTGAATGAGGCTGTCGTTATCATATCCCTAGAACATCCACTTATGTTCTAAAACTGCTTCCGACTGTTTCTCCAGGATTGGATTAATGTCAACTTATTGCATCTAGTGCAAGAACAACATCTGATGTGGTACTTGACATCTCATGATTGACTCAATTGCCTAAGCAAGTGATCTGCCAATCATGCACGTCCCTCTCCCCTTTAGTCTGTAAGACACCTTTAGAGAGGGTGACTCCATTACCTGCAGGTACACTACCGTGCCAGGAGTCGTCCATCCTAAATACTCTTAGAATGCTGTCAAGTACCCTGATTGGGAAACCACCCAAATCTAGATCTAAAACCATAGATCTAGTAACCAGTATGTCTGATATAAAATCCATGTCCTTTGTGGAGAAACCACTGTGTGACGACCAAAGTATAACCGATCGTAGTGTAGGAGTTTCTTTTCCTACTCTGTGTATATCATCCAAATACCAGGATATCACACCCTACTACCTTCTCAACAGATCCATCCCCTATTCTGATGACGTCAAACCCATGACTGTCACATCAGAAATAGATGATCTATCTCCGCTACATCTGCTTTAGTCTATAAATAGATATAAGCCTGATGTCCACCAATGCTTCCGCTGCTCCCACTGACTACGACAACCCTCTGCCAGAGTCATATAGACGTGCACTTCTAAAACTAGTTTAGAACGACGCTATACTCATCCTCCTGCCGGGTCTCGCAGCCTGGAACAACAACAATGGCAAGTGTGGGTAAACAAGAACTTCCCTGTCACCGTCCTTGAGGCTACCTGAGTACCTCTCGGGTGCCTGAAGTTACCCACCTTATCTGCGGAGTGGCCAATGGAATGTCAAACCAGATTGAATCTTTAGGTTCCTTATCAAATCTTCAGTAATCGTTTGTGGTTCTGGAATCACTTCCAGTTCTACCATACTCCCACTACTGTTTTCTAAAAAAAACATTTTTAATAAAACTGTGGCGAGTCTAGAACAATATCGCTATTGTTCATCCAGATGGTAGAAAGTCAACCCTCGTCATAGCCTGGGTCAACCCACAAACAGCCATTACAGAAACGTGCCTTGAGTTGTCCAGTGTCTGGTTTTAATCATAAACCGGACAACTCCCCGTACCTTAACATCGTTAAGATATGAACTGTTCTATATGCAATATAGAACCAGAGGCACTGATTTAATTGAACTAGATTCAAATCATGCAGCTGTCTCCAGTGCATGTCAACTAAATGGAAGAAGGCCGATCAGCGTTACTCAACTTAGGAATGCTTCCAATTATGAGTAACCTAAAAGAGAAGCAATTTCTCTTAATCATTACTATCAACTGAACACCATACACAAGTATCTACATCTTCGATCTCTTTGAAGAATCCCGATACTTGCTATACCGGGTTCTCTACTCTATTCAAATACATATAACTTCTCCAAATTCGGACCCTGTGTTTCCACGAAACACCTGTCTAAAAAATAGAGGAGTCATAAGTAAACCGAATATAGTACGAGGACCATCCCCTCTGTCCTGATGGACCCTGGACAACATACAATACTCTGTAAAAGTCCCTTGAGTCTGATTACTCATTCACTGTGTGTCGTAGGTTGAAAACTGTACTTATGGTTAAGAAGAATTACACCGCTGTTTAATGCTCCTTACCTAACCATCCACTGATATAGGTAAATATCGTAGACATAATTTCAGAAAGGTATATCTCACTCTATGAAAATAGACGTACAGATATATCAATTTGAAATTGGTGCATAACAGCGGATATTCAAAACCAAATATTTGCCGACCGGCAAACAGCCCAGGTGATTTCCTCAAATATCACTGATTGCAACGAATCCCGATATAATGAGGATGATCACCCAATTCCCAATAACTTACTCCCACTCATCATCTGTAAAACCATACAGATGTGAGAATCATACCTGGTAAATACATACCCTGGAGTAAGTGTCTAATCGGGAAATCAGTTCTCTTTTAACATTACACAGTGAAACTGAAACATTGAAATGTTTCGATGGGGTATCCTGGTATTCCTAGTAATGCCTCTTCCATCATCACGTCTGTAACCTTGTAATTCTTTGCCACCTCTCCAAATCCCTTCATCTGTCTTTAGTCTTTACCTTCTGCACACCCCTTTAGGCCAAATGGTTTTCTTCCTTCCCTACCGTTCGGCACCAGCCTATGGTTTGGAAGAAGACTATCCAATAAGCATAATGGGTGTACTGTCCCTATCCTAGGAACACTCGCAACACGAGAGAAGGTGAAGATAAAAGACACCTGAATGTACTTTATTCCTATTTCTCCTGGACCAGGATCCATCCCCGAACTGGAACAAGTTCCTTTCGAGTTCGTATATAACCATACGATGGATTATCCAATAAAATGGGATCTTCGTAGTGATACGGAGTGTCCTGGAGAAATACAAAGGTGATTTAGGATTGGCGAAGAAATACTTGGTTCGGTCGTGAATAGCAGTCGCAATTTACTTTGCCCTCTTACTAATCCCTTGTTTTGTCTGAACTTAATACCTTCTGTACACCGTTTAGGCTAACTGGTTTTCTTCATTCCCTACCGGTCGGCACCAGCCTATGGTTTGGAAGAAGACTATCCAATTTGCGTAATAGGTGTACTACTCCTAAACCAAGGAGTACTCGCAACCTGAGAGAAGGTGAAAAAGAAAAGACAACTGAATAATCCTATCCGTTTTCTCCAGAACCGGAAACCATCCTCGAATTCCTTCGAGTTCGTATCTAACCATACGATGGTTTTGTCCAATGGAAGTGGACGTTTGTAGTAATACGGGGTGTCCCGGAGAAATGGGTAAAAGTAGGAGTGGCAATGAGGTCTGCAACCCTGACAATCCAAAAGCCAGTGTTAAGAAGGTTCGGTCAACTTGGTCACTGAGTCATAGTCTTAGGGTCGGGTCAAATGGTCGCTGCCAGAGAGAGAGAGAAAAGAAACACTCAGCGTGCACTCTATCCTAGATCAGAATGGTTATCACTTTTTCTAATCAGGAAACCTCCCACTGTACCTCAAATTCTCCTCCAAACCTGAAAGAAGAATTAGTCGGGGTTACCCGAGGAGTAAACTAACTCATCAGTGGGAATCGGGATCCAACTCTCATCGCATGACAACGTGACGGAATCCGCTCACGGTATCACACTCCAGAAGGTATGCGCATATCTGGCAAGTTTCAGTTCTTTTGAAACTCCCGATGTGATTTCTGCCCCATGCTCTTATGACCTTGACTTTGGCCAACATATCATAAGTCACATGTCAAGTTCTACCCGTCATTCTCCAGGTTAATTTGAATCCACCCGTACATACCCTTGACTTTGGCCAAAATGGCAGCACGACTGTCCCAAACCAACGCATCTATCTATGCTGCATATGAATACCCCAATAGCTACCAATCACTGTGCCTTGACTTTGGCCAACATACACAGCTTGAATACTATTGACCACCCATATGAAACGACGGAGGGCTACGAATGGTTTCTGGCGAAAACCTTTAACGTAAAGAACTTGATATCGTTGAAGGAACGGATAGCTTTTTGAAAATATAGTGACGAAAACCTTTACTAAAGAGGTCACTCCCGGTGAAGGGATCTCGGCTCTTTCCCCGTAGAATGAGGTGCAGGATATTCCAAATGAATACCACGGTGCAAAGCAAAAGTAATCGGCTATAGTGAAGTTAATGCCCTGACGCAAACTTTTTGTCCAAGGGGTCACTCCCGGTGAAGGGATCTCGGCCCTTGCCTCGTCGACTGAGGAGCAGGATATTCTAAATGAATACCGCGATGCAAAACAAAAGTGAACGTCCTTGCAATAACAGCTTTTTGAAAAGTGTTCCAACAACATCAGATTAGGTTTGTTTAACTTGCATTGATCCGAATCAATGCAGTCCCATCAATTGATCACACCACAAAGAACGAAAATATACTGACGTACGTATATGCCATCCGCATTCGCCACTGGGTCCCGTCATCACCCGTTAGGTTAGCTAACTAACGGCAGAGCGGGGACTGGACTAGCGCGGATGAAAAACATATACAACATCTACTAATATATATACCAATATATAGTATTTCGCTCAAGGCGTGAATAAAATGCAACATCACAGAAATGTACAGCATCACAGAACAATACAGATATCTGGGATCCCCGGGTTTCACAGAGCCACTACTGAAACCCGACGTTCCCCTGGTCGTGTGGATAGCCTGTGCAATGAAATCCTAGACCCCTACGGGCGCGGCAAGTCACCCGCCAAAACCTGAAGCGAGGCAGCCCCCTTCAGCGCCGTGAATGGACCACCCAGCACTTCACGGAATCCGGCAACTTGGGCACCCCTCCTGGGTCAACCTGTACCCCCTACGAGTGCGGCGAATAGCCCGCCAATCCTAGAGTGAAGCCCCCTCCGTCTCAATGCCATGAGATGCGGGCTTGTTGCCCTCCAGAACCCGGCTATCCGTGCACCCCTCCGCGGGGCAATCCTAGTACAGAAAGTAAAATATACATACACCGGGTACATCGACCGCAACCAGGTCGTGCCCCAAAATAATAATACAGTCAGGCAGTGACGGCAGTCCACATGTCGGACGCTCGGCCCGCAATATCAAATGTACATATTACAACAAAACTGTACTAGCATTGCATCCAGGCTATCCCCCACGACCGATCCGCAACATCACAGCAAATACATAGAACATCAACGTGAAAGTCACGTTCGCAAATCCGTCTAACCGGGCTATAGCAGTTAGACCGGATTTACCGATCGAGTGACATTCACGGTCGCAGATATAATGTAAATACTGTGAAAAATGTGTTTAAAAAATTTCCGATTGATCAAACAATTAACAAGTGGGCCCCAAAGAAAACTGTAGCACTCACAGAAACAATTGGCCCAACTTTAATATTCCAAAGCCCATATTTTAAGCCCAGAAGGCCTCTGTAAAAAAATGGTGAAGTGATGTGAATAGTGCGCGGCGGAAGGGCCGCATAAAGGTGGTTTTAGCGGCGGTTCCGCGCTCCAACTGTGGAGTTACTTCGTCAAATTTTTACAGAACTCTTAGATTTTCCAGTACATCAATATTTTATAACCTGAAAAATTTTTCGAGACCAAAAATTTTCAACAGAAACTGATGCGAACTAAAATGCAGTTTTGGAACTTTTTGATCGATCGGAAATGCAAACACATTACACAAAGTTAGACTAAGTTAATGGCGAGGCTCTGATACCACTGTAAGTGCACGGCGGCGCCCCGGCCGTCAATCCGACGCCGGAATGCGGAAACGGTGATAAACTTAAATTTTGCGTACTTTGCAAACCGGCACCACCGCGCACTAAACTCCGGATCGAACCATTAACTAGTCTACGCTACTAAAAAGAAAGGGAAGAGATGTATACCGACGATCCAAGTCCTCCGGTCTTCATCTCCACTCCGATCTCCTCGCGGGATCTCCGTCCGTCTCCTCCTCGTCGGAAAGGGCACCACGAAGCCGGGTACTTTTACGGGCTCCCGCCTCTATACCGAGGCAACTCGCGCATGAAGCCGGCAACTCGACATGCCCAAGGCTTGCTGTAGGATGTGTAGGGTTTATGTCTCATTGGGGTTTTGGTTGCCTTTTGAAGATGGAGGAATGAAGGTATGAAAAATGGTGCTTTCATTTTTCTTGGCATGAAAAGAGATCAAGAATGAAAAACACTCTCAAGGATGAAGCTCTCTCCTTCTCTTTTCTTCTTCTCACTCCACCATGAAAAAACTTATGAACTTAGAAAATGGAGGAGGAAAGAATATGAAGCAATAAGGGAGGTGAGTGTAGGAGATGAGAAGAGGTGACCACATCAAGGGACAAAGAAACATACAACCATGCCTTTCACTATTAAACCCATACCCTCACTTTATCACAATCAAATCTCATAAAGCAAAAGCATGGTTGAAAAGAAAATGATAGCTATCATAATCAAACATTTACAAGAAACCCCCTCCACAAATGTTATTTGCACAATTGCAAATAACCCCCTCCATCGGAAAAGTCCGGCCGGGAAAGAACAAAGGAAAACCGGCCGGAACGGAATGCAAACTGGCAACTCCAGAAAACTGGTCCCGTAATAAATTACAGGAAAAACCCCAATACTGTGCATACACACCCGCATCTGTATTCCGTCCGGATACAAATGCAATGAGACAAAATCTACACTGTACTAAACTAGGACCGGCTTAAACCAAAGCCGGCTAGTAATATCCGTTCGATCCTGATCCGTGCAATACCGCACGTATCTGATCGAACCCTGCCATATACCTATACGGCTACTAGTACAAACCGTCCGATCCTGATCCGTGCAATACCGCACGTATCTGATCGGACCCTGCCATATCTCCATACGGCTTCTACAGCGTTTCGCCCGAAACTTGAGTAACTGAAAGTGTGGTGGACTCTAAAGACTCGTCAATACTATGGCTGTGATTTTAACCACTAGCACGTCAGAGGTATAAGCCAATACGTGACGGGCCACCAGCTATTGACTAAATGGGACGTCGATGAGGAAGCTCACCCCGACACCCAACTGAGCCTGTCAGTGACAATATCCGTGCAGTCCGGTCCGTTCGTCTATGAGTATCGCATGGCGGGCCTAGGGGGTTGGTAAAAGTCAGACCCCCAAAAGCGGTACAAGTCATGTCGGAGTGTAGCCCAGAACACCCTGAGATACTACTGGAATACCTACCAGTAAATCTCCTTGCCTTGGCCAAGGACTTTGTGTAATGGCTCTCCTAGACACAGCACGACCTCACCCCCAATACCGGGAGAGACGAACCCCTGAAGATACGCTCACTGCCTCCATGTGGCTCGGGACTGTACCCAACTAAAACCTGTTTGCACGACTCCTTTGAGCCGTGGTAGGGTAGTAATCAAAGTACAGTGGGAACTCACACGAGACAAATGACGATCCCCTGGTCGATGAACTAACCTGCACACATGTCACCAGGGAACTGCCATCTGACGTCTGGTATATGACCAACTAGCAGGTTCCCGGCGAGTCCTGTCCGGTGTACTCATAACCCAATGAGCACCTGTATACATCTTAGGTGATCCAACAGACACCAGTGGCTTGTGAGACCGGCCACCGCCCCTCGTCGGGGTCTCGACTGTATACACTAGTCTACTAATGGAGTATCGATGCCCAGTCTCGAAACTCCCACGACTAGGGACCTTTTAAGGATAAGCTTATAGACCCCCAGCTCCCACTTATATGATCGCCCTCATACTGCTGGTGGTCAAGCAAGAATCCTAGGGGCTCTATCAACGTGTAATAGCGACGTGTCAGGTCACCTAAAGCAGTACACGATGATAAAGGTAAACCAGATAGCATACTATCATCTCGAGTAAGACTGTCCTACCGGGATAGGTCCTCCCTCAATCATTACAATCACGTACCTGTGACCTAATAATTGACTCTGAGGGCACTATCTCCAACAACAACTCGTTGACATCTCGCACGAACCTCTTGTTCCACTCGCCTTTATTATCGTCTGATTCGACGTCATGCTATCTGCGCACTGCAACTGTTCTCGGCCACGGTCAATCCGAAGTCTCTCATACGGACTCGAAATTACGAACTCGGTATCTTCATCACTCTGTAGAAGATCTCTAACTGAACATGTCCTCGGGAACTCGTCCCAACCATCGGAGGAATACTCAATACTCGTCCGTACTCGATCAACTCACAATGCATCTGAGTGAAGTCCTCTATCCGAAACTGGTCAGCTTGCTGATCTCTTATCACATGATATCCGGACGACGCTAAACTTTTCGATCGAGTCATCAAGGTCCTAAAATTTTCCGAAAACTCAACACCTGTGCACAGTTTAATAATATCTGGTATATACCACAGTACCTCTGGACCAGCCGTAGAAGGGCAAACCCAAGCCTCACTGATGGCACCGCTAAACTGCCGCAAACCCTAAGGTTCAAAAGCGGTTCCATGGTCATCATGTCGAGTTAGAGTTTCATTCTTCTAGAGGGTCCACAGAATCACTTGCATGTTCCTCCGAATACCTTAAACTTGGAAAATGGGTTTCTGACACTCGTTCGAACTTTTTAGCTTCACCTAGGCGACATACGAATACCTTCCGTCCGCACACTAAACAATGCCTCAATCCTCCAGGAAAGAAGATACATCAACGGTTATCTCTGGATCGGTCTGCTCTAGATCTGAGTAAGACTCTCCACACTGGAAATCTTCAATTCAACTGGGCTTGTGTCGGCGCATCAATCTGACGAATCACCTTCGTCTCTCAAATCGGGATAGACTAGCTATCATCTGTCGCATCTCTACCTGGGAGCTCCAGCGATCTCAGCTCGTAAAGTCTGGAGGCAACATCCTATCAATCTCAGTAACAGCTGGGTCATCTATCTGCACGGTAGGCGACATCATATCTCTGAGGTATGTTGTACATCAACAGTCCTCTCACAACTGGCAGCCTCTGTCAATTGCCCGATCATCCGGTGCAAAACCAAACACTCGCCTTACCCGAGAGGTCACAACATAAATACTAACTCGAGACGTTTCCGTGTCACCAGAAACCACAATGGTTAGTCCTCGTACCAGACGAGCTCGCCCTCACTGCATCACTAGCAGCAGCTCAAACTGCGCTCAAACTATGGTGACAGGAACCTCAATCGAGTATCGATGAAAACAGATCAAGGGCATGAAAGGAAACGACAGATCTAGAATGGATACATGATCATAAGAAGGAACAACATCAATGAGAGTATGATCATGGAAACGAATAAAATCAAGGATCTTAAATGGATGTATAATCATGGGTAAGAAGAGAATCATAAATCTCAAAATATGTACATCCTAAGATTTCTTAAGTGGAGTATCGTATCGTAAATATACTGCGGAACATACGTACGGTACTTCACTCTACTCAAGCTACCTACACCATCAATCAGGGTCAACCTAAGAAACGAAAGTTCGGGTGTAATACCCCCCCCGGTTCAAGTCTAAGTTCCGTAAGGTCAAGCCTAGGTTCCGAAATACATACCCACCCTAAACTCCGCATAGTCAAACATAGACTCGAACCAAGGTTAAACCTAGTGCTCTGAAACCAACTTTGTCACGACCCGAAATATTAGCTCGTGACCAGCACTTAAATCACGCAACGTCTAAAGGCGTAACGTAATTCAAGTAAGATGAAACCCAGAAATCTAAACCTTTTTAAGAAAATAAAAGAGGTGAAGTTTTGAAATAAAGGTATAATGAAATCAAGTTTTCTTAATGCATAGAAAAGGAACATGAAAATGCAAGTGAAAATTTACTAGATTGAAAACATGTTTCGTCTTTTAAAAATTTGGGCAGCATCTCCTTAGTATATTTTGATCCAAAACCACAAATACATAACAAGAATAATGGCATCCCCAAGCGGGAGCTAGCTCTTCGCCAACCGGCGGATCACAACCACGTAAAACAGTAAATATCAGTATACGACGCCCAACGGCGAAGATCACCATAAAAGATAAAGAAAAAAGCAAGACATAAACCCCAAAACGAACATAAACCCATCGCTCAAGTCTCGAAACTACAAGTCTTACTAAGTCATCATTACTTATACAAAAACTAGTTTGAATTGATGGAGTTGACTAGATACAATATGAAATATAAATACAAGAGTGGGTACGATACAAATGTCCCACCTACCAAGCAAAACCACCCAAAAGTAGCTATGTGCCAGCGATGCCGCTACTGATCCGTACGGTCAACCTGCAAGAACTGTGGCACAACGGGGGTGAGTTGCCAACTCATGAGTAGAAAAACATCAACAAGTAAAAATCAATAAACAACGACTCCTAGGTCAACTATATCATGAAGGTAATACTATGATATCTAGGGTGACCGTATTTACATATGTTCCCATAATAAACTCAAGGTCTATCTGTAAGTGGATATCATCCAACAATATAATCAGTGTATGTATGCATATAGATCTCGTCCACCCATATAATCAATGTATGTATGCATGTGGATCTCGTCCACCCATATAATCAATGTATGTAAATATCATAAAAAGCATATGCATGAAAGTATGAGGATATAAATCAACGTGTGCCCCTCGCAACACATCAAATCATGGAACCTGAGTGTCCAGCATCGACACTCGAAACGTCATGAAAATCCGTGTCCGGCATCGACATGTAAATCCTCATATCTCAGGCGTCGCATCCTCAGATCGGCCCTCAAATATCTCGTCTCAGACGCCGCCTACTCTGGTCGGCCCTCATATCCATCTCATGACTCCGGTCGGTATCTTCCGGACAACCGACGAGTCCCAATACTATCACCGGTAGGTAGTGCTCCCCTGCCAGGCTCACCGTCTAACAATACGAGTCTTCTTGCCCCAGGGTACCTCACCGGGTCCACCATGTACCCGCAGACGGTGCCTACCGCTCCTCGAATCGGGTTTCACATGCCACTCTCAGAACCGAGAAAACATATGGTGGACGCACTAAAATATCATATCAAGAGAAACCGGATTTTTAAAACAGTACATGCTTTCTTTTGAAATCACCACGGTTCTCAAATCCAGAAATCTCATGAAAACAGCATATCTCAATACGTAAAATCATAAAGCATGATGTATGCAACATATAATTGAAATGTAAGCATATTCGTGTATCATGCAACATAAAACAGTAATATGCACATATCGTGGGAAAACCGCTCTTAAAATGAATCCCGTTTTAAAATATATCATGCGGTTCCCAAATCTCAAAATCAAGCCAGCATCATCTATGTATGTGCAAATATGTATGTATGCAAGTATGGGTGTACGATATGTATGTGCGCCAATATGGATGTACAAGTGGGTACATACGCTAGTATGAGTGTACAATATGTATGAGTGCCAATATGGATGTACAAGTGGTTATATACGCAAGTATGAGTGTACAATATGTATGTGTGCCAATATGAATGTACAAGTGGGTATATACGCAAGTATGAGTGTACAATATATATGTGTGCCAATATGGATGTACAACTGGTTATATACGCAAGTATATGTATGTGCGCCAATATGGATATACAAGTGGGTATATACGTAAGTATGAGTGTACAATATGTATGTGCGCCAATATGGATGTACAAGTGGGTATATACGCAAGTATGAGTGTACAATATGTATGTGCGCCATTATGGATGTACAAGTGGGTATATACGCAGGTATGTTATGCGAAGAGTCATATCATGATGCAGCAATCCTACTGTGTAGTGACATGGAAATTATCGATGATGAAGTGTGTGAGCCTAAAATCTGTGTACGTGTAACATACGTATCATCGATAATGGTGCAAGTGTACTATCACGGGTATAAGTAACGCAATGGGAATAACATGAATGCAGCATAAGGTAAATCATATGCAAATGCTAACGGGTATACGTATCTAACATGACGAGTCGGTGAATCTATCAATCGGCATATAGTCTCACAACAACACGCACGGTACTATACATCGTACGGCAGCCTCTAGTCAAGGGTATGGATCAAACATCAAGTCAAACTCATCACGCACGGAAAATCATCGTACGGCGGCATTAAACCAATAGGAATCCTATCGGCCTATAAGACAATGAGGGTACGGCCTAATATCACGTACGACCTATCATTCATGATTCACAATATTCTATATATATCTATATAGCTGTGTCTCAGGTCACATCCTTAACAATCTCGTATCAGGGGACCGGAAAGGTATCAATAATCTCAATCGACTCTCATCCATTTACCAACATATCACCAAGTCATCATATCGAATCGTACATTCATTTTATCACATTTATATCTCACATCGAATCAAAAGTTATATATATACATTCTACCCTTACTATAAGCATAAATATCTAATCTAACATACACACCCGAACCATACAACAGTTTTTGAAATATGCGAGTCGTAGTTTTGAAAGTAGGGGCTACGGTGTTTTAAGAAAAAGATATCATTTGAAAATCCGTAACGTCCCTCAAGATATCTGTTTAAAAGATGCATATGATTCCTCGGTTTGAAAATAGGTATGGTTCGGATGACATATTACGCCGGCTATCTAGTCCTATAGTATCCTAAACGGCAATATCATCAAATATCATCCTCAAATCCCGTCATCACATACTAGTCGTATCATATCACTTCTAACCGTCCTTAGTTTCTAATATGGTTTCACTAACTATCTTTTAACTCTAACCCTAGTTTCCTAATCTAGGATTCCTTAACCATATTCTATAAATCGGTTTCCAACAAAACTTTGCGGGGGTGCTATACGCCATCCACCCGACTTCCCCCGTAGATATCGATCTACTCACATTGCTTCTTGCTTGCCGAAGTCGATGACACCACGCTCCGTCGCATCGGAATCTACGCGAAGATATCTACAATAACAACACATATCGCAACGCTATTAAAATCAAGTGCTAAAATCTAAACGGCACGCGCATTGCTCATAGGTTAGAACCTATAGCTTACGCGTACAAAACCAACCAAACAACCCTTGTTATTGATGTGCAAACATCCAACAACCAAATAAAAATCCAAATATCAAAACTAAACATTTCAAAATACGGAAAACATAGCCAAAATCACACCAAAGTGCTTCCAGATTTTGACTCAGGCCAAAATAAGGTGCACAAACAAGTTTAGGGTGCTGTACATGGTGTATATGAGCTACTGGACCAACCCCAACACCAAATTCCACTAAGTGGCCGGCCACCTACCCACAAAATCAGGACTCCTCGGCCCCCCAGGCTCCTCTGGGCTTCGTCTCGTCAAGGTGGTCTCCTAGTACTCTAATTTGGTCCCTGGAGTTGTTTGCTTTCCTCAAAAAATCCCCGGGTTGCTCCAGATTTCCCTGCACACCCTATATACTCACAAAACCGACATGAACAAAATCCTAAATCCGTATTTTGGTTTCTATACTAAATTCCAGGTCTTTCAACATCTACTAGAATTCATTAATTTCCCACAATCACCTAAACCCTTCTCCAGAGATTTCTAGCTTCACAACCACCAACCCAATTCAACTTCTAAATTATCTAAAACATAAGAAAACTAAAACTAACTAAATGGAAATGATTATACCTCATGGATATCACTTAAGGCCCTAGAAGTCCTAATGTTGTCAAAATCCCACTTTGCTTGGTCCATTGCGATGAGGGTGAGAACGTGATCATTTTTTGTGAAAGGGGTATAAGGTTTTGACAAGGTTTTGGAGGTGATTTTTGGAGTTGTAGGTGGAGGGAAAGGAGCTTGAGGAGGATAAAAAAGGGGATGAAAATGGTATGGGAAAGGATAATGAGGCAGCCCCCCTCTCTCCTTTATTCTCACCCACTCTCACTAAATTACCCTTTTGTCATTTCTCTTTTCTTTTCCTTTTTCTTTTCTCTTTTAAAACCAAAGCACAATAATACCCATAAAACAACACAAATGCAACAACATGTAACCAAATGCTACATGACATGATGCACTAGCCATGGAAAACTGTAGAAATACGGATTTGGCTTATTCGCGATTAGCAGTGCACTAATCGGGTTTTTATCCAAACTGTATACAATAAATTTTAAAAATGCCAAATCGTTTAAATATATTTTTAAATGAATAAATAATTTTAATTTCCGTTTATTTCACAATTATTGGTATATATTTATACCCTTTTTTGAAAACCCCAATTTCGCAAATCGGGCAGTTTTCGGGAAATATATTATTTTAATATTAAATTCCAAAAATAATATTTTATATTTTTTGAAATGTTACATTTTCCCTTCTTTTAATGAGTTCATGCCCTTTCGAATTTTCATAACCTCTCTGGTAGTCCTGCTGTTTTTACTCATGGTGCCTTTTCGGTTTTTTATCCGTGCTCATTTCTCTTATGAACATACCCCTTTTTTTAGGCTGACCGTAAGGTAACGCGCTAACAGCTGGGATCATGACATTCATCGAAGGACCGCATCATATTGGACCTGGGAAGGATATGGATTGTTTTTGCCCGTGGATTTTATACTGTGATCAATATGCGGATCCATTATATGGCAATATATTAGTTTAAGGACGTTTCGATCCATCATTAATTTAGAGACGTTTCGGTCCATCATTAAAGACATGAAGAACATGGATCGTTTGTGCCCGTAGATTGTATACGGTTGGTCATATGACCCAAACCGTAGAGTAATATATTAGTTTAAGGTCATTTAGGTCCAATATTAGTTTAGGGACGTTGCGGTCCATTATTAGCTTAAGGACGTTTCGGTCCATCATTAGTTTAGGGACGTTTCAGTTCATCATTCCCATGTTTGGGACGAACATCATTTGGCACTACTGTCAGAGTTTTGACTCAGGAAAATAGCGAGCAGAGACAAACGTCATCATCTATCATTGACCTAAGTCGCGACTTTTCAGCCATAGTACTTTTTGAGGAATCGACCGTTTATCGATCGGAACGGTCTTTCGCCATGCATATCCATGAGCAGATAAGCTCCACCTTGGTAGACCTTATCTATGATTTATGGTCCTTCATAGTTTAGCTCGAACTTTCCCCGTTTTGCACGATTGGGAATCATTGGTCTTTTGACAACCAGCACGAGTTCACCTTGGCGAAATGTTCTCGGCCTGGTTAGTTTTTCAAATGATCGCGTTATCCTTTCCTTATAAGCTTCCATATTTTGCTGTGCTACAAGGTTGGTTTCATCGAGTTACTCGATCCTAAGATGAGAATTTTCTTCATCCATTAGCTCGTATTGAACTGTCACTTGTAATGAGGAGAGCTCTATCTCCAGTAGGAGTACTTCTTCAGCGCCAAATACCAATGCGTATGGTGTTGTATTTGTGACCGTCTTGAACGTTGTTCGGTACGCCCAAAGTGCTTCATGTAAGACCTCGTGCCAGTCCTTTTTATTTATAGACCTCGACTTTTTTATAATCTTAGTCAGGGTCTTATTGAATGCTTCAGCTAGACCATTAGCCCAAGGATTATAGACTGAGGAGTATCTCCAATCTATCTTGTACTGCTGTGCGAAGCGACTTATTTTGTGGCTTCTATAGGCAAGTCCATTATCCGAGATTATCCATCGCGGAGTTCCGAACAGGTAGATGTTCCCCTCCGAACGGCGGCGACGTGAAGACGTCTTGCCTGAGATTCGGGGCAGATGCTATATGGTTTTATCCGTCCACCTCTCCGAAGATGCCAAGTTGATTTATGGCACCGTGTATCGGAGGTTTGGACGGATGTGGCCGATGTAGCAGACTTCGTCAGATTCCCACTCACTTGAGGGGTTTTTGATTTTGGGGACGCTCTTCCCTGCAGGCGCAAGCCCCTGCAGTTAATTACGCTACCGCATCGCGGTAACAACTTTCTCCTTCTCCGGAATTTCACTTCATGTCGTGGGTGTTTATTTTGTTTGTGGTTGCCCGTGGATTGTATATGGAGACTAAGTTAAGCCGTCGTCCGTAGGACGTGGATTAGTCCAAATCCGTATTTACTTAGATTTGGGTTTGGTATTTTTGTTTAAGGATACGTTAGCCGTATTGAGGCTAAGATCAACTTAAACGTTCGTTAAGGATACGTTAGTCCTGTTTGAGACTAAGATCAACATAACGTGGTGATCCATTTAATATATGGTCGTCGGGACTCATCACCTCTCTGACGTCGTTGAAGGATTACAACGATAGGTGTCAGAAGAGTTCAGAGATGTACCCTTGAACCAAAGTCGATTTAGAGTTTTATAGTCCATTTGAATGTTTAAGGATACATTAGCCGTGTTTGGGACTAAGATCAACTTAAACGGGATCGTTTAGATCCGGCAAAAGAGCATTTGGAGACTCTATTGTTCCAGTTTAGGGACGTAGTGGTCCATAGGAAGTTTAAGGACGTTGCGGTCCATGTTCCAGTTTAGGGACGTGGTGGTCCATGTTCCAGTTTAGGGACGTGGTGGTCCATTATTAATTTAAGGACGTTTCGGTCCATATTCCAGTTTAGGGACATGGGGGTCCGTGTTCCAGTTTAGAGACATGGTGGTCCGTGCTCCAGTTTAGAGACGTGGCGGTCCAACATTCCCATTTAGGGACGAGCATTAGTTTAAGGACATTTCGATCCAACATTAGTTTAAGGACATTTCGGTCCGATATTAGTTTAAGGACGTTTCGGTCCGATATTAGTTTAGAGACGTTTCGGTCCAATATTAGTTTAGGGACGTTTCGGTCCAACATTAGTTTAAGGACGTTTCAGTCCACGAGTTTAAGGACCCCGCAGTCCGTATCGATGTGTGGTCGTCGGGACCCGTCACCTCTCTGACGTCGTTGAAGGATTACAACGATAGGTGTCAGAGGAGTTCGGAGATGTACCCTCGAACCGGTTGTAAATTGATTTAGGAGAGCAATCTTGCTCAGTCAATTTAATTTGAGGACTTACGGCCAAAATTGGGCTAAGTCCAGTTGAAAATGTTCAACATTTTATTTGCTTTTGCATTGCATTTCTTTTTATTTTTATTTGGGCTCTGCCCAGAAAGGATGGAGAGCATCAATTTGTTTTGGGGCTCTGCCCATTTATAAATGATGTAAAGTATCTACTTTGTTTGGGCTCTGCCCTTTTTATTATAATGTAGAGCATTTGTTTTGGTCCATTGGACCTTTCAATTGGGCTCTGCCCCTTTAAATAATGCATAGCATGATTATTATTTCGTTTGGGCTCTGCCCATTTATAATTGATGTAGAGCATCAATTTAATTAGGCATGCTTGGTCTTTTGACTTGGGCCTGGCCTTTTAGGAAATGCATTGCATTTATCAGGCATTTTGCGCCAATCAGAGAGCGCAAGCGCTTGTATTGTTGACACATGTTGCACAAGCGCAGTGCGCCGTGCTAAAGCGCTGCACCTGTGCTGCTGACACGTGGCGCGCTCTGGTGGCTTGCGCCAATCCAGGAGCGCAACAGCGCAGTTTGCAAGTGCAAGACACTATTAACTTGAGAATCTTTTAGATTCCAGGACCAATGGTTCATAAAAAAGTGCAAAGAACTGTTTGTTTCCTTGATCTAATTTAGATCAAAGAAAAACAAGTTTTTCTTTTTATTTCAAGAACTAAAGGTTCATAAAAGTGCAAAGCACTATATTTTTTTTGTTTTTTTTTGTTTTAAAGAACCAGTGGTTCATGAGAAGTGCAAAGCACTGGGTTTTTTATATGAAGATCATTGATCTGGTTTTTAGATCAATGATCTATTAGAAGAAATTTCTTCTCTCTTGTGAAGCTTTTTACCTTTTTCTTGGAATTTTTCTCAGAGTTCTCTCTATTTGAAGCTTCTTGATTTTTTTTCAAGAAAATGTTCATGCCTTTGAATTGAGATCTAGGGTCCTTTTTATAGTGCCCATAAATTAGTTAAATTTGTTAAAGAGATCTTTTCTCTGAATGATTTAGGGAATTTTCCCCACCGTTGGATCTTTGATCCAAAGGCCTCTGTTTTACAGAAGAAAATCTTCTTGTTTTAACAAGAACAGAAAAGAATTCTTTAGAATTTTAATTCTGTTTGGCACAAATGCCCCAGCGCGTGACACGTGTCATGCAGCGCACAGAGTAGCGCAACTGCGCTAGCGCCTCTGCGCTGACACGTGTCGCGCAGCGCACAGCGCAGCGCAACTGCGCTAGCGCAACTGCGCGGACACGTGTCGCGCAGCGCAGTGCTTGCGCAACTGAAGTGTTACTTCCTTTAATTATAGTTTAAATAGAGCTTTGCTCTGATTGGGCGCGACTTCCTGGACGCTGCGCTGATGCATTTGCGCCTGACACGTAGCGCGTTGCGCAGAGGATCTGAAGCGTCGCTTCGTTTATTAAAGTTTAAATTTTCAAAGCAAAACTTTGCTCTGATTGGGGGAAGATGAAGCGTTGCTTCATCTCCCGCCTTGGAATTTGAACAGAGCTTTGCTCTGATTGGGGTAAACAAATGCCCCCCCTACCGTCGCGCTTACGTGGCCCCAAACGTGAGCGCAACGGTGGCGGAATTCCAACCTTTGCGGCAACTTTGGAAGTTTAAAGCGCACTTGATGCCTATAAATAGGACCTTTGGTCCTGCATAGATGATTATCATCTTTAAAATTCTCATTTTCAGAAACTTCAGAGCTTTGCTCTTGCCTTCAAGAACTCTCAGTGTTAAATTTTCTTTAAAAGAAACTATTTAAGTAAGAATTAATCTTAAATTAAATCAATTTTAATTAATAGAGCTTTGCTCTCATAGATCTTTGATCTAAACAAAATCCTTTTAGGGTTTCACCAAATAGAGCCTTGCTCTCAGGAATCTGCCTCAGGGTTTCTTAACTCATGAACAGAATCTTGCGTCTTTGGCAAAACATAGATCTCTTTAATCTAAAAAAATGAAATCCTAAGAGTTCGAATATGGATAATGAGAATTAAAAATGGGGTTTTGTATTTAACGGATTATATCATCTTTTAATAGTAACAATCTTAGAGTTCTCGGGGGATTTATTTAAATTCCCCCTATTAGGATTCTGGTAATCAGTCCTGTTTGCAGAGCACTGCTCTCGGGGAGTTTAACTCTCTGTGTATATTATTTTTCTTTTTATCGCTAAACTTCTTATGGCATTTCCTCCAGGCATAATGGCGGTGCGTCTATACAGATTGCACGAGTTCATCATCTACGACGATATCCGCGCACAGGGTCGTCATCAAAACCAGGAGTTTACGGACGCCCGGTGTGCGGAGGTCATGGGCCGCCTCAACGCAAGCGGTGGTTGGCTGCTTTCTCGTCGTTCAGCTCTCTTGAAGGTCGTGCTGGGAGCAATATGGAGAGCACTTCCGGGGTTTCACGAGGCCCTACCGCTCAACGCGCTGGATGACGCCGAAGACAAGGTGCATTCAGTGTACCTAACGGGGCTGATCTCGAAGAAACGGCGGGATAGCCTTATCGACATCCTACATCAAATTTTCCAGTAGACGACGATAGTCGCTGCTTATCGAAGGCCGGGAGGGCTTGCTGAGGATCTTAACACACAAGAGCGCGAGAGGCTGGGCACAAGAATAATCAGAAAGGCCAGAAGAACTCTGGATGGCCTTACTTTTGAATTCCTCAATCCGTGCCCTGGATCTGAGGTTATTCCATTGTAATAATATTTTTCATTTATTACTTTTATGATTGTAAGAACTTTTAGCAATATTAATGGAAAAATTTTATCCCAGCCAGTCTTTATTTTCCGTTCTGAATCTTTTGCTTATGTATGGATGAGTGTGTCTCGAACGCCTGATCAAATGTAAATCGGATGCTCTTTCTGTCGCTTTCTTCTTTCTCTTATTATCAGCATGTCGCTTTAGTAAACATGGTCAACAGATAATAGAGCACGCATCTTGACTTTCTTAAGAAATAGCGATGGCTTAGACCGCAGGTTCAAATCTGCTGCCTAAGACTTTTCAACTCTATGAGCCATGAGGGTCTCGTAGAGATTTTTCCCCCTACGGATCGAGAGGATCTCGTAGGTGGGTTTTTCTCCTTAGGAGTCGTGAGGATTCCTAAGTGTGTTTTCTTTTATAGGTCGTAAGGATCCTGTAAGAAAATTTTTCCCTCTTACGAGTCAAGAGGACTCGTAAGCGGTTGGTTCCCTCCTTGTCGAAACTTGACTTCGGAGAGTGAGACCCGTGGATAGTATGCAAGAGACCGTTCAGATTGACTTGCAGGGTCCCATTGTTCAGGAAGCAAGTTTTTTTAGTCCTTGCTGCCTGAGGCTTTATCTTGTAAGTTTAGACAAATCGGGAGTTTTCCCGCGGAGACGCTGGTTTCTCTGTGAGTCGACGCGGCTCAGGAGGCTCTCGTCAAGGAGTGTTTGTATCCGTGAGTCGAGGAATTTACTAGGGATTATTTGTTTCCCTAGGGCCAAAGATTATTTGTTTCCTTGGGGTTTGAAACGAGTCAAGAATTTCCCACGGAGGCACTGGTTTCTCTGCGAGTCGACGCGGATCAGGAGGCTCTCGTCAAGGAGTGTTTGTATCCGTGAGTCGAGGAATTTGCTAAGGATTATTTGTTTCCCTAGCGCCAAGGATTATTTGTTTCCTTGGGGTTTGAAACGAGTCGAGAATTTCCCACGGAGGCACTAGTTGCTCTGCGAGTCAACGCGGATCAGGAGGCTCTCGTCAAGGAGTGTTTGTATCTGTGAGTCGAGGAATTTGCTAAAGATTATGTGTTTCCCTAGAGCCAAGGATTATTTGTTTCCTTGGGGTTTGAAACGAGTCGAGAATTTCCCACGGAGGCACTGGTTGCTCTGCGAGTCGACGCGGATCAGGAGGCTCTCATCAAGGAGTGTTTGTATCCGTGAGTCGAGAAATTTGCTAAGGATTATTTGTTTCCCTAGCGCCAAGAATTATTTGTTTCCTTGGGGTTTGAAACGAGTCGAGAATTTCCCACGGAGGCACTGGTTGCTCTGCGAGTCGACGCGGATCAGGAGGCTCTCGTCAAGGAGTGTTTGTATCCGTGAGTCGAGGAATTTGCTAAGGATTATTTGTTTCCCTAACGCCAAGGATTATTTGTTTCCTTGGGATTTGAAACGAGTCGAGAATTTCCCATGGAGGCACTGGTTGCTCTGCGAATCGACGCGGATCAGGAGGCTCTCATCAAGGAGTGTTTGTATCCGTGAGTCGAGGAATTTACTAAGGATTATTTGTTTCCCTAGTGCCAAGGATTATTTGTTTCCTTGGGGTTTGAAACGAGTCGAGAATTTCCCACGGAGGCACTGGTTGCTCTGCGAGTCGACGCGGATCAGGAGGCTCTCGTCAAGGAGTGTTTGTATCCATGAGTCGAGGAATTTGCTAAGGATTATTTGTTTCCCTAGCGCCAAGGATTATTTGTTTCCTTGGGGTTTGAAACGAGTCGAGAATTTCCCACGGAGGCACTGGTTGCTCTGCGAGTCGACGCGGATCAGGAGGCTCTCATCAAGGAGTGTTTGTATCCGTGAGTCGAGGAATTTGCTCAGGATTATTTATTTCCCCAGCGCCAAGGATTATTTGTTTTCTTGGGGTTTGAAATGAGTCGTGAATTTCCCACGGAGGCACTGGTTGCTCTGCGAGTCGACGCGGATCAGGAGGCTCTCATCAAGGAGTGTTTGTATCCGTGAGTCGAGGAATTTGCTAAAGACACTGGTTTCTTCGGAGTTGGACTGAACCATCGAGATTTGGCTTTGTCTTCTGGCGGAGCCTGTTGCGACAGTATGGTTCCCTCTTTGTTTGCGCCCTTGGATTGTATACAGGGATCGATGTGAGCTCAACTGTAGGGCCAAAGTTTTATCATATCTTTTTTTTGTTTCATTTCCGCGATGCTCTATCATTTCAGCTTTTATATCGTGAAGGTCGCGATTGCCCAATCATTTCGGTTATTTTCGCGGTGCCCAATAATTTCGGCTATTTATTTTACTTTTACTCGCTGCTTTTTATTGCGAGTTGCCCAATCATTTCGGCTATTTTTATTTTTACTCGCTGCTTTTATTGCGAGTCGCCCAATCATTTCGGCTATTTTTCATGCATACATTTTCACTTGCTGCTTTTTATTGCAAGTTGCCCCATCATTTCGGCTATTTCATATGCATATGCGGCCTACTGGCTTTTCGCCGTAAACCTGAAATTAGATACTGATTTCGGCATCAGCACCGCTACAACTGGGATATTGCCAGGAGCGAATCATCATCTGCCTCTGTCGATGTCGAACAAGGGTGGCTTAGCGAACAGGGTTAAGGTCCTGTCGACTAAGGCTTTTGACTTCATGAGCCGTAAGGGTCTCACAAAGGTATTTCTCCCTACAAGTCGTGAGGATCTTGTAGGTGTATTTTCTCCTTAGGAATCGTGAGGATCCTACAGGAAAATTTTCTCCTTGTAAGTCGAGAGGACTTATAAGGGTTGTTCGTCATGCGAACATATCCCCAGTCTTGGATGGGACTTGATTAGGGAAATGTTTATTCGCGCCCGTGGATTGTATACAAGGGTCAGTATTGAGCCACTTGTAGGGCAATATCGGGAGTTGTGGGAGTTGCTTAAGCACAGGTTTAGGTCTCTGTAACTTAAGACTTTCAAATCTTATGAGCCGTGAGGGTCCCATAAGAGAGTTCTCCTTACGAGTCGTGAGGATCTCGCAAGTGTATTTTCTCCTTAGGAATCGTGGGGATCCCTAAGTGTGTTTCTCCCTTGTGAGTCATAAGGATCTCACGCGGGTGGTTTCTCCTTACAAGATCGAGAGGACCCTATAAGTGTCTTTTAACGAGGTTGCACCCTTTCGGGTTTTCACAAACACTCGCCGGTAGCCCTGCTATTTTTACTCACGGAGCCCTTTCGGGTTTTCATCCGTGCCCATTTTGCTCATGGACATACCGTTTTTTTTCTTCTTCTTCTTTTTTTTACGAGGTCGCGCCCTTCCGGGTTTTCACGAACACTCGCCGGTAGCCCTGCTGTTTTTACTCACGGAGCCCTTTCGGGTTTTCATCCGTGCCCATTTTGCTTATGGACATACCGTTTTTTTTATTATTTTTTTTTAACGAGGTCGCGCCCTTCCGGGTTTTCACGAACATTCGCCGGTAGCCCTGCTGTTTTTACTCACGGAGCCCTTTCGGGTTTTCATCCGTGCCCATTTTACTCATGGACATACCGTTTATATATATATATATATATATATATATATATATATATATATATTTTATTATTATTATTTTTTTTTATCTCGTCAGCCTAAGGATGCTGCGGTAGTAGTTTAAGGACGTTTCGGTCCGCTATTAGTTTAAGGACATTTCGGTCCGACTTTGAGAAGGCTGGCTACTGCTGATAGAGTTTGAGCTTAAGCATAGTATTTCTTTAGGAAGCGACCGTTTATTGGCCTGAAAGGCCTTTCACCGTGCATGTCCATGAGTAGATAGGCTCCACCCTGGTAGACCTTATCTATGATGTATGGGCCTTCATAGTTTGGTTCGAATTTTTCTCGCTTGGCGCGATTGGGAATCATAGGCCTTTTGACCATTAGCACAAGTTCGCCTTGGCGGAATGTCCTCGGTCGGGCCAATCTTTCATATGAGCGCGTTATCTTTGCTTTATAAGCTTCCATATTTTGCTGTGCTATGAGCCGGGCTTCATCAAGGGCGTCAAGCTCCTCAAGCCGAAGGTGAGCGTTTTCTTCGTCCGTCAGCTCGTAGTGAACTGCCACTCGTAGAGAGGGTAATTCTATCTCGAGAGGGAGTACTGCTTCTGTACTGAATACCAACGCATATGGCGTTGCGTTCGTGGCCGTTTTAAACGTAGTTCGATACGCCCAGAGGGCTTCTTGCAGTCTTTCGTGCCAGTCTTTCTTATTTCGTGACACCGTTTTCTTCATGATCTTCGTCAAGGTCTTGTTGAAGGCCTCAGCTAGACTGTTAGCTAGCGGATTATAAACTGAGGAATATCTCCAGTCTATATTATGTTGTTGCGCGAAGCGACTGATTTTGAGGCTTCTGTAGGCTGGCCCGTTATCGGAGATGATTCGTCTTGGCGTTCCAAACCGATATATGACATGCGTCTTAAAGAAATGGA
This sequence comes from Agapanthus africanus, assembly GCA_030015575.1. Lineage (NCBI taxonomy): Eukaryota > Viridiplantae > Streptophyta > Magnoliopsida > Asparagales > Amaryllidaceae > Agapanthus > Agapanthus africanus. The sequence goes on from JASDDO010000018.1 coordinate 435,497,395, forward strand.
GGATATTCTCCGTCTTTACTTCCCTCAGCGGTACCGCTTCTGCCCACTTAGAGAAGTAGTCAGTCGTCGCTAGGATGAAACGATGTCCTCTACACGATGCTGGTTCGATGGGGCCGACTATATCAGTCCCCCACATTTCGAATGGCCAGCTAGCCGCCGTTGGATGTAGTGGATTCGGATGCTGATGGATGAAGTCCCCATGAATTTGGCATGAGTGGCATTGCTTCGCATGTTCGAGGCAGTCCTGGATCATCGTGGGCCAGTAGTAGCCCATCCGTTTGATCTTCAACTTCATCTTTGGGCCCGCTTGGTGAGAACCGCAGAGTCCGTTGTGAACTTCCTGAACGACTCTTTTCGCTTCATCAGGTCCGAGACATCTTAGCCATAGAGAATTAAACGAACTTTTGTACAGAGTATCGTTGACGAAAGCAAAAGACAGAGCTCGTTTCATGAGCTGATGTCTTGTGGACGCTTCTTCAGGCATTCGGTGGGATTTAAAGTAGTCTATGAAGACTTCTCTCCAATCCTCGGTATTTTCCCAATCTTTTACTTGCAGGGTCGTCTGCTCACTCGCTCCTTTTTCTTCGGATGATTCCGGAGATATTTCTGTTGGGGCAAGCACCCGACGGCTTTGTACCACGATTCTAACGTCATCGAGGTTCTCGTCAGCCAGTTCTTTAGCAAGTTTGGCCAACGCGTCTGCTTTGCTGTTTTCCGTGCGCGGTATGCTTTCCAAAGTATAGGAGGGAATTTGGGTCAACAGTTGTTGCACCTTTTCACCGTATTTTACCAATTCCGGTTTGCACGTTTGGTAGTTGTCGTTTACTTGACTAACGACGAGTTGAGAATCTCCGTATATGAGGATGTTTTCAATTCCCATGTCGATGGCGATCTCGAGGCCTGCTATCAAGGCTTCATATTCGGCTTCGTTATTCGTCCTCGGCTCTGTTAAGGAGAAGGCGAAGCGCATAATCCCTCCTTGTGGAGTTACGAAGATGAGGCCTACTCCCGATTTGATTATAGGGGTACTTTGTTTGCGCTTTTTCATGGAAGATGCTCCATCGAAATAGAGCTCCCATCGGGTATCACCACCGTCGATCGCGTCAAACGCATGTTCGTCTGGCAAATCGCAATTCAGAGGAGAATCGGCAGATATCGGGTGCTCAGCAAGGAAGTCGGCGATGGCCTGGCCTTTCACTGCCTTGAGAGGTTGATATGTTATCGAGAACTCCATCAAGAGCAGGACCCATTTAGCGAGTCGTCCCGTCAACATGGCCTTCGACATCAAGTATTTGAGGGGTCCACCTTTGAAATGAGACGGACCTCGTGTGCCAACGCATAGTGTCTAAGCTTTGTTGTCGCGAAGATCAACGCCAGACAGTGTTTTTCAATGGGAGAGTAGTTGCTTTCTGTCCCCAGCAGAACTCGACTTAAGTAGTAGAGTGCTTTTTCTTTCCCTTGATCGTTCTCTTGTACCCATAATGCGCCTAAGGAACCTTCGAGGGCGGTTGTATAAAGAATGAGGGGTTTTCCCTTGACCGGAGCAGCCAACACCGACGGATTCTGCAGGTATTGCTTGATCTCATCTAGTGCGCTTTGGCATTTTTGGTCCCAGACGAACGGGGTTCCCTTCTTCATCAGGTGACTGTAAGGACGGCACTTTCCTGAAAGGTTGGCTATAAATCGCCGTATATACGCGAGCTTCCCTTGGAGAGACCGCAGCTGTTTGGGAGTCATTGGCGGAGGCATTTCCATGATTGCCTTGATCTTGGACGGATCTATTTCGATACCCCGGTGTCGGACGATGAATCCTAGGAATTTGCCCGAGGAAACTCCGAATGCACATTTGAGAGGGTTCATCTTCAAGTTGTATTGCCGAAGGCGTTGAAATACAGTTTTTAGGCGCTCGAGATGTTCCTCGTATGATTTGCTTTTAACTACGAGATCGTCGATGTAGCATTCGACGATTTCATGTATGAGGTCATCGAAGATCTTTGTCATGGCCCTCTGATAGGTGGCACCGGCGTTCTTTAGACCGAAGGGCATCACCTTGTAGCAGAATATACCCAAAGAAGTCTGGAAGGCGGTGTGCTTCTGGTCTTCGGGATGCATCTTTATCTGATTATACCCTGATGAACAATCCATGAAGGAGAAAACCTCGTGAGTAGACGTATTGTCTATCATCAGTTCGGTGACTGGCACTGGGAAATCGTCTTTCGGGTAGGCTTTATTGAGATCCCGGAAGTCCACACATATGCGCACTGTCCCATTTTTCTTCATCACCGGGATGATGTTGGCGACCCATTCAGGGTATTGAACTTCCTGGATGAAGCCAGAGTCGATCAACTTCTTGACCTCGGCATTGATGCTCATCTCAAGCTCGAGCCGCATTCTCCTCGGCGCCTGTTTGACTGGCTTGATGTCCGGGGATATCGCCAATCTGTGTACAGCAATTTCTGGATCTAGTCCCGGCATTTCGGAATAGTTCCATGCGGAGCAATCTCTATGCTGTAGAAGCACGTCTTTTAACGCAACCACCCTTTCTTCAGATAGCAGCTCGCTGATGAATATCGGTCGCGGATCGTCTGCCAATCCCAACTCAATCTTTTTGAGGTTATCTGCAGTAGTATGTATGCCATCTTCCAGTTCTTTCGGAGCCGGTGGAAATTCTGAGATTACCTCATTGTCATTATTTTCGAAACACCAGGGGAGCTCATCTATGTCGTCGGGCTCTTCTTTTAATATTGTAATCATGTGATAGGTGCGAATTCGCTTCCAATCCCAATGTGGAACCGGTTCTTCTTTCGTGGCCTTGGACTCGTGCTTTTGTGGCGGCGCTACCCTCCAGCTGTCAGACAGAGTGAATTTGCCAAGCTGATACTGATCTTCAACCCAATTCTTGAAAGTGAAGCAAACTTCAAGAGGATGCCCTATTACTCGATGGTAAGAGCAATAGTTCGGGTGTGAGACTTTGCCCGCTTGTTCGGGGTGTTTAAACTCCGGCAGTGTAAGCATTTGATGTTTTAGAGCAAGATCAAGTATCCTCTTCGTCTTATCCCGAGGAAAAGAGTATGCTCGACCCATTTTCTTCACGAGGGATAGATCAATAACGCTCGACTCCCGTTTGCATGGCTTCTTAGCCCTGCTTTGTTGCTGTTGAGCGCCTTTTTGGCCTTTCGACTTATTTCTGCTTTTGCGTTGAGCCTTCTTTATAACAGGTTGAAAAGGAGCGGCATTTTCATCTTTCACGGCCTGTTGAAGGAGGCGTTGCGTTCTGGCTTTCTCGTAGATGGCCATTTCGCGGTTATGGTCGTCCCGGACTTTTTGACCTGCTTCCCTTATAAGCTTGTCCATTCGTTGTTCGAACGACGGACTGGGCTCTTTTGCATCTGGAACTTTCACTGTCTCAGGATTAGCGTCCTCCCATTGAGCATCCGCTTCTTCATCGAAGTCATACATGACATAGCAGCTGTTTAGTAGCTCTCGTTTCTTTGATCGGATATATCCAAGTCCTTTTGTCTCTATTTTCCCATTAGGCAGTTTGCGTTGAGTCCCGGGAACGTTCCAGACTTTGTCATAGAACTTGGCTTTTCGAACGGTCTGCTTGAAGGATATCCCCTGGCGTTTCAGCAGCTTTTTCAAACCCTCCGTATAATATCTGGGGAGACAGATGGGCTGAAGCCTATCAAGCGTAGGATCCGCGCCATGCCAGATTTCTTTCTCCACTCTGGTTTCTTCAGAGCGGTAGAATAGAATTGCTTTTTCGCTTCCTCGCCTGGGAGAGATATAGAACGTTTGCAGCTCCTCTACACTGTAGATATCAAGTGCATCTAGTTCTTTATGGTGTTTAAGCGGCACCATGGCGACTTGCAGACTTTGCTCTTCATCAGCGAACATTTGTATTGAAGGCCGAGCAGAGAATATAGCATGGACCCCATCTTCCGAGTCACTACCAAAGATCAACGTAGGAGTGGACGGTCCTGGCTTGTTGTGTTGGGGCGGACCCGAATAAACTATCTCCTCTTCCTCCTCGGTATCACTGCCGAAGACAGGGATGGTGGCGTTAGCTTTGTTCTCCGGCTTGTGACACCTTTCCGTATCTTCGAAATCCGGTAAGAAGTATTTGGCATCTTCGTATTTGCGGACCTCGTTCATTGAGAACGGGTTCAGTTCTCCCGTCACGGTATACTCAAAACCATCTTTAAAATACTTCATACACTGATGTTGTGTAGAAGGGATGATGTTGTACTCGTGTAACCATGGTCGGCCGAGCAAAGCGTTGTAGCATGTCTTGGCGTCTATGACGTGGAACTTAATGTCCGTGACGAGTAGCCCGAAGCATAGCGTCAGTATTACAGACCCAAGAGTTCTTGATGACTGGGAGTCGAACCCGGAAATGGTAATCTTGTCCCGAGCAAGGTGCTGGACACTCATGCAGATTTCTTTTAAGACCCGCACGTTGAGGAGATTAACGGAGGATCCATTGTCGATCAGGATTTTGCCTATCTTTCTATCGTGACAGTATCCTGAGACATAGAGGGGGCGATTGTGCTCGCACGTCCCAAGGAGAAGGTCTTCATCACCAAAAGCGACATCGGCCGTGTGCACTTCCTCCAATTCATCCTTCATTTTTGCCTCGGCTAGGGAAGCTTGGAATTGCTCCGGATTCTGTAATGCCTTGATTAGCGAATCTCTCGCTTCCTTTGATAACAAAAGGGCGTCAAGAACGCTGAGCTGTGAGGGTAGCTTCCTCAGATGCGCTAAGACGTTATAATCCACCTTATTTCTTTTCGGCGGGACCTTGGCATTTAGCTCCTCCACAACTTGGTCATCTAAGACGATATCTTCAGAGACCTTTTCTTTCCCTTTATCTTTTCTTTTTGAGGGTCCGAGATTCTTTTCGGGCAGCGTGCGATTACGTAGCCGTATATTTTCGCAGACCTTCGGCTCTTCTACTTTTCCCGAAGTGGACTCTTTAAAGAGAGGGGCAAGTTCCAGCTCCTCATCAGAATCGCTCCCGAATGTAGGCACCTGTGATCCCCCGGCGTTAACCATGCGACAATCACCGGTAATTCTGTTAAACCCTTCGGTCATATCCTTCCGCTCCCGACGAGTTTTACGCTTCTCCCGCTTAAAGCGTTGTCGATGAGCAACATATCCTTGCTACCATCTATCGAAAGCTTTGCACTCTTGAGTTCGGTTGCGAAACCTTCTGATGATATAAGCAATAGGAGGGGTGCATTTCTATTTCACCAGTAATTTTTCCTTCGGAGGATGGTAGCTTCATGCCAATTGATATGGCCTTAGCAAACCTTTTCCTCATCTTGAATTGGCTTTTATCCGCAGTGGGTGTACTTTGCTCCAGTGGGATCATCTCAGCTCTTTCATCAAGTCGCCGGCGCTTGGCCCTTTCAAATATTATCGCCTCACGTTCTCGATCAACTTTACTTTTCAACCGAGCTTTATTAAGGAATGCGTCAATTACTTCATCCGATGGCCCCAGAAATTTTGATTCGGTATCTGCCCCCAGCGTTTCAGTACAAGAAGTCTCCTCATCCTTCATGAGCGAATGAGAAATCACATGACAACTCGCCACGTATTCTTCAGATTCATCTGACGAACTTTCTCCATCACCTTCTTCTTGAAAGATATGATTGAGAAACTCTTGGAGTGTAATGGGAGTCTGTGCCTTCTGGTTGTATTCTTCTAGCGCGTCAATTTGTTTTTGCAAGTCCGATCGCTTATCGCCAGGCTTCAAGGGCTTCTTTGACTTCTTCTTCTTCTTTTTCGAAGATTTTCACGACTGGTTGCAAGTGCTTGAGCCACCACCATCGGTCTTTGGAGTTGGACGTGGTTTCAACATCCCTTCAATGACCTGCGGTTCCAACGGGTTCTTCCACTTGATTGCTGGATATGTCTGAAGGTCGTTTAGCATCCTCTTTGTCTTGGCTAATAATACAACCTCCCAAGGAGTTTCTTCAACGACGGAGCATGTTGCCCCCGGCGTATTCGTCCCTTTAGAGGTGTGGGGCTGCGGGGGATTCACCTTCCATTTGTCAGATAACGCGAATTTGCCCTGTCGGTACTGGTTTTCAAGCCAATTTTTGAAAACGTAGCAATCCTCGATCGGATGACCCAGTACTCGATGATAAGGACAGTAATTGGGCTCGTTGACGTCACTTGGTTATAACGGGCGTTTTTGATCCGGCAGATTTATGAGTCGGTTGCGCAACGCCAGTTCGAATAACCTCCTCGTTTTATCGCGGGGAAAGGAGTAAGAACGTCCTAGCCTCTCCTCAAGGGCTAAGTACGAATGCACATTATTTTGACGAGCAACCAGCTTCGAGTCGCTCGGTTGTTGTTAAGCATTAGCGACAACGATCGCTTTTCCCTTCCCCTTATCATTTCGGGAGTCCGGCTTTGGAAGAGGGGGTTTATGTCCCATCTGATCCATTTGCGCTAGCTTGTCAATCAAGGCCTGAAAGGTAGTTGGCTTGAAAAACATCATAAATTGTGAGATGGTTGCTTGCGGATCAAGGGTTCCCACAAACATACCCACCACGGGAGCTTCTTCAATGCGCTGCTCACACTTCGACCATAAGTTCCGCCATCGTATAGCATACTGAGCCCACGTCTCGTCTGGCTTTACCCTGGCGTTAATCAGTGCCGTCATCGGGGTGCGTTCACTGGCACTTGCAAAACGCTGAGTAAACAGCAGCTCCATCTCCGCGAAGGTTTTAATAGAGTCGTTCGGGAGCTCAGAGTACCACTCGAACGCCGTATCTGATAGGCTTCCAACAAACTGGAGAAGCAACAGCTTGTCGTCACCGCCGGTGTTGCCGCAGAGTGCCCTGAACTGGGCAACGTGCTGGTGAGGATTGCCTGTCCCCTTGTAGACATGGAACTTGGGAATTGTGTAACCCGGCGGGTACTTGATTTGATCGTATTAACTTGGATATGACCGCCCCGTTTTTACGACCTGGCTGGCTGCTTCAGTCGCATGATGAACCCGTATTTGCTGGGCTATGTACTCGTCCAAATCAGCTTTAGAGATTGTATCCTCTTTAGCCGTTGACAGAGCTAGCGGAGGATTTGATGTCTCTCCCCTATCGTCTCCAAGGACGATCGGGGGATCTTCAGCCGGAGGATCCTGTTGTATCATCATCCCTATCATGTCTTGGAAGAGGAGGCCCATACGCTGTATGTTGGCTGCTTGTTCAGCAGCCTCTTTGTCCTTCTTCTCCAATATTCGACGAAGGAATTCGGCGTCGGTTTCTTCCTCCTGGCGTTCATCCGAGGACATTTCAGGGTTTTCTTTTAGCCCTGTAAGTGCGGCCATAGCGTTCATCATCTCTTGGAGCTTCTGCTGCTCCTGCGCCTTGGTCACTGATCGCGTAAGCGGTCGATGACCCGTAGATATGCGACTGTCCTCTTTACCAGACGCCACATACACGGTATGAACTACAATGCCCCTGACTTAAGGCGTTTGGGTTCACCACCTCTGATATTTGCCGCCGGCGCGGGGGTTTTCTCCGGCCTTCTTCTTTTATGGGCCATAAAAGTTGAGGGGGCCGTTGCTTTGGGCACCCTAGTGACTGTCATCCTTTCCTGTTTGATTGGACGGTCTTTTTCTTTTTCCACTTTCGCCTTTTTCTATTGACGAGAGCGATCTGGGTGAATTACAGAGTCCTGAACTCTCCGCCAAACTTTATAAATTTTTCAGGACAGCCATTGAGGGGGCTGTTCTTGCTTCGTTTCTGGAACTCTCTCCGCGGGCGGAGGAGATCTTTTCAATGTAGCGGTTGGAGAGTTCTTACGTACCCTCCTCAATAGTTCAAAGCCGTTTCCAGTTGGAACAGCAGCGTTGACTTCTACCACCTGAGCCGGTGGAGTTAGCCCTGAGGGGGAGTTGCCCCCTGCCTTCCTCACTCGTCGCCAATGGCGACGTCGAGCATGACGAGCCGTTGGGACTGGCTCGGAGATTGAGACAGCTTCTTTTTGCCTCCTGTCTGAATGAGGCGTCGCTGGTGTTAGCCTTTTAAAGACTGAGGTTGTCTTTTGAGGGATGATATTCAACCTGTCGAAGACAGACCCTCGAGCAGGGGCAGTAGCAGGAACAGTCAGTCTTGAAAAGACTGACTCTTTGATAGGGGAAGCCGTCTTGACGACTTCTGGAGCAGCAGTTATTGCCTTCCTTGGGACAGCCAATTTAGAGTTCTGATCCAGCCTGGCGAAGACAGAGGCTGCTGGTTTGGTAGTGGGCGACCCGTTGACATGGGCCGTCGTAGCAGTGAGCCGGTCAAAGACCGACTTCTTGTTCACTTCCAATGCAGGTATTGGCATTGGGAGGCTTGTAGGCGGGATCATGGTCCCGAAAAACAGGCCGGTGGTGGCCTGGGTCATCTGGTCTACTGGCAGAGTGAGGAAGGAGGCCGCTTGGGGCCCATATGCTACACCTCCAGGGGAGGTGGAGCGTCTGTTGCAGTGGCACTTCGAGCATTTGGTGCAGTTAAAGGCCATTGATACTTGAGTTCTGCGCCAGAAAAAAGACCAAATCTTAGTAACTTGAAATCCAAAGGCAACCATTTAACAAACCATGATTCGTTCGCGAAGACGACACACGAAGTGTGGAGTGGAAAGAGGAAAGGAGTCCCACCGGGCGTGCCAGAATTTGTTCCCCTCCGAACGGCGGCGACGTGAAGACGTCTTGCCTGAGATTCGGGGCAGATGCTATATGGTTTTATCCGTCCACCTCTCCGAAGATGCCAAGTTGATTTATGGCACCGTGTATCAGAGGTTTGGATGGATGCGGCCGATGTAGCAGACTTCGTCAGATTCCCCCTCACTTGAGGGGTTTTTTATTGTGGGGACGCTCTTCCCTGCAGGCGCAAGCCCCTGCAGTTAATTATGCTACCGCATCGCGGTAACAACTTTCTCCTTCTCCGGAATTTCACTTCATGTCGTGGGTGTTTGTTTTGTTTGTGGTTGCCCGTGGATTGTATACGGAGACTAAGTTAAGCCGTCGTCCATAGGACGTGGATTAGTCCAGATCCGTATTTACTTAGATTTGGGTTTGGTATTTTTGTTTAAGGATACGTTAGCCGTATTGAGGCTAAGATCAACTTAAACGTTCGTTAAGGATACGTTAGTCCTGTTTGAGACTAAGATCAACATAACGTGGTGATCCATTTAATATATGGTCGTCGGGACTCATCACCTCTCTGACGTCGTTGAAGGATTACAACGATAGGTGTCAGAAGAGTTCAGAGATGTACCCTTGAACCAAAGTCGATTTAGAGTTTTATAGTCCATTTGAATGTTTAAGGATACATTAGCCGTGTTTGGGGCTAAGATCAACTTAAACGGGATCGTTTAGATCCGGCAAAAGAGCATTTGGAGACTCTATTGTTCCAGTTTAGGGACGTAGTGGTCCATAGGAAGTTTAAGGACGTTGCGGTCCATATTCCAGTTTAGGGACATGGTGGTCCATTATTAGTTTAAGGACGTTTCGGTCCATATTCCAGTTTAGGGACATGGGGGTCCGTGTTCCAGTTTAGAGACGTGGTGGTCTGTGTTCCAGTTTAGACACGTGGTGGTCCGTGCTCCAGTTTAGGGACGTGGTGGTCCAACATTCCCATTTAAGAACGAGCATTAGTTTAAGGACATTTCGGTCCAACATTAGTTTAAGGACATTTCAGTCCAATATTAGTTTAAGGACGTTTCGGTCCGATATTAGTTTAAGGACGTTTCGGTCCAACATTAGTTTAGGGACGTTTCGGTCCAACATTAGTTTAAGGACGTTTCGGTCCACGAGTTTAAGGACCCCGCAGTCCGTATCGATGTGTGGTCGTCGGGACCCGTCACCTCTCTGACGTCGTTGAAGGATTACAACGATAGGTGTCAGAGGAGTTCGGAGATGTACCCTCGAACCGGTTGTAAATTGATTTAGAAGAGCAATCTTGCTCAGTCAATTTAATTTGAGGACTTACGGCCAAAATTAGGATATGTCCAGTTGAAAATGTTCAACATTTTATTTGCTTTTGCATTGCATTTCTTTTTATTTTTATTTGGGCTCTGCCCAGAAAGGATGCAGAGCATCAATTTGTTTTGGGGCTCTGCCCATTTATAAATGATGCAAAGCATTTACTTTGTTTGGGCTCTGCCCTTTTTATTATAATGTAGAGCATTTGTTTTGGTCCATTGGACCTCTCAATTGGGCTTTGCCCCTTTAAATAATGCATAGCATGATTATTATTTCGTTTGGGCTCTGCCCATTTATAAATGATGCAGAGCATCAATTTAATTAGGCCTGCTTGGTCTTTTGACTTGGGCCTGGCCCTTTAGGAAATGCATTGCATTTATCAGGCAGTTTGCGCCAATCAGAGAGCGCAAGCGCTTGTAGTGTTGACACGTGTTGCGCAAGCGCAGTGCGCCGTGCTAAAGTGTTGCACCTGCGTTGCTGACATGTGGCGCGCTCTAGTGGCTTGCGCCAATCCAGGAGCGCAACAGCGCAGTTTGCAAGTACAAGGCACTATTAACTTGAGAATCTTTTAGATTCCAGAACCAATGGTTCATAAAAAAGTGCAAAGCACTGTTTGTTTCCTTGATCTAATTTAGATCAAAGAAAAACAAGTTTTTCTTTTTATTTCAAGAACCAAAGGTTCATAAAAGTGCAAAGCACTATATTTTTTTTTGTTTTTTTTTGTTTTAAAGAACCAGTGGTTCATGAGAAGTGCAAAGCACTGGTTTTTTTATATGAAGATCACTGATCTGGTTTTTAGATCAATGATCTATTAGACGAAATTTCTTCTCTCTTGTGAAGGTTTTTACCTTTTTCTTGGAATTTTTCTAAGAGTTCTCTCTGTTTGAAGCTTCTTGATTTTTTTTTCAAGAAAATGTTCATGCCTTTGAATTGAGGTCTGGGGTCCTTTTTATAGTGCCCATAAATTAGTTAAATTTATTAAAGAGATCTTTTCTCTGAGTGATTTGGGAAATTTTCCCCACCGTTGGATCTTTGATCCAAAGGCCTCTGTTTTACAGAAGAAAATCTTCTTGTTTTAACAAGAAAAGAAAAGAATTCTTTAGAATTTTAATTCTGTTTGGCGCAAATGCCCCAGCGCGTGACACGTATCATGCAGCGCACAGAGTAGCGCAACTGCGCTAGCGCCTCTGCGCTGACACGTGTCGCACAGCGCAGCGCAACTGCGCTAGCGCCTCTGCGCTGACACGTGTCGCGCAGCGCAGTGCTTGTGCAACCGAAGCGTTGCTTCCTTTAATTTTAGTTTAAATAGAGCTTTACTCTGATTGGGCGCGACTTCTTGGACGCTGCGCTGATGCATTTGCGCCTGACACGTGGCGCGTTGCGCGCAGCGCAGAGGATCTGAAGCGTCGCTTCGTTTATTAAAGTTTAAATTTTCAAAGCAAAGCTTTGCTCTGATTTGAGGAAGATGAAGCGTTACTTCATCTCCCGCCTCGGAATCTGAACAGAGCTTTGCTCTGATTGAGGTAAACAGTAGATGACATGGGTTTTGAAGAAGTGGAGGATATTCTCCGTCTTCACCTCCCTTAGCGGCACTGCTTATGCCCACTTAGAGAAGTAATCGGTTGTAGCTAGTATAAACCGATATCCTCTGGATGACACTGTTTCAATAGGGCCGATTATATCTGCTCCCCACATCTCGAAGGGCCAACTGGATATTGTCAGATGCAACGGATTTGGATGCTGATGTATGAAGTCCCCATGTATTTGGCACGAGTGACTGCTTCGCATATCCGAGGCAGTCCTGAATAATCATGGGCCAGTAATAGCCCATCCTTTTGAAAGTGTGTCTTAGCACCACCACTAGGTTTATACAAGCATCAAGCATGCAATTTTAAAAAATCTAGAGTAGTAAGCTACATTAATCTAGAATCTAACTAGAGTATTAGAGTGTGTAGCAAGATAATTAGTTCTACAACTAAGTGAAAGAGGTTACAACCTTTGTAGACCAAGTCCTTCTCTTCTAAAGCTCCGAGTAGTAGTCCCTACGACTCTTCTTGGCTCCACTTGAATAAAAGATCGAGCTTGCTTTACGATCTTCGAGGCCGAAGATGATCCACCTTGAAGTCTCTCTAGGTCAAGATACATCTTCACTAATCAAATATTAGTGAAGGAAACAACCTAATTTAATGGGCTAGTTTAGAGTAGGTAGATGAAGTAGGAGTTTTGGCTCACTTAGAAATCTCTTTCTATTTTAATTTCCAACACAAGAAAAACCCTAGTGAGCTCTTGAGATGAGGAAGAAGAACAATGGTGAGAGTGTGAAAATGTGGAGAGAGAATGAGAGAAAACCAATGAGCTAGGTCAAGAGCAAGTGTAGAATGGCTCTCACTTCACTTATTAAAGCTTGGATTATTTTCAATACAAATAATCAACCATGCTTCAACAGTGAAGCCAAATCAATAAACAAATAGAAATAGCCATGCTTCACCCATGCCTAAAATAGATAATTCATGTTCCATGTATCATCAACCATGATACAATATAAAATACATATATATATATATATCACACACACACACATATATATATATAATATATAATATATTAAGAGAAGAAAAACTTAAGTGAGCTTTAATATTAGTTAATATATAAATATATCAAATTATTAAATCAATACTTGATTCAATAATCTGGTTATATCATATATAACCGACTAATATCATTTATATGTATATCATATTATCAAATATCGCTAGATTAGAATACGGTATCACATACTCGTATTTAATTAGGCTCCCGCACATACATATGTGCCCTACTTCGTTTCGCTTGAGCTATGAAACCTCTGCGTGGGAATCTAAAGACTCATCAATACGCCAGCAGTAGGTAATGATCACATCAGTTATCCACAAGCCGTCAGCGATACTAGCTGGACGTAACGGCTACCCAGGTATTGAGCGAATAGAAGATCAACAAGCAAACTTGTCCAAACTCCCGTGAAGCCTATAAGCAACACTTACCGTACAGTCCGGTTTCTTTGTCTGATATGTCGCATATCGAGTCTAGGGGTAGAATCGTCAGACCCCAGTAACTTGATAAGTCATGCCGATGTGTAGCTCATAACAGTTTGAGAAACTACTGATAACACTTACCGGTAAATCTCATCAGCCCTGGCCAGGGACTTGCTGTTATAGCCAATCGAGCATAGCGCAACATCAACTCCCTATACCGGGAGAGACGAAACCCATCCTATCGTTCACTGCCTCCATGTAACTCGGGACTGTATCCAAAATCTACCCATTTGCACGACTCCTTTGAGCCATGGTAGGGAGGAAATCAAAGCACAGTGGGAACCACACAAGACACTATGACGATCTCGGGTCTACAGACTAACCTGTACCGGTGTCACCAGAGAACTGCTATCTGACGATAGGTATGGTACCATCTAGGAGTTCTCGGCAAGTCATGTTCGATGTACCCATTCTCTAATTAGCACACTTGTACAATCTTTGATGTTAAACACTAATGGTTATGGGATCAACCATCGCCCCATACAGGGTCAAGAAACGTACACACTAGTCTACTCTGGAATATCGATACCATGTCTCGATATCCCCTCGACTAGGAACTATTAAAGGATGTGGTTATGGAGTATCCAAGCCCCACTAAGTATGATTTGCATCATAATCCTGGTATTCAAGTCCACATCCTAAGGGTTTTTTATCAACATGTATCAGAGAGTCGGTATAATAATACAAGTGCACATGTTAAGATAAAGAGCAACCAGATAGCATACTATCATGTCGAGCAAGAAAGTCCTCTATATATATGTCCAAACACCACTATATCATACAATAATGGCCTCTAGGGCATACATATTCCTAACATCTTTTTATCTTCAGCTTCATTTTTTGTCCTACTTGATGAGAGCTGCAAAGTCCGTCGTGTACTTCTTGGACGACTTTCTTTACTTCTTTCGGTCCTAGGCATCTGAACCATACAAAGTCGAAGGATCTCTTATATAGAGTATCTTTGACGAAGGCGAATGACAGAGCTCGTTTCATAACCTGATGTCTAGATGACGCATCTTCGGGTGTGCTTTGGGACTTGAAATAGCTTATGAAGACTTCTCTCCAATCCTCGACCTCTTCTTCGTTTCCTATTTGGAGAACTTCTTATTCGGTCATTTCTTTTTCTTCGGATAGTTCATCAGGGCTTCCGAAGGTATATCTGCTGGCGTTAGGATCCTGCGGTTTTGAACAATGATCCTTACGTCATCAAGGTCCTCGTCGGCCAATTCTTTATCCAACTTGGTTAATGCATCCACCTTACTGTTTTCCGCTCACAGTACGCTTTCCAGGATATAGGAAGGGATTTGGGTCAACAGCTACTGCACTCTTCCACCATATATTTTTAGTTCTGGCTTACATGTCTTGTAGTCACCATTTACTTGACAGACAATCAGCTGTGGAACTCCATATAGAAGAAGGTCCTTGATTCCTATATCGATAGCAATCTCAAGACTGGCTATCAAAGTTTCATACTCTGCTTCATTATTAGTCCTCGGTTCCATCAAGGAGAAGGCGTAACGCAATATTCCTCCTTACGGGGTCACAAAGATAAGACCCACCCCAACTTTGATTATGGGAGTGTTCTTCTTTCGCCGCTTCATGAATATACTCTATCGAAGTAAAGTTCCCACTGAGACTCATTTTCTCCTTTCTCTTCTTCGACTGTGTCGAACACGTGTTCATCCGGCAGCTCGCAGTTTGGGGGAGAATCTGCTGGTATCGGATGTTCCGCAAGGAAGTCAGGGATGTCTTGTCTTTTCACCGTTTTGAGGGGCCGATATGTTACCAAGAATTCCATCAACAGTAGGGCCCATTTGGTAAGCCCTCCTGTTAGTATGGATTTTGACATTAAATATTTAAGAAGATCTACTTTCGATATGAGATGGACCCCGTGCACCAAGGCATAGTGTTTGAGCTTCGTTATTGCGAAGATCAGCGCCAAGCAGTGCTTTTCGATGGGGGAGCAGTTGCTTTTTGCCCTCAAGAGAACTCGACTTAAATAGTACAAAGCTTTTTCCTTTCCTTGATCGTCCTCTTGTGTCCATAGTGTACCTAGAGAACCTTCAAGGGCCGTTGTATATAGGATAAAGGGCTTTCTCTTAACCGAAGCGGCCAACACCGAAGGATTTTGCAGGTATTGTTTGATTTCGTCTAATAAATTTTGGCATTTCTGATCCCAGAAAAACGAGGTCCCTTTCTTCATTAGATGGCTATAGGGACGATATTTTACGGAGAGCTTGGTTATGAACCGCCGGATATACGCGAGCTTTTCTTAGAGAGGTCGCAGTTATTTGAGGGTTCTTGGTGAGGGCATTTCCATAATCGTCTTAATTTTTTAAGGATCAATTTCGATACCTCGGTGACGGATGCTGAAGCCTAGGAATTTGCCTGAGAAGACTCCAAATACACACATTAGAGGGTTCACCTTTAGATTGTACTTCCGAAGTCGTTTAAACACGATCTTCAGATGTCCCCGGTGTTCTTCATGAGATTTTCTTTTGACCACAAGGTCGTCGATATAATATTCGACGATCTTGTGCATAAGGTTGTTGAATATCTTTGTCATGGCCTTTTGGTAGGTGGCTCCGGTGTTCTTCAAACCGAAAGGCATCACCTTGTAGCAGAATACGTCCAACGGAGTCCAGAAGGCGGTATGCTTCTGGTCTTCAGGATCCATCTTTATTTGGTTGTATCCTGAAGATCCATCCATGAAGGAGAAGACTTCATGGGTGGACGTGTTATCGATCATCAGCTCGATAACGAGCACTGGGAAGTCATCTATCAGGCATACCTTATTGAGATCCCGAAAGTCCATGCAAATACGAACTGTCCTGTTTTTCTTCATCACCAGAATGATGTTATCGATCCAGTCGGGATATTGAACTTCTTGGATGAAGCCGGAGTTGGTTTATTTCTTGACGTCGGCGTTGATACTTATCTCAAGTTCGAGCCGCATCCTCCTTGGTGTCTGTTTAACTAACTTTATGTCTAGCGATATGGCCAACTTGTATACCGCTACCTCTGGATTTAAACCCGGCATTTCGGAGTAGTTCCAAGCAAAGCAGTCTTTGTACTGCATAAGTACATCTTTTAATGTGGTTACCTATTTTTCGGACTCACTGACAAACGTTGGCCTCGGATCATCCTCCGCGCCCAAGTTGATTTTACTTAGGTTATCCGCCGTGGTATGTATCCCATCCTCCAGCTTTTTTGGTGCTGGTGGAAATTCTAAGATCTTCTTGCCATCATCTTCGTTTGTGAAGTATCTGAAGAGGTCAATCATATCCTCGTCCCCTCCCACTCTTGAGAGTGTTATCATATGACAGGTACGAGTCTGCTTCCATTTTCACGGTCGAGCTGGTCCCAACCTGATGGAATAGGTCTTCTTTGGCTCGTGCTTTTGTGTCGGGCTTATCCTCCAGCTGTCGGATAACATAAACCTGCCTTATTGATATTGGTCATCGACCTAAGTTTTGAACGTGAAGCAGTCTTCAAGAGGGTGACCTATTGCTCGGTGATAGGAGCAATGATCCGGGTGATGAACCCCGTTTATCTGTTCGGGATGCCGTGACTCCGGAAGCGTCATCATTTGCTGCTTCATGACAAAGCTGAAGGCCTTTCCTGTATTATCTCTAGAAAATGAATATTTTCGACCCATCTTCTTTATGAGGGACGGGCTAAGAGCGAACTTTCTTCATTTAGAAGGCGTCCTAGACTTGCTTTATTGTCCATGAACATTGCTCACGATTACTGCCCCATTCCCGTCTCTGCTTCGGAATTTTCCTTTTTCACAGGAGTACAGAACGAGCTGTGGATGGAGAGTTGTTGGAGATAGTGCCCTCAAAGTCAATTATTGGATCACAGGCACGTGATTACAATGATTGAGGGAGGACCTATGCCGGTAGGACAGTTTTACTCAAGATGATAGTAGGCTATCTGGTTTATCTTTATCATCGTGTACTGTTTCAGGTGACCTTACAGGTCACTATTGCACGTTGATAAAGCCTTTAGGATTCTTGCTTGACGGCCAGCAGTATGATGGCGATCATATACGTGGGAGCTGGGGTCTATAAGCACATCCTTAAAAGGTCCCTAGTCGTGGGAGTTTTCGAGACAGGGCATCGATACTCTAGACTAGACTAGTGTATACAGTCGAGACCCCGACGAGGGGCGGTGGCCGATCTCACAAGCCACTAGTGTCAGTTGGTTCACCTAAGATGTATACAGGTGCTCATTGGGTTATGAGTACACCGGACAGGACTCGCCGGGAACATGCTAGTTGGTCTTATACCTGACGTCAGATAGCAGTTCCCTGGTGACATGTGTACAGGTTAGTTCATCGACCTGAGATCGTCATTTGTCTCGTGTGAGTTCCCACTGTACTTTGATTACTACCCTACCACGGCTCAAAGGAGTCGTGCAAACAGGTTTTAGTTGGGTACAATCCCGAGCCACATGGAGGCAGTGAGCGGATCTGCAGGGGTTCGTCTCTCTCGGTATTGGGGGTGAGGTCGCGCTGTGTCTAGGAGAGCCATTACACGAAGTCCTTGGCCAATGCAAGAGATTTACTGGTAGGTATTCCAGTAGTATCTCAGGGTGTTCTGGGCTACACTCCGACACGACTTGTACCGCTTTTGGGGGTCTGACTTTTACCAACCCCCTAGGCCCGCCATGCGATGCTCATAGATGAACGGACCGGACTGTACGGATATTGTCACTGACAGGCTCAGTAGACTGTCAGGATGAGTTCGCTCATCGACGTCCCTTTTGGTCAATACCTGGTAGCCCATTACGTATGGCTAATACCTCTGACGTGCTAGTGGTTAAATCTACAGCCAAAGTATTGCCGAGTCTTTAGAGTCCCCCACAGACAGTTTCTCAAGTTTCGGGCGAAACGCTGTAGAGGCCGTATGGATATATGGCAGGGTTCAATCATATATGTGCGGTATTGCACGGATCATAATCGGACGGATAATACTAGCGGGCTTTGGTTTAAGCCGGATCCGAGTATTATACAGTGTAGATTTTGTCTCATTGCATTTGTATTCGGTCGGAATACAAATGTGGGTATGTATATACAGTCGCGGGGTTATCCTGTAATTTATTACCGGATCACTTTTTGAAGTTGCCAGTTTGTATTTCGTTTCGGCCATTTTCCTTTCTATCTTTCTTTGGCTAGAAATTGGTATGGAGGGGGTTATTTGCAAATGTGCAAATTAGCATAGTGGAGGGTGGTTTTTGTAAGTAGTTGTTTCATGATGGTTCTACCATCCTTTGACTTCTTTTTGTTCATCATTGCTTGATGAGATGGTTGATGAGGAGGAGACTTTGTGGTGATCTTTTTTTCTCATCATCACTCATTATTCTCTCTTGCATTATATGACCTCCCCCCCTCTCTCCATCAAAAGTGGGCCGGCCATTCTTGATAGGGGCTGTCCAAAATTTGGGAGTAGAAAAATGGTTCCTTCTTGCTTGCACAAAATCCCTTAGTTCATCCAAAAGGCTTGCATCTCCTTCTCCACTTCCAAATGGCAACCTCACTAACCCCTTGAGACAAAAGTTTTCTACACTCAGTCTATAGTAACCTTGGACACGTCGGCTTGCCAACTTCGTGTCCGAGTTGCCTCGGTCCAGAGGTGGGAGCCCGTAAAAAGACTCGGTGACGTGGTGCTTTTCCGACGAGGAGATCGAGACCGGAAATTCCGCGGGGAGATCGGGATGGTGGCCGAAGACCGAAGGACACGGATCGCTCGGTATAGCTCTCTACCCTTTCTTCATTTAGCTAGTAGTAGGTTAATGGTCCGATCCGGGTTTATAGTCCGCGGTAGCGCCGGTTTCTGTTTAAAGAAAAGTTTTTGTTTCCGTATTTTGGCCTCGTTTAGACGGCCGGGACGCCACCGTGCACTTACATGGTATCAGAGCCACGCCATTAACCTAGTCTAGCTTGCTCTAACGTGTTTACAAGTTCGATCGAACGGATTTTCTAAAAACCGCATTTTCAAGTCCAGTTTTTGTCGATTTTATTTTGTGCTCTAAAAATTTTTCTGGGCATGTCAAAAAATCGTGCAGGCTGTTATACGAATACTGTAGAAATTTGGTTGCATGAAGTCACTGTATCGCCGCGGAACCGCGGCCGTAACCCCCTTTTGGCCGCGGTTCCGCCGCAGAACAGTGAAGTCACTGCACCATTTTTCTTGCAGTGATTCCTGAGTTTAAAATAGGTTTTTGGTATATTCTGTTTGGGCCCAGATTTATTTTGTGTACTGAGTATTGTGCTTGGGGCCCACTTCGGGAAATTTAGTCGATCGAAAATTTTAAATATGTTAATTCACAGTATTTACATTATATCTGCGACCGTGAATGTCAATTGATCGGTAAATCCTGTCTAACTGCTATAGCCCTTTTAGACGGATTTGCGAACGTGACATTCACGTTGATGTTCTGTGTTGTGCTGTGATGTTGCGGATTTGTCGTGGTGGATAGCCTGGATGCAATGTTAGTACAGTTTTGGTTGTATATGTACATTTGATTTTGCGGGGCGAGCATCCGACATGTGGACTGCCGCCACTGCCTGTTTGTATATTATTCTCTTGGGACACGACCGGGCTGAGGTCGATGTACCCGTTGTATATATTTTACTTTCTGTACTAAAATTACCCCAAGGTGGGGTGCACGGATAGCCGGGTTCTAGAGGGAAACGGGCCCGCATCTCATGGCTTTGAGACGGAGGGGGCTTTACTCTAGAATTGGCGGGCTATTCGCCGCACTCGTAGGGGGTATAGATTGACCCAAGAAGGGGTGCACAAGTTACCGGATTCCGTGAAGTGCTGGGTGGTCCATTTATTTTGTTGAAGGGGGCTGCCTCGCTTCAGGTTTTGGCAGATAACTTGCCGCACCCGTAGGGGTCTAGGATTTCATTGCACAGGCTATCCACACGACCAGGGGAACGTCGGGTTTCAGTAGTGGCTCTATGAAACCCGGGGATCTCAGATATCTGTATTGTTCTGTGATGCTTATTACATTTATGTGATGTTGCATTTTATCACGCCTTGAGCAAATATTATATATTGATATATATACTAGTAGATGTTGTATATGTTTTGCATCCGCGCTAGTCCAGTCCCCGCTCTATCGTTAGTTAAGTAACCTAACGGGTGATGACGGGACCCAGTGGCGAATGCGGATGGCATATACGTACATCGTATTTTCTTTCTTTTATGGTGTGATCAATTGATGGGACTGCATTGATTCGGATCAATGCAAGCTAAACAAACCTATTCTGATGTTGTTGGAACATTTTTCAAAAAAAGCTGTTATTGCAAGGACGTTCTCTTTTTTTTAGCACAGTGGTATTCGGTTATGAATATCCAGCACCTCAGTCGACGGGGTAAGGGCCGAGATCCCTTCACCGGGAGTGATCCCTTGGACAGAAGTTTGCGTCAGGGTAATAAATTCACTATAGCCGATTGGCTTTTTTTTTTCATCGTGGTATTCAGTTAGAATATCCTGCACCTCATTCTACAGGGAAAGAGCCGAGATCCCTTCACCGGGAGTGACCTCTTTAGCAAAGGTTTTCGCCACTATATTTTCATAAAAAGATATCCGGTTCCTTCAACGATATCAAGTTCATTACGTTAAAGGTTTTTCGCCAAAAACCATTCGTAGCCCTCCGTCATTTCAGAAAGGTAGCACTTAGTATTCATGCTATGTATGTTGGCCTTCGTCAAGGCATAGCGTATGGTAGTTATCTGTTACTTTTCTGCAGCATAGATAGATGCGTTGGTTTGGGACAGTCGTACTACTATTTTGGCCTTCGTCAAGGGTATGTACACGTGGGTTCAAATTAACCTGGATAATGACGGGTAGAACTTGATATGTGACTTATGATATATTGGCCTTCGTCAAGGTCATAAGAGCATGGGGTAAAAATCACATCGGGAGTTTCTAAAGAAACTGAAACTTGCCAGATATGCGCATACCTTCTGGAGTGTGATAACGTGAGCGGATTCCGTCACGTTATTATGCGATGATAGTTGGATCCCGATTCCCACTGATGAGTTGGTTTACTCCTCGGGTAATCCCGACTAATTCTTCTTTCAAGTTTGGAGGAGAATTTGACGTTACAGTGGGAGGTTTCCTGATTAGATAAAGTGATAACCAATCTGATCTAGGTTAGAGTGTACGCTGAGTGTTTCTTTTCTCTCTCTCTTTGGAAGCGACCATGGCCCGACCCTTGACTATGACTCAGTGACCAAGTTAACCGAACCTTCTTAAAACACTGGCTTTTGGATTGTCTGAGTTGCATACCTCATTGCCACTCCTACTTTTACCCTTTTCTCCAGGACACCCCATATTACTATGAACGTCCACTTCCATTGGATAAAACCATCGTATGGTTATATACGAACTCGAAGGAACTTATTCGAGGATGGTTTCTGTTCTGGAGAAAACTAATAGGACTATTCAGTTGTCTTTTCCTTTTACCTTCTCTCAGGTTGCGAGTGCTCCTTGGATTAGGACAGTATACCTATTACGCTAATTGGATAGTCTTCTTCCAAACCATAGGCAGGTGCCGAACGATAGGGAATGAAGAAAACCATTTAGCCTAAAAGGTGTACAGAAGGTATTAAGTAAAGACAAATAAAGGGATTAGAAAGAGGGCAAAGTAAATTGCGACTGCTATTCACGACCAAACCAAGTATTTCATTACCACTCCCACTTCACCTTTGTATTTCTCCAGGACACTCCGTATCACTACGAAAATCCACAGTTATTTGGATACTCCATCGTATGTTTATATACGAACTCGAAAGGAACTTGTTCCAGTTCGGGGATGGATTCTGGTTTAGGAGAAATAGGAGTAAGGTTTATTCAATTGTCTTTTATCTTCACCTTCTCTCGCATTGCGAGTGCTCCTAGGATTAGGACAGTACACCCATTATGCTTATTGGATAGTCTTCTTCCAAACCATAGGCTGGTGCCGAACGCTAAGGAAGGAAGAAAACCATTTAAGCCTAAGAGGGTGTACAGAAGGTAATGACTAAAGACATATAAAGGGATTTGGAGAGATGGCAAAGAAATATATGGTTTCGGTTGTGAATCTGATAATAGAAGAGGCATTACTAGGAATACCCGGATACCCCATCGAAACATTTCAATGTTTCAGTTTCACTGTGTACTGTTAAAAGAAAACTGATTTCCCAATTAGCCCTTGCTCCAGGGTATGTATTTACCAGGTTTGTTTCTCACATCTGTATGGTTTTACAGATGATGAGTGGGAGTAAGTTATTTGGAATTAGGTGACCATACTCATTATATCGGAATTCGTTGTAATCGGTGATATTAGAGGAAATCACCTGGGTTGTTTGCCGGACGACAAATATTTGGTTTTGAATATCCGTTGTAATGCACCAATTTCAAATTGATATATCTGTACGTCTATTTTTATAGAGTGAGATATAACTTTTTGAAATTATGTCGATGACATTTACCTATATCAATTGATGGTTAGGTAAGGAGTATTAAACAGCGGTGTAATTCTTCTTAACCATAAGTACAGTTTTCAACTTACGACACACAGCGAATGAATTATTGGACTCAGGGGACTTATACAGAGTATTGTATGTTGTCCAGCGTCCATTAGGACAGAGGGGTTGGTTCTCGTACTATATTCTGTTTACTTGTGACTTCTCTAGTTCTTAGACATGTGTTTCGTAGAAATACAAGGTCGAAGTTTTGAGAAGTTATAGGTATATGAATAAAGTAGAGAACCAGAAGTTGCAAGTATCGGGATTCTTCAAGATGATCGAAGATGTAGATACTTGTGTATGGTATTCAGTTGATAGTAATGATAAAGAGAACTTGTTTCTCTTTCAGGTTACTCATAATTGGAAGCACACCTAAGTTGAGTAATGCTGATTGGCCTCCTTCCATTTAGTTGACATGCACTGGAGACAGCTGCATGATTTGAATCTGGTTCAATTAAATCAGTGCCTCTGTTTCTGTATTGGATATAGAATAGTTCATATCTTAATGATGTTAAGGTACGGGGAGTTGTCCGGCTTATGCTTAAAACCAGACTCTGGATAACTCAAGGCACGTTTCAGTAATGGCTGTTTGTGGGTTGACCCGGGCTATGACGTGGGTTGACTTTCTACCATCTAAAAAATCAATAGTGATATTGTTCTAGACTCGCCACAATTTTAACAAAAATGGATTTTTTCAGAAAACAGTAGTGGGAGTATGGTAGAACTGGAAGTGATTCTAGAACCGCAAACGATTACTAAAAATTTGATAAGAACCTAAAGAGTCAATCTGGTTTGACATTCTATTGGCCACTCCGCAGATAAGATGGGTAACCTCAGGCCCCCGAGAGGTACTCCGTTAGCCTCAAGGATGGTGGCAGGGAGGTTCTTGTTTACCCAGACTTGCCATTGCTGTTGTTCCAGACTATGAGACCCGGCAGGAGGATGAGTATAGCGTCGTTCTGAACTGGCTTTAGAAGCGTACGAGTATATGAATCTGCCAGAGGGTTGTCGTAGTCAGTGGGAGCAACGGAAGCATAGTGGAAAGGTAGCTTATGTCTATTTATGGACTAAAACAGATATAGCGGAGATAGATCATCTATTTCTGATATGACAGTCATAGCTTTGACTTCATCAGAATAGGGGATGGATCTGTTAAGAAGGTAGTAGGGTGTGATGTCCTGGTATTTGGATGATATACACAGAGTAGGAAGTGAAATTCCTATAATACGATCGGTTATACTTTGGTTGTCACACAGTGGTTTCTCCACAAAGGATATAGATTTCATATCAGACATTCTGGTTACTGGATCTATGGTTTTAGATCTAGATTTGGGTAGTTTCCCAATCTGAGTACTTAGACAGCATTCTAAAGGTGTTTTAGAATGGATGACTCCTGGCACGGTAATGTACCTGCAGGTGATGGAGTCACCCTCTCTAAAGGTGTCTTACAGACTAAAGGGGAGAGAGATGTGCATGATTGGCAAATCACTTGCTTAGGCAATTGAGTTGATCATGAGATGTCAAGTACCACACCAGACGTTGTTTTTGCACTAGATGCAATAAGTTGATATTGATCCAATCCTGGAGAAACATTCGGAAGCAGTTTTAGAACATAAGTCGATGTTCTAGGGATATGATAACGGCATCCTCCTTCGGGAGACAGTTATCATTCCAGGCTTCCAAGGTGACCTAGATGACAGAGTGACTGTTAGAGTTATAGTTTTCCCTCTAACGAGGGGCAGTAATTTGGACAGGTGGTCCAAGAGGGTACTGAGGGAGGCATGGCTCAAGATACTGATTGGTTTCAGTTGACGATATAGTCTAAGAAGTTTGGATTTGGAGTTCATTTATGAACTAGGTCCCATCAGATATCCAGACATATTCTAAGACTGGTATTGCTCATTTCGGGAGATGGCTTTCTTCGCGAACTTGAGATAAAGAGAGACATAAAAAGAAACATCAGAGCAGATCCACTCACTGAGGCTATTCCTCGAACGCATTAGTTTCGCAAACGGGTTTTGTGAGACTGATTAGTAGAGGAGTTGGGTGTTCGGTATCACACGGGCTGTGAGTATGCGACATCGCAATAATTAGCCTTGAGTGCAAGTGGGAGATTGTTGGAGATAGTGCCTTCAAAGTGAATTATTGGATCACAGGCACGTGATTGCAATGATTGAGGAAGGATCTATGCCGGTAGGACAGTCTTACTCAAGATGATAGTACACTATCTGGTTTATCTTTATCATCGTGTACTGTTTTAGGTGACCTTACAGGTCACTATTGCACGTTGATAGAGCCCTTAGGATTCTTGCTTGACGGCCAGCAGTATGATGGAGATCATATACGTGGGAGCTGGGGTCTATATGTAAGTCTACGGTAGCGCTCCGGCCGTCTAACAGACGCCAAATGCGGAACAAAACCTTTTACAACTGGCGCTATCGCATGCTATAACCCGGATCTGCCATTAAAACTAAACTAACAAACTACAAAGTGGGTAGAAATGTTATACCAAACGATCCGAGTCCTTCGGTTTTCAACCATCATCCCACGCTTTGTTGCGGCTGCTCCGAAATCGCTCGATCTCCGGTCTCGTCGTCCAGGTGGCACCACGTCGACGGATCTTTAAACGGGCTCCCGCCTCTGAACCGAGGCAACTCGATCATTAAGTTTGCTAAAAGAGATAACCAAGATTGATGTAGAGAATGAGTAGAACACTGTATCTCGTTAAGTCCAAGGCTATGGACGAACGGTTAATGAAGTTGCCATTTGGAATTGTGATGGAATGAACTAAGAAATTTCCATACACCAAACTATCATAATCTTTTCTCGAAAATGAAATCTCTCTCTTTCCCACCAAGGGGTGGCCGACCATATATAGAAGGAGGTGAGGGTGAGTGTAGGAGCAAGGGATGGGTGACCATAAGCATTCATACTTATCATAACATAACATCAAAGCATGACTCACAAATGACACCAAGTATGAACACAATAAATGCACAATTAAAGCACCATTAATGAACAAATGAGTCACAAGCCTAATCACCACTTCTAGAACCTTCTAGAAGCATGACTCACCCTCATGACTCACCCAAGAAGAAAAGATAAATCCGCATTTAACCGAATGTTAAATACGGGTGATAGAAAACTGGAAACTGGCAACTTCCAAAAGTGATCCTGAAACGAATTTCAGAATAACCCCGTAAATGTATAAACATACCCGCATTTGTATTACGACCGAATACAAATGCAACTGAGACAAAGATATTATATCTACACAGTATAATACTGGGATCCGGCTCAATCCAAAGCCTACCAGTATTATCTGCCCGAAAAATGGCACGTGCATTTTCCGAACCTTGCCATAAAAACATACGGCCTCTACAACGTTTCGCCCGAACTTGGGAAACTGTCGGTGGGGGACTCTAATGACTCATCAATACACTGGCACTGGGTATAACCCCTAGCACGTCAGAGGTAAAAGTTGTACATAACGGTTGCCTATGTATCGATTGGAAGGGGAGCTGATGAACGAACTCATCCAGAAACCCTACTGAGCCTGACAGTGACAATATCCGTACAGTCCGGTCCATTCGTCTATGAGTATCGCATATAGGGCCTAGGGGGCCGGTAAACGTCAGACCCCAAATAGCTGTATAAGTCGTATCAGAGAGCAGCCCAGAACACCCTGAGATACTACTAGAATACCTTCCAGTAAATCTCGATTACCCTGGCCAGGGATTTCGTGTAATGGCTCTCCTAAACACAGCGCGATCTCACCCACAATACCGGGAGAGACGAATCCCCGATGATCTCTGCTCACTGCCTCCATGTGGCTCGGGACTGTACCCAAAAAATATCTGTTTGCACGACTCCTTTGACCCGTGGTAGGGTATAAATCAAAGCACAGTGGGAACTCACACGAGACAAATGACGACCTCGGGTCGATGAATTAACCTGTACACATGTCACCAGGGAACTGCTATCTGACGCTAGGTATAATACCAACCAGCAAGTTCCCGGCGAGTCCTGTCCGGTGTACTCATAACCCAATGAGCACATGTATACATCTTAGGTGAACCAACTAACACCAATGGCTTGTGAGACCGGCCACCGCCCCTCGTCAGGGTCTCGAATGTATACACTAGTCTACTCTGGAGTATCGATGCCCTGTCTCGAAACTCCCGCGACTAGGGACACTTTAAGGATATGCTTATAGACCCCAGCTCCCACATATATGATCGCCATCATACTGCTGGCAGTCAAGCAAGAATCCTATGGGCTTTATCAACATTTACATGATGATAAAGACAAACCAGATAGCATACTATCATCTCGACTAAGACTGTTTTATCGGTATAGGCCCTCTCTCAATCATCATGATCACCTGCCTGCGACTACGATAATTGCATTGAGGGCACTATTACCAACAATCTCCCACTTGCACTTAAGGCCAATTATTGTGATGTCGCATACTCACAGCTCGTGTGATACCGAACATCCAACTCCTCTACTAATCAGTTTCACAAAGCTCGTTTGCAAAACTATTGTGTTCGAGAAATAGTCTCAGTGAGTGGATCCGCCCTGATGTTTCTTTCTATGTCTCTCTTAATCTCAAGTTCGCGGAGAAAGCCATCTCCCGAATCGAGTAATACATGTCTTAGAATATGTCTGGATATCTGATGGGACCTAGTTCATAAATGAACTCCAAATCCAAATTTCTTAGACTGTATCGATAACTGAACCTAATCAGTATCTAGCACCATGCCTCCCACGGTATCCTCTTTGACCACCTGTCCAAAATACTGTCCCTCATCAGAGAGAAAACTATAACTCTGACAATCACTCTGTCATCCATGTCACCTTGGAAGCCTGGAATGATAACCGTCTCCTCAAGGAGGCTGCCATTATCAAATCCATAGAACATCCATTCATGTTCTAAAACCGCTTCCTAATGTTTCTCCAGGATTGGATTAATATAAACTTATCGCATGTAGTGCAAAAACAACATCTGGTGTGGTACTTGACATCTCACGATTGACTCAATTGCCTAAGCAGGTGATCTGCCAATCATGCACATCCCTCTCTTTTTCAGTCTGTAAGACACCTTTAGAGAGGGTGACTCTATCAACTGCAGGTACACCACCATGCCAGGAGTCATCTATTCTAAAATACCATTAGAATACTGTCAAAGTATCCAAATTGGGAAACTACCCAATTCTAGATCTAAAACCAGAATGTCTGATATTATATCCATATCTTTTGTGGAGAAACAACTGTGTGACGACCACAGTACAACCGATCGTAGTATAGGAATTTTACTTCCTACTCTGTGTATGTCATCCAAATACCAGGACATCACACCCGACTACCTTCTTAACAGATCCATCCCCTATTATGATGAAGTCAAAGCCATGACTGTTACATCAAAATTAGATGATCTAATCTCTGCTATATTTGCTCAAGCCTATAAATAGACATAAGCTACTTGCCCATTATGCTTCCGCTGCTCCCACTGACCACAATAACCCTCTGGCAGAATAATATATACGTGTACTTCTAAAACTAGTTTAGAACGATGCTATACATATCCTCCTGCCGGGTCTCATAGTCTGGAATAACAGTAGTGTCAAGTCTGGGTAAACAAGAACCTCCCTGTCACCGTCCTTGAGGCTACCGGAGTACCTCTCGGGTGTCTGAGGTTACCCACCATGTCTGCGGAGTGGCTATTGGAATGTCAAACCTGATTGAATATATAGGTCCTATTAAATTTTCCGTAATCGTTTGCGGTTCTGGAATCACTTCCAGTTCTACCATACTCCCACAACTGTTTTCTGAAAAATATTTTAATAAAACTGTGGCGAGTTAAGAACAATATCACTATTGATCTTCCAGATGGTAGAAAATCAACCCTCGTCAAAGCTAGGGTCAACCCACAAACTGCCATTACAGAAACGTGCCTTGAGTTATCCAGTGTCTGGTTTTAAGCATAAGCTGGACAACCCCCCTTACCTTAACATCGTTAAGATATGAAGCATTCTATATCCAATATAGAAACTTTGGCACTTATTTAATTGGAACCAGATTCTAATCATGCAGCTGTCTCCAGTGCATATCAATTTAATGGAGAGGGGCTAATCAGCATTACTCAACTTAGGAATCCATCCAATTATGAGTAACCTGAAAGAGAAACAAGTTTCTCAAAACCATTACTTTCAACTGAATACCAATCACAAGAATCTACATCTTCAATTTTTTTGAAGAATCCCGATACTTGCGACACATGGTTCTCTACTTTATTCATATACCCACAACTTCTCAATACTTAGACATTGTATTTCTACGAAACACTTGTCTAAAAACTAGAGAAGTCACAAGTAAATAGAATATAGTACGAGGACCAACCCCTTTGTCCTGATGGACACTGGACAACATACAATACTCTGTATAAGTCCGCTGAGTTTAATAACTCAAAATCTGTGCGTCGTAGATTGAAAACTGTACGCAGGCGATTTCCTCAAATATCACCAATTACAACGAATTCCGATATAATGAGGATGATCACCTAATTCCCAATAACTTACTCCCACTCATCATCTATAAAACCATACATATGTGAGAATTATACCTGGTAAATACATACCTTGGAGCAAGGGTCTAATTGGGAAATCAGTTTTCTATTAACAATACACAGTGAAAATGAAACATGAATATGTTTCGAAAGGGTATCCGGGTATTCATTGTAATGCCCTTTCCATTATTCAGATTCATGACTGTAACCGTATATTTCCCTGTCATCTCTCCAATTCTCTTTATTTGTCTTTAGTCATTACCTTCTGTACCCCATCGTTAGGCTAAAATGGTTTTCTTCCTTTCCTACCGTTCGGCACTAGCCTATAGTTTGGAAGAAGAATATCCAGTAAGCATAATAGGTGTACCCTCCTAAACCTAGGAGTACTCGCAACTTGAGAGAAGGTGATGATAAAAGACAACTGAATAAACATTATTCCTATTTCTTCTGAACCAGAATCCATCCTCGAAAATGATCCTTCGAGTTCGTATATTACCATACGATGGATTTATGCAATGGAATTGGATGTTCGTAGTGATACGGGTTGTTCTGGAGAAATGAAAGGTGAAGTAGGAGTGGCGATGAAATACGTGGTTTGGTCGTGAATGTTAGTAGTCACAATTTACTTTGCCCTCTTTCTAATCCCTTTATTTTGTCTTTAGTTATTACCTTTTGTACACCCTACTTAGGCTAATTGGTTTTCTTCATTCCCTACCTTTTGGCACCTGCCTATGGTTTGGAATAAGACTATCCAATAAGCGTAATGGGTGTACTCTCCTAAACTAAGGAGCCCTCGCAACCTGAGAGAAGGAGATAATAGAAGACAACTGAATAAACCAATTCTATTTCTCCTGAACCTGGATCCATCCTCGAAGAAGTCCCTTCGAGTTCATATATAACCATACGATGGATCTATCCAATGGAAGTGGATGTCCATAGTAATACGGGGTGTTCTGAGAAATACAGGGTAAAATAAGAAGCGGCAATGACTTATGCAACTTTAGACAATTCAAAAGCCAGTATTTAAAGAAGGTTCGGTCAACTTGGTCACTGAGTCATAGTCTAGGGTCGGTCAAAGGTCGCTGCCAAAGAGAGAGAGAGAGAAAAGAAACACTCTGCGTGCACTCTAACCTAGATCAGAATGGTTATTACTTTATCTAATCAGGAAACCTCCCACTGTAATCTCAAATTCTCCTCCAAACCTGAAAGAAGAATTAGTCGGGATCACCCGAAGAGTAAACCAACTCATCAGCGAGAATCGGGATCCAACTCTCATTGCATGATAACGTGACGGTATCCACTCACGTTATCACACTCCAGAAGGTATACTCAAGTTTTGCAAGTTTCCTGTATGTTTGAAACTCCCGATATAATTTTTATCCCATGCTCTTATGACCTTGACGTAGGCCAACAAATCATAAGCCACATGTCAAGTTCTACCCGTCGTTGTCCTGATTAATTTAGGTCATCGTATATGCCCTTGACGTAGGCCAACAAGGCTGTACGTCTGACCTAAACTAATGCAGCTATCTTTGCAACAAATGAATACCCAGTAGCTACCAAACACTATGCCTTGACGTAGGCCAACAAACATAGCTTGAATACTACTGACCATCCATAAGAAATGACGGAGGATTACGGCTGGTTTTTGGCGAAAAACCTTTAACGTAATGAACTTGATCTCATTGAAGGAACCTGATAGCTTTTTATAAAAAATATAGTGGCGAAAACCTTTTGCTAAAGAGGTCACTCCCGGTGAAGGGATCTCGTCTCTTTCCTCGTGGAATGAGGTGCAGGATATTCCAACTGAATACGGTGATGCAAAGCAACTTGTGATCGACTATACTGAAGTTATTACCCTGACGTAAACTTCTGCCCAAGGGGTCACTCCCGGTGAAGGGATCTCGGCCCTTGTCTCGTCGAATGAGGTGCAGGATATTCTAACTAAATACCGCTATGCAGAACAAAAGGAAATGTCTTTGTAATAACTCTTTTTAAAATTTGTTCCAACAACATCAAATATAGGTTTGTTTTATCCTTGCATTGATCAGAATCAATGCAGTCCCATCAAATAATCGCACCAGAAAAGAACGAAAATAAAATGTACGTATATGTCGTCCGCATTCGTCACTGGGTCCCGTCATCACTCGTTAGGTTACTTAACTAACGACAGAGCGGGGGCTGGACTAGCGCGGGTGTAAAACATATACAACATCTAATAGTATATATACCAATATATAATAATCGCTCCAGGCATGATTAATGCAACATCACAGAAAAGTAATAAGCATCACAGAACAACACAGATAATCTGGGATCCCCGGGTTTCACAGAGCCGCTACTGAAACCCGACGTTCCTCTGGTCGTGTGGATAGCCTGTGCAATGAAACCTAGACCCCTACGGGCGCGGTAAGTTACCCGCCAAAACCTGAAGCGAGACAGCCCCCTACAGCAAAGTGAATGGATCACCCAGCACTTCACGGAATCCGGTAACTTGAGCACCCCTCCTTGGGTCAACCTGTACCCCCTACGAATGCGGCGAATAGCCCTCCAATTCTAGAGTGAGGCCCCTCTACCTCTCAAAGCCATAAGATACGGCCCCGTTGCCCTCCAGAACCCGGCTATCCGTGCACTCCGCCGCGGGGTAATCCTAGTACAGAAAATAAAATATATACAACGGGTACATCGACCTCAGCCCGGTCGTGCCCTAAAAGAATATTATACAAACAGGCAGTGACGGCAGTCCACAAGTCGGACGCTTGCCCCGCAATATCAAATGTACAAATAAATCCAAACAGCACTACCATTGCACACTGCTATCCACCACGACAAATCCGCAACATCACAGCACAACACAGAACATCAACATGAATGTCACGTTCGCAAACCCGTCTAAAAGAACTAAGGCAATTAGACGCGGTTTATCGCTCGAATGACATTCATGGTCGGAGATATAAAGTAAGTATTGTAAACTAACACGTTTAAATTTCGATCGACAAAACTTTCCGAAGTGGGCCCCACGTACATCTGCTGTACAGTAACAAAATATGGGCCCAAAAGAAATATTCCAAAAACCACAATTTGCCATGTAAAACATACTGTAGAAATTTGGATCACTGTTCCCACAAAAGCGCGGCGGATCCGCGGTCAAACCCTGGTTCGGGCCGCGGATCTGCAGCTTTTTGTGGGATCACGTGACCAGATTTCACCAGTTTTCTTAGAATTGCCTGCAAAATTTTCTGTGATGCTCAAAATAATTTTTAGGCCTGATTTAAAATCGAAAGAAACTTTGAACAGAAAATTGAAGTTTTGCGAAAATCCGTTCGATCGATATTTTAAACGTGTTAGCACAAGTTAGTAAAGCTTAATGGCGAGGCTCTGATACCAATGCAAGTCTACGGTAGCGCCCCGGCCATCTAACAGACGCCAAATGCGGAACAAAAACTTTTACAACTGGCGCTATCGCATGCTATAACCCGGATCTGCCATTAAAGCTAAACTAACAAACTACAAAGTGGGTAGAAATGTTATACCGAACGATCCGAGTCCTTCGGTCTGCAACCATCATCCCACGCTTTGTTGCGGCTGCTCCGAAATCGCTCGATCTACGGTCTCGTCGTCCAGGTGGCACCACGTCGACGGATCTTTAAACGGGCTCCCGCCTCTGAACCGAGGCAACTCGATCATCAAGTTTGCTAAAAGAGATGACCAAGATTGATGTAGAGAATGAGTAGAACACTTTGTCTCATTACGTCCAAGGCTATGGACGAACGGTTAATGAAGTTGCCATTTGGAATTGTGATGGAATGAACTAAGAAATTTCCATACACCAAACTATCATAATCTTTTCTCAAAAATGAAATCTCTCTCTTTCCCACCAAGGGGTGGCCGGCCATATATAGAAGGAGGTGGGGGTGAGTGTAGGAGCAAGGGATGGATGACCATAAGCATTCATACTTATCATAACATAACATCAAAGCATGACTCACAAATGACACCAAGTATGAACACAATAAATGCACAATTAAAGCACCATTAATGAACAAATGATTCACAAGCCTAATCACCACTTCTAGAACCTTCTAGAAGCATGACTCACCCTCATGACCCATCCAAGAAGAAAAGATAAATCCGCATTTAACCGAATGTTAAATACGGGTGATAGAAAACTGGAAACTGGCAACTTCCAAAAGTGATCCTGAAACGAATTTC
Organism: Agapanthus africanus; assembly: GCA_030015575.1. Lineage (NCBI taxonomy): Eukaryota > Viridiplantae > Streptophyta > Magnoliopsida > Asparagales > Amaryllidaceae > Agapanthus > Agapanthus africanus. The sequence continues at coordinate 435,530,755 of JASDDO010000018.1, forward strand.
GGGATAACCCCGTAAATGTATAAACATACCCGCATTTGTATTACGACCGAATACAAATGCAATTGAGACAAAGATATTATATCTACACAGTATAATACTGGGATCCGGCTCAAACCAAAGCCTACCAGTATTATCTGCCAGAAAAATGACGCGTGCGAAAACGCACGTGCATTTTCCGAACCTTGCCATAAAAACATACGGCCTCTACAACGTTTCGCCCGAACTTTGGAAACTATCGGTGGGGGACTCTAATGACTCATCAATACACTGGCACTGGGTATAACCCCTAACACGTCAGAGGTACAAGCTGTACATAACGGCTGCCTATGTATCGATTGGAAGGGGAGCTGACGAGCGAACTCATCCAGAAACCCTACTGAGCCTGACAGTGACAATATCCATACAGTCCGGTCCATTCGTCTATGAGTATCGCATATAGGTCCTAGAGGGCCGGTAAACGTCAGACCCCTAATAGCTGTATAAGTCGTGTTAGAGAGCAGCCCAAAACACCTTGAGATACTACTGGAATACCTTCCAGTAAATCTCGATTACCCTGGCCAGGGATTTCATGTAATGGCTCTCCTAAACACAGCGCGATCTTACCCCCAATACCGGGAGAGACGAATCCCCGATGATCTGCTCACTGCCTCCATGTGGCTCGGGACTGTACCCAAAAAATACCTGTTTGCACGACTCCTTTGACCCGTGGTAGGGTATAAATCAAAGCACAGTGGGAACTCACACGAGACAAATGATGACCTCAGGTCGATGAACTAACCTGTACACATGTCACCAGGGAACTGCTATCTGACGCTAGGTATAATACCAACCAGCAAGTTCCCGGCGAGTCCTGTCCGGTGTACTCATAACCCAATGAGCACCTGTATACATCTTAGGTGAACCAACTAACACCAATGGCTTGTGAGACCGGCCACCGCCCTTCGTCGGGGTCTCGAATGTATACACTAGTCTACTCTGGAGTATCGATGCCCTGTCTCGAAACTCCCGCGACTAAGGACACTTTAAGGATGTGCTTATAGACCCCAGCTCCCACATATATGATCGCCATCATACTGCTGGCAGTCAAGCAAGAATCCTATGGACTTTATCAACATTTACATGATGATAAAGACAAACCAGATAGCATACTATCATCTCGAGTAAGACTGTTTTATCGGTATAGGCCCTCTCTCAATCATCATGATCACCTGCCCGCGACTACGATAATTGCATTGAGGGCACTATTACCAACACTATAAGCACATCCTTAAAAGGTCCCTAGTCGTGGGAGTTTTCGAGACAGGGTATCGATACTCTAGACTAGACTAGTGTATACAGTCCAGACCCCGACGAGGGGCGGTGGCCGATCTCACAAGCCACTGGTGTCAGTTGGTTCACCTAAGATGTATGCAGGTGCTCATTGGGTTATGAGTACACCGGACAGGACTCGTCGGGAACATGCTAGTTGGTCTTATACCTGACGTCAGATAACAGTTCCCTGGTGACATGTGTACAGGTTAGTTCATCAACCTGAGATCGTCATTTGTCTCTGTGAGTTCCCACTGTACTTTGATTACTACCCTACCACGGCTCAAAAGAGTCGTGCAAACAGGTTTTAGTTGGGTACAGTCCCGAGCCACATGGAGGCAGTGAGTGGATCTGCAGGGGTTCGTCTCTCCCGGTATTGGGGGTGAGGTCGCGCTGTGTCTAGGAGAGCCATTACACGAAGTCCTTGGCCAAGGCAGGAGATTTACTGGTAGGTATTCCAGTAGTATCTCAGTGTGTTCTGGGCTACACTCCGACACGACTTGTGCCGCTTTTGGGGGTCTGACTTTTACCAAACCCCTAGGCCCGCCATGCGATGCTCATAGACGAATGGACCGGACTGTACGGATATTGTCACTGACAGGCTCAGTAGGGTGTCAGGATGAGTTCGCTCATCGACGTCCCTTTTGGTCAATACCTGGTAGCTCGTTACGTATGGCTAATACCTCTGACGTGCTAGTGGTTAAATCCACAGCCAGAGTATTGACGAGTCTTTAGAGTCCCCCACAGACAGTTTCTCAAGTTTCGGGCGAAACGCTGTAGAGGCCGTATGGATATATGGCAGGGTTCAATCATATACGTACGGTATTGCACGGATCATGATCGGACGGATAATACTAGCGGGTTTTGGTTTAAGCCGGATCCGAGTATTATACAGTGTAGATTTTGTCTCATTGCTTTTGTATTCGGTCGGAATACAAATGCGGGTATGTATATACAGTCGCGGGGTTATCCTGTAATTTATTACCGGATCGCTTTTTGAAATTGCCAGTTTGTATTTCGTTTCAGCCACTTTCCTTTCTATCTTTCTTTGGCTGGAAATTGGTGTGGAGGGGGTTATTTGCAAATGTGTAAATTAGCATAGTGGAGGGTGGTTTTTATAAGTAGTTATTTCATGATGGTTCTACCATCCTTTGACTTCTTTTTGTTCATCATTGCTTGATGAGATGGTTGATGAGGAGGAGACTTTGTGGTGATCTTTTTTTTCTCATCATCACTCATTATTCTCTCTTGCATTATTTGACCTCCCCCCCCTCTCTCCATCAAAAGTGGGCCGACCATTCTTGATAGGGGCTGTCGAAAATTTGGGAGTAGAAAAATGGTTCCTTCTTGCTTGCACAAAATCCCTTAGTTCATTCAAAAGGCTTGCATCTCCTTCTCCACTTCCAAATGGCAACCTCACTAACCCCTTGAGACAAAATTTTTCTACACTCAGTCTACAGTACCCTTGGACACGTCGGCTTGCCAACTTCGTGTCCGAGTTGCCTCGGTCTAGAGGTAGGAGCCCGTAAAAAGACTCGGTGACGTGGTGCTTTTCCGACGAGAAGATCGAGATCGGAGATTCCGCGGCGAGATCGGGATGGTGGCCGAAGATCGAAGGACACGGATCGCTCGATATAGCTCTCTACCCTTTCTTCATTTAGCTAGTAGTAGGTTAATGGTCCGATCTGGGTTTATAGTACGCGGTAGCGCCGGTTTCTGTTTAAAGAAAAGTTTTTGTTTCCGCATTTTGGCCTCGTTCAGACGGCCGGAGCACCACCGTGCACTTACAAGAGTATCATGATCTATTTCTTCCACCGATTGCTGAATGAGACGTTGTATCTTGGCATTTTCATATATGGCCATTTTGCGACTGTGGTTGTCTCGGCTGGCTTGATAAGCTTTTTTTTATTAATTTGTCAATTTGCTCTTCGAGCCACAGACTTAAGTTTCTTTGAGGAAGACTTTTCTCTTGTTCGACAACATGGTTGTTTGGATAAACATTTTCTTCTCCGTTGGAGCTGTTTATGGCGTGGCAACTGTAAATTTGCTCCCACATCATGGACCGAATGTATCTCAGCCCAGTTGTTTCCATCTTCTCGTTGGGCTTCTTTCATTGAGTCCCGGGGATTTCCCAAATCTTTTGTAAAATTGGGCTTGTCGAACCGTTTGTTCGAGAGGTACGCCTTGGCGCTTTAATAGTTTCTTTAATCCTTCCGCATAATATCTTGGCATACAGATAGGCTGGAATTTGTCAAGAGTGGGATCGGCACCATGCCAGACTTCTTTCTCCACCTTAGTCTCCATAGATTTGTACAAGAGAATCGCCTTTTCATATCTTTGTCTTGGAGGCACATAGAAAGTTTTCAGATTTTGTACGCTATATGTATTGAGCGCGTCAAGTTCCCTGCAGTGTCGAGGCGGAGTCATCATAATATGTAGACTTTGATCCACTTCGGCAAGAGTTTGTGTTGATGGACGAATAGAGAAAACCTCGTTCATCTCATCATCGGAGTCGCTGCCAAAGACCAAGATAGGGTCGATGGTCCGGGCTTATAGTTCTCCTTCGGAGGCTGTCCCGAGTAGATTATTTGTTCGTCCTCTTCAGTATCGTTGCTGAAGACCGGGATGGTGGCCATAGATTTTTTCTTATTTTCCGGCCTGTGGCACCTTTCACTATACTCGAAGTCTGGTTGAAAGTATTTCACATCTTCATACTTTCGCATCTCGTTCACTGAGAAAGGATTGAGTTCTCCCGTAATGGTGTACTCTGAGCCATCTTTAAAATACTTCATACACTGATGTTGTATAGAAGGGATGACATTGTACTCGTGTAGCCAAGGCCTGCCGAGTTGAGTGTTATAGCAGGTCTTGGCATCAATGACATGGAATTTGATGTCAGTGACGAGCAGCCCGAAGGGGAGCGTCAATATTACAGACCCAAGCGTCCGTGATGACTGTGAATCGAACCCTGAGATGGTAATTTTATCTCGGGCAAGATGCTGAACATTCATACATATTTCTTTCAGCACTCTCACGTTGAGAAGATTGACGGAAGATCCATTGTCGACAAGGTTTTTCCCTATCTTAACGTCATGGCAGTACCCGGTAACATATAACGATCGATTATGTTCATATGTACCAAGGAGCAGATCTTCATCGCTAAATATGATGTCAGCCGTGTGGACCTCCGCCGGTTCATTTTTCATCTTCTCTTCTATGAGGAAGGCTTGAAACTGATCAGGCTCTTGCAGGGTTTTGATCAAGGAGTCTCGTGCCTCTCTGGACAGGAGCAAAGCATCAAATATGCTCAATTGTGAGGGTATTGTCCTTAGCTGCGCAAGGACATTATAATCCGCCTTAGTTTTCTTAGGCAAGTCTTTTGCAGCGAGCTCTTTTGCCACCTCTTTATCGAGAGCAATCTCGTCGGGCATTTTTCCCTCCCCTTTATCCTTTTTATTCGAACCCTTATTTGCGGGTCCGAGATTCTTTTCAGGCAACGTGTGGTTGCGCAACTGAATGTTCTCATAATTCTTTTCCTCCTCTTCTTTCTCTAAGGTAGGGCTTTCAAAGTAAGGGTCGAGAGGCGTTTCATCTTTAGAATCACTCCCCAAAGTGAGAACTCGAGATTTTTCCCCTTCTGAACCTGTACCAGCCATATGACAGCTGCCGATTTCTTCTTTGTATGTTGCCGTTTCGTCATTCCTATCTCAACATGCGTGAGCTTCATGCTTCTCCTTCTTGAAGTGTCTTCAGTGGGCAACATATCCTTGCCATCACTTCTTGAAGGTGTTGCATTCCTCGATGAGATGAGCAATCCTTTGGTAGTATGTGCAGTATTTTGGGTGTCCCTCTCCACCATCAAAATATGGGACCTCAGGAGTGTACATCATGAGAAATGGTAGCATCATCACCATTGATAGGGCCTTGGAAAACCGATTCTCAGCTTTAGCCCTGCTCTTATTTGCTGCAGGCACGCTTTGGTTTGGTAGGAGAGCTTTATGACTTGTCTTAGCCTCAGCTTCTTTATTCAAATGCTGTCGTTTGGCCTTTTCATATATGGCCATCTCGTGTTCTTGGTCATATTTGCTCTTTTGGAAGGCTTCTTTTAGCAGCCTTTCAATCGGGTCTTCTTCTGGCAGTTTCGGGGAGTTTAGCGCCGACTTTGCCCCCAGTTCATCCACGTCACTTTCTGACGCTGGCGGAGCTTCTTCATCATATAGTGATGAATGGGAGATTATGTGGCAGCTTGCTACACGCTTTTTCGTTTTCTATGATGAGTCATTTTCCTCATCATCGCCATTGTTATTGTCCTCAAGAATATGCTTGAGGAATTCTTTGAGTGTGACTGGCGTTCGCACTTTTTGATTGTATTATAAGTCGATGTCGCACACCCTGCGGGTTCACGGGGAGGCGGAATGTGCAAAAAAAGATTTTACAAGCTTCGCAACACCGACTAAACTCCAGTATCTTTACTTGAACCTTAACTAACTAACTACTAGGAGGTTTAGCTACTCGATAAGAGTGTTATACCTCCGTGTGCTAGTCTTTCGGGTCTTCTTGTTCTCCTCTCCTTGGCTCCTCAAAGATTGGATCAAGCTTGAAACGTCGGCCTCCTCGCGTCAAAGACGATCTACGTGAGAGTATGTACTTCAAGCTCCAACCTCTAAACCGAGGTAACTAGGGTACCTAGTTCGCTAAACTAAGTAGTCTAGAAGATGTAAAGAGTGATTATGGATTGATTTGTCTCAAGAACCCTAGATTTCTCAACACATGAAACATTTAGGGTTTGAGGAAGAAGAAGAAAGCCATGGAGATGAGCGAGTGTAGTAATGAGAATAATGATGAAGAATGGCTAAGAGTTATGACTATGAAGCAAATCATTTTTCACAAATAATATCATAATGCACCATGCCTCAATAGTCATCCATGAGTCACCAAGTAGCCATGCTTTATTTATTGTAAATCAACACCTCATACCTCCACCTCATTTACCATTTAACAAAATGGTTTAAACAAGAAATGAGGTGTCTTCTTCTAGAAGCACTCTTACACAATTGCAAGAATATCCCTCACCGTATATACATACCCTTATTCATATTCCAAAAAACACGAATACAAAGAGACGAAAGTAATCCAATAATCTAATACTAGGATCCGGCTTAAACCAAAGCCCACTAATATTATCTGTCTGAATCATGATCCGTGCACAAGTACACGTATATGATCGAACCCTGCCGTAAAACCATACGACTCTACATCATTTCGCCCGAAGCAGGGAAACCCTCTTTGTGGGACTCTAAATACTCGACAGTACGTTGTCAGTGGGTTTAACCACAAGCACGTCAGCGGTACTAGCTGCATGCAACGGCTACCCAGGTATCTGTCCATAAGAAGATTGTTCACCGCCGAAAGATGCGACCGGGACGTTAGGACGTCTGGCCTGAGTTTTGGGGGCAGATGCTATTTAGATTTATCCGTCCACCTCTCCGAAGATGCCAAGTTGATTTATGGCACCGTATATTAGAGGTTTAGACGGATGTGGCCGTTGTAGCAGACTTCGTCAGATTCCCCCTCATTGTGAGGGGTTTTTTTATTGTGGGGACGATTTTCCCTGCAGGCGCAAACCCCTACAGTTAATTACATTACCGTATCGCGGTAACCACTCTCTCCTTCTCCAGTTGTTCACTTCGTGTCGTGTGTGTTTGTTTTATTTTTGGTTTCCCGTGGATTGTATACGGAGACTAATTTGTTTTGTCGCCCGTAGGGCGGGGATTAGTCCAAATCCGTATTTTCTTAGATTTGGGTTTGGTTTGATTTAAGGCTCGTTAATCTCGTTTGAGATTAAGATGTCGATCAAGGCTTGGAAAGTTGTCGGCTTGAAGAACATCATGAATTGGGATATAGTTGCCTGCGGATCCAGGGTCCCCACGAACATGCCCACGGCAGGAGCTTTTTCTATGCGTTGTTCGCATCTCGACCATAAGTTCCGCCACCGGATTGCATACTGAACCCAAGTTTCTCCTGGCTTCACCCTGGTATTGATCAATGCCATGATCGGGGTGCGTTCGCTGGCACTTGCAAAACGCTGGGTGAATAGCAACTCCATTTCTGTGAATGTTTTGATAGAGTCATTCGGAAGTTCCGAGTACCATTCAAATGCCGTCTTTACTAAGCTGCCGACGAACTGACGAAGCAGCAGTTTGTCATCACCTTCAGTATTGCCGCATAGAGCCCTGAACTGAGTAACATGCTGATGGGAATTGCATGTCCCCTTATATACATGAAATTTAGGGATCGTATATCCCGGCGGGTACTTAATTTGATCGTACCAGCTTGGATAGGGTCGCCCAGTTCTGACAACTTGACCCGCAGTTTCGCTTGCCTAATGAGCTCGTATTTGTTGAGCTATATAGCCATCAAGCGCAGCTTTCGAGATCGTCTTCTCCCTGGGTGCTGGTAAAGCCGGATGAGGGTTTGATGTCTCCCATCTTTCATCTTCAATGATTATTGGGGGATCTTCAGCTGGAGGGTCCGGCTGGATCATCATCCTCACCATATCTTGGAATAGGAGAGCCATTTTTTTATATTAGCCGCTTGTTCCATGGCCTCTTTATCTTTTTTCTCGAGCATCCTTCGTAGGAACTCGGCGTCGGTTCCTTGTTCCTGGCGTTGATCCAACGATGCTTCCGGACTTTCTTTCTGCCCAGTGAGTGTGGCCATCTTTGTCATCATCTCCTGGAGTTTTCCTTTGTTACGGACCGCGTAAGTGGTCGATGACCTGTAGAAGCACGGATTTCTTCTTTTTCGAAAGACATGTAGACAGTGTGTACTACCATTCCCCCAGACTTGGGGCTTTTAGATTCAATGCCCTTGAGATTCGTCATAGACACGGGGATCGTCTCCGGCCTTCTCCTTTTATGGGCGGTCGAAGTTGAGGGGGTTGTTGCAACAGGCATCCATGATACCTTCTGCGGTATGGCTGCGAGATGGTCCTCCTCTTACCGCACCTTCATTTTCTTCTGTTGGGGGGAGTAGTCTTTGTCGATTACAGAGTCTTAGACTCTTCACCAGACCCTGTAGATTTTGGAGGATAGCCACTAAGGGGGCTGTTCCGGATTTGCCTTTGTAACATTTTCATCGGGTGGAGGAGGCATTTTCAACACGGCAATTGGAAAGTTCTTGTGCACCCTGAGTGGCTCAAAGTTATTCCCAGTAGGAACGGCGGCCTCAATTTCCACTATTGGAGCTGGTGGGATAAGTCCAGAAGGGGAACTGCCCCCAGCTTTCTTCACTCGGTGCCAGTGACGACGTCGAGCATGTCGTGTAACCAGGATCACCTCTATAGCCGGAGTAGCTTCGTCCCACCTCCTGCTTTGAGGAAAGGCTGCTATTGGTGCTAGCCTGTCAAAGACTGACATCCGCTGGGAAGGAATGGTCAACCTGTGGAAAACCGACTTTCGAGTAGGGGAAGTAGTTTGGATGACTTCACCTGCAGCAGGAGTCGGGATAGCCTTCACCGGTACTGTGAGCCTCTGCGTTGGCCCATTTGAGCTTAGGCTCAGCCTGTCGAAGACTGAGGCAGTAGACTTGGAATACCCGTTGAGAGGGGCCGCGGCAGTTGCAAGCCGATCGAAGACCGACTTCTTTGGAGCTTCTTGTGACGGCACTGGAGCGCTGAACCTTGATGGTGGGATCATCGTCCCAAAGAACAATCCAGTGGTGGTCTGTGTCACCTGTTCCACCTGCATTGCGAAGATGGAGGCCGCTTGGGGCCCATAAGTTACTCCTCCAGACGGGACGGAGTGGGGGTTGTTGTTGCAATTGATGTAGCTGGAAGCCATTGATCTTCTTTTCTCTGCACGGAAGCAAGACACCAAATCTTAGTACCTCGAATCCACAGGAAACCATATTAAACCGCAATTCGTTCACGAACACGACACACGAAGTATGGAGAGGAAAGAGGAAAAGGTCCCATCGGGCGTGCCAGAATCTGTTCACCGTTGAAAGACGCGACCGGGACGTTAGGACGTCTGGCCTGAATTTTAGGGGAAGATGCTATTTGGATTTATCCGTCCACCTCTCCGAAGATGTCAAGTTGATTTATGGCACCGTATATCGGAGGTTTAAACGGATGCGGCCGTTATAGCAGACTTCTTCAGATTCCCCCTCATTATGAGAGGTTTTTTATTGTGGGGACGCTTTTCCCTCCAGGCGCAAGCCCCTGCAGTTAATTAAGTTACCGTATCGCGGTAACCACTTGCTCCTTCTCCGGATGTTCACTTCATGTCATGTGTATTTGTTTTATTTTTGGTTGCCCGTGGATTGTATACGGAGACTAATTTGTGTTGTCGCCCGTAGGGCGGGGATTAGTCCAAATCCATATTTTCCTAGATTTGGGTTTGGTTTGATTTAAGAATCGTTAATCTCGTTTGAGATTAAGATCAACTTAAATGATTGTTGAGGATATGTTAGTCTAATTTTAGACTAAGATCTACTCAACAAGATTTTGGGATCATTTAGATCCAACGAAAGAGCATTTGGGCTCTATCGTTTTAGTTTAGGGACGTTGCGGTCCATTGGGTTTAAGAACGTCGTAGTCCATAGAGTTTAGTTTAGGGACATTGCGGTCCATTAGGTTTAAGGACATCATAGTCCGTAGAGTTTAGTTTAGGGACGTTGCGGTCCGTAGTTAGTTTAAGGACATTACCGTCCATAAGGGGTGTATCCATGGGTTTGGAAATGTACCAAAAAGTTGTTGGTTATCGGGACCCGCCATCTCCCTGAAGACGTTGAAGAATTACAATGACATGTATCAGAGATGTGGAGAGATGTACCCTTGAACCAATGAATGTTCATCAAAGATTTGATGATCTTGTTTGGGATTAAGTCCAATTTGAAAGCATATGGGTTGGGTTAATTTGGGATTTGACCAACCTTGGGCTCAACCCACTTGATTATTTATTTGGGCTTGGTCCCCTTTTTGCATCAGCAGTGCTGAGCATTGAAATCGGTTCTGACACCCTGTATTCTTTTTGTTTTATTTGCATTCTTTTATATGGAGTGTTAAACACTTGATAGCGCTCATGTGAGGAACAGGTAAAGCGCTTGGCGCTGAGCGCCAAGCAATGAGTACTAAGTACTTTTTATTAAGTAGCGCCCACATGAGGAGCACGTTTGGCGCTCGGCGCTGAGCGCCAAACTTTGAGTGTTAAGCGCTCCTTATTAAATAGCGCCCACGTGAGGAGCACATGGAGCGCTCGGCGCTGAGCGCCAGACTTGGACTGCTAAGCGCTTCTTATAAAATAGCGCCCATGTGAGGAGCACGTGGAGCGCTTGGCGCTGAGCGTCAAGCAATGAGTACTAAGTACTTTTTATTATGTAGCGTCCACGTGAGGAGCACGTGGAGCACTCGGCGCTGAGCGCCAGACTTGGAATGATAAGCACTGAATTTTCCGTTCTGCTCAATTCAGTTCTTTTAGAATTTGATTCTCATTTGTGAGAGACTTTGTCACACGGATCTAAGAACTAAGTTTTTCTCTTATGAAGAGATGCTATGATCTAACTTACTTTTATGAAAGACTTTGTCTTATAGATCTGTGATCTGGAAAAAGAACTAAGTTTTTCTAATGTGAGAGTTAAACTCTTAAATATGGAGGAGATGCTATGATCACATTTATTGTTATTTACCTTGAGAAGAAATTGCTCTAGTATTTGAAGTTTGAAGTTTGTGGGGGGTTCTTCTGTACGAGACTTGAGGTCTTGGGGCCTTTATATAGTGGAGGCTGATTTGTTGAATCAGTTAAGAAAATCTCTCATTGAGAGGTCTCTGATTGATTTGGGGATTTTATCCACCGTTGGATCTTTGATCTAAGGACATCTGTTTTACAGAAAACATTTTTCTTGTTTTTAACAAGGTTGGAAAAATATTTTCCCATACAGAGCTTATTCTGTATCTTGGTGATTTTTAATCACCATTGGATCTTTGATCTAACAGTGCTCTGATTTACAGAGCACAATCTTTCTTGTTTAGAAAGATTTGAGGAGTATTTCCTCAATCAGAATTTAATTCTATATCTTGATGATTTTTTAATCACTATTAGATATTTGATCCAACGGTGCTCTGATTTACAGAGCACAATTTTTCTTGTTTAGAAAGATTGGGGAAGATATTTCCAAAATAGAGTTCTGATCCCTTTTATATAGAATTTAATTCTATCGGGTCAGAAGATATTTAGAACCCTCACGTGCAGCACGTGACTCCATGAAATCAAGCCCAACAAAGAGCATCACGTGCTGACACATGAGTCTCTTTTTTGCCAATTATCTATTTTTTAAGAAGGCGCTTATATACCTTGTATACAGATGCTCACATGCTTGCACGTGAGGCCCAACTTCAGTCCCATTTGTTAAATGTAATGCTTGTAATTTTGGCTCCAAGGCGCATCATGTGTGGGCACGTGATACTCTCTTCGGGGAATTTTCCCATTGCTTTTTTATTTTTTATTTACTTTTCCAGAGGGAACAAAGGCCGATGAGCAAACTCATCCAAACTCCTACTGAGCCTATCTGTGACAATCTCCGTACAGTCCGGTCTGTTCGTCTAAGAGTATCGCATATCGGGCCTAGGGGCGGTAACCGTCAAACCCCTATTAGCGCAATAAGTCGTGCCGGGGTAGAACCCAAAACACCCTGAGAAACTACTGGAGTACCTACCAGTAAATCTCGCTTGCCATGACAAGGGACTTTGTGTAATGGATTTTTGAACACAGCACGATATCAACCCCCAATACCGAGAGAGACGAATCATATCTAACCGCTACTGCCTCCAAGTGCTTCGGGACTGGACCCAACTACTACCTGTTTGTACGACTCATTTGAGCCATGGTAGGGTAGTAATCTAAGAACAGTGGGAACACACTTGAGATGAAGTAGCGATGGCAAGTCAACGGACTAAGCTGTACTCATATCACCTGGGAACTGCTACCTGACGATAGGTATAATACCAACCAGCAGTTCCTTACGAGTCCATCCAGTGTAACTCATAACCCAATGAGCACCTGTATACTATCTTTAGTACAACGTACTAATGGCTATGGGACAGACTATCTCCCCTGCTGGGATGAGAAGTGTATACACTAGTCCACTCTGGAGTATCGATGCCATGTCTCGATAATCCTACGACTAGGGACCTGTATAAGGATGTGCTTATAGATTACCCAGCCCCCCACTAGTGTGACTGCCATCACAACGATGGGAGTCAAGCAAAGATCCTAAGGGCTCTATCAATATATATTAGCGATACGTTAAAACAAACATATACACATATTAAGATAGAATCAAACCAAGTAGCATACTACCATATTGAGTAAAACTGTTATTATATCATGTATATTCCAAGCTTCCAAAATGTAATATACAAACCAGTACTATACAATAATGGCCTATGGGGCATATATCACTAACAATCCCCACTTGCACTAAGGTCATGTATTGGCATATCGTAGACCTATCATCTCGAATAGCCTCTCGAACTGTGTCTGAGGGATTGCCTTTGTGAGTGAATCTGCAGTTTTGTTTTCCGTGTCTACTCTCCGCACCTCGATCTCCTGGCGATCCACGATCTTCCTGATCAGGTGATACCGCCTCAAGATATGTTTGGGCTTCTGATGGGACCTTGGTTCCTTCGCTAAAGCTATAGCGCCATTGTTTTCATAATACAGTGGTATCGGATTAACAATAGACGGAACCACCTGAAGTTATGTTACGAACTTCCTCATCCAGACTTCTTCTTTCGCGGCGTCACATGCAGCGATATACTCCGCTTCCATTGTCGAGTCAGCAACGGTGTCCTTCTTGGAGCTCTTCCAACAGACCGCCCCTCCATTAAGGGTAAAGACATAACCCGACATGGACTTGGAGTCATCCTTGTCACTCTAGAAGATGGAGTTAGCAAAGGCCTCAATCTGGAGGTCTTTTCTGTCGTACACCAAGAACATCTCCTTAGTCCTTCTCAGATACTTGAGAATGTTCTTAGCTGCTATCCAGTGCTTCTCCCCTGGGTTTGACCGATACCTGCTTACAACGCTCAGTGCGTAAGCTACATCTGGTTTGGTATACAATTTCGCATGCATTATAGAGCCTACCGCAGAAGCGTAGGGTATAATAGACATGCGATCCTTTTCCAAATCAGTCTTGGGAGACATCTCTTTGGAGAGAGTGATTGCGTGACAAGCCGGTAGATTACCGCGCTTTGAATCTTCCATACTATATCTTTTCAGTATGGTATTGATGTACCTATATTGTGAAAGTCCTAACATCCGTTTAGATCTATCACAATAGATCTGGATCCCCGGAATGTAGGAGGCATCACCCAGGTCCTTCATGGAGAACTTTTATGACAAGAATCCTTTGACTGATTGTGGCATAGGAATGTCATTTCGTATCAAGAAAATGACATCCACATAAAAGACGAGAAATACCACAGTTCTCTCTACAATGTTACTATAAATGGATGGTTCATATGGATTTTTGATAAAGTCGAATTCTTTGATCGTCTCATCAAAACAGATGTCCCAACTCCATGATATCTGCTTTAATCTATAAATAGATTTAAGCAACTTGCACACTCTTCCGCTGCTCCCATTCTCTATGAAACCCTCCGGCTGATTCATATAAACACACTCTTCCAAATTTCCATTCAGAAAAGCGATCTTTACGTCCATCTGCCAAATTTCATAATCGTGGAAGGCAGCAATGGAAAGAAGGATCCGAATGGATTTGAGCATAACCACTGGAGAAAAAGTTTCATCATAGTCCAAACCAGGTCTTTGACGAAAACATTTTCCAACAATTCTAGCCTTATAGGTTTCAACCTGTCCATCTACACCAATCTTCTTTCTGAAAATCCATTTGCAGCCTACGGGTTTGACCGTTTCTGGAGAAATGTCCAAAGTCCATATTTTGTTGGTGTACATGGACTCCATTTTGGTCCGCATTGCATCCAGCCATTTTACCGAGTCTCTGCTCTGAATGGCTTACTGGAAGCTAGTTGGCTCATCATCGTCGATAATGCAATCCTCTCTATCCCCATCTATAAGAAAACCGTAATATCTCTCGGGCGGATGAGACTGCCTACTAGTCCTGCGGAGTGGCGCAGGGATGTCCGGTTCTTTCGAAACTTCTGGTTCCACCATGCTTTTAGTAATAGTATGTGGTTCTGGAATTTCTTCCAGTTCTATTGCGCTCCCACTTATCTCTTTTTCTAAAAATTGAGTTTCCAAAAAGTGGGCATGCCGAGAAACAAAAACCTTTTGTTCCTCTGCGTAATAGAAAAGATACCCCTGGAGTTTTTTGGGTATCCCACAAACTTATACAGTACTGAGCGTGTCTCGAGCTTGTCCGCATGCTGATTTTTTACAAAAGCTAGACATCCTCATATCTTCAGATACTGAAGATAGGATTTCTTCCCACTCCACATCTGATATGGTGTGGTAGGCACAGTCTTGGTAGGAACCTTGTTCAAAAGAAATACAGCTGATACTAGTGCATAACCCCCAAAGGATCGCGGCAACTCAGCATTACTCATCATAGAACGTACCATATCCAATAAGGTTCAGTTTCGCCTTTCCGATACACCGTTGTGTTGAGGTATGTATGGAAGAGTAAGATGATAGAGAATTCCATTCTCTTTTAAGTAATCCAGGAACTCGACACTTAAGTATTCACCACCTCGATCAGATCTAAGTGTCTTGATACTTTTGCTTATTTGTTTTTCCACTTCATTCTTATATTCCCGGAATTTCTCAAAGGCCTCAGATTTATGTTTCGTCAAGAATACATGTTCATATCTTGAGAAATCATCCGTAAAAGTAATGAAGTAGGAATAACCACTTCTTTCATGTGTATACATTGGACCACACACGTCGCTGTGTATGAGTCCCAAGAGCTCGCTCGCTTTTATTCCGTGTCCAGTGAACGGAGTCTTTATCATCTTTCCTTTGAAACATGATTGACAAGTTGCATAGGACTGATATTCGAACGGATCCAAATATCCCTCTTTATGTAACTTCGTCAACCATGTTTCATTGATGTGACCCAGTCTACAATACCATAAGAAAGCCTGATTTAATTCTGGAGACTTTCTTTTAAGTGTGTTCTGGACGTTGAAAACCTGAGCTTGATTTAATACGTATATACCGTTATCTAGTGTATCTGGCCCAATCAAAGCTTGATTTAGGTGGATGTTGACAACATCGCATACAAATGTAAAATCATAACCTTCTTTAGAAAGTAAAGATACAGAATTGATATTACAAGCTAGACTAGGTACACATAAACAGTTACGCAAAATCAAAATCTGCCCACTTGTCAATCCTAAGTGATATTCCCCTACGGATACAGCATCCACGCTCATTCCGTTAGCAACCCTGAGAGTCATATCACCTGCCTTGATAACTCTACGGTTTCTCAGAGCCTGTAATGAATTACATATATGAAATCCTGATCCGGTATCTAGTACCCAGGAAGTAGAGTTAATTTACAGACAGTTTTCAATCATAAACACACCCGAAGCCGAAGCCGCAACGTGCTTCGAATCCTGGTTTCTGGCTTTCCAAACCCTGCAGTCCTTCTGCCAATGCCCTTTCTCGTGACAATAAAAACATTCCTCCTTCCCTATTGTTAGCGCCGAAACTTTTGCCCTGCCCTTTACCTCTACCTTACTGTCACCGCTTATCGTCTTGATAGAGGCCTTCTTCTTCTCTTCCTTAGCTTTCGCTTTGGATCTAAAAGAGGAAGATTCTCCAATGAGTAGAGCGGATGTCTCCCTGGATTTCTGCAGGGTACCCTCCTCAACATGTTGAGGAGTTCTGGAAGTGGAACTTCCTTTCTTTGAATATTGAAATTCAAGATAAACTTGGCGTAGGTGGAGGGGAGGGACTGTAGAATTAAGTCAGTATATAACTCATTCTCCAACATAGTCCCAAGGTCCGCGAGCTCTTTAATATAGCTAACCATCATAAAGACGTGGTCCCCTACTGATGACCCAACAGCCAACCTCGCCTGAAACAATTCCTTCGAGGTCTCATATCTTGCGATAGGAGATTGCTCTCCATATAAATCTTTGGTATTGAGGAAGATGGAAGCTAAGTCTATCTTCTCGTGTCGCCTTTGGTGTTCATTATCTATTGAGGCCAGTATGAGGAACTTGGTTTTCGCACTGTCAATTTCCAGGTCTTCTAGATCCTAATATCCACGACGCTGAAATCCGGACCTGGGACGGTAGGGGCTTTTGTAGTAAGGAGGTAGCCCAGCTTGTCATAGGTAATGGCCATCTGGACAATACTTATCCAATCATAATGGTTTGGCCCAGTCAATATATTATTAGCTAGCAGTAACTTAAGCCCGATCATTTTGGTCGCTGCAATTAGGAGAGAGAAAAAAAACACTCGGTATGATGCTATTGAAAATTTAGATTGATTATTAGTTTATCTAAACAGGATGGCTCCCACTGTATCTCAAATCCTTCCTCAAACCATAAAAGAAGAATTAGTCAGGATTAATTTCACTCTTACAATACTTGCTTATCCTTTTGGCCAGGCTGGAGTTGGTACTTCGAGGGAGGTTTTCCAACACTTTCGCGAAGTTCCTTAATTAAATAACCTTTTTTCCTTAGAGACGTATCCCCGCTAATACCGTTCTAGACACCTACTTAGTTTATAGTATTGATTGTTTAGTGAAAAAATCACCCAAGGAGTAGCAGATACTCACAGTAGGATCGGGATCCAAATATCATCGTGTTATGACCTTGAAGGAATCCTACCAAAATTATCACACTCCAAATGGTATGCAACACTAGAAAGTTTCAATTTCCGTAGAAACTCCCGATATGGATTTTTGCCCCAAGCTCTTATGACCTTGACGAAGGCCAACATATCATAAGTCGCAAGTCAAATTCTACCCGTCATTGTTCAGGTTAATTTGAACCCACCCGTACATACCCTTGACGAAGGCCAAAATAGTAGTACGACTATCACAAACCAATGCATCTATCTATGCTACAGATAAATACCCAGCAGCTACCAATCACTATGCCTTAGCGAAAGTCAAAATACATAGCTTGAATACTACTGAATACCCATCTGAAATGACAGAGGGCTACGAATAATTTTGGCGAAACCGTGAACGTAATGAACTTGATATAATCGAAGGAACCATGATATCTTTTAAAGGAGTCGTTTAGGCTCCGCATTTAAAAGTTGCTTTTTGAAGAAAACCGAGTGGTTTTGAAACTGTTCCAACGATTCAGTTTTGGTTTGTTTTCTTTACATTAATCAATTAATGTTGTCCCATCATTTAATCCTATCATTGCAAAAAGAAACGAAAATACAATATACGCTTATGTCATCCGCATTCACCACGGGGCCCCGTCATGCACCGTTAGGTTACTTAACTAACGGCAGAGCGGGGGCTGGACTAGCGCGGGTGCAAAATATAAGTAACGTCTATTATATATCATATATATATATATATCCATTCGTCTCATGCAATAATAGGCATTCCAGATCATAGATAAACATATTGGATATACTAGGAATTCCGCATTTCGTTTAAGCCCAAAACGAAAGACGGATTCCACGGTCGTGATGAATAGCCAAACCCCACACTAGACCCCTACGGGTGCGGCAAACTACCCGCCAAATTCCCGAAGTGAAGCAATCTCCCTCAGTAAAATGAGTAGGCCACTCGGCACTTCAAGAACCCGGTAGTTTGTGCATCCCACCTTGGGTCTATCCTAGGAGCGAAAACAGTAAATGAAATAATACGACAGTGGCTACAACCTCAACCCGGATGTGCCCCGTAAAATAATATTACATCACTTTACAAATTTACATAAATGAAAGAAAAAACGCTCTTCTCACATCCCCGGCTATTCATCTACGACGATCCAATATTCCATATACACAAACCACAATCAGATCACAGATATGTGCAACCTTTACTAATCGACATATAGCGATTAGCAGACGTTAAGCATCATATATTAAAACACAAAAAACCCGATTAGCCAAGTAACTTAGAATTTTGATTGATTAACAAAAAACCATGTCTACCCCATGCACAAACCAGTACACAAACAATACTGGGTAGAAACCACATATGCAGGAAATTACAATTTCACAAATAAGACTCACAGAAGAAAATCGAAGCAACTTGGCCTCGACTCGGCCGCGGAACCGTGGCGAAACACACTGTTTCGCCGCGCTTCCGCGGTGGTCTTGGGGAGTTACTTCCTCGTTTTTCTTCTGTGTTCTTAGAAAACCCTGCTTATAATTTTAAAGCCTCTGAAATAATTTTTAAAGCACATTTCAAAAACGACAGTAAGCATGTCCAGAAAAGTGATTTCGTGCAATTGTTTCGTCGATCGAATTTATAACTACTTACTAACTAGCTAGTTAAGATTTAGTAGGCTCTGATACCACTGTAAGTCGATGTCGCGCACCCCGCGGGTTCGCGGGGAGGCGGAATGTGCAAAAAACGATTTTTATAAGCTTCACAACATCGACTAAACTCTAGAATCTTTACTTGAACCTTAACTAACTAACTACTAGGAGGTTTAGCTACTCGGTAAGAGTGTTATACCTCCGTGTGCTAGTCCTTCGGGTCTTCTTGTTCTCCTCTCCTTGGCTCCTCAAAGATTGGATCAAGCTTGAAACGTCGGCCTCCTCACGTCAAAGACGATCTACCCAAGAGTATGTATTTCAAGTTCCAACCTCTAAACCGAGGTAACTAGGGTAGCTAGTTCACTAAACTAAGTAGCCTAGAAAATGTAGAAAGTGATTATGGATTGATTTGTCTCAAGAACCCTAGATTTCTCAACACATAAGATATTTAGGGTTTGAGGAAGAAGAAGAAAACCATGGAGATGAGAGAGTGTGGTGATGACAATAATGATGAAGAATGGCTAAGAGTTATGACTATGAAGCAAATCATTTTCCACAAATAATATCATAATGCACCATGCCTCAATAGTCATCCATGAGTCACCAAGTAGCCATGCTTCATTTATTGTAAATCAACACCTCATACCTCCACCTCATTAACCATTTAACAAAATGGTTTAAACAAGAAATGAGATGTCTTCTTTTAGAAGCACTCTTGCACAATTACAAGAATACCCCTCACTGTATATACATACCCGTATTCGTATTCCGAAAAACACTCATACAAAGAGACGAAAATAATCCAATAATCTAATACTAGGATCTGGCTTAAACCAAAGCCCACTAGTATTGTCCGTCCGAATCATGATCCGTACATAAGTACACATATATGATCGAACCTTGCCGTAAAACCATACGGCCTCTACATCGTTTCGCCCGAAGCAGGGAAACCATCTGTGTGGGACTCTAAAGACTCGAAAGTACGCTGGCGGTGGGTTTAACCATAAGCACGTCAGCAGTACTAGCTGCACGTAACGGCTACCCAGGTATCTGTCCATAAGAAGGCCAATGAGCAAACTCATCTGAACTCCTACTGAGCCTATCTGTGACAATCTCCGTACAGTCCGGTCTGGTTGTCTAAGAGAATCGCATATCAGGCCTAGGGGGCGGTAGCCGTCAGACCCCTAATAGCACAATAAGTCGTGCCGGAGTAGAACTCAAAACACCCTGAGAAACTACCGGAGTACCTACCAGTAAATCTCGCTTTCCCTGGCCAGGGACTTTGTGTAATGGCTTTCCGAACACAGCGCGATATCAACCCCCAATACCGGGAGAGATGAATCATATCTAACCGCTACTGCCTCCAAGTGGTTCGGGACTGCACCCAACTACTACCTGTTTGCACGACTCCTTTGAGCTGTGGTAGGGTAGTAATCTAAGAATAGTGGGAACACCCTTGAAACGAAATAGCAATGTCAAGTCAATGGACTAAGCTATACTCATATCATCTAGGAACTATTACCCAACGATAGGTATAATACCAATCAGCAGTTCCCCACGAGTCCATCCAGTGTAACTCATAACCCAATGAGCACATGTATACTATCTCCAGTACGACGTACTAATGGTTGTAGGACAGACCATCTCCCCTACTGGGATGAGAAGCGTATACACTAGTCTACTCTGGAGCATCAATGCCCCGTCTCGATAATCCTACGACTAGGGACATGTATAAGGATGTGCTTATAGACTACCCTGCCCCCTACTAGTGTGACTGCCATCACAACGCTGGTAGTCAAGCAAAGATCCTAAGGGCTCTATCAATATGTATTAGCGATACATTAAAAGAAACATATACACATATTAAGATAGAATCAAACCAAGTAGTATACTACCATATTGAGCAAGACTGTATATCCCAAGCTTCCAAAATATAATATACAAACCAGTACTATACAATAATGGCCTCTAGGGCATATATCACTAACATGATTGTATTCTTCTAGCACATCTATGTATTTTTGGATGTCCATGCGCTTGTCGATATATTCAGCAGGCTGCACAGGCTTCTTAGTCTTCTTCTTTTTCTGAGAAGACTTTGAAGGATCGACTTAAGTACTTTTCCCCTTGTCGGCGGTTTTCGGTGCGGGACGTGGTTTCAACATTGCTTTTATAATTTCGGGCTCAAGCAGGCTTTTCCACTTGATCGCCGGATATTCTTGTAGATCCTTCTGCATTGTTTTAGTTTTTGCTGAAAGAAATAATTCCCATGGAGCTTCTTCCACGAGTGTGTAAGAAGCCTCCTGCGTATCCACCTTTTTTGGAGCGGATCTATCCTCAAGCTATCAGACAGTGCGAATTTTCCCTGCTGGTATTGGTCCTTGACCCAGTTTTTGAAGACGCGGCAGTTCTCAATTGGATGGCTCACTACTCGGTGATAAGAGCAGTAGTTGGGGTTATTGACGTCACCGGTTTGTATGGATCGCCGTGGGTCTGACAATATGATCAGATTATTTCGCATCGCCAACTCAAACAATATCCTCATCTTATCGTGAGGGAACGAATAAGCACGTCCCAACCTTTCTTCCAAGGACGAACACGTATGAGTGTTGTTTTGGCGGACAGGTGCTTTTGGACTGCCCGGTTGTTGCTGCGCATTGGCCAAAAAGATTGCTTTTCCTTTGCCTTTATTATTCAGGGGCTCCTTTCCTGAAGAGGATGGACTGTGACCCATCCGATCCATCTGTGGTAACTTACCAATAAGCGCCTGGAACGTGGTGGGCTTAAAGAAGGTCATAAACTGGGACACGTTCGACTGGGGATCAATAGTCCCTATGAACATCCCCACAGCCGGAGACTCCTTAATGTACTGGTCATATTTGGACCACAGGTTTCGCTATCGGATTGCATATTGGGCCCACGTTTCCCCTGGCTTGACACTGGCATTGATCAACACTGTGGTTGGAGTCTGTTCACTTGCACCGGCGGACCTTTGCATGAACAGCAGCCCTATTTCAGAGAAAGTTTTTACGGAGTGATTTGAGAGCACTGAGCACCATTCGAAAGCTGTCTCTAATAAGCTTCCGACAAATTGGCAAAGAAGAAGTTTGTTGTCACCTACAGTATTGCTGCACAGAGCTCTAAATTTTGTGTCATGCTGATGGGGATTACCCATTCCTTTATATACGTGGAACTTCGGGATCGTATATCCCGATGGATACTTTATCTGGTCATACCAGGCCGGCTATGGTCGCCCGGTTTTGACGAGTTGGTTGGTAGTTTCATTGGCCTGGTGATCTAATTTGCTGAGGATATAATCATCCAGTGCTATCTTGGAGATCGTCTCCTCCTTGGTCGTCGATAGGGCCGGGGGAGGATTCGATATTTCCCCTCTATCATCTTCAATAATTATCGGAGGATCTTCAGCCGGTGATTCTGGCTGGATCATCATTCGAACCATATCTTGAAAGAGAAGAGTCATCTGCTTTATGTTAGCATCTTACCCTACAGCGTCTTTATCTTTCTTTTCGAGCACCGTCGCAAGAACTCTGTATCAGTTTCTTGATCCTGACGCTACTCTGTTTCTTTTTCTGGACTTTCTTTAGGGCCGGTAAGTGTTGCTATCTTGGCAAGCATATCTTTGATCTTCTGCTGTTGCTCCTGAGTTTTCGTCAACGACCGGGTATGCTGTCTATGACTCACAGAAGCACAGCTCTCCTCTTTACTATTGGTCATATAGACCATATGTATAGTTAATCCCCCAGACTTGGGACGTTTAGAGCTCTCGCCTTTGGGGTTTTGCTTCTGGCGATAGACTTTTCTCCGGCCTTACTCTTTTATGAGAGGTTGGAATAGGAGGAGCCACTATGACAGGCACCTCTTTACGAGAAACCCCCTGTTGTATGGCAGAGGAGCAATCATTTTCTCGTCGTACCTTGGATTTTTTTGGTTGACGAGAATAGATTTCATCGAGTACTGACTCTTGGACTTTTCGCCAGACTCTGTGGATTTTAGAAGAGAGTCGTTGATAGGACTGCTCCAGCTTCGTCTGCACTGAAGTTTCTGCAGCCTGAGGTGGTCTTTTTAGTACCGCCGTCGGGGAGTTTTTACGCACCCTCCTAAGCGGGTCAAAGTTGTTCCCAGTTGGAGCAGCAGCGTCAATATCCACCATAAGAGCCGGTGGGGTAAGCCTGGAGGGAGAGTTGCCCCCAACCTGTCTCACTCCGTGCCAGCTGGGGAGTTTCGCCTGATGTCAGCCTATGGAAGACTGACATTCTTAGGGAGCTGGAGTAGAGTTGGTCAACCTGTCAAAGACCGGCCATTTGGGAAGTGAAGCAATTTTGCTGGCTTCACGCATGGCAGTAGTGGGGAGAGCTAGCCGTTTTGGGGCATTCCCCTCTGGAATCATGGGCTTCTTTACGGGCCCCTTCGAGTTCTTCTTCAGCCTATTGAAGACTGAGATTTCAGACTTGGATGGCTTACTGATAAGAGCTTCCATAGAAGCTAGCCGATCAAAGATCTTCTTCTTAGGGCGTTGAGGCGCCAAAGCTCACGGGCGGAGCATGGTCCTAAAGAATAGCCTGGTAGTAACTTGAGTGACCTATTCCACTGGCATCGAAAAGTTGGAGGTCGCGTTCGGCCCATACGTCACTCTTTCGGTTGGGATGGAGAGGAAATTATTGTTGTAGGAAGTGCAGCGAGAGGCCATTGATTCTACATAGAGGCAAAACACCAAATTTTAGTATTTCGAATCCAAGGGCAACTATGATTATAGCGAACCATGATTTTGTTCATGAAATACAACACACAAAGTGTGGAGTGGAAAGAGAAATATGTCCCACCGGGCGTGCCAAAATCTGCTTACCGCCGAAAACAGAGACGAACTGGGATAGAATGTCTTGCCTGAATTTGGGAGCAGATGCTATTTGGAACATATTTGTCCACCTCTCCGAAGATGCCAAGTTGATTTATGACATGGTATATCGGAAGTTTGGAGAGATGCGACCATTGTAGCGTGACTTTATCAGATTCCCCCTCTTTGAGCGGTTTTTGATTGTGGGGACGTTCTTCCTTGCAGGTGCAAACCCCTGCAATTAATTATGTTATCGCATTGCGATAACCACTTTCACCTACTCCGGTGGGTCACTTTGTTTCGTGTTATATTTATTGTTTATTATGGTTGCCCGTGGATTGCATACGAAGACTAGTTTATGTTATCGCCCACAGGGTGCGGATTAGTCCATATCCGTACATATAAATTTAGGATTTGAACTTAGGACGCATATCTCATATGAACGAGATTCATTAGTTCGAAATATGTCATCTGAGAATCGTTATTCATTTTTGAGATTAAGATCAACTCAGGAATAAGTGGTTAATGCTCGTTAACCATGTTTTGGATTATGATCAACTTAACAAGTATGGATTAAGAACATTTAGCATCTTTGAGAATAAGAACTTCATCATTTAATTAAACTTTGTTTAGGTGATTGAATGATGTTTTATGGTACAAGTGTGCAAGTGTATATGATGCACATGCCCGTTTATTTCATTTGAAAAGGGTGCACGCGTGTGTTACAAATGGTTACGTGCTGTTTTATTTCAAAGATATTGCGTATGCACATGACACATCCGTTATGGGTTTTAAGTTATATATGTGTACATGTATGTACGTGCATATATATTTAGTAAGCCAACGTGTGTTACACGTGGCACTTGCACATCGGGGGTCATGTGTGCATACGTGAATATCATGTGATGTGCATGTTTTCATAGGCAATTTTTATTAAGTGCGCACACGTGGGTATCACGTGATGCGCATGCCTTCAGGGGCAATTTTCTTTAAGTGCGCACGCGAGGGTATCACATGATGCGCATGCTTTTAGAGGCAATTTTTATTAAGTGCGTACACATGAGTATCATATGATGCGCACATCCCCGGGGCATTATTTTCTCAAGAGCAGCAATATTTTTCATTAAGTGCACACTGATTTGGGTACACACTTGTTTCTATCAGAAAGCACAGTCTTTTTTTAAGAAGTCATGGATTCTGTTTTATCTTCTTTTCTTTTTCTCTTATTTTCAGAGAAGTGAAAATCTCGAATCTCTTCTGTTTTCAAGTCAGGTATTCATGCATTTTATGGTGCGCGTCTTATTTTTATTTTTTAGATTTTATGATCAATCTCTCGCAAAAGTACAAACATTATGAACGATATACGAACCCTAAGATCATTTAACCTCTTAATAGCGAATCAATAGATTCGAAGAGAAGCTAAGGCTTCTTTATAGAAGCGAAAACTTTTTAATGGAGAAAAAGAGAAGTTTTTCTCTTTATTTCTAGCTTACACGATTTTTGTCGATGAAGGAGAAGTCTTAAGATTTTTTTCAAGCTTATGGGAAGATTTTTTGTCCTTGATTTCTTCATGTGAGGCTCTATAGGAAATAAGAAATTAGGGTTTGTTTTAGTTTGTTTCGATCTCAATCTGATTTCATATTGATTTATATCAATTAAGGGTGATATGCGCACTGTTAGATCTTTGATCCACGGATATTTTTTTGAGGTGTTTAACCAACAAAATATTTTTCTGTTAATTATGGATTAAGATTTATTCCTTTAATAAGCGTCTGTTTCAGAGAAAGCGCATGTATTTGCACTTGTTATTAATTAAGTGTGCATTGCGTCTATGCATTGCTCGTGCGTATATGCACACCTATCATACGCGCACTTGTTGCATGCGCGTTCGTGTCATATGATTTTGTCATTGAACATGCGCGCGCACTTGTATCTTTGCATGTTTTCGAAGTGACAAACAAGTGTCGAGTTATGATTCATTGGTTTTGTCTCGAAACTTGTAATGCGAACCGTCTTTTTAGACCCTATAAATAGGTGTCATTTTCTTCACTCTCTTTAGAGTTGTACTTTCCTGAAGCTCTTGTTTTCTACTGGAAGCCTTTGCTTCTCTTCTAATTTGGTAAGTGTGCTTACGCACCTCTTGTTTTACGCACTCAATTTGAGCCGCGCAGCCCTTTTGGTTGGGCATTTGACTTAGCTTGCGCGCCCTTTTGGTTGCACACTTAACTTATGATAAACCTTAAAAGTTTCTTTAACTTCTAGGAAGTCACTTAAGTTTGGCCTAAATCAACCAATTTTTTATCTTTTAGTTTTGAAGTTGGATATTCTTAGTCCACCCTTTTAGTGAACTAATGCCTCTCCGGTCTTTTTCTTTCAGGTGTCATGACCGGCCGTCTATACTCTATCAGAGAGATTGTCTCCTATGCCGACGTCCGCTTTTACGAACCTGCCTATAGTGATGCCTAATGCGAGGCTATCTCCGTCGTCTTGAGGATCATTGTGGGCGGTTGCTCTCTCGCCAGTCTTCCCTCTTAAGATGATTTTCCTCACGATCTGGAATGCTACACTCAGGCTTGTCGAGGCGATGCCGCTTCATACTCTAGATGAGGTCGAGGATAAAGTGCACTCGGTCTATCTAATGTGTTTGATCTCCAAGAATCGAAGAGATCATGAAATAGACATTCTGCACCGGATATATAAGCAGAAGCAATTACAGCTAAATACGCGAGGGCAGAAGACATCAGCGGCGACCATGATGCTCGTATTCATGAGCGGAAGTATCAGCAGATGGAAGATGCTGCCTGAGACGTCCTGCATGACCTTCTCTTTGATTTTAAGAATCCATGCACAGCGGCGACCGTGATGCTCGTATTCATGAGCGGAAGTATCAGCAGATGGAGGATGTTGCCTGAGACGTCCTGCACGACCTTCTCTTTGATTTTAAGAATCCATGCACTGACGCTAGTCTTTTGCCACTGTGAACTTTAAACGATGTAACGGCCTTCACTTTTATTTGTCTTTTGCTTACCTGTAATCCATCTTTTTAACGTATCAATGAAAAGCGCCTCTTCTTTTACATTCACACTTTTTTGTATTTTGTGTTGAAATGGTTTTTGTAACACCTTAATACGATTATACGACATTAATTGGTATTTTGACACTTATTTTATTTTTCTTCTATTTTATTCTTTTGGGTTGCGAGTGATTCGAATAGTAATAGTAGTATTTATTCGACCCAACCCGCATGTATGAAACCCAGGATGGTGCTAAATTATATCTGATATTTATCAATAAACCGAATCTATATGAATCTAATATAATATATAAATCATATATCTAGATCATCATATATCTTTTAGTAGGCACAAATTAAGGATAAGCTATATTTTGCTAACTGCCATCACATGATTAATCTTCCCATATCTTGTTTTTTTCTTTTATCTATTACGTTTAAATCTTAAGATATCTAATACTAAATATTTGTTAAATCTCGAAATATATTTAAAATCCTTTCTAACCTTATGTTAGGGGGTATAATTTATTAAAATTATATTTTACATTATGGTTTAAATGTTTACGTATGTGAATTGTTTTCCGGAATATATTTGATGAGATTTTGGTGGAGATTAGTTGTACTTTGATATTATCTATATAGCTTAAAACCTATAATATAATGTATATAACCTAATAAACAATACTATATATATATATATACACACACACACATATAATTCATATAGTATAAAATAAAATAAACCTCTCTCTCTCTCTGTTCTTTCTTTCTCTCTCTCTCTCTCTTTCTCTTTTCCATCTCTCTTCGCCGTCAAACCGAGACTCTCGGCTCACCTCAACCCTGACTTGACCGCTGTTACTGCTATCTCGCTGCCACGTCACGTCCATCATCGTTGAGATCATCGGATTTGTCTCGAGCAAGTTCTGATCGTATTATGCACCGTCATGATATCGTTTCATTCATGTGTTTGTAACCGAGGCAAGTATTTCTATATACTTGTTATATGCTAGTTACGGCCGGATCATATATGGCGTAACAATATTATTATTGGTTTCGTAATATTATTATTTTCTATTTAATAGATTGGTATTTTTTACAAACTAGATCGACATGAATTTAATAAAATATGGTTAAATTAATATTTGCTATTATGATTGATAGTTTGGTTGATATAGTATGCATATTGATTATATTTTTAGTTAGTGGTTGTTCAATTTGAGTTCACTATACTACAGTTTTCTTTATAACAATTGTTATATTAAAATAATGCATAATTGTTTCACCATCATTTGTCGTTATATAGTCAACAATATATTTTATCAACAAATAATTGTTCAGTAAAGATGTTATAACGTTATGCAAAATATAGTTTAAAAATATTATAGTTTACACATGAAACGTCGTCGCCAAGTGAATACGATAAATCTGAAATTTACTGTACACCTTACCTTATAAAATTCATTATAAATCATAGAAAAACCATTAGCATATATTTTTTAGTTCGTTACGAAGCTAACTCAGAATAATATAACCCTGTGAAATATTTACTTACAAAATAAATTGTTTAAATATCGTAAATTGTAAATGAAAATACCTCTGAACTGCTGTCCAGGGAAATTCCAGTAGAAAACTTTCAATTTCGAATGTTCATAACTTTTTGTATGTATAACCTGAGAACTTTAACTTATAAAAATAAAAACCTTATTGAATTAGCTTTGTTTTGGTATATGACAAGTTCTTTTTGGAGGACGTTTGTTATTTTTAAGATATTTTACAAATCAAGGTGACGCTGAATTTCTGAACGGAACTTTCTTATGCATGGTTAATCAACACCACATTTATAATTATTAATCCGATTGAATATGTTATCCCTGTTAATGCTATTATCTTGTTCTTGTACATGATACGATTATGTTATCCTTGACATACTTGTAACCTGCCAGACTGTACTATTTTTGTTATCATGTTAATACCTGTTGCTTGTAATACTTACTGATGTCAACAATATTGACATGTTATCCTGATTGACCTGACTTGTTTTCTTACTAGACAAGACCTGCACATGATTATTCATGTGTTGGCATTAGGTAGACATTCTAGTGATATCCGACTTGAACACAAAATATGGGGGAAAAGAGGAAATCAATAATGAAACCCGACTTGTAACACAACAGTTCACTACTTTCTAGAGACTGATCGGTCGATACGAGGTTTGGGCTCCGAAATGATGATGCTGACATCATTCGTCTGTACATGATATTGTTTTTACTGCCTAGCGGCATGTCATGGATTCAACCCCGAGAGTCATAACCATGGTCCCGGACACGCGCGAGATACTATTAAGTTACATCGAGGATTCCATTAATTGGTTTCAAATACAGTTAGGATAGATAACCCAAAAACACAGACTTTAGGATACACGTAAGATATCTATAGCCTGCTGATATATCACCTGTGAGTGTTTGTTTATATTTATACTTCATTTTTGCACATAACACCTTATAATATATTGCTCGGTTTATTATTATGATATTTATGACGCACTGACGTCTGGGTTTTGCATGGCCCAAATACTTGATTTAACACATGAGTACTACGACAGGACCACCGATCGGTGAGGACCATCTCACCGATATAGCTCTTATTGATAGTTAGTTATTCCTTGAATTTTTATTGCTTTCGCTACAATTTTCTGTTGTCATTTGTAACTATTTGGACATGTTTAGAGATAGATAGACATATTATTGTTCTTAACTACTGATAGACAGCCGTAATATGACTATGGGAGGATATTTCCTTACCGTAGGTAGTATAGATAGCTTTGTTACATCCCGAAATTTTCGTATTTTGGGAAGCAGTGCATGACAAGGTTTTATTGGTATCAGAGCATAGGTTCTAGATTAGCTGGGCTCAGTTCAATTTGTAGTTGGGTATGGTACCCAATACATTGTCTCCAAGACTCAGAATTTTAGGAACATGTCCTGCCACAATATTGTCTTGTCATTCTAATTCATGAATCTTATCCTTCTCTTAAACTCTTTTATCTCGACGTTTTGGAAATGACTTTGCATCTCAGTTTGGAATCCTCCTAATTCCTTATTGTTTCTCCCCTCCTATTCCTTCGATTCCGATACTAGGATTTGGGCGACTTGAATGGAGTTATGTGATTGTAACTATGTACTGTGGTATGATTACAATATTGTACTCTATTTAGGTAACCTGGAGTCCTATTTTGATTCTTTTTCTTGACTTATGTTCGTGGTACTACATCGTATTCTCTCGGTTTCATTGCTTACGAGTTTATGTCTTATCGCGAACTTGAATCCAACGACTACGATATATCTTTCATCTTTCCCTTTGTCCCGTAGTGCCCAGTCCATCTGCGTTTCCAAGAACAAGAAGAAACACAGGAGAGTATATGATGATTGCAGTAGTACAGACCGTTTCAAGACCGATCAGATGTAAGATGTTTTGATTAAAGAAGTTCTGATAAACCCGCCTCAGTTTATCAGAGTAGCGCAGCGGAAGTGTGGTTGGCTGTTAACCCACGAGTCATAGAACAGACCTGTAAATTCATGGTGAAGGGAACCGTTTGTGTGTGAACCGGAACGTGAAATTCGTAAACAAGTTGCAAATAAAGCTCTGATAGCAGTTCTGGATTTCATGGATATGTACAAGAACATCGTAAGTTTACCGTCAAAACGAGATGTGGAGTTTGCGATTGATCTTATTTCTGTAGCAGCGCCAATTCGAAGGCTTTTATCTGATATCACATGTGGAACTGGAAGAGGTAAAGAGACAAGTTTCTGAGTTATTAGAGAATGATTGGATTTGCAGTTGTGGTTAACCATGGGGAGCTCCAATTCTTCTAGTCAAAAAGAAAGATGGCACGCAGAGGATGTGCATCGACTATCGAGAGTTAAATCAGGTGACTATTAAGAATAAGTACCAAATTTCTCGCATGGGCGAATTATTTGATCACCTCAGTGGCACGAGAGTATTCTCGAAGCTGGATTTGCGATCAGCGTATCACCAAGTTCAGGTGAAAGCAGAAGACATTTGCAAGTAGTGTTTCGAACTCGATATAGGAATTATGAGTATTTAGTTATGCCATTTGGAGTTACTAACGCACCGGCGATATTTATGGATTTGATGAACCGGATCTTTTCGCTATTTCTAGATCAGTTCGTGGTGGTATTTATTGACGATATTTTGGTCTATTCGAGAAGCAAAGAAGAGCATGAAGAACACTTGAGAGTCGCACCGTATACGTTGAGACAAGGAAAACTATATGCTAAGATGAGAAAGTGTGAGTTTTGGTTCGAAGAAGTGAAGTTCTTAGGACATGTTGTATCCGGAGTTAGAATTGTTGTTGACCCCGAAAAGATTGCAGCTGTTCATGATTGGCCAATTTCAAAAAAAGTAAATGAGATCAGAAGTTTCCTTGGGCTTGTTGGATACTATAGAAGGTTTGTGGAGAACTTCGCTCGAATAGCAGAACGCTTGACCAAGCTAACATGAAAGAAGCTACCGTTTGTTTGGACCGAGAAGTGTGCGTCGGCTTTTGAAGCAAAGATTGACAACCGCTCCTATTTTAACAGTGCCAGATAGTTCCATAGGAATAGTTATTCACAGCGACGCATCTGGGAAAGACTTGAGATGTGTTTTGATGCAGTATAGAAAGGATGTAACTTATGCGTTGAGGCAGTTGAAGACTCATGAGAAGAACTAGCCAACTCATGACTTGGAGCTAGCAGCAGTTATGTTTGCGCTAAAGATTTGGGGACACTTTATTGGGCAAAAAGGTCGAGGTGTTTGCTGATCACAAGAGCTTAAGGTACGAGTTCATACAGAAAGAGCTCAACATGAAACAGCGTGGATGGTTGGAGCTGATGACCGACTATGATCTTGATCTAAAGTACCATCAAGGGAAAGTTAATGTGGTGTCGGATGCTCTAAATCGGTTGCCAGCAATACGGATGTTGACTGCACAGAAGGAGATTATAACAGATGTTCAGAGATTCGAATTAGAGGTTATACTACCAGATTCTTCGGGACAGTTGATGCAGTTGCAAATACAGTCATCCTTGATTGTTAGCATTAAGGCAGCACAGTTGCATGATCCTAGATTGCAGAAATTTCGAGGAAAAGTAGAAGCGGGATTTCGAACGGATTTATTGATTCATGAGGATGGTTCTTTAAGATATGGAAGTCGTTTGTGTGTACCTAAAGGTGAAGTTAGTGAAGAAGTCATGAAGGAGGCTTATAGTTCCGCATATTCAGTACATCCGGGAGGCACGAAGAGATATAGAGATTTACGACAACACTTTTGATGGGAACGCATGATGAAAGATCGATCGTTACGTATCGAGGTGTTTGGTGTGTCAGCAAGTCAAGGCCGAACATCAAAAGATAGCTGGTTTGTTACAACCACTTCTGATTCCTCAATGGAAGTGGGAACAGATAACCATGGATTTCATGACAGTATTACCACGGAGTCCAAAGGGCAATAACGCAGTTTGGTTGATTGTCGATCGACTGACCAAGGCAGCTCATTTTATACCATTTCGAGTTAGTCAGTCGACGGAGGCTTTAGCAGAGAGGTACATACAGGAGATTGTGAGATTCCATAGAGTACCAGTAAGTATCGTCTCTGATCGTGACGCTCGGTTCCTATCACACTTTTGGAGGAGTCTACAAGAAAGTTTGGGAATTCTCTTGAAGTTTAGTACGGCCTATCATCCTCACACAGATGGACAGTCCGAGAGAACGATCCAAACTCTTGAAGATATATTGAGAGCTTGCATGTTAGACTTCAAGGGTTCGTGGGAGGATTATTTACATTTAGTGAAGTTTTCATACAATAATAGTTTTCAAGCAACTATACAGATGGCTCCATTCGAAGCATTGTACGGTCGTAAGTGTCGCTTGCATGTTTGTTAGGACGATATTGGAGAAAGAAGATTGTTGGGACCGAAACTCATTGTGCAAACTGTGAAGAAAGTTAACTTGATTCGTGATCATATGAAAGTGGCACAAGATCGACAGAAAAGTTGGGCTGATACTGAAAGAAGACTTTTAGAGTTTGATGTTGGTGATCTTGTGTTCTTGAAGATATCACCAACTAGGGGAGTAATCCGATTTGGTAGTCGAGGAAAGCTTAGTTCTTGATTCGTGGGGCCTTTCGATATCATTGAGTGTGTTGGAGAAGTAGCATATCGATTGGCTTTACCACCATCTTTGACAGGTGTTTATGACGTGTTTCATATATCTCAACTTCTCAAGTATATTCGAGATGAGACGCGCGTCCTTGATCACTCGGAACTAATAGTGAGAGAAGATTAAACTTATGATGAGCAACCAATGTGTCACGCCCCGCTTCCCAGAGTACGCTAGATTGGACACGTGACATAACCAACCATACTACCTGTGGGTAGGAAGTATCCATCCACAGTCACATTACGGCTGTAGAGATATCAAGAACAAGACAAAACTATCTAAAACATGTCCATAATCCAGAATAACGAGAGTCAATAATAAATAAATGCGGAAGCAAATGATCCAATACAAATAACTGAAAGGTATGTCCCATAATGCGGGCTCACATCAGGAAATGAATGCAGGAAATAAAACTAACTACTACTGAACTCACAACTCAGCCTGCTGGCTGAAGTACTTCTGCTCGGACTGCGACAGTGGTAAAGAATCTGGGCCATGCAAAACCCAGACGTCAGCGCGTCATGTCAACAAGTAATATAATATAAACAATGTAACAGGCAATGCAAAAATAAACATGAATAAAGCAATAATGTGAAACAAGCAGTGCAGGGTAGTGTGCAGTGGGTAACTAAACTGTTCTATCAGGTTTTCTATTCTAAAGTCTTTGAAATCAATTGATGGATCGTCGATATAACTCAATAGTATCCCGTGCATGCCCGGGACCACGGTCAAGATCCTCAGGGCTGAATCCGAGACGTGCCGCTAGGCAGTAACAGGTAGCAGGATGGGCGAGTGATGTCAGCATCATCACTCCGGGGCTGGCCTAGCCCTTAAGACTGATCAGAACAGGTATCGAACTGTTGAGTTACAAGTCGGTTTCACCTTTGATTTCCCCATACCCCCAAGTTATGTATGTCGAGTCAGGTATTCTGTAATCAAGAACTAATGCCAACACAGGATCAGGTAAAAGCAGGTTTGTCTGAATAGACAACAGGAACGGTCCATGAGGACTACATGTCAGGTTTGTTGGCATTAGACACAAGATCAGGTAACGGGTCGGGTCATGGTACATCAGGTCAAGTCAGCAGTATACGGTACCATGTCAGGTGCAACAATATATACATATGTGTAGCAATGTCAGGTCAAGATATACGCAATATCGTGAGTGTGCTCCCAATCAGATATATAATCACGCGTGGGTATTAACAACATGAAATAAGCAATGAATTAAATAATAAGCAGTTTCATTCAATCACAAGAGTGCAGTAATACAATGTAGCCGTTTAGTCATGTTAACAGGTTTAAGCACCCTTAGCAGTGCAATAATTTATGTAACGGTCCAATACAGTTATTTCAGGTTAATGCATGTGAGTGTCCGAATGTAACAGAACTACAGGGATCATTGCTACCAGCTATTTTGACAGTAAAATGTGATTGAACAGGTAGATTTGATTATTGGGTTCAAATTGGCAAACTGTAAATTCCATTTTTAATAGTAAAATAATATAATGCAATATTGTAACCGAAATGGTAAAACGATTGTACCAAGCTAATTTTGCAGGTTTAGGGTGTCAATACATATATAAATACATTGTATAGCATGTAGCAAGGGGTACTTGCCTCGACGGGTCGCGAACCGGGAAAAACGGAACGTAACGTCGGCGGGGAAACTCGCGACGGATGCACGGTTCACGGATTGAACCCAAACAATGAACCAAGGAACCACACGGGTCAGAGTACTCTGCTGGACTGTCGGAACACGTCGCCGGCACGGCCGGATTCCAGCGAGATACAAAAACAGTGAATAGGGTTTCTACGGGTGTAGATCTAGAGAAAGAAGGAAATGAACAGAGAAAGGAGAAGATGGGGAATACTCACTGGTCTCAGAGGGCACTAGCAACGACGGCGAGATTGACGACGGCGGAACGGCGTCTCCGGCGATCTGCAGAAACCATCCAGCGGGTTGTTCTCGGTTTTGAAAAAATGAAGAGAGGAAGGGTGAGATGGAGAAACACTTACAAGTGTTCTGGGTGGTCGGGGATCGTTGGCGACGGCCAGGGGCGGCGCAGGTGGTCGCCGGTGGCGAGCAGGCGGCTGCAGGGAAGACTGCAGGCGGTCGCTGCCGTGCAGAGTGCGTGGGGTGGAAGAGAGAAGGTGTGGGCAAGGCGAGGCAGCGGAGGCGAGGGTGCTGGTGACACTGGCGCCGGCGTCGGGGCTGCGGCGGAAAGGATGGAGGTGGCTAGGGTTGCGTTGAGGGCTCGCGATGGGTTTCTGTTGCGTTTTGAAAAATAAGGGAGGGGAAAATTTATACGAGGGAGAGAGAGAATGAGATTAGAAAGAGAGAGAGATTTGAGGGGTAGAGAGAGAGAGAAAGAGAGAGAGAGAGATTGAAGAGGTGGGAGATAGAGAGAGTGATTGAAGAGGTGGGGCCCACGGGAAATTATTGATTGGCTGAGGAATGATTTAAGAGTTTTAAAAAAAATCAAAAGATTTAATAGATTACGTAACAGTGAAAGATATGTATATAAGTTCAGAATATATACTGTTTAAAGATTATTAAATTTTGGGATTTTGGCGCTAAATAAAACATTTCCAAATCGCGCCCGGGTCGGGTCCAAAAATTTGAAATTGAAATAATAGGATTTTAAGCGGGTTCCAAATTTTAAAATTGAGTGTTTTATGATTAAAAAGCATACCCCCAAGACGGACACCTGTACGCGCGCGTAGCCGTCCAAACTCGCCCGTTTCACCGAACGGGACGAGAACACGATATACGGACGCTACCACGAGGCTAGGGGTGTCGAGTAGGCCAAGATGGATATTTTTAATTTTATTTTAGATGCTAAAAATTGTTATATGCAGAAATGACTTTTCCGGGTAAAATTTTCCAGTAAGCCACAAACAAGCAAGATAAATGAAATGAGCACCACCTAATGCTCAAACAGTAACTGAAAAATAGTAGCATTGGGCTCGGGTGTTACACAATGGCTACTGTGGATCGATGAGAAAAGGTTCTCAAGAATAAAGTAATCCCTTTAATACTCGTTCCGTGGGGAAATCATTCGCATGGAGAATCTACTTGGGAATGTGAAGACGAGATTCGACAAAAGTTTCTATATCTCTTTCCTTATATCCGTAGACGAAATTCTTTTGTAGTTGGGTATAATGTAACACCCTAGTACGGTTATACGACATTAATTGGTATTTTAACACTTGCTTTATATTTTTTCTATTTTATACTTTTGGGTTTCGAGTGATTCGAATAGTAGTAGTAGTTATTCTACTCGACCCACATGTGTGAAACCAAGTATGGTGCTAGATTATATCTGATATTTATCAGTAAACTGAATCTCTATGAATCTAGTATAATATATATCATATATGTAGATCATCATATATCTTTTAATAGCCACAAATTAAGGATAAGTTATATTTTGCTAACTGCTATCACATGGTTAATCTTCCTATATCTTATTTTTTTTACTTTTATCTAATATATTTAAATCTCAAGATATCTAATACTAAATATTTGTTAAATCTAGATATATACTTAAAATCCTTTTTAACCTTATATTAGGGGATATAATTTATTTAAATTATATTCTTAAATTATGATTTAAAAGTTTACGTATGTGAATTGTTTTCCAGAATATATTTGATGAGATTTTGGTGGAGATTGGTTATAATTTGATATTATCTATATACCTTAAAATCTATAATATAATATATATAACCTAATAAACAATATTATATATATATATATATAATTCTTACAGTCTAAAATAAAATAACCCCCTCCTTCTCTCTCTCTCTCTTCATTCTTTCTTTCTCTCTCTCTCTCTCTCTTCCAACTCCTTTCGCCGTCAAACCGAGACTTTCGGCTCACCTCAACCCCGACTTGACCGCCGTTACTGTTGTCTCGCCGCCACGTCACATCCATCGTCGTCGAGATCATCGGATTTGTCTCAAGCTAGGTCTGATCGTATTATGCACCATCGTGATGTCGTTTCGTTCGTGTGTTCGTAACCGAGGCAAGTATTTCTAAATACTTGTTACATGCTAGTTAGGCCGGATCATATATGGTGTAACAATATTATTATTGGTTTCGTAATATTATTATTTTCTATTTAATAGATTGGTAATTTTTACAAACTAGATCGACATGAGTTTAATACAAATATGGTTAAATTAATATTTAGTATTATGATTGATAGTTTGGTTGATATATGTATGCATATTAATTATATTTTTAGTTAGTGGTTGTTTAATTTGAATTCATTATACTACAGTTTTCTTTACAACAATTGTTATATTAAAATAATGCATAATTGTTTCACCATCATTTGTCGTTATATAGTCAACAATATATTTTATCAACAAATAATTGTTTGGTAAAGATATTATAACGTTATGCAAAATATAGTTTGAAAATATTATAATTTACACGTGAAACGTCGTCGCCAAGCGGATACAATAAATCTGGAATTTACTGTACACCTTACCCTATAAAATTCATTATAAATCATAAAAAATCATCAGCATATGTTCTTTAGTGCGTTACGAAAATAACTCAGAATACTATAACCTTATGAAATATTTACATGCAAAATAAATTGTTTAAATAACGTAAACTGTAAATAAAAGTACATCTGAACTGCTGTCCAGGATATTCCAGCAGCAAACTTTCGATTTTGAACGTTCATAACTTTTTGTAAGAACAACCTGAGATACTTTAATTTATAAAAATGAAAATCTTATTGAATTAGTTTTGTTTTGGTATATGACACGTCTCTTTTAGAGGACGTTTGTTACTTTTAAGTTTTTTTACAAATCAGGTTAACGCTGAATTTCTAAACGGAACTTTCTTTTACATGGTTAATCAACACTACTTTTATAGTTATTAATCCGATTGAATATACTATCCCTGTTAATGCTATTATCTTGGTCTTATACATGATATGATTATGTTATCTTTGACATACTTGTAACCTGCCAGACTGTACTATTTTTGTTATCATATTAATACATGCTGCTAGTAATATTTACCGATGCCAACAATATTGACATGTTATCCTGATTGACATGACTTGTTGTCTTGCTAGACAAGACCTGCTCACGATTATTCCTGTGTTGGTATTAGATAGACATTCTAGTGATACCTGACTTGAACACGAAATCTGGGGGAAAAGGAGAAATCGATAATGAAACCCGACTTGTAACTCAACAGTTCACTACTTTTCAGAGACTGATCAGTCAATACGGGTTTCGGGCCCCGAAATAATGATGTTGACATCATTCGTCTGTATATGATATTGTTTTTACTGCCTAGCGGTACGTCTCGGATTCATCCCCGAGAGTCATAACCGTGGTCTCGAATACGCACGAGATACTATTGAGTTACATCGAGGATTCCATTAATTGGTTTCAAATACCGTTAGAATAGATAACCTAAAAACACAGACTTTAGGATACACATGAGATATCTATAGCCTGCTGATATATCACCTGTGAGTGTTTGTTTATAATTATACTTTATTTTTGCACATAACACCTTATAGTACATTGCTCGGTTTATTATTATGATATTTATGACGCACTGACGTCTGGGTTTTGCATGGCCTAGATACTTGACTTAGCACGTAAGTATTTCGACAAGATCACTGATCGGTGAGAACCATCTCACTGATATAGCTCTTATTGATGGTTAGTTATTACTTGAATCTTTATTGCTTTCGCTACTATTTCCTGTTGTCGTTTGTGACTATTTGGACATGTTTAGAGATAGACAGTTATATTATTGTTCTTAACTGCTGATAGACAGCCGTAATATGACTATGGGAGGATATTTCCTTATCGTAGGTAGCATGGCGGCTTTGTTACGTCCCGA
Organism: Agapanthus africanus; assembly: GCA_030015575.1. Taxonomy (NCBI): domain Eukaryota; kingdom Viridiplantae; phylum Streptophyta; class Magnoliopsida; order Asparagales; family Amaryllidaceae; genus Agapanthus; species Agapanthus africanus. The sequence continues at coordinate 435,569,475 of JASDDO010000018.1, forward strand.
AATTTTCGTATTTTGGGAAGTGGGGCGTGACAGTTTTGCTTTTATTATAGGAGTCCGTCGTTAGCATATGCACACGTGTCGTACATGTGCCTTTATGTGCGCACTTACATAGGTGCGCAAACCAATTTTATCATGTACGCGTGTAAATAGATGCGCAAGTTGATCAAGTTATTTTCATCACGTGCGGACTTAAGCAGGTGCGAACAAAAGTGATACCGATAAGCGAAATCGCGACTGAATAGATAAAATGATACGTACTTGTTCACAACCTATCTAATATCTGAACACATACTATAACCTGGGGAAATGGGAAAAATCGAGGTGGAATCGAACTCATATTTAGCAATATTTACTGCTTTAGAGGATGATCATTCGATATTAGCGATATATAATGATAGATAGTTGTGCCTAGCGACACGGCTGACAGGGTTATGTTTCGGGCATAGTTTTGGCCGTAATCCCGGACATGCATGAAACCCTTGCTAAACATGAGGATAAATTCCACCGATCGATTTCAACTGACATAAAAATTGTTAGATTAGTGACATGCATATTACCTTGTACTAGTGCTATACTTCACACGTGTTACTGCTTACTGTTCATGACATATACATTCTTGTGTTACTGTTTTATAGTTCTAGTTCGTATTTATTGTCCTTACCACATTGAGATATATTATTATATTGCTATATTGTTTCTCCCTGACGACATGGGTATGCATGCTCAGAGAAAGAAGTAGACCCAGCCCAGAATAGGACATGCCTTATTACGAGGAGATCGCGGAAATCTATACTAACGATACCAGCTCATCGTCCATTTCTGCTTTCTTAGGAGAGCAATTATCATCATTGGTTAGTTGTTTATTTAACCGCTTATATCTTGTACCATAGTGACTGTTATATCTCTTTACTTTATGTTGTGTATACTGCTTACCATGTAACTGTTAGAAGCCGAAGTGTGACTACGGCGGGATTATTTTTTGACCGTAGGAGCATGGCTGGACAAGTCACCCATGTATTCCGTATTTTGGGATATAAAGCAACAGCGATATGAGGTTTGAAGTTCGATTCCCTCTATGATCATTACTTGTATCTATTGGTTGAGACGCTGTATTGCTATCTCGCAGGTCTTGAGTTCAAACCCCAACCTCTTCAAATTATTTATTTCTTTGAGGTCGAGCCCCGGTCTTTGCTCACGGAATAAAGTGCCATACGGAACAAAGTGTCGCGCCAAAGGGCGGAGGCCACCTCTTGAATCCGTAGGGCCACCTCTTGAGTCCGTGGGACCCACTGTAGAACAATGGGAAATTTTCAGAATATATTCCGAAAGAGAGCAGATCTATACTATAAATGGAATGACACCACTCTTCAATACAGAAACGCTTTTTAAGAGAACCGGCACTGCAGGAGCTTGAGAATTACGTTGTTAAGCGTGCTCGAGCCAGGGAAATTCTGGGATAGGTGACCTCCTGTGAAGTGGCCCCTGGTCGGATCCGACAAAACCGTGGGAACAAACCCGTGCGGTTTCGGCTAGAGAGGAATTCGGAATGTGTAACACCCTGGTTCATTTATTCCAGTTCTATTTTTGGGTATTTCTTTATTTGTGGCTATTCTTGATTTATTGTTGTTTTAGGTGCGAATAGTATAATTTGTTAGTGTATATGCCCTAGAGGCCATTACTGTATCATACTAGTTTGTATATTACTTGATGGAAGCTTGGGATATTCACAGTTGTATATACAATCTTGCTCGAAGTGGTAGTATGCTACTTGGTTTGTCTCTGCTTTAATATGTGCATGTGTTTCTTTTAGCATATTGCTGATATACATATTAGTAAAGCCCTTAGGATCTTTGCTTGATTACCAGCGTGGTGATGGCGCTCACACTCGTGGGAGCTGGGTGATCTACAAGCACATCCTTATACAGGTCCCTAGTCGTTGGACTATCGAGACAGGGCATCGATACTCCGGAGTAGACTAGCGTATACGCTTCTCATCCTAGCGTGGGAGACGGTCTGTCCCACAGCCGTCAGTACGTCGTACTTGAGATAGTATGCGGGTGCTCGTTAGGTTACGAGTACACTGGACAGGACTCGTCGGGGACTGTTGGTTGGTATTATACCTATCGTCAGTTATCAGTTCCCAGGTGACATGAGTACAGCTTAGTCCGCTGACTTGACACTGTCATTTCGCCTCGAGTGTGTTCCAACTGCACTTTGATTACTACCCTACCACGGCTCAAAGGAGTCGTGCAAACAGGTAGTTTTTGGGTGCAGTCCCGAAGCACTTGGAGGCAGTGACGGTTAGACAGGATTCGTCTCTCCCGGTATTGGGGTTGGCATCGCGCTGTGTCTAGGAGAGCCATTACACGAGTAGTCCCTGGCCAAGGCAAGCGGGATATACTGGTAGGTTTCCAGTATTATCTCAGGGTGTTCTGGGCTACACTCCGACACGACTTGTACCGCTATTAGGGGACTGACGTTTCACCGCCCCCCTAGGCCCGCCATGCGATGTATCAGACGAACAGACCGGACTGTATGGAGATTGTCACATACAGGCTCAGTAGGAGTTCAGATGGGGTTCACCCCGCCAGTCTTCTTATCGACATCTACCTGGGGACCGTTACGTACAGCTAGTGCCGCTTGCGGTCTGTGGTTAAACCCACTGCCAGCGTAGTGTCGAGTCTTTAGATTCCCACACAGAGAGCTATTCGCTTTTAGGCAAAATGAGTAGAGGTCGCATGGTTTTGCGACAGGGTTCGTTCACATCCGCGCACTTGTGCACGTTTGCTGTCCGGACAGCCTATACTAGCGGGCTTTGGTTTAAGCCGGATCCTAGTATATGATTTGGGATTGGTTTTTCTCATTGTATTCGTGTTCCTCGGATCACGAATACGGGTGCGTATGCACAGTTGCTTGAGACAGAGGAAGAGGACTTTGATTAGGGTTAATGACTATTGTCATTTTACTAACCCTAATGCTTATGTGTGTATTATTGTTAATTGATATTAGTTTAATAATTGTGCATGGTTATGGTTGTTGACCATTTGACCTTCTTGACTTGTTGACCTTGGTTGACACTTTGACCATCATCATTTCATTTGGAAGATGCTCTTTGATCCTTGCAATTTGCATTAAAAATGAAATGATAATGGTCATGTCTTGATTTAGCCATGACAATTATCTCACTAATTATCTAATTACAATAATTCACATATATGAGAGAATGCTTCATATTATTCTCTCATTCTATTATTCACATTCTCTCTCTTGTTCTTCCTCTCCCTCAAGCTCTCCCCTCTCATGTGTTGAGAAACACTTGAGCTTGAGAAAAACCCTCTCTTGATAATCTCTACTCTCATCTAGGGTTCAAGGATTAGCACTTCTTGCACTCTAGTTACTTCTAGCTTGGAGTTGAAGCCAAAGGTCGAGGCTTTCGGGTGGATCTTTCTTCGACGTGAGAAGACGACTAAGGTGACCTCCTTCCACCACTCCAAGGAGCAAGGAGAGAAGGACATAAAGCCCAAGGTATAACCTTTCTAACACTTAGCTAGTTTCTAGTTAGCTTTAGCTTGTTTTTGTTTAGCAAAGATCCTTCATAGTCTAGTCCATGTTGCCTAAGCTCATAAAAATCCGATTTTTATTCCGTTTTCCGCCTCCCCGTAAGTACCGGGGTGGGCAACGTGGACTTACATAATTGGTATCTGTATTTGCATCCGATCCGACCCGCATGCTGGAAACCTATATTGATTCCTATTTATGATTTATCCGGGCTAGTTATGAGGATCTGTGCACTTTCATATTGTATATTCTGCATACTTGCAATATATCGAGCATCTGCATTTTTTTAATAAAACAAGTAAAGTCAAATAAAATATTTTAAAAATATCTAGCATGTCCTGTATCATACCCCTGACCCTGTGGTAGCATCCATACATCGTGTTCTTGTCCCGTTCAGTGAAACGGACCTGTTTGGATCGCTTCGTGCACGCTACGTGCATCCGTTCTTGGGGGTATGCATTTTCGTTACTCGGTTATCCTATTTTGGTTTTGGTTAACATATATGATATTCGTATTTTCAAACCGTAATTTTAGACCTGGCCCGAGCGTGTTTTGGAATTTTTTTGTATTAGCCAAAAAACTCAAATATTATCAATATTATATTCTTTACCTACTTCTAACTGTTAATATACGTTTTATAACTAAATATATATTTTCAAATATTCTAAAAAATTCAAATCTCACTCTCTCTCAGTCTCTCTCTTATATTTAATATTCTCTTTTATATTTTAACCCATATTTAACCCCATACACAGACCTCTCTCTCTCCTTCTTCTCAAAATTTCTTTTCCCCGCCTCATCACGAGAACTCAACCCACGCTCGCGCTCACCCACGCCCTGCCCTCGTCGCCGCCCATCCCAACCTCGTCTTCACCACCACCCTCACCTTAGAATTCTTCTCCACCTACTCGACCACCTCCTCCTCACTTCCGTCACCTTCGCAACGACCCACGACCGTGAGGAAACCCACGCTTATCCCGGCCTCGTCGTTGTGGCCCCCTTGCCATCGCCGCCTCAACGCTCTCGTCACCACGACCTCCTCCTTCCATCTCTCTCCTTCACCTCCAACTACAACCCCGAGCCCCGACCACGAAACACACTGTAGCCCATCACCCGAGCACCCCTGCACACCTCGCCACAGGAGCTCCGACCATTTCATCGTAGCCTCCACGCCCTCTCCACCACCTCTCCTCCATCACCCCTCTCTCCAAACACCCCAGACCTTTTTCGCTGCTCTAAGCCCGATCCCGGACTTCAAGAACCATGATCCATTGCCTTGCCGGAAAACCCTTGCCTGCATCCTCGCCGTCGACGGCCCATCATCAACGTCACCCCTCGCCTTCCTCTCTGATCCCAGTGCACCAAACTCATAGCCTTCTTCTTCTTCTTCTTCTTCTTCTTCTCTTTCTTCTTCTTGATTCTTGCTGTTTTAGGTGATCGTCGGAGCCGTGCCGTCGCCGACGATCCGAGCAACCCAGTGGACATCCCCAGATAGCGTGGTCGCGTTCTTGCTTTGCAAGTTCTGTTCTGTACACCGTGTGTGCATTGCGACATTTACCCGACGTCGGAAGCAGCGTACGCACCCCGTCGTGAGATCCGATCAGGCAAGTTTATCTTGCTACATACTATGTTATTATATTTGCATCCATATTAATAATAATATTACATGATCATTGCATTGTGCATCCCTGTTACTGTTTTATGATACCAGTTCACATCCGTATCATTTATTACATATCTAGTCACAGGCAAGTTTATCTTGCTACATGCTATGATACATATTTTGCATCCATATGAATAAAAATATCACATGTTTACTGCATTGTACATCCATGTTACTGTTTTACAGTGTTCCGATACCCGTACGCATCCATATCATTAATTACATATCTGGTTGCATGCAAGTAGCTTGATACAGGCTATATTATTATACTCGCATCTATATTAATAAGAATATTGCATGTTTATGGTATTGTGCATCCATGTTACAGTTTTACCGTTTTCCGATATCCGTTCGCATCCGTATCATTTATTATTTATCTAGTTGCATGCCATATCACATTATTTCATGTTACTGTTATATTAACACCCCATGCTTGATAATGTGGATCATGCGTAGTCATGGAGTTGTAGACGTAATCCCTGATAGATATTTGTGCATCCGTGTTTTACTGTGCATCCGTACTTTTATCGTGCACCCGTACTTGCTATAGTTTTATTATAAGCATCTGTTTGATACCTGTGCACTACCTATCATGACCTGATATACTACTACTTGACATATTACCTGATCATGTTTCTAATGCCGACAATTCTGACATGTTGTCCTGACGGACGTATTCTGTTGGCTGCATAAACAAATCTATACCTGCTTGATCCTGTGTTGGCATTAGCTCCAGATTTATCAATACCTGACTTGAACACATAACTTGGGGGTAAGGGAAAATTAATGATGAAACCTGACTTGTAACTCAACAGTTCGATACTTATACTGATCAGTTTTGGGGGCTAGGCCAGTCCCGGGATGATGATGCTGACATCATTCATCTGTACATGTTTCCTGTTTTGTGCTTAGCGGCACGTCTCAGTTTCAGCCCGAGAATCTGGACCGTGGTCCCGGGCATGCACGGGATACTATTGAGTTATATCGACGATTCATTAAATTTATTTCAAAGACTTGAGAGTAATTAACCCAGTAGCTTAGTTCAGATTACTCACCGCACGTCACATGTGCTTATACACTTCACTGTTCTATATTCGTGTTACTGTTATACCCTTATTACTGTTCATACTCATGCTTGCATATCTTGTTACCTCCTGATTATATTTTATTGTTTGATATTATGACGCACTGACGTCTGGGTTTTGCATGGTCCAGATCCTCTCTCTTTCGCAAGCTGATCAGGAGTATTTTTGCCGTCAGGCCGAGCAGTGAAGATCCTGTTAGTATCTAGTTTAGTTTAGTTTTATATTCGTACTTTCATTTCCTGATGTGAGCCCATATTTGGGACGTACTTTCCAGATGTTATTGCTTATTGGATTTATTGCTTCCGCATTTATATTTCTTGACTCGTTTATTCTGGCAGATGGACATGTATTAGATAGTTTTATATTTTTTTCCTGTTCTTGATATCTATCACGCCCCGCTTCCCAGAGTACGCTAGATTGGGCACGTGACATAGCCAACCATGCTACCTGTGGGTAGGAAATATCCATCCACAGTCACATTACGGCTGTAGAGATATCAAGAACAAGATAAAACTATCTAAAACATGTCCATAATCCAGAATAACAGGAGTCAATAATAAATAAATGCGGAAGCAAATGATCCAATACAAATAACTGAAAAGTATGTCCCATAATGCGGGCTCACATCAGGAAATAAATGCAGGAAATAAAACTAACTAATACTAACACCTCACAGCTCAGCCTGCTGGCTGAAGTACTCCTGCTCGGACTGCGACAGCGGTACGGGATCTGGACCATGCAAAACCCAGACGTCAGCGCGTCATGTCATCAAGTAATATAATATGAACAGTGTAATAGGCAATGCAGAAATAAACATGAATAAAGCAATAGTATGAAACAAGCAGTGCAGGGTAGTGTGCAGTGGGTAACTAAACTGTTCTATCAGGTTTTCTATTCTAAAGTCTTTGAAATCAATTTGAGTAATCCTCCATGTAACTCAAAGGATATGTCCCGTTACCCCCCGGGACCACGGATCAGGAATATATGAACCAATAGTGGTTCTGTCCTGTTACCCCCCGGGACCACGGATCAGGAAAATGTAAGAGTCACGAATGGCTCTGTCCCGTTACCCCCCGGGACCACGGATCAAGTAATACCCTTTTAAGTTACACTTTAGTTTAGACTTTTGATTTCCCCATACCCCCAAGTTATATGTGTCAGGTCAGGTATTCAGTAATCAAGAACTAATGCCAACACAGGATCAGGTAACAGCGGGTTTTGTCTGGCTAGACAACAGGAATGGTCCATGAGGACTACATGTCGGGTTTGTTGGCATTAGGCACGAGATCAGGTAACAGGTCAGGTCATGGTACATCAGGTCAAGTCAACAGTAAACGGTACCATGTCAGGTGTATCAATATATATCATGTGTAACAAAGTCAAGTCAAGATGTAACAATATCGTGGGTGTGCTCACAACAGATATATAATCGAACAGGGGATTAACAGCAGGAAATAAGCAATAAATTAAACAACAATAAGCAGTTCATTCAATCACAATAGTGCATTAATATAGTGCAGCCGTTTTATTATATTAACAGGTTTTGAGCACCCTTAGCCGTGCAACAGTTTAAATGATGATGCAATACAGTTATATCAAGCCTTTGAATACGACTATCCGAATGTAATAGAACTACATGGGAAAGTGCTACAATCTATTAAACAGTAAAATGTGTTTAACAGGTAAACTTGGTTCTTAGGTTAAAAGTGGCAAACTGTAATTTCATGTTAACTGTAAAAAATGATATATGTCATATTACAACCAAAGAGAAAATAACTATACCGAGTTAAGTTTTGCAGGTTTAATGAGTCAAAACATATATAATTGTATAGTATAGCATGTAGCAAGTGATACTTGCCTCGACGGGTCGTGAACCGGGGAAAACGGAACGTAACGTCGGCGGGGAAACACGCGACGGACGCACGGTTCACGGATTGAACCCAAACAACGAACAATGGAACCACGCGGATCGGGGTACCTCGCTGGAACGTCGGGACACGTCACCGGCATCGCCGGATTCCGGCAACAAAGCGAACAGTGAAACATCAAGTTGTGCAAACAAGAATACAAAGGGACCAGAGAAAAAGGAAGGAGGAAAAGGAGGAGAAGGCTTACAGGGGTTGCAGAGGGCGTGCCAGCGATGGGGTCGACGGCGGTGGGGCGCCGGCGAGGAGGTTGCAGGCGATGGCTAGGGCTGCGGGTATGGAAAAGGGAAAGAAGGTGGAGATGGAGAGGGGCTGGTCGGGTCTGGAGTGCACAAATGGTGAGGAGGCGCTGAAGGTGGCACGGGTGACGACGACGAAGGTCGCCGGCGACGTCTCCGGCCGAACAGAGAAGGCACGGGGTTGGCCGGGGTCTCTGCTGCGGCGCCGAGCACACGGGGAGAAGGAGGGGAAGTCGAGGTTGGTACGGGGAGGCGGAGGCGAGGACGACGGTGGCGTTGGTGCCGGCGTCAGGGCTGCGGCGGCGACGGTGAAGGTGGCTAGGGTTAGGGTTAGCGATGGGTTTGTTTTCTCGTGGGGCTACAGTTCCTCAAGGAAGAAGAGGTGCATGGGATTATATATAAGGAAGAGAGAGAGAGATAGATATGAGTGATGGAGAGAGAGAGAGATTGGAGGGGGCCCACGGGGGTTAAGAGCCCCGTGATTGGCCAGAAGGATTTGAAAGAAATCTAAAAAAGATTTCAAGATTATTATCATAACAGTGAAAAGATTATGAATAAATATATATATATAGTTTCGAATATATTATGGTTTAGAATATTTTATTAATTTGGGATTTTGGCGCTAAATGAAACATTTCCAAATCGCGCCCGGGTTAGGTCCAAAAATTTGAAATTTAAATAATAGGATTTTAAGCGGGTTCCAAATTTCAAAATGAAATGTTTTATGAAGAAAAAGCATACACCCAAGTCGGACACCTGTACACGCGCGTAGCCGTCCAAACTCGCCCGTTTCACTGAACGGGACGAGAACTCGATGCACGGACGCTACCACGCGGCTAGGGGTGTCGAGTAGGCCAAGATGGATATTTTTAATTTTAGTTTAGGTGCTAAAATTTGTTATATGCAGAAATGACTTTGCCAGATAAAATTTTACAGTAAGACCCAAACAAGCAAGATAAATGAAATGAGTAATATCTAACACTCAACCAGTAACAGAAAATAGTAGTATTGGGCTCGGGTGTTACATTATACCCAACTACAAAAAGAATTTCGTCCTCGAAATTCCAAGAATACAAGATAGAAAACTACAGGAAAAGGTGAGGAAACTTCTGCCGGATCTCATCTTCTCGCTCCCAAGTGGACTCTCCATGCGATCGATTACCCCAAGAAACGAGCACATGGGGATAACCTTATTCTCAAGAATCTTTTCCCTTCGATCCATGATTTTAACCGGTCGCTCCTCAAAAGTCAGGTCTTCCCGTACTGTTAACTCCGAATGATCCAAGACGTGTGTTTCATCTCGAACATACCTTCGTAGTTGAGATACGTGAAACACATCGTGCACACCTGCCAAGGACTGCGGTAACGCCAAACGGTACGCTACCTCTCCAACGCGCTCCAATATCTCGAAGGGTCCAACGAATCGAGGACTAAGCTTCCCTCGACTCCCAAAACGAATCACCCCTCTAGTCGGTGATATTTTCAATAATACCAAATCACCCACGGCGAACTCTAGAGGTCTTCTTGACGTGTCTGCCCAACTTTTCTGTCTGTCTTGAGCTGCCTTCATATGCTTCCTGATTGTATTCACCTTCTCCACTGTCTGTACCACCAAATCTGGTCCCAGTAATCTTCGTTCACCAACATCATCCCAACAAACAGGTGAACGGCACTTATGACCATACAAAGCTTCAAACGGAGCCATCTGAATAGTTGCTTGGAAACTATTGTTGTAAGAAAACTCCACCAAGTGTAGATGATCCTCCCATGAACCCTTGAAGTCCAACATGCATGCTCTCAACATGTCTTCAAGAGTTTGGATCGTTCTCTTCGACTGACCATCAGTTTGAGGATGATAAGCTGTGCTAAACTTCAATCAAGTCCCCAAACTTTCCTGTAAACTCCTCCAGAAGTGTGATAAGAACCGAGTGTCCCGATCGGACACGATGCTCACCGGTACGCCATGCAATCTTACAATCTCCTGCATGTACCGCTCTGCCAAAGTCTCCGTTGATTGACCAACCCGGAAAGGAATAAAGTGAGCTGCCTTGGTCAATCGATCGACAATCACCTATACTGCATTGTTGCCTTTTGGACTTCGCGGTAAAGCCGTCACGAAATCCATGGTTATATGTTCCCACTTCCACTGAGGAATCGGAAGTGGTTGCAACAAACCAGCAACCCTTTGGTGTTCAGCCTTGACTTGCTGACATACCAAGCACTTAGCCACGAAGCGAGCAATCTCCCGTTTCATGCCTTCCCACCAGAAATGCGGTCGAATATCTCGGTACATCTTTGTGCCACCTGGATGTATAGAATAAGCTGAACTATGTGTCTCCTTCATAAGCTCTTCACGAACATCCCCCTTTGGCACACACAAACGGCTACCATACCTCAACGAACCATCTTCGTGGACCAGTAAATCTGTTCGTAGTCCGGCTTCAACCTGCTCTCGAAACTTTTGCATTCTAGGATCCTGCGATTGTGCCGCTTTAATTTTCTCAATTAAAGACGACTGTGCTTGCAATTGCATCAACTGTCCCGTAGAACGCGGTAGCACAACCTCCAAGTCAAATCTTCGAAAATCTGCAATGATCTCCCTCTGTGTAGTTAACACCTGAATTGCTGGTAACCGACTAAGCGCATCCGGCACGACGTTAACCTTTCCCGGATGGTATTTAAGATCAAGGTCGTAGTCGGCCATCAGCTCCAACCATTTACGCTGCCTCATATTCAACTCCTTCTGAGTGAACACATACTTCAAACTCTTGTGATCTGTAAAAACTTCGACTCTCTCGCCCAAAAGATAGTGTCTCCAAATCTTCAAAGCGAAGATCACAGCCGCAAGCTCCAAGTCGTGAGTGGGATAATTCTTCTCATGGGTCTTTAATTGTCTCGGTACGTACGCTACAACTTTCTCATGCTGCATCAAAACGCATCCCAATCCTTTCCCAGATGCGTCGCTGTGAATCACCAGTCCTCCGGAATTGTCTGGTACGGTCAGGATAGGGGCGGTTATCAACTTCTGCTTCAACGTCTCGAAAGCTAACGCACATTTATCCGTCCATACAAAAGGTACCTCCTTGCGCGTAAGCTTGGTCAACGGCTCTGCCAGACGAGCAAAGTTCTCCACAAATCTCCTGTAGTACCCGGCTAATCCAAGGAAACTTCTTATCTCAGCTACATTCTTTGGAATCGGCTAATCTCGAACTGCTGCAATCTTTTCGGGATCTATGGCGATTCCACTGCCCGACACAACATGCCCCAGAAACTTCACTTCTTCCAGCCAAAATTCGCACTTACTCATCTTCGCATACAGTTTCTCCTGTCTCAAAGTCTGCAGTGCGATCTTCAAATGTTCAGCATGCTCCTCAAAACTCTTCGAGTAAACCAGAATATCGTCAATGAATACCACAATAAACTGGTCCAAGAACGGTGAAAAGATTCGGTTCATCAAATCCATGAATATTGCCGGCGCATTCGTTACTCCGAAGGGCATTACTAAGTACTCATAATGTCCATACCGAGTTCGAAACGCCGTCTTGCAAATATCTTCTGCTTTCACTCGGACCTGATGATATCCGGATCGCAAATCCAGCTTCGAGAATACCCTCGCGCCGCTAAGCTGCTCAAAAAGTTCTCCAATGCGAGGGATCGGGTACTTGTTCTTGATAGTCACCCGGTTTAATTCTCGATAGTCGATGCACATCCTTCTCGTGCCATCCTTCTTCTTTACTAGAAGGACTGGAGCTCCCCAAGGCGAGTTGCTGCTTCTAATCCAACCCTTCTCAAGCAATTCAGCAACTTGTTTCTTGACTTCTTCTAATTCTACTGGTGCCATTGGATAATACGCTTTAGATACTGGCGCTGCACCAGGAATAAGGTCAATCGCGAACTCCACGTCTCGCTTCGGCGGTAAACCCGATATATCTTCAAACACATCCATAAAATCGCGAACAACCACCGGCTCTTCATTACTATCAACATCCATTGCTGCAAGAATAACATTTGTCGGCCTAGCTCTAAACTCGACTGGCCCGACAGAACTGCTTCCTCCAGTGAAGGTAAACTCAGGATGTCTGGGAATCTGGAAAATTACCTTCCTTACCCTGCAGTCAATGTGAGCGTGGAAAGTGCCAAGAAAGTCCATTCCCAAGACGACCTCGTAGCTGCCTGTATCAATCACCAAGAAATCTGCAAAAAGCTCCCGTCCGCACACCACAACTGTACAGTCTTTACATTCCCTACTAGATACAATTTTCCCATTCCCAGTGTGTATGTCCCAGAAACTAGACAGGGTCGTGCAGGCAATCGAGTGTGTAGTTATAAACTTGGATGACATAAAACAATGGGATGCACCAGAATCAAATAATGCCACTGCGGGAAAACCATGAACGAGTAGAATACCTGAAACCACTTCTCCTGATGCCTTAGCTTCCTCAGCTGTCAAGGTAAAAGCTCGAGCCTGATTAGGTCCTTGAGTCAGCTGTTTCTGCCCTTGGAACGGTTTCTGCGGAGGCTTCTGAATATCATCCCTCGTACGAAGCTTCGACGGACAGGCACCAACTGCGTGATCAGCCGCTCCACAAACCAAACAAAATCCCAGCTTCCTTCGACAATCCTTCTGCACGTGCCCAGGTAAACGGTAGTAGTCACAAATCATGCTCTTTCTTCGATCAACGATCACAGGCTTCTTCATGGGTGCTAAACCTCGACGGTCCACTGGAATACCTCTATGACCATGAGCTCTGTTAGGTACAAATGCGGGCTTCCTTGCCGCAACTGCTGTCTGCTGCAAGCTTCCTTTCATCCCAGATAAACTCTGCTGTTCCCGAGCTGCCGTAAGAACCTATGAGAAAGTGGTCAAACCCAGGGAGACAATCTGCCTCTGGATGTCCACATCCAAGCTGCGCATGAACCTCCGTGCCCTGTCTGCATCGTTGGCAACTAAAGGTCCAGCGAATCTGCTGAGTCTCGTCCATTCTGCTGCATGCACATCCACGGGTGCTCCATTCTGCCTCAGCCCAATAAACTTCTCTTCCATTTCCTCCCGTGCAGTTCGCGGGAAGAACTTCTCCAGGAAACTCTTAGAAAAATCCGCCCATTTGATCGGTTTGGGCAAGCGGGTCTCCTCCACAAGCCACCATTCTCGGGCGTAGTCCACTAACTGAATGCGTAGCACATCAACTCTTTTGTCATCTGGAATCTGTGCCGCAATCAACAAATTCTCCGTGTCAACTAGCCACTGCTCGGCTGGCAACGGCTCTTCCAAACCAGTAAATGTAGACGGACCCAAACGTCTGAAATCTGCCACGGTCCCTACTCGGTCAACTGGTTTAGCTCCAATGTTGTTCACAGACTTCTGAACGATCTGCAAACCTTCCTGAAACGAGTCTGCTTGCTGCTGGATCAGCTCGGTCTGCCTCTTTTGATTCTCTAGCATCCCTCTTATCACTCCAAGCATGGCGGCTTCGTCCACACGCCTCTGGTACGTCTTCAAATTCTTACCCGCCATGTTCCTGAAATCAAGAAAACAGCCAACATTAGCATGATGATAGATTTTGTATATAGATCAAGGCTAGAACTCTAAGATACTTAAATAGAGCACCGCATTGTAACTATGTCGCGGTATCATAGCCACAATTACTTAACTCCACCCAAGTCGCCTAAGTCCTAGAGATAACAAGGAATCGGGTTTTCAAATCGATATGCAAAGGAAGTTTGCACATCGTAAAAGATATAATCAGGAAGAATGTGATTCAAGAATGGTAAGACGGTCAAGGTGGTAGGACATGTTTCCTAAACACGGGTATTCTGATTCGTGTATTGGGTACAATACCCAACTACAAAAGAATCAACCCAACTAACCTATGGCTCTGATACCAAAAGAACCATGTCACGCCCCGCTTCCCAGAGTACGCTAGATTGGGCACGTGACATAGCCAACCATGCTACCTGTGGGTAGGAAATATCCATCCACAGTCACATTACGGCTGTAGAGATATCAAGAACAAGATAAAACTATCTAAAACATGTCCATAATCCAGAATAACAGGAGTCAATAATAAATAAATGCGGAAGCAAATGATCCAATACAAATAACTGAAAAGTATGTCCCATAATGCGGGCTCACATCAAGAAATAAATGCAGGAAATAAAACTAACTAATACTAACACCTCACAGCTCAGCCTGCTGGCTGAAGTACTCCTGCTCGGACTGCGACAGCGGTACGGGATCTGGGCCATACAAAATCCAGACGTCAGCACGTCATGTCATCAAGTAATATAATATGAACAGTGTAATAGGCAATGCAGAAATAAACATGAATAAAGCAATAGTATGAAACAAACAGTGCAGGGTAGTGTGCAGTGGGTAACTAAACTGTTCTATCAGGTTTTCTATTCTAAAGTCTTTGAAATCAATTTGAGTAATCCTCCATGTAACTCAAAGGATATATCCCGTTATCCCCCGGGACCACGGATCAGGAATATGTGAACCAATAGTGGTTCTGTCCTGTTACCCCCCGGGACCACGAATCAGGAAAATGTAAGAGTCACGAATGGCTCTGTCCCGTTACCCCCCGGGACCACGGATCAAGTAATACCCTTTTAAGTTACACTTTAATTTACACTTTTGATTTCCCCATACCCCCAAGTTATATGTGTCAGGTCAGGTATTCAGTAATCAAAAACTAATGCCAACACAGGATCAGGTAACAGCGGGTTTTGTCTGGCTAGACAACAGGAATGGTCCATGAGGACTACATGTCGGGTTTGTTGGCATTAGGCACGAGATCAGGTAACAGGTCAGGTCATGGTACATCAGGTCAAGTCAACAGTAAACGGTACCATGTCAGGTGTATCAATATATATCATGTGTAACAAAGTCAAGTCAAGATGTAACAATATCGTGGGTGTGCTCACAACAGATATATAATCGAACAGGGGATTAACAGCAGGAAATAAGCAATAAATTAAACAACAATAAGCAGTTCATTCAATCATAATAGTGCATTAATATAGTGCAGCCGTTTTATTATATTAACAGGTTTTGAGCACCCTTAGCGGTGCAACAGTTTAAATGATGATGCAATACAGTTATATCAAGCCTTTGAATACGACTATCCGAATGTAATAGAACTACATGTGAAAGTGCTACAATCTATTAAACGGTAAAATGTGTTTAACAGGTAAACTTGGTTCTTAGGTTAAAAGTGGCAAACTGTAATTTCATGTTAACTGTAAAAAATGATATATGTCATATTACAACCAAAGAGAAAATAACTATACCGAGTTAAGTTTTGCAGATTTAATGAGTCAAAACATATATAATTAGTATAGCATGTAGCAAGTGATACTTGCCTCGACGGGTCGCGAGCCGGGAAAACGGGAACGTAACGTTGGCGGGGAAACACGCGACGGACGCACGGTTCACGGATTGAACCCAAACAACGAACAATGGAACCACGCAGATCGGGGTACCTCGCTGGAACGTCGGGACACGTCACCGGCATCGCCGGATTCCGGCGAAAAAGCGAACAGTGAAACATCAAGTTGTGCAAACAAGAATACAAAGGGACCAGAGAAAAAGGAAGGAGGAAAAGGAGGAGAAGGCTTACAGGGGTTGCAGAGGACGTGCCAGCGATGGGGTCGACGGCGGTGGGGCACCGGCGAGGCGGTTGTAGGCGATGGCTAGGGCTGCGGGTATGGAAAAAGGAAAGAAGGTGGAGATGGAGAGGGGCTGGTCGGGTCTGGAGTGCGCAAGTGGTGAGGAGGCGCTGAAGGTGGCGCGGGTGACGACGACGAAGGTCGCCGGCGACGTCTCCGGCCGAACAGAGAAGGCACGGGGTTGGCCGGGGTCTCTGCTGCGGCGCCGAGCACACGGGGAGAAGGAGGGGAAGTCGAGGTTGGTAGGGGAGGCGGAGGCGAGGACGACGGTGGCGTTGGTGCCGGCGTCGGGGCTGCGGCGGCGACGGTGAAGGCGGCTAGGGTTAGGGTTAGCGATGGGTTTGTTTTCTCGTGGGGCTACAGTTCCTCAAGGAAGAAGAGGTGCATGGGATTATATATAAGGAAGAGAGAGAGAGATAGATATGAGTGATGGAGAGAGAGAGAGATTGGAGGGGGCCCACGGGGGTTAAGAGCCCCGTGATTGGCCAGAAGGATTTGAAAGAAATCTAAAAAAAAGATTTCAAGATTATTATCATAACAGTGAAAAGATTATGAATAAATATATATATAGTTTCGAATATATTATGGTTTAGAATATTTTATTAATTTGGGATTTTGGCGCTAAATGAAACATTTCCAAATCGCGCCCGGGTTGGGTCCAAAAATTTGAAATTTAAATAATAGGATTTTAAGCGGGTTCCAAATTTCAAAATGAAATGTTTTATGATGAAAAAGCATACCCCCAAGTCGGACACCTGTACACGCGCGTAGCCGTCCAAACTCGCCCGTTTCACTGAACGGGACGAGAACTCGATGCACGGACGCTACCACGCGGTTAGGGGTGTCGATTAGGCCAAGATGGATATTTTTAATTTTAGTTTAGATGCTAAAATTTGTTATATGCAGAAATGACTTTGCTAGATAAAATTTTACGGTAAGACCCAAACAAGCAAGATAAATGAAATGAGTAATATCTAACACTCAACCAGTAACAGAAAATAGTAGTATTGGGCTCGGGTGTTACAATATCTTATATACATCCGTAATGTGACTGTGGAGGGATATTTCCTAGCCACAGGTAGCATGGTTGGCTCTGTCACGTGCCGATCTTAGCGCACTCTGAGAAGCGGGGCGTGACAGGGTTTGTTTGGTATTAGAGTCAGATTATTTAGGTTAATTAGGTTTAATTCTTTTGTAGTTGGGTATTGGACCCATTACACAAATCAGAAAACCCGTAATTAGGAACATGTCCTGCCACATTGTTATCGTGATTCTTGAATCATATCTTCTCGTGACCCTTGTCTTGACGCTATGCAAACAACTTTGCATCTCGACTTCTGGTTCTCTATTGTTTCTTTCTATTTTGATACTAGGATTTTGGCGACTTGAACGGAGTTATGTGATTGTAACTATGAACTGCAGCATGGTTACAATGCGGTACTCTATTTAAGTAACTTGGAGTCCTAGTCTTGATTCATTTCCTTGTTTTATGATCATTATATTACCTTGCTTCTCTCGATTTCATTGCTTACCAGTTTATGTTTTATCGCAAGTTGAATCTTGTTTATCATGCTGATCCTCTTCGGTGTCTTGGTTTCAGGATCATGGCAGATAGAGAACTGCGATCGTACCAGAGGCATATTGATGACGCCGCATTCCTTGGAGTAATTCGTGGGATGCTGGAGAACCAGAAGCGGCAAACCGAGCTGAACCAGCGGCAAGCCGAAGCTTTTCAGGAAGGTTTGAGGACAGTCCAGTAGTCCATAAATACTGTTGCAGCCAAACCAGTACAGCGTGTGGGCACCGTGGCGGATTTCAGGAGACTTGGTCCGTCCACTTTCACTGGTTTGGGGGAGCCGTTGCCAGCAGAGCAGTGGCTAGTCGATACGGAGAATCTGCTCATTGCAGCACAGATTCCGAAAGACCAGAGAGTGGATGTTGTACGTATCCAATTGGTGGATTATGCCGTGAGTGGTGGCTTATGGAAGAGACCCGTTTGCTCAAGCCGGTCAGTTGGGCAACTTTCTCGCAGAGTTTCTTGGAGAAGTTCTTTCCGCGGACTGCCCGAGAAGAAATGGAAGAAAGATTTATCGGTCTGAAGTAGAATGGCAGATCCATGGACGTGCATGCAGCTGAGTGGACACGGCTCAGCTGATTCGTGGGACCTTTGGTTGCCAAAGAAGCTGATAGGGCACGAAGGTTCATACGCAGTTTGGACATGGAAATCTAGAGGCACATTATATCTCTGGGATTGACCACTTTCTCGCAAGTTCTTAAAGTAGCTAGAGAGCAGCAGAGCTTATCAATGAAGACAGGGGGTACGCAGCAGCAGGCAGTTGTGTTACGGAAGCCGGCGTTTACGCCGAACCGAGCCCCTCAGGCATGGCATTGTACCGATGAAGAAGCCAGTCGTGCCCGAGATGAAAGGAAGAACGTTTTGTGGTTACTGCCATCTGCCCGGACACGTGCAGAAGGATTGTCGAAGGAGGCTTGGACTCTGTTTGGTTTGTGAATCAGCGGATCATACTATCGATGCTTGTCCGTCGAAGCTTCGTTTGAAGGATGATGCTCAGAAGCCACCGCAGAGGTTAATTCAGGGGCAGAAGCAGATAACTCATGGGCCTAATCAAGCTCGAGCCTTTACTCTGACGGCCGAAGAGGCCAAGGCTTCAGATGAAGTTGTTTCAGGTATCCTACTTGTTCATGATTTTTCTGTATTAGCATTATTCAATTCTGGTGTATCCCATTGTTTTATGTCATCCAAGTTTATTGCTGCACACTTGATTGCTTGCACGACCCTGTCTTGTTGTTGGGACATACACACTGGAAACGGGAAGATCATATCTAGTAGTGAGTGTAAGGATTGTTCAGTTGTTATTTGCGGACGAGAGTTCTTTGCAGATTTCTTGCTGATCGATGCTGGCAGTTATGATATTGTCTTGGGAATGGACTTTCTCGGCACTTTCCACGCTCACATTGATTGTAGAGCAAAGAAAGTGATTTTCCAGATTTCCGGACATCCGGAGTTTGTTTTTGCTGGAGGTAGCAGTTCTGTCGGGCCAATTGAGTTTAGGGCTAGGCCGACAGGCGCCGTTCTTTCGTCGATGGAAGTTGATAAGGATGAAGCGCCAGCTATAGTTCGAGAGTTCATGGACGTGTTCGAAGACATCTCGGGTTTACCACCAAAACGAGATGTGGAGTTCGCGATCGATCTTGTTCCTGGTGCAGCGCCAATCTCAAAGACGTACTATCCAATGGCACTAGTGGAGTTGGAAGAAGTAAAGAAGCAGGTTACCAAATTGCTAGAGAAGGGTTGGATTCGCAGCAGCAATTCACCCTGGGGGGCTCCAGTTCTTCTAGTCAAGAAGAAAGATGGCACAAAGAGGATGTGCATCGATTATCGAGAATTGAACCGGGTGACTATTAAGAACAAGTACCCGATCCCTCGCATTGGCGAATTATTCGAGCAACTCAATAGCGCGGGGGTATTCTCGAAGCTGGATTTGCGGTCCGGATATCACCAAGTTCGAGTTAAATCATAAGATATTTGCAAGACTGCGTTCCGAACTCGATATGGACATTACGAGTATTTAGTAATGCCGTTCGGAGTCACGAACGTACCTGTAACATTTCAAAAAACATAAAATATTATTTTTGGAATTTAATATTAAAATAATATTTTTCCCGAAAACTACCCGATTTGCGAAATTGGGGTTTTCGAAAAAGGGTATAAATATACCAATAATTGCGAAATAAATGAAAATTAAAATGATTTATTCATTTAATAATATATTTATAGGATTTGGCATTTTTAAAAGTTATTATATGCAATTTTGGTAAAAACCGATTAGTGCACTGCTAATCGCGATTAAGCTAAATCCGCATTTCTACAGTTTTTCATGGCCAGTGCACCATGACATGTTTCATTTGGTTACATGTTATTTTGTTTGTGGTTTTATATGGGTGTATGTGTTTTTGGTGAGAAAAAGAAAAGGGAAAAAAGGAAAAGTCAAAGAGAGACATAATGAGTGGTTAGGTATACTTTGGAGAGAGAAGAGAGAGTATTAGTGAGAGAGGGGGGGCTACTGCCCAAATTCAATCCCCCACCATTTTCATCACCCTCTTCATCTTGCTCAACTCCACCACCCTCCACTTAAACCCTAGATCTATCTCCAATGGATCCCCAAAAACCTAAACTCTTTTCACTAAAATTTATCCCCATCTTCTCCTCTACACGATGAACCGAGCAAAGTGGGATTTTGACGACGTTGGGAAGTTAGTGCTGCCTTGAGTGGACTAGATGAGGTATAATTTCTTCCCTTTAGATTAGTTTTGTATGATATCATGTTTTGGATGTCGTTTAATGAGGTTGCTGACCTGCTGTGACCCCGAGCATTCACTGGGAAAACAAACAGTATCATAGTGTTGTACTGGTAACCCTAGGTGACCATCTAAAACCCTACCCCTTCCCACCGGTCATGTGCCGGCGACCATGGAGACAAATCCGGCGACCCCGGGTGTATAGATGAGTTAGGGTGTGGGATTTGTAGAGTAGTTACCTGGAGGTGTTTAAGGGGGTTTGGTTCTACTTGATTTTTCTGTAAATCTATAGGTGAAATCTGGGGACAATGGTGAGTGTTTACATGACTATGGTAACACGATTCATGACCTGAGCCATAGAGCTGAACCCGTTGCACGAACTCAGGAATTGACCCATATCAGTTTTGTGACTTTTAGTGTGCCTATAGGGTATCTGGAGCAACCCAGGGAATTACTAAGGCAACCAAACAATACTAGTGGCCCAGATATACTACTAGGAGACCTCTCTAACCTGATGAACCCTAACAGAGACCCCCTGGCCGGCGAGCTCGAATTTTAGGAGGAAGTGGCCGGCCACTTGGTGAAGGTAGGGGCCTAGGTTGGTTCAGTAGCTCACATATACCTTATACATCACCCTAAACTTGTTTGCTTGGATTTATTTGACCTGAGTCAAAATCTGGGAACACTTATGTGTGATTTAGGATATGTTTTCCGTATTTTGAATGATGAGTTTTGATATTTGGGTTCGTTTTTGGTTGTCGCATGTTTGTACATCGACAACAAGGGTTGTTTGATTGATTTTGTACGCATATGCTATAGGTTCTAACCTACGAGCAATACTTGTGCCGTTTTGGTTTTCCGCCTTAATTTTAATATCGTTACGATATGTGTTGTTATTGTAGGTACCTTCGCGTGGATTCCGAAGCGACGGAGCGAAGCGTCATCAACTTCGGCGAGCGAGGACTACAGTGAGTAGATCTATATCTACCGGGGAAGTCGGGTGGATAGCGTATAGCACCCCCGCAAACTTTTGATGGAAAACCGATTTATAGAATATGGTTAGGAAACCTAGATTAGGAAACTAGGGTTAGAATGAGATAGCTATGAAACCATAGTAGAAACTAGAAGATAATTAGAAGTGATATGTTACTACTATCGTAGGACGACGTTTAGCGATATTACCGTTTAGGGTACTGTAAGAATGGATAGTCGATACAGATGCGTCATCCGAACCATACCTTTTTCTAAATCGAAGAATCGTATGTACCTTTTAAGTATATACCTTGAGAGATGTTACGGATTTTCAAATGATATCTCTTTCTTAAAAACGCCGTAACCCCTATTTTCAAAACTACGATTCGCTTCTTTAAAAATCCGATTGTATGGTTCAGATGTGTATGTTAGATTAGATACTTATACTTGTAATGATAGAATGTTTATGCAATTCGATTTGATAGGTGATTTAAATGCGATGAAAGAATATAAGACTGATATGATGACATGATGATATGATGGTATACGGATGAGAGTCGATTGAGTTGATTTATACCCTGCCGGTCCCCTAATATGAGATTATTGCGGATGTGAACCGGGACATAGGCACATAGATATACATACATTTATAGCGTGTTGTGAATCATGGATGATAGGCCGTATGTGATATTAGGCCGTACCCTCTTTTGTCGTATAGGATGATAGGATCCCTATTAGTATAATGCCGCCGCACGATAATATTCCGTGCATGATGAGTTTGACTTGATGATTGATCCTTACCCTTGACTAGAGGTTGCCGTACGATGGATTATACCGTACGCGATGTTACTGGGCTAGATGCCGATTGATAGATTCACCGACTCGTACATATGATAGTTACGTATACTTTATCGCTTTTAGCTGATGATTTACCTTATGCTGCATTCATAAAATTATTATTGCATCGCATATACCTGTGATAGTACACCTGCACCATTATCGATGATGCGTATGTCACACGTACACAGTTTATAGGCTCACACACTTCATCATCGATAATTGTCATGTCACTACACAGTAAGATTGCTGCATCATGATATGAATCTTCGCATAACCTGCTTGCACATATACATTGATACATTCATACTTGCGGATATACACATTTGTATATCCATATTCGTGCACATATACATTAATACATTCATACTTGCGGATATACACATTTGTATATCCATATTTGTGCACACATACATTGGTACATCTATACTTGCGCATATATATATTGTACTACATAGATAACTGGTTTTATTGTAAAATCGGGAACCGCGTGTTATATTTTAGAAACTGGAATCATTTTAAAAAAGCGGTTTTCCCTTAATATGTCATGTCACTATTCCGCATTGCATGATACACGATATGCTTACATTTCTATTATATATCGCATACATCATGCTCTATTATTGTACGCATTGAGATATGCTGTTTTCATGAGATTTCTGGATTTGAGAACCGTGGACATTTTAAAAGAGATTATGTGTTGTTTTAAAAAAAACCCGGTTTCTCTTGTTATGATATTTCAGTGCGTTCACCATGTGTTTTCTCGGTTCTGAGAGCGACATGTGAGACCCGATTCGAGGAGGCGGATGAGGCCGATTGCGGGTACATGGTGGACCCGGTATGGTACCCCGGGGCGAGAACGAATCACTGTGCAGTAGACGGTGAGCCTGGCAGAGGGACTACTACCTACCGGTGATAGTATTTGGGCTCGGCGGATATCCGGAGGATACCAACCGGAGTCGAGAGATGATATGGGCCGATCCGGACTGACGGAGCCCGTGGGCCGATCCGGACTGACGGAGCCCGATATATGAAGATTTACGTGCCGATGCTGGGCACAGTTTTCATGATGTTTTCGAGTGTCGATACTAGGCACTCAGGTTCCATGATTTTGATGTGTACGGAGGGACACCGTTGATATATATATCCTCATACTTTCATGCACACTCATTTACGATATTTACGTGCATACAGACATTGATTATATGGGTGGACGAGATCCACATGCATACATACCTTAATTTTGGTTGGACGAGATCCATATACATGCATTGATTATTACTGCTGGATGTTATCCACATGCATATAGGTATTGACTACCTTGTTTGCACATATACAGACCCGGTCACCCTAGATATCATAGTATTACCTTATGATATAGTTGACCTAGGAGTCGTTGTTTATTCGATTTCTACTTGTAGATATATTTCTATTCACGAGTTGGCAACTCACCCCCGTTGTGCCACGGATCTTGCAGGTTGACCGCGTGGATCAGTAGCGGCATCGTTGGCACACAGTTTTCTTTGGGTGTTTTGCAGTGGTAGGTGGGACATTTGTATCATACCCACTCTTGTATTACATTTCATATTGTATCTAGTTAACTCTATCAATCAATCAAAATTTGTGATTTGTATAAGTAATGAGACTTAGTGAGACTGTGGTTACGAGACTTAGAGCGAGGGGTTTCCGCTACTTGTGAGTTATATGTCTTGCTTTTCTTTACCTCTTTGTGATGATCTTCGCCGTTGGGCGTCGTATACTTATTTATATCGTCTTGCGTGGTTATGATCCGCCGTTTGGCGAAGAGCTAGCTCCCGCTTGGGGATATCATTATCATTACTATGTATTTGTTGTTTTGGATCAAAATATACAAAGAAGGTGCTGCCAAAATTTTTAAAAGACGAAACATGTTTTCAAACTAGTAAACTTCACTTGCATCATTCATGTTTCTTGTCTATGCATTAAGAAACCTTGATTTCATTATACCTTTATTTAAAACCTCACCTCCTTTATTTTTCTTAAAAGGTTTAGATTTCTGGGTTTCAGCATACTTGAATTCCGTTACGCGTTTAGACGTTGCATGATTCAAGTGTTGGTCACGACCTAATTTTTCGAGTCGTGACAGCACCGGCGATATTCATGGACTTGATGAACCGAATCTTTTCATCGTTCTTGGACCAGTTTATTGTGGTGTTTATTGATGATATTCCGGTGTATTCTAAGGGCCTAGAAGAGCATGCAGAACACTTGAAGATCGCATTACAAACATTGAGGCGTGAAAGATTGTATGCAAAGATGAGCAAGTGCGAGTTTTAGCTTGAAGAAGTGAAGTTTTTGGGGCATGTCGTATCCGGAGATGGAATCGCCATTGACCCTGAGAAGATTACAGCAGTTCAAGATTGGCCGATTCTGAGGAATGTAGCGGAGATCAGAAGTTTTCTGGGACTTGCAGGATACTACAGAAGATTCATGGAAAATTTTGGTCGATTGGCTGAGCCTTTGACCAAACTTACGCGAAAGAAGGTACCATTCGTATGGACGGATAGTTGTGCATCAGGTTTTGAGGCGTTGAAATAAATATTGATAACCGCTCCTATTTTGACCGTACCAGACAATTCCGGAGGATTGGTGATTCACAGCGACGCATCTAGGAAAGGTTTGGGATGCGTTTTGATGCGGCATGGGAAGGTTATAGCCTACGCATCGAGACAGTTGAAGACCCATGAGAAGAATTACCCAACTTATGATTTGGAACTTGCAGCAGTGATTTTCGCTTTGAAGATTTGGAGACACTACTTATTTGGGCAAAAGGGTCGAAGTATTCACCGATCACAAAAGCCTAAAGTACGTGTTCATACAGAAAGAGCTCAACATGAGACAGCGCAGATGGTTGGAGCTGATGGCTGACTATGATCTTGATCTTAAGTACCATCCAGGGAAAGTTAATGTAGTGTCGGATGCGCTTAGACGGTTGCCAGCAATTCGGATGTTGACTGCACAGAAGGAGCTTATCGAAGATTTTCGGAGATTCGAGTTGGAGATCGTGCCACCGCATTCTTCGGGACAGTTGATGCAGCTGCAAGTACAGTCGTCATTAATCGATAACATTAAAACAGCGCAGTCACAGAACCCAAGATTGCAGAAGTTTCAAGAACAGGTTGAAGCGGGACTTCGAACGGACTTGTTGATTCATGAAGATGGTTCGTTGCGATATGGTAGCCATTTGTGTGTGCCGAAAGAAGACATTCGTGAAGAAGTTATGAAGGAGGCACACAGTTCCTCATATTCTGTACATCCAGGAGGCACAAAGATATAACGTGATCTACGACAGCATTTCTGGTGGGAAGGCATGAAAAGGGAGATCGCCCGCTTTGGAGCGAAGTGCTTGGTGTGTCAGCAAGTTAAACCTGAACATCAAAGAGTAGCTGGTTTATTGCAACCACTTCCGATTCCTCAGTGGAAGTGGGAACATATAACTATGGATTTCGTGACAGCTTTACCGCGGAGTCCAAAGGGTAACAATGCAGTTTGGGTGATTGTTGATCGATTGACAAAGGCGGCTCATTTCATACCGTTTCGAGTTGGTTAGTCGACGAAAGCGTTAGCAGAACGGTACATGCAGGAGATTGTGAGATTGCATGGAGTACCTGTAACCATCGTTTCCGATTGTGATACTCGATTCTTATCACACTTCTGGAGGAGTTTACAGGAAAGTTTAGGGACGCGATTGAAGTTTAGCACCGCTTATCATCCTCAGACAGATGGTCAGTCGAAGAGAACGGTCCAAACTCTTGAAGATATGTTGAGAGCTTGGATGTTAGACTTCAAGGGTTCATGGGAGGATCATCTACACTTGGTGGAGTTTTCGTATAATAACAGCTTTCAGGCGACTATTCAGATGGCTCTATTCGAAGCGTTTTATGGTCGCAAGTGTCGCTCACCCGTCTGTTGGGACGATGTTGGAGAACAAAGATTGTTGGGACCAAATTTGATCGTGCAAACAGTGGAGAAGATTAATACTATCCGAAATCACATAAAGGCAGCACAGGATCGGCAGAAGAGTTGGGCAGATATATCGAGAAGACCTCTAGAGTTTGCTGTTGGTGATCTTGTATTCTTGAAGATATCACCGACTAGAGGAGTGATTCGTTTTGGGAGTCGAGGCAAGCTTAGTCCTCGATTCGTAGGGCCTTTCGAGATTATGGAGCGTGTTAGAGAAGTGGCTTATCGATTGACCTTACCACCATCTTTGGCGAATGTTCATGACGTGTTTCATGTATCTCAACTCCGTAAGTATGTTCGAGATGAGATGCACGTGCTAGATCTTTCGGAGCTGACTGTAAGGGATGATTTGACCTATGAAGAACGACCGATGTCGATTGTTGATCGAAGAGAAAAGGTCCTCAAGAACAAGATTATCCCGCTCGTATTTGTTTCATAGGGAAATCGCTCGCACGGAGAATCGACTTGGGAACGAGAAGACGAGATTCGATAGAAATTTCCACACCTCTTCTCGTAGATTCATATTTGTTTATCTTTTCTTGTTTCGGGAATTTCGAGGACGAAATTCTTTTTGTAGTTGGGTATAATGTAACACCCTAGTTCATTTATACTAGTTCAATTTTTGGGTATTTCTTTATTTGTGGCTATTCTTGATTTATTGTTGTTTTTTGTGTGAATAGTATAATTGGTATCTGTATTTGCATCCGACCCGACCCGCATGCTGGAAACCTGTATTGATTCCTATTTATGATTTATCCCGGCTAATTATGAGAATCCGTACACTTTCATGTTGTATATTCTGCATACTTGCATTATATCGAGCATCTGCATTTTTTTTAATAAAACAAGTAAGTCAAATAAAATATTTTAAAAATATCCAGCATAGCCTGCATCATACCCCTGACCCTGTGGTAGCATCCGTATATCGTGTTCTCGTCCCGTTCAGTGAAACGGACCTGTTTGGATCGCTACGTGCACGCCACGTGCATCCGTTCTTGGGGGTATGCATTTTCGTTACTCGGTTATCCTATTTTGGTTTTGGTTAACACGTATGTTATTCGTATTTTCAAACCGTAATTTTAGACCCGACCCGAACGTATTTTGGAATATTTTTGTATTAGCCAAAAAACTCAAATATTATCAATATTATATTCTTTACCTACTTCTAACTGGTAATATACATTTATAACTAAATATATATTTTCAAATATTCTAAAAAATTCAAATCTCAGTCTCTCTCAGTCTCTCTCTTATACATATATTATTTAATATTCTCTTTTATATTTTAACCCCATACACAGACGTCTCTCTCTCCTTCTTCTCAAAATTTCTTTTCCCCGACTCATCAGAGAACTCAACCTATGCTCACGCTCACCCATGTCCTGCCCTCGTCGCCGTCCATCCCAGCCCCGCCTTCACTACCACCCTCACCCTAGAATTCTTCTCCACCTACTCGACCACCTCCTCCTCACTTCCATCACCTTCGCGACGACCCACGACCGTGAGGAAACCCACGCTTGTCCCAGCCTCGTCGTCGTGGCCCCCTTGCCGTCGCCACCTCAACGCCCTCGTCACCACGACCTCCTCCTTCCATCTCTCTCCTTCACCTTCGACTACAACCCCGAGCCCCGACCACGAAACCCACTGCAACCCATCACCCGAGCACCCCTGCACACCTTGCCACCGGAGCTCCGACCACTTCGTCGTCGCCTCCACGCCCTCTCCACCACCTCTCCTCCTCTCCCCTCTCTCCAAACACCCCAGACCTTTTTCCCTGCTCTAAGCTCGATCCCCGACTTCAAGAACCGTGATCCACTGCCTTGCTGGAAAACCCTTGCCTGCATCCTCGCCATCGACGGCCCATCGTCGACGTCACCCCTCGCCTTCCTCTCTGATCCCAGTGCACCAAACTCATATCCTTCTTCTTCTTCTTCTTCTTCTCTTTCTTCTTCTTGATTCTTGCTTTTTCAGGTGATCGCCGGAGCCGTGCCGTCGCCGACGATCCGAGCAACCCAGTGGACATCCCCAGATAGCGTGGTCGCGTTCTTGCTTCGCCTAGTTCTATTCTGTACATCGTGTGTGCATTGCGACGTTTACCAGACGTCGAACGCAGCGTACGCATCCCGTCGTGAGATCCGATCAGGCAAGTTTATCTTGCGACATGCTATATTATTATATCTGCATCCATATTAATAATAATATTACATGATCATTGCATTGTGCATCCCTGTTACTATTTTACGATACCAGTTCACATCCGTATCATTTATTACATATCTAGTCGCAGGCAAGTTTATCTTGCTACATGCTATGATACATATTTTGCATCCATATGAATAAAAATATCACATATTTACTGCATGGTACATCCATGTTACTGTTTTACAGTGTTCCGATACCCGTACGCATCCATATCATTAATTACATATCTGGTTGCATGCAAGTAGCTTGATACAGGCTATATTATTATACTCGCATCTATATTAATAAGAATATTGCATGTTTATGGTATTGTGTATCCATGTTACAGTTTTACCGTTTTCCGATATCCGTTTGCATCCGTATCATTTATTATATATCTAGCTGCATGCCAGATCACATTATTTCATGTTACTGTTATATTAACACCCCATGCTTGATCATGTGCATCATGCGTAGTCATGGAGTTGTAGACGTAATCCCTGATAGATATTTGTACATCCGTGTTTTATTGTGTATCTGTACTTTTATCGTGCACCCGTACTTGCTACAGTTTTATTATGAGTATCTGTTTGATACCTGTGCACTACCTATCATGACCTGATATACCACTACTTGACATATTACCTGATCCTGTTTCTAATGCCGACAATCCTGACATGTTGTCCTGACGGACGTATCATGTTGTCTGCATAGACAAACCTGTATCTGCTTGATCCTGTGTTGGCATTAGCTCCAGATTTATCAATACCTTACTTGAACACATAATTTGGGGTAAGAAAAAATCAATGATGAAATCTGACTTGTAACTCAACAGTTCGACGCTTATACTGATCAGTTTTGGGGGCTAGGCCAGTCCCGGGATGATGATGCTGACATCATTCATCTGTACATGTTTTCTGTTTTGTGCTTAGCTGCACGTCTCGATTTCAGCCCGAGAATCTGGACCGTGGTCCCGGGCATGCACGGGATACTATTGAGTTATATCGACGATTCATTAAATTGATTTCAAAAACTTGAGAGTAATTAACCCAGTAGCTTAGTTCAGATTACTCACCGCACGTCACATGTGCTTATACACTTCACTATTCTATATTCGTGTTACTGTTATACCCTTATTGCTGTTCATACTCATGCCTGCATATCTTGTTACCTTCTTATTATATTTTATTGTTTGATATTATGACGCACTGACGTCTAGGTTTTGCATGGCCCATATCCTCTGTCTCTTTCGCAAGCTGATCAGGAGTATTTCCGCCGTCAGGCCGAGCAGTGAGAATCCTGTTAGTATCTAATTTAGTTTAGTTTTATTTCCATACTTTCATTTCCTGATGTGAGCCTGTATTTGGGACGTACTTTCCAGATATTATTGCTTATTGGATTTATTGCTTCCGCATTTATATTTCTTGACTCGTTTATTCTAGCAGATGGACATGTATTAAATAGTTTTATATTTTTTTCCTGTTCTTGATATCTTATATACAGCCGTAATGTGACTGTGGAGAGATGTTTCCTAACCACAGGTAACATGGTTGGCTCTGTCACGTGCCGATCTTAGCACACTTTAAGAAGCAGGGCGTGACAGAATGATACCTCTCTTCAATGCAGAGACGCTTTTTATTAAGTGAACCAGCACTACGGAAGCTTGAGAACTCCGTGATCGGGTCCGGTTCGTTCCGAAAAACAAAACCGTACAGTTTCGTTTAGAACGAACAATACCATCTGTGTTAGCCAAGAAGAAACTAAATCGAAGCTTTGCAAGATAGAAATAACTATAGTAGAGAGGAATTTTTGTTGGATAAATATAACTTTGTAATTTATTCTCTTCATTATCCAAAAGATGAAGAAGATTTTTTTTTTTTTTGATAAATATAACTTTGTAATCTATCATATATCCTAAGAGACATGCATAAATATCTAGATGTATGATTGATCTGTTTGCTTATCTTGTGGCTAAAGAAGAGAATAAATTTCAAATGGATAGTGAAAAATATCACTCTTCTTGGTTTATTTATACCAAGGAAAAAACAAAGCCAGTTGTGAGACGGAGGTCCATCTCCCATCTCCCAAGTCCCAAATAATGGGGGATCATTTGTCAAGACACATAAAAAAGCAGAGGAAGTGGGATGTTCGAGCATGGTCTCTAAAAGCTTCCAGCTTTTTCTCTTGTCGGATTTTTGTCGAATAAAAGTCTGCTTTATCTTTTATATGTGTTTTCGGATCCAGAACTCTCCAGCATACAAAAATGTGATTTCTAAGATTTTAGGTGAAAATGCAAATGAAACCGTGTAATTTGGGTCTCAATGAGATTTACAGAAAATACATTGAGGATCGATCAGCTTGCAGCCAAAAAACATAGAGCACAGCACATAATAGATAGTGTATGGCTCTTTTGTGCAGAAGACAGGTCTATGTATGAGCTTTAAACAGAAGCCTCATGGACTTTGAAAGAAAACAGCACTAAAACATGAAGAGATCTCCAACATACACAAGGAAATAAATACTGCTTATCATCCAACTGAGGTAGCGCTATGTCCCAGTAAACGTGAATGGTTCAAAAGGATACAAAAACATGCAACCGCCACTCAAGAACAGATGCAACCGCCGAGATCAGGTTATATCGAACAAGGCAACATCATACTGTACTTATGTCAATATAAAGATTGAGTTTTTCCAACTGCAGAACACACATGTCGCAATCTGCGCTAACAAGGGACAACAACTATGGAACCCCCCCAACTCAAGCCTAGCAAACATAATTAAAATACCATCACTAAGACTTCCCTACAAATATATGCATCCCCAATTGCAAGTAAAACGAGATGTTATGGATATTGTTAGCACAAAGCAGCATGCCTTGAGAGGAATGGTAGATGCCTGCACTACCAATTTCCTGAAGTTGCAGCTTTAACGGCTAACGACCGCTAAAATAAACGATAAAGAACAAGCAAGACATGCATAACAAAAATAGAATTCAATATTTCCTTATCCTAAAGTTGAACAGTAACAAGATCAAAATCTTTTTACCAAGGAAGAGTCCTTCAATACAACCTCAAGCTAGTTCCAAAGCAGGAAGTCTAGGTTCCATGGGACAAAATAGATTTGCAGTAATAAGAAAAGGCTGCAGACATCATAAGCCTTCCACCATATTATCTTTCTCAAGGCAGAAGTCTCAAGCAATTGCAGAGTCAAGTGGTAAGAGTTACAGGTGTAGGTAGCCAACACTTCCAGGGTTCAAGCAGAGCACGTGAGGCCATGACAGATGATTCATGATGAGAGAGATATTCTACGATGTCACATAACTGCTCCAAGGCGACACAAATGACATGAGATAAGAGGCCGCATGGAAAGGCTGAGCTACATCTCTTAAACTAGGGTTGTTAAGTCTCTGGGTACTCATAGAAAGCCTTCGCTAACCATGGTAGCACACTCCATATTCCTATGAAGAATAAACAGTACAAATGGCATGGCTGGTCTAACCAAATGTGCAAGAGTTTTATCAGGTAAAATAAAGATAATGTTATGTTTTTAGAGGAAACAACCATCCGTTTGCTCTGCTAATATATCTTCTATGATTATGTCACCCCTCTCAACTAGCAACTAGTTAGGCCATATGTGCACATATCTGCGCCTCTTCAAGACATCTCAATAAGTTATGATTCTCTCACACTATTTCATAATGCAGCTTCCTCCATCTTAGAGATGCACCCATTTCCTGTTTTGCCTAAAAGAGTCTTATCGATTATATGTCTCCACAATTTCATTTTTGATCACTAAGTTCCTCAGTTGTCCGGCATTCTATCTGAAAATGACTTGTAAACTTTATTATGACCATCCCTCATTGGTTGTACGCGTATTCCATTATCAAGAAGTGTATCCACAGCCTCTTGTACCAATTTTTCCTGACACATTACTAATTCTCCTGGCGTAGACCTACTTGTTGCTAATAGATCGGTAAGAGTATTGTTACGATAGATAACTCTTCTATAGAGTTCATTAATATCTGAACTCATTTGTTTACCCCCATCTATCTGAATGATTGGTCTCAACTCGGGAGGCAGGACTGGTAATAGGCACAAAACCATCCATTCGGGTTCTACATTTGTTCGAAGAATCCTCGGGGCTAGATGGAATCCTCGGGACCAATGAAGCGTTCCTGGTCCTATAGAACTGTCTGTCCAACCTCATGAATTTATATGCAATGATTGTTTATAGTCCAGAGGCATATCCAATTCATCATTCAACTTTGATTCTAAAACCCACCTCCTTTTCGAACTCACAATCATTACAGAGCAACCTAAAAAAAAGAATGTACAGTAAAATTGTAGCAAAAAAACAGTGAAAAAACAAGAAAAATATGCGGAGAACCCTAAGAGATCAGGTAGCCACCCAACACTAACCACCAGCAGGCGGTCGGACAGGCTGGGTCTCAAGGAAAATAAATGGACACAACCTCGGGTTTATACATTAGGTCTATTCCCAGCCATATTCAAGTGCATAGGCTATTAATTTCCACTGTACTGTCTACCCTACAATAATCCACAAGTATTGATAAAAGATGAGAAACCGTTGAATAATTTAAAATATTTACTTTTTGTAATGAGGTACATTTTTTATTGTTGAGGTAGCCTTCAATATTCCAGATTATCAAGTGATTGTTTAAATATTAGCCCTTCATTGTTGAAACATCTTTAGATGCCTAGTTCAAGTCGCATCAAAGTCCTGTTCACTTACATTACCTAGCATACAGGCAAGAGACAGGTGCATCACCTCGTGCCTCCGGTGATTGTCTCTAATCGCCTCTCACAACAATGCCTATGCAAAAATAATTACGAAATACAATCATGATATTAAATACTAATTCAGGCACATATAATTATCATAATAGCGCAACACAGTTATCCCAGTCTCACTGTATTTCCCCAAGGACAATAATAGAGGAAGGTAATTTAATAAAGGCCTTCTGCAACCCAACAATTGGCAACAAATCTCGATAAAAGGTATGTTGATACTAATAATATACAGGGTGTCAACATGTTTTACATCTCGAATTTGACGATACAAAGAGAGCTTATGAATTATGATAGCATTAATATGAAAATGTCATCAGTTGCACAACAGAAACCAACATCTATGACCAACAAAATTCACATTGTTAGGGAGTGTCTAAACACTGAAATGTATATTTCCCAAGAGATAGCACCCGCACAATACAAATGTTAAGATCTAAACATACAGCATGTTCTACAACAAGATATTAATAAGGAGTCTGTTTTTACATTTCCATAAATAGGCAAAATTAATAACGGGAAATATCTAAATTTAACATAAATAGATTGCCTGCACCAAAGTATTGGATGTGGGTTGAAGGAACTGAAAGTCCATCTTATGATCTCTCTCGCCTTTCTGGTGAGCGCCTTGCTAGGGAGCTCTCTTGCATTTCTGGTGAGCGCGTTGCTGGGGAGCTCTCTTGCCTTTCTGGTGAGTGCCTTGCTGGGGAGCTCTTTCTCCTTTCTGATGAGCGCCCTGCTTGGGAGCTCTCTCTCCTTTCTAGTGAGCGCCTTGCAGGAGAACGGCTGCGACTGCAATTAACAAATTATAGCAAAACATTCTTAAAACAGAAGAGGCGGACCATTAAAAAAAATAAGATTATGGCTTTGATCCCACCTGCGGCTATGGCGTCTCTCGTAAGCAGGACTTTCACGGTTGTGATGTCTCTCGTAAGCAGGGCTTTCGGCTATTCCATAATCAGGCTTGTTATTATATGGGCTAGGGCCACGGCCATAATCAGGGCTACCCCTCTTTTCAGGCTTGTTATTATATGGGCTAGGGCCACGGCCATAATCAGGGCTAGCTCTCTCCATGCCTCTTCCATAAGGACTTGCAGATCGCCCATGGTCACGGCTTCTCCTTTCTGGGGACCTATCTCTTCCTCTCCTCTCTGAGTTATGCCCATTTCCTCTATCATCGTCATCTCGAACAGCATATTCGACTGATATAACCCGATCCATCAACTTGCTGCATATTCAGAGTAAAATAAGTGGAAAATTTAAAAGGCACTGCAAGTATATGCAGAAAATACCCCAAACAAGAAAAATAAGATGAAAATAAAAAATATACATGTCCAGTAACATGAAAGATGTTCTCAGAATATATTGGATTCGCACCAAAGACATCAAAGTTGCAAAGAACATACAACTGAAATCATAGGGCAACCATGGTATAGATACTAATAGAGACAAAGATAAAGAAAAATGCCAAGGGAGATTTCTAAATCATAACCATGACAAGCATCGGAAGGTTAGAATTAACATTATCATTCGCAGGATATTATGTGCACATCACATGTCATGAACAACATATACAGAGACATATGTAAAAGAAAGGTGTACAATACAAATTATTCCCAGAACAAGGTCCAAAACACATCAACAAAAATGTGTAATATAGGATAGAAACTATTTCCAGAGAAACGCATCAATCCTTCCTTCCACCACAGTAGTATGTTTAGCAATAAAAGGATGTCAGAACCTACACGAAATATAAACATCTTATGGGGACAAAAAAGGTATCTTGATCATAGGCGAATGCCAGTGCGCTTGCGTCCGCGAGCGCGCACATGCGCGCGCGCGCGCGTGTGTGTGTGAGAGAGAGAGAGAGGGAGAGAGAGAGATTTTAGGTGCAGCCATTTGTTATATTTGTTATATAAAGCACTGGTTCAAGCTTTTTAGCTTGATTCAAGCTTTTATTCTTTCCAAATTTGCCCCTCATACTTTGTTCAATGTCAATTTTGTCCTCACCATCAAATCATCCTCAAAATTATCATTAGCCCCTCCTTGGGCTTTAGCATTGTATCCGATCCCTCAGCTTTTATTATGGGGTAATTTTATGCAGCCCCTTTTGGGGCTTTAAATTTGTATTTGTCCTTAAGCTTTCATTATCGGCTCATCCTAATCTTTCTTTGTTTACCATTAACAACAGGATGCAAAATATATTCGATAAGATTTCATAGCTTATATTATGAATTTGTCTTAATATATCAATGTTTTCATTAAAGAATATGCTTCATATATATTCCAATGTATAACAACTTATCCATCTTATATTTCTTTTCATATTTCATATGGATATAGTTGTTCAAAAAACTAATTTATATGTGTAACCTTTTCATTTCTACTAAAATCTCATAGCATTGTAATTTATGCATGCTATTTGGTTTAAGTTTTTTCTCCAAAAAATAATGATGTCTAAAAAAGGATTTAAAATATTAATAATGCTTGATTTTTTTTTCCTTTTCTTGGTATAAAAAGAAATGACATCTCCATTTCAACAATTCGATCGACTTGGGTATTTTTAAATGTGATTTAGCATTCTTTGAATACATGCAGAAAATGAATAAATGAGCAAATTCAAAATGACTTTGAGAAAATTGTTTTCAAAGTAAATGAAGAAAAGCTGATCATTTTGCAATAGCATATTTCTTTAATTCTAGGGCAATTTTTGGTGCACGTGCATGACACGGGAATATATATAGGCTTATTTTTAAGAAACTCGGTTGTAGTTTCCGCATTTTCCACAAAACTACCATGTACTTCCAAAATGACGAAAAACCACCCATTTTAACGCTCAATTTTAACACCGTTTGTGCCACGTTGGCACCATGTCGGCGCCACGTCAACAAACTTGCCACGACAGCAAAAAAATTAAAAACCTCAAAATACCCTCATCTAATCCTAACCAATTTCTAAAAAGTTCAAAATTTAAAAAAAAACTAAAAAAAAAACTTCCGGCCATCACCACCCTCAACCTCCTTCCTCTGCCGCCCCCTCCTCCTTGCTCTCCTCCTTGACCATCACCACTCCACCATCTTCTTCTTCATCTCACCGCAACCTCCCCCGATCACCACCACCTCCCCAACCTCCTCCATCCCCGATCACCACCACCATCACCTCGCGGCCCACCACCACCATCATCACCATCACCAACCCACCCCCATATCTTCTTCATCCCACCACCAACATCACCATCCCACCACCACCATTTTCTTCATCACCACCACCACTCCATCACCCACCTTCTTCTTGTTCCCATCCTCTCCCCCGACCACCACCTAGAACCACACCCTCGACCGACCTCCCCCTCCATCATCATCAATCTTCTTCTTCTTCTTCCCCCCTCTCCCCTACCCTCCTCCCGACCTCCCGTCTCCACAGCCCCCACACTCCGCCGCCTCAACCCGCCTCCTCCCTCTGCCGCCCCAAAACCGTCTCCTCCCTCCGTCGCCCACTAGCCTCTCCCCATCCACATGATCTCATCCCCAAATTATTGATGTATTTGATTAATATTAACGAATTAATATTTAATAATTTAAAATTGCTAGTAATGTATTTATAATTGATTGATTGTATTATGAATGGCAAAATAGTCTTTTGATATGGAATTTAACGATGTTAAACTTGACCATTAAAATAGATAGTTTTTCGTCGTTTTGAAAGTATATGTTAGTTTTGTGGAAAACGGGGAAACTACAAAGGAGTTTCTTAAAAATAAGCCATATATATATATATATATATATATATATATATATATATATAAAACACTAAAGAAAGCTGTAGCAGAGAGCAGAATCCAGTAATTTTTTGGCCTTTAGCATGGAAAATTAGCCTTAGCCCCTTGGAATATAAGTGAATTTGCATCTAGCCCCTCCAACTTTGGATACAAGCAGACAAAGATCACCAAGGAAAATTTGGCCAGCCCCCAGAATTCATGTAAATTTGCGTCTGGCCCTTTTTTGGCCCATCTCATCTCTAGGGGAATTTTAGCTCCACCCCCTGCATTTCTAGGAAATTATCATTCGCCCCATGCATGTGCGTGGGGCACCTTGCTAGTTGTGCCTATACAAGTCAAAGGACCCCTCACAATAAAGAAGCTACCTGGTAGCTAATTCATGAGGCAAGAGCATACAATCGTGTACTACTAATTGCTTACTGCCCTACTAAAGTTAATTTGGAAAGGAAACGGACCCATATAACATAGCTATGTTTTGCAACACAATTGTTACACTATTTAATACAAGATAAAACTTTTGTGAATGCACACTAAACAAAAACTGGAAAGGTGAAGGAAGCAACCTCATGTTAGTAGCTTCCAATGCTTTTGTAGCGTCATCTTGAGTCTCATATTGAATAAAGGCAAAATTTCTTCTGATCCTAACATTCATAACTTTTCCATATGGTTCAAAATGCCTCTCCAAGTCCCGCGTCCTGGTACCGATTGGATCAAAATTTATGACAAATAATGTCCTTGAAGGCCTTGCGTTAGCCGGTGATCTTCTTCCACCCCCAGACCTTCTACCACCACGTTCTTGCTGCAAGGGGAAAAAATCAAATAAAGTAACATTCAGGAAGAAAATCTAAGTATTTAATTTGTTGGATGTACCTTCGTCCATTCAACACGGAGACGGCGCCCATGCCTACCAAATTCTATACGGTCAAGCCTCCGAATTGCATCCTCAGCATCGCGTTCATCTTCCATGTAAATGAAAGCAAATCCTAGAAGAGCAATAAAGTGGGATTCAAAATAACTATAACTAAAAGAAAATAAATATGATTCACTCCATGTAGAAATGGAAAGCTAATGCTGCTAACGGCTCCATTAAAATTCTTTGTCGCAAATCTATGAAGACGCCATCTGGCCCTATCTGTGTAAGTTTAAAACTAAACACCAGATAAAACAGGAACAGACCTCGTGATTTGAACTAAACGATTTCAGGAAACAATATTCCAATCCATCTATCTCCAATAGGGTCGCGAGATCGGCATGAAAACGTGGTGGGATTGAGAGACGGGGCATAGTTCATGAGAAATGAAAGGCAATGGTGGCTTGAAAAATGTTTGCATGTGAATCAGGTACCATTGTGGATTGTGGTTTGGATCGGCACTTTTGAGAAACATAATATATACTCGGACAAAGGCAGGAAAGTGATGCACATCCCGCAATATGAAGAGCATGGGTGTTCCATCCTGCGTCAAAAAAATTGTTGAGTATGGAGTCTTACCTTTCAATAACTAAGCTTTGTTAATGACTTATCCAAAATCCCTGTAGAACTCAACAAGAGGACATCTGTCGCCGTATCATTTGGTCTGGAATAGTTCTGACATCGCAACCAAGAAACTGATGGTGTTCGAACACTTCATTTTTCATATACGAGAAATGTTCTCTACTTGAATGGCACTGCATGGCAGGATGTGCTTCCATGGCTCTGAACTAATTTTTTTTTTTTTTACATATTTATCTTGCGAGAGAATTGGACATGTAAATAATTGCATCATGATTTATCGTCTTCTTATGACTCAGAAGCAAAATTAATTTTGAACCTAAACGAAGTGCATAGCGATCTAATATAATATACAAAGTGCTTAGCCTCGTATAAACCGATTTTGATACATGAATCCAATAAAGCAGAGCCAGCCCATCAAGAGGAAATGATACCTTAAAAAATACTTATGTATTCGTTACATGCTTGTAGACTCACAATTAAGCATGAGTCGAAATTCAAATTGTCCCCTCTAATATCTAAAAAATACTTAATTTTAACAAAGTAATCAATAGTTGAAAAAGGATTTACATAACGCGTCAGATGCAGGTAAGTTAGTGTAAAGGTAACAAAACAGTCTTAATGATGGGGTGTAGGTTTTTGTAATATAAATGAAGATATATAGTTACCTGATTTCATATCGATCCTGTCAACCTTCCCGTATCTGCCAAAAAGCCGCTCAAGTTCTGACTGGCGAGCATCATTTTCAAGGTTGCCACAGAAGATAGGCCTCATTCCGGTCAAATACAAGTTGAGACGTGCAATAGATCTTCCATTAGAAAGACAACCAAAATCTCATTAAGTCAAACAAAAACTTGAAAAGAAATCAAGCATAAATAAAGAACTAGAGTTCACATCAATAAAAGAATCATTGCACATGTAGGATTAAACAAGTCATTGGTTAGTCCAATAATTACAAGGGCTTTCCTCTTTTTATAAGAAAGGAAATATCATCTATCTATTTTTAACTCATTGGGAGCAAGAAGAGCAGAAGATAGTATGGCCTAAACGAACGTGGGAGAATCAGATTGTTGAATACATATATACATGTATGCATGTTACATGTAATGGAATTGTCACTACATATATTGGAATTGTCACTACAATATCTATATGTATCATTTTTTTGGGGAGGGGCGGGGGTGGGGGGGACGGGAAGCATAGAGCATAGCACTTGGCCACCTCTGAAGAAAAAAGGCGTTGTGTTAACACAGAAGCTACAAGATTTTTTAGTTTTTAGATTTTAAAACTATATAATAATTCTAAGAAATATAAAATTACTCCCTCGATATTAAGACAAAAAGGGAAGTATCTAATATAAAAAAATTTAAAAAATAAAATAAAAGGAGCCTAAGAACTGATACAGGTTTACTAATTCAACAAGATTAAATAACAATACTAATTAAACAATTCTATAGCAAGATTGTATAGCCATAAAAGGCAACAAGATTAAACAGTTATGCTCAATGCTAAAGGTTTAATCATTTAGTTTTTCAGTTAGAAATCTTTATGGAATTAAAAGAGCATATGGTTAATTGACAAAAAAACAACATACTTTCATGAGACTGTGTTTGTTTATAATAACTCAAAATTACAATAGTTAAACAAAAACTTACTGTCATACTGAACATCGTAGAGGAAATGAACATGAAAGAACTAGAATGGAGGGTGGAAAGGACTTTAATCAATCTTCGCCATTGTTGCAATAGTGGTGGAAAGGCCTTCTATCAATCGCTGTCGGTGTCGGTGTGGAGATGAAAAGGATAGTGATTGATCTCCTTTAGCGTTGTGGTGGAAAGAGAATCGTGACTATGGATTTGGTTGGTCGCCATCATAGGAGGGATTGTCAAGCAAAGCAAACTGTGGTATCATCGATGCAGCAGCATCAATTATTCAAGCAGGAGTACTATGCGGTCGGTTCAAATAAGGTTTAGCGGTGATATGAGTAGCATTCCCTTGGTTCAAGTTAACTTTGTTGCTTTGTCACGAATTGAAATTGTATGGAAATTTATTTGCGGTAGAATTTAGGTCATGAATGAGTCTCAAAAACTCTCCCTGAATTTTAGTATTCATAACTCTCTGAACACTCTACTCAAAACTCTCAACTCTTACCTTTCTGTCAAAAATAACGGTCACCGAGTCACGTGGTAAGCATGTGTTTAATTACCACTTGCCCCTAAGAGCTTAATTCACTTTCCTCTCAATCCCTAGTTCGGCTTAATAGTATTTTTATCCTATTTCTCATACTCTTTAATTTTTCTATATCTTTGGAATTTCTTCCTTTTAAAATTGTTGATTTTATCAAGCTTTCTGACTTTATGAAATATTTAGTAACCTTCCTTCAACACACAATACTTCATTTCTTAGCACCATTATACTAAAGGGTAATGTCGTCTACATCTTAACAATATTATTTTATTGTTATTTTTCTATTGTTATCGACGTTATGGTTACTAGTTGCATTGCTATTATTATTGGAATTGTCACTACATATACTTGTATGCTTGATGATTAACCTAGTGAAACATTTCCATTGC
Source organism: Agapanthus africanus (assembly GCA_030015575.1). Classification (NCBI taxonomy): domain Eukaryota; kingdom Viridiplantae; phylum Streptophyta; class Magnoliopsida; order Asparagales; family Amaryllidaceae; genus Agapanthus; species Agapanthus africanus. Next base: position 435,610,576 of record JASDDO010000018.1, read on the forward strand.
TTTTATATACATGGTCTTCATGGCGTGCATATTTCTTAGTCAATAACCATTGAATGGACGTTGTTCGCCTTGAGATCGAGATCAATAAAAACAATGTTTAAACTTAATATATGTTTTTTTGTTATCTTTATAAGACCTTAGAATCTCCTATGGTTTCTTTTATATTCATTTATGGAAGGCTAAATAAAAATTTGTTTAAAATTTTCCAATCATTGTTAACGCTGGTCGTAGGTTAATTTCGATACCGTTATGTTGCTCGTTCCACCAATGCCATAAAACAAATACAAGAAAGGAGTAGAATAGAATTACTAATAATAAAGAAAGTTTAAAGGAGTTTATTTGAAAGCTATTCAAAGTCCAAGGTAGTTCAATAGAAATCAACCCTTAATTGCTTCTATGGGGATCAATTGCTGAATTAAATTGAAGTTTAAATCTAGATAATCACTAATGCATTATATTTTTATAAAGGTCAACTACTGTCATAAAAAACTTAAGTGTATTCGTTAATTATGAACTGCGATAAAACATTCATGAGAATTTTCTCGATTATCTATTATAATTTATTACTTGAAATATAACTAACGTCCTGTATGTTTGCTTCTGCCAAAAAACAAAGATATTTGTTTTTTCACTAAAACGCCCAAGCCTGAGCTTTGCTTTGTTGATGCATCTGTTTTCCACAACATTGTTTCCCATGAAACAAGCTTGCAATGTAAATACTTCTAGTCTAGCGAACTTTTCCAAACTCATGTCTAGGAGGGATTAACAAAGCTAATAAACCAAAACAATTTTCTCGGAAAAAGAATAATAATAAATGGTGAGGTATAAAGTATAAACTAACACGCGATCAGTCAAAATCTACAAAGCTTCAATCTTGAAGACCAAATTGCATCAACACAATGCGATAACTACAGAAATTAGCCAATCTGATTATGAAGGTTCTTTAAAACATTGGAAAAATTATTAAAAACAAAAGAAGCAAAAATCAACAACTAGATCAAAGCTCAAATGTCAGCGATCAACCATAACAAAAGATCTCTTAATAAAAGAACAAACGATCTAAATTAGAGATCAAAATCTATCAATCATGAGCAAAAATCAAAATTTTGATGGATCTCGAATCAATTAAAGAAATTGAAAGAGGATCTAAGAGAGATCTCACCTCCGAATTCAAATCGATGAAACCCTAGGACCAGATCGAGAAATGGGAGAGGGGGCAAGAGCAAATAACACTATTTAAAAGCGGATCTTGTTATTTTTCTCTAGCGAATCATGGGTCACCGCGTAGGAGGACCAAGTTTAATGCAATTTGGCGCGCAGGAGCATTCGATGCAACCGCCCGAATTGGATCGGACCACACGAGGATGGGGACAGAAAGATGGGGACTGACCAGTCAATTCTTGTCTGTTTGTGGGTCTCATGGTCCATAAATGTGACCCACCTCCGCCCTGCCGAAAATTATCGGGCAAAAATAATTTTTCTTCAACAAGTTATCTATCCAAAAGTTTACCGAGATACAAACACCATGGACCTGTTTGACACTATTATCTAAGTGTTGTGGGTGCTACCATTTTATCTCTTAAGCGAATTTTTTTGGGTAGAGAAATTGCTGATAGGAAAAGTATTGCTCATTATTCAGTGTGCCGATGTAATACTGGAAAAAGAGAAAAAGATATGGAGCATTTTAGCACCCTTCAGGCAGCTTGGTGGGGTCCATATTCTTATTTATTTCTCTTTCTTGACCATGCACATAGAACCGATACGCCGGATAATTTTCACTTTGGTAGGTAAGGTCAAAAGATTTGAAGTGGGGTGGAAAGGTATTTTCCAATGGTATATGCTTTTAATTATTTTCAATGCATTTCCTTAGAAGGAGAAAAATGGGCAAATGAATGGCACGGCCAGGTCACCTGTGATTGAATCTCACTAACTCACATGTCCAAGGATGGGTGTGTCGCGGCTTAAACCTGGAAACCTATCATCTACCGTTTTAAAAGGCTGAACCTTCACGGTTCCATTAACACCTTTCTTAAAACGTTTTCTGATGATGCATTTTAATGTTTCATTGTTCTTATGTGTGGATGGTAATAGAATTTGAATCTGTGTTCAACATTCATAAGGTGTCCGCAACTAAGATTATATTCATGAAAGGTATTTGTTCCATTATGCTATGAATCGAGGGGTTGATTTATACACCGGAAAGAAAATGTCAACGATTTGTCATTCTAGAAGACTTTGTCTTTGGTATTTTAAAAGACGAGACGGCAACTAGAAAAACATGTGTCGACTAACAATGCATCTTCAACTAACAAAGAAAGTTTGATGGATTTGCTTGGAAGGTGAAAAACTAGTTATGCGGCGGATCTTTTTTCCTTTTGCAATGGAGTTAGGTCTTTTTTCGTCAAGTTTCTTGGATCGGACGTCTTAGGCAATTCACGTCTTCTCATTGTAGAATTTATAAAATACTGCATGCCTAGATGGGTTCATGTTATCTTATCTTCTTTATATTCTGCATGTAAGATATATGTAGGAAGTTTTGTGCGTGAAAACAAGGGAAAACAGTACAGAATAATTTAGTTTGTTATGCAAAGCGGTGCAATTAAGTGAATCGGAAAAGAAAATGTCAACTGTTGTCATTTTAGAAGACTTAACGTTGGTATTTTGAAAGACGAGATGTCGGCTAAAAAAACATTTGATGAATAACAAATGCCTTCGCAGCCAACCAAGGGAGATTGATGGATTTGCTTTGAAATTGAAAAATTAATTCTGCGGCGGATCTTTTTTCGTTTGCAATGGAGCTAGGTCTATTTTTGGTCAAGTTTCTTGGATTAGACGTCTAAGGCAATTCACATCTTTCATTGTAGGATTTATAAAATACTGCAGGGTTTGGATCCTATGGCAATGGAGAGTCCATTGGAACATCTAAGCCGTCGATTTTCATTCAATAGCTGAGATACATTCAACACAAAATAATGATGGGACCACTTTGATAACATGGCATGCGTTCTCTTTTATTCTATTCATGTTTCTTTATTTTGTTTCTCTTTCAACCTCTAGTTCTAACCATAGCAGCTCCCAAACACCGAATTTTTTACCAAAACAGACCTATTTAATAAAATAATTCCAAAAATAATACCGACCCAAAACTATTTCCCAAAATAGACCTTTGTACTGCCACGTAGGAATAGGTCTCGCGCGGCAGTTGCATGGGGAAGAAAAACACCACTGATAGCAGCGTTTTCCTTTGTATGAAAACGCTACTGACACTACTGCATACAGTCAATATTAGAGACCGTATGAAAACGCTACTGACACTGCTACTACTGTCGGTAGCGTTTTCAAACCAGCATATTCAGAAGTTTCAAGTTGGGCGGGAAGGGGAGGTCTAGGGTTGGGGTTAATTTGGCCCAAATGAAACCGCTAATGTCGTAGGGTTTTCATTCTGGGGAAAACGCTACTGACAGTAGCGTTTTCATTTGGGCTCACCCACTACTTTATATACAATCGAAGTCCCGATCTCATTCTTCCCAGCCTCTTCTCTTTCTTCAAAAGCCCTTGCTACCCCCTAACCACCGATCCCCCTCGTCGCCCCCTCCGGCTACCTCCTCCGTGCCCCACTCCACGCCCGACTCCCCCTCCTTTCACTTTCCCTCCTCCGGCAGCCTCCTCTCACCTCACACCTTTCGCTCGCAGCTCTTAGTCGCAGATCCCCTAGCCAGGACTCCCCCTCCATAGCCACTGAAAGTTCCTAGTGCTCCCGCCGCTAACCCGGGGCCAATGCGGAATCCGAAAACAAAAATTTTCATAGCACTAAAAACTTATACCCTAGAATCTAAACCAAATATCTACACTAGCACTATAACAAGATAAAAATTACAACCTTTGTTGCGTCTTCATTTGCTCCAATTGGGTTGGACTCTAGCATGCTCTTAAGAGCTCCAGATCATGCTTGCAAGCCGGTTATCCTTCGCTGAAGACGATCCATCCGAGAGAACCAAGTTCAAGTTTCAACTCCATCCATAAAATAACTAAAGATCGTAAGTTGCTAATTTAGGATGCTTAGTGACGCGTGTGAGTGTTCTAGCATTTTTCTTTCTCTTTCTCTTCCTGATTCTCAACTCATGAGAGTGTTGAAGATGAAAAAGGAGGAGGAGCTATGGAAGAGAGAGAAGCTAAATGGTAGAATAAATGAAATCCTTTACAAATTCAAGTATGCTTCAACACTTTTGTAAACAGAAATTTTCCATTTTAAAACTACAACCATGCTTGAATAGTATTTGCAAATGAATTTATAATCCATTTACCCACAACCTCCACCATTTCTCTTTTCCATCTCATTTCATATTTTCTTTATAAAGAAAATCCTAAAAATAATGTGTCTTTCTTCTAGAAGTATTCTTGTATGAATATAAGAATACATCCCCGCAAATATATGTCCATATTCGTATCAAAATACGAATACACAAGAGATAGAAAAATACAATGAACATAATACTAGAATATACATATCGAAATATATATATATATATATATATGTGTGTGTGTGTGTGTGTGTGTGTGTGTTAATTATTAAATCAAAACTTGATTTAATAATCCGACTTAATCCTAAACCTGCTAGTATTATCATCCACCCGATTAAAGTCCGTGTGCCTAGCACACATGCCTAATCAGAACCCAGCACGTATCAATATACGGCCACTACATCATTTTACCTGAACCGGGAAAACCCTCTGTGTGGAACTCTAAAGACTCATCAATACGCCGACAGTGGGTTTAACCATAAGCACATCAGCAGTACTAGTTGTACGTAACGGCTACCCAGGTGTTGAGCGAAAAGAAGACCGACGAGCAAACTCATATGTACCCCTACTGAACCAGTCTATGATAATCTCTGTACAGTCTGGTCTCTTCGTCTGAGATAATCGCATACCGGGTCTAGGGGGTGGATAACGCCAAACCCCTACTAACCCGATAAGTCATGCCGGTATGAAACTCATCACCCACTGAGAAACTACTGATATCACATCAGTACCCATCCACCTTGGTCAAGGATTTTTGGTGGTGGCTGACCCAACACAGTTGTTGGTTATATGTATGCCCTAGAGCCCATTATTGTACATGTGATGTATATTATAGTGGATGCTTAGACATATATATAGAGGACTTTCTTGCTCAACATAATAGTATACTATCTGGTTACTCTTTATCTTAACATTTTGACTGGTATTCTTTACTGTCTTGCTCTCACATGTTGATAAAGTCCTTAGGATGTGTGCTTGATTGCCAGGATTATGATGAGATCATACTAGTGGGGTCAGGGTGGTCCAAAAGTACATCTTTTAATCAGTTCTTAGTCGTGAGAATATCGAGACTAGGACATCGATATTCCAGTGTAGACTAGTGTGTACGCTTCTTGTCCCTTAGAGGCGATGGTTGATCCCACAACCATTGGTGTGTGACATCAAAAATTGTACACAGGTGCTCATTGGAGAATATGTATACCGAACAGGACTCGTCGAGGACTCCTAGTTGGTAGTATACCTATCGTCAGATAGCAGTCCTCTGGTGACACTGGTACAGATTAGTATGTAGACCCGAGATCGTCATAGAGTCTTGTGTGGCTCCCACTGTGTTTTGATTTCCTCCCTACCACGGCTCAAAGGAGTCCTGCAAACAGATGGATTTTGGGTACAGTCCCGAGTCACATGGAGGCAATGAGCGATAGGAAGGGTTTCGTCTCTTCCGGTATTGGGGGTTGATGCTGCGCTATGCTCGATTGGCTATAACTGGAAGTCCCTGGCCAGGGCTGCTGCTGAGATTCACTGATAAGAGTTATCAGTAGTTTCTCGAACCGTTATGAGCTAGACATCGGCATGACTTATCACGTTACTGGGGGCTGACGTTTACCACCCCTAGACATGATATGCGACATATCAGACGAAGAGACCGGACTGTACGATAATATTACTGATAGGCTTCATGGAGAGTATGGACGAGCTTTCTTATTGATCTTCATATCGCTCAATACCCGGATAGCCGTTACGTCCAGCTAGTACCGCTGACGGCTTGCAGGCGATTGATGTGATCATCACCTACTGCTGGCGTATTAACGAATCTTTAGAGTCCGACACAGAAGTTTCATGGTTCAAGCGAAACGAAGTAGGGCACATATGTGATATGTGCGTGGGCCTGATTAAATACGTGTATGTGATACCGTATTGTAATCTGGCAGTTATCTAGTATCGGTTAGGTTATATATGATATAACCAGATTATCGAATCAAGTGTTGATTTGATAATGTGGTTAACAGATAAATGATATTAGTCGGTCATATGTGATATAACCGGATTATTAAATCAAGTGTTGATTTAATAATTTGATATAAATTATATTTGATATAATTATATATTAACTAATATCATTAGCTCACTAATGGCTTTATATATATATATATATATATTAATATATATATGATATATATAAATATATATTATTATTATTATATGAAGCATGGCATGTTTTTCTATTTTGAGAAAATAGAAAAATGAGGTGTAAATTGTGGAGATATTTGTGGAATAGGCAAGGCATGAGTTTTATTATTTGTATATTACTCTTAACTCACTATTCAAGTATGTTTGCAATTTCTTATTGCATTTTAATTCCATGTTTGAATAAGAGGAAAGAGAGAGACATTTTGAGTTTATTCTCATCATTTTTCATTCTTCATGCGTTAGCCATTTTCATGAGCACTTACTCTCTTGCTCTCTACAATTTTCTTCATCTCACTTCCAACTTCAAACCTTCACATGTGATGTGCATTATTGAACTTGTGAAAACCCTAGTGAGCAAAATAAACCCCTACTTCACCATCACATATTAGATTAGCAATTTGATGTCGAGTGCTGCCTTCACTAATGAGATTAGTGAAGGGTTAGCTTGAGCTTGTGGACTTCGGATGGATCGTCTTTGACGCGAAGATCATGAAGGAGGTTCTTTCATCTTGAAGAGGAGCCTGGTGGAGTCATGTGGACCACAATCCGGAGCTAGTGAAGAGAAGGACTCGATCTACAAGGGTATAACCTCCTTCCCTTCTTGATGGTTTAGCAAACCCTAATATTCTAGCAATGATCTTGTATAGTCTAATTTAGCACCTAATAAAAATTAAAATTTGGCATGCTTGATGCTACTAAAACCTCATGGTGGTGCTAGGGCTGACGTTCATGGTATCAGAGCTACTAGGAATTGGATGTCGACCTATGGGGGTTCTCGCTGTGCGACAGTGTGGCGAAGCATAGGCTCTTACCCCTAGGATGTCCCGATACCGGAAGGTGTTCCGGCGGGTTGTAGTCCTCGCGAGGGGGCATGCGGAAAAAGTAGCTGCTGAAGGACCTGTAGGTGCCTTGGCGACCCCATTAGATGGGGTGGCTGCCTAACTTTCATGGTATCAGAGCCAAGCTAGAACATTAGGATGGACTATCATACCTTGTAGCGACGTTAGAAATCCGCCGTTTTTGTCGCGTAAAAATTGCCGATAAAAACAGTTTCCAAAATGATATTTTGAGTTGTTTGCACAACCCTCGGGCTCACGGTTTGAACCAAGAAGCCGCGGGATGGAGCGTGCGCACCCCGGGGACACCCCGGGGGGGCCAGAGGCCGGGACCACACCCCAAGACCACCATAAGGTGGCGTTGGGGGTGGGTGACCCGAGAGCACCCTAATTGGGTGCTCTCGGGTCTGCCTTCCCCTAGGGGCCACTTCGAGGTGGCCCTTGGGGGTAGGTACCCCCTGAGGCCCCCCATTCGATAGTTAATTTTAGGATTTTCGCCTCCGCGAAGATTCGGCCGGGTTTCGAGTTCGTTTTGACTCTCGGATTGGTTTAAAACGATCGGTTTTGGAATTTTAGCTCACTGGATTTTTCATGTCTTGGAAAAATTGGTTTAGTTTGCTAATTGCGTACGGAATTCTAATGTCGCGGTTACTTTATAAGCTTTGTGATGTGTGATACAATTATTAGAATCCGGATTAATTAGTTTTATGAAAACTAGTTAGTATATTGTAAACCTAGCCGTTTAGTCTCAATTGATCGATTGCCATAAAGTTTTGATTCGGATCAAAACTCCGTCGCAATTGCGCATTGTACACGATCACTAAGTCGGGAATCTTGTTGAATTATCCGACAACCAATTGAAAAGAGTTTTCAATTTGAGACTAAAATGCATGTTTTATAAGTTAGGCATGAAATCCGGAATATGAGATATTCTGGGCTTATGACGTCTAAGGATATTGCGGATTTTAATTATTGTAGTTTTCTGTTTTCGTTTCTGCGACCGTAAGTGTAATATGTGGGGTATCCCAATCTCGTTGCTATATGTCAACAAGTTTTAGGGATACGCATATTTGCTTACGTTGATGATATGTGATATTGTAACAACTCCATTTTTAATGTACAAAGAATTGATTTAAATTCAAAGTATACTTGGAGTATTTAATGTTGCTGATATCTCTTTAAGTATTTATTTCACACCATAATTACAAGAAGGATCTTGTAGCTCATTGGTAATACCTTGCACTGCTGAACCAAGCCACCAGAGTTCAAATCCTATGCCCCATATTATTTTTAATATTATTTTGTTTTTGATTTTTTAGAATACCAACAGTTACACGTGCATTTCTCACAAATTTCCTACTACACATGAAAAGTTAAATACACCAGAAGCCACACCTGAAGACCCCACACACCCTGACCACCTGACTCGGCCCGACTCGGCCGAGTCGGCCGGCCGCCGGACGGCCGAGTCCCCGACATCGAAGTTGGGTATCTTTTCCTCCTGAACCCCCCTGCGTGCTTCATTTAGAGAGATCGGTTACAGAGAGCCCATTAACCCCCATGTACTCCATTTTTAAAGATTTTTTAATACATTTTTACATTTTTTAATTAAAAACCCTACACCTACCCTAACCCTAGCCTAACCCTATAAATACACCCCCTACCCTCTCATCCCAAATTTCTGAGCCCACTCTCTCAAAATTCCAAGAGATCTTGTGTACTTTGAAAACGAGCGAAAGACGAACCTTCAACGAAATCTACGGCGAACTTCCGGTGATCGTGCTAGGAACTCGCGGTGACGAATCGACGTACCGGCGAACCCTCTTCTTCCTTATCACTCTCGTATTGTGCAAACCTGTAATTCCCATTCTAACCTCTCTCTCCTTTTCTAAAAAAAAATACGAAATTACAAAACCCGACGGAATCGGAACAAATCCGATTTCCGATTCGGTTTTCTATAAAATTTCACTTCTCACCAATACATTCATGCTTAAACATCTTTATGTTGACTACTAAACATTTAACAAACAATTTGAACAAGTTTCATCACATGAAATGATAGCGTTCCCAAATTATCGTATTTTTTACTTAAATACCACAATATTTCGATTTCACATTTAATCCCATTAACTTGCTATACCTTTAAAGTAGATCACGAGGTAACGACCTACCTCCTCACACACTTGCTTACAACCTAACACGATACCATTGAAAAACTTAGAATACGATAAAACAATATTTTCATTTAAATACCATATTCTTAATAAAACCATTTCTAAAAGTTTTAGCTTTGTTACACTTTTAAAATAAATACCTCTTAATATGAAAATACGATAAGTTGTGAACATCGGTCGTTTATCTAAACCTGGTTTTGTGGTGTCTAGGCTAGGCAAGTGAGAAAGGTAATTTTAAAAGGCCCGTCCACCATGATTCGTGAGCGGATCCCTCCTTTCTTCACTTGTGCTTATCTGGCTACAATTGGCGGTGAAGAGGCGAATTGAGGCATCTAACAACTTGTTGTTTAGACCATTTAGAAATAGTCTAGTTGAATTAGAAAACCCTAGAACCTAAAATACGAAAAATTGACTTTTTACAAATAAATACCATTTACTTTATAAAACCGTTTTCTAAACGATTTAGTAATTTACAATCTTTGCAAAGCGTCGCTACAACCCATTTTTGGGGAACCCGTTCGGGATAGTACGGTTTATCATGCACCCTCGGGCTTAGTAGTGCGAGATTCAGATCTCCGCAAAGAGCATTCGGTCTCGAAAGATATAAAATACGGCATATTAAGAAAATGAGATTTTTAGAATATAAAATATTTATTGAAATTATTTTTGTATAAATATATGTATATTTATCATTAAAATATCTATTTTGTTATAATATAAATATTCCATTTTTCTAAAAATCACAAGAATAAATTTTACATTAAAATACCATGAATTTCAAATAAATCAATATTACAGATAAATACCTTTATTTATAAAACTAGGATATTTTCATTAGAAATATTACAACATAACATCCACATTCATTACAACCCTAAAGACGAATAATAAATGCTTGGGGTATATTTTGAAAAGTATATAAAAGTATTTTTACATAAAAACCCCTCAAGTTTTATAAATTACCCTAAAGACCCTAGTAAATATAGGACTTCGGTTTACATTCTAATTGTCTGACTCGGGTTTGAGTCTGATTAATCTGACTTGAATATGATTCAAGTCAATCTACAATCTACAATATTCCAATTCAATATGAACACATGAATCCATGAATCCAATTATCAATTTATACAACTTGACCGAACCGAACCATAGATATATTCCTTTTACATGATTCTCAGTTATTCCATTTACATGACCCTACGGTTACAACCGTTTACTGATATCATGGTTTCGGTCAGTCAATCAATCTTACAATCAATACAATTAACAAGACAACAATACAAACAAGACATCGCGGGGTTTAAGGGGTAGATTGGTACGGAAGGTATTAAAGGTGGCACGAGGTGGTCAGATTAAGACACCTAACCTATATTCCGTTGCTGTTGTACCGTGGCTTAACGGTTCCTTGTACATTCCGTTTGTTCTGGTCTCTAGCATATAGAGACCCCCCTCGTATACACTGGCATCCTTTTGTACCAAGCTACAAACAACAGCGTTAACACAACATTACAACAATAGTATATAACTTTAAAAGATATCTTCTTATTCTGTCTATTCTATTTTTCTCTTACCTTTGGGACTTACCGAGCGACCTGTTCGCTGACGACATTCTATTTCTTTCTTCTTTGAATGTCGTCAGGTGATTTGGACCCGGCTGAGATCGAGCCATCTCAAGAAGACTTGGAGCAGTTTGCCAAAGACCCTGCACTTTAGTTTCATTGTACACTTTTACTTTCTGTACTTTTCATTTCTTGTTATGCCACTGTTTAGGCATATTTTAATTTCAGTTGTATTTCCTTTTCATGCATTGTACAAAAGAATGTTAATAAATAAAAGTTGTTGTTTTTATATCTCTTGTCTCTTGTGATTTACCTTTATATTGCTTAGATACGTTTAGCGTATTTACTTCACAGTAAATACGTAGCGGACCGGTCCCGTCCCCTTCGCTGTATACCGGGAAGCGGGGCGTGACAGATTTTGTTGGTGGCCCATGCAGGTCAGAGCTGTATAGAACCATACTATGCAGTTCTGTTCTGCGTGAACAATCTAAGCAATATAACACAAGAACCAGCAACTAAAACATTCTTTACAATTCATGTTTCTTGAATCTTACAATTTTCTATTTCTTGAATCTTATCATTTCATGTACTTGAATCTGTCCTAACCTAAATTTTTTTTCAAGGTTATGGATTCCCCGAACAACACCAGCACCAACGTCAACAACACACCTCCAGCACTACCTCTCACACCAGCTGTTCCTGCGCCACCCACCGAGCAAACAGTGCTACTTGAGACGATCCGCAGCCTTCTTGAGGGACAGCAACAACTCCTGAACCGTCCTGAGACCGACGCACCGGGGGTAAAGCAATTCAGGGCTTTACATCCCAAGCAGTTCTCCGAAAAAGGAAGCCCCCTTGAAGCTGAAGAATGGGCACAAAGTATAGAGGATGATCTGGCGGCAGCACAAGTGCCAGATATAGCTTGGGTCCGAATGGCGAAACTGCAGCTCACGGATAATGCTCGCAACTGGTGGAAGGCGGAAGAAATCCGTCTGGTACAGCCTATTGAATGGAAGACTTTTCGCGAGAAGCTCGACGCGAAATACTTCCCTGTGACTGCCAGGTTTGCCATGGAGCAGCAGTTCATTCATTTACAACAGGGTTCGATGTTGGACAAATCAGTAGATGAGTACGACGCTGAATTCACCATGCTAAGCCGGTAAGATATGTCACAATAGTTCAATTTTTAAATAGCACATACTACACAGCTAACACAATCCTTTAAACAGATTCGCGGCACACTTGATACCGACGGACGAGATCAGAGCCCGTCGCTTTCAACAAGGACTGGACACAGATATTCAGGCTGCTCTAGCCACAGGAAAATTTCTGACTCATGAGGATGCTCTGGAAGCTGGCCGCAGTTATGAGGCAGTGATAAAAGGAAGGGGAAGACCTCAGTCTGCAGGAGTTAATCGCCCTGCCAACCAGATGGCAGGTGGAGCCTCGTCCAGGCCACCTTTCGTGCCAAGGCGACCCGGAGTACCGAACCATCGTCCCAGCCCAGCCTTTTGCACCTACTGCAAAAGAACTGGACATATGATGAAAGACTGCCGTCAAGCCAACTGTCTTTGCTTAGTCTGCGGCTCAGCTACTCATGATATTGGGTCTTGTCCCCAAAGACAAAACCCGGTTGCTGCACCCAGGACAGCAATTACTTACCCACAGCGCCCAGCCATCCAAGCACCCGCTCCAAGACCTGCACTACCTGCACCACCCAGAGGACTACAAACTGCACCACCTCCTCATCAGTTCCATCAAGCTCAAAGGAATGTTTCGAGGAATGCTCCTCAAGCCAGGAGGAATGTACCAAGGCGCCAGGCTTTCACGATGACCGTGGAAGAAGCTGAGACCACTGGGCAAGTCATCACTGGTAAACTTTCCTTCTCAAACTTTTCTTTTAGTCTTATTTATCTACACACTTTCCCTATACCTAAAACATATCCCACATACCTTAGGTACAATCTTAGTATTCTCAATCCCTGCACTAGCACTGTTTGATACTGGAACATCACACTGTTTTATGTCGCAACGGTTTGTTCGAACCCATGCGATTCCAGTCTCACCGCTTGTATCCAGCTGGAATGTCAGTTTAGGAAATGGCGTTCTAAAGGCAACTATGGGATACAACTTTTGTCCAGTCGTCGTCTGCAGCAGAGAGTTTTATGCTGACTTCAAAGTGCTGGACATACCGAACTTCGATGTGGTTCTAAGAATGGATTGGCTTGGAACTTTTTATGCTACCATTGACTGTCGTCAAAAGAGGGTAGTATTCGAGATTCCAGACCATCCGATCTTCTATTTCAAAAGCGGAGGCCGTACACAGGAGCCAAGTACCTACAAAGCGAAGCCAAGAGAAGCAGTAGTTGCAGCAGCTCAAGCGGAGGAAGAATGAAGACCAGATGTGGTTCGAGAGTTCGACGATGTATTTCCTGACGATGTATCAGGTTTGCCTCCCGATCGAGCTCTTGAATTCAGTATTGATTTAGTACCAAGAGCACAACCGGTGATCAAAGCACCCTATCGTTTAAGTCCGGAAGGTTTGAAGGAAGTCCGAACACAGTTGGACGAATTACTGGCGAAAGGATGGATTCGTCCCCGCACTTCAAGTTGGGGATCACCTGTACTGCTTGTGAAGAAGAAGGAAGGTTCATACAGAATATGCATCGATTACAGAGCCTTGAATGAAGTCACTATAAAGAACAGGTATCCACTCTCACGCATCGACGATTTATTCGACCAGCTAAGTGGATCTTGCGTGTTCTCTAAATTGGATCTTCGTTCAGGATATCATCAGGTGAAGGTCAAGGAAACTGATATTCATAAAACAGCTAAGCCATCATTTTATGAAATGAAACTTGATCAATTTGGTTGATTAGTGTTTAATAGTCAACATGAGAGAGTTTAAGGATAATTGTATTAACGAGAAGTGAAGTTTTATGAAGAAACCGAAGCGGAAATCGGATTTGTTCCGATTCCGTCGGGTTTTGTAAATCCGTATTTTTTGAATAGAAAAGAGATATAGAAAATGGGACTTACGGGTTTTGGAAAATAATGAGAGTGAAATGGAAGGAGAGGGATCGCCGGTGCGTCGTTTCGTCGCCGAGAGCTCCTAGAATTATCGCCGGAAGTTCGCCAGGAATTTCGCTGTAGCTTCGTTTCGTGCTCGTTTTCAAAGTACACAAGATCTCTTGAGAATTTTAGAGAGTTGGCTCAAAGTTTTGGGGTGAGAGGGTGGAGGGTAGGGATGGTATTTATAGGGTTAGGGTAGATGAAAGGTTAAAATGAAAAATGTGATAAAATGTTTTTAAAATGTATTAAAAGTGGAGTAATTGGGGTTTTAAAAGAGCTCTGGAAATGGTCTGAGACTAAAATTTTGCAGGTGCATAGGGAATGTGAAAAGACACAATTTTCATGTTGGGGTCGTCGCCGGAATCGGCCGACTCGGGGGTGACGCGGCCGTGACTCGGTCGGAGGACTGAGTCGGCCGAGTCAAGACCGAGTTGGCCGATTCCCTGCCGAGTCAGGCGGCCGGGATCCCCCCGACGGTTCATCTAATCTCTGGCAATGTTACATTTTTTGGTGTAGTAGGGTTTTTGTGAGATATGCACGTGTAAACCCTTAATATTCTAAAGGTTTTAAAAAAATCAATATTAAAAATAATGTGGGGTATGGGATTTGAACTCTGGTGGCTTGGTTCAGCAGTGCAAGGTATTACCAATGAGCTACAAGCTCCTTCTTGTAATTAAGGAGTGAAATAGATATTTAAAGTGGTAACGTCAACATTAAATACTCCAAGTATACTTTAAATTTAAAGCAAATTTATGTACACTAAAAATGGAGTTGTTACAGAGACCTATAGTATATTCTTACCCATGAATATATACTCTTACTCATCATATATATTCTACAATTGTCATTTTTCTTTACTTTTACTTATCCTTGGGACTTACCGAGCGCTAGTTCGCTGACGGGTATTCCACCCACTTTTCTTCTCTTATAATGTTCGTCAGATACGGTTGAGACGAAAGAAGTGGAGGCCACAGAGGAGGACTACAACCGGATCGCTACTCAAGACTAGCTCAGCTTCATTTTTCTTCAATTTATATATGCCACATGTTTATGCATTTTCTTTTATTGTATTTACTTTTCAGCCGAAACCATGTACTTGTAAATATTTGAAGTTAAATGTAAATAAAGATGTTTATTGAAAAATTTATAGTCTTCATTTATTCCTGCTTTGTGTATTATTGTTTCAATACGCTTAGTATATTTATTTAGAGAATGATCTTCTTTGGATAAATATGTCGCGGGCTTGCCACGTCATCGTTTCCGTCTACTAGGAAGTGGGGCATGATATTATGAATATATCCGATTCGAGAAGTGAGGAGTCGCCGTTTGTGGATACATGATGGACCCGGTACGGTATTCAGGGGCAAGAAGATCATATAGAAAAGAGTTGAGCCTTGCTAGGAGTACTACATACCGGTGATAGTATGAAAACTCGGCGGATATCCGGAGGATACCGACTAGAGTTATATGATCAGATGAATGTGAGAGCCGATCCGAGTGACGACACCTAAGATATTGGGATTTTGAGTGTCGATATTTGACACGGGATTTATGATGATTCATTGATGGCAATTCTGTTTTTACCTTATTAGAATTGTTATGACATGTTCGGTTTTATATAGCTGCTACATCCCTGTTACTGTACTTTTGCTTATTCACATATGTCGCATCCATACCATTACACATCGTTATAACCTCATACTTAGGTTTGTCAATTTTTCGTTCATGTATGCGATTGTCACTTACGATATTATTTACTACTCACGAGCCGGCAACTCACCCCCACTGTGCCACAGTTTCTTGCATGGCCGATCCTCCAGTGTAGTCGCGGCTAGGGGCATACTACTTCTACTTTTGGGTGTGATCTTTTATTAGGTGGGTTGCGAGTATTCTTTTGCCGCTATCTTTTACACTTGTTCATTGTATCTAGTGTATTCCATTTACCACATGTATATTTGACTTAGAGACGAAATTGAAAGATTTGTATTATATTTGACTCTGAGTGTCGTGCTCATGCGAGCCGACTTTTGTGTTTATATCGTGGTCGTTATTTTCTTTTCTTTATTGCTTTATTTTTCGCCTAAGGCATCGTATATTTTAGTTGCTTGGTTGTGTTTCTCCAAGTAGGCGTTGAGATTGCTCCCAGGTGGGAGTGCTTATATATTATTGCTTATGTATCGGTTTGGATCAAATTTTACAAAGGAGATACTGCCGAAATTTTAATGATGACTTGTTTTCAAAAATGTTTTGCAACAACTCTTTACGCTTTAAATTAACATCTCTTTTTCAAAAAAAAAAAGAATTTCACCTTTTTACCTTAATTACGGCTTAGATTCTGGGTTTTCGGCTTAATTGAATTACGTTACGCTTTTAGACGTTGCGTGATTTAAGTGCCGGTCACGTTCCTTATTTGGGTCGTAACACAGTGCCTCGATTACTACAGGGATGAGCTAAACATATTCCGGGACGAGGTCGTATCATGACGTCCTTACAGAGGGGATGTAGTTGCATCCCTACCACCCCTGTGCTCAGTTTATCATGAAATATGGTTGACCACAGCGCTATTCATCCACTTTGCTATCGTTGAGGATTATTATCTGGACAGGGTGATGCGGCGGTTCGGCCTGCACTGGGCCGTCCCTCACGAGCGAGTATATGATCGTGCTCTGCACGGGATCGATGGGTGAGGCAAAGCCACTGAGGACTGGAGAGTGGTGCATCGTGATCACATACACCGGTGGGACGTGGAGCGGGATGCTCTCGTTATTTGAGACACCCTGCTATACGATGCAGCCCATCGTAAAGAGTACATGACTTAGTATCGCTCGATCACTCATTTGTACGTTGTCTTGCCCGACCATAGACGACTTTCTAGAGCCGACGATTCTGCTCCCTCGACCACTCGACCTATGTACCAGTCTCGAGGTCCTTCTAAAGTCAGGATGATATGTTATTTTACTCTGTATTCCTATTCTGTAATTTTCATACGTTACGATTCATATTATCATAGTACTAAAATGTTTCCTGTTTTTTACCAGGTATCACAGCCATGGACACTTATACGTCTCTCCATCCAGACTCCAGCGAGCGATGCCGCGATTGGAGTGAGGGGATTTGCACAGATTATCCTTATAGAGTGCTGCTGCATTGTGACTGAGGCAGGAAAGACCATCAGATTAGAGGCGATGGTTGCAGCTCCCCTTCCTCCTGTGTGTAGACGCAGCAGCTTACAAGGACAGTCAGACTAGATTTGATTTTCACGTATACAGGAGGAGACCGGTCAGGCTGCACCTTCGCATGCATAGGAGGAAACTGATCAGGCTGCACTTTCGCATGCACAGGAGGAGCCCCATAAGTCTTTACCTTTGCATGCACCGGATGAGCCCGGTGAGTCTCGACCTTCGCAACTACCTATGTCGCAGTTGACTCATGTTGATATCGCAGGACCTTCATAGATACCACGCCGACGTCCGAAGAAGAAGAAGAAGATATTTTATCCCATTTTCACTTGATTATGTATTTTGTAGTATTATATTGTATCGAGTCCTTGTATCGTTCATTTAGTAATATTAGCATTGATGCTGTGATGGTATCCACCCTTCGAGGTGTGATCTCTTTTTTGGTATCAGTTTTGTGATTCCATCCTTCAAGCTGATGTTTGTTTACCGCCGAGCGTGCCGTGTAGTGCTATATAACACAGATTATGTGTTTGTGGATAGATCTTAATATATGCAAAGGAGATGTTGTCCGTTTTATTTTTAAAACATGGTTACACAAGTATTTTTTTTGAGATAAACGCGGTTACATAAGTATTCGCAGAAAGCCTTTGCATTCATTTGGCATAAAAAAAGTTGTATTAACATATCAAACGAAGACTATAAATTTGAGCCATATTTCATGAGACTCGGTTGCTAAGGGATTTTTGGTTTCTGTGCTGGGTAATTCCAAGGAAAACGCTGATGGTAGGAGCGTTTTCAGTCAAATGAAAACACTACTGTCAGTAGCGTTTTCATTTGGCATAAAACCTCCAGCCCCAACCTGAGACTTCGCGTGTTGATTGGAGGTTCGAAAATGCTACTGACAGTAACGTTTTCATTTGGTAGAAAACGCGAGGTCTATTCCTACGTGGCAGTACAGAGGTCTATTTTGAGAAATAATTTTGGAAATATTTTATTAAATAGTATTAATTTGGTAAAAAATTCCCAAACAACTTTGGCAAAAAAAAACGCCAAACCAAAAAGAAACATAATTAGAGGAAGTCCTCTTCACCATGGACATGAATCATTAAGCTCATATCATCATTTTTTTCCCTTTTTAGGAAAATACCTATCAAGTTTCTACTAGTGTTGGATCGATTAGAGATCTAAAACAAAAGGGCGATCCTTGTTCTCCAATAGCGGAATCAGCCTCCTAATACAATTATAAACTGAAAACCGTAATTCCAATTTGATGCATAAATATACAAATTTAAATTATCATTAAGATTGAAAGAGAAAGATATATCAAGATCAAGGGGATATCAAGAAATATACTAGAAGAAAAATTATTGCTAAAGTTTCATTCTCAGAGAAGCTTTCATTCTCGGAGAAACAAATAATCGGAAATATTCAATTATACTTTTATTTTATTTTTTAAAAGAAGAATCAATGAGCTATGTGGAAGATACAAAAGAAACTGCAAGTTTATCCTGCGAGGGTACAAGTTATCAAAGTAAGTCCACTTCTATTTCTTGATCAATGCATCTCAGCCGTTACTTAAAAAATCAATGGCTCAGATGATTGAGTGGACTCTCTATTGCCACACCAGCTGAACCCAATACTGCATGCCTAGATGGGTTCATGTTGTCTTGTCTTCTTTAGATTTTGCATGTAAGGTATATGTAGGAATATCAAGAAAGTACAAGATAATTTACTTTGTTATGCAAAGTATCAACCAATGATGCAATTAAGTGGAAAAAAAAAAGATTAATCTGCATGCAGCATCGTCTTCGAATTCCGGCTCTCAACCCTGCATCGTATGGTGATGAATGAATTTGTGTTGTTTGATTACAGAGCACGTAAAAATGATGTACCTCATACGTTTAAAAAAAACAAAAAAAAAATGCGAGTTGAGTTGCACATGTCCGTGAAGTTGTTGAAGTAAGCTTAAACCATTGTGACCGGATAGAATTCAAATGTAAGCCCTTCCGTGAGATTGTGCAACGAAAAAGACCGTGTACGAGACTTATTTATAAATTAGTAAAATATCTTGAATATTGCATTTAACAACCATGAATAATCAATAATGTAAACTCGAGTACTAAACAAGAGAGAAGGAAAAATGTATAAAACATGCTACATGAGAAAGAAAGAGAAACGAGAAAAGGGAACACAGCTTAACAATGTTATCTTTAGAAAAGAGAGCTATGGATTACGAACATGCATGCTTCAAATGAATCACGTGGTAAAGATCAATCGGGATACCGAAATGAAATGAAAAATGTTTAGCCTTTAAAAAAGCATCTGTTAGAGAAGTGAAGAGATCTTGTTCATTCATCAAATGCATCAATCACAATCAGCAATAACTTAGTTCGTATGGCACTTCCTTGTCCGGGAAGAATACGGGAATTCCATACCCAGCGTAGGAAGTGGCCACAACTTAACGCTTTTATGGAAATTCAGGTGTGCTGTGTGTGTTGTATGCATAGGTTTGGGATTTTGTGTCGGTGCTAAAAAATAAATAAATTTATAAGTGGATCATAACGAAGGCTATTAAACAAGTTGAGCTTTAGGTTGTTTTGTTTGGCTCAGTTATTTAAACGAGCTTAAAATTTTGTTTAAATTTGGCTCATTTATTTATCGAACAAACCCGAGCCGAGCCTCCATCAAGCCCAAGCGAGCCTCGAGCTTTATCGAGCCTATCTAAAATCTAGAAAAAAGCTCTAAATAATTACACCAATATATAAAACTATCATATCAATATTCAATATTATACGGCGGCAAATGCAGTTGTTATGTTTAATTAAACGAGTTTAAAACTTGTTTTGAATTTTGTCAATGGAATTTAAAGTTATTAATTATTTAAATCCTTCAATACTTTAACTTTAGTGTGACAGTATTTGATTCAATATTGATCATGCCGTAAAATCCAGTTAACATCAACAAACTAATAATTATAATCTAAATTTAAGAACAACCAATCATATATTTATTCGCAGCGAATACCAAATAAGATACAAATTATCCAACTTTATACGAGTCTTAAACAAACCGAGCTTAAACATGAGCCAAGCTCGAGCATGCCATGTTCGCGTTTGTTCGTCTATTTCACCGAACTTAGATTTTGTTCAACCTCGGCTCGTTTGGTTGTTAGACGAGCCCGAGCCGAGTTTTTAACCGATCCCGAGCCATTCTCGGAGTTTTCAGCTTTTTTTAGCAGCCATAATCGTAACACATTTCGGGTCGGGTTTTAAATATAATTAATGCTTGATCTTATTTTGGTTCGGGTACGGACGATTCCAACTCAAACCCGACCCGGTAAATCCCAACCCTAAACCCTAATTTTATCATGCTCGGAGATTTTTTGACAGCGATCACAGGCGATGACGACTCGCATCGCTCCCGGCGTTGGAGCGAATCTCTTGGGGCAGCACTCCGCCGAGAGAAACCAAGAAGCCACCACCTACGTCGGCAACCTCGACCCTCAGGTTCCGCTCTCTCTCTTTCTCTCTCTCTCTCTTCAGAATCTGCAGATGTTAGGGGTTTAGGAATTACTGTGAAAATCATCAATCGTTGTTTTGTTGTAGAAATTACTGCTCGCGAACCCTAATTTATATTTTGTTATGAAAAAAGTTGAGTTTGGGGAAGGAGATTCGTATTAGGAATTTTGATTTGGGTTTCCTACTCCCACATTTACAATGCAGATTTGTTATATTTTTCCGACAATCCTAAAGTAACGAGATATTAGACATGGAACCGATGTTTGG
Organism: Agapanthus africanus; assembly: GCA_030015575.1. Taxonomy (NCBI): domain Eukaryota; kingdom Viridiplantae; phylum Streptophyta; class Magnoliopsida; order Asparagales; family Amaryllidaceae; genus Agapanthus; species Agapanthus africanus. The sequence continues at coordinate 435,631,672 of JASDDO010000018.1, forward strand.
TATATACCTCTACAGATACAAGTTGGATATTGACGACGACCATAGCGAGCATAAGTAGATTAATGGGAATAGCTGAATGCGGGGAATTGTAGTTTCTCCTTCGGAAAGAGGTTCGACTGTTCATGGCTTTCGATAAAAGAAAGGGATAGGATGAATCGATCTTGACTTAGATACCGTAACGGACATTATAGCGAAGCTCTGAAGAGGAGACCAGGGAAGAGTATATAGAATCATTACTGTTAATAAGTCATAATCAAACCTATATTCCAAGCGAAAAATAAGGGAAATCAAAACTAAATTCCAATTTAACTCAAAAATCTAAATGAAAAAAATCTTATACCTAATTTAACTCTAATTCAACCCAAATGGATAATTTTTATTCAATTGCAAATAGCTTCGGATAAATCCGAGGCAACTTTGGGTCTTCAGTGTTATCATCTGTTGCTATCCTGTATGCAGTGAGATAATCGTGATATTGGATTTGTTAATGTATAAGGGTTCATTTATACATCAATTACCATACAGATAAATTTGGCTACATATTTACCATATAAGTTAATATTGGACACAAAATTCAACTTGTGGGTTGAGCAAACCTGCCATCTTAGGTCTCCTCTAAATGAAAACAGGAGGCAACCTATATCAGCAATCTCTAAGTATTTGACTCTATTTTACATTATATCCCTCAGAGAAAATAAAGTTGTGATCTCAAGGGAGCCATGGACATATTTTTGAAAACCGTCAGTAGTCAAACATGCATAGTATTTCACTTTCAAACTTATGTTTTCAAATTTTGCCCTCAAACTTTACATTAACTTTCCTCACTAATATATTTAAAATGAGGCAAAGATTGCATAAGCTCAATTGTTCCTATTATAGTATTATCTATCAGTTGAGCAGTAGACTAAGACTATCACTTGAAGATTTTTCTTCTTCTTACTTGCATGGAATATTATCTTGTTTATTCTATCAGAAGTTATGCGTGCCTTTAATTTGATGCTGCTATAAAACCTTATATGTTCTTGTCCATATAAAATGTCAGGTGGATACTTTTTACAGTAGACTATATATGATGCACACAACATGCGTATCGGGTTCTGAAATTATCTATCACAACATCCGGTGGAATTTACTCTATATACTATAAGTTGTGACGGCGTAAATTTCATTCTACTTCATACACTTTTATATTAAAATTCCTGGCCGATCCAAGCTTAGCAATTTTAAACTCTTTCAATCCCTCTATAGAACTGCAGTATCCCCAATACAAATCTAGCTTAATATCTAAGGCCAATTATTTTCCTCATGATATATGCTCTATATTGTGCTTATTTAGTGGAATTTGGGTACGGATTATATGTGGGTCTGACAAGCTTGTTGCTTCGTTTTATGCTGTGCTACAGATTGGTGAGGAGCTACTGTGGGAATTATTCGTCCAGGCAGGACCTGTTGGTAAGTTCCAAATACTGGCATATTATTTACTACACTCATTTTTGAAAAATATTCCATTTTATAATGCCACATGGTAAGACAACCAATTCTGCTCTGTTTTGGACCATGCAGAACTTAGTCATGACTCATTAGACTCGTGACATTATAAGTGATTATAAGCATTTATATACGCTATCATACATTTCTCCAATTTTGTTGACCCTTTTAAATATGACTGGTCGAGCCTTTTTCCCCATTTGTTCCTCTGAGTATCCTCCTGACACTGTCTCCGGGTCCATGTTATCAGCATCAACTGCATCATTATACCACCTGTTCTGATAATACCCTTTATGGTTCTTTGCCATGCATTCATTTCTGCATTCAATTTTTTTCCTTGAGTATATTTGCTTGCTCCAATCGTCAGATATTTTCAGATCTACAGGATAGATAATAGTTAATTCCTTCGTTATATACCTGCCTAGATGGCATGCCGATTTAATGTTTTAAATCAGTCAGATGCTGTTATTTATCTCTCCATATTATATAATTCTATTTCTATAGGTCTAGGCCAGAAAGAAAAGTTGTGGTGGGTTTCTCTCTGGTCACTGATCTTAATAAATATCTGTTCGACTTATATTCTCTAGGGATTGTCATGAATTTCCAGGCAGATAATTAGCTGCCTTATAGCTGTTTTTTTAAAAAGTAGTTTCCGTGGACTCAGTTGTGGAGCATGGCCATCTTTTTTTTATATACTGAATGCCTTTCTTTATTATTCTTTCCTTTAACTGTTCCATGTGCTCACCAATTTCTTTGTACCAAAGAATGCCCCTATATTTAATATGAGAGATCAACATATTCATTACCACAAACACACACATATCATCATCAACATTATCTCTCTCACACACACATATATCATCATTAACATTATCACAAACACACACACATCGTCATATATATCACAAACACACACATACGCTTACACTAACACTAAAATACCCTAACTATAACCCTCACCCTTAACTCTAACCCTAATTACCTTAACCCTAGACCTAATTAAGCCTAACCCCCTATAAATTCTTCATTGAATTGCCCTTAGCTTTTTTTCACTCAATCCTAAACCTAATCATGATCCTAACCTTAATCCTAAATCTACCCCTAGCCATTAGCCCTAATCAAACCCTAACCCACAACCAATCTTCTTCTTCTTCCCCTCACCATCACCACCAATCTCACCTAAACTTATTTTTCCGGCCCCTCACCCAACTTGTCCGGTCCCTGTCGACCTTCTCCGACCCCTTTCCTTACCACCACGGCCGCCGCAGCCCACCACAGCCACCACCACCGCCCACATCCCTAAACAACCCCAAAATGAAGCGCGGCCACCTCAGCCACCACCACCGCCACCCACATCCCCAATCCATAGCCGCCGCCACAGCCGCCACCATCCACCAAAATCCTCAAATTGAAGCCCTACCCTCTAAATTCAATTTACGAAAATAAAAATTTAAATTGATCAATAAATCAACTAACTGGTTGAGGAGGGAGAAGGCGGCGTTGATGAAGAGGACGGCATTGGAGGTCGTAGGAGATCGAAGAAGACAACGAGAGAGGAGGCGACGAGGTCGGGTCGGAGGAAGCGACAAGCACAGGGAAATTTTGTTGGGAAATTATTTGGGGAATTAGGGCACTGTGGTAACGGGGGAGGATAACTTTTGGTTTTTATTTATTTTTTAATCTTGAAATTTGCCCCTACGGATATATACATAGGGCCTTATTTTGCGGCACCGTAGGGATAACTGCATATGTTAAATTTTAACAAATTTTTATTTATATACGCCCCTACGGTCTTATCCATAGGGGCATTAGTTATCCCTACGGAGTAATCCGTAGGGCATTAGTTAATTGCCCCTACAGATTTTATCATCCGTAGGGACAAGCCATCTTTGTACTACTGCATGTTTCACTCTCTCTCCAAAACCATAGAAAGTGAGAAAGAAGTTAAAAACAACCCAAGTTCACCCAAACAACCTAAGTTCACTTTCTGTTTCCACGTTAGCACCAACTCAGCTTCTTTCCTACTTTCTTTTTAATAAAACAAACAAGAGTTGATACTTGTTTAACTTTCTTTTCATTTCACTTTCCTACCACTTTCTTTCTTTCATACTTTCCTTCACTTTCCAATCAACAGACATACCTTAGAAAGAGAGACATCACTATGTAGACTTTACACTGCATTTTCTTATTAAATGCTTAAGCCTACATGAAGGTTGATTGATCATGGTGAAGAGTTGACGATGACGATGTTAGTATGCTCTATTGTGAGAAAGCTTATGCGGACACTTGAAACATAGCGAATTTTAGTTAAATTGATATGTTTCTCTATTCATCTAAAATATTTTAGCATATGCCTTCAAACGTAGCTCTTATTTGGAGCTTGAAAGTACGTAACTACATATGTATGTATTAGTTGACATATGCAATTTTATCTTTAGTCGGTTTGCATCATTTGGCTTACTGCCTTCTGTCAACATTTTCAACCTGAAATGATGATAGAGCAGCAGCATAATCTTTGTTCAAAGCTTTTGAGTAGTGAACCCTTTTCTTCCCTTTAGATGTGTTCAGAGGGGCCATCTCAATTAAATTGACAACTAATTATTTTTTTAACCATCTCCATTAGTGTTAGTTTAAGCCTACCTTTAGCCCTCATTGCACAAATGAAAATTGAATCATCCAGATTTACATTTCCACATTCCACGTGCTAATGTGGGTAAAACACACGATCTCTCGTGCCATTTTCCTGGCATCCATATTTGTTTAAATGTAACACTGGCATCATATGGCCACCATATCATGAGGCATAGACTTAAGCAAGTTTTAAAGCCACATCATGTATGCTGTGTAAATTAGTTGCTGCTGCTCTAAGGTCCATGCTAAATAAATTAATAAAATCTTAATTCAAATTGGAAACGAGTGTATGATTATCTGTGTAATACTTATTTGCTATTTTCTTTCCAGTGAATGTCTATGTTCCGAAAGATAGAGTTACAAATCTCCATCAGGGATATGGGTTTGTGGAATTTCGAAGCGAAGAAGACGCTGATTATGTAAGTATTACATATAAGTCCATGCTATTTTTGCTATTCAGGTTTGTAGGCATGCCTGTTAAATACGACTTATTAGTATCCTATGGTTATTTCACAGAAACGATTTATGCTTTTGATTCTGTATCTATTCAGGCCATCAAGATATTGAACATGATCAAACTCTATGGGAAGCCAATACGTGTGAATAAGGTGTGAATATTTTCATTTCTTGTGCACGTCTTGTCATGCATTTGCACTTGATAACTGAAATACAATGTTTTCTTCATTAACATGTCGAGTTAAACCATTTATCCTGGATATTTTGTCTATATTAAACCTAGATTGGCCGTATTTTTCATGTTAAACACTTATAATTTCCATTATTTCCATACTGTTTTCAATATTTGTGCCTAAAAATTGAATGCAACTCCCTGTAGAAGTATAGCAAAGGCAACATCTTTCCTGTTTTTTTAGATATTTTTTCGTAGTTGAGGAGAATTCTATGGGCTACTGATCTGTAGGATTATGGAAAGCCCCTGGTATCCTAGTCATGGACATCGCTCTATTTAGAGGGTTTTCGTTTGGTTGACTACAAGCTGTGAAACTTTGTCAAACCTTTCATGCATCTTTTAATTCGATAGGAGAAGCATAGATGACGATGATGATGATATCTTAAGGGGTGTTATTGATACTTACAGAATCTCAAGAAAAGAAAAGGAAAAAATACTGAGAAGTTTCTCTCGTGTTTAAGAGGGAGACCCGGGTGTGAGAGTGGGGATGAAATAGAGTGAGGATTTCAATATACTTGGGATCAATGCCTCTTAAACTCCCAAGTTCCAGCTATTCATTGTTATGTTTGGGCGCATCCTTCTATTAACTTTCTTTCTTTCTTTCTTTCTTTCTTTTGATTCTCTCATAAAAAATAATTTAAAGTCAAGGCACTCCGTTCATGCCTAGAAAAATCATAGATGTTGAGTTTCTTCTGGTCAATGCTTGTTGTATTGGCTAAGCTAGTTTATAGTTATCCTTCCCAAAATTTCATTTTTAAGTCGAGCTGGAATTAGGGCTTGTGAAATTTGAATTTGTATTTCGAAAGGAAAAAATATTGTGGATCAAACTTTTCTGCCTGCTTATCCACTTCTCTATATAATTTTAGGCTTCTCAAGACAAGAAGAGCTTGGATGTTGGGGCTAACCTTTTTGTTGGCAATCTTGACCCGGTACGAATCTTCCTTATCCGCAATTTCAATGTACAAATTTTAAATTATGAAACTAATTTTTATCTTTTATTCTGGATGCAGGATGTGGATGAGAAACTTCTCTATGATACATTCAGTGCCTTCGGTGTCATTGTCACTAATCCTAAGGTAATACCTACTTGATTTATCATATTATTTTCTTTATCAACATGATATTATCTCAATTGGGTTTTGTTACGCGATTTTGTGCATTTCTTCACACTGAGCTATAACTTGGACTTAAGTTGTCCTTGAATTGTTGCCTAGAAAACTTTGCACATACTTTGCACAATATGTTTAACTTTTAAACTTTACATGCAAGCAAGGAGAATTCTCATGCATGTAAAGAAATCAGATTGGCCACAATTCCAATGTGTAATTAAATTGTGAAACTAATTTTTGTCTTTCAATTTTGGATGTAGGATGTTGATGAGAAACTTCTCTATGATACAATTAGTGCCTTCGGTGTCATCGTCACAAACTAAGTAGATAATATGATAGATTGCAAAATTCTGGAATTAAACATTTTTCCAAGTCCTTTGTCGCGCATTGAAATTTTTATAACAAGGCATATCATATATTCCATTGTATTTTGCCCTCTGGCCAAAACTTCTAGCTTAGAAGGATAAGAACATGAGAAATTAAAGACCTGACTTTTGATGTTGATTTTATAAAACTATTTCCCTGTTTTCCAATGGCATATTCTCAGTTTGGATATCACTAGCCCCCTTTTATCTTTATTCATTGCTCACCGTTTATATAAAACCTCGGTTTGAAACAATGATTGAAATGTAAACACATGACACCCACACACCTTTGATGGCAAGCATTGTGCTGATGATATATCAGTGAAAGTTGATTCTGTTTAACATTTCTTATTTCAATTATGATTTTCTTAATCCCATGGTTTCTGGACAAATGAAGTGTAGCAGGCCAAAAAAATGTTAATGTACCAAAAATGCATAGCTTAATAACTTATCTAATCTGTATAGCCTTCCATTTTAACCTTTGAGAACCAGGATATTGCAGCTCACTTCATCTTGACTCCATCTTACCAGTTTTATGAGGCCTTCACTGAGTATTAAGTATGAACCAAGACATCAATATCAGCTACAACTTTTCTTTATTTATTCATTTTCTTTGCGGTGCAGTATATTTGACTTTTAATGCATCCTTCCTTTTTTTTTACATTTCCCCTATGTTTAACATGAGTTCAGGATTAATGCTTTCTGTTAGTAGTTCTCATTGAATGCACAATTCATTTATTTATTGGCCAATTTTCTTTTAAAAATAGTATTCAGCAATCACAATAACGTGGAGATAGCCAAAAGGTTTTTGTATGGAAAATTTTCTCACCAAGTAATAAGCATATATTATTAATATACTTCTTTCAACTGCATTGATTTAGGTTATACTATTCGGTATTCTAATTTTTCCGTGAATAATCAAAGTACATACTCATACTGAATTAAATAATAAAGAAGTAGAAGTTCAAAAACAGTTATGGTGATGCGGCTTTCTTGTTCGTCTATGTATTTTAGGATTGCATATATTTTGCCACAGCCCAGTTATATTGGCTGTTTTTCATCATCTGAAGTGTGCATCTCATTTTAAAACAGTGTTTCTCAACATGTTACTGACATCTTTACTTCTCTTTCATTTTCCTCCTGTATTTCTACTCCTGTTTCAGATAATGAGAGATCCCGAAACTGGAAACTCCCGAGGTTTTGGCTTCATTAGTTATGACTCTTTTGAAACATCTGATAATGCAATAGAGGTATTTTTACTAATTACTTTATCATGGAACCCACTGACTAATGAACTCACTAACTTTTCATGTAATATTTACTTAGTTTGGACTTCTGTCTTATTGATGTTGGTTTGTACAGGCTATGAATGGCCAATATCTTTGCAATCGGCAAATCACTGTCTCATATGCGTACAAGAAAGACACCAAAGGAGAACGCCACGGCACTCCAGCAGGTATGATATCATCTGTTTGTGCTACAATTTAGTGGTGTTGGACACCCAAAATAATGCATGTGAAATACAATAAAAAGAAAACTGCATTTCTCTTCTATTTTGATTTAACATGCACACTCATAATGGATCCCCTGCATCATCTCACTTTGTTTGAACATATCAGCCAGTTTTTATAATGAAATTGTAATTTGAACAACAATTTGGCAGTTTTTCTGGTGCATTCCTTCCGGAGAATTGTTAAAAGCTCACTTCATACTGAGAGTTAATTCGTCTTTTCATATTTCTAACAGAACTGTTTCCATGAAAGTGATATAACAGTCGAAAGTTTCTTACTAAACATTATAAATTGCATATGATTTGGAATGACCATATACAGGTGTGCGGATATATGAAGAGGCAATTTGTCATATCTAAACATAGCTTAGAATGAATATAAAAGAGAGAGCTGATCCCCAGACAGAAAAATTAGATGAGAACAGCATAAAAAATCAACGTCCGCCATATGATTGACATTGTCCATGTTTGTTCTCACTATTTTCAGCATTATGTGATTTACATTCTCTTTGGCTATTGATCTAAAAGGGCGGTACGCATCATAAAATCGTTGCACATAAGGGCGTAGAGTATAGAAACCACATTAAGCTTGGTGTATCCATGATTTTAGGCCATGGATGATGCACAAACAATATGCGAATAACGGTATGCCACTCGATTGCTCGAGATCTAAAGAAACCCTCGAGAGAAAACACAAATCAGTCGCAAATAAATAAAAGAAGAGATATGATTGGCTCCTTCAACAATTAAATTCTTAGCTTTTAATAATAAAGATCCAAATTACAATACCCTCTTTCACAAGCCTCTAGTTCAAATTAATCTAGTCATGAAAGAAACATAACCATATTTCCTAAATAAAATTTTAGACAAGGAAAGAACTAGAGGAAATTTCTAATTATAATCCTAAATAAGGAAAAAGAGATCTATATAAATTAAAAAAGATCCTACATATCTACTATTATAACTCAAACATATGGGGGCAAAACAAAAAGTTTCTCCCTTTTTTTATAAACCAATTCAAAAAAACAAGAAAAATCCTTCATGGAGTGCTAGCTTCAAAACATGCCAATTCATCTTCTCAAACACTTGATTTTACATTATGCCCTTTACCCAAATTCCAAAGGTTTCTTAAATAACTCAACAAAATTGCTTTGGAAAAACAAAACGCAATAAAGTGGGCATGTTATCCAAAAGGCAGTATTCAACTTAAATATTATTGCTTGCTATTTTTTATTTAAAAAACACTAATAACTTTCATGTTGGTAAATTTATGTGTTATCCATCATAAGTTATTTATTAATTTCCATCTATTTTCTCTCTCTTTATATATATATATATATATATATATATATATATATTCTCATATATATATTGCATTAGTGTTGTTTCTGTTACTAAAATTAGAATTAAAACTAAAAATGAAGAACATTCTGGTGGTAAGTGGCCTTATTTCTAATGAAAAGGAGCCTTCATTTATTGTGTTACAATATAAATCCTGCAAATGCAATTTGTATAATTTTTTAAACAACTTATATAATATTCACGTGCATCACACGTGCAAAAAAACTAGCAGTAAAGAACCCCAAATTTGCAATATGGGCCCCTAAAGAAATAGGATTCTTGGTATGCTCCTGCATCGATGGAGACGAAGAGACCATGCCAATCATCTACACGTTGATTATTTCAGCCGTTCTCGTGAAAATTTCCCTTGTATTTCTCAAACCATCTTTAATTCAGTTTTTAAAAGAACACTCATATTGATTGTCCTATATCCCCCCCCCCTCTTCTTCTCCCTAATTCTCCCCCCCCCCCCCCCCCCCCTCTTCTTCTCCCTAATTCTTTGCGTTTTACTGTATTTTCTCATGTTTACGCCTGTGTCTATATGCAGAGAGAGTGTTAGCATCAAGCAACCCTGGCGCACACAAGAACAAGCCCCACACTCTATTCGCTAGTGGCCCCCCTACCCTCCCCAACACCACCAACCCCATCCCCACGATACCTCCTCCTCGGCCCCCACCATTCACCACCACCCCAATCCCACCACCCCAAATGTCAGCGCCAGTCCGCCCTCTCCCCCCTCCCATGCACTTCCCTCCAATGCAGCAGCACATGGGTGGCCCTCCGGCATGGCCCCCCCAGCAACCACCACCAAACCAGGCCTTCCATCAGCCCATGATGCCGCCGCCACATATGCAGCAGTTCAGGCCCCCACCCCATAACATGCAGATGCCACCGATGATGAGGCCGCCGCCGCCGCCTTCAGGAGCTGGGGCTCAACAACCTCCACCACCGATGTGGAGACCGCCGCCCCCGCCGAATCAGCAGATGGGGGGACAGCCCATGCCGCCGCCACGGCCGCCACAACATTAGCTCTTGATGGGTTTGATTTTGGAGAGCTATTAAGAAATATGTAGGATTTGGTTTACTGGGGAGAATGGAAGGGGAGCTTCTGCGAATCTATGCTTTTCTGTAGAATTGTTATAAATACGGATGTTGAATTCTATGTTGTAGACTTCATGTTTTTTTTCCGTTCGTAATATTAAATTCTGAAAATAATTGTTATGTGTTGATATCTAGATATTTGCTTTGATGAGTCACAAAATGAGCTTTTTAAATTATGTTTTAAAAGTTTAGTTTCTACAAGTGTAGATAGGCAAAAGCTTTATGTATTTTTTCCCCTTTTGCTTAATCTAAATGTAGGACTCTTTGTGTGAGTTTATCGTTTGATCTGTTTCATTAAAAAAACATTTGATCTGGTACACCAATACCTAAATGGGGTTATTTACTGTTTACCCTCCTGGTTTATTATTCCCCCGGCTTGTCCAAGTTGGAATATTAGTCTACTTTGTTAAGAAGTTAACAGGAGACTATCGGGATAGGGTTTAAAGAAAAACCTACTCTTTTTTGCCCAGATCTGTAAATCCACCCCAAAAGGAAAGCTCTAGAGTTTACTGTGTCTGTATAAAAATAATGTTGAAGGAATTTTCTTCTTTTTTCTTTTAAATTTACTTTTAAAAAATAAGAAAAGGATCGTCTAACACCCTTGGATTTGTTGAGTTATAGAAGTAGATATGTTTTCTAAGGCATATATTAAAGAGCAAAAGCAATTTATCTAGAGACAAACAAGCTGCTCTTAATATCATACAAGCATGATCTACATTTTTAACATGTTTCCTATAACAAGTCAGAAAATTCGAAACAATTTGGCTGTTTCACAATGTCTCTTTTTTTTTGGGCTTTTGCACTCTTATTAATCCTATTAAGATGGTTGAATTCTCTTGAATCTAAGATGATATAAATGTAAATTTCCCACTTGGTCCCTATTAAGCAGGCTTGGCAAATGAGACGAGGATTTATTTAATCGTCTTGTCTTGACTCGCCAGGAGGCAGGTTTTACTCGCCTCGTTGATGGTGTGGTCGATTTGGCGGGTTGACTCATCTTGGACGAGTTGGCAAGACGAGCAAATTCCCAAAATAACAATTGTTGACTCGCTGCAATTCGTCTCGCCTAACTCGTGGGTCGCCCCTTCTCACCCCGCCAACTCGCCCAGCTGACTCATTTAACTAACCCTTACAAATCCGAAATGGCTAAATACAAGTCACCTCGCCTCCATTCGCCCGGCACTGGCCGATCCATGCATAGCCCAGGGGAGGCGTTCCCCCCCCCCCAAAAAAAAATTTGATATAGGGTTTGGAGATTGATGATGCTCAATACTGAGAACTCTCCGGATGACGACACGTGGCAGATGACGTGTCTCAAGGCTTATGGGAAAGGAGTAAGAACGGTACATTGAAGGTGTACCCCAGGCCTTCCTCCCGAGGATATTCCCGACCTTCGGTAGCGTTTCATACCACTCCTATGCTCGTCTTACAAACAACCATTGGCTCGCCTCCGAGCCCTCTTGCACGCTGAGCTCTCTCAGCCCTCCTAGCTCGCCTCCGAGCTATCACAGAACCAAGCTTGCTCAGCCTCCCGCTCGCCTCCGGGCCTCCCGCCGAGCTCAGCTTCCTCGGTCTCATCGACCGACCCAGAGCGCATATCATAAGCGTCCCGGATATGGCCCCGCGAATTTCGCCATACGCGAGATATCCGCCGCCCCACGATCCCGCATCCCACGCCATCGCGTTCCCCCGTTAACGGACGTACCTTGCCATTGATGGAGGATCCCACCATTCGCGCAGGCGTGGCTCCAAGGGCGTAACGGCCGGCGTAACTCTCGCGCCCGCCGGCCCATGGCTGCCACTATATAAATCCTCTCTCAGACGACTCAGGTAAGGCAATTCTTATCCAATAGGCCGCTACTCTGTCCAAATACCTCGACTAACTTGATCGTCGGAGGGTCCACGATGGTACAACCACCCCGGGACTTCTTTGCAGGTAGCTCGGCTTCATTCCAAACCAAGCCCATTGAGATCCACACGCATCAAGAGGCAGCCCTCAATTCCAATCTCAGCCATTCATCAACGCTCGCAGCAGATCAACGGAAGACAATATCTGAAGGAGATCAAGGCCTCCATCAGTTGGCGCCGTCTGTGGGAAAATCAAAAATTCCGCTCAACGAAAGTTGATCTTCCGATCTCGAACTCATGGCGAGTGATCACCGCGACGATCCAATAACTAGCCCCCTTCCTCCCCACAATGGAGGCGCGGATGGATCCCCTCCTCCTCCGAACGCCATTCACGTACTTTCTGCGTGAATAGATCGGCTCGCGTCCGTCGTGGATGAGCTTGTCCGTGTCCAAACGGCGGGATAAGCTCCCCAAGTCGCCGCTCACCCACCTCGGGAGCGACACATAGGCAGAGAAGACACTGCTCGCGCCGGCACATCCAAGCACCGCCTTGCTATCTCCGGCGACCACATATCCCCCGTGGCGACCAATTCGATGACCCGGTGGGCACCTCACAGCTCGACGCCGAGGTCTTATGAAAGAGCGCCCCGCCCTGAGGCCCATCGCGCTTTTGTCCCTCCCGAGGAGGTGTCGGTCAGCTCGCATGCTCTAAGGCATGGCCGGCGCCCTCTCCCTCGACATGTTCGCACGGACGGGACTCACCACGGTAGCTCGAGGACGACCTCGCCAGGGGACCTGAGGAACCTCATCGAACAGAACCGGAACTGCGGCCAGGTGCAGGTCTCTAGCAGCAGAGGCCATAAATCCGAGTATGCCGAATCCTCAGGATACCATGACCGACTCGATGCCCTTGAAAAGAAGATCGAGGGTATAAATCGGGAGAGTCGTCCTTCAAGCAACGGGGTTAGATATGTCGCCGACTCGCTTACAAGGCCCTTCACTGAAGAGCCGCTCGCTGTCCACGTATCTTCCAGGAACAAGCCTCCAAAGGTATCACTCTTCGACAGAAAGTCCGACCCGAAAGACCATTTGGACGCGTTCAGGGCAGTGGTGAGCTTCCAGGACAACTCCGACGCCACACAATGTCGTGCATTCCCCGCCACTCTCATCCGCTCTAGACGAGACTGGTTCTGAGGACTCACGCCACGCTCCATCTCTGCCTTCGATGAGCTGGCCACCCAGTTCCTCGGTCACTTCGTCTGGAACAGACGGCAGAAGCGGACTGTCGATCATCTCTTCACTATAAAGAGCGGGGACAAGGAATCTTTCAAACGATACATCACCCGCTTCTACAACGCTCTCCTCGAGTTCCCGGAGCACCGAGACGAGACTGTCATCATGGCTCTTAGGTCGGGTCTTAGGCATAAGGAGTGGCTCCGCTCCTTTGCATTAGCGCAACCTAAGACCATGGCCGAGATAAAAGCCTGGACCGATCGAGAAATCCAGCTCGAGTCCGAAGTGAACGCGAACCTATCCTGGACCGACCAGGACGATCAAAAGAAGAGAGCCAGAGAAGAGAAAAAGAAGATTGAATGGCCGAAACCATACTCCCCGAAGTTCCAGGAGTATACCCCACTCAACATCTTCCAGACAGAGCTGTTGGAGGAGGCGAAGGGCGAGAGATTCTTCAAAATCCCCCCGGTCAACAATAGGGCGGCCAAACGGACACGAGGCCCCTATTGCGCTTTCCACAGGTCACAGGGACACTACACCGAGAACTGCAAACAACTCAGAGACTACATCGAGGAGTTAATCCGCTCGGGGCACCTGGCAAGATACTTGCGGGACAAGCGACAAGCCGACCGAGAGCAAGAGCACCATCCCCCTCCCGGCGAGTTGACGATCGGCCAAATCATGGCCGTATCAGCGGAGGGTGCGCTTGGGGCCGACGAGACACGGCGCCCCTTGCCGGTCGGAAGCACTAGCAGCCAACCCAGGAAGAGGGTTAAAGCAGCTGAGCCCATCATATTTACCGATGAGGACCTCCACGGGATATCCCTACCTCACAACGACCCCCTGGTGACTACAGCACGTGTCCACCGTTATGAAGTGCAAAGGATATTGGTTGACTCGGGAAGCTCGGCAGATATCCTCTTCTACGACTGCTTCCTGCGTATGGGGCTTACCCCGTCGGACCTGAAACTGGCCGCCCACATTCTGTCGGGGTTCACCAACTACTCTATCCCGGAGGAAGGAGTGGTCACCCTCCTACTTAACATCGAGGAGGCAGGCCGTACGCGTGCCGTGCCTGTGGAGTTCATCGTCGCAAGAATTGCATCCGCCTACAATGTCCTCCTGGGACGCCCGACGCTAAACTCCCTCCGGGCCAAAATATCGACCTACCACCGCGCGATCAATTTTCCCCTCGATCAAGGCGGAATAGGCCGGGCCTACGAGAACCAGCAGACCGCAAAGATTTGCTTCACAGCGACATCTATGCCCTAGGAGCGAGGCGATGACCTTGAAAGCACGGATGGTTTCAAGGGGTCTTTGGATACTTGGGACGAGCATAAAGAGATCCGAGGAGCCCCGGTGGAGCCGCTAACAGAGGCCCCCCTCGTCGAAGGGGACGATGAACGAACCGTTCAAATCGGATCACTCTTAACGGGGGCTCAGCGCGACGACCTGATCAACTTCCTCAGAGGAAACTCGGACGTGTTCGCCTGGGCGCCCACCGACATGCCTGGTATCGACCCCAAAATAATATCACATAATCTCGGGGTCGGCCCGGCGGTCCGACCCGTCAGGCAGAAGAAACGAAGCTTCGCTCCGAACAAGCAAAAAGCGATCGAGGACGAGGTTGACATACTGCTCGCAGCCAACTTCATACGGAACATGGCTTACTCGGAGTGGTTGGCGAATGTGGTCATGGTTAAAAAGGCAAGCGGGAAGTGGCACATGTGCGTCGACTTCGCTGACCTCAACAAGGCCTGCCCAAAAGACAACTATTCCCTTCCCCGGATAGATCAGCTCGTCGACAGTTCGGCAGGCCATGAGCTACTCAGCTTTATGGACGCTTTATCCGGCTACAACCAGATCCATATGAATCCGACAGACGAAGAGCTTACCGCGTTCACAACGGACCGGGGGGCATACTGTTATAAAGTGATGCCCTTCGACCTCAAAAACGTCGGGGCTACGTACCAATGCTTGGTCAACAGGATGTTTAAGCCTCAGATCGACAGGAACATGGAGGATTACGTCGACGACATGCTCGTCAAATCGACCTCGTCAGATCAGCACACCAAAGATCTGGGCGAGGTTTTCGACATCCTCCACAAATACAAAATGAAATTGAACCCCGCCAAGTGCGCGTTCGGGGTCACTAGTGGAAAGTTCCTCGGGTTCATGGTCACCCACCGAGGAATCGAGGCTAACCCAGAGAAAATCAGCGCCATCCTTAATATGGTCGTGCCCAAGACTAACGTCGAAATCATGCAGCTCACTGGGAGGGTAGCCGCCCTGAGCCGCTTCATGTCACGATCCGGAGAAAAATGCCTCCCATTCTTCAAAGCCCTGAGGAAGATCCCAAGGTTCGAATGGTCGGAGGAGTGCCAGATTGCTTTCAAGAAATTAAAAGTACACCTGGCGACTCCCCCACTGCTCACCCAGCCAATTGAAGGAGATGAGCTATCGCTGTATCTGACGGTGTCCGATCAATCTGCAGGTTCGGTGCTCGTCCGAGAAGTCGAGGGAGTCCAGAAGACGGTCTACTATGTAAGCCACGTCTTCAAGGATGCGGAAACAAAGTACCCGACTATAGAAAAGATTGTCTTGGCACTCATCATGGCATCGAGGAAACTACGGCACTATTTCCAAGCGCGCACCATCCTCGTCCTCACCGAACGTCCTTTAGGGGCTATTCTCACCTCCCCCGAGTCTTCTGGTCGTTTAGAGAAATGGAGGTGGGAGTTTTCCTAATTCGACATCAAATATCGCCCGAGGCAGGCTATCAAGGCACAAGTCCTGGCCGATTTTATCGTCAAATGCACTATCCCTAACAAGGAGGCAGTGTCCGTACCGGCCCCCGGATCTCAACCGTCGATCGAAGAAAGGCCCGACTCCATCCCTGATTGGGTCCTTTACGTCGATGGGTCATCGACCGAGGACGGCTGTGGTGTCGGCCTCATCATTCGAGGCCCAAATGAGGCAGAGATGGAGTATTCTTTGAAGCTCGGGTTCAAAGCCTCAAACAACGCCACGGAGTACGGGGCCTTGCTAGATGGACTTCGAATCACCTCCGGAGTGGGGCTGAAGACGATAAGGATCCGCAGTGACTCCGCCCTGGTCGTTGGCCAAGTGACCGGCCGTTTCGAGGTACGGGAACCTCTGATGGTGAAGTATTTAGCCGAGATAAGAAGACTACGAAAGGACTTCGACAAAGTCTAAGTGGAGCAGATCCCTAAGAACCTAAACGCTCAGACCAACCCCCTAAGCAAGTTTGTTTCATCCTATACGGCCAACAACAAGAGAAATATCCTCTTCGAGGTCTTATCGCGGCCCAGCGTGGAGGATGGAGCGACGTCACTTTAGGTTTACACTGCCCGGGAAGAAGACCGGGATTGGAGGAAGCCCCTGGTAGAATTCCTGAGGGGGGTACACTCCCATAAGATCGAGGGGAAGCCCGCCATATCCGAGCCAGAGCCCGCTATTTCATCTGGAGCAATAGGAAGCTCTACAAGAAATCCTTCACTCAACCCCTGCTTAGGTGCGTCGACCCCCACGAAGCCGACTACGTCCTCCGTGAGATTCATGAAAGGGTCGGCGGTGCGCATCAAGGGGCCTGCACCTTAGTCCAAAAGGCGTTGCTCTAAGGGTACTATTGGCCGACCATTCATCAGGACGCTCAGAAGCTTGTCAGAAGGTGCAAGAGCTGCCAACTCCATGTTCTCTGCCGAAAGACGCGACCGGGACGTTGGGACGTCTGGCCTGAATTTTGGGGGCAGATGCTATTTGGTTTTATCCATCCACCTCTCCGAAGATGCCAAGTTGATTTATGACACCGTGTATCGGAGGTTTGGACAGATGCAGCCGTTGTAGCAGACTTCGTCAGATTCCCCCTCGTTTGCGAGGGGTATTTGATTGTGGGGACGCTCTTCCCTGCAGGCGCAAGCCCCTGCAGTTAATTACGCTACTGCATCGCGGTAACCACTTTCTCCTTCTCCAGATATTCACTTCATGTCGCGTGTGTTTGGTTTATTTTTGGTTGCCCGTGGATTGTATACGGAGACTAATTTATGTTGTCGCCCGTAGGACGTAGATTAGTCCAAGTCCGTATTTTCTTAAATTTGGGTTTGGGTTGGGTTTAAGGATCGTTAATCTCATTGAGATTAAGATCAACTTAAACGTTTGTTAAGGATACGTTAGTCTAATTTTAGACTAAGACCTACTCAACGGGGATTCAGGATCATTTAGATCCGATGACAGGGCATGTGGGCTCTATTCGTTTTAGTTTAGGGACATTGCGGTCCATAAGTTTAAGGACATCATAGTCCATGGAGTTTAAAGACATCATAGTCTGTAAAGTTTAAAGACATCATAGTCTATGAGTTTAAGGACCTCATAGTCCATAAAGTTTAAGAACATCATAGTCCATGAGTTTAAGAACCTCATAGTTCATAATTTAAAGTCTATAGAGTTTAGTTTAGGGACGTTACGGTCCATTGGGTTTAAGGACATCATAGTCCATGAGTTTAAGGAACTCATAATCCATAGTTTAAAGACATCGTAGTCTGGTTTAAAGACATCATAGTCTGTGTGGTTTTGGTTTAACTGTTTGGGGATGCACAAAAAGTTATTGGTTATTGGGACCCTCCATCTCTCTGAAGACGTTGAAGAATTACAACGACATGTATCAGAGGTGTGGAGAGATGTACCCTTGAACCAATGTCCCGACTGAGGGGGGATGGGATAATCATCATTTTAGATGCCATCTGTTAGGAGCTCATTAGCTATCTTTGGGACTGAGATCGGTTTTGGGGACCCTGAGCATGAGGGGTTCAATTGATTGTCCTCGGGAGATTTGGTCTAAGTTTGGCTAATATTGGCCTTTCATAGTGTTAAACACTGGTATATGCTCAGCGCTCACGTGCTCCCACGTGAGGCGCTTGAAGTAGTGTTAAACACTAGTATATTGGGGCGCTCACGTGTGGCACGTGAGGCGCCTAAAGTTGGGCGCTGCCTCTTTTATTCTCTTGTTCTAGTGCTAAGCACTGTTGGGTCACGTGGGATCACGTGAGGTGTCCCATACTGGGAACTGTCTTGGGTTTATTACCCTTTTTCTCTTTTATAAGTGTCGAGCACTTCTCAGGGGTCACGTAGGATTACGTGGGGCGCCCCAAAATAAGGTTTATTCCTTTTTCTCTTTTATAAGTGTTGAGCACTTCTCAAGGGTCACGTGGATAGATCTCAATCTTCCCTTTTTGTTCCTCAAAGGTGCTCACATGGGAACACGTGAGCTTTTATTGTGTAGCATTCAACATTAATATGCATGGAGCTCTAGATCTGGGTTTTGTGAATTTCAGGTCCCTTATTTTTATAAAAATTAAATTCTTTTATAGGGTTAAACCCTAGTTTTATCAGAGGAATTAAATTCCTATATATTTTTGGTAAGAATTAAATTCTTTGAACTTAGTTCTTTCCTCTAGGTTTGGATCTACGTAACAGAATTTTCTCGATGAGAATTAAATTCTCAACTTGTGGGGAGATCTGCTTCTGCAGATCCCAACCAGAGGAAGAACTAAGTTCTTTGAGAAGAGTTAAACTCTTGGTTTGAGAATTAAATTCTCTTTTGTTTTTGCTTACTAAGGGGTTTTCCTCTCTATTTTATGTATTTTTGACCTTGAAGTTTATGGGAGGGTTCTTCCTTATGAAACTTATGGGGAGTTTCTTCTTATCCAAGACTTGAAGTCTTGGGTCCTTTATATAGGGGAGGCTGATTTGTTGAATCAGTTAAGGAAATCTCTCATTGAGAGATTTCTGATTGATTTGGGGAATGTTTCCCACCATTGGATCTTTGATTCAAGGGCTTCTGTTTTACAGAAGACAATCTTCTTGT
Organism: Agapanthus africanus; assembly: GCA_030015575.1. Lineage (NCBI taxonomy): Eukaryota > Viridiplantae > Streptophyta > Magnoliopsida > Asparagales > Amaryllidaceae > Agapanthus > Agapanthus africanus. The sequence continues at coordinate 435,650,870 of JASDDO010000018.1, forward strand.
TCTTAACAAGATTGGGAAATATTTTCCCATACAGAGCTTATTCTGTATCTTGGTGATTTTTAATCACCATTGGATCGGTGCTCTGATTTACAGAGCACAATCTTTCATGTTTGGAAAGATTTGAGGAGTATTTCCGCAACAGAATTTTATTCTGGTAATTTGATGATTTTTAATCATCTTTGTTGGATTTTTGATCCAAGGGTAGAGAATATTTAGTTCTAGCGCGGGCGCTCTCATGCTTTGCACGTGAGGTGCTGCCTCAGAGTCTTTGACTCTTGGCACTAGCGCTCTTGGCGCGAGCGCTCTTAGCGCTGGCGCTCTAGTGCTCTGCACGTGAGGTGCTGCCTCAGAGTCTTTGACTCTTGGCACTGGCGCTCTCGTGCTTTGCACGTGAGGCGCTGCCTCAGAGTCTTTAGCGCCGGCGCTCTCGTGCTTTGCACGTGAGCGCTGCCTCAGAGTCTTTGACTCTTTGCGCGAGCGCTCTTATGAGGCGTTGCCTCATCACTGAAGGTGTCTTTTCACCTTCTTTCTCCACTTTTCCTGAGTCAAACTTCTCTTTCTCAGATCTTGGAAATAGTTCCATCATGCACAACATTTTCTGTGCCTAGATTTAAATGTCTCCTTTTATAATCTGAAGCAGCGCTTTTCTTCTCTCTCACTTTTTAGAGAATCATTTTGACAGAGAAGAGTTATGGCTTGTAATCGCCCACATGCTCGCCGGCAGCCATGGGAGGTGCCCATTGAGGAAATTATTCCTCGTTTTGCTGCGCGCTTGGTGAACCCTACTCTTACGGATGACCAATGCGACACGGTGCTGCACGAGCTCTTGACTCGTATAGGATCTCCTCTCCCCATCGGCTCCATTTGGCTCCGGATGGTCTTCTTGTCCGTGATCGATGATATTCCCCCTCCTCCGGCGGAGATGACTCCGGCAATGCTTGACGCCGCGGAAGACAAGATCGAGTGCTTCCACGAGGCACTTTTGATCACCACGGCTCTGAGGGATCGCTCTGTTCGGCTGCTAAGCCAGATACGGGCTCAGCGAGTCATCATGTCTGCCTTTGCTGATGGGTGCGGTGCTGACCGATGGGTAGCCACTCCTCGTAAAGATCGCCGCTTTGTCATGGTGGAGAAGGCAGCGAGGGGTTGGATAATTTTATCCATAGTTTTGTAAATCGCTGTACTTTCGATCCCATATTTGGTGATCTATTTCCTGTAGAGTAAAATGTTCGATTAAATGCTTTGTTTTTGTTGTTGAAAACCTGTTCTTCCTCTGATGTGTGTTTGTGCGTATATGAATGAGCCCGGTTTCACACATATCTGTAAACGAAACTTAAGCCGATATAAACAGGAACAAATAGCTCTTGGCCGAAGATTTTGGCGGGAACACTCCATGGCAGCATGCCCCGCCTTCCAGCTACCGAGCCAACAGCCCTAACCTACCCCTGGCCGTTCGCCCAGTGGAGAATGGACATGATAGGCCAATTCCCTACCGGTACGGGCGGACACAGGTATTGCTGGTGGTACGCTCTGGAGATCTCCGCCAGACGAGCCCTTGCCTCTTCAGCCCGCTCCCGCTGATGCTGCCCACGAACTCGGGATGCCACAGAAACGCCGGGCCCTCCATCTTCCGAGCCCTGGCTCACGATCTGTCTCTTTTGGAAGCACTCCAAAATAAGGGCCAAAGATCGGCCGTGCCTGCTTTTCGAGATGAGGCCAAGGAAGTAGATCGTACGCGTCTTGTCGAATGCCTCGTCCAACAACTCTTCGGAGAGGGGGTTATACAACCCCAGGGACCTCCTCCAGATTGCGTACATCAGCAATTGGAGGAGGGACGACCGACGAAGAAGGAGACGGCCGATGTGGCCCTCGATGCGCTGGACCACTCCCCGGTACCTTTCCTCGGAAACGGACTGGTCATATAGATAGATGTCATCGGGAGTAATGATCTCTTCGATCGCATAGATACGCCCGGCCATCTCGAAAAAGCAATGCTGAAAAGTTGGCATCTCCTTCTCTATTTATAGCCTCCACAGAATCCCCAAGAGCCCAAATTTGCGCGCGCATGGGTGCGAATCCTGGGATTCGCTCTATTCTTCCAATACTGTACTGCCACATGGCGGGTATCCCGTATTTCTCGGCGAATCGAAGTCGGAACGACGCGGATCTTGGAATGCCTCGCCTCACCTATGCGCTTCTGCCGCGTGCCGCCCGCGATGATCACTTCTAGGTATTCACACATCTAGGAAGGCCGGGCAAAACCGAGCAACTTCCCTGCTCGGTCCATCCTTGGCTGGTAGTTCACTACCCACCGACACCAAGGATCGAAGCCCTCATCAAAAGGCCACCGAGCAGCTTCCCTGCTCGGTCCATCCTTAGTGGGTAACTTTTACCCATCTACGCTAAGGATCGAAGCCCTCGTCAAGAGGCCACCGAGCAGCTCCCCAACTCGGTCCATCCTTAGTGGGTAACTTCTTATCCATCTGTGCTAAGGATCGAAGCCCTCGTCAAGAGGCCACCGGGCAGCTTCCCTGCTCGGTCTATCCTTGGCTGGTAGTTTACTACCCACCGACGCCAAGGATCGAAGCCCTCATCAAGAGGCCACCGAGCAGCTTCCTTGCTCGGTCCATCCTTAGCGGGTAACTTCTTACCCATCTACGCTAAGGATCGAAGCCCTAGTTTAGAAGCCACCGAGCAGCTTCCCTGCTCGGTCCATCCTTGGCTGGTAGTTTACTACCCACCAACGCCAAGGATCGAAGCCCTCATCAAGAGGCCACCAAGCAGCTTTCCTGCTCGATCCATCCTTAGCAGGTAACTTCTTACCCATCTATGCTAAGGATCGAAGCCCTCATCAAGAGGCCACCGAGCAGCTTCCCTGCTCGGTCCATCCTTGGCTGGTTGTTTACTACCCACCGACGCCAAGGATCGAAGCCCTCATCAAGAGGCCACCTAGCGGCTTCAATGCTTGATCCATCCTTAGTGAGTAACTTCTTACCCCTCTACGCTAAGGATCGAAGCCCTCGTCAAGAGGCCACCGAGCGGCTTCTGCTAGGTCCATCCTTAGTGGGTAACTTCTTACCCATCTACGCTAAAGATCGAAGCCCTCGTCAAGAGGCCACCGAGCAGCTCCCCTGCTCGGTCCATCCTTAGTGGGTAACTTCTTACCCATCTGTGCTAAGGATCGAAGCCCTTGTTAAGAGGCCACCGAGCAGCTTCTCTGCTCGGTCCATCCTTGGCTGGTAGTTTACTACCCTCCGACGCCAAGGATCAAAGCTGTAACAACACTAATTTTCCTATACAAATTTTTTCAAATATTTTTTCAAAATCCATAAAGGGGTATTTATTGCCTGAGCACAAGACATAAGTAATTAATTAGCTATTTAATTACAAGAAAGAGCTTGTAGCTCATTGATAATACCTTGCACTGCTGAACCAAGCCACCAGAGTTCAAATCCCATACCCCACATTATTTTTAAATTTGTTTTATTTTGAAATTTTTTTAGAAGTCCAACAGTCAACACGTGATAACTCCCAAATTTCCACTACACATGAAAAACTAAATGTTCCATAGGCTTCACGAGGCGACCCCCCACCTCCCCAGCTCCCAACTCGGCAGAGTCGGCCGGCGGACCGGCTGACTCGGGCCAGCGCCGCCGGCAGGACTCGGCCGGTCGGCCGAGTCATCAACACCAAAAGGTTGCCTCTTCGTCTTCTTAACCCCCCTGCACACTCCATTTATTCAGATCGTTTCCAGAGAGCTTTTAATACCTCTTTTACTCCATTTTTAATGAATTTTCATATAATTTTTTTACATTTTTTAATTTAAACTCTTCATCTACCCCAACTCTAGCCTAACCCTATAAATACCACCCCTACACTCTACCCCCTCACCCCAAAACTCTGAGCCAACTCTCAAGAAATCACTAGAAACCCTTGTGTGCAATCGAAGTGAGCGAAAGGCGAAGCTCCGGCGAATTCTCCGGTGGATTTTCCGGCAACGACTCTAGGAACTCCCGGTGACGAAACAACGCACCGGCGACTCCTCCCGATCCTTATTGTCCTAAACCCGTAAGTCCCCATTCTATCTTCTCTATTCTATTCTAGAAATACGGAATTACAAAACCCGACGGAATCGGAACAAATCCGATTTCCGATTCGGTTTCTTTCTAAAACTCTCACTTTTCTTTAATACAATCATATTAAACCATTACATGTTGACTATTAAACACTAATTAATCATATTGAACAAGTTCCGTATCAAAATGTAATTGCTATTTCCATTTTACCGTATTTTTTCATTAAAATACCATATAGTTTCATTTCTATATTTAAACCATCAAAAACCTTGCTATACTTTTAAGTAGATCACGAGATAATGACCTACCTCTTCACACACTCATATGCAACATAGCACAATATCCTCGGGAACATAGAATACGGGAAATCGACATCTTTACAAATAAATACCATAATTAATAAAACCGTTTTTCCTTAATGATTAGTATTCATACAAATCTTTGCAAAGCGCCGCTGCAACCCATTTTGGAGAACCCGTTCGGGATGGTGCGGATTACCGCACATTCTCGGGCTTAGTAGTGCGAGATTCAGACCTCCACAAGGAGCATTCGGTCTAGAAAGATTTAAAATACGACATCTTAAGAAAATGAGATTTTTAGAATATAAAATATATATTAAAATTATTTTTGTATAAATATATGTATATTTATCATTAAAATACCTATTTTGTTATGATATAAATAGTCCATATTTTTCTAAAAGTCACAAGAATCAATTTACCTTAAAATACCATGCATTCCCTACAAATCAATATTACAAATAAATACCTTTTATTATGAGTTTAGGATATTTTCATTAGAAATATCACAGTATAAAATCTACATTCATGATAACTTCAAAGACGGTAACTAAATACTTGGGGAATATTTTGAAAACTATACAAAAGTATTTTTACATAAAACCCCTCAAGTTCTATAAATTGCCCTAAGGACCCTAGTAAACATAGGTTTAAGCGGGACCAATCTCTTGAGCCTCAGAGAGTCGGAGAAGTGTGTTCTTGCCTATCTAAGGTAGACAATTAACAAAGTGTGTTATCAACACGGTAATCGTCTTTGAAAATGACACAAATCCTGCCGCCCATGTGCAGCGGTTACCGATAACATCAAAACAATCAGGACTTCAATTTACTTTTCTAATTGTCTGACTCAGATTGAGTCTTTTTATAATCTGACTTGAATATGATTCAAGTACAATCTATAATTTACAATCTACAATATTACAATTCAAAATGAATCCATGAATCCATTTATTCCATATATTCAATATATTCAATCTATACAACTTGACTGAACCAAACCATGGATATACTTCCATTTACATGATTATCCAGTTACATCCATTTACATGATTCTCCAGTTACATCCGTTTACTGATATCATGGTTTCGGTAAGTCATTCAATTATACAATCTATATTACACGACAATACAAGTTGCAATACAATACAATATATTTCAATACATTCAATACAATAAACATTACGGGGTTATAAAGGGGTAGACTGGTACGGAATATGTTAAAGGTGGCACAAGGTGGTCACTTAAGACGTAATTACATCCATGTCGTTGTTCCGTGGTATTATCGACGGAGCCTTGTACTACGGGTTACCAAAGTCTCCGATGTAAGTGGGACTCCTCTCGTATACACTGGCATCTTCTGTACCAAGCTACAAACAACAGCGTTAACACAACACTATAACAATATAATACAACATTAAAAGTTACCTTCTTATTCTGTCTATCCTACTTCTCCCTTATCTTTGGGACTTACCGAGCGATTTGTTCGCTGACGACATTCTCTTTCTTTCTTCTTTGAATGTCGTCAGGTGATCTAGACATTCCTAAGATCGAGCCATCTGCTGAAGACTTGAACCAGTTCAGTGAAGACCCCGAGCTCTAGTTCATTGTACACTTTCCATTCAGTACTTTTTTTCATTTCCGTTATGCCATTGTTTAGGCATTATTTTTTTATCAGTTGCATTTACTTTTCCATGTATTGTAAAAAGAATGTGAATAAATAAAGTTGTTGTTTTATTATAACTTGTTACTTGTGCATTTACTTTTATATTGCTTAGATACGCTTAGCGTATTTGCTTCACAGTAAATACGTAGCGGACCCATCGCGCCCCCTTCGTCATACACCGGAAAGCGGGGCATGACAGGTTTTGTTGGCGGCCCATGCAGGTCAGAGCTGTATAGAACCATACTATGCAGTTCTGTTCTGCGTGAACAACCTAAGCAATATAACACAAGAACCAGCAACTAAAACATTCTTTACAATCATGTTCCTTGAATCTTATCATTTCATATTCTTTGAATCATATACTTTGAATCTGTCCTAACCCAAAATTTTCTCACGCCTTTTACAATCTTACCAAAACCTTCGCATTCTTTCATTCCTTCACACATTTTTCACATTTTTAAAACTCTTGCACCACCTTGTTATTTCTCATACACTGTTAGTACTTTAGTCACCAAACTTTCCTTGAATCTGTTACACTTTCCTTTTACAAGTTTCGAGGACGAAATTTTTATAAAGAGGGTAGAATGTAACAACCCTAATTTTCCTATACAAATTTTTTCAAATATTTTTTCGAAATCCATAAAGGGGTATTTATTGCCTGATCACAAGACATAAGTAATTAATTTGCTATTTAATTACAAGAAGGAGCTTGTAGCTCATTGGTAATACCTTGCACTGCTGAACCAAGCCACCAGAGTTCAAATCCCATACCCCACATTATTTTTAAATTTGTTTTATTTTGAAATTTTTTTAGAAGTCCAACAGTCAACACGTGATAACTCCCAAATTTTCCACTACACATAAAAAAACTAAATGTTCCAGAGGCTTCACGAGGCGACCCCCACCTCCCCAGCTCCCGACTCGGCCGACTCGGATCGATGCCGCCGGCCGGTCGGCCGAGTCATCAACACCAAAAAGTTGCCTCTTCGTCTTCTTAACCCCCTGCACACTCCATTTATTCAGATCGTTTCCAGAGAGCTTTTAATACCTCTTTTACTCCATTTTTAAGAATTTTCATATAATTTTTTTACATTTTTTAATTTAAACTCTTCATCTACCCTAACCCTAGCCTAACCCTATAAATGCCACCCCTACACTATACCCCCTCACCCCAAAACTCTGAGCCAACTCTTAAGAAATCACTAGAAACCCTTGTGTGCAATCGAAGTGAGCGAAAGGCGAAGCTCCGGCGAATTCTCCGGCGGATTTTCCAGCAACGACTCTAGGAGCTCCCGGCGATGAAACGACGCACCGACGACTCCTCCCGATCCTTCTCCCTCTCCTTGTTATCCTAAACCCGTAAGTCCCCATTCTATCTTCTCTATTCTATTCTAGAAATACGGAATTACAAAACCCGACGGAATCGGAACAAATCCGATTTCCGATTCGGTTTCTTTCTAAAACTCTCACTTTTCTTTAATACAATTATGTTAAACCATTCAATGTTGACTATTAAACACTAATTAATCATATTGAACAAGTTCCATATCAAATGTAATTGCTATTTCCATTTTACCGTATTTTTTTCATTAAAATACCATATAGTTTCATTTCTACATTTAAACCATCAAAACCCTTGCTATACCTTTAAGTAGATCACGAGGTAATGACCTACCTCCTCACACACTCATAAGCAACATAGCACAATACCCTCGGGAACATTGAATACGGGAAATCGACATCTTTACAAATAAATACCATAATTAATAAAACCGTTTTTCCTTATTGATTAGTATTTATACAAATCTTTGCAAAGTGCCGCTATAACCCATTTTGGGGAACCCGTTCAGGATGGTGCGGATTACCGCACATTCTCGGGTTTAGTAGTGCGAGATTCAGACCTCCTCAAGGAGCATTCGGTCTCGAAAGATTTAAAATACGACATCTTAAGAAAATGAGATTTTTAGAATATAAAATATATATTAAAATTATTTTTGTATAAATATATGTATATTTATCATTAAAATACCTATTTTGTTATGATATAAATATTCCATCTTTTTCTAAAAGTCACAAGAATCAATTTACCTTAAAATACCATGAATTCCCTACAAATAAATACCTTTTATTATGAATTTAGGATGTTTTCATTAGAAATATCACAGTATAAAATCTATATTCATGATAACTTCAAAGACGATAACTAAATACTTGGGGAATATTTTGAAAACTATACAAAAGTATTTTTACATAAAACCCCTCAAGTTCTATAAATTGCCGTAAGGACCCTAGTAAACATAGATTTAAGCGGGACCAATCTCTTGAGCCTTAGGAAGCCGGAGAAGTGGGTGCTTGCCTATCTAAGGTATACAATTAAAAAATGGTGTTATCAATACGGTAATCTTCTTTGAAAATGACACAAATCCTGCCGCCAATGTGCAGCGGTTACCGATAACATCAAAACAATCAGGACTTCAATTTACTTTTCTAATTGTCTGACTCAGATTGAGTCTCTTTATAATCTGACTTGAATATGATTCAAGTACAATCTACAATCTACAATATTACAATTCAACATGAATCCATGAGTCCATTTATTCCATATATTTAATATATTCAATCTGTACAACTTGACCGAACCGAACCATGGATATACTTCCATTTACATGATTATCCAGTTACATCCATTTACATGATTCTCCAGTTACATCCGTTTACTGATATCATGGTTTCGATAAGTTATTCAATTATACAATCTATATTACAATACAATACAAGTTGCAATACAACACAATATATTTCAATACATTCAATACAATAAACACTACGGGGTTATAAAGGGGTAGACTGGTACGGAATATGTTAAAAGTGGCACGAGGTGGTCACTTAAGACGTAATTACATCTATGCCGTTGTTCTGTGGTATTATCGACGGAGCCTTGTACTACGAGTTACCAAAGTCTCCGGTGTAAGTGGGACTCCTCTCGTATACACTGGCATCTTCTGTACCAAGCTACAAACAACAGCGTTAACATAACACTATAACAATATAATACAACATTAAAAATTACCTTCTTATTCTGTCTATCCTACTTCTTTCTTATCTTTGGGACTTACCGAGCGATTTGTTCGCTGACGACATTCTCTTTCTTTCTTCTTTGAATGTCGTTAGGTGATCTGGACATTCCTGAGATCGAGCCCTCTGCTGAAGACTTGGACCAGTTCAGAAGACCCCGAGCTCTAGTTCATTGTACACTTTACATTCAGTACATTTTTCATTTCTGTTATGCCATTGTTTAGGCATTGTTTTTTTATCAGTCGTATTTACTTTTCCATGTATTGTAAAAAGAATGTGAATAAATAAAGTTACTGTTTTATTATAACCTGACTCTTGTGCTTTTACTTTTATATTGCTTAGATACTGTTCCCCTCCGAATGGCGGCCAAGACATTAGGACGTCTCACCTGAGATTCGGGACAGATGCTAATTGGTGTTATCCGTCTACCTCTCCGAAGATGCCAAGTTGATTTATGGCACCGTGTATCGAAGGTTTAGACGGATGCGGCCGATGTAGCAGACTTCGTCAGATTCCCCCTCGCTTGAGGGGTTTTTGATTGTGGGGACGCTCTTCCCTGTAGGCGCAAGCCCCTGCAGTTAATTACGCTACCGCATCGCGGTAGCAACTTTCTCCTTCTCCAGCTGGTCACTTCGTGTCGTGGGTGTTTGTTTTGTTTGTGGTTGCCCGTGGATTGTATATGGAGACTATTTATTTCGTCACCCGTAGGACGTGGATTAGTCCAAATCCGTATTTTCTTAGATTTGGGTTTGGGGTTTTGGTTTGAGGATGCGTTAGCCATATTTGAGGCTAAGATCAACTCAAACGTTTGTTAAGGATACGTTAGTCTAATTTGAGACCAAGATCAACTTAACGGGATCGTTTAGATCCGACAAAAGAGCATTTGTACTCTATTGTTCCAGTTTAGGGACATAGTGGTCCATTGAATGTATGGCCATCGGGACCCGTCACCTCTCTGACGACGTTGAAGGATTACAACGACAGATGTCAGAGGAGTTCAGAGATGTACCCTTGAACCGAAGTTGATTGGGAAATCTATAGTCCAATTTGGGACTAAAGTCTGTTTGAAGGTTTAAGGATACGTTAGCCATATTTGATGCTAAGATCAACTTAAACGGGATCGTTTAGATCCGACAAAAGAGCATTTGGGGCTCTATTCCAGTTTAGGGACATAGTGGTCCATTGCCAGTTTAGGGACATGGGGGTCCATGTTCCAGTTTAGGGACATAGTGGTCCATGTTCCAGTTTAGGGACATAGTGGTCCATGTTCCAGTTTAGGGATATGGTGGTCCATCTCCAGTTTTAGGACATGGTGGTCCAATGCCAGTTTAGGGACGTGGTGGTCTAATACTAGTTTAAGGACGTAGTGGTCCATTACCAGTTTAAGGACATAGTGGTCCAATACCAGTTTAAGGACATAGTGGTCCATCATTCCCGTTTTGGAGACAAATGTTAGTTTAAGGACGCATTAGTCCATGAGTTTAAGGACCCCACAGTCCGTATCAATGTGTTGTTGTCGGGACCCGTCACCTCTCTGAAGACGTTGAAGGATTACAACGACAAATATCAGAGGAGTTCAGAGATGTACCCTTGAACCAATGAGTTGGTTGAAAGAGAAGATGTGCTCGGTTCAAGATGATTTGAGGACTTATGGCCAGTTTGGGCTAAGTCCAATTATGTTTGAAATATTAGCCCTTTGTTGGCTTATTGAAGGAGAGGCTTTGCCTCTGGAAACTTAGCCAATTGGGCTAAAACTAGTGTTAAACACTAGAGACCAACAGTGTTGAACACTGGGAATTAAGATTAGCAAGTTAGTGTTTAACACTAAAAGATAATCAGTGTTAAACACTAGCAACGGGGCTTTCAAATTAGTGTTAAACACTAAAGCAAATCAGTGTTAAACACTGGTAGCAGAGATTTCAAATTAGTGTTAAACACTAAAGCAAATCAGTGTTAAACACCGGGAACAGAGTTTTCACATTAGTGTCAATCACTAAGAAAATCAGTGTTAAACACTGCAAATAGAGTTTTCCAAATTAGTGTTAAACAGTAAGAAAATCAGTGTTAAACACTGCAGATAGAGTTTTCCAATTAGTGTTAAACACTAAGGAGGGAGGGGTCACGTGCGGACACGTGAGAGCGCCCTGATTTCCCTTATTTTATTCTGCAGGTAAGTGTTTAACACTTTTAATTTCTTGGCCATCACGTGTGGGCACGTGATGGGCATCCATCCATTCGATATTAAAGGGATTCATTAGGGGTCACGTGGGGACACGTGAGGGCGCCCTAAATGTGGAGCCAGATCTCCTTTTGGTTTATCCTCAAATCTGCGAACAAGTGTTAAACACTTTTGTTTTTATTTTAGAGCATCACGTGTTGGCACGTGATGGGGATCTGTGCGCCAATTGTTAAAGCATTTGCTGAGGGTTCACGTCATAACACGTGAGAGCGCCCAAAGCTTTCATTTCCTTTGCTTTTTCTTTCTGCGTTTTGGGAGTCACGTGGGAGCACGTGAGGTGATACTTCAAAGTTCTTTGCACGGGATCTTTCCAAGGGTCACGTGGGGGCACGTGACCCTAGTTCTTTTCATGAACATAGATCTTTTAAGAATTGAATTCTTTGTAGGGTTAAACCCTAACTATGATTTTGGAGGAATTAAATTCCTATCGTGAAAGAATTAAATTCTTATTTAGGATAAAACCCTGACTTCTTTTCAAAGGAATTAAATTCCCAAATATGGAAAAGAATTAAATTCTTGATTAGGGTTAAACCCTAGTTTCTTTTTAGGAGGAATTAAATTCCTGTGAGTTTGGGAGAATTAAATTCTCAAAACTCAATTCCCCTTCTAAGTTTAGGATCTGCATGGCAGGATCTCGACCCGATGAGAATTAAATTCTCATCCTATGGGGAGATGTGCTCTGTACAGATCTGTAACAACCCAAAATTTCCTATACAAATTTTTCAAATATTTTTTTTCAAAAATCCACAAAGGGGTATTTTTCAAAAATTTCCTATATAATTATCATTCAAACAACTATTTTATCATAAGATAAAGTTTTCACCTTTTCCTAAAAAATTACAAGATTAAAAGTTACATTAAAATACCATGAATTTCAAATAAATCAATTAATACTTTTATTAGGATATATTCACTAGAATAACACAAATAAAATTTACACTCATTATAACTATAAAGACGAATAATAAATACTTGAGGTGCATTTTGAAAACTATACAATAGTACTTTTTACATAAAACCCCCTCAAGTTTTATAAATTACAATAAGGCCCCTAACAAATACAGAACTTCAAATTACCTTTCTTTTAGTCTGACTCGGGTTAGAGTCTGACTATTTCTGACTTGAATATGATTCAAGTCAATCTATATTCTTTTATATTCCAACTCAATATGAACACATGAATTCCAGAATCCAGTTATCAATCTATATTCTTTAATATTCCAACTCAATATGAATACATGAATCCCAGAATCCTCTTAAATATCATTATAACTTGACTGAATCAAACCATGGATATACATCCATTATTCTGTATTCCATTTACCTGATTATGCAGTTACAACATGTTTACTGATATCATGGTTTTGATCGGTCATCCAACTTATACAATACAATACTACAATACAATCATAACACTACGGGGTTTAAGGGGTAGACTGGTACGAAATATGTTAAAGGTGGCACGAGGTGGTCACTTAAGACGTAATTACATCCATGTCGTTGTTCCGTGGTATTATCGACGGAGCCTTGTACTACAGGTTACCAAGGTCCCCGGTGTAAGTGGGACTCCCCTTGTATACACTGGCATCTTCTGTACCAGGCTACAAACAACAACGTTAATACAATATTATAATAGTATAATACAATATTAAAAACTCTCTCTCTCTATCTCTTTCTGTCTATTTCTCCCTTATCTTTGGGACTTACCGAGCGACCTGTTCGCTGACGACATTCTATTTCTTTATTCTTTGAATGTCGTCAGGTGCTTTGGACCCAGCAGAGATCGAGCCCACCGGTGAAGACTTGGAGCAGTTTCACGAAGACCCCGAGCTCTAGATATTGTACCTTGTTCTTTTCAGTATTTTCATTTCCTGTTATGCCACTGTTTAGGCATCGCTTTCCATTTCATTTGTATTTACTTTTCATGCATTGTACAAAAGAATGTTATTAATAAAGTTGCTGTTATTTCTATATCTCTTGTCTCTTGTGATTTATTTTTATATTGCTTAGATACGCTTAGCGTATGTACTTCTGAGTATATACGTAGCGGGCCTCGTCGCGTCCCCTTCGCCGTATACTGGGAAGCGGGGCGTGACAGGTTTTGTTGGTGGCCCATGCAGGTCAGAGCTGTATGAATCCCTATCATGCAGTTCTGGTCTGCGTGAACAACCTAAGCAATATAACACAAGAACCAGCAACTAAAACATTCTTTACAATTCATGTTTCTTGAATCTTACAAATTTCTATTCCTTGAATCTTATCATTTCATGTATTTGAATCTGTCCTAACCCAAATTTTTCTTCAGGGTTATGGATTCCCCAAACAACACCAGCACCAACGTCAACAACACCCCTCCAGCACTACCTCTCGCACCAGCTGTTCCTGCACCACCCACAGAGCAAACAGTGCTACTTGAGGCGATCCGCGGCCTTCTTGAGGGACAACAACAACTTATGAACCGACCCGAGACCGACGTACCGGGAGTAAAGCAATTCAGGGCTTTACATCCGAAGCAGTTCTGGGGAAATGGGAGCCCTCTGGAAGCTGAGGAATGGGCTCAAAGTATTGAGGATGATCTGGCCGCAGCACAAGTGCCAGACAATGCTTGGGTCCGTGTAGCAAAACTACAGCTCACGGATAATGCTCGCAATTGGTGGAAGGCGGAAGAAAGCCGGCTGGTACAGCCGATTGAATGGAAGACTTTTCGTGAGAAGTTCGACGCGAAATACTTTCCAGTGACTGCCAGGTTTGCAATGGAGCAGCAGTTTATTCATCTACAACAGGGTTCAATGTGGGACAAATCAGTAGATGAATACGATGCTGAATTCACCATGCTCAGTCGATTTGCGGCACACTTGATACCGACGGACGAGATCAGAGCCCGTCGCTTTCAATAAGGACTGGACACGGAGATTCAGGCTGCCCTAGCCACGGGAAAATTTCTGACTCATGAAGATGCTCTGGAAGCTGCCCGCAGCTATGAAGCAGTGATAAAGGCAAGGGGCAGACCGCAGTCTGCAGGAGTGAAACGTTCTGCCACTCAAATGGCAGGAGGGGCCTCTTCAAGGCCAGCTGTTGAACTCAGAAGACTGGAAGAAGTTAAGGATCGGTCAAGACCTGATTTTTGCTTTTATTGCAAGAGGGAAGGACACTTGTGGAAAGACTGTAGGCGCGCAAAAGGCCTATACTTGGTTTGTGGCGCGTCTAACCACGGAATTGGAAACTGTCCTTATAGACGCAACTCAGCACACACACCCGCCAACTACACGCAGCAGCCAGCTATCCAAGCTCCTGCAACTCGTCCTGCACTCCCAGCACCACCTCCACGTAGATTCCCTGCTCAGCCAAATCGCCAATTCCATCAGGCACTGAGAAACATGCCTCGAGTACAGGGGAATATGCCTCCATCCAGGAGGAACGTGCCACGGCGATAGGCTTTCACCTTAGCAGCCATAGAACCTGAAACTGTGAACCAAAGTAACCCGGGTAACTCCCTCACAACTTTGACCAAAACTTCTTTTCAATCTTTAATTTTGTCACCAAACTGTTACACTTTCCTTTTACAAATTTCGAGGACGCAATTTTTATAAGGAGGGTAGAATGTAACAACCCTAAATTTCCTATACAAATTTTTCAAATATTTTTTTTCAAAAATCCACAAAGGGGTATTTTAGCATGAGCACAAGATATAGGTAATTATTTTGTTTTTAATTACAAGCTACAAGAATATAATAACTCCATTTTTAGTGTATAAGAAATTACTTTAAATTTAATGTATACAAGGAGTATTTATTCTTGCTGCTATCATTTTAAGTAATTAAATACCACAATAATTACAAGAAGGAGCTTGTAGCTCATTGGTAATACCTTGCACTGCTGAACCAAGCCACCGGAGTTCAAATCCCATGCCCCACATTATTTTTTATATTATTTTGTTTTAATATTTTTGGAAAGTCAACAGTCAAACAGCCATAACTCTCAAAACTTATACTGAACCCAAAAAGTTGAGTATACCAAATTTCCCCCCATGTGAAACCCCACCCAACGAGCCCCCGACTCGGCCGAGTCGGCCGGCGGACCGGTCGAATCGGCCGGCGCCGCCGGCCGGACTCGGCCGGACGGCCGAGTCGTCAACACGGAATTTCTCCGTGTTGACCTGGTCTTTCCCCCTGTATACTTTATTTCTCTTGATCGGTTATCAAACTCCCATTAAACCTCTTTTATTCCAAAATTTAATGATTTTTTAATGTTTTTCTTAATTATTTTTTTTTATTAAAACCCTAACCCTAGCCTAGCCCTATATAAACACCCCTACCCTCTACCATTTCACCCTACAATTCTAAGTCCACTCTCTAAAATTCTCAAGAGAACTCGGTACGTTAGAAAAAGAGCGAAAGGCGAAGCGCTGCCGAAATCGACGGCGAATTCCGGCGATCGTGCTAGGACTCTTCACGACGATTCGACGCCCGACAAACCCTCTCACCCCCTCTCACTCTCTAACGTGTCCAAAACCCGTAAGTCCCACTCTTTCTATCTTCCTTTTCTTTGAAAGAAAATACGACTTTATGAAACCCGACGGAAATCGGAACAAACCGATTTCCGATTCGGTTTTTCTACAAAATCCCACTTGTCACCAATTTCTTAATACCTAAACATATTCATGATGGCTATTAATCACATAAAAATCAATTCAGACAAAGTTTCTCACATGAAATGATAGATTTTTTATAATACCGTATTCTTTTCACAATAATACCATAAAGTTATTTTTCTCCTTCTAATCAAATTCCCTCATTCCTAAACATGTTCATCTTGATCACTAAACTTGTAAAAATCAATTTGAATGAGTTTTCACACATGAAATGATAACTTTTACAAATACCGTATTCTTACACTTAAATACCCTCATGTTTCATTTATCATATTTAACCTCTAAACTACACTAAACCTTAAAATAAGTCACGAGGTAATGACCTACTTCTACACACACACAAATATAACCCTAGTTGATAACGTCAAAACATAGAATACGAAAATACAAGACTTTTCACTAAAATACCATTTTCTTTATAAACCGTTCTTGGAAGCTTTAAATTGTACACAATTCTAAATAAAATCTTTTAAAAAGAAAGTACGATTTGTCATGAACATCGATCGTTTATCTAAACCTGACTTTGTGGTGTCTAGGCAAGTGTGTCAAGGCTAGTGGTTTTTAATTAGGCCCACTATTGTGGTTCCTTCCTACTTACCTGGCACTTACCTGGCCGCAATTGGCGGTGAAGAGGCGATTTGAGGCTTCTAATGACTTATCGTTTAGGCCTTAGAAATAGGCTAGTTGGCTTAGGAAATCCTAGAAACTAAAATACGGAAATCTATACCCTTTTACGAATAAATACCTTATAATTATAAAACCGTTTTTCTAAATGAATAGTATTTATTAAACCTATGCAAAGCGCCACTACAACCCATCCTTGGGGAACCCGTTAGGGATAGTACGGTTCATCGTGCACCCGCGGGCTAGTAGTGCGAGATTCAGACTTCCGCAAGGAGCATTCGGTCTCGAAAGGTTTAAAATACGACATTTAAGAAAAATGAGATTTTTGAGAATAAAATATTTATTTAAAATTATTCATGGACTAATATATATATAATTATCATTTAAACAACTATTTTATCATAAGATAAAGTTTCCACCTTTTCCTAAAAAATTACAAGATTAAAAGTTACATTAAAATACCATGAATTTCAAATAAATCAATTAATACTTTTATTAGGATATATTCACTAGAATAACACAAATAAAATTTACACTCATTATAACTATAAAGACGAATAATAAATACTTGAGGTGCATTTTGAAAACTATACAATAGTACTTTTTACATAAAACCCTCTCAAGTTTTATAAATTATAATAAGGCCCCTAACAAGTACAGAACTTCAAATTACCTTTCTTTTAGTCTGACTCGGGTTAGAGTCTGACTATTTCTGACTTGAATATGATTCAAGTCAATCTATATTCTTTTATATTCCAACTCAATATGAACACATGAATTCCAGAATCCAGTTATCAATCTATATTCTTTAATATTCCAACTCAATATGAATACATGAATCCCAGAATCCTGTTAACAATCATTATAACTTGACCGAATCAAACCATGGATATACATCCATTATTCCGTATTCTATTTACCTGATTATGCAGTTACAACATGTTTACTGATATCATGGTTTTGATCAGTCATCCAACTTAGACAATACAATACTACAATACAATCATAACACTACGGGGTTTAAGGGGTAGACTGGTACGGAATATGTTAAAGGTGGCACGGGTGGTCACTTAAGACGTAATTACATCCATGCCGTTGTTCCGTGGTATTATCGACGGAGCCTTGTACTACAGGTTACCAAGGTCCCCGGTGTAAGTGGGACTCCCCTTGTATATACTGGCATCTTCTGTACCAGGCTACAAACAACAACGTTAATATAATATTACAATAGTATAATACAACATTAAAAACTCTCTCTCTCTCTCTTTCTGTCTATTTCTCCCTTATCTTTGGGACTTACCGAGCGACCTGTTCGCTGACGACATTCTATTTCTTTCTTCTTTGAATGTCGTCAGGTGCTTTGAACCCAGCAGAGATCGAGCCCACCGGTGAAGACTTGGAGCAGTTTCACGAAGACCTCGAGCTCTAGATATTGTACCTTGTTCTTTTCAGTATTTTCATTTCCTGTTATGCCACTGTTTAGGCATCGCTTTCCATTTCATTTGTATTTACTTTTCATGCATTATACAAAAGAATGTTATTAATAAAGTTGTTGTTATTTCTATATCTCTTGTCTCTTATGATTTATTTTTATATTGCTTAGATACGCTTAGCGTATGTACTTCTGAGTATATACGTAGCGGGCCTCGTCGCGTCCCCTTCGCCGTATACTGGGAAGCGGGGCGTAACAAGATCTTCAACCAGAAGAAGAACTAAGTTCTTTATTTGCAGAAGAGTTAAACTCTTAAATTTTGAGAATTAAATTCTCTTTTTGAAGTTGATCTTTTTCCCTTTTCTCACCTAGGGTTTTCTTTGTTGAGAATTAAATTCTCCTTTCTTTTCTTCACTCTTGAGAATTAAATTCTCCTCTCTCTGTTTTTTTTCTTTCAAAAAAGGTCCCTTCTCTTCTTTTCTTGGCTCCTATTTATAGGAGAAGGAAGAGAATCAATTTGCTTAGTAAATCTCTCATTAAGAGATTTGATTTGTATGTTGAGAGATTGGATTTATATTTATCATTAATCTGGGCCTTTAGATTGTTAAGTGAATTTTATTCACCATTGGATTTTAAATCCAAAGATATCCCTTTGTTATCTCGGTTAGATTTAGGGGGGAAATCTTTCCAAGTCCAAGATTTTTCCATAAATTGGTGATGTTTAATCACTCTTGGATCTTTAATCCAACGGTCCTCATAATCCTTTTCCATTTGGAAAGATTTGGAAGCTTTTAGAATTTAATTCTATTAACTGTAAGGCTTTCGAAACCAGTCACGTACTGACACGTGACCCTTGGTCACGTGTGAGCACGTGACCCCCAATTGAGTCCTCTTCTCAGCGTTCATTCACGCTTTGGTTTTAACCATCACGTGTCAACACGTGACCATTGGTCACGTGTGAGCACGTGATGCCTCATTGAGGTAACTTCTGATTTTTAATCAGGGAACAGATTTTAGAATTTAATTCTATTCATTATTTTAGAGGTCTTAAGAGCCCATCACGTGTCTGCACGTGACCCATGGTCACGTGTGAGCACGTGATGCCCCATTGGGGTCTTTTTGGGGCTTTTATTATATCTTTTAACTCCTCCAGCGGGTTCTTAAAGGTCCATCACGTGCGGACACGTAATGCCTCATAACTTTTGATCCTGGATGAATTATGAGGCCCATTATATATCAAATCGAAGGGTTTTTCGAGACGCTTTCGATACCATCAGAATTTATCTATTTCTCATTTGGGAGTTTGTCAAAAAACAGCCCGGAAGATACTGGTTCCCATTTTCTTAAGCGTATCGCCGCCATTTGATACTTTGGGCTCTTTTGCGCAGAAATTTTTGGCGGGAACAAATGCCCCCCGCTACTTTGCCCACGTAAGTATGTATGTGGGTGAAGTAGTGCAAAGTTATGCATAGCATGTGACCAGCTTTGGATTGGTATATAACTTTCAGGATCTTGATCTGAGAAGATAACGAGCGGACACAAGCGTCATCATTTATCATTGACTCAAATCTTGACTCTTAAGAGATATAGTTCCAAATCCTTAACTCCATGAGCCACACCCTTCTATCTTTTTATGTCTTACTCTGGCGTGAAGTAGTTTATACGCTCATGAGTAACTTCTCCATTTCAGTGGCATGTAGCTTTGGCAAGTGTGGCTCATAGATGGTCCATCTTGACCTCTTTGCAGGGCGGTGATGGCTTAGGAGACAGGGTTAGGATCTGCCACCTAAGACTTTTTAACTTTATGAGCCGTGAGGGTCTCATAAAGACTTTTCTCCCTACGAGTCGAGAGGATCCCGCAGGTATATTTTCTCCTTAGGGCTCGTGAGGACTTCTAAGTGTGTTTTCTCTTGAAAGTCGTAAGGATCTCACAAGAGAATTTTTCCGCTTATAAGTCGAGAGGACTCGTAAGTGGTTGTTTCCCTCCTTGTCGAGATTCGAATTTGGAGAGTGTGACCCGTGGATAGTATGCAAGAGACCGTTTTGGGCCGACTTGCAGGGTCCCAGTGCTTAGGAAACAGGTTTTTTAATCCCTACTGCCTAAGGCTTTATCTCACGAGTCGAGACGAATCGAGAAGTTCTCGCAAAAACATCAATTTCCTCACGAGTCGAAACGGATCGAGCAGATCTCGCAAGAATATCCTAACGTCACAGTTAACCTCTGCTCTTTACGACAGAAGTCCGTTAGGGTTTGTGGTACTTAGGGTTTTGGCCGTCGTACCGTCGCATCAGCTGATATATTCCTCGATAGGCAATCGTGTTGTTCGAGTAGCCCTGCGACTGTCGTGTCTCTGATCCCTTCGGGGGCTGGACAAGACGTCTTCAAGCAATCCTCCTTGGCAGTTTGACCGTCGGAAGAGCAAGCGTTAGGAATTTGCCATGCCACTTTTTACTTGAGGCTAGGCTCATTTTGGAGAGCCCCGATGAGTCATAACCACTCCGCGCTGGTGTGGGATGATCTCCGATAGTCTTTCAGGCTTTATATGACTTGCCGTTAAGACCCTGAAGCTAGGAATTTGGCCTTTGCTTCGTTTGCTGGCATCGCGTCCTCTGTATCGAGACGAATGTCATGGTTGTCTCTAGGTTGCTGGTAAACCGTCGAGGTTTGGAACTAGGGATTTTGCCGTGGATCCTTTTGGTGATGTTGCGTCTGCTGTATCGAGACGAACGTCGAGGTGGTGACCACTCCGCACTGGTGCGAGATAATCTTCGATTGTCTTTCAGGCTTTATATGACTTGCCGTTAAGACCCTGAAGCTAGGAATTTGGCCTTCGCTTCGTTTGCTGGCATCGCATTCTCTGTATCGAGACGAATGTCATGGTTTTCTCTAGGTTACTGGTGAACCGTCGAGGTTTGGAACTAGGGATTTTGCCGTGGTTCCTTTTGGTGATGTTGCGTCTGTTGTATCGAGACGAACGTCGAGGTGGTGACCACTCCATGTAGGATGATCTCCGGTGGTCTTTTAGGCTTTATATGACTTGTCGTTAAGACCTTGAAGCTAGGAATTTGGCCTTCGCTTCGTTTGCTGGCATCGCGTCCTCTGTATCGAGACGAATGTCATGGTTGTCTCTAAGTTGCTGGTGAACCGTCGAGGTTTGGAACTAAGGATTTTGCCGTGGCTCCTTTTGGTGATGTTGCGTCTGCTGTATCGAGACGAACGTCGAGGTGGTGACCACTCCGCACTGGTGCGAGATAATCTCCGATTGTCTTTCAGACTTTATATGACTTGCCGTTAAGACCCTGAAGCTAGGAATTTAGCCTTCGCTTAGTTTACTTGGTGTGTCCTAATCCTGTTAGAGGAAGAACGTTGTTGTTGACATCTCGTCTGCTGTATCGAGACGAATGTCGTCGATGTGACCACTCCATGTGGGATGATCTCTGATTGTCTTTTCGGTTTTATATGAGTTACCGTCAAGACTTGAAGCTAGGAATTTGGCCTTCACTTCGTTTGCTTTGGCGCGTCCGAATCCTGCTGGGGGAAGAACGCTGGGGTGACATTTCATCTGCTGTATCGAGATGATCGTCGAGGTGGTGACCACTCCGCGCTGGTGCGAGATGATCTCCGATTGTCTTTCAGGCTTTATATGACTTGCCGTTAAGATGCATGAAGCTAGGAATTTGGCATTCGCTTCGTTTGCTTTGGCGCGTCCGAATCCTGCTGGGGGAAGAACGCTGGGGTGACATTTCATCTGCTGTATCAAGACGATCGTCGAGGTGGTGACCACTCCATGTGGTGCGAGATGATCTCCGATTGTCTTTCCGGTTTTATATGAGTTACCGTCAAGACGTTGAAGCTAGGAATGTGGCCTTCGCTTCGTTTGCTTTGACTGTGTCTGCTGTATCGAGACGAATGCTGAGGTGGAGCTAGGATTTTGCCGTCACTCCGCTTTGTTTCGACCATGAGGTCTTTTGTTGATGTTGCTTCTGCATCCTGTTGGATTGCGAAGGAACGCCATTGTTAACATCTCGTCTACTGTATCGAGACGGATGTTGAGGCGGAGCTGGGATTTTGCCGTCGCTTCGCTTTGTTTCAACCGTGAGGTCTTTTGTTGACGTTGCATCTGCATCCTGCTGGACTGTGAAGGAACGCTGCTGTCGATATCTCGTCTACTGTATCGAGACGGATGTTGAGGTGGAGCTGGGATTTTGCCGTCGCTCCGCTTTGTTTCGACCGTGAGGTCTTTCGTTAACGTTGCATCTGCATCCTGCTGGACTGCGTAGGAACGCCATTGTTGACATCTCGTCTGCTGTATTGAGACGAATGCTGAGGTGGAGCTGGGATTTTGCCGTCGCTCCGCTTGATGGTGTAACATCTGTGTCATGCTGGAATGAGGAGGCCCACCGTTGTTGGTCTTCGGGCTGCAGATGTGGCCATTGAGATTTGGAACTAGGGACTTTGCCATGGTTCCGTTTCGTTGCGACTTTGAGGTCGATTGTTGACATCATGTCTGTATCTGGTTGGAGTGAGGAAAAACGCCGTTGGTGATCTCTAAGTTGTCGATGTTGACGTCGAGACCCTGAAGCTCGGGATCTTCGTTTGCTTCATTTGTTGACATCGTGTTTGTAATATTACGACAAATGTCGAGATTGTCTCTAGGTTGTCTATGAACCGTCGAGATTTGGCTTCGCTTTCTGATGGAGCCTGTTGGGAAGGTATGGTTCCCTCTTTATCTGTGCCCCTGGATTGTATACAGGGATCGATGTGATTTCACCTGTAGGGCAAAAAGTTTCATTCTTTCATTTTTTTTATTCTTTCCGCGATGCTCTATCATTTCAGCTTTTTATATCGCGAAAATCGCGATTGCCCAATCATTTCGGCTATTTTTCGCGGTGCCCAATCATTTCGGCTATTTATTTTATTTTTACTCGCTGCTTTTTATTGCGAGTCGCCCAATCATTTCGGCTATTTTGCATGCATACATTTTTACTTGCTGATTTTTATTGCAAGTTGCCCCATCATTTCGGCTATTTCGTATGCATGTATGGCTCGCTGATTTTTTATCGCGAGTGTGGAACTTAGAATCTGACGCCAATCTCAGCATCAGCATCGCTACAACTGGAATATTGCCAGGAGCGAATCATCATTTGCCATGAAAGGACTTGGAATTTGATACCGGTTTAGGCATCAGCATCGCTGCAACTGGGATATTGCCAGCAGCGAATCATCATTTGCCTTGAAAGGGCTTGGAATTTGATACCGGTTTAGGCATCAGTATCGCTGCAACTGGGATATTTCCAGGAGTGAATCATCATTTGCCTTGAAAGGGCTTGGAATTTGATACCGGTTTAGGCATCAACATCGCTACAACCGGGACATTGCCAGGAGCGAATCATCATTTGCCTCTATCGATGTTGAACAAAGGTGGCTTAGGGAACAGGGTTAGAATCCCGTCGACTGAGGCTTTTGGCTTCATGAGCCGTAAGGGTCTCACAAAAGTATTTCTCCCTACAAGTCATGAGGATCTCGTAGGTGTATTTTCTCCCTAGGAATCGTGAGGATTCCTAAGTGTATGTTCCTCTGTAAGTCGTAAGGATCCTACAAGAGGGCTTTCTCCTTATAAGTCGAGAGGACTTATAAGGGTTGTTCACCATAGGGACCTACCCCTAGTCACGGATGGGACTTGGTTAGGGAAATGTTTATTCGTGCCCGTGGATTGTATACAAGGGTCAGTATGAGCCGCTTGTAGGGCGATATCGAAGGTTGTGGGGGGTTGCTTAAGAACAGGTTCAGGTCTCTGTAACTTAAGACTTTCAAATCTTATGAGCCGTGAGGGTCCCATAAGAGAGTTCTCCTTACGAGTCGTGAGGATCTCGCAAGTGTAATTTCTCCTTAGGAATCGTGAGGATTCCTAAGTGTGTTGCTTCACTGTGAGTCGTAAGGATCTCACGCGGGTGGTTTCTCCTTACAAGGTCAAGAGGACCCTGTAAGTGTCTTTTAACGAGGTTGCGCCCTTTCGGGTTTTCATAAACACTCGCCGACAGTCCTGCTGTTTTTACTCACGGAGCCCTTTCGGGTTTTCATCCGTGCCCATTTTTGCTTATGGACGTACCGTTTTTTTTTATCCTTTTTATTCTTTTTTTTAACGAGGTTGCGCCCTTTCGGGTTTTCACAAGACTCGCCGGTAGCCCTGCTGTTTTTACTCACGGCGCCCTTTCGGGTTTTCATCCATGCCCATCTCGCTTGTGGACGCACCGTTTTTTTTACCATGTCTGCGCCCTTTCGGGTTTTCACAAATATCGCCGGTAGTCCTGCTGTTTTTACTCACGGCGCCCTTTCGGGTTTTCATCCGTGCCCATCTCGCTTGTGGACGTACCATTTTTTTTTACCACGTCAGCCTGAAGATGCCGTGGGTTGGGAGTAGTTTAATCACGTTTCGGTCGTTTGCAAGTTTTAGGACATTGCGGTCCACCGTTGCTGTATTTGAGGCGAATTTCTCGTTTACGGACTTTTCGGTCCATTATCCAGTTTTAGGACGTAGTGGTCCATTGTTAGTTTAACGATGTTTCGGTCTATTATCCAGTTTTAGGACGTGGTGGTCCGTTGGGCTTTCTCTATGAATGAGCATGATGCCCCCGGCATATCCATCTTTTTTGGAGCATGTGGTTGTGGCGGGCTCACCTTCTAGTTTTCGGACAGCGCGAGTTTGCCTTGTTGGTATTGGTCTTCAACCCAGTTTTTGAAGATGTAGCAATTTTCGATCGGATGGCCCAATACTTGGTGGTAAGGGCAGTAATTAGGATTGTTGACCTCATTCAATTATAGCTGGCATTTCGGCTCTGGTAGAGTGATAAGCCCGTCGTGCACTGCTAGTTCGAACAGCCTCCATGTTTCATCCCGGGGAAATGAGTAAGGGCATTTCAACTTTTCATAGAGGGGTTGCCGCTTGTTGTTTTGGAGAACAACCGGTCTAGGGCCACTTGATTGTTGTTGAGCGTTGGCGACGAAGACCGTTTTTTCCTTCCTTTTATCCTTTTTGTTTGATCCCTTATTTGCGGGTCCGAGATTCTTTCCGGGTAGTGTGCGATTGCACGGCTGAATGTTCTCGCAACTCCTCAACTCTTTCGTTTTAGAGATGGATTCCTTGAAGGGAGGGCTGAGAGTCGTTTCTTCTTCAGAATTGCTCCCGAAGGTGAGAGCTTGCGATCTTCTGCTGTCAACCATGTAACCGTTGCCGGCAGTTTTCATATGCTCATTTGTCGTGTTCTGTTTCCGACGAACTTCGCGCTTCAATCGTTGAACGTGCTGCCGGTGAGCAACGTATCCCTGCCACCAGTTTTTAAAGGCATTGCATTCTTCAGTAGGGTGTGCAATCTTCTGATGATATAAGCAGAAGTTAAGATGCATGTCCGCTTCATCAAGATATATATCGGTGGGAGAATTTTCTCTGAAAGAGGGGAGCTTCATTCCCATCGATATGGCTTTGGCGAATCTTTTCCTCATCTTGAACCTGCTTTTATTTGTGGCGGATGTACTTTGATCCGGTAGGAGTGTTTCGACCCTTTCATCTAGTCGCCGGCGTTTGGCTTGCTCGAATATGGCCATCTCGCGCTCTCGATCAGCTTTGCTTTTAAGACGGGCTTCGTTCAGGAAGGCATTGATCATCTCGTCTGATGGCCATAGAAGTTCTGGTTCAGGACCCGCCCCTGGTTTCTCGGTGCAAGGAGCCTCTTTATCATCAATCAATGAGTGAGAGATCACATGACAACTTGCTACGTAGTCCTCAGATTCATCTGATGAGTCTTCTCCATCATTTTCGTCCTCGAGGACGTGGCTGAGGAAAACTTGGAGCGTGATTGGAATCCGCGCCTTCTGGTTATACTCTTCCAGCACGTCAATCTGTTTCTGCAAATCCGTGCGCTTGTCGCCGGGCTTCACGGGCTTCTTGGATTTCTTCTTGTTTTTCTTTGAAGATTTTGACGGCTGGGTGTGAGTGCTAGGGCCTTCACCATCGATCTTTGGAGTTGGGCGCGGTTTCAGCATCACCTCGATGATTTGAGGCTCGAGCGGGTTCTTCCATCTGACCGCCGGGCGCGTATGAAGATCACTCAGCATCCTTTTGGTTTTGGATGAAAGCATGACCTCCCATGGGGATTCTTCAACAAAAGAACAAGTTGCCCCCGGTATGTCTGTCTTCTTAGGAGTGTGCGGTTGTGGTGGGTTTACTTTCCACTTTTCAGACAGCGCAAACTTGCCTTGTAGGTACTGATCCTCGATCCATCCCTTAAAAACGAAGCAATCCTCGATCGGATGGCTTACCATTTGGTGGTAAGGGCAATAATTGGGATTGTTGACATCGCCTGGCTGCAACGGACGTTTTGGATCCGGCAGATTGATGAGTCTGTTGCGCACTACCAGTTCGAACAGTTTCCTCGTTTTATCCTGGGGAAACGAGTAAGGACGTCCCAATATCTCCTCGAGGGATGGGCGTGGACGCACGTTGTTTTGGCGAACAACCGACTTTAAGTTGCTCGGTTGTTGTTGAACGTTGGCGACGAAGGTTGCTTTCCCTTTGCCCTTTTCATTCCAAGGCTCCGTCTTTAAAGAGGAAGGCCTATGGCCCATCTGGTCCATTTGGGCCAGCTTTTCAATCAAGGCCTGAAAGGTGGTCGGCTTGAAGAACATCATGAACTGTAAGATGGTCGCTTGCGGATCAAGGGTACCCACAAACATGCCTACTGCAGGAGCCTCTTCTATGCGTTGTTCGCATTTCGACCATAGGTTCCGCCATCGTGTTGCGTATTGGACCTACGTTTCGCCTGGCCTTATCCTGGCATTAATCAGTCCTGTTATCGGGGTGCGTCCACTAGTACTCGCGAATCTCTGTGTAAACAGCAGCTCCATCTCCGTAGATGTCTTGATAGAGTCATTTGGGAGTTCAGAGTACCACTCAAATGCCGTTTCCGACAGGCTGCCAACAAACTGGCGGAGCAGCAATTTATCATCACCTCCAGTGTTGCCGCACATGGCTCTAAATTGAGCGATGTGCTGATGCGGATTTCCCGTCCCCTTATATACGTGGAACTTAGGGATCGTATATCCCAGCGGGTAACTAATTTGGTCATACCAGCCCGGGTAGGGTCGTCCGGTTCTAGCAATTTGCCCAGCCGTTTCATTTGCCTGGTGAGCTCGTATTTGCTGAGCTATATGGTCATCCAGTGTGGCCTTGGAAATGGTTTCTTCCTTGGCTGCTGAAAGAGCCGGAGGAGGATTCGATGTCTCTCCTCTGTCATCTTCAAGGACAATCGGAGGATCTTCAGCAGGAGGATCTTGCTGGATCATCATCCCTACCATATCTTGGAAGAGAAGCGCCATTTGTTTTATGTTAGCCGCTTGCTCTGCGGCTTCTTTGTCCTTCTTTTCGAGGACTCTGCGTAGGTAGTCAGCGTCAGTTTCTTGTTCATGATGCTGCTCCGATGATGCCTCCGAGCTTTCTTTTGGCCCGGTAAGTGCGGCCATTGCAGTCATCATCTCCTGAAGCTTCTATTGCTGCTCCTGGGCTTTCTTTACGGATCGGGTGAGCGGTCGGTGACCCGTCGAAGCACGGCTTTCCTCCTTTCCAGAAGCCATATAAACAGTGTGCACCACCATGCCCCTAGACTGGGGTGCTTGTGCTCAGCGCGTTTACGGCTCGCCATGTTCACAGGGGCTTTTTGCGACCTCCTTTTCTTTTGAGTGATTGACGTTGAGGGAGCCATTGCAGCGGGCACCCAAGTAGCTGTTGCTTTTTGTGGCTTGACGGAGTAATCCTTCTCCTGCCGAACCTTCATCTTTTTCTGCCGGCGGAGATAGTCTTGATCAATCACCGACTCCTGGACCTGTCGCCAGACCTTATAAATTTTAGAGGACAGCCATTGAGGGGGCTGCTCCAGCTTCTCCTCTGGAGTATTCTCCACAGGTAAAGGAGTTCTCTTCAGCACTGCAGTAGGAGAGTTTCTGCGCACTCTGTTGAGCAGTTCAAAGTTGTTCCCGGTTGGAACAGCAACATCGATCCCCACCGTTGGAGCTGGCGGAGTTATCTCAGAGGGGGAGTTGCCCCCAGCCTTCCTCACTCGGCGCCAATGGCGACGTCGAGCATTTCGTGCGGATGAGATCACATCCGTTGTTGGATAAGCTTCTTCATGCCCCCTGCTTTGAGGAGAGACTGTTATTGGTGCTAGCCTATCGAAGACTGACGCCCGTTGAGAAGTAATGTCTAATCTGTCAAAGACAGACCTCTGAGCAGGGGAAGCAGCTTTGAGGACCTCGCCTGGAGCAGCAACCGGAATGGCCAGCCTTGTAAAAACTGACTTCTTGGAAGGAGGAGCCTTTCCAATGATTTCGTCCGCTTGAGCCGGGATAGCTATCCGCTTTGGGATGGCAGCTTCGGGTATCGCGGGTTTGCAGACGTTCTGGCCCAGTCTGTTGAAAACTGAGGTATTGAAGCTGGGCGACCTATTGAGAGGGGTCGCGGCAGTGGTAAGCCGATCAAAGACCGACTTCTTTGGGGCTTCTTGCAACGTCATTGTGGCATGAAGCTCAACGGTGGGAGCATGGTCCCGAAGAATAATCCAGTGGTGGCCTGAGTTGCCTGCTCTACTGGCATCTTGAAAAGGGAGGCCGCTTGGGGCTCATAAGTCACTCCTCCAGTAAGGACGGAGCGAGAGTTACAGTTGCAGGTAGTGCAGTTTGAAGCTATTGATCTTCTGTTTTCTGCACGGAGCAAGACACCAAATCTTAGTACCTCGAATCCACAGGCAACCACAGCAAACCGCGATTCGTTCGCGAACACGACACACGAAGTGTGGAGTGGAAAGAGGAAGAGGTCCCACCGGGCGTGCCAGAATCTGTTCCCCTCCGAATGGCGGCCAAGACATTAGGACGTCTCGCCTGAGATTCGGGGCAGATGCTAATTAGTGTTATCCGTCTACCTCTCCGAAGATGCCAAGTTGATTTATGGCACCGTGTATCGAAGGTTTAGACGGATGCGGCCGATGTAGCAGACTTCATCAGATTCTCCCTCGCTTGAGGGGTTTTTGATTGTGGGGACGCTCTTCCCTGCAGGCGCAAGCCCCTGCAGTTAATTACGCTACCGCATCGCGGTAACAACTTTCTCCTTCTCCAGCTGGTCACTTCGTGTCGTGGGTGTTTGTTTTGTTTGTGGTTGCCCGTGGATTGTATACAGAGACTATTTATTTCGTCACCCGTAGGACGTGGATTAGTCCAAATCCGTATTTTCTTAGATTTGGGTTTGGGGTTTTGGTTTAAGGATGCGTTAGCCATATTTGAGGCTAAGATCAACTCAAACGTTTGTTAAGAATACGTTAGTCTAATTTGAGACCAAGATCAACTTAACGGGATCGTTTAGATCCGACAAAAGAGCATTTGGACTCTATTGTTCCAGTTTAGGGACATAGTGGTCCATTGAATGTATGGCCATCGGGACCCGTCACCTCTCTGACGACGTTGAAGGATTACAACGACAGATGTCAGAGGAGTTCAGAGATGTACCCTTGAACCGAAGTTGATTGGGGAATCTATAGTCCAATTTGGGACTAAAGTCTGTTTGAAGGTTTAAGGATACGTTAGCCATATTTGAGGCTAAGATCAACTTAAACGGGATCGTTTAGATCCGACAAAAGAGCATTTGGGGCTCTATTATTCCAGTTTAGGGACATAGTGGTCCATTGCCAGTTTAGGGACATGGGGGTCCATGTTCCAGTTTAGGGACATAGTGGTCCATTGCCAGTTTAGGGACATGGGGGTCCATGTTCCAGTTTAGGGACATGGTGGTCCATGTTCCAGTTTTGGGACATGGTGGTCCAATGCCAGTTTAGGGACGTGGTGGTCTAATACCAGTTTAGGGACGTCGTGGTCATTACCAGTTTAAGGACATAGTGGTCCAATACCAGTTTAAGGACATAGTGGTCCATCATTCCCATTTTGGGGACAAATGTTAGTTTAAGGACACATTAGTCCATGAGTTTAAGGACCCCACAGTCCGTATCAATGTGTTGTTGTCGGGACCCGTCACCTCTCTGAAGACGTTGAAGGATTACAACGACAAATATCAGAGGAGTTCAGAGATGTACCCTTGAACCAATGAGTTGGTTGAAAGAGCAGATGTGCTCGGTTCAAGATGATTTGAGGACTTATGGCCAGTTTGTGCTAAGTCCAATTATGTTTGAAATATTGTCCCTTTGTTGGCTTATTGAAGGATAAAGATTAATACATGGTTATCTACACTCTTCTTTCACCTACTTATTAACCATGAGTTAATCTTCCTCTTGTGTTTTAACTCAAGTGAAATAAATATCCATATAATGTAACTATGGTTTGAGATGAAGAGTAGAAAATATATATACTTATATTTTCTATTTTTCATAACACATTATCATTCTCTTGATATTTCAAAAGCCATCATCTTCTTCTTTCACCTACTTATTAACCATGAGTTAATCTTCCTCTTGTGTTTTAACTCAAGTGAAATAAATATCCATATAATGTAACTATGGTTTGAGATGAAGAGTAGAAAATATATATATTTATATTTTCTATTTTTCATAACACATTATCATTCTCTTGATATTTCAAAAGCCATCATCTTCTTCCTCCTTGCTCTTTTGATCTCTAGTTTTCTCAAGAGAGCAAAACATTCACCAAGTTAGGATTTTGAAGTGAGAAAAGCAACCACAACACCATTCTACACTAGTCTTGCCCACTTGTGAAGAGTGTTAGCTTCATTTTCTTCTCTTGATCAAGTGAAGTTACAAGCTTGGACAAAGGAGCTTCGGGTGGATCCTCATGGACATTAGAAGACCTCAAGCGAACATTTCTCCAACCCTCAAGTGGCCAAGGAGTCTAGCGTAGGGAGCTACAAAGGTTGTACTCTCAAAACCCTAGCCTTTGTTACTTGTGATGTTGTTTAAGTTATGAAACCCTAATTTTCTAGAGATGATTCTTTGTATGTTCACTTAGCACCTTAAAAAATTTAATTTTGAGACATGTGATGCTTCCAAACCCTTCATAAGGTGCTAGGTAAACCTAACAATAGTATCAGAGCCGACCTAGAACTTTAGGCGACACTTTAACGAAGTTAAAACTCCAATCGAACCGAAAAATACGGATTTTTAGCACTCTCTGGACATTTTTTCAAAACTGATATTTTTCAGAATTAAAAATACTTAAAAATTTTAGCAGGGAAATCTAAGACAAAATGTAAAATACGAAGCTGTGAACAGTAAACCCTAGCGCGGAACCGTGGCCAAAGCTTGCTTAGGTCGCGGCTCCGCGGCCCTATAGATGACTCACTGCCTCGTTTTTGTACAGTGTTTTCCCTACCTGCTTGTGTATATTTTTGGGTATGTTTAATCTGAATCTAGCGTTGTATGTTCTGGGGATAGTTTTGAATTCTACGATTCGATCGGAATTTTAATTTCGTGCTTTTTTTCGGGTAATTTAGAAAGTATTAAAATGTTCGAACGAGTATCATTTTCTCACTTTTTCACGGGGTTTAAATCTTTCGGAAATACGTGCAAGTTTTGTGGTGGACCCTCTAGAAAACAACAAACCTTAACTCGATTATGTGACCGTCTTGAACTGCCTTTTGAACCTTAAGGTTTGGGGCAATACGGCGTGCCACATGTGAGGCGTTGGTTTGACCCTTCTACGGCTGGACCGCTACTATTGTGACACACTCCGGGTTTTTGAACTCCGCTCAAGTGTTGAGCTTTAGGGAATTTTGGGTATTTGATCATTCGTTCGAAAACTTTAATACTGTCTATTTATCTGGAATATGATGCAATGTGTGGAATTCATATAGCTAGACATGAAATACGAAGTATGTGATATTTCGTATTTACGATGTCTAAAGAGAATGTGGATTCCAGATATTGCAGTTTTACACTTTCTTTTCTGTGACCGTAAGTGTAGTATGTAGTGGTATTGCCAATTGTCGTTGCTATACATCGACGACGATCGGTGTATGCATACTTACTTCGTTGATGATATGAGATATTATGTGTTGCTGAGATATGATGTGCAGGATTGTCGCGATTGAATAGCCGGGGGGGTTTATGTGAGATGAGAGTTTTATATTTTCATTCATGTAAATTCAAATGTAATGTAATATTCTTTTATTTGGGGCACTTCCGGGTTGAGGTTGATGCCACCAGTGTTGTATATTATTTACTTTTCCGCATTAGGATGGACCCAAGGAGGGGAGCACAGGTGACCGGGTTCTGGGGTTCAGTGGGAGGCCATCTCGAGGAGTCGAGACCGGGTCTCCTAAACTCCAGAATTAGTTGGGTCGCTTGCCACTCTCGTAGGGGTCCAGGGTGTGGGCTTGGCTATTCATCGTGACTGTGGAATCCGTATTTTCTATTATTGGCTAAATACTAAATACGGACGTCCTAATATATCCCACATTATATCTATGTTTCTGCTGCCTGTGTTCTGTGATATCTGAGACGAATGATATATTATATATATGATATATAGTAGACGTTGCTTATGTTTTACACCCGCGCTAGTCCCGTCCCGGTATGCCGTTAGTTAAGTAACCTAACGGTGCATAACGGAACATTGCGGCGAATGCGGATAGCATAAGCGTACGTGTTATTTTCGTTTCTTTTCTGTGATTGGCTTAAGGACTTAAATGATAGGACTACATTAATATGATTAATGTAAAGAAAATAAACCTAAAAAGATGTTGTAGAATCGGATTTGAAAACCACTCGGCTCTTTATGAAAAAGCTACATTTCAAAACTGCGGAGCTTAAGCCACTCCTTTTGAAAACCATTTGATTCTACAACGATATCAAGTTCAAAGCGTTAAAGATTTTCTTAAAAATCATCTGCAACCCTCCGTCATTTTAGGAAGTAGAGTACTTAGTATTCGTGCTACGTTTGTTGACTTTAGTTAAGGCGTAGTGTACGGTAGCTAAGTGATGTCTTCCTACACTGCATATGATGCAGATTAATTAGGACATTCATACGACTTTGTTGACCATAGTTAAGGGTCATATGGGTGGGTCTAATTGATCAAGAAATGACGGGTAGAACTTGACTGGTACTTATGATTTGTTGACCATAGTTAAGGTCATAGGTACTAGGGGTAAAAATCACATCGGGAATTTCAAGTGTTGAGATTTGCAATGAGATTGCATACCTTCCATATGATGGTTGGATCTCGATCCCACTGTGGGTAATAGTTGCTCCCAGGAGAGTTTTGCAGTTTACAATTAGCTAACTCATTAGGTGTCTAGAAAGGTGTTAACGGGGCTACGCCTCTGAGAAAACGAGGTTTATTTTAATTAGGTCCAGTGCAAAAGCATGGGGAACATCCCTCAAGTACCGACACTGGCCTGGCTGAACGGTTAGCGAAGTTGTAGACTGTAATTAATCCTGGCTAGTTTTCTTTTTAAGGTTTGAAAGAAAAACTTGATTAAAGCAGTGGGAGACATCGATTAGACAAGATAATAACCAATCTGATCTATGCAAGAGCTTTCGCTAAGTGTATTCTTTTCTCTCTCTTAATGGCAGATACCAATGACTGGACTCAAGCTTCTACTAGATAAAAACAAACCGAATGGGACCAATTATAAAAACTGGCTGAGAAATCTGAAAATAGCCTTGACTTATGATAAAGTATCATATGTCCTCACGGCTTCAGCCCCGCCCGTCCCAGGTCCAAAATCCTCAGTTGCGGACAAAGAAATCCGCAAGACATGGGACGCTGATTGTGCCATGGCCAAATGCCTCGCGCTTGCATCGATGGACAATACACATCAAAAGCAGCACGAGAATATGGACATTCAAGCCATATTTCTCCATACAAAAGAGTTGTATGGAGAGCAATCCCGCGTATTACGATACGAAGCATCAAAGAAATTGTTTCAGATGCGAATGGCCCCTGGCACATCAGTAGGAGACCATGTTCTGAAGATGATAGCTCTTATTGAAGAGCTTGAGGACCTCGGATGGACGATGGACAATGAATAATATACGGATATTATTCTGCAGTCCCTCCCTTCCACCTTTGCTCAGTTCATAGTTAACTTCAACATACACAACATGGAGAAGAAACTACCTGAACTCCTTAATATGTTAAGGAGTGCAGAGAGCACACTGAAATCAGTGAAAACTCCCGTTATGACTGTTGGACAATCTTCCTCTTCTCGCCCAAAGGCTAAGGCCAAAGGAAAGAAAAAGAAGAAGCCCACCAATCCTAAGGGTGGAGTTAAAAAGGTGAAGGGAAAGGAAAAGTCCAAAGCTGGAGATTCGGGGAAAGGGGAATGTTTTCATTGCCAAAAAACAGGACATTGGAAGCGCAACTGTACCGAGTACTTGAATCTCAAGAAGAAGTATGGGGTTGCTTCCGCTTCAGGTGTGTTTCTGACAGAAAACTGATTTTTCAATAAACTCTGCTTCCTGGGTATTAGATACCGGTTCAGGTTCTCACATTTGCAATTCTATGCGGGGGCTGAGAAATAGTAAGGTTTTGAAGACAGGTGACCATACTCTCCGCGTTGGAAATGGTTCCAATGTACATACAGTCGCAGTGGGAGAGTATCACTTGGGGTTGCCATCTGGGTGTATATTGGTTTTGAACCCATGTTATTTTGTACCAAGTATGCTTTGTAATATAATATATGTTTCTTTGTTAGACAATGAAGGATATAATTTTGTATTGCAGAACAATGTTATGAACATTCACCTGAATCAAATGTTGGTTGGGTATGGTACACTTAATAATGGGATATACGTCCTAAATCAACACACAGTTTTCAGTATACAACACACTAACAAAAGGAAACTTTCAGAAATAAATGAAGCTTTTCTTTGGCACTGTAGACTTGGTTATATTAACGAAACAAGACTAAACAAGTTACACAAAGATGGATATTTAAACCCTTTTGAATATAAATCTTATGCGACTTGCCAGTCTTGTATCAAGGGTAAAATGACCAAAACTCCGTTTACCGGACACGGAGAAAGAGCTACCGAGCTCCTAGCACTCATACATAGTGATGTATGTGGGCCAATGTCTACACAGGCTAGAGGCGGTTTTTCTTACTTCATTACTTTCACTGACGATTTCTCAAGATTCGGACATGTATTTTTATTAAAGCACAAATCCGAAGCTTTCGAGAAATTCACTGAATATAAACAAGAAGTAGAAAAACAAAACGGCTTGAGTATCAAGATGCTTCGATCAGATCGAGGTGGGGAATACCTCAGTACAGAATTTGCAAACTTCCTAAAAGAGAATGGGATTCTCTCTCAACTCATTCCTCCTTACACACCACAGCACAACGGTGTATCTGAACGACGGAATAGGACCCTATTAGATATGGTATGTTCCATGATGAGTGATGCTGAGTTACCTGTCTCATTTTGGGGGCATGCATTAGAGATTGCAGCGTTTCTACTGAACAGGGTTCCAACCAAAACCGTGTCTACCACGCCATATGAGACATGGCATGGGAAGAGACCATCTCTTAAGAGAATTAAGATTTGGGGTTGCCCGGCCTATATTAAAAAGCAGAATCCGGACAAACTTGAGACACGGTCAGTCATGTGTAACTTTGTGGGATATCCAAGGAACTCTTATGGATATCTATTCTACCACAAGGAGGAACAAAAGGTGTTTGTTTCTCAGTATGCCACATTCTTAGAAAAAGAGTTTTTCACAGATAAAGATGATGGCAAGGTGGTGGATCTAGAAGAGGTTCTAGAGACACAAACTACAAATGACGATTTGGTTGAACCGGCTGTTGCAATAGAAACTGAGGAACCTCAGCCACTCCGTTGGTCTGGTAGGACTTCTCGCCCACCGGAGAGGTACTACGGTTTCCTCATTGATGGTGACGGAGAAGACTGCATCATGGATGATGATGATCCTACCAGTTTTCAGCAAGCTATCATGAGTGGAGACTCTGTGAAGTGGCTGGATGCCATGAGATCCGAAATGGAGTCTATGTACACCAACAAAGTATGGACTTTGGACGTTGTACCTCCTGGGGTAAAACCTGTGGGGTGCAAATGGATCTTTAAAAGAAAGATTGGTGTAGATGGGCAGGTGGAGACCTATAAGGCAAGACTTGTGGCGAAGGGTTTTCATCAAAGACCAGGTTTGGACTATGACGAGACTTTTTCTCCCGTAGCCATGCTTAAATCCATTCGGATCCTACTTGCTATTGCTTCTCACTACGACTATGAAATCTGGCAGATGGACGTTAAAACAGCATTTCTAAATGGAAATTTAGAAGAACGCGTTTATATGGATCAGCCAGAGGGCTTCATTGACAGTGGGAGCAGCGGGAAAGCATGTAAATTGCTTAAATCCATATATGGGTTAAAGCAGGCATCACAGAGTTGGAACATCTATTTCGATGATGTCATCAAAGAGTTTGATTTCATCAAAAATCCAGATGAACCTTGTGTTTATAAGAAGGCTGTAGGAAGAGCTGTCACATTCCTCGTATTGTACGTGGATGACATTCTTCTGATAGGAAATGACATTCCTATGTTACAGTCGGTCAAATATTTCTTATCACTAAGGTTCTCCATGAAGGACCTGGGTGATGCCACATACATTCTGGGCATAAGGATCTATAGGGATAGATCCAAAAGGTTATTGAGATTGTCCCAAACCAGGTACATTAACACCATCATAAAAAGGTTTAGTATGGAAAACTCCAAGCGGGGTGCCTTACCCGCTTGCCATGGGGTCACTCTCTCCAAGGACTCTTGCCCAAAGACCGATGAAGAGAGAACTCGCATGAGCATTATACCCTATGCTTCGGCAGTAAGATCTATAATGTATGCGATGTTATGTACACGCCCAGATGTAGCTTATGCACTTAGTGTTGTAAGCAGGTATCAATCCAACGCAGGGGAGAATCACTGGATAGCTGTGAAGAACATTCTTAAGTACTTACGAAGGACTAAAGAATTGTTCTTGGTGTATGGTAATCGAGATCTCCAAATGGAGGCCTTTATCGATTCGAGCTTCTAGAGCGATAAAGACGACATCAAATCTATCTCAGGGTTTGTATTTACCCTCAATGGAGGGGCGGTAAGTTGGAAGAGTTCCAAACAGGATACCGTTGCAGACTCTACGATGGAGGCTGAGTACATTGCTGCAAATGATGCCGCCAAGGAAGCCGTCTGGATGAGGAAGTTCGTCTCGGAGCTAGGAGTAGTTCCAACCATTATTGATCCAATACTATTGTATTGTGATAATAATGGGGCTATGGCGTTAGCCAAGGAGCCCAGGTCCCATCAGCGATCCAGACACATATTGAGGCGCTTTTATTTGATCCGGGAGATTGTTGATCGCCGCGAGATCGAGATTAAGAGAGTAGACACAAAGAATAACGCCGCGGATCCACTCACCAAGGCCCTCCCTCAGCCGCAGCATGAGCGACTTTTTGAGATGTTGGGTATGAGATACGCCAATAACTGGCCTTAGTGCAAGTGGGAGATTGTTGGATATATGTATGCCCTAGAGGCCATTATATGATAGTGGATGTATTTATACATGTGTGTGTGTATATATATATATATATATATATATATATATATTCAGTGTACATTCTTGCTCGACATGATAGTATGCTATCTGGTTCTTCTTTATCTGACATGTTGATTTGATCATGCTTTTATTCATTCATACATGTTGATAAAGCCCTGAGGATATAGGCTTGACTACTGTGATTATGATGGAGATCATACTAGTGGGACATCTGTAGTTTATGAGTATATCATGGAATGTCCCTAGTCGTAGGTGTATCGAGACGGGGCATCGATATACCAGAGTAGACTAGCGTATATGATACTAGATCCATATGATGGGCGATGGATGTTCCCACATTCATCGATGTTTGACATCGAGATCGTATACGGGTGCTCAGTAGTGACTGGGTACACTGGACGGACTCGCTGAGAACTCCTATATGGAATTATATCTATCGTCAGATAGCAGTTCTCAGGTGACACTGGTGCAGGTTAGTCTGTAGACCCGAGATCGTCATAGAGTCTTGTGTGTTCTCCCACTGTACTTTGATTGCCACCTTACCACGGCTCTACTGAGTCGTGCAAACAGGTGGCCGTTGGGTACAATCCCGAGACACACGAAGGCAATGAGCGATAGGAGGGGTTTCGTCTCTCCCGGTATTGGGAGTTGATGATGTGCTGTGCTTGACTGGTTATATCAGTAAGTCCCTGGCCAGGGCTGCTGAGATTTACTGATAAATGTTATCAGTAGTTTCTCGATCTGTTATAGACCATTCACCGGCACGACTTATTGAGTTATTGGGGTCGACGTGACCATCCCTAGGCTCGATATGCAGCATATCTGATGAAGAGACCGGACTGTACGGTAGTGTTGCCGGTTGGCTCGACGGGAGTTGTAGTAGGTTCGCTTGTTTTCTTCTGATCGCTCAATACCCGGGTGGCCGTTACGTTTAGTTGACCGCTTGCGGCTTGGGGATACTTGATATGATCATCACCCACTGCCGGCGTATTGATGAGTCTTAGAGTCGCACAAAGGAGTTACCTAGTCCAGGCGAAATTTTGTGGTGCGCGTATGCGATATGCGCATGGACCCGGTTAAAATGCGCGTATAAGATACCGTATATTAATCGGGCGGCTTGCTTTTGGTTGGGTCATATGTGATATGGCCGGATTGCTAAATCAAGTGTTGATTTATCATTTAACCATTAGTTTCTCACTAGAAATCCTTTCTTGTATTTTTGGATGTATGCATGCATGTATGCATTCATTCTTGTTCATGCACATATGGATGTGCATGCACACATACATACATACATCATCCTTCATGGTTGTATATACATAGAAGATGGTGGCAATATAAGACTCACACCTTAGTTTTATATATATGGATGTATACATTTGTATTTGTTTTAAAAAACAAATGAAAAGATAAAGATCAATACATGGTTATCTACACTCTTCTTTCACCTACTTATTAACCATGAGTTAATCTTCCTCTTGTGTTTTAACTCAAGTGAAATAAATATCCATATAATGTAACTATGGTTTGAGATGAAGAGTAGAAAATATATATACTTATATTTTCTATTTTTCATATCACATTATCGTTCTCTTGATATTTCAAAGCCATCATCTTCTTCCTCCTTGCTCTTTTGATCTCTAGTTTTCTCAAGAGAGCAAAACATTCACCAAGTTAGGATTTTGAAGTGAGAAAAGCAACCACAACACCATTCTACACTAGTCTTGCCCACTTGTGAAGAGTGTTAGCTTCATTTTCTTCTCTTGATCAAGTGAAGTTACAAGCTTGGACAAAGGAGCTTCGGGTGGATCATCGTGGACATTAGAAGACCTCAAGCGAACACTTCTCCAACCCTCAAGTGGCCAAGGAGTCTAGCGTAGGGAGCTACAAAGGTTGTACTCTCCAAACCCTAGCCTTTGTTACTTGTGATGTTGTTTAAGTTATGAAACCCTAATTTTCTAGAGATGATTCTTTGTATGTTCACTTAGCACCTTAAAAAATTTAATTTTGAGACATGTGATGCTTCCAAACCCTTCATAAGGTGCTAGGTAAACCTAACATCCCCAACGCCACCACCGGGGGCCTTCCTCCCGGCGACGCTTCCGGTGGCATCCCCCTGCACCTCACCCTCGAAAGGGTGCTCGAGCCAGAGCTTACCATCGGGAAACTCCGGCATCAGCGCCTTGACGGCGTCGAGGGCATCATGCCAGACGAGGGCCGAGGCGTCCGCGAGGTCGGTGTAGAATTGATCCGACGTCTTGTAGCACTCCACCGCCTTCGCAGTCCGGAGGTCGGCGCACCTCATTCCTTCCTTCATCGCCTCGTTTTCCCTCTTGAGGGTGTCCCGTGTCTTCTTCGGAGTGGCGGTGAGCACCCTGACATCCTCCAAATTGGTTTCAACGACCTTGTTGTACTCCATCAAAACTTGGATGGACTCCCGACAGTTAGCGTTCACCCCTTCCTCGGCAGCCACCCGGTCTTCGAGGGCGGCGATCCTCTCCCTCGTCTGATGCAGCTCCCTGCTTAGGCTCTCCTCCCGCGAGGAAGACTCGCCCGCTATCTGCAGCGCCGGGGCGATTTCCTCGTGCTCCATGTTGGTGACGAGGGCGCAGTGCTGGAGGACCTTAGGAAAATGAAAGAAGGGGTTAAAAAGGTATCCGATTCTGCCAGCAAAAAGGCTTAATGAAAACCAAAACGGGAGGCGGACACTAACCTGCACGGCCTCCCGAGCTATGGCCGCGATTTGGGCCTTAAGGGTCCCTCAGGGGATTCTGCCCCCGGTCGACCACTCCATCTCAGAGAGCAAGCTATCGGCGACAGAAAGCCCTGAGGGCACCTCGTAGCGAAGATCCCCCTCATGCACGAAGATAGAGGAAGACGGGGCTCGGGACGCTGTCCTTTTGCGCCGCTTGAGGGGGGCCATGGGAGGGTTGGCCTCATCCGCCACCTCCAGGACCTGGGGTTCCTGCTTCCGAGCGTGTTTGCGGCTCTCCCCGTGGCTAGTCTCCAGAGCCGGGGGAGTAGTGGAATGCCTAGCCGAAGCGGCCGCCGACGGGGCCGGGCTCGCAGCGGGGCGTGACGGGCCGGCGCCTCCGGCCTTCCTCCCTTTCTTCCCGGCCATGGCAGCCCGGAATTTAGATCGATCCATCGGTTCTGCAAAAAAAGCGAAAATACAAAGAAGGGGTTAGCAATGCCAGAAAGAATAGAAGAATACACAAATCTAAACATGTCGCCTAAGCTCTTAACTTACCCGCAAACTAAGTGGGGCTGAGCCTAGCCCAACTGAGGGCCTGCTCGGACAGCAATACATCGGCTGTTGGATATAGTGCCCTCTAAGTCAATTATTGTATCGCAGGTACGTGATTGCAATGATTGAGGGAGGACCTATACCGATAAAACAGTCTCACTCAAGATGATAGTATGCTATCTGGTTTGTCTTTATCATCGTATATATGCTTTAGTTCACTATTGCATGATGATAGAGCCCATAGCATTGTTGCTTGACTGCCGGCAGTATGATGGCGATCATATACGTGAGAGCTGGGGTCTGTAAGCACATCCTTAAAAGTGTCCCTAGTCGTGGGAGTTTCGAGACAGGGCATCGATACTCCAGAGTAGACTAGTGTATACAGTCGAGACCCCGACGAGGGGCGATGGCCGGTCTCACAAGCCATTGGTGTCAGTTGATTCACCTAAGATGTATACAGGTGCTCATTGGGTTATGAGTACACCGGACAGGACTCGCCGGGAACATGCTGGTTGGTATTATATCTAGCGTCAGATAGCAGTTCCCTGGTGACATGTGTACAGGTTAGTTCATCGACCTGAGGTCGTCATTTGTCTCGTGTGAGTTCCCACTGTACTTTGATTTATACCCTACCATAGGTCAAAGGAGTCGTGCAAACAGGTATATTTTGGGTACAGTCCCGAGCCACATGGAGGCAGTGAGCAGATCTTCGGGGATTCGTCTCTCCCGGTATTGGGGGTGAGATCGCGCAGTGTTTAGGAGAGCCATTACATGAAATCCCTGGCCAGGGTAATCGAGATATACTGGTAAGTATACCAGTAGTATCTCAGGGTGTTCTGGGCTACTCTCTGACACGACTTATGCAGCTATTTGGGGTCTGACGTTTACCAGCCCCCTAGGCCTAATATGCGATACTCATAGACGAATGGGCCGGACTGTACGGATATTGTCACTGTCAGGCTCAGTAGGGTTTATAGATGAGTTCGCTCGTCAGCTTTCCTTCCAATCAATACATAGGCAACCGTTACGTACAGCTTGTACCTCTGACGTGCTAGTGGTTATACCCAGTGCCAGTGTATTGATGAGTCATTAGAGTCCCCCACAGACACTTTCCCAAGTTCGGGCGAAACGTTGTAGATGCCGTATGGGATTATGGCAAGGTTCGGAAAATGCACGTGCGTTTTCGTACGTGTTATTTTTCGGGCAGATAATACTGGTAGGCTTTGGTTTAAGCCGGATCCAAGTATTATACTGTGTAGATATAATATCTTTGTCTCAGTTGCATTTGTATTTGGTCGTAATACAAATGCGGGTATGTTTATACTGTTACGGGGTTATCCTGAAATTCGTTTCAAGATCACTTTTGGAAGTTGCCAGTTTCCAGTTTTCTATCAGCCGTATTTAACATTCGGTTAAATACGGATTTATCTTTTCGTCTTGAGGGTGAGTCATTGTGTGTGGAAGCTTCTAGAAGAGGTGACTAGGTTTCGTGTGTCATCACTTTGCATTAATGGTTTAATGACTCACTTGTTGCATTAAATGTTTTTTGCAAGGTGGAATTTGCATTAATGAGGTTTTGTTTGCATGAAAGATATTTTCTCCTTGATCTTTTGCTTACACTCACCCTCCCCTCTCCTACACTCACCCTCCCTCTTCTATAAAGTGGCCGGCCCCTCTTATGGCTGTTCATGGATTAATTTGGCAAAAAGATTATGATAGTTTAGTTCATGGAAATTTCATATAGCGCAATTTCCATTTACCCGATTCCAATTGGCAACTTCCTTAACCGTTCGTCCATACCTTTGGACGTAACGAGACAAAGTGTTCTACTCATTCTCTACAACATCTTGGTCGTCTCTTTTAGCAAACTTGACGACCGAGTTGCCTCGGTTCAGAGGCGGGAGCCCGTTTAAAGATCCGTCGACGTGGTGCCACCTGGACGATGAGACTGGAGTTTCAGAAAATCGAAGCCGCCGCAACAAAGCGTGGGATGATGGTTAAAGACCGAAGGACTCGGATCGTTCGGTATAACAATTCTACCCTCTTTACAATTTGTTAGTTTAGCTTTAATGGCAGATCCGGGTTATAATACGCGATAGCGCCAGTCGTAAAAGTTTTTGTTCCGCATATTGGCGTCTGTTAGACGGCCGGGGCGCTACCGTAGACTTACATCGGCCCGTTGGATGGGCTCCCACACCGACACTGCCTTCGCTTCGGGATCGGACGACCGCCTCACCCGTGGGCAGTTGGCCATGTGCCACTGGACAGGCACATGCCAATCCTCACCCTCGAGTGGTCCGAAAAACAAGAACTTCTCCTTCCATTCATGAATGGAAGGAGGTACTGCTATGACCCCCGACCCGCCCGCCCCTCCTCTGTGTTTTCTAAAAGAAACGTATACCCAGCTAGGCTCGTCCTTATGAGTGCCGGGGTGATTTTTGTAGCAGATGGAGGAAAGAAGAAGGATCAGGCTGAAAGGGATCTCTTGCAGTCTCAGCCGGACCAGGAACCCGAGAAGAATCCTCCACGAGTTCGGCATTAGCTGACCCGGGGCTAATTGAAAGCAACGCAGCGCCATACTCACCTCGGGGGAGAAGGGCAGATACATTCCGGCCCAAAAGGCTTCCAAGTACAAGGCAATCTCCTTGTCCCGTACCTGGTTTGCCCTCTCTCCCTTTCCGGAGTAGCCGGGAGGAATGTGGAAGCGAGCCCAGATTGTGGTGAGCTCGTCCACATGCCTCAGGACGGAAGGCGCGTTGATTTGTATGATTTAGCG
Organism: Agapanthus africanus; assembly: GCA_030015575.1. Taxonomy (NCBI): domain Eukaryota; kingdom Viridiplantae; phylum Streptophyta; class Magnoliopsida; order Asparagales; family Amaryllidaceae; genus Agapanthus; species Agapanthus africanus. The sequence continues at coordinate 435,694,528 of JASDDO010000018.1, forward strand.
TGCTTGCGCTTTCTAAAAGATAGATCAAAAATATTTGTAACCGCAATCAAGAACGGCGTCGCTTTGCAGCTAGCCGGTGAGTACGGGTCGGTCCACAGGGATGTTGTGAATATCCTAGTCGCGCTTATGAGTTAATTCCGATTGTGGTCGGATTAATTATTAAATCTAAAAACCTAATTAATCTATACTAATTATCTAGATCTATTCTTGCTAGGGCTAGGTTTAGGGATGGTTTGGAAATGTAATTAAATCTCACCGCTTTCAATACCCGAATGAAGATCTATGAGGAGTTATGGTAATTATCAATAAAGTGGATTAGATCCGTTCGGGAAGGTGTTCCTTCCTTTAGGTTCTTGTCCTTCCTTTAGAGATCCTTAGCCTAACCTCCATGGAAAACACGCGCAACCGGTCCTTTACACTACGGTGTCATCGTTACCTCGAGGGGTAGGATGCCGTAGGGCGCGGTATGTGCGTGTATGCATGGAGTCCTATTGTAAATATTTGGTGGGTAAGAAAGGGATGAGAGATCTCATCTCTCAAAATCCTTCCTCAAAGCTAAACCCTAAACAAGTTCCTAGGGCATGAAATTAAATCTACCTAGGGCAAGGAATTGAAATTTACACTAGGGCAAGAAATTAAATCTACTTACAGATGCATCCCTCCAATCATCCATGCAGGGTTGTCAGATCTGAATTTCTGAATAGAAAAGAAACACCGATGCTCTCCAAAAGAATTTCTGAATTTTTATTAAAAGGAGGCATAAAGTTTACAATTTTTAGAGTTCCTATTTATAAAGAATAGGAAACCCTAGGGTTACATTTGTTTCGCATGTCTGGAATTACAAAATTAGCCCTTAGGAAGACTAGTCAGCGCCGTCTATTTATTTTGGTAAAAAGTTTACAAACCCCGGGCAATACACGGCCGCGGAACCGCGGCCGCCGCCAGGGTTTGGCCGCGGTTCCGCGGCCATCTTGGAAGCTTGGGCTTTGAGTTTTCTTGTGATGGTCTTGAGCCGTTTGGTCTTCCTATTTCTTCAGTAATTTTCTCAGTTGGGCTTCTGGGTTTCTTCCAGATCTTCAGTGAATAATATAGTGGATTTTAACCGTTTCTTCAAGACGAAAACTTAGACCTTGCGTTGCCTTGTAGTTTGTGAACTGATCTTTATATAGGCTTGATCAAGATCCTTCTATTTGTTGGTTGCAGTTCCACTTTTGCATCGTCTTTTCTCTTTTTCACTGTTTTCTGTCCAAAAGCCTGTAACCTGTAACATGTAGCAGACATGCGTCAAAAGCACCTGTTTATTTATAAAAAGAATAAGAATGGGGAATATAATAATACAATATTCTAGTGTGAATAAATACCCCCAAACTTATCTTTTGCTCGTCCTCGAGCAAACTTATTTTTATTCACTAAAATCCTAACCGCACTTTCGCAGGGAAACGCGATTGCACTGAGCACGTGCAACAAGCCGTTAAATCTCTAGGTGTCCCTGGTAAGAGGAGTGTTGTCTCCTGAGGGTTTTCAGCGGATTACACCCACAAAATCCTATCAATTTGGCTGTTCGATCTTTTGTTTTCCAATTAGGTTTTCTAACAAGGAATTCTATTATCTTTTACCCGTAAATTATCCACCCATATTCTTCACACTTCCTCATCATCTAACTTAAGATTATATATGTTATGCAGACCTACTTAGCTTTCGGCATTTCTTAAGTTTTCCTTCTAGGGTTACATCTCTACTTAGGAATTTCTATCAACTCTATTAAAAATATAAGTTCTATTCTTCATTCCTCTCTCTTATCTAAATTCCAATCACATACCCCTACGTGTGTGTATAGATCACCCCTACACTTGGAAATTCAAATCGAGCAATCATGCCTTTGTCCGTTGTCCAAAGCACTTATTAGTGAATTTTTAAATGAAATTCGCTTACACATCCTTCATGCGACCGTTAATACTTCTTGAGGTGCCAACGACCGATTACAAAATGTGTTAGCACTTTAAAGTGTACTTCCTAGTTTTGCAACACCCAAGGCTTTAGCAGTGACTCCCAAACCAGTTGGTCTAAGGCACTAGGTGATGAAGCACCCTCGCTAAATATTTTTCTATTTTTGCAGCCTTAAGTAATCACATTTTTTTTATTCTTCATTCACATTTTTTTCTTTTATTTTCATCGTACTAAGGACTTTAGACAAGAGCATTTCAAGGTCTCTTCTACTATTCCAAGTTTCAAGATGCGTGATTGTGCAAGTTGTAGGGTATACATTTTCAGAATCTAGACTTAAGCTAGGAATTATTTTTCAAACTTATACTCTAATAAAAGTTTCAATATCTTTCCTTCGTTTCGACTTAGCCCAAGAAGTGAACCCAAAATTTGCCTATTTCTAAATAAACTACAAGGCATATACTTTCTACCGTTAAAATTTAAGGAAGGTTATTTTTAGGGTTTTTAATTCACTAAGTCTAAGATCTAGTTGTTCCTAGCCAGTTAACCTATTTGTCAAACTCAAGTCAATTAGACCAAAATTGAATACAATAATTTTTATAATTTTTGAATTTTTAAATTTTTATGGGTTTTCAAATAAGTATGCAAATGCAAAAAATATGTACAAATGAATGCGAAGGAAGAAGACGTACCGAGCATACCCCCAAACTTGAACTTGACAGTGTCCTCACTGTCATACTGAACCAAGAGGGTCAAAATGTCGGCACTCCCCTGTTTATTTATTTACAATTTTTTTATTTTTTTATGTTTTGAAAAAAAAATTATTTTTTTTTATAGAAAAGAAAACAAAAAAATATATATATACATATATACAAAGATTCCCCCAGACTTAAGCTTGGCCTTGCACAAGCCAAAAGTTAGCACCAACCATTCAAAAATCTTATCGTGGAAATGGTATAGTTGGTGCAAGAAAATGAGAAGCACGTGAGACCATGTGGAAAGAAGAATGGTAGAATATGGTCTCGGTGGGGGAAAAGAATGGCGAAAAGAAGAAGGAAGTGGAGTACGTCTTGAGGGTGTAAATTGAGTGAATAAATTAGCGCAATATGTGATGACCGATATGTTATAAGCGATTGCACTAACCTATCTACTCGTCGAGAAATGGGATCAAATCCCTCAAAATTCGCAAGAAAACATGGGTACGCCGAACTTGGTATCGGAGATGAAAGCGTAACGGTCATTTGTACGGTCGGGACAATAGGAGAGACGAAAGGGAGTGAATTAGGGATAGTATCTTTCTCACCGTAGTAAACTGTTTCGAACTTGAAAGATTCCATTAATGGTTCGAAACTACTATAATCAACCGAGTCTGATGGCTCATCTGAAAATGTAAAGGACTCAAACTCGGACGGTGAGTCATCAATATCGTCCGAAAAAGTGAAACACTCGTAAGTGTTATTATCTGTGAGAACAGTATCTGATTCAAAGGAAAATCTTTCAAGCTCACAGTCTTCAAGCGGGGTCGGAACGATGGGAAGGAGGGAGGGTGATATAACAGTCAAAGGTTCAGGAGGATGAATTGGAAAATCAGACACATCAAACAAAAATGATTCAACCTCAATATTATCCTCAAGACTCTTCTCGATACTATCCTCAATATTCAACTCATCCATGCCATTATCATCAAAATCTAGACGCATATGAGATTCGGGAGAAACATTTAATAACTCAGGATGATGATTTGAACATAAAATTTCAATTAAATCGACAGGTTCATCATCCGAAATATTCCCGGCGTCTATATCCTCAATCAAGTGAAAATCAATTTCTTTAGACACCTCATCAAAAGCATGGATATTTATCGATTTAGGTTCTAGAGTGGAGGTGTAAAGATCGAAAAGATTAGGTGCAGTTTCATTCGAAAGGGGTTCCACACAATTTGGCAAATCAAACATTACAAAATCACACAACTCATTTTTATTTTCAACAGGTGAACTATTTAGGGCAATCGATGGAAAACAGGAGTTGTGGGCTTCAATTGGGTAAGGGTAGGTTTGATTTGAAAATCCTCTCTCATTCTCACTCTGTCCAACTGCCGCCTCATACATTGAAAAATTTGGAGCTAGAGGGACACTAGCTACCGGTTCACTAGGTTGCATAAGGGCGGCCATGGACGCTTCCACATTCCTCATCATTTTATTTGTTGCAGCAATATATGCCTCCAACGACTCTTCCAAACTAGACTTGGGTGGTGAGGGGGTTTCGGTAAAAGATTCAAAATCGTGCGGATGTGCAAAACTTCCAACAGGCTGTGTCGAAACGGTGTCTAGTGAAGGCGGGAAGTTCGAGTAAGACTGATAGGAAGTGGGTGGTAGGACAGGGGTAGGGTCAACATATGGATAAGAAGGTGAATAATCGTGCGGATCCCTAAAACTAGATGAGTGGAGAGGGGTGAAAGATCGACTGCGAGATTGAGCAATATGCTCAGCAATGGACATCGGCCTAGCAGTTACAGCAGGACTTGGAAAAGTGGTGTCAACATATGTAGGTGGTAAAGATGGACTTGATCGACACAAAGTGGGTTGAAAAGTCAAATTGTTTCTCCTAGATGCCTCTATTTGATCTTTCAAAGATATTTTTGGCAAGGAGGGATCGTCTTTGAATTGACCGAACAAATTGACGTACGACGCAAAATTAGGTTCGGGATACCAAAGTTCGGCTAATGATTTATTATGAGGGGTACCCATGTTAGAAGAAGGGGAAAGAAGGAAAGTTGGTTGGTGCAGGGATCTATTTGCGACCAAAAATTTCACAAGTTTCTACAAAATTTTTCTTATTCTTTTTTTTAAATTCTTTTTCTCTTTATTAGGAAAAATTTGTTGCAAAAAGATTTTCAACATAAAATATGCAACAGCAAAATATTACTTGCAATCAATTATTATTTTAAGCATATCACAAGAATTTTTATTTGGAAAGAATTGTTGCAAAAAGATATTCGAGAAAAGATATGCAACAACAAAAATATTTCTTGCAATCAATTTGGTTCAAGCGGGGCCCAAAAATCCTGCACAAGACGTGTTATATGGAAGAGAATATATTTTTAAAGCACACAAAATCTTGCAGGCATTATTCATAAAATATATTAAAATTTGCAGAGGAGAAATAACAGAGAGCTTACAGTGCAAATTTCATCACCTGAAGACACCATAAGGCCGCGTTTCCGCGGTTTAAATGCATTAATGCCGCGTTTTCGCGGCGGTCTCGTCAGCACGAACCCCAAAAAAATTTCTGACGTTCTGATTCTCTAAGATGGTTGCGGTTCCGCGCCCTAAGGTGGGCGGGTTGGGAGGTTTGGGGCTCCAAAATTTTTGTGCTTCTCTATTTTTTAAAATCCCTTCTGTTCCGATATCTCTTTTTCCGTTTCGATTTCTGCAAATCTCCAGATCCGAATTTGTATATCCTGCAAAATTCAAACAACAAAGTATCCCTTCCAAAAATAATAAAATATATATTTTTTAAATTTTTTGATTTTTTCAGATTTTTATGATTTTTTTAAATTTTATGATTAACCCGAAATTGCGAAAAGAAAATTCTACGCCATCCCCGGCAACGGCGCCATTTGATTTGTATGATTTAGCGTGCTTGCGCTTTCTAAAAGATAGATCAAAAATATTTGTAACCGCAATCAAGAACGGCGTCGCTTTGCAGCTAGCCGGTGAGTACGGGTCGGTCCACAGGGATGTTGTGAATCTCCTAGTCGCGCTTATGAGTTAATTCCGATTGTGGTCGGATTAATTATTGAATCTAAAAACCTAATTAATCTATACTAATTATCTAGATCTATTCTTGCTAGGGCTAGGTTTAGGGATAGTTTGGAAATGTAATTAAATCTCACCGCTTTCAATACCCGAATGAAGATCTATGAGGAGTTATGGTAATTATCAATAAAGTGGATTAGATCCGTTCGGGAAGGTGTTCCTTCCTTTAGGTTCTTGTCCTTCCTTTAGAGATCCTTACCCTAACCTCCATGGAAAACACGCGCAACCGGTCCTTTACACTACGGTGTCATCGTTACCTCGAGGGGTAGGATGCCGTAGGGCGCGGTATGTGCGTGTATGCATGGAGTCCTATTGTAAATATTTGGTGGGTAAGAAAGGGATGAGAGATCCCATCTCTCAAAATCCTTCCTCAAAGCTAAACCCTAAACAAGTTCCTAGGGCATGAAATTAAATCTACCTAGGGCAAGGAATTGAAATCTACACTAGGGCAAGAAATTAAATCTACCTACAGATGCATCCCTCCAATCATCCATGCAGGGTTGTCAGATCTGAATTTCTGAATGGAAAAGAAACACCGATGCTCTCCAAAAGAATTTCTGAATTTTTATTAAAAGGAGGCATAAAGTTTACAATTTTTAGAGTTCCTATTTATAAAGAATAGGAAACCCTAGGGTTACATTTGTTTCGCATGTCTGGAATTACAAAATTAGCCCTTAGGAAGACTAGTCAGCGCCGTCTATTTATTTTGGTAAAAAGTTTACAAACCCCGGGCAATACACGGCCGCGGAACCGCGGCCGCAGCCAGGGTTTGGCCGCGGTTCCGCGGCCATCTTGGAAGCTTGGGCTTTGAGTTTTCTTGTGATGGTCTTGAGCCGTTTGGTCTTCCTATTTCTTCAGTAATTTCTCAGTTGGGCTTCTGGGTTTCTTCCAGATCTCCAGTGAATAATGTAGTGGATTTTAACCGTTTCTTCGAGACGAAAACTTGGACCTTGCGTTGCCTTGTAGTTTGTGAACTGATCTTTATATAGGCTTGATCAAGATCCTTCTATTTGTTGGTTGCAGTTCCACTTTTGTATCGTCTTTTATCTTTTTCACTGTTTTCTGTCCAAAAGCCTGTAACCTGTAACATGTAGCAGACATGCGTCAAAAGCACCTGTTTATTTATAAAAAGAATAAGAATGGGGAATATAATAATACAATATTCTAGTGTGAACACGCGTCATGGACACTCCTGATACGTGATTAAGAGTTGTTTTGTCGATCAAAAATATTTACCACAATCAAGAACGGCGTCGCTTGGTAGCTAGCCGATGAATACGGGTCGGTCCACAGGGATGTGTAAATCTCCTTTAAGTTCTTACGAGTTAATTCCAAATGATGTTGGGTCATATAAATAAACCTAAAAATTGAAGTTGTATGCTACTAGGATTAGAAACTTGCTAGGATTAGGTTTAGGGAAAATTTGGTAAATAAAGATCTACATCTCTTTCCATTGCCATTAATTAAATCTATCATATTAGTGTTATGGTAAATATTTATAAAGGGGATTAGGATGATTGGGATGATTGATTCTTCCTCTAGATCCTTGTCCTTCCTTTAGAGATCTTTACCCTAACCTCCATGGAAAACCTTAAAATCCGGGCCTTTAGACTACGGAATCACCGCTACCTCGAGGGTAAAAGTGCCGTAGGGAGCGGAATAAGAATGTATGCATAGAGTTCTAATGTTCGTAAAAGTTTGGCAACGAAAAGAGATGAGAGATCTTCATCTCTCAAATCCTTCCCTATTCCCAACCCTAACAAGCGAGGAAACTACTCGCTCATTAAGGGGATGAAAAAAGACATGATTTTATTAAAGAGAGAAAACATCGATTGCAAGTTAATAAAAACTAAACTTAAATTAAGCTAAGGCGAGAAAATAATTTACCTAGAGCAGATATGAAAAACTATAACTACTGCAAAGAAAATAACCTACTTACTTTTGATGCGCTCTAACTTCAAGAAAACAGAATTTTATTCATGAGTAGAGGCATAAGAAAATACAAGGCTTTGGGTTCTATTTATAGGACATAGAAACTCTAGGTTTACAATTGCTCCGCATGTCTAAAATTACAAATATACCCCCAGGAAATCTTTCCAAAGCCGCAAAAGAATTATGGTAAAATTTTCTGCGCATTAGGGCTTTAAACGGCCGCGGAACCGCGGCATGGGCGCGCTTGGGCCGCGGTTCCGCGGCCCAATGGTGAGCTTGGATCCTTAAATTTTGGTGGCTTGCTTTGGTGTCTTTTGGGCTTCCTGGTTCTTTATTCCTTTTATCAATTGGCCTTCTGTATTAATTCCAGATCTTCAGTGCACACTTTGCAATGGATCCTTTAACCGTCTTTCTTGCAAATTTGGATCTTGCGTTGCCTTGTTGATGGTGAACCGTTCTTCTGCTGGGCTTTACTAAGATCCTCCTAATTGTTGGTCAAAAGTCCTTCTCTTGTGTCGTCTTTTGTGTTTTTCACTGTTTTCGCGCCAAGAACCTGTAACCTGTAACATGTAGCAGACATGGGTCAAAAGCACCTGTTTTTATTCTTAAATGCATAAGAATGGGGAATACAAAATGCAATATTATGTTATGAACAAATACCCCCAAACTTATCATTTGCTCGTCCTCGAGCAAACTTATTTTTTTTATTCTCAATAAAAATCTAACCTAGCCACACTTTCGCAGGGAAACGCGATTGCACTGAGCATGTGCAACAAGCCGTTAAACCTCTAGGTGTCCCTAGTAGGAGGAGTGTTGTCTCCTGAGGGTTTTCAGCGGATTACACCCACAAAATCCTATCGATTCTGCTTTTCGACTTTTGTTTTCTAATTAGGTTTTCTAACAAGAAATTCTATTATCGTCGACCCGTAATTTATCCACCCATATTCTTCACACTTCCTCATCATTTAACTTAAGATTATATATATCCTGTAGATTTACTTAGCTTTCAGCATTTCTTAAGTTTTCCTTCTAGGGTTCCATCTCCACTTAGGAATTTCTATCAACTCTATTAAAGATACAAGTTTTATTCTTCATTCCTTTCTCTCATCTAAACTTCAATCACATATCCCCACGTGTGTGTAAATATTACCCCTACACTTGAAAATTCAAATCAAGCAATCGTACTCTCGTCCATTGTCCAAAGCACTTATTAATTGGTGAATTTTCGCTTACACATCCTTCATGCGACTGTTAATACTTCTTGAGGTACCAACAACCGATTACAAGATGCGTTAGCATTTTAAAGCGTACTTCCTAGTTTTGCAACACCCAAGGCTTTTAGCAGTGGCTCCCAAACCAGTTGGTCTAAGGCACTAGGTGATGAAGCACCCTCGCTAAATATTTTTTTCTATTTTTGCAGCCTTAAGTAATCACAAAAACCAGTGTCCATTTTTTTCTTTATTCACTTTTTTTCTTTTTATTTTCATTGTGCTAAGGACTTTAGACAAAAGCATTTCAAGGTCTCTTCTACTAATCCAAGTTTCAAGGTGCGTGATTGTGCATGTTGTAGGGTACATGTTTTCAGAATCTAGACTTAAGCTAGGAACTATTTTTCAACTTATTCTCTAATAAGAACATCAATACTCTTCCCTCATTTTGACTTAGCCCAAGAAGTAAACCCAAAATTTGCCTATTTCTAAATAACCTACAAAGACATATACTTTCTACCGTTAAACTCTAAGGAAGGTTATTTTTAGGGTTTTTAATTTGCTAAGTCTAAGATCTAATTCTTCCTAGCCATTTAACCTTTTTATCAAACTCAAGTCAATTAGCCAAAATTGAATACAATAATCTTTATAATTTTCGAATTTTTTCAATTTTTATGGGTTTTTCTGTTTTCTAATTTTTTTTTTCAATTTTTATGATTTTTTATATAAAGATGCAATGCAGAAATTAAATATGCAAAAATAAAATATATACAATATGCAATGCAAAAGATAACTATATACACTACCCTCTCCCCCAAACTTGAGCAAAGCAGTGCCCTCACTGTCCGGCCCCACGTCGCGCTCGTGAGCGTGACCGTGATCTTTCCCCTCTAGCCAAAAGGGTTTGAATACCCCTCTCAATTTCCGTCAACCGACGGTCGTGATCTCGTGCTGTCGCCCGAAACTCATCCCTCAAAGAATCAATTCTTCTCACTGTTCTCCGCATCAATCGCGCATGCTCCTGAGGGGTCAGTTCTTCCCCGCTCGATGTCGAGCTCGAGCTAGGGGTGTGTGCGGGAATATTTTCTGCTGGTTCCATTCGTGTCCAAATATCAGTAAGTCTAGAGTAGGATGAAATAACGCCCTCGACGAGTGGTCGAACCGGAACACCGTCTATCATGTATGAATCAAATTCCTCGATGGGGAGGAAATAACGGCAGAGTTGGGTGACAAGCATGGGACATGGGTAGATGGTACCTCGTTTCCCCGTACCTATAGACTGGAGCAATACAGTGCACATGTCGAACCGTGCATTTTTCGTCATAAGTGTGTGTACCACATGTAGTGAGGGGGTGAAGAAAGTCGTGTTGTGCTAACTACCAAAGATATTGTTTTGTGCCCACCGGCACACAGTAAAAACGTTCGCGAAAAGGGTCCGATCTTGGATACCCTTACGCGGCTCTCGTGCGCAGTCATTCCCCATTAAGGGCATATAATCCTCAAAGTGCAAAGGGTGGTCATGTGCGGGTACACGTGGTATGAGTGTGACCTCGTGGATCATGTCCCTATCGATGTGAATTACGCGATCTCCCCAATTTATTTTAATGTAGCCTGAGTTGTCTAGACTATTATCCTCCATTGATTCATAAAATAGGGCCACAAGTTCGGGTAGGGCAAATGCAGAGGGGTGATTATAGAGCAGGAAATTCCAGCCCCTCTGCTCGATTTCATGTGCAAAATATCTACCGTACACTTCGTGTGTGAAAACCGGGGTAAAATCTCTTTCAAACTGCATTTTATGTGCCATACCGATTTTACAGAGAAAAATATGCAAGAAAAAGATAGTAATTCAACAGAGAGTACCTCCCCTGAAGTTTCAGGGGGTGAAGCTTGCATACGGCGGCGGAAGCGCGGTGATAGGCAGCTAGCGCGGCGAGGTCGCGGCGGGTTGAGGGCCTCGCGTCGTGATTTTTCTGGAGGTGGTATGTGGCGGCGGCTAGGGTTTTTTGGAGAGAAAATATTAGGGTTATGAGGACAGGAAGGCTCGGGTCTCTTTAAATAGAGGGGAAAGAGGGTTATTTGAAGAAAACACCCTCAAAAATGAGGATTTTATTTGTAAATTAAACAAAAAATTCAGCTCTTAATTATGAAAATTTGCAATTAGGTCCAAAAATTTAATTTTTTTATTTTTTATTTTTTATGGTATTTTGGGAATATATATTTACAAATTATATACACACCCCCAAACTTATTTGAAATAATGTTTTGGAAGAAAAGAAATCTGGGGCTGAAAGTGGAGGAAAATTACTCAGTGTAGATCGGCTCCTGCAAGAACAGGAGCTCCTCCGAAGGGTCCGCTGTGAGGAACGGTTTCAAACGATGCCCATTTACTTTGAAAAGCGTACCGTCCTCCTGGTTTTCAAGATCAACCGCACCGTGCGGATAAACGGTGCGGACTACAAAAGGTCCCTTCCACCTAGAACGGAGCTTGCCGGGATGAAAATGTAACCGAGTATCATATAATAAAACCTGTTGACCAGGTTTAAATGTCTTTCGCAAAAGGTTTTTATCATGAAATACCTTAGCTCGGTTCTTGGCAATCACGGCATTATCATATGACTCATCCCGCAGCTCTTCTAGTTCATTTAACTGCAGCTTTCGGTTGCTGCCCGCATCTCCTAAAGATAGATTCAGCTCCTTAATGGCCCAAAATGCCTTATGCTCAATTTCTACTGGGAGGTGGCACGCCTTCCCGTAGACAAGCCGGTATGGAGACATGCCAAGATCTGTCTTATATGCAGTACGGAAAGCCCATAATGCATCGATTAATTTGAGTGACCAATCTTTACGGTTTTTAGAAACCGTTTTCTCCAAGATTTGCTTAATTTGCCGATTCGAGACCTCGGCTTGCCCACATGTTTGGGGATGGTATGGCGTTGACAGCTTATGGGTGATAGAGTATTTGTGCATTAGAGACTCAAAAGTCCTATTGCAAAAGTGAGAACCATTATCACTTATTATCGTGCGAGGGTGCCCAAATCGAGAAAAGATGTGTTCTTTAAGGAATCGAACGACGACCTTGTTGTCATTCGTTCGACTAGGCACAGCCTCGACCCACTTTGAAACATAGTCAACAGCCAAAAGAATATACACATTTCCAAAAGAGTTAGGAAATGGTCCCATAAAATCTATACCCCAAACATCAAAAATATCTACAACCAAAATTGGTTGGAGCGGCATTTCATTTCTCCGCGATATCCGGCCCAAGTGTTGGCACCGGGAGCAAGTTTTGCAGTATTCGAATGCATCTTTGAAGAGTCGTGGCCAATAGAAACCACATTGCAAAACTTTCTCGGCTGTCTTCTTCGGGCCAAAGTGCCCGCCACATGCTTGATCGTGGCAAAAAGACAGCACACTCTTGACCTCATTTTCAGGCACACATCGACGAATGATTTGGTCGGAACAATATTTAAAAAGATAAGGTTCATCCCAGTAAAAATGCTTTACTTGGGACAAAAATCGTAGTTTGTCTTGTTTCGACCAATCTTTAGGTATCAAGCCGGTGGCTAATTAGTTTATAATGTCGGCGAACCATGGTTCGCAAGAAACGGTCAAGAGTTGCTCATCGGGGAAAGCATCAGTGATTGGAAGATCAAGTGTAGGCGAAGAAGGAAGTCGAGAAAGGTGATCGGCCACTACGTTTTCACATCCTTTTTTGTCCCTTATAATAAGGTCAAATTCTTGTAGCAAGAGGATCCAACGTATGAGCCTCGATTTAGTATCCTTCTTCGCAAAAAGGTGGCGAAGAGCTGAATGATCCGTGTACACTATAACTGGAGAGCCGATTAAATAAGCCCGAAATTTCTCAAGAGCAAACACAACCGCTAAAAACTCTTTTTCTGTTGTTGTGTAGTTTAATTGGGCCTCATTTAATGTTCGGGTAGCGTAGTAAATTACATGCGGCATCTTGTTAATGTGCTGTCCAAGAACAGCACCAATGGCAAAATCTGATGCGTCGCACATAATTTCAAAATGGTGCATCCGGTCTGGAGATGAAAGGATGGGCGCAGAAATGAGTGAGTGTTTCAAAGACTCGAACGCTTCCATGCAAGTTGAGTCGAAAACAAATGTAGTGTCCTTGGCCAATAAGAGAGTCAAGGGTCTAGCAATTTTGCTAAAGTCCTTGATGAACCGTCTATAAAAACCGGCATGGCCAAGGAAAGCTCGAATATCTTTGACGCATTTAGGAGGAGGAAGATTAGAAATGACTTCAATTTTGGCTATATCAACCTCTATGCCGTTTTGCGAGATGACATGTCCTAAGACAATGCCTTCTCGTACCATAAAGTGGCATTTCTCCCAATTCAAAGTTAGGTTCTTCTCCCTACAGCGGGTAAGAACTGCGTCAAGATGTCGTAAACACTCGTCGAAGGAGTCACCGAAAATGGAGAAATCATCCATAAAGATTTCCAAAAACTTCTCCACCATGTCCGAAAAGATCCCCATCATACACCGCTGAAATGTAGCGGGCGCATTGCATAACCCAAAGGGCATGCGACGATAAGCAAAAGTGCCAAAGGGACAAGTAAATGTAGTCTTGTCTTGATCCTCTTTGGCTATGGGGACTTGATTATAACCGGAATAGCCATCTAAAAAGCAGTAGAACTCGTGCCCCGCCAATCGTTCTAGCATTTGGTCAATGAATGGTAAAGGAAAGTGGTCCTTCCTTGTCGCGGCATTGAGTTTCCGGTAGTCGATGCAAACTCGCAACCCAGTTTGGGTGCGAGTGGGAATTAACTCATTTGCCTCATTGGTGATGACCGTGATGCCCGATTTCTTTGGCACGACATGAATGGGGCTAACCCATTGGCTATCCGAGATAGGGTAAATGATACCACTATCAAGACACTTAACAATCTCCTTCTTGACCGCCTCTTTCATAATGGGGTTGAGGCGTCTTTGTGGATCCCTTTCCGGCTTGGCATCATCCATCAAGTGTATATGATGTTCGACTATGAGGGGACTAATCCCCTTGATGTCCGCCATAGACCAGCCGAAAGCTTGCCGATTATTGTGTAAGACCATTAAAAGAGCCTTCTCTTGCTCGAGAGCTAGAGAGGCCGATATGACAACTGGTAAGGTCTCATTCTCACCTAGATAAGCATATTTTAGGTGTGACGGCAAAAGCTTTAGTTCGAGTTTAGGTGGTGAAACAATAGATGGTAACAATGGAGTAACTGTTTCAAACTCGAAGGATTCCATCAAAGGTTCAAATCGAGTGTACGCTACCGAGTCGGATGGTTCAACTAACTCATCCGAAAAAGCAAAAGACTCAAACTCGGGTGGAGAGTCTTGAAGATCGTCAACAAAGGTGAAACACTCATAATCTTTGTCCGTAGTGAAAGCTGTGTCGGATTCTAGGAGGAACGCACTAGTGGCGTCAACATTGCTGTGATCAAACATAAAATTTTCGAACTCACAGTCCTCCTCCGCGATCTCATTGATCGAGCAGACATCAAGTACGCTAGAATTAGGCTCGCAAGGCTGACTTCCTAACTTGAAAATGTTGAGTTCAACTGTCATCTTGCCAAAAGATAGATTCATTGAACCGTTACGACAGTTGATTACCGCGTTAGAAGTCGCGAGGAATGGTCGACCAAGTATCACCGGAATTTGATTACGGGGGTTAGCGACAGGCTGTGTATCCATAACAATAAAGTCAACGGGGAAAATGAAATCCCCTACTCTAATTAACACATCCTCCAACTCTCCCCTAGGATGGGTGATTGATCGGTCGGCCATTTGGAGAGTGCAATGAGTGGGCTTAAGCTCTCCAACACCTAATTGTTCGTACACCGAATAAGGTAGCAAATTGACACTAGCACCAAGATCTAATAGTGCTCTATTGATGGTCTTGTTCCCAATTGTGATCGAAATAGTAGGACAACCGGGGTCCTTATGCTTTGGGGGTAAAGAATTGACAAGAGCATCACTAACAGCACTAGCCACGAAAACTTTCTTTGGTACTTGTGATTTCCTCTTTTTGGTGCATAAGTCCTTTAAGATTTTTGCATATGAAGGAACTTGTTGGATTGCATCCAAAAGAGGGATATTTATGCTAACCTGTTTGAACAACTCTACAATCTTCTCCATATGTGGAGTTGGTTTATTGGATCTCAACCAATTTGGAAAATGAACATTTTGACAAGTTGTTGAGTCCAATTTTTGCAGATCAGATTGTTGAGTTGGAACGGAACCCCGTATAGATGTGTTCGTGTTGTGAGAAGAGGGTCCGTTCGAGCTAGAAGAAGTAGAGCCATGTGAAGGATGGAGAATAGGCTCTAACGAAGAAGAAGAGGAAGATGAAGTAGATGAAGAACCACCGGCAGAGGTATCATGGTTAATACCCACATTGTTTTGCAGCACTTTTCCGGATCTCAACGTGGTCACAGCATTCACGTTATGATTCTGCTGTTCATGTGCAACATGTGCGTGACCAGGATTTGGGAGTGGTTGAGACGGAAGCTTTCCTTTCTCTCGCTCTTTCAATGCTGCGTTGAGTTGTGCAATTTGTGCCTCAATAGCTTTGATGCTTTGATCGTGTGAGGCACTGTTTTGCACCAAAGATTGAACAGAAGTCTCTATCCTAGCTGTGGACTGTGCATATTGCTTTAGGAATGCTTCTAGACTTCTTTCGAGCGAGCTAACGGCATTTTGAGGGGGAACAAAATTGTTGGGCACAAAATTGTTCATCTGATTAGGGTAAGGTTGCTGTTGGAGAGGTTGCTGAAATTGAGTTTGTGGAGGTGCTTGTTGTTGTGGAGGAGGAGCCCTTTGAAAATTGTTGTTTCCTTGGGATTGTTGACTTTGGTTCCAAGAAAAATTAGGGTGGCTCTTCCAACCCGGATTGTATGTCGAAGAGTATGGATCATTTTTTTGTCGTTGCTGAAAGGCAGCATTGACTTGATCTTGTCCTTGAGTAGATGCAGTGTAAGGACACTCTTTGGTGAGATGTGA
The DNA here is from genome assembly GCA_030015575.1 of Agapanthus africanus. Lineage (NCBI taxonomy): Eukaryota > Viridiplantae > Streptophyta > Magnoliopsida > Asparagales > Amaryllidaceae > Agapanthus > Agapanthus africanus. The sequence continues at coordinate 435,710,447 of JASDDO010000018.1, forward strand.
TGGATCCGAACAACAAGCACAAACAGTTCGTGGAGGCACAACAGGGGCAGGAGAAGGTGCTGAGATTTTGGTCTCAAGCACTTCTAGCTTTTTTGTAAGAGCGGCCATCTCGGCCTTCATAGCAATTGACATCTCTACTTGATGTATGCCTGCCCTAGGTTGACCAATAGAAGAAGATGATAATGTGGTCTTGGTGCTCTCCCACTGAATTGTTTGTTCACTAAGGTCCTCAAGAAACTGCCACGCCTCCTCACTAGATTTGGACAGAAAGTGACATTGACTAATGGTTTCTAGCAACTGCTTCGTTGCCGGGTTCAATCCCTCGTATAATGTTTGGCAAAGTTGCCATCTTTCGATCCCATGGTGAGGGTATTGAACGAGTAGGTCTTTGAATCTTTCAAAACATTTCCAAAATAGTTCGGCAGGAAGCTGTGAAAATTGTATAATCTCATTACGGATTTTAGCAGTTTTGTGATGAGGATAGAACTTTTTAAGGAAAGCTTTCACAAACTCGTCCCAATTTCTAATTGAGTGTGATGCGGTGCTGTATAGCCACTTCTCGGCTAGGTCACATAAGGTGAAACGAATAACCCTTAGCCTTATAGCGTCATCACTTAATTGGGTAGTTTTCATCATGGCACAAACGTTTTGGAATTTGTTGATAAAGATATATGCATCTTCGGATTCCAAACCATGAAACTTAGGCAGCATATTGATGAAGTGGGGTTTGATCTCAAAATTGTCCCCATTAGCCGGTGGGAGGGAAAGACAAGTAGGAAGGGCGGTGCGGACGGGGTAGAAAAGATCCTGGAGCGCGACTCGTGCGGGCGCTTCAACAGGCGGAAGATTCGGGTTATTCGCACCTAACGGAGGTGGAATCCTTCCCGTCGGTAAGGTGTTGTTAGGATCGTATCCCGACATATCTTCAGAAGAATGTGATGGTGAAAGTGAAGAAGTGGACAAGATTTCGACTTCGGAGTCGAAAGGTTCGTCGGTCGGTACCAACGAAACACGGACTAATCGGGCGCTAGGGTCCCTAGTCCAACCGGACATACACTAAAAGGGTTAGTGTAGTCGAAAGATGAAAGACAGAATATGAAGGTAAGAAAATGTCAATGAGAAGAAGTGGTGTGAGTGAGTGCAAAGATTTTTTTAGCGACAAGTTGCAAGTTTTGAAAAGATTTTTCCTTCTTCTTTTTAAGTGAGCTTTTGCAAAAAGATTTTTGAAGAGAGACTAGTGACACAAATGCAATTAACCACACATGCACAATCAGGCCTAAGTCTAGGGTCACCTAGGTCAGCTAGACAGCTCCTAACTGTTCCAAAGGGCTAGAGATAGGACCTCAAACCGCCTCTTCACTGTCAGTTGCGGCCATGTAAGTGCCAGGTAAGTGGGAAGGAACCACGCTGTGGGCCTAATTAAAAACCACTAGCCTTGACACACTTGCCTAGGCACCGCAAAGACAGGTTAGGATAAACGGCCGATGCCTATACTAGTCCTCTGTCCTATTAAGCTCGACTTCCTTAGGGCTGAGTCTAATATTTTTTTAATTAAAAGCGGTCAATGCAAATGCTTTAAGTGTTTTTTGGGGTCCTGGGAAGGGTGATGAAATCCCCACCCAATCTGAATTGGTCAATAGCCCCTTAAAGTCAGATTAAAGTATGCAAAGCAGTAAATCACTTGCAATCAATTTGCTATTTAGCGCGGCGCAAAGAATCCTGCAGAAAATCAATTTATTGGAAGGGGGACGAAGATTTTTAGCGCAAAGAATCCTGCAAAAGATTTGACAGAAGATATATGGGGATTTGCAGAGGGGAGAATGAGGAAACAAACAGTGCAAATTTCGTGAAGAGAGGACTCCAGAAGACCGCGGTTCCGCCGCAGATCCTACCCCTAGGCCGCGGTTTCGCGGTGAGAAGAAGAGATCGTGCTTTGAAAAAATTTGTACGGCTCTTCTGTAGCAATCTACCTCTGTTATGATGTACCCTTTCCTGATTCTCCTTCTGTGTTGTTTCAGATCCGTCAATCCTGCAAAGATCCACAAAGAAAACCCTTCAAACAATAAAAGATGATAAAATTTTTATATTTTTGGGTTTTTTTTCCAGATTTTTATGATTTTTTTATATTTTATATTAACCCGAAATTACAAAAAGAAAATTTTACGCCATCCCCGGCAACGGCGCCATTTGATTAAGAGTTGTTTTGTCGATCAAATATATTTACCGCAATCAAGAACGGCGTCGCTTGGTAGCTAGCCGGTGAATACGGGTCGGTCCACAGGGATGTGTAAATCTCCTTTAAGTTCTTACGAGTTAATTCCAAATGATGTTGGGTCATATAAATAAACCTAAAAATTGAAGTTGTATGCTACTAGGATTAGAAACTTGCTAGGATTAGGTTTAGGGAAAATTTGGTAAACAAAGATCTACATCTCTTTCCATTGCCATTAATTAAATCTATCATATTAGTGTTATGGTAAATATTTATAAAGGGGATTAGGATGATTGGGATGATTGATTCTTCCTCTAGATCCTTGTTCTTCCTTTAGAGATCTTTACCCTAACCTCCATGGAAAATCTTAAAATCCGGGCCTTTAGACTACGGAATCACCGCTACCTCGAGGGTAAAAGTGCCGTAGGGAGCGGAATAAGAAGGTATGCATGGAGTTCTAATGTTCGTAAAAGTTTGGCAACGAAAAGAGATGAGAGATCTTCATCTCTCAAATCCTTCCCTATTCCTAACCCTAACAAGCGAGGAAACTACTCGCTCATTGAGGGGATGAAAAAAGACATGATTTTATTAAAGAGAGAAAACATCGATTGCAAGTTAATAAAAACTAAACTTAAATTAAGCTAAGGCGAGAAAATAATTTACCTAGAGCAGATATGAAAAACTATAACTACTGCAAAGAAAATAACCTACTTACTTTTGATGCGCTCTAACTTCAAGAAAACAGAATTTTATTCATGAGTAGAGGCATAAGAAAATACAAGGCTTTGGGTTCTATTTATAGGACATAGAAACCCTAGATTTACAATTACTCCGCATGTCTAAAATTACAAATATACCCCCAGGAAATCTTTCCAAAGCCGCCAAAGAATTATGGTAAAATTTTCTGCGCATTAGGGCTTCAAACGGCCGCGGAACCGCGGCATGGGTGCGCTTGGGCCGCGATTCCGCGGCCCAATGGTGAGCTTGGATCCTTAAATTTTGGTGGCTTGCTTTGGTGTCTTTTGGGCTTCCTGGTTCTTTATTCCTTTTATCAATTGGCCTTCTGTATTAATTCCAGATCTTCAGTGAACACTTTGCAATGGATCCTTTAACCGTCTTTCTTGCAAATTTGGATCTTGCGTTGCCTTGTTGATGGTGAACCGTTCTTCTGCTGGGCTTTACTAAGATCCTCCTAATTGTTGGTCAAAAGTCCTTCTTTTGTGTCGTCTTTTGTGTTTCTCACTGTTTTTGCGCCAAGAACCTGTAACCTGTAACATGTAGCAGACATGGGTCAAAAGCACCTGTTTTTATTCTTAAATGCATAAGAATGGGGAATACAAAATGCAATGTTATGTTATGAACAATACGCGCTTTAGGGACCGTCCCCGCCGCGTGACCCCGGATGGCATGACTAACCCTGACTCCCCGGGAGGAATCCGACTCGGACGAGGTAGAGGAAGAAGCAGAAGAGGAAGCTGCAGAAGACTCCCTAGACTCTACCCGAACTATTTCTATGGACTCCCCAGAGGAAGACATATAACCTGAGCAAAGGAAGGAGTCCTCCGAGGAAAGAACGTAAGAAATCCGACCTAAAGGAAAGAGCGCCGAAACACACGCAACGATAAGGAAATTATAGCAAAGTGTGGACCCGGGGGGGTCCCACCTCTACTTATAGTATTTGGTAAGCGCATCCAACAACGCCGATCGTTTCCCGCCAAAACAACGCTTCGCGTTCGACGGTCATCAGCGTTCCACGTGTCTCACGGGCGTTGGACGCGTCCCCCCAAGCGCAAAGGTCACCGGCGGCCCGTCACGTCAGCCAACCAGCGTCGGGCACGTGGCCTAGCGCCTCAACGGACGTACGATCGAATCGACGCTTTCCCTTTAATGCACGATCTCTTCTCTGATCCGCTGACATCATCAGATAATACGACTAACTGCCTGGGAATCCATTCCGACGAATTCGCCAACCAAGAACTTGGCCCGGGTGACCGATCAGACCACTCTCGACCTGACCCATAAATAGGTCGGTCCGAGAGTGGGGGGCAAATGATGATGCTCAATACCGAGAACTCCCCAGATCATGACACGTGGCAGATGATGTGTCCCAAGGCTTACGGGAAAGGAGTAAGAACGGTACATTGAAGGCGTATCCCGGGCCTTCCTCCCGAGAATGTTCCCGACCTTCGGTGGCCTTCCAGACCACTCCTATGCTCGTCTTACAAACAACCATTGGCTCTCCTCCGAGCCTTCCTGCACGCTGAACTCCCTCAGCCCTCCTAGCTCGCCTCCGAGCTATCACAAAACCAAGCTTGCTCGGCCTCCTGCTCGCCTCCGGGCCTCCCGCCGAGCTCAGCTTCCTCGGTCTCATCAACCGATCCAGAGCGCATATCATAAGCGTCCCGGACATGGCCCCGTGAATCTCGCCATACGCGAGATATCCGCCGCCCCACGATCCCGCGTCCCATGCCATCGCGTTCCCCCGCTAACGGGCGTATCTCGCCATCGATGAAGGATCCCACCATTCGCGCAGGTGCGGCTCCAAGGGCGTAACGGCCGGCGTAAATCTCACGCCCGCCAGCCCATGGCTGCCACTATATAAACCCCCTCTCAGACGACTCAGGTAAGGCAATTCTTATCCAATAGGCCACTACTCTGCCCAAATATCTCGACTAACTTGATCGTCGGAGGGTCCACGGTGGTACAACCATCACGGGGCTTCCTTGCAGGTTGCTCGGCTTCATTCCAAACCAAGCCCATTGAGATCCACACGCATCAAGAGGCAACCTTCAAATCCAATCTCAGCCATTCATCAACGCTCGCAGCAGATCAACGGAAGACAACGTCTGAAGGAGATCAAGGCCTCCATCAGAGATTCAATCCGAATTGGGGGCGAGATGACTGTCGCTCCGCTGCAATCGCTGCCCCTAGGGTCCCGATTTCATCCGACCGATGAAGAACTCATGAATCACTACTTGAAGAGGAAGATCAAAGGCCGGATCCAATCGGAGATTGAGGTCATACCTGAGATTGATGTCCGCAAGTGCGAGCCTTGGGATCTTCCAGGCACTCTTTGCGCTCTCTCTCTCTATCTCTAATTTTAGCTGGACCAGTGAATTTTTGGTGATTGGGATGATGATTTGTGCCATAGGTTTGAGGAATTTTAGTGAAAATGGTTGAAAAGGAAACTTGGCATATGATCGTGTTAAAAACCCGCCATTTATGAACCCAACCTAACTTGAATGTTGAGAATTCAACTGGAATCACAGGAAAATGAGGGTAAAGGGGAGAAATTCTTTGAAAACACTGAAGAGAAGAAGGAGAGAAAACTAGAAGAGAGTTTCATTTCTTTTTTGTCATCATATAATTATGTTTATTGCATAGTCATATCTATACATAGAGCATGGTTTGTGCCATAGGTTTGGCGAACTTTAGTGAAATTTGTAAAAACAAAAAACTGGAAAATGAATGATGCTCTAGGGGTTTGTTGGATTTTAGCAAAATTAGATTTTAAAAATGTGTATTTGTTAGTATAAATGAATTGATGCTTTTGGTGGCTAATTTATTCCACCTATTGTTTCAAAAAAAAATGAAACGATGCTTTGTGACATGTTTTTTTTCTTCATCTTTTTGGTGGTTGATTTTGCCGAGGGAGAGAAAAATAGAAATATATATTAAAGTTTTTTAGCAATGTATATGAACTCCGTCACATCTGGAGAAAAATCTTGGATTCGCTATTGTAGCGCACGGGAGCTCGCTTAACGGTTATATTCCAACGATTGATTTGTCTCTTGTCCAGTTTTGATGGAGGTCCTTTTCGGGTCTCTGTCAGATGTTGTCTTCCGTCGATCTCCCGGTGGATCTTGGAGGTGATCTCCTGTTGCGTGTGGGTCTCAATAGGTTTTGAGGAGATTGGTGGTTTTGAGGAGTTTACGCCGAGTACCTGCAAAATAAGTCCCGGGGTGGTTTGGTACCACCGAGGACCCTCCGACGATCAAGTTAGCACGAGATACGAGCAGAGTAACGGCTAAGTGGAATCAAAAATGGTTTACTTGACCCCTCTGTGATTGGGGTTTATATAGTGGCAGCAGCATGCAGCAGCAGGCGCGAGAATCTCGCCGGCAGTTACGCTCCCGACGTCACGCCCTTGTAATGAGCGGATCGCCCGTTAATGGGGATCGTGATGGCGCGGAACGTGGGATGTTGCTGGCGGATAATCTGTGCATGGCAAGATTTGCGGAGCGGCGGTTACGCCTGTGAGCGGTGGAGTTGGTCGGCCGGAGGACCGAGGAAGATGGCCTCGGCTGGGGAGGTCGGGGACGAGCGAGAGGGCCGAGGAGTCTTGGTCCTGTGGCAGCTCGGGGCGAGCTAAGAGGCCGAGGAGGCCAATTTTCAGGGGGCTTTGAAGAGAACCAGCTTGTGCTTGCAAGTCGGGTACCGGGGTTGCCTGGTAGGCCCCTGTGGGCCCTTTCTCTTGAGTTCTGGGACACGTCATCTGCCACGTGTCCTGATCTGGGAGATCGCCGATATAGAGCATCATCATTATCCCCCCACTCTCGTTCCGATCTATTTTATGGGTCAGGTCGAGAGTGGACTGCTTGATTCTCTCTGTGCGGTATGGAGCTGGTAATTCCTTATGGTGGATTGTCCGGGGATGACACATCGTTCTTGTTGTCGCGCATCGAGTATGAGTCGAGCGAAGGACGAGTGTGGGAAGGTCGGTATCCTCCCTTTGCCGGAGTAAAGGCGTTGATCGCACATTGAGAACGAGTTTATTCGGCAGGTCTTGGATCCGTGTCTTTGTAGGGTAGGAAGCTACCCGCTAGGAATGCGCCGAGCAGGAAGGGACTCGGCGGCCTCGCGAAGAGGGCTTCAGATCCTCAGCGTCTGATGGACAGGAGGATGCCCGCTGGGGATGCGCCGAGGAAGAAACCCGGCGGCCTCGCGATGAGGGCTTCAGATCCTCAGCGTCTGATGGGCAGGAGGATGCCCGCTGGGGATGCGCCGAGCAGGAAGGAACTCGGCGGCCTCGCATTGAGGGCATCAGATCCTCAACGTCTGATGGGCAGGAGGATGCCCGCTGGGGATGCGCCGAGCAGGAAGGAACTCGGCGGCATCGCGATGAGGGCTTCAGATCCTCAGCGTCTGATGGGCAGGAGGGTGCCCGCTGGGGATGCTGTTAGTTATGTATATGCCCTAGAGGCCATTATTGTACATATGATGTATATTATAGTGGATGCTTGGATATATATAGAGAGGAATTTCTTGCTCGATATGATAGCATGCTATCTAGTTGTACTTTGTCTTAACATGTTGACTTGTATTGGTTTACTGTCTTACTCTCACATGTTGATAAAGCCCTTAGGATATGTACTTGACTACTAGGACTATGATGAGATCATACTAGTGGGGCTAGAGTAGTCAACGAGTACATCCTATAACCGTTCCTAGTCGAGGTTGTATCGAGACAGGGCATCGATACACCAGAGTAGACTAGCGTATACGCATCTTGACCCATATGATGGGCGATGGATGATCCCATATCCATCGATGTTTGACATCAAAGATGGTGTACGGGTGCTCAGTGGAGACTGGGTACACTAAACGGACTCGCCGAGAACTCCTAGATGGTATTATACCTATTGTCAGATAGCAGTTCTCCGGTGACACTGGTACATGTTAGTCTGTAGACCCGAGATCGTCATAGAGTCTTGTGTGATTCCCACTGTGCTTTGATTTCCACCTTACCACGTCTAAGAGGGCGTGCAAAATGGTGGATTTTGGGTACAGTCCCGAATCACATGGAGGCAATGAGCGATAGGAGGGGTTTCGTCTCTCCCGGTATAGGGAGTTGATGTTGCGCTGTGTTCGATTGGCTATAACTGGAAGTCCCTGGCCATGGCTGATATGGAGTGCTACTGGTAAGTGTTATCGGTAGTTTCTTGACCCGTTATGAGCCTCATATCGACACGACTTATCGGCTACTGGGGTCTGACGTTTACCACCCCTAGACTGGATATGCGACATATCAGACGAAGAGATCGGACTGTACGGTAGTGTTACTGATTGGATTCACAGGAGAATGTACATGCTTGCTTGTTGATCTTTTGATCGCTCAATACCTGGGTGGCTGTTACGTTTAGCTGACCGCTTGCAGCTTGTGGTGTTGATATGATCATCACCTACTGCCTGCGTATTGACGATTCTTTAGAGTCCTACACAGAGGTTTCCTGGCTCAGACAAAACGGAGTAGGAGCACATATGTGATATGTGCGGGACCGAGACTAATACGATATGAGATACCGTATTCTATTCTCACGATATATGATATCGGCCGGGTATATATGATATATCTGGATCATCGGATCAAGTGTTGATTCGATGAATTGGTACATGTTATATTGGTCAGTTATATTCGATATAGTCGGATTGTCGGATCAAGTGTTGATTTGATAATTTAATGTATAATTATATATGTGATATATTACATTATATTAACTAATATAAGCTCACTTTATTGATTCATTTTCTCACCGGATAATACATTGATATATATGCGATATACGTTAATTGTATTATTTTCTTTTGTTACAAAAATATATTATATATGTGATATATAATTTTGTAACAAATTATGATTACAAATGCAACATGATTTGTGGAGATTAAACAAGTTAGGGTTTGATTTGGGTTAGCATATGGGTTGGCTTTTTCAAGAAGCTTCAAGAAGCTTTCTTTGTTTTTAGCTAAGATATTTTGTGTAGATATTTTTAAATCCAACCCAAACCCTTTACCTTAGGTTTATTCTCTACATGGGTTAAGCCCTTCATTCTTAACCAAAGGTTGGATTTGTAATCACAACACAATTTCATTATTCATCACAAATACTTTTCTTCTTCTTCTTCCTCCTTAAAAAGCTTTCTAGCTTTTGGGTTAGTGATGAATAAGTGTGAGAAATTGAAAACAAAAGAGAGCTAAACTCCTACTTCATCATCCTCATCTATTCTAGCCACTTAGATTAGGGTGTTCACTTCATTAATACTTGATTAGAGAAGTGAGAGCTTGAGCTTGAGATTCTTCAAGGTAGATCATCTTCGAAAAGGAAGACTTCAAGCAAGAATGGATCATTCGACTTGTGGAGCCTCTCTTGAGTCCGGGAGATCATGGATCGTGGCCAAGGGACAACTACTCGGAGCTTATGAAGTGAAGGAACGGACTACAAAGGTTGTAATCCCTCTCGCTTAGATGTAAAGTTGTTTACATGCTTATTTAACCTAATTCTCTAGTTAAGATCTTGGTTAGGGTTTGTTTAGCACCCCAAAAATTTTAAAGTAGCATGTTTGATGCTTGCCAAAACCTTCACAAGGTGCTATACTAACCCTACAGATGCGCCGAGCAGGAAGGAACCCGGCGGCCTCGCGATAAGAGCTTGAGATCCTCAGCGTCTGATGGGCAGGAGGGTGCCCGCTGGGGATGCGCCGAGCAGGAAGGAACCTGGCGGCCTCACGATGAGGGCTTGAGATCCTCAGCGTCTGATGGGCAGGAGGATGCCTGCTGGGGATGCGCCGAGCAGGAAGGAACTCGGCGGCCTCGCGATGAGGGCTTGAGATCCTCAACGTCCGATGGGCAGGAGGATGCCCACTGGGGATGCGCCAAGCAGGAAGGAACTCGGCTGCCTCTGGGAGGACTTTGGATCCTTAGCGTTGGAGGGGCTGTAAGAAGCCCACCAAGGATGACCAGGCAGTGAAGCTGCGCGGTTGCCTCTTGGCAAGGGCTTTGTTCTCTGGCGTCGTGGGCAGGCAACTACCAGCCTGGGATGACCGAGCGGGATAGCCGCGCGGATGCCTCTTGCGAGGGCTTCGATCCCTGGCGTCATAGGTAGGGAGCTACCAGCCGGAGATGACCGAGCAGGGTAGCTGCTCGGTTGCCTCTTGCAAGGGCTTTGATCCTTCAGGACAGGGACTAAGCAGGGTTACTGCTCAGTGCCTCTTGGCGAGGACTTTGATCCCTGTCGGTTGTGATAGGAAGCTACCAGCCGGGGATAGCCAAGCAAGGACTCGACTGCCTCTAGGAGGACTTTGGTCCTCAGCGCGGGAGGGGATGTAAGAAGCCTACCAAGGACCCTTGGCCGGGCAGGGTTACTACCCGGTGCCTCTTGGCGAGGACTTTTGTCCTGAAGGATAGCTGAGCGAGGGATCCTCGGGCTCGACTGCCTTTGGGAGGGCTTTCTGATCCCTGGCATTGCGGTAGGGAAGCTACCCGCCAGGGATAGCCGAGTGAGGGTCGGGCTCGACTGCCTCTGGAAGGACTTTCTGATCCCTGGCGTTGCGGTAGGGAAGCTACCCGCCAGGGATAGCCGAGCGAGGGTCGGGCTCGACTGCCTCTGGGAGGACTTTCTGATCCTTGGCGTTGTGGTAGGGAAGCTACCCGCCAGGGATAACTGAGCAGGGTAGCTGCTGGGTTGCCTCTTGACGAGGGCTTTTGTCCTGAAGGATAGCCGAGCGAGAGATCCTCGGGATCGACTACCTCTGGGAGGGCTTTCTGATCCCTGGCGCTGCGGTAAGGAAGCTACCCGCCAGGGATAGCCGAGCGAGGGTCGGGCTCGACTGCCTCTGGGAGGACTTTCTGATCCCTGGTGTTGCGGTAGGGAAGCTACCTGCCAGGGATAGCCGAGCGAGGGTCGGGCTCGACTGCCTCTGGGAGGACTTTCTGATCCCTGGCGTTGCGGTAGGGAAGCTACCCTCCAGGGATAACCGAGCAGGGTAGCTGCTGGGTTGCCTCTTGGCGAAGGCTTTGATCCCTGGCGTTGCGAGTAGGGAAGCTACCGGTCAGGGATAGCCGAGCAGAGAAGCTGCTCGGCTGCCTCTACCGAGGACTTCAGATCCTCAGCGTCCGATGGGCAGGAGGATGCCCTCTGGGAATGCGCCGAGCAGGAAGGAACTCGGCTGATTCTTCATGAGGTTTCGCCCGACCATCCAGTTGCGGGTATGGGGAACAGGAATGGTCGCGGTGAACGTGCGCGTGGCACACGCATCGATTGTGCGGGGAGGCGAAGCGCCAGAGTCGTGTCGTTTCGATTCCGCCAGAGGAGGCTCGATGATCGCCCAGCGGATGAGTATCGACCAGTGAGATCTGTGGCCATGGAACGTAGCCTGCCGGTGGTCAGCCGTGCCGACGAGGGCAGAGTCTTCTGGAGGCGGAGGAGCGGCGATCTGGGGCCCTGGCCTGGCCGTTTGGACTTTAGTCGTCTATTCGGCCGGCGAGGGCGTTGATGACGGTCGCCGGAGGAGGTTCATCCGCGCCTCCGATGAGGGGGAGGCGGCGGCTGGTACCTGGATCTTCAGAGTGATCGCACGCTATGTGGATGGAGATCGGAAGGCCAACTTTTGTTTTTGTGGAGTTTTGTTCCCACAGACGGCGCCAACTGATAGAGGTCCTTTTCGGGTCTCCGTCAGATGTTGTCTTACGTCGATCTCCCGGTGGATCTTGGAGGTGATCTCCTGTTGCGTGTGGGTCTCAATGGGTTTTGAGGAGATAGGTGGTTTTGAGGAGTTTACGCCGAGTACCTGCAAAATAAGTCCCGGGGTTGTTTGGTACCACCGAGGACCCTCCGACGATCAAGTTAGCACGAGATCCGAGCAGAGTAACGGCTAAGTGGAATAAAAAATGGCTTACTTGACCCCTCTGTGATGGGGGTTTATATAGTGGCGGCAGCACGCAGCAGCAGGCGCGAGAATCTCGCCGGTAGTTACGCTCCCGACGTCACGCCCGCGTAACGAGCGGATCGCCCGTTAATGGGGATCGTGATGGCGCGGAACGTGGGATGTTCCTGGCAGAGAATCTGTGCATGGCGAGATTTGCGGAGCGGCGGTTACGCCCGTGAGCGGTGGAGTTGGTCGGCCGGAGGACCGAGGAAGATGACCTCGGCTGGGGAGCTCGGGGACGAGCGAGAGGGCCGAGGAGTCTTGGTCCCGTGGCAGCTCGGGGCGAGCTGAGAGGCCGAGGAGGCCAATTTTCAGGGGGCTCTGAAGAGAGCCAGCTTGTGCTTGCAGGTCGGGTGCCGGGGTGGCCTGGTCGGCCCTTTCTCCTGAGTTCTAGGACACGTCATCCGCCACGTGTCCTGATCTGGGAGATCACCAATATAGAGCATCATCAAGTTTATAATGCCCAAAAAATTCATGTTATAAAATTTAACATGTAAATTGTAATCCGACCAGCGCAAATTTTCTGCATGGATTTTTCATTTTTGGTCTATAATTGCATTTTAATTATTTTTTATATTTTAAAAAAACATTCAAAGGCCGACGAGTTAACCTGTCGAACCGGCTCGCCTCGCCTCGCAACCTGGACGACTCGGTGAGCTGAGTAGGTTCTTGAGTTCGCCTTCCTTGCATCGTCTTGCCTGACCAACGAGCCAGGTGAGTCGCTAGGCGACTTGGCTCGGTTCGTCTCATTTGCCCCGCCTGCTATTAAGTGTTCATTAATTTCTTGATATTTGAACACGCATGGTATTTATTGAGGTTGAGCTTATAAAATTTAGTATTAATTATGTACAGGCAACTGAAGTATCCATTTTGATGAAAAATAAGGGAGCAAAAAAAGACCTTTACTGTGGAAACGGAGGTGTAATAAACTTGGGGGTAGGCAATAAAACAGAAGAAAAGAAAAGGGGAAAAGGTACAGAAAGAAAGAAAAAAGGAGAAGGGCTTTGTCATCAAAAGAAGCGCAGGCGCGTGCCATTTTTCGAAGCAGACCCGCCACAGCCAAACAAATTTTCAAACCCCCGCCGTCTTCAGACCCTAAACGCTAATTAACCAACAAATCCAATCCCATTATTTTTAATATTAACTAATCACATTTAATTAGACAATAATAATGAAAACAATAAGAATCACTTGTAGATAGAGGAGCACAGCGAGCGTTCCCCATTTGAAAGCGACGACTCTCTCTCACTTCACTGCCTCACAGCGAGCGATAGAATCAAAGCTCTTCGATAGTTCGATCTTTATCAAAACCTTAGACAAGAGCTCAGAGGCGCGTGCTCTCTTCGATCTCGTTCGATTCAGGTTGTTTCGTCGCCGCCGCAGCGATCCGATCATCAATCGCAAGTCGATTCCCATTTTTTTTTTGAATTTTTTGTGCGATCAAGCTGCTGATCGCAGCTCGATCTGATCAATTCCTTAGGGTTTCGCGTTCTCGATCTTTTCATTCTTGATTTATTCACTAATGCTAGGATTTGGATTACAGGAAGCAGAGGTTGGATTGAATGGATCAGGTGAGCATTGAGGAGATCTTATTTTGATTTAATTTTAGAGGTGAAATTGATTTTTTTTTTGTGGGGATTAGTATGAGAAGGTGGAGAAAATTGGGGAAGGGATTTATGGAGTAGTGTATAAGCTCGTGATCGTCTCACCAATGAGAGGACAGCTTTGAAGAAGATAAGGCTGGAGCAGGAAGACGAAGGTGTCCCGAGCACCGCCATTAGAGAGATCTCGCTTTTGAAGGAAATGCAGCATGCGAACATAGCCAGGTTATTATTCTTTTTGTTTGATTTAGTTCATACGCTATTTCTACATAGAAATACCTATGCAATTGAATATTTATCAGAAAAGGTGCATAAACGAGGAGCTGCATTGTGCTGGGTCTGTATAGTCATATATATTATAATTGGCATCTTAAGCTTGTATATTTGCAAGTGTTTATTGCATTGGTTATTAAATATTGGTTGAGTGGTAGATGAAAATCTTGGCTAGGGATTCTGATAATTGCGCCTGTTGATGAACTGTCGAGATTCGATACAGGACTTTGATTAAGAGAGTAGTGTAGACACATGCATTTAGCATTATAGAATAAAAAGAGAAACATTACTACATTTGACGGAGTTGATGCGCTTCAGTTTCTGTGCTGTCATATCGTAATGTTTAAAAACCGAACAATAAATACTATACATTTTTTCTTTGCTTCTGCATATTTGTTTCGCTTTTCTATAAATCAATAAAATATTCACCGAATTTGGTTGTTCGAACTTGATATTTCGAACTTATTGTTTTTGGGCTTTGTTTATATAGTTATATCTTCTAGAATGGTTAATTCTATGTTTTATTGGCTGTCCCATGATGGCAATGTCTATTTCTGTGGGGGGGGGGGGGCACATGCTCATTGTGCATCATGAGATCATCCAGCTGTAATTGTTATTTTGCTATTATTATAATTGGCTCCATCAGCAATCTTTTATGCCAATTTCCGAGCAGGGGCTACAAATATCTTTTCAAGTCCCATTTTCATGTTAAAGTAGGACAATATGCCCTTAAGTAAGAAGAGATAAAATGGGTGAAATTGTGTAAGCAAATGTTTAGGAATTCAAAAAATCTGAGGTAAGCACATGATTCTTATTGTTCTTTAGGCTTAATTTCAGAATGCATGCATGGCATCAATAACATGGTATCACACCACATATTTGGCCCACCTCTACCATCCCCTCAACCTTCATTTTCTTAACCATTTTATTCCTCAACTCAGCAAGCTATTATACATTATGCTACACTATGTTATTTAACGTGTCATTATTCATTAGTAAAATAGGGTTAATGCTTTTAAGTTTTAACAAGGTGCACACCATATGAAAGGAGTTGACTTCGTTTCAGAAATATCATGTACACATGGGATAGTATAGTTCAGGATAAGATTAACCATCATATCAAAGGATACATAACTTAGAAATAAAAGACCACACACTTTTACATTTAAGGTCCAAGAGACAGACAATTTGGGGGGAAAAACAAATTTATTGGCAGCATGTTCTAGACAATTAAAACTCGGTCATATGGGCTGCACATATCTTTATTTATCATGTACACGTGGAGATCTTCATTCTGATGACTATGATCCGCAATCACATCTCACATTTCAGGGACACTCATGATAACCAATATAACCTCTATATCCGAAAGCAATTTACAGGTAAAGTGCTATCGCAAGAAACCAGCATATTATAACTTCTCTATCATATCTGATCCGATCAATAGCATAATCTAACAGTTAAGATTTCTGGAAATTATTATAAATGTCTATAATATGATATGACCAGAACCAGTTACAGGTGCCATGATAAGAAAATCATTTTAATGTCTCACTGACATTTTTAAATGTTTTGTATATGCAAGGAAATTCACTACTGTCTATGAGGTGGATATATAATCCACAATCTTTATACACCTTGGAGGCCTCATTTCCCTCCAATAGTTGGAGGGAATTCCATTATCGTACGGAAATTTTTTGGTCAGTCAACTCACTGTCATTGACCAGAGGATGGGAAACAATCTTTAGAGTGAGATCGTAATACATGCACTACAAACCTCCACTTCTAGGGAAAAAAAGTCTGACGTGCATTGAATCTCTGGGCCTAGACGAGTGCTCTCACTGCTACTGGCTTGTGGCTTCTTTTACCTATACAAAGAAATTCCCCATACATAAGATGGGAAATTTATATTCATGCTTCACAAGGTCAAATGGGTCTAATATGTAAGAGCATTGTCAAGAGAGAAAATCCAAGATTTTTTATTTTATTTTAAAAAGAGACAATTCTAGAATCAAAGCCGACAGTCGGTTCTTGTACTTTTAATGCATAATATGCCGTCATATAGTTGCAGATTTTCACATTTCACCCTCATCGAAGTACGGCCCACAATCTTGTATGGTTTAGATGGCATGTTATCTTGCACCGCACAACTTTGTTAATTTTTGGAACCATATTCTAAATGGCACTATATTGTTACTGTTCGAGAATAAGATTTTTGACCAACAATTTCAAGATGTGCATTCCCATAAGCCATATAGGCCTCTAGTCAGTATTATTTTTCTAATGTGCTAGTTGGCCACATTGTATTTAGCATATGATCAAGAATGACCTGCTTCATGATATATCCTTCTTTATAGGCTTTACCAACCAAATCGATTTGGCTAATCTGGTAGTAAGTGAAACAAAGTATTGTTTAACGGAGTAGGATAACAAGAGGAATTTTGTTCTCATCAGCCTCTGCAATCATGCATCTCTGTCCCTCTCTTGAAACAGCCACATATATCACAGGATGAGGTTACATGGTTCCACAAAATTATAGTCCCTCTCACTTTCGTCTCTATCCTACCGCCTTAGGCGCTTCATTAAGGAGCGGTCATTTATGTGATGTCACTTTTTGCCCCTACCTTAATCATGTTTCTTGCTTAATCCTGCATAAACATGCCTACATGTTAGTAGTATGCCAATAAAAATATTTTTTCAAGCAGCAATATTGCACCAAAAGAGCCAAAATGTTCTCCTTGAATCAGCAAGAAATACATTTTTTTATGGGAGTAATGTTCTTGATGCATTCCCATTCTTGAACAAATTTTGCATTCAGTTTGATAGTGGTAGGTTTAAAAGTTGCACTTGTACAGCCAGCAGTAAAATTAAACATATGTGTGTGTGCACGTGCTATAATTTGGACGGACAGCAGGCTGGGGGCTGCTTGGACTTATGACTTGCTGAAACCAAATAATTTATAGACTTGTTCATATACTTATTTCATTTTGATGCTTGTGTTTTGAGTGGACGTTTCATGTCTTTCTTCTTGTAGTTATAGATACTGTCATCCTTTGAAAGCATTTAATGTCACCAATAATATTGCACCTCTAAGACCTCTTTATCGACAACTCTAGTTGATGCATCATCATGTTAGTTGCCTCACACTGTCTCTGAACAACAGGTTGCAGGATGGAGTCCATAGTGAAAAGTGGATATATCTTGTATTTGAGTATCTGGACTTGGACCTCAAGAAGCATATGGATTCTTGTCCAGATCTTGCTAAAGATCCCTGTTTAGTAAAAGTAAGATCCTCTTTGTGTTGTATCCTATGTAGGCTTTTGTTTCAGTATCTATATCCGGATATGCTTGGTTATGCTCTACCTTCATACATTTACCTGTTAGAATCCCCTATGCAGTGGAGCTTTCAGTTTCCGATATATTTACTTTTGAGACTTGCACTAAAGTTGCTACATCCAGATATCCCTGTGCCTGCCTTGGCTACACCATTTATTACTACTTAATTTTTTTAGTAGTTTTTAACTTCCAGAATCTCTACTTCCGTTGATTTATGTTACAGAGATTAATATATGTTTGTTCTATAGACTTCAGCTTGCAGCCATTTGCCCTTCTAATTATTCACCAAACTCCTGGACTAGGGCTATAAAAAGTTAATGCTAGGTTGCGGGTGGAAGATTATGCTTACGCCACACAATTAGCTCATGTCACAAGGGAGCAGCCTACACCAAATATTTTTAAGACTGAAAGGGGGCCTAGATATAGGGAAACAATTAAGATACTTGAATTAGGAATTGCATTCATATCTAAAACACATCATAAATGTATAAAGCCAATACGATAAATATGTCCTAATAATTTCTCTGGAATGGCTTCATTATTGTTAATCTACACAAAATTGTTGCTTAATTTAAGGTTTTGTTCTCTTGTTAATGAATTTGTTGACGGCTATGTTTTACATTTGGATGCATTTCTACTTGTTAGTTTCCTTTGCATCCACCTGTATATTGTTTCTCTTGGAATTCAAGCAAGTTTGTAACTCGGGAAGTTAGTGGTTATATTGGGAGTAGGAGCATGGCTAAATACACTCATGAAATGATGAGATGCTACTGTGCTATATATGGACTACTACTATGTTGCTATTGGAGATGTGAACATCTGGGTTGTGCACCATGAACTGTTAGCTGGTCCCGACATGTCAGTCTCAGACTTGCACATAGTAGCCATACATTTGTGGTAGCATGGGCATTACTCTTAAATGAACCGATGATTTTGAGTTTATTAAAAATAAAAATAATAACGTGGACTAATTATATACCCATCTTTGGTGGGGTACCGTTGCTTCCTCCTCGTGCAGACATTTCTCTATCAGATTCTCCATGGCATTGCTTATTGCCACTCACACAGGGTTCTTCATCGGGATCTTAAACCTCAGAATCTATTGATAGATCGAAGCACCAATTCTTTGAAGCTTGCAGGCTTTGGACTAGCCAGGGCATTTGGAATCCCAGTCCGAACCTTTACTCATGAGGTAACTTGTTCATCAATATATTTCTCCTATGATGTTCACAACTTCTGGGGTCCATGGTATTTTGCAATTGTGTGTATCTATGTATGGGTGTATGTTTGGCTGGGATCTTGAATCATCAAGTAATTTTTTTTATGTTAGAGCATCAAACTTTGAGGACCAAACATTTAGATACAATTTGTGATATCTAAATGGGCTACATATTAAAACAATCATATGATTCGAAAATTTCTTGTGCTTTCATGAACCCTGTACAATAGCAACATGGGAAAAAAAATCCTATTTAAAGCACCTCCTTTTGCAAGATGTGCTTTGTTCACAGCCTTCAAATCATATATTTTTGTATTTAATCTATTTAGACATGATAGATCACTACCAGAACATCATTGTTGTAGCTAGAGCTGAAGTTCCTGCTACAACTTGATACTTCTCACCATTACCTAACATTCTGATGGAGGACCATCAATTAAGCATTATTTATGTTCGCAATTAGGAGTTTTGGAATTCAAGAGCCATGGTTAATTATGTGGCAGTTATAAAACTCCAAAAGTGATCTTTATGATGTGTTGGGCAGATTTTACTGTGGGTTTTTTATTATTGTTTTTAATTATTCAGTTTTAGGTTTCTAAAGGTCCTTAAGTAATTATGGGTGTTATGGAATGTAATGAGTCATGAGAGAAGCCTATATAATGGCTAGACTTGTAAAGAAAGAACTCAGACTTTGGTGAATGAGAACATCTATTATATATTTGCTTGCTTTATCTCTGTGTGAGTACCGTGAGATCAGTTCGTCTGCGGTCGAGGTTGCATTGCTACTGCTGCAGTGCTTGATTACTGCGGTAATCAAAAACCACATTGACAACACATCTTCCCCACTTCACATCCAGACCCAAACCAACCATTTTCATGCAATTCCAAAGAATTCTGTCAACAAAGTCCAACAAAATCCATCTACTTCAGTTACTGCCTCTAGGAGAAGAATTTTCCCTGCGTCGACTGCAGTTGCTGTCCAGCGAAGTCGCCGCCTTCGTTGCTTCCCATGGGTCTGCTGCCCTCTTGCACAGCCACCACCATCGCTTCCCTGCAAGGCCACAGCCATCACCATCGTGTTTCGCCTTCACCTCTCCAAATCTGAGTCAAATCAGCTGGGTTTTCTTTTCCAGAGTTAATTTTAGCCAGCATCAGCCTCTGGAGTTCTTTCAGCCAGCAAAACGGGCTTGAATTCACCCGGTTTGCTTGAATCCGCCACTCGCTTTCGTCGTCGCTGTTCTCTTTCTTCAAAGTCGCGACCACTCTTTCATTTGTTTGATCCTTCATCAAACGGATGCTGATAACTCCTCTCAGGTTCTTTAACTTGAAGAAAGACAACTAGTCAACTATTTTTTATTTTTGACGATAAGAGCAGAACTCCAAGGAGTCCGTCCCATGAAATTTATTAAAAAGCAAAAAAACAAAAGTATTTACAGCAATTGATTTACATCTCTCATGCACCTTCCCACACATCATACATTCTCAGATGATAGGGTAAAAGAAAAGGCAAAGCCACAAGAAAAAAGGAGAAGCAGAGAAAACAGATAGAAGCATAAGAAGAAGCGATTTTTCCCCTGGCAAGCAGCCTTGTACCAGCAGCATGTTTTCCCCATTTTTCTTTAACTCCATAAATTTTTATTTTTTACTGGCAGCCCCCCCCCCCCCCCCACACACACACAGAGAGAGAGAGAGAGAGAGAGAGAGAAATGTATCCCACATTGATCCCTTTGTAAATATCCAGTCCCATTTTTACTAACAACTAGTCAACTATGATTGACATGCTTTAAGTTTATATAGTTTTTTTGTTATAATCATTCAAGTCGGATCTCTTGTGTGTGTAACATCCATGTTGGGCCTTGCATGCATTATCGTAGCTTCCTTCCTTTGTCATATATGCATCCACACTCACGCTTAGCCCTAACCATTCTGTCCTGCTTCACATTCTACTCCTAATTAAGCAATAACAAGAACAGTGTAAAGAGGAAATTGAAAGCGAAAGCAACCAACTAAATATAGATAATAGGGACTTTTGATGGATTTTCAAACCCTTACATTAGAAATCAAAGCAAGAGAAAAAATAAAGACAACTGATAATAGTTTATTTGTTACAACTTTCTCTTCTAGACAAGTCCCCTAGGCTAGAAAATTTTGAAGAATGCCAATCGGCCATTTAGGATCATGAGTAGCCCCTCTTTTGTCATTGTTTTTCAGAATAGAAATTTGGCACTATGTAAGAGAGGGTTATTGTATGATCGGCAAATGGTAGATAAGCTTTGTCAAATCTTCATATAACTTCACTTCCTAACCATCCCCAATTTTGAAGAAAAAAATTCTTAGATGACGGTGAAGACATGAATGATCCCATTCTGACCTTAATGGATGAATATTTATTTTGACGTTGTAACATGGATTTTCCAACTGACAGTTACTAATGTTAAAATCCTATCAAGCCTATATATTTCTGATATCACCCAGATTTGAAATGTATCTCTGTGTGTTGGGCAAATTTTGGTTTGATTTATTAAGCCTCAAGAAGCTACCAACTTGACATTCAGCCCCATGAGAATAGCAATTTACATCATGATAACATAAAACATGGGATTCCTCTCATGTGGTCACACTGTGGTATAGGGCGCCTGAAATCCTCTTCAGATCTTGACAATATTCTACTCCTGTAAACGTGTGGTCGGTTGGCTGTATTTTTGCTGAAATGGTGACCCAGCGGCCTTTGTTCCCTGGAGATTCTGAGATTGACGAGTTCAAAATATTCAGGTATGTTTGAGCAGACTGATTGTTTAAGTTATATAGTTATCTGGTTATGGTGTTTTGCTATTTGCATGTAAATAATCTTGAAGAGTTTTGTGTACTCCAGATGATGATACATGGCCAGGTGTATCTTCATTGCCTGATTACAAGTCTGCTTTTCCAAAGTGGCCTTCTAAGGTATGAACTTCCTAGTATTATTTATTTAGGAATAACATTGGAAATCTGTTATTCATATAATTGGATTTGCAGGATCTGGCAACAGTTGTCCCAAATCTTGAACCAGCTGGAATTGATCTTCTTTCTGTAAGTCTAATAGTATCTCCAAGCTACCCTTTTTTCTTTTCTTTCCTTGTCTTTTTTTTAATCGCAGAGCTTTTCCTTGGGACCACAGTTATGGCTTTTTATACATTTGCAGCGTTACCTTCCGCTTGTTTGAGGCATGATCTGTCCATTCTAGTTAATATGCTGTTCCAAATCTTCTGTTTAATGAAAAGTAGAGAGAAGTTGCATTGGACATGGAAGGAATAAACAGTCTAGAAAAATAGTATTCCCAATAAATCAGGCCAATACAAAGCACTCAAAGATTTTGCTATTACGTAGTGAAGTTAAGAGTCTATCGACTCAGCAAAGAATGATAGGATTTTGGCATGCAACACTTTGTTATATCTTTTAGGGGTTAATTGCACAAAACCCTCCCTGTTGTTTACCCCTTATATTACTTATACCGCCTCATATGATTAGTGCAAACACCCCTTTGCTCATTGACCATGACCCTTTGAAACATGTAAATTCAACTCTATATATCTCAATTGACTGTCTAATTTTACTCTAGAACTTGTTTGTGTTGTTTAAAGCAAATTTTGAGTGTTTTTTTAGAGTTTTGGTCGATGAACATAGGGGTATTTGCGCTATTAAATCAGGAGGACGGATAAGTGATCTGCAAGGTAAATTATATGGGATTTTTTGTAATTAACCCTGTAATTTATAGAGCATTATCAGCCCGGTTGAAGTTCTTCTTAGATAATTCAAATGCTCCCCTTTTCGGGTTTTTCATCTACTACATCATCAACTTGAGATGTCTGTTTCCAATGTTAAATATTCTAACAATAGAAATGCACAAGTGATCCTATCTTAGTTAAATTATTTGCGACGGTTACACTTCAACAATATAGTAGGGCTGTATCTCATCTTAAAATTCCCAATTGCTGATTTCTTTAACCAATTCTCATGTTTTTTCTCTCTTCAGAAAATGGTTCGCCTGGAGCCAAGTAAAAGAATCAGAGCTCGGCAGGCTCTCGAGCACAATTACTTCGAGGATCTCGGGATGCTGCCATGAATTTGATCAGCTACCACTTTTCCCCAAATTGTATATTATTATAGTTAGTGCTTTTTGGGCACTGAATCGGTATGCTGTCAGTGGACATCCTTTCTGTTTCTTTTTTTGTTTTTATTATCCAACACCCGAACTATAGTTTGCGTGAAAATGTTTATTTTTTGCTTGCTTTCTCCTTTTCCTTCTTTTTTCCCTCCCTTTCTAGATTGCATGAGAGCCTTCAATTTTGTTGTATAAAACTCTAGTTGAATGCCTAAATGAAAATGTTGCCTTAAGACAGTGCTACCAGTACTTCTGAGCAGAAACATTGCATCCAATTATCTGTTATTGCTTCTTCTGGAATTGCAGGGAATACATACTGTATTTTATTGGCTTATACATGATGTACAATAATACAAACGCTGAATATAAATCTCAGTCTTTCAAGCCTGTACAAACTCCACTAGAATATCTTCATGTTCAATCTTTAATAAAGTGATTACTGATGATCACACATTCACCATACATAGTATTTCCAACTTTGAAGGAATAATTTTTTTGAATTATAAAGTTTA
Organism: Agapanthus africanus; assembly: GCA_030015575.1. Taxonomy (NCBI): domain Eukaryota; kingdom Viridiplantae; phylum Streptophyta; class Magnoliopsida; order Asparagales; family Amaryllidaceae; genus Agapanthus; species Agapanthus africanus. The sequence goes on from JASDDO010000018.1 coordinate 435,733,445, forward strand.
TATAAAAAAAAAGACCAATTGCATATTAATTTAGCCATTCATAGTTCCAGGATCACATCCTGTGAATAATTGTTTTCATATTTTGTTTAAACCTTTGAATCTAGCACTATAGATCCTTTATAATGGTCGTAAAATAACAGTTTTTCATGATTCAAGCTTCTCCCTTTCACATTGGCCGTCATTGCAGTTGGGAGAGGTAATTTTCAAGCTACAAGCACCCTATAAAAGGAATTTACACTGGTTATCCATCCTTTGTGTATCATATCATCAATATTGATGGATAATCCACTTCAACTAAAAAACCGTCAAAAGGAAATTCTAGGGCATCCTTACTGTGGTTGCATTCGGATCCGGAAAGTCCGAATATTCTTGGATACGGATATGAAGTCGGATACAGATATGGATACGGATCTTTTCAAATTTTTCGGATACGGTTTCGGATATCCGGATTTCGGAATTCGGATACGGATATCTGCAGACACATTAAGTTAAATTTAACATTTTAAATTAAATTTTTAATGTTTTTATGCTTAATTAATTAACACTTTTATAGTAAAATTAAAATTAAATAATATATTAGTTTGTTTATTTTATATGTATTATAAATATGCATTTAAAATATTATTTTATTATTTTTATTTTAAAATATACATAATAGGACGCTACATGTATAATTATTTGTCAATATATTCTGTTACCTTCGTTTCAAAAATTTAAAGCAATAATATTTAACAAGTACTTAAATTTTTTGTAATATCATGTATCGGTTACATCATGCTTATTTTCACTTCACATTCATCTATTTTATATTTGAATATTTATTTATCAATATCTGATTCGTATCTGTATCCGTTTATCTCATATCTGATCCGTATCTGTATCCGTATCCGGTTTTGTCGAATATAGATATTAATATTTTTTTCCGAACTATATCCGTATTCGTATCTGTATTCGAAATCAGAAAATAAATATGAATATGGTAATGCTTATATGCAATCCTGATCCTTGCCCAATTTTAACATTTCATCATCAAACATTCTATCACGCGCATGCCACGTGCCTGATGGGCGTGCGGCGATACCCCTCGAGCTCGAGGACCGTTCATAAAAAGAAAGTGACCTTTTTCTGTTCGATTCATTTGCTCAGCTCTCGCTTCCTCCCTCCCTCTCTCTTTCTCAATCTCAATCTCTACAGTCGAGATTTTTGCTTTTCAAATCCCCGCCATCTTCGATTGGAAACCCTAGCGATCATGATGAAGCGAGGAGCTAAGCGCCCAGCTCTCTCCGATTCCAATCCTACCGATTCCACTGTGAGTCTCTCTCTCCACCCTCTCTATAAACCCTTGCTTTCTACTAAAAACGTAATCTTGATTTGATTTCTCTTTTGCTAAGCTTGAATTTGATTAGAGATTGTTGCTGTTGAGGGAAAAAGTTTCTCTTTTTAAGTAAATAGAACAGGACATTGAGAATGCTTGTGAAATCTATTCTCTTTTCTTGTTTTGTATAATGGTGCAGTTGAGAAGTAAGAGAGTAATGGACGCGCCCTCTTTTGATGTTCACAGGGCGGAATCTTCCCATCAGGGAATCTCCACGTTAGACTCGAAAAGGGCGGAATCGGCTCGCCAGCATGTGAGGGCTCTTAATACCCAATTTGCAAGGTGGATGGTTTTTCCATTTTAGTTTTGGTGTCTGATGCATGTTTATTTCATCTCTTTTAGAAATAATTGATTTTGCACTTGTTTTGGATGCTAATGTAATGTATTTCGTACTTCTGCTATCATGCATATGTTGATTGTTGTATGGTTGACTGAACAGTTAGCTAAATTTCAAGTGGCCGTGAGCCAATATGTAACTTACATTTCTATATCACATGCACTTGCTACTTGCTATTGGTCAACACGAAGCCAGTTAGTATTGTAAGAAGTTGTTTGGTAGTGCAATTGAATATGACACGCTTGTACTATAGGGGTAATAGCATATAACACCAATACTTGCAATATATAACACAAAACCATAGCAATATTCGGAGGTTTTACTACTCTTTTACATTTTCAGTCTAAGTCACACCACTTCACTCCCCAAACACCCAGCCCTGACTTAACTAACCAGCTTCCTAAGCTTTCAGTTATATTCCCGAAAAGTTGAAAACTAAGAGATAAATGTTTAGTGAAATCCTCTAATAAAGCCCCAAAAAAATAATCATGGTGGAAAATTATGATAAAGATAGCGGTTGGCCGATTCTGGATTATTTTTATTTATTTTATATTATTTTTTTCGGTCGGTTGGGGGGAGGAGTAATGGCGGTGATAAAAGAGGGGCGATGGTGGCCGCAAAGTGGTAAGAGCAGAAGCTTTAGAATCGAAGGCACTGTTGCACGAATTTGTTGGTGAGGAGACTTATCTGTACTGGATTCATCTCCCTATCAGACTTTTTTGGAGTCGTCGAGAACATGTGGAATCCTTTTTGGCGCGTTCTAAAATTTTATATTGTATTCTAGATGTATCAAACATGCATCAAAGGCTAAAACATGAACAACCTATCCACCACCCGAACAAATTTGTTGTAGTCGTAGTTTAGATTTTCTAATATGATGATTATTTGTAATAACGTATATTATTTAAACGACAAAAGATCAAATCATTTCCTAGATTGTGAATGTGTGAATCCAATTTGTATCGTGTCCCTTATCCGTATCTGAATCCATGCCACTTAGATCGAAGGTAGCAATGATTATTTGAAGAGAATGAGGGCATAATGGTTGAGATGGGTGAGGGAGGTGATTTGATGGAGGATGGAGCGATACAGGTGGGAAACTAAGTGAAGCAGCTTTGGTAGAATAATGGTTTCAAGGACAAAGTAGGAGCAACTTGTGATGGTGAAGGTGGTGTTTTCTGATGTAGTGGTTTCTAAAGCGGGGGAATTAGGGTTACAATTTGATTAATGTTAGTATTACCGAGTATTTAAATCGGATTAAGAATAATCATATGAATTAAATTTGGTCTGACGATTACTGAAGGACATAAGGAGATGGACAATATTTTGAAGTATCATTTTTGTTGACCATCTTTTCAATATGATGAACTCTGGACTGCATGCTAGAATTGCATTTTTTCTAGCCAAAAACGGTTACTGGTTAGTATATACGTAGGCAATAAGTGGCCTGCAGGGACGCTCATAACTGCAGTGTCCAGACTGCAGGCCCCGTGGGGCCAGGGGGCTATGTGTAAAAAACCCTCTGGGCCCCATGCCGCCTAGAGTCTGGACACTGCAGTGTCCCTGCAGGTCCCGTTTCCTCATACTCATATCAATCAGGAGTGGTATCTCAACACACTATTTGATGCCTTGTCATCCAATCATTGGATGCCTTGTTTGGAATGAATAGGAAAAATAATTCGAGGTTCTGTCATTGTAGCTTTAGTTTATTTAGTGCATCATGAAGAAGTGCTATTTGTCTAGAGATGAGAGAATGGATATGACTCTTAGTTAACTTGCTTCAGTTTTTCTATTTATAAGTTTAAGTCTCACACTATCAAATATCATAGCTGAAGAAATTGAGCTTTTGCTGTTCCGTGTCCCAAAATCTTTTGATTTGAGTGGTCATGTAAGCTTTCTGCAGGGGATTGTTAAATTTTATATGGCTGTTGATATTTGCTTTTGTACTTCTTCCTCAAATTCTGACTTTGAAAGTATTGTTTTCAGATATTTTTTTTCAAGTCAGCTTAATGATGTCATATGATTTCTGGTTGTCATAATTATCCGTACCATTTAGGTTGAGACTCTCGCGTCTAATTTGCGACTGAAAAAGAGGCGATGACATCCAAATAACTGTTGGGCCTTCTTAACTTCATCCTTCTCAATTGTATACCACTTTTCCATATAGGACAGCATATGTGGGGTCACCCCTCTCAAGGCAGCTATAAGAAGGTGGTTATCATGAGTCATTTAGATGTTCACCATTTCCCAATAATTTTATCAATGAAATTTGCTCTAAGCTGGAGCTCATCTCAAAGTTACAAAAGCAAAGAAATGTTAGTGGCCGCTTGTTGAGTGTCATCTACCCTGTAGAAGGCTGGTGCCAAAGGACTAGCCCAGGTAGATTTGCTGCAGTTAGTTTTTGTCTTTAAAATAGACGAATCTTCAATCAGAACTAGTGAAACTAAGTCAGAGGTTCGGGTAGGGAAACTGCATGGGCTATATTGTTTAAGGTCATGATGTCCCATGTTCATGGAACAATAACCCGTGGTCTATCATTTCTAGGAACCAACCAGAGATGTATGGGCCGATGGTATTCATCTTTAATAAATATGATGTCCAATGTTTAGAGCGCAACTTAGTTATGCCTCCTTTCCTTTCTAGCAAGCTGTTTCCTGCTTACAAGTCTTGGTTTATAGAAGTTCTTATTTTCTCGTAATGTTTATATTATAGCACATTTGTCTAATTTTTTTCTCCGTTATGCAAGCAATTTCTATGGAATCAAAGTATGCCTTCACAGTTCACACTGTTTTGATTGGAAACATTGTTTAGTATGGGAGCATAAAAATCTGAAATATGTTGGGCCATATATTTGCTAATCTGAACTCTTCTGTAGAAACTTATTCTTTCCGCTCCTTTTTTTTAAAAGATAAGCTGCACATATTAGCGGAAAACACAAAGTTTTATTATGCTTGGGAAATTTAAATAGCATTATTCTACTTTAGAAATATATTCTTTCCATTAATATGTGTTTCTATTAATAGACAACACATCTTAACAGAAAACACAATAGGTTAGCTTGCCTAGTTTAAATGATGTTTTTCATTGCATGCAGTTGGGTCCAATTGCAGTTACAAAATCGTCCATACGAGCTCTGGGAAGATGGTGCTAAAGACTATTTATCTCATGCATCCCACATACTGGTAATGCTGATGTGTATCTTTTCTAGCAGCAAGTTTGTATTTATCATGAGTATACATGTGATCATCTGCAAATAATTTTCAAGATTCATATCCAACAAAATATCTGTATAATGTGAAGAAGAACCATACCTGGTTATCCTTTCAAGCAATCAGTGGTGATTTGTTTAAAATTTTGTTAGCATGTCATATTTAGTCTTGACCGTTTGTCTTTAGTTCTCCGTCAATCTAGAGACGGTTGGCTATAGTGCCCTCAAGTCAATTATTGAATCGCAGGCATATGATTGTGATGATTGAGTGAGGACATATACGGATAGAACAGTCTTACTCAAAATGATAGTATGCTATTTGGTTTGTCTTTATCATCATGTACATGTTTTATGTGGTATTATAGATCACTAATACATGTTGATAGAGCCTATAGGATTCTTACTTGACTATCAGTATTATGATGGCGATCATATACGTGGGAGCTGGGTGGTCTATAAGCACATTCTTAAATATCCCTAGTCGTGGGAGTACTGAGATTGGGCATCGATATTCCAAAGCAGACTAGTTTATACTGATCGAGATTCCGACGAGAGACGGTGGTTAGGTCTCACAAGCTATTGGTGTTAGTTTGTTCACCTAAGATAGTATACAAGTGCTCATGGGGTTATGAGTACACTGAAAGGACTCGTCGGGAACATACTAGTTGGTACTATACCTATTGTCAGATAGCAGTTCCCAGGTGACATGTGTGCTTAGTCTGTCGACTTGAGATCGTCATTTGTCTCGTGTGAGTTCCCACTGTGCTTTGATTACTATTCTACCATGGCTCAAAGGAGTCGTGTAAATAGGTTTTAGTTGGGTACAGTCCCGAGCCACATGGAGGCAGTGAGTGGATCGTCATGGATTCGTCTCTCTCGGTATTGGGGAATGATGTCGCGTTGTGCACGGGTGTCTATCATCAGAAATTCTTGGCCAAGGTAGACGAGAATTACTGATTTGGATCAGTAGTTTCTCAGTTGGTGATGGACTTCATACCGACACGAAATGTCGCGTTATTATGGGTCTGACTTTATCCTCCCCTTAGACTCGATATGCGATACTCTTAAACGAACAGTCCGGACTGTATGGATATTGTCACGGACAGGCTCAGTAGGGGTCAGGATGAGTTTGCTCGTCGGCCTTCCTTTCGCTCAATACCTGGGTAGCCGTTACGTACAGTTAGTGCCGCTGATGTGCTTGTGGTTAAACCCACTACCAGCGTATTTGACGAGTTTTTAGAGTCCCACACAGAGGGTTTCCCTGCTTTGGGCGAAACGATGTAGATACCGTATGGTCTTACGGCAGGGTTTGATCATATACGTGCACTTATGTACGTATCATGATTCGGACGGTTAATACTAGTGGGTTTTGGTTTAAACCGGATTCTAGTATTATATTGTTGGATTATTTTCGTCTCTTTGTATTCGTATCCTTCGGAATACGGATGCGGGTGTATATACGGATGATGGGTATTCTTGTAATTTATTACAAGATTGTTTCTAGAAAATGCCATCTCATTTAGCTTTAACCATTTAGGATTAAATGGTTAATGAGGTGGAGGAAGAGGTGTATGCATTTATTGTAGCATGGCTTTGTGGTGACTCATGGTTACTATTCAAGTATGCTTGATATTTGTTTTGTTGTGAGATATTTTGGAGTCTTGAGATATTTTGGAGACTTGAGATATTTATTAGAGGTTTCATTATTGCTCACAACGCTTGGCCATTTTTCTTGAGTTGTCTCACATTCTCATCCTCAAGTTTCTTCTTCTTCTACCTCCATCCTTCAAGTCTCATGTGTTGAGAAACCTAGGATGTTATGAGACAGATTAATCCATCACTACACTCTACATCTTCTAGACTATCTAGTTTGGCGAACTAGGTACCCTAGTTACCTCGGCTATTGAGGTAAGAGCTCAGAATACAAATCCTCAGGTGGATCATCTTCGATGGAGGGAGACCGAAGATCAAGCTTGATCATGGAGGGCCTCTAGGAGCTTGGGATGATGGTTAAAGACCGAATGACACGGATCATTTGGTATTGTCACGTCCCGCTTCCCAAAATACAGAATACGGAGAGCGACGAAGGCCGGCCGTGCAACCTACGGTAAGGAAAGATCCTTCTATAGTCACATAAGGCTGTCTAGATTAACCTGTCAAAAATAAAATCCAATACCAAAAGAAACAATACTGATAATCATGCTGCAACGAAACCACAAAGAATATCAAAAATGGGTCCACTAGATAAATGATGCAATTAAAGATCTGATACAATAGATTCGAAATCAAAACAAAATCTGAAAAGATATACAAAAGTCCTAATGTCCCAGAAAGACGCACATGCTAAATACTAACAGAAAAGAAATAAACCTACGGGTTACCGATCTTCGGCAAAAGTCCTGGTAGCCGCTGCGGTCCTGCTCATCCTGAAAATCTGTCACTAAACCTGAGATGGCAAATCTCAGGGATGTCAGAACATTCCAGCAAGTACTCAACGTATAAAGTGTATGTGTGGTATGATAACATGAATATATGAATGTAGTGAAGCCCGTGTGCGCAAGCAAAACAGATATATAAATAAATAGATACATTAACACTATGAAACATGTATGCAAACAGGTCAAGTCACATCCTACTGGTCACTAAAAGGTAAACTATCATATCGTAAGCTCGAGTGTGTGCGTCAACCTCTGCAGGAGTATTCCTAACCTAAGAGTGGTGCCCCAGAGGCTAGGAAACACGGGCCCAACTGTGGAATGAACATGAGACCGATATAGCCCGGTACGAGCTGTAAACATGAGACCGATATAGCCAAGTACGAGTTGTAAACATGAGACCGATATAGCCCGGTACGAGCTGCCGGCATGGGACTCCTGAGATCCTGTTGTACGAACGCACACTCAAACTACCCCAACACCCGCGTATTTATAGCTACTATGGTAAAAACTAAATCACTAATTAAGAATGCTGAAAAGACAGGAACTTGTGGCATGGTAATTGTATGGAAATAAAACTGGTAATTAGTGGTTTTAAAGGGTTAATATAGTTAAATAGGAATGACAAATTACGGATGCATAAAGAGGATAGTGGAAATAGTATAATTACGAGATAATAGTAAGTAAGATAAAATAAATGACAGATTGACTAGTCATCATGTAAGTGCTAATAATAAGTTTTATAATCATGTGATAATAGAAAATATTAATACAAATTATAATATCAAAATAATTTATATGACTAGGGCACATAGAGTGCAGCGATATTATAAAGAGTGATAGTGTAGAAAGTTTAATTTATATATATAAAATATTAAGCCTAAAGCGTTTATTGATTAACAGTAATAATGGTATATTTTTATGTTTTAGATTAGGATATAAGTGTTGACATTTTGCATGCTAGTGTATATCAATATTGTTGCAACAGAAACATATAATTACTTATAAAGCTTTTTATATATTAAACCACATTTACATGTTAATAGTTATTTTATTACGCTTGCACTTTTACAGTTCACTTGATGAAAATATTAATAGGTATTCTAGATCCTAGGGTTTTCATCATATGTACAAGTATTATAAGATATATTAATAAAGCGGTAAAATATTATAATTTTATTTAAATATTGTAAGTTAATAATTTATTTAGACAATTGCCGATGTTGCATCGACTAAAAATATAAAAGAGTAAGAGTACTTATCTCGGAGACAGATAAACACGACGACACGAATAACAACTCTAAGGTTTGATTGCTCGGCTAATTTTGAAGAAGAAGAAAATATTGTGATGGGAAAAAGAGAAGGTTGATTTATATGAGAAGGGGAGAGATGATAATAATTGGGTTGTTATTTATAGGGAAGATAGATGTTAAAAATTGGAGAGATTATTATAATTGGAGAGAGAAATATTCTGATGACATAAGATTTGGATTTGATTTTATAAAAGAGAGATATGATAGGTTATATACTTCTATAAAATATTAGAAAAGTTGTATATATACATATTAGTTTGTATATAGTTAGAATAATAGAAAAGTATATGTATATATTCATATTAGTATATAGTGAAAATATATGTAGATATGTATATGGTTATGGGTTAATGAAAATAAATATAATTAGTTATATATATAGGATTTTATGATATCAAACAACTAAAAAATATTTTCAGTTAAATTATCATAACAAAATATCTTCAATTATATATATGTATGTATGTATATAGGTTTGTAGAAAAATAATTAAAGAGAGTGTAGATTTGAGAAAGAGAATCTGCTGAGAGAGATTAGATTAGATTGGAGAGAGAGGGATTTTGTTGGGGAATATATATAGAAAGAGAGCGGGGGTTTGGTGAAATATAGTTAGTGATATAAAAAAATATATGTAGATAAAATAGAATATGGGGAGAAAGAAATCTGTTGGAAAAGATATTTGTTTGGAGAGAGAGAATAGTATTTGTTTTAAAAGAATAAAGTTATCAGGTGAGACGTATATGGTGATTGGAGAGAGAAAATTGAGTTAGTTTAGGAAAAATATTTATATGGTTAAAAGATTTAACAGGGGCTCTCATGACTTTTCAAAATTAAATATTTTAACCAAATAAATATCGTAAGACAAAATATCTTATGTATATGTATTGTTTAAAGAAATACCAAATAAAATATCTTTTGTATAAACTATGATACTAAAATATAAATATGGTTATAAAATAGTGTTAGACAAATAAATATTTAAATACTAATAATATGCATATTTAACAAACTTGAAAAACCATAATTATATGCATACATCTTAATTAAAAGTATTAAACTCCAAATTATAATAATAATAAAACAAAACCCAATATATCCAAAAAGAAAAAGGAACGTACGATCGGACAAGAGTGTTACAGATATAGCCATTCTTAACTCTCTTTATGTTTGCTAGCTTAGGGTTAATGGTCGATCCGTATTATGGGGTTGTTCTAGCGCTAGTTTAGAAAATTTTTGTTCCGCATTCGGCCACGGTTTGATTGCCAGGGCGCTGGTATAACCCAACAGGGACATCCTATCGTCCCCTTCCCTCCATCAGATTAAACAGATTTGAGTAGTTTACATGGGTCATCATGGCTGAGTGCACGCGAGCAATATTCTGAAGTTACTTACATGGTCCTAGTCCTTAGGTCCTTGATCCATCAATAGTATTAAATATGAAGTGATGTAAAGGTACATGCACGATTCCATATGACAGAACTCAAACCCTAGGCATATCTCTTAAATCTAAGGAAAATTTTAAAATTGAATCATAGATGTCTAGCCTTACATACTTGCACTCTTAGACTCTAAGAGGTTATCTTCAATTCAAGCTCTCATTTGGAACTACTCTGCATTCTCAAGAAAGTGTGAGGTTGAGACATGGGTACCTGAACATGGCCCCCTGCTGAATACTAATTGAATTTTACGGAAGCTTGGAAGTCCAAATAGGATTCTTTTTATGTTTCTTCACTATGTGCTATTCTAGGTTGTAAATGAGCTTGACAAGCTTGAGTCTTGGGCTCATCAGTTATTGTCCAAGCTTGTTAGATATAAAAAATTAACAGAGTTCGACGAATAAATTTAAATTTGTTTAGATATTGGAACAAACATAAAAATCCTTCAGCCCAACTCATCTAACGACTTACATTGCAGCTAATGTGGTACTATCAGATTGGCTCTTATCAATTTGTGGTGTTAAATAAGTGGATGACTGGATCACTTAGATTTGCAGTTCAATTTAAACCAGTTTCATGTCACTATGCTTCATTGGAGAGTGATTTTGCAGTTCACTATTACCAAAATGAACTATTAAAATAATTTTTACAACAAGCTTTCTAATTTCCAATAAGGCAAACCGTTCTCATTGATTTAAAATATATATACAAACAAATATCAAACACACGGTACACATGAAACTTCCAAAGCCTCTAAGTCGAAACCATCGAAACTATTCAGTACTCAAGTTTAAGTAGATGCCCAAACTAAAACCAAAACTGAATCGAAGAATAAAAGAAAATAAAGCACTTGTCTGTTTCTATTTTCTTCATATCCTGCACTTCTGGGAATTAAGAAGTTAAACCTGCCACCGACATTTCATGAATGCATGAACAAATTATTACATTCAAGTGATGCGATGACTCCTGTGCTTTGCCATATAAATAAAATAACTAACTTCATGACCCATTCATGAATAATCTTGAATTATATTTGAGCTGAAAAATATTGACTCCTGCGTTTTTTCTCCCATCTAAATTATATAAAAATAAAATAGATGCTGCGAACACATTTGACATGTCCCATTACAGTCTTTAGTTTCAGCCTGTTCTTTTGGCACAACATTTTTTTAATATAAAATTATTACCCACTGGAAGTTTTTGCAAAAATAATGGTGTTCCACATCAGATAGTATGAAACTATGAATCTGTTATTTATCAGAAATAGCCCATCTCTTCTTTAGGAGAAATTCAAAGATGTTGCGGATTGGCTTAGAGCAGAAGCTGCAAAATTAGAAACTACAGCAGCTGCAGGTTTGCCTAAAGAGCACAACGAATCTGTGGCAATTTTGGGGGACTCTAGGCCCAGTATGAAGACTGAGGTGAATAATGGTTTTGCACAAGAGACTAGTTCAGGTTTACAAAGCTCGGCTCTATCAAAGTCACATGGTTCTGGCCTATTCACATTCAGTCAACCATCAGGTAGCTCTTCATGTTTGCAAAACTCATTGCTATCTAGTTCACAGAATTCAGAGATGTTCTCTACGAGTCAAAAGCCAGTCAGCTCAACTTTGCAAAACACAGGTTTATCTAGTTCACTGAACACAGGTTCATTTGTTATCAATCAAACACCTGCCAACTTAAGCATGCAAAGCTCAGGACCATCTAATTCACAGACCTCATCTATCTTTGGTTTTAGCAAAACACCAGCCAGTTCAAGTTTGCAAAGCTCAGGACCATCTAATTCGCAGACCTCATCTGTCTTGGGTTTTAGCCAAACACCAGCCAGCTCAAGTTTGCAGAGCTCCAGTTTAGCCAGTTCACAGAGCTCAGGTCTATTCAGTTTTAGTCAAACGCCAGCCAGCTCAAGTTTGCAGAGCTCGGGGCTATTTAATTCACAGAACTCAGGTTTCTTCAGTATGAACCAAAAGCCAGCCAGCTCAAGTTTGCAGAGCTCAGGGTTGTCTAGTTCACAGAGCTCGGGTTTCTTTGGTATAAATCAAAAGCCAGCCAGTTCAGGCTTGCAAAGCTCAGGGTTATCTGGTTCGCAGAGCTCTGGTTTCTTTGCCTTAAATCAAACACCCGTTTTTGGAGGCATGTTTCTTTTGTATCATCGATGGTTGAATTTTTTGAGTTTACGTGCTGTTTTCTGAGATGAGAATGAAAATTTATTGCCCTTTCATATGCTATTTTTAAACACTACAAAGCAAGATGAGCATTCAAATTTTAGTATTATTAAGTGCAAAGTTTTTACTGTTGCATGCCAGGTGCCTGCAAATCATGTACATGTTTATATGTATGGTCTATCAAAGGATTGTTTACTGTTTTTATGAGTTATATGGTGTCTCTGCCTTTTTATTTGTGCTAATGTGTACTCAATCCTTTTTCTTCTTTACTCCTTCCCATAGGAACTCAAAGTTTTTCTGGCCCAAATGTAGAAGCTTCAGGAAATGCAGACGAAGGTTAGGTTTGGAAAAGCTCTCTTAACTGCTTGCTATTACCTCATTAATTGTTCTTTCATCGCTTCTTTTGTTGCCTGGTTGTGTAAATAGTGTTCTTGGCATATCATAGTGTTGGCACATATTTCCTATTGGTAATGTAAGTGTATTGGTGGATCTGTGGAATCTAACATGTTTACAGTAACTAAACTATATTGCAGTAACTTATTGTTTTGTTGATGGTTTCTGTTTGGCATGACCATTGTCAGTTTGTCACCCTCGGTTTGTTTAGGAACTTTATGTAGGATTGGTTGTGTGCTCTTACTGTGTACCTATTTAAGCAGCCTGGAGTTGATATGGTTCTGAGGTAATGCTCTACAGCTGCCATAAGAATTTTGATTTGTTGCCAGCACAGCTGAATTTTTCTATGTTTTGAGTGCAACTTTATTTCGGACTTTGTAAATATAAATCCTAAATTGAGTTTATTGCTTGATTGGTTCAAACATAGGTTAAACACAACTGTGTGCTCAGTTGTAGTGCAATACAAGGACATCATAGATCATTGAAATCATTTCAGTGGTTGGTACAAATATTTAGTACACTTTAGCAGAAAATTTACCAGGCATGTCTTGCCTATCGAAATAGGGTAGTGGAACATGCCCATCAAGTTTCAAAAAAATGAGCCTAAATTAATGTACAAGGGGTTTCTAATTGGATTTTGAAACACATGATCCCAGACAGCCTCCTACCTTAACTTAGACACTGATTCTTGCCCTAATTACTTTGCAGCCTGCCCATACTTCCTCTTTCCCTGTGAATTGATAATATAATCTCTACTATTATAACCTGAAGAGGACGGGAGGCATGTGGCGCTCTCAGATTTAATTCAATTCAAATATTCAAAAACCGAGAAAAATTCTTGCTTCTAAAATAGTCCACATCATCGACTTTTTGCATGTACGATTTACATGAGTGCATATAGAAAAAATTGAGAATATTTTAAAAGATTTTTAATTAAGATAATAAAGATTTTCAACGACTTTTTAGTTTATATACTAAAGATTTATAGAGAGTTTTAGTTGAGATTTCCAAAGATTTCTAGTTTATGTAATAAATATTTTTAGAGAGTTTTAGTTAAGATAATAAATATTGTTAAAGACTTTCAATATAAATATTCTATAGATTTGAAGTAATAAAAAAATTCGCCTTATTTTCAGAAAAAATATTTTGAAAAATCATAACAAACTTTTCAAATCTTCTCAATCTTTTAATTTAATATATTAATAACAAACTAAAAATATATTTAAATAATAATTAGCACATTTCTTTATTTTCTGACACGTTATCTTATTAATTTAATCATTTGTATCACACGTGCCAAATGTTAGATGGTCCTAGTAAAATCAAATATAAAAATACGAAAAAATCCTTAATTCTTAGATGGACCAAAGTCATAGACCTTTTTAATGAGAAAATCCTATAGAATCAGTAGCTTTAAAATTCTAAAAAATATTTTTTTAATAAAAAATATTCAAGAAGAAAATCTCTACAAATTTATTGCCAAAAGAATGTAGGGATTAGATAAAAACTCAAATTTTCAATTTACTACCAACTAAGCCATGATGTTGCGTGAAATAACTATAATATTACTTCAAAATAAAATTAGGACTTTAAAAAAATAATGGAGGACTTGGGATATGTTGTTAGTTAGTACCCATGCCTAACAACCACTGCACAACAAAAAAAATTCCAAACAAAACAATTTAAATAACATAAGTAATTTAATAAACTGATTACATGATAATGAAAAAAACTAACGTAGAAAAATAGTGGAATTGATTTAAATAAGAAAGCTAATTAAAAAATAAATTTATTACTTGTGACCTTTCATGTACAGTTCTTGGAGTATACAGAAACTAGTGTATTGCATGTGCGATGCACGCATGCTTATAATTTGTATCAAGATTATATATAAAAAAATTGAAAAGAAATTAAAGAGAACACACCTCGATGTAGATATAAATGATAAATCAATCTTTAAAGACCATCATCTTTATATTATCATGATTTCTCAACTCTGAAAAGAAAGAAGTAAATTAGAATTGATATCAAATTTATCATATAAACATAAAATCTTGAAAAATATAAATTTGTTAAAGAACTCCTTTATCGTAATAAGAAGTATATGGGTAAAAGAAAAAAAGAAGCGTTTGTTTGGCTTCATCGTCTATTCTTCTTCCTTGTTCTTCATCCTTTTCTTGTTTTTCGTTTTTTTTACTGCAAACAATAACCGTTAGTTTAGTGACCGGTGAAGGTTGTTTTAACCCATGATTTAAAGTTAGTTTTAATTCATGAACTAAAAGATAGTTTTTATTGGACAAGTAGTTATTTTTATCAAAAGCATTTTTTAAAATCTTTTTGGATGATTTTGCTTTATTTATTTTTGTTCATTTATTTTTTCAATTTCTTTTTCTATAAAAATGACACGTGGCATTCAACGAATGTCTATTAGTCCAAATCAAATTTAAATTGGGGACCCCAAAGAATTGTAGTTACAATAGTAAAGATAAATTTAATTTTTTCTTAAATTTGTAATATCTTCCGGGGTTCAAAGTTTAGGTCAATCTTGAATTTCAAATGAGTTGTTTACGGTTGTATTGCTAATAAATATTTCTCATTTGAGCTCAATACTGATATGCATACATGCGTTAGACTAGTATAAATACAACTCAAACTTCAACCATCAAACAAATTCTTGACATGAGTAACTCTATACATGTAGTAATCTCATTTCTCCTTTTTGTCTCTTACATTGAAATTGCATGAGAAATTTCGTTAATGAAGAATTTGCCAATATTTCTGTACATGGTGATAGAATTTCCAATCATCGTCATTATAAAATTGTAGTTAATTGCGCAATGAGAGTTAGGGATAGATCTAAACAAACTTTGATAGAGGCAGTAAAAGAAACTATGTTAGCTATCAATTTAACTGTGGAGACAGCTCGAGGAGGATTCATTTATCTGATCCCACAAGTTTGGGACAAATGCTTGTTCTTGTTGTCGCACCTCTTGTATAAAGAGCTTATTTCCCCCTCAAATGTGCAGTCAAGTGTATGTTCTCTCTCTTTTTTTCATACACAGGAAACAGAGTATACCGAGACACGGTAGGAAATTTCCTACCGTGATGCCTTTAAAAGTCAAACTATCCGTCGATGTTTTCGACGATCGGCTCCGACAGTGCTGATCTCTATGTCCTTAAATACATGCATACCAATTCTCATGTCATTTGATACTTTTTGACCATTTATAAAGCATTTCAAAATGTGCTATTGTCGAAAAACCATTAATTTTGCAAACATCCGATGCAAGGACGAATGGTGTCCAAATGACATGCGAATCGATAAACATGTATTTAAGGACACATAGATCAACATGGCCGGAGTCGATAATATCGATGAATAGTTGACTTTTAGAGGCGCCATGGTAGAAAATTTCCTGCCGTGCTACGGCATAATTTCTTTCCTTATATATATATATATATATATATATATATATATATATATGCGCTCTATTGCAAACCGGTCCGTTTTTTTGGGAAAAAACGGGAACTCTCGATCCGCGACATAGTTGAACGATCCGAACCGTTCAAGTTGATCATCCTACTCTCATGTGTATGCGTATGAAAAATTATAGGATTTGAAGATCTCTAACCCATGTATTGGATGGAGTTTATGTTGCTATATTGAAAAACGTTTATTTTGCACTCATTCGATGCGTGTGTTGAGAGGTCTTCAAATCCTTTAATTTTTCATACACACGAGGATATGATGATCAACTTGAACAGCACGGATCGTTCATATATGTCGTGGATTGAGAGTTTCCGTTTTTAAAAAATACGGACCGGTTTGCAATAGATCACTTCCCTATATATATATATATATATATATGAACAATAAAGAAAAGAGACCCTAGAAGGTTTTTTCGTTAAGTAGCGTCAAAAATCTATATTCTTCACGATTTTTTTCAACGATCGACACCTATTATCTTTATCATTTAAGATGCGGATACACCAAATTTTATGTGATTCCACCACTTTTCACCATTGAATTAGCAATGCAAAAAGTTCTATTGTCGGTAACCCATTAATTTTGCACGCACTAAATCAACGGTGAAAAAGAGATGGAATCATATGAAATTTGGTGTAACCACATCTTACATGATAAAGATGATTATCATAGGTGCCGATCGTCAAAAAAATTCGTGGAGGATATATATTTTCGATGTCATAGGAGGAAATTTCCTCGTATGGCACTTTTCCTCCATTATCCTCATATATAGAGAGCTGATCCTATGAGGTCCGGCCTCATATTTTATTTTGAGGTCCACTCTTCGAACACATAATACGTCGTGTTTTTTACCGATCCGTACCAATCATCGTGATCTACACATATTAGATACGTTATGTATCAAATTTTATAAGATTTGGAGACCTCTAAACAATCCATCAAACAGACTAAAAAATCGACGGCTTTACGATGCATGAAAAACAAAATCACTTGATGGATGTGCTAGATGCCTCCAAATCTAATGAAACGTTATACATAACCCATCTAACATGTGTAAATCACGATGATCGGTGAAAAACACGACGTATTGTGTATTTGAAAAGTGGACCTCAAAATAAGAAATGAGAACCGGCCTCATAGGATCATCGCCATATTTTTCATCATTAGATTAACTTTAGAATATGTGCTAACAATTATGAATAAAAGCTTTATTTATTACCAAATATAACATAATTGAATGCACAAATCCCAAAATTAATCCGATGATGAAATCAAATCCTTCCGATAGGATCCTAGTTAAACTCCCCCCCCCTCTCTCTCTCTCTCTCTCTATATATATATATATAGGGGAGTGTTCCATTGCAAGCCGGTCCGCGTTTTTTAGAACGGGAACTTCTGATCTACGACATATTTTAACGATCCGATCTGTTCAAGTTGATCACCCTATCCTAAAATATGTGTATGAAAAATCAAAGGATCTGAAGACTTCTAGCCTATGTATCGATGGGTGCAAAAATGAACATCTTTCGCTAATGCAACATAAAGTTCATCCGATACATAGGCTAAAGGTCTTCAGATCCTTTGACTTTTCATACACATATATTTGAGGGTAGGATAATCAACTTGAACGGATCGGATCGTTAAAATATGTCAGAGATCGGGAGTTTCTATTTTTAAAAAACGTGGACCGGTTTGTAATGGATCACCCCCTATATATATAGAGGGAGAATAATGGAGGAAAGAGGCCCTAGGAGGCTTTTTCATCGGGTGACGTCAAAAAACTACACCCTCCACCGTTTTATTCGGCAGCCATCATCTTGCTCATCTAAGATGTGGATACACCAAATTTCATGTGATGTTTACATTTTTTCACCTGTTGAATTAGTAGGTGCAAAATTAACGGGTTACCGATAATAGAACTTTTTACATTGCTAATTCAACGGTGAAAAGTAGTAAAAATCACATGAAATTCGGTGTATCCTCATCTTAGATGATGGGTGCCGATCGTCAAATAAAACGGTGGGGATGCAGTTTTTTGATGCCACCCGACGAAAAGCCTCCTAGGGCCTCTTTCCTCCATTATTCTCATATATATAAAGGGAGGCGATCCATTGAGGCCGGTGCTCATGTTATAAAATCATGCCAACTCAAACTCCCAAACCGTCGTGTTTTGTCACCGATTTATAAGCGGGAATGTCTGTATGGCATTTTCTTGCATTTCTCGTGCAACTATATTTTGATTCTACTAAGTTATGTTTGTACTCCTGGTCCTTTAATAGCACAATAGAAGACAGTATGCTAGAAGTTGTTTTTTAATTACTGAAATATCAAAATGGATGCATAGAAAACGAATTGCCACAGCCTTATTTTTATGTGCTAAATTATTTTATAATGGATGAATAGAAAATGAAGTGGAGCAGCCAAGCAGTCCATCTTTGAAGAAGACTGAAGAGAAGGGAATTGCTGTTGTCCATGAAGTCAAGTGCAAGGTCTATGTGAAGGTAACAATCTTTCTATCAACCAACCGGGCTTAGCTCAGTAGGTACCAATTTCCTCTTCAATGCGAGAGGTCCCAAGTTCGATCCCCGACGGGGGTTGATTTCAAAAAAAAAAAAACCCTTTCTATCAATTGCCTTTTGTGGATAATCCTGTTTCTTTGCCCACTAGGTACTAGTCTAGATGGCGTTTGCAACTGCAGCATCTTATAAACACACCGTGTGCTTCCTAACATTGTTGATAAGCAACAAGCATGTGTTCATACTAGTGTTTGCCATTCAAATCCATTAATAACACCATTCTATGGAAAAATCATTACATTCAACTTCTCTAGAGCTCCTTGTGTGACACTCACAGGATTTGAACCGATGAAATCCCACATTAGAGAGGATATTTTACTGCCTGACCTATGTCTATTTGTTCATTCCATTCAACTTGATTTTCATCATTTAGAACCAAATAGCAATTGCAACACCTATTCCATTCAACTTGACTTGCATCATCATTAGTTCCTAAAAACCAAATAATATATAAATTTACAGTAACACTAGATGGACAGCTTGATCTGAATCAGTTCCTAAAATTAATAACAAATGATTTCGCATTAAGCAAGAGAAAATTGATAGCTCAAAGTTGCATATTGGTGTGAAGGAATATCAAATCCTGTGTTAAATCATAAAAATGGATTGCCTACAGTGACAAATGGATTGCAGCAAGTACCTCCAGTATTTGTAACTGCACTGGGATATCGGGTTCAACACATTGGCCAGAAGCCCCATAATCATCTGTTAGGAAGTCACTTGATCTTCTATGTTAATTAACACCATCATATATATTGAAGAATACTCTTAGTTATTGAAGAAAATCAGCACTTGGTCTTTGAAATGTTAAAGAACTAAAGGGCACAATTCTTCTGCATCGTTGTATATGTCATAAAGGAAGCCACTCTCTGCTTGGCAGATCTCTATCCTTAGGCATCATGAGTAGGGAACTAAATTGCTTGACTGTGCACAATTTTTTTTAAATTATTTTTTACACGTCAATAACATGTCGACCTATCAGCCAAGCCAACACACTTGGTATAGAGTTTCTTGGTGAAAGAGACATGTTTGATGTCAAATTCTGGTTGTATCCGTAATAAAAATTAACAGTGTTATTCTCATGTAGTTCTAGTATTGGACTACTTCAATTGCTATTGCTTGATGACAATTTGTTTAACATTTTCCTTCAATATTTTTTTTTTGTTGTTGTTGACACTGCAGCCAGACACACCTGCAGAAAAGGCATGGAAAGATATGGGTGTTGGTCAACTGTCCATCAAATGTAAAGAAGGTGCTGACAAAGCTTCAAAAGAGTCTAAACCTACGATCATCATTCGAAATGATGTATGTTCTGAATTCTGATCCTCTTATTTTGTGATGACTGCAACTACACTATTTAATTGTTGGCTCTACAACAGAGTTCAGAATTTGGCAATTCTTATATGCAGGTGTTAAAGGATAAGTTTATGGTTTAACGGTGATTATTTCGCATGTTTTATATCATGCAGTAAATGTAGCTCATTAAGTTTTTATACCAGGAAATAAAGCATGTGATGGGAATAAATCCTGAGATCAAAATGCTAAATCTGCATTTTGAATCAATACCATTATTTAAATGAACACAGAGTTCATAGAAGATTTTTTTTTTTGGCTCCCTTTTTTTTTCTCTTTTTTTTTTGTGGGGGGGGGGGAGGGGGGCTTTGGGGGTTTTTTGGGTTTGGTATGAAAGAATGGATGGATGGAAATATGTAGTTATGAGAATGTTAGGTTTTCTGAATCTTTTCATTCTTTTTTTGTTAAATTGGGACTTGAAAATTTTCTTTCTTTGCATGGAAAGAGGTCAGAGGGAAGAAGAGAATTTGTGATCTACTGTGCATTCCTTTTATGATTTTATCCCTTGTTTGTTTGAAAGGGAATGGCTTGGAGGGTGGGAGAAACTAGAAACCTAAGTAGCGTGGATTTGGATATGGAAACGAGCAGATTCATCGATTCGCAATTTTTCAGAATTCTAGTATGCAATTTGCTGGGATACACAGCTTTTTTTTATTGTTTTAATACACAGAAATAATAACAAAATTCATAAATTTTGACAAAATAAACTAAGAATACATAATAAATTCACTAATCTAAGAATACAAACAAATATATATTGTAAGTTTCTTTGTTATTGATGCATCTTCTATACATTTACAATCCAGTATAGATTTTAGGACGTGTCAAAAAGATTTTCTTGATAAATCCGATAGGGATACACATCTGTATCGGATTCGTGACCTCGATGACGAATCCGTCAAATAGAAGGGAGCTTCACATTATTGGTTTGGATAATTATTTATATTTTCTTCTTTGATTCCAACAAATCCCTACTATTAAAGTAGGAATTGGATCTTCTTAGTCATGGCATGTGATAGCATACATGGATTAGAATCTTAAATAGTTTCATCAAAAGCATGTGCTTTCCATTGTAGAATTGGTTTTCACTACAGTCTAGCAGCCAATTCCACCTCAATTCCAGAAAAAATAAACAGCCCCATATTTGCTTACACTAATACTATTCGAGATGTACAAACCCCTTATCTCAAACAAATCCTGAAGTTTATGTTATATATTAAAGACTTTAATTTCGGAAAAAATAAATAGCCCCTTGTCTCAAATATGTCCTGAACTTTATATAATTTTAATTTTGGACACTTGGATTTTTCTTAGATTTTTCTTGAACATGTACTAAATTTCTCAAATATGTGTTCATATTAAATTACACATCGTGCTGTTTATTTACATTCATTTTATATCAAAGACTATAATTAATGGAAAAGGATATCGAAATTGATATGACAAAACTATGTTAAGTTCAGATGTGTTAATGCGTGAATTACAGTCCATCGATGGGAAAGGACCTCGATATACCAACGTCAACCCTCACTTGTGCCAAAATTCTGAATTAAAATTTTGATTAGGGAAATCCGAGGCTTGGTATTTGTCTTGAAGAAGAAAAGATTGTTTTCAGGAAGGGAGAAAGTTATGCTTGGGACTTCGTCAAAAGTTGAGTAGCGAGGCAGCGTTGGTGAAGGAAAAGTAGGAGTTTATTCAAGTCAGTATATGTGAGATGCAGGGATGTGCTGTTATGGGCACAGGGCGTTATCCTACTTAAAATTTTGCCATCTCTAAATATATTATATGTTTAATACTGTTTCAAAAGCAAATTGCTGATGAGGCTGTAGTGTTCTACCCTTCTGGAGTTCTGGTGCTATAGACACTTCAATCTATCCTACAAACTCAACTGTGAACATATGCATTGAACCAGGGCACCCTGACAATAACGTAAATTTTCTTGTATTTTGGCATATAGGATTTTTATAGCTCCATAGATGACTGTAAATAATGGAACAATTATCTCGGTTTAGCTGCCTAGCAGCCAATTCCACCTCAATTCCAGAAAAAATAAACAGCCCCTTATTTGCTTACACTAATACTATTCGAGATGTACAAACCCCTTATCTCAAACAAATCCTGAAGTTTATGTTATATATTAAAGACTTTAATTTCGGAAAAAATAAATAGCCCCTTGTCTCAAATATGTCCTGAACTTTATATAATTTTAATTTTGGACACTTGGATTTTTCTTAGATTTTTCTTGAACATGTTCTAAATTTCTCAAATATGTGTTCATATTAAATTACACATCGTGCTGTTTATTTACATTCATTTTATATCAAAGACTATAATTAATGGAAAAGGAGATCGAAATTGATATGACAAAACTATGTTAAGTTCAGATGTGTTAATACGTGAATTACAGTCCATCGACGGGAAAGGACCTCGATATACCAACGTCAACCCTCACTTAACTTGTGCCAAAATTCTGAATTAAAATTTTGATTAGGGAAATCCGAGGCTTGGTATTTGTCTTGAAGAAGAAAAGATTGTTTTCGGGAAGGGAGAAAGTTATGCTTGGGACTTGCGTCAAAAGTTGAGTAGCGAGGTACCGTTGGTGAAGGAAAAGTAGGAGTTTATTCAAGTCAGTATATGTGAGATGCAGGGATGTGCTGTTATGGGCACAGGGCGTTATCCTACTTAAAATTTTGCCATCTCTAAATTTATTATATGTTTAATACTGTTTCAAAAGCAAATTGCTGATGAGGCTGTAGTGTTCTACCCTTCTGGAGTTCTGGTGCTATAGACACTTCAATCTATCCTACAAACTCAACTGTGAACATATGCATTGAACCAGGGCACCCTGACAATAACGTAAATTTTCTTGTATTTTGGCATATAGGATTTTTATAGCTCCATAGATGACTGTAAATAATGGAACAATTATCTCGGTTTAGCTGCCTTTCTCTAAATTAAGTATTTTCCCCCTTAGCTTTAAGCCCTTACACATTGGTGCTTTCTTTTCAGGTTGGAAAAATTTTGCTTAATGCTTTGATATATTCTGGGATCAAAACTAGTATTAAGAAGAATACTATCGCATCAGTATTTCATACTTCGGTGAGTCATTATAAAGTCGAGAACTTGCAACATGCCCTTCTGTCTCCTATACAATATACAAACATAACCATCCTTTAACACACACCGTTAATTTTCCTAATTAGATTCATTTATCCTATGTAGGATGTCGTCTAGTGTTTATAGTTTGCTGATGCTTACAATTCTTTCAGGATGGAGTTGATGCGAATGTTGTGGCACGCACATATTTGTTAAGGCTGAAAACCGAGGACGATACCACAAAGCTGGCTGATGCAATCCAAGACTATGCTCCGTCAGCCTAACGATTTATACAAATATTCAACTATGTGAAACATTATATCTTAGTCAATTCCCGTCGTTAATGAAAAATGCAATATTTTGTAATGGTTAGGTTGCAAAAGTTGGAGAATGTTTAAGTGTGGAGGAACATCAAAGTTTTGCCAAGAGTAGTATATATGCCCGAGGATTCTGCTATGAAAACTTTTAATTTTTGTTGGGCTTTCACCAGGAATTGTTTAAGTGATGAGGTGTACTTGAGTTTAAATAGCAGCAATATTATTTTCTCCGTAAAAGTGAGCACTAGGTTGAAAGTTCTTGAAAATACATGTTCGGAGAGATGATTTAAAAGAGGATTTTTTCTAATATCATTCCCGTATTTTGTATTTCTGTTACTCATCTCTTTTTTTTTATTCTTTTGTTTTTTGTGTGCAAATAAAATTAGCAGTATTGGATATTCTTCGATTCGTTCTCCGCAGCTTTTGTTTGTTAGTTGGTATGTGAAGCTCTATCAGGGGAGATAGTGCTGTGAAAAAGATTATGTTCATCATCGAGTATTTTCAACTTTTTTCCTTCTTATTTTGCTCTAAGCTTCATCAAAACGGTATTGGTTATGGAGCATTGTGTTATGTTTTGGGGAACATGGGTCTCACAGTCGCACTCTCGCCACCAGCTGGAAATTCATATAGGCATGTACTTCATCTTTCTGCTTGCAAAATTCACATAGTTATGTATCATGCAAGACATGACAAAAATGGTGCTTTTATGAAGCACACATCAGTACATTATATCTATATATTTACTGTAACAAGATGTTGCTCCTTCTGCTTTGTACTCTACAGTTCAAATCAACTAATTGAAATTATAGCATTTAGCTCAGCAATACGTTCAGTTGGAAGTCCTAGAAAGGAATCCAGAAGAAGATCATTCACAGGATCAACGGTCGCGACCCCAACCAACCTGCACAGTCCTTGTTGGTCCAACCGCTTGCCTTTTCCGCTCCTTATTGTTCCCTTGGACTCCTCGGACGTCAAATTGGTCCCCACGAGCAAAGGAGGAGCTCTGTAGAGGGTCCCGATCGAGAACCAGAACCTTGCTCTGAATTCTAGCTCTACCTGCCGAATAATTTGACTATAAGAATCAGTATTTCATTATTTTGCCTTCAGTTTGTTGCAAGAAAATGAGCTTTAGAGTTGTTGTTCGATTCATGCTCATTTGTTGCTCGTGCATAATATATATGACTACAAGGTTGCAATAAAAAAAATTATGACTACAAGGCCAAATTACAGCAAACTACCTTATAGCTATAAGCGTTTCTCAGCATCCTATTTAGCAAATACCAAGGGTATCTGATTCAATTTTAGAAATCGCAAGACCAACTTAATTTTCATAACTTACATGTTGATACCAGGGTTTGGCTACTGTGTATATCATCAAAAAATTTTAAAGGCCTTGTTACCTCGCCACTTTCAGTGTTGATAGCCCCTTGAAAAACCTCAGGAGCAATCTCAATCTTCAAAAATGGTGGCAATGGCAACCGCAAGAACTTTGTCGTCGAACTCGTCAATGGTGGAATATACAAACTTTTCACATCGAAGGAGACAGATAATTCTTCATCGCTCCTCGCCAAATTCTTCTCTCCGGTCCCGGCGCCAATGCCTCCATTGGCGTTATACTCAAAGTCAGGGTACCTAGAGATACCTAGCTTGCATGCCTCAAGAGTTTGAAACTTTATGTTGTATTCTTTGCTAGGTTGAGCTTCAGTTATTTGTGTTGATGTTGTGGGAGATTCTTGGTTGCTTTGAGCTTTACAGTTGAATATAGAATGAGATTTGGGATTGTTGATTGACAGTTTGTGGGGTGATGATGCTCAATATTGGGGATCTCCAGGATCGCGACACGTGGCAGATGACGTGTCCAAAGATCCAGAAGAAAGGACCCACAGGGATCGACCCGGCCACCCGTGTATCCGACCTGCAAGCCCTAACCGGCTCTCCTCAGAGCCCCTTTTGAAATTGGCCTTCTCGGCCGCTCAACTCGTACCGAGCCTCCGCAAGATCAAGACTTCTCGGCCCCTGTCGCTCGTCCCGAGCTTCCCTGCCGAGGCCGTCTTCCTCAACTCTCCGACCGACTCCACCACTCGCGGGTGTAACCGCCGCTCCGCGAATCTCGCCATG
This sequence comes from Agapanthus africanus, assembly GCA_030015575.1. Classification (NCBI taxonomy): domain Eukaryota; kingdom Viridiplantae; phylum Streptophyta; class Magnoliopsida; order Asparagales; family Amaryllidaceae; genus Agapanthus; species Agapanthus africanus. The sequence continues at coordinate 435,759,054 of JASDDO010000018.1, forward strand.
CACGGATTCTCCGCCAGCAATATCCCACGTTCCACGCCATCGCGATCCCCATTAATGGGCGATCCGCTCTTCACGCAGGCGTGACGTCGGGAGCGTAACTGCCGGCGATATCTTCGCGCCCGCTGCTGCATGCCGCTGCCGCTATAAAAAACCCCATCACAGTGGGGTCAAGTAAGCCATTTTTTATTCCACTTAGTCGTTACACTGCTCGGATCTAGTACTAACTTGATCGTCGGAGGGTCCCCGGTGGTACCAAACCACATCGGGACTTTTTTGCAGGTACTCGGCGCTAATCTCCTCAAAACCTATTGAGACCCACACGCAGCAGAAGATCACCACCAAAATCCACCAGGAGATCAACGGAAGACAACATCTGACGGAGACCCGAAAAGGACCTCCATCAGTTGGCGCCGTCTGTGGGAAACGACTCCACAAAATACAAAGTTGGCCTTCCGATCTTCATACACATGGCAGGCGATCCCCCTGAAGATCCAAACACCCGCTGTCACCTCTCTCTCAACGGAGGCGCGGGCGAGACCTCACTGAACGTCGTCGGCTCCCCCGCTGGCTGCCGTTTCACAGGCTCTGGCGACCGCCCGAGCAAAAGGGCCAGGGGCTACGAGCCTATCACCTTTGGCGACGGAGACCTCCACGGCATCTCCATGCCCCACAACGACCCTCTGGTGATCACAGCCCGGATCTACCGGTACGAGGTCCACCGGATACTTGTCGACTCGGGTAGCTCGGCAGACATCCTCTTCCACGATTGCTTCCTGCGCATGGGGCTTACCCCAGCAGACCTGAGCCCAACCTCACACATCCTGTCAGGGTTCACCAACCACTCCATTCCCGCGCAAGGGGTGGTCACCCTGCAGTTCCACATCGGTGAGCCCGGCCGCACCCGTACGTTGCCTGTGGACTTCACCGTAGAAAAGGTCCTATCTGCCTACAACGTACTCCTCGGCCGCCCGACGCTCAACTCACTCCAGGCCCAGATATCTACCTACCACCTGGCGATGAAGTTCCCTCTCGATCAGGGCAGAACAGGTCGAGTCTACGGAAACCAGCGGATCGCGAAGGTATGCCTTACCGAAACGTCTTCATCCGAGCAACCGACCGACGACGCTGAAGGAAAAGATGACATCAAGGGTTCTCTGGACACCCGAGACGAGCAGAAGGAGGTCCGGGGAACGCCGGTCGAACCACTGATCAAGGTGCCCCTCACCGAAGGAGACGATGAAAAAACCGTCCAGGTCGGATCACTTCTGACAGGGGCTCGGCGAGACGACTTGGTCAGCTTCTTCAGAAATAACTCTGACGTATTCGCCTGGGCACCTGCCAACATGCCCGGGATCGACCCCAAAATCATTTCTCACAAGCTTGGAGTTGATCCTACGGCCCGACCCGTCAGACAGAAAAAGTGGAGCTTCGCCCCAGTCAAACAGAAGACTATCGAAGATGAGATAGATCGACTTCTTACCGCCAACTTCATCCGGAATGTACTGTACTCGGAGTGGCTGGCAAACGTAGTTCTGGTTAAGAAGTCAAGCGGGAAGTGGCGCATGCGCGTCGACTTCACCGACCTCAACAAGGCCTGCCCCAAGGACAACTATCTGCTCCCTCGGATAGATCAGCTCGTCGACAACGCCGGCCACGAGCTGTTGAGCTTCGTGGATGCTTTCTCCGGCTACAACCAGATCCGTATGAATCCGGAAGATGAAGATCTCACTGCATTCACAACAGACCCGGTGGTATATTGCTATAAGGTGATGCCCTTCGGCCTTAAGAACGCCGGGGCCATGTACCAGTGGTTGGTCAACCGCATGTTCAAGCCATAGATCGGCAGGAATATGGAGGTCTACGTTGACGATATACTCGTCAAATCCGTCTCGACGGCAGACCATGCCAGGGATCTGGGCGAGGCCTTCGAAGTACTCCGCAAGTTCAAGATGAAGCTGAACCCCGCCAAGTGCGCATTCGGGGTCACCGGGGGAAAGTTCCTCGGGTTCATGGTCACTCACCGTGGAATCGAAGCCAACCCAGAGAAAATCGACGCTATCCTCAACATGGCCGCGCCCAAAACCAACGTCGAGATCATGCGGCTCACAGGACGAGTCGTTGCTCTGAGCCGCTTCATGTCCAGGTCAGGAGAGAAATTCCTCCCGTTCTTTAAGGCCCTGAGAAAGATCCCGAGGTTCGAATGGTCGGAGGAATGCCAAGCCGCCTTCGACCAATTGAAGAAGCACCTCGCGACGCCACCACTGCTCACCCGACCCGTCGAAGGAGACAAGCTGTCGCTGTATTTGGCGGTATCCGATCAAGCAGCAGGCTCGGTGCTCGTCCGGGAGGTCGAGGGAGCGCAGAAGCCGGTGTACTATGTGAGCCACGTATTTAAGGATGCGGAAACGAGGTACCCAGCCATAGAGAAGATTGTTTTAGGTCTCGTGGTGGCCTCAAGGAAGCTGCGGCACTACTTCCAAGCACACACCATTATCGTCCTTACTGAGTGCCCGTTGGGGGCCATTCTCGCGTCACCAGAATCCTCAGGCCGCTTAGAAAAGTGGAGGTGGGAGCTAATTCAGTTTGATGTGAAATATCGCCCGAGGCAGGCCATCAAAGCACATGCCCTGGCCGACTTCATCGTTGAATGCACCATCCCCCTTAAGGAACCAGAGTCTATGCCGCTCCCCGCGACTCGGTGCCCCGTCGCGGGGAGGCCTGGCTCGGTTCCTGAGTGGATTATCTACGTCGAAGGATCTTCAACCGAAGAAAGGTTTGGTGCCAGCCTCATTATCCGGGGCCCGAACGAAGCAGAAATGGAGTACTCTCTGAAGCTCGGTTTCAAGGCCTCGAACAACGCGGCAGAGTACGAGGCCCTTCTGGCCAGACTGTGCATGGCCGCCGGGCTGGGGCTGAAGATAATTCGAATCCGCAGCGACTCGGCCCTTGTTGTCGGACAAGTGACTGGCCGCTTTGAAGCTCGGGAGCCTCTGATGGTGAAATACCTGGACGAGGTGAGGAAACTCCGGAGAAACTTCAAAGAAGTCCAAGTAGAACAAATACCCAGGCAGCTGAACGCCCAAGCCGACGCCTTGAGCAAATTGGCTTCGTCATACCCAGCCAACAATAAGCGGTCCATCCTTTTCGAAACCTTGCCTCAGCCCAGTGTGGAAGACGGAGCAGCCACACTCCACGTGTATGCGGCGCAAGAAGGCAACCAAGACTGGAGGAAGCCCCTCGTGGAATTCCTGAAGGACGGTATGCTCCCGGATGACCGGGGGGCCGCCCACTGCCTCCGGGCCAAAGCCCGTCACTTCATCTGGAGCAATGGAAATCTTTACAAAAAGTCCTTCACTCAACCCCTGCTCTGATGCGTTGACTCCCATGAAGCCGACTACGTCCTCCGGGAAATCCATGAAGGGGTTGGCGGTGCGCACCAAGGGGCCCGAACCTTGATCCAAAAGGCGTTGCTCCAGGGGTACTACTGGCCTACTATTCATGAGGACGCCCAGAAGCTAGTCAGAAGATGCAAGAGTTGCCAGCTCTACGGCAGCATCCCTCGCCTCCCCGCTTCTGAGCTGACCGCTCTAACATCCCCATGGCCGTTCGCCCAGTGGGGATTGGACATGATCGGCCAGTTCCCAACCGGTACAGGCGGGCACAAATACGTCCTCGTCGCAGTAGACTACTTCACCAAGTGGATCGAGTCCATCCCCATCAGAAAACCGGACGCCACCACTACCATCAAGTTCCTGCAAAACAATCTGATACTCCGGTTCGGCATCCCGAGATGTATCATCACCGACCACGGGACGAACTTCGAGAACGAGAAAGTGAAGGACTTCTGCAAAGAATACCATATCCTCATGAAGTTCGCCGTGGTCGAGCATCCCTAATGCAATGGGCAGGCCGAAGTTGCTAACCAAGACGTCTTTCGGGGTCTCCGAACCCGCCTGGAAGGGCAACAAGGCAGTTGGGTCGAAGAATTACCCCGGGTCTTATGGGCCCTGCACACGTCAAAGAAGACCCCCCACCGGGGAAACCCCCTTCAGTCTCTGCTACGAGACCGAGGCGATGGTCCCAGCGGAGATCGGGCTACCCAGTCATCGGGTCGAGCACTTCGACGACAATGCGAATACCTCGGCGCTACGAACCAACCTGGACATCTTGTTGGAGAAGAGAGACCGTTCCCAGATCAGAGCCACCGCTTATCAGCAGCAAACGGCCCGATACTACAACGCACGGGTCAAGCACCGCTCCTTCCAGACCAGGGATCTGGTCCTACGACGAAACGAGTTCGTCGATCAAGGCAGGCTACACAAGTTCTCCCCGAGGTGGGACGGTCCCTTCCTCGTCTCTGAGGTGCTCCCCGGCGGGGCCTATCGCCTGCAAGATGCGGACGGGCGCAAGCTCCCGCGGCCTTACAACGCCGAGAAGCTCAAGCTATACCAATGAGGCCAAGGCCAACAAGTGTGTACCCCTCCTTTCACAAAGACGATGTAAACGCTTTCCGGAAATCCTTTCCATTCGAATAAAGAAACGTCGAAACATTGCAAATAAAGTTTTGTCTTTGCGATCCAAAGCCTTCCTTAGAGGTAGCTCAGCAGCTACCCTGCTCAGCTATCCACGGCTGGTAGCTTCCTACCATGACCGACAGGGATCACAAAGCCCTCCCAGAGGCAGTCGAGCCCGAGAATCCCTCGCTTGGCTATCCTTTAGGACAAAAGCCCTCGCCAAGAGGCACCGGGCAGAAACCCTGCCCGGCCAAGGGTCCTTGGTAGGCTTCTTACAGCCCCTCTCGCGCTAAGGACCAAAGTCCTCCCAGAGGCAGTCGAGTCCTTGCTCGGCTATCCCCGGCTGGTAGCTTCCTACCACAACCGACAGGGATCAAAGTCCTCGCCAAGAGGCACTGGGCAGTAACCCTGCTCGGTCCCCGCCCTGAAGGATCAAAGCCCTCGCAAGAGGCAACCGAGCAGCTACCCTGCTCGGTCATCTCCGGCTACCCATGACGCCAGGGATCGAGGCCCTCGCAGGAGGCACCCGAGCGGCTACCCCACTCCTCCATCCCAGGCTGGTAGTTTCCTACCCCCGATGCCAGAGATCCGAGCCCTCGCCAAGAGGCAACCACGCAGATTCACTGCCCGGTCATTCTTAGTGGGCTTCTCACATCCCCTCCAACACTAAGGATCAAAGCCCTTGCAAGAGGCAACCGAGCGGCTACCCTGCTCGGTCATCTCCTGCTGGTAGCTCCCTACCCATGACGCCAGGGATCGAAGCCTTCGCAAGAGGCAACTGAGCAGCTACCCTGCTCGGTCATCTCCGGCTGTTAGCTCCCTACCCATGATGCCAGGGATCGAAGCCCTCACAAGAGGCATCCGAGCGGTTGCCCCGCTCGGTCATCCCAGGCTGGTAGTTGCCTGCCCGCGACGCCGGAAATCAAAGCCCTCGCCAGGAGGTGACCGTGCAGCTTCACTGCCCGGTCATCTTTAGTGGGTAGTCGAGCCCGAGGATCCCTCGCTCGGCTATCCTTCAGGACAAAAGCCCTCGCCAAGAGGCACCGGGCAGAAATCCTGCCCGGCCAAGGGTCCTTGGTAGGCTTCTTACAGCCCCACCAACACAGAGGATCCGAGGCCCCAAAAAGGGGCAACAAGTCTATCGAAGTCTAAGCGATCCTCTCCTCGGCAGCACTTAGCAAGTGATCGAAATCAACTCGACAAACGATCGCTAGACAGACAGCTGACCCAACAGTACAAGCAGAGATATTTCATAAACATTCTTCACACACAGAAGATAAAATGCAAATCGATGAAACAAGAATTTTCTTTTATTACCAAAGGGAAAGTTTTTACAAAGGGTATTCTGGGCTCCCCAACCTTACAAACTGCCCGGAGGCTTACTTCGGTCCCCTCATCGCTGGCATCACGGCCTGCCGGGGGCTTTACCACCGGAGATTTCGCCACCAGGGGCGCGCCCCGCTCCCCTCTCCATCTTCCACCGGAGGCCTCGCAGCCGGGAGCGGAACCCGAGCACGGAGCTCGCCATCGGCGAACTCGGGATGCTTCTCCTTCACGGCGTCCAGGGCTTTATTCCATGCGACGGCAGAGTACTCCCCGAGCTCGGCGTAAAACTGCTCTGACACCTTATAATCGGACATAACTTTCTTAGCCCGAACCTCGGCGGTCTGGGCCTCCAGAAGCGCCGCCTCAGCATCCCCCTGCTGGCGTCCCTCTCCTTCTCCATGGCCGCGAAGCGTTCGGCCAGATCTGCCAGCGTCCTATCGGCGACCCGGAGAGACGCACTTAGGCGACGATGGACACCCCGGTTCGCTGAATTGGCAAGTTTCGCAGCTTCTACACGGGCTGCTAGGACGTCGACCCTTGCCCTCTCCAGGCGCAGGTCACGCCGCAAAGCCTCGACCTCCGAGGGAAACGCTTCTACTGGCCTCGGTGCGTGGAACGCCCCCTCGGCCTCCATACGAGTGGCAAGGGCACAGTGTTGAAGGACCTGACGGAAAGCGAATGAGAAACCGGGAGGCGCTCGAGCCAAAGAAAGGAATACCAGAAAAACTATACGTAGAGGAGTTCGTACCTGGACCGCCCCTTGGGCCATGGCCTCCAGTTGGGCCCTCAGGGATCCATGTGGAAGCTTTCCCCCAGCCGACTCCTCCATCCCGGCAAGCAGGCCGGCTGCAACGGAAAGCCCAGACGGAACCGTGAAGACGGCGCCACCCTCCTGCACGGAAATCCCCTCAGGGACCCTCGACGACGACGCGCGAGAAATTATCCTTTTTCTCTTAAGAGGGGCTCCATCCTCGCCCTCCCCTCTGTCCCCCGTCTGGGGCTCGGATAATCGTGGACGTCTCTGGCCACCGCCGGAACAACCACCAGGAGCCGCCAACGAAGCAGACGACCCTATCGCCGGCAGAACATCCGGCGCGGGGCACGAGCCAGCCAGGGGCTCGGCCGCGCCACTAGCCTCCCTCTGGCGCGAGCAACCCAAAGAGTAGGAACGGACCATGTATTCAAAAGGAGGAGAACGCCGAGCAGCCGAGACTTAGAAGAGAGGAAATATGAAGGAGTAGGGGCCCTGGAGCGGGTCCCATCCCTACTTATCGCCGCAAAATATCTCATCCAACGGCGCCCTTCATCTCCCGCCAAAACGTCTCGTCGGGTCCAACGGCTCCGGTTGCTCCACGTGTCGTTCCCACACTGGGCCGCACCCCATCAGATGCCGCAGGCCTGCATACGTCGCGTCGGCCAACCAACGCTCGACACATGGACCGTCGCTTCAGTGGTAGAATGCACGAACCGGCGCACCCTCCTTAAATGCAGAAATCTCCTCCTAATTCGCTAACAGAAAGGACGGCTGACGCCCCGGGGACGCGTCCCGACGAAACTTTAGAGGGGAGCTCACCCCGAGCGGCCCGACGGTCCACTCCTGACCCGACCTGCTAGCCGGTCGGGACAGGAGTGGGGGGCTAATAATGATGCTCAATATTGGGGATCTCCAGGATCGCGACACGTGGCAGATGATGTGTCCAAAGACCCAGAAGAAAGGACCCACAGGGACCGATCCGGCCACCCGTGTATCCGACCTGCAAGCCCTAACCGGCTCTCCTCAGAGCCCCCTTTGAAATTGGCCTCCTCGGACGCTCAACTCGTACCGAGCCTCCGCAAGACCAAGACTTCTCGGCCCCTGTCGCTCGTCCCGAGCTCCCCTGCCGAGGCCGTCTTCCTCAGCCCTCCGACCGACTCCACCACTCGCGGGCGTAACCGCCGCTACGCGAATCTCGCCATGCGCGGATTCTCCGCTAGAAACATCCCACGTTCCACGCCATCGCGATCCCCATTAATGGGCGATCCGCTCTTCACGCAGGCATGACGTCGGGAGCATAACTGCCGGCGAGATCTTTACGCCCGCTGCAGCATGCCGCTGCCGCTATAAAAAACCCCATCACAGAGGGGTCAAGTAAGCCATTTTTTATTCCACTTAGCCGTTACTCTGCTCGGATCTAGTACTAACTTGATCGTCGGAGGGTCCTCGGTGGTACCAAACCACCTCGGGACTTCTTTGCAGGTACTCGGCGTTAATCTCCTCAAAACCCATTGAGACCCACACGCAGCAGAAGATCACCACCAAAATCCACCAGGAGATCAACGGAAGACAACATCTGACGGAGACCCGAAAAGGACCTCCATCAGGGGGATTGGGAGATTAGGGGAGATGAACTTGCAATCCATTTATTGATTGGTGATATACAAAGCATAGATATGAGATTTGAGGGCATTTGTTGTGAAAATGGTTGGTATTGGCATGACAAGCTTAATAAATAAAGGCTAAATTGTTGAAAAAACCCCTCCCCAAGTAAAACCTGTCAAAAAGCTCCTGGGTTTTTTTAAACATGTTAACTTTAGGTCCATCACTTTTTCCATCACATATTCACAGCAGTGGGTATTTTAGTATATCCCAAAAATACCCTTAGAGACCCATGTGCCCAACTACAAGTTGACGGCTGGGAATTTTTGGGCAAAATTTTTGATGTTGTACTTACTTGTAACTTCTATCAGGTTGTTTGTAACTTCTATACCGTGTTAAGTTTTATTGAATTTTCTTCAGAGGACTGAGCATTAAATGCTCCAACCAAGTCATTTCCCCTTCAAATTCACTACAAAAAAAACCATATTTGTCAATTGAACCACAATTATCCATTTCATTTTCTCCATCATCCTTCTCTTATTTACTCTATTTTCATTTAACTTCTAAGTAATTGCCTATAATTTCTAATAAACCACATATAACTTCTAAGCAGTTACATATAACTTTTAATAATTTGCCTGTAATTTCTAATAATCTGCATATAGCTTCTAAGCAGTTGCATATAACTTCTAATAATCAACTTGCCTGAAATTTCTAATAAGCTGCATGTAACTTCTAAGTAGTTGCTTGTAACTTCTAACTTCTAAACAGTTGCCTGTAACTTATAATAACTTGCCTGTAACTTTTAATAAGCTGCATGTAACTTATAAGCAGTTGTCTGTAACTTTTAAGCGGTTGCATGCTGTTAGGAATATGTATGCCCTAGAGGCCATTATTGTATGATGTAGTGGATGCTTGGACATATATATAGAGAACTTTCTTACTCGACATGATAGTATGCTATTTGGTTGTTCTTTATCTTAACATGTACACTTGTATTAGTATACTGTCTCTCTGATACATGTTGATAAAGCTTTTAGGATGTTGGCTTGACTACTAGGACTATGATGCAGATCATACTAGTGGGGCTTGTGTAGTCCGCAAGCACATCCTTTAACAGTTCATAGTCGAGAGAGTATTGAGTCAGGGCATCGATATTTCAGAGTAGACTAGTGTGTACGTTGCTTGACTCTGAATGGAGCGATGGTTGATCCCACAACCATTGGTGTTTGACATCAAAAATTGTACACAGGTGCTCATTGGAGAATGGGTACCCCGAACATGACTCGCTGAGAACTCCTAAATGGTACCATACCTATCGTCGATAGCAGTTCTCTGGTAACACTTGTAAAGGTTAGTCTGTAGACCCGAGATCGTCATAATGTCTTGTATGGTTTGCACTGTGCTTTGATTTCTTCCCTACCATGGCTCAAAAGAGTCATGCAAACAGATGGATTTTGGGTACAGTCCCGAGTCACATGGAGATAGTAAGTGATAGGAGGGGTTTCGTCTCTCCCGGTATTGGGAGTTGATGATGTTGGGTTATGCCAGCGCCCTGGCCATCAAACCGTGGTCGATTGCGAAACAAAAATTTTATAAACTGGCGCTACCACAACCCGCTACCCGGATCTACCATTAACCCTAAACTAGCAATACAAAAAGGATAGTTCGATGGTTATACCGAGTTGATCCGTGTCCTTCGGTCTTGAACCATCATCCCAAGCTCCTAGAGGCCTCCTTGATCAAGTTTGATCTTTGGTCGCCTTCCATCGAAGATGATCCACCTGAGAGTCTATGAATCGAGCTCCAACCTCATAACCGAGGTAACTAGGATATCTAGTTTGCTAAACTAGATAGCCTAGGAGATGTGGAGTGAGATGCAGGATTAGTTTGTCTCTAAACACCCAAGATTTCTCAACACATGAGACTTGTAGGGTGGAGGTATAGAAAGATGCTATGAGGATGAGAGAGTGAAGCAAAGAGCAAGTGAAGAAAAATGGATAAGTGTTGTGAGAGATATTAAGTGAGAAAGCAACTAAAGAAAATGTAACACTTTAAATTTCCGTTTGAATGTCTTTCGTGATAATTAGTGATCGTACGTGTTATTATATATATGTGTTCCTAGGATTATTAGTTATATTTAGTGGTGTTTGCATATTGGGAATTTTCTTGTGTTAGTGCACACTTAGCCATTTTTGAGACTTAAGGTTTTTGGTAACATGTTAACCATTCTTTTGTGCATGGTTGTTATATTTTTTCCCCACCCTTTTATCCAAAACAAAACCCCATTTGATAATTTAAAATCCAATTAAGCAAATGAGGCATGGGGGTTAGGTAAAAAGCTTGACTTTTGACCCATTTTCCCCTCTCTTCTCTCTCTCTTTCCCCATCTCAGAAATTCTGGAGAATTCCAGCAGCAAACCCTCCCATTTTCTTCATCTTTTCTTCTCCTCTTCATGTCTCTTTAATCTCTACACAAATCCTACACAAAAACCACACATTTCCTTCACAAAACCTTAGGAAAAGTGAGCTTTTTGAGGTGTTTAAGGCAAATCTGCACACTAGAGGGAAAAGCTGAGACTTTTGGTGTTTTACAAGGTTCTTAGAAGGTATTAACTCATATTTCCACTTCTTTTCCTTAGACTTGTAGTATTCTTTAGTAAAAATCTCATTTTTGTGCATTTTTGGTGATATTTAAGGATATTTGTGATTCACATGTTAGATTAGGGTTTTGTTAGTTGTGTTAGCTCTATTATGTGTTATTAGAGCTATCTTAGGCCAGGTTTTGTTTCAGTTTGCACAAAAATACCCTAAAGTTCCATTTTAGTGCAAAGTGTGGATTTTAAACTAGAAATAAGGCCCTGTAGGATCTGCTGCTACCCGAGATATTTCAGAGTAAAACTAGATATTACTGTAGCATGTATGGAGGGTATAGAGTGCACACACAAAACCTGGGAGCCCAATTCCCTACCCAGGCCGCCGAAATGTGCATTCTGGCCGCAAATTGCGGCCAGATGGGGGAGTTTTGGTTTGGGGTTTGGGGTGTTGGTATCTTCTGCTATGTGGGTTGTTTTGGTATATATAGTTTTACAATATATTCCCTGTATCAAAATCTGGAGGTGATTACCTATTTTCCCGTATTTTCAATCTTTCGCGACACGCGTGATACGTGTGTGTGGGTTTGGGGTTTCTGCGTATCGCGACGCGTCGGGGTGGTTTCAGGCGCGTAACCACACGTTTTAGCATATCGCGCACACGCGCGCTTGGTTCACGACACGAGTTACTAGTTCGGCTTTAATGTCGCGTTTGTGTGACTTCCAGCTTATGTGTGATATATTGTGTAATTCTAGGTTCGCAGGCGAGTACGGCGGACGCCGCGCAGAAGGGAAAACAAGTTGTTGGCTATACCTAGCGAGAGACTACGGTGAGTAGATTTCACATCTACGGGGATATCGCCCGCATGGCGTTCTACGTCAGGGCTGATAGGACCTTATAGTTTCTTTTGTATACATTGACTGTTCATGGCTACTATTTAGTGCATACTGCATTCCCTGCTATATGGATATAAATTAGAATTGATAGAACACCGCACCATTACTAACGGTCCATGTTGCACGAGCACTGTCCTGCATGTTACACACACACCGTTAGTAATTGCCATGACACGCACACTGTAGGAATTATATATCACATCGGATCATTATATTGTAGCTTATCTATATGTGACTTGACATGCTATTCATACTTGATGCATATATCACATCGGATCATTATATTGTAGCTTATCTATATGTGACTTGACATGCTATTCATACTTGATGCATATATCACATCGGATCATTATATTGTAGCTTATCTATATGTGACTTGACATGCTATTCATACTTGATGCATTTATCACATCGGATCATTATATTGTAGCTTATCTATATGTGACTTGACATGCTATTCATACTTGATGCATATATCACATCGGATCATTATATTGTAGCTTATCTATATGTGACTTGACATGCTATTCATACTTGATGCATATATCACATCGGATCATTATATTGTAGCTTATCTATATATGACTTGACATGCTATTCATACTTGATGCATATATCACATCGGATCATTATATTGTATCTTATCTATATGTGACTTGACATGCTATTCATACTTGATGCATATATCACATCGGATCATTATATTGTATCTTATCTATATGTGACTTGACATGCTATTCATACTTGATGCATATATCACATCGGATCATTATATTGTAGCTTATCTATATGTGACTTGACATGTTATTCATACTTGATGCATATATCACATCAGATCATTATATTGTAGCTTATCTATATGTGACTTGACATGCTATTCATACTTGATGCATATATCACATCGGATCATTATATTGTAGCTTATCTATATGTGACTTGACATAATATTCATATTTGATGCACATATCATATCGGATCATTGACTTGCATATTGGTTTGGATTACATGTGATTTCTGGATTTGGGAACCGTGGCTATTTCAAATATGTAATCATTTAAAAACCCGGTTCCCTTGATATGATATTTCGGTGCGTCCACCATGTGTTTCCTCGGTGCTAGAGTGATATATGTGAACCCGAATCGAGGAGCTGGTTGAGACCGATTACGGGTACATGGTGGACCCGGTATGGTACCCCGGGGCGAGAACGGTTTCGCTGTGTAGTAGACGGTGAGCCTGGCAGAGGGACTACTACCTACCGGTGATTGGTTGGACCTAACAGTTATCCGGAGGATACTGATCAGAGTCGATAGATGGGTGTGGGGTGATCCGTACTGCCGGGGCCGAGGGCCGATACCGCAGACGGAGCCCGTGGGCTGACCCGGACTGACGGGGCCCGATGGATGAGGATTTGCGTGTCGATACTGGACACGAGTATTTATGATATTTGGGTGCCGATGTTGGGCACTCGGGATTCTCAGAGATGTACAGGATTTTAGGGCCGATGAGAGTGCCGGCGCCTGAGCTATTTGGGGGATCTGGGTGCATTGATGGACACCGATTATATATTCCACGTTGACATTCCGTGTAGATATTATATTGCCCCTGCTCAGCATTTACTATTGTACCTCATCCTGTAGTTACATTACCTGATAGAGTACTTGCATGATTATTGCACATACTGCTTATCATATATTGATATCATCTGTTGGCATATGATAGAGTAGCGCAGTACGTGCATGCTCGCGATTACCTTTATATGTTATCTCTATTCACGAGTTGGCAACTCACCCCCGTTGTGCCACAGTGTTTGCAGGTTGCCCTTCGGAGTAGTCGCGGCAGGCTGCGGTTGCATCTTTTGACACAGATACCCCCATAGTTGGTGTACTAGCTCTTTTGCTGATAGGTGGGTTTTGTGCGATATCTGTTTATCTTTCAGTTATGTACATTGTTGTATCTAGTATTCTCTATCTACCATGTATGTATTTGACTTAGAGACAGCGTGAGGACGATGATGTATTTTATTTGTTTTCTGGTGTCGAGCTCGTTGTGAGCCGACTGTATTTGCAGTTACCCTATCTGTGATGTTCCCACTTATGGATCTTGATCTTCGCTACGGCGTCGTATATTGTTATCTTGGTGATTGTTTACTTAGATTTCTTATCATGTTAGTAAGTTCTTTCTTTTAAAAACTTATAACACTCTCTACTTTCACTAGTTTGATTTCTGGGTTTTCGGTTCACTTGGTCGCGTTACGCCTGTAGACGTTACGTGATTAAGTGCCGGTCACGGGCCAAACCTTGGGTCGTGACAAAGTTGGTATCAGAACCTAGGTTTTACCTTTCGGAGTGTAGGATGACCCTGGTATGATGGAGTAGGTAGCTGCACCAGGGTAGCGTAGCGTGTGTATGTTCCGCGGCATACTCACGACACGGTACTCCGCCTACGCGACCTTAGGACTTGTTGATGTAAATTCCTTCTTGAGTATATACATTCTTGCGATTCGATTTCCGTATCCTTATCGAATCCTATTGTTCCTTTCAGCCAATATGCCGCCAAAGACTACGAGGGCGCAGAGAGCGGCCGCGAGGGCTGAGATTCGAGTTGACTCGTCCGAGACGAGGACTGATCCGGGTAGTACACCGGTTGTTCCCGAGCAGGCTGTTCCTGCTGTGACAAATCTGATTGCTATGTTAGGGGCTGGTGTGCAGGAGATACGCCAGACGATGGGATCCAGTATGCAGGAGATGCGCCAGATGATGGGATCTCTAGTTGAGACACTTCGAGCGCAGCGACCAGAGGTAGTTCCACCCGTTGCAGAGACCGCGGTGGTACCCACAGTGCAGGCAGTTGCACCTGCGACTGCAGAGGTTATTACAGTATCGCTGTCAGAGTTTATGAGGCTGAAGCCTCCGGTCTTCACAGGCACCGATGTGGCCGAGGATCTACAGTCTTTCATTGATAGGATGGCGCGGATATGTCGTTCACTTAGATGTGCAGATACGAGATGGGTTGAGTTCGCGAGCTTTCGCCTGGAAGGTCTTGCGCAGAAATGGTGCGAATCAGTCGAGAAGGGTAGAGCAGCAGGTCTTCCTCCTATGACCTGGACAGAGTTCGTGGCGCTATTCCTTGCCCGCTTTCTTCCCCTGAGTGTCAGAGATGCTAGAGCACGCAGGTTCGAGTCTTTACGCCAGACGCCAGAGATGTCAGTGGCAGAGTACGATGTGCTGTTCACCGAGCTATCCGTTTATGCTCCGTATCTAGTGGCTACTGAGGAGTTGCGAGTCAAGAGATTTGTCCGAGGCTTGCTTACACCACTATTCCTTGCTATCAGCGCGCAGCATTACGAGACATACGCAGCAGCAGTAGATGCAGCATTATTAGTTGAGGAGCGCCTTGCTGAGACTTCGGCAGTTCCAGAGCCGAAGAGAGTTCGTGCAGATACGTCAGTGCAGAGATGGCCTTTCCGGCGTCGTGACAGGCACCTTGCAGGTGGCAGAGATTCGAGACGAGGCCGATTGTTTGGCTCCTATCCCCAGGAGGGTCAGCGACCGTCATCGGGATGTTACCGTTGCGGGAGTTCTTATCATCGTGTGCGAGATTGTCCTGAGGTACCCCGGAGTGGGGCGGCAACACCACATGTTACATTACCACCTTCACCACCCCTGACGGCATTGCCGATAGTACCTACTGTTACTTCGCGTCAGACGCATACACAGAGAGGTCGTGGTCGCGGAGGATTTGTTCATAGAGGACGAGGTGGCCGAGGTAGAGGGCAGCCAGCGGCCAGCAGGGGACAGTTAGTTGCAGGTGGAGGACAAGCGCGAGTTTTTGCTTTGACGCATCAGGACGCGCAGGCATCCAATGCGGTGGTCTCAGGTATCCTTTCTTTATGTTCGGTCGATTCACACGTGTTATTCGATCCCGGATCCATTCACTCATACGTATCCACACACTTTGTGCCGAGTTTGGGTAGAGAGTCCGGTTTGCTTGACCAGTCGCTTGTTGTGACTACTCCTGTGGGAGAGTCGTTTGTTGCTAGGCACGTGTTCCGATCCTGTACCGTCCGTATTAGCGAGAGAGAGTTGCCGGTCGATTTGATCCTTCTTGAGATATTGGACTTCGACGTTCTTTTGGGCATGGATTGGTTAGCCACGTGCTATGCTTCTGTTGACTGCCGCGAGAATACAGTTCGATTTTGTTTTCCCGGCGAGTCGGTTGTTGTTGTGTTGGGGGACCGTGGTGCCACCCCTCACAGTGTGATTTCTTCTTTTCGCGCTGGACAGCTTTTGCGGAAGGGATGTCAGGGATTTCTCGCATATGTTTGCGATACTAGAGCTACAGAGGTTCCTCTGGATCAGGTTCCGGTTGTTAGCGAGTTCCCTGATGTGTTCCCTGACGAGCTTCCTGGGCTACCGCCCGAGCGTGATATTTCTTTCTGCATTGACTTGGTTCCGGGCACGGGGCCTATTTCTGTACCGCTTTATCGGATGGTCCCGGCGGAACTTCGAGAATTGAAGGGCCAGTTGCAGGACTTGCTGGATAAGGGACTTATTCGACCCAGTGTTTCTCCTTGGGGTGCTCCAGTCCTGTTTGTCAAGAAGAAGGACGACAGTATGCGTTTGTGTATCGACTACCGCCAGCTGAACAGGGTGACAGTGCGGAACAGATATCCTTTGCCACGCATCGACGATTTGTTCGACCAGCTTCAGGGGGCAGGATACTTTTCGAGGATCGATTTGCGATCGGGCTACCATCAGCTGCGGGTTCGACAGGAGGACATTCCTAGGACAGCCTTCCGCACACGTTACGGCCATTATGAGTTTTTGGTGATGTCGTTCGGACTCACCAACGCGCCAACAGCATTTATGGATTTGATGAACCATATTTTCCGGCCGTATCTTGATCTGTTCATTATAGTGTTTATTGACGATATCTTGGTGTATTCTCGGAGTAGAGAGGAGCACGAGCAGCACCTGCGGATTACACTGCAGACCTTGAGGGAGCATCAACTTTTCGCCAAATTCTCCAAGTGTGCCTTCTGGCTAGACAGCGTAGACTTCTTGGGGCACGTGATTACACGAGATGGTATATGTGTCGACCCGAGGAAGATAGAGGCAGTTCGGGGTTGGCCTAGACCCACGTCAGTGACAGAGGTTCGCAGCTTTCTAGGGCTGGCAGGCCATTACAGGCGATTTGTGCAGGATTTCTCTCGCATTGCTACACCTTTGACCGGGTTGACCCGGAAGGGAGTTCGCTTCGATTGGACGGAGGAGTGTGAGCACAGTTTCCAGCGGCTACGGGCTCTACTGACTACGACACCAGTGCTATCATTGCCTTCAGGATCAGGAGGATTTGTGGTCTACTGCGATGCTTCACGAGTGGGACTAGGGTGTGTTTTGATGCAGCATGACAGGGTGATCGCGTATGCTTCGCGGCAATTAAAGAAACGTGAACAGAATTACCCCACTCATGATCTGGAAATGGCGGCAGTGGTCTTTGCACTCAAGATCTGGCGACATTATCTGTATGGAGAGTCGTGCCAGATATTCACTGACCACAAGAGCTTAAAGTACATATTTCAGCAGCGAGACCTGAACCTTAGACAGCGCCGATGGATGGAGTTAGTGAAGAACTACAATTGTGAGATCTTGTATCACCCGGGCAGGGCGAATGTAGTGGCGGATGCTTTGAGCAGGAGGCCCGGGGGTAGTCTATCCTGTTTGAGCGCAGTACAGAGGCAGTCGTCGGCAGATTGGCAGATCTTATGCGACAGCCGGGTACAGTTCAAGTTTACGCCGATCGGAGGACAGATTGCGCATGTTCGTGCACGCCCACAGTTGCTTGACCGTATATATGAGGCACAGCACAGTGATGACCGCTGTTCAGAGATCAGGACACAGATGGGACGTGGCAGATTTTCCGAGTTCGTGATCGATGATCAGGGGATACTACGATTTGGAGCTAGACTGTGCGTACCAGATGCTGAGGGATTGCGGCGCGAGATTCTTGAGGAGGCACATCGGTCGGTATATAGTGTTCATCCCGGTTCCACCAAGATGTACCACGATATGAGAGATGTTTACTGGTAGGACGGTATGAAGAGGGATATTGCAGATTTTGAGTCGAGATGCCTGACTTGTCAGCAAGTCAAGGCTGAGCACCAGAGGCCCGCGGGAGAGCTACAGCCGTTACCCATTCCGGAGTGGAAATGGGAACAGATATCTATGGATTTCATTGTGGGTCTACCCAGGACTAGTCGAGGGTATGACTCCATCTGGGTGATCGTGGATCGTTTGACGAAAGCGGCTCACTTCCTACCGGTGAAGACGACTTTCGGATTTGCTCAGTATGCCCAGATTTACATTGATGAGATTGTACGACTGCACGGAGTTCCGACATGCATCGTGTCCGATAGAGGCACCCAGTTTACCAGCCGGCTATGGCAGAGGCTTCAGGAGGCTTTGGGCACTCGCTTGAGTTTCAGCACAGCATTCCATCCGCAGACCGACGGGCAGTCAGAGCGGACCATTCAGACTCTCGAGGACATGCTCAGAGCATGCGTTTTAGACTTTGGAGGTAGCTGGGATCGTCATTTGCCCTTAGTAGAGTTCTCCTACAACAACAACTACCAGGAGACCATTCAGATGGCACCGTTTGAGGCTCTTTATGGGAGGAGATGCAGATTGCCCACCTGTTGGACGGAGCTCAGTGAGAGCAGTATCTTAGGACCGCAGATTGTGGAGGAGACGACCGCGAAGATCCAGTTGATTCACGATAGGATGAGAGCAGCCCAGAGTAGGCAGAGGTCTTATGCGGACCGTCGTCGGCGCAGACTTGAGTTTTCTGTTGGTGATCATGTTTTCTTGAGGGTCTCCCCAATGAAAGGCGTGATGAGGTTTGGGAAGAAGGAAAAGCTTAGTCCCAGATACGTGGGCCCCTTCGAGATCCTTGAGCGTATTGGTGCGGTTGCGTATCGATTAGCCCTTCCGCCCAGTTTTCCAGACGTGCACCCCGTATTTCACGTTTCGATGCTCCGCAGATATCTTCATGATCCTTCGCATGCGATTCAGCACCCAACGGTCCAGCTTGAGCGCGACCTTTCCTATGCAGAGCAGCCGGTGATGATCTTGGATCGGCAAGTGAAGAAATTGAGGTCGAAAGAGATACCGTCCGTCAAAGTGCTTTGGCGTGGCCAGAGCGGCGAGGAAGTCACTTGGGAGACCGAGAGCGAGATGAGGAGGAGGTATCCCCATCTTTTTGAAGGTGCGTATAGTTAGATTTTTAAATTCGGGGACCGAATTTCTTTAAGGGGGGGAGATTGTAACACTTTGAATTTCCGTTTGAATGTCTTTCGTGATAATTAGTGATCGTACGTGTTATTATATATATGTGTTCCTAGGATTATTAGTTATATTTAGTAGTGTTTGCATATTGGGAATTTTCTTGTGTTAGTGCACACTTGCACACTTAGCCATTTTTGAGACTTAAGGTTTTTGGTAACATGTTAACCATTCTTTTGTGCATGGTTGTTATATTTTTTCCCCACCCTTTTATCCAAAACAAAACCCCATTTGATAATTTAAAATCCAATTAAGCAAATGAGGCATGGGGGTTAGGTAAAAAGCTTGACTTTTGACCCATTTTCCCCTCTCTTCTCTCTCTCTTTCCCCATCTCAGAAATTCTGGAGAATTCCAGCAGCAAACCCTCCCATTTTCTTCATCTTTTCTTCTCCTCTTCATGTCTCTTTAATCTCTACACAAATCCTACACAAAAACCACACATTTCCTTCACAAAACCTTAGGAAAAGTGAGCTTTTTGAGGTGTTTAAGGCAAATCTGCACACTAGAGGGAAAAGCTGAGACTTTTGGTGTTCTACAAGGTTCTTAGAAGGTATTAACTCATATTTCCACTTCTTTTCCTTAGACTTGTAGTATTCTTTAGTAAAAATCTCATTTTTGTGCATTTTTGGTGATATTTAAGGATATTTGTGATTCACATGTTAGATTAGGGTTTTGTTAGTTGTGTTAGCTCTATTATGTGTTATTAGAGCTATCTTAGGCTTGGTTTTGTTTCAGTTTGCACAAAAATACCCTAAAGTTCCATTTTAGTGCAAAGTGTGGATTTTAAACTAGAAATAAGGCCCTGTATGATCTGCTGCTACCCGAGATATTTCAGAGTAAAACTAGATGTTACTGTAGCATGTATGGGGGGTATAGAGTGCACACACAAAACCTGGGAGCCCAATTCCCTACCCAGGCCGCCGAAATGTGCATTCTGGCCGCAAATTGCGGCCAGATGGGGGAGTTTTGGGTTGGGGTTTGGGGTGTTGGTATCTTCTGCTATGTGGGTTGTTTTGGTATATATAGTTTTACAATATATTTCCTGTATCAAAATCTGGAGGTGATTACCTATTTTCCCGTATTTTCAATCTTTCGCGACACGCGTGATACGTGTGTGTGGGTTTGGGGTTTCTGCGTATCGCGACGTGTCGGGGTGGTTTCAGGCGCGTAACCACACGTTTTAGCGTATCGCGCACACGCGCTCTTGGTTCACGACACGAGTTACTAGTTCGGCTTTAATGTCGCGTTTGTGTGACTTCCAGCTTATGTGTGATATATTGTGTAATTCTAGGTTCGCAGGCGAGTACGGCGGACGCCGCGCAGAAGGGGAAACAAGTTGTTGGCTATACCTAGCGAGAGACTACGGTGAGTAGATTTCACATCTACGGGGATATCGCCCGCATGGCGTTCTACGTCAGGGCTGATAGGACCTTATAGTTTCTTTTGTATACATTGACTGTTCATGGCTACTATTTAGTGCATACTGCATTCCCTGCTATATGGATATAAATTAGAATTGATAGAACACCGCACCATTATTAACGGTCCATGTTGCACGAGCACTGTCCTGCATGTTACACACACACCGTTAGTAATTGCCATGACACGCACACTGTAGGAATTATATATCACATCGGATCATTATATTGTAGCTTATCTATATGTGACTTGACATGCTATTCATACTTGATGCATATATCACATCGGATCATTATATTGTAGCTTATCTATATGTGACTTGACATGCTATTCATACTTGATGCATATATCACATCGGATCATTATATTGTAGCTTATCTATATGTGACTTGACATGCTATTCATACTTGATGCATATATCACATCGGATCATTATATTGTAGCTTATCTATATGTGAATTGACATGCTATTCATACTTGATGCATATATCACATCGGATCATTATATTGTAGCTTATCTATATGTGACTTGACATGCTATTCATACTTGATGCATATATCACATCGGATCATTATATTGTATCTTATCTATATGTGACTTGACATGATATTCATATTTGATGCATATATCATATCGGATCATTGACTTGCATATTGGTTTGGATTACATGTGATTTCTGGATTTGGGAACCGTGGCTATTTCAAATATGTAATCATTTAAAAACCCGGTTCCCTTGATATGATATTTCGGTGCGTCCACCATGTGTTTCCTCGGTGCTAGAGTGATATATGTGAACCCGAATCGAGGAGCTGGTTGAGGCCGATTACGGGTACATGGTGGACCCGGTATGGTATCCCGGGGCGAGAACGGTTTCGCTGTGTAGTAGACGGTGAGCCTGGCAGAGGGACTACTACCTACCGGTGATTGGTTGGACCTGATAGTTATCCGGAGGATACTGATCAGAGTCGATAGATGGATGTGGGGTGATCCGTACTGCCGGGGCCGAGGGCCGATACCGCAGACGGAGCCCGTGGGCTGACCCGGACTGACGGGGCTCGATGGATGAGGATTTGCGTGTCGATGCTGGACACGATTATTTATGATATTTGGGTGCCGATGTTGGGCACTCTGGATTCTCAGAGATGTACAGGATTTTAGGGCCGATGAGAGTACCGGCGCCTGAGCTATTTGGGGGATCTGGGTGCATTGATGGACACCGATTATATATTCCACGTTGACATTCCGTGTAGATATTATATTGCCCCTGCTCAGCATTTACTATTGTACCTCATCCTGTAGTTACATTACCTGATAGTGTACTTGCATGATTATTGCACATACTGCTTATCACATATTGATATCATCTGTTGGCATATGATAGAGTAGCGCAGTACGTGCATGCTCGCGATTACCTTTATATGTTATCTCTATTCACGAGTTGGCAACTCACCCCCGTTGTGCCACAGTGTTTGCAGGTTGCCCTTCGGAGTAGTCGCGGCAGGCTGCGGTTGCATCTTTTGACACAGATACCCCCATAGTTGGTGTACTAGCTCTTTTGCTGATAGGTGGGTTTTGTGCGGTATCTGTTTATCTTTCAGTTATGTACATTGTTGTATCTAGTATTCTCCATCTACCATGTATGTATTTGACTTAGAGACAGCGTGAGGACGATGATGTATTTTATTTGTTTTCTGGTGTCAAGCTCGTTGTGAGCCGACTGTATTTGCAGTTACCCTATCTGTGATGTTCCCACTTATGGATCTTGATCTTCGCTACGGCGTCGTATATTGTTATCTTGGTGATTGTTTACTTAGATTTCTTATCATGTTAGTAAGTGCTTTCTTTTAAAAACTTATAACACTCTCTACTTTCACTGGTTTGATTTCTGGGTTTTCGGTTCACTTGGTCGCGTTACGCCTGTAGACGTTACATGATTAAGTGCCGGTCACGGGCCAAAACTTGGGTCGTGACAGAAAATATCTCCACCTCAACAAATATCTCACAACACTTGCAAAATATCAAGCATGGCTCAATAGTGTCCATGAGTCACACCCATGAGTCACTAAGTGAGCATGCCATAAATTTAATGCCAAAAAATGACTCATCCCCTCCACCTCATTAACCATTTAATCTAAACGGTTAAAGCTAAATGAGGTGGTATCTTCTAGAAGTATCTTGTAAGAAATTACAAGAATATCCCTCATCCGTATATACATACCCGCATCCGTATTCCGACAAAATACGAATACAATAAAACAAAAATAATCCAACAATATAATACTAGAATCCGGCTTAAACCAAAACCACCAGTATTATCCGTCCGAATCATGATACGTGCACAAGTGCATGTATATGATCGAACCCTGCCGTAAAACCATACGGTCTCTACATCGTTTCACCCGAAGCAGGGAAACCCTCTGTGTGGGACTCTAAAGACTCGTTAATACGCTGGCAATGGGTTTAACCACAAGCACGTCAGCGACACTAGCTGTACGTAACGGCTACCCAGGTATTGAGCGAAAGGGAGGCCGATGAGCAAACTCATCCTGAAACCCTACCGAGCCTGACAGTGACAATATTCGTACAGTCTGATCCGTTCGTCTATGAGTGTCACATATCGAGTCTAGAGAGGTGGATAAAGTCAGACCCCTAATAATGCGACATTTCGTGTCGGTATGAAACCCATCACCACCTGAGAAACTACTGATCTTAGATCAGTAATTCTCGACTACCCCGGCCGAAGATTTCTGGTGATGGCCACCCGTGCACTATGCGACATCAACCCCCAATACCGGGAGAGACGGATCCCTGACGATCCGCTCACTGCCTCTATGTGGCCCGGGATTGTATCCAACTAAAACCTGTTTGCACGACTCCTTTGAACCGTGGTAAGGTAGTAATCAAAGCACAGTGGGAACTTATACGAGATAAATGACGATCTCAGTCGACAGACTAACCTGTACACATGTCACCTGGGAACTGGTATCTGACAATAGGTATAATATCAACTAGTATGTTCCCGGCGAGTCCGTCCAGTGTACAAATAACCCAATGAGCACCTGTACACTATCTTAGGTGAACAAACTAACACCAATGGCTTGTGAGACTTGGCCACCGCCCCTCGTCGGGGTCTCGATCAGTATACACCAGTCTACTCTGGAGTATCGATGCCCAGTCTCGAAACTCCTACGACTAGGGACATTTAAGGTTGTGCTTATAGACCACCCAGCTCCCACGTATATGATCGCCATCATAATCCTGATAGTCAAGCAAGAATCCCATGGGCTCTATCAACATGTAATAGTGATCTATAATACCACATAAAGTATGTACATGATGATAAAGACAAACCAGATAGCATACTATCATCTCGATTAAGACTGTTCTATCCGTATAGGTCATCGCTCAATCATCATAATCACGTGTCTGCGATTACAATAATTGTCTTGAGGGCACTATAGCCAACAATCTCCCACTTGCACTTAAGGCTAATTATGTAGGGTTCCTAGGCACACTATAGAGGTCTCACGTGGCATCGATCATGCCAATTTAAAATTTTACGAGTGCCGAGAAACCCTAATACGGATCGTCGGCTAGAATTCTAGGCGAAATATTAAACTAGTTAACATCTTAACTAAAGGAGAGAGGCTACAACCTTTGTAGATCCGGTTATCCACTTCCTTAGCTCCATGTAGTCGTCCTCTCGCTGTCCATCTCGAATCCCGAACTCAAACGTCGGCTTCATCGGAGAATTGGGCGGACTAGGTCGTCGGTTTCGTGCCGAAGATGATCTACGTCGAGGCATCACAAGTTCAAGCTCCGACTTCACAAATTTGTGAAACTTGTGAAGAAAACACCCAAAACAACTTGGCAAGAGGTAGAGGGTAAAGAAATAGGAGGTGGGTTCACTTTAGAATTGGATTTCTCACTTTGGAACTCAAGTTGCCATTGATGGCATCAAGCTTTCTTTCTTGAAGAAGAAGAAGATCAAGAAGGAAATATTATGATAAGTTATTTTAAAATGAAAAGAAAATGAATACTTATCATAATGTAAACCATGGTCAAGTGTAGAGATTAAACTAAGGTTAGTTGGAATGGTTAGGGTTAAGGAAGAGATAAGAATGGTGGACTTGTTCAAAGCTTCACGAAGCTTCAACATAAAAACAAAATAAGCCACCATCCTTAATAATTTCCAAAATGAATATATAAATAAATAACTAAGTAAATAATCAAAACCCTAACCATTCATATAACCATGGTTTAATCTTTACACAAACCCAAGTGAGCAAGTATCATCAAACATGATACAAACTAGTGTACAAAAGTATATCACATATACAATGTGCACATCAAGTGAGAAAATCCATTTAAAATGAACCAATACTAGTTAATGCAAAATAATATATCAAATATATAATTATACATTAAATTATTAAATCAACACTTGACTTAACGATCCGGTCATATCGCATATGACCGACTAGTCACCTATGTATCGGCTTATCGAATCAATCGTTGATTCGATATCTAGGTTATATCGAATATAACCAGTCGATACATTCATCGCGAGAATGGAATACGGTATCACATACACGCATTATTCTCGGTCCTGCACATATCTCATATGCGCTCCTATTTCGTTTCGCTTGAGCCAGAAAACCTCTGTGTAGGACTCTAAAGACTCGTCAATACGCCCGTAGCAGATGATGATCATATCAAACATCCACAAGCCGCAAGCGGTCTGCTAAACGTAACGGCCATCCGGGTATTGAGCGATCAGAAGATCGACGAGCTAGCCCGCTCACACTCCTGTGAATCCAACCCGTAACACTTACCGTACAGTCCGGTCTGTTCGTCTGATATGTCGCATATCAAGTCTAGGGGTGGTAAACGTCAGACCCTAATAACCGATAAGTCGTGCCGATGTGAGGCTCATAACGGGTCGAGAAACTACTGGTAACACTTACCAGCAAATCTCTGATCAGCCCTGGCCAGGGACTTCACTGTTACGGCCAATCGTGCACAGCGCAACATCAACCCCCAATACCGGGAGAGACGATACCCCTCCTATCGCTCATTGCCTCCATGTGACTCGGGACTGTACCCAAAGACCACCATTTTGCACGCCCTCATGGACGTGGTAAGGTGGAGATCAAAGCACAGTGGGAATCACACAAGACTCTATGACGATCTCGGGTCTACAGACTAACCTGTACAAGTGTCACCTGAGAACTGCCATCTGACGTGAGGTATAATACCATCTGGGAGTTCTCGGCGAGTCCGTCCAGTGTACCCAGTCTCCACTGAGCACCCGTATACCATCTCTGATGTCAAACACCAATGGATATGGGATCATCCATCGCCCATCTCATGGGTCGAGAAGCGTATACGCTAGTCTACACTGGTATATCGATGCCCCGTCTCGATACACCCACGACTAGGGACCTTGAAGGATGTACTTATGGACTACCATGTCCCCACTAGTATGATCTGCATCATAGTCCAGGCAGTCAAGTACACATCCTAAGGGCTTTACCAACATGTAACTAAAAGAAAGTTTAAAGAGACTAGTGTACATGTTAAGATAAAGAGCAACCAGATAGCATACTATCATATCGAGCAAGAAAGTCATCTCTATATATGTCCAAGCATCCAATATAATATACATCATCTGTACAATACTGGCCTCTAGGGCATACATACAACTAACAATCTCCCACTTGCACTAGGGCCAGCTGCTGTAGTATCGCATACCGAGTATCCCGAAGAGTCTCTCAAACTGTATCTGGGGAATGGCCTTCGTGAGTGGATCCGCCGTGTTGTTCTTCGTGTCAACTCTCCTGACCTCGATCTCCCGGCGATCAACTATCTCCCGGATCAGGTGATACCGCCTCAGAATATGCCTGGATCGCTGATGGGACCTGGGTTCCTTGGCCAAAGCCACCGCTCCATTGTTATCGCAATACAAAGGTATTGGATGCTCAATGGATGGAACCACTCCAAGTTCAGTAATGAACTTCTTGATCCAGACAGCCTCTTTGGCGGCATCGTTGGCAGCGATGTATTCAGCCTCCATCCTCGAGTCTGCCACGATTTCCTGCTTGGAACTCTTCCAGCTAACCGCCCCTCCGTAAAGGGTAAAGATAAAGCCCGACTGCGACTTAGAGTCGTTCTTATCACTCTAGAAACTCGAATCGGTAAAGGACTCCACTTGGAGTTCTCCGTTACCATACACCAAGAGCATCTCTTTAGTTCTTCGCAAGTACTTGAGAATGCTCTTCACAGCTGTCCAGTGACTCTCTCCAGGATCAGCTTGATACCTGCTCACTACACTTAGTGAGTATGCTACATCGGGTCTGGTACATAGCATCGCGTACATGATAGAGCCTACAGCCGAAGCATAGGATATCCCTTGCATGCGAGCTCTCTCCAAATCAGTCTTGGGAGACATCTCTTTGGAGAGAGTGACTCCAGAGATCGTGGGTAAGTTCCCACGCTTGGATTCTTCCATACTAAACCTCTTTAGTATGGTGTCAATGTACCTGGATTGGGACAATCCCAATATCCGTTTGGATCTATCTCTATAGATCCTAATCCCCAATATGCAGGAGGCATCACCAAGATCTTTCATTGAAAATCTTTGTGATAAGAAGAGCTTGACCGATTGCAGCATAGGAATATCATTTCCTATCAAGAGTATATCGTCCACGTACAATACGAGGAAGACAACCTTACTCTCTGCCACCTTCTTGTAAATACAAGGTTCATCTGGATTTTTGACGAAATCAAACTCTTTGATAACGACGTCAAAGCAGATGTTCCAACTCCGCGATGCTTGCTTTAATCCATAAATGGATTTAAGCAGCTTGCACACCTTCCCGCTGCTCCCACTGTCTACGAAGCCCTCTGGCTGAGTCATGTAAACGCACTCTTCTAAATCACCATTTAGAAAGGCGGTCTTAACATCCATTTGCCAGATTTCGTAGTCATGATATGCAGCGATGGCAAGCATGATCCGGATGGATTTAAGCATAGCCACTGGAGAAAAGGTTTCGTCATAGTCCACACCTGGTCTTTGACGAAAACCCTTTGCAACAAGTCTAGCTTTGAAAGTCTCCACTTTCCCATCTACACCAAGTTTCTTCTTGAAGATCCACTTGCTCCCAATGGGTTTTACCCCTTCAGGAGCAACTTCCAAAGTCCATACTTTGTTGGTGTACATGGATTCCATCTCGGACCGCATAGCATCCAGCCATTTCACTGAGTCCCCACTCGTGATGGCCTGCTCGAAGCTAGTTGGGTCATCATCCTCCATGATGCAATCCTCGCTCCCACCGTCCATGAGAAAACCGTAGTATCTCTCAGGTTGGCGAGGAACCCTACTAGATCGGCGGAGAGGCTGGGGTTCGTCGGGTACTATTGAATCTTCTGGTTCCACTAAATCTTCAGTTATAGTTTGTGTTTCTGGAACTTCTTCCAGTTCTACCTCAGAGCCACTAATCTCTTTTGCAAGAAATTTCTTTTCTAAAAAGGTGGCATGTTGAGCAATAAACACCTTTTGTTGTTCACTGTGGTAGAAAAAATATCCATTTGAATGTTTAGGATATCCCACAAACTTACATAGAACTGACCGTGCCTCGAGTTTGTCTGGATTTTGCCTTTTGACATAGGCCAGACAACCACATATCTTAACTCGTTTAAGACATGGTCTCTTCCCACTCCATATCTCATTTGGTGTGGTAGGTACACATTTAGTTGGAACTTGATTCAATAGGTATGCCGCTGTCTCAAGCGCATACCCCCAGAAGGAAATAGGTAACTCAGCTGTACTCATCATGGAGCGCACCATATCTAATAGGGTGCGATTCCTCCGCTCCGATACACCGTTGTGCTGTGGTGTATAAGGAGGAGTAAGCTGAGAGAGAATCCCATTCTCTTTTAGGAAGTCCAGGAATTCATTGCTCAAGTATTCACCTCCTCGATCAGATCGAAGGATTTTAATACTTTTTCCGGTTTGGTTCTCGACTTCTTGTTTATATTCTCTAAATTTCTCAAAAGCTTCAGACTTGTGTCTTATCAAGTACACATGTCCGTATCTTGAGAGATCGTCAGTGAATGTAATGAAGTATGAAGAACCATCCCTGGCATGTGTAGACATGGGACCGCATACATCACTATGTATTAGTCCCAAGAGTTCGGTAACTCTTTCTCCGTGTCCCGTAAACGGAGTTTTGGTCATTTTGCCTTTGAGACATGACTGGCAAGTGTCATAAGATGAAAATTCGAATGGTTTCAAATACCCATTCTTATGCAACTTAGCCAGTCGTGTCGTATTGATGTGACCCAGTCTACAATGCCACAAGAAGGATTCGTTCAGTTCAGAACTCTTCCTCTTGTGTGTGTTTGTTATACTCAGAACTGTTGATTGATTTAGAACATAAATGCCATTGCACAACGTGCCTGATCCAACCAACTTTTGGTTACGGAAAATGTTCATAACATTGTCCTGTAATACAAAATTATATCCCTCTTTACTCAACAAAGAAACCGATATAATGTTGCATATCAGGTTCGGCATGTAATAGCATTCGTTCAGAACCAATGTATTACCAGTTGGTAATGCAAGGTGATATTCCCCGACAGTCTTAGCTGCAACAATTGCACCATTTCCAACTCTAATGTCTTTATCACCTTCTCCAAGTTCTCTACCTTTTCTAAGCCCATGTAACTGATTACATATATGGGATCCTGACCCGGTATCTAATACCCAGGACGTAGAGCAAATGGAGAAACAGTTCTCAGTAACGAACACACCCGAAGAAAATGCATCAACATGTACTTTCTTCAATCGGGTGGCATGGGAATCCTGGTATTCCCCTATATCCTGTTCATTCCTATAACTCTTATAGGAAAGAACGGAACCAACGTTCCCCAGCACAGTATAACATGCGGGTTTGGTCAATACATCCATATTATTATCTTCATTAGGGCATGAAATGGTCGCTACCTGGAGAGAGAGAGAAGAAAATACTTTAGCGTATGCTCGTGCAAGATCAGATTGGTTATTATCTTATCTAATCAGGATGGCTCCCACTGCTTTTTATCAAATCTTCCTTCAAACCCTAAAAGGAAAGACTAGCCGGGATTAATTACACACTACAAGTTCGCCAATCTTTCAGCCAGGCCAGTGTCGGTACTTTGAGGGAGGTCCCCCGTGCTTTCGCACGAACCTAATTAATGTAAACCTCGTTTTTCCAGAGGCGTAACCTCGTTAACACCTTTCTAGACACCTACTTGATCGGCTAATTGTAATGTGTAAAACTCTCCCAGGAGTAACTCTTACTCGCAGCGGGTATCGGGATCCAACTATCTCATAGAAGGTATGCAATCTCATTGCAAATTTCAACACTTGAAATTCCCGATAATATTTTGCCCCTAGTGTGCCATGACCTTGACAGAGGTCAACAAATTATAGTGCACTAGTCAAGTTCAACCCGTCATTTCTTGATTGAATCAAACCCACTCGCACGACCCTTGACAGAGGTCAACAAGGTCGTACGACTACCCTAATCCAATCACATCACATGCTTTGCAGATAATTACTAGTTAGCTACCGCACACTACGCCTTGACAGAGGTCAACAAACGCAGCACGAATACTAAATAGTCTTTATCTGAAATGACGGAGGGCTACGTCAGGTTTTTCTGAAAACCTATTGCGTAATGAACTTGATATCGTTGTAGAATCAAATGAAGTTTTGAAATGGAGTGATTTTGAGGCTTTTCCAGTTTTGCTAAAGGGGTCACTCCCGGTGAAGGGATCGTCGGCCCTTTCCTCGTCGAATGAGGTGCGGGATATATCATATATATCACTGTGCAAAGCAGAAACTATAGAAGCAATCAAAAACAAACCGTGTGTGTAGCATCTGCCAGTTATTGCTAAAGGAGTCACTCCCGGTGAAGGGATCTCGGTCCTTTCCTCATCGAATAAGGTGCAGGGTATATCATATATACCGCTATGCAAAGCAAGAACTGTAGCTACCTGTTTTGTTTAAAATTTGATTCTACAACATCTTAGGTTTCTTTTCTTTCATTAATCACATTAATGAAGTCCCATCATTTAAATACCTAAACATCACAGATAGATATGACGTACACTTATGCCATCCGCATTCGCCTCGATGTCCCCTCGTGCACCGTTAGGTTAGGTAACTAACGACAGAGCAGGGCAGGGCTAGTGCGGGTGCAAAACATAAGTAACGTCTATATAATATATCATATATACTATATAAAGTATCTATCAAAGAACATCACATGATCGCATCACAGATATCGCAGCAGAAGAAACATATGAAACATTGGATATACTAGGACGTCCGTGTTTTCAATACGAGCTAGTATAAAACACGGATTCCACGGTTGTGATGAATAGCCAATCCCACACCCCTAGACCCCTACGAGAGCGGCAAGCAACCCTGCCAATTCTAGGGTTAGGAGACCCGGACTCGACTCCTCGAGATGGTCTCCCACTGGACCCTAGAACCCGGTTACTTGTGCTCCCCTCCTTGGGTCTATCCTAATGCTGAAAAGTAAATAATATACAAAAGGTGACCACTTCCGCAACCTGGAAGTGCCCCAAATAAAAGAATATTACATACAAGTTTTTACATGAATGAAAATGAAAAACACTCATCTCACATAAAAAACCCCGGCTATTCAAACACGACAATCCAATATAACATATCCAGCAACACATAACATCACATGTCATCAACGTAAGTAAATATGCGCATCCCAATTGTCGTTGACATATAGCAACGAAACCGGCGATATCACATATTACACTTACGGTCACAGAAAAGAAAGTGTAAAACTACAACAATTGGAATCCGCAATCTCTTTAGACATCGCATGCCTAATCAAATGAAATACTTAGACATCATATGCCTAACAATTATAAACCCCGCATTTTAGTCCCATTATCGAAAACTCTTTTCAATATCAAGTGAGACTAAACCGCTAGATTTATAACATTCATTCAGTTATCTCATAACTGTTTGTGAATTCCAATTATTGTATCCCATTCCGGATAAATAGAAAATATTAAACTTTCCGATCGAACATTCGAATACCCAAGTTTTCCCGACACCGATCAACACATGAAATAAGTTCAAAGACATTCATTTCATGCCTCAGTACCAACGGTCCAGCCGTAGAAGGGTCAAGCCAACGCCTCACATGTGGCACGCCGTACTGCCCCAAACCCGAAGGTTCAAAGGGCAGTTCAAGACGGTCACATAATCGAGTTAAGGTTTGTTGTCTTCTAGAGGGTCCATCGCGTTACTTGCACTACTTAGAACGTCGTTAAACTACGGAAAAATCCAACACTTGGAAATTTCCCGACAGGGGAAAAATTGGGTATTTATATCCGGTCGAACTTTTTAACATATTCTAAAAATTATCCGGAAATACACAAAGACGAAATTTGATAATCCGATCGAAATATCGAAGCTCTAAAACACCCCAGAAAATTCAACTCTTGAATAAATATTAAAAATACCCAGAGAACTCAGCACTGTTAAATAAGAATTACTGTGCAAATAGATAGGGATTACGTCATCAAGCTGCCGCGGAATCGCCGCTTAAGGCAGGCTTATGCCGCGGTTCCGCCACATGTTGCACTGTTCATGAGTTCAATTTTGCGCCGTAATTCTTATAATTCTCTGCTGAGTTTTCTGCATATTTTTAATTTTGAAAAAACCCATTTTTAAAAAAATGTACAGAGAGCCGTTTTCGGGTTAGGGTTTTGGTTCGATCGGACTTCAAACGTCGTCTGGACTTCGCCTAAGGCTCTAGCTTGGCTCTGATACCACTGTAGGGTTCCTAGGCACACTATAGAGGTCTCACATGGCATCGATCATGCCAATTTAAAATTTTACGAGTGCCGAGAAACCCTAATACGGATCGTCGGCTAGAATTCTAGGCGAAATATTAAACTAGTTAATATCTTAACTAAAGGAGAGAGGCTACAACCTTTGTAGATCCGGTTATCCACTTCCTTAGCTCCATGTAGTCGTCCTCTCGCTGTCCATCTCGAATCCCGAACTCAAACGTCGGCTTCATCGGAGAATTGGGCGGACTAGGTCGTCGGCTTCGTGCCGAAGATGATCTACGTCGAGGCATCACAAGTTCAAGCTCCGACTTCACAAATTTGTGAAACTTGTGAAGAAAACACCCAAAACAACTTGGCAAGAGGTAGAGGGTGAAGAAATAGGAGGTGGGTTCACTTTAGAATTGGATTTCTCACTTTGGAACTCAAGTTGCCATTGATGGCATCAAGCTTTCTTTCTTGAAGAAGAAGAAGATCAAGAAAGAAATATTATGATAAGTTATTTTAAAATGAAAAGAAAATGAATACTTATCATAATGTAAACCATGGTCAAGTGTAGAGATTAAACTAAGGTTAGTTGGAATGGTTAGGGTTAAGGAAGAGATAAGAATGGTGGACTTGTTCAAAGCTTCAAGAAGCTTCAACATAAAAACAAAATAAGCCACCATCCTTAATAATTTCCAAAATGAATATATAAATAAATAACTAAGTAAATAATCAAAACCCTAACTATTCATATAACCATGGTTTAATCTTTACACAAACCCAAGTGAGCAAGTATCATCAAACATGATACAAACTAGTGTACAAAAGTATATCACATATACAATGTGCACATCAAGTGAGAAAATCCATTTAAAATGAACCAATACTAGTTAATGCAAAATAATATATCAAATATATAATTATACATTAAATCATTAAATCAACACTTGACTTAACGATCCGGTCATATCGCATATGACCGACTAGTCACCTATGTATCGGCTTATTGAATCAATCATTGATTCGATATCTAGGTTATATCGAATATAACCAGTCGATACATTCATCGCGAGAATGGAATACGGTATCACATACACGCATTATTCTCGGTCCTGCACATATCTCATATGCGCTCCTATTTCGTTTCGCTTGAGCCAGGAAACCTCTGTGTAGGACTCTAAAGACTCGTCAATACGCCGGTAGCAGATGATGATCATATCAAACATCCACAAGCCGCAAGCGGTCTGCTAAACGTAACGGCCATCCGGGTATTGAACGATCAGAAGATCGACGAGCTAGCCCGCTCACACTCCTGTGAATCCAACCCGTAACACTTACCGTACAGTCCGGTCTGTTCGTCTGATGTGTCGCATATCAAGTCTAGGGGTGGTAAACGTCAGACCCCAATAACCGATAAGTCGTGCCGATGTAAGGCTCATAACGGGTCGAGAAACTACTGGTAACACTTACCAGCAAATTTCTGATCAGCCCTGGCAAGGGACTTCCCTGTTACGGCCAATCGTGCACAGCGCAACATCAACCCCCAATACCGGGAGAGACGATACCCCTCCTATCGCTCATTGCCTCCATGTGACTCGGGACTGTACCCAAAGACCACCGTTTTGCATGCCCTCATGGACGTGGTAAGGTGGAGATCAAAGCACAGTGGGAATCACACAAGACTCTATGACGATCTCGGGTCTACAGACTAACTTGTACAAGTGTCACCTGAGAACTGCCATCTGACGTGAGGTATAATACCATCTGGGAGTTCTCGGCGAGTCCGTCCAGTATACCCAGTCTCCACTGAGCACCCGTATACCATCTCTGATGTCAAACACCAATGGATATGGGATCATCCATCGCCCATCTCATGGGTCGAGAAGCGTATACGCTAGTCTACACTGGTATATCGATGCCCGTCTCGATACACCCACGACTAGGGACCTTGAAGGATGTACTTATGGACTATCATGTCCCCACTAGTATGATCTGCATCATAGTCCAGGCAGTCAAGTAAACATCCTAAGGGCTTTACCAACATGTAACTAAAAGACAGTTTAAAGAGACTAGTGTACATGTTAAGATAAAGAGCAACCAGATAGCATACTATCATATCGAGCAAGAAAGTCATCTCTATATATGTCCAAGCATCCAATATAATATACATCATCTGTACAATACTGGCCTCTAGGGCATACATACAACTAACAAATTATTGCGATGTCGTATACTCACAGCCCGTGTGATACCGAACACCCAACTTCTCTACTAATCAGTCTCACAAAACTCATTTGTGAAACTATTGTGTTCGAGAAATAGCCTCAGTGAGTGGATCCGCTCCAATGTTTCTTTCTATATCTCTTTATATCTCAACTTCGCGGAGAAAGACTTTCTCCCGAAATGAGCAATACCTGTCTTAGAATTTGTCTGAATATCTGATGGGACCCAGTTCACAAATGAACTCCAAATCCAGAAAACTTCTTAGACTGTATTGTCCACTGAATTTAATCAGTTTCCCGTGCCATACCTTCCTCAGTATCTGCTTGGACTACCTGTCCAACATACTGTCCTTCAAAAGAGGGAAAACTATAACGCCACTCTGTCATCCAGGTCACCTTGGAAGCCTGAAGTGATAACCGTCTCCCAAAGGAGGCTGCCGTTACCATATCCTAAGAACATCCACTTAGGTTCATAACTGCTTCCTAATGTTTCACCAAGATTGGATTAATATATGTTTATTACGACTAGTTCAAAAACAATATCTGTTGTTGTACATGACATCTCATGATTGACTCAATTGCCTATGTAAGTGATATGCCAATCATAAAAATCCCTCACATCATCAGTCTAGAAAATATCTCTTTAGAGAGGGTGACTCCATCACCTACGGGTACTCCACCTCGCCAGGAGTCGTCCATTCTAAAACACTTTAGAATAGTGTCAAGTACCCTAATTGGGACACTTCCCAAATCTAGATCTAAAACCATAGATCTAGTCACCCGAATCCCTGATATTTTATCCAAATCGTATGTGGAGAAACATCTTTGTGACAACCACAGTATAACCGATCGTAGTATAGGAATATCAATTCCTATCAAGTGCATGCCATCCAAATATCCGGACATCACTCCCTACTACCTTCTTACCTGATCCATCTTTTATTCTGATGAAGTCAAACTCTATGACTGTTGCATCAAAAATAGATGATCTATCTCCGCTATACTTGCTTTAGTATGTAAATAGACATAAGCTACTTTCCCTCTATGCTTCCGCTGCTCCCACTGACTATAACAACCCTCTGGCAGAATTATATACACGTACACTTCTAAAGCTACTTTAGAACGACGTTATACTCATCCTCCTGCCGGGTCTCATAGTCTAGAATAGCAGCAATGACAAGTTTGGGTAAACAAGAACCTCCCTGTTACCATCACTGAGAAGACCAAAGTACCTCTCGGGTGCCTGAGATTACCCACTAAATCTACGGAGTGGCTAATGGAATGTCGAAACCAATTGAATCTCCATGTTCTATTAAATTTTCAGTAATCGTTTGTGGTTCTGGAATCACTTCCAGTTCTAACATACTCCCATTAATATTTTCTGAAAAGAATCCATTTTACTAAAACCAGTGGCGAGTTAAGAACAATATAACTATTGATCTTCCAGATGGTAGAAAGTTAACCCTCGTCAAACCCCGGGATAACCCGCAAACTGCCACTACTGAAATGTGCCTTGAGTTTGTCCAGATTTTGGTTTTAAGTATCAGCCGGACTACTCCATATACCTTAACATCGTTAAGATATGAACCATTCTATATCCACTATAGAAACAGAGGTACTGATTTAATTGGAATCAGATTCAAAATACATGCAGCTGTCTCCAGTGCATGTCAACCAAATGGAAGGAGGCCAAACAACATTACTCATCTAGGAGTGCATCCACATATGAGTAACCTGAAAGAGAAGCAAGTTCTCAAAACCATTACTATCAACGGAATACCTAGCACAAGTATCTACATTCTCGATCACCTTGAAGAATCCTGATACTTTGCAACATATGGTTCACTACTTTATTCATATACCTACAACTTCTCAAAACTTAGACCTTGTATTACAACGAAATACTTGTCTAAAACTAGAGAAGTCAAAAGTAAATAGAATATAGTATGAGTACCAACCCCTTTGTCCTAATGAACATTGGACAACATACAATACTTTGTATAAGTCCCCTGAGTTCAATAACTCAAAGCCTGTGCGTTGTAGATTGAAAATTGTACTATAGTTAAGAAGAATTAAACCATTGTTGAATGCACCTTACCTAACCACCAACTGATATAGGTAAATGTCATAGACATAATTTCAAAAAGGTATATCTCACTTTATAAAATAAACGTATAGATATATCAGATTGAAATTGGTGCATAACTATGGATATTCAAAACCAAATATTTTGCCGTCCGGCAAAAACGAGGTGATTCTTCAAATATCACCAATTACAAAGAATTCCGATAGTTTGAGGATCTAATCACCTAATTCCCAATATCTTACTCCCACTCTTCATCTGTAACACTATACAGATGTGAGAATCAAATCTGGTAAATACATACTCTGGAGTCAGAATCTAATTGGGAAAACAGTTTTCAATTAACACTACACAGTGAAACTGAAACATAAAAATGTTTCGAAGGGGTATCTGGATATTCCTAGTAATACCTCTTCCATTATCCCGATTCATGACAGTAACCGTATGTTTTCTTATCATCTCTCCAATCCCTTTATTTGTCTTTACTTATTACCTTCTGTATACCACATTTAGGCTAATTGGTTTTCTTCCTTCCCTACCTTTCGGAACCAGCCTAAGGTTTGGAAGAAGATTATCCAAAAAGCGTAATAGGCGTACTCTCCTAATCCTAGGAGCCCTCACAACCTGAAAGAAGGTAAAAAGAAAAGATAACCTGAATAATCCTATTCAATTTCTCCTGAACCGGAAACCATCCTTGAACTGGAACAAGTTCCTTCGAGTTCGTATGTAACTATACGATGGAATATCCAAGCAATATGGATGTTCGTAGTGATACAAAGTATTCTAGAGAAATGTAAAGGTGAAGTAGGAGCGGCGATGATATATGCGGCTTTGTCTTGAATGATAGCAGTCACAACTTACTTTGCCCTCTTTCTAATCCCTTCATATGTCTTTACTTATTACCTTCTATACACCACATTTAGGCTAATTGGTTTTCTTCATTCCCTACCTTTCGGAACCAGCTTAAGGTTTAGAAGAAGACTATCCAATAAGCACAATAGGTGTACTCTCCTAATCCTAGGAGCTCTCGCAACCTGAGAGAAGGTAAAGAGAAAAGACAACTGAATAATCCTATTCAATTTCTCCAGAACCAGAATCTATCTTCGAACTGGAACAAGCTCCTTCGAGTTCGTATGTAACTATACGATGAAAATATCCAAGCAATATGTGGATCTTCGTAGTGATACGGAATGTTCCGGAGAAACTCAAAGGGTAAGATTAGGAGCAGCAATGATATATGCGACTCTGACAATCCAAAAGCCAAAGTGTTTTAAGAAGGTTCGGTTAACTTGGTCTTTGAGTTCTAGTCTAGGGTCGGACCATGGTCGCTGCCAAAGAGAGAGAGGAAAGAAACACTCAGGTGCACTCTAATCTAGATCAAAATGGTTAATCACTTTATCTAATCAGGATGTCTCCTACGGTTTCCTCGAATTCTCCTCCAAACCCAAAAAGAGAATTAGTCGGAATCATCTAAAATCACCCGAGGAGTAATCTTACACATCAACGGGAATCGGGATCCAACTATTATCGCATGATAACTTGATGGAAGCTACTCAAGTTATCACACTCCAGAAGGTATGCGCATGCCTGGCAAGTTTCCTGTATGTTTGAAACTCCCGATGTGATTTTTACCCCTAGGACCCAAGTGACCTTGACGAATAATCAACAAATCAAAAGGTCCTAGTCAAGATCAACCCGTCATTATCTTGATTGCGTTAAACCCACCCGCACGAGCCTTGATGAATGATCAACAAAGTCGTACGACTGTCCTAACCAATCCACATATCTATGCGACAGAAAAGCATTACAGAGCTATCGCATACTACGTCTCGGCGAATAGCAACGACAAACATACACAAATACTAAGCAATACTAATCTGAAATGACGGAGGACTACAACTGGTTTTTAGCGAAAAACCTTTAACGTAATGAACTTGATATCGTTGAAGGAACCGAGTGGTTTTACAAATATATAGTAGCGAAAACTTTTGCTAAAAAGGTCACTCCCTGTGAAGGAATCTCGGCTCTTTCCTCATCGAATGAGGTACAGGATATTCCCAACTGAATACCACGATGCAAAACAAAAGGAAATGACTATAGTGAAGTTATTACGATGACGCAAACTTCTGCTCAAGAGGTCACTCCCGATGAAGGGATTTCGGCTCTTGTCTCGTCGAATGAGGTGCATGATATTCATAACCGAATACCACTGTGCAAAGTAAAAGAAAACGCCTGCAATGTCTGTTTTTAAAAAAACTTGGTTTCAACAATATCATATAGGTTTGTTTTATCCATGCGTTGATCAGAATCAACGCAGTCCCATCAATTAAACATATCATACCAGATAAAGGAACGAAAATAAAATGTACGTATCGCCACTGAGCCCCGTCATCACCCGTTAGGTTACTTAACTAACGACAGAGCGGGGGCTGGACTAGCGCAGGTGCAAAACATATACAAAATCTACTAGTATATATATAAATATATATGACAATCGTTACAGGCATGATATAAAGCAACATCACAGAAGCATCACAGAAACTCAGCCAAGCAACACAGAGTGGTGGATAATCCTCGAGCCTCGGGTTTCGCTTGAGCCGCAAATGAGACCCGACGTTCCCTATCATGTGGATAGCCTGTGCAATAAAAACCTAGACCCCTACGAGTGCGGTAAGTTACCCGCCAATCCCAGAAGTGAGGCAACCCCAATCAACAAAGTGAATGGGCCACCCAGCATATCACGGAATCCGGTAACTTGAGCACCCCTCCTTGGATCAAACTATACCTCCTACGAGTGCGGCGAATAGCACGCCAATTCTAGAGTAAGGTCCCTTCCGTCTCAACGCCATGAGATGCAGACCCGGTGCCCCTCTAGAATCCGGCTATTCGTGCACTCCACCGTGGGGTAATCCTAGTACAGAAAAGAAAATAACATGTACAAGGGTGACATTGACCTCAACCCGGTCGTGCCCTAAACAAATAATATACAAGTTGGCAGAGACGGCAGTCCATAAATCGGACGCTCGCCCCACAATATCAAATGTACAAATGAATCTAAACTGTACTACCATTACACCACTAGCTATCCACCATGACGATCCAACCCCAACAGTACAACACAGAACATCAACGTGAATGTCACGTTCGTAAACCCGTCTAAAAGAGAATATAACAATTAGACGAGTTGTACCGCTCTAATGACATTCACGGTCGCAGATAGTAATGCATGTACCGAAAAACACACAATTAAAATTTCAATCGACTAAACTTTTCCAAATTGGCCCCCAAAAGAAAAACCAACACTAAAACAAATCTGGGCCAAAACCAAATATCAAAAAAATCATATTTCCATGAACTAGACCCCGAAAAAAAATTTGGGCACTGTAGCCCAAAAAACACGGCGGTTTAGCGGCAAAATGTGCCATTTTGCTCCGGATCTACGACCGAATTTTGGAGTAAGTGCCTAAAATTTTTTCGTAGCTCTAGTTTTGCCTGCACATAATTTTAATACATCCAGAATTTTTTTTTGAACACATTTAAAAAACGACAGCGGGCACATGAACATGGAACTGTGATCCGGAAAAATTAATCGATCGAGATTTTAACCTTGTGCAAACTAGCTAGTAAGGGTTTATGGGTTGGCTTTGATACTATATTGGGTTATGCCAGTGCCCTGGCCATCAAACCGTGGCCGATTGCGGAACAAAAATTTTATAAACTGGCGCTACCACAATCCCCTATCCGGATCTACCATTAACCCTAAACTAGCAATACAAAAAGGAGAGTTAGATGGTTAAATCGAGTTGATCCATGTCCTTCGGTCTTGAACCATCATCCCAAGCTCCTAGAGGCCTCTTTGATCAAGTTTGATCTCCGGTCGTCCTCCATCGAAGATGATCCACCTGAGAGTCTATGAATCAAGCTCCAACCTCATAACCGAGATAACTAGGATATCTAGTTTGCTAAACTAGATAGCCTAGGAGATATAGAGCGAGATGAAGGATTAGTTTGTCTCTAAACACCCAAGGTTTCTCATCATATGAGACTTGTAGGGTGGAGGTAGAAGAAGATGCCATGAGGATGAGAGAGTGAAGCAAAAAGCAAGTGAAGAAAAATGGCTAAGTGTTGTGAGAGATATTAAGTGAGCAAGCAACTAAAGAAAATATCTCCACCTCAACAAATATCTCACAACACTTGCAAAATATCAAGCATGGCTCAATAGTGTCCATGAGTCACACCCATGAGTCACCAAGTGAGCATGCCATAAATTTAATACCAAAAAAACGACTCATCCCCTCCACCTCATTAACCATTTAATGTAAATGGTTAAAGCTAAATGAGGTGGTATCTTCTAGAAGTATCTTGTAAGAAATTACAAGAATACCCCTCATCCGTATATACATACTCGAATCCGTATTCTGACAAAATACGAATACAATGAGACGAAAATAATCCAACAATATAATACTAGAATCCGACTTAAACCAAAACCACCAGTATTATCCGTCTGAATCATGATACGTGCACAAGTGCACGTATATGATCGAACCCTGCCGTAAAACCATACGGCCTCTACATCGTTTTGACCGAAGCAGAAAAACCCTCTGTGTGGGGCTGTAAAGACTGTCAATACGCTGGCAATGAGTTTAACCACAAGCACGTCAGCGGCACTAGATGTACGTAACGGCTACCCAGGTATCGAGCGAAAGGGAGGCCGATGAGAAAACTCATCCTGAAACCCTACTAAGCCTGACAGTGACACTATCTGTACAGTCCGGTCGTCTATGAGTATCGTATATCGAGTTTAGGTGGGTGGATAAAGTCAGACCCCTAATAACGCGATATTTTGTGTCGGTATGAAACCCATCACCACCTGAGAAACTACTAATCCTACATCAGTAATTCTCGACCACCCCAGCCGAGAATTTCTGGTGATGGCCACCCGTGCACTATGCGATATCAACCCCTAATACCAGGAGAGACGAATCCCCGACGATCCGCTCACTGCCTCCATATGGCTCGGGACTATACCCAACTAAAGCCTGTTTGCATAACTCCTTTGAGCCGTGGTATGGTAGTAATCAAAGCACAGTGGGAACTCATATGAGACAAATGACGATCTCAGGTCGACAGACTAACTTATACACATGTCACCTGGGAACTGCTATCTGATAATAGGTATAATACCAACTAGCATGTTCCCGGCGAGTCCGTCCAGTGTACAAATAACCCAATGAGCACCTGTAACTATCTTAGATGATCAAACTAACACCAATGGCTTATGATACCTGGCCACCGCCCCTCGTCGGGATCTCGATCAGTAGACACCAGTCTACTCTGGAGTATCGATACCCAGTTTCGAAACTCTTACGACTAGGGACATTTAAGGATGTGCTTATAGACCACCCAGCTCCCACGTATATGATCGCCATCATAATGCTGGTAGTCAAGAAAGAATCTTATGGGCTCTATCAACATGTAATAGTGATCTGTAATACCACATAAAGCATGTACATGATGATAAAGACAAACCAGATAGCATACTATCATCTCGAGTAAGACTGTTCTATCCATATATGTCCTCTCTCAATCATCATAATCACGTGTCTGCGATTGCAATAATTGCCTTGATGGCACTATAGCCAACAGATGTTGCGCTATACTCGATTGGCTATAACAGCAAGTCCCTGGCCATGACTGATGTGATTTACTCGTAAGTATTATCAGTAGTTTCTCGAAAGGTTATAGGCCACAAATCGGCATAACTTATCAAGTTACTGGGGTCTGACGATTCCACCCCAGACTCGATATGCGACATATCATACGAAAAGACCGGACTGTACGGTAAGTGTTGCTTATAGGCTTTACAGGAGTTTGGAAAAGTTTGCTTGTTGATCTTCTTTTCGTTCAATATTTGGATAGCCGTTACGTCCAGTTAGTACCGATGACGGTTTGTGTGTATCTGATGTGATCATTATTTACTGCTGGCGTATTGACGAGTCTTTAGAGTCTCACACAGAGGTTTCCTATCTCAAGTGAAACGAAGTGGGGCACATATAGAGATATGTGCGGGATCTTGATTAAATACAAGTATGTGATACCGTATTCTAATCTTGCGATATTTGATATCGGTTAGGTAATATATGATATAACCGAATGATTGAATCAAGTGTTGATTCAATGATTTTATATATGTATATATATTTGATATTGGACGGTTATATATGATATGACCGGATTATTGAATCAAGTGTCGATTTAATAATTTGATATATATATATAC
This sequence comes from Agapanthus africanus, assembly GCA_030015575.1. Taxonomy (NCBI): domain Eukaryota; kingdom Viridiplantae; phylum Streptophyta; class Magnoliopsida; order Asparagales; family Amaryllidaceae; genus Agapanthus; species Agapanthus africanus. The sequence goes on from JASDDO010000018.1 coordinate 435,801,964, forward strand.
ATAAAATAATATCAAGCTCATTTAAGATTTTCTTCTCTTCATTTACATCTATATATTTATGTGATATATATATATAAGTCGATGTCGCACACCCCGCGAGTCCGCGGGGAAGCGGAATACACAAAAGACGATTTTTTCTATTTCAAAGAGGTTTCGCAATATCGACCAAGATAACCTAGGATCTTTATTAAACCATAACTAGCTATGACTAATTACAAGAAGGTTTCTAACTATTATGTAAGAGTTATACCTTTTTGATCAAGTTTTTCTGATCTTCTTCTTTTCTTCTTAGCTCCTTGGTGGCTTGAATCTTCTTCTCCTCTTCTTGGCTTCTAAATAGCTTGAATGGAACTCGATCATCAGTCTCCTCTTTGTTAAAGATGATCCACCCGAGAGCCTATGGTTCAAGCTTCAACCTCATGTGTGAGGTAACTAAGATGTCTAGTTTGCTAGTCTAGACAACTTAGAAGATGTAGAGAGAGATGAATGAAGTATTTTATCTCAAGAACTCTAAGATTCACAACTCATGTGACGATTAGGGTTTGAGGAAGAAGTATGAGAGAAAAATTGGAGAGAGAATGAGCAAATGCAAATGAGCTAAGGTGTGGAGGCCAAAAAAGAATGGCTAAGTCAAAACAATAATCAAGTATGGATTATTTTCCATAGAAAATAAGCAACCGTGCTTGAATAGTAAAGCCAAATGAATAAACAAATGACTTAGCTATGCTTTCATCCATGCCACAAATATCTCCAATTTCCACCTCATTAATCAATTTCTATAAATAGATAAATCTAATAATGAGGTGTCTCCTTCTAGAAGCATGTCTTGTGATATTACAAGAATACCCTCACCGTATATACATACCCGTATTCGTATTCCAAAAAATACGAATACAATGAAATAAGAATAATCTAATAATACAATACTAGAATCCAGCTTAAACCAAAGCTCACTAGTATTATCCGCCCGAACAACATCCGTGTAGCTAGTACACATATATGATCGGAACCCTGTCGTAAAACCATATGGCCTCTACATCGTTTCGCCTGAACCAGGAAAACCCTATGTGTGGGGCTCTAAAGACTCGACAGTACGCTGGCAGTGAGTTTAACCATAAGTCCGTTAGTGGCACTAGTTGTACGTAATGGCTATCCAGGTACATGTCGAAAAGAAGGCCGACGAGAGAACTCATCCGAACCCCTACTGAGCCTGTCCGTGACAATCTCCGTGCAGTCCGGTCTGTTCATCTGAGAGTATCGCATGCAATGTCTAGGGGGATGGAAAATGTCAGACCACTAATAACTAGACAAGTCGTGTTGGTGTGGCTCAAGACCATCTGAGAATCTACTGGTCCAACTACCAGTAATTCTCAATCCGCCTTGGCCAGAGACTTATGGTGTTGACCAACCAATCACAGCGCGACATCAACTCCCTATACCGGGAGAGACGAATCCTCAACAGTCGCTCACTGCCTCCATGTGGCTCAGGACTGTACCCAACTAAAACCTATTTGCATGACTCAGTAGAGCCATGGTAGGGTAGTAATCAAAGCACAGTGGGAACTCACACGAGACAAATGACACCTCAGGTCGATAGACTATCTGCACTAATGTCATCAGAGAACTGCTATCTGACGCTAGGTATAATACCATCTGGCCAGTCCTTGGTGAGTCCGTCCGGTGTACTCACCCCTAATGAGCACTTGTATACAATCTTAGGTGCACCTCACCAATGGCTGCGGGACCAATCCATCGCCCCTCGTCAGGGTCTAGATATGTATACACTAGTCTACTCTGGAGTATCGATACACAGTCTCGATACTCTCACGACTAGGGACACTTTAAGGATGTGCTTATCGACTACCCAGCTCCCATAAGTATGATTGTCATCACAACGCTGGTAGTCAAGCAAGAATCCAACGGGCTTTATCAACATGTATACAAGATATGAAATACTAAGTAAAACACATTATATGTTAAGATAAAGACAAACCAGATAGCATACTATTATATCTAGCAAGATTGTCCTGTACATACATATCCCTAGCATCCTACCTCTAGTTCACACATATCCAACAATCTCTCACTTGCACTAAGTCCTATAATTGGAGTATTAAGTACCCAACGTCTGCACTAGAGCTAGTTGCTGGCGTACCGCATACCTAACATCTCGAACAGTCTCTCGAACTGGACTTGAGGGATGGCCTTGGTGAAGGATTTGCCGTGTTGTCCTTTGTATCTACTCTTCGTACCTCGATTTCCTGGCGATCCACGATCTCTCTGATCAAGTGATACCGCCTCAAGATATGTGTGGATTTCTGATGGGATTGTAGTTTCTTTGCCAAAGCCATGGCTCCGTTGTTATCGCAATATATAAGTATTGGATTAGCAATGGATGGAACCACCTGAAGTTCAGAAACGAACTTTGATTGATAATATTTTCCGATTGTGTAAGTAAATCAAATGATCCCCGGTAACGGCGCCATTTGATTGATTCAAATTCTTGTTGTGTGTTTAAGAAAATGTATAGAATCACAATCAAAGAATTATTTGACCGCAATCAACTACGGTGTCGGATGTAGATCGTTAGCGAGTGCGGATCGTCTACAGGGATTGTGCGATTCGTTTGTATGTTTGATTTGTTTGAATTGAAAAGTTAATAGAAAAGAAAAGAAAACATGATTCAAGATTTTTATCGATGGGTTTCAAGTGTCACTATTCTAATCAAGAATCAAGAAAATGATAAACAATCGAGAATCGAGTTTTGATAGAATTCCAATCACTTTAGGGTTTCAAGATTTGAAGTAAAGCTCGTAGGAATCGAGTAAATTGTAGATGTGATGAAGATTCAAGATTACGGTTTCTTATCTAGTAACAAATTGATGCTAAATCGATGTCGAATTCATCGAGGATCAAGGATCTTGCGAGGAATTAGGATTCCTCATCCTATCCTTTGTCCTTTCGATGAATAACATTCACTAGATGGTTTCTTGAAGGTCGAATGATCAATTGTCGATCTCTAGATCATGCGAAAGGAATCAAGAACACATTCGCATCGATCTAGATCATTGATCAATCGATTTTCAAGAATTTACAATTGTTTTAAGACTTAAGAAAACGTTTAACAATTCATCAACATCATCATTTTACAATTGTTTCGATTCCTCCACGAGCGGAGTTTTATTCAAGCATCATCACAAAGTACATATTCAAGAATCTAAATGAATCATAATGCTTGAATTGAAATGTAAACAAGTTAAAGAATCTTCACCTTTATTACAACAACAAGTAGTTACAACTCTCGAGATTTACAAGAGGTAGGAACTTCGCTCGTTGAATCTTGCATCGCTCGGCTTCTTGAGTCTTGGATCGCTTCGATCTCGTGCTCCGTTGAATACCGGTTTTGCTTCTAAAGGTTGCTTGAAGACTTGCTTTGCTTGATCTCCATGGATCTTGAATTGGGTATTTCTAGATTGGATTAAGGTTAGGGTTTTGAGGTGGAAAGAATGTGGGTAGATGAAGAACTAGGGTTTCTAATCAACAACTAACCCACAAAATTGATTTCTAATCTGAGATGGGATCTAGATGAGAGATCTAAGTGAGCCTAGGGGTCTATTTATAGGTTTCCCAAACCCTCGGTCTAGGTTTTGAATTTTCAATTCCCTCCAAAAGTTTGTTGTAAGTTAGTTAGGAGCTTAGCTTAGGCTTTAAGCTAGGAATGTTTAGCTTAGAAACCCGAGTTTGCTGAACTGGCAGAAGCTTCTGGGGTCTTCTGGAAAATGTAGTGGCTTGAAGAGCTTCTGGAAGTGAGGTGGAAATTATGAAGCCAAATTGGGGTAGTGACGTGGCAAGGCCGCCGCGGAACCGTGGCTCAAGGCCGCTCCGGCCGCGGTTCCGCGGCCGTATGGAAGCTTTGGAGCTTCATGCTTCTTCTGTTGGTTTCTGATGTCTTTGTATGCATTTCCTGCTATGTTGAATCTCTGAATTCTTTTTAGATCAATACCAGATTCAAAATCCTTGAGTTGGCGTATTCTTTAGCAGTCTTTGTTTTGACCATTCTTCTGGATTTTCTTGCACAAACTTCGGAACACAAGTTGCGATATATAGGAATGATGCCATGCTATGAAATGCAGTCAATTTCCTTCATAGTGCCGGTTTTAGAGTTTAACACATGCAATCTGATATTTAACGACTGTTTTGCTAATATGTGCTATATGAATGCCGAACACTTCTAGATGAGTGCAAATGATAGGGAAATTGCCGGTTAAAAGATGCAGTATTTTCGACTGATCAAACTTCCTCGTCCAGATTGCCTCTTTTGCGGCATCACAAGCAGCGATGTACTCAGCCTCCATCGTCGAGTCTGCTACGGTGTCCTGTTTGGAACACTTCCAACAGACTGCCCTTCCGTTGAGGGTAAACACATAACCCGAGACAGATTTATAGTAATCCTTATCACTTTGGAAGCCAGAGTCGGTAAAAGCCTCAATCTTGAGGTCCTCATTACCGTACACTAAGAACATCTTCTTAGTCCTTTTAAGGTATTTAAGAATGTTCTTTACCTCTATCCAATATTTCTCACCTGGGTTGGACTGATACCTGCTTACCACGCTAAGTGCATAAGCTACATCTGGTCTGGTACATAATATCGCATACATTATTGACCCTACCGCCGAAGCGTAGGGTACTATGCTCATGCGAGCTCTCTCCTCATCAGTCTCGGAAGACATCTCTTTGGAGAGGGTGATTCCGTAACAAGCGGGTAAATTACCACGCTTAGAATCTTCCATGCTAAATCTCTTTAGTATGGTGTCAATATACCTCGACTGTGAAAGTCCCAATATTCTTTTAGATCTATCACGATAGATCTTAATCCCCAGAATGTACGAGGCATCACCTAGGTCTTTCATAGAGAACTTCTGTGACAAGAACAGCTTAGCCGATTATAGCATAGGAATGTCATTTCCTATCAGGAGAATGTCATCAATGTATAAAACGAGGAATACGACAGTTCTCTCTACAATCTTTTTATAAATATAAGGTTCATCTACATTTTTGATAAAATCAAATTCTTTGACCGTCTAATCAAAGCAGATGTTCCAACTCCGCGATATCTGCTTTAATTCATAAATGGATTTGAGCAACTTGCATACCTTTCCGCTGCTCCCACTGTCTACGAAACCCTCTGGTTGATCCATATAAACACACTCTTCTAAACTTCCATTTAGAAAAGCGGTTTTAACATCCATCTGCCGGATGTCATAGTCATGGAAGGCAACAATGACATGTAAGATCCGAATGGATTTAAGCATAGTCACTGGTGAAAAAGTTTCGTCATATTCCAATCCTGGTCTTTGACGAAAACCTTTAGCAACAAGTCTAGCTTTGTAGGTTTCTACCTGACCATCTACACCAATCTTCTTTTTGAAGATCCATTTGCATCCTACGGGTTTTACCCCAGTAGGAGCAAAATCCAAAGTCCAAACTTGGTTTGTGTACATAGATTCCATCTCGGATCGCATAGCATCCAGCCACTTCATCAAGTCTTTACTCGTGATGGCTTACTAAAAACTAGTCGGCTCATCATCGTCGATGATGCAATCCTCTTGATCCCCATCTACGAGAAAATCGTACTATCTCTCGGGCGAATGAGACCGCCTACTAGATCTACGGAGTGGCATAGGTACATCCGATTCCATTGAAATCTCAGGTTCTACTGAGTTTTCAGTAATACTTTGTGGTTCTGGAATTTCTTCCAGCTCTACTGCGCTCCCAATTATCTCTTTTTTGAGAAATTGAGTTTCCATAAATCGGGCATGATGAGAAACAAAGATCTTTTGTTCCTCAGCGTAATAGAAATAATACCCCCTAGAATTCTTGGGATATCCCACAAACTTACACAATACTGAATGTGCCTCGAGTTTGTCCGGATGAACCTTTTTGACAAAGGCAGGACAACCCCATATCTTCATATACTTAAGAGAGGGTTTCTTCCCACTCCACATTTCATATGGAGTGGTAGGCACAGACTTAGTTGGAACTTTATTCAATAGGTATGCAGCAGCTTCCAGTGCATAACCCCAAAAGGAAGGCGGCAACACAGTATTACTCATCATGGAACGCACCATATCAAGTAAGATGTAATTCCGTCTTTCTGATACACCGTTGTGTTATGGTGTGTATGGAGGAGTAAGCTGAGAGGGAATTCCATTCTCTTTTAGAAATTACAGGAACTCGACACTTAAGTATTCATCATCCCGATCGGATCGGAGCATTTTGATACTTTTGCCGGTTGCTTTTCCACTCCATTCTTATACTCTTGGAATTTCTCAAAGGTCTCGAATTTATGTTTCATTAAGAATACATGTCCATACCTTGAGAAATCATCTATGAAAGTAATGAAATAGGAATAGCTACTTCTTTCATGCGTAGACATTGGCCCACACACGTCGCTGTGTATGAGTCCTAGGAGCCCAGTAGCTCTTTCTCCGTGTCCAGTAATGGAGTTTTTGTCATCTTTACTCTGATACTTGATTGACAAGTTGCATATGATTGATACTCAAACGAATCTAAGTATCCTTCTTTATGTAACTTAGTCAGCCGTGTTTCATTGATATGATCAAGTCTACAATGCCATAAGAAAGTTTGGTTTGATTCTGAAGATTTTCTTTTTAGTGTGTTTTGGATGTTGAAAACTTGATGTTGATTGAGAATGTATATTCCAGTGTACCCGACCCAACCATTTCATGATTTAGGTGAATATTTATAATATTGCTTATAAGTGCAAAATTATATCCTTCATTAGATAACAAAGATACAGATATAATATTGTACACCATACTGGGTACACAAAAACAGTTACGCAATAACAAAATATGTCCACTCGGCAATCGTAGGTGATATTCTCCTACTGCAATAACATCCACATTGGATCCGTTGCCAACCCTATGGGTCATATCACATTTCCTCAAAACTCTACGGCTTCTCAGCCCTGCAATGAATTACAGATGTGAGATTCTGATCCGGTATCCAATACCCAGGAAGTAGAGTTTATAGAGAAACAATTTTCATGAACACATTTGAAGTCGATGCCGCAACTTGCTTTGTGTCCTGATTCTTGGCTTTTAGGGTCCGGCAGTCCTTCTTCTAATGTCCCTTTTTCCGACAATAGAAGAATCTTCCTTTGTGGCTGCCCCCTTATCTTTTCCTTTTCCTTTCCCTGCACCTTCTGCACACCTCCCCTCAGTTTGGTTAAGACCTTCTTCTTCTTCCTATTGGCCTTAGCCTTAGATTTAGCAGAAGAAGATTCCCCAATAAACAGAGCGGGTGTTTTCTTGGTTTTCTTCAAGGTGCCCTTTACCATCCACAACATGTTGAGGAGCTCAGGAAGTGAAACTTCCATATTCTGCATATTGAAATTCAATATGAACTGGGCATAGGTGGAGGGAAGGGACTGTAGGATTAAGTCGATATACAACTCATTTTCTAACGTAGTTCCCAGGTCCGTGAGATCTTCTATGAGAGAATCATCTTTAGGACGTGGTCCCCAACAGATGATCCGATAGCCAACTTCACTTGAAATAATTTTTCGAGATCTCATATCTTGCGATACGATAGTGCTCTTCATATAAGTCTTTGGTATGGAGGAAGATGGAAGCAAGGTCCATCTTCTCGTGCCGCCTCTGATATTCATTATCCATGGAGGCCAGCACGAGACACTTGGCTTTCGCGCAATTAAGATCCCAGGTCTTACGGACCTCAATGTCCGCGACCGAGGATTCTGGACCGGGAACAGGGGAGCTTTCGCCGTAAGGACGTATGCGACCTTATCATATGTAAGGGCCATATGGACATTCCTTAGCCAGTCTTTATAATTTGGCCCAGCGAGTTTATTTATATCTAGTATTACCTTAAGTCCCGTCATGGTCGCTGCAATTAGGAAAGAGAGAAAAGAAACACTCAGTATATGTTCTTGTAAGTTTAGATTGGTTATTAGTTTATCTAAATAGAATGGCTCCCACTGTTTCCTCGAATTCTTTTTCAAACCCTAAAAGAAGAATTAGCCAGAATTAATCACACCTCACAATTCTTGCTTAATCTTTCGGCCAGGCTAGTGTCGGTATTTCAAGGGAGGTTTTCCAATGCTTTCGCGAATTTCCTTAATTACATAATCTCTTTTCCCTGAAGGTGTAGCACCGCTAACACCGTTCTAAGCACCTACTTGGTTTATATAATTGATTGTTAAGTGAAAAATTCTCCCGAAGAGTAGCGGATACTCACAGCAGGATCAGGACCCAACTATCATTGTGTGATGATTTTGAAGGAAGCCTGCCAAAAACACCACACTTCAGAAGGTATGCAGCACTAGCAAGTTTCCATTATATTTGAAACTCCCGATGTGATTTTTGCCCCGAGCACTTATAATCTTGACAAAGGTCAAAATATCATAAGTCGCAAGTCAAGTTCAACCCGTCATTGTCCAGATTAATCTAGACCCATTCGTACAAGCCCATTGACGAAGGCCAAAACAGTTGAACGCCTGTCCTAAATTAATGCATCTATCTATGTTACAGATAAGCACCCACTAGCTACCAAACACTATGTCTTGGCGAAGGTCAAAACACATAACATGAATACTAGTAGATATCTATCTGAAATGACGGAGAGCTATGGCTGGTTTTGACGAAAACAGTTAACGTAATGAACTTGATATAGTCGAAGGAACCGGATAGCTTTTGAAAAGGAGTGGTTTAAGCTCTGCTTTTAAAATGCTGTTTGAAGAAAACCGAGTGGTTTTGTAATTGCTCCAACGACATCAGATTTTAGGTTTATTTCCTTGCATTAATCAATATTAATGCGGTCCCATCAATTAAGCTTATCATTGCAGAAAAAGAAACGAAAATAGAACAAACTCTTATGCCATCCGCATTCGCCACGGGGCCCCGTCATACACCGTTAGGTTACTTTATTAACGGTAGAGCGGGGGCTGGACTAGCGCGGATGCAAAACCTAAGCAACGTTTATATATATATATATTGCCATTCGTCTCACGTAAGAATAAGCATTCCAAATCACAGAATCACAGATGAATATATTAGATATACTAGGATTTCCGTGTTTCATTTTAGCCTATAATGAAAAATGGATTTCACGGTCGTGATGAATAGCCAAAACCCCACCGTAGACCCCTACGGGTGCGGCAAACAACCCGCCAAATTTCCGAAGTGAAGTAACCTCCCTCAATAAAATGAGTAGGCCACTCGGCACTTCAAGAACCCGGTAGTCTGTACACCCCACCTTGGGTCTATCCTAGGTGCAAGAAACAGTAAATGAAATAATACAACGGTGGCTACAACCTCAATCCGGATGTGCCCCACAAAAATAATATTACATCAATTTACAAATTTACATGAATGAAAAAAAGAAAACACTCTTCTCACATCCCCCGGCTATTCATTCACAACGATCTAATACTCCATATACATAAACCATCATCAAATCACAGAAATGTGTAACCCCCACTAATCGACATGTAGCAATTAGCAGACGTTTAGCAATACATACACTAACATAGAAACCCCAGATTAACCAAGTAACTTAGAATTTCGATCGAAAATATTTTCCGTGTCTACTCAAGTACAAACCAGTACACAAACAATTCTGGGTAGAAACCAAATATGCAAGAAACCATATTTCCAAGATTAAGGCCCACAGGGAAAAATTGGATCGGATCGGACTTGCCTCGGCCGCGGATTCGCGGCTAAACAGTTAGTTTGGCCGCGGTTCCGTGGTGTTCTTAGGCGATTACCAGCTCCAATTTTTTCTGTGTTCTTATAAAAGCCTGTATGTATTTTTAAGGCCACTGAAATAATATTTTGATCGGTTTTGAAAATCGACAGCAAAAATGACTTGAAAATTTGATTTCGGGTAATTTTTACGACGATCGAAGTTCTAACTACTTGCTAACTAGATAGTTAAGGTTTAAGTGGCTCTGATACCAGTGTAAGTCGATGTCGCACACCCCGCGAGTCCGCGGGAAGGCGGAATACACAAAAAACGATTTTTTCTACTTCAAAGAGGCTTCGCAATATCAACAAAGACAACCCAGGATCTTTATTAAACCATAACTAGCTATGACTAACTACAAGAAGGTTTCTAACTACTATGTAAGAGTTATATCTTCTTGATCAAGTCCTTCGGGTCTTCTTCTTTTCTTCTTAGCTCTTTGGTGGCTTGAAACTTCTTCTCCTCTTCTTGGTTTCTAGATAGCTTGAATGGAACTCGATCGTCGGTCTCCTTTTTATCGAAGATGATCCACCCGAGAGCCTATGGTTCAAACTTCAATCTCAAGTGTGAGGTAACTATGATGTCTGGTTTGCTAGTCTAGACAACTTAGAAGATGTAGAGAGAGATGAATGGAGTATTTTATCTCAAAAACCATAGGATTCGTAACTCATGTGAGGGTTAGGGTTTGAGAAAGAAGGAGGAGAGAAAAATTGGAGAGAGAATGAGAAAGTGCAAATGAGGTAAGGTGTGGAGGCCAAAAAAGAATGGCTAAGTCAAAACAATAATCAAGTATGGATTATTTTTCATAGAAAATAAGCAACCGTGCTTGAATAGTAAAGCCAAATGAATAAACAAATGACTTAGCCATGTTTTCATCCACGCCACAAATATCTCCAATTTCCACCTCATTAATCAATTTCTAAAAATAGATAAATCTAATAATGAGGTGTCTCCTTCTAGAAACATGTCTTGTGAAATTACAAAAATACCCTCACCGTATATACATACCTATATTTGTATTCCGAAAAATATGAATACAATGAGATAAGAATAATCCAATAATATAATACTAGAATCCGACTTAAACTAAAGCCCACTAGTATTATCCGTCCGAACAACATCCGTGTAGCCAGTACACGTATATGATTGAAACCCTGCCGTAAAACCATACGGCCTCTACATTGTTCCCCTCCGAATAGGCGGCGCGACGGACGTCTTGCCTGAAATTCGGGGCAGATGCTAATTGGTGCTATACGTCTACCTCTCCGAAGATGCCAAGTTGATTTATGACACCATGTATCGAAGGTTTAAACGGATGCATCCGATGTAGCAGACTTCATCGGATTCCCCCTCGCTTGAGGGGTTTTTAATTGTGGGGACGCTCTTCCCTGCAGGCGCAAGCCCTTGCAGTTAATTACGCTACCGCATTGCGGTAACAACTTTCTCCTTCTCCAGATGATCACTTCGTGTCGTGTGTGTTTGTTTTGTGTTTGGTTGCCCGTGGATTGTATACGGAGACTGAGTTATGTCGTCGCCCGTAGGGCGTGGACTGGTCCAAATCCGTATCTTTCTTAGATTTGGGTTTGGGGGTTGTGTTTAAGGATACGTTAGCCTCATTTGAGACTAAGGTCAACTTAAACGTTTGTTAAGGATACGTTAGTCTAGTTTTTTAGACTAAGATCAACTTAACGGGATCGTTTAGATCCAACAAGAGAGCAATTAAGAGGGAGAGCCCTGTTGTTTAGTTTAGTGACATTACGGTCAATAGGTAGTTTAAGGACATTGCGGTCCAATGTTAGTTTTAAGACGTTGCGGTCAAGGTTAAGGACATCATAGTCCGAGGATTTAAGGACTCCATAGTCCGGTGTTAGTTTTAAGACATCCCTGTCAAGGTTAAGGACGTCATAGTCCGTTGTTAGTTTTAAGACATCCCGGTCAAGGTTAAGGACATCATAGTCCGAGGATTTAAGGACTCCACAGTCCGGCGTTAGTTTTAAGACATCTCGGTCAAGGTTAAGGACATCATAGTCCGTTGTTAGTTTTAAGACATCACGGTCAAGGTTAAGGACATCATAGTCCGAGGATTTAAGGACTCCACAGTCCGGCGTTAGTTTTAAGACATCCCGGTCAAGGTTAAGAACATCATAGTCCATGAGTTTAAGGACCCCACAGTCCGTATCAATGTGTGGTCATCGGGACCCGTCACCTCTTTGAAGACGTTGAGGAATTACAACGCCAAGTATCAAAGGAGTGAAGAGATGTACCCTTGAACCAAGGTAGATTAAATAATCTTTGGCCCAATTTGGAACTAAGACCAATTAATTATATTATGAGCCCATTAGCTCAGTTGAGTTTGAATTGAGGACTTATGGCCTTCTTGGGCTAAGTCCAATCATGTTTAGAATGTTGGCCCTCTGTTGGTTCATTGAAGGAGAGGCTTTGCCTCTAGAAACTTAGCCAATTAGGCTAAAACTAGTGTTAAACACTAAAGACCAACAGTTTTGAACACTGGGAATAAGATTGGCAAGTTAGTGTTAAATACTAAAGATAATCAGTGTTAAACACTAGCAACAGGGCTTTCAAATTAGTGTTAAACACTAAAGCAAATCAGTGTTAAACACTGGCAACAGAGATTTCACATTAGTGTTAATCAGTGTTAAACACTGGTAACAGAGATTTTAATTTAGTGTTAAACACTAAGAAAATTAGTGTTAAACACTGCTAACAGAGATTTAATTTAGTGTTAAACACTAAGAAAATTAGTGTTAAACACTAAGGCAAATCAATGTTAAACACTGGATACAGAGGTTTCAATTTAGTGTTAAACACTAAGGCAAGAGGGGTCACGTGGTAGCACATGAGAGCGCCCTCCTTCTCTTTATTTTATTCTGCAGATCAGTGTTTAACACTTTTAATTCTGACGGTCATCACGTGTGAGCACGTGATGGAGGCCCACGCTCTGGTCTGTTAGAATGCTCATTAGGGGTCACGTGGTGACATGTGAGGGCGTCCTAGAGCTCTTTTCTGTTTCTTTTGCCTTTTTCTCTGTGTGCTTCAGGGGTCACGTGGGGCACGTGAGGCGTTGCCTCAAAGCTCATTTCTGTGGATCTTTACAGGGGTCACGTGGTAGCACGTGACTCTGGTTCTTTGCATGTTTTAAAGATCTGTTCATCTTTTGAGAATTAAATTCTTCATAGGGTTAAACCCTAGCAATAAACTTTAGAGGAATTAAATTCCTGTTTTGTTCTGAAGAATTATATTCTTAGATAGGGTAAAACCCTAATTTCTTTTCTGTAGGAATTAAATTCCCCATACATATAAAGAATTAAATTCTGGCATAGGGTGAAACCCTAGTTTCTTTTTTAAGGGAATTAAATTCCTGTGAGTTTGAGAGAATTAAGTTCTCAATTAGGGTTAAACCCTAGTTCTGTCCATTCTGAAGGAATTAAATTCCTAGGGTTAAACCCTAATTTTATCTTAAAGGAATTGAATTCCAATCATTCTGTGAGAATTAAATTCTCAAAGCTCAATTCCTCCTCTATGTTTTAGATCTGCATGGCAGGATCTCAACCCAATGAGAATTAAATTCTCAATTCATGGGGAGATGTGCACTTTGCAGATTCTCAACCAGAGAAAGAACTAAGTTCTTTTCTTTTTATAAGAGTTAAACTCTTTTGAGAATTAAATTCTCTTTTGAAGCCTCTCTTTTCTTACCTAGGGTTTTTCTTTTGCAGAGAATCAAATTCTTCCTTCTGAATTTTCAAGATTCCAAGGCTCTATATCTCTCTCTCTCTCTATGTGTGTGTACATCTCTTTTCTTTGGGCTCCTATTTATAGGAGAAGGAAAAGAATCAATCTGTTTGGTAAATCTCTCATTGAAAGATTTGATTTGTTCATTGAGAGATTTGATTTATCTTTATCATTAATCTGGGCTTTTAGATTATTAGGTGAATTTTATTCACCATTGGATTTTAAATCCAAAGATATCTCTTTATTATTTCGGTTAGATTTAGGGGAAAATCTTTCCAAGTCTAAGATTTTTCTATAAATTGGTGATATTTAATCACCTTTAGATTTTTAATCCAACGGTTTCAAATAATTCTTCTCCATTTTGGAAAGATTTGAAGGATCTTTCATCAGAATTTAATTCTGTCAAAGAATAAGGCTTCTGAAGTTGGTCACGTGTGGCCACGTGACCATTGGTCACGTGTTAGCACGTGACCCTTGGTATGGGCTTCTCTTCTTTTGTGCTTTGTTCTCTTGCCGCTGCTTAACCATCACGTGTCAACACATGACCGCTGGTCACGCGTGAGCACGTGATGCCTCTTCTGAAGCTTCTTCCTAACTTTTAATTAGAGAACAAATATGCTCTGTGTTGCTGCTTAACCATCACGTGCCAACACGTGACCACTGGTCACGTGTGAGCACGTGATGCCTCTTCTGAATCTTTTCCTGATTTTTAATTAGAGAACAAATATGCTCTGTTCCACTGCTTAACCATCACGTGCCAACACGTGACCACTGGTCACGTGTGAGCACGTGATGCTTCTTCTGAATCTTTTCCTGATTTTTAATTAGGGAACAAATGCCCCCACAACGTTGCTCCCACGTGTCTGCACGTGAGTGCGACGCTGTCACTTTTGTGACCGTTGGATCTGCCTTGGGAGTAGGGTAGATGAAACGTTTTCCATCCCATCCTATAAATGCAGGGGTCTCTTCAGAAGCGCCTCCACTCTTCATCTTCCTCTTTTGAGAACTTTCTTGTTTTTTGAGAATTTAATTCTCCTTTTCCAGAGCTTAGTTCTCTGCTTCGAACTTTTTCCAGAGTTTAACTCTGTTCCAAAAAGACCCTTCCTTTCAGGTAATGATGTTGGACGATCGAAGAACCTTCATTTAAAAAAAATCTCTCTGGATTTTAAATCCATATCAAGGGTTTCACCCTTTTAACATGAATCCATTTTTTTCTTCAAGTTCTTCAACAAGAACAGAAAACCATCTAATCTTCAAACTGTAGATTTCTTAGGGTTTTTTCTAATCTTTTAGGGAGATGATACTGTCGGTTGTTTTCCATGGAATTTAATTCCATCCCAAGGAGCTCTGGCTCTGGAACAAAATTTTCTGGGAATTTAATTCCCTTTTTCAAAAAGGAATTTAATTCCTATGAAGAACTAAGTTGTTCTCATAGGGACTTCATGGGTTTTCTTTGCCCTGAGTTGTCTCCTGCACATCTAAGTTCACAATGTTGCTCTCTGGGAATTTAATTCTCTTGATTCTGTTTGATTTATCACAGAGCCCAAGATAGATTTGTCTTTTAAGGGGATGTGTAGGGTCACTTGAAACCCACTGCCTATTTAATGAGGATATCCCCTTTGTCTTATTATAATTGCTTGGCCTCATTATTAACGAGCCGTCAACCTGATTCTGTGGGGCCCATGTGTTTTGTAGCCAACGGTCCCATAAAAAGAGTCTGTTGTCGCTTTCTTCAACTGTTTTCATATATATATTTATGCTCATATATATATATATATATATATATATTGCTGGCTTCTCTTTTAACAGTTTTCTTTTACTTTATTTCAGGTGCAATGGCTTCTGTTCCGTGCTTTCCCTTCACTCGTTCAGAGGCCGCTTTTCCTCAATCACGATCCGACGAGGAAGCGATAGCGATGATCCGGGCTCATGATCCGAACTGCACCCGCTTACTTCTATGGGGAACTTGGTACAGCCATATCATCCAGGGTCGCCGGAGTTTCCTCTGTGAAGTGCCGACAGAGCCCACTTTCCTGTTCTTGCCGATGGACCCCCCGAGGACGGTTTTCGCTGTGGAGATGCCAAACTGGACTTCAACAGGACGACTCGAGCCTTCGACAACCGGTATTCCAAACCATCCGATCCCATCTATAGATATCCTGGGACGACGTATTTGCCAGGGTGAGGCCCACTCATGGGGACAGATTTATAAGATAGGGCTCACTCCTCGACACCTCACGGGCTACCTCCTATGGGCTCGCTATATCCTTGCTACCCATCGTGCGCGGCTGCAGAAGGTCGGACTCTACCAGGCGATATATGCGTCGCTTTTCCACTACCAATCTCCGCATGTCTGGTGGGTTAAAGCGTTTTTGAACCAGTGGAACCTTCCTACCAACACTTTTCTTCTGGGGGACCGAGAGGTTTCGATCTCTTTGGGGGAATTTCATGAGATCTCAGGGCTGCCAATTCGAGGGACACTTTATGAGGAGTTGCTGCCTTCTGATGAACACGTCTTTGAACCCGAGCCCGCACCGCTTGACGGCTTGTCTGCTAAGAACGCCGTCCGCCACAAGCGTCCCAGTTTGATTAAGGCGCTAGGTATCTTTGACCGACTGTTCACCGAATCTGAGGAGCATGGCGTTACTTTTAAGAGCTTCATTGCCTGCTTCCTTCGCGAGGACGTCCTGTCGAAGACAGCTCCGAAGTTCGCAAACATCAAAGACCCCTTTGGGTTTGGCCCGAAGAAGCTGCCGACTAATGAATCGGATCTACCGCAGTACTACATCCCCATAATGTCGCCGATGTCTTTCGAATCCATTGCTGCTCCCGGCATGGATGAGGAGCCGTTCTTCATGGGGTTTATCAGCGTCTGGCTCAGCTGGTTTGTCATCCCTATGCATCGCCGCTTTATGAGAGTTTCGGTCATCTATCCGGCTCACCGTATAGCTGAGGGGAAGCGGCTGGCCATTGGCATCCCGGCATTGGCGCATCTCTATCACGGGTTGGACGCTGCAGCTAATACTTCCACCCCTGGCATAGATGTGGTAAACTTTTCGCTTCACTACTTTACGTCTTGGATCGAAATGCACGTCTTGGGTGCTTTCGCTATGCATCAAAGGCACGTATTCTACGATGCCTATACCTTCCCGCGGGTTATGCGATTGGTGGATGCTTCTGCCGCTGACCCGACTCAATTCGGGGCTATTCGGGCGTTGATCTCTCCTTATGCTATTGCTGGCGGGTTGGTATTTAATGATCGGGTCTTATCTTCTTCCGCGGGTTCAGCCCAGCCGCTTTGGGACCGGTCAATAGATAACGCGCCCTCTTTGAAGCCCTAAGAGGCCGCGCGCTTACACGCAATCAGACCGGGTTACCTGGTATTCCATCAGGATAGCGCGGCCCTCTTCATGCGGTACAATCCGCATCGCTTTGCCCGGCAGTTTGGCTACGATCAGGGCATCCCGTTTGAAGCTTTCATAGTCGCGCCGGTTCCTTCGCTCGAGGCCGTTCGAGATGCCGCCCATCATTTTGTGAGGCTGAACACCGGTTCCCAGTTCATGATCCCCGATGGTGGTTACATGCCCCGATGCGTAGGGTCGTTCACGGGCTGGTATCTCCATCGGGTCAACCCAATTATTATTGAAGAGAGAAGGGTACTTCTTGGCCATGGTGCCCCTACTTAGGTTCCGGCCACAGGAGCTATGCTGCGACCGCGCGCCTCGGTCCGCTTTCCTCTGAGGGATACCGGTATTGCGCTTATTCCGGGAGAGTCGGGAGTAGACTTCACTCCTACTGTTGGTATGCCCTTGGGTACCCGGTCGCGGGCTAATCGGGCTCCGGTGGCGGCACCACCACCCATGGCGTCGACAATGGCCGTGTCATCTTCAGTTGTGGAGCCAAGCGAGGGTGATAGGGATGAGGGTGTTGAAGGTGACGTGGGCCGGTGCCGCACTAAGGCTCCACGGGGGAAGAAACGGTCGTCTTCGGCGGCCGGTTCTGGATCTAAGAGGTGGAGGAGGGTGGCCATCAACTTACTTGATTCTTTAGCGGAGTCTGAGCCTATACTTCCAAATGAACCGTTGGTCGTGCAAGAGTCGGACGCTGGTCTCCTTTTCCCGGGTTCGGCTGCCGAGGAAGCCGCGCAATTGGCTGAGGCCATACGGCGTTCTAAAGATGAGTCTCAGAACGTAAGGGTTCCCAAGAAAGCTTATCCTGCCGTGATCTTTTACAAAGACCCCTCATGGATCCGGCGACGGTTTATCGGCCCTTTGGAGGAGTGGGGTGAAAGGGCGCTGAAGCAGGCCGCTTCGGAAGATGCTGCGGATGCGCTTTCCTTATGGACTGGCGGCCACGAGTCCACCCTCGAACCCCGGCGAGCGCGCCTCCTCGAGAAGGAGCATCGGCTTGAAGAAGCCATATTGAAGGCTTCCCTGCGCATTGGTATGTTTTTTTTTTATTTCATTGCAGTTTTTCCGATTGTTTATGCTCGTATATATGTATTCTGATTCGTGTGTGGATTGTGCAGAGTCCTCGGCGATGGGGGAGATCCCTACGGGCTTGTTGCAGCTAAAGCCCGTTGACGTTCCCGATGTAGCCTTGCTCGATGTAGAGGGGGCTGACGAGGCTGTTCCTCTTTCCATAGAGCCTCCAGTGGCGGTTTCTGATCACGGAGTGCTTGCTCCTTTGGTAGAGGCTCCTTTGGGGGTTGCCGTCCCAACGACTCTTCTTGCGGGCGGCCTAGAGGCTGGAGGAGAGGTAGTCGGGACTACCTTCCCCTTGCTGGAGCCGAAGATCACGGCGGAGGCCGTTGAAGCCGCCATCCCCTCGACTCAGAATGGGCGGAGTGTTGAAGGTAACCTTCTACATTTTAAATTAGCAATCTTTTTGTTGTTTAAAATCTTTTGTTTTCCCAGAATTGCGCGGGCTGGCGGCCTCTATCGCTGATTTGTCTCCTCGGCAATCGTTTCAGCGTCTATTGGAAATGGCAGTTCCGCAGGCGATCTCCCCTCAGCGCATCGTCCTTTCCTCTGGGCAAGGTTAGCGTCGTTCGCCATTTTTTTTATTATAACATTATTGCTATTCTGCGAAATAACATGGATGTCTCTTACAGTTTTGGAGGTCGATGACGAAGTCGAGGTCGTTGAAGGGCTAGGGGAACCTTCGGCTCCTACTTGCATGACCGTAGGTAAGTGACATTTCAATCTAGTCCCACTTGTTTTTTTGCTTAAGAGTTTTACTGACATTTTCCAAATCCGAACAGCCCTGCCAGCCCCCATAGCGCTGGAATCGCGTATCGCTATGCCGCCCGGCCCCTATGCTTTGCGAGCTTCAGAATGCTTGCCCAGTTAAGCCTTGTCTCCTTGTCGTCTTTGATCGAGGAGCTTCGGGCTGGCAGCGCAACCACGGCTGAAGCATTTGCCGCCGAAGCTAACGGTTCTCTTCCTTTTCTTGCCACCTACCATAGCGAAGAGGTGGTGCGAGTTTGGGTGGAGTTCTGTCGGCGGGTGGAGGCTTGCTTGCACGCTCTTGAGTGTTCCCGCCTTTTCTCGGAGGCCATGGCTGCAAAGGCGGACTTGCGGGGGCTGATAGCACGGTGCGCGACAAATATGGTATCATGCGAGAAGAGGCTCGGCCGCAAATTCTCGGAAAGGGAGCTGGCCTCTAAGGCATTGAGCGAGCTTCAAACCAGCCTCACAGCCAAAGCCAATAAAGCGTATGAACTCTGGCGGGTGTTTCAAGAGTCTATCAAAGAGGTGGTGGCTCTTGATAAAGCTGTCATGTTCACTCGCGAAAGGGTCGAGGCTCACAAGGCCACTGAGAAAGAGCTCGAAGGCCGGCTCGCCTCGTATCAGGCCCAACAGGCTCAGGCGGAGACCCGTCTTCTGGCGATCCTGAATCATGAAGCCGTGGCCCAGCAAAAGCAGGATGAGCTAGCAAAATTGCTAAATCGCTCGCCGGCTTAAAAACTTGTATCTTTTTTTTGTGTACATACTCCTGAATGAGAGTATTTTCTTTTTGTTCTTTCATGAATTGTACTTTGTATCCATTTTGGTTTATGAATAAAGACATATTTTCCTTCTCAATGGTGTGTCTCCTTTTTATTGAATGTGTTCTGCGGACAATTTATCTTGGTCTTTTTGCATGGCAGCGATGGCTTAGGATTCAGGGTTAAGATCTGCCTCCTAAGACTTTTGAGCTTTATGAGCTGTGAGGGTCTCATAAAGCGTTTTTCTCCCTACAGGTCGAGAGGATCCCGTAGGTGTAAGTTCTTCTTAAGAATCGTGAGGATTCTTAAGCGGGTTTTCCCTTGAGAGTCGTAAGGATCTCACAAGAAAGTTTTCTTCCTTACCGGTCGTGGGGACCCGCAAGTGCTAGGTGCGGTCGCCCTTATCCGTATTTCACGGGATCAGGGGTTGCTTTGGGATGTTTTCCCGGGTACCGTAGTTTAAAGACGTCGCGGTTAAGGTTAAGGACCTCATAGTCCGTGGGTTTAAGGACTCCACAGTCCAAGGTTAGTTTTAAGACATCACGGTCAAGGTTAAGGACATCATAGTCCGTGGATTAAGGAATCCACAGTCCGACGTTAGTTTTAAGACATCCCGGTCAAGGTTAAGGACGTCATAGTCCGTGGATTTAAGGACTCCACAGTCCGGTGTTAGTTTTAAAACATCACGGTCAAGGTTAAGGACATCATAGTCCGTGGATTTTAAGGACTCCACAGTCCAATGTTTGGTTACCGGGACCCGTCACCTCTTTGAAGACGTTGAGGAATTACAACGACGAATATCAAAGGAGTGAAGATATGTACCCTTGAACCAAGGTAAATTCAGTCTAGAATCATGGTGGTTGATCGTTAGTTTTAAGACATTACGGTCGAGGTTAAGGACATCATAGTCCGTGGATTTTAAGGACTCCACAGTCCGATATTTGCTCTGGATGCTTCACACGGGTTCACTGCCGCGCTCTGCGAGGACCAGGCTCCGCTCTGGGCGTTTTCCGTGGGGTCAAAGAGTGACGTTATCCGCGTTCCACGTGACCAGGAATTTTGCACTAGATGCTTCACACGGGTTCACTGCTGTGTTCGGCAAGGACTAGGCTCCGCTCTGGATGCTTCACACGGGTTCACTGCCGTGCTTTGCGAGGACCAGGATCCGCTCTGGACGTTTTCCACGGGGTCAAAGAGTGACGTTATCCGCGTTCCACGTGACCAGGAATTTTGCTCTGGATGCTTCCCACGGGTTCACTGCCGTGTTCTGCGAGGACCAGGCTCCGCTCTGGACGTTTTCCACGGGGTCAAAGAGTGACGTTATCCGCATTCCACGTGACCAGGAATTTTGTTGATTGTATCCGCATTTCATGGAGTTGGGATTTGACTTTCGGTGATATGTACACCGCCGAGTCATGGAACTGGGAATCGCCGTTGTTCCGCTTTGCTCGAGGTTGTATTTGCCGCAACGAGACGAATGTTGAGAAGATCTCTAGGCTACTTGTGGCCCTTCGAGACTTGGCCTCTTCTTTAGATGAAACCTGGTGAGGAGGAGTGTGATCCCTTCTTTGTTTGCGCCCCTGGATTGTATACAGGGATTGATGTAATATCACCTGTAGGGCATAAATTTCGTTTTTATTTTATTTCCTTTTCCGCGATGCTCTATCATTTCAGCTTTTATATCGCGAAGGTCGCGATTGCTCCATCATTTCGGCTATTTTTCGCGGTGCCCAATCATTTCGGCTATTTATTTTCTACTCGCTGCTTTTTATTGCGAATTGCCCCATCATTTCGGCTATTTTTCATGCATACATTTTTGCTTGCTGATTTTTGTCGCAAGTTGCCCCATCATTTCGGCTGTTTCGTATGCATGTGTGGCTTGCTGGCTTTTCGCTGCAAGCTTGGATTTAGACACCGATTTCAGCATCAGCACCGCTACTACTGGGATGTCGCCAGGAGCGAATCATCATTTGCCTATGTCGATGTTGAACAAAGGTGGCTTAGTAAACAGGGTTAAGGGTCCTGTCGACTAAGGCTTTTGACTTCATGAGCCGTAAGGGTCTCACAAAGGTATTTCTCCCTACAAGTCGTGAGGATCTTGTAGGTGTGTTTTCTTCTTAAGAATCGTGAGGATTCCTAAGTGCATGTTCTCTTGTAAGTCGTAAGGATCTTACAAAAGGGTTTTCTCCTTATAAGTAGAGAGGACTTACAAGGGTTGTTCACTATATGAACATATCCCTAGTCACGGATGGGACTTGGTTAAGGAGATGTTTATTCGCGCCCGTGGATTGTATACAAGGGTCAGTATGAGCCTCTTGTAGGGCAATATCAAAGGTTGTGGGGGGGGGGGGTTTGCTTAAGAACAGGTTCAGGTTTCTGTAACTTAAGACTTTCAAATCTTATGAGCCGTGAGGGTCCCATAAGAGAGTTCTCCTTACGAGTCGTGAGGATCTCGCAAGTGTAATTTCTCCTTAGGAATCGTGAGGACTCCTAAGTGTGTTGCTCTCTTGTGAGTCGTAAGGATCTCACGCGGGTGGTTTCTCCTTACAAGGTCGTGAGGACCCTGCAAGTGTCCTTTAACGAGGTTGCGCCCTTTCGGGTTTTCACAAACACTCGCCGGTAACCCTGTTGTTTTTACTCACGGAGCCCTTTCGGGTTTTCATCCGTGCCCATTTCGCTTATGGACGTACCGTTTTTGTTTTTATTATTATTTTTTTTAAATTTTTTTTATCCTATTTTTTTTATCCTATTTTTTTTATCGGCTTTGAGATGCTGCAATCCACCGTAGTTTATCGACATCTCGGTCAACAGCTATTTTTAGGACATAGTGGTCCATTGTTAGTTTAAGGATGTTTCGGTCCGTTGCTAGTTTAAGGACATTTCGGTCCGTCGTTAGTTTAAGGACGTTTCGGTCCGCTGTTAGTTTAAGGACGTCCGTCGTTAGTTTAAGGACGTTTCGGTCCGCTGTTAGTTTAAGGACGTTTCGGTCCGTCGTTAGTTTAAGGACGTTTCGGTCCGTTGTTAAAGAAGGCCGGTTACTACCTATAGAGTTCGGGCTTAGGAAGATAGCGAGCGGACATGGTCGTCGTCATCTATCATTGACCTAGGCCTTAACCCGTCAAGCGTAGTATTTCTTCAGGAAGCGACCATTTATTGGCCTGAAAGGTCTTTCACCGTGCATATCCATGAGTAGATACGCTCCACCTTGGTAGACATTGTCTATGATGTACGGGCCTTCATAGTTCGGCTCGAATTTTCCTCGCTTGGCGCGATTGGGGATCATGGGTCTTTTGACCACTAGCACGAGTTCGCCTTGGCGGAATGTCCTCGGCCTGGTCAATCTTTCATATGAGCGTATCATCTTTGCTTTATAAGCCTCCAGATTTTGTTGCGCTATGAGCCGGGTTTCATCAAGGGCATCAAGCTTCTCAAGCCGAAGGTGAGCATTTTCCTCGTCCGTCAGCTCGTAGTGGACTGCTACTCGTAGAGAGGGTAACTCTATCTCGAGGGGGAGTACTGCTTCGGTACCGAACACCAATGCGTATGGCGTTGTGTTCGTGGCCGTCTTGAACGTAGTTCGATACGTCCAAAGAGCTTCTTGCAGTCTCTCGTGCCAGTCCTTTTTGTTTAGGGACACCATCTTCTTCACGATCTTTATCAAGGTTTTGTTGAAAGCCTCAGCTAGACCGTTAGCTCGCGGATTATAAACTGAGGAATATCTCCAGTCTATGTTGTGTTGCTACGCGAAGCGACTAATCTTGTGGCTTCTGTAGGCTGGACCGTTATCGGAGATGATCCGTCGCGGAGTTCCAAACCGATAAATGACGTGTGTCTTGAAGAAATGGAGAATATTCTCCGTCTTCACTTCCCTTAACGGTACTGCTTCTGCCCACTTGAAGAAGTAGTCAGTTGTTGCCAGGATGAAACGATGTCCCCTGGACGATGTTGGTTCGATGGGGCCGATTACGTCAGTCCCCCACATTTCGAACGGCCAGCTAGCCACCGTTGGATGGAGTGGATTTGGATGCTGATGGATAAAATCCCCATGGATCTGGCACGAGTGGCATTGCTTCGCGTATTCGAGGCAGTCCTGGATCATCGTGGGCCAGAAGTAGCCCATCCGTTTAATCTTCAACTTCATCTTCGGGCCTGCTTGGTGAGAACCGCAGAGTCCGTCGTGAACTTCTTGGATGACTTTTTTTGCTTCTTCAGGTCCCAGGCATCTTAACCACAAAGAATCAAATGACCTCTTGTACAGAGTATCGTTGACGAAGGCGAAAGATAAGGCTCGCTTTATGAGCTGATGTTTTGAGGACGCATCTTCATGCGTTCGACGGGATTTGAAGTAGTCTATAAAGACTTCTCTCCAATCTTCAACTTTCTCTTGGTCTTTTACTTGTAGGGTCGTCTGTTCAATAGCTTCCTTTTCCTCAGATGATTCCAGAGATACTTCTGCTGGGGCAAGTACCCGACGACTTTGTACCACAATTCTTACGTCATCGAGGTTCTCATCGGCTAGCTCCTTGGCGAGCTTGGCCAACGCGTCCGCCTTGCTATTTTCTGCCCGCGGTATGCTTTCCAGAATGTAAGAGGGGATTTGAGTCAGCAATCGTTGTACTCTTTCTCCATACTTCACCAGCTCTGGCTTGCACGTCTGGTAGTCGCCATTTACTTGACTGACAACCAATTGAGAATCTCCATAAATGAGGAGGTTTTCAATTCCCATGTCGATGGCGATCTCGAGGCCTGCTATTAAAGCTTCGTATTCGGCTTCATTGTTTGTCCTCGGCTCTGTTAAGGAGAAAGCAAAGCGCATTATCCCTCCTTGTGGAGTTACGAAGATGAGACCCACCCCCGATTTGATTATAGGGATGCTTTGTTTGCGCTTCTTCATGGAGGATGCTCCATCGAAATAAAGCTCCCATCGGGTATCACCACCGTCGATCGCGTCAAACGCATGTTCGTCTGGCAGATCGCAATTCAGAGGAGAATCGGCAGGTACCGGATGTTCAGTGAGGAAGTCGGCAATGGCCTGGCCTTTCACTGCCTTGAGAGGCTGATAGGTTATCGAAAACTCCATCAAGAGTAGGGCCCATTTAGCGAGTCGCCCTGTCAATATGGCCTTCGACATCAAATATTTAAGGGGGTCCACCTTCAAAATGAGACGAACTTCATGCGTCAACGCATAGTGCCGGAGTTTCGTTATCGCGAAGATCAACGCCAAGCAGTGCTTTTTGATGGGGGAATAGTTGCTTTCTGCCCCCAGTAGGACTCGACTTAAATAGTAGAGCGCTCTCTCCTTCTCTTGGTCGTTCTCTTGCGCCCATAATGCGCCTAAGGAACCTTCGAGGGCTGTGGTATAAATAATAAGAGGTTTTCCCTTGACCGGAGCAGCCAACACCGGCGGGTTCTGCAGGTACTGCTTGATCTCGTCCAGTGCGCCTTGGCATTTATGATCCCAGACGAACGGGGTTCCCTTCTTCATCAGGTGGCTGTAAGGACGGTACTTGCCTGAAAGGTTGGCTATAAATCGCCGTATGTACGCGAGCTTCCCTTGGAGGGACCGCAATTGTTTGAGAGTCCTTGGCGGTGGCATTTCCATGATCGCCTTGATCTTCGACGGATCTATCTCGATTCCTCGGTGTCGGACGATGAATCCTAGGAATCTGCCCGAGGAAACTCTGAATGCGCACTTGAGAGGGTTCATCTTCAAGTTGTACTGTCGAAGGCGTTGAAATACGGTCTTCAGGTGATCGAGATGTTCCTCGTATGATTTGCTTTTAACCACGAGGTCGTCGATATAGCATTCGACGATTTCATGTATGAGGTCATCGAAGATCTTCGTCATGGCCTTCTGATAAGTGGCACCGGCGTTCTTTAGGCCGAAGGGCATCACTTTGTAGCAGAATATTCCCAGAGGGGTCCGGAAAACGGTGTGCTTCTGGTCTTCGGGATGCATCTTTATCTGATTGTATCCTGATGAGCCGTCCATGAAGGAGAAAACATCGTGAGTGGACGTATTATCTATCATCAGCTCGGTGACCGGCACTGGGAAATCATCCTTCAGGCAAGCTTTATTGAGATCCCGGAAGTCCACGCATATGCGCACTGTTCCATTTTTCTTCATTACCGGGACGATGTTGGCGATCCAGTCAGGATATTGAACTTCTTGGATAAACCCAGAATCGATCAGCTTCTTGACTTCGGCGTTGATGCTCATCTCAAGCTTGAGCCGCATTCTTCTCGGTGCTTGTTTGACTGGCTTGACGACCGGGGATATTGCCAATTTATGGACAGCAATTTCTGGATCCAGTCTTGGCATTTCGGAATAGCTCCACGCGAAGCAATCTCTATGCTGCATAAGCACGTCTTTTAACGCAGCCACCCTTACTTCAGATAACAGCTCGCTGACGAATGTCGGTCGTGGGTCGTTCGTCGTCCCCAACTCAATTTTCTTGAGGTTATCGGCAGTGGTGTGTATTCCATCTTCCAGCTCTTTCGGTGCTGGTGGAAATTCTGAGATTACCTCGTCGTCATTGTTTTCGAAGCACCAAGGAAGGTCATCCATATTCTCGGGCTCCCCTTTTGATTTTGTTATCATATGACAAGTACGAACTCGCTTCCAAGACCGATGTGGATCTGGTTCTGCTCTCGTGGCTTTGGGTTCGTGCTTTTATGGCGGCGTTACCCTCCAGCTGCTGGATAAGGCAAACCTGCCTTGCTGGTACTGGTTTTCGACCCAGTTCTTGAAGGTGAAGCAGTCTCCGATAGGGTGTCCTATGGCTCGGTGATAAGAGCAATAGCCCGGATGAGAGACCTCATTAACTTGCTCAGGATGCTTAGATTCCGGAAGTGTAATCATTTGATGTTTTAAAGCGAGATCAAGTATCTTCTTCGTCTTGTCTTGAGGGAAAGAATACGCTCGACTCATCTTCCTCATGAGGGACAAATCCGGACCGCGCAATACCTGATCACATGACTCTTTGATCCTACGTTGTCATTGTCGACCTCTTTTTCCGCTTCTTGGCTTACTCCTGCCTCTGCGTCGGGCCTTTTGCGCAACGGGTTGACAGGGAGGAGCAACTTCGTTTTTTGGAGCCTGTTGAAATAGACGTTGCGTCCTGGCTTTCTCGTAGATGGCCATCTCGCGATTATGGTCGTCCCGAGCTTTTTGACCCGCTTTCCTGATAAGATTGTCCATTCGTTCTTCAAACGACGGACTCGGCACTTCGATTGCGGGATCTAATTTTGATGAGGTGTTGGCATTTCCCGACAGGGCGTCCTCTTCTTCATCAAAGTTATATATGGCATAGTTACCGTGGACTCGTTACCGTTTCCCGGATCTTACATACCCAAGCCCAAGCGTTTCCATCCTCCCGTTGGGCAATTTGCGCTGAGTCCCAGGGACATCCCAAATCCTGTTGTAGAACCGAGCTTGTCGAATAGTCTGTTTTAAAGGTACCCCTTGGCACTTCAATAGCCTTTTTAGTCCGTTTGTGTAGTATCTGGGCAAACGGATGGGTTGAAGCCTGTCGAGTGTAGAATCCGAGCCCTGCCAGATTTCTTTCTCGACTCTTGTTTTTGTGGACCGGTAGAACAGGATCGACGTTTCACCTTTTCGTTTGGGAGGGATGTAAAACGTCTGCAGGTCTTGCACATTGTAAGCTTCAAGTGCGTCAAGATCTTTGTAGTGCTCCCGCGGAACCATGGTGATTTGCAAACTCTGATCATCACCAGGGAATTCTTGTACTGACGGCCGACTGGAGAACACAGCATTAACCTCATCTTCTGAGTCACTTCCGAAGATCAATATGGGGGCGGGCGGTCTCGGGTTGTTGCGTCGAGACGGCCCAGCGTAAACTAGCTTTTCTTCTTCTTCAGTATCACTCCCGAAAATCAATATGGCGGCGGCGGCTTTGTTCTCCGGTTTGCGACACCTCTCCGTGTCCTCGAAATCTGGCAAAAAGTACTTTGCATCTTCGTATTTGCGGACTTTGTTCACGGAGAATGGGTTCAGCTCGCCTGTTACGGTGTACTCGAGACCATTCTTGAAATACTTCATACACTGATGTTGCGTAGAAGGGATGATGTTATACTCGTGTAACCAAGGACGACCGAGCAAGGCGTTGTAGCAGGTCTTGGCGTCAATGACGTGAAACTTAATGTCTGTGACGAGTAGTCCAAAGCGTAATGTTAGTATCACCGATCCGAGAGTCCGTGATGACTGAGAATCGAAACCGGAGATGGTAATTTTATCACGAGCGAGGTGCTGAACGCTCATGCAGATTTCCTTCAACACCCGAACATTAAGGAGATTGACGGAGGATCCATTATCAACCAGGATTTTGCCTATCTTGATATCGTGGCAGTATCCAGATACGTATAGAGGACGGTTGTGGTCGCACGTCCCGAGGAGAAGGTCTTCGTCACCGAAAGTGATATCGGCCGTGTGTACTTCTTCCAGTTCATCCTTCATCCTCTGTTCGGTGAGGAAGGCTTAGAATTGCTCGGGCTCTTGATTAATGAATCTCTCGCTTCTTTTGATAATAAGAGGGCGTCGAGAATGCTGAGCTGCGAAGGTAGCTTCTTTAGATGCGCTAGGATGTTGTAGTCCACTTTACTCTTCTTGGGCGGGTCCTTGGCAGTCAGCTCTTTCATGACTTGGCCATCTAAAGCGATATCCTCAGCGATCTTTTCCTTTCCCTTATCTTTTCTAGTTGAGGGTCCGAGATTCTTTTCGGGGAGCGTGCGATTACGCAGCTGAATGTTTTCGCAGGCCTCTGGTTCTTCTTCTTTCCCTAAGATGGATTCTTTAAAGAGAGGGCCCAGGGCCATTTCCTCATCAGAGTCGCTCTCGAAGGTGAGAACCTGTGATCCTCCGGCGTTGACCGTGTAACTGTTGCCGGTAGTTCTCTTGTGCCCTTCGGCCGTACTTCTCTTCTCCCGACGAGTTCTGCGTTTCATCCGCTTAAAATGTTGCCGGTGAGCCACATATCCCTGCCACCATATCTTAAAAGCGTCGCACTCCTCAGTGGGGTGTGAAATCTTCCGATGATATGAGCAGTAATTAGGGTGCCTCTCCGCCCCATTGAGCGTGTTTTCTTCCGAGGGTGGTAGTTTCATTCCCATTGACATGGCTTTGGCAAACCTTTTCCTCATCTTGAATATGTTTTTATCCGCATCGGATGTCTTTTGATCTGGCAGGAGTGCTTCGACTCTTTC
This sequence comes from Agapanthus africanus, assembly GCA_030015575.1. Taxonomy (NCBI): domain Eukaryota; kingdom Viridiplantae; phylum Streptophyta; class Magnoliopsida; order Asparagales; family Amaryllidaceae; genus Agapanthus; species Agapanthus africanus. Next base: position 435,830,711 of record JASDDO010000018.1, read on the forward strand.
GTTTAGTCGCCTGTGTTTGGCTCCTTCTGATGCGGCCATCTCGCGCTCCCGATCGGCTTTACTTTTCAGACGAATCTCATCCAGAAAAGCGTCGATCATTTCGTCTGACGGCCATACAAGCTCTGGTTCAGGCTCTGCCCCCAGTTTCATAGTGCCAGGAGTTTTTTCATCGTCCGTAAACGAGTGGGAGATCATATGACAGCTCGCCGCATATCCCTCGGATTCATCCGACGAGCTTTCTCCATTATCTTCCTCTTGAAAGACGTGGTTGGGGAACTCTTGGAGTGTGATGGGAGTCTGCGCCTTTTGATTGTACTCCTCCAGCGCGTCAATCTGTTTCTGTAAATCCGTGCGCTTGTCGCCAGGCTTCACGGGTTTCTTGGATTTCTTCTTCTTCTTCTTTGAAGATTTCGACGGCTGGGTGTGAGTGCTCGGTCCATCACCACCGATCTTTGGAGGTGGGCGCGGCTTCAGCATCCCTTCAATGATCTGGGGTTCCAGCAGGTTCTTCCACCTGATCGCTGGGCATGTCTGGAGCTCATTCAGCATTCTTTTGGTTTTTGCTGAAAGCACGATTTCCCATGGAGCTTCTTCAATGAAAGAGCAAGTTGCCCCTAGTGCGTCCGTCTTCTTAGGGGTGTGCGGTTGTGGCGGGTTCACCTTCCACTTCTCGGACAGCGCAAACTTGCCATGTAGGTATTGATCTTCAATCCATCCTTTGAAGACGAAGAAATCCTCAATCGGATGGCTTACCGTTTGATGGTAAGGGCAATAATTGGGGTTATTCGCCTCACTGGGTTGCGGAGGTCACCTTGGGTTTGGCAAGTTGATAAGCCTATTACGTACCGCCAGCTCGAATAGCCTCTTCGTCTTATCCCGCGGGAATGAGTAAGGGCGCTTCATTTTCTCATTATAATACCGCCGTCTTTCTTCCAGTTGATCCGCTAGATTTGGGGCACTGGGTTGTTGCTTAGCGTTCACAACGAAGGTTGCCTTCCCTTTACCCTTGTCATTCCGAGGTTCTGGCTTCGGGGGAGGCGGTCTGTGACCCATCTGGTCCATCTGGGCCAACTTGTCGATCAAAGCCTGGAACGTGGTTGGCTTAAAGAACATCATGAACTGTGAGATAGTTGCATGAGGATCTAGTGTACCCATGAACATGCCCACCGTGGGCGCTTCCTCAATGCGTTGTTCGCATTTCGACCACAAGTTTCGCCAGCGTATAGCGTACTGGACCCACTTCTCGCCTGGTTTCACCCTGGCGTTAATCAATGCCGTTATCGGGGTACGTTCGCTGGCGCTTGCGAATCGCTGGGTAAACAACAGCTCCATCTCCACAAATGTCTTGATAGAGTCGTTTGGGAGCTCGGGTAACACTCGAATGCTGTTTCTGACAAGCTGCCGACAAACTGGCGAAGCAACAATTTATCATCACCGCCGGTGTTGCCGCAAAGCGCCCTGAACTGGGCAACATGCTGGTGGGGATTGCCTGTCCCCTTATAGACATGGAATTTCGGTATTGTATAGCCCGGCGGGTACTTGATCTGGTCATACAAGCTCGGATATGGTCGTCCTGTTCTGACAACTTGACCGGCTGCCTCAGTCGCCTGGTGAACCCGTATCTGCTGAGCTATATATTCGTCCAAGTCAGCTCTGGAGATTGTCTCCTCCTTGGCTGTTGAAAGAGCCGGAGGTGGATTTGATGTCTCCCCTCTATCGTCCTCAACAATGATCGGAGGGTCTTCAGCAGGAGGATCTTGTTGGATTATCATACCCACCATATTCTGAAACAGAAGGGCCATTCGTTGTATATTGGCTGCTTGTTCCGCAGCCTCTTTATCCTTCTTTTCCAGTATCCTACGAAGGAATTCAGCGTTAGTTTCCTGCTCCTGGCGTTGATCCGAGGACGCTTCGGGGCTTTCTTTTGGCCCAGTGAGGGCGGCCATCGCATTCATCATTTCTTGGAGCTTCTGCTGCTGCTCATGAGCTTTAGTCACCGATCGCGTAAGCGGTCTGTGATCTGTAGATATACGGCTGTCCTCTTTCCCTGACGCCATGTAGACCGTATGCACCATCATGCCCCCAGACTTAGGGCGTTTAGGCTTATTGTCCTTGACATTTGCTGCAGGAGTGGGGACTTTCTACGGCCTTCTTCTCTTTTGAGTAGTCGACGTGGAGGGAGCCGTTGCAGCGGGCACCCAAGCGGTTGTCGTCCTTTGTTGATTGACATGACGGTTCTTTTCTTCCTGAACCTTCACCCTCTTCTGCCGGCGAGAGTGATCTTGGTCAATTATTGAGTCTTGGACCCGTCGCCAGACCTTATAAATCTTGGAGGACAGCCGTTGAGGGGGCTGCTCCGGCTTTGCATCCGTAACACTCTCCGCAGGTGGAGGAGATCTTTTTAGCGTGGCAGTCGGAGAGTTCTTGCGTACCCTCCTTAGCAGTTCAAAGCTGTTTCCAGTTGGAACAGCGGCATTAACTTCCACTACTGGAGCCGGTGGAGTTAGCCCTGAGGGAGAGTTGCCCCCGGCCTTCCTTACTCGGCGCCAGTGACGACGTCGAGCGTGTCGAGCTGTTAGGGATGATCCGGTGTCGGGGATGGTTTCGTCTTGCTCCCTGTCTGGATGAGACGTCGCTGGTGCCAGCCTCTTGAAGACTGACATCTTTTGAGTGGCGGTGTCTAATCTGTCAAAGACAGACCTTCGAGCCGGAGCGGGAGCTGGGACAGCCAGTCTTGTAAAGACTGACTCTTTGGCAGTAGAAGCCACCTTGACGACTTCGGAAGCAGCTGTCTTCTTTGGGATGGCCATCTCAGGGATCATGGGATTCTTGGCGGGCCCTTTGGACTTCAGGCTCAGTCTGGTGAAGACTGAGGAGTTGGACGACCCGTTGAGAGGGGCCGTGGGAGTAGCAAGTCGATCAAAGACCGACTTCTTTGAAGCTTCCGGTATGGGCATTGGGATGTTAACGTTCACCGGCGGGAGCATGGTCCTAAATAACAGACCGGTGGTAGCTTGAGTCACTTGTTCCACAGGCATAGTAAACAGGGAAGCAGCCCGCGGTCCATAGGCTACACCTCCAGGTAAGGCGGAGCGTCGGTTGCTTTTGCAGTTGGAGCAGCTTGAGTAGTTGCCAGCCATTGATCCTTTTGCTTTTTGCAGCAAACGAAACACCAAATCTTAGTACTTCGAAACCCAAGGGCAACCATTAGCGAACCGCGATTGGTTCGCGAATCATGACACGCGAAGTGTGGAGTGGAAAGAGGAAAAGGTCCCATCGGGCGTGCCAGAATCTGTTCCCCTCCGAATAGGCGGCGCGACGGACGTCTTGCCTGAAATTCGGGGCAGATGCTAATTGGTGCTATCCGTCTACCTCTCCGAAGATACCAAGTTGATTTATGGTACCATGTATCGAAGGTTTAAACGGATGCGTCCGATGTAGCAGACTTCGTCGGATTCCCCCTCGCTTGAGGGGTTTTTGATTGTGGGGACGCTCTTCCCTGCAGGTGCAAGCCCCTGCAGTTAATTGCGCTACCGCATTGCGGTAACAACTTTCTCCTTCTCCAGATGATCACTTCGTGTCGTGTGTGTTTGTTTTGTGTTTGGTTGCCCGTGGATTGTATACAGAGACTGAGTTATGTCGTCGCCCGTAGGGCGTGGACTGGTCCAAATCCGTATCTTTCTTAGATTTGGGTTTGGGGGTTGTGTTTAAGGATATGTTAGCCTCATTTGAGACTAAGATCAACTTAAACGATTGTTAAGGATACGTTAGTCTAGTTTTTTAGACTAAGATCAACTTAACGGGATCGTTTAGATCCAACAAGAGAGCAATTAAGAGGGAGAGCCCTGTTGTTTAGTTTAGTGACATTACGGTCAATAGGTAGTTTAAGGACATTGCGGTCCAATGTTAGTTTTAAGACGTTGCGGTCAAGGTTAAGGACATCATAGTCCGAGGATTTAAGGACTCCACAGTCCGGTGTTAGTTTTAAGACATCCCGGTCAAGGTTAAGGACGTCATAGTCCGTTGTTAGTTTTAAGACATCCCGGTCAAGATTAAGGACATCATAGTCCGAGGATTTAAGGACTCCACAGTCCGGCGTTAGTTTTAAGACATATCGGTCAAGGTTAAGGACATCATAGTCCGTTGTTAGTTTTAAGACATCACGGTCAAGGTTAAGGACATCATAGTCCGAGGATTTAAGGACTCCACAGTCCGGCGTTAGTTTTAAGACATCCCGGTCAAGGTTAAGGACATCATAGTCCATGAGTTTAAGGACCCCACAGTCCGTATCAATGTGTGGTCATCGGGACCCGTCACCTCTTTGAAGACGTTGAGGAATTACAACGCCAAGTATCAAAGGAGTGAAGAGATGTACCCTTGAACCAAGGTAGATTAAATAATCTTTGGCCCAATTTGGAACTAAGACTATTTAATTATATTATAAGCCCATTAGCTAAGTTGAGTTTGAATTGAGGACTTATGGCCTTCTTGGGCTAAGTCCAATCATGTTTAGAATGTTGGCCCTCTGTTGGTTCATTGAAGGAGAGGCTTTGCCTCTAGAAACTTAGCCAATTGGGCTAAAACTAGTGTTAAACACTAAAGACCAACAGTGTTGAACACTGGGAATAAGATTGGCAAGTTAGTGTTAAACACTAAAGATAATCAGTGTTAAACACTAGCAACAGGGCTTTCAAATTAGTGTTAAACACTAAAGAAAATCAGTGTTAAACATTGGCGACAGAGATCTCACATTAGTGTTAATCAGTGTTAAACACTGGTAACAGAGGTCTCACATTAGTGTTAATCAGTGTTAAACACTGGTAACAGAGATTTTAATTTAGTGTTAAACACTAAGAAAATCAGTGTTAAACGCTGCTAACAGAGATTTAATTTAGTGTTAAACACTAAGAAAATTAGTGTTAAACACTAAGACAAATCAATGTTAAACACTGGATACAGAGGTTTCAATTTAGTGTTAAACACTAAGGCAAGAGGGATCACGTGGTAGCACGTGAGAGCGCCCTCCTTCTCTTTATTTTATTCTGCAGATCAGTGTTTAACACTTTTAATTCTGACGGCCATCACGTGTGAGCACGTGATGGAGGCCCACGCTCTGGTATGTTAGAATGCTCATTAGGAGTCACGCGGTGACACGTGAGGGCGCCCTAGAGCTCTTTTCTGTTTCTTTTGCCTTTTTCTCTGTGTGCTTCAGGGGTCACGTGGGGCACGTGAGGCGTTGCCTCAAAGCTCTTTTCTGTGGATCTTTACAGGGGTCACGTGGTAGCACGTGACTCTGGTTCTTTGCATGTTTTAAAGATCTGTTCATCTTTTGAGAATTAAATTCTTCATAAGGTTAAACCCTAGCAATAAACTTTAGAGGAATTAAATTCCTGTTTTCTTCTGAAGAATTATATCCTTAGATACGATAAAACCCTAATTTCTTTTCTGTAGGAATTAAATTCCCCATACATATAAAGAATTAAATTCTGGCATAGGGTGAAACCCTAGTTTCTTTTTTAAAGGAATTAAATTCCTGTGAGTTTGAGAGAATTAAGTTCTCAATTAGGGTTAAACCCTAGTTCTGTCCATTCTGAAGGAATTAAATTCCTAGGGTTAAACCCTAATTTTATCTTAAAGGAATTGAATTCCTATCACTCTGTGAGAATTAAATTCTCAAATCTCAATTCCTCCTCTATGTTTTAGATCTGCATGGCAGGATCTCAACCCAATGAGAATTAAATTCTCAATTCATGGGGAGATGTGCACTTTGCAGATCCTCAACCAGAAAAAGAACTAAGTTCTTTTCTTTTTATAAGAGTTAAACTCTTTTGAGAATTAAATTCTCTTTTGAAGCCTCTCTTTTCTTACCTAGGGTTTTTCTTTTGCAGAGGATCAAATTCTTCCTTCTGAATTTTCAAGATTCCAAGGCTCTATATATCTCTCTCTCTCTATGTGTGTGTACATCTCTTTTCTTTGGGCTCCTATTTATAGGAGAAGGAAAAGAATCAATCTGTTTGGTAAATCTCTCATTGAAAGATTTGATTTGTTCATTGAGAGATTTGATTTATCTTCATCATTAATCTGGGCCTTTAGATTATTAGGTGAATTTTATTCACCATTGGATTTTAAATCCAAAGATATCTCTTTATTATTTCGGTTAGATTTTGGGGAAAATCTTTCCAAGACTAAGATTTTTCCATAAATTGGTGATATTTAATCACCTTTAGATTTTTAATCCAACGGTTTCAAATAATTCTTCTCCATTTTGGAAAGATTTGAAGGATCTTTCCTCAAAATTTAATTCTGTCAAAGAATAAGACTTCTGAAGCCGGTCACATGTGGCCATGTGACCGTTGGCCACGTATGAGCACGTGACCCTTGGTATGGGCTTCTCTTCTTTTGTGCTTTGTTCTCTTGCCGCTGCTTAACCATTACGTGCCAACACGTGACCGCTAGTCACGTGTGAGCACGTGATGCCTCTTTTGAAGCTTCTTCCTGACTTTTAATTAGAGAACAAATATGCTCTGTGCCGCTGCTTAACCATCACGTGCCAACACGTGACCACTGGTCACGTGTAAGCACGCGATGCCTCTTCTGAATCTTTTCCTGATTTTTAATTAGAGAACAAATATGCTCTGTGCCGCTGCTTAACCATCACGGGCCAACACGTGACCACTGGTCACGTGTGAGCACGTAATGCCTCTTCTGAATCTTTTCCTGATTTTTAATCAGGGAACATACATCATTTCACCTGAACCAGGGAAACCCTCTGTGTGGGACTCTAAAGACTCGACAGTACACTAGCAGTGGGTTTAACCACAAGTCCGTCAGTGGCACTAGCTGTACGTAACGGCTACCCAGGTACATGTCGAAAAGAAGGCCGACGAGTGAACTCATCCGAACCCCTAATGAGCCTGTCCATGACAATCTCCGTTCAGTCTGGTCTGTTCGTCTGAGAGTATCGCATGCAAGGTCTAGGAAGGTGGAAAACGTCATACCCCTAATAACCTGACAAGTCGCCTCGGTGTGGCTCAAGACCATCCGAGAATTTACTGGTCCAACTACCAGTAATTCTCAATCCGTCCTGGCTAGTGACTTATGGTGTTGACCAACCGACCACAACGCGATATCGACTCCCTATACCGAGAGAGACGAATCCCCAACAGTCGCTCACTGCCTCCATGTGGCTCAGGACTGTACCCAAGTAAAACCTGTTTGCACAACTCAGTAGAGTCGTGGTAGGGTAGTAATCAAAGCACGGTGGGAACTCACACGAGACAAATGACGACCTCAGGTCGACAGACTATCTGCACTCATGTCACCAGAGAACTGCTATTTGACGCTAGGTATAATATCATCTAGCCAGTCCTCGGTGAGTTCGTCCGGTGTACTTACCCCCAGTGAGCACCTGTATACAATCTTAGATGCACCTCACCAATGGCTACGGGACCAATCCATTGCACCTCGTTAGGGTCTAAATATGTATACACTAGTCTACTCTGGAGTATCGATACCCAGTCTCGATACTCCCATGACTAGGGAAACTTTTAGGATGTGCTTATCGACTACCCAGTGTTAGTTATGTATATGCCCTAGAGGCCATTGTTGTACATATGATGTATATTATAATGGATGCTTGGATATATATAGAGAGGACTTTCTTGATCGTCATGATAGTATGCTATTTGGTTTCACTTTATCTTAACATGTTGACTTGTATTGGTTTACTGTCTTACTCTCACATGTTGATAAAGCCCTTAGGATCTGTACTCGACTACTGGGACTATGATGAGATCATACTAGTGGGGCCACGATAGTCGATGAGTACATCCTATAACTGTTCCTAGTCGAGGGTATATCGAGACAGGGCATCGATACACCAGAGTAGACTAGCGTATACGCATCTTGAACCATATGATAGGTGATGGATGATCCCATATCCATAGGTGTTTGACATCAAGGATAGTGTACGGGTGCTCAGTGGAGACTGGGTACACTGGACGGACTCGCCGAGAACTCCCAGATGGTGATATACCACACGTGAGATGGCAGTTCTCCGGTGACACTGGTACAGGGTAGTCTGTAGACCCGAGATCGTCATAGAGTCTTGTGTGATTCCCACTGTGCTTTGATTTCCACCTTACCACGTCCAAGAGGGCATGCAAAACGGTGGCTTTTGGGTGCAGTCCCGAATCACATGGAGGCAATGAGCGATAGGAGGGGATTCGTCTCTCCCGGTATAGGGAGTTGATGTTGTGCTGTGTTCGATTGGCTATAACTGGAAGTCCCTGGCCAAGGCTGATATAGAGATTTACTGGTAAGTGTTACCAGTAGTTTCTCGACCCGTTATGAGCCTCACATCGACACGACTTATCGGTTACTGGGGTCTGACGTATACCACCCATAGACTTGATATGCGACATATCAGACGAAGAGACCGGACTGTACGCGAGTGTTGCTGATTGGATTCACAGGAGAATGTACAGGCTAGCTTGTTGATCTTCTGATCGCTCAATACCTGGGTGGCTGTTACGTTTAGCTGACCGCTTGCAGCTTGTGGGTGTTTGATATGATCATCACCTGCTACCGGTGTATTGACGATTCTTTAGAGTCCTACACAGAGGTTTCTTGACTCAGGAAAAACGGAGTAGGGGCACATATGTGATATATGCACGACCGAGGATAATGCGATATGAGATACCGTATTATATTCTCGCGATATTTAGATATGAGCCGGGTCATCGGATCAAGTGTTGATTCGATGAATCGGTACATGATATATTAGTCGGTTATATTCGATATAGCCGGATTGTCGGATCAAGTGTTGATTCGATAATTTAATGTATAATAATATATGTGATATATTGCATTATATTATCTAATATTGGCTCGCTTTATTATTTCATTTTCTCACCGGGTAATACATTGATATATATGCGATATATGTTAATTGTATTATTTTCTTTTGTTACAAATATATAATATATATGTGATATATATTATTGTAACATGATATGATTAATAATGAAACATGTTTAGTCGAGATTAAACAAGGTTAGGGTTTGATTTGGGTTAGTTCTTTCTTGATGCTTCTAGAAGGATTTCTTTTGTCATGAAAAAGATATTATGGTTGATATTTTCTTATGACTCATTCTTTAACTCAACCCAAACCCTAGCCTTAGTTAATTCTCTACAAGAGTTATCCTTGTCATCCTTGACCATGGTTCCATTATTAATCATACATTCATTTCATTATTCATCACAAAAGGTTTTAATTCATTTTATCTTCTTCTTCTTCAACCTTGAGCTTTGAGAAAGCTTACTAGGTTTTCATTTTGTGATGATTTCATATGAGAATTTGATATAAAAAGAAAGTATAAATACTACTCCATCATCCTCATCTAATCTAGCCAATTAGATCAGGGTGTTCACCTCATTAGAGTGAGAGAGCTTGAGTTATAGAAACTTCGACGTAGATCATCGGAGAAAAGGAACACTACAAGCTAGCATGGATCGTTCGAGTCGTGGAGCCTCTCTTGAGTCCGGGAGATCGTGGATCGCGGCAAAGGGACTTCTACTCGGAGCTTATGAAGCGAAGGAGCGGACTACAAAGGTTGTAATCCCTCACTTTTAGTTGTAATGATGTTTACTTGCATGTTAAACCCTAATTATCTAGCAAAGATCCCGGTTTTGGGTTGTTCGGCACGTCTAAATTTTTATTCGGGCATGGTTGATGCCTTATAGACCTTCATAAGAGTGCCTAGGAACCCTACAGTGATATCAGAGCCTAGCTAGAGCATTAGGCGACGTGTATACGAAGTTAAAACTCCGATCGAACCCCGAAACGTCAAAATGACCCCCTCTCTGGACAATTTATAAAAATGTGATTTTTTCTGAATTAAAAATACTTAAAAATACCAGCAGGGAAATATAAGCATTACTGTGAAAAACGAGGGAATAAGCCGTACAAAACGCCGCGGAACCGCGGCAATACCACGCTTTTGCCGCGGATCTGCGGTCGTACAGAATAATTATTGCGTCTTTTTGCCACAGTAATATCCGTAGGTGATTCAGTATATTTCTGGGTATTTTTAATCTGACTCAAGTGTTGAGTGTTCTGGGGATTATTTTGAATTCGTTGATTCGATCGGAAAATTTAATTTCGTTCTGTTTTTCGGGATAATTTAGAAACTATTAAAATGTTCGAACGGATATCATTAACTCATTTTTTCCCGGCACGAAAAACTTTCAAGTGTTGAATTTTTCTTGGGTTTAAATCTTTCGGAAAAACGTGCAAGTAACGCGGTGGACCCTCTAGAAGAAAACAAACCTTAACTCGATTATGTGACCGTCTGAACCGCCTCTAAACCTTAGGGTTTGGGGCAGTACGGCGTGCCACATGTGAGGCGTTGGCTTGACCCTTCTACAGCTGGACCATCGGTACTGTGACATATTCTGGGATTATTTGAACTCCGCTCAAGTGTTGAGCTATTTAGGAAATCTTGGGTATTTGATTATCCGATCGGAAAGTTTAATACTGTCTATTTATCTGGAATGTGATACAATATGTGGAATTCATATAGTTAGGCATGAAATGCGAAGTATGTGACATTTCGGATTTATGATGTCTAAAGTGATTGTGGATTCCAAATGTTGTAGTTTTACAATTTCTTTTCTGTGACCGTAAGTGTAGTATGTAGTTGTATTGCCGGTTTTCGTTGCTATACATCAACGACGATCGGTGTATGCATACTTACTTACGTTGATGATATGAGATATTATGTGTTGCTGTGATATGTTATATTGGATCGTCGTGTTATGAATAGCCGGGGGTTTTATGTGAGATGAGGGTTTTTATTTTCATTCATGTAAAATTCATTTGTATGTAATATTCTTTTATTGGGGCACTTCCGGGATGAGGTTGATGTCACCAGTGTATATTATTTACTTTTCCGCATTAGGTAGACCTAAGGAGGGGAGCACAAGTAACCGGGTTCTAGGGTCCAGTGGGAGGCCATCTCGAGGAGTCGAGACCGGGTCTCCTAACCTTATAATTGGCAGTGTTACTTGCCGCTCTCGTAGGGGTCTAGGGATGTGGGTTTGGCTATTCATCGCGACCGTGGAATCTGTGTTTTATACCTGCTGGTATTAAAAACACGGACATCCTAGTATATCCAATATTTCATATATGTTCTTCTGCTGCAATGTTCTGTGATGAGATCATATTACTGCCTGAGACGAATGCCTATACTATATATATATGCTGATATATAAATATTACTGCTTTCGTTTCTTCTGTGATGCTTAGGAAGCATAAGCTGATGAGATTTATTAATGAGATTAATAAAAAGAAAAGAAACCTAAAAGATGTTGTAGAATCAAAACTTTATAAAAAGGGTAGCTACAGTTTTGCTTTGCATAGCGGTATATATGATATACCCTGCACCTTATTCGATGAGGAAAGAGCCGAGATCCCTTCACCGGGAGTGACCTCTTTAGCGAAACTGGCAGATACTACAAACTCGCGGTTTAGTTTTTGACAGCTTATATAGTTCTTGCTTTGCACAACGATATATATGATATATCCTGCACCTTATTCGATGGGGAAAGAGCCGAGATCCCTTCACCGGGAGTGACCTCTTTAGCGAAACTACAAAAAGCCTCGAAAACACTCCTTTTTCAAAAACCACTTGATTCTACGACGATATCAAGTTCATTACGCTCATGGTTTTTTGAAAAACCTGCGTAGTCCTCCGTCATTTCAGATAGAAACTAGTTAGTATTCGTGCTGCGTTTGTTGACCTTAGCCAAGGCGTGGTGTACGGTAGCTAATTAGTATTTATCTGCTAAAACATGAGATGTGATTGAGTTAGGGTAGTCGTACGACTTTGTTGACCTTAGCCAAGGGTCGTACGGGTGGGTTTAATTCAATCGGGAAATGACGGGTTGAACTTGGCTAGCACTTATTATTTGTTGACCTTAGCCAAGGTCATAAGTTGCTAGGGGCAAAAGCATTATCGGGAATTTCAAGTATTGAAATTTGCAATGAGATTGCATACCTCCTATGAGATAGTTGGATCCCGATACCCACTGCGAGTGAGAGTTACTCCTGGGAGAGTTTTACACAGGACAATTACCCGATCAAGTAGGTGTCTAGAAAGGTGTTAACGGGGTTATGCCTCTGGGAAAACGAGGTTTATTTTAATTAGGTCCGTACGAGAGCACGGGGAACCTCCCTCAAGTACCTACACTGATCTGGCTGAAAGATTGACGAAATTGTAGGGTGTAATTAATCCCGGCTAATCTTATCTTTTAGGGTTTGAAGAAAGATTTGATAAAAACAGTGGGAGACATCCTGATTAGATAAGATAATAACCAATCTAATCTTGCAAGAGCATTCGCTAAAGTGTTTCCCTTCTCTCTCTCTCTCCAGGTAGCGACCATGTCAGGACTTAATCAAGATAATAAAATGGATGTATTGACTGAACCCGCTTATTATACTGAGCAGGGGATCGTTGGTCTCATTCTTTCTTCTAAGAGTTATAAGACTGATCAGAAAACAGGAGAATATCTGGATTCTCACGCCGCCCAAATGGAGAACATGCATGTTGATGCACCTTCTTCGGGTGTGTTAGTTATTGAGAATTGTTTCTCAGTTCACCCTACGTCCTGGGTATTAGATACCGGATCAGGATCCCACATATGTAAATTGTTACATGGGCTACGGAAAGGTAGAGAACTGGGAAAAGGTGATCATTCCGTTCAAGTAGGGAATGGTGCAAGTATTGCAGCCAAAGCAGTTGGCGAATATCACCTAGTATTACCAAGTAGTAATACACTGATTCTGAATGAGTGCTATTATATACCGAACACGATGTGCAACATTATATCAGTTTCTTTATTAAGTAAAAAAGGATATAATTTTGTAGTAAAGGATAATGTTATGAACATATTTCTAGATCAAAAGTTGATTTGATCAGGCTCGTTACATAATGGCATATTCATTCTCAATCAAAATACAATTCTCAATATACAAAACACACACAAGAGGAAGAGTTCAGAAATGAACGAATCCTTCTTGTGGCATTGTAGACTCGGTCATATCAATGCGACACGACTAGCTAAGTTACATAAGGATGGATATTTGAATCCGTTCGAATTATCATCTTATGATACTTGCCATTCATGTCTCAAAGGCAAAATGACCAAAGCTCCATTTAGTGGACACGGAGAAAGAGTTACGGAACTCTTAGGACTGGTACATAGTGATGTATGCGGTCCTATGTCTACACATGTTAGGAACGGTTCTTCCTACTTCATTATATTCACTGACGATCTCTCTAGATTCGGACATGTGTTCCTGATGAAATACAAGTCTGAAGCTTTTGAGAAATTCAGAGAATATAAGCACGAAGTAGAGAACCAAACGAGCAAAAGTATTAAGATCCTTCGATTTGATCGAGGAGGAGAATACTTGAGCAATGAGTTCCTTGATTATCTAAAAGAGAATGGGATTCTCTCTCAGCTTACTCCTCCTTATACACAACAGCACAACGGTGTATCGGAACGGAGGAATCGCACCCTATTAGATATGGTGCGCTCGATGATGAGTACAGCTGAGTTACCTATTTCCTTCTGGGGGTATGCGCTGGAGACAGCCATATACCTATTGAATAGAGTTCCAACTAAATCTGTGCCTACCACTCCATATGAGATATGGAATGGGAAGAGACCATCTTTTAAAAGAGTTAAGATATGGGGTTGTCCGGCCTATGTTAAAAAGCAAAATCCGGACAAGCTCGAGGCACGATCAGTTCTTTGTAAGTTTGTAGGATATCCAAGCAATTCGTATGGATATCTATTCTACCACAGTGAACAACAAAAAGTGTTTGTTGCTCAACATGCCACCTTTTTAGAAAAGGAATTTCTTGCAAAAGAGATTAGTTGGTCTGAGGTAGAACTGGAAGAAGTTCCAGCAACACAAACTGTAACTGAAGATTTAGTGGAACCAGAGGATTTGGTAGTACCCGACGAACCCCAGCCTCTTCGCCGATCTAGTAGGGTTTCTCGTCCACCTGAGAGATACTACGGTTTTCTCGTTGATGGTGGAAGTGAGGATTGCATCATGGAAGATGATGACCCGACTAGTTTCGAGCAGGCCATCACGAGTGGTGACTCTGTGAAATGGCTGGATGCAATGCGATCTGAGATGGAATCCATGTACACCAATAAAGTATGGACTTTGGAAAATGCTCCTGAAGGGGTAAAACCCATTGGGAGCAAGTGGATTTTTAAAAAGAAATTTGGTGTAGATGGAAAAGTTGAGACTTTCAAAGCTAGACTTGTAGCAAAAGGTTTTCGTCAACGACCAGGTGTGGATTATGACGAAACCTTTTCTCCAGTGGCTATGCTTAAGTCCATCCGGATCTTACTTGCCATTGCTGCATACCATGACTACGAAATCTGGCAAATGGATGTTAAGACCGCCTTTCTAAATGGTGATTTAGAAGAGTGCGTGTACATGACTCAGCCAGAGGGCTTCGTAGATAGTGGGAGCAGCGGAAAGGTGTGCAAACTGCTTAAATCCATTTATGGGTTAAGCAAGCATCGCGGAGTTGGAACATCTGCTTTGATGTTGTAGTCAAAGAGTTTGACTTCATCAAAAACGTAGATGAACCTTGTATTTATAAGAAGGTTGCAGAGAGTAAGGTAGTCTTCCTCGTATTGTACGTCAATGACATACTCTTGATAGGAAATGATGTTCCTATGCTGCAATCAGTCAAGCTCTTCTTATCACAAAGATTCTCAATGAAAGATCTAGGTGATGCCTCCTGCATATTGGGAATCATGATCTATAGAGATAGATCTAAACGGATACTGGGATTGTCCCAATCCAGGTACATTTGACACCATACTAAAGAGGTTTAGTATGGAAGAATCCAAGCGTGGGAACCTACCCACGATCTCTGGACTCACTCTCTCCAAAGAGATGTCTCCCAAGACTGATTTGGAGAAAGCTCGCATGCAAGGGATACCCTATGCTTCGGCAGTAGGCTCTATCATGTATGCGATGCTATGTACCAGACCCGATGTAGCATACTCACTAAGTGTAGTGAGTCGGTATCAAGAAGATCCTGGAGAGAGTCACTGGACAGCTGTGAAGAACATTCTCAAATATTTACGAAGGACTAAGGAGATGTTATATGGTAACGGAGAACTCCAGGTGGAGTCCTTTATCGATTCGAGCTTCCAAAGTGATAAGGACGACTCTAAGTCGCACTCGGGATTTGTCTTTACCCTCAATGGAGGGGCGGTGTGTTGGAAGAGTTCCAAACAGGATACCGTTGCAGACTCGATGATGGAGGCTGAATACATCGCTGCCAACGATGCTGCAAAAGAGGCTGTCTGGATAAAGAAGTTCATTAGTGAACTTGGTGTGGTTCCATCCATTGAGCATCCAATACCTCTGTATTGCGATAACAATGGAGCTGTGGCTTTGGCCAAAGAACCCAAGTCCCATCAAAAGTCCAGACATATTCTGAGGCGGTATCACCTGATCAGGGAGATAGTTGATCGCCGGGAGATCGAGGTCAGGAGAGTAGATACGAAGGACAACACTGCGGATCCACTCACGAAGTCATTCCATAGATACAGTTTGAGAGATTATTCGGGATGCTAGGTATGAGATACTACAGCAGCTGGCCTTAGTGCAAGTGGGAGATTGTTAGTTATGCATATCCCTAGAGGCCATTGTTGTACAAATGATGTATATTATAATGGATGCTTGGATATATAGAGAGAGGACTTTCTTGATCGTCATGATAGTATGCTATTTGGTTTCACTTTATCTTAACATGTTGACTTGTATTGGTTTACTGTCTTACCCTCACATGTTGATAAAGCCCTTAGGATCTGTACTCGACTACTGGGACTATGATGAGATCATACTTGTGGGGCCACGGTAGTCGATGAGTACATCCTATAACTGTTCCTAGTCGAGGGTATATCGAGACAGGGCATCGATACACCAGAGTAGACTAGCGTATACGTATATTGACCCATATGATGGGTGATGGATGATCCCATATCCATCGGTGTTTGACATCAAGGATGGTGTACGGGTGCTCAGTGGAGACCGGGTACACTGGACGGACTCGCCGAGAACTCCCAGATGGTGATATACCACACGTGAGATGGCAGTTCTCCGATGACACTGGTACATGGTAGTCTGTAGACCCAAGATCGTCATAGAGTCTTGTGTGATTCCCACTGTGCTTTGATTTCCACCTTACCACGTCCAAGAAGGCGTGCAAAACGGTGGCTTTTGGGTGCAGTCCCGAATCACATGGAGGCAATGAGCGATAGGAGAGGATTCGTCTCTCCCAGTATAGGGAGTTGATGTTGTGCTGTGTTCGATTGGCTATAACTGGAAGTCCCTGGCCAGGGCTGATATAGAGATTTACTGGTAAGTGTTACCAGTAGTTTCTCGACCCGTTATGAGCCTCACATCGACACGAATTATCGGTTACTGGGGTCTGACGTATACCACCCCTAGACTTGATATGCGACATATCAGACGAAGAGACCGGACTGTACGTGAGTGTTACTGATTGGATTTACAGGAGAATGTACAGGCTAGCTTGTTGATCTTCTGATCGCTCAATACCTGGGTGGCTGTTACATTTAGCTGACCGCTTGCAGCTTGTGGGTGTTTGATATGATCATCACCTGCTACCGGTGTATTGACGATTCTTTAGAGTCCTACACAGAGGTTTCTTGACTCAGGCAAAACGGAGTAGGGGCACATATGTGATATATGCACGACCGAGGATAATGCGATATGAGATACCGTATTATATTCTCGCGATATTTAGATATGAGCCGGGTCATCGGATCAAGTGTTGATTCGATGAATCGGTACATGATATATTAGTCGGTTATATTCGATATAGCCGGATTGTCGGATCAAGTGTTGATTCGATAATTTAATGTATAATAATATATGTGATATATTGCATTACATTATCTAATATTGGCTCGCTTTATTATTTCATTTTCTCACCGGGTAATTCATTGATATATATGCGATATATGTTAATTGTATTATTTTCTTTTGTTACAAATATATAATATATATGTGATATATATTATTGTAACATGATATGATTAATAATGAAACATGTTTAGTGGAGGTTAAACAAGGTTAGGGTTTTATTTGGGTTAGTTCTTTCTTGATGCTTCTAGAAGGATTTCTTTTGTCATGAAAAAGATATTATGGTTGATATTTTCTTATGACTCATTCTTTAACTCAACCCAAACCCTAGCCTTAGTTAATTCTCTACAAGAGTTATCCTTATCATCCTTGACCATGGTTCCATTATTAATCATACATTCATTTCATTATTCATCACAAAAGGTTTTAATTCATTTTATCATCTTTTTCTTCAACCTTGAGCTTTGAGAAAGCTTACTAGGTTTTCATTTTGTGATGATTTCATGTGAGAATTTGATATAAAAAGAAAGCATAAATACTACTCCATCATCCTCATCTAATCTAGCCAATTAGATTAGGGTGTTCACCTCATTAGAGTGAGAGAGCTTGAGTTATAGAAACTTCGACGTAGATCATCGGAGAAAAGGAACATTACAAGCTAGCATGGATCGTTCGAGTCGTGGAGCCTCTCTTGAGTCCGGGAGATCGTGGATCGCGGCGAAGGGACTTCTACTCGGAGCTTATGAAGCGAAGGAGCGGACTACAAAGGTTGTAATCCCTCACTTTTAGTTGTAATGATGTTTACTTGCATGTTAAACCCTAATTATCTAGCAAAGATCCCGGTTTTGGGTTGTTCGGCACGTCTAAATTTTTATTCGGGCATGGTTGATGCCTTATAGACCTTCATAAGAGTGCCTAGGAACCCTACACCCAGCTCCCACAAGTATGATTGCCATTACAACGCTGGTAGTCAAGTAAGGATCCAACGGGCTTTATCAACATGTATACAAGATATGAAATACTAAGTAAAACACATCACATGTTAAGATAAAGACAAACCAGATAGCATACTATCATATCGAGCAAGATTGTCCTGTACATACATATCCCTAGCATCCTATACAATAAAGGCCTTTAGGGCATACATAACCAACAATATATACGTATTTACATTATATCATGGTTGATGATATATAGAACTAAGATGTATGAGAATCACACTTGAAGTGAGATGAAGAGATAATGATTTAAATTAATGAATTAAAAAAAAGGAAATGAGTCATATTCTTTAGTTGCTTGTAGAAGCCTTGAGAAGCTATGACTCATCACTTTTCTTTTGGATTATTCATTAATATTTATCACTATCTCATCTCATCTAATCACTTCACCACATGGTTCATTGAACCTCACTCTCTCATCCAAGTTCATCTCCTTCTTCATTCTCCTCTCTAGAATTTTATTGAGTTGGAAAAAGAAAAGAGAAAATAATTTCTAGTGAGTAAAATTCCTACTTCATCAACCTATACTAATCTAGCCCATTAGTTTAGGTTGTTTGCTTCACTAATACTTTGATTAGTGAAGAGTAAGCTTGAGTTAGAGAGACTTCAAGGTGGATCATCTTCGGCTTCAAAGACTACAAGCAAGCTCGTTCCTTTCTCAAGTGGAGTCAAAGAAGAGTTATAGGGACTACTACTTAGAGCTTTAGAAGTGAAGGACCGGTCTACAAAGGTTGTAAACTTCCATCACTTAGTTTAGAACTTATTTTCTTACACTAAAACTCTAATTCTTTAGTTTGATTCTATGTTAGTATAACTTAGACCTCTAGATTTTTTTAAATTGCATACTTGATACTTGTATAAACCTAGTAGAGGTGCTAAGACATATTTTCTTGGTATCAGAGCCAAGCTAGAGACTTAGGCATAGTCTAGACGACGTTAAAGTGTTCGATCGACGTTTTGAAACCGGTTATTTGGAGTTTCTGTCCAATTTTTCAAATGTTGAAATTTTCCAGATTAAAAATGCTCAGAAAATCATGCAGGTAATTGTATAGAGCCCCAAGAAGTATGAGGGCCTAACTCATTAATGTGGCCGCGGAACCGCCACCTAAACCATGTTTTGGCTGCGGTTCCGCCACCAACATGAGGAGTCGTGGAATCGTTTATCTTTTGATGCTTCATTGTCTCATTTTAGACTTTCTGGGTATTTTTAATGAGACTCAAGTTGTTGAGGTCTTTGTGGATTGGTGGTGTTTGAAACATCGATCGAAATATTTAATATCGTCTAAATAGTTATGGATATGTGATACAATTTTTGGAATTCACATTGATTAGTTTTGTGAAAACCAGTTCTCGTTTTGTAAATCTCATGTTTTAGTCTCAAGTGATGGATTGCCATGGAGTTTCGATTCAGATCAAAACTCTGTCGCAACCTTGTATTGTACGCGAATAGTCGTCGGGAGATACTACTAGACAGCCACGCCCTAATCCCCGACCAAGTGACTATAGGAGAACCCCATGGCCAAAAGCATCCACTCGGGTGCTCGTGGCCGCGGTGTTCCGCTCAAGTGCACTTCGTTGACGGCCTTGGGGGTGCGACCATCTACTAAATATTCCCGACGAGTATTCGATCTAATAATCGGGAATCTTGTTGAATTACCCAACTTGGTTTTTGAAAAGTGTTTTCAATTCGAGACTTAAATGCAAGATTTATAGTGTTAGGCATGAAATCTGGAATATGTGATAATCCAGATATATGATGTCTAAGGATGATGCAGATTCTAATTATTTTAGTTTTCATTTCTTTTCTGCGACCGTAAGTGTAATATGTGGTAGTATCCACGATCTCGTTGTTATATGTCAACGACATTAGGGATATGCATATTTACTTACGTTGATGACATGTGATGTTATTGTGTTGCTGGTTGATATGTTATATTAGATCGTCATGATTGAATATCCGGGGGATTTTACGTGAGATGAGAGTTTTTCAATTTTGATTCATATAAAAATTTGTATGTAATATTCTTTTATTGGGACACTTCCGGGTTGAGGTTGTTGTCTCCATTGATGTATATTATTTACTTTTCCGTATTAGGATAGACCCAAGGCGAGGAGCACAAGTAACCGGGTTTTAGAGTCCAGTGGGAGGTCATCTCGAGGAGTCGAGACTGGGTCGCCTAACTCTAGAATTGGCAGGGTTGCTTGTCGCTCTCGTAGGTGTCTAGAGATGTGGACTTGGCCATTCATTACGACCGTGGAATCCGTGTTTTTCATTACTGGCTTATTTTAAAACACGGACTTCCTAATATATCATATATTTCATATATTTGCTTCTACTGATTTTGTGATATGATGTGATCATATAA
This sequence comes from Agapanthus africanus, assembly GCA_030015575.1. Lineage (NCBI taxonomy): Eukaryota > Viridiplantae > Streptophyta > Magnoliopsida > Asparagales > Amaryllidaceae > Agapanthus > Agapanthus africanus. Next base: position 435,851,068 of record JASDDO010000018.1, read on the forward strand.
CTGCGTAAGATGAATGCTACTTACATATATGATATATTAGTAGACACTGTATATGTTTTGCATCCGTGTTATTCCTGACCCCGCCCTACCGTAAATTAAGTAACCTTATGGTGAACATCCGGATCCCTGTGGCGAAAGCGGATGACATATATGTGTATTTTATTTTCGTTTCTTCTGCGATATTTAGGAAACATAAATGATGGGACGTTATAATGAGATTAATGAAAAGAAAATAAACCTAAAGATGTTGTAGAATCAAATTTTTCAAAAAGGTAGTTTTAGTTCTTGCTTTGCATAGAGGTATTCCATTATGAATATCCAGCATCTCATTCGATAAGGAAAGAGCCTAGATCCCTTCACCGGGAATGACCACTTTAGCAAAACTAGCATATGCTACAACTCACTCGGTTTGTTTTGAAAAATACAACCACTCCTTTTCAAATCACTAGATTCTACAGCTAAATCAAGTTCATTACGTTAAAGGGTTTTCTTCAAAACCAGTCATAGCCCTGTAGGGTGTTTATCGTCACCCCATTGAGATGAGAATTCGCGTCGCTTGTCAGGCATATACAGATTCCCCTACCTAGGGTAGGCTAGGGTTTATTGATTGTGAGGATCCGAATCTCCGGCAGCCGCTGACTAAGCTGCCGTTAATTACCGCTCGCTTTCGAAGCGAGAGAACCTCCGATTGACGGGTAAAATTGTTCATGCAAACTCAATACGATATATTGGTGTGTTTGTTTTTTTATAACAATAGAGAGGTGTTCATTTTTTTTGTTCCATTTCTGAAAAAAGGATTTTTTGTAAAAAAATATTTAATGAAACATTTTTTTAAAATTTATTTTATTTGTTATTTATTACTTATTATTTTATTATTATTATTTTTTTTTTAAAATGGGGAAGGGAATCCCCCCTCCACTCATGTGAGTGGGAGCCTTCCCCTCACGTGAAGGGGAATGGGGAGCTCCCACTTAGTGGGAGCTTCCTCCCCCTCACGTGCGGGGGAGCAGGGGCTCCCACTTGGTTGGAGCCTCTCCCTCATGTGGGAGCTTTCCCCCTCACATAAGGGGAGCCATCCCTTCACGCTCGGGGGGCTCCAAAAAAATTTCATTTTTTGTTTGAAAGAGTTAAACCCCAAAACATTTTATTTGGCGTTAAACTTCCGAAATAATTTTATTTGGAGTTAAACTCCCAAAAGATTTTATATGGAGTTAAACTCCAAAAGACTTAAGGTGGAGTTAAACTCCCTAAAAGGATTTTTATTGTGGAGTTCAACTCCAAAAGATATTTTTTTTTATTGTGGAGTTAAACTCCAAAAATTTTTAAATGGAGTTAAACTCCTAAAAAGGATTTTTATTGTGGGGTTAAACTCCTAAAAGGATTTTTATTGTGGAGTTAAACTCCAAAAGATATTTTTTTATTATGGAGTTAAACTCCAAAAGATTTTAAATGGAGTTAAACTCCTGAAAGGATTTTTACTGTGGAGTTAAACTCCTGAAAGAATTTTTTATTGTGGAGTTTAACTCCGAAAGATATTTTTTTCTTGTGGAGTTAAACTCCAAAAGATTTTAAATGGAGTTAAACTCCTAAAAAGTTTTTTTATTGTGGAGTTAAACTCCAAAAGATATGTTATTTGGAGTTAAACTCCCAAAACAAAAAAAAATTATATATTTTTTCTTAAGAGGAAGCACCCACTGAATGGGAGCTTCCCCTCACGTGAGAGGGAGGAGGGGCTCCGACTAAGTGAGAGCTTTCTCCTCACGTGAAGGGGAGTGGGGAGTTCTCACTAAGTGGGAGCTCCCTCCCCCTCACGTGAGGAGCAGGGGCTCCCACTAAGTGGGAGCCTCCCCCTTACGGGAGGGAGGAAAGCTCCCACTCCCCTACGTGAAGGAGCAAGAGGCTCCCATTAAGTGGGAGCCTCCCCCTCAGGTGGGGAAGGGAATCTTCTCAGTAGGCTCCAAAACTTTTTTTTTAAATGGAGTTAAACTCCAAAAATTTTTATTTGGAGTTAAACTCCCAAAACAATTTTACTTAGAGTTAAACTCCAAAAGAATTTTTATTGTGGAGTTAAACTCCAAAAGATTTTCTCCTTTCTCTTTTAAAAAGAAACCCAAAATGGGTTCTCTTGAAACTCCAAGATTTAGATCTTGGATGATGAAAATAGACCCCTTCCCTTCTTTTGATGGAGTCTTGGGAGGTGTGTTTCCCTTATTCTCCCTCTCTCAAATTGGATCTTGAGGAGGGAGAAGAAGGTACTGAAAATCTATCTTTTTTTTTATCGGATATGAGAGTTAAACTCTCTTTCAGTGGGTTTATGGTGAAACTTTATTTAGTTTTTTAAAAAAAATCCAAGCTCTTGATTTAATTGGAAAATGAAGATGAAGAGAAAGAACCTGAGAGAGTGAGGATGGATGCACAAACCCTTGAGATTTGATAGGAATGAATTCTTCTTTTTTATTTCATAATCATGTTGCCTTATATAGGCTTACAAGTTTACACTTAGCCCATTGGGCTTTACAAAATAGCATTTTGCCCATCCCATGCCTCATGTGCTTATTTTTTTTGCACATGAAACATGGGCTTTACAAAAATTTGGCTTTGTGCTCATCTTTTTTACATTTATTCATAAAAAATTTATCAAAATTATTTATTACATAATTTTCATTTTGGCATTAGGTAGACCGGCCGTGGGGCTCAACTTAGGCATGGGCCCACTTGACCTGGGCTTGGGCCACCTGGCTTGGGGTTGACTTTGAGTTTGACTTGGTCAACTAGGGTGTAATTTGACCCCAACAAAGTGCTCCTATCAATAAGTGCACACCGTGTGTATGGGTTGTGTGCATGAAATTGATGGATCTTGTTCGTGGGGAGATAGACTTCGAGCTGGAACATCATTTCGGGGGCGGAGAATCATTCCGAGGGTCGGAGTATAATTCCGAGGAGCGGAGCATAATTCCAGGGATCGGAGCATAAATCCGACGAGCGGAGCATAATTCCGGGATCGGAGCATGATTCCGAAGATCGGAGCATGATTCCAATGATCGGAGCATAATTCCGGGATCGGAGAATCATTCCGAAGAGCGGAGCATAATTCCGAAGAGCGGAGCATGATTCCAAGGATCGGAGCATGATTCCGACGAGCGGAGCATAATTTCGGGGATCAGAGCATAACTTCGAAGAGCAGAGTATAATTCCGAAGGGGGGATATATTCTAAGAAGAAGCGTTGTTTCAACGCAGGGTTCCGAGGCGAAGCACAATTTTGACACGGGACAGGTGTATCTGAGATGAAGCTTAGTTCCAGCACAGGAAAGACATTCTGAATGAAATATAGCTCCGATGTAGAGGTTGATTCCGAGTCGAAGCATAATTCAAACAGGGAAGGCAGATACTCCAAGGCGAAGCATAATTTCGACACGGGGTACCCTCTGAGACGAAGTATGATTCCGACGCAGAGGTCAATTCCCAGGCGAAGCATAATTCCGACGAGGAAAGTAGATACTCCAAAGAGAAGAATGATTTCTACATGGGGTACACTTTGAGACAAAGCATGATTCCGCCGCAGAGTTTGTCGGTTGACTTGATTCCGAGACGGAGCATAATTCCGACAGAGAAGGCAGTTACTCCGAGGCGAAGCATGATTTCAATATGGGGTACATTCTGAAACGAAACATGATTATGACGCAGATATTGTTGGTTGACTTGATTCCGAAGCAGAGCATAATTCCGACATGGAGGTCGTTGGTCGACTTGATTCCGAGGCGGAGGATAATTCCGACAGGGAAGGCAGATACTCCGAGGAGAAGCATGATTTCGACACGGGGTACATTCTGAGAAGAAACGTGATTCCGACGCAGAGATTGTTGGTTGGCTTGATTCTGAGGCGGAGCATAATTCCGACATGGAGTTCGTTGGTCGACTTGGTCGACTTGATTCTAAGGTGGAGCTTGATTCCAACGGGGAGGTCAGATACTCCAAGACGAAGCATGATTTCAACACGGGGTACATTCTAAGACGAAACGTGATTCCGACGCAGAGATTGTTTGTTGACTTGATTCCAAGGCGGGGCATAATTCAGACATGGAGGTCGTTGGTCGAATTGATTCCGAGACAGAGCATAATTCCGACAGGGAAGGCAGATACTCCGAGGCGAAGCATGATTTCGACACAGGGTACATTCTGAGACGAAACGTGATTCCGACGCAGAAATTGTTGGTTGACTTAATTCCGAGACGGAGCATAATTCTGACATGGAGGTCATTGGTCGACTTGATTCCGAGGCGGAGCTTGATTCCGACGAGGAGGTCAGATACTCCAAGGCGAACCATGATTTTGACACGGGGTACATTCTAAGACGAAACATGATTCCGACGCAGAGATTGTTGGTTGATATGATTCCGAGGCGGAGCATAATTCTGACATGGAGGTCATTGGTCGACTTGATTCCGAAGCGGAGCTTGATTCCAATGGGGAGGTCATTGGTTGACTTGATAATTTGATTTGATTTGGGAGTTTCTTATCCGGCCAGCGGGGCTTTTGAGTCTGGGATTTGGAATTTGGGTTTTTGTTTGGCGTCGGCATCGCTATACTGGAATATGGTACCAGGAGCGAATCATCATTTTCTGTGGTGAACATGGGATTTGTTTTGACATCAGCATCGCTACACTGGAATATGATACTAGGAACGAATCATCATTTGCCATGAGAGGATTTGAGGATTTTGGTTTTGGTTTGGCATCAGTATCGCTACACTGGAATATGGTATCAGGAGCGAATCATCATTTGCTATGAGAGAATTTCAGGATTTTGGTTTTGGTTTTGCATCAGCATCACTACACTGTAATATGGTACCAGGAGCGAACCATCATTTGCTATGAGAGGATTTTAGGATTTTGGTTTTGGTTTGGCATTAGTATCGCTACACTGGAATATGGTACCAGGAGCGAATCATCATTTACTATGAGAGAATTTCATTTGTTCCCAGTTTAATAACTTAGTGGTCATCTGTTCTCAGTTTAATGACTTAGATGTCATATGTTCCCAGTTTAACGACTTAGGGGTCTACCAGATCGAAAGTTTGGAATTTTGGGGTTGGGGTCGGCATCAGCGTTGCTAACACTGGAGCACAAGTGTCAGGAGAAATTCATCATTTGCCTTTTCCTGTTATGGAGTGATGGCTTAGCAGATAGGTTTAGGTCCCTATCAACTAAGGCTTTTCAATTTTATGGACCGTAAGGGTCCCATAAAAGCATTTTCTCACTACGAGTCGAAAGGATCTCGTAAGTGTATTTTCTCTTTAGGAGTCGTGGGGACCCCCAAGTGTGTTTTTCCTTTATGAGTCGTAAGGATCCCACGAAAACATTTTCTTACGAGTCGAGAGGATACCGTAAGTTGTTCTCTTCATGTATCGTGAGGACACATGAGTGGGTCTTCCCAAAGGGAGCATAATTCCGAGGACGGAGACCAGCTGCGGGGCTTGTGATGAAAATTATTTGAGCCTGTAGATTGTATACGGTAGTCCATTTGGGAAATGGCCGTAGGGCAGGGAGAATTTTAAGAATTTGAATTTTGGTTGGCGTCTGCATTGCTGCACTAGAATATGATACCAGGAACGACTCATCATTTACCGTTGGGAATTTAGGGATTTAGATTTTGCTTGGCGTCTGCATCGCTGCACTGGAATATGGTACCGAGAGTGACTCATCATTCGCCATTGGGATATTAAGGGATTTGAAATTTTTGTCCGTGTTTTCATTGCTAACACTGAAGTATGGTTTCAGGAGCGACTCATCATTCGCTTTTGGAGGGTTTTTTTTACCGCAATTGCTCTATCATTTCAGCTTTTCTTATCGCGAAGGTCGCGATTGCCCTATCATTTCGGCTATTCATTCGCAGTTGCCTCATCATTTCAGCTTTTCTTTTATTTACACAATTTTTTTACACTCCCAGTTTAACGACTTATGGGTCAAATGTTCCCAGTTTAACGACGTGTTGGTCCTGTGTGTTTGCTTATCTCAGCTCCTCAAACTTTGATCTTGGCGAAGCTATATTGATGACCGTAGCTTTGTAGCTTGCCGGTACATCCGAGGACTGTGAGGTTTTCCTAAGCTTGTATTGGTTCTCCACCCAATCTTTGAAAACATAACAGTTTTCAATGGTATGACTCACCATTCTATGATATGGGCAGTATACGGGATTGCCGGTCATGTTCATTTCATATGGCCTGTTTGGAATAGGCAGTTGCAGACCGTTGTTCAAGGCGTCCTCGAATATTTTGCGGATTTCATCCCTCCTGAAGGAGTATACTTTTTTCTTTCTCTCCATTAGTGTAGGTGCCTTTCTTGATGCTAGTCCTTGAGGCCGATCAGTCTTTGGCTCGCCTGCTGCCCGCTTAGCCCATTCAGTGTACGTATCGGAGAGACTGGAAGTTGATCGCGGCCGTTTTTCGCAAAAGTGTTCCGCTCTTGGGCTGGAGGGAGTATCGGTTAGCTGCTTCCAGAAATCAATCCCTGGCTCATGAACCAAAATTTGATTTTGTTGTAATTGCAATCGGGCGACTTGGGTTGTGAGATCTGCCACGACGTTTTCCAGCTCGTCAACTTTGGAATGGAACTTGGCCATCTTCTCGTCCCTGTCCTGAAGCTGCCTTTGAAGCCATTAGAATAATGCTTGTTCTATAGTTCCGGGTATGACAACGGGGTCATCCTTACCGCCTGAGCTTGATACAGTAAGAACTGCGGGTTCCTTTAGCTTAATGGCCTGTGCAGGCTCTTCATCATCTAGACCAAGCCGGTGTTGGGTAGCAACAACCACGTCATTGTCATAGGTATGAGGCGTCGGAGGACTTGTTCTTCTAGGCTCCACCATGTAGATCGTGTGAGTTATGTACCCGTCTACTGCTTCATTGGTAATGTTGCTCATTGGGCTTTTGGCTTGTTGCCTTGGTCCGCTCTTTTCGGAGAAGGGCAGATGACTAAGAGAAGCAAGTTCCCAAAGGGCTTCAGTCTCTGTTTGTATAAAATTGACGGTCGCAGCTTGATTATTTGCTAACATGCCTTTAGACAGTTCTATCTCTCCTGTCTTGTATTGCTTTTAGACCCAATCGTTGAAGACGAAGCAGTCCTTGATGGCATGACCTATCACTCTGTGATAGGGGCAATATTTGGGGTCGTCGGTCATATTCGCTTCTTGAGGTCTTTTTGATTCTGGCAATTGTAGACCGTTTCTTAGGGCATCCTTGAATAGTTTACGGTTTTTGTCTCTTTTAAAGGAATAGATCTTATCCAGCTTCTCTTTTAGTGGAGATTCTCCTCCCTCTCCGAACACTGGCTTCCGAGACTGGTTGGCATTAGGCCCGGTCATCCCATGCTTATTTCAGTTAACCGAAGTATTAAAAAATTCAGCATCGTCGGAATTTCTGCTTTTGCGATTATCGTCCTTTCGGTTTCTCCAGGACCTATTGTTATTTGGGGAATCAGAGGAGGACTCCTGCTTTAAGCGCTCCAATATCTGAACTTTCCTGGTCAGCTCTTGGAATGTTTTGAGACCTGCAGTGCATAGAAACAGGGCCATCCAATTGTTAAGATTTTCGACGAGGAGGCTGACAGATTGGTCCTGTTCTATTGGCGATTCATATTTAACAGAGAGATTACGCCATCGGGTTATAAAATCCGTGCTGCTTTCGTTGTTCTTTGGTTTGGTTCATACGAGGTCGGCAATGGTGATCTTATCGCTGACATTCATGAACGTTTGTCGAAACAGAGATTCCATTTGGACGGAACTAGTAACGGATCCATCCGGTAAGCTCGCGTACCAATCGAAAACGACATCGGTTAAGCTATTAACGAACTGGCGGAGATGAAGCGCATCAAAGCCCCCAGTATTCCCGCATGAGGCTTTAAAGTGGGCGATGTGCTGATTCGCATTTCCCGTCTCATCAAATCTTCTGAATTTGGTGATAACATAGCCGCCAAGAAACTTTATCAGATCATATAGAGCAGGATATGGTCTCCCACTACTACCGATATCTTTTTGCGTTTCGGTTTCGGCTACCAATGTTTTGACTTTGTTGGCGACTAAATCCATGATTTGATCTTGTGTTAGCGGGTTTCTATCATTGGTAGTCAAGACATTTTCCGAGATGGGATGCGGCCAGCTTTCATGTAGTTCGCTCACCTTTAAATTTGAGGGAATAGGCGTCGGCTGTCTCGGGACACCGTTTCCCGGTTCATAAGCAGAGCCCTGCGCTTGATTAGGCGGCTGAGAGGCAAGTTGGGCCGTGAGCTGTAAGAAAACGTTTGTCAAGTCTTCAATCTTTGAGTAGAGCTTGGCAATCTCCTTTTCTTTGTTTCTGAGCTCTTGGAGAAGTGGCTGCTCTGCGGTCTTGGGATGGAAGATCGGCTCCTTTTCACTTTCCGAGTCCGACTCCTCATGAACCGAGGGATCTCTGTGCTTAGTAGCCTCACTGGATGGGTTTTCATTACCTTCCAGAGGAGGCTAGTTTTAGGAAATGGCAGCCACATTCACACCAGATTGGATTTGAGATATGATGGCTCCGTCCTTGGTCTTGTTATGCATGCCCACCATGTAGACAGTGTGGACCATATATCCAGCCATCTCTTTATCTTTGGCGGCTAATTTTTCGGACTATCGTCATGGCCCTTCCTCTTCTGGAAAGGACATGCGACTGAAGACGGTTGGTCTGACTGGGTCCTTAGGTGGCGCTGTCTGGATCACAGCTTTCTTGACTCTCGCGGTCATGGCATTCTTCTGAACCAATTTCAGTGGTTCAAAAGAGTAAGCGAGCTTCACAGCCGGTTCGGCTGTTGTTGTGGGGTAATCCTGTTCTTGGAAACTCATGAAGTTCAGCCTAGCAGGAGCCCTAACCCTTTTGTTGGCTCTATATCTGAGCCTTTTCTGTCTTAGGTTCTCGATTTTTAGGGCTTAGCGGGCATCCGTTATCCAGGAAGCCATCATGAGTCGATTGACGGGGAGCATAGAGAAGATACCCGATTGAGCAGTTCTCAGGGGCACTGCTGGAGCTTGCCCGAGATGCCTTATTACTTTGTTGGTGTTGATGGCCTTGCCTCCGGCTGGAGCAACTAAGAGTTGTTCGGAGATAGATTTATGCTTGGGCTGAGGTGCCTTCGAAATCACCACATTTGTCCTCCTGCCTTTCGAGGCCCATCTGTTTATTACTGGAGCTTAAGGAGCTGGGATGGCGTTAGCTGGCACAAACAGAATAGAGCCAAATAGTAGCGGCGACTCCTCCCACTGTCGCCCGAGACTGGCCGGGAGGACCGTCCTGACATCCATCTTCATCATGTAGGAGATAAGAGCTGTGTTGAGAGCTGAATTTGTCCTTAGAGACATTTTGTTGCGTTCGATGGATGCAATTGGAAAATGTTAACCTGCGCAAAGAAGCGTGATTTCAGTACAGGAAATCAATATATATGTTGATTGAGTTCGCATGAACTTTTAACCCGAAATATGGGTGGAAACCCAAAATATGGGAGGAAAGATAGATCCCACCGTGCATGCCAGAATCTGTAGGGTGTTTTTCGTCACCCCATTGGATGGGAATTCGCGTCGCATGTCAGGCGTATACAGATCCCCCTACCTAAGGTAGGTCGGGGTTTATTGATTGTAGGGATCCGAATCTCCGGCAGCCGCGGACTAAGCTGCCGTTAATTATCCCTCGCTTTTGAAGTGAGAGAACTTCCGATTGACGGATAAAACTGGTCATGCGAACTCAATGCGATATATTGATGTATTTGTTTTTTATATAACAATATAGACGTGTTCATTTTTTTTGCTCCATTTATGAAAAATGGATTTTTAAAAAAATATATATTTAAAGAAACATTTTTTTAAAATTTATTTTATTTGTTATTTGTTATTTATATTTTATTTATTTTTCTCTTTTTGAAAAAAAGGGGAGGGGAAGCCCCCCTCCACTCACGGGGGGGGAGGGGAATGGGCTCCCACTAAGTAGGAGCCTTCTCCTCACGTGAAGGGGAGTGGGGAGCTCCCACTTAGTGGGAGCATCCTCCTCACATGAGAGGGAGTAGGGGCTCTCACTTGGTGGGAGCCCCCCTCAGTGAGAGGGGCATTAAATTTTTTTTTCTTTTGAAGGATTTAAACTCCAAAATAATTTTATTTGGAGTTAAATTCCCAAAACAATTTTATTTGGAGTTAAACTCCCAAAAGTTTTTATATGGAGTTAAACTCCAAAAGATTTAAGGTGGAGTTAAACTCCCCAAAATGATTTTTATTGTGGAGTTCAACTCCAAAAGATTTTTTTTATTGTGGAGTTAAACTCCTAAAAGGATTTTTATTGTGAAGTTAAACTCCAAAAGATATTTTTTTATTGTGAAGTTAAACTCCAAAAGATTTTAAATGGAATTAAACTCCTAAAAAGGATTTTTATTGTGAAGTTAAACTCCAAAAGAATTTTTATTATGGAGTTAAACTCCAAAAGATATTTTTTTATTGTGGAGGTAAACTCCTAAAAGGATCTTTATTGTGGAGTTAAACTCCAAAAGGATTTTTATTGTGGAGTTAAATTCCAAAAGATTTTTTTATTGTAAAGTTAAACCCCAAAAGATTTTAAATGGAGTTAAACTCCTAAAAGGACTTTTATTATGGAGTTAAACTCTAAAAGAATTTTTATTGTGGAGTTAAACTCCAAAAGATATTTTTTTTATTGTGGAGTTAAATTCCGAAAGATTTTAAATGGAGTTAAACTTCTAAAAAGATTTTTATTGTGGAGTTAAACTCCAATTTTTTTTTATTATGGAGTTAAACTCCAAAAGATATTTTATTTGGAGTTAAACTCCCAAAAAAAATTATACGGAGTTAAACTCTCAAAACAAAAAAATAATAATTTTTTTTCCTTAAGAGGAAGCTCCCACTGAATGAGAGCTTCCCTCCCCTTCACGTGAAAGGGAGTTCCCACTAAGTGGGAGCTCCATCCCCCCACAAGAGACCTCCCCTTCATGGGAGGGGCGAAAGCTCCCACTCCCCCACGTGAGGGGGCAGGAGGCTCCTACCTCCTCCTCACGTGGGGAAGGGAACCCTCTCGGTGGGATCCAAAACTTTTTTTTAACTATTTTTTTTAAATGGAGTTAAACTCCAAAAGATTTTACTTGGAGTTAAACTCCCAAAAAAAATTATTGTGGAGTTAAACTACAAAAGAATTTTTATTGTGAAGTTAAACTCCAAAAGATTTCCTCCTTTCTCTTTTGAGAAGAAAACCAAAATGGGTTCTCTTGAAACTCCAAAATTTAGATCTTAGATGATGAAAAGAGACCCCTTTTCTTCGCTTGATGGAGTCTTGAGATGTGGGTTTTCCTTCTTCTCCCTCTCTCAAATTGGATTTTGAGGAGGGAGAAGAAGGTAGCGAAAATCTATCTTTCTTTTTTATCGGATATGAGGGTTAAACTCTCTTTCAGTGGGTTTATGGTGAAACTTTATTTAGTTTTAAAAAAAAGTGCTAAGCTCTTGATTTAATTGGAAAATGAAGAGGAAGAACTTGAGAGAGTGAGGATGGAGGAACAAACCCTAGAGATTTGATGGGGAATGAATTCTTCTTTTTTATTTCATCATCATGTTGCCTTATATAGGCTTACAAGTTTACACTTAGCCCCTTGGGCTTTACAAAATGGCATTTTGCCCATCTCATGCCTTATGTACTTATTTCTTTTGCGCATGAGCCATGAGCTTTATAAAAATTTGGCTTTAGGCCCATTTTTCTTACATTTATTCATAAAAATTACATCAAAATTATTTATTACATAATTTTCATTTTGGCATTGGGTAGACCGACCGTGGGGCTCGACTTGGGTATGGACCCACTTGATCTTGGCTTGGGCCCACCTGGCTTGAGGTTGACTTTGAGTTTGACTTGGTCAACCGGGATGTAATTTTTGACCCCAACAAGCCCTCCGTCATTTCAGATAAGTGCTATTTAGTATTCGTGCTGTGTTTGTTGACCATAGTCAAGGCGTGGTGTGCGGTAGCTGATTAGTATTTATCTGCCGCATATTGATGCGATTGGATTAGGATAGTCGTACGGCCTTATTGACCATAGTTAAGGAACGTGCGGGTGAGTTTAATTCAATCACGAAATGACGGGTTGAACTTGACTAGCATTTATGATTTGTTGACCATAGTTAAGGTCATAAGTTGGTAGGGCTAAAAACATATATTGGAAATTTCAAGTGTTGAAATTTGCAATGAGATTGCATGCCTTCTATATGATAGTTGGATCCCGATACCCACTGTGAGTAAGTGTTACTCCTGAGAGAGTTTTCCATTTTACAATTAGCTAATCCAGTAGGTGTCTAAGAAAGGTGTTAACGAGGTTATGCCCCTGCATAAACGAGGTTATTTAATTAGTTCCATGCGAAAGTACGGGGAGACTCCCTCGGAGTACCAACACCTGCCTGGCTGACCGATTGGCGAACTTGTAGGGTGTAATTAATCCCGGCTTATCTTACCTTTTAGGATTTGAAGGAAGATTTGATAAAAACAGTGGGAGCCAAGATAATAACCAATCAAATCTTGCAAGAGCGCACGCTAAAGTGTTTTCTTCTCTCTCTCTCTAGGTAGCGACCATGACACATCTTAATCAAGATAATAATATGGATGTATTGACCGAACCCGCTTATTATATTGGACTGGGGAGCGTTGGTTCCGCCCTATCTTATGACATCTTTCATAAGTCTGGGCAAGGGATAGGGGAATACAAGGATTCCCATGTAACCCGAGTGAAGAAAGAGCATTCTGATGCATCTTCTTCGGATGTATTAGTTATAGAGAACTATTTCTCAGTCTGCTGTACGTCCTGGGTATTAGATACCGGATCAAGATCCTAAATTTGTAATCTGTTATATGGGTTAAAAAGAAGTAGAGAACTGGGAAAGAATGATATGTCTCTCAGAGTAGGGAATTGAGCAAATGTTGCAGCCAAAGCAGTTGTCGAATATCATCTTGTATTACCAAATGGTAATACATTGATTCTGAACGACTGTTATTTCGTACTAAAGATGATGTGCAATATAATATCCGTTTTTTTATTACATAGAAAAGAATATAACTTTTCATTAGAGGAAAATGTTATGAACATTTTCCTAAATCAAATGTTAATTAGGTTTGATACGTTATATAATGGTATATATGTTCTAAATCAAAATACAGTTCTAAATATGCATAACACACACAAGAGAAAAAGTTCAGAAATGAACGAAACCTTCTTATGACATTGTAGACTTGGTGTCACGACTCCGAAAAGGCACGTGACTGACACTTGAATCATGTGAATTCTATAAGACCCCACCTAATTCAAGTAAGCCAAAAGCCCAGAAATCTAAACCTTTTTAGGGAAAATAGTGGAGGTGCAGTTTTGAATTAAGGTTACTGAAATCAAGTTCTTTCTACAAAACATAGATAATAGCATACGAAAACACAATGTTCATATTTAACTTGAAAACATTTTCGTCATTGAAAAATTGGGCAGCACCTCCTTTGTAAAACTTAACCCGAAAACGGTACAAGCAATAAATAATATGCATCCCCGAGCGGGAGCTAGCTCTTCACCAATTTGCGGAAACAACCACGCAAGTAATGTAAATATACAACGCCAAAGGCGAGGATCAAAACTCAGAATAAATGTAAGGAAAACATGCATTATCAAGAAAACCAGAAAACAACAAAAAATACATGAGCGCGACTCTAAGGCCGAAAGAATATACAAACTGAGGTTATCTAAGTCTACTAAATATACAAGTCTGGTTGATGGAGCTTTTAACTAGATACGACTGAAGTAAATAACAAGTACAACAGCGACGGTGGTCATGATGCAATGTAACCCACCTACCAAAGCAATCACCCGAAAGAAATGATGTGCCAGCGCCGCTACGGAACCTGTACGACTAAACCTGCAAGAAACTGTGGCACAACGGGGGTGAGTTGCCAACTCGTGAGTAGAAAACATCACCGGGTAGAAATCGCATGTATGACGACCTTCTAGGTCATACGATAATATACCCATAATATAACACTAGACATCTAGTAGCGGTAAGGGTAATAATCTAAGCATAAGTGATACTAAGTACTCGTGTCAGTGTCACTAAGTAGCAGCATGTCATATATCTGGTGTATGAATGCATCATGAATGAATAAATAACATGAAATCCGAATTTATCAATATGATAAAATCTGTGTTCTTATTTTAGTAAAGTGTTGATATTATAAAACTGGAGTATCATCAAATGAAATTGACAGAAATCCGTGTCAAATCTTGACACAAAATATATGCATCTCAAATCTCGGTAGTCGTCTCTCAGATCGGCCCTCAAATCTGTCAAATCACACGACTTCGGTCGGTATCCTCCGGATGACCGCCAGGTCAACAATAACCGGTAGGTAGTGCTCCCCTGACGGGCTCAACGCCTTCTCAATACGTCCATCTCGCCCCGGGATACCTCACCGGGTCCACCATGTACCCGCAGACGGTGCATCCTCCTCCTCGAATCGGGTATATGATACAGCTCAAGAACTGAGAAAACTCATGGTGAACTCCACACTCATCATATCACGAGAAAACCGCAAATTTCTATTTTTAAAATGATAATAGGTTTATTAAATTCTTGCGGTTTTCCCCAAAATCTAGAAATCTCCAAGAAAATCTTAGTATATGCAGTATACAATGAGATAATATATACCGACATAAAGCCAATGATCGATGCATAACTATAATGTACAGATGCAAATGCTTATGGTGTTCTAAGTAAGTAATGCAATATCTAAACCAGCATATGAGAGTAAGCATACTAATAAAGTGTTGAAACGACCAGCTAGCATGTTATACCAATGAAGTAACGTATTCTAAAGTGTACGTGATATAGCAATTACCGATGATGATGTGTGTGAGCCGGCAAGTAAGTGTATGTGGAACATGCGCATCATCGGTAATGGTGCTGGTGTCCTAACAGACGGGGTTCATAATAACTAAAGAAAACACATGTAATAAATATGCAATGCAATGAGAACGACATAAAAGTAACGGAACAAGTGAATAGTAAATGAAGTATATAAATATACATATCGGGTATGAGTCATACGGTTTTAGTGTTTGAAATACATGAATCGTGGTTTTTAGAAAAGTAGGGGCTACGGTGTTTTGAGAAAAGATACATCCTTTGAAAAATCCGTAGTATCCCTCGGCTGTCTTTAAAAATACTCACGATTCGTTGGTTTTGAAAATAGGTATGACTCGAGCCTAGTCTAGCATCTACCTAAACAACTAAGAGACTGACTAAGAAACTAGTCGGAAGAAGAAGAAAATCTAAATATATAAACCGAGTCGATATACCTAATAGTCGGCGATCCAGTCTCATAACGTCACGTACTGTATAATATATAGTATGGTATCCTCGAGTCAAGAGTGCAGATCAATCATCATATATATACCTCGTACGGTAAAATCCATCATACGGTATCCCCAAAATCGGGGGTATGGGTCAAACATCATATATACATCATTATTCATATGGTATCATTATCGTACAATATCATGATTAGGGGTAATGTTCTATGGTCTCGTACATTCAACATCATCAATTCATATATTATCGCACGTATGATTGCATATCGCCCAACGATCCATTATAATATCATATCGTATCATATCACGACTCAATCACATATCAAATATCTCATGGCATCATGCCCGGTCATATCGACTCATCTCCACATATCACATACTATCCTCATCACCCGTGTATATGTATATGTATATGTATATGTATTAACGCATCCATATATATACGCGCGCGCACACACGCACACATATAAACATATACACCCATAATCATATCTCGTGTGTGTGTGTGTGTGTGCGCGTGCGTGTGTGACAACCTATACTCTACGGTTTCGCGACTAAGAAACTAAACTAAAAGTAATCTCTTCCAAGTATGCTTAATCTAACCTATGGTCTCCTAGAAAACCCTATTTGCTAAGTATCCGTACTTCACATATACATGCCCTACGCATCCTAATCTACGAAATTACGGGAGTGCTATACGCCATCCACCCGACTTCCCCCGTAGATATACATCTACCCATCTTGATCCTCGCTTGCCGGAGTCAAAGACGCCACGCTCTCTCTTGTCATACGATGTCCATGCAAAGGTACCTACATTTCAACGAATATCATATCGTAAACGAGAACCAAATACAAGAAATCCAATATGGCATACACAATGTACATAGGTTAGAACCTACGGACTATGCATGCAAGAAAAGCTAAATAAATCCTCGATGTTGACGTACAAACGTCAAACAATCGATTCAAAACCCAAATACCAAAATCCATATCTTAAAAAGTCGCAAAACCAAAACAGAAACTCAAGAAAACACCTCCAGATTTTGCCTCGGGTCAAATTGGGACATTTTGCACATAGTAGAGGTCTAATTAGCAGATAAAGGAACCATGAAGCAAGAACGAGGCAAATACTTTATGGTCTGGCCGCAATTTGCGGCCAGAAGGCTAAAAATGGTGGCCAGGAAATAGAGTTAGGGCCTCGGGTCTTAGGGTTAGCTTCCAGGTTGTCTGCATATCTCTCAGTGATCGCTAAATAATTTTTAGGGTCCCCGGGTTATAGCAGATCTTCATAACACATCACAATTCCCACAAAAACCGATATCGGAGATTTCTAAGTCTAAGTCTTGGGTTTTAGTCTCCATTTTCAGTCCATAAAACCAACTCTACAGGGGTTGTAGTCACTAAAAACACTTCAATTGCACCATCACAAGTTATACTAAACCCTAAACCTCATCTTGGAAATTCCAAGATCACTGATCCTCATTAGTTCTACTCTAAACTATACTAGAAGATAAGGAGAAACAACTTCTAAACTAATAGTGTAGAAATATACCTCATTTGGCAACTCAAGAATTTTCTTGAGTTACCTAAAGTGCCCAAAGTCTTGACTTGATCTATCCATGGGGTTTGTAGTGAGGTTGTGATCAATTTTTGTGAAGGAAAACATAGGTTTTGAGGTGTTTTTGAGGGGTTTTGTAA
Source organism: Agapanthus africanus (assembly GCA_030015575.1). NCBI lineage: Eukaryota > Viridiplantae > Streptophyta > Magnoliopsida > Asparagales > Amaryllidaceae > Agapanthus > Agapanthus africanus. Next base: position 435,868,152 of record JASDDO010000018.1, read on the forward strand.
GGAGGTGGTGGAGGTGGAGGAGTTAGAGAGAAATGAAGGAGATGAAGAAGAATGGAAGGTGAAGAATGAAGAAGGGCCATGAGGAGTCTAGAATTTTCTCACTCTCCCCCCCCCCTTCTCTCTTAAGCCATGCCCCATAGTCCCACTCTCTCTACACAATATCTTCTCTTTACTTCCTTTTTCTTTTCTTGTTTTTTTTTTATTTTAAAAACAACAAAACAAGAACCACATTTAAATGCAATGAAGCATGGTTCAAAATAATGCAACAAGTGTTTGCAACATGCTTTGTTGCATGCCATGCACATAATCAATATTAATGCATAATTAGTGAATATTAATAAAGTTTAGCGATAAAATTGTATATAATTACTTGTATAAGAATTTATAAAATGACTAAATCATATAAATTCCTTTTAAATCAATATTTGATATAAATTTCCACATAGTTTTCCAAACCATACATATATAACTATATTATCTCATTAAAACTAATTCTAATGCTTAATAATATTCATAATATTTATTATATTAATTATTTAAATTCCCAAAAAGAATATTTTGTTTTTCTGAAATGTTACACTTGGTCATATAAATGCGATAAGACTAGCCAAGCTGCATAAAGATGGATATTTGAATCCGCTCGAATTTACATCTTATGAAACTTGTTAGTCATGTCTCAAAGGCAAGATGACCAAAACTTCGTTTACATGACACGGAGAAAGAGTTATTGAACTCTTGAGACTGATACATAGTGATGTATGCGGTCCTATGTCTACACATGCCAGGAATGGTTTCTCATACTTCATTACATTCACCGATGATCTCTCAAGATTCGGACATGTGTTCCTGTTGAAACACAAATCTGAAGCTTTTGAGAAATTCAAGGAATATAAGTGCGAAGTAGAGAACCAGACAGGTAAAAGTATTAAAATCCTTCGATCTGATCGAGAAGGAGAATACTTAAACACGGAATTCCGAGATTATCTAAAAGAGAACGAGATTCTCTCTTAGCTTACACCTCCATATATACCACAACACAATAGAGTATCGGAGCGGAGGAATCGCACCATATTAGATATGGTGCGCTCTATAATGAGTATTGCCGAGTTACCTATTTCCTTTTGGAGTTATGCACTTGAGACAGTTGCATACCTATTGAACAGGATTCCGACTAAATCCGTGCTTATCACTCCATATGAGATATGGTATGGGAAGAGACCATCTCCTGAACGAGTTAAGATATGGGGTTGTCCGGCCTATATTAAAAAACAGAATCCGGACAAACTCGAATCACGATCAGTTCTTTGCAAGTTTATGGGATATCCAAAGAATTCATATGGATATATCTTCTACCACACCGAGGAACAAAAATTATTTGTTTCTCAATATGCTACCTTTTTAGAAAAGGAATTTCTTGTGAAAGAAATTAATGGTAATGAGGTAGAGCTGGAAAAAGTTCCAACCACACAAACTACAACTGATGATTTGGTAGAACTGGAGGATTCAATAGTCCCCGACGAACCTCAGCCACTCCGCAGATCTAGTAGGGTTCCTCATCCACCTGAAAAATACTACGGTTTTCTCGTAGACGATGGGAGAGAGGATTGCATCATAGAAGATGATGACCCAACTAGTTTCGAGCAGGCTATCACAAGTCGGGACTTATGAAATGGCTGGATGCTATACAATCTGAGATGGAATCTATGTGTTGGGGTCAAAATTTGCACCCCGGTTGACCAAGGCAAAGTCAAGGTCAACCCCAAGCCAGCTGGGCCCAAGCCCAGATCAAGTGGGCCCATGCCCAGGTCGAGTCCGAACATGAAGCGGCCGGTCTTCCTCCATGCCAAAATGAAATCATATAATAAATAATTTTTATGTAATTTTTTATGCATGAATGTAAACAAAATAGCATAAAGCCAAATTTTTGTAAGCTCATGGCTTATGTGCAAAAAGAAATGGCACATGAGCCATGGGATAGGAAAAAAGCCATTTTGAAAAATCCAAGGGGCTATATGTAAATATGTAAGCCTATATAAGGCAACATGATGAAAATATCTAATATACAATTTTCATTCCCCCAAAAACTAGGGTTCTTTGTGCCTCCTGCTCCTTCTCCAAGGTTCTAAACCTTCTCATTTCTTTTGAATTAAATCAAGAGTTTTACTCTTTATTTTCCAAAACTAAGTAGTTTTCCACCACAAAACCCACAAAGGGGAACTCGGATCTTCCCTCAGATCTCATAAAGAAAAGATTTTTAAAATCTCATATCTCTCAATCTTCAAGATCCGGCCAACCGAGGAGGAAGAAGGAGACCTATCTCCAGAAACCCCACTTAGGGGAAGAACTAGGGCTCAATGGGAGAAGCCCTTCATCAACTCCAAAACATCTTAGGAGTTTAACTTCACTTTAAATCCTCTTTTGGGATTTTAAATCCTATTTCTGGGACTAAAAGCCCTCTTTTTCTCACCGGCGCCCGAGCGCCCAGCGTACAGCGTCCACGTGTCGACACGTGGCGCGCCGGCGCCCGAGCGCCTAGCGCCCACATGCCGACACGTGGCACGCTCGCGCTCGAGCGCCCACGTGCCGACACGTGGCGCGCTAGGGCTCGAGAGCCCAGCACCCACGCGCCGACACGTGGCGCGCTAGCGCCCGAGCGCCCAGCGCCCACATGCTGACACGTGGCGCGCTAGCGCCTGAGCGCCCAGCGCCCACGTGCCGACACGTGGCACGCTAGCGCTCGAGTGCCCAGCGCTCAAGCGCCCACGTGTCGGATACGTGGTGCGCTAGCGCCTAAGCGCACAGCACCTAAGCGCACAACACCTAAGCGCACAGCGCTCAAGGCGCTGGACCCACGCGTCCTTTGGGCGCTTTTTCCCTTTTTTATATATATGTATACATGTGTATATATATATATATACTCACACGCTCCATAACACCGTCCCTCTAAAAAAAATTTGGGCTGAGGCGCTGCCCCGCGCCCCGCAAGGGGGCTGCTAGCCCCCTTGACCCCCAGCCCGCTATCCGGGTAGTGGGACCCCCGTAAAAACTCTGCGGGGCCCCCGATATATCCAAAACCCTTTCAAAACACAGCACTGCACATTGAGTTCGCATGACCAGTTTAACCCGTTAATCGGAGGTTCTCTCGCTCCAAAGGCGATGGGTAATTAACGACAGCTTAGTCCGCGACTACCGGAAATTCCGATCCCCACAATCAATAAACCCTAGCCTACCCTAGGCAGGGGGAATCTGTAATGCGTCTGACAAGCGCGCGTGCATTCCCATCTCAATGGGGTGACGAAAAACACCCTACACCATGTACACCAACAAAGTATAGACTTTGGAAGTTTCTCCTGAATGGGTAAAACCTATTGGGAGCAAATGGATCTTTAAGAAGAAAATTGGTGTAGATGGAAATGTTGAGACCTTCAAAACTAGACTTGTAGCAAAAGGTTTTAGTCAATGACCAAGTGTCGATTATGATGAAACCTTTCTTCCAGTGGCTATGCTTAAGTCCATCAGGATCCTACTTGCTATTGCTGTATGGCATGACTGAAATATGGCAGATGGACGTCAAGACTGTTTTTCTAAATGGTGATTTAGAAGAGAGTGTGTAAATGACATAGCTGGAGGGCTTCGTAGACAGTGGAACCAGCGGAAAGTTGTGCAAGCTGCTTAAATCAATCTATGGATTAAAGCAAACATCGCGGAGATGGAACATCTGTTTTGATGTAGCAGTCAAAGAGTTTGACTTCATCAAAAACGTAGACGAACCTTGTATATATAAAAGGTTGTAGAGAGTAAGGTTGTCTTCCTCGTATTGTACGTGGATGACATACTCTTGATAGGAAATGATGTTCCTATACTGCACTCGGTCAAACTCTTCCTATCATAAAAGTTTTCCATGAAAGATCTGAGTGATGCCTCCTACATACTGGGGATAAAGATCTATAGAGATAGATCTAAAAAGATGCTGGGATTATCTCAATCCAGGTACATAGACACCATACTAAAGAGGTTTAGTATGGAAGATTCCAAGTGTGGTAATTTACCCGCTTGTTCAGGAATCACTCTCTCCAAATAGATGTCTCCCAAGACTGATTTGAAGAGGGCTCGCATGCACATGATACCCTATGCTTCTGCAATTGGGTTTATCATGTACGCGATGTCATACACTAGACCGGATGTAGCTTACGCACTTAGTGTGGTAAGTAGGTATCAATCAGACCCAGGGGAGAAGCACTGGACAGCTGTGAAGAACATTCTTAAGTACTTGAAAAGGACTAAAGAAATGTTCTTGGTGTATGGTAACGGAGAACTTCAGGTGGAGTCCTTTACCAATCCGAGCTTCCAGAGTGATAAGGACGACAACAAGTCGGTCTCGGGTTTTTTCTTCACCCTCGATAGAGGGGCGGTATGTTGGAAGAGTTCCAAGCAAGATACCATAGCAGACTTGACGATGGAGGCTGAATACATCGCTGCCAACAATACTGCCAAAGAGGCTGTCTGGATGAAGAAGTTCATTGCTGAACTTGGTGTGGTTCTATCCATTGAGGATCTAATACCCTTGTATTGTGATTACAATGGAGCTGTGGTTTTGGCCAAGGAACCCCGGTCCCATCAGCGATCCAGACATATTCTAAGGCGGTATCACCTGATCCAGGAGATAGTTAATCGCCGGGAGATCAAGATCAGAAGAGTAGATACGAAAGACAACACAGCGGATCCACTCACGAAGGCTCTCCCCCAGACGCAGTTTAAGAGACTTTTTGGGATGTTGGGTATGAGATACTACAACAACTGGCCATAGAGCAAGTGGGAGATTGTTAGGAATATGTATGCCCTAGAGACCATTATTGTATGATATAGTGGATGCTTGGACACACACACACACATATAGGACTTTCTTGCTTGACATGATAGTATGCTATTTGGTTGCTCTTTATCTTAACATGTACACTTGTATTAGTATACCGTCTCTCTAATACATGTTGATAAAACCTTTAGGATGTTGGCTTGACTACCAGGACTATGATGCAGATCATACTAGTGGGGCTTGTGTAGTCCGTAAACACATCCTTTAACAGTTCCCAGTCGAGAGAGTATCGAGACAGGGCATGGATATTCCAGAGTAGACTAGTGTGTACGTTTCTTGACCCTGTATGGGGCGATGGTTGATCCTACAACCATTGGTGTTTGATATCAAAGATTGTACACATGTGCTCATTAGAGAATGGGTACACCGAACAGGACTCGCCGAGAACTCCTAGATGGTACCATACCTATCGTTAGATAGTAGTTTTCTGGTAACACTTGTACAGGTTAGTCTGTAGACCCGAGATCGTCATAGTGTCTTGTGTGATTCCTACTGTGCTTTGATTTTCTCCCTACCACGGCTTAAAGGAGTCATGCAAACAGGTGGATTTTAGGTATAGTCCCGAGTCACATAGAGACAGTGAGCGATAGGAGGGGTTTCGTCTCTCCCGGTATTGGGAGTTGATGTTGCGCTATACTCGATTGGTTATAACAGCAAGTCCCTGGTAAGGGCTGATGAGATTTACTCGTAAGTGTTATCAGTAGTTTCTCGAAAGGATATACGCCACACATCGGCATAACTTATCAAGTTACCGGGGTCTAACGATTCCACTCCCAGATTCAATATGCGACATATCAGACGAAGAGACCGGACTGTACGGTAAGTGTTGCTTATAGGCTTTACAGGAGTTTGGACAAGTTTGCTTGTTGATCTTCTATTTGTTCAATATCTGGGTAGCCGTTACGTCCAGCTAGTACCGCTGACGGCTTGTGGGTATCTGATATGATCATTACCTACTGCTCGTGTATTGACGAGTCTTTAAAGTCCCACACAGAAGTTTCCTAGCTCAAGTATTGATTCAATGATTTGATATATATATATATATTTGATATTGGCCGGTTATATATGATATGACCGGATTATTGAATCAAGTGTTGATTTAATAATGTGATATACATATTTATATATTTGATATTAGTCGGTTATATATGATATAACCGGATTATTGAATCAAGTGTTGATTTAATAATTATATATATATATATATAGTGTGGATCCGTTAGGGCGGGTTCGCGTTTTTCAAATTCACGAACTTTTTCGTGTGACGTCCTTCCGACGATCCGTTCCGTTCAAATTGTTCTACACGTCTTAGATGGTGTATGGATGAAAAACCACGTTGATCGAAAGTGTTTTGCATGTGCAAAACCGAGTTTTAAAATCTTAAGAACTGCACGGCTGAAATAAATTCATACATTTTGCACATGCAAAACACCTTCGATCAACGTGGTTTTCCATCCATACACCATCTAAGACGTGTAGAACAATTTGAATGGAACGGATCATCGGAAAGACGTCACACGAAAAAGTTCGTAAATTTGAAAAAACGCGAACCCGTCCTAACGGATCCGCACTATATATATATATATATATATATATATATATATATATAAAGCTCACTTAAGATTTTCTTCTCTTCATTTACATTTATATATTTATGTGATACACACACACACATTGTATCATGGTTGATGATACATAGAACTAAGATGTATGAGAATCACACTTGAAATGAGATGAAGAGATGATGATTTAAATTAATGAATTAAAAGAAAAGGAAATGCGTCATATTATTTAGTTGCTTGTAGAAGCCTTGAGAAGCCATGACTCATCACTTCTCTTTGGATTATTCATTGATATTTATCACTATCTCATCTCATCTAATCACTTCACCACATGGTTCATTGAATCTCACTCTCTCATCCAAGTTCATCTCCTTCTTCATTCTTCTCTCTAGAATTCTCTTGAGTTGGAAAAAGAAAAGAAAATAATTTCGAGTGAGCAAAATTCCTACTTCATCAACTTACACTAATCTAGCCCATTAATTTAGGTTGTTTGCATCGCTAATATTTTGATTAGTGAAGAGTGAGCTTGAGTTAGAGAGACTTCAAGGTGGATCATCTTCGGCTTCGAAGACTACAAACAAGCTCGTTTCTTTCTCAAGTGGAGTCAAAGAAGGGTTCTAGGGACTACTACTTAGAGCTTTAGAAGTGAAGGACCGATCTACAAAGGTTGTAAACTTCCATCACTTAGTTTAGAACTTATTTGCTTACACTAAAACCCTAATTCTCTAATTCAATTATAGGTTAGTATTGCTTAGACCTCTAGATTTTTTAAAATTCCATATTTGATGCTTGTATAAACCTAGTAGAGGTGTTAAGACATACTTTCACATGTAACTTCTAATAATTTGTCTGTAACTTCTAATAAACTGCATGTAACTTCTAAGCAATTACCTGCAACTTCTAATAACTTGTATGTAACTTCTAAGGACTTGCATGTAACTACTAAAAACTTGCATTATAACGACTCTGAAATCACTGTACAAAAAATTCTTGTTATAGTACAGAAAAGAGTATTACAGCCTGTGTAAGAGTTAAAAGTTATTTTTGTGAAATAAAAGTAAGAAACAACTTGTAGCACATTAGTAAATCCCTTGCACTGCTGTGACATAGCATATGCGTTCGATTCCCATCATATCCAATTATTTTTAGATTTTTTTCTCTTTAATTTTTGGAAGTTGAAGAGTTGCACGTGCAATACACGGAGAAATGAAAAGTTTCAGAAAAATTAAACAGACGCAATAAGGTGTACACACCCAAATACCTACGTGACACGAATCTCGAGGCAGAACCTCAAGATCCGACTGCCCAAAATGCCCATTCGGCTGGCACCGATGGTTAGATTGAGCCCAAATGGCTCCGTGCTTTGCATACACACCCTTTCGACTCCTCTTAACTCCCCCTGCACTGTTTGATTTCACTGCCATAAAACAGAGACCCTTCATTTCTCATGTGAAACAAATATAAACGAACTTTTTCATTAAAATATCTTGAACTTTAGTATCATCATCTTTTCGATAACTGTTAAAACAATACCTTTAGGAAAACTTCACGGGGTAATGACCTACCCCACATGCACACTTTGGTTTCATAGCACGATGTCTATATATAAATATGTGGTTGGTTCAAAGAATAGCTTTTCACTAAAATACCACATCTTTTTAAAAAAATCGGGTTTCTTTTAAAGCGGTATTTTGTAATCCTTGGCAAATACGCCTTTACAACTCTCGTTAAGGGACCTGCTAATGGATAGTGCGGATTATCGTATATTCTTGGGATAGTAAAGCGAGATGCAGAACTCCTCACCGAGTATTCGATCTCGAAAGGAAATAAAACACGATTTGTAAGAAACGCGACTTTTCTAAACAAAACTAATTTTTGAAAATTATATAAAAAATTATAAATCTGTATTTTCAATATATTATGCAACTATTTTTTTCTAAAAATGAAAGATTTAAAATATTAATAAAATACCATCAAATTACCAAAAAGGGCTAGTTTTCAATAAAATACCATAAACTTTTAAAAGCTAAATATTTATTATTAAAATACCCCAATAAATAAAATACATGCTCATGAAAACCCTAAATATTATAAATCACCCTCGAGTTTTATTTTTAAACTATATCAAAATATTTTCATAAAACCTCCTCGAGGTATGCAAAACAATATTTTAAGGACTTTAGTTTAATATAGGTTTAAGCGGGATCAATTCTCTTGGGCTCCAGGGAGCCGGAGAAAGTAAGTACTTGCCTATTCACGTTAGACAACTTAACGGAGTTATCAATGGCAATTGTTTTGGAAAAAAACACAAATCCTGCCGTCCATGGCAACATTTGCCGATTACTCCCGAACCTAAGAAAGTCAAGAGTTAAATTCATTCACAAGTGTCTGACTCAATCTGAGTCCAATCTTAAGCCAGAATCCAAAAATCAAACACGAACTTGAATACTTGATCATGAACTTGAATACTCGAATTTAAACATCAAGCTCAAACTTATATACTTGACTCGACTTGATCGAACCATGATTATAACGTGACATGAACTTGACATGACTACTTGAACACATGATTACATCATGAACATGAACCTGAACATTTTATATCCACGGATTCGGCCAAGATTTATAATCTTAATCTATACAATACAATACGCGGGGATAAAGGGGTAAATTGGTACGGAACGTCTATCGTCGCACGAGAGGTCGCTTAAAAGACGCCTACATGAATTCACGTGCCGTTGTCCCGTGGGTTATGACGGGGCCTTGTATTACATGTTACCATAGTCCACGGGGTAAGATGGACTCCTCTCGTATACATGAATATCTTCCTTATCAAACTACAAATAACCACGTTAGAATAACTATCTTATACATGTGAATGATCATATACAACTTTACATGTTCATTTCACATTATAGACTATCTTCTCTTTCTTCTTTTGGGACTTATCGAGTGCTGGTTCGCTGACGACATTTCTTTCTATTTCTTTCTTTGAGATGTTGGTCAGGAGGACCAGACTCTGAGGAGATAAAGCTGAGCCCGGAGGACTTGGACCAGCTTGTTACACAGCCAGATTACTAGCTTTTTTCCGGCCTGCACTTATTTTCTGTATGTCATTGTTTAGGCATTATTTTATTTATTGTATCTTTTATTTCAGACGGTTATATGTAAAGTTGAATGTAAATAAAGTTGTTTTATTTTATTACTCTTGTCATTCTTATTCATTATTATATTGCTTAATTATGCTTAACATATTTATTTCATAGTAAATACGTTGCGGGCTTGCTACGTCACCATTTTCGTCTACTGAGAAGCGAGACGTGACATGCATGTAACTTCTAATCAGTTGCCTGTAACTTCTAAGCAGTTGCCTGTAACCTTTAACATCATTAAGAACATATCAACAATTTTTGACATCAACAAAAATATATTATCAATAAAAATACATCAATACCGGCTATATAAAACCAATGACATCAACAAAAATATCATTTATAACACAGTATTGGCCAATATCGACTATATAAAACTGATGACATTACCAAAAATATCACTCATAACACGGTATCAGCCAACATCGGCTATATAAAACTGATGACATCAACAAAAATACCATTCACAATATCGGCCAATATCGGCGATATTAAAATAAATACGTCAACAATTTTTTACATTCATTACACAATACTCTTTATCGGCCAACATCGGCGAAATAAAACCTGCAACATCTAACCAATTTGTAATCATTCATAAAACAAGTAACAATATCGGTGAATAGCAGCCAAATACAAATAAATGATTATATGTATGAATAACAAAGAGTTCAAATTTCGACCAAATAAAACCTTAAACAACATCAAGCCATTTCTTTTTCGCTAGCCTATAGAATTTGTGCTGCAAATATCGACGGTCATTGCAGCAGCCCTTTTCCTTCCTGAGCATCTGGAATCCACCGACCCTCAATTCATGCCTTCATGAATAAGTAGACGAACACGACGCAATTAAAACTGTTAAACAACACCGTTAACAAACACATATTGTTATAACCCTTAACAATCAGAAATTTTAAAACAACACTTCAAAATAAAGGAAACACTGCTTACTTATTCTTTGTATCGGGTAAGGGACACTAATAAAATGAAATTCATTGAAGCCCCCATGATTGTCGCACCTCTTTGCTCCAAAATTGAGTATGTGCTGCAAATATAGCCTAGCCCCTTGCTCCCTGTGGGGGTCACGCTAAAGTGTAGAATAGCAAATCCTTTTCGACTATAACGATCAACGTTCAATGTTTGTTATGGCATATCGTGGTCATAATACGAGTGGATGAGGAATTTTCAAGCTTGACTATAGTTGTCAAATCATGATACGTTTCATTTTTTATTTTCTTATTTACCGTATCGTGTATCGTATCATGTTTCGTATCGTAAGAAACAAAATTTCTCAATGCAATAACGAAGTGATTATGTATAAAACCAATTATAATTTTAAAAGCGGTCAAATTAGCAACATAGAGCCGCATACAATCTAAAGCAAATTACAGAATTGCAACTATGCAAATACATAGATATAAATCACATAAAATCATACATTTGATAATCAAATAATACCAAAACAATCCAAAATATTCATCCATATATATGTCATAATTCATAAACTTAAGCATGATAAGTTTTATAATTCATAACTAAAATATCATAACCAAGTTGTCAAAACATCACTACCAAAAAAAGTCAACACTACAAAAATTCAATCTTCTCCAATTGGCTAATCACTATCATTATAATAACAAGAGATAATTTCATTCTTCTCATCTTCATCATTTTCACTCTCACCGAACACCTTTTCATCATCAATATGCATTTTAATTGTTAAATAGCCCGTCTAGATTAATAATTTGATATAACCAAGAAGGTTTTAAACCCAAATATCTGATCCGCTATATGCATTTTAATGGTTAAATAATGTATCGTGTTTTTTGTTTCATATTGTTTCATACGATACAAAATGTGTATCGACCGATAAATTAGTAACTCGATACAGCCATACGATTCGTATCAAATTGTCCATGTTCATATCGTTTCGTATGATATCGTTTCGTAAGAAACTAACAATATTGTTTGTGACAACAACCAATAATGTGTTTTAATTGTTCTCTATGGTTCATTAACAATGGTGGAAGACATGATTTTAAGCATGGATAGAAATTCCTTCTATAAAGTTTGTTTAGGCGGTAGGTCTTTGAAGCCTGGCCTTGAGATCGTTGTTGCCGTGACCTAAAAAATATTCATAGATAGTGAGATGATGACAGTGATAAAGTGAATAAGATATGTTTGAATGGGGTGAAAATTTGATAACCTTAATCATTAAATATTTAATTAAAAAATGCACACATACCGATTATCATACCCAAAAAAGAAATTAGTTACTACAAATATTTTGGATTCTGTTTAAAAAACTCAAAAAGAAAGACATCTATATAATTATATTCTATTTAACGGTCTTAATTTAAATGTTATAATTAAATCATAGATAGTAAAACAATGAAATACAAAATTTTAGGCAGAGAATAAAGAAGGAAACTTACAGTCATGTTCTCCATTTCAATTGCTTCTTTTTGTTGCCCATTCTGCAAAGAACCACAAATCTTATAAGCTACTTCCTAAGAGAATACAAAAGAAATACTCTTGAGTGATGTAAAAAGAAACAATTATAAACCGCGTGATTTTAATTATACCGTGAATCAAAGAGTGAATTGATTGGTTGAATATGCAAGAAAATAAAGTAGTGACAATTGAAATAAAGTTTCCAATGGTCTCTAAATCTCATATTTATTTAACAATGAACTGATCACAGAGGGCAAAAAAATTAGGGTTAGAACAAAATACATAAGAGACGGGACCCTAAATATTTAAGGTTAGAATAAAATGAAAATTGGGTTAGAACAAAAAATTAAGTTTAGAACAAAATGCATAAGAGATAGAATTTGTAAGTTAAACAAATTTAGAGAAGTATCACTTATAGACCAAGAAAATTGGGGTTGGATATAGAGATTAGGAGTTTTGTCTCGCAGAATATTTACTTTTGTGGCGAGAGGTCTCCATATAGGCCGCGAGATTTGAGGAGGTTTGAGGAAATTGGGGATGAGGTTTGAGGAGAGGTCGTCTTGGCCGACAACGATGACGGAGATGTTGAGGTGGGGATGGAAGGGGAGCATGTGATCGGAAAGCCAGTGAGCCGCGACGGAGGAGTTGGCGGTACTAGCGAGATCGGGGACGAGAGAGTTGGGGATGGAGAAGAGGAGGGAGATGTCCAAGTAGAGGAAGGAGCGAAGGGTGCTGGGGCTAGGGTTGTAGATGGTGACATGGCGGATTCCGGCGATGGTTAGGACAGCGATGATGCGGTCGACGGCGAGGAGGCTAGGGACTAAAAGAAAGGGGAGAAATTTGAGAGCCTGGAGGAGATCTGTACTTCATCAAAATTATAATAACAGGCTTGTATAAAATACAGTCTAAGAGTATTTTAACAAAGATATGTGAACAGTCTTCCCAACCATTTTGAAAATACCATGATGTTTTTGACAACTCCTAAATGGGCCAGGGGCTTTTTGACAATTTACCCATAAATAAATGATTGGTGTTACTTTGCCTTAATCTAGTATATTTGGATGGATGGCCGAAACAATTTTCCCAAGGACAGGTGAAATCCAGGTTGCTTAATTAGGATTCTTTCTATTTACTTCTTTTTAATTTTAATATATCTAATCAATTCATTACTTGATTCGGACAATTTTCGACCAAACGACCAAAGTAAACATTGCAGTGTAAAAATAAAAATCAGAAAAGAGACTCCGAATCTTTATTTTTTTTCAAGTAGCCCATGGGTTTGCGGGGAGGAGGATTGGGAGCCTAGCCCAATGCGAGTTTTCACCACATAATTGGTTGAAAATCCATTTTTCAAACCTAAGATCTTCCACCAAGTGGGGAAGTGTCATTGCAGCTCGAATAAAGACTCCGAATCTCATTTACTTGGCATGGTAGCTCAAGCATCAACAAGAGATGTTGCAGATAAAATGTGAGATTTCCACTAAAATCCCAGTTCAAATCTATCAACCAATTGGGAATGGAATCAACAATCTATTACGGGAGAGGAAACAATTATTGCAAGAGCCGAATCGAATCAGCAGTCCATTACCGGATAGGCAACTTTTACTGCAAAAGCCATACTCATTCGGTCTCAGAAGATCAGTCGCTAGTGACCAAAGAATAACGGTTGGATTACGACTACCACAAACACATCGATAAACGGTTTCTATTACAAACCTGAAAAGCAGTCACAACCAACTTCTTTTCCATTTTTGGTTCATGGTGACGGTTAAAGCCACTAAGATAAAGCAAACTTCATAGTGCTAAAATAAAATTAAAAAACAAAGTTCATGGCATTTTAGAATAATTTATCAAGTTGAAAGAAATTATCTTAAACCATAGATTTCATGGAATTTAGTCTTTTTAATTGAAAGTTACTGCTATTTAAACCCCCAAAAAAGAAATATCAAAATATAATTCAGTCAAATTGGGATCTAGAAATATTTTTCATCTATCTCCTTTATGTTACAGTATCAATATATCACAACAAACAAGAGAAGAACAGATCGATGGATTGAGCTGGCCATCACGGCAAAAAATCCAAAACCCAAAAATACAATTGAGTGCAAGCCTCTTGATGCCCACTGCCTATCTTATTCAGAACACCTTTTTGAAACAGCGCATAAATTGGTGGGAACACCTACAAAATTCTATGCTTCTCTCACTCCAAATGCATCTCATTTCTTTGTGCTTCTCACACATTAACTACATCTCAACACCATTACAGATTAAATCGGGAAGGTGGTGGGGGAGGGGGGGGGGGGGAAATATAAATTACAAATGAAAGCTGATTTCTCATCAACAATGTCAAGCAGATGTTGCCTCTTTTGCAACCCACGTCCACACTTTAAGTTCTCCTGTACCGTCTCCAGTGAAAAATAGTCCACCAGGACCTACTTGTATGGCACGAACTTCTCCCTTCGCAAAAATTTTACCCCTCTCGTTGAAACTGCAAATAAATAAACAAAAATAAATAGTATCACATACCTAAAAGTTGAAGGATAGATGCTCTGAACATAGAGGATTGTGCGTACGATGGAAGGTCATAGAGGCGGACGCTATTATCATTGCAGGCACAGAACAAAATCGGCATAGATTGCGGATCATGCATTCCACATAGTGCAAGCACTCCCTGGAAAAAAAAAACAGTTATCGGTCCAGAACACGAGCTCAAGAATTGACAAAGGGAACCAATAGCCGTCTAATTTTTGTCATATTAAGTGCAACATCACACGATAGTGATTTTCTAGAATCTAGAAAAATCAAGGGGGGGGGGGAATAAATTTGGGAACGAGAATTCTTAATTGTAATACAGAAATAATGTGATAATCTTGAATTACATTATGATATAAATGAGATAGATACAGGAATCTAAAATTATAAGGCGTCCAATCCCCCAGCAGTATTCCTACGATTGGACGATCATTGATAGCCATGACATAGGAAATACTAGTGTAAAGTACCAAATCAATACAACAGAACATTTACTCAAGCTTAAATAATGGAAACGCTGCATAATCAGATATTACAAAATGGGAAGCGATCCATTGAGGCCGGACCTCATTTTATAAAATAAGGCCAACTCCTCAAACTCCCAAACCGTCTTATTTTTCACCTATCCGACCGGTCATCGTGATCAACATGTCATAGATAGCTTTAGTATCAAAAATCACGAGATTTGGAGATCTCTAGCACATTGATTAGGTGGAGTAAAAAATTAACAGCTTTTCGGTACATGAAAAAATATGATCACTTGATGGATATGCTAGAGGACTACAAATCTTATGAATTTTGATTGGTAAGCTATATATGACATCTAGATAACGACGACCGGTCGGATCGATGAAAATCACAACGGTTTGGGAGTTTGAGGAGATGGCCTCATTTTATAAAATGAGTACCGGCCTCAATGGTTTGGCTCCCATTACTAAATAGTGTTTAAAATTATTCAGTTCAACAAAAAAATATATAAAGTAACACTATGTATGAATTTTTGAATACAAATGTAATAAAAAATATTATATGAGTTATGCATGCTCTTCAATGTCTTTTTTTACTACTTTTAAATTACTTGATGTATTTTATCAAAAATTAAAAAAATTTGAGGTATACATAGATTATACGATAGGTACTCTAGCATTAAATATTCGGAATACTATAAAATTAACAATAAATTAAAGATGATGGCTAATATTACTCTCCCAAAAAACATTAAAAACGTGATTGCGTGTTTTGAAAATAAATAAGGATTTTGTTCAAGTTATGCGCTTTCTACTTGCCGCATTCCTAAAGAATTTCACATGTGCAGGCTTCTTATTCTCAACACCATTTTTCAGAAAGAAAAAATAGTTCTCATAATTTCTCATAATTATGGCCACATTTGCATGGAGAAATCCTCACCAGTTTATGTCATCTTTCTAAACATCCAATTGGGTAAGTGGTATTAAAGTGATTCGGACACCTGCTTGAATTATAAGCATATGGACAAACTTTTCTAGCAGATATACTAACAAAGTTAAACTCCATCAGTTGCCTATCACAACAGAAGATACCCAAGCTCTGAACACATTAAAGGCATGGTGTCATACATTGGTTACGGCTCCCTGGTGTGCAATAGAAGTTTTATGACGCTCAGTCATAGCATGAGTGCATGATGTACCAAAGAAGTGACATGTGAACCGGATGTACACAGGACAAGTTGCAAAGGGATCAAGTAAATCTTTATGGGAGGATTTGATGTCAATGCCAAAGGATGCTAAAAGAGCACACATTGTAGGTTTTTAGGATGACATGCTGTGCAAGAAGACAATAGGAACACCTTAACATGTCGAGTAACCTGTAAAGTTATCAAACTATCCAACAATGGAGCTAGCTCTCATGCTTTTACTAGATGTTTCACGTGCAATGCACGTGCGCGTGTTGGGGACTTGTGCATAAATAGATAAATGCAAATTTTTGTGCGCGCGCGCGCAAGAGAGAGAGTAAAAGTTTCCTAAACAATGGTGATGTAGACCACTTGAGAGGTCAGATAAATTTTCTCATGTTTTTGAATGGTCCAATAAGGCGTGTTGGTATGCAACAACGCAAAAACATAAACTTAATCTAAATAGATAAACGTTTCAGCTCGGCGATGTCTGGGCTATACCAGAGCAACTAAGCTGTACAAAACCATGCAGAAGAGAGTTATGATAAAAGACATCCTAAGCCAATTTAGGGCTGTCATTTAGAGAAGATATTCTGGCCAGCTTGTCAATCATTAATGCTAGAATCGGCATCCACTAGACCCACTAAAGTTGAAGAGTTAAGTCTACAACAATGTAAAGAAGGATGTGGCATGAGGCAGCAGCCTAGTATCAGAAAGATGGCTCTAAAACCGCTCCAGCATTTAAAAGAGGAAAGAGACGGAGGTGCTGCTTAAATAAATTTATATATATGAAGTTGTGAACTGCCAAATGAAAGGGAAATAATGACGAAAGAAAGTGGAGGAAATCATGAAATTAAGGCATGACACAGGAACTTGAGGAGGTGATAAACCGTATGTAGTTTTTGGGGATGGGAATGTTTCTTTTAGCCATCTTAATGTGTTTCTTGGTTATTGATGAGATTTGGACAAGATTGAAGAGGGAGCATTAATAGGTTGTTTTGATCCAGTCTTAAATATTTATTAAGTTATTTTAATGTATGAAATATACCCTTTTACTTAATTTGTTTCAATGTAAGGTGCTTGATCCTTTAATGTGACTCTAACTTGTTGTAATTACTAATGAATAGCTTGGGTAGTTGACGTCTTAATAGTCTATAAATTTTGTTGGTTGAAAACATTGCACAACTTGTTTGATATACTCAGAATGAAGCCAGAAACAAGAGCAGGGTAACAAATCATGAAAGAACAGATCTAGATTCTAGTCAACACAAAATAATTCAGCAAGTTGAGAATCCTTCTGAAGGTTAAGCTCCATTGCAATCAGCAAATGTCTAAAGTAAATGAAAGTATAGTTCGAACTGGTTGTGATGAGCTAATTAAACATCCAATGTGTATTCATAATAACAAGACAATTTTGAAGAAATGGCTGTATAAGCCAATGTTTTCCAAGATTAAGCTTACTGTCAGGATTTAGGGGGGGAATGCAATATCTAAAAGCCATATATTTAATGCCAGTAAAGCACTTACATGTTCTTCCTTATGAGTATATGTCACTTCTAACTTTCCACTCTCTGTAGCAACCCATACCTGTAAAATTAGACCATTAGAATCAAAGAAGAGAACCAAAAGTTTTTAAAAGTGACAACCAAAACACCAAGAGACTGTTACCTTTATTGTTTGATCTAGTGAACAAGATAACAAAAATTGATCCCAGCATAATACTGACATGACGACTGATGTATGGTCAGTAAGAGTCTGGATACACTGCAGAGTCATAAGGTCCCAAACCTGAAACATATTACAAAAGCTAGATGGATTGAATAATGTCTGTTAAACAGTAAGTTCTTAAAGGAGGATAACATTAACGAGAAGCCTTCATCAAAAACTTTACAAGTCAGCTAAATATGTACAGGAAACGACTAGAAATCTCAAGAGAAAAAAGTATCCTGGATTGAAGTCGAGTCGAACAAAATAGTAAAGTCACACATCCTGTCCATTTCAGCAATCTACAATGTGAATAAGGAGATAAGGAAAAATTTAATAGCTTGACATCCCAAAAGCATTCGAGTCGGTCAATCGCTGATTCTCGGCTCTGAGCTAAGCCTTTCTCGCTACGTTCACTTACCCATCTAGTTTCTCAATTTTACCTTTGGTTTTTCTTCTGCAGGCTCTAGTGGGTAGGAACCCGATCAAGATCAATCGGTGTACTCCCACCTATCATGCGCTTCTAGCTCTCTAAGCGGGATGCTATCGTAGCCAAAGCTACAGGCCAGGTACTGCACCAACACTCAGCAGTACCATTACCATTCCGCTGAGGCTGAATACAAACAATCCATTGGGATTTCATCGACGCCTTTATAATCAACCATGAGTCTGCTGGAGAGCGGCTTTCCCTGTTGCATCAAAGAGTTTCATGGGTTTCCCATCCTCTATCAGCAATAGCTTTAAGCTCCTTGATCATCTCAAGGGGGCAACTAATGGTATGATGCTTATGCACCCTCACTAAAAGCACCACACAAAATGAAGAAGTCTGTTCGTTTCCTGCTCTCTATTGCTGTGAATCAGGATTGGCCGCCATTCGATGTTTGCTTTGCTATTTTTTCATGCCCAAACAAGAAATCCAAGAACACATATACTTATCATGGCATAAACCATGCCGTAGCTCACTTTTAGCCAAAGAGGTGATTCTCGGTATGGGAAGGGAATAGGTGAAAGAAGAAAACCATATTTAAATCAGGAAAGTCGGCCCTTCAAGAGGGGCATAGCTCTAAGAATGGCTTCCATGATATCGTGAATGCGCCTCATTCCGTGGTTAAGGTCCATTTCGTTTATTCATTCACATTCTCTTTTCCAAGGCTATGGCCAATCCCCTGGAAAAAAGGCCACTTTCAACATGGGCATTTAAGGGGACGAAAGAACTCAAACAGCTATGCATCAAGTGGGGAGTGCGAAAGACATGGAAGATAGAGGAACGTGTAAAGAGAAGAAAGACAAGTTTGGTTGCGTATACATGCCTTGTAATCTCAATGTATCTTTTTGATTGGAAAGGGGAAGGGACAGTTGGACAGTTAGAACAAGCTTCTCGAAGATGTAGCGGAGAGGATAATACTTTGACCAAAAAAATTAGACTGATGCAAAGCATGTAGTGTCGAAGACGTCGGACTGTCCAAACCAGAGTGGAGCAAACCTTCTCTATATCCGAATACCCGGTTTTATAGTTGGTCATCCAGTTGATAAGGTAGCAGATCGCCTACTTGTTCTTTCCCGACTCATCATTCTGACACACGATACAACCCGTCGAGAACTCAAATGTAGCAATAATGTACATAAAGGGGGGTCTTCCAGGTTTAGGGAATACACCATTACATGAAGAGTTGGAAGAGGTGGAGGGAGTATTTGCCCTTAGCTCTTCTCAGGCTGAGGGAAAAAAACGATTGCCTTTCTCACCAGTACGTGTGTTTGATTGATCCAATCACGACGAATGGTGTCAACCCCCCATCTTTTGCGCCTAAATGTGAGCATTAGAAATAACGCCGTAAAAATTTCATGAAGTTGTCATTCATATGATATTCACATGACAATGTCAATTCTAATAGCCAAAGCCAACAATCTCCCACTGTTGTGCACGTGCACGAGTGTGTGTATGGGGAAGGTCGGAAGAATATTCAAGTTAACAATATGAATCAAAATTTTATTAATGTTTGATAACCAAAGAATAAATGCATAAAATCCGTTACACAGGATTTCATAGTAGAAAACAGTATTTACGATTATAATTTTTTAACCCTCCCACAAAATAAAGAAATGGAATATGGGGCATGCATATAGGTTTATTCATTCTACACCTCGCTTAGATAAATAATGCGATCATGTATCTAGATTTCTTGGGAGTTGCTTTCATTCTAAATGGGAAAGGACGGGCAGTATATAATCGAAGCACGTTTCTTTATCTTATTGTTGAGTAATTCCAGAAGTATGTTCTAGTGCAATGTTGTATGTGCCTTTCTGTGGGTAGGTGCATGGGTGGGTCTAAACACTTTAAATTTGACCTTTCAAAAAAGATTAACTAACTATATACCTGCTGTTGATGATATTAGACCTGTGAATGCCATTTGCTTAATGGTGCATTAAAGAAATGTAGAATTTTTTATGCAAATTCAATAATATATAAAACATTATGCTAAATTTCAATACACCAGCCTGAACTATAACCCATGTAAACTACAATTAGTTTCTAAATTAACATATTCCTATCATGAACTTTAGCGGTACCAATTACTTTCGTACCAGTGTTTATAAGATTCGTCAAAGTACATATGTGCCTCATCTTCATCATTCTTTCTTTCTTTCTCAAACCCGGTCAAAGAAAAGCAATGAATTGTTTCTTCTTTTCATTCAATGTCCTCTTCTTTGCTCTTCTATCCACATCTTTAAGCATCACAGTCGGAACTTAATGGATGCTCTATTTTCTTTCTCTATTTGGTTCAATTGTATCGATTTCTACAATTCACATTAAGGTTTCCAGGTAGTAAAAGGGACTGAGGAATCTATGTGAGAGAGAGAGAGAGAGATGAGTGATGACAAGGCGATTAAGAAGTGTGTCAAAGAGTTATAATTTAAAATGGAAGGGTAGATCTTTGATCCATCGAAGGAGTTGGTGGAAGAGTACAGCTGAGATCCTTTATGGTAGCTAAAGAAGAATACCGAGACATTGTCTCTTGGATTTACTGGATTGGTTGTTCTTACTCGTAGTTTATAATTTGCAGCTGACAGGAGCTTAGTTTGATTAAGGCATTGTTGGAAAAGCCCCACAAAGAACCGCCAAAACCCTGCTTTCACCGAAAGTAGCTATAATTAAACCACTTCGCTTTTGCATAAAACGGTAGTATAAAGCCCTTGTGCTGCTTTACAGGCTTGAAGACCCACTTTCTCCCGCATTATATGCTTCAAGCCCCGTTTTAATCCCTTCTTTAAGCGAATGAAAATAAGATAAAGCCTTTATTCTATTAAAAAAATTGTAAATTATCGTATTAAATGATAAAAGAATTGAATCTCATTGTTGTCCCTAATTTACAAACTTACATTTTTAGCCTTATATTATAACATGGGTGTCAATATATATTTATTATTGCGTCTACACTTGCTAGAAATCATAAAGTAAAGATATCTTTTATATTTATATATATTTTTGTTACTACATGTTTGTACTTTGTGTTCATCTAATGTTTCCATCATTATATATATGTATTTAAATTGAAAAGTCTTGGCGTTTTTTGCCGCTAAAGTCTAAGCCCCACCCTCTCGCTTTGCTACGCTTTTCATTTTCACACCATTGGATTAAGGTCTCTAATATTCTATTATTAAGATTGATTAAATACTAGAATACATTGAACTCTGTTTTTTTAATAGAATATGTTCTTTAGTTTTTGCTCGCTCATTGCAGTGTTGGGTTTGCTAAATTTAAGCAAGGTGTAGTTTTAGGTGTCCTTGAGATTTAAGTTTTGGGAGATACAGAGTGTGGTTTGAGGGAGACCAAAATTAGTTCTTGAGGAAGAAAAAGATAGAGAGGATAATGGGTCTTAAAGTAAAAGATAGGAGTGATGATGGATTGAACAATTTGATGATGGGAGTAATAGATTGTGGAAGTTAAGTTTTATTAAGGACAAGGCAAAGAAATTGTATAGCTTGACGAGATTCTTGCTCTCAAGAGAGAGATGTAATAGGAGATACAGGAAACTTTCATTAAAATACTACTTAAATGTCACATTACTGTTTCCGAAAAGAGTAATGACATGAGTTCTAGTGAAAGTAAAGGAAAACTCATGACAAAAATATATAGTTTTAGAGGTTGATGGTATTTTATACGGAAAAGTAGATGTGATTCACGGTAATTTAGATAATTTAGCAAAATTTAGCCTAAACATTCTGCAGATTTGAATGACATCCCATTGAAATCAAAGTTTCAACTATTCTCAAAATATGGTTCCTACATGTGCACATACAACAATTTATCAAGATGAGTTTTACTAATTATTTATGAAATCTACTTAAGTTTAAGCCCTTCAAAGAACCTTTATTTCATTATTTAGGTTTGGCAAAGGCATTTCAAGTGCTTTTGGTTTCTATTGCCCGCACGGTGTAAATAATTATTTATTATTTATTTAGAAGATGAAATCAAATTTATTTTATATTTTATTTTAGAAAATCCCAACTAGGATTGACAGAAAAATAACCAGTTCAAATTAGAACTACCTAGGTATTGAATTATTGTCCTCAAAAACAATTTTATAAGATCATTTTCATGTGGCAATTCTTCGCTTCCATACCACATTGTTCATGGGGCAGGAGATCCAGGACACATATGCTATGGCATTTAATTCTTTAATACACAGCAAAGATAATTACATAATTAATAGATAATGATTTAGTGTGGTTTCTTCCTAACTTCAGTCTTCTTCTAAACCAAAACAAGGATCCACATAATGTAAAGTTCATAATGAAGCATGTCTTATGATACATTGGATTCTCTTTATCATTTCTCTCCTCTAACTATTTCTAGTTTCATAACTCGCAGCCTCTTTGCATGCTTAGTCGCTGCTTCGTCATCATAATCTTCTTGTGTCATATTTCCCATATATGCCTCGAATCTCACTTAGCGACAACTACCAAGCCAATGCAAACCATACAATTTTTTAAGTTGTGTGCTTAAATAAGATTGTGGAAACTATGTAAGAAATGAGATGGTAACAAGAGCGGAGTTCATCAAGCTAATAAACTATAAGGTACCATCAGAATGAATATGGTTAAATGGAGAAAATTGTGTAGATTTACCCTTATCGTGTTATCCATAGAACCGGAGTAAAGCCTCCCTGCTCCCACAACTAATGAAACTACAGAAAGTCGATGACCAGTGAGAACTGCTGCTGGTTCAAAGCAGTTTCCTACAGCACTAGACTTCCACGCCAATATTCGCCCATCCTGCGTGGAGGTAATAGCATTAAATTAATTTGCTTATTAAACCTTCAAATAAACCATCCTCATGATACCATATTTGTATTCAAGAACCCATTTATGAAATCTTCAAGGGAGAAACATATTACTACCTGTGTTCCAGCAAATAGCATCTCACTGCTAACAACCAATGCATACACTTGTCCCACGGGTCCATCAAGGCTCAAATCAGTTGATGTTTGTGTATTCCATGCCTTCACAAGCAATTGGCAACAAAAGATTACACTCACTTTTACTAATCATACATCTATAAGCTGTTCCACATGGAAGAAGAGAAACAAACAACAAACCCTAACCTTTACAGCATTAGGAATCCCGATGAAAATCCATGGGCCCTCGTTGATCATGCAACCAATTTCACCTCCCATATTAACCACCCCAGAACACTACAAACGCCCACATAGTAATCCTATTAGCAATCTTACAAATTTCCGATTCAATAACTTTAAAACAGCTAAGTAGCAGTAATATACTTGGCCACTTTGGCAATCCCAGACTCGAACCGACTCATCCTTGCTTCCTGAATACAACTTATCCGATCCAGACGGCAATGCAATTCCAGTTATGACCTACGAATATCAATACCCATTACTTCTATGAAATCAAAAACACCAACATTATATAACTAAAAACCAGTTAAAACTCTCACCTTTTGGTGACCTTGTAATGGGGTAAGCAAAGAGAAGCTATCACCAACAAAACAAGAGTGCAAGAACTTGCACTGATCACCATAAGAACACTTCCCAAGAAGGAAAAACTTGCACATCCTGTTCGCCTCGGATCCGCCGCGGCCTTTGCCCCAATTTGCAGGCGGGCCCGGGTTGCCGCCAGCGCTAGGGTTTCTCCAAACGAGCCCATTGGAGCGGAATCCGCCGCCGTCACTGCCGGCAAAGTTCTGGTGGTGGGCCCGCTTGGTCGAGGAGGCGCCATCGTCACCGCCTCCGCCGCCGTCGAGAGATTGCGGTGGGTCACCGTGGAGGTAAGGGCAAGGGTAGCGATTGCAGCGGCCAGATTGCCAGTAGAAGCAGACTTTGTTGGGCTTAGAAGGGCCGAGCCTTTGGTGGATTCTCTTGTTGTTGAATCTATCGGTCGCTTCGATGTCCATTGATGGGGACCAAAACCCTACAAAAGAATTAGGGTTTGGAGACGAGTTGAGAAATTGCTCGCTGTCTGGATCTTAAAATCTCAATCTCGGCTTGTTTGAGATTAAGCTTCGTCTCAATTAGGGTTTGGGATTAGGGACTTTACGGATTTGCAGAACTGGCGCCGTCGCGCGCTGATATTGAATCGGAGATGGATCTCGAAATAGCGTTTTGTACGAGACAGAGTATTTTGATGTGATCATAAGAATATGCTGTCATAAAATTCCCTTCAACTCTCACGCTGATCTTTCATTGGCATTTTTGTACATGTGGTTCATCTGTGTATTAAAATAAATGTTCGAAATCCATATTTTCATTATCGTAAAGACAATTTTTTTTAAAAATCCTCATATAGAATTTAATCATCAGACTTGCTTAAATTATAATTATGAATATCGACTTCATATATAATTAACATGTAAAGCATCAGATTTTACTTTTTAATCATTGTTAATGACTATCGGGCTTGCCAACCCCGGTTTTACCAACGAGTCTGTTATTTGGCTTTATCTATGCATGTTTGTCTATCTTCACATGCCTTTTGTTCATTCCATCCCTATCTGTCTCTTCGTTTCTTTCACTGTTTAAAATATTCCACACGACTAATTAAACTGGCAATAGGGTCGTGCGGTGATGGATCTCAACCCCAAATTCTTTGTTTCACCCGTATGCATTTCACAAATAAGAAAAATAAGTTATAGCTTATATCTCTCTGTATGAGGGGATCACCTAATACCGAATAAGTTATTTTAAAATTGAATGGATTGATAAAAATATGGGTTTTTTTATGTCCGCTTATAAAAATTTTATTTCCAAAAATCTCCCTTTTAAATTCAATATTTTAAATATCCCCTTTAAGTACAGCTTAATCCGAGCTTGTATGTTGCACATGCGATACACATTTGTATATTTTGACATATCAAAAATTTAAATTTTTTTTACGGAATTAGTTGGAGAGATATGAACGTGGGAATGAGAAGAGTTAGAGATGATGGTAACCTAAAATCTTTCAGTTTTTGGGAGTTTGTTATAAAGGGTTTCGGGCGATAGGGCCGCAACATTTGCGACCACGGCGGAAAATAAAATCATAATTTTACTAATAACTTGGCACCCAATATCCTACAAGCATTCAACATTCACATAGAATTGCAACAAATTAACATAAATCTAAACTGATAGTTTATAGAGACTACAGCCTTTGCAGTTTTTTCAAGTGCTCCGCATTTATGTTGGGCTCCTTATAGGCTCCATGGATGAGGTGGGATCAAGCTTGCAACTAATATTCATGGTCAAACATGATCCACTTGAGGCTATCTCCACCTTAGCTCATTGCTCTAACATTTGAAACAAACTCCTCTTTGATTCTTGTTAGGAATTTATTAGGAGAATTATAGTGTAATTATCCTATTTTAATTCTCTTAATTTGTTCTTTTTTTCATGAGAGAAGTGAGCTAGAAAAAAATGATAAAGGAAAAAACCAAAAGAAGTTATGTTTTTGAAAAAGAATAAAACCATTCTCTTTAACATAACTAGATTTAATTTATGCCATCCAAAATACAAGTGTTCAAGCTCTCCTCTCTCATCCACTTGTCATCACATGAGAGCGGGTTTATATTGTGCCCATCCCATGGCACAACATAAGCTAAAGAGATGCCTAATTAATTATGCAAACATAATTAATTGTCCATTTGCATTTAAATCAAAATGCAAACTACAAAGAGAACAAAATAGAATAAAATAATACTGGTATATAACACACACACACACATTAATATATTAAATCAACACATGATTTAATATACAGGCTTTCATAAAGCCGACTAGTACTAAAACGGCTGATTAAAAATTAGTATATCTAATACCATTTTAATTGAATTTGCGCGAGTATCAACATACCGCCACTATAATCTTTTAGTTCAAGCAACCATACCCTCTGTGTAGGACTCTAGAAACTCGACGATACGCCAGCAGTAGATTTGGATCATATCTAATCGATCTGAAATACTTTCAGATCAATCCTCTCATGGGTTCGACCCACAAACCGTCAGCGGTACTAGCTGTACGTAACAGCTACCCAGGTATTGAACGAAAAGAAAATAGACAAGCAAGCCTGTCTGAACCCCTAATGAGCCTATCGGTGACAGTCTTCGTACAGTCCGGGCTCTTCGTCTAAGATATCGCATATTGAGTTTAGGGGGCGGAAATCGTCAGACCCCTAATAACCAGATAAGTCGTGCTGATATATGACTGATAACCTTTAGAGATACAACTGATAACACTTATCAGTTTATCTCACTTGTTGTGGCCACAGACTCATGATTATAGTCATGTCCTGCACATCGCGACATCTGCTCCCTATACCGAGAGAGACGGATCCCTTCCGATTGCTCACTGCCTCCATGCGGCTCGGGATTGCACCCAACTAAAACCTGTTTACATGACTCAGTAGAGCTGTGGTAGGGTAGTAATCTAAGTACAGTAGGAACCATATAAGACACTATGACGATCTCAGATCTACAAACTACTCTGTACTCAAGTCACCAAAGAACTGCTATTTGACATTGGTACAATATCACTCAAGAGTTCTCAGGTGAGTCCGTCCAGTGTGCTCATCCAATGAGCACCTGTATACAATCATCGGTGTCAAACACCAATGGCTATGGGATCATCCATCGCCCCATACAGGGTCATAAAACGTATACACTAGTCTAAACTGTAATATCGATGTCCTGTCTCGATACTCTTACGACCAGGGACATTTAAGAATGTGCATATGGACTGCCAGGCCCCACTAGTATGATCTTAATCATGGTCCTGATAATCAAGCAAAATCTTAGGGGTTTTATTTCATGTATTATTAATACGTGATACTGAGTAAAACATATATATTCGACAAATATAGTCACACCAAATAGCATACTATTATCTCGAGTAAGATTGTTCTCTGTATAGATCCTCCTTCAATTACAATAATTATCTTGAGGGCACCTACATCCAACAATGTCCCACTTGCACTTAATGCCAATTATTGTGGCACCGCATACCTAGCTTCTTTACTAGCAGTTTCTCAAACCGTGTTCGAGAAACAGCCTCAGTGAGTGGATCCGTCACAATGTTTCTTTCTATGTCTCTCGGATTCTCAACTTCGCGGAGATCAACTATCTCCTGAACTGAGCAACACTTGCCTTAGAATTTTTCTGGATAGACGATGGGATGAAGTTCATAAATAAACAATTTTATCCAATAAGTTCTTAGGCTGTATCCTTTGCTGATTCACAATCAGCATCCTAGTGCCTTATCCACCTCCGTATCTCTCTTGGAACTCTTTCCAATATACTGCTCCTCAGAAGAGGGTAAACTGTATAACTCACGCAGACGTTCTGTCATCCTTGTCACCTTGGAAGTTGGAGTCGGTAATCGTCTACAGAAGGAGGCTTCCATTACCATACACTAAGAATATCATATATATACTTCATCGCTTCTTATGTTTCTCCATGATTAGATCAGCTTACTACACTAAGTGCAAAAACATTATCTGGTGTGGTACATGATATCACATGACTGACCCAGATGCCGAAGCAGGTGGAATATCATTCATGTGAGTCCCTCTTTTCATCAATCCAAAAGATATCTCTTTGGAGAGGGTGACTCCTCTATTTGCTGGTACACTACCACGCTACGAGTCGTCCATTCTAAACTCTTCCAGAATGGCGCCAGAGTACCTGAATTGGGACAATTCTAAAACATATTAGATCTATCTGTATAGATCGAGTCACCATAATTTACAATATATTTTATCCAAGTCCCATATTGAGAAACATCCGTGACTACCAATGCTTAACCGATTTGTTGTATAGAAACACCACTTCCTATCAAAAGAGTGTCATCTATATCCCATATGACATCATTGACATTCTACCCTACTGCCTTCTTTTAGATCCTAGGTTCGTCTTTCTTTTTGATGAAGTGAAACACATTGACCGTTACACCAAAAACAGATTATCCTTCTTCGCTATGCCTGCTCTGGTCTATATATAGACTTAAGCAAAATGCACGCTATCTGTTGCTCTTATTGACTATGACAATTCTCCGGCAGAGTCATATACACATATACTTCTAAATCATCTGTTTAGAAAAACGTTATAGTCATCCACCTGCAAGATATCATAGTTAAGGAAAGAGTAGTGGCAAATTATATCCATATGGACTTCAGCTTAGACACTATAGCAGCAGCTTCGTCACAATCCACGTCGGGTATTTGATGAAAAATTGTTTACTACAAGTCTTAACTTTATAAGGTCACTACCCTTCCAATTGCACTGGTCTCGAAATATGTGTTTGCTCCTTATGGGTTTTACCCCTTTCAGGAGCACCCAACAAAGTCCATACTTATTGTAGTGCATAGAGTCCAATCTAGATAACTTGGCATCTAGCTATCAATCGGAAGTCATACTTCCTATGGCCTGTTGATAACTAGTAGGGTCATCATCTCATGATGCAGGCCTACTTATCATCGTCTACGGGAAAACCGAAGTATCTCTTAAATGGCCGAGGTCACCTATTAAATCTGCGGAGTTGCTAAGGTTTGTCAAAACCAATAGAGGCTTCTCAGCATCACTCATCCTGGAGCGCACCCTCGGATGAGCAGTATGAGAGAATCACATTCTCATTACGGAATACCTGGCGTAATTATCTACATCTTCGAACTCTTCGAAAATTCTTGATACTTCTAATGTTTGGTTCTCTATTTTGTCCCTATACTCTTTGAAGTTCTCACAACTTTGGATTTTGCATTTTAACAAGAATATGCGTTAAAAATTAGAGCACGTAAAAAGTAGGCAGAATGAAGTAAGAGAACCAGCACCTTGTCCCGAAAGACATCGAACAATATACATCCCCATGTATAAGTTCCCAGAGTTCACTAACTCATTATCTGTGTGTTATAATTTGAGAACAGTATTTTGGTTAAGAATATCAGTTCCGTTATTCTTTGCACCTTACTTATTCAACACTTGATATAGGTAAATGTCAATGACGTCGTTTTGAAAATTATATCCCACTTTATCAAATAAAGAGACGGAAATAAGAGTTTTTAAAAGTTGGTGCATTATAACGGCTATTCAAAACCAAAAATTTGACATTAGGTAAACCTGGTGATTTCCACAATATCAACAATTGCTCCAAGTTCCGACATTAGGAAACATATCACCCTTTTCCCAGTACTTGACTCCCTCTCACCTTCTGTAACATCTTAAAGATGTGGGGTTTTAATCTGGTATCCATATACTCAGGAGTTTAAAGTGTCTGAGAAACTATTTTCAATCATAACCACTCAGAAAAATTGAAACATCAGATGTTTCAAGGGGTTGCCGGGTGTTCCTTATAATTCCTCTATAATACCCAAGTTACCGACAGTAGTTGCAATGTCCTTTTCCTCACAATTATCCCTTTCAGTGTCTCTCTATCTTACCTTCTGTGTACTAGACTTGTGCTGGTTGGTTTTCTTCTCTCCATTCCTATCAACACTAGTATTAGGATTGAAAGAAGACTATCCAATAAGCACAACTGGTAAACACTCCTTAATCATAAGGAGCTCTCAAACTTGAGATAAGGTAGAAGGGAGAGACAAACGAACAATTCATCCACATCAGAACCAATGGCCATTCCTACAATGAAACAATTTCTTTGGGTTGATATGTAACTATACGATGGCCTCCAAACAATATGGATCTCTGTACCGAATACAGAGGGTTCTGGATTAAGTGAAAGGAAAGAGGGAGGGGTAAGGTCATTTGCGACATTGTCGCGATTAGGGTAGAATTGACATGCAAAAAGCCGTTGATCGTAAAAAGGTCCAGTCAAAATTTGGTTTATGAGTTTTAGTTTAAGGTCGGTCTTAGGTCGCTGCCGGAGAGAGAGAAAAGAAAAGCTCGTTGTGCACTATAGTCAAGATTAGATTGGTTGATTAATTTATCTAATCAGGATGGTTTCCACTGTTTCGTCGAATCTTCCTTCAAATCCTAAAATGAGAACTAGCCGGGATCATTTGAAAATCTCCCGGAACTAACTATTACTCACAGTGAGAATCGGGACCCAACTATCACGGAGTGGTAACCTTGACTAGGTCAACAAGTTACCCCACACTATAAAAGGTATGCAACTCCTTGTAAGTTTCAACACTTGAAACTCCCGATATCGGTTTTTACCTTTAGCGGCTTATGACCTTAACATAGTCAACAAATCATAAGTCGCAAGTCAAGTTCAACCCGTCATTTCGTGATTAAATTAGATCCACCTGCACAACCTTTAACATAGTCGACAAAGTCGTACAACCGTCCTAACCAATCGCATCAATATGCTAATAGGAAGACATCACTTAGGTACCATACACCACGCCATAACATAGTCATCAAACGTAGCACGAATACTAAATACTCTACTACCTGAAATGACAGAGGGCTATGGCTGATTTTGAAGAAAACCATAAACGTAATGAACTTGATATCATCATAGGAACCGAGTGGTTTTGCATATTTATAGTTACGTAAATTATTACTTAAGTGCGGATTCCCCGTAAAGGGATCATGGCTCTTACTTATTGAATGAGGTGCAGAATATTCCTAACTGAATACCACTATGCAAAGTATAGGAATACAACTATTCAATTTTCAAACTTATAGTAACACAATTTTTGCCAAAGAGGTCACTCCATGTGAAGGGATCTAGACTCTTTTTTCATCGAATGAGATGCATGATATTCCTAACCGAATACCTCGATGCAAAAAAAAAGAATCGACTATAATACAAATATATCTAATATTTAGGTCCCTACAACGTGTTTTAGGTTTATTATCTTTGAATTAATTATATTAACGCATTCCCATCATTTAGATAATCGTATTATCTATCATCTTTTCACATAATTATCACATAAAAGAATGAAAAGAAAATAGAATGCACGTATATGCCTTCCGCATTTGTCACAGGGTCTCGGGTCTTCACCGAAAGGTTACTTAACTTATGGCAGGGCGGGGACATGACTAGTACGAATGCAAAACATATACAACATTTATATATATTCTATATATCATATATATCATCTTACGCATATAATCACGTTACAGCATGAAAAATAAATCATTACAGGCAGGTAAACATATCATAAGCATGTAATGAACATCACATAAATGGAATGATCGGATTACCTAGAAATCCCGCGTTTCATTCGAGCCGCAAACGAAAATCGGGATTCTTCGGTAGCGTGAATAGCCCGTGCGCAGCCAAAAGCAGACCCCCTACGAGTGTGGCAAGTCACCCGCCAATCCGAGAAACGAGGCAACCCATAGTCATCAACATGAAGGGCCACCCAACACTTTCTCGAATTCGGTGACTCGAGCACTCCTCCGCGGGTCTATCCTATACCCCCTATAAGCGCGGCAAGCAACCCGCGAATTCTAGAATTGAGTGACCCGGTCTCAATGTCTTAAGATGGTCACCCGCTGCAATTTAGGATCTGGTTGCCTGTGCACTTCTCCGTGGGGTAAATATAAACCTGTATTATTTACAACGACAACCACGACCTTGTCGCGCCCCGACAAAAAAAATAATATAATAAGCAGAGGCTATGGCCACATGTGAACCACTACGTCCCGAAAATTAAAGGATATACATATAGCGGAAACGGAAGCCATAAGTTGGAGCTCGGCGAACAAATGAATATTCAAATGGCTACATGAATGAAAAAGAAAAAACATCATCACAATTCCGCACGGGTGAACTATTCATTTCACGACAATCTAACTCATTCCAAACACATACCAATATATCATATATATTGTAAGCATAGAACATTTCAAACTCACATGTGTAACCCCGTCGATTTGATCATATCAAATCGTCGACGTTAAATGATTGGTGTAATTTATTACACATTTTTCTAACCCATTTATCATTTTATTATCATATATTATGTTGTTCCAGATATATTTTGTGAGTTATTACAGATAACAGGGTTTGGATGCAAAAAGACGGAAAATTGTGCTAAAACGAGGATTAAGTGCGTACAATGGAGACTTAAGGGAATTATTCAGAAAATCAAAAGACAATTTGCAAATTTGGAACAAATTCAGGAATATCATTGCAAATCGGCAAAGGTTGCAACAAATAGAGGTGAATCAATCATCACAACAATAAATCAGTTAGAGAAACCAGAACAACCACTAGTAGAAACTGTGCATATTAGGGACGGTTCATTAGTGACCGTTTACTTTTAAATGGTCTCTAATGAAGTATCAGCGTCCGTTTAAAATATATGGACGCTAATATTCGGTCGCTAATGTATTAGCGACCACCGTTTTTTTTTCATTAGCTACCGTATAAAACGGTCGCTAATGTTCTCTGCAATTTTAGCCCACAACAGAGCTTCTCCTCTCCCATTCTTCCCCAATTTCTTCAATCAGCCGCGTGAAAAAATCCCAAAGGTGAGTTTTTTCTCCAATTCTTATCTAGATTCTTGCTAAAATTTCAAATTTCTGATCCAATATTTTTTTTAAAAGTTGTTGCCTCCGGTGCTGTTGTTGCTCAGATTTCTCTCCAAAGATATCACAATCCTTATCCAAAGGTTAAGGTTCTTTCAATTTTTATTTTTTTGAATTTAATCATGCAATTGTGATGTTGGGTTAGGAAAGTATTTGATTGAGACGAACTGGGATGGATCGTCTTGCCTGAATTTAGAGGCAGATGCTATTTGGATTTATCCATCCACCTCTCTGAAGATACCAAGTTGATTTATGACACCGTATATCGGAGGTTTGGACAGATGCGACCATTGCAGCAGACTTTATCAGACCCCCCCATTTTATGAGGTTTTTTTTATTATGGGGAAGCTCTTCACTGCAGGCGTAAGCCCCTGCAGTTAATTACATTACCGCATTGCGATAACCACTTTCTCCTGCTCTGGAAGTTCACTTCGCGTCGTGTGTGTTTTTGTTTGTTTTGTTTGCCCGTGGATTGTATACGGAGACTGGTTTATGTCGTCGCCCGTAGGGCGCGGATCAGTCCAAATCCGTATATTTTAGATTTGGGTTTAGTTTATTTAAGAACTATTAATCTGGTTTGAGATTAAGATCGACTTAAACATATGAGCATTTGGGGCTCGGTTATTTTAGTTTAATGACATCGTGGTCCATTACCGCCGTGTTTGGAGCATATATTAGTTTAAGGACATTTCGGTCCAACATTCCCGTTTTGGGGATGAATGTTAGTTTAAGGACATTTCGGTCAATTATCGCCGTTTTTTGAGGCGACTATTAGTTTAGGGACATTTTGGTTCTTTATTCATCTTGCGCGCACGTATATTTGTTACGTGACGAAATGAACAATGGTGATATAGAATGTGCCCAATTTGGAGCACGATTTGATTTGAGGTGTGCACGTCAATTTGGAAGTGCATCAACGTGAGATATATCATTCCCGGTCTTGATGAAGTTTTACATCAAGTTGGGACGAGAAAAGAGTTGTTGGTTGTCGGGACCCACCACCTCTCTGAAGACGTTGGGGAATTACAACGACATATATCAGAGATGTGGAGAGATATACCCTTGAACCAAATCCCGTATTTGAGGGAAAAGATCATGGTGGATCATCTAAGAATCATTAGCCTTATTTGAGACTAAGATTACCTTAGAAGATATGGGAAGAATATCATTTTGGATATCATCAATGAGAGATCATTAGTCATGTTTGAGACTAAGATCAATTTGGATATTATGAATATAAGCTTAGCCAATTTGGGCTAAGATTGGGTTTCTGTAACACCCAGCAGTGCTAAGCGCTCAGCTGCATATAGCGCTCACGTGTATATCACGTGAGGCACTCCAATAATGCTAAGCACTAACTTTTGTGGCGCTCACGTGTATTTCACGTGAGGCGCTATATAACTTGGCCTTGAGCACTCACGTGCTTTTCACGTGAGGCGCTGAGTTCTTTTGGAGTTAATCTCTATTGATATTTTTAGAGAACTTAAATCTTTGTTAATGAATTTTGACCATTAACGATCACCAAGATCATTATTTTGAGGATCTGAGATCATGTTCTTTAAGAACTAAGTTCTTGATTTGAAGGAACTAAGTTTCTGAAGTATTATGAACTCCAAGTTTTCCATGTTCATGTTTTCAGAAAGGTTAAACCACTTTCAATGGTGTTTTGACCATTAGGAATCACCAAGATCACTATTTTGAGGATGTTGGATCGGGTTCTTTAAAGAACTAAGTTCTTGATTTGGAGGAACTAAGTTCTTGAAGCATTATGGACTCTATTTTCTCCACATTCTTGTATCCATGTTCCCCACTGAATCTTTGATTCTCAAAAACAAGATCTTCCCGATGAGAATTAAATTCTCAACTTGTGAGAGAGTTGTCTTGTGGATTTCCGATCCAGAGAAAGAACTAAGTTCTTTTAAAAGGGTTAAACCTTTAGATATAGTATGTTAGGTAAAGGAGATATTTTGATCTCATCTTTTTTCTTTACCTAGGGCTTTTAGGGGGGAGATCTTCTTCTTTAAGAGAACTAAATTCTTTGTTGTTTTTTGAGCCTTCTGTATTTTTACAGAAGCTTATGGGGGTGTAATACCCAGTTCTTTTGTGCACCAATATCCGTATTTTTATAAAATGTTCCTTATAAAATTTAATTATTTATATTTATAATTATTTTGTTTTATTTAAAACCCTAACCCTAATTTAATCTAAATCCTTTTATTTTCTTCCTTTTGATTTTCATTCCCAAAACCCAGCCTAAACCCTAACTCTCCTTTTCTTTTTATTTTCTCCCGAGCCGGCCCACCATCATACCCTCTCCCCTTCCCTTTAATTTTCCTTTTCTCTTATATTTTCCCGGCCCAACTTTCCCCCGAACCCCGGCCCACAAATCACCCTCCTCTCCTCACCCGCACCGCACCGACCCGCTACCCACACCCCCATGACTCCTTCCTCGCTCTCTTTCTCGCTTCTTTTCTCTCCTCCTCCCCCACGACGCGGACGTTTCTACGCTCCCGCTTCCCTCGCGCCCACGACCTACGACCTCACCTTCGCCCAACGTCCTCCCTCACGACTCGCTCTCTCCTCACAACGTTCCCTCCCCCATCTCCTCCAACTCCTTCACGCACCCACTTCTTCACGAGCAGCCCTAGCACCATCACCGCCGGCGATCACCTCGTCTCCCTCTTTCCTTTCCTACAAGTAGTCCTCTCTACCTCCTCCTCTAACCCTCGCCTCCACCTCCTTCCCAGAGCTCGAGCTTCTTCCCCGAGACCACCCCCCGACCTCGTTTTCAACCTTCACCTTACAGCTACGTCGTCGATCCTCCCCCGACCACTTTTCCCGAGCACCCATCACTTCCTCGACCACCCCCGACACCGAGACCTCGTCCGCGCCCCCTCCAAGCTACAGGCCGCGAGTGCAGTACCCCCTCACCTGCACACCGGAACCCATCGAGCCCCAAGCTCCTGCTCCACCGCCGGCCTCCCCTTTGCAAGCATCACGGCGACCCCTACGCCGCGGCCGAGCTCCTGCACGACACCTGAGCCTTCACAACCCGCTCTCGAGCCCTAGTTCGTAGTCGAGCCCCTGAAATTTCGTCGAACACTTACACAAATCACTACTGCCTCTATTCTGGTCACCGTCGTCGCCATCAAATCTGTGGCCTCGATCCCTTAAGCCGTCATCGTCATCAACACGCTATCCATCGCAACGCCAGCGCACGCCCGTAGCACCCACCGTGCCATCGAGTCCAAGAATCAAGATCCGACAAGGATAAACCCGTGCCGTGTTCATGACGCGATCGTGCCATTGCCGCTGCCGTACCGTCGTCGACACGTCTTCAGGCAAGTTTAATACTTGCTTCATGCCAATTTTATCTATTTCAACTCAAGTTACCTATAATTTCCGCATATACTTTTCATGTGAATCGTTATAATTCAAGTGTTCGATGCAAAATCCGAATAGAAAACCCCGTTAAGTTGACAACAACAAATAACCTGTGATGGCCCGAGTTATAATGAATGTCCTTTAAGACTTTGGTTACAAAACAATGTCGTCTGCTTACGTAAAATGGTGTCCCGGTTTCTGTCGTAAAACCTGAACACTTAACCGTAAAATTTATACTAAATTATGTATAGATCGGATTTTGGCGTTCCATGGCTCGTATCGAAGCCAACAGAATAAGATACAGAACCCTATAACTGATAATTGAAGTTGAACTATTTACAATAGAGAAAACTATGGTGGATCCTGATTCTGGACTGCAGTCCAGAGCAGTGATTCCAGGTAACCCCTATATTTAATCCACTGATCTTCCTTGCTCAAATGCGGAATTGTGCGGAACCCTATATCGTTACGTAGAAAATTGAGTTAGCTTTCTTACTCCACTGGTCTCACTGGATTCCTCAACTGTTTGATATTTTAAACCCATTTTATAATGTCGATATGTTCTGCTGAATACTGCAGCGACAGATCTTACACTTTGAACATAGCATGATCATAACATCCCGTTGATATAGGATATTACTGATCCGCCAATTGAGGTGGAAACCTAGCTATAAATCCTAAACATTGTTCAACTATAGCGTCGCCTAATTACGATCCCAACTGGGATTAAAGTGTGTTACGAAACGGACTTCCAATTCTGAAATCGGATTTCCAGCAGTGAACACTTAAATTGAAATGGCCGTATCTAGCAAACCTGCCCCGATTGGCGCGAAACAAATTTTGATGGATAGATAATTCAATATACTGTTTACCCCTTTTACATTGTTTCACTTAATTCTGCACGCATGATTTATAGTAAATTATGCAAGTGGTAGGACACTGCCTGATGGTATTCTATTCATATCGTAATTATTGTATTCTCATCATATCATGTAGATGTCATTGCATTGGTAACCTAGTGATCATGTGCATTACCCAGTGTTAGGTATTGGTGTTCTGATTGTGACAGGTATGTAGTGATAACGTATGAAGGAATAAGTGAAAGTGACGCGTACTTGTACACAATCAGTGGACCCTATTGATTTATTGCATTGTCGACACCTATGGGACGTGTATAAGTGTAACCATAACTGGAATGGGACGGTTATGAAGCACTTATATTAGTGTCATAGGTAAGGCACCAAACACTGTCCATTTATCTTGGGTATCAGTCGAGACATGCTTGATGGAGATCATGTCTCCAGTTCTCGCGTAGACTTGTTATGGACCGACTGGTATTTGAGTTTATGGTTGGCATTTGATGTAGACCACGGGGTGTGGGGTAGTTTGAGTGTGAGTTCAACAGAATCTCGGGAGTCCCATTGCCGGCACATACAGTGATTCTGGAGATATATGGGGATATTACTGATTATTAGCAAGCGACTCGGGCCCGTGTTCCCTTGTCCTTGGGTTCTACCCTTGGGTGGGGGATACTCACGAGTGGTTGACTCTCACACTTGGACTGACGATAGGTTTAGCGACCTGTACAGTGAGACTTAGAGACTGATAGGGTTAGTGACACTGACATGCATTGCTTACTGATTCAATATACCTGCCATATTGTTTACTGCTTTACTGTTTACCTGCTCTATTAGCTACCTGTATTGACTACTTCATACTTACGTCATTATTCCATGCTTACTGTTTCATATTTATCATTATTGTACGTGTTCACATTTGTATCTATATATACATATATTGCTATTGTGTCGCTCTGACGACCTGAGTATGCATGCTCAGAGTGAGAAGTGGATCTAGCTTGGACCAGGACCTGACGTACCTCGAGGACACCGTGGACATCTCGATCAGCGACCCAGAGCTATACTTCCTTGATCTCTTCTGGTTACTTCTTTGTATTTGATTTGATTTAGTGACTGCATTTCTCATTACTTGTGCATTGTTTACTGATTACCACGTAAAGCTAGAAGCCGAAGTGTGACTACGGCAGGACGTTTCCTCGACCGTAGGAGCATGGCTGGCCTTGTCAACCCCTCGTATTCCGTATTTTGGGAAGCGTGGCGTTACATGGTTTTGTTAGTATCAGAGCCAGGTTTTGCTTCGATTGGGATTGCAGTTTTCGTATAGGGCTTGACAATCTAAGACATCCTTCGGTCTAGATTGTAAACTCATTATCTTTGATCTTGATTCACGTAGTGGGTTCTGCTATATGTTTTGATCCGTCCGCTAGAGTTTTGGGTGACTTAGTAGAGTTACGTGATTGTAGTTATGAACTGCAGCATAGTTACAATACTGTACTCTATTTGAGTGACTTGGAGTTCTACATTTGATTTCCACTCGTTTGAATTTCACCTCACCCGATATTCTTATTTCCTTGCCTAATCTATATTGTATTTTGATTCTTATATCTTGTACCTTATATCGTCCTCAAAATTGTTGTTTCAGGACCATGTCTTCCAACGACTCTTCTTCTATCCCCACTC
This sequence comes from Agapanthus africanus, assembly GCA_030015575.1. NCBI lineage: Eukaryota > Viridiplantae > Streptophyta > Magnoliopsida > Asparagales > Amaryllidaceae > Agapanthus > Agapanthus africanus. Next base: position 435,906,990 of record JASDDO010000018.1, read on the forward strand.
CCCAAAATTAGACCGTCGAGATTTTAAATGTACTGCAAGGTTCGAAGGAAGCCCATGAGCGAACGAATGACCTGTTAGCTGAAGGATTAGGAGAGCAGATGACTCAGGCACTAGCGGAAGCCTCCAATCGTAAGGGAATCCTTGTTAAACAAGAAAGAGAGGTGAAGATGAAGCGCCCACTTATTCCCCAGCAACAGAAGCAGCGGAAGACTCAATGTTGTGGATACTGCAAGAAGCCCGGACACTTTCAGAGAGACTATCGCAGCGCCAAAGGACAGTACCTAATTTGCGGATCCAACGAACATCTCGTCAATGGTTGCTCTAAGAGGAAGGAAATACAAGGAGGAGATTCGTCCACACTCTCCACTCCTGCTAAGTGATGGTTATTTCGTAGTTCGAGCTTCGAGGATAGTACGGGCCCAGCACAGGATTCCACTCGCTTGGCGAGAATGCCGCGGTCTAGATATCAAAGAAGAATTATCACCTTTCCACTTTCAATAAAAATATTGTCGCTCCTTTGTAAATGTTTCCTTTCGTTTAAAAACTTGTATCCGTTGAACTTTTAGTTTGAATGCAATAAAATTTTGAATTGCAATGTATGTATCGTCCCCTTACCACTCATTTCCCTTATACTGCTTATTGCATCAGTATTTTAATTTTTGATTTTTCAGTCCTTACCTACAACATATTTTCCTTGTGCTCCATATCCTTAGTTATTTCCTTGGTGCGTTCCACTGTTTGATCATGACTCTTTCTTTTCAGGCCATGGCCTACCCAGGAGCAGCGCCGCCTCTAGATGAGGACACACGGTCGTGCGTTTCCTTGGACTGCATGCTGATAAGTTCAGATGACGAGATCAACGGCCCACAGGTTATTTTCGGAAACAGCGATTCCGAGGATGAGGGAGTCGCAGCCCCAGAAGTCGACATGATCAGCGACTCTGGCAACGAAGAAGAGGACCCTGAAGAGGACCCGATAGAGGCAGATCCCGAGGAGGACCCGATAGAAGAAAATCCAGGAGAGGAAGACCTTGAGGAGAATCCAGTGGAAGGAAATCCCGTGGAAGAAGATCCAGAAGAGGCGAATCACGGGGAAGCATACCACGATGAAGAAGCTCCAGCCTCGGCCGAAGGACCAGAAGAAGAAGACACCGCAGCAGAAGAACCTCCAGTGGCGATCCCTGTGAGGCGCTATGGGAATGGACGCCCCTCTTAGCGCGCGAGATTACCGTAACCTGCTGAACTTCCACAACCGCGACTGACGCGATTTATCCTTTGTTTCCTCTGGCCAAGTAAATCTATGTATAGCTTAGGGCCACCTTTTATCTTTCGAGAGTGCCTTGTTTGAAATTTTCTGGAATAATAATAAAATTTCTGAGTTCGCTAATCTTTTAATTTTTGATTCGCATGATGCTATGACCGTTTTCCCTCCCCAATAAATTTCTTTCCCTTCTGGGATTCACTACTGTTCACCCTGTGCTGACCCGACCCAGCCTCTTCAACATCCAGATTGAAGTACCGCACCCCGACTTCTTCGACCATACTCCATTTGTAATCCCTACCCTGACTAGCCCTTATGCATTATTAGTTCTATTCCTTATTACTATGATTACATTCAGTGATATCGTATTCGAAATTTAGCTTTCACTACTTTATGTTTACAAAAAATTGCGTGTTATTAACCACTTCCGTTTTACCCATTTTAAATGCTTTACTATTCTTCACATTTTCAACAGCGCAAACATATATCGCGCATATTATTTTGTTCTATGTTTCTTATTTTCACCATGTGGGTTTTCTAAGTTATTTTAAAATTGTTTTATCGATACATTTATTCTAAAATACCTTGGCCTATCGGCAAACCCTTCACTATTGATTGTTATTGCTATTTTATCCTCTTGTACATATAGTTTATCCATATAGATGGGTCTGCCCTATACTTACTTAGACCAATCTTTTTAGTTGCGTTATTCTTATACATATACAAACCTTCGATTTTTACATAGATGTTTTTAAGTAAATCACTATATGTTAGTGTTCGATATTGTAGCTTTTCGCATATTATTTTATATAGCTTATCGTTTATTTTAAATTTCAAGGACGAAATTTTTGTAAGGGTGGTATGATATAATACCCAGTTCTTTTGTGCACCAATATCCGTATTTTTATAAAATATTACTTACAAAATTTAATTATTTATATTTATAATTATTTTGTTTTATTTTAAAACCCTAACCCTAATTTAATCTAAATCTTTTTATTTTCTTTCCCAAAACCCAGCCCAAACCCTAACTCTCCTTTGCCTTTTATTTTCTCCCGAGCCGGCCCACCATCACACCCCCTCCCCTTCCCTTTAATTTTCTTTTTCTCTTATATTTTCTCGGCCCAACTTTCCCCTAAACCCCGGTCGACAAATCACCCTCCTCTCCTCACCTGCACCGACCCGACCCGCTACCCACACACCCACGTCTCCTTCCTCGCTCTTTTTCCCGCTTCTTTTCTCTCCTCCCCCCCACGACGCGGACGTTTCCACGCTCCCGCCTCCCTCGCGCCATGACCCGTGACCTCACCTTCGCCCAACGTCCTCCCTCACGACTCGCTCTCTCCTCACAACGTTCCCTCCCCCATCTCCTCCAACTCCTTCACGCACCCACTTCTTCACGAGCAGCCCTAGCACCATCACCGCCGGCGATCACTTCGTCTCCTCCTTTCCCTTCCTACAAGCAGTCCTCTCTACCTCCTTCTCTAACCTTCGCCTCCACTTCCTTCCCCGAGCTCGAGCTTCCTCCCCGAGACCACTCCGACCTCGTCTTCAACCTTCACCTCACCGCTACGTCATCGATCCTCCCCCGACCACTTTTCCCGAGCACCCATCACTTCCTCGACCACCCCCAACACCGAGCATTCGTCCGCGCCCCTTCCAAGCTACATGCCCCGAGCGCAGTACCCCCTCACCTGCACACCGGAGCCCATCGAGCCCCGAGCTCCTGCTCCACCGCCGACCTCCCCTTTGCAAGCATCACGGCGACCCCTACGCTGTGGCCGAGCCCCTGCACGACACCCGAGCCTTCACAACCCGCTCTCGAGCCCTAGTTCGCAGTCGAGCCCCCGGCATTTCGTCGAACACTTACACAAATCACTACTGCCGCTATTCTGGTCACCGTTGTCGCCATCAAATCTGTGGCCTCGATCCCTTAAGCCGTCATTGTCATCAACACGCCAGCGCACGCCCGTCGCACCCACCGAGCCATCGAGTCCAAGAATCATGATCTGACAAGGATAAACCTGTGCTGTGTTCGTGATGCGATCGTGCCATTGCCGCTGCCAAACCGTCATCGACACGTCTTCAGGCAAGTTTAATACTTGCTTCATGCTAATTTTATCTATTTCAACTCAAATTACCAATAATTTCCGCATATACTTTTCATGTGAATCGTTATAATTCAAGTGTTCGATGCAAAACCCGAATAGAAAACCCCGTTAAATTGACAACAACAAATAATCTGTGATGGCCCAAGTTATAATGAATGTCCCTTAAGACTTTGGTTACAAAACAATGTCGTCTGCTCACGTAAAATGGTGTCCCGGTTTCTGTCGTAAAATCTGAACACTTTCGTACATGCTAAACCGTAAAATTTATACTAAATTATGTATAGATCGGATTTTGGCGTTCCATGGCTCGTATCGAATCCAATGAAATAAGATATAGAACCCTATAACTGATAATTAAAGTTGAACTATTTATAATAGAGAAAACTGTGGTGGATCCTGATTCTGGACTGCAGTCCAGAGCAATGATTCCAGGTAACCCCTGTATTTAATCCACTGATCTTCCTTGCTCAAATGCGGAATTGTGCGGAACCCTATATAGTTACGTAGAAAATTGAGTTATCTTTCTTACTCCACTGGTCTCACTGGATTCCTCAACTGTTTGATATTTTTAACCCATTTTATAATGTCGATATGTTCTGCTGAATACTGCAGCGACAGATCTTACACTTTGAACATAGCATGATCATAACTTCCCGTTGATATAGGATATTACTGATATTCCAATTGCGGTGGAAACCTAGCTATAAAACCTAAACATTGTTCAACTATAGCGTCGCCTAATTACGATCCCAACTGGGATTAAAGTGTGTTACGAAACGGACTTCCAATTCTGAAATCGGATTTCCAGCAGTGAACACTTAAATTGAAATGGCCGTATCTAGCAAACCTGAAACCCGATTGGCGCGAAACCAATTTTGATGGATAGATAATTCAATATAATGTTTACCCCTTTTACATTATTTTGCTTAATTCTGCATGCATGATTTATAGTAAATTATGCAAGTGGAAGGACACTGCCTGATGGTATTCTATTCATATCGTAATTATTGTATTCTCATCATATCATGTAGATGTCATTGCATTGGTAACCTAGTGATCGTATGCATTACCCAGTGTTAGGTATTGGTGTTCTAATTGTGACAAGTACGTAGTGATAACGTATGAAGGAATAAGTGAAAGTGACACGTACTTGTACACAATCAGTGGACCCTATTGATTTATTGCATTGTCGACGCCTATGTGACGTGTATAAGTGTAACCATAACTGGAATGGGACGGTTATGGAGCACTTATATTAGTGTCATAGGTAAGGCACCAAACACTGTCTATGTATCTTGGGTATCAGTCGAGACATGCTTGATGGAGATCCTGTCTCCAGTTCTCATGTAGACTTGTTATGGACCGACTGGTATTTGAGTTTATGGTTGGCGTTTGATGTAGACCACGGGGTGTGGGGTAGTTTAAGTGTGAGTTCAACAGAATCTTGGGAGTCCCATTACCAGCACATACAGCGATTCTAGAGATATATGGGGATATTACTGATTATTAGCGAGCGACTCGGGCCCGTGTTCCCTTGTCCTTGGGTTCTACCCTTGGATGGGGAATACTCACGAGTGGTTGACTCTCACACTTGGACTGACGATAGGTTTAGAGACCTGTACAGTGAGACTTAGAGACTGATAGGGTTAGTGACATTGACATGCATTGCTTACTGATTCAATATACCTGCCATACTGTTTACTGCTTTACTGTTTACCTGCTCTATTAGCTACCTGTATTGACTACTTCATGCTTACATCATTATTCCATGCTTACTGTTTCATATTTATCATTATTGTACGTGTTCACATTTGTATCTATATATACATATATTGCTATTGTGTCGCTCTGACGACCTGAGTATGCATGCTCAGAGTGAGAAGTGGATCTAGCTTGGACCAGGACCTGACGTACCTCGAGGACACTGTGGACATCTTGATCAGCGACCCAGAGCTATACTTCCTTGATCTCTTCTGGTTAGTTCTTTGTATTTGATTTGATTTAGTGACTACATTTCTCATTACCTGTGCATTGTTTACTGATTACTACGTAAAGCTAGAAGCCGAAACTACGGCAGGACGTTTTCTCGACCGTAGGAGCATGGCTGGCCTTGTCAACCCATCATATTCCGTATTTTGGGAAGCGGGGCGTTACAGGGGGTCTCCTCTTTTCTTTTCTTTTTATCCAGTACTTTTCCCCTCTTTTGATTAATCTCTTTGCTCCTATTTATAGGAGAAGACAAAAATCAATTTGTTGAGAAAATCTCTCATTGAGAGATCATGATTGATTTCATGATAAATAAAAATGATCTTTTAGATCAATCGGTGAATTTTATTCACTGTTGGATTTTTAATCCAAAGGTTCTATGTTAACAGAGAAGATTTCTTGTTTGTTTAACAAGATTAGGAAATATTTTCTTAAGATAGAATTTTATTCTATTATTTGAATATCTTGTTAATTTAACAAGATTGGGAATATATTTTCCTAACATAGAATTTAATTCTATCATATGGATATTTTATTTGTTTAACAAGATTCGGAAAATATTTTCCTTAGATAAAATTTTATTCTATCAAATAATCGATATGTGATTTTATAATCACCGTTGGATCAGAGAAGATCTTTCTAATTTGAGAAAGATCAGGGAAATATTTTCCACATAGAATTTAATTCTATCAGATAGTTTAATAGGTGGTATTTTATCATCATTGGATTTTAAATCCAAGATTCTTTGTTAGAGAAAGATCTTTCAATATTAGAAAGATCAAGAAAAATATTTCCCAAATAGAATTTAATTCTATTACTTAGAATTTAATTATATCAGATAGTTTAATTGGTGATATGTTATCACCATTGGATTTTAAATCCAAGATTCTCTGTCAGAGAAAGATCTTTCCACATTAGAAGGAAAATATTTCCCAAATAGAATTTATTATCTGATAATTTATTATCACCATTGGATTTTTTATCCAACGGCTCCGTTTAACAAAGACTATCCCAGTTTTTAGAGAAGTATCCCATGTAGAATTTAATTCTACTTGCTTTTAATTTGGGCGCCGGCGCTCACGTGTTGTGCACGTGGGCGCCATTTAAGAAGTTAATTCTTATTTATGATAGACGCTCCCGTGCTTTGCATATTGGCGTCCACATGAGGAGCACGTGCGGCGCCACCATAGGATTAATCCTAAAAGATTGGCGCTGGCTGTAACAACCCTAAACTTTCTGTATAACTTTCTGTACAATTTTTCAAAAAGAAATACAGAAAGGGGTACTTTTTCCTGAGCACAAGTTATAAGTTTATTTTTCTTTTTAATAGCAAGAAGGAGCTTATAGCTCATTGGTAATACCTTGTACTACTTAACCAAAGCACCAGAATTCAAATCCTATCACCCACATTATTTTTAATATTGTTTTATTTTAAAATTTTAGAAGCCCAAGGGTCTACACATGCATAACTCGTAAAAACCCCCACGTCACATATAAAACAAACTGGAATAGGGGGTAGACCAACCGATGAGCGACCCACGACAAAGTTTCCCGGCCCGACTTGAGGTGACTTGGCCGGCGGACTGGCCGACTCGGCCGCCGCCGCCGACCGATTCACCCCGGATCGCCGATCTTCCTTCTGTGAACTTGTGCCTCTTGAGCTCCCCATCACTCCTGTATAGTTTAAATTCTTGGATCGGTAACAGAGCCAAATTAAATCACCATTAAACAATTTTTTAATATATTTTTAATACAATTTTCAATACAACCTTTCATCTACCCTAAACCCTAGATTACCCTATAAATACCACCCCAAAACACACCCTCCTCACTCCAAATTTCTGTTCAAAACTCACAAGAAAATCCCTAGAACTTTTGTGCGCAAGTGGAGTTAACGAAGGGCGAAACTCCGGCGATCTTCCGACGACGACCCTAGGAACTCCCGGCGACGAAACGACACACCGGCGCCTCCTACCGCTTCTTCTCACTCTTCTCTTGACTCTAAACCCGTAAGTCACACCTCCCTCTTCTCTAATCTATTCTTAAAACTTCTTTTACTAAAACCCGACGGAAGCGGAGTTAATCCGACTTCTGATTCGGTTCTCTTTAAAAGATCCAATTTTCTTAAATACAACAACACCAATCTTGTACATCATGACTATTAATCATTAACAAAACATATTGAACAAGTTCCATAGTTAAATATTTCATATTGCAACTTTTATCATGCTTTTTCAGTAAAATACCATGTAGTATAGTTTCGACTTTAAAACATCATTAATCTTGCTATACCTTTAGATAGATCACGAGATAATGACCTACCTCTTCACAACACTTATATGTAACATAGAACAATACCTTTTGGGAAATATAGATTCGAGAAATACCGTTTTACACAAAACTACCTTTAACTTATAAAAACCGTTTTCTACAAGATTACGTATTTTTACAAATCTTTGCAAAGCGCCGCCACAACCCATTTGGGGAACCCGTTCGGGATGGTGCGGATTATCGCATATCCTCGGGCTTAGTAGTGCGAGATGCAGACCTCCGCAAGGAGCATTCGGTCTCGAAAGATTTAAAATACAAATATCTTAAGAAAATGTGATTTCTAGAAAATAATAAATTAATTAATTTTTATAAATTTATATATATGTATGTATGTATGTATGTATGTATGTATCATCAAAATATCTATTTTTGTGATAATTTAAACATTCCAACTTTTCTAAATCACAAGAATCACTTTACATGATAATACCATGAAATTCCATACAAGTTCAATATTACAATTAAATACCATGTATTATGAAATTAGGCTATTTTCACTAGAAATGTCACATATATAAAATCTACATGTAAGAAAACTCTAAAGACGATAATTAAATACTTGGGGTGTATTTTGAAAAGTATACAAAATTATTTTTACATAAAACCCCCTCAAGTTCTATAAATTACCCTAAGGACCCTAGTAAATATAGGTTTAAGCGGGACCAGTCTCTTGAGCCTCAGGGAGCTGGAGAAGTGGGTGCTTGCCTATTTAAGGTAGAAAACTTAATAAACGGTGTTATCAACACGGTAATAGTCTTTGAAAAAGACACAAATCCTGCCGCTCATGTGCAGCGGTTACCGATAACATCAAAACCTAATTCAGGATTCAATTTCTTTTCTATTTGTCTGACTCAGATTGAGTCTCATTACAAATAATCTGACTTTAATATGATTCAAGTACAATCTACAATACTACAATTTAATATGATTCCATGAATCCATATAATCAATCTGTTCAAACTATATAATCTATATTGACTGAACCGAACCATGGATATACTTCCATTTACACGATTCTCCAGTTATATCCACGATTCTCCAGTTACAATCCATTTACTGATATCATGGTTTCGGCAAGTCATCCAATCATCTAATCTATATTACAAGACAAAACAAATTGCAATACAATACAAACAATACAATCAAGATATCGCGAGGTTAAGGGGTAGATTGGTACGGAAGGTGTTAGAAGTGGCACGAGACTGTAAGACTTAAGACACCTAACCTGTATTTCAGTTGCTGTTGTACCATGGCATAAACGGTTCCTTGTACTTCCATTTGCCTCTAGTCTCTGGCATATAGAGACTCCTCTCGTATACACTGGCATCCTTCTGTACCAAGCTACAAACAACAGCGTTAATACTAAATACATCATTATAACAATATAATACCACTTTAAAAGCTACTCTCTCTCTCTCTGTGTCTATTCTATTCCTCCTTTATCTTTGGGACTTACCGAGCGATTGTTCGCTGACGACATTCCTTCTCTTTCTTTTTTGGAATGTTGTCAGGTGATCTGGACACTCAGGAGATCGAGCCAACCAGCGAGGACTTCGACCAGCTAGCCTACGACCCAGAGTTTTAGATACATTGTACACATTTCATTTCGGTACTTTTCATTTCTGTTATGCCACTGTTTAGGCATCGCTTGATCCCATGTATTTACTTTTCCATGTATTGTAAAAAAGGACGTTAATAAATAAAGTTCTGTTTAGTTATACCTATTGTCTCTTGTGTATATTTCTTTTATATTGGTTAGATACGCTTGGCATATTTACTTCAGAGTAAATACGTAGCAGCCTAGTCGCGTCCCCTTCACCGTATTCCGGGAAGCGGGGCATGACAGGTTTTGTTGGTGGCCCATGCAGGTCTGAGCTGTATGGAACACTACCATGCAGTTCTGTTCTGCGTGAACAACCTAAGCAATATAACACAAGAACCAGCAACTAAAACATTCTTTACAATTCATATTCCTTGAATCTTACAATTTCATATTCTTTGAATCATATACTTTGAATCTGTCCTAACCTAATTTTTTCATTCAAGGTTATAGATTCCCCAAACAACACCAGCACCAACTTCAACAACACCCCCCACCACTATCACTCACACCTGCCATAACTGCTCCGACCAACGAGCAGACGGTTCTACTTGAGACAATCCGCAGCCTCCTGAAAGGACAACAGCAGCAGACTGCTATTCTCTTGAACCGTCCAGAAGTGGAAGCATCCGGAGTGAAGCAATTTTGGGCACTGCACCCAAGAACTTTTCGGGAAAAGAGAGCCCACTGGAAGCTGAGGAATGGGCTCAGAGCATTGAAGATGATCTGGCAGCGGCACAAGTGCCAGAAATAGCTTGGGTTCGAATTGCGAAATTACAGCTCACGGACAAAGCACGGGTCTGGTGGAAGGCGGAAGAAAGCTGTCTTGATCAACCCATCGAATGGAAGACTTTCCGCGACATGTTCGACGCAAAGTACTTCCCTAAGACTGTCTGCTTTGATATGGAGCAACAGTTCATCCATCTGCAACAAGGTTCAATGTGGACCAAATCTGTAGATGAGTATGATGCTAAGTTTACCATGCTCAGCAGGTGAGATACGTCTCAGTATTCATTTTCCTAAAATCACATACTACACAGCTAACACAAGACCGTAACAGGTTTTCGGCCCATCTCATACCGACTGCTGAGATCAGGGCTAGAAGATTTTAGCAAGGGTTGGACCTGGAAATCCAAGCTGCTCTAGCTACAGGGGATTTCCCAACCCATGATTTGGCTTTGAAGGCTGCCCGAAGATATGAGGCAGTAGTAAAGAGGAAGGGCAGACCTCAATCTGCCGGTTTGAAACGCCCTGCCACTCAAATGGCAGGAGGAGCCTCTTCCAGGCCATCGTTCGAACCCAGGAGAACTGAAAAAATCAATAACCAGTCGATTCTAGACTTCTGCTACTACTGCAGGAGAAAGGTACACTTGTGGAAGGACTGTAGGCGCGCAAAAGGCCTATGTATAGTTTGTGGCGCGTCCAATCACGGAATTGGAAACTGTCCTTATAGACGCAACCCAGCTCACACACCCACAAACTACCCACAGCAGCCAGCTATCCAAGCTCCTGCACCTCATCTAGCACTCCCTGCTCCACCACCTGCACAGTCTACTCGCTAATTCCAACAAGCAATAAGGGACATGCCTCGAGGACAGAGAAACATGCCCCAATGACAGAATGTGCCTCCAGCTAGGAGGAATGTACAACGGCGTCAGACGTTAGCAGCCATAGAAACCGAGGCTGTAGGTCAAGATAACACTGGTAATTCTCTTTCACATTCTCAAACCCTTTTATCACTTTGTTATTTCTCAGTACTTCAGTCACCAAATCTTTCTTGAATCTGTTACACTTTCCTTTTACAAATTTCGAGGATGAAATTTTTATAAGGAGGGTAGAATGTAACAAACCTAAATTTTCTGTACAACTTTCAATACAATTTTTCAAAAAAAAATACAGAAAGGGGTACTTTTGCCTGAGCACAAATTATAAGTTTGTTTTGCTTTTTAATAGCAAGAAAGAGCCTGTAGCTCATTGGTGATACCTTGCACTGTTGAACCAAAGCACCAGAGTTCAAATCCCATCACCCACATTATTTTTAATATTGTTTTATTTTAAAATTTTAGAAGTCCAAGGGTCTACATGTGCATAACTTGTAAAAAAACCCACGTCACATATTAAACAAACTGGACCACAGGGTAGACCAACCGACGAGCGACCCACGACAAAGTTTCCCGGCCCGACTCGCCGTGACTCGGCCGGCGGACCGGCCGACTCGGCCGCCGCCATCGGCCGATTCACCCCGGATCGCCGATCTTCCTTCTGTGGACTTGTGCCTCTTGAGCTCCCCATCACTCCTGTATAGTTTAATTCTTGGATCGGTAACGGAGCCAAATTAAATCACCATTAAACCATTTTTAATACATTTTTAATACAATTTTCAATACAACCTTTCATCTACCCTAAACCCTAGATTACCCTATAAATATCACCCCAAAACACACCCTCCTCACTCCAAATTTCTGTCCAAAACTCACAAGAAAATTACTAGAACTTTTGTGTGCAAGTGGAGTTAGCGAAGGGCGAAACTCCGGCGATCTTCCGACGACGATCTTAGGAACTCCCGGCGACGAAACGACGCACCCGTGCCTCCTACCGCTTCCTCTTCCTCTTCTCTTGACTCTAAACCCATAAGCCCCACCTCCCTCTTCTCTAATCTATTCTTAAAACTTCTTTTACTAAAACCCGACGGAAGTGGAGTTAATCCGACTTCCGATTCGGTTCTCTTTAAAAGATCCAATTTTCTTAAATACAACAACACCAATCTTGTATATCATGACTATTAATCATTAACAAAACATGTTGAACAAGTTCCATAGCAAAATATTTCATATTGCAACTTTTATCATACTTTTTCAGTAAAATACCATGTAGTATAGTTTCGACTTTAAAATATCATTAATCTTGCTATACCTTTAGATAGATCACGAGGTAATGACTTACCTCTTCACAACACTCATATGCAACATAGCACAATACCTTTTGGGAAATATAGATTCGGAAAATACCGTTTTACACAAAACTACCTTTAACTTATAAAAACCGTTTTCTACAAGATTACGTATTTTTAGAAATCTTTGCAAAGTGCCGCTACAACCTATTTGGGGAACCCGTTCGGGATGGTGCGGATTATCGCACATCCTCGGGCTTAGCAGTGCGAGATGCAGACCTCCGCAAGGAGCATTTGGTCTCGAAAGATTTAAAATACAAATATCTTAAGAAAATGAGATTTCTAGAAAATAATAAATTATTATATATATATATATATGTATCATCAAAATATCTATTTTTGTGATAATTTAAATATTCCAACTTTTCTAAATCACATGAATCACTTTACATGATAATACCATGAAATTCCATACAAGTTTAATATTACAATTAAATACCATGTATTATGAAATTGGGCTATTTTCACTAGAAATGTCAAATATATAAAATCTACATGTAAGAAAACTCTAAAGACGATAATTAAATAGTTGGGGTGTATTTTGAAAAGTATACAAAATTATTTTTACATAAAACCCCCTCAAGTTCTATAAATTACCCTAAGGACCCTAATAAATATAGGTTTAAGCGGGACCAGTCTCTTGAGCCTCAGGGAGCCGGAGAAGTGGGTGCTTGCCTATTTAAGGTAGAAAACTTAATAAACGGTGTTATCAACACGGTAATCGTCTTTGAAAAAGACACAAATCCTGCCGCCCATGTGCAGCGGTTACCGATAACATCAAAACCTAATTCAGGATTCAATTTCTTTTCTATTTGTCTGACTCAGATTGAGCCTCATTAAAAATAATCTGACTTGAATATGATTCAAGTACAATCTATAATACTACAATTCAATATGATTCCATGAATCCATATAATCAATCTGTTCAAACTATACAATCTATATTGACTGAACTGAACCATGGATATACTTCCATTTACATGATTCTCCAGTTACATCCATGATTCTCCAGTTACAATCCATTTACTGATATCATGGTTTCGGCAATTCATCCAATCATACAATCTATATTACAAGACAATACAAATTGCAATACAATACAAACAATACAATCAAGACATCGGGGGGTTTAAGGGGTAGATTGGTACGGAAGGTGTTAGAATTGGCACGAGACTGCAAGACTTAAGACACCTAACCTGTATTTCCGTTGATGTTGTACCGTGTCATAAACGGTTCCTTGTACTTCCATTTGCCTATAGTCTCTGGCATATAGAGACTCCTCGCGTATACACTGGCATCTTTCTGTACCAAACTACAAACAACAACGTTAATACTAAATATAACATTATAACAATATAATACTACTTTAAAATCTACTCTCTCTCTGTCTATTCTACTCCTCCTTTATCTTTGGGACTTACCGAGCGATTATTCGCTGACGACATTTCTTCTCTTCCTTCTTTGGAATGTTGTCAGGTGATCTGGACACTCAGGAGATCGAGCCCACCAGCGAGGACTTGGACCAGCTAGCCTATGACCCAGAACTTTAGATTCAGTGTACACATTTCATTTCAGTACTTTTCATTTCTGTTATGCCATTGTTTAGGCATCGCTTTATCCTATGTTTTTACTTTTTCATGTATTGTAAAAACGAATGTTAATAAATAAAGTTGTTGTTCAGTTATACCTATTGTCTTTTGTGTATATTTCTTTTATATTGCTTCGATACGCTTAGCGTATTTACTTCAGAGTAAATATATAGCGGCCTAGTCGCGTTCCCTTTACCGTATTCCGGGAAGCGGGGCGTGACAGGTTTTGTTGGCGGCCCATGCAGGTCTGAGCTGTATGAAACAGTACCATGCAGTTCTGTTCTGTGTGAACAACCTAAACAATATAACACAAGAACCAGCAACTAAAACATTCTGTACAATTCATATTCCTTGAATCTTACAATTTCATATTTTTTGAATCATATACTTTGAATCTGTCCTAACCTAAATTTTTCATTCAAGGTTATGAATTCCCCAAACAACACCAGCACCAACTTCAACAACACTCCCCTATCACTATTACTCACACCTGCCGTAGCTGCTCCGATCAACGAGCAGACGGTTCTACTTGAGGCAATCCGCAGCCTTCTGGAAGGACAGCAGCAGCAGACTGCTATTCTCTTGAACCGTCCAGAAGCGAAAGCACCCGGAGTGAAGCAATTTCGGGCACTGCACCCCAAGAACTTTTCTGGAAAAGAGAGCCCACTGGAAGCTGAGGAATGGGCTCAGAGTATTGAAGATGATCTGGCAGCGGCACAAGTGCCAGAAATAGCTTGGGTTCGTGTTGCGAAATTACAGCTCACGGACAAAGCACGGGTCTGGTGGAAGGCGGAAGTAAGCCATCTTGATCAACCCATCTGTCACGCCCCGCTTCCCAGAGTATACTAAGATAGGCACGTGACATAGCCAACCATGCTACCTGTGGATAGGAAATATCCTTCCACAGTCACATTACGGCTGAAGAGATATCCAGATCAATAATAAACTATCAAACACATGTCCATAAGCCAGAATAAAAAGAGTCAAGAATAAAATAATGCGGAAGCAAAAGATCCAATAAAGAATAAACTGGAATGTACGTCCCATAATGCGGGCTCACATCAGGAATGAAAATACCGAAAGTAAAATGAACTAAATACTAGCAAGTCCTCACTGCTCAGCCTACTGACTGAAATACTCCTGCTCGGCCTGCAGCAAAGGTAAAGAATCTAGGCCATGCAAAACCCAGACGTCAGTGCGTCATAATATCAAGCAATACTATAAACAGGGGTAGCAAGACATGCAGGTATGATCATGAACGGTAAAACAGGTAAAACAACAATATAAATAAGGACAATGAAGGGTAGTGTGCAGTGAGTAATTTAAACTGGTCTATTGGGTTAACTACTCTCAAGTCTTTGAAATCAATTTGATGAATCATCGATGTAACTCAATAGTATCACGTACGTGCCCGGGATCACGGTGAAGATTCTCGGGCTGAATCCGAGACGTGCCACTAGGCAGTAAAAGGGTAGTATGTAACGATGAGTGATGTCAGCAGCATCACCCCGGGGCTGGCCTAGCCCGTAAAACTGATCAGTAAAGGTATGGAACTGTTGAGTTACAAGTCAAGTTTCATCATTGATTTCCCCATACCCCCAGGTTATATGTTTAAGTCGGGTATTAATAATCTGAAGCTAATGCCAACACAGGATCAAACAGGTACATGTTTGTCTGGATAGACAACAGGAAATGTCCGTAGGGACATCAGGTCAGGTTTGTTGGCATTAGTAACAAGATCAGGTAATAGGTAAAATCATGGTACCTCAGGTCAAGTCAGGTAATATATAGATATCATGTCATGTCAAGAAGTGCACGGTATCACGTCGTGTCAAGTAATGGTATATCAAGTCATGTCAGGGGTGCACATATGTCACGGGGGTGCTCATAATCAAACTATAACAAGCATAGGTATACAAAACAAGTATGGGGTACTAATGGAACAATAAAAATGGAACATTGTGATGTTATATGCAAATAGGTACAGATTAAAGCATATGGATGCACAGTTATCTATTTGGGTTAAGGTTATAGTTCCAACATTAACTAAAATACACTTTATCAAATATAGAATGTTAAAATCTCGTTATTATGTATTGAATGATCTAAGGATGCAATTGTATATAAAATAGGCTAAATGGATGCAAACGGTGCCCGAAAGGTTATAAACTATAAAAATGGTATTATGGGCTATGCAACCAAGTACTATCTGATATAAATATGGACGTGGATACAATGGATTGTAATCTAATATGCAATCATGATATGTTTCAAGTTCTAAATCTAAAAATGATATAAACGTAACATCGAAATGGAAAATGGAACATATGGCATTAGATTTAATCTACAGGTTCAATATGCATTTAAATAAGTATAAAATAATATAAATAGCATGTAGCAAGTTTTACTTGCCTACGGATCAAGAAACGGGTATACGGAACGTCACACGTCGGCGGGAAAAATCGCGACGCGCGCACGGTACACGGAACGGATCCAAATAATGCACAAAGTGATCACACGGGTCAGGTACGCTCGCTGGGTCGTCGGGATCGTCGACGTCGTCACGGCTCCGGCGATCTACAGAGATCAAGAATTACAGAACAGAAAAAGAAAAGAAAAGAAAGAAGAGGAGGAAGAAGAAGAAGAAAGGAGATAAGGGATTGGCTTACTGTGGTTTTAGATGATCTGTGGTTTCAGAAAGGAGGTGCTGGTGTTGCTGAGAGGTGGTCGTCGGCGGTGGAGGGAGTTTGAGAAGATAGGGTTAGGTTAGGGTTTGGCTCGGGTGTTGTGTATGCTGGGGTTTGGGTGCAGGGATCTGGTGTAGGGGGAGAAGAGAGAAGAAGGAGATAGAGAGGAGGAGATAGTGATGAAGGTGGAGGCGAGAGGAGGAGTTGATCGACGGCGACGAGATGAGGTGGTGGTGCAGGTGGGCTCTCGGTGTTGTGTTGGGTGCAGGGTGAGTTCGGGGAGAAGGAAAGAGGAAGGAGTTGGCGAGGAGGAGAGGCGAAGGTGAGGTCGAGAGTGATGAGGAGTTAGGGTTAGGGTTTGAGGAGGCGGCTAAACTTTCATGGGTTGTCGACGGAGGAGCTTGGGGTTTAAATAAGGAGGACGATGAGAGAAAGAGAGTTTGTTAAGGGAGGTGATGGGATCAAGAAGGGAGGTGACGGGACCTAAACCTACCGCGAGAGGAGAGAGAGAGGAACGCGAGAAGAGAGAGATAGGGAGTAGCGAGGGAGAGAGAGAAGAGGAGGAGAGATGAAGTTGTATTTTAGTGGGGAAGAGAGAGAGATTGAGCGCTTGAGGGAGAGAGAGAGAGAGAGAGATGTAGGTCCAGCGCAAGGAAAAAGGAAAAATTGATTGGCTCGCGACGTGGAGCCCAGGGAAAAAGAGAGAGAGCTGAGGGAAATAGGTTAAGGAAAGAATTTAAAAAATTTAAAAAGATTTTTTATTTTAAAGAAATATTTTAGTTGGCTGAGAAAATCTTTAGGCTGTTAAGAAAAATATTAGAATTAAATTTAAAAAATCAAATAATTGAATTTAGGCGGGATACTAAAGTATTTCAAAATGCGCCCGGGTTGGGTCTAAATATTTAGATTTTAAATACGAAAAATAAATGCGACTTCTGAATTTTAAAATGAATGATTAGGTAACGAAAATGCATACCCCCAAGAACGGATGCACGCACGTGCGCGTAGCCATCCAAACGCGTCCGTTTCACATAACGGGACGAGAACAAGATGCGCTGACGCTACCACGGGGTTGAGGGTATCATGCAGGCTATGAAATGAAATTGTAATTTATTTTATATGACCTAAAATGTTATATGATTAAATATGCGATGCTAGATGAAATGCCAATATGCAGTATACATGAGATGCACGTGTCTATTTAACAGGCCAGGGTAGTCTATAAATGTGAATCAACCGGTCCAAGCAAGTGGGTCGGGTCGAATGCAATGTCAAATGTAAACTACCATTCCCACCCAAACAAGATAAATCAATAAAATACCACATATATATAAATACGGGAACTGAAATTGGTATAAATGAACTCGGTTGTTACACCATCGAATGGAAGACTTTCCGCGACATGTTCGACGCAAAGTATTTCCCTGAGACTGCCCGCTTTGATATGGAGCAACAGTTCATCCATCTGCAACAAGGTTCAATGTGGACCAAATCTGTAGATGAGTATGATGCTGAGTTTACCATGCTCAGCAGGTAAGATACGTCTCAGTATTCATTTTCCTAAAATCACATACTACACAGCAAACACAAGACCATAACAGGTTTGCGGCCCATCTCATACCGACTGCTGAGATCAGGGCTAGAAGTTTTCAGTAAGGGTTGGACCCGGAAATACAAGCTGCTCTAGCTACAGGGGATTTTCCAACCCATGATTTGGCTTTGAAGGCTGCCCAAAGATATGAGGCAGTAGTAAAGAGGAAGGGCATACCTCAATCTGCCGGTTTGAAATGCCCTGCCACTCAAATGGCAGGAGGAGCCTCTTCCAGGCCATCGTTCGAACCCAGGAGAACTAAAGAAATCAATAACCAGTCGAGTCCAGACTTCTGCTACTACTGCAGGAGAAAGGTACACTTGTGGAAGGACTGTAGGCGCGCAAAAGGCCTATGTATAGTTTGTGGCGCGTCCAATCACTGAATTGGAAACTGCCCTTATAGACGCAACCCAGCTCACACATCCACCAACTACCCATAGCAGCCAGCTATCCGAGTCCTGTACCTCGTCTAGCACTCTCTGCTCCACCACCTGGACAGCCTACTCGCCAATTCCAACAAGCAATGAGGGACATGCCTCGAGGGCAGAGAAACATGCCTCAAGGACAGAATGTGCCTCCAGCTAGGAGGAATGTACCACGACGTCAGACTTTCACATTAGCAGCCATAGAAGCCGAGGCTGTAGGTCAAGGTAACACAGTAATTCTCTTTCACATTCTCAAACCCTTATATCACTTTGTTATTTGTTAGTACTTCAGTCACCAAACCTTTTTGAATCTGTTACACTTTCCTTTTACAAAATTCGAGGACGAAATTTTTATAAGGAGGGTAGAATGTAACAACCCTAAACTTTCTGTACAACTTTCTGTACAATTTTTCAAAAAAAAAAAAAATACAGAAAGGGGTACTTTTTCCTGAGCACAAGTTATAAGTTTGTTTTACTTTTTAATAGCAAGAAGGAGCTTGTAGCTCATTGGTAATACCTTGCACTGCTGAACCAAAGCACCAGAGTTCAAATCCCATCACCCACATTATTTTTAATATTGTTTTATTTTAAAATTTTAGAAATCTAAGGGCCTATACGTGCATAACTCGTAAAAAATCCCATGTCACATATAAAACAAACTGGACCAGGGGGTAGACCAACCGACGAGCGACCCACGGCAAAGTTTCCCGGCCCGACTCGCTGTGACTCAGCCGGCGGACTGGCCGACTCAGCCACCGCCGCCGGCCGATTCACCCCGGATCACCGATCTTCTTTTTCTGAACTTATGCCTTTTGAGCTCCCCATATATAGTTTAAATTCTTGGATCGGTAACAGAGCCAAATTAAATCACCATTAAACCATTTTTTAATACATTTTTAATACAATTTTCAGTACAACCTTTCATCTACCCTAAACCCTAGATTACCCTATAAATACCACCCCAAAATACACCTTCCTCACTCTAAATTTCAGTCCAAAACTCACAAGAAAATCCCTAGAACTTTTGTGTGCAAGTGGAGTTAGCAAAGGGCGAAACTCCGGCGATCTTCCAACGATGACCCTAGGAACTCCCGACGACGAAACAATACACCGGTGCCTCCTACCGCTTCCTCTCACTCTTCTCTTGACTCTAAATCCGTAAGTCCCACCTCCCTCTTCTCTAATCTATTCTTAAAACTTCTTTTACTAAAACTCGACGGAAGCGGAGTTAATCCGACTTCCGATTCGGTTCTCTTTAAAAGATCCAATTTTCTTAAATACAACAACACCAATCTTGTACATCATGACTATTAATTATTAACAAAACATGTTGAACAAGTTCCATAGCAAAATATTTCATATTGCAACTTTTATCATACTGTCACGCCCCGCTTCCCAAAATACGGAATATAAGGGGTTGACAAGGCCAGCCATGCTCTTACGGTCGAGAAAATATCCTTCCGTAGTCACACTTCGGCTTCTAACTTTACGTGGTAATCAGTAATCAATGCACAGGTAATGAGAAATACAGTCACTACATCAAAACAAATACAAAAGAACCAACCAGATGGAGATCAAGAGAGTATAACTCCGGGTAGCTGATCAAGGTGTCCGCGATGTCCTCGAGGTACGTCAGGTCCTGGTCCAAGCTAGATCCACTTCTCACTCTGAGCATGCATACTCAGGTCGTCAGAGCGACACGATAGCAATACACACACACACACAAATGTGAACTCGTGTAATAATAATGAACATGAAACAGTAATCATGGAATAATGACGTGAACATGAAGTAGCCAATGCAGGTAGCTAATAGAACAGGCAAACAGTAAAGCAGTAAACAGTATGGCTGGTATGTTGAATCAGTAAGCAATGCATGTCAATGTCACTAACCCTATCAGTCTCTAAGTCTCACTGTACAGGTCACTAAACCTATCGTCAGTCCAAGTGTGAGAGTCAACCACTCGTGAGTATCCCCCACCCAAGGGTAGGACCCAAGGGCAAGGGAACACGGGCCCGAGTTGCTCGCTAATAATCAGTAATATCCCCATATATCTCCAGAATCGCTGTATGTGCCGGCATGGGACTCCCGAGATTCTGTTGAACTCACACTCGAACTACCCACACCCCGTGGTCTATATCAAACGCCAACCATAAACTCGAATACCAGTCGGTCTATGACAAGTCTACGCGAGAACTGAAAACAGGGTCTCCATCAAGCATGTCTCGACTGATACCCAAGATAAATGGACAGTGTTTGGTGCCTTATCTATGACACCCATACAAGTGCTTCCATAATTGTCCCATACTAATTATAGTTACACTTATACATGTACCATAGACGCCGACAATGCAATATATCAATAGGGTCCGCTGATTGTGTACAAGTACGTGTCACTTTCACTTATCCATTCATGATTAAACACTCACGTACTTGCCATAATCAAACACTATTACCTAACACTGGGTAATGCACATGATCACTAGGTTATCAATGCAATGACAACTATATAATGTGATGAGAATACAATAATTAAGGCATGATTAAGATATCATCAGTCGGTGTACTACCACTTGCATAATTTATCATAAATCATACATGAAAAATTTAGCAAAACAATAAAAAGGGGGTAAGCAGTATGTTTAATTATCTATCCATCAAAATTAGTTTCACGATAATCGGGTTTCAGGATCGCTAGATATGGCCATTTCATTTTAAGCGTTCACTGCTGGAAATCCGGTTTCAGAATCGGAAGTCCGTTTCGTAACGCATTTTAATCCCAGTTGGGATCGTGATTAGGCGACACTATAGTTGAACAATATTTAGGGTTATCAGTTAGGTTTCCAATACAATTGGAGGATCAGTGATATCCTGTATCAACAGGGAGTTATGGACAGATTATGTTCGATGTGTAAAATCTGCCTCTGCAGAATTCAGAAAAACGTATCGGCACTATAAAATGAGTTAAAAATATCAAACGGTTGGGAAATCCAGCGAGACCAGTGGAGTAAGAAATCTAACTCAATTCTCTACGTAACGGTATAGGGTTCCGTGCATTCTCTTATTTGAACAGGAAAAATACTGGGGTTTACAAACAGGGGTTAATTGGGATTTCCGTTCTGGACTGCAGTCCAGAATCGTAATCCTCCGCAATTATCTTTATTATAGTTTATTAAAATTCAGTGATATACTATATAATACGGTAGGTTAAACAGTTAGCTTCGATACGAGCCATCAAACGCTAAAAATCCGGTTTATACACAATTTATTATGAATTTTACGGTTTAGCATGTACGAAAGTTTTCAGGTTTTACGACAGAAATCGGGACATCATTTTACGTGAGCAAACGACATCGTATTGTAACCAAAGTCTTAAGGGACATTCATTATAATTCATGCCATCACAGGTTATTCGTTGTCGTCAATTTAACGGGGTCTTCCATTTGGGTTTTGCATCGAACACTTGAATTATACGATTCTCATGAAAAGTATATGCGGAAATTATTGGTAACTAGAATTGTGATATATAAAATTAGCATGAAGAAAGTATTAAACTTTCCTGAAGACGTGTCAATGACGGTACGGCAGCGACAATGGCACGATTACGTCACGAACGCAGCGCAGGTTTAGCCTTGTCGGATCTTGCTTCTTGGACTCGATGGCTCGGTGGGTGCGACTAGCGTACGCTGGCGTTGCGATGAATGGCGTGTTGATGACGATGACGGCTTAAGGGATCGAGGTTACCAGAATGGCGGCGCCAGTTACCAGAATGGCGGCAACAGTGGTCGATGTAAGTGTTCGACGAAATGCCGGGGGCTCGACTGCGGCGGCTAGGGATTGGGTTAGGTTCGGTCTAAGGGTCTTTTTGAAGTAGAGATGAGAGAGGGGAATGTTGCTGTGAGAGAGAGAGAGATGCTGTGAGAGAGAGAGGTGCTGTGTGTGTGTGTGTGTGTGTGTGTGTGTGTGTGAGAGAGAGAGAGAGAGAGAGAGAGATGCGGTGAGAGAGAGGGGTGCTGTGAGGGAGAGGGAGAGGTGGTGTTGCTGTGAGAAAGAGAGAGAGAGAGAGAGAGATGTTGTGGTAAAGAGGGGGAAGCTTGGTGGTGACGAGGTCAAGGAGCTCGTCGGCGGTAGAAGGAGGAGCTCGGGTCTCGATGGGTTCTGGTGTGCAGGTAGGGGGGGCGGCGGCGCAGGAGGAGGGGTTATGGGTAGTTGTTAAAGAGGGGCGAAGGTGGTTGGAGAGAATGGAGTAGGGGACGCCGGAGGGGTCGTCGGCAATGGACTTGGCCGGCGGTGGAGGAAGCTCTGGCACGGGAGGTTGCAGGCGAGCGCAGGCGAAGGGTTACAGCGCGGTGCTCGGGACGAGGGTGGTGGGAGTTGGTCATCATGGGAGCCCAGTGGGGTGTTCGTCGGCAGTGTGAGCTACGGCGATGGGCGAGAGAGTGAGCGGAAAAGTAGTGGGGAAGGAGGAAGTGAGAACGAGAGTGAGAGGGAGGAGTTAGAGAGACGAGGTGGAGAAGGCTGCGCGGGAGCGCGCGGTCGGGCGTGGGATCGTGGTTGCGAGCGGGGGCGTTGGCGACGACGTGGGCACGTGGGGGGACGAGCGCGAGAACGTGGGAGGGAAAACGAGCGGGAAAAGATTTTAGTGAGGAAGAAAATGGAGTCGGGTCGGGTCGGGTTAAGTTGGCGTGGGTATTGGGCGCGGGCTTAGGCTTGGTGTGGAGCTGGGCCGGAAATAAAAGAAAGGAAAATAAAGGGAAAGGGGAGAGATGGGCCGAGCTCGGAGAAAAATAAAAAAAATAGGAAAAATAGAAGGGAGTGGGCCGGCTTGGAAATTAAAAAGGGAAATAGAGAGTTAGGGTTTGGGTTTGGGCTGAGAAGAGAGGGGAGAGTGGCTGGGCTCGGGGAAAAGGGAATTATAAAAGGAAATGGAGATTAGAAAATAGGGTTAGGGTTAAAAAGGAACCAAGATACAATGAAGGGATTAGGGTTTTATTTAAAATACTTAAAAATAATTATAGATATCAATAAGTAAATTCTGTAAGTGACCCTTATAAAAATACGGAAAATTTATAGTAAAATTTAGGGAAATTTCTGGAGACTTATTTATGAAAATACGCTAATTACATATCGGGTCTGGGTATAACATCATACCACCCTTACAAAAATTTCGTCCTCGAAATTTAAAATAACGATAAGCTATAAAATAATAAGCAAAAGGCTATCACATCGAACACTAACACATAGTGATTTACTTAAAAACAGTTAGATAAAATTTGAAGGTCTATATATGTATAAGAACTAACGCAACAAAAAGGGCATGTTTAAGTAAGTACAAAGCAGAATCAACTATAAGGGTAATCTATATGTACAAAAGAATAAAAGAATAGCGATAGCAATCAATAATGAAGGGTTTGCCGATAGGCCAAAGTATTTTAGAATAAATGTACCGATCAAACAATTTTAAAATAACTTAGAAAACCCACATGGTGAAAATAAGAGACATAGAATAAAGTAAGGTGCGCGATATATGGTTGCACTATTGAAAATGTGAAGAATAGTGGAGCATTTAAAATGGGTAAAATGGAAGTAGTCAATAACACACAATTTTTCGATAAATACAAAATAATGAAAACTAAATTTTTGAATAACGATGTCCTTAAATGTAATTATAGTAAAAGGAGGTGGCCCAAAAATATATAGGGGCTAGCCAAGGTGGGGATTACAATGGAGTATGGCCCACTCAAAAGGTCGGATTGTAGTACTTCAAACTGAATGTCAGAGAGACTGGGGTCGGGTCAGCATAGGGTGCAAGGATGAACAGTCATGAATCTCAGGAGGGAAAGAAATGTATTGGGGAGGGAGAACAGTCAAAGCATCATCCGAACCAAAAATCAAAAGATTAGCGAACTGAGCAATTTTATTATCATTCCAGAAAATTTCCAACAAGATACTCACGAAAGATACAGAGTGGCCCTAAGCTATACATAGATTTATTTGGTCAGAGGAGACAAAAGCTAAATCACGTCAGTCGCGGTTGTGGAAGTTCAGCAGGTTACGGTAGGCTCGCGCGCTCAGATAGGGGCGTCCATTTCTATAGCGCCTCGCAGGGATCGCCACTGGAGGTTCTTCTGCCGCGGGGTCTTGTTCTTCCGGTTCTTCTCCCTCGGCTGGAGCTTCTTCATCGAGGTTTGCTTCCACGCGATTCTCTTCTTTTGGACCTTCTTCTATGGGATTTTCTTCCACTGGATTCTCCCCAAGGTCTTCCTCCCATGAATTTTCTTCTATCGGTTCCTCCTCGGGATCTCCCTCTATTGGGTCTTCTTCGGGGTCCTCTTCTTCCTCGTCGGAATCAATGATCATGCGGACTTTTGGGTCTGCGACTCCCTCATCCTCGGAATCGCTGTTTCCGAAAATAACCTGTGGGCCGTTGATCTCGTCATCTGAGCTCACCAGTATGCAGTTTCGCATGACCGCGTGTCCCCATCTAGAGGCGGCGCTGCTCCAAGGTAGGACATGTCCTGAAAAGAAGAGTCGTGATTAGACAGCGGAACACTTTAAGAAAATAATCAAGGATACGGAGTACAAGGAAAATATGCGGTAGGTAAGGACTGAAAAATAAAAATTTAGAATGCGGATGCAATGAATAGTATAAATAAAGTGAGAGGTAAGGGAACGATACATACATCACAACTCAGAATTTTATTGCTTTCAACTAAAAGTTCAGCGGATACAAGAACTTAAACGAAAGGAAATATTTACAAAAGAGTGACAACATTTTTATTGAAAGCAGAAAGGTGGTAATTCTTCTTTGATTTCTAGACCGATGCATTCTCGTCACGCGAGTTGAATCCTGCGCTGGGTCCGCACTATCCTCGAGGCTCGAACTATGAAATAACCATCACTTAGCAGGAGTGGAGAGTGTGGACGAACCTCCTTCTTGTAGCTCCTTCCTTTTAGGGCAATTGTTGACCAGATGTTCGTTGGATCCGCAAATCAGGCACTGCCCTTTGGCGCTGCGATAGTCTCTCTGAAAGTGTCCTGGCTTCTTGCAGTATCCATAACGTTGAGTCTTCCGCTGCTTCCGTTGCTGGGGAACAAGTGGGCGCTTCATCTTCATCTCTTTTCCTTGTTTAATAAGGATTCCATTACGATTGGAGGATTCCGCTGGTGCCTGAGTCATCTGCCTTCTTAATCCTTCAGCTAACAGGTCGTTTGTTCGCTCCTGGGCTTCCTTCAGACCTTGCAGTACATTCAAAATTTCGACGATCTGATTCTGGGGAGTGGAGATAGAAGAAGAGTCGTTGGAAGACATGATCCTGAAACAACAATTTTGAGAACGATAAAAGGCACATGAATTAGAGTCAAAATACGATATAGAATAAACAACGAAACAAGAGTATCGGATGATGTGAAACTCAAATGAGTGGAAATCAAACGTAGAGCTCCAAGTCACCCAATAGAGTACAGTATTGTAACTATGCTACAGTTCACAATTACAACCACGTAACTCTACTAAGTCACCCCAAAACTCTAACGGATGGATCAAAATGTATAGCAGAATACACTATGTGAATCAAGATCAAAGAATAACAAGTTTACAATCTAGACCGAAGGATGTCTTAGATTGTCACGCCCTACACGGAAACTGCAATCCCAACGAAGCAAAACCTGGCTCTGATACCAACAAAACCATGTCATGCCCCGCTTCCCAAAATACAGAATACAAGGGGTTGACAAGGCCAGCCATGCTCCTACGGTCGAGGAAATATCCTTCCGTAGTCACACTTCGGCTTCTAGCTTTACGTGGTAATCAGTAATCAATGCACAGGTAATGAGAAATGCAGTCACTACATCAAAACAAATACAAAAGAACCAACCAGATGGAGATCAAGAGAGTATAACTCCGGGTAGCTGATCAAGGTGTCCGCGATGTCCTCGAGGTACGTCAGGTCCTGGTCCAAGCTAGATCCACTTCTCACTCTGAGCATGCATACTCAGGTCATCAGAGCGATACGATAGCAATACACACACACACACACAAATGTGAACTCGTGTAATAATAATGAACATGAAACAGTAATCATGGAATAATGACGTGAACATGAAGTAGCCAATGCAGGTAGCTAATAGAACAGGCAAACAGTAAAGCAGTAAACAGTATGGCTGGTATGTTCAATCAGTAAGCAATGCATGTCAATGTCACTAACCCTATCAGTCTCTAAGTCTCACTGTACAGGTCACTAAGCCTATCGTCAGTCCAAGTGTAAGAGTCAACCACTCGTGAGTATCCCCCACCCAAGGGTAGGACCCAAGGGCAAGGGAACACGGGCCCGAGTTGCTCGCTAATAATCAGTAATAGCCCCATATATCTCCAGAATCGCTGTATGTGCCGGCATGGGACTCCCGAGATTCTGTTGAACTCACACTCGAACTACCCACACCCCGTGGTCTATATCAAACGCCAACCATAAACTCGAATACCAGTCGGTCTATGACAAGTCTACGGGAGAACTGAAAACAGGGTCTCCATCAAGCATGTCTCGACTGATACCCGAGATAAATGGACAGTGTTTGGTGCCTTACCTATGACACCCATACAAGTGCTTCCATAATTGTCCCATACCAATTATAGTTACACTTATACATGTACCATAGACGTCGACAATGCAATATATCGATAGGGTCCGCTGATTGTGTACAAGTACGTGTCGCTTTCACTTATCCATTCATGATTAAACACTCACGTACTTGCCACAATCAAACATTATTACCTAACACTGGGTAATGCACATGATCACTAGGTTACCAATGCAATGACAGCTATATAATGTGATGAGAATACAATAATTAAGGCATGATTAAGATATCATCAGTCGGTGTCCTACCACTTGCATAATTTATCATAAATCATACATGCAAAATTTAGCAAAACAATAAAAAGGAGGTAAGCAGTATGTTTAATTATCTATCCATCAAAATTAGTTTCACGATAATCGGGTTTCAGGATCGCTAGATATGGCTATTTCATTTTAAGCGTTCACTGCTGGAAATCCGGTTTCAGAATCGGAAGTCCGTTTCGTAACGCATTTTAATCCCAGTTGGGATCGTGATTAGGCGACACTATAGTTGAACAATATTTAGGGTTATCAGTTAGGTTTCCAATACAATTGGAGGATCAGTGATATCATGTATCAACAGGGAGTTATGGACAGATTATGTTCGATGTGTAAAATCTGCCTCTGCAGAATTCAGAAAAACGTATCGGCATATAAAATGAGTTTAAAATATCAAACGGTTGGGAAATCCAGCGAGACTAGTGGAGTAAGAAATCTAACTCAATTCTCTACGTAACGGTATAGGGTTCCGCGCATTCTCTTATTTGAAAAGGAAAAATACAGGGGTTTACAAACAGGGGTTAATTGGGATTTCCGTTCTAGACTGCAGTCCAGAATCGTAATCCTCCGCAATTATCTCTATTATAGTTTATTAAAATTCAGTGATCTACTATATAATACGGTAGGTTAAACAGTTAGCTTCGATACGAGCCATCGAACGCTAAAAATCCGGTTTATACACAATTTATTATGAATTTTACGGTTTAGCATGTACGAAAGTTTTCAGGTTTTACGACAGAAATCGGGACATCATTTTACGTGAGCAAACGACATCGTATTGTAACCAAAGTCTTAAGGGACATTCATTATAATTCGGGCCATCACAGGTTATTCGTTGTCATCAATTTAAGGGGGTCTTCCATTCGGGTTTTGCATCGAACACTTGAATTATACGATTCTCATGAAAAGTATATGCGGAAATTATTGGTAACTAGAATTGTGATATATAAAATTAGCATGAAGCAAGTATTAAACTTGCCTGAAGACGTGTCAACGACGGTATGGCAGCGGCAACGGCACGATTGCGTCACGAACGCAGCGCAGGTATAGCCTTGTCGGATCTTGCTTCTTGGACTCGATGGCTCGGTGGGTGCGACGGGCGTACGCTGGCGTTGCGATGAATGGCGTGTTGATGACGATGACGGCTTAAGGGATCGAGGCCACAGATTTGATGGCGACGCCAGTGACCAGAATGGCGGCAACAGCGGTCGATGTAAGTGTTCGACGAAATGCCGGGGGCTCGACTGCGGCAGCTAGAGATTGGGTTAGGTTTGGTCTAAGGGTCTTTTTGAAGTAGAGATGAGAGAGGGGAATGTTTCTATGAGAGAGAGAGAGAGAGATGCTGTGAGAGAGAGGTGCTGTGTGTGAGAGAGAGAGAGAGATGCGGTGAGAGAGAGGGGTGCTGTGAGGGAGAGAGGTGGTGTTGCTGTGAGAGAGAGAGAGAGAGAGATGTTGTGGTAAAGAGGGGGAAGCTTGGTGGTGACGAGGTCAAGGAGCTCGTCGGCAGAATAAGGAGGAGCTCGGGGCTCGATGGGTTCCGGTGTGCAGGTGAGGGGTGTGGCGCTGGAAGAGGGGTTCTGGGTAGTTGGTAAAGAGGGGCGAAGGTGGTTGGAGAGAATGGAGTAGGGGACGTCGGAAGGGTCGTCGGCAATGGACTCGGCCAGCGGTGGAGGAAGCTCTGGCGCGGGAGGTTGCAGGCGAGCGCGGGCGAAGGGTTACAGCGCGGTGCTCGGGACGAGGGTGGTGGGAGTTGGTCATCATGGGAGCCCAGCAGGGTGTTCGTCGACAGTGTGAGCTACGACGATGGGCGAGAGAGTGAGCGGAAAGGTGGTAGGGAAGGAGGAAGTGAGAACGAGAGTGAGAGGGAGGAGTTAGAGAGATAGGTGGAGAAGACTGCACGGGCGCACGCGGTCGGGTGCGCGCGGTCGGGCGTGGGATCGTGGTCGCGAGCGGGGGCATTGGCGACGACGTGGGCACGTGGGGATATGAGCGCGAGAACAGGGGAGGGAAAACGAGCGGGAAAATATTTTAGTGAGGAAGAAGATGGAGTCGGGTCGGGTCGGGTCGGGTTGGTATGGGTATTGGGCACGGGCTTAGGCTTGGTGAGGAGCTGGGCCGGAAATAAAAGAAAGGAAAATAAAGGGAAAGGGGATAGATGGGTCGGGCTCGGAGAAAAATAAAAAAAATAGGAAAAATAGAAGGGAGTGGGACGGCTTGGAAATTAAAAAGGGAAATGGAGAGTTAGGGTTTGGGTTTGGGCTGAGAAGAGAGGGGAGAGTGGCTGGGCTCGGGGAAAAGGGAATTATAAAAGGAAATGGAGATTAGAAAATAGGGTTAGGGTTATAAAAGGAACCAAGATACAATGAAGGGATTAGGGTTTTATTTAAAATACTTAAAAATAATTATAGATATCAATAAGTAAATTCTGTAAGTGACCCTTATAAAAATACGGAAAATTTATAGTAAATTTTGTGGAAATTCCTGGAGACTTATTAATTAAAATACGCTAATTACGTATCGGGTTTGGTTATTACACATAATTTTTCAGTAAAATACCATGTAGTATAGTTTCGACTTTAAAACGTCATTAATCTTGCTATACCTTTAGATAGATCACGAGGTAATGACCTACCTCTTCACAACACTCATATGCAACATAGAACAATACCTTTTGGTAAATATAGATTCGGGAAATACCGTTTTACACAAAACTACCTTTAACTTATAAAAACCGTTTTCTATAAGATTACGTATTTTTACAAATCTTTGCAAAGCGCCGCTACAACCCATTTGGGGAACCCGTTCGGGATGGTGCGGATTATCGCACATCCTTGGGCTTAGTAGTGCGAGATGCAGACCTCCGCAAGGAGCATTCGGTCTCGAAAGATTTAAAATACAAATATCTTAAGAAAATGAGATTTCTAGAAAATAATAAATTAATTTTTTTTATAAATATATATATATATATATATATATATATATATATATATATGTATGTATGTATCATCAAAATATCTATTTTTGTGATAATTTAAACATTCCAACTTTTCTAAATCACAAGAATCACTTTACATGATAATACCATGAAATTCCATACAAGTTCAATATTACAATTAAATACCATGTATTATGAAATTGGGCTATTTTTGTTAGTTATATGTATGCCCTAGAGGCCATTACTATACATAGGATGTATATTGTAGTGGATGCTGGGACATATATAGGGAGGACTTTCTTGCTCGACATGATAGTATGCTATCTGGTTGAACTTTACCTTAACGTGTATGCTGATTGTCTCTCTGTTACATGTTGGTAAAGCCCTTAGGATCTGTACTTGACTACCTGGACTATGATGCGGATCATACTAGTGGGGACATGGTAGTCTATAAGTACATCCTTCAAAGTCCCTAGTCGTGGGTGTATCGAGACGGGGCATCGATATACCAGAGTAGACTAGCGTATACCTTCTCGACCCATACAGATGGGCGATGGATGATCCCATATCCATTGGTGTTTGACATCAGAGATGATATACGGGTGCTCAGTAGAGACTGGGTACACTGGACGGACTCGCCGAGAACTCCCAGATGATATTATACCTCACGTCAGATGGCAGTTCTCTGGTGACACTGGTACAGAGTAGTCTGTTGACCCGAGATCGTCATAGAGTCTTGTGTGGTTCCCACTGTGCTTTGATTTCCAGCTTACCACGTCCAAGAGGGCGTGCAAAATGGTGGTTTTTGGGTACAGTCCCGAGTCACATGGAGGCAATGAGCGATAGGAGGGGATTCGTCTCTCCCGGTATAGGGGGTTGATGTTGCGCTGTGTTCGATTGGCTATAACAGGAAATCCCTGGCCAGGGTTGCTGAGATTTACTGGTAAGTGTTACCAGTAGTTTCTCGAATAGTTATAGACCTCATATCGACACGACTTATCGAGCTATTGGGGTCTGACGTTTACCACCCCTAGGCGAGATATGCGACATATCAGACGATCAGACCGGACTGTACGGTAGTGTTACTGGTCGGATTCACTGGAGTGTGAGCGGGCTTGCTTGTCGATCTTCAGATCGCTCAATACCCGGGTGGCCGTTACGTTTAGCAGACCGCTTGCGGCTTGTGGATGCTTGATATGATCATCATCTGCTGCCGGCGTATTGACGAGTCTATAGAGTCCTACACAGAGGTTTCCTGGCTCAAGCGAAACGAAATAGGAGCGCATATGAGATATGTGCGGGACCGAGAATAATACGAATATGTGATACTGTATTCGATTCTCGCGATGTGACATTGATCGGTTATATGCGATATAGCCGGGTTATCGGATCAAGTGTTGATTCGATAAGATGTTACTAATGATACCAGTCGGTTATGTGCGTCATGACCGGATCGTTAAATCAAGCGTTGATTTAATGATTTGATGCATAATTATATATTTGATATATTACTTTGCATTAACTAGTATCGGTTCACTTTAAATGGATTTTCTCGCTCGGGTGTGCGCATTGCATATGCGATATGATTTTGTGCACTTGCTTGTATCATGTTTGATGATACATGCTTTTTTGGTTAAGTGTAAAGTATTAAACCTTGGTTAATGAAATGGTTAGGGTTTATTATTTGTTATTCATTTATCTTATTTAATTATCCTTTTATTTTTGATAAATGAATAAAAGAAAAGAGAAAAGAATGGTGGCTAATTTTGTTCTTTAGTTGAACCTTCATGAAGCTTTGATCAAGTCAACCATTCTTATCTCATTCTTAATCCTAACCATTCCCACTAACCATGATTCATTCTCTACACTTGACTAGAGTTAATATTATGATAAGTATTGTTTTTCTATTGATTTTTAATTAACTTATCATATATCATCTTCTTCTTCTTCCATTTCTTCAAGTGAAGAAAGCTTGCCCCATCAATGGCAAGTGATGGAAATGAGTGAGAAATCCAAAACTAAAGTCTACCCACTTCCTATTTCTTCATCCTCTACCTCTTGCCAAGTAGTAGAGTGTGTTTCCTTCACAAGTTTTCTCGACTTGATGAAGGTGGAGCTTGATTTAGCGATGCCTCGACGTAGATCATCTTCGGCATGGACATCGACGACCTAGCTTGCCCATTCTCCGACGAAGCTGACGCTAGAGCCCGGATTTGATTTGGACAGCGGAGACGACTTCGTTGCGGAGCTATGGAGGTGGAGCACCGGATCTACAAAGGTTGTATTTCCGATTTACCATTAGTTAATTGTTAACTAGTTTACTTTTCGCCTAGATTTCTAGCAAACGATCCGTAGTCTAGGGTTTCTCGGCACTGTACTTTTTTGAAATTGGCATGGTTGATGCCTTGTGAGACCTCTTGAGAGTGCCTAGGAACCCTACAGTGGTATCAGAGCCTAGCTAGAGCCTTAGGCGATGCGTAGACGGAGTTTGAAGTCCGATCGAACCGAAACCCAAACCTTAGAATGCTCTCTGTACTTTTTTGAAATTCGTGGATTTTTGAGAATTAAAAATATGCAGAAAAATCAGCAGGAAATTCTAAGAATTACGGTGCAAAAAGTAACTAATGATCCCTCAAAAGTGCGGCGGAACCGCGGCATTAGCATGCTAATGCGGCGGTTCCGCGGCCGTTTTGTCTTATTAGGCATTCAATTTTGCACAGTAATTCCTATTTTGCAGTGTTGATTTTCCTGGAATATTTTTTTTCTGAAATCAAGAGTTGAGTATTTTGGGTTGTATAGGGGGTTCGTACATACGATCGGATTATCAAATTTTGTCTATGTGGCTTTCCGGATAAATTTTAGAATATGTTAAAAAGTCCGACCGGATATAAATACCCAATTTTTCCCCTGTCGGGAAATTTCCAAGTGTTGGATTTTTCCGTGGTTTAACGACGTTCTAAGTAGTGCAAGTAACGCGATGGTCCCTCTAGAAGACAACAAACCTTAACTCGATTATGTGACCGTCTTGAACTGCCCTTTGAACCTTCGGGTTTGGGGCAGTACGGCGTGCCACATGTGAGGCGTTGGCTTGACCCTTCTACGGCTGGACCGTTGGTACTGAGGTACGAACTGAATGTTGTTAGACTTGTTTCATGTGTTGATTTGTATCGGGAAAACTTGGGTGTTAGAATGTTCGATCGGAAAGCTTAACATTTTCTAATTATCTGGAATGTGATACAATAATTGGAATTCACAAGAAGTTATGAGATAACTGAATGAATATTATAAACATAGCAGTTTAGTCTCACTTGATCGGTTGCCACGGAATTTTGATGTGATCAAAAGTCCATCGCAATCACGTAGCGTACGCAGATACTCGCCGGGTAAACTTAATAGACAGCCTCACTCCATAGCCCCGACCAAGTGACTGTAGGAGAACCCCGTCGCCGAAAGCATCCGTTCGGGTGCTCGCGGTGGCGGTGTTCCGCCTTGGTGCACTTCGTCGACGGTATCGGGGGTGCGGCCGTCTACTGAAGTTTGCGACGAGCATTCGA
The DNA here is from genome assembly GCA_030015575.1 of Agapanthus africanus. Lineage (NCBI taxonomy): Eukaryota > Viridiplantae > Streptophyta > Magnoliopsida > Asparagales > Amaryllidaceae > Agapanthus > Agapanthus africanus. The sequence goes on from JASDDO010000018.1 coordinate 435,940,903, forward strand.
TCAGGATGTCGGGAATCTTGTTGAATTACCCGACTTGGTATTGAAAAGTGTTTTCGATAATGAGACTAAAATGCAGGGTTTATAATTGTTAGGCATGCGATGTCTAATTAATTCATTTGGTCAGGCATACGATGTCTGAGGAGGTTGCGGATTCCAACTGTTGTAGTTTTACACTTTCTTTTCTGTGACCGTAAGTGTAATATGTGATATCGCCGGTTTCGTTGCTATATGTCAACGACAATTGGGATGCGCATATTTACTTACGTTGATGACATGTGATGTTATGTGTTGCTGGATATGTTATATTGGATCGTCGTGTTTGAATAGCCGGGGGTTTTTTTTATGTGAGATGAGTGTTTTTCATTTTCATTCATGTAAAAACTAGTATGTAATATTCTTTTATTGGGGCACTTCCAGGTTGCGGAAGTTGTCACCCTTTGTATATTATTTACTTTTCTGCACTAGGATAGACCTAAGGAGGGGAGCACAAGTAACCGGGTTCTGGAGTCCAGTGGGAGACCAACTCGAGGAGTCGAGTCTGGGTCTCCTAACTCTAGAATTGGTAGGGTTGCTTGCCGCTCTCGTAGGGGTCTAGGGGTGTGGGTTTGGCTATTCATCACGACCGTGGAATCCGTGTTTTATACTGGCTCGTATTGAAAACACGGACGTCCTAGTATATCCAATATTTCATATGATTCTTCTGCTGCGATATCTGTGATGTGATCATGTGATGTTCTGTGATAGATACTATATATAGTATATATGATATATTATATAGACGTTACTTATGTTTACACCCGCGCTAGCCCTGCCCCGCTCTGCCGTTAGTTACCTAACCTAACGGTGCACGAGGGGACATCGAGGCGAATGCGGATGGCATAAGTGTACGTCGTATTTATCTGTGATGTTTAGGTACATAAATGATGGGACTTCATTAATGTGATTAATGAAATAAAAGAAACCTAAGATGTTGTAGAATCGAATTTCAAAATAAAACAGGTAGCTACAGTTCTTGCTTTGCACAGAGGTATATGTGATATATCCTGCACCTTATTCGATGAGGAAAGGACCGAGATCCCTTCACCGGGAGTGACTCCTTTAGCAATAACTGGCAGATGCTACACACTCGGTTTGTATTTTGATTGCTTTTAAGTGTTTTTGCTTTGCACAGTGATATATATGATATATCCCGCACCTCATTCGATGAGGAAAGGACCGACGATCCCTTCACCGGGAGTGACTCCTTTAGCAAAACTAGAAAAGCCTCAAAAGCACTCCATTTTTAAAATCATTTGATTCTACAACGATATCAAGTTCATTACGCAATAGGTTTTCAGAAAAACCTGTCGTAGCCCTCCGTCATTTCAGATACGTACTAGTTAGTATTCGTGCTGCGGTTGTTTGGCCTCCGTCAAGGCGTAGTGTATGGTAGCTAACTAGTGCTTATCTGCTAGCATATGATGCGATTGGATTAGGGTATTCGTACGGCGTTGTTTGGCCTCCGTCAAGGGTCGTGCGGGTGGGTTTAATTCAATCAGGAAATGACGGGTTGAACTTGACTAGCGGACTATGGGTTGTTTGGCCTCCGTCAAGGTCATAGCGAGCTAGGGGCAAAATATTATCGGGAATTTCAAGTGTTGAAATTTGCAATGAGATTGCATACCTTCTATGAGATAGTTGGATCCCGATACCCGCTGTGAGTAATTGTTACTCCTGGGAGAGTTTTATACATTACAATTAGCCGATCAAGTAGGTGTCTAGAAAGGTGTCAACGAGGTTATGCCTCTGGGAAAACGAGGTTTACATTAATTAGGTTCGTGCGAAAGCACGGGGGACCTCCCTCAAAGTACCGACACTGGCCTGGCTGAAAGATTGGCGAACTTGTAGTGTGTAATTAATCCCGGCTAGTCTTTCCTTTTAGGGTTTGAAGGAAGATTTGATAAAAAGCAGTGGGAGCCATCCTGATTAGATAAAATAATAACCAATCTATTCTTGCAAGAGCGCACGCTGAGTGTTTTCTTCTCTCTCTCTCCAGGTAGCGACCATATCACGCCTTAATCAAGATAATAATACGGATTATTGACCGAACCCGCTTGTAATACTGAGCTGGGGAACGTTGGTCCCGCTCCAACTTATAATTGTTATAAGACAGAGCAGGAAATTGGGGATTACCAGAATTCCCGTGCCGCCCAAACGAAGAGAGTGCATAATGATGCATCATCTTCGGGTGTGTTCATTACAAAGAACTGTTTCTCTGTATCCTCTACGTCCTGGGTATGTGATACCAGATCAGGATCCCAGATATGTAATCAGTTACATAGGGCTACAGAAAGATAGAGAACTGAGAACGGGTGATAAGTTTCATGAGGCAGAAAACGGGGCAAGAGTTGCAGCCAAGTCTGTCGGTCACTGTGACCCTGTATTACCGATACATTGATTCTGAACGAATGTTATTAGATACCGAACCTGATATACAAAATCATATCTGTCTCTTTATTAGTAAAGAAACGATAAAATTTTGTATAGATGGATAATGTTTTGAACATTTCCTATATCAAAAGTTGATCGGTTCAGGCACGTTATCTAAAAGCATTGATGTTCTAAATCAAACTACAGTTCTTAGTATATGGAACACACACAAGAGGAAGAGTTCAGAAATGAACGAATTCTTCTTGAGGCATTGTAGACTATGTCATATCAATGTGACCCGACTAGCAAGAGTTACATATAGATGCATATTTAAATCAGTTTGAATTTACATCTTGTGAAACTCGCCAGTCATGTCACAAAGATAAGATGACCATGGCTCCGTTTATTGGAAACAGAGAAAGAGTTAGTGAATTCTTGGGATGATACATGTTGATGTATGTAGGTCCCCAGTCTACACATGCCAAGATCGGTTCTTTGTACTTCATTACATTCTCTGATAATCTCTCGAGATTCAGACATATGTTCCTGTTGAAACACAAGTCCGAACCTTTTGAGATATTCACAGAATATAAGTTAGAAGTAGAGAACCAATACGGGTATAAGTATTATGTCCTATGATGAGATCAAGGAGGAGAATACTTGTGCACGGAAATCCTGGATTATTCTAAAGGAGAATGAGATTCTTTCTCGGCATTACTCCTCTGAATACACCATAGCACGATGGTATATCAGGGCGGAGCAATCACACCCTATATGATAAGGTGTGCTCTATGATGAGTACTACTGAGTTACCTATTTCCTTTTGGGAGTTATGCACTTATGAAGCTGCATACCTATTGAATAGGTTCGAATCAAATCAGTTGCCTACCACCTCATATATGATATGGAAAGGGAAGAGCCCATATCTTAAGTTAGTTAAGATTTGGGGTTGTCCGGCCTATGTCTAAAAGCAAAATCCGGACAAGCTCGAGGCAAGGTCTGTTATGTAGAACTGGAAAGGTTCCAGCTATGCAAACTGCAGCAGATGATTTGGTACAACCAGAGGATTCAGTAGAAACCAACGAACCTCAGCCTCTCCGCCGATCTAGTAGGGTTCCTCACCCACCTGAGAGATACTTCGATTTCTCTATGACAGTGGGAGCGAGGATTGCATCATGAGATGATGACCCAACTAGCTTCGAGCTGGCCATCAAGAGTGGGACTCTGTAAGAATGGCTGGATGCTTAGCGATCTGAGATGGAATCCTTATACACCAACAAAGTATGGACTTTAGTTGCTATATCTGAAGGGTTAAATCCCCATCAGGAGCAAGTATATCTTGAGAAGATTACTTGGTGTAAATGGAAAAGTTGAGACTTTCAAAGCTAGACTTGTTAAAGGTTTTCATCATTGACCAGGTATGGATGATGATGAAACCTTTTCTAAGTAGCTATGCTTAAGTCCATCCAGATCCTACTTGCCACGGCTACATACCATGACTGCGATCTCTGGTGGTTGGGTGTCTTGACTGCTTTTCTAAATGATGATTTGGAAAAGAGCGTCTATAAGTACACAGCCAGAGGGCTTCGTAGACAGTGGGAGCAGCGGAAACGTGTGCAAGATGCTTTATAGGATAAAGCAGGCATCGCGGAGTTGGAACATCTGTTTTGATGGATTAGTCAAAGAAGTTGACATCATCAAAATGGTAGATGAACCTTGTATAAACAAAAAGGTAATAGGGAGTATGGTGATGATCCTCGTAGAGTACGTGGATAACATACTCTTGATAGGGAAGGAGTTTCCTATGCTACGCTCGGTCAATCTCCGCTTATCACCATAATTCTCCATATAGGATCAAAGTGATACCTCCTAAATCCTGGATTTTGGATCTATGAGATAGATCTAAATGGATGTTAGGATTCTCACTAGTTATAGTGAGAAGATATCAATCGACCCTGGGGAGAATCACTGGAAGGGTTCCAGAATGATAAAGACGACTGAGTGTCAGTCACAGGCATTGTCTTTACCCTCAATCGAGGGACGGTATGTTGGAAGAGTTCCAAGCAAGATACCGTGGCATACTAGAAGATAAAGGCAGGATACATCGCTACTAAAGATGCTACCAAAGAGGCTGTTTGGGTGTATATTGGTTCATGAGATGAACTAGGTTCCTACCATTGTGAGACAATGGAGTTGTGGCTTATGCAAAGGAACGCCCGTCCCATCAGTGATCCAGACATATTCTAAGGCAGTATCACCTGATCATGGAGATGATTGATCTCCAGGGAGATCGAGGTTTAGAGAGTAGACTCAGAGGACAACACAGCGGATCCACTCACAAAGGCCTGATCCTAGAGAGAGACACTTTTATGGGATGGTTGAGTATGAGATACTACAACCACTGCTATCAGATGGCCCTAGTGCAAGTGGGAGATTGTTAGTTATATGTATGCCCTAGAGGCCATTACTATACATAGGATGTATATTGTAGTGGATGCTGGGACATATATAGGGAGGACTTTCTTGCTCGACATGATAGTATGCTATCTGGTTGAACTTTACCTTAACGTGTATGCTGATTGTCTCTCTGTTACATGTTGGTAAAGCCCTTAGGATCTGTACTTGACTACCTGGACTATGATGCGGATCATACTAGTGGGGACATGGTAGTCTATAAGTACATCCTTCAAAGTCCCTAGTCGTGGGTGTATCGAGACGGGGCATCGATATACCAGAGTAGACTAGCATATACCTTCTCGACCCATACAGATGGGCGATGGATGATCCCATATCCATTGGTGTTTGACATCAGAGATGATATACGGGTGCTCAGTAGAGACTGGGTACACTGGACGGACTCGCCGAGAACTCCCAGATGGTATTATACCTCACGTCAGATGGCAGTTCTCTGGTGACACTGGTACAGAGTAGTCTGTTGACCCGAGATCGTCATAGAGTCTTGTGTGGTTCCCACTGTGCTTTGATTTCCATCTTACCACGTCCAAGAGGGCGTGCAAAATGGTGGTTTTTGGGTACAGTCCCGAGTCACATGGAGGCAATGAGCGATAGGAGGGGATTCGTCTCTCCCGGTATAGGGGGTTGATGTTGCGCTGTGTTCGATTGGCTATAACAGGAAATCCCTGGCCAGGGTTGCTGAGATTTACTGGTAAGTGTTACCAGTAGTTTCTCGAATAGTTATAGACCTCATATCGACACGACTTATCGAGCTATTGGGGTCTGACGTTTACCACCCCTAGGCGAGATATGCGACATATCAGACGATCAGACCGGACTGTACGGTAGTGTTACTGGTCGGATTCACTGGAGTGTGAGCGGGCTTGCTTGTCGATCTTCAGATCGCTCAATACCCGGGTGGCCGTTACGTTTAGCAGACCGCTTGCGGCTTGTGGATGCTTGATATGATCATCATCTGCTGCCGGCGTATTGACGAGTCTATAGAGTCCTACACAGAGGTTTCCTGGCTCAAGCGAAACGAAATAGGAGCGCATATGAGATATGTGCGGGACCGAGAATAATACGAATATGTGATACTGTATTCGATTCTCGCGATGTGACATTGATCGGTTATATGCGATATAGCCGGGTTATCGGATCAAGTGTTGATTCGATAAGATGTTACTAATGATACCAGTCGGTTATGTGCGTCATGACCGGATCGTTAAATCAAGCGTTGATTTAATGATTTGATGCATAATTATATATTTGATATATTACTTTGCATTAACTAGTATCGGTTCACTTTAAATGGATTTTCTCGCTCGGGTGTGCGCATTGCATATGCGATATGATTTTGTGCACTTGCTTGTATCATGTTTGATGATACATGCTTTTTTGGTTAAGTGTAAAGTATTAAACCTTGGTTAATGAAATGGTTAGGGTTTATTATTTGTTATTCATTTATCTTATTTAATTATCCTTTTATTTTTGATAAATGAATAAAAGAAAAGAGAAAAGAATGGTGGCTAATTTTGTTCTTTAGTTGAACCTTCATGAAGCTTTGATCAAGTCAACCATTCTTATCTCATTCTTAATCCTAACCATTCCCACTAACCATGATTCATTCTCTACACTTGACTAGAGTTAATATTATGATAAGTATTGTTTTTCTATTGATTTTTAATTAACTTATCATATATCATCTTCTTCTTCTTCCATTTCTTCAAGTGAAGAAAGCTTGCCCCATCAATGGCAAGTGATGGAAATGAGTGAGAAATCCAAAACTAAAGTCTACCCACTTCCTATTTCTTCATCCTCTACCTCTTGCCAAGTAGTAGAGTGTGTTTCCTTCACAAGTTTTCTCGACTTGATGAAGGTGGAGCTTGATTTAGCGATGCCTCGACGTAGATCATCTTCGGCATGGACATCGACGACCTAGCTTGCCCATTCTCCGACGAAGCTGACGCTAGAGCCCGGATTTGATTTGGACAGCGGAGACGACTTCGTTGCGGAGCTATGGAGGTGGAGCACCGGATCTACAAAGGTTGTATTTCCGATTTACCATTAGTTAATTGTTAACTAGTTTACTTTTCGCCTAGATTTCTAGCAAACGATCCGTAGTCTAGGGTTTCTCGGCACTGTACTTTTTTGAAATTGGCATGGTTGATGCCTTGTGAGACCTCTTGAGAGTGCCTAGGAACCCTACAATTTTCACTAGAAATGTCACATATATAAAATCTACATGTAAGAAAACTCTAAAGACGATAATTAAATACTTTGGATGTAGTTTGAAAAGTATACAAAATTATTTTTACATAAAACCCCCTCAAGTTCTATAAATTACCCTAAGCACCCTGGTAAATATAGGTTTAAGCGGGACCAGTCTCTTGAGCCTCAGGGAGCCGGAGAAGTGGGTGCTTGCCTATTTTAGATAGAAAACTTAATAAATGGTGTTATCAACAAGGTAATCGTCTTTGAAAAAGACATAAATCCTGCCGCCCATGTGCAGCGGTTACCGATAACATCAAAACCTTATTCAGGATTCAATTTCTTTTCTATTTGTCCGACTCAGATTGAGTCTCATTACAAATAATTTGACTTGAATATGATTCAAGTACAATCTAAAATACTATAATTCAATATGATTCCATGAATCCATATAATCAATCTGTTCAAACTTCAAACTATACAATCTATATTGACCGAACCGAACCATGGATATACTTCCATTTACATGATTCTCTAGTTACAATCCATTTACTGATATCATAGTTTCGGCAAGTCATCCAATCTACAATCTATATTACAAGACAATACAAATTGCAATACAATACAAACAATACATTCAAGACATCGCGGGGTTAAGGGGTAGATTGGTACGGAAGGTGTTAGAAGTGGCACGAGACTGCAAGACTTAAGACACCTAACCTGTATTTCCGTTGCTGTTGTACCGTGGCATAAACGGTTCCTTGCACTTCCATTTGCCTCTAGTCTCTGGCTTATAGAGACTCCTCTCGTATACACTGGCATCCTTCTATACCAAGCTACAAACAATAACGTTAACACTAAATACAACATTATAACAATATAATACCACTTTAAAAGCTACTCTCTCTCTGTCTATTCTACTCCTCCTTTATCTTTGGGACTTACCGAGCGATTGTTCGCAGACGACATTCCTTCTCTTTCTTCTTTGGAATGTTGTCAGGTAGTCTGGACACTCAGGAGATCGAGCCCACGAGCGAAGACTTGGACCAGCTAGCCTACGACCTAGAGCTTTAGATTCATTGTACATATTTCATTTCAGTACTTTTCATTTCTGTTATACCACTGTTTAGGCATCGCTTTATCCCATGTATTTACTTTTCCATGTATTGTAAAAAAGAATGTTAATAAATAAAGTTGCTGTTCAATTATACCTATTGTCTTTTGTGTATATTTCTTTTATATTGCTTAGATATGCTTAGCGTATTTGATTCAGAGTAAATACGTAGCGGCCTAGTCGCGTACCCTTCACCATATTCCGGGAAGCGGGGTGTGACACTGGCGCTGGCGCCCTCGTGAGGGGCACGTGAGGCGCTGCCTCAACAAAATTTTAACAGATCTTAGATGTTTTATTATGTTTAAATATTATAGGAACAGGCGCTCCTGTGCTTTGCATATTGGCGCCCATATGAACTTCATGTGCGGCGCTACCTGAGGTGATAGTTACATGCATTGCATGTGGGTGCATGTATTTAACACGTAAAGATTTCCCTTTATTTTTATAAGGGAACCGCAAGCTCTGAGCTAAAAAAATTTGGTGGGAACAAATGCCCCCCACTACTTTGCCTACGTAAGCTTATACATGGGTTAAGTAGTGCAATAATGCATTACCATAGAATTGATGGCTTAGGAGACAAGTTCAGGATCCCTGTCGCCTAAGAATTTTTCATCTTCATGAGCCGTAAGGGTGTCAAGCAGGTTTTTCTCCCTATGAATCGTGAGGATCTTATAGGTGCATATTCTCCATAGAATTCGTGAGGATTCCTTAGTGTCTTTCACCTCAGTGAGTCGTAAGGATCTCACGCAGGTATTTTCTCCTTACGAGTCGAGGGGACCCGCAAGTGGCTTCTTCACTTCATTGGCATGTAACTTTGACAAATGTGGCCCGTAGATAGTATACAAGAGTCATCTTGGACCTTCTTGTAGGGCAACGATGGCTTAGAAAACAAGTTTAGATCTGTCGCCTAAGACTTTTCAACTTTATGAGCCGTGAGGGTCTCATAAAGTCTTTTCTCCTTACAAGTCGAGAGGATCTCATTGGAGTATTTTCTCTTTAGAAGTCTTGAGTACTCCTAAGTGTGTTTTCTCTTGAGAGTCATAAGGATCTCACAAGAGAATTTTCCCCTTACGAGTCGAGAGGACTCGTAAGTGGTTTCCCCTCCTCGTCGATATCGGACTTCGGAGAATATGGCCCGTGGATAGTATACAAGAGTCATTTTGGACCTACTTGTAGGGCCACAGTGCTTGGGAAACAGGTTGATATCCCCGCCGCCTAAGGCTTTTCACCTTTATGAGCCGTGAGGGTTTCATAAAGATGTTTTCGCCTACGAGTCTAGATGAGTCGAGAGGATCTTGTAGGTGTATCCTAACGTGAAATATAGATAACCCCTATTCTTTATGATAGGGGTCTATTAGGTTTGTGGCACTAGGGTTTTAGTCCGTGGTACCGTCGCATTGATTGATGTATTCCTCGATATGCAGTCTTTAAGTTGCTATTCGAGTAGCCCCGCGACTGTCGTATCTCTGATCCCTTCTGAGGCTGGACAAGACGTTTTCAAGTAATCTCCTTAGGTCATATTACCGTCGGAAGAGCAAGCGTTAGGAATTTGCCATGACGCTTTTTACTTGAGGTTAGGCTCAATTTGGAGCCCCGATGAGTCATAACTACTCCGCTCTGGTGTGGGACGATCTTCGATAGTCTTTTAGGCTTTATATGAGTTGCCTTCAAGACCCGAAGCTGGGAATATGCCGTTGCTTCATTTTTTTTAACGATGTCGCGCCGATTCTTTGCTGAAGCATGGTAGAAATCTATCGGACCTCTATGCTGTATATATTGCAATTGAAGTCCGGAGCTAGGAATATGCCATCGCTCCATGAATGTCGTGTCTCTGATCCTTTTGGAGGCTGGACAAGACGTCTTAAAGTAATCTCCTTAGGTTATATTATCGTTAGAAGAGCAAGCGTTAGGAATTTTCCATGACGCTTTTTACTTGAGGTTAGGCTCAATTTGGAGTCCCCGATGAGTCATAACCGCACCCTTCTGGGTGGGATGATCTCCAATGGTCTTTCGGGTTTTATATGAGTTACCGTCAAGACCCGAAGCTAGGAATATGTCGTCACTTCGTTTTTTGCTTTGACGATGTCGCGCCGATTCTTTGCTGAAGTAGGATAGACATCTGTAGGACCTCCATGTTGTATGTATCGCAGTTGAAATCCGGAGCTAGGAATATGCCATTGCTCCATTTTTGTGTCGACCATTGGGTCTTTTGTTGACGTTGCGTCTACATCCTGCCGGAGTGAGAAGGAACGCCGGGATAGTCTCTAGGTTGTATATGAACCGTCAAGACTTGGCGTCAGGATTTTGCTGTGACTCCATTTCTATTTGACCCTTGGGTCTTTATTGACGTCTTGTCTGCACCTTGCTGGCATGAGGAGAATGTCGGGGTGATCTCTAGGCTTTAGATGTTGCCACTAAGATTTGAAGCTAAGGTTTTGCCGTCACTTCACATTTATTTGATTGTTGCGTCCGCATCCTGCTAAAATGAGGAAAACGTCGAGCTGGAGCTAAGATTTTTTCCATCACTCTACTTTTGATTTGGCTCCTTAGAGCTTTTGTTAACATCGCATCTGCACCCTGTTGGAATGAGAAGAACGTCGAGCTGATCTTTAGGCTGTAGATGCTGCCATTAAGATCTGACTCTTCCTTTGACGGAGCCTGGTGGGAAAATATGGTCCCTTTTCTTTCATTTGTGCCCATGGATCGTATACAAGAGTCAATATGAACATACTTACAGGGCAGAGAAAAGTTTATTTTATTTTATTTTTTATTGCCGTGATGCTCTATCTTTTCAGCTTTTCATATCACGAAAGTCGCGATTGCCCAATCATTTCGGCTTTTTATCCGCGGTGCCCAATCATTTCGGCTTTTTATCCGAGTTGCCCAAACATTTTGGCTATTTTTTTATATGCATTTTTTGCTCGCTGATTTTTATTGCGAGTTGCCCCATCATTTCGGATATTTCATATGCATTTTTTTGCTTCTCGCTGATGTTTTTATTGCGAGTTTGGAATCTGGTACCAACCTTGGCATCGGCATCGCCACGACTGGAATATTTCCAGGAGCGAATCATCATTTGCCGTGAAAGGACTTGGAGTTTGACAGTTGTTTAGGTATCAGTATCGCTACAACTGGAATATTGGTAGGAGTGAATTATCATTTGCCTTGAGAGGAATTGAAGTTTGATATCTTTTTAGGCATCAGCATCGCTGCGACTGGAATATTGCCAGGAATGACTCATCATTTTCCTTTGTTGATTTGAACAAAGGTGACTTAGCAAAAAGGGTTAGGATCCTGTCGACTAAGGCTTTTTGACTTTATGAGCCGTAAGGGTCTCATAAAGGTATTTCTCCATACGAATCGCGAGGATCTCGTAGGTATATTTTCTCCTTAGGAATCGTGGGGATTCCTAAGTGTGTTGCTCCTTTGTGAGTTGTAAGGATCTCATGCAGGTTTTTTTCTCACAAGGTCGAGAGGACCTTGCAAGTGCACATGAATTTTTTATTTTACGAGTTTGCACCATTTTCGGGTTTTCACAAACTCGCCGACAGTCCTACTGTTTTTTACTTACGGCATCCTTTCGGGTTTTCATCCATGTCCATTTTGCTTGTGGACATACCTTTTTTTGTTTTTTAAAAACGAGATTGTGCCCTTTCGGGTTTTCACAAACTCACCGGCAGTCCTGTTGTTTTTCCTCATGGCGCCCTATCGAGTTTTCATCCGTGCCCATTTCATTTGTGGACATACCATTTTTTCTTTAAATGAGCTTGTGCCCTTTTGGGTTTTCACAAACTCGCCGGCAGTCCTGCTGTTTTTACTCACGGCGCCCTATCGGATTTTCATCCGTGTCCATTTCGCTTGTGGACATACCGTTTTTTTTTGAACGAGATTGTGCCCTTTCGGGTTTTCACAAACTCACCGGAAGTCCTGTTGTTTTTACTCACGGCGCCCTCTCGGGTTTTCATCCGTGCCCATTTCGCTTTTGGATATACCCTTTTTTCTTCTTCGAGCGATGGAACTCTCGAAAGTAGCTTCGTCGCATGTGACCCATCTATTTACTGGTAGGACTTAGGGGTGGTTTCACCACTGGAGTAGCTGTGTAGCCGGTAGGACTTGAGTTGTAATCTTCGCCGTTGGGACTTCGATTACAATATAGATCTCAAGAGAGCATATCGCTGTATTTGGGGCGACGCGCTGGTTTAGAGACGTTCCGGTCCATTATCGTCATATTTGAGGCGACGCACTAATTTAGAGACGTTTCGGTCCATTATCGCCATTTTTTAGGCGACACTCTAGTTTAAGGACATTTCGGTCCAACATTCCCGTTTTGGGGATGAATGTTAGTTTAATGACATTTTGGTCCAACATTCCTATTTTGGAGACGAATGTTAGTTTAAGGACGTTTCGGTCCGTTATTAGTTTTAGGACGTTTTGGTCCAACATTCTCGTTTTTTAGGGGAACGCGTTAGTTTAAGAACGTTTCGGTCCAATATCGCCGTTTTTTAGGACGAATGTTAGTTTAAGGACATTTCGGTCCATTGTTAGTTTAGGGACATCTCAGTCCGTTATCGCCATGTTTGAGGCGGATTGTTAGTTTAAGAACTTCTCGGTCCATTATCGCCGTATTTGGGACGACGCGACGTGTTTGAGGTGACACACTAGTTTAGAGACGCTTCAGTCCATCATTCCCATGTTCGGGACGAAATGCTAGTTTAGGGACATCTCGGTCCAACATCGCCGTGTTTGGGATGACGCACTAGTTTAGAGACTTCTCGGTCCATTATCGCCGTTTGGTCGGGGAGTTACATAACTCATTCCTTCCAACTCTTGCTTGCTGAGGCGCTGCTGCATGTCTTTTGTATGCATGGACACTTCACGCCTTAGGCTGTCTTCACCCTCTTGGACTGCTTAGTTTACCATCGCAGCAATTGGGTTGTTTTGCGGGAAATGCCGGGTATTTTAAACGGCACCTGCCCCCTGCTCATCAATGTCGCTTTCCGATACTGATGGAGCATCTTCTTCATATATAAAGGAACGAGATATCACGTCATTCTTTTTGCCGAGTCTTCCTTTTCCTTGGAATAATGGACTTGACTTAGGGGGTTTCCCCTTCATCGTCTGATTCAGAGTGGGACATGGATTTTGCATCTCTCTCATGGTTTTTTTTGTTCAAGTGGGATATTCGATTTGATTACAAGACCTGCTTGTAGGTCCCTTGATATCCTTTCTGTTCTTTGAGAAGAAAGGACCATCACACGTAGAGATTCTTCCGCCAGTGAGAGAATATACCCCCTGTGTATATTTCGGGGGGAGCGAATACCCACGTCATCACTATTTTGGCGGCAGGTTGCTTCAGAGCTGCTCATTTTTTGTTGAGCATTGGCGTCAAACGCCACCTTGCTTCCACTTTTCATTCATCTTCATCGGATGATGAAGGGTCTTGACCAATCTGATCTAATCGAGTCATTTTATCCATGAGCTCTTGGAAGGTCGTCGGCTTAAAGAGGGCCATAAATGGGAACGCCTTTGAATTTGGGTTAAGAGTGGCTATGAACATTCCCACGGATGCAGTTTCGTCGATGCGTTGCTCGCATTTTGACCAGAGATTTCTCCATCGGGTAACATATTGAACCTAGGTCTCGTTCGGTCCAACCCTTTCGTTGACCAACGCCGTCATGGTAGTGCGTTTATCTGCACTAGCGAATCTTTGACAGAAGAGCTTATCCATCTTGTCGAAGGTCTTCATGGAATCATTTAGTAGTTCCGCATACCATTCGAACGCGATGCCCGCCAGACTGCTGACAAACTGTCGGAGGAGCAGTATATCCCTTCTTCCAGTATTGCCACACATGAATTTAAAACGCATAATGTGATTGTGTGGGTTGCTTGTCCCCTTGTATACATGGAACTTAGGGATCGTATATCCCAGCGGATATTTAATTTAGTCATACTAGCCTGGATACGGTCGCCCAGTTCTGACAATTTAGCATGCGGCTTCATTAGCTTGATGAGCTCGTATTTGTTGAGCGATATAATCATCAAGAGCATCCTTGGAGATCGTTTCCTCCTTGGCTGCCGATAAGGCTGGAAGAGGGTTTGATGTTTCCCCTCTGTCATCCTCGATGATTATCGGTGGATCCTCGGCTGGGGGTTCTGGCTGGATCATCATTCCAACTATATCCTGGAACAAGAGAGCCATTTGCTTTATGTTAGCAGCTTGCTCAGCAGCTTCCTTGTCCTTTCTTTCAAGCACCCTTCGCAGCAACTTTGTATCGATCTCCTGCTCCTGGCATTGTTCGGCTGTTGTGTTCGGGCTTTCTGCCCGGTAAGTGCTGCCATTTTGGTCAGTATCTCCTGGAGCTTTTGTTGTTGCTCCTGGGCTTTTTTTAGTGACCGAGTTTAGGGCCGGTGACCTACGGAAGCACGGCTTTCTTCTTTCCCAAAAGCCATGTAGATTAAATGCACTATCACCCCCCCAGACTTAGGGCATTTGGGTCCATCACCTTTGGAATTTGCCATAGGTGGTGGGATTTTTTCCGGCCTCATCCTTTTGTGGGAGGTCGAAGTTGAAGAAGCCGTTGTAACAGGCACCTGTGCAGAAGAAGACCTTCGCTGTATGATGGAGGGACAGTCTTTCTCTTGCTGAGCCTTTTATTTTTTCGGCCGAGGAGAGTAATTTTTGTTGATCACAGAGTCCTGGACTTTTCGCCAGACCCTGTGAATTTAGGAGGAGAGCCGTTGATGGGGCTGCTCCGTCTTTGCCTGCACTGTGTCTTCTGTAGGCGGGGGCGATTTCTTTAGAACCTCCGTTGGAAAGTTCTTACGTACCCTCCTAAGCAGATCAAAGTTGTTCCCGGTTAGAACATCAGCGTCAATTTCCACCATTGGAGCTGGTGGGGTAAGTTCAGAGGGGGAGTTGCCCCCAGCTTTCCTCACTCGGTGCCAGTGACGACGTCGATCATGTCTTACAGAAGGGACCGCCTCAGTTTTGGAAGCGGCTTCTTCATGTGCTTTGCTGAGGGGCTGTTGTTGGTGTCAGTTTGTTGAAGACTGACGTCCTTGGCAGGGTTTGAGGATGGAGGGCCAATCTTTCAAAGACCGACTTTCTGGTAGGGGAAACACCTTTGACGACTTTGCCTGTAGCAGGACTTGGGAGGGCTATCCATTTTGGGGTAGCCCCTTCAGGTGTCACGAGCCTCTTTGCGGGCCCATTTTGGTTCTTGCTCAGTTTGTTAAAGACTGACACGTTTGAGCTTTGGCTCAGCCTATCAAAAACTGAGACATCGGATTTGGATGACCCGTTGAGAGGGGTCGTTGTTGTTGCCAGTCGATCGAAGACCGACCTTTTGGGAGCTTCTTCCTGCGGCACCGAGGCACCGACACCCACTGGTGGGAACATGGTCCCGAAGAACAATCCCGTAGTAGCTTGCGTAACTTGCCCCACCGGCATTGAAAAGATAGAGGCCGCGTTGGGCCCGTAAGTCACTCCTCCAGTTGGGGCGGAGCGGGAGTTGCTGTTGCAAGTTGTACAGTTGGAAG
This sequence comes from Agapanthus africanus, assembly GCA_030015575.1. Lineage (NCBI taxonomy): Eukaryota > Viridiplantae > Streptophyta > Magnoliopsida > Asparagales > Amaryllidaceae > Agapanthus > Agapanthus africanus. The sequence goes on from JASDDO010000018.1 coordinate 435,956,630, forward strand.
TCATCGATTTTTCTTCTTCTAGCATAGGAACAAGACACCAAATCTTAGTACCTCGAATCCAAGGGCAACCATAGTGAACCGCGATTTTGTTCGTGAAACACGACACACGAAGTGTGGAGTGGAAAGAGGAAAAGGTCCCATCGACGTGCCAGAATCTGTTTACCGCCGGAAACAGAGACGAACTGGGATGGATCGTCTTGCCTGAATTTAGGGGTATATACTATTTGGATTTATCCGTCCACCTTTCCGAAGGTACCAAATTGATTTATGGCACCATATATCGGAGGTTTGGACGGATGCGACCGTTGTAGCAGAATTTATCAGATTCCCCCTCATTTTATGAGGGGTTTTTGATTGTGGGGACGCTCTTCCCTGCAGGCACAAGCCCCTGCAGTTAATTACGTTACCATATTGCAATAACCAATTTCTCCTGCTCCGGAAGTTCACTTCATGTCGTGTGTGTTTTTGTTTGTTTTGGTTGCCTGTGGATTGTATACGGAGACTAGTTTATGTCGTCGCCTGTAGGGCACAGATCGGTCCAAATCCGTATATTTTAGATTTGCGTTTGGTTTGTTTAAGGGCCATTAATCTGGTTTGAGATTAAGATCGAATTAAACATATGAGCATTTAGGGCTCTGTTATTTTAGTTTAAGGACATTGCGGTCCATTACCGCCGTGTTTGGGGCAGATATTAGTTTCAGGACATTTCGGTCCAACATTCCCGTTTTAGGGACGAATGTTAGTTTAAGAACATTTCGGTCCATTATCGCCGATTTTGAGGCGACTGTTACTTTAGGGACATTTCGGTCCTTTATTCATCTTGCACGCACGTGTATTTGTTACGTGACAAAATGAACAATGGTGATATGGAATGTGCCCAATTTGGGGCACGATCTGATTTGAGGTGTGCAGGTCAATTTGGAGTGCATCAACGTGGGATATATCATTCCTAGTCTTGATGAAGTTTTACATCAAGTTGGGATGAGAAAAGAGTTGTTGGTTGTCGAGACCCGCCGCCTCTCTAAAAACGTTGAGGAATTACAACGATATATATCAGAGGTGTGGAGAGATGTACCCTTGAACCAAATCCCGTATTTGAGGGAAAAGATTATGGTGGATTATCTAAGAATCATTAGCCTTATTTGAGCATAAGATTACCTTAGGAGATATGGGATGATTATCATTTTGGATATCATCAATGAGAGATCATTAGTCATGTTTGAGACCTATATCAGTTTGGATATCATGAATATAAGCTTAGCCAATTTGGGCTAAGATTAGATTTCTATAACACCTAGTAGTGCTAAGCACTCAGCTGTATATAGCGCTCACGTGTATATCACGTGAGGTGCTCAAATAGTGCTAAGCACTAACTTTTGTGGCGCTCAGGTGAGGCGCTATATAACTTAGCCTTGAGCGCTTACGTGCTTTTCATGTGAGACGCTGAGTTCTTTTGGAGATTTAATCTCTGTTGATGTTTTTAGAGAACTTAAATCTTTGTTAATGGCATTTTGCCTATTAACGATCAATAAGATCATTATTTTGAGGATCTGGGGTCATGTTCTTTAAGAACTAAGTTCCTGGAGTATTATGAACTCCATGTTTTCCATGTTCATGTTTTCAGAGAGATTAAACCTCTTTTAATGGTGTTTTGACCATTAAGGATCACCAAGATCACTATTTTGAGGATCTTGGATCGGGTTCTTTAAAGAACTAAGTTCTTGATTTGGAGGAACTAAGTTCCTGGAGTATTATGAACTCCATTTTCTCCACGTTTTTGTATCCATGTTCCCCTCTAAATCTTTAATCCTCAAGAACAAGATCTTCCCCATGAGAATTAAATTCTCAACTTGTGAGAGAGTTGTCTTGTGGATCTCCGCTCCAGAGAAAGAACTAAGTTCTCTTTAAAAGGTTAAACCCTTAGATATAGTATGTTATGTAAATGAAACATTTTGATATCTTCTTTTTTCTTTACCTAGGGTTTTTAGGATTCTTTAAGAGAATTAAATTCTCTGTTGTTTTTTGAGCCTTCTGTATTTTTATAGAAGCTTATGAGGGGTCTCTTATTTTCTTTTTTTATCCGGTCCTTTTCCCCTCCTTTGATTAATCTCTTTGCTCCTATTTATAGGAGAAGAGAAAGATTAATTTGTTGAGAAAATCTCTCATTGAGAGATCATGATTGATTTCATGATCAATCAAAATGATCTTTTAGATCAATCGGTATATTTTTCTAACATAGAATTTTATTCTATCATATGAATATCTTGTTAGTTTAACAAGATTAGGAATATATTTTCCTAACATAGAACTTAATTCTATCATATGGATATCTTATTAGTTTAACAAGATTAGGAAAATATTTTCCTAAGATAGAATTTTATTCTATCAGATGATCGATATGTGATTTTATAATCACCGTTGGATCAGAGAAAATCTTTCTAGTTTGAGAAATATCTGGGAAATATTTCCCACATAGAATTTAATTATATCAGATGGTTTAATTGGTGATATTTTATCATCATTGGATTTTAAATCCAAGATTCTCTGTTAGAGAAAGATCTTTCAATATTAGAAAGATCAAGGAAAATATTTCCCAAATAGAATTTAATTCTACCACATAAAATTTAATTCTATCAGATAGTTTAATTAGCGATATTTTATAACCATTGGATTTTAAATCCAAGATTCTCTTTTAGAGAAAAATCTTTTCATATTAGAAGGAAAATATTTCCTAAATAGAATTTATCATCTGATGATTTATAATCATCATTCGATTTTTGATCCAATGGATCTGTTTAAGATAGAATATCCCAGTTTTTAGTTCAGTATCCCCATGTAGAATTTAATTCTACTTGCTTTTAATTTGGGCACCGGCGCTCACGTGTTGTGCACGTGGGCGCCACTTAAGAATTTAATTCTTATTTATGATAGACGCTTCTGTTCTTTGCACATTGGCGCCCACGTGAGGAGCACGTGCGGCGCCACCATAGGATTAATCCTACAAGATTGGCGTCGGCGCCCTCGTGAGAGGTACGTGAGGCGCTGCCTCAAAATTTTAACAGAGTTTAGTTGTTTTATTATGTTTAAATATTAGGGGAACATGCGCTCATGTGCTTTGCACATTGGCGCCCACGTGAACTTCATGTGCGGCGTCACCTGAGGTGATAGTTACATGCCTTGCATGTGGGTGCATGTATTTAACACGTGGAGCTTCCCATTTATTTTTATAAGAGAACAACAAGCTCTGAGCCAAAAAAATTTGGCGGGAACAATTACAATTCCACATTTAATTTCTCATTTTTTATTGGTTTGAAAATTAAAATTAATTAAAACAACTTGCTAACTAGGGTTAAATTGGTATGAAACTCGTTTTTAAATGTGTAGGGTTATGAGTATTTATGATTGTGCGTGTGTGTATGTATGGGTGTAAAGAGTGATATTTGATTAATTAGTGATTGAGGGTTAGGGTTATTGAAGAGTGGTTGAGAGTTAATTATATACGGTGAAATTTAAGAGTAGTTTTGATGGGCTTTAGAATTGAAAATTGTTTTAGATGGGTTTTAGAATTAAAAATAGATGAAAAATTGAAATAAAAATTTGGTAATTTAGGTTTAACGTTGAAGATATAAGGATTATAGATAATCGATGAATTTACTTGTTAGATTAATTTAGGGTAAGATGGATTATAGAATTATTTTAGATAAATTTAGGATAAAATGTATTATAGTTAATTAAGGGTATGTGAGCGCATGCGCGGGCACGCATGTGCGTTTGTGAGTATGTGTAAGTGTATGTCCGCGCGTACGTATGTGAGCGTGTGAGCGAGTGTATGTATGAGTGTTTGAGTACGCGTGTGTATGTGTGAGTGTGTGAGAGTGTATGTGTGCACGCGCGCCCGCCCGCCCGCCTATGATATATTTCAAAAATATATTCATCCAAATTTCTAGCTTGTATTTTGTAAATTTTATGATTCGATATCCTTTTTTTTTGTAAATTTAATAATTCGATATCTTGTTGCTTATGATTTATTATTTAGATTTTTTAATTGTAGCATAATTTATAAACTAAATCAAAATAAAAATCAAATCCTTTAATACCAATTAAACTATAGTAGATGCATAAATCAAAAATAAAATCAAACTGATTAAAAATTAACACTAATTAACCTATTACATTAATTACACTAATTAAGAAATCTTAATTAAGACCAAATAATAGTGAACCGAGACCCTGATTAAAAAACGATTAAATAGAAAATTAAGGGATACCCTAAAATTTTGATTAGAAACATAACTAGGTTTTATTTTTTCATTTAATTAGTAAGTTTAAGATCGAAAGATCTTAAACTTGTTTAGGATCGACGTATAGTTTCCCGTTTGACAATTGGTGTATGTCAAATATTTTTCCCGTCGAATTGATAGAATCACATTATATGTTTGTGAGAGTTGATCGTCATGTTCAATTTTTTCAAACGCATGTGTATGTGTAGTATTTGACGAGAGGATTTGACATACAGTAATTGTTGGATTTGTCCGGTTTGGACATGTTACGAATGCAACAAGACTCACATCTCACATCCTCCTTTATTTTCGTCCATTTTGAGAAGTTTCGACGGTACTTTCCTCTTGTTCCCTATGTTCAAATTTATGTACGAACACGGGGAATAGGGGGAAAGTGCTGCCGAAATTTTCTCGAAATGGACGAAAAACAGGAGGAAGTGAGATGTGAGTGTTGCATTCATAATGGGAATTATGACCTTTATCCTTTGCAGCCGTGAAACTAATTATTCGTCCCGATCTTTTGCCCTGAGTACTTACGCCAAACTTAAATGACTTTAGATGTTTTGATGCGTCCACATCATGAAATTTTATTTAAGACTTGAAAATTTATTTAATGATGAGCTTGTAATAAACTCATAAGATATGTTAAACTCATATTATTATCTGTGTGATAACAGATGAGAATTCTGTTGGGGTTCCTAGCACCCTAACCACTAACCGCGGCCATTGCGGAACAAAAATTTTGGTGTTTAAAACTTGGCACTAGAAACAACTATCTAGAATCGAAACCAAACATGAAACTAGCAAACTACAAAGATGTTAACTATTGTGATAGAGTTGTTCTACCAAAATATCCATGTCCTTCGGTCTTCTTCCTCTTTCTTTGCTCCTTGAGGTCTCCTTGATCGAGCTTGACCGCCAGTCTTCCTCCGTCAAAGATGATCCACCCGAGAGATATAGTTCATGGCTCTAGCTTCATACTAAAATTCTAGTGGAGCAACAAGAGACTCTAGGTTGCTAATCTAAAGTGTTTAGAATGTAGTGAGTTGTTCTTAGTGTATATCTATCTCTCTTCCTCTTTTGATTCTCAACACATGAGATTGTAGAGAGGAAGATTAAGAAGAAGGAGGAGGAGCTCAGGATAGGCTAGTGAGGAGAGATAAGCACATGGTGAGAAATGATTTCATCCATCAGAGAGAAAAACATGAACCATGGTTTTGTATAAAACATTTTTTCAATAAAAATATAGCATCCATACTTGAATAGTTTGCACAAATGAATTTACAATTCATTTGTCAATACTATTCAAGCATGGTTCTCACCATTCTTACCTCACTACCTTTACACCTCATTTTCCATTTAAAATAAATGGATAAAACTAAAATGAGGTGTCCACCTTCTAGAATGATTTCCGTATAAATACGGAATACACTCTACCGTATATACATACCCGTATTCGTATCAAAATACGAATACCCAAAGAGATAGAATAACACAAGAATATAATACTAGAATATACATATCGAAATATATATATACGTAAACTATCAAATCAATACCTGATTTAATAATCCGGCTCAATCCCAAGCCGGCTGGTATTATCAACCGTCCGATCGAAATTCCGGGTAACTAGTACAATCATTCGATCGGAGCCCTATACGTATCCTGATCGAAAATCCGGATAACTAGTACAATCATTCGATCAGAACCCTACACGTATCAAAATACGACTACTACATCATTTCACCTGAACCAGGGAAACCCTCTGTGTGGGACTCTAAAGACTCGACAGTACGCCGGCAGTGAGTTACTGGATAAATCCATAACCACATGCACATCAGCGGCACCAGCGGTACATAACGGCTACTCAGGTACCTGTCGAAAAGGAAAGCCGACGAGCAAACTCATCTGGATCCCTACTGAGCCTATCTGTGACAATCTTCGTATAGTCCGGTCTCTTCATCTAAGAGTATCGCATACCTGGTCTAGGGGGTGGTAAATGTCAGACCCCAATAACCCGATAATTCGTGCCGATGTGGCTCAAGACCGATCCGGGAAACTACTGATCTAACAATCAGTAAATCCTAACTGCTTTGGCCAAGGTCTTATGGTGATGGACAATCGAACACAGTGCGATATCGACTCCCTATACCTGGAAAGACGAATCCCCAACAATCGCTCATTGCCTCCATGTGGCTCCAGACCGTACCCAACTAAAACCTGTTTGCACGACTCGGTAGAGCCGTGGTAGGATAGTAATCTAAGTACAGTGGGAACTCACATGAGACAAATGACGATATCAGGTCTGAAGACTAACCTGTACTCATATCACCTGAGAACCGCTGTCTGACGATAGGTATAATACCATCTAGAAGTTCTCGGCGGGTCCGTCCAGTGTACTCACCCCCAGTGAGCACCTGTATATAATCTTAGGTGCGAAAGACCAATAGCTGTGGGACCAACCATCACCCATCGTCGGGGTCAAGAAACGTATACACCAGTCTACTCCGGAATATCGATGCTCAGTCTCGATACTCCCACGACTAGGGACATTTTAAGGATATGCTTATTGATTACCCATCTCTCACAAGTATGATTTCCATCACAACGCTGGTAGTCAAGCAATGATCCTACGGGCTTTATCAACATGTATAAATGATACGTGATAACAAGTAAAACATATGCACATGTTAAGATAAAGACAAACCAAATAGCATACTATTATATCGAGCAAGATTGTCCTGTACAAACATATATCCAAGCATCCACTATATATATACATATATAATAATGGCCTCAACGGCATACATATCCAACAATCTCCCACTTGCACCAAGGCCATATATTGGCGTACCGAGTACCCAACGTCTGCACTAGGGCCAGTTGTTGGTGTATCGCATACCCAACATCTCAAATAGTCTCTCCAACTTTGCTTGAGGAAGGGCCTTGGTGAATAGATCCACCGTATTTTCTTTTGTGTCCACTTTCCGCACCTCAATCTCCCGGCGATCAACGATCTCCCTGATCAGGTGATACCGCCTCAAGATGTGTCTGGATTTCTGATGGGACCGTGGTTCCTTCGCTAAATCCATAGCCCTATTTTTGTCGCAATACAAAGGTATTGGATTAACAATGGATGGAACCACCCTAAGTTCAGTCATGAACTTCTTAATCCAGATCGCTTCCTTTGCGGCATCGTTGGCAGCAATGTATTCAGCCTCCATCGTCGAGTCTGCGAAGGTGTCATGTTTGGAGCTATTCCAAAAGACCTCCCCTCCGTTGAGGGTAAACAAAAAACCCGAGATAGACTTGCTGTCATCCTTGTCAATCTGGAAGCTCGAGTCGGTAAAGGACTCCACTTGGAGGTCCCCATTACCAAATACCAGGAACAGTTCCTTAGTCCTTCTCAGGTACTTAAGAATGTTCTTTACTGCTGTCCATTGGGTTTCTCTTGGGTTTGACAGATACTGGCTCACCACGCTAAGTGCGTAAGCTACATCTGGTCTGGTACATAGCATCACATACATTATAGATCCTACCGCCGAAGCGTAGAGTATAATGCTCATGCGAACCCTCTCCTCATCAGTCTTTGGAGACATCTCTTTAGAGAGGGTGATTTTGTGCAATGCCGGTATATAACCGCGCTTGGAATCTTCCATACTAAATCTCTTTAGTACGGACTCTATGTTCCTGGACTGTGAAAGTCCCAACAATCTCTTGGATCTATCTCTATAGATCTTAATCCCCAGAATGTACGAGGCATCACCCAGGTATTTCATGGAGAACCTTTGTGACAAGAACAACTTGACCGATTGTAGCATAGGAATATCATTTCCTATCAAAAGAATATCGTCCACGTACAAGACTAGGAATACAACAGTTCATCCCACAATCTTCTTATATATACAAGACGCATCCTCATTTTTGATGAAGTCAAATTCCTTGTCTGTTTCATCAAAACAGATATTCCTGCTTCGTGATGCCTTCTTTAATTCATAAATGGATTTAAGCAACTTGCACACCTTCCCGCTTCTCCCACTGTCTAAGAATCCCTCTGGCTGATCCATATAATCGCATTCTTCCAAACTTCTGTTTAGAAAATCCGTTTTTACGTCCATTTGCCAGATTTCATAGTCATAGAAGACAACAATGGCAAGTAGGATCCGAATGGATTTGAGCATAGCCACTGGAGAAAAGATTTCGTCATAGTCCACACCTAGTCTTTGACGAAAACCTTTTGCAACAAGTCTAGCCTTATAGGTTTCCACCTGTCTATCTACACTAATCTTCTTTTTGTAGATCCATTTGCATCCAATGGGTTTTACCCTAGGAAGAGCAATATCCAAGGTCTAAACTTTATTGGTGTACATGGACTCCATTTCGGATTGCATAGCATCTAGCCATTTATCAGAGTCCCTACTGGTAATGGCCTACTTGAAACTAGTAGGATCATCTTCTTCCAAGATGCAATCCTCTCGATCCCCATCTATGAGAAAACTGTAGTATCTCTCGGGCAGATGAGAAATCCTACTGGATCTACGGAGTGGCTGAGGTTCGTCGGGTACTTCTGAATTTAGAGGTTCTACTAAATCTTCTGCTTCAGTTTGTGGTTCTGGAATTTCTTCCAGTTCTACCTTACTCCCACTAATTTCTTTTGCAAGAAATTCTCTTTCTAAGAAGACTAAGTGGCGAGATACAAACACCTTCTGTTCCTCGGTGTGGTAGACAAGATATCCCTTTGAATACTTAGGGCATCCCACAAACTTGCACAATACAGATATCGCCTTGAGTTTATCTGGGTTCTGTTTTTTTAACAAAAGAAGGACATCCCCATATCTTAATTAAGATATGGTCTCTTCCCACTCCATATTTCATATGGGGTGGTAGGCAATGATTTGGTTGGAACTCTATTTAACAAGAATGCAGCTGATTCAAGAGCAAACCCCCAGAATGAAAGAGACAACTCAACACTACTCATCATGGAGCGAACCATATCCAATAGGGTACGATTCCTCGACTCCAATACACCGTTATACTGTGGTGTATACAGAGGAGTAAGCTAGGAGAGAATTCCATTCTCTTTTAGGTATTCTAGGAATTCCGTACTTAAGTGCTCCCCTCCTCTATCAGATTGGAGGATCTTGATATTTTGCCAGTCTGGTTCTCTACTTCGTTTCTGTATTCTTTGAATTTCTCTAAGGCTTCATATTTGTATTTTAAAAGATACACATATCTGAACCTAGAGAGATCGTCAGTGAATGTTATAAAGTATGAGAATCCACCCTTACATGTATAGACATTGAACCACATACATCACTGTGTATGAGTCCCAAAAGCTCTGTTGCTCTTTCTCCGTATCCGGTGAACAGAGATTTGGTCATCTTTCCTTTAAGATAAGATTAACAAGTTTCATAAGATGAAAATTCTAACGGATTCAAATATCCATCTTTATGTAACTTAGATAGTCTTTTCTCATTGATATGACTAAGTCTACAATACCACAAGTAGGATTCGTTCACTTCCGAACTCTTCCTCTTGCGTGTGTTTTGTATATTGAAAACTGTTTTTTGATTTAGAACGCAGATACCATTATAAAATGTACCTTCTGCAACCAATACCTTATCAAGGTAAATGTTCATGATATTTCTATATAGAACAAACTTATATCCATCTTTATCAAGTAAAGAAACTTATATAATATTGTAAAGCATTGAAGGTACATAGTAGCAGTTTTTCAAAATCCTAGTATGGCCACTTGGCAATACTAGGTGATATTCACCGACGGCGACATCATCAACTTGTGCTCCGTTCCCTACTCCGAGGGACATATCACCAGGTCTAACCATCCTACTTTTTCTCAGTCCCTACAATAAATTACAGATATAAGATCCTGATCCGGTATCTAGTACCCAGGAGGTAGGACTGACCGAAAAACAGTTCTTAATAACAAGAACACCTGAAGGAGACGCAATAATATGCTGCTTCTTCGTTAGGGTCATCAAGGAATTCATGCAATACTCTTTCTTTTGCTCATACTCATGACAGTTGTCATAAGTTAGAGCCGAACCAACGTTGTCCAGCCCCGAATAAGAATCCGGATCGGTCAAGTCATACATTTTATTATCTTGATTAAGGCATGAATTGGTTGCTACCTGGAGAGAGAGAGAAAAGAAACACTCAGCGTGCACTCTTGCAAGATTATATTGGTTGTTAGTTTATCTAATCAGGATGGCTCCCACTGTTTTCTCGAATTCTCCTTCAAACCTTAAAAAGAGAACTAGCTGGGATTATTAACACCTTACAAGTTCGCTAACCATTTAGCCAGGTTGGTGTTGGTACTCCGAGGGAGGTCCCCGTGCTCTCACACAGAGCTAATTAAAATAAACCTCATTTCCGCAGAGGCGTATCCCCGTTAACACCTTTCTAGACACCTAATAGATCAGCTAATTATGAAGTAAAAAATATCTCCCAAGAGTAATCCTACTCATCAGTGCGATCGGGATCCAACTATCATTGCGTGATAAACTAGATGGAAGCCACTCTAGTCACCACACTCCAGAAGGTATGCAACGCTAGTAAGTTTCCTGTATATTTAAAACTCCCGATGTGGTTTTTGTCCCAAGCGCTTATGACCTTGACTTTGGCCAAAAAATCATATTACACAAGTCAAGTTCTACCCGTCATTGTCCAGATTGATTTAGACCCACCCGTACACACCCTTGACTTTGGCCAATAAGGCGGTACGACCGTCCTAAACCAATGCATCTATTTATGCTACGGATAAGCAACATATAGCTACCCTTCACAAGGCCTTGACTTTGGCCAACAAACACCGCATGAATACTATATGCTATTTATTCGAAATGACGGAGGGCTATGGATGGTTTTTGGCGAAAAAACCGTGAATGTATTGAACTTGATATTGTTGAAGGAACCAAATAGCTTTGAAAATGAGTGGTTTAGGCTCCGCTTTTAAAAACTAGTGGTTTTGAAGAAAACTGAGTAGTCTACAGTAACATAAACTTCTGCTCAAGAGGTCACTCCCCGTGAAGGGATCTAGGCTCTTGCCTCCTTGAATGAGGTGCTGGAAATTCCTAAACGAATACCACTATGCAAAGCGAAAAAGTATGACTATATTTTTTCGAAATTTGTTCCGACAACAACTTTTAGGTTTATTTTTCCTTGCATTAATCAAAATTAATGCGGTCCCATCAATTAATCCCTATCACACCAGAAAAGAATGAAAATATAATGTACATATATGCCATCCGCATTCGCCACGGAGCTACGTCATGCACCGTTAGGTTACTTAACTTACGGCAGAGCGGGGGATGGACTAGCGCAGGAGCAAAACATAAACAACATCTATTAGTATATATATAAATATATAGACATTCATCTCAGGCACGATATAAGCAACATCTCAGAAAAACGATAAACAAAACAGAATAATGGATAATCTAGGAGCCCCAGGTTTTATTTGAGCCGCAAATGAAACCCGACGTTCCCCGGTCGTGGGGATAGCTCGTGCAATGAATAACCAAGACCCCTATGAGTGTGGTAAGTTACCTGCCAATCCCAGAAGTGAGACAATGTAACAACTCCAATTCTTGTGTACATAAATTTGATTATAAGTAAATCCATACTTGAGGTATTTACAATTCCTGTGCGTATTATAAGAATTGGATTTACTTTTGAACAGTAAGAAGGAGTTTATAGCTCATTGGTAAGACCTTGCACTGCTGAACCAAAGCACCAGAGTTCAAATCCCATCAGCCACACATTCTTTTTATTTAAAATTCTATTAATCTTTTATAAGCCCAAGAGTCTACACGTGCACAACCCGTAAAACTAAGAGTCACAGCCTAAACAAACATATGCACGAGGCTACACCAAGCGTCAGGGACATGTGGCACTAATACGAGCCCCCACCTCATGAATCGGGCCGGCGAGATTGTGACTCGGGCCAGCGCCGCCGTTCCAACTTGGTCCAAACCCTATTTTTTTTAGACCCTAGCAACTCTTGGACTCCCCCCATAACTCCAGTATTATTTGTTTTCCCTGCACATTCACAGAGCATAATAAAACTCACATTTAATCCATTTTTATTACAAATTTTAATACACCCATTCACTACCCTAAACCCTAGTTTTTCCTATAAATACCACCCTCAAATCACCCCTCCTCACTCACAAATCCCTGCCCAAACTCTCAAGAAAATTCCCCAGTCTTTTGTGTGCAAGTGGAGTTAGAAAAATGGCGAAGCTCCGACGAACTTCCGGCGGCAATCCGAGAAGATTACGACGATGAAACGACGCACCGGCACCTTCCACCTCTTCCTCCTTCTCTCTTCTATCCAAATATCAAGTAAGTCCCTACTTCTTATTCTTTTCTTTATTCTAAAAGCATTCAAAACTAAAACCTGACGGAAGCGGAGTTAATCCGACTTCTGATTCAGTTTTTCCCTTAAAAGTTCTATTTTTCTTAAACACAATAATACCAAACTCTTATGTCATGACCATTAAACATTAGTGAAGATAGCAGAATAAGCTGACATCAAAATGACAATCATAGCAAGTTGTATTTCAATTTTTCATTAAAATACCTTTATGTTTCATATCGACATGTTTATACCTTTTAACCATGCTATCTTTAGAAAACTCACGAGGTAATGACCTACCTCCTCACAACACACATCTCTATTATAGCACGATGTCTTTTTGGGAACATAGAAAACGGGAAATACAACTTTACAAATAAATACCTTTCACTTATAAAAACCATTTTTTATAAAAAAAAATGATTTATTAATTTCCATGAAATTGTACCTCTACAACCCATTTTTGGGGAGCCCTGTTTTCGGGATGGTGCAGATTATCGCACATCCTTGGGTATAGTAGAGCGGAATTCAGACCTCCGCAAGGAGCATTCGGATTCCGATGGAAATTTTAATATCATTTTAAGAAAAATGAGATTTCTAGAAAAATAATAAATTAAATTTATTTTATATAAATATATATATATGTATCATCAAAATATCTATTTTGATATAATATAAATATTCCAACTTTTCTAACTCAAAGGAATCACTTTACCTGAAAATACCATGCAAGTCCAAACAAGTTCAATATAACAATTAAATACCATATACTATAAAATCTAGGTTCTATTTTCTAGAAATGTCACAATTGTAAAATATGCAAATATGTAAATCATAAAGACGATAATTAAATACTTGAGGTGTATTTTGAAAACTATACAAAATTATTTTTACATAAAACCCTTCAAGTTATATAAATTACAATAAAGACCCTAGTAAATATAAGTTTAAGCGGAACCAGTCTCTTGAGCCTCAGGGAGCCGGAGATATGGGTGCTTGCCTATCTAAGGTAGACAATTTAACAACGGTGTTATCAATACGGTAATTGTCTTTGAAAAAGACACAAATCCTGCCGTCCATGTGCAGCAGTTACCGATAACACCAAAACCCAATTCAGGATTCAATTTCTTTTCTAATTGTCTGACTCAGACCGAGTCTCAATATAATCAATCTGACTTGAATATGATTCAAGTATGAAATTACAAAACTACAATTCAATATGAATTCATATATTCAATCTGTTTAATCTATTCAATCTATATTGACTGAACCGAACTATGGATATACATCCATCTACATGATTCTCCAGTTACATCTATTTACTGATATCATGGTTTCGGAAAGTCATCCTTCTATACAATTTATTATACAATTTGATACAATACAAACAATACAAGACATTGCGGGGTTTATAAGGGGTAGATTGGTACGGAAGGTGTTAGAAGTGGCACGAGACTGTAACCATAATACACTTAATCTGAATATCCATTGCCGTTGTACCGTGGCTGAACGACTCCTTATGCTCCGTATACCTTAGTCTCCGGAACAGTGGGACTCCTCTCGTATACACTGACATTCTTCTGTACCAAACTACAAACAACAGCGTTAACACTAAATGACAACAATAAACAGCTATACTCTATTCTGTCTATTCTATTCTTATCTATCTACGGGACTTACCGAGCGATTGTTCGCTGACAAAATTCCATTTCTTTCTTCTTTGGAATGTTGTCAGGTGGATCGGACCTTCAGGAGATCGAGCCCACCATCGAGGACTTGTATCAACTAGCTTTCGACCTGGAGCTCTAGTTACTTGTACATTTCATTTCAGTATTTTCATTCTGTTATGCCACCGTTTAGGCATCGCTTTCAGTCCATGTATTTACTTTTCCATTGTACTGTAAAAAGAATGTTATATAAATAAAGTTGCTGTTCAATTACATCTTTTCTCTTGTGTACATTTTATTTTATATTGCTTAGATACGCTTAGCGTGTTTACTTCAGAATATATACATAGCGGCCTCGTCGCTTCCTCTGCCCGTACACTGGGAAACGGGGCGTAACAGACAACCCCAATCAACAAAGTGAATGGGCCACCCAGCACTTCACGGAATCCGGTAACTTGAGCATCCCTCCCTGGGTCAACCTATACCCCCTACGAGTGCGGCGAATAGCCCGCAAATTCTAGAGTAAGTCCCCCTTCTTCTCAACTCCATGAGATGTAGGCATGTTGCCCTCTATAACCCGGCTACTCGAGTACTCCACCGCGGGGTAATCCTAGTACAGAAAAGAAAATCAAATATACAATGGTAACATCGACCTCAACTCGGTCGTACCCTAATAAAAGAATATACAAATTGGACGAAACGGTAGTCCACATGTTGGACGCTTGCCCCACAGTAATGAAAATATAAATTAATCTAAACTGTACAACTACCATTGCAGTAGGGGCTATCCATCACGACAATCCGAATGAACCATCACAGATAACATCACAACAGTATAAGCAAGTATGTGCAACCCGGTCTAAATGACATATAGCAAATAGACGACATTTGAAAAACACATACACCACATCACAGATATAAACGATGCAATATTTCAAGTTTTGAAACTTTCCAAGTTGCTCCAAAGCAAAGACAATACTAAGTGAAATCTGGGCAAATCAAATAAGACCAAAAATACCAATTTACAAAACCCCAGACATTGGATGAAAACGAGGACCAGAAGTGAATAGTAAAAAGGCAGAAACAGGAATTTGAGGAATTTGGTCAGCCATTTCTTATGGGAATCCCCTCGTTTTCATCATGTGTCGCATACATGTCTAGAGTAAGTCTCTGCACTTGTTTAAAAAAAATTCAGAGACCAAAAAATTTTCAGAACAGAGAGTGGGTTTTAAAATCGGAATTTTTCGATTTTAAAACTAATTCATCGTCTACTACTAGTTTCTAATGTTTGGGTGGCTCTGATACCATGTTGGGGTTCCTAGCACCCTAGCCACTAATCGCGGCCGTTGCAGAACAAAAATTTTGGTGTTTAAAACTTGGCGCTAGAAACAACTACCTAGAATTGAAACAAAAAATGAAACTAGCAAACTACAAAGATGTTAACTACTGTGATAGAGTTTTTTTACCAAAATATCTGTGTCCTTCGGTCTTCTATCCTCTTCCTTGGCTCCTTAAGATCTCATTGATCGAGCTTGACCGCCGGTCTTCCTCTGTCGAAGATGATCCACCCGAGGGATGTAGTTCATGGCTCTAGCTCCACACTAAAATTCTAGTGGAACAACTAGAGACTTTAGATTGCTAATCTAAAGTGTCTAGGATGTAGTGAGTTGTTCTTAGTGTATATCTATCTCTCTCCCTCTCTTGATTCTCAACACATGAGATTGTAGAGAGGAAGATCAAGAAGGAGGAGCTCAAGAAAGGCTAGTGAGGAGAGATAAGCAAATGGTGAGAAATGATTTCATCGATCAGAGAGAAAAACATGAACCATGGTTTTGTATAAAACATTTTTTTAATAAAATATAGCAACCATATTTGAATAGTTTGCACAAATGAATTTACAATTCATTTGTCAACACTATTCAAGTATGGTTCTCACTATTCTCACCTCACTACCTTTACACCTCATTTTCCATTGCAAATAAATGGATAAAACTAAAATGAGGTGTCTACCTTCTAGAATGATTTCCGTATAAATATGGAATACACTCTACCGTATATACAAACCCATATTCGTATCAAAATACGAATACCCAAAGAGATAGAATAACACAAAGAACATAATACTAGAATATACATATCGAAATATATATACGTAAATTATCAAATCAATACCTGATTTAATAATCTGGCTCAATCCTAAGCCGGCTATTATTATCAACTGTCCGATTGAAAGTCCGGGTAACTTGTACAATCATTCGATCGGAACCCTATATGTATCCCGATCGAAAGTCCGGGTAACTAGTACAATCATTTGATCGGAACCGTGCACGTATCAAAATACGGCTACTACATCATTTCTCCTGAACCAGGGACACCCTCTGTGTGGGACTCTAAAGACTCGACAGTACGCCGGCAGTGAGTTACTGAATAAATCAATAACCACAAGCACGTCAGCGACACTAGCTGTACGTAACGGCTACCCGGGTACCTGTTAAAAAGGAAGGCCGATGAGCAAACTCATCCGGATCCCTACTGAGCCTATCTGTGATAATCTCTGTACAGTCCGGTCTTTTCGTCTGAGAGTATCGCATACCGGGTCTAGGGTGTGGTAAGAGTTAGACCCTAATAACCCGATAATTCATACCGATGTGGCTTAGGACCAATCCGGGAAACTACTGATCTAATTATCAGTAAATCCCAACTGCCTTGGCTAAGTTCTTATGGTGCTAGCCAATCAAACACAGTGCGATATCGACTCCCTATACCTGGAGAGACGAATCCCCAACAATCGCTCACCGCCTTCATGTGTCTCGGGACTGTACCCAACTAAAACCTATTTGCACGACTCGGTAGAGCCGTGGTAGGGTAGTAATCTAAGTACAGTGGGAACTCACACGAGACAAAAGACGATCTCAGGTCTGAAGTCTAACCTGTACTTATGTCACCTGAGAACTGCTGTCTGACGATAGGTATAGTACCATCTAGAAATTCTCGGCGAGTCCGTCCAGTGTACTCACCCCCAGTGAGCACCCGTATACGATCTTAGGTGTGAAAGACCAATGGCCGTGGGACTAACCATCGCCCATCGTCGGGGTCTAGAAACGTATACACCAGTTACTCCAGAATATCGATGCCCGGTCTCGATACTCCCACAACTAGGGACATTTTAAGTATGCGCTTATCGACTACCCAACTCCCACAAGTATGATTGCCATCACAACGCTGGTAGTCAAGCAATGATCCTATAGGCTTTATCAACATGTATAAATGATACGTAATAACAAGTAAAACATATGCACATATTAAGGTAATGACAAACTAAATAGCATACTATCATGTCGAGCAAGATTGTCCTGCACATACATATGTCCAAGTATCCACTATATATATACATATACAATAATAGCCTCTAGGGCATACATATCCAACAAATTCTTCCGGATAAATCATTTATGCACTTGGGGAAAAAAGATAGGTATAGTTTGAGAGACAACAGATTTAAAGACGGGCTTAAAGCCTTTTTAGATTACGCAGATATGAACCCAAAGCATAGCCGAGACGGACTCTTGTTTTGTCCTTGTAAGAAATGTAAGAATAGAGCTCGTTTTTGACGTGAAGTGATAGGAAAATATGTGTTTATAGAGAGTTTTGAACCGAACTACATACATTGGAATTACTATGGCGAGGGAATACGTGACGAGAAAACGAGGATGGATAATGAGATCACGGCTTCACAAGCTGAATTGCCGACTGGTGACAGGATAGATGATACGCATGAGATGTTGGAAGATTTATTTGTTGGAGAGAAAATGAATGTTTTTGAACAGTCTGAAGGCACCAGTGAATTAGAGGAATTGCAGAAACTTCTGGAAAAAAAGAACAAGATCTGTACGAAGGCTGTACGGAATTTAGTAGGCTGTCATTTGTAATAAGGCTTCTCCATCTGAAGATAATCAGCGGTATGGCTAACGAGCACTTTGACGTACTTCTCGATCTCTTACGCAAGGTAATTCATGAAGGAAAGGAAAGCATTCAAGAGAATCATTACCAGGCAAAAAAGATTGTTAAGACACTTGGTTTCTCGTATGAAAAGATCGATTCATGTCCCAATGACTGTGTGTTGTATCGCAACGATTACGCATCTCTCGATGAGTATCCCACTTGTAACTTGTCTAGGTGGGAAAATGTTAAGCGAAATTCAAACCCAGAAACGTCCGATGTCAATAAAAAGAGTAAGAAAACTTCAGCCAAAGTCCTTCATTATTTCCCCTGGCTAAGAGATTGCAAAATTTATATATTTTAAAGGACATGGAGAAGAGCATGCGATGGCATTCCGATCGTTGGATCAAAGACGGGAAGCTGAGGCATCCAGCTGATACAGAAGCATGGAAGCAATTAGACAGTGTTGATCATTTTAGGGACGAGCCGAGAAATATACTTCTAGATTTGGCAACCGACGGTTTCATGCCTTACGGACTCATGAGCTCCAATTGGTCCACATGGCCGGTATTGCTTATGACTTACAATCTGCCTCATTGGATGTGTATGAAGCAACCGTATATAATTCTTTCCTTATTAATTCCTGGAAAATATTCACCTGGACAGAATATTGACGTCTATATAGAACCTTTAATTGAAGAGCTCATAGAACTCTGGGAAAATGGAGTAGAGACATATAATGCGTATGCTGAGAAAAAGTTTAGAATGCGAGTGACTGTTATTTGGACAATCAACGATTTTCCAGGACATGTTATCTGGATGGTCTACCTACGCGAAGCATGCATGTCCATCATGTAGTCTTGATTACAGTGCCCTACAGCTTAAGACACGTGGTAAGTTTTGCTACTGGTTTCATCGTAGGTGGCTATCAGCGAATCATCCATACAGAAAGATGGCAAATAAGTTTGATGGAACATTGGAAAAGAGTGAAGCACCAAAATAATTGTCGGGGATGGAAATTTTTGAGCAGATTTCATCGTGTTAATTCCAGCAAGGTTTTAATCGTTTTAACTCATATGGTTCCTTCAATAAACAAAAAAGGAAGCGATTCAAAGATAACGAATTGTTGCGTGTGTGGAAGAAGAAACGTATATTATGGAATCTTCTTTACTGGAAATATCTGTTGATTCGACATAATATTGATGTCATGCATGTAGAGAAGAATGTGTTTGATAATAATGTTGGCATATTGTTACAGGACGATTCTAAGTCTAAGAATAAGTTGAGTGATCGCGAGTGCTTGGAGGAGCTTGGAATCCGACAGGAATTGCATCCGGTACTTTGTGCTGATGATGTCTATGAATTACCAGTTTCGAGCCACATAATGTCGAAATTGGCTATGAAAAGATTTTGTGAGGTGCTAAAGAGCGTCAAAACCCTATATGGGTACTCCTCTAACATAGCAAAGAATGTGCAGGTCGAGCCACCAAAGCTCTTAAATCTTAAAACTCAAGATTGTCATATCCTTCTGCATCAGTTACTTCCAGTGGCTCTTCGACATAATTTGCCATCCAATGTCACCAAGACTTTGATAGAGTATTATGACTTTTTCAATAAACTTTGTTCTAAAGTGATAGATGTGGCCAAATTCGAGGAGTTGCAAAAGAGTATTGTTGAAACCCTCTGTAAGTTAGAGATGATATTTCCACCATCTTTCTTCACCGTCATGGTTCATCTTTCTGTGCATTTAGCTACAGAGACAATGATTGTTGGACCTGTCTTATACATGTGGATGTATCCAGTAGAAAGGTAATATATTTTTTCAGTCAATTGTATTATTTAATTCATTATAATATTCACATTTGTCTAAAGTATTCGTTAACGTTTTAGATACTTGGGATTCTTGAAACGGCAAGTGCGCAATCGAGCTCGACCAGAAGGATCAATAGTCGAGACTTGTTGCGCCAACGAATGCCTCAACTTCACTTCTCGTTACTTGCGTAGAATTGAAACAAGATTAAATCTTCCTTCTCAAATTAGCGATGACCAGCTATCACATCCACAAGGGAAGGATCAATCCTACCGGAGGGAGTAGCTCGATCAAGCGCATTCGCATATTCTTAATAAATTTGAAAGTATTGCCGATCATAGAAGGTATATAAATTAAAACTTTTAATCGCATCAATATTTTGAGTGTCTATATCTAGATATGCCTAAATAATTAATACTGTTATTCTTTTAGCCGACGTATTGAAGAACTTACAAATGCGATTTCCGGAAAGAGTGATAATTGGAATATTAATCAAGAACATAAGAAACACTTTCCACGGTGGTTCTGTAAATATGTATGTATATCTTCACGATTCACATGCATATATCACATATAGCTTATACATTTTACGTGTAAATGCATTGTCGATTGAAGATAACATAGCAAAAGGGATGCAATTCCCGGATGTAATTGTGCGACTATCTAAAGGTCCTAGTGCAAAAGTGAATCGATATGGTTCATGTTGCATTAATAACCTAAATTTTCTTACAACCGAGAAATTGACTACCCAAAATAATGGAATTTATTGTCCGTTTGAACAAACGTGCTTCTCAAGTTCCCATGATCAAAGACCGCGGGGAGGAAAAAAAGAATACTATGATCAGCTGGAGGGCATAATAGAGCTATTTTACGGGAGTAATGAGTAAGAAAGATTTTTTATGTTCTAAGTTCGTTGGTGCACTTGCATCCAGATAGATGAGTACGGTTTTTAGGTTGTCAATCTCAATAAAGAAAATTATCAAGAAGATAAGTTAATGTTAACTTCACAAGCTGGGCAGTGTTTCTATGTCAAAGATTCTAACCGTGAAGAAGCTTGGATTGTATTGCTGGCACCTTCTAAATTCTTATTCGATAGTTCTACTAAAGAGATTAACCTTGATGAAGCAGATCCGCTTGACATATGAAAAACTTTGCGGTTGTAATAATTTATGTGTGTGTGTGTGTGTGTGTGTGTGTGTGTGTGTTATATAAACTTTGCAGTTGTAAACACTTATAATCAATTGATATATGTTAGAAACTTTGCAGTTGTAAAAACTTCTAATCACTTGCATGTAAATGATATATGAAAAACTCTGCCATTCTAATCACTTGTAATGTATTGATTTGTTAGTTTAATGATTTATGCATATTATATATTTTGTATCGTCATTACTTTTGTATGAAACAGATGAGACGAAAAGGTATATTTGGAAAATTTGCCAAAGCATTTTCTTAAAAAAAAAGAGTTCGAGATACTTCCTCCTCGACACAGCCTGATCCTTAAAGTAGTGGTATATATTACGAGTTTTAAATAATTGTCGACCGCATTATTTTATTCAAATAATTATTGCATTGATTATAATAAATTAAAATGTGCAGGTACATCCGATCAGGAGGATACAGGTCCATCAGTGCAGCATGATCCGTATGCACACCTATACGAGCACTGCACGAACTTGAGTAGAGAACCTGGGGCGTTCTCGGATCCCGTCACTGATGAGTGGATTCATGCATTGCCTCTTCCTCGCGATTTACAAAATGAAAAACCGTATCGAGATAGGGACAATGCGAAGGTATTGGCGCGGTAGGCTGTTGCTCAACCTCAAATCGATATGATGATAGAGGCAGCAAACATGAGTATTGATGAGGCACGGGCTGCGGGGGATAATCGGGTCTGGTTTGAACACCACGGAAGAGGTGTTGCAAACGAAATTACGAAATAAAATATGCGTAAAAAAAGGGAAATTCTGCAATGGGTAGGTAGGAAGCCCGTAGGTCCGGATATGTGGGCTATATATTCCCACGGTTATATCGGTATTCTCATCCGCAACACCGACTTCTGGAACGTGGGCTTCACGTTTGCAGATAACCCCTAGGAAGCATACATATGAACTTGGCGCTCACTCTTGATAATACATAACTCAACTATATTTCAACATTACATATATACCTGTTATATGTTATAAATTTATTAAATAATATATTTATTAATCTGTATTACAGAAACACTTCGTCTTAGAAGACGATATAGACGGACATTGGACGCTTTTCCGGTATGAGATGTCACAAATATTCAAGAGATGACGTCAAAAATTGAAGAAAAAATTCAAACAGTTGGAGAAATTTACGGATGATTGGAAACGTTTTGCCGTTCTTCCCTCCATCATCCCTAAAGATCAGTTTGCATTTCTCCTATTGCATTGGGATACACCCGAAGCAAAGGTAATTAAAAATATACTTAAATGATTTGAATACCAAATTTAGTTTAAATTACATTTAGAGATATTATCTTATGAATATGTAGGAAGTATCAGAAAGGAATAAACAGAACCGAGAGAAAGCCACAGATGACTATTATGGTGGATCGGTTCCTGCTGATCAGTATAGGGCTACTTTGGTTAGCTTATCTTTAATTACATAATTGTTCGATTTTTCAATTTCATCGTTACACATCTTCACGTATAAATAAATCAAATATCCGTTATAGGAGAAGGCTGGGGAAAAAACGAGCCTCCTTGAGACTTGGGAGGCATTACACATGAAAGAGGGAATGTCAAAAGAAAGGATGGATAAAGAATCAACATGTGGTAAGCTTGCATTTTTCAATTCTTTTAAGTAAATTAATTACACTTATTAACTTCGTAAAGAAAATTAATTATTGTTTTATTTATCGAAGGAGGATTTCGAGAAGGCGGAGAGGAGTTATCGGGAGTCAAATCCCGAATATCCGGCCGATGATCCTTTTCCTACGGAGGCCGAGGTATCTATTATAGAGCGGCTTTTCCCTCAGTCGAGGGGACACAGTCGTATTCTCCTATACGGCGGTCCCATTAGTTTTTCGTGGTCCGGTTCCAGAAGAACTACTTCAAGTTCGTCGATTGCTCGCTCCAACCAATAACCGGCCGAGGCACAACGGATTAATGAACTAGAGGAGTAGCTCAGGAGGATGGATGAAGCAGATAAGAAGAGGATGGAAGAAGAAACGGCTTGGCGAGCTCAATTGGAGGCGTGGTGGGAACAATTCTCGCAACAATATATTCCGCCTCCGCAACTGTGGTTAGCACAGGGTCCATTACCGCCGCAGCCGGCATATTCTTTGGACGCAGCGACCGTTTTACCCTCCTCCATCACAGGGAACAACGTACTATCCTTATCCTCTGCCTCCGCAATCATAAGGAGGGTACAACCATCGGCCTTCGCCTCCACCACAAGATCCTTATTACCCTCACCCTTCGCTACAGGAACCGTATAACCCTGATCAGCCGACCCCACAGGGAGGGTTATTAGGTAACTTTTTTTGTAGGAGGACTTCGACGATGTTAATCGATACGATTCAAGTCGAGGTTCTGGTGGAGATGGTAGAAGTGGGAGTTAGTGGGTGCGTATAGTTATTATTTACATAAATTTGAGCATACAATTAAATTGTGTTGAGTTTTGATGTTTAACATTCATATTGTATACTCGTAGGGTTCTTATGAGTTAATGACGAAAGGATTATGTTTTGGCGATGGAAGTGGTAGGAGTTAGTGAGCTACGCATATATATATATATATGTGTGTGTGTGTGTGTGTGTGTGTGTGTGTGTGTGTGTTATAGTATAGCTAACGTTGTTTCAAAGATTATGATCTGAGTTCGTATATTTATTTATCTGTTTCGATTTACAGGGTTGAGTGAGCTGCGATTGCGCTTGATTTAGAGATTTTTTTTGTATTATTGGACATATATATAGTATATATATTGTGTTGTTCGTGTTCAAAACAATTTAGTTTATATATGCTTGTTTATTAAGAATGTAGTTCATATGAGTTTGATTAAGTTGTTGATATTGGTGGATATATCATGGATAATGTTTATATGTTGGTTTGTATGCGTATTAGTTGTTGTTGGATATGTTGTGGATTGTGCATATATATTGATTTGTATGCGAAATGCTGTTGTTGCGTAATATATCATGATTTTGTGTATTATTGTATTGAATATAGCATTTTTCTGTAATTTCCCCCCAGGAAAAATAAGTATTAGCGACCGTATTAGCTACAGGAATGGTCGCTAATACCTTATTAGCGAACGTTTACTGATATTAGGAAACAATTAAATTCGTTAGGATGTCCACGTGTCTTCTTATTAGAGACCGGAACAAACGGTCCCTGATACATATATTTGCGACCGTTTTTATTAGAGACCGTTCGTAAATGGTAGCTAATATATGTATCAGCGACCACCCAATCAGCAACCGTGTTTTAGAGATCGTTTAAAATATAAACGGTCGCTAATAGACATTAGCGACCGTTCATTATTTTTTGGAGACCGTTCCATACGGTCTCTAATATCGACTGTTTGTAGCAGTGAACTTGCCTAATTATATGCCAAATTTGGGAATAATTCGGAGATCTACGTAACTACAGAAAGACAGAGAGATATTAAAGATTTTATGAGCTCAAAAATCATCTAAATTGACGATAAAACCACAGAAAAAATCTGGATCCACAAAGCCAAAATTCGGCAACGGATCAGCGGCGGATCAAGTCAATTAGGGGCGGATCAGTGGTCGATTTTGGACCGTTCGATGACAATTTTTAAGGGCACGATCGTCTTTCCACATAGATTAATATGAGAAATAGAGTTTTGTCTTTCGAAAATTCTGAAGGCACATAACAGTATTTAACAGAGCAATTAGATTAGATTTTCATAGTTTTTACCAAGTTGATTCTTTTATATCTTTTATTACTTGTTCTCCAAACTTTCTTAGCCCTATATAAGCACCTGTATAGCCTTAGGGTTTTATATCTCTCTCATAGCATTCAAGTTATGATTTTCAAGTAGAAGAGATCGAGTTATATTGTCACGCCCCGCTTCCTAAAATACGTAAATACGGTACGTGACAAAGCCAACCATACTACCTATGGCGAGAAAATATCCTTCCATAGTCATATTACGTCAGTCAGTTATCAAGAACAATAAAATAAATATATAATTATCACATGTCCAACCGCCACAATAAATAATAACAAGAAAGGTAGCGGAAATAAATAAAGATTCAGCCAGAAATAATATCCTAGTATCGTTTCTTATGGGATCACAACGTTAAACCATAACTAAAAAAATAAATACAAAGCATCCTTAAACTAAATCAGCAAAACTCCTCACTGCTCAGTTTGCCTGTCAAAATATTCTCGATTTTCCTGCGATAAGGTTAAAGGAACCGGGCCATACAAAACCCAGATGTCAGTACGTCATAAATATCATAATAATAATAAACTGAATAAGGTGCTAAATAGGATGTCACATGCAAAATAAGATATGAGTATAAACAATCACAGATGTTATACAACAGGCTATAGGCATTACACGTTGTCCTAAAATCCGTGTCTCTATGTTAACTATCCTACAAGTATTTGAAACCAATGAATGTATTCCTCTATGTAACTCAAAAGTGTATATCCCGTCTTTTACACCCCGCTTCTCAGTAGACGGAAACGGTGACGTGGTAAGCCCGCGACATATTTATCCAGAAAATGTCATTCCCTAAATAAATATACTAAGCGTATTGAAACAATAATACACAATACAAGAATAAATGGAGACTATAAAAATTTTCAACAAACATCTTTATTTACATTTAACTTCCAATATTTACAAGTACATGAGTTTCAACTGGAAAGTAAATACAATAAAGGAAAATGACTAAACATGTGGCATACATAAGCTAAATAAAATGTGAAGATAGGCTAATCCTATGGAGCAATCCGGTTGTAGTTTTCCTTTGTGGCCTCCACTTCCTCCGTCTTGACCGTAACTGATGAACATTCCCAGAAAACAAGGATGAGTGGAATGCCCGTCAGCGAACTAGCGCTCGGTAAATCCCAAGGATAAAGTAAAAGTAAAATAATAAAAAGTGTAGAATATATATGATGAGTAAAATTATATGTTCATGGGTAAATATGTACTATAGGTCAAATGTGAATGTCAACGCAACTGTAGAAGTATATGGTCACTATGTTAACGTTAAGTTTCAAGTGTGAATGTCAACGCAACTGTAGAAGTATTCATGAGCTCAAGAGTAGGGCCCCAGGAGCAAGAAAACACGGGCCCATTTCATGTGTTAGAATCGGGGCTCTAGGCTGTGGATAGTCAACCCGACTGATATTCGAGTAAAATAAAAAAAGAGCTTAATACGGGACTCCTGAAGCTCCATTGGATTCACACAAGAAACTATCCCAAGCACCCCGAGTATATTATAATTGTAAAATAGCCTTAGTTGATTTGATTGGTTGATTATAACATGACTTGATCGAAACCATAGATTGCAAAAGGTGAAATAATGAAGTTGAGTGGGTCGAGTAAAATGCGAGTCATGTCAATTGCAATCTTGGTTCGAATCAAATTAGTTCGAGTAGATTGAGTTCTAGTTCACGTTCAAGTTTAGTTTTGAGTTTGGATTCGAGTTCTTCTTTTTCATATGAATTGATTTAAACTAATAAAAAATCTTACGTTCGGGAGAAATCGGCAACTACTGCACATGGACGACAGGATTCGTGTATTTTTCCAAGATAATTGCCATTTGATAAAGTTGTCTAACCTGAATAAGCAAGCACTCACTTTCTATGGCTCCCTAGTGTTCAAGAGAAATGATACCGCTTAAACCTATATTAATCTAGAGTCTTTATTTATTATTGTTGTTTACTTTGTATTTATATTATTTGTATTTCTCGATGGGGTTTGTGAAAAATATTTTAATATCGTTTAAAAATAACCTCGATGTCGATTTATAATATTTAGAATTTTGATGAACATGTATTTTAATTGTTATGGTATTTTAGTGCTAAAACCTAGCTTTTTGAAAGTTTATGGTAGTTATATGAAAACCACTACTTTTGGAAACTTATTGGTATTTTATTAAAAATTCTAATCTTTCATTTTAAAAATATAGTTTCATAATTTGTTTTTATTGAAAATATGGATTCATAGTTTTATATAATTTTCCAAAGTTTAGTTTTGTTTAGAAAAGTCGTATTTCTTAAAAAACGCATTTTATTCCTTTCGAGACCGAATACTTCGTGAGGAGCTCTGCATCTCACTCTACTATTCCAAGGATGTACGATAATCCTCACCATCTATTAGCGGGTACCCTAATGAGCCTAAGTTCATATTGATGGCTGCTGATGAAATAAACGGCAACCACATCGATGCCCTCACCCAACGAGTCATCAACATTCAAAAAACCATAACGGACACTACCACTTGCTTCCATTAATATCAGGCTTAAAGGGAACTTCCGTCATAACCAAGATATGCCTTGCGCCAACAAGGCTTGCAGCATTCTTCTAAATGGTTATGATTGAAACTTTCGGCAAATAACCAAAAATGTGCCTTGCACCAATATGGCTCGCGGTGTCACTACTACAAATAAGGGTTTCCCCTACGGATTTATCCGTAGGAGCAAACCACTGCCCCTACGGATATATCCGTAGGGGCAAAAAAATACCCTGTAGGTGCAAACGCTGTAGGTGCAAGTCGCAGCCTTGAACATGCCCCTACGGTCAAAAACTTGTCCCTACGGAATAATGTGTAGGTCCAGTTGTCCCTACGGATTAGTCTGTAGGGACAAAAAATTTATTTAATTTATGATTTTATAAAATAAATTAGGTGTCCCTACGGACTTATCCGTAGGGCCAAGTTGTTGCCCCTGCGGATAAGTGCGTAGGTATAAATCCGTAGGGACAAAATATCAGATATCCTGATATTGTCCCTACGGATACCTGTGTAGGGGCATTTGTTTGCCCCTACGGATATATCCGTAGGGGCAAGCTTAACCCCTAATACTGAGATCATAGGGGCGTAGGTATAAATCCGTAGGGACAAAATATCAGGCATCCTGATATTTTGTCCCTACGGATACCTGTGTATGGGCATTTGTTTGCCCCTACGGATATATCCGTAGGGGCAAGCTTAACCCCTAATACTGAGATCATAGGGGCAAAATATCAGGTATCCTGATATTTTGCCCCTACGCATAAATCTGTAGGTACATTGTTGGGCCCTACGGCTTAATCCGTAGGGGCATTGGTGGGCCCTACAGTTAAATCCGTAGGTACATATTATCAGGGTTTTTTTTTAAAAAAAGGGCTGCCTATTTTTTTCTCGCCCTGTGCACAATAATATATATATCATATATAAAATTAATCATCACGCAGAACATATATCGCAGTATTCATAATCACATCTCACGCATAATATACAAAGAAATCAACAAGCAGAATATGATATCAATATAAACACGCAAACACCACCAATATCAATATCGTCCAAAATATAGTACAATATGTATCATATAAATAAATATATGTTTAAAATATAAGAATCAAAAAGCTACACTAACTTGGTCCAGTTCTACCTCTGATAAACGCTAGAATCTAGCGCGCCTGCTCCTCGGATATATCCTGAGTCAATAAATCATGCAATGCGGAGCGTGCGGGAGTCTGAGCGGGCTGTGGAGCTGTAGGAGTGGTCTGCGCAACCGCCGTCGAGGTAGTGGCTTGCGGAGCCACGGCTGCGGAAGTCTGGGCGTGCAGTGGAGCTATAGGAGCTGTCTGCGGAACCGCAGCCGATGTAGTGACTTGCGGAGCCACATCCGAAGGAGATGCATGTGGAGGCTCAGCCGATGTACCCTGTCGCGTCTGGACCTACGTGTGTAATAAACGAGTAAGAACTGTGTATTATTCGAATTCGTATCATTATCAAGTTATTTCGAAACCCCATTCTATGTATACTCAGGGACTTAGGCCTCATTTGGATATCTAGTTTGGAAAACCGTAGTTTATTTTAATTAGATATGTATGTATGATTAATCAAAACTAAGTGTACAACCAAATAAACTCAGGCTACGTACTAATATTGGATATGTTGCTATCTATAATATGACATAATATTTTACTATTAAGTGGTATGCATACCAACATCTCCCTCAACTCCTGAACGGTGGCCTTCAAGCTCTCCAGTTCTTGCTGGAAATGTCGCTCACTAGAGACGGAGGAAATAACCGCCGGGGTGGAGTCCAAGTCCCCAGCCTCTCTTCCAACCTCCGTGGTGCCCTCTGTATGCGGCGTCCAGGATTGGGGTCAGCAGCATCGGATCGTTCTGTCTAGTAAAATCGATTCCCGATGCCTCGGCCTGCTCAACCACCCGCTCCTACACCCACATTAACCAGTAAAATATAAGTATATCATTTAAATTTGAACCATTCAAAACTAAAATTTCAAATAGGGGTTGAATAAATATTAACACTTACGCAATACTCCTGGGTAGCGGCGTCGGGTATCGAAGCTCGTCCGTGGCGGGATCTGTCGAGGTGCCGTGGACGGCAAGATATGCGGACAGTACGCTCGGTGTACCACTTTGCGTCAGGGTCTGAGCTCTCTGCAATATTAGAAAATAACTCTTAATATTATATATATTAGAAAATAACTCTTAATATTGCATTATATCACAAAGGCCGGTTTATTGTAATTTACCGATAACTCCATGGCACGAGTAATATTCCTCGAGCCACCTGTATAAGTGGGGCGACCCCTCTTCGCCGACTTCCTATTCTCTATATTTTGAGCGGCCTGTTTCTGCACAACACATTCACATTTAGTTTTCTAATTAAGGAACACAAAAAAATAAATTATATACTAAACAATGAATTACATTTAAAATACATACTTGTTTGCGTTGAGAGTCGAAATATTCGCACAATAGAGGCCATGTCTCTACGTTGACTTTCACAAAGGCCGGAGTAGATAGGAGGGCCGCTCTCTCTGCCTTGGGGGTCGCCATCCACAGGGAGTAACAGTCGGCCTTCAGCTCATTCCTTTTGTATCGGACCTTGGTCTGCATGTTCTTCCTCAGGCCATTGTACAGAGTATGAAGATCAAGCACCCTCCCAGGGTGATCAGGGTCGGGTACAGGCTGAAAATCGTAATCCAACTGAAAATATAAAAAAAAAACATTGTTATTAGATTGCAAGTGTTAATAATAAATATATTGTATAAATCAAATGAAAATATATATTAATACCCGAGTCTGATCAAAGAAGAGGGCGAATGAGCGCCGGTGCTGGTCGCCCCACTCAACGTGAAGTGGATAGTTCTTCACGAGCCGGCTCTCATCGTGTTCTCCTTCTTCTTCTGCCGCATTACTGCATTCTTCTCCTTCCCCATGATATCTCTAAGTTGTATAAACTTTAGTAAAACCATATTTTACGATATGAAGCTCTGCCAATTCTACCTTCTGCCAGTACTTATTGCCACATCTATCGCACGGATAGAGAATCTTCTCTATCACGATCTTATTATGTGCGCGTGCAAATTCAATAAAAGCAGCAACTCCTGCGACAAACTTAGGTTGCATACGTTGTTTCCAATCCACATACATCCAGTCCTTAACTCTGACGTACTCATGGGCCATGTTAGACTGTATAACATATAAATTATAGGTTATGGTGACTATATTGAGAAATCTAAGAACATGATAGTTGCTGACAAAGGAGAAAATCCGTGTATATGCTTTGAGTGTGTGTTTGTCGTTGAAAAGAATAAATTATCGAACGAATGTTAACCGATAGACGGGGACTAAGTGGCGCTTTTAGTTTCATATATGAGTATCGATGAGAATATGAAAGTTTCATATTATCATCGAGTATTATATATTAGTTTTAACTTGAACATCTTGAATCACTCTCTAATGATGCGTTTGTTGTGTATTCTTGTTGTATGTGTGTGTTTCGGCTGTCGGGGGTAAGGCTTCTATCCCATTAAGAATGTATAGAGCGAACACCCATTCGCTTGTGCTTTCAACCGTTTCGAGTAAATTTCGGCAGCACCTCCCCGCTGTTTTCCGAGTACGCTGTAATAGAATAGATAATCATTTCAAAGCTGTGAAACAACGTTGAAATGAACATCTAATCTATCTTTGTATACGGAGAACCAGCGGAAAGGTACCGACGAAATATCTCGAAACGAATGAAAACACAAGTGAATGAAGGTGTTTGCTTTATACATTCCTAACTTGTCCACACGGGATAAATCTATCGGTTATCATACGATTGAATCTTCTCGTCACATAGACTATACGATGGTTGTTAGTATCGAGCTATACCGTCCGATATTTAACAACCTTCGTATAGTTCTATGTCACGACGAATATCGAACGCATGTTAACCGATAGACGGGGACTAAGTGGCGCTTTGAGTTTCATATATGAGTATCGATGAGAATATGAAAGCTTCATATTATCATCGAGTATCATATATTGGTTTTAACTTGAACATCTTGAATCACTCTCTAATGATGCGTTTGTTATGTATTCTTGTTGTATGCGTGTGTTTCGGCTGTCGGGGGTAAGGTTTCTATCCCATTAAGAATGTATAGAGCGAACACCCATTCGCTTGTGCTTTCAACCGTTTCGAGTAAATTTCGGCAGCACCTCCCCGCTGTTCTCCGAGTATACTGTAATAGAATAAATAATCATTTCAAAGCTGTGAAACAACGTTGAAATGAACATCTAATCTATCTTTGTATACGGAGAACCAGCGGAAAGGTACCGACGAAATATCTCGAAACGGATGAAAACACAAGTGAATGAAGGTGTTTGCTTTATACATTCTTAACATGTCCACACGGGACAAATCTATCGGTTATCATACGATTGAATCTTCTTGTCACATAGACTATACGACGGTTGTTAGTATCGAGCTATACCTTCCGATATTTAACAACCTTCGTATAGTTCTATATCACGACGAACATCGAACGTATGTTAACCGATAGACGGGGACTAAGTGGCGTTTTTAGTTTCATATATGAGTATCGATGAGAATATGAAAGTTTCATATTATCATCGAGTATCATATATTGGTTTTAACTTGAACATCTTGAATCACTCTCTAATGATGCGTTTGTTGTGTATTCTTGTTGTATGTGTGTGTTTGGCTGTCGGGGGTAAGGCTTCTATCGGTTATCATACGATTGAATTTTCTCGTCACATAGACTATACGAAGTATTTAAATAAAATATAAAGTAACTGATATAACATGGTTTTAAACTTATGAAATAATACTTGCTTAATTACTTGAAAGTTGCAACTTGAGAATTAGATATATGAAGAATTGAGCATTAAAGAACTAAGATGCATATTTTGGTAGTTACTTGCCGCAACCTCTAAGTTCAGTAGTTTTTGAGAATTAAGACCTTTTTAATCGTACTTTGAATAGTCTGTTATAAACAGTAAGGCATATTCAAAAAACCATATTGAAGGCAGGGTAATTTAGCCCTTTCTTTAAAAAATAAAATAAAAAGATGGAATGATTAATCTTTGCCTCCATGAATGCTTACATATAGAAATACATATTCATTACCATGGAAAATGCTTTTAGATATATTATTGAATTGGCCATTAGATCTATTTGATAGATACTGGCAGCTATATAGTTCAGTAGCCCCCATACATTCTCAAGGAAAATGCTTTATTACAATAAGAATGATGACGAGTGTTTGTATACTTTATCGAGTCATTTGCATGATAGACCCTAGTAGTAAAATGGAGTAATGAAAATTTGAGGCCAATTTCAAATGAACATAGACAAGGACAGTTGAAATTATGTAATATTTGTTCAATTAATTGAACAAGATGCCTCTTTAACAACTGAATGGAAGAAAATAATCTATGTAGTTCACCCCTAATTTTTGTATAAAAAAAACTTTGTTGTCATTCTCGTCATCGTTGTTGTATGCATTTGAGTGTCAAACTATAGGAAATCAGTAGCTTAAAAATAGTTTTAAAAATGCACGATTGTAGTTTCATGTAAATTCTGATTATTGGTTTCTTGTTCAATTAATTTTCAAGAACACATTCCACAAAACACTCCCTTCCCAACCCCAACCGCAACCCTAACCCTAACCCGGCCCTAACCCTAACCCCAGCCCTAGCCAAACCCCAACCCTAACCCTAACCCTAACCCTAACCTCATCCCCAGCCGAACCCCAACCCCAACCCCAACCCCAACCCCAGCCCCAGCCCCAACCGCAACCCAAGCCTAACCCTAACGCTAACCCCAACCGATGCCTAACCCTAACCCTCATCGGTACCCAAACCATGAACCCCAGCCCCAAAATAATCAAAAATTTGTTTAATTGAAGATTTACTAACCTGTGCGGTGGAGGAGACGATCGATCGGTGGCGATGACGAAAACGGCGACGAGGAAGAACCAGGGCAGTAGCGACAACGAAACGGAGGGCGGTGGAGACGACGAGAACGTCGATCGGTGGGAACGAGAGATTTGGGGATTTTGGGTTCGCGCGCGAGAGATGAGGGAGAGAGATAATCAGCGTAGGGGATCTATGTTTTTTTAATTAAATCCCTATTTAGATGCCCCTACGGATTAGTCTGTAGGTCCTGGTTTGCGGCTCCGTAGGGGCAAACAACAATTTACGATATAATATTTTTAAATTAATACGTCAGGACCGTAGGGGCAACCGTCTGGCCCTACGGACTAATCCGTATCCGTAGGGGCAACCCCTATTTTAGTAGTGTGTTTCTCTTGATCGTAAGCGCACCAACACTACCAGCAATGCCACAACGTCTCCATCACCTAGTACAATCTCTCCAGTAGTCCAATTCAGTTTGAGCAAAGAAAACTCCAATCCTAAAGAAATTATAAATTCTAAACTTACGCAGTTGAGCATGAAAGGAAATCGAGAAGGCAACGTTTCGACGAATATGAGATAAAAATCAAAAACCATTTCACTATATGAGTGTCAAGATTGGATCTACCAATGTCAATCC
This sequence comes from Agapanthus africanus, assembly GCA_030015575.1. Lineage (NCBI taxonomy): Eukaryota > Viridiplantae > Streptophyta > Magnoliopsida > Asparagales > Amaryllidaceae > Agapanthus > Agapanthus africanus. The sequence goes on from JASDDO010000018.1 coordinate 435,990,750, forward strand.
GATTTGGTGGTAATTATATAAAAATCAAAAACCATTTCACTATATTAAAATTTAGTTGTTCATAAGTTTTCAGCATCACTTTTGATTTAAAAATCTTGCTTAGATCCGTGCTGATAGAATTAGAAAATTACAAAATTTAGTTGAATTACCTCCTGCGGTGGTAAAAAAAAATCTGCTTTCCATATTTCGATTGATGATTAACCACATTCATGTTGATCTACAATCTTTAACATCCTATATATACCAATAAATCTTATGAATTTTTAGCTTTCATTGCATAGTGGCAAGATCAATGGTTCTTAATGTATAATGATACAACATTTTAGATCACTATATCTATCAGCTAAAAACTTTAAAATCACATGAAAATTTATATACATATGCTTTAAGACTAAGACAATCAATATTAATGATGTTGATCATCGTATTATAAAGTGTAAAGTTGAATTTTTTGGCTGCCGTAGAAGAAAATTCCCTCCTCTATACATATATCCATTTTTAATTTATTTATGACTATTTTTTTTAACTTCGTCAACGATACAGTAGAAGATCTCATTGTTACAGTTGGATAAATTGCTAGTAATTACTTCAACACAATCAAAAAACCAATCCTCACAAATATTTTATTGGACTAATTATAAGAGGCACAGGTCAAAACAATTGAAAAATGTTTAATTATTGGGGTTTTCACGTCACATTTTTATCCGTTACAAACTCACTAAATATCGCCAATGAATTTGAAATTTTGAACACTAACTAATTCCTTCGTGAGAAGTTCAAACATTTTATTCAGCCAAATTCTCGCTTTAATAAACAACAAAAAACACATTAATCCTAAGCATATACCAATAGAAAAACGTTGAATCATGTATAATCGCTAAAATCACTCACGCATTCTCTTCCTGCATGAATGTGAGTTGAATATATGGTCTTATCCTAAAGCAAAGAGAAACCACGAAAAAATAAAAATGCTGCGTCAACCCAAACCCCTCCTTTTAGAAAGCCGGCTAAGAAAGTCGTCACTGCCATCTCCTCCAATACAACCATCATTCTCCGATCATGGTCATACCTTAGCTCCCCTCCAGATGAGGTTACATATATGATCTACTACTAAATTATAGTTCAAAGACATATCCAATAAATATTTTTAAGTGCAACAATATTTAATCTTAAGTTGATGCTAGATAACTAATTTTTTTATTATTATACTATACATATAAGTTCATATATAATTGTATAAAGTTACAACTTGAGATGAAAATGATGCTTAGTATGTTCATAAGGGTCAAGTAGTATGCTGGTATGAATTCAGGCGGGTTTTCAATTTTATAAAAACGCAACCATTGTATAACAATGTATTTAATTCCCGTCTAATATAGAGATGAATGTGCTTCTTTCGCATACGAAATGTGGATGGGCGTGTGTGGGGTTTAAGTTGAAATTGACCTATTGTACAGCATAATGCCAGTTTAATAAGTAATATTGGATATCCGAGCTACAACATTGTTATATCCATATATGTCGCTGTGGTCATCTTGGTGCTTGGTAATTTGCAAGGTTATATATATTTATTGCACAACCCCCGGCAGTTTATCAGTTACCAATATAGCACTTATACCTCTCAATTGATTTATTAAAGCAAGCATCCATCGGCCTTTATATCTATAACATGGTTGCTACTTTTTCTCAGAGCAATCTATGTTTATGTAAAATAACCATGGGGGGTTTGTGTATTAAACCCTTGTTTGTTTATTTATACATCTCTACTATAATAATCTTAACTCTTTTGGGGTCCTCAATTTAGAAACTTGATATGGACTAGTATCCCATAAATTGATCAATCATTTTGAAAAATATTAAATAAAGAACGAAGAAGGAATAAAATGGAAAACCACAGCAAAATAGGAATGCACCTTTATAAATTTGAATAACATTAAAAACTGATTTAAGAATCCACCTAGCTTTACTTTATAAATCCAATAGAAACCCTATGATTTTATTAAATGGCAAAGACAATATATCTATACATTTGAGACTTAAAGCCTTTTATCCCATCAAAACCATCCAAATGTTCACTTTTAATGCACCGTAACACTATAAATATCCTTAGTAACTTTTTAACACACCATAACAATCCAAATACACATTTACTATATATCGCACGCACGCATGTGGAAAAATACTATATTTATTCTAAGCTATAGACAGTCATTAGGCAAGTTAGACAGAGTTGAAGGGATTTTTGACAACATATCCTAATTTTTTCTTCCAGGTCACATTAAAATGTTTTCTCTCACAAAGCGTTAATTCGAAGCCAAGCCAATCTCCTCTGCCCCGGTTCAAAAGATCCATCCTCGATTCAATATAGCACGCGACGGCGCAATCTCCAGAATCCGATAATTCCTAATTCGATTCCCTAACCGAGATGAAGCTTAAATCAAATTGAGTATACTTCGAGATTTTAAGATTGAAACGTCGAGCAACTTCCCAACTCTGTATCAATCTCGCTTCCTACTCTCCAAGCCTCATATGATGAGGTCTACTCTTGCATCTCTTACAAAAGGTATACCCGATAAGTGTACATAATATTATCCGATGCCCAACCAAACTCCAAAAAATGGGAAAGGGTTTAAGTTTTCTAAAAGAGAATAATGGAGAAAAGATGCCATAGGAGGGAATTCCCTCCTATGGCGTCGAAAAAATACCCTCTCCCTAATTTTTTCCGACGATCGGCACCTACCATCTTCATCGTCATCATCTAAGATATGGATACACCAAATTTCATGTGATTCTACAACTTTTTCACCGTTGATTTAGCAATGTAAAAAGTTCTATTGTTGGTAAACCGTTAATTTTGAACCCACTAAATCAACGGTGAAAAAGTTGTAGAATCACATGAAATTTGGTATACCCACATCTTAGATGATGACGATGAAGTTTGTGGGTGCCGATCGTCGGAAAAAACTAGGGAGGGGGTGTTTTTTCGACGCCATAGGAGGAAATCCCCTCCTATGGCCTCTTTCCTCCATTAATCTCTTTCTAAAATGTAGTTTCATAAAGTTAGTACAGCCAAATTCCAAAATCCTAACTTTGCCTTATTTGGCAATCATTTTATCTCAGCCCAAATATTGAAATAACTGCCGTTATCTCAGCTCCAATTTGATCAAAGTTATCTAAACTCCATTTTTTAAGTTTGGGGCTTTCAACCAAAATTTGAATAAAATTGTCACGCCCCGCTTCCTAAGATACGTAAACTACGACACGTGACAAAACCAACCATGCTACCTATGGTTAGGAATCATCCCTCCACAGTCACATTACGGCTGTCTATCGGATATCAAGAACAGAAAAGAATATAATCTAGATAGTACATGTCCATTTACCACAGTAAATAAAATCAAGAAAATGCATAGAGCGGAAACGAATTAAGATCTAATAAACAATATATGAATCATATCCCAATATGGGCTCACATCAAAAGAAATAAAATTGCCGAAATAAACTAAACTAAACATCTTTAATAATACACGTTCAACTCCTCATCGCTCGACTTGATTGCTAAAATACTCTCGATCTACCTGCGATAAAGGTAAAGAAACTGGGCCATGCAAAACCCAGACGTCAGTGCGTCATAATATCAAAATAACAGTAATGACCAGGATATAATGCTATGATTAAACATGAATATAAATAACAAACATTGATATAAACAGTGAGGTATGTATATGTATGGGTGTGTGATGTGTAATCTAAATCTGTGCTTCTAGGTTATTTATTTTAAAAGTCTTTGAAATCAATTAATGTAATTCTCATCGTAACCAAACAGTATATATCCCATTCATTCCCTGCAGGACCACGGTAACAGTATTTATTCCGTAATGCCAGGAAATACGGCAAACAAGTATTTATTCCGTAACGTCCGAAAAAACGGCAAACAAGTATTTATTCCGCAACGCTCGGAAAAACGGCAAACAATAATAATATTCTCTTGAGTTGCGTCTCGGTTACATTCTTGATTTTCCCTTTTCCTCCAGATTTGTGTTCAAATCAGGTATTAACGATATGAATCTAATGCCAACACATGATCAAGCAGGTACAGTTCTCGTATATGCAGACAACAAGTTACGTCCATCAGGACAACAAGTCAGGATTGTTGGTATTAACAATAAGATCCAAGTAACAAGTCAGGTAGTATGTCGTGAACATGTCATGTGATGTATATTAACCAAATAGATACCCAATGTGAAACTGTAGTCAATATCGGAACACGGTAAACACAATTGATACCAGGATGCATATGTATCTATCTGTAATAACCATTATACGTTCATTATCATGTATGATGCAAACTAGATAACATGTTGTACTGATATAGTAGTATAATGATATCATGATGTTCCGGCATGCAACTAGATAAACGATTGTCAGTACAGATACGAACGGATACCGTAAAACTGTAAATCGGTAATATTTACCGAATAATAAAACACATGCACTGTTCTTATTCATATAGATATCGATATAATAACATAGCATGTTGCAAGTTAAAACTTGCATGATCGGATCTCACGTCGAGATACAGATGCTACGTCCAACGTCGAAATAACGTCGCGATGCAAACTTACACACGCAGGACTGGACCTGGCTGAGAAGTGACGTGATGTGGTGACTAGGCTGGACGACGACGGTGACTGAGTCGTCTGGATCGTCGGCGACTTGTGCAACTCCGGCGAGCCGATCGGAGAATCAAGAAACGATTGAGAAAAGAAAGAATGAACTTGAAGAAAGTAGGTGCTATTGTGTTGGATTCTCGGGTGGTGAGAACAGAGGAAAGACGGCGGCGACGACGGCCAATGGCGACGTGGCTGCGTCGACGAGGTAGTAGTGGGTTCTTAGGTTGGTGATTGGGGTTGGGGATGTCGTGGAGTTGGTGGTGGTCTAGGGTGTCGGAAGAGGAGAGGGAGATAGGGAGGTGAAGGCGGGGTGAGGGTGCTGGCGACGGCGAGGTCTGGCGGGGGTTGGGGGTTTCTTGAGTTGCTGTTGCGGGTTGTCGTCGGGTGCAGGGATTGCTCGGGTGCTTCGGGAGAAGAGAGGGGGAGAGGAGGTGGAAGTGATGAGGGAGATGACGAAGGTGAGGTCGGGGTGAGGTCGACGACGAGGGCGAGGACGTGGGCTAGGGTTTGGGTTTCACGGGAGGAAAAACAGAGGAAGAAAAGAGAGGAGAGAGAAAGGTGAGATTATTAATTAGGTTATATATATATATATATATATATATATATATATAATATGAGAGAGAGACATCGGGGGGAGAGAGAGAATAATTTATTGGTCATAATAAATATTATATATATATATATATACATACACTCTGACTCTTAGTTTTAAAATATATATAATATATATGTTTTGGGTTTATACAACTAATATCAAATTGCTCTAAAAATTACCCGGGTCCTTTCTAAAAATCTAGTTTTAAAATATATAGAATATACGTAAAATTTAAAACTATAATACGATATCCGGTCAATAAAAATGCATGCCCCAAAGTACGGATCTTTCGTAAATATACGTGACGATCCAAACACGTTTGTTTTAGCAATCTGGACATGAACATGATGTATGGATGCAACCATATGATATTGTAACACCCGAGCCCAATAATACTATTTCTGTTACTGGTTGAGTGTTCGACATTGCTCATTTCATTTATCTTGCTTGTTCAGTTCTTATTGCAAAATTTTAACCGGCTGAGTCAATTTTGCATATAACAAATTTTAACACCTAAAGTAAAATTAAAAATATCCATATTGGCCTACTCGTCACCCCTAGCCGCGTGGTAGCGTCCGCGCGTCGAGTTTTCATCCCATTCGGTGAAACGGGCGAGTTTGGACGGCTACACGCGCGTGCAAGTGTCCGACTTGGGGGCATGCTTTTTAATCATAAAACATCTCATTTTAAAATTTGGAACCCGCTTAAAATCCTATTATTTAAATTTCAAATTTTTGGGCCCAAACCGGGCGCGATTTGGAAATGTTTCATTTAGCGCCAAAATCCCAATTTAATTAAACATTCTAAAACTATAATATATTCATCTGTTACATATTTTAACCACTTAAATATTTAGGAAATCTTTAAAAAAATTTGAATTCCCACGCCCTTGCCAATCACGAGGGGTTTAAACCCTCGTGGGCCCCGCCCCCATCCCTCTCTCTACCTTTCTATCTCTCCTATCTCTTTCCCTGTCTCTATCTCTCTCTTCCTCACATCTCTCTCTCTCTCTCTAATCTGATCTCTCTCTCTCTCTCTCTAACCCTCTCTCTCTCTATCCCCTATATATATTACGTTTCCTCGTCTCCTTCCTTACCGAGAACCCACGCGCAGAGGAACCATCACGAGAACCCCCATCGCAACCCTAGCCAGCCACCGTGCCGTCGCCGCCGCAGCCCAACGCCGACGCCACCATTGTCCTCGTCTCAACCTCACCTCCTTCCTCCTCTCCCACGTCCCCGTGCACCCAACGCCATAGCCACCTGCACCCACCGTGCCCGCCGTCGCCGCCGCAACTCGTCGCCGCCGACGCCAGCATCTCCCCCTTCGCCCCTCTTCCCGACCTCGACACCTTCCTCCTCCTCCCGAGTGCCCGGCGCCGCAACAGAACCCAACAGCAACCCTAGCACCTTCTCCGGTTGGCCGGAACGCCGCCGTCGACCCTCGTCGTCGTCACCTGCGCCACCGCCGACCACCTCCTCTTCACCTGCAACCCAAACCCGGCCATTTTCCTCTCCCTCCTCACCGTTTCTCCCTTTCCAGCACCCGCAGCCGAGTCTGCCGCCGCAGCCTCCTCGCCGGCGCCCCATCGCCGTCGACCCCGTCGCTGTTGCAACCCTTGCTATCCCAGTAAGCTTCTCTTTACCTCTCCCCTTCCTTTTCCCCCTCTCTAGTTGATCTTTGTCCGTACGTAGTTTTGCTAACTTTTGTCGCTGTTTTGATATCTCGCCGGAATCCGGCCGTGCCGACGACTTGACCCGACATTCCAGCAAGGTACTCCGGTCCGCGTGGTCCCACTGTTCGTTGTTTGGATTCGATCCGTGACCCGTGCGTCCGTCGCGTGTTTTTCCGCCGACGTTACGTCCGTTTTTCCCGGTTCGCGAACCGTCGAGGCAAGTATCACTTGCTACATGCTATACTATACAATTAAATGTGTTTTGACTCTTTAAACTTGCAAACTTAACTAGGTATAGCTATTTTATCATTTGGACGCAATATGACTAATGTCATGATACTGTTAACCTAAAATCACATTTTGCCACTTTAACCTTAATAACGAAGTTACCCGTTAATCGCATTTTACCGTCTAGAGGACGATAGCCGTACACATGTAGCTCTATTACATTCTGATATTGATATAACAGTATTGCACCGTCATGTGATCCATTGCACCGCAAGGGGTGCTCGAAACCTGTTAATATGATAATACGACTACACTATGTTAATGCACTAATGTGATTAAATAAATTGCCTATTATTGTTTAATTCATTACTTATTTCCTGCTGTTATTCCTTATTCGATTATATACCTGTTGTGAACACACCCTCGATTGTGTTACATCTTGACCTGACCTTACTACACATGACATATATATATATATATATCGATGCACCGGACATGGTACCCTTTACTATCGACTTGACCTGATGTACCATGACCTGACCTGTTACCTGATCTCATGCCTAATGCCAACAAACCTGACATGGAGTCCTCATGGACCATTCCTGTTGTCTATCCAGACAAACCTGACCTGTTACCTGATCCTGTGTTGGCATTAGTCCTTGACTACTGAATACCTGACCTGACACATATAACCTGGGGGTATGGGGAAATCAAACGGGTAATCTAAAGTGTAACTTAAAAGGGTATTACTTGATCCGTGGTCCCGGAGGGTAACGGGACAGAGCCATTCGTGACTCTTACATTCCTGATCCGTGGTCCCGGGGGGCAACGGGACAGAACCATTATTGGTTCCCATCTTCCTGATCCGTGGTCCCGGGGGGTAACGGGACATATCCTTTGAGTTACATGGAGGATTACTCGAATTGATTTCAAAGACTTTAGAATAGGAAACCCGATAGAACAGTTTAGTTACCCACTGCACACTACCATGCACTGCTTGTTCCATACTATTGCTTTATTCATGTTTATTTCTGCATTGCTTATTACCATGTTCATATTATACTATTGGTTGACATGACGCGCTGACGTCTGGGTTTTGCATGGCCCAGATTCTTTACCGCTGTCGCTGATCGAGCAGGAGTACTTCAGCCAACAGGCTGATTTGTGAGTTCTGTAGCGATTAGTTTATTTCTTGCATTTTATTTCCAGATGTGAGCCCGCATTATGGGACGTACTTTTCTATTATTGTATTGGATCATTTGCTTCCGCACTTATTTATCATTGACTCTTGCTATTCTGGATTTGGACATGTGTTAGATAGTTTTTTTATCTTGTTCTTGATATCTCTACAGCCGTAATGTGACTGTGGATGGATACTTCCTACCCACAGGTAGCATGGTTGGCTATGTCACGTGCCCAATCTTGCGTACTCTGGAAAGCGGGGCGTGACATGGTTCTTTTGGTATCAGAGCCATAGGTTAGTTGGGTTGATTCTTTGTAGTTGGGTATTGTACCCGATACACGAATCAGAATACCCGTGCTTAGGAAACATGTCCTACCACTTTGACCGTTTTACCATTCTTGAATCACATTCTTCCTGATTATATCGACGTGTAAACTTACTTTGCATGTCGACTCGAAAACCTGATTTCTTGTTATCTCTAGGACTTAGGCGACTTGGGTGGAGTTAAGTAATTGTGGCTATGATACCGCGGCATAGTTACAATGCGGTACTCTATTTAAGTATCTTGGAGTTCTAGCCTTGATTTATATATTGAATCTATCATCATGCTAATGTTGGATGTTTTGATTTCAGGAATATGGCAGATAAGAATTTCAAGACGTATCAGAGGCGCGTAGATGAAGCCGCCATGTTGGGAGTGATACGTGGAATGTTGGAAAATCAGAAGAGGCATACTGAGTTGATCCAGCAGCAAGCATATTCATTTCAGGAGGGTTTGCAGGCCATTCGGCAGTCTGTAAACAACGCTGGAGCGAAACCAGTTGACCGGGTAGGGACCGTGGCAGATTTCAGACGTTTGGGTCCTACTACTTTCACTGGTCTGGAGGAGCCGCTGCCAGCCGAACAGTGGCTAGTTGACACGGAGAATTTGCTGATTGCGGCACAGATCCCAGAGGACAAAAGAGTTGATGTGGTGCGCATTCAGCTAGTGGATTACGCCCGAGAGTGGTGGCTTGTGGAGGAGACCCGCTTGCCCAAGCCAATCAGTTGGGCGGATTTTTCTAAGAGTTTCCTGGAGAAATTCTTCCCGCGGACTGCACGGGAGGAAATGGAAGAGAAATTTATTAGGCTGAGGCAAAATGGAGCACCCGTGGACGTACATGCAGCGGAATGGACGAGACTCAGCCGCTTCGCTGGACCCTTAGTCGCCAACGAAGCAGACAGGGCGCGAAGGTTCTTGCGCAGTTTGGATGTGGACATCCAGAGGCAGATTGTCTCCCTGGGTTTGACCACTTTCTCACAGGTTCTTACGGCAGCCCGGGAGCAGCAGAGTTTATCGGGAATGAAAGGGAACCTGCAGCAGACAGCAGTTGCGGCCAGGAAGCCCGCATTTGTACCTAACCGAGATCATGGGCGCAGAGGTATTCCAGTGGATCGACGTGGGGTAGCACTGATGAAGAAGCCTGTGGTCGTTGATCGAAGAAAAGGCATGATTTGTGACTACTGCCGTTTGCCCGGGCATGTGCAGAAGGATTGTCGAAGGAAGCTGGGACTTTGTCTGGTTTGTGGAGCGGCCGATCACGCAGTTGGTGCCTGTCCGTCGAAGCTTCGCACGAGAGATGATATACAGAAGCCTCCGCAGAGACCGTTCCAAGGGCAGAAACAGCTGACTCAGGGACCTAATCAGGCTCGAGCTTCACCTTGACAGCTGAGGAAGCTAAGGCATCAGGAGAAGACTTTACTCGTTCATGGTTTTCCCGCATTGGCATTATTTGATTCCGGAGCATCCCACTATTTTATGTCATCCAAATTTATAACTACGCACTCGATTACCTGCACGACCCTGTCTAGTTTTTGGGACATACACACTGGGAATGGGAAAATCATAGCTAGTAGGGAATGTAGAGATTGTACAGTTGTTGTGTGCGGACGGGAGCTCTTTGCAGATTTCTTGGTAATAGATACGGGCAGCTATGAAGTTGTCTTGGGAATGGATTTTCTTGGCACTTTCCACGCCCACATTGACTGTAGGGCAAGGAAGGTAATTTTCCAGATTCCCGGACACCCTGAGTTTACCTTCACTGGGGGAAGCAGTTCTGTCGGGCCAGTCGAGTTCAGGGCTAGGCCGACACACAGTGTTCTTGCAGCTATGGAAGTTGATAGTACTGAAAAGCCGGCAGTTGTTCGCGACTTTATGGACGTATTTGAAGATATATCGGGCTTACCGCCGAAGCGAGACGTGGAGTTCGCGATTGACCTTATTCCTGGTGCAGCGCCAGTATCTAAAGCTTATTATCCAATGGCACCAGTGGAATTGGAAGAAGTTAAGAAGCAAGTTGGTGAATTGCTTGAGAAGGGTTGGATTCGAAGCAGCAACTCGCCTTGGGGAGCTCCAGTTCTTTTAGTAAAGAAGAAGGATGGCACGAGAAGGATGTGCATTGATTATAGAGAATTAAACCGGGTGACTATCAAGAACAAGTACCCGATCCCTCGCATTGGAGAACTTTTTGAGCAGCTTAGTGGTGCGAGGGTATTCTAGAAATTGGATTTGCGATCCGGATATCATCAGGTCCGAGTGAAAGCAGAGGACATTTGCAAGACGGCGTTTCGAACTCGTTATGGGCACTCCGAATATCTAGTGATGCCCTTCGGAGTAACGAATGCGCCGGCAATATTCATGGATTTGATGAACAGAATCTTTTCACCATTCTTGGACCAGTTTATTGTGGTATTCATTGACGACATTCTGGTTTACTCGAAGAGTTCGGAAGAGCATGCTGAGCATTTGAAGATCGCACTGCAGACACTGAGACAGGAGAAATTGTATGCGAAGATGAGTAAGTGCGAATTTTGGCTGGAAGAAGTGAAGTTTCTGGGGCATGTTGTGTCGGGCGATGGAATCGCCGTCGACCCCGAAAAGATTGCAGCAGTTCGAGATTGGCCTATTCCAAGAAATGTGGCTGAGGTGAGAAGTTTCCTTGGTTTAGCCGGATACTACAGGAGATTTGTGGAGAACTTCGCTCGTTTGGCAGAACCGTTGACCAAGCTTACGCGCAAGGAAGTACCTTTTGTTTGGACGGATAAATTTGCATTGGCTTTCGAGACGTTGAAGCAGAAATTGATAACCGCCCCTATCCTGACCGTACCAGACAATTCCGGAGGACTGGTGATTCACAGCGACGCATCTGGAAAAGGATTGGGATGTGTTTTGATGCAGAATGGGAAGGTCGTAGCTTACGCATCAAGACAACTAAAGACCCATGAGAAGAATTACCCGACTCATGACTTGGAGCTTGCGGCTGTGATCTTCGCCTTGAAGATTTGGAAACACTACCTTTTGGGCGAGAGAGTCGAAGTTTTTACAGATCACAAGAGTTTGAAGTATGTGTTCACTCAGAAGGAGTTGAACATGAGGCAACGCAGATGGTTGGAGCTGATGGCCGACTACGACCTTGATCTTAAGTACCATCCGGGAAGAGTTAACGTCGTGCCGGATGCGCTTAGTCAGTTACCAGCGATTCAGGTATTGACTACACAGAGCGAGATCATTGCGGATTTTTGAAGATTTGACTTGGAGGTTGTGCTACCACATTCTACGGGACAGTTGATGCAGTTGCAAGTACAGTCGTTCTTAGTTGAGAAGATTAAAGCGGCACAATCGCAGGATCCTAGACTGCAAAAGTTTCGAGAGCAGGTTGAAGCCGGACTTCGAACAGATTTACTGGTCCACGAGGATGGTTCGTTGAGGTATGGTAGCCGTGTGTGTGCGCCAAAGGGGGATGTGCGTGAAGAGCTTATGAAGGAGGCACACAGTTCAGCTTACTTTGTACATCCAGGAGGTACAAAGATGTACCGAGATATTCGACAGCATTTCTGGTGGGAAGGTATGAAACGGGAGATCGCTCGCTTCGTGGCTAAGTGCTTAGTATGTCAGCAAGTCAAGGCTGAACACCAAAGGGTTGTTGGTTTGTTGCAACCACTTCCGATTCCTCAGTGGAAGTAGGAACATATAACCATGGATTTCGTGACGGCTTTACCGCGGAGTCCAAAGGGCAACAATGCAGTATGGGTGATTGTCGATCGGTTGACCAAGGCAGCTCACTTTATTCCTTTTCGGGTTGGTCAATCAACGGAGACTTTGGCAGAACGGTACATGCAGGAGATTGTAAGATTGCATGGCGTACCGGTGAGCATCGTGTCCGATCGGGACACTCGGTTCTTGTCACACTTCTGGAGGAGTTTACAAGAAAGTTTGGGGACTCGATTGAAGTTTAGCACAGCTTATCATCCTCAAACTGATGGAAAGTCGGAGAGAACGATTCAAACTCTTGAAGATATGTTGAGAGCATGCATGTTGGACTTTAAGGGTTCTTGGGAGGATCACCTACACTTGGTGGAGTTTTCCTACAACAATAGTTTCCAAGCGACTATTCAGATGGCTCCGTTTGAAGCTTTATATGGTCGTAAGTGCCGTTCACCTGTTTGTTGGGATGACGTTGGTGAACGAAGATTATTGGGACCAGATTTGGTAGTACAGACCGTTGAGAAGGTTAACGCCATCAGAAAGCATATGAAGGCAGCTCAAGACAGACAGAAAAGTTGGGCTGACATGTCAAGAAGACCTCTAGAGTTCACCGTGGGTGATTTGGTATTCTTGAAGATATCACCGACTAGAGGAGTGATTCGTTTTGGGAGTCGGGGAAAGCTTAGTCCTCGATTCATTGGACCCTTCGAGATATTGGAGCGTGTTGGAGAGGTAGCGTACCGTTTGGCGTTACCACAGTCCTTGGCAGGTATGCACGATGTGTTTCATGTATCTCAACTACGGAGGTATGTTCGAGATGAAACCCACGTCTTGGATCATTCGGAGTTAACTGTACGGGAGGACCTAACTTTTGAGGAGCGACCGGTTGAAATCAAGGATCGAAGGGAAAAGGTTCTTAAGAACAAGGTTATCCCCCTTGTGCTAGTTTCTTGGGGTAATCGACCGCATGGAGAATCCACTTGGGAGCGAGAAGACGAGATCCGGCAGAAGTTTCCTCACCTTTTCCTGTAGTTATCTATCTGGTATTCTTGAAATTTCGAGGACGAAATTCTTTTTGTAGTTGGGTATGATGTAACACCCGAGCCCAATAATACTATTTCTGTTACTGGTTGAGTGTTCGACATTGCTCATTTCATTTATCTTGCTTGTTTGGTTCTTATTGCAAAATTTTAACCGGCTGAGTCAGTTTTGCATATAACAAATTTTAACACCTAAAGTAAAATTAAAAATATCCATATTGGCCTACTCGTCACCCCTAACCACGTGGTAGCGTCCGCGCGTCGAGTTTTCATCCCGTTCGGTGAAACGGGCGAGTTTGGACGGCTACACGCGCGTGCAAGTGTCCGACTTGGGGGCATGCTTTTTAATCATAAAACATCTCATTTTAAAATTTGGAACCCGCTTAAAATCCTATTATTTAAATTTCAAATTTTTGGGCCCAAATCGGGCGCGATTTGGAAATGTTTCATTTAGCACCAAAATCCCAATTTAATTAAACATTCTAAAACTATAATATATTCATCTGTTACATATTTTAACCACTTAAATATTTAGGAAATCTTTAAAAAATTTGAATTCCCACGCCCTGGCCAATCACGAGGGGTTTAAACCCTCGTGGGCCCCGCCTCCATCCCTCTCTCTACCTTTCTATCTCTCCTCTCTCTTTCCCTGTCTCTATCTCTCTCTTCCTCACATCTCTCTCTCTCTCTAATCTGATCTCTCTCTCTCCAACCCTCTATCTCTCTATCCCCTATATATATTACGTTTCCTCGTCTCCTTCCTTACCGAGAACCCACGCGCAGAGGAACCATCACGAGAACCCCCATCGCAACCCTAGCCAGCCACCGTGCCGTCGCCGCCGCAGCCCAACGCCGACGCCACCATTGTCCTCGTCTCAACCTCACCTCCTTCCTCTTCTCCCACGTCCCCGTGCACCCAACGCCGTAGCCACCTGCACCCACCGTGCCCGCCGTCGCCGCCGCAACTCGTCGCCGCCGACGCCAGCATCTCCCCCTTCGCCCCTTTTCCCGACCTCGACACCTTCCTCCTCCTCCCGAGTGCCCGGCGCCGCAACAGAACCCAACAGCAACCCTAGCACCTTCTCCGGTTGGCCGGAACGCCGCCGTCGACCCTCGTCGTCGTCACCTGCGCCACCGCCGACCACCTCCTCTTCACCTGCAACCCAAACCCGGCCATTTTCCTCTCCCTCCTCACTGTTTCTCCCTCTCCAGCACCCGCAGCCGAGTCTGCCGCCGCAACCTCCTCGCCGGCGCCCCATCGCCGTCGACCCCGTCGCTGTTGCAACCCTTGCTATCCCAGTAAGCTTCTCTTTACCTCTCCCCTTCCTTTTTCCCCTCTCTAGTTGATCTTTGTCCGTACGTAGTTTTGCTAACTTTTGTCGCTGTTTTGACATCTCGCCGGAATCCGGCCGTGCCGACGACTTGACCCGACATTCCAGCAAGGTACTCCGGTCCGCGTGGTCCCACTGTTCGTTGTTTGGATTCGATCCGTGACCCGTGCGTCCGTCGCGTGTTTTTCCGCCGACGTTACGTCCGTTTTTCCCGGTTCGCGAACCGTCGAGGCAAGTATCACTTGCTACATGCTATACTATACAATTAAATGTGTTTTGACTCTTTAAACTTGCAAACTTAACTAGGTATAGCTATTTTATCATTTGGACGCAATATGACTAATGTCATGATACTGTTAACCTAAAATCACATTTTGCCACTTTAACCTTAATAACGAAGTTACCCGTTAATCGCATTTTACCGTCTAGAGGACGATAGCCGTACACATGTAGCTCTATTACATTCTGATATTGATATAACAGTATTGCACCGTCATGTGATCCATTGCACCGCAAGGGGTGCTCGAAACCTGTTAATATGATAATACGACTACACTATGTTAATGCACTAATGTGATTAAATAAATTGCCTATTATTGTTTAATTCATTACTTATTTCCTGCTGTTATTCCTTATTCGATTATATACCTGTTGTGAACACACCCTCGATTGTGTTACATCTTGACCTGACCTTGCTACACATGACATATATATATATATATCGATGCACCGGACATGGTACCCTTTACTATCGACTTGACCTGATGTACCATGACCTGACCTGTTACCTGATCTCATGCCTAATGCCAACAAACCTGACATGGAGTCCTCATGGACCATTCCTGTTGTCTATCCAGACAAACCTGACCTGTTACCTGATCCTGTGTTGGCATTAGTCCTTGACTACTGAATACCTGACCTGACACATATAACCTGGGGGTATGGGGAAATCAAACGGGTAATCTAAAGTGTAACTTAAAAGGGTATTACTTGATCCGTGGTCCCGGGGGGTAACGGGACAGAGCCATTCGTGACTCTTACATTCCTGATCCGTGGTCCCGGGGGGCAACGGGACAGAACCATTATTGGTTTCCATCTTCCTGATCCGTGGTCCCGGGGGGTAAGGGGACATATCCTTTGAGTTACATGGAGGATTACTCGAATTGATTTCAAAGACTTTAGAATAGGAAACCCGATAGAACAGTTTAGTTACCCACTGCACACTACCATGCACTGCTTGTTCCATACTATTGCTTTATTCATGTTTATTTCTGCATTGCTTATTACCATGTTCATATTATACTATTGGTTGACATGACGCGCTGACGTCTGGGTTTTGCATGGCCCAGATTCTTTACCGCTGTCGCTGATCGAGCAGGAGTACTTCAGCCAGCAGGCTGATTTGTGAGTTCTGTAGCGATTAGTTTATTTCTTGCATTTTATTTCCAGATGTGAGCCCGCATTATGGGACGTACTTTTCTATTATTGTATTGGATCATTTGCTTCCGCACTTATTTATCATTGACTCTTGCTATTCTGGATTTGGACATGTGTTAGATAGTTTTTTTATCTTGTTCTTGATATCTCTACAGCCGTAATGTGACTGTGGATGGATACTTCCTACCCACAGGTAGCATGGTTGGCTATGTCACGTGCCCAATCTTGCGTACTCTGGGAAGCGGGGCGTGACAGATATGGTGTACGATAACATGTCATGCTAGATATCAAAATATATTATTTGGTTATAATTTGTATTATTAAAAAATACGCGGATACAAAATATATTATGTATGTGTGTATAGAATCTAGATGTGCATGGATTCTCTGTACTAGCAAATATCTGACGTAATGTTGAACCATAATGGGTTTCAAACATACGGGTCGGGTCAGATACTAAGCACGGTTACTAAATGCATTATCCGCAACCCAAAACAATAATAATCAGAAATCTATCACAATAATTGAAATACCCCAAATAAATATATAGTATAACAGTGCTAGGGTGTTACATTATACCCAACTATAAAAGAATTTCGTCCTCGAAATTCCTGGAATAAGAAAAGACAAGAAAACACGGATCTAAGAAAAGAGGTGTGGAAATTTCTGTCGGATTTCGTCTTTACGTTTCCAAGTAGATTCTCCGTGCGAACGATTCCCCCATAAAACAAGTACTAGAGAGATAACTTTGTTATTGAGAACTTTGTCTCGTCGATCCACTATCGTCATTGGTCATGCTTAATATGTTAAGTCTTCCCTTACTGTTAGCTCCGAGTGCTCTAGAACGTGCGTCTCATCTCGAACATACTTGCAGAGTTGAGATACATGAAACATGTCATGAACACCGCCAAGGATGGTGGTAAAGCCAATCGATATGCTACCTCTCCAACACGCTCGATAATACCGAAAGACCCCACGGATCGAGGACTAACTTACCCTGACCACCAAATCGAATCACTCCTCTGGTCGGTGATATCTTCAAGAATATACGATCACCAACTGCGAACTCCAGAGGTCTTCGTCCTGTATCAACCCAACTTTTCTATCGATCTTGTGCCATCTTCATATGATTTCGAATCACGTTGACTTTCTCCACCATTTGCACAATAAGATCCGGTCCCAATAATCTTCTTTCTTCAACACCGTCCTAACAGACAGACGAGCGACACTTACGACCGTATAATACTTCGAATGGAGCCATCTGTATAGTCGTTTGAAAACTGTTATTATAAGAAAACCCCACTTAGTGCAAGTGATCCTCCCATGAACCCTTGAAGTCTAACATGCCCGCTCTCAACATATCTTTAAGAGTTTGGATCGTTCTTTCGGACTGGCTATCTGTCTGAGGATGATAGGAGGTGCTAAATTTAAAGCGAGTCCCCAAACTTTTCTGTAGACTCCTCAAAAAATGCGATAAAAATTGGGTATCACGATCGGAAACGATGCTCACAGATACTCCATGCAATTTCACAATCTCCCGCATGTACCGTTCTGCCAAAGCCTTCATCGACTGACCAACTCGAAACGGTATAAAATGAGCTACCTTGGTCAATCGATCAACAATCACCCAAACTGCATTATTGCCCTTTGGACTCCGTGGTAGGACTGTCACGAAATCTATGGTTATATGTTCCCACTTCCATTGAGGAATCGTAAGTGGTTGCAATAAACCAGCTATCCTTTAATGTTCAGCTTTGACTTGCTAACACACCAAGCACTTCGATACATAGCGAGCAATCTCCCTTTTCATGCCTTCCCACCAGAAATGTTGTCGTAGATCTTTGTACATCTTTGTGCCTCCCAGATGTAAGGAATATGCGGAACTATGAGCCTCCTTCATGACTTCTTCACGAACCTCACCTTTATGCACACATAGACGGCCACCATATCGTAACGAACCGTCTTCATGAATTAACAAGTCCGTTCGAAGTCCCGCTTCTACTAGTTCTCAAAACTTCTACAACCTTGGATCGTGCGACTGTACTGCTTTAATGCTGTCGATCAAGGACGACTGTACGTGCAACTGCATCAACTGTCCCGAAGAATTCAGTAGTACAATCTCCAACTCGAACCTCTTAAGGTCAGTTATAATCTCCTTTTGTGCAGTCAACATCTGTATTGCTGTCAACCGACTTAGCGCATCCAGCATTACATTAACTTTCTCTGAATGGTATTTGAGATCAAGATCATAGTCAGCCATCAGCTCTAACCATCTAGGCTGCTTCATGTTGAGCTCTTTCTGTGTGAACACATAGTTTAGGCTCTTGTGATCGGTAAATACTTCTACCCTTTCGCCCAATAAGTAGTGTCTCCAAATATTCAAAGCGAAAATCACTGCTACTAGCTTCAAATCATGAGTTGGATAATTCTTCTCATGAGTCTTCAATTGTCTCTACGCATAGGCTATAACCTTCCCATGCTGCATTAGAACACATCCTAAGCCTTTCCCAGATGCGTAGCTGTGAATAACCAGCCCTCCGGAACCGTCTGGCACTGTCAAGATAGGAGCGGTGGTCAATCTTTGCTTCAACGCTTCAAAAGCTGACGCACATTTCTCCGTCCATACGAACGGTACCTCCTTTCGTGTTATCTTGGTTAATGGTTCAGCTATTCAAGCGAAGTTCTCCATAAACCTTCTATAATATCCGGAAATCCTAAGAAAACTTCTGATCTCCTCTACATTTTTTGGAATTGGCCAATCATGAACAGCTGCAATCTTTTTAGGGTCAACGGCAATTCCATCTCCGGATACAGCATGACCCAAGAACTTTACCTCTTTTAGCCAAAACTCGCACTTGCTCATCTTAGCATATAACCTTTCTTGCCTCAACGTTTGCAGCGTGATCCTCAAGTGTTCAACATGCTCATCTTTGCTCCTCGAATAGACTAGAATATCATCAATAAACACCACTACGAACTAGTCTAGGTACGGTGAAAAGATTCGGTTCATCAAGTCCATGAATATTGCCAGTGCGTTCGTAACTCCAAATGACAATACTAAGTACTCGTAATGCCCATATCTAGTTCGGAACACCGTCTTGCAAATGTCCTCTGATTTCACCCGAACTTGATGATATTCGGATTGCAAATCCAACTTCGAAAATATCCTCGCACCATTGAGTTGATCGAATAATTCGCCGATGCGAGGGATTGGGTACTTGTTCTTAATAGTCACCCGGTTTAATTCTCGATAATCGATACGCATCCTCTGCGTGCTATCCTTCTTCTTGACTAGAAGAACTGGAGCTCCCCATGGTGAATTGTTGCTGCGAATCCAACCCTTCTCTAGCAATTCGGCAACTTGTTTCTTTACCTCTTCTAGTTCCACTGGCACCATCGGATAATACGCCTTTGAAATCGGCGCTGCTCCAGGGATAAGATCAATTACGAACTCTACATCTCGTTTTGGTGGTAAACCCGAGATGTCTTCGAACACATCCATAAACTCCCGAACTACTGCTGGCGCTTCCTCCTTGTCTACTTTCATCGACGAAAGAACGACACTTGTCGGCCTAGCCCTAAATTCGACTGGCCTGACAGACCTGCTACCTCCTGAAAATATAAATTCCGGATGTCCGAAAATCTGAAAAATCACTTTCTTTGCCCTACAATCGATGTGAGCGTGGAAAGTGCCAAGAAAATCTATTCCCAAGACAACATCATAGCTGCCGGTATCAATCACTAAGAAATCTGCGAATAAATCTCGTCCGCATATAACAATTGGCAATCCTTGCACTCACTACTAGACATAATTTTCCCATTCCTAGTGTGTATATCCTAGCTACTAGACAGGGCCGCGTGTGGAATAGAGTGTGCACTAATAAACTTGGAAGACATGAAGTAATGGGATGTACCTGAATCGAATAATGCCAATGCGGGAAAATTATAAACGAGCAGGATATCTGAAACAACTTCGTCTGAAGCTTTGGCCTTCTCGGCCGTTAAAGTGAAGGCCCGTGGTTGATTAGGCCCCTGAGTAATCTACTTCTGCTATGCTCTCGGAGTATCACCCTTCAACTGAACTCTCGATGGACAAGTATGCATTCGATGATTAGCAGCTCCGCAAATTAAACACTGTCCAAGCCTCATCCGGCACTCCCTCCGGAAATGACCCGGTCGTTGGCAGCAGTCACAAAACGTACTTTTTTCTGATCGGATACAACGGGCTTCTTCATGGGTACAATGCCTTGCTTGTTCACCGGAATGCTTCTGCGTACAGGAGCTCTGTTTGGCGTAAATGCCGGCTTCCACACCATGCTGGCTTCCTGTTGAGTAACCTTCGCTCTCACCAATAAACTCTGCTGCTCCCTGGCTGCCTTAAGAACTTGGGAGAAGGTGGTCAATCCCAGAGATATGATGTGTCTCTGAATCTCCACATCCAAGCTACGCATAAACCTTCGTGCCCTATCTGCCTCGTTGGCAACCAAAGGCCCCGCAAATCGACCGAGCCGAGTCCACTCAGCCGCATGCGCATCAACAGATCTGCCATTCTGCTTCAGGCCAATAAACTTCTCTTTCATTTACTCTCGAGCAGATTGCGGAAAGAACTTCTCCAAGAAACTTCACGAAAATATTTCCCAACTGATCGTCTTGGTCAGACGGGTCTCCTCTATAAGCCACCACTCGCGAGCGTAATCTACCAATTGGATGCGTACTACATCCACTCTTTTCTCATCTGGAATCTACGCGGCAATGAGCAGGTTCTCTGTATCAACTAGCCATTGCTCCGCTGACAATGGATCCTCCAATCCTGTAAATGTGAACGAACCGAGCTTTCTAAAGTCCTCCACGGTGCCCTCATGCTGTGCTGGACTGGGTGCTACTGCAACTACGGACTGCTGAACTGTCCGCAGACCCTCCTGGAAAGCCTTGGCATGCAGCTGATTCAGTTCAGTTTGTCGCTTCTGGTTTTCAAGCATATCACGTATAACTCCAAGCAATGCGGCGTCATCAACACGCCTCTGGTATGATCGCAAGTCTCTATCCACCATGATTCTGAAGACAAGACACTGAAGAGGATTAGCAATGGTAAATGGGATTCAATAAACAAGATAGCTATAGATTCAACACTGGAAAGATAGAAATGTGGCAGGACATGTTCCTAATTCCGGGTTTCCTGATTAGTGTATTGGGTTTAATACCTAACTACAAAAGAACAAAACCCGGCTAATCCTAAATCCTAGGGCTCAGATACTAAACAAACCCTGTCACGCCCCGCTTCCCAAGATACGTAAACTACAGCACGTGACAGAGTCAACCATGCTACCTGTGGCTAGGAATCATCCCTCCACAGTCATATTACGTCTGTCTATCGGATATCAAGAACAGAAAAGAATATAATCTAGCTGGTACATGTCTATTTTCCACAGTAAATAAAATCAAGAAAATGCATAGAGCGGAAATGAATTAAGATCCAATAAATAATATCCGAAGCATGTCCTAATATGGGCTCACATCAAAAGAAATAAAACTGCCGAAATAAAATAAACCAAACATCTCTAACAATACACGTTCAACTCCTCATCGCTCGGCTTGATTGCTAAAATACTCTCGATCTGCCTGGGTTTAAGGTAAAGGAGCCGGGCCATGCAAAACCGAGACGTCAGTGAGTTATAATATCAAAATAACAGTAATGACCAGGATATAATGCTATGATTAAACATGAATATAAATAACAAACACCGATATAAACAGTGAGCTATGTGTATGTATGGGTGTGTGATGTGTAATCTAAATCTGTGCTTCTAGGTTATCTATTCTAAAAGTATTTGAAATCAATTAATGCAATCCTCATCATAACCCAACAGTATATATCCCGTTCATTCCCCACGAAACCACGCTAACAGTATTTATTCTGTAACGCCCGGAAACACGGAAAACAAGTATTTATTCCGTAACGCCCGGAAAAACGACAAAAAAGATTTATTCCGTAACGCCCGGAAAAACGGCAAACAATGATTTATTCTGTAACGCCCGGAAAAACGGTAAACAATAATAATATCCTCTTGAGTTACGTTTCGGTTACATTCTTGATTCCCCCCTTTCCCCCAGGTTTGTGTTCAAGTCGGGTATTAACGATATGAATCTAATGCCAACACAAGATCAATCAGGTACAGTTCTCGTCTATGCAGACAACAAGTTATGTCCGTCAGGACAACAAGTCAGGATTGTTGGCATTAGCAATAAGATCCAAGTAACAAGTCAGGTAGTGTGCCGTGAACATGTCATGTGATGTATATTAACCAAATAGATACCCAATGTGAAACTGTAATCAATATCGGAACACGGTAAACACAATTGATACCAGGATGCATATATGTGTCTATCTGTAATAACCATTATACGTCCATTACCATGTATGATGCAAACTAGATAACATGTTGTACTGATATAGTAGTATAATGATATCATGATGTTCCGGCATGCAACTAGATAAACGATTGTCAGTACGGATACGAACATATACCGTAAAACTGTAAATCGGTAATATTTGCTGAATAATAAAACACATGCACTATTCTTATTCATATAGATATCGATATAATAACATAGCATGTTGCAAGCTAAAACTTGCCTGATCGGATCTCATGTCGAGATACAGATGCTACATGCGACGTCGAAATAATGTCGCGATGCAAACTTACACGCGCAGGACTGGACCTGGCTGAGCAGTGACGTGACATGGTGGCTAGGCTGGACGACGACGGTGACTGTGTCGTCTGGATTGTCGGAGACGCGTGCAAATCCGACGAGCCGATCGGAGAATCAAGAAACAATCGAGAAAAGAAAGAAAGAACTTGAAGAATAGTGGGTGCTGTTGTGTTGGGTTCTGGGGTGGTGAGAACAGAGGCAAGACGACGGCGACGATGGCCGATGGCGACGTGGCTGCGTCGGCATGGTGGCAGTTGGTTCTTAGGGTGGTGATCAGGGTCGAGGATGTCGTGGAGTTGGTGGTGGTGCTGGTCTAGGGTTTCGGAAGAGGAGAGAGAGATGAAGAAGGGAAGGCGGGGTGAGGGTGCTGGAGACGACGAAGTTTGGCGGGGGTTGGGGGTTTCTTGAGTTGCTGTTGCGGGTTGTCTTCGGGTGCAAGGTTTGATCGGGTGGTGAGGGAGGTGGTGAGGGTGAGGTCGACGACGAGGTTTTGGCAACGACGAGGGCGAGGACGTGGGCTAGGGTTTGGGTTTCACGGGAGAAAGAATAGAGGAAGAAAAGAGAGGAGAGAGAGAAATGTGAGGTTATTAATTAGGTTATATATATATATATATATATATATATATATATGGGAGAGACGACAGGGGGAGAGAGAAAGAGAGATGCTGAGAGAAAGAGAATAATTTATTAGTTATATACACACACACACACTTACTGTATATATAACGGTTAGTTTTAAGATATTATAATATATATGTTTTGGGTTTATACAGCTAATATCAAATTACTCTGAAAATTATCTGGGTCTTTTCTAAAAATATAGTTTTAAAATATGGAGAATATACGTAAAAGTTAAAACCATAATGCGATATCCGATCAATAAAAATGCATACTCCTAAGTACGGATCTTAGTAAATATACATAGCAATCCAAATGAGTCTATTTTAGCAATCTGGACATGAACATGATGTATGGATGCAACCATATGATATGAGGTACGATAACATGCCATGCGAGATATCAAAATATATTATTTTTTTATAATTTGTATTATTAAAAATTATGCAGATACAAAATATATTATGTATGTGTGTATAGAATCTAGATGTGCATGGATCCTCTATACTAGCAAATATCTGACGTAATCTTGAACCATGATGGGTTTCAAACATGTGGGTCGGGTCGGATACTAATCACAGTTACCAAATACATTATCTGCAACCCAAAACAATAATAATCGGAAATTTATCACAATACTTGAAATACCCCAAATAAATATATAGTATAACAGTGCTAAGGTGTTACAAAATAAACTACAGTTATCCCAACTCCATATTAGGAATTTTCCAAGTTCACAAAACACGTATATTTTAACTCTAAACTAGTTTGTGAGGTTAGGAAACTTAAAAACTTGATAAGAAGTGAGATCATTACCTCAAGAAGCAACTCAAGAAAATTCCTAAATGGAATAAGGTGCTCAAAATCCAAACTTGATCCCACCAAGATGCTTAGGATGAGATTATGAAAATTATTTGTGAAGGTTGTGTGATATTTTGATGAGGTTTTGGGGGTGTTTTGTGGTGATAGAAGATGGTGGAGGAGGTGAAGAAGAAGGAGATGAAGAAAATGGTGAAATGAGATGAAGGATGCAAATAAGGGAATGGCTAAAACAACCATATCTCTCTTTCTCCCATTCTCTCTCCTACCCATATCTCCATGTCTTCTTGTCTCCCCTCTCTCATCTCCTTTTCTTTTCTTTTCTCTTTTGCTTTATCTTTTCTATAAAAGAAAACACAAACCAAAACATAAAACCATAATAACATGTACACAATAAGTCATGCACACTAAACATGGGTTAACAAACTAAAACATAGTTTAGTGTAGTAATTAGTAGAATACTAATCAAGTTTAACATTAAACTTGTATGTAAATAATTATGTATTAATTTATAAAATCCCAAATCAATTAAATACTTTCTTAAAATAATTTATTTTTAGTTTCCGATTATTTTTCCAAAAATATAGGTATGGTTGTACCATTCTACAAAAACTCAAATCTATATACGTATAATATCCGTGAAATTTATTGTTTTATTATTTAAATTCCAAACAATATTTTCTATTTTTTGAAATGTTATACTCATTATAAAAAAAGGAAAATAAAAACAAATAGAAAAGATAGAAAGAAATAGGTTAGAAGATGGCAACTAACTACTTGGGATCTTACTTAACCAAGAATCGCACTCGAATATTATGGTTGCAATGATAAATAAAAATAAAAAAAGAAGAAATAAAAAAAACCCGATAAATAAAAAATTATACTACTAAGAAAAATAAAAGTAAGTAAGTTGAATTAGTTAACAATTGTGCAAGACATGAACATATGAACCCTCAAATTCATTAATCTTCTACTCAAAGAGCTCTTATACAATTTTTAATGGAGGAATGATGAAGTAGAAGAAGAAGTTATCCGAAATTCTAACTAAAACTAGGTAAAAAAATATACATCCATGGTTTGGCTTTGATCTGGAGTATTTATAGACAGAGGAGCGAAACTCTAAGGCCATATTCTGAGCTCATATAACATTACAAAACTACCCCTGAAAACTGGTTGCGAGATACGATAGTCAAATTGCGGATCCGCCGCTAATAGGGGCCAAACTTCGCGGATCCGCGGTCGTCTGGTTGAGTTGGCCCGTTGTTTTCTCTGTGCTTCTTCATGTTGCTTTGTTCTTCTGTTTAGTACACTTTTATTTGCAAGATCATTCCAAATAACTCCCAGATTTTCAACAATCCCAAAGATGAAAATGAGTGGACTTTGGCCTTGATTTTTCTCGAGCTCCGCGTTGCCTTCTTGATTCTTATGCCGCCTCTCTCATGTTCCGTGCTTGTACGAGACACGAATGACCCTCGCTCGATCTTGTCTCCTGAACTGGTGGGCGGCACCTGACGGATGGTGAGCGGAACCCATATTTTTATCCGTTTGTAGCAGTTGTCCTGAATTTGTCATGACTGTTCATGATTTGCATTATTTTGGACTGAGAACCTGTAACCTGCAATTATATAGAAAACATGGATAAAAAAACACCTACCTATATGCAATGCAATCAGGAATGGATGGTATAAAAGTGCAAAATTCTGATATGAACAAACACCTACATTCCAATCATCGATTTCAAGTCTTGATGATTCAATACAGCAAGTACACTTCCCTCTAGGGGTCTTACAGAGCCGAGCTTGAACGAGTCGACCCTTTTCTAAGCTCAGCTCAGTTTATTTTAGGCTGGCTCAAGCCCGGCTTGTGTTCGTCTCGAGTTGAGCAGGTCTGACTCATGTTCAGCTCGTGATCTTACCGAGCCTTAAACGAGCCTAACTCGAACTCGGTTGCATCTTTATTAGGCAATCTCTAAAAGGAAAGCGACAAAGAGGCTTTTGGTTGGAGGCAAAGGATAGCTCAATGGCCATTACAGGGGCTTGAGAAGAAAACATGAACGTATTTTATGAGAAGGTTGATGACTAAACGTCTTGGGTTGAAAGAGAAGCTAGGCTAGGGATAGTAATCACGAAGTCTAAGACACAGAGCTTTGAGATATAGAAAGATTAAAAAAAATTGACATCTAGAGCATGGAATAGGTCTAAGCACTGGCCATGGTTTTATATTCATCTCTGTTGCACTTGATATACTGTCCCTTAATTGAATTAAGTGTCCTTAGAGTTGTATAGAATTTTCTCTATATTACATATTACTGTTTTTTCAAACTATGTAACCGAGCCAAACTCGAGTCAATACTGAACGAACCTGGCTGAGCTCAAGTTTGGCTCATTTAATAAACCAGACAGGCTTTCTGGCTCACGTTCAGCTCATTAATAAATAAACCGAGCTTGAACAAGAAGATACCGAGTCGAACCATAATTGAAGCCGAGTTGGCTTGTTCAATTACCACCTCTACTTCCCTCATAACTTCAAATAAAGAAGAAATCCATTCATGTTCTCTCCCAAACATGAGCAGCATAGAGAATAAGTGCATCAAAATTGTTGTGACAAGACGATCACGAAGTAATAACATAGAAGATATAGAGAAGTAATCAAACCACAGGTAAATAAGAAATATGAGTACTAACCAATAGGCGAAGCTTTATTAATA
Organism: Agapanthus africanus; assembly: GCA_030015575.1. Taxonomy (NCBI): domain Eukaryota; kingdom Viridiplantae; phylum Streptophyta; class Magnoliopsida; order Asparagales; family Amaryllidaceae; genus Agapanthus; species Agapanthus africanus. The sequence continues at coordinate 436,017,791 of JASDDO010000018.1, forward strand.
TCCAAAATCGGAGGAGTACAAAACCAGTGGACGAATACAAACCCCCTCAAAAGCCTAGCTCTCTTAAAATAACAAAAGGGTTCTCTCAAATATCACAAAAGCTATTCGATCTAGGGTTGCTACATACTTCAATATATATAGTATACAAAAGATTTTACCAAATAACAAATTTCCTAACTAAAACAAAATATCAGGCCTAGACAAGGCAGACGTTTGAATAAGAAATGAGCAGACATCTGCCAAAGAGTCTCCAAATTAACAGAGCGTTCCCAAACGTCTGAAGCAGTTTTAGACGTATGGTTTTAAGGCTTCGAAAGTACAGAACGCTCGCAGACGTCTGAACTCTTCGAGTCAGACGTCTGCCCAAAGTATACTGTGTATACAGAGCATCGACAAATGTCTGAAGCTGTAGGTCCTGACGTTTGTCCTCCTTGCTTCCAGATAATTTCGAATCTCCATCAACTCTGAGATAACGCCGAGTATATTAGGAAATCAAATAGGGATCGAATGAGAGGCGTACACAACAAATCTCTACCTTATCTCGCATTTCCAACAACACTCCTCAAAATTAATAGTAGCTATACCTTCACCACATAACCCCTAAAGGGCTCAATGAGTATGATGCACTCCAATTAAGTTCAAGCAATGCTCAAACTTAACAACCAAAAGAGACATCGTCAATATGTTGGCCAGATTATCTGCTGTACCAACCTTCTTCGCAATAATCTCTTCTTTTTCAATGACTTCCTAAACAAATCAGTACCGTACATCTATGTGCTTCATCTTGTCATAATGTATCTAATCTTTCGTCAAGTGAATCACGGTTTGGTTATCACAGTAGACTATTATGGTAGATTTTGAATACTAAGTTCCGAAAATAGTCCCTATAAGGGTAATGATCTTTAGATCCACCACGATCTTTTCCCTCATATCTGGTTGAAATTACGTTCGATCCCTTTCCGTCGAAGTCTTCTGGTTTCTTCTCTCTGCTACAAAAACCACCCTGGAGCTCGTAGGGGCAAGCCGAGCTGGGTATACATCTCTTTTAGAAAACAACGGAAGGGGGGGGGGACGATGCCGGGTCGGGGGTCGTCGTAGTACCTTCTTCCATTCATGAATGGAAGAAGAAGTTTTTGTTTGTTGGGCCGCCCGAGGGTGAGGATTGGCATGTGCCCACCCAGTGGCATAGGGCCAGCTGTCCGCGGGTGAGTCGGTCGTATGATCCCGATGCGGTGGCGGTGTCGAAGTGGAAGCCCTTCCCCTGGGCCGATGTGTCGTTGTCTGAGCGGGCCCTCAGTTGGGCCAGGCTCAGCCCCGCCCAGTTCACGGGTAAGTTAGGAGCTTTCAGGCGCCCTGTTTAGACTTGTGCATTATTTCATTTTTTTCCTGGCGTTGCTGACTCTGTATTTTTGTATTATGCAGAACCCATGGACCTAGGCAAATTTCGGGCAGCCATGGTCGAAACGAAGAAGGGGAAGAAGGCCGGAGGCGCCGACCCTTCTTGCCCCCCGTCGGCTCCGGCTCCACCGGCGGCCGCTCCATCCAAGCGCCCAAGCGCGCCCCGGGCCCTAGAGTTTAGCCATGCGCTGGTCCGAAAACATGCTCGGGAGCAAGGGCCCTGGGCTCCGGAGGTGGGAGGTGAGACTGGTTCTCCCGCGTCGCTCCTCAAGAGGTTTTATAGGACGGCGCCCCGCTCCCCGGCTTCCCTGATCCTCGTGGACAATGGGGAGCTTCGCTTCGAGGTGCCCTCGAGGCTTTCCGTCGCCGACAGCCTGCTCTTGGAGATGAAAAGGTCGGCCGGGGGCAGAATCCCTCGGGGAACCTTCCGGGCCCAAATGGCAGCCATAGCTCAAGAGGCCGTGCAGGTTAGTGTTCGCACCCCACTTGGTTCTTCATTCAGTATTTTCATTTATGTGATTGGGTGCTCCCCTTTCCTTTTTAACCCTCTCTATTTTTTTCAGGTCCTCCAGCATGTCGTCCTCGTCGTCAACATGGAGGACGGGGAGATAGCCCCGGCGATGCAGGCCGCGGGAGAGTTCTCCTCGTGGGAGGAGAGCTCAAGGCTGGAGCTGGAGGCAGCGATGGAGAGGGTTGCTGCCCTCGAAGACCGGGTAGCGGCCGGGGACCGGGAGATCGCCAGGTGCCGAGAGGCCGCCCGAGCCGCCAAGGCCCAGTTGGAAGATTCCAAGGTGCTCGTCGCCACCCTGAAGAAGACATCGAACACCCTCCAGAGGGAGAATGAGGCGGCGAAGGAGGGGATGAGGTGTGCCGATCTCCGAGCATCGAAGGCGGTGGAGAACTACAAGAAGTCGGACCAGTTCTACACCGACCTCGCTGGGGCCGCTGCCGTCGTTTTGCACGACGCCCTCGACGCCGTCCAGGTCCAGATGCCGGAGTTTCCTGATGGCAAGCTCCGGGGTGAGTACCCTCTCGAGGATGACGCGCAGGGGAATGCCCCTGGAAACGCTGCACGGGAAGAGGCCCCCGGTGGGAGCGTTGGGGAGAAGTCGGTCCCCCTGGCTCCCGACGCCGAGGCTCCTGCGATGGATGCCGACCTTCAAGACGCAACCCCGGTTGTCGCAGTGGGGGCGCAGCTCATCGACGTTCTCCCTGGCCCCGAGGCCTGAACTTCCCTGTCTCATTATTTTCTTTGTGGTAAAATTTTGTAAGCTCCCGGGCGTTTTTTAAGGCTGGGGAGCACAAAATACCTCTGTAAAGACTTCTGATTTTTATGAAATAAAAAATCCTTTTTGCAGTGTTCTTTTTTTTTGTGGTAAACATTTTCATTTGCGCGACACTGCTTTCATGTTTAGGTCGGTTTTTCGTCTAGCGATTGTACGTCGAGTTGAGAGTTGAAGTCGACCATTTGCCAAGTGTGTAAAGACCGGTGAAAGGTCGGTATCTCCATGGCCCCGAAGTCGAGGTGGAGATCGCTTAGACGTGGATGGACCGAGCAGGGTAGCTGCTCGGTGGCCTCTTGATGAGGGCTTTTGATCCCTAGCATCGGTGGGTAAGAAATTACCATCTAAGTATGGACCGAGCATGGTAGCTGCTCGGTGGCCTCTTGGTGAGAGCTTTAATCCTTGGTGTCGTTGGGTAGTGAATTACCAGCCAAGGATGGACAGAGCAGGGTAGCTGCTCGGTGGCCTCTTGGTGAGGTCTTTGATCCTTGGCGTCGGTAGGTAGTGAACTACCAGCCAAGGATGGACCGAGCAGGGTTGCTGCCCGGTTGCCTCTTGATGAGGGCTTTGATCCTTAGTGCGGGAGGGCATTGGGAGGCCTGCTAAGGATGGACCGAGAAGGGTAGCTTCTCGGTGGCCTCTTGGTGAGGGCTTTGATCCTTGGCGTCGGTGGGTAGTGATCTACCAGCCATGGATGGACCGAGCAGGGTAGCTGCTCAGTAGCCTCTTGGTGAGGGCTTTGATCCTTGGCGTCGGGAGGTAGTGAACTACCAGCCAAGGATGGACCAAGAAGGGCTGCTGCCCGGTTGCTTCTTGATGAAGGCTTTGATCCTTGGTGTCGGTGGGTAGTGAACTACCAGCCAAGGATGGACCGAGCAGGGTTGCTGCCCGGTTGCCTCTTGATGAGGGCTTTGATCCTTAGCGTGAGAGGGAATTAGGAGGTGTGCTAAGGATGGACCGAGCAGGGTAGCTGCTCAGTGGCCTCTTGGTGAGGTCTTTGATCCTTGGCATCGGTGGGTAGTGATCTACCATCCATGGATGGACCGAGCAGGGTTGCATCCTGGTGACCTCTTGGTGAGGGCTTTGATCCTTGGCGTCGGTGGGTAAGAAATTACCAGCCAAGGATGGAGCGAGCAGGGTTGCTGCCCGGTTGCCTCTTGGTGAGGGCTTAGATCCTTAGCGCGGGAGGGCATTGGGAGGCCTGCTAAGGATGGACCGAGCAGGGTAGCTACTCGGTGGCCTCTTGGTGAGGGCTTTGATCCTTGGCGTCGGTGGGTAGTGATCTACCGGCCATGGATGGACCGAGCAGGGTTGCTGCCCGATGGCCTTTTGGTGAGGGCTTTGATCCTTGGCGTCGGTGGGTAAGAAATTACCAGCCAAGGATAGACCGAGCAGGGTTGCTTCCCGGTTGCCTCTTGGTGAGGGCTTAGATCCTTAGCGCGGGAGGGCATTGGGAGGCCTGCTAAGGATGGACCGAGCAGGGTAGCTGCTTGGTTGATTCGTAAGGTACTCTCCGACCTTCCCCGGTGTGTGAACATCGGAAAGAGTGACCGTCGCGGGCGACACGTGTTATGAACGCGTGAGGGGAGGCGAAGCGTAAGGGCCGCGTCGTTTTGATTTCGCCGAGAATGGAGGGATGTCCGCCGCGTGGCGGTACAGTAGTGGAAGAAACGAGCGAATGTTGGACTCTTGGGGCGCTGTGGGGCTATAAAACGAGGGCGTGTTGATCACTCCTTTCTTCATCCCTAAAACGTAAGAATGGACACTTTCCCTTTCTCCATCCCCGAGATCATAAACTTCGAGGACGTATACCTGTACGACCAGCTTTGCTCCGATGAGACGGTGCAGGCGGTGATCCGGCGGCTGGAGGATCATATCGGCCGCCTGCTCCCCCGGCGATCACCTCTTCTCCAGCTGCTGATGTACTCCATCTAGAGGGCATCGCCGGGGCTACACAACCCCTTGTCTGAACAGCTGAAGGATGAGGCGGTTGGGAAGCTGAGGTCTCTATGTCGCCTCGTCCTGATCTCGATGAGTCGGCGGGATCGCTCGGTAGCACTCGTCCTCGAGTGTTACCAATTGAGGCATCTCGCCGATGGGTGCCGGCCCGTGGAGCTTTATGGCCCGTCCATGGCCACGAGGGTTCACGGACAGCATCAGAGGCAAAGGTCCAAGGCGCCGAGGGCTCGGCTGGTAGAGATTTCCTCAGAATACCACGAGGAATATTTCTTTTACCCCTTTCTCCCGCTACTGTAATTTTTTTTTCAATGTACGGCTGAGGAGCCTATAATACCTTTTCGAATAAAATTCTTCTTTTTGCAATGCTCTATCATGTCCTTTCTGTTGTTTAAATAAAAAGAACTTAGAAGAATTTATATTGCTTTGTTGAAGAACCCAAGTAGTGGCCTGCCAAGGATAGACCGAGCAGGGTAGCTGCTCGGGGGATCCGTAGGTTCAGTCTGACCTTCCTTGGTTCGTGAACATTGGGAGGGGTGACCGTCGCAGGTGGCACGTGCCAGGAATGCTTGGGGGAGACGTAACGTTTCGCGGAGCCGCGTCACTTTTTCCACGTGGCGGCGTGGTATTAGGAGTAATCTCGGTGGATCCCAGGATTCACGCGCGAATCTGGGCCCTTAAGGATTCTGTTTGAGGTTATAAATAGAGAAGGAGACGGCAACTCCTTCGGCATCGTTTTCTTTTGAGATGACTGGATGCATGTATTTGATCGAAGAGATCATCACCTTCGACGACGTCTCCGTGTATGACCAATCCCTGGTTGAGGATGGGTACCGGGGAGTGGTTCAGCGCCTCGAGGGTCACGTCGGCCGACTTCTCCCTCGGCGGTCGTCCCTGCTTCAGTTGTTGATGTACGCAATTTGGAGGAGGTCTCCAGGGTTGGAAAACCACCTCATCAAGGAGCTACTGGACGAGGCGCTCGACAAGGTGTGTTCGATCTTCCTGCTCGGCCTCATCTCGAAAGTTAGGCACGACCGATCCTTGGCCCTCATTCTGGAGTGCTTCAAAATGAGGTACATCGTGAGCCAATGCGCAGAGGGCGGAGCGCCGAGTGCTTCCGTGGCGTTCTGGGTTCGCGTGTAGTATCGGCGGGAGCGGGCTGTGGAGGCTAGGGCCCGGATAGGGAAAATCTACACTGAGTATCATCAGGAGTATTTCCTCGATCCCGTTCCTACTCTGTTGTAAATTTTCCCATTATTTTTCTATAAGGCTGAGGAGCCCATAATACCTTTTGAATAAATAGAATTCCCCTTTTTGCGATGCCTCATTGTTCCATTTTTATTATTTAAACACGGAAGTGTCTCTTCTCTGCTCATTCCACAGCAGGAGTTCGTGCCATCACTGCCCCCCAATAGAAAAGAACTTTAGAAAGGTTTACATCTCCTTTGTGAAAGAAGAAATATACATTTGTAGATATTCATTTCAGAGATACAGCTTGAGCTTCTCAGCGTTGTAAGGCCTTGGAAATTTGCGTCCATCCGCGTCTTGTAAGCGGTAGGCTCCGCCGGGCAGGACCTCGGAGACGAGGAAATGACCGTCCCATTTTGGGGAAAACTTATGCAGCTTGCCTTGATCGACGAACTCGTTCCGCCTTAGGACTAAATCTCCGGTCTTGAAGAAGCGACGCTTGACTCGGGCGTTGTAGTAGCGGGCGGTTTGCTGTTGATAGGCGGCAGCTCTGATCTGAGCTCGGTCCCGTTTCTCCAACAAGATGTCCAGGTTAGTTCAGAGGGCTGAGGTGTTCGCTTCGTCGTCGAAATGCTCGACCCGGTTTTGACTGGGGAGCCCGATCTCCGCTGGGACCATTGCCTCGATACCGTAGCAGAGGCTGAAAGGGGTCTTCCCGGTGGGGGTTTTCTTCGACGTGCGCAGGGCCTATAAGACCCAGGGTAATTCTTCGACCCAACTGCCTTGGCGTCTTTCTAGGCATGTCCGAAGACCTCGGAGAACGTCCCGGTTAGCGACCTCGGCCTGCCCGTTGCATTGGGGATGCACGACCGTGGCAAACTTCATGAGGATACGATATTCGCTGCAGAATTCCTTAACTCTTTCATTTTCGAAATTTGTCCCATGGTCGGTGATGATACACCTTGGGATGCCGAACCGGAGTATCACGTTGTTCTGTAGGAACTTAATAGTCGTGGTGGCGTCCGGTTTCCTGATGGGAATGGCCTCGATCCACTTCGTGAAGTAGTCTACCGAGACGAGGACATACTTGTGCCTGCCCGTACCGGTAGGGAACTGGCATATCGTGTCCATTCCCTACTGGGAAAACGGCCACGGGGAGGTTAGGGCAGTTAGCTCGGTAGCCGGAAGGCGACGTATGCTCCCATGGAGTTGGCAGCTCTTGCATCTCCCGATGAGTTTCTGGGTGTCCTGATGAATCGTCGGTCAGTAGTACCCGTGGAGAAGCGCCTTCTGGATTAGGGTGCGGGCCCTTGGTGCGCGCCTCTGACCCCTTCGTGGATCTCATAGAGGACATAGTCGGCTTTGTAGGAGTCGACGCACCGGAGCAGGGGCTGAGTGAAGGACTTCTTGTAGAGGTTCCTATTGCTCCAGACGAAATGGCGAGCTTTGGCCCGGAGACGGCGGGCTTCTCCCCGATCTTCTGGGAGCATACCTTCCCTCAGGAATTCCACGAGGGGCTTCCTCCAATCTCGGTCTTCTTCCCGGGCAGTATACACTTGAAGCAGTGTTGCCCTGTCTTCCACGCTGGGCCGTGAAAAGACCTCGAAGAGGATGTTCCTCTTGTTGTTGGCCGTATAAGATGAAGCCAGCTTACTCAAGGCGTCGGCTTGGGCGTTGAGCTGTCTCGGGATCTGCTCCACCTGGACTTCGTCGAAGTCCTTCCGCAATATTCTTACCTCGGCCAGATACTTCACCATTAGAGTCCCCCGTGCTTCGAGTCGGCCGGTCACTTGGCCAACGACTATGGCGGAGTCGCTGCGGACCTGGATCATTTTCAGCCCCAGTCTGAAGGCTACGCACAGGCCGGCCGGTAAGGCCTCGTATTCGGCCGCGTTATTTGAGGCTTTGAACCCAAGCTTCAGAGAATACTCCATTTCTGCCTCGTTCGGGCCCCGAATGATGAGGCCGGCACCACAGCCTTCCTCGGTCGAGGACCCGTCGACATAAAGGATCCAATCAGGGACGGAGTCGGGCTTCCCACCGACTGAGGGTTGAGCTGCAGGGGCCGACGTGGATTCCGGCTCCTTGCTGGGGATGGTGCACTCGACCATAAAATTGACCAGGGCTTGTTCCTTGATAGCCTGCCTCGGGTGGTATTTTATGTCGAACTGGGAAAACTCCCACCTCTATTTCTCCAAGTAGCCAGATGACTCGGGGGAGGCGAGGATAGCCCCCAAAGGCCGCTCGGTAAGAACGAGGATGGTGTGCACTTGGAAATAGTGCTGCAGTTTTCTTGAGGCCACGATGAGTGCCAAGACGATATTCTCTATAACTGGGTACCTTGTTTCCGCGTCCTTGAAGACGGCTCACATAGTACACTGGGTTCTGGACTCTGTCGACCTCTCGGACGAGCACTGAGCCTGCAGCTTGGTCGGATACCGCTGGATACAGCGATAGCTCGTCACCTTAAACTGGTCGGGTGAGCAGCGGGGGAGTTGCAAGGTGACTCTTTAATTGGTCAAAGGCGGTCTGGCACTCCTCCGACCACTCGAACCTCGGGATATTCCTTAGAGCTTTGAAGAACGGGAGGCACTTCTCCCCAGACCTCGACATGAAATGACTCAGAACGGCTACCCGCCCTGTCAGCCGCATGATTTCGACGTTAGTCTTGGGCGCGACCATATTGAGGATGGCGTTGATTTTCTCCGGGTTAGCTTCGATTCCACGGTGGGTGACCATGAAACCGAGGAACTTTCCACCGGTAACCCCGAATGTGCACTTGGCGAGGTTTAGCTTCATCTTGTATTTGTGGAGGACGTCGAAGGCCTCGCCCAGATCCTTAGCATGATCGTTCGATGAGACCGATTTGACGAGCATGTCGTTGACGTAAACTTCCATGTTCCTGCCGATCTGCGGCTTGAACATGCGGTTGACACGGCGTTTTTGAGGCCGAAAGGCATCACCTTGCAGCAGTATACCCCTCGGTCCGTTGTGAATACGGTGAGATCCTCGTTTGCCGGATTCATACGGATCTGGTTGTATCTAGAGAAAGCATCCATGAAACTAAGTAGCTCATGGCTTACCGAGCTGTCGACGAGTTGATCTATTCGAGGGAGGGGATAGTTGTCTTTCGGGCAGGCTTTGTTGAGGTCGGTGAAGTCGACGCACATGCGCCACTTCCCGCTTGACTTTTTGACCATGACTACGTTCGCCATCCATTCCGACTAAGGCACATTTCGAATGAAGTTGGCGGCGAGGAGCCTGCCTACCTCGTCCTCGATCGCCTTTTGCTTGATCGAGGTGAAGCTTCGTTTCTTCTGCCTAACGGGTCGGGCCGTAGGGTCTACCCCGAGCTTATGAGATATGATTTTAGGGTCGATCCTAGGCATGTCAGCAAGTGACCAGGCGAACACGTCAGAGTTGTTTTCTGAGGAAGTGAACCAGGTCGTCCCGCTGAGTCCCCATCAAAAGCGAACCGATCTGGACTGTTCGTTCGTCGTCCCCTTCTACGAGGGGGACCTCTTCCAGTGGCTCCATCGGGGTCCCTCGAACCTCTTTTTGCTCGTCTTGAGTGTCCAGAGAACCCTTGATGTCATCTTCGCCCTCAACATCATTGTTTGGCCGCTCAGACGTTGATGTTTCGGTGAAGTAGACCTTTGCGGTTCTTTGGTATCCGTAGGACCGACCTATCCCGCCTTGGTCGAGCGGGAATTTCATCGCTAGGTAGTAGGTCGATATCTGGGCTCGGAGGGAATTCAGTGTCGGATGACCGAGGAGGACGTTGTAGGTCGATGGGATTCTCGCGACGATAAACTCCACCGGCACGGTACGCGTATGACCAGCCTCCCCGATGTTAAACTGTAGAGTGATTACCCCTTCCACCGGGATAGAGTGGTTAGTGAACCTTGACAGGATGTGGACGGTCGGCCTTAGGTCCGACGGGGTGAGCCCCATACGCAGGAAGCGGTCATAGAAGAGAATGTCTGCCGAGCTTCCCGAGTCAACCAGTATCCTTTGTACCTCGTAGCGGTGGACCCGAGCTGTGATCACCAGCGGGTCATTGTTAGGCAAGGATATACCGTGGAGGTCCTCGTCGGTAAAAACGATCGGCTCGGTTGCTCTGGCCTTCTTCCTTGGAGGGCTAGCAGTTCCCTTGATCGGTGAGGGACGTTGAGTCTCATCGGTCTTCGCCATACCCCCCGCTGATATGGCCATGATTTGGCCGATAGTTAATTCGCCGGGAGGGGGACGTTGCTCATGCTCACGGTCGGCTTGGCGCTTGTCTCGCAAGTACGTTGCCAGGTGCCCCGAGCGGATTATCTCCTCGATGTAGTCTCGAAGCTGCTTGCAGTTCTCTGTGGAGTGGCCCTGTGACTTGTGGAAACCGCAGAAGAGGCCCCGGGTGCGCTTTGCCGCCCTGTTCGAGATTGGGGGGATTTTGAAGAATATTTCGCCCTTATCCTCTTCCAGCAGTACCGTATGGGAGACGTTGAGCGGGGTGTACTCCTGAAACTTCAGGGAGTAGGGCTTTGGCCGCTTAATCTTCTTTTTCTCCTCCCGGGCCCTTTTCTTCTGATCAGCTTGTTCTGTCCGGGGCAGGTTGGTGTTCGCATTGGACTTAAGCTGGATCTCACGTTCGGTCCAGGCCTTTACCTCAGCCATGGTCTTAGGTTGAGCTAATGCAAAGGAGCGTAGCCACTCCTTGTGCCTAAGACCCGACCTAAGTGACGTAATGACCGTTTCGTCCTGGTGTTCTGGGACCTCGAGGAGGGCATTGTAGAAGCAGGTGACGTATCCCTTGAAGGATTCTTTGTCCCCGCTCTTTATGGTGAAGAGGTGGTCGACGGTCCGCTTCTGCCGCCTGTTCTCGACGAAGTGGCCGAGGAATTGGGTGGCCAGCTCATCGAAGGTGGAGATTGAGCGTGGCGCGAGCCCTTGGAACAAGTCTCGTCCGGAGCGGATGAGAGTGGCGGGGAAAGCGCGGCATTGAGCGGCGTCGAAGCTGTCCTGGAAACTCATCCCGGCTGTGAACGCGTCTAAATGGTCCTTCGGGTCGGACTTCCCGTCGAAGAGTAAGACTTTCGGGAGCTTGTTCCTGGAGGAGACGTGGACGGCGAGTAGCTCTTCGGTGAAGGGCTTCATGAGCGAGTCGGCGGCATATTTAGCCCCGTCGCTCGAATGACGACTTTCCCGATGCATGATTTCGATCTTCTTTTCGAGGGCGTCGAGTTAGCCGTGGTATCCCAATGATTCGGTACATTCTGATTTTTGGCCTCTGCCACCGGAGACCTCCGCCTGGCCACGACCATGGTTCCGTTCGATGAGGTTCCGCAGGTCCCCTGGCGAGGTCGTATTCGAGCTATCGTGGCGAGTCCCTTGCGTGCGACCTCGTTAAGGGAAGGGGTGCCGGTCATGCCTGGGCGCAGGCGAGCTGACCGACACCTCCTCGGGAGGGACAGGGGAGCAACGGGGCTCTGAGCGAGGCGCTCTTGCAAAAGACCTCAGTGTTGAGCTGTGCGGCGTCCAGTAGGTCATCGAATACGTCGGCCCGGGTGATCTGCGGCCGCCGAAGACAGCGAGGCGGTGTTCTGTCGTGCCAACGCGGGAAGAGACTTCTCTCCTTCTGTAGGGGTCCCGGTCCCGAGGTGGGGGAACGACGACCTGGGGAGCTTGCCCGGCCGTTTGGACATGGACGAGTGCATCCACGACGGACGCGAGTCGATCTATCCGAGAGGATAGGGCGTGGATGGTGTTCGGGGGCAGAGGGGACTCTCCCTCGTCTCCGCTGGGGGGGTCGACGGCTGGTGCTTGGATCATCGCGGTGACCGCTTTCCATGAAGTCGAGATCGGAAGATGAAATTTTCGTTGAGTGGAAGTAAAGATTCCCACAGACGGCGCCAACTGATGGATCTCTGGATCTCCTTCAGATGTTATCTTCTGTTGATCTGCTGCGAGCGCTGATGGACGACTGAGATTGAGTTGGAGGGTTGACTCCTGGAGCGTGTGGATCTCAATGGGTTTTGTGTGGTTGAGACCGAGGCACCTGCAAAGAAGTCCTGGGATGGTCGTGCCACTGAGGACCCTCCAAAGATCAAGTTAGACGGGGTATTTCGGCAGAGTAACGGCCTATTGGGGTTAAATTGGCTTACCTGAGTCGTCTGAGAGAGGGATTTATATAGTGGCAGCCATGGACAGGCGGGCGCGAGATTCACGCCGGCCGTTACGTTCCTGGCGTCACGCCCGCGTGATAGGCGGGATTCCCCATTAATGACGAGATGCGCTTGTTAATGGGGGATCGTGATGGCATGGAACGCGGGATCGTGGGCGACAGATATCTCGCGTCTGGCGAGATTCGCGGAGCCGTGGCGGAGGTGCCTGTGATCGGTGCTGTAGGTCGGTCGGTGAGACCGAGGAAGATGCGCTCGGCGGGTGGCTCGGGAACGAGCGGGAGGCAGAGGCATCTCGGTCCTGTGATAGCTCGGAGGCGAGCCGGGGGGTGGTCTGGAAGGCCACCGAAGGTCGGGAATATCCTCGGGCCGGGGGCCCGGGGTGTGATCCCAACGTAACGTCCTTGATCTTTTCTCGTAAGCTCCGGGATACGTCATCTGTCACGTGTCATGATCTGGGGGGTCACTGATATCGAGCATCATCAGGTACGTAGTTAAGGATGAGTAGTTCAGCTGCTTCGGAGTCCCTTGCCTGTAATCTTGTACTCATGTATTCCTGTAATCTTGTATAAAATCTCATGAAGTGGTTGAACACCATAGCTTAACTTGCGTTAGAAATGATCATGACCGGTATTTATCAGGGGTGTTGGGAGTTGTGCATGCATCGTCCAATTGTTTCGGAGTCTCCGTATTCTTTTATTCTACCATTTTATATAAAAAAAACTCTCATAAAACGGTTGGACGCCATGCCTTGATTTACATTAGGATATAAACCCCGTACATATAAAAAGCCGTCTTATTTTTATGTGCCATGACATGTCTACGCTATGCTGCTCCTATGATTCATACCATCATGCATGTAGTACTATTCTATGTTCAGTTGCCATGCAATTTTTGATATCGCGTTTGTTAGTATCTATTTTTTTTTAGGTATGTTACTTCTCAGCTAGTCATCCGTTTCCATTATTATTTGTTTCAACTTACATCTAATGACATGTAGTATATCGTATTTATTATTTTTTGTGAGACTTACTGGGTGTGAGCTCGCTGACAGATACTCTCTTGTTTTCTTATTAGGAATGTCTGCTAGAAGACATAGAAACAGGTGACGTGGGCCCATACGAGGTTGAGCAGCTTGAGGAGGATTGCCTTTACCTTACGTCGCAAGTGGACAATTAGTTTATTTTAGTTCAGTGCGCTTTCAACTTGAGCCTTAGTTTGAAACTCTTATTTTTTTTATAGTAACTTTTATTTGGACGGTGTTGTCTTTAGAATTTAACAATGTAATAGATGTAGTTGGATTTTGGTATCTACTTGTGATAGTTTAAATTCTAGTTGTTATTATTTCCTTTAACCAAACGCTTGGCGTATGCATATCAAGGGTGTATGCTTCTCGGTGTAAATGTGTCGTGGGCTTATCGCTCTCGCTCCCTTTTTAATGGGAAGCGGGACATGACACCTGATAAGGAGGATAACAAAAGGCACCAAATACATCTTTTCCAAAATTCAATTTGAAATTTATAGGAAAGAAACAATAAAGAGAAGAATAAAAGGCAGCGCATAAATAGTTACCGAATTCAATTATGAATTTATATGAAATAATCATATAGATTTGTAACAGTCAAACAAATATGATTCCTTACATAGAAATCTAGAAATCAAAGACATGATGAAAAATTAAGTAAAATCAATTATCAATTTAGTTTGAAATTATATACATAGCATGCAACATTAGAATTATAGTTATTTATATTCAGAAGAAGAGAGTATAATGGAGAGAGAATAATGGAGGAAATAGGCCATATGAGGCCTTTTGCGTTAGTTAGCGGCAAAAAGTAAATCTTCCACAATTTTATTCGACGATCGAAATCTTCCAACTTGATATCCATTCTCTAATTTGTCGATACACCAAATTTGATATGATTACAACATTATTTCACTGTTGATTTAGCAATGTAAAAAGTTTTATTGTCTTTAAACCTTAATTTTGCACCCACTAAATCAACGGTGTACTTTTTGCCGCTTCCTAACACAAAAACCCTTCCAATGTCTCTTTCCTCCGTTATTCTCTTCATAAGAATGAATACATTTATCACATATGTTTTGGGCCTGCTTCCGCTGCTGCTAGGAATAATCTAATGTCAATCACCGCATATATAAAATCAGCAAAAATAAAGTTTACTCGTGCTAATATGCTGAGCTCAAAAACATTTTGAACATCTAGAAAAGGAATTGATTTAGTAAAAGATGTAATCAGTAAATGAAAAACAAACCAGATTTAATGATCGTATATAAAGCAACTGTCAAATTATAAGAGAGGATATCATGCAACGGAACAGCACCAAAGAAAATAATTCATACAGAAAATTTAAGGCTTCCTCGTAACAACACATATCTACTAATCTCTCTATTATTATAATGCTAAAGAAAAAGGCATTAATTACTTCCTTCTAAATTAAAGATCTAATTTTATACGTGATATAATTTGCTTATGTGTCAAAATATTATTCAACTACAACATTAAATGTTAAAAAACGCAAAAGAAATACCTTATACCTAAATTTTAAGTAACTCTCTCCACTTTTTGTGAGCATCCATGTTTATCATGAAATACCTATGCTATTAGATCATAATAGCAGTCACTCTTTTCCCCATGATGCCTCGCTGACTATTAAGGGACTGTTTGGTTGCAGGATTTTAAAATTTGGATTCCCAAATAGTACAATTGAAAATATCTGGATTGGCTAATTTTGTGTTAGGTTGGTATTGGATTCCCAGTGTTAGATTTGCAGATCCTTATAATCGTTGTTTGGCTGCAAAAAAATAAGTGGGATTTGGATTTGAGCATTAGAAAGAGACAAAGAGAAAGGAGATTTTTTTAATAACATAAAGTACGTGGGCCCCATGTGAACAGTGCCAAATCCATGGAATCCATAGATTTTTCTTGGTTTCAAGAATCCAAAAAAATGATAGGCGTCTCATATAAAACAAACAAATCCAAAAACCCCAAAATCCTACAACCAAATAAGAATTAGTTGATCCTCACTTTTTTTGTGGATTTTTGAATCCAAGCATTGCAAGATCCATTACCGGTCCGGCAACTAAACAACCCCTACATCGCAATCCTAGACGACCAAACAAAGGAACGTCAAAAATCACCCACCACTTAGCAAATGGTGGGACCCGGAAACAAGTCATAAATGTTTTGGTGGTCAGAATTTGAGTGACATCGTGGGTTTGCTTAACTATTCACTTCCAAAAATCTCAGCATAGACAGGGACAGATCGGGGCCGTCATGTTTGTGAGCCCCACTGCTTCTATAAAATTACTTATATCGCTTAATAATATGCCGATGTTTCAGTATGTTTGCACTTTAACATTTTATAATTTTTCTTTCAGCACTGTAATATTCTGATATATTTCGCCGTTAGCACATTGTTACCTCATGTTTTTACCTCCGTATCTATTTTGCATCGGTTTATTCTTAGAATCATGTATATAAAAAATCATGAAAAACGGTGGAAATAAATACATCGACACAAAGTAGACCCGGCGGTAAAAGTGGAAGGTAGAAAAATATCAACGGTGAAATATATTGTGGTATGATAGTGCTGAGAAGAAAACTATAAGATATTAAAGTGTAGATGTGATGAAATATCAAGGCATTATTAAGCAATTTACCCCATAAAAAATAATTATAAAATAATTATAAAAGCAAAAAAAATTACAGGCATGAAAATTTCCCTCATATTACATTCTGGACACGGACCAGGGCCAACACAAGTTCAGGCCCCCGTGGTCCACAGACTCAACGAATATTCCCAAGCATCTTTGGAGAGCCTATTCCCAAGGTTCTCTTCGAATTTCATTTAAAACTGTTTGGTAATATATATTTTTTAAGATATTACATATATTTTCTTCGGAAGTTCTGCATAAGTTTCTTTATGAAAAATTTATCGGCTTTGGGGAGAAATATTAATTCATATAAATGATCTATGACGTCTTTACTTGTAATTGTAATATTTTAACTTTCATGTATATAGTTTTGCTTACTCGGTTCGCTGGTTTGAGATTGATTAAAAGTTTAATTAAGCGACATACTACATTCTACTCGTTATTTGAAAAAAAAAATTTAAAACTCTATCCAAGGTTTTTGGCATTTAGCGGATCTTTTTTACGATGATGACTGGCGCCTGGATTATGAGTTTTTATCTAGATACCCATTTTCATAGACCAAAATAGACAACACCAGAAAGACCGTCTCGTGGCACCTCAAAAGAGTGGCCTTGTTACTGATAGTGGTCTCAGAACTCAGAACGAGCTGCGTGCTCTAATTCAGGGAAATGGTCATTTGTATTGTTTGTTTTGTTATTTGCATATGTTTAAACAATCCAAGTATATAAGGTCGGTCTGTGTTTTGTTTCGGACGCTTGTATTCTTGCTTATTAAAAACTCTTTAATGAATCTCGGAGGCTTCGGCCAACCATTTTCTCAAAAAATAAATAAATAAAGAATCGTTTATTTTTCCCTACCAAACAAAATAAATTCAGCTGTTACTTAATTGATTCCACTTAATTGATTCCATGATAATCTGAAATTACAAATAAGACCGAACCTATCAGCCCGACACGATGCACGATATATATAGAGAATCGCAAGCACAAGCGTAAAAACAAATCACACATCTGGCTCTCTTCACAATTTGGTAGATTTTTCTGTGCCCTAGAATTCACAATGCTATCCACAAAATCCAAGCTTTCATGTTTGTTGATGGTTGATGGAGGCCCTTTTCGGGTCTCCGTCAGGTGTTGTCTTCCGTCGATCTCCCGGTGGATTCTAGAGATGATCTACTGTTGCGTGTGGGTCTCAATGGGTTTGAGGAGATTGGTGATTTGAGGAGTTTAGCGCCGAGTACCTGCAAAGAAGTCCCGGGGTGGTTTGGTACCACCAAGGACCCTCCGACGATCAAGTTAGTACTAGATCCGAGCAGAGTAATGGCTAGGTGGAATAAAAATGGCTTACTTGATCCCTCTGTGATGGGGGTTTATATAGTGGTGGTAGCACGCAGTAGCGGGCCCGAAGATCTCGCCGGCAGTTACGCCCCCCGACGTCACGCCCGCGTAAAGAGCAGATCGTCCATTAATGAGGATCGTGATGGCGTGGAATATGGGATGTTGCTGGCGGAAAATCTGCGCAAGGCGAGATTCGCGGGGACGGAGGTTACGCCTGCGAGTGGTGGAGTCGGTCGGTCAGAGGGACCGAGAAAGATTGCCTCGGCTGTGGAGCTCGGATGCGAGCATAAAAGCTGAGGAGTCTTGGACCGTTGGCAGCTCGTGACTAGCTGAGAGGCCGAGGAGGCCATTTTTAAAGGGGGCTCTGAAGAGAGACATCCAGAGCTTGCGGGTCGGGTACACGGATGGCCTTGTCGGCCCCTTCTTCTGAGTTCTGGGACACATCATCTGCCATGTGTTGCGATCTTAGAGGTCGCCAATATCGAGCATCATCATTAGCCCCCCACTCTTGTCCCAACCAGCTAGCAGGTCGGGTCAGGAGTGGACTGCCGGGCCGCCTGGGGTGAGCTCCCTCCTAAGGTTCCGTCGGGACGCGCCCCCGGGCTGTCAGCTGTCTTTTCTGTCAGCGAATCAGGGTGAGATCTTTGCAGTTAAGGAAGGTGCGCTGGTTCGTGCATTCTTCCACTGAAGCGACGGTCCACGTGTCAAGCGTCGGTTGGACGACGTGACGTATGCGGGCCTGCGGCGTCTGATGGGATGCGGCCCAGTGCGGGAACGGCATGTGGAGCGATCGGAGCTGCTGGACACGAGGGGCGTTTTGGCGGGAGATGACGGGCGTCATTAGATGAGGCCGCTCGCAGCAATAAATAGGGGCGGGGCCCGTCCCTGGGCCCCTACTCCTTCATTTTCCCGCTTCTAAGTCCTGGTTGCTCGGCGCTCGTCTTCTTTCTCCCGCTTTCGTTTCCCGAGGATCTCTTTTCTTAAGGTTAGATGTCTTCCTTTGTAGAGTCAGTAGATGTTGTAGGAGTAGGTTCTAGGGACCCTTTAGCTGTGTCTGAGACCTCCAGGGGAGCAGGGGTCAGATCCTCTCCCCGGGATCGTGCGGCGGGGGCAGCCCCCAGGGAGGAGGCGGCAGATGCGGCCCCCGGCACCTCGTGTTGGGTGAGGCATGAGGACGAGCTCGCCAATGCTCGGGCTCTCTTCCACATCCCCTCGTGTTACACGCTCCGACTGGCCAAGGAGGGAAAGAGGGCAAACCAAGTACGGGGCAGGGAGATCGCCTTGTATTTGGAAGCTTTTTGGGGCGGAATGCGTCTGCCCTTCTCTACCGAGGTCGTCGCAGCGCTGAACTTTTTCGGTTTGGCCCTTGGCCAGTTAGTGCCGAACTCATGGAGGATCCTCCTTGGTTTCTTAATCCGCCTGAAGTTACAGGCGGTTCCCTTCAGCCTCTCCCTTCTCGATTCTTCTCTCGTCTTCAAAAATCACCCTGGTGGTCGAGCGGGCGACCCGAGGTGGGTCTATCTCTCTTTTAGAAAGCGGCCGAGGGGCGCAGCCGGGACAGGGGTCGTGGCCCTGCCCTCTTCCATTCATGATTGGACGAAGAAATTTTTCTTCGTTTCCCCTCCCGAGGGCGAGGACTGGTCCGTGCCTACAAAGTGGTCGAGGGAGAAATGCTTTCCGGGGAACCAGTCCAATGACCCCGCCGCGGTGAGAGTGGCGTCGTGGGAGCCCATCCTCCGATTCGATGTGCTGCTGTCTGAGAGGGTCCTGAGTTGGGCCGGGCTCAGTCCCGTTGAGTTCGTCGGTAAGTTAGGCTTGCTTTCTAGCTTACGTATTGCTTGTGTTGCTGACTTCTTTGCATTTGTTTTGTGCAGGACCCATTGATTGTTTCGAAAGAGTGTTTGTAGAATAACCGCAATCAGAACGGTGTCGCGCGTAGCTAGACCGAGGTGAGTACGGATCGTCCTCAGGGAAACGTTGAATATTTTAATCTTACTTTAGATGTGTTGAAAAAGAGAGGAGGGATAAGAATGTTGAGGAATGGTTTCTAGATCTACGTTAAGCAAGAAAGCAAAATATATAGATCTAGATTATTTTAGGGATGCAGTTAATATAATAAGAGGGCTTGTAGGGTTCGTTAGGATTTAGTAGTTATGGACTATTAATTAAAAGTTACCCCTTTTATCCTTTAATAGATTTAAAACTAGAACGACGGTGATGCGTGTAGATTAGGGTTTCTGGAGGGAAAAGGAATCCCACTCTTAACCCTTAACTCGACACGGAACTCCGTTCATATCTAGCCTTTACCAAAACAATTATTAATCTAATCTCTAATCGCGGTCGGGACTAACAAAGAATTGTTAGCATGCCCGATTAGGATGTTAATGATTCTTTTGATAAAGTTCATAAACTTTATAGGACTTAAAAAGGGTTTAGAGATGTTCATCATCCATTAGCCTACCCTAATCCTACGAACCCTGACAAGCGGAGAATTACTCGCGCATGTTGGGAGAAAAAGAGATGGAGAGAAAATGCATAATTAAACTATGAAGAAATAGAATAAGAAAAAGAACTACCTTTATTAATCAACAATATTCATTACACTTTGATCCTTAGAAAATGATTACAAAGACTAGCTTGCTTCTCGATTTCTTCCAAGGAGGTAGACGAACAGTTGATGATCAGCCTGGATGCGTGAGCCATCTTGGACTTCGTGATCGCGTCGACTTGATGATTTTTCCAAGAGGCTCTCGGTCTCTATTTATAGTCCCAAAGCCAGAAATTTAGATGCTTAAATTAGGGAAATAGTAGTAGAGATTCTCCCCAAAAAACGCAGCTTCAATACCCTCTATCATGCCGCGGATCCGCGGCCCAAGGGTGGGTACGGCCGCGGATCCGCGGCCGTTTGATCTCATCCGTTCATCATTTTTCTGGGGCTGGCTCGTTGTGACATTTGGCAATCCTTGGAACCTTCAGAATTTGGAAATCTTTTCTTTTCTGCTGCCAGACTTGATTTCTTCATTTTGATTTCTTAATTAGGCAGGTTTTCTTCAATAACCTGATTTCCTTGATTTTAGACCTGAAAATTCTGCACAACAACTTAAATAATATTTAGTAGACTAAGTCTACTAGGATTAGGTCAATGATATTATTTGCATACATTTTCCTACCAAATTCTAATTAAATATATCAACACATGGAAAATAGTATTTTTACACATAAACCCTATGTATGATATATTATAATAAAGACATTTTTAAATATGGAAATGGTAGGAAAAATGTAATAACAAATGTGCAGTTTTATCAACTGAACACCCATGGACTTCGACTCGTTCAAAGCCTCCATGCGCCAGCCGAGGAAGGTTACGAAGGCTGGGGGCGCCAGCTCTTCTCGCGCGAGGCCTGCCCCGACTCCTCCTTCTCCGGTGGTTGTGTTATGCGAGTGTTCGGGGGAGGATCCCGCCCCGAGTCCCAGCAGAGTGTCGGGTCGGAAGCGGGCCCTGGTTCTGGAGGACCCGGTCTCGGAGGAGGATATCGGCTCTCCTCGAGAGCCGCTCTAAAGGAGCTCCCAGAGATCTTCCCGGGGCCGGTCCTCGCCGATCGTGGTGGAGGAAGGGGGTCTCAGGTTCGCAGTGCCCTCTGGGCTATCCGTTGCGGATAGCCTTCTGCATGACATAAAGGCATCGGCCGGGGGTAGAGTCCCCGGGGGACTTTCAGGGCTCAGCTGGCGTCCATCGCCCAGGAGTCCGTGCATGTATGTGTTTGGTTCTTTGTGAGATTCAGTGCCTCTTTCATCTTTCCGATCTCCTTCCTATCCTTCAGGTTCTCCAGCACATTACCCTCGCCTTGCGCATGGAGGCCGAGGTGGTAGCCCCGGCAATGGAAGCTACGGGCCGGCTCGCCTCGCTGGAAGAGAGCTCTAAGCGGGAGCTGGAGGCGGTGACGGCGAGGGTTGTCGCCTTGGAGGGCGAGGTGGAGGCCGGGAAACGGGAGGTCGCCCGGTACCACGAGGCTGCCGTGACTGCCGAGGCCAAGCTTGGGGACGCTCAGGCGCCCGCCGGCAACCTGAAGAAGACGGTGAAGACCCTCCGGAAGGAGTTGGGGGCGGCGGTCGAGACGGCTAAGTCGGCCCACCTGAAGACGGCGAAATGGGTCGACCTCTCGGAGGCGAAGGCGGTGGAGGGCTACAAGAAGTCGAAGGACTTCTACGATGACCTGGTCGTGGCTACGACTCGCATCTGGCACGAGGCACTCGACGCCGTTAAGGCCCGAATGCCAGGGTTCGCCGATGAAGACCTCCGGGACGAATACCCCCTCGTAGACGCCGATGAGCAGAGGGAAGAGATTCCTGACGAGGAAGCCGCCGAGGACCCTGCACGTCACGTGGTGGCCGTCGAGGACCCCGAGGTCGCACCTGACCCCGAGGCCTAAAGCCCCCGTCTTCCTCTTTTTATTTTTTGTTTCTGGAATTCTTGTAAGCCTCCGGGCATTCTGTAAGGCCTGGGGGCCCAAAAATACCCTTTGTAAAGCTTTGTCTTTGGTAGTAATAAAACTTTTTCTTTGGTTTCATCGATTCGCACTTTATCATCTGTTTGTGAAGAATGCTTTGTAAAATGTCTATGCTTGCACCGTTGCGTTTCCATGTCAGGTTGGCTATCTGTCTAGCGATCGCTCGTCGAGTTGATTTCGATCACTTGCTGAGCGTGCCCAGCGCTGCCGAGGAGGTATCTCCATGGGCCCCGAAGTCGAGGGGGGATCGTTTAGACTTAGATAGACTTGATGCCCCTTATGGGGTCATCGGACCTTCTGCATGTGACGGGCAGGATGTTGTTCGCCGTATTTGTGCAGGGCATGAATGGGAAGCTGCTCTGTGGCCCCACGGTGGGCACCATCTTATGACTTCTGGTAATGCTAGCAACGAACACTAGCCGGGGATAGTCGAGCGAGGGTCGGGCTCGATTGCCTCTGGGAGGACTTTGGGTCCTTAGCGTTGGAGGGGCTGCAAGAAGCCCACTAAGGATGATCGGGCAGCGAAGCTGCGCAGTCACCTCTTGGCGAGGGTTTTGATCTCTGGCATCGTGGGTAGGCAACTACCAGCCTGGGATGAAGGAGCGGGGTAGCCGCTCGGGTGCCTCTTGCGAGGGCTTCGACCCCTGGCGTCATGGTAGGGAGCTACCAGACGGAGATGACCGAGCAGGATAGCTGCTCGGTTGCCTCTTGCGAGGGCTTTGATCTCTGGCGTCGTGGGCAGGCAACTACCAGCCTAGGATGAAGGAGCGGGATAGCCGTTCGGGTGCCTCTTGCGAGGGCTTCGACCCCTGGCGTCATGGGTAGGGAGCTACCAGCCGGAGATGACCGAGCAGGGTAGCTGCTCGGTTTCCACTTGCGAGGGCTTTGACCCTTCAGGACGGGGACCGAGCAGGGTTACTGTCCAGTGCCTCTTGGCGAGGACTTTGATCCCTATCGGTTGTGGTAGGAAGCTACCAGCCGGGAATAGCCGAGCAAGGACTTGACTACCTCTGGGAAGAATTTGGTCCTTAGCGTGGGAGGGGCTGTATGAAGCCTACTAAGGACCCTTGGCCGGGCAGGGTTACTGCTCGGTGCCTCTTGGCGAGGTCTTTTGTCCTGAAGAGTAGCCGAGCGAGGGATCCTCAGGCTCGACTGCCTCTGGGAGGGCTTTAGATCCCTGTCGGTTGTGGTAGGAAGCTACCAGCTGGGGATAGCTGAACAGGGAAGCTGCTGAGCTGCCTCTAAGGAGGGCTTGGATCCTCAGAGTTGGAGGGGCCGTAGGAGGCCTGCTAAGGATAACCGGGCAGTGAAGCTGCGCGGCTGCCTCTTGGCGAGAGATTTTGATCCATAGCGTTGCGAATGGGGAAGCCGCCAGCCAGGGATAGCCGAGCAGGGAAGATGCTGGGCTGCCTCTAAGGAAGGCTTGGATCCTTATCGTTGGGGGGGGGCGTGGGAGGCCCGCTAAGGATAGCCGGCAGTGAGGCTGCGCGGCTGCCTCTTGGCGGGGGATTTGATTCCTGGCGTTGCGAGAAGGGAAACTACCGGCCAGGCATAGCCGAGCAGGGTAGCCGCTCGGGTAATTCTTCATGAGGTTTTGCCCGACCATCCCGTTGTGGGTACGGGGAACAGGAACGGTCGCGGCGACCGTGAGCGCAGCATGCGCATTGAATGCCAGGGGAGGTGAAGCACTAGGGTTGCGTTGTTTCGATTCCGCCAAAGAAGGCTCGATGATTGCCGCGTGGCAGCGACTTTTTGGGCGGAAGCGGGCGACTGTTGAGCTCCATTGAGGCGCAGTGGGCTATATAAGGCCGAAGGAGCGCTGGTTCTTCTTTCCTCCGTATTCAGATCGTTGAAAAATGCAGGACTTCCCCTTCACCATCCCCGAAATCATTCACTTCGAAGAATGGCCAGAACTGTTCCGAGGACACGATGCAGTTGGTCCACGGTAGCATCGAAGACCATTTCGGCCGGTTGCTCCCTCGGCGCTCTTCCCTGCTGCAGCTGCTGATGTACTCCATCTGGAGGGCGTCGCCGGGGCTTTACAACCCCTTGTCTGAGCAGGTCTTTGACGAGGCCGTGGGTAAGATGCGGTCTCTGAGGCGCTTCGGCCTGATCTCTGTGGGCCGGCTGGTTCGCTCAGAGGAATCGAGGGCAGAGGCTGGATCTCGCGAGGCCTCGGCTGGCGGAGATTTTCACCGAGTACCATGAGCAGTGCTCTCTGCATCCCCTTCCCCCACTGTTCTTTTTGCATGTATGGCTGAGGAGCCCATAATACCTTTTGAATAAACAAGATTTTTTCCTTCTTTCTCGCAACGTTTCATTGATCTTTATTAAATTAACAACAGACCCTAGGAAGAGTTTACATTGCCTTAAAAGAAGAGTACATGCTAGTAGATGACCTTATTAGCTTGGCCTAAGCTCCCTGGAGGATTGTTTGCCTCCATGCTCGGCACCGGGTATGGGGCTCCCTGGGTTCCGTGCTGGTCGTCTGCCGAAACGAGCATGATCTGGCCGATGGTCAGTTCGGCGGGAGGGTAGCGCTGCTCCTACTCACGGTCGGCCTGCCGTTTGTCCCTCAAGTAGGCGGCGAGGTGCCCCGATCGGATGAACTCTTCGATGCAGTCCCGGAGTTGCTTACAATCCTCCGTGGCGTGGCCCTGTGTCTGGTGGAAAGCGCAGTAAGGGCCCCGGGTTCGTTTCGCGGCCTGACGCAGGATTGGAGGGAACTTGAAGAATCCCTCGTTCTGGGCCTTCTCTAGCAACACTGCGAGGGAGACGTTAAGTGGGGTATACTCATAGAACTTCGGGTGATAGGGCTGCTGACGCTCCGGCCTTTCTTCCCGGGCTCTCTTCTTCTGGTCGGGCCGGTCAGCTCAAGGGAGGTTCGCGTTCACCTCGGACTCCAGTTGAACCTCACGCTCGGTCCATGCCTTGACTTCGGCTATGGTCTTAGGCTGCGCCAATGCAAAGGAGCGCAACCACTCTTTGTGCCTAAGACCAGATCTGAGCGTCGTGATGACGGTCTCGTCCCGGGGCTCGGGGACCTCGAGGGGGCATTGTAGAAGCGGGAGATGTAAGCTTTGAACGTCTCTTTGTCCCCGCTCTTAATTGTGAAGAGGTAGTCGACCGTGCGCCTCTGCCGACGGTTCCCGACGAAATGACCGAGGAACTGAGTGGCCAGCTCGTCAAAGGTCGAGATTGAGCGAGGTTCGAGTCCTCGGAACCAGTCCCGACCAGAGCGGGTGAGGGTGGTTGGGAAGGCCCTGCACTGGGTGGCGTCAGAATGGTCTTGGAAGCTCATTCCCGCGGTAAAAGCGTCCAGATTGTCTTTCGGGTCGGTTTTCCCGTCGAACAGAGTGACATTCGGGGGATTGTTGCACGAGGAGACGTGAATAGTGAGCAGTTCCTCGGTGAACGGCTTGGTGAGAGAGTCGGCGGCGTATTTAGCCCCGTCGCTTGAGAGGTGTCCTTCCCGGCGCATGCCCTCGATCTTCTTCTCGAGGGCGTCGAGACGACCATGGTACCCCAAGGATTCGGCTCCTGGTGATCCCTGGATTCTTCTGGGAGAGACCCGCATCAAGGCACGGCCCCGGTTCCTCTCGATGAGGTTCCTCAGATCCCCAGACAAGGTGGCCCTCGAGCCATCATGGCGAGCCCCCTCCGTGCGACCTCGCCGAGGGAGGGGGTGCTGATCATGCCTGCAGACAGGAGAGGTGACCGACATTTCCTCAGGGTAGTAATGATCACGCGAAGGCTCGAGGCGAGGCGCTCTGGCGGCGGATCTCGGGGTGAAGCCTTGGGGCGCCCAGCGGGCCTCGGGGAGTACTGGCCCATGAGATCTGTGGTCGGGGGTCATAGCCTGCCGGTTGTCATCCGTTCCGACGAGGGCAGAGCCTTCTGGAGGTGGAGGAGTGGCGACTTGGGGCCTAGGTCCGGCCGTTTGGATGCGGACGAGCGCCCCCATAAGGGACTGTAGCCGATCTATCTGGCTGGCGAGGGCGCTGATGACAGTCGCCGGGGAGAGGGGTTCGTCTGTGCCTTCGGTGAGGGGAAAGCGGCGGCTGGTACCTGGATCTTTAGGATAATCGCTTGCCATGTGTATGGAGATCGGAAGGCCAACTTTGTGTTTTGTGGAGTAAGTTCCCACAGACGGCGCCAACTGATGGATGTCCTTTACGGGTCTCCGTCAGATGTTGTCTTCCGTCGATCTCCCGGTGGATTCTACAGATGATCTCCTGTTGCGTGTGGGTCTCAATGGTGTTCTCCGCCGAAAGACGCGACCGGGACGTTGGGACGTCGGGGCCTGAATTCCATGGGCAGATGCTAATTGGTGCTATCCATCCACCTCTCCGAAGATGCCAAATTGATTTATGGCACCGTGTATCGAAGGTTTAAACGAATGCGGACGATGTAGCAGACTTCATCAGATTCCCCTTCATTTGATGGGGTTTTTAATTGTGGGGACGCTCTTCCCTGCAGGCACAAGCCCCTTCAGTTAATTACGCTACCGCATCGCGGTAACCACTTTCTCCTTCTCCAGATGGTCACTTCGTATCGTGGGTGTTTGTTTTGCTTTTGGTTACCCGTGGATTGTATACGGAGACTAATTTATGTTGTTGCCCATAGGACGTGGATTAGTCCAAATCCGTAACTTCTTAGATTTGGGTTTGGGGGTTGGTTTAAGGATACGTTAGTCTCATTTGAGACTAAGATCAACTTAAGCGTTTGTTAAGGATACATTAGTCTAATTTTAGACTAAGATCAACTTAACGGGATCGTTTAGATCCAACAAAAGAGCAACTGGACTCTATTGTTTAGTTTAGGGACATTGCGGTCGATTAGTTTAAGGACATTACGGCCCATCGCTAGTTTAAGGACATTGCGGTCAAATGTTAGTTTAAAGACATCTCGGTCAAATGTTAGTTTAAAGACATCTCGGTCAAGGTTAAGGATATCATAGTCCGTGAGTTTTAAGACCTCACAGTCAAAGTTAAGGACATCATAGTCCGTGAGTTTTAAGACCTCACAGTCAAGGTTAAGAACATCATAGTCCATGAGTTTAAGGACCCCACAGTCCGTAGAAATGTGTGGTTGTCAGGACCCGTCACATCTCTGAAGACGTTGAAGGATTACAATGACAGATATTAGAGGAGTAAAGAGATGTACCCTCGAACTGGTGTAAGTTGGTTAAAAGATCCGTAGTCCAGTTTGGGACTGAGATCTGTTAAATATTCGTGAGCAGATGGGCTCAATTAATATAAGTTGAGGACTTACGGCTAATATTGGGCTAAGTCCAATCAGGTTAAAATGTTTAACATTTCTTTCTGGGCTGTTGAGCCTTTATTTGGGCTTGGCCCTTTTAATAATGCTGAGCATTAGATCCTGACATTTTTTGTCTTGTATTGAATGCATGGCATTCATCAGAATAATGTATGTTCTGACAGCGCGCCACATGGCGTGCCAGGCGCTTTGCGCCAATTAAAGAGCGCGTTGCACTTGTGCCAAGTAGCGTACACGAGAAGGACACGTGTCGTGCTTAAGCGCTAAGCGCCAGATGATGGACGCATTGTGCCAGTGTATGAGCGCTGAGCGCTGATTTATGAGCACATTGCGCTATCAATTTAGAGGCGCACAAGTGAGTGACACGTGGCGCGTTTGGCGCTGAGCGCCAACCCATGAGCGCAGTGCACTGTTTCAGAAGCGCATAGCGCAAGCTGCATACGTGGTTGACACGTGGTGCATTTTGACGCTGAGCGTCAGTCCAAGGAGCGCAGAAGCGCAGTTCATGAGTGCAAGACACTTTTCAGTAGTGCAAAGCGCATTTGATCAAATTTATGATCAGAGAACAAATTTATGTTCTTTTAAAGGAGGCTTTGCCTCAAGATTCAAGAACAACGGTTCTTATTTTTGAAAGGGTTTTGCCTTTGTAGATCAATGATCTGTGAATGAAGTAAATATTTCTTTTGTTTTTATGATGAGATCTTTTGATCTCTCTTTTTTTATAAAAGACCTTGGTCTTTTGTAGATTATCTTTTTTTTATAAAAGATAGTTCTTCTTTTCATGAGATGATTTCATCTCTGTGTTCAAGAATCATGTTCTTTACCTTGAAGAAATGATCTTCTCTTGCTAAAAGCTTGCTTTTCTTTCTTTTAGTTTTCCCAAAGTTTGTAAGGGGGTCTCTCTATATCAGACTTGAAGTCTTAGGGCCTTTATATAGGGCGAATTGATTTATTAAATCAGTTAAAGAGATCTTTCTCTGATTGATTTGGGGATGTTTCCCCATCGTTGGATCTTTGATCCTAAGGCTTCTGTTTTACAGAAGGCAATCTTCTTATTTTTAACAAGATTGGAAAGATCTTTCCATAACAGAATTTTAATTCTTATTAATTAATGATTTATCATTATTATTAGATCATTTGATCTAACGGTGGGGAATTTTATAATTTCACGTTGGCGCATCCGTTCTTTGCACGTGGTGCGCTGCTCAGAGCGTAGTGCACTTTGCGCTAGCGCACCTACGTTTGACACGTGGTGCGCAGCGCAGAGTGCAGTGCGCCTAGCGCTAGCGCACACATGGTGCACTGCCTAGGGCGCAGCGCACCTGGAGCTAGTGCATTTGTGTTTGACACGTGGTGCGCAGCGCGCCTAGCGCTGAATCTGAAGTGTTACTTCAATTTTTAAATTTTGAATTTTAAAAAAGAGCATTTCTATGATTGGGGGTGCGCTGCCTAGGGCGCAGCGCACCTGGCGTTAACGCATCCGTGTTTGACATGTAGTGCGCAGCGCGCCTAGCGCTGGATCTGAAGCGTTGCTTCAATTTTTAAATTTTGAATTTTAAAAAAACAGAGTTTTGCTTTGATTGGGGGAAACAAATGCCCCCCCACCGTTTCGCTCACGTGGCGCACACGTGAGTGCAGCGGTGACAACATCTGAGCCCTTAGATCAACTCAGAAGTTGAAGAGGCGGTTCCATGCTTATAAATAGGACCTTTGGTCGCTTAGATGATTATCATCTTCTTTCTTTGAGAATTTTTGTTCAGAGCACAACTCTTCTGTTTAAGAACTTCTCAAGAGTAAAACTCTTTCCAAACTTGGGTAAAGTTTTTTTGAAAAAAATCAATAAATTTTAATGAATTAGGGTTTTACCCATTAACAGAACCTTGCTCTTTATAGATCTTTGATCTACAGAAAACCCATTTAGGGTTTCATTAGCAGAGCTTTGCTCTCATGAACCCATAGATCTAAAGAGATCTCTTGGGGTTTCTTAGCCCATAAACAGAGCCTTGCTCTTTTGAATAACATGTAGATTTTTTAATCTTTGATGAAGAACTCTTAAGAGTTTTTTTTATGGATCTTGAAGATCCCAGGATTTTTATTCATAAAAATTAATTGATTTTAATTTTCTTTTCTGATGGGTTTTTTCCATCATCATTACAAAGCCAGGCTCTTGACATCCTCGGGGAATTTCTTTAAATTATTAGAATTTGTTTTCTCCTATGGGGATATCAAGAGTCATTTAAATCATTGTGCCTGTTTTTCCTCATCACTAATCTTTTAATGATGTTTCTCTTCAGGCACTATGGCTGTCTATCTATATAGTCTGAACGAGTTTATCTCTTATGAGGATATTTGCGTACAGGGGCATCGCCAGAACCAAGAGTTTACAGACGTCCAATGTGCGGAGCTTATGGATTTTCTGTATGGACACGTCGGTCGGCTGCTTCCTCGCCGTTCCGCTCTCTTGAAAATTGTAGTGGGAGAAATTTGGGGAGCACTTCCTGGGTTTCACGAAGCCATGCCGCTTAATGCGCAGGATGATGCCGAAGACAAGATGAATTCAGTGTACCTGTCGAGCCTGATCTCGAAGAAGCGGCAAGATAACCTCATTGATATTCTGCATCAAACTTTCCAACAGACGACGATAATCGCTTCCTATCAAAGGGAGGAGGACATTGGCGAAGACCTCGACACTCGTGAGCGCGAGAGGATGCACACGAGAATGGTCAGAAAGGCTAGAAATATTCTAGACAGCCTTACTTTCGAATTCCTCAATCCATGCCCTGTATCTGAGGTTTTACCATTGTAACCATTTTGATGATGTTTTTCGTTTACTTCTTTCATGATTGTAAGAACTTTTCGAAGTATGAATGGCCAATTCCTTATTTCAGTGTGTTTATTTTATGTGCTAACTCTTTTGCACATGCATGAATGGGTATGCTTCGAACGTTTAACCGAATGCGAATCAAATGTTCTCCTTGTTGTCGCTTTCTTTTCTTTTCTTTATTGCCGACATGTTACCTTAGTAAGCGTAGCCTATAGATGATAGAGAGTGTTCTGTCTTGAATTCTTCAAGAGGTAATGACGGCTTAGAAAGCAGGTTTAGATCTGCTACCTAAGACTTTTCAACTTCATAAGCCGTGAGGGTCTCATAAAGTTTTTTCTCCCTATGAGTCAAGAGGATCTTGTAGGTGTATTTTCTCCTTAAGAATCGTGAGAATTCCCAAGTGTTTTTTCTCTTGCAAGTCGTAAGGATCTCACAAGAGAATTTTCTCCCTTACGAGTCGTGAGGACCCGCAAGTGATGGGTGAGGTTACCCTTATCCGTATTTCACGGAATCAGGATTTGCTCTGGATGCTTCCTACGGGGTCATAGCCGTGTTCTTGCGAGGACCAGATTCCGCTCTGGACGTTTCCCATGGGGTCATGATTGACATAAGCCGCGTTCCACATGACCAGGAATTTTCTCTGGATGCTTCCCACGGAGTCATTGCCGTGTTCTGCGAGGACCAGGCTCCGCTTTGGATGCTTCCCACGGGTTCATTGCCGTATTCTGCGAGGACCAGGAATTTGCTCTGGATGCTTCCCACGCGGTCATTGCCGTGTTCTGCGAAGACCAGGCTCCGCTCTGGATGCTTCCCACAAGTTCATTGCCGTGTTCTGCGAGGACCAGGATCCGCTCTAGACGTTTCCCACAGGGTCAGGATTGACATAAGCCGCGTTCCACGTAACCGGGAATTTTCTCTGGATGCTTCCTACGGGGTTATTGCCGTGTTCTGTGAGGACCAGGATCTGCTCTGGATGCTTCCCACAGGTTCATTGCCGTGTTCTGCGAGGACCAGGATCCGCTCTGGACGTTTCCCACGGGGTCAGGATTGATATAAGCCGCGTTCCACGTAACCAGGAATTTGCTCTGGATGCTTCCCACTGGGTCATTGTCGTGCTCTGCGAGGACCAGGCTCCGCTCTGGATGCTTCCCACGGGTTCATTGCCGTGTTCTGTGAGGACCATGAATTTGCTCTGGATTCTTCCCACGGGGTCATTTCCGTGTTCTGCGAGGACCAGGCTCCGCTCTGGATGTTTCCCACGGGGTCAGGATTGACATAAGCCGCATTCCACGTAACCAGGAATTTTGCTCTTTATCCGCATTTCACGGAGTCAGGGTTTGTCTCTCGGTCATCTGTGCACCGCCGAGTCATGGAACTGGGAGTTGCCGTGGTTCCGCTTTGCTTGATGTTGTGTCGAATGTTGAGATGATCTCCAGGCTATCTGTGAACCGTCGAGATTTGGCTCTTTCTCCCGATGAAGCCTGGGGAAGAAAGGTGTGATTCTCTCTTTGTTTGTACCCCTGGATTGTATACAGGGATTGATGTGTTATCACCTGTAGGGCATAAGTTTCATTTTATATTTTTCTTTCCGCGATGCCATATCATTTCAGCTTTCATATCGTGAAAGTCGCGATTGCCTAATCATTTCGGCTATTTTTCGCGGTGCCCAATCATTTCGGCTATTTGTTTTTATTTACTCGCCGCCTTTTAATGCGAGTTTCCCCATCATTTCGGCTATTTTGTATGCATACGTTTTTATTTGCTGATTTTGTCGCAAGTTGCTCCATCATTTCGGCTGTTCTGTATGCATTTGCCTTGTTGCGAGCTCGGGATTTGATACCGATTTAGACATCGGCATCGCTACAACTGGGATATTGCCAGGAGCGAATCATCATTTGCCTCTGTCGATGTCGAACTAAGGTGGCTTAGTAAATAGGGTTAAGATCCTGTCGACTAAGGCTTTTGACTTTATGAGCAGTAAGGGTCTCATAAAGGTACTTCTCCCTACGAGTCGTGAGGATCTCGTAAGTGCATTTTCTTCTTAAGAATCGTGAGGATTCCTAAAAGTATTTTCCTTTGAGAGTCGTAAGGATCTCACAAAAGAGTTTTCTCCTTATAAGTCGAAAGGACTTACAAGGGCTGTTCATCATGCAAACATATCCCTAGTCGCGGGTAAGACTTTGTTAGGGAAATGTTTATTCGCGTTCGTGGATTGTATACAAGGGTCAGCATTGAGCCGCTTATAGGGCAGAAAGGAGGTTGTGATGGCTGCTTAAGAACAGGTTCAGATCCCTGTTGCTTAAGGCTTTTGAATCCTATGAGCCGTGAGGGTCTCATAGGAGGGTTCTCCTTACGAGTCGTGAGGATCTCGCAAGTGTAATTTCTCCTTAGGAATCGTGGGGATCCCTAAGTGTGTTGTTCTCTTGTGAGTCGTAAGGATCTCACGCAGGTGGTTTCTCCTCACAAGGTCGAGAGGACCTTGCAAGTGTCTTTTTTAACGAGCTCGCACCCTTTCGGGTTTTTCACAAAACTCGCCGGTAGTCCTGCTGTTTTTACTCACCGAGCCCTTTCGGGTTTTCATCCGTGCCCAATTTGCTTATGGACATACCTTTTTTTTTCAGCCTTGGGATGCTATGGTCCATAGTAGTTTATCGACGTCTCGGTCAATTGCAAGTTTTAAGATATTGCGGTCCATTGTTAGTTTAAGGACGTTTCGGTCCGTTATTAGTTTAAGGACCTTTCGGTCTGCTGTTAGTTTTAGGACATTTCGGTCCGTTGTTAGTTTTAGGATCTTTCAGGCCGTTGTTAGTTTAAGGACCTTTCGGTCCGTTGTTAGTTTTAGAACATTTCGGTCCGTTGTTAGTTTTAGGACATTTCGGTCCGTGAAAAGAAAGTCGGCTACTACTTACAGAGTTTGGGCTTAGGAAGATAGCGAGCGGACATAGTTGTCATCTATCATTGACCTAGGCCGTGACTCGTCAAGCGTAGTACTTCTTCAGGAAGCGACCGTTTATTGGCCTGAAAGGTCTTTCACCATGCATGTCCATGAGCAGATAGGCTCCACCCTGGTGGACTTTGTCTATGATATACGGGCCTTCATAGTTTGGCTCGAATTTCCCTCGTTTAGCACGATTGGGGATCATAGGTCTTTTGACCACTAGCATGAGTTCGCCTTGGCAGAATGTTCTCGGCCTAGTTAATTTTTCGTATGAGCACGTCATCTTCGCTTTATAAGCCTCCAAATTTTTTTGCGCCATGAGCCGGGTTTCATTAAGAGCGTCAAGCTTTTCAAACTGAAGGTGAGCATTCTTTTCGTCCGTTATCTCGTAATGAACTGCCACTCGTAGAGAGGGGAGCTCTATCTTGAGGGGGAGTACTGCCTCTGTTTCGAATACCAATGCGTACGGCGTTGTGTTCGTGGACGTTTTGAATGTAGTTCGATACGCCCAGAGAGCTTCATGCATTCTTTCGTGCTAGCCCTTCTTATTTCGAGACACCTTCTTTTTCACGATCTTCGTCAGGGTCTTGTTAAAGGCCTCAGCTAGACCGTTAGCTCGGGGATTGTAGACCGATGAGTATCTCCAGTCTATGTTATGTTGTTGTGTGAAGCGGCTGATCTTGTGGCTTCTATAGGCTGGCCCGTTATTGGAGATGATCCGTCTCGGAGTTCCAAACCGATAAATGACGTGAGTCTTGAAGAAATAGAGGATATTCTCCGTCTTCACTTCCCTCAGCGGTACTGCTTCTGCCCATTTGGAGAAGTAATCAGTTTTCGCCAAAATGAATCGATGTCCTCTGGACGATGCTGGTTCAATGGGTCCGATTATGTCAGTTCCCCATATTTCGAACGGCCAGCTAGCCACTGTTGGATGTAGTGGATTTGGATGCTGATGGATAAAGTCCCCATGAATCTGGCACGAGTGACACTGCTTCGCATATTCGAGGCAGTCCTGGATCATCGTGGGCCAATAATAACCCATCCGTTTGATCTTCGGCCCGGCTTGGTGAGAACCGTAGAGTCCGTCGTGAGTTTCCTGGATGACTCTCTTTGCTTCGTCTGGTCCCAGGCATCTTAACCATAAAGAGTCAAATAATCTCTTATACAGGGAATCATTGATGAAAGCAAAAGACAAAACTCATTTCATAAGCTGATGTCTTGAGGACGCATCTTCAGGTGTTCGATGGGATTTGAAGTAGTCTATAAAGACTTCTCTCCAACCCGTAACCTTTTCCTGGTCTTCTATTTGTAGGGCCGTCTGCTCAGTCGCTCCCTTTTCCTCGGACGACTCCGGAGATATTTCTGCCGGTGCAAGAACCCGACGGCTTTGTACAATGATCCTCACGTCATCGAGGTTCTCGTCAGCCAGTTCCTTAGCGAGCTTGGCTAATGCATCCGCCTTGCTATTTTCCACACGCGGTATGCTCTCCAAGGTGTAGAAAGGAATTTGAGCCAGCAATTGCTGTACTCTCTCGCCGTACTTTACCAACTCTGGTTTGCACGTTTGATAGTCGCCGTTTACTTGACTAACGACTAGTTAGGAGTTTATGTATATGAGGAGGTGTTCGATTCCCATGTAGATGGCGATCTCGAGACCCGCTATCAAAGCTTCATACTCGCTTCATTGTTTGTCCTCGGCTCTGTTAAGGAGAAGGCGAAGCGCATTATTCCTCCTTGTGGTGTCATGAAGATGAGGCCTACCGCCGATTTGATTATAGGGGTGCTTTGTTTGCGCTTCTTCATGGAAGACGCTCCATCAAAATAAAGTTCCCACCGAGTATCACCCCCGTCAATCGTGTCAAACGCATGTTCGTCTGGCAGTTCGCAATTCAAAGGAGATTCGGTAGGTATCGGATGCTCAGCGAGGAAGTCGGCGATGGCCTGACCTTTCATTGCCTTGAGGGGACGATAAGTTATCAAGAACTCCATCAATAGCAGGGCCCATTTAGCGAGCCGTCATGTTAGTATGGCCCTCGACATCAAATACTTGAGAGGATTCACCTTCGATATGAGATGGACCTCATGTGCCAACGCGTAGTGTCTGAGCTTCGTTATCGCGAAGATCAATGCCAGGCAGTGTTTTTCGATGGGAGAGTAATTGCTTTCTGCTCCCAGTAGAACTCGACTCAAGTAGTAGAGAGCTCTTTCTTTTCCTTGGTCGTTCTCTTGTGCCCACAGCGCGCCTAAAGAACCTTTGAGAGCTGTCGTATACAGAATGAGAGGCTTTCCCTTGACTGGAGCGGTCAGCACCGGCGGATTCTGCAGGTATTACTTGATTTTGTCCAGTGCGCCTTGGCATTTGTGATCCCAGAAGAAAGGGGTCTCTTTCTTCATCAAGTGACTGTACGGACGGTACTTGCCTAAGAGATTGGCTATAAATCGCCGGATATACGCGAGCTTCCCTCGGAGAGACCGCAGTTGCTTGAGAGTCTTTGGCAGAGGCATTTCCATAATCGCCTTGATCTTTGACGGATCTATCTCGATG
This sequence comes from Agapanthus africanus, assembly GCA_030015575.1. Taxonomy (NCBI): domain Eukaryota; kingdom Viridiplantae; phylum Streptophyta; class Magnoliopsida; order Asparagales; family Amaryllidaceae; genus Agapanthus; species Agapanthus africanus. The sequence continues at coordinate 436,052,893 of JASDDO010000018.1, forward strand.
CCTCGGTGTCGGACAACGAATCCTAGGAATTTGCCTGAGGAAACTCCAAACGCGCATTTGAGAAGGTTCATCTTCAAATTATATAGCCGAAGACGTTGAAATACGATCTTTAGATGCTCTAAATGTTCCTCGTATGATTTGCTTTTAACTATGAGATCGTCGATATAGCATTCGACAATTTCATGTATGAGGTCATCGAAAATCTTCGTCATGGCCCTCTGATAGGTGGCACCGGCGTTCTTTAGACCGAAGGGCATCACCTTGTAGTAGAATATGCCCAAGGGGGTCCGAAAAGCGGTGTGCTTCTGGTCTTCGGGATGCATCTTTATCTGATTGTATCCTAATGATCCGTCCATGAAGGAGAAGACTTCGTGAGTGGATGTGTTATCTATCATCAGCTTAGTGACTCGTACTGGAAAGTCGTCCTTCGGGCATGCCTTGTTAAGATCCCGGAAGTCTACGCATATGCGCATTGTCCCATTTTTCTTCATTACTGGAACAATGTTGGCGATCCAGTCGGGATATTGAACCTCTTGGATGAAGTCAGAGTCGATTAGCTTCTTGACCTCGGCGTTGATGCTCATCTCAAGCTCGAGCCGCATTCTTCTCGGTTCTTGTTTGATTGGCTTGACGTCCGGGGATATCGCCAATTTGTGCACATCAATCTCTGGATCTAATCCTGGCATTTCGGAATAGTTCCATGCGAAGCAATCTTTATGCTGCATGAGCACGTTCTTTAGCGTAGCCACACTTTCTTCGGACAACAGCACACTGATGAATGTCGGTCGTGGGTCATTTGCCGTCCCCAAATCAATTTTCTTGAGGTCATCTGCAGTACTATGTATTCCATCTTCCAGCTCTTTTGGCGCAAGTGGAAACTCTGAGATTTCCTCGTCATCATTGTTTTCGAAGTACCAAGGGAGTTCATCCATACTCTCAGGCTCTTCCTCCGATAACATTATCATATGACAAGTACGAGATCGCTTCCAAGACTGATGTTGATCTGGTTCTACTCTTGCGGCTTTGGGTTCATGCTTCTGCGGTGGGATTACCCTCCAACTGCTGGATAGAGCGAATCTGCCTTGTTGATACCGGTCTTCGATCCAGTTCTTGAAAGTGAAGCAGTCTTCGAGAGGATGTCCTATTGCCCTGTGATAGGAGCAATAGTCCGGGTGAGAGACTTCGCCTGCTTGCTCAAGGTGCTTGGACTCCGGGAGTGTCATCATCTGATGTTTCATGATAAGATCGAATATCTTCCTTATCTTGCTTTGGGGAAAAGAATATGCTCTACCCAGCTTTTTTATAAGAGACGAATCCGGACGGCTCGATTTCTGATCGGGTGGCTTCTTGGGCCCGCTTTGTCGCTGTCGAATGCCTTTCCCGTTTTTTGGTTTATTTCTGCCTCTGCGTCGGACCTTTTGTCCGACGGGTTGACAAGGAGGAGTATTTTCATTTTTCATAGCCTTTTGAAGGAGGCGTTGCGTCCTGGTTTTCTCGTAGATAGCCATTTCGCGATTATGGTCGTCTCGAACCTTTTGACCTGCTTCCCTTATAAGCTTGTCCATTTGTTCTTCGAACGACGGACTGGGCATTTTTACTGTGGGGGCTTTTTCTAGTTCAGGGTTAGCATCTTCCCATAGAGCATCTCCTTTTTCATCAAAGTCATGTATGACGTAGCAGTCGCGGAGTAGCTCCCGTTTCTTTGATCGAACATATCCAAGCCCGATCGTTTCCATTCTCCCATTGGGCAACTTTTGTTGAGTTCCGGGAACGTTCCAGATCCTGTTATAGAACCGTGCTTGTTGAGTAGTCTGTCTGAAGGGTACTCCTTGGCACTCAATAGCCTTCTCAAGCCTTCCGAGTAATATCTGGGCAGACGGATGTGCTGGAGTCTATCGAGCGTGGAATCGGAGCCGTTCCAGATTTCTTTTTCCACTTTGGTTTCCCCCGATCTGTAGAACAGGATTGCTTCTTCACCCTTTCGCTTGGGAGGGATGTAAAATGTCTGCAGTTCTTGCACACTATAAGCTTCAAGTGCATCGAGCTCTTTGTAATGCTCCCGCGGAACCATGGTAATTTTCAAACTCTGATTATCGTCAGCGAAGGTTTGTATTGACGGTCGAGTGGAAAATATAGCGTTAACCTCATCTTCCGAGTCACTGCCGAAGATCAACATGGGTGTGGACAGTCCCGGGTTGTTGCGTTGGGGCGGTCCTGAATAAACCATCTCTTCTTCTTCTTCTTCGGCATCACTCCCGAAAACCGGAATAGTGGTGATAGCTTTGTTCTTATCCTCCGGTTTGCGACATCTTTCTGTATCTTCGAAATCTGGCAGGAAGTATTTCGCATCTTCGTACTTTCGGACTTCGTTCATGGAGAATGGGTTTAGTTCCCCTGTCACGGTATACTCGAGACCATATTTGAAGTACTTCATACACTGATGTTGTGTAAAAGGGATGATGTTGTATTCATGTAACCAAGGCCGGCCGAGCAAAGCGTTATAACAGGTTTTAGCGTCAATGACATGGAACTTGATGTCCGTGACGAGTAGCTCAAAGCGTAGTGTCAATATTACAGACCCAAGCGTCCATGATGACTGGGTGTCAAAGACGGAGATGGTGATCTTATCACGAGCGAGGTGTTGAACGCTCATGCAAATTTCCTTCAACACTCTTACGTTAAGGAGATTGATGGAGGACCCATTGTCGACCAGGATTTTAGCTATCTTGATGTCATGACAATATCCGGAGACATATAAGGGACGGTTATGCTCGCATGTCCCAAGGAGGAGATCTTCATCGCCAAAGGTGATATCGGCTGTGTGCACCTCTTCCAACTTGTCCTTCATCTTTTCTTCGGCGAGGAAAGCTTGGAATTGTTCGGGCTCTTGTAGGGCCGTAATCAGCGAATCTCTCGCCTCTTTGGATAGTAGAAGGGCGTCAAGAATGTTGAGCTGCGAGGGTATCTTCCTCAGGTGTGCCAGAACGTTGTAGTCCACCTTGTTTTTCTTTGGCGGGTCCTTGGCTGTCAGTTCTTTGACGATTTGGTCATCAAGGGCGATATCCTCAGGGACTTTTCCTTTACCCTTATCTTTTTTATTTGACCCTCTGTTCGAGGACCCAAGATTCTTTTCGGTCAGCGTACGATTGCGCAGCTAAATATTTTCACAGGTCTTCGGTTCTTTCTCTTTTCCCAAGGTGGATTCTTTAAACAGAGGGCCGAGAGTCATTTCTTCGTCAGAGTCGCTCCCGAAGGTGAGAACTTGCGATCCCCCAGTGTCGACCATGTGACAGTTGCCGGTAGTTCTTTTACGCTCCTCGGTCGTATTTCTTTGCTCCTGACGGGTTTTGCGTTTCATCCGCTTGAAATTTTGCCGGTGAGCAACATATCCCTGCCACCATCTTTTAAAAGCATTGCACTCTTCGATAGGGTGCGTGATCTTTCGATGATATAAGCAGTAGCTAGGATGCATTTCTGCTTCATCAGGAGTGTCTCCATCGGAGGGTGGCAGCTTCATTCCCATTGATACGGCTTTGGCGAACCATTTTCTCGTCTTGAACCTGCTTTTATTTGCGGCAGCTGGACTTTGACCTGGTGGGAGTGTTTCAAACCTTTCATCCAGTCGCATGCGTTTGGCCTTTTCAAATATAGCCATCTCACGCTCCTGATCAGTTTTGCTTTTAAGTAGCGCTTTATTCAGGAACGCATTAATCATTTCGTCTGATAGCCCTAGAAGTTCTGGCTCAGGACTTGCCCCCGGTTTCTCTGCGTAATAAGCTTCTTCATCGTTTATCAACGAGTGAGAGATCACATGGCAACTTTCTATGTAATCTTCAGATTCATCCGACGAGTCTTCTTCATCATCTTCGTCCTTAAGGACGTGACTGAGGAACTCTTGGAGTGTGATTGGAGTCCGCGCCTTCTGGTTATACTTTTCCAGCGCGTCAATCTGCTGTTGCAGGTCCGTGCGCTTATCACCAGGCTTCACGGGCTTCTTGAATTTCTTCTTCTTCTTCGAAGATTTTGACAGCTGGGTGTGAGCACTTTGAATATCACCACCCATTTTTGGAGTTGGGCGCGACTTCAGCATTCCCTCGATGATCTCGGATTCCAGTAGATTCTTCCATTTGATTTCCGGGCATGTGTGGAGATCCTTCAGCATTCTTTTAGTCTTGGCTAAAAGAACGACCTCCCATGGAGCTCCTTCGACAAAAGAGCACGATGCCCCCGGTGTCTTTGTCTTCTTGGGAGCGTGTGGCTGTAGTGGGTTCACCTTCAAATTCTCAGACAGCGCAAACTTGCCTTGTTGGTACTATTCCTCGATCCATCCCTTAAAAACGAAGCAATTTTCGATTGGATGGCTTACCGTTTGGTGGTAAGGGCAATAATTAGGACTATTAGTCTCGCCGGGTTGCAGTGGTCGCTTAGGGCTTGGTAGATTGATGAGCCTGTTGCGCATCGCCAGTTCGAATAGTCTCTTCGTTTTGTCCCGAGGGAACGAGTAAGGACGCTTCATTTTCTCATTATAGTAGCGCCGTCTTTCCTCTAGTTGATCAGTTAGTTTTGGACCATTGGTCTGCTGTTGAGCATTGGCGACGAAAGTCGCCTTCCCTTTCCCCTTTTCGTTTCGTGGCTCCGGCTTTGGAGGAGACGGTCTATGACCCATCTGGTCTATCTGGGCTAGTTTGTCAATCAAAGCCTGGAACATAATCGACTTGAAAAACATCATGAATTGGGAAATAGTTGCTTGAGGGTCAAGAGTGCCCACAAACATGCCCACTGCGGCGCTTCTTCAATGCGCTGCTCACATTTTGACCACAAATTCTGCCATCGAATTGCGTACTGCACCCACGTTTCACTTGGCTTTACCCTGGCATTGGTCAATGCCGTTATTGGGGTGCGTTCACTAGCACTTGCGAAACGTTGGGTAAATAATAGCTCCATCTCCGCAAAAGTTTTGACGGAGTCGTTCGGAAGTTCAGAGTACCATTCGAATGCCGTCTCCGACAAGCTGCTGACGAACTGGTGAAGTAGCAGTTTATCGTTGCCTTCGGTGTTGCCGCATAGAGCCCTGAACTGGGCGACATGCTGGTGCGGATTTCCCGTCCCTTTATATACATGAAATTTAGGGATGGTATATCCCGGCGGGTACTTTATCTGGTCATGCCAGCCTGGATATGGTCGTCCCGTTTTAATGATCTGCCCAGCCTCTTCATTCGCCTGGTGAGCTCGTATTTGCTGAGCAATATAGTTATCTAGAGCGGCTTTGGAAATAGTTTCCTTTTTGGCTGCTGAAAGGGCCGGAGGAGGGTTCGATGTCTCCCCTCTGTCGTCTTCAATGATGATCGGAGGGTCTTCAGCTGGAGGTTCCGGCTGTAACATCATCCCGACCATGTCTTGGAAAAGAAGCGACATTCGTTTTATATTAACCGCTTGTTCTGCTGCTTCTCTGTCCTTCTTTTCGAGGACCCTCGGAGGAAGTCAACATCGGTTTCTTGTTCGTGATGCTGCTCTGATGAAGCTTTCGGGCTTTCTTTTGGCCCGGTGAGTGCGGCCATTTGCGTTAGCATTTCTTGAAGATTCTGTTGTTGCTCCTGGGCTTTTGTCACAGATCGGGTGAGCGGTCGGTGACCCGTCAAAGCACGGATTTCCTCTTTTCCAGAAGCCATATAAACAGTATGCACCATTATGCCCCCAGACTTGGGGCGTTTGGGCTCAGCGTCTTTGTAGTCTGCCGTAGTCGCAGGGGCTTTCTCTGGCCTCCTTCTCTTTTGAGCAGTTGACGTTGAGGGATCCGTTGCAACGGGCGCCCGGGTAGTTGTCGTCCTTTATGGCTTGACAGGACGGTTCTCTTCCTGCTGAACTTTCTCCTTTTTCTGTCGGCGAGGGTAATCTTGATCAATCACCGACTCCTGGACCTGTCGCCAGACTTTGTAAACTTTGGAGGACAGCCGCTGAGGGGGCTGCTCCGGTTTTGTTTCTGTAACATTCTCCACTGGTGGAGGAGATCTTTTTAGCACGGCGGTAGGAGAGTTCCTGTGCACCTTGTTCAGCAATTCAAAGTTGTTCCCAGTTGGAACAGCAGCATTGACTTCCACCGTTGGGGCTGGTGGAGTTAGCTGAGAGGGGGAGTTGCACCCATCCTTTCTTACTCGACGCCAGTAGCGGCGTCGAGCGTGTTGAGCCGATGGTGTTGGTTCAGTGATGGGGATGGCTTTATCATGCCCCCTGTTCTGGTGAGGCATTGCTGGTACCGGCTTCTTGAAGACCGAGGTCCGCCGAGAAGCCGTGTCTAACCTATCGAAGACAGACTTTTGAGCAGGAACGGGAGCCGGAGCGGGAGCAGGGACAGTCAGTCTTGTGAAGACTGACCCTTTGGCAGGATAAGCCGTCTGGATGACTTCGGGAGTAGGGATGGCTATCCTCTTCGGAATAACCTGTTCGGGAATTGCAGGCTTCATCATGGGCCCATATGAACTTTGGCCCAATCTGGCGAAGACTGAGGCGTTGGAGCTGGACGACCCGTTGAAGGGGGCCGCTGTAGTGGTAAGTCGATCGAAGACCGACTTCTTGGGAGCTTCTTGAGTTGGTATAGGAGCACCGAAGCTCGTCGGTGGGAGTATGGTCCCGAAAAACAATCCAGTTGTGGCCTGAGTCACCTGGTCCACCGGCATTGTGAACAGAGAAGCCGCTTGGGGCCCGTAAGCTATGCCTCCAGATGAGGCGGAACGTGCGTTGCAGTTGCAGCTGGAACACTTCATACAAGTAGACGCCATTGATTCTTCGCTTTCTATACCAAGCAAGACGCCAAATATTAGTATCTCGAACCCAAGGGCAATCCTATCAAACCGCGATTCGTTCGCGAACACGACACACGAAGTGTGGAGTGGAAAGAGGAAAAGGTCCCACCGGGTGTACCAGAATCTGTTCTCCGCCGGAAGACGCGACCGGGACGTTGGGATGTCGGGGCCTGAATTCTGAGGGCAGATGCTAATTGGTGCTATCCGTCCACCTCTCCGAAGATGCCAAGTTGATTTATGGCACCGTGTATCGAAGGTTTAAACGGATGCGGCCGATGTAGCAGACTTCGTCAGATTCCACCTTATTTGATGGGGGTTTTTGATTGTGGGGACGCTCTTCCCTGCAAGTGCAAGCCCCTGCAGTTAATTACGCTACCGCATCGCGGTAACCACTTTCTCCTTCTCCAGATGGTCACTTCGTGTCGTGGGTGTTTGTTTTGTTTTTGGTTGCCCATGGATTGTATACGGAGACTAATTTATGTTGTCTCCCGTAGGACGTGGATTAGTCCAAATCCGTATTTTTTTAGATTTGGGTTTGGGGGTTGGTTTAAGGATACGTTAGTCTCATTTGAGACTAAGATCAACTTAAGCGTTTGTTAAGGATACGTTAGTCTAATTTAGACTAAGATCAACTTAACGGGATCGTTTAGATCCAACAAAAGAGCAACTGGACTCTATTGTTTAGTTTAGGGACATTGCGGTCGATTAGTTTAGGACATTACTGTCCATCGTTAGTTTAAAGACATCTCGGTCAAATGTTAGTTTAAAGACATCTCGGTCAAATGTTAGTTTAAAGACATCTCGGTCAAGGTTAAGGACATCATAGTCCATGAGTTTTAAGACCTCACAGTCAAGGTTAAGGACATCATAGTCCATGAGTTTTAAGACCTCACAGTCAAGGTTAAGGACATCATAGTCTATGAGTTTAAGGACCCCACAGCCCGTAGAAATGTGTGGTTGTTAGGACCCGTCACCTCTCTAAAAACGTTGAAGGATTACAACGACAGATATCAGAGGAGTAAAGAGATGTACCCTCGAACTGGTGTAAGTTGTTTAAAAGATCTGTAGTCCAGTTTGGGACAGAGATCTGTTAAATATTCGTGAGCAGATGGGCTCAATTAATATAAGTTGAGGACTTATGGCCAATATTGGGCTAAGTCCAATCAGGTTAAAATGTTTAACATTTCTTTCTGGGCTGTTGAGCCTTTATTTGGGCTTGGCCCTTTTAATAATGCTGAGCATTAAATCCTGACATTTTTTTAATCTTGTATTGAATGCATGGAATTCATCAGTGTTGGGGTAAAAATTTACACCCCGGTTGACCAAGTCAAAATCAAAGTCAACCCTAAGCCAAGTAGGCCCAAGCCCAGATCCAGTGGGCCCATGCCCGGGTCGAGCCCGAACATGAAGCAGCCAGCCTCCCTCCATGCCAAGATAATATTTCTTTTCTTTTATTTTTTTGGATAAATGTAAGAAAAATAGGCATAAAGCCAAATTTTTGTAAAGCCCATGGCTTATGTGCAAAAAGAAATGGCACACGAGCCATGGGATAGGCAAAATGCCATTTTGTGGAGCCCAAGGGGCTATGTGTAAAGTGTATAGCCTATAAAGGAAAGAATAATGAAAATATCTCACAAATTTTTTCTCTCTCCAAAAAAATTTAGATCTGAGATCTTTTCTCCTTCCTTAAGGTTCCAAAACCTTCTTCTTTCTTTTGAATTAAATCAAGAGTTTTACTCTTCATTTTATAAAACTAAATAGTTTTCACCACAAAACCCATAAAGGGAAACTCAGATCTTCTATTAGATCTCAAAAAGAAGAGATTTTTAAAATCTCATATCTCTTGATTTTCAAGATCCAGCAACCAGAGGAGAAAGAAGAAGAACCCCTTTCATCAACCCCAAAACATCTTAGGAGTTTAACTCCACTTTGATTTCTCTTTTGAGAATTTCTGGAGCTAAAAGCCTATTTTTCTCGCCGGCGTCCAAGCGCTCAAGCGTCCAGCGCCCACGTGCCGACACATGGCGCGCTAGCGCTCAAGGACCCAGCGCCCACGTGCCAACACTTGGCACGCTAGCGCTCGAGCGCTCAAGCGCAAAGCGCCCACGTGCCGACACGTGGCGCTAGCGCTCCAGCGCCCTGCGCTCAAGCGCAAAGCACCCACGTGCCGACACGTGGCGCGCCTGCGCTCCAGCGCCCTATGCTCAAGCGCAAAGCACCCACGTGCCGACACGTGGCGCGCCCGCGCTCAAGCGCAAAGCGCCCACATGCCGACACGTGGCGTGCTAGCGCCTAAGCGCACAGCACCTAAGCGCACAGCGCTTAAGGCGCTGACCCCACGCGTCCTTTGGGCGCTTTTTCCCTTTTTTTATGTATGTATACTTGTATATATATGTACAGCTACACACATACTACACAACACTGTCCCCCCTAAAAATTTTGGGCCGGGGCGCTGCCCCGCACCCCGCAAGGGGGCTGCTAGCCCCCTTGACTCCCAGCCCGCTATCCAGGTAGCGGGACCCCCGTAAAAACTCTGTGTGGCCCCCGATATATCCAAAACCCCTTTTAAACACACGAAACTGTACATTGAGTTCGCATGACCAATTTAACCCGTTAATCGGAGGTTCCCTCGCTCCAATGGCGAGGGGTAATTAACGGCAACTTAGTCCGCGGCTGCCGAAGATTCGGATCCCCACGATCAATAAACCCCAGCCTACCCTAGGCAGGGGGAATCTGTAATGCGCCTGACAAGCGTGCGCGTATTCCCATCCCAATGGGGTGACAAAAAACACCCTACAGATTCTTGCACGCCCGGTGGGACCTTTCTCTCCTCCCATATTTCGGGTTAAATGTTCATGCGAACTCAATCAATATACATATCGATTGCCTATACTGAAATGTTGTTTTTATTCCGTGCAGCAATCAACTTTCGATGACAATGTCTCCTGAGACGAATTCAGCTTCCAACACGACCTCGATCCCGTGCGTGGTCAAGGTCAATGCTCGTGTGGTTCTCCCCGCAAGACTCAGTCGACAATGGGAGGAACTGCCCCGCCAGTTTGGCTCCGTCATCATCTACCCTGCCGGAAGCGCTCATCTGGCAGAAATCCTGGCGAAATAGGTGGCCAAGCCGGTCTCAAGGGGCAAGAGGCCGAATGTCGTGATCGCCAAGGCACCACAACCGAAACTTAAGACGGTATCTGAACGATTCTCTGGTGCTCCAGCGGGGGCAAGAACTCCGGTAGAAAGGGCAACATCAAATGTTGTGGACAAGCTCAGGTGATGACTCCAACAAATGCACAATCGAGCATATCTCCAAAATCCTCTATCGCCCGGTCTACGGCGTCTTCCTAAAGAACCGAAGTCTGCCAGGTGCTTAGAACAGAAAAGTTAAGGCAGAAGCGGCTCAGGTATCGAGCCAACAAGAGGGCTAGGGCTTCGGCCAAATGGAATCTTGTGAAGTTCCAAGTGCAGAGTCGCCCCGCGACGACGGCTGAGTCGGACGTAAGAATCAGCAATTCTTTCAAGCCTTTGAAGTGGGTTCAGAAAAATGCTATGACCGCCAGAATCAAGAAGACAGCAGTCCGAACAATGCTACAAAGAGACGTGTCCTGGCCCCAACAGAAAAAGTATGACACTGTCTCTTCAAGAGTCTATCAGGCGCTCTGTGCCGCATGAAAGCAGCGGAGCAAATCCAGAAAAGAAGCGCCAGCACCATTCAAGAATCCGGCCAGGCCATTCGCCTTCAATTGACTGCCCGCTACTGAAATAGGGGGGGTCAAGACAGCGATCTGTGAAATCAGCTGCCGACAATAAAAAGAGGGCTGGATATATTATCCATACGGTCTATATGGCGGGTGGGCGCCCCAGCGACAACCTTCGCAGCAAAAGCATAGATGGGGCCACCACATCCCACGTCCAATCTGGCTTGAATGTGGTTGCCGCTTCCCAAGAACATCCGCCTTCGCCGGATGATGAAAACCCTCTCGATGAGGAAGATAGGCAGAAAGACCCCTCGGTCCATGAAGAGTCAAGCTTGGACAGCGAGGAAGAGCCGACTTTTCGCCCCAGGACCGCGGAGCAGGAGCTGCTTCAAGAGCTTCGAAAACAGCTCAGGAGCAAGGATAAAGAGATGGCCAAGCTCTATTCGAAAATTGACGATCTAACGAATGTTGTGATGCAGCTTACGGCTCAAATTGCTCGAGCGCCTCCCAATCAAGCATAAGTCGCTACTCATCAGTCGGGTGATGACAATCTGAAGCAGCCAATGCCTGTTCCTTTGGGTCCAAGGCTGGTCGAGCCGCACGAAAGCCGGCCACATTCCGCTTCTGGGGACGCCTTGGCCCCAGATAGCACTATCCCACTAACACAAGATTAGATAATGGGTTTGGTCACCAGAAAAGTTAAAACATTGGTGGCTGAAGCTGAAGCTCGGAAAGAAATTGGCAGTAGTGGGCGGCCATATCCCGCACAGTACGATCTGATCGAGTTCCCGAGCGGCTACGTCATTCCCAAGTTCAGAAGATTTGATGGAACAGGGAATGCAAATTAGCACGTCGCCCACTTCAAAGTATTGTGTGGAAATACAGGGGGCAATGACGCGCTCCTTCTTCATCAGTTTGTCAACAGCCTGACCGGTGTCGTCTTCGACTGGTACGTGAGTATACCAGACAGGTCCGTCATTACCTTTGCCCAAATGGAGTCTCTGTTTGGGCAAAGGTTCATGAGCGTCAGTGATAAAATCTCCATTGCCGGCCTTGTGAGAACCAAGCCGGGGAAGAATGAAAGCAATACCGACTTTATCGTCCGATGGCGTAATCTCACAGTCAAGTGTGAACCACCACTGGAGCAGGACCAGTCCGTCAGCCTTCTCATTGGGAACCTCAGCAATTGGATGGTCCCATTCTTGTGTACAGCGGGCCTCAAGACATTTCAGGAGCTAACCAAGAAAATCCAAATGCTGGAACGCTCGAAGCAAGAGTCCCCGCCGGACTCTCGGAGAGACAAAACTTGGAAAAGAAAGCGGGACGACAGCCGTAGAAGCGGGAGTTCCAGCAGTACCAATGTCTTCAATGCGTTCGACAATGAAGAAAAGCGAAGGGCGGGCGAATCCAAAACCAACCGGTCTCGAAAGCCATTGCTGGGAGGATGGGCCTTCCCTTGAGGAGAAGAAGAACAAGTTTACTCTTTCAGAAGGGACAAGGTCCGCAAGATATTTAAAGATGCCTTGAACAACGGTCTATAATTGCCAGAGTCGAAAAGACCCCAAGAAGCAAAAATGACCGACAATCCTCTGTATTGCCCGTACCACCGAGTAGTGAGCCATGCGATCGAGGATTGCTATATCTTCAAAGACTGGATCGAGAAGCAGTACAAGGCTGGAGAGATCGAGCTGTCCAAAAGTGTGTTGGTGAACAATCAAGTTGCAACCACCAACTTTATACAGACAGAAGTTGAAGCTTTCTGGGAGAAGACAGCCGAACCCGCTGCCCTGAGAAATGAAACGGACTCATCGCGGCCTCCGTGGAGTACGCACATATCTAATAAGACGAAGAAGATGATAAAGCTACTTCGAAAAGAGCCCAGGACGGAATGGGAAGGGCAGAAGAAGCTTACCAGTCCAGCTGCCAATGCGGCTCCATCAGGCTCAAAATCTAAGAAGCTCAAGAAGAAGAAAAGTGTAGCTCGGCGCGAAAAGGTGTCTGCAGGGAGATTGACCATTCAAAAATATATTGATTCCCTCGAAGAATATGAACAGAAGGAAAGAACTCTGATTCAATTGAAGGAGTTCCTCCCTGCACGAGCGGCTGAAATTCTGGAGGAGTTAGAGGAAGACTCCAATGAAGAGATCCCTAAAGTGACCTGCTACGCCATCCATCTGGGCAGCGACTTTGAGGGGGAGCTCTGTTTTCCCGAAGAGGATGAGGAGCTTGCCACAAAGGCCAATCAAATCCAGCTCAGAAGCGGCAGGGCTCTACCCCCAAATCAGGGCAACGCCCTAAAAGGGAAGGAAAAATAGGTGGCTAATGAGGAAGATGGCAGAGAGCCGGCTGATGAAAACTCAAGTCCTTCCTCGGTGGACTATAATGTCTTGGCTCATCTCCGGAAGCTTCCGTCTCTCCTGAGCATCTACGATGCCTTGGTCCTATCTAAGGAGCTTAGAGATGTCCTCATTCACGCTCTACAAAACCCTGAGCGGTATCAGGCTTACTTTGCGGAAATTAATATGAAAGAAGCTCAATACACTTTGCAAGCCGCCGCAGTCACATTTAAGGATGAAGACTTGCTACTGGGAACAGCTGAGCATAATCGGCCGCTTTACGTGACCGGGTACAGCGACGGAGATCGAATTAATCGCATATTGATTGATCCGGGGTCCTCAGTGAACATCATGAACTTGCGAACTCTAAAGAGTTTGTCAATAGACGTCCGACACCTGTCAAGGGAAAGGATTGTCATTCAAGGCTTCAACTAAAATTGCCAGCAAGTTCCGGGGTCCATAGCTCTGCCGATCAAATTCAGGGATCTGCAAACTGAAGCTAAGATATACGTGATCGACGCCGACACGTCTTATAAGATTCTCTTGGGACGGCCTTGGCTCCATGATTATGGCATCGTCCCGTCAACTCTCCATCAATGCATGAAGTATACTAAAAATGGCGAAGAAAGACGCATTGACGGAGACGTCCAGCCGTTCGGTGTGCATGAAGTCCGATATGAAGATTCTCGGTACTTTATGAACCACCAAAATGCTAAGACACAACTGAATGAGGATAGAGCGGCCCCAAGGCTCAAAGGCAAATCTGAGCCGGCTGTCACTTTAAAAAGCAAAAACGCCCAAGTGCGCCCACATTTCGGTAGCGACACTGATGAGTCCGACGCTGGAAGTCCATCCTTCCGTAAAACTCACCCTCGTTTCGGTAGAGATACGGACGAATCTGTTACCGAAGCCCCATCTAGCAGCAAAGTCCTCCCTCATCTTGGCAGCGACACTGAAGAGTCGGAGGAAAAGGACCTGCCGTACAACAGCGGTGCAGATTGGACCCCCATGCAACAAGCGAAACTACGAGAGACCTTCGAAATTGCAGAAGGGTCCCTGGCCGTCACAGGGGTACCAGAGCAGCTCGATGCGTTTTCAGTCTCCACCGTGGACCAGCTGAAAACTTTCTACGTTCCCGGGAAGAAAGGTGGACAGAAGGGCATCCTGTTTTATGGGTCAAACCCCGTTGTGCACCCGGACGATTTGTCTGTCGCATGCCTTCCATACGAAAGAGGCATAAGGGCTGTCCTCAATCCCAGGTACTATGCGCCCGAGATGCGGTAATACTTCAAAAAGTGTGGATGCCGGTTATATCAAACGGAGTCTGAAGCAAAGTTTTACGAAGGGCTATGGCATCCACCTCAGGTCCGAGCACTTATCGATGGACGAATTCCAGATAGGCGAGGCATAGGTTTCATCCAGCCTGATTCTAAGGCATGCTACATGACCCATATTGGGGAAGCCAGTGAAGAGTCAAATGATGAAGACGAGCTAACCGAGCCTGAAGAAGCTCCTCAAGAGATCGAAGATGGCGAATAAGCAACCTTTGACGAGCTAACCGAGATTAACTTAGGAATGCCGGATGATCCAAGGCCGACCTACATCAGCTCACTCTTGTCGGAGGAAATGAAAGAGCAGATAATTGCCCTGCTGCATGAGTTCGTCGACTGCTTCGCGTGGACATACAAAGAAATGCCTGGTCTTTCCCCTGAAGTGGCCGTGCATAAGCTGGCTATATCTCCTGAGGCTAAGCCAGTCAAACAAGCTCCTCGACGAATGAGAAGGGAACTGGAAGAAAAGGTCATCGAGGAAACCAAGAAGCCCATCGATGCCGGCTTCATCAGGGAAGAGAAAAATGCGGACTGGATCGCATGCATAGTCCCAGTGAAGAAGAAAAATGGGCAGATCCGAGTTTATGTCGATTTCATGGACCTCAACAAGGTATGTCCTAAAGATGACTTTCCGCTACCGGTCATGGAAATGATGGTCGATGACACCTCAAATTACGAGTTGTTCACTTTTTTGGATGGCTTGTCTGGATATAATCAGATCAAGATGTCGCCTGAGGATGAGAAACACACAGCATTTCAAACCCCGATCGGAATATATTGCTACAAGGTAATGCCGTTCGGACTGAAGAACGCAGGTGCTACATATCAAAGGGCAATGGCCAATATCTTTGATGATCTAATCCATAAAGTCGTCGAATGCTATGCTGATGATATGGTCGTCAAGACTAGAGCCAAGGCCAATCACATCCAAGATCTTAGGACCGTTCTCACCAGGCTGAGAGAGTACGACCTGAAAATGAATCCTCTGAAGTGCGCTTTTGGCGTGTCATCGGGAAAATTCCTGGGCTTCATAGTCCGACATCGAGGGATCGAAGTTGACCCATCAAACAGAAAGGCCATCATAGAGATGTCCCCTCCGAAGAGTCTGATGCAGCTAAGATCTTTTCAAGGCAAGCTTGCTTATATACGAAGGTTTATCTCAAATTTATCGGGAAGATGTAGGCCCTTCTCAAAGCACATGAAGAAAGGAGCTCCTTTTGTTTGGGATGCCGAATGTCAAGAGGTGTTCGAAAGTATCAAACGGTGCTTGTTGCACCCTCCAGTGCTGGCCGCTCCCATTCCAAATAAACCGCTGATTCTCTACACTGCTCCACTAGATGAGTCACTTGGTGCGCTCCTTGTCCAGAACAACGAGGAGGGAAAAAAGAATGCCCTTTACTTCCTCAGTCGAACTTTAGTCGGGGCGGAACACAACTACTCCTCGATCGAAAAGCAATGCTTGGCTCTGATGTTTGCTGTGAAGAAGCTGATGCACTATCTGCTCGCTCACCGGGTTATGCTGATCTCCAAGGTCGACCCACTCAAACACTTGATGACCAAAGCAAGCTTAACCGGCAGAATGGCAAGATGGGCTGTCATTCTACTTGAGTTTGACATAGTTTATACTCCTCAGAAAGCAGTAAAAGGGCAAACTCTTGCAGACTTTCTCGTTGCTTATCCCATACCAGAAGGGTCACCACTCAATTGCGAGTTACCCGATGAACAAGTGCTACACCTAGAGAATGACGAGCCATGTTGGGAGCTCTACTTCGATGGGGCTTCATCGATAAGGACCTCCAGTAAATCAAGTGTCCCGGAGATAAAAGAAGGGATAGGATTGGTATTCATCACGCCATCAATGGGATCCCTACGGCGTTCTTTTGCTCTCATCGAGCCTCGCACAAACAATGAGGCCGAGTATGAAGCTCTGATAGCTGGTTTGGAGCTCGCCATAGAAATGGAAATCCTTCGGCTACGGGTTTACGGTGACTTACAGCTTGTCGTCAACCAAGTAAGCGGCGATTATAAAATATACAAACCTGAATTAGCTCGGTACAGAGGCCGAGTAGTGGAACTCATGAAACGGTTCACTCATATTGAACTAACGAGAGTCCCTAGAGCGTTGAACGGAAAGGCTGACGTACTCGCTCGCTTAGCCAAGGAGCTGGCTAATCCTGACATGGACGAAATTCTGATCATAGTCAGGAGCCGGCAAATTCTACCCCCAGTCTCTCTACGAGAAGAGGAAAGAGAAGAATAGAAGAGCAGTCCCGCTGAAGAAGCTTCGATCGTCCAAGACGAGCCCGATTGGAGAGAACCCTTCATAGAGTACCTCCGATACGACAAGCTGCTCGAAGAAAAATCTGCGAGGATTCAGCTAAAGAAAAGAGCTCTCCGATATGTGTTTGTAAATGACACGTAATACTGCAGGTCATATGACCAACTCTGGCTCAGGTGTCTGTCATTGGCCGAAGCCCAAAAGGTCATGAAAGATGTTCACTCGGGCGTTTGCGATGCTCACCAATCTGTCCCCAAGATGCGACTTCAAATCAAACGGCTTGGGTATTACTGGCCCACCATGATACGGGGTTGCGGAGATCATGCAAAGAAATGTCAGATCTGCCAAATCCATGGTGATTTCATTCACAAGCATCCCAATCCGTTGCATCCTACGGTGGCGTCGTGGCCCTTCGAAGTCTGGGGCACCGATATTGTTGGCCCAATTGATCCTCCGTCATCCAAAGGCCACCGGTTTATACTGGCCGCGACAGACTACTTCTCCAGATGGGCTGAAGCTGTCCCGCTAAAAGAAGTCAAGACAAAAGATATTCTGACATTCTTCCAGCATAATATTCTATAACGCTTCGGTACACCAAGAAGAATCATTTCTGACAACGGGCCTTCTTTCAAGAGCTTCAATGTCTCAAGGTTCGCTACTCAGCACAAGATAGACTGGAGATATTCCTCCATCTATAATCCAAGAGCCAATCGGCTAGACGAAGCCTTCAATAAGACTCTATGCAAGCTCCTGAGGAAAAATGCTTCAGCCAACAAGAGAGACTGGAATCTCAAACTTCACGAGGCGTTGTGGGCATATCGTACCACGCACCGTACTCCAACTCAGTCCACTCCATACTTATTGCTCTTCGGAGTGGAGGCGGTCCCCCATCGAATTCGAAGTTCCAAGCTTAAGAATGGCCGTTTAGCACGAGTTGACGGAGGAGGAAAACGTGCTCCTTCGACTTGAAAAGCTCGATGCCCTCGAAGAAAAGAGGCTCGCGGTGCAGCAAAATCTGGAGCTATACCGAGCCCAAATGTCACGGGCCTATGACAAAATAACCCATCTCCGCGCTTTCAAGAAAGGTGAATTGATGTTGGTCCTCAAAAGACTGATCATCCCCAATCGACATGCCAAGGGAAAATTCGAGCCAAACTGGGAAGGACCATACGTCATCGAGAAAGTGTTCGACGAAGGATCCTACCAACTAATAAGTACCGAGGGAGAAAGGCCCATGCCACCTATCAATGGCCGATATCTCAAGAAATACTACACGTGAATGCTCCAAGTCGCAGGAGAATTGAGCACACCAGCCCTACGGTCTGGATCATACATCCTGCAAAACCGTATACAATCCACGGGCGTAAATGACCCCTATCTCTCCCAAATCCTGCCGGGAAGACTACTTTTAAAGTCCCACCAGCGGCAAAAAAAAAGAGAAAAAAAGAAAAAAAAAAGGTATGTCCACAAGCAAAACGAGCACGGATGAAAACCCGAAAGGGCTCCGTGAGTAAAAACAGCAGGACTACCGGTGAGTTTGTGAAAACCCGAAAGGGCGCAAACTCATGAAAAGAGATGAAATACACTCGCAAAGTCCTCTCGACCTTGTGAGGAGAAAACCCCTGTGTGAGATCCTTACGACTCACAGAGGAGCAACACACTTAGGAATCCTCACGATTCCTAAGGAGAACATACACCTGCGAGATCCTCTCGACTCGTAGGGAGAAAATGCTTTTATGAGACCCTCACGGCTCATAAAATTGAATAGTCTTAGGTGATAGGGACCCAAACCTGTCTCCCAAGCCATCGTTCCCCAACGGGCAACGGCAAATGATGAGTCGCTCCTGGCATTTCGCTTTATTGTTAGCGGTGCTGATGCCGACCAAAAACCCAAATCCCAAGTCCTTCCAAGGTAAATGATGAGTTGCTCCTGGCATTATTCCAGTGCAGCAATGCTGATGCCAAACAAGACCCAAATTCTAAGTCTCCAAACGGCGAATGATGAGTCACTCCTGGTACCATATTCCAGTGTAGCGATACAGACGCCAACCAAAATCCAATTTCTCAAAATCCTCCAGCCCTATGGCCAGTCCCCAAATTGACTGCCGTATACAATCCACGGGCTCAAATAATTCTCGTCACACCCATGCCCCACCACAATCACTAGTTACGCGGCTGGTCTCCGCCTTTAGAATTATGCTCCATTGAGAAGACCCACTCATGTGTCCTCACGATACATGAGGAGAACAAACCTTTGTAGGATCCTTACGACTCATAAAGGAAAAAACACACTTGGGAGTCCCCACGACTCCTAAGGAGAAAATACACCTGCGGGATCCTTATGACTCGTAAGGAGAAAATTCTTTTATGGGACCCTCACGACCCATAAAATTGAAAAGCCTTAAGTGATAGGGACCTAAACCTGTCTCCTAAGCCATCGCTCCCCCAACAGGAATAGGCAAATGATGAATTGCTCCTGGCACGCGTGCTTCAGTGTTAGCAACGCTGATACCTACCCTAACCCCATGTTCCCTTCCGAATGGCGGCGCGATGACAGAGAGACGTCTTGCCTGAGATTCGGGGCAGATTCTATTTGGTTTTATCCGTCCACCTCTCCGAAGATGCCAAGTTGATTTATGGCACCATGTATCGGAGGTTTAGACGGATGCGGCCGATGTAGCAGACTTCGTCAGATTCCCCCTCGCTTGAGGGGTTTTGATTGTGGGGACGCTCTTCCCTGCAGGCGCAAGCCCCTGCAGTTAATTACGCTACCGCATCACGGTAACAAATTTCTCCTTCTCCAGAATTTCACTTCGTGTCGTGGGTGTTTGTTTTATTTGTGGTTGCCCGTGGATTGTATACGGAGACTAATTTATGTCGTCGCCCGTAGGACGTAGATTAGTCCAAATCCGTATTTTCTTAGATTTGGTTTTGGGGTTTTGGTTTAAGGATACGTTAGCCATATTTGAGGCTAAGATCAACTTAAACGTTTGTAAAGGATACGTTAGCCCAATTTGAGACTAAGATCAACTTAACGAGATCGTTTAGATCCAACAAAAGAGCGTTTGGGGGCTCTATTGTTCCAGTTTAGGGACATAATGGTCCATTGAATATATGGCCGTCGGGACCCGTCACCTCTTTGACGACGTTGAAGGATTACAACGACAGATATCAGAGGAGTTCAGAGATGTACCCTTGAACCAAAGTTGGTTGGGAGATCTCTAGTCCAATTTGGGACTAAAGTCTGTTTGAAGGTTTTGGTTTAAGGATACGTTAGCCATATTTGAGGCTAAGATCAACTTAAACGTTTGTTAAGGATACGTTAGTCCAATTTGAGACTAAGATCATCTTAACAGGATCGTTTAGATCCGACAAAAGAGCATTTGGGTTCTATTGTTCCAGTTTAGGAACATAGTGGTCCATTGCCAGTTTAGAGACGTGGTGGTCCAACATTCCCATTTTGGGGACGAATATTGGTTTAAGAACACGTTAGCCATATTTGAGGCTAAGATCAACTTAAACGTTTGTTAAGGATACGTTAGTCTAATTTGAGACTAAGATCAGCTTAACAGGATCGTTTAGATCCGACAAAAGAGCATTTGGGCTCTATTGTTCCAGTTTAGGGATATAGTGGTCCATTACCAGTTTAGGGACATGGTGGTCCATTGCCAGTTTAAGGACATAGTGGTCCGTTGCCAGTTTAAGGACATGGTGGTCCATTAAATGTATGACTGTCGGGACCCATCACCTCTCTGAAGACGTTGAAGGATTACAACGACAAATATCAGAGAAGTTCAGAGATGTACCCTTGAACCAATGAGTTGGTTGAAAGCGCAGATGTGCTCAGTTCAAGATGATTTAAGGACTTATGGCCAGTTTGGGCTAAGTCCAATTATGTTTGAAATATTGGCCCTTTAGGCCATTAGACATTTGTCTGGGTTTAGCGCCTCATCATTCAGCAGTGCTAAACAGAGGTTTGGAGGCTCTGACAACATTTTGTCCTTTATTAGGCACTGACCATTCATCATGGCACTGGAGTTTACTTTGAATGTCATATGAAATGATCAAGTTTAGAGAACAAGGGTATATTTGAAGTTCAGTCAAAGGGGAATCCTGCCTTTGGAAAATCTTAGCCATTTTGGGCTAGGTTGGTTTTGAAATAGTGTTAACACTGGAAGGTATTTGACGATCACGTGTTCCCACGTGATGCGCTTTAAAAATAGTGTTAACACTA
The DNA here is from genome assembly GCA_030015575.1 of Agapanthus africanus. Taxonomy (NCBI): domain Eukaryota; kingdom Viridiplantae; phylum Streptophyta; class Magnoliopsida; order Asparagales; family Amaryllidaceae; genus Agapanthus; species Agapanthus africanus. The sequence goes on from JASDDO010000018.1 coordinate 436,073,576, forward strand.
AAAATGGGGTGGTCATGTAGGGTCACGTGAGGCGTCTGAGAATTGGGCCGAAACTCCTTTATTTTACCCTCAAAGCTGCAAATAAGTGTTAAACACTTAGCTTTCAGGCCATCATGTGTGAGCACGTGAAGCATCTGAAGATGGGGCCAGATTTCTTTTTACTTTGTTCTGCAAATAAGTGTTAAACACTTTTGATTCTCTGGCCATCACGTGTTGGCACGTGATGGAGATTTGTGCACTGATTATTAAAGCATTTATCAAGGGGTCACGTGGTAACACGTGAGAGCGCCCAAAGCCAACATTTCCTTTGTTTGTATTCTCTCTGTTTTGGAGGTTACGTGGGAGCACGTGAGGCGTTGCCTCAGAGCTTCTTTTCTTCAGGGATCTTTTCAAGGGTCACGTGGGGGCACGCGACCCTAGTTTTTTCATGAACAGAGATCTTTTAAGTCTCCTTATTTTAAGAATTGAATTCTCTGTAGGGTTAAACCCTAATTATGATTTTGGAGGAATTAAATTCCTATTGTGCAAGAATTAAATTCTTAAGTAGGCGATCAGTCGAAAATACTGCATCTTTAAACCGGCAATTTCCCTATCTTTTGCACTCATCTAGAAGTGTTCGGCATTCATTTAACACATATTAGCAAAACAGTCGTCAAATATCAGATTGCATGTGTTAGACTTTAAAACCGTCACTATAAGTGAAATTGACTGTATTTTATAGCATCGCATCATTCTTGCATATCACAACTTGTGTTTCGAAGTCTGTGCAGGAAATTCGAAGAGATCGGTCAAAATTACAAAACAAAGACTGCTAAAAATACGCCAACTCATGGATTTGGAATCTGGCAATGATCTAAGAAGCATTCAGAGAATCAACATATTATCATGTACACTTGAAGACACTTGAAGTCAACAGAAGAAATATGAAGCCCTAGCTTCACTACTTGGCCGCGGAATCGCGGCCGGATCCGCCTTGCGCCGCGGTTACACGGCGGCTTGGACACGTCAGCACCTCATCTCTGCACTAGAACTCTTCCCTCAGTGTGTACAATTTATTAAACCTCTGCAAATTCCAGAAAGATCCTGAACATTCTGCCAGATCAGCAAGCCATTGGGTTCTAAACTAAACATTCTTAGCTTCCTCAACAAGCTTCATCTAAACTCCATTAAGGACCTAGAACCTTCCCCCTAACCTCCTAGCTTAGGGTAGAAGCTAAGCCCTAACTAACTACTTCTAGAAGCCTCTTCCTATAAATAACTTTTGGAGGGAAAATTCAAATTTGAATTCCTAGAGTTAGGGTTTGGGAAACCTATAAATAGACCCCAAGGCTCACTTGAAAAAGGTTGTTCAAAAATTAGGGTTGAAAGCTAATCAATCTCTAATCTCCCCCATTCTAGTTCTTCAACCAACTCCTACCACCTCCAAACCCTAACCCTAATCCAATCCAAAATCAAGAAACCTCAAGATCCTTTGAGTGCAAGCAAAGCAAGTCTTCAACGATCCTTTGAAGCGAAGCCGGACTTCAACGGAGCATGAGATCCAAGCGATCCAAGACTCAAGGAGCCGATGCAATGCAAGATTCGACGATCAAAGTTCCATCCTCTTGTAGTTCTTGAGAGTTGTAACTAATTGTTGAAATAAATAAAGGTGAAGATTCTTTAAACTTGCTTATTTTCAATTCGAGCATTATGATTCTTATTCAATTCTTGAATGTATTCTTCGTGATGATGCTTGAGTAAAAGTCCGCTCGTGGAGGAATTGAAACGATTGTAGAATGATGATGTTGACGAATCTTTAACATTTTCTTAAGTCTTATAACAATTGTAAATTCTTGAAAATCGAATGATCGATGATCTAGATCGATGCGAATGCGTTCTTGATTCCTTTCGCACGATCTAGAGATCAACGATTGATCATTCGATTTCCTAGAAGCTATCTAGTGAATGTGATTCATCGAATGGACAAAGGACAGGATGAGGAACCCTAATTCTTCGCAAGATCCTTGATCCTCGATGAATCCACATCGATTTAACATCAATTTGTTAATGGATAAGAAATCGTAATTTCGAATCTTCATCACATCTACGATCGACTCGATTCCTACGAGCTTTACTTCAAATTTTGAAACCTAAATCAATTGGAATTCTATCTTTTCTTGATTCTTGATGTTTATCGCTTTCTTGATTCTTGATTTGATTTAGTTAATTCTTGAAATTCATCGATATAAATCATGAATCATTTTTTCTTTACTTTTAAATTTTCAATTCAAACAAAACAAAATACGAACGAATCGCACAATCCCTGTGGACGATCCGCACTTACTAACGCGCTACATCCGACACCGTTATTGATTGCGGTCAAATATTTTTGGTTGTGATTTCATACAAGTTTCGAAATACCGACAATGGAAAATAAGATCAATCAAATGGCGCCGTTGCCGGGGATCATTTGATTTACTTACACACCGAGATACGAATCAATCAAATGGCGCCGTTGCCGTGGATCGCGCGCTAATTCGTTCTATATTGAAATTTGAATTGAAAGATTTATTCCATTATAATTTTGTGATCAAAATTCGCGCAAACACTAATATGAGTTGTTGTGATTTGTTGCGAGGAAATCTGGAGCTTGCTGTGCAATTAAGAATTTTTTTTGGAAATTTCCAGAGAGCTGGAGGAATCAACAGCAGCTTGCTGTTGAAATTTGGCGCAGAGAGCAGCACCGACGGCCGCGAAAGCGCTGTCTAAGCCTCTTTTTGCGGCGGTTCCGCGCCTTGCTGGGGTCTTCTCTGCACAATATTTTCACAGTAACCTCTTACTTTCTTATCTCTCTCCAAATCTGCTCCAATTAACATTTTGTGCAGGCTTCTTTGCAAAAATCGCAGCACCGCGCAAAAAGCAAAATTAAATTGTGCCTGTTTTTGGTTTTGTGGTTGTTTGCATAATTAATACGGATATTAAGGGGCAAAGACCAAATCCAGATTAGGTGGGGAGTTCATTACCCTTCCTAAGCCCCGAAAATCGCAAAATTTGCATCCGCATTTACCCAAATTAACTAAAAAATATCTAGAGATGACTCTAAGGACTGTCGCGCTCACTTAGGACAAGAGAAGGCCGTGGGTAATCCATTGTTTATCCGCGTTTCTTTTATGGTGTCTAAGGCAAGTGTGTCGAAAGCTAGTGGTTACTTAATTAGGCCCACTACTTACGTAGTGGAGAACCTCCCACTTATCTGGCACTTACCTGGCCATAGGAGAGACAAAGAGGCAGTGGAGGATTTATCCTGCGACTTGTCTTTTGGCAGTTAGGAGCGGTCTAGAGATTTGACTTAGGTGACCACTAGATTTTAGGGTTCTGCTTGTTGCATTGTTGTGATCGCATCATTTTTTCAAAAATCCGTATCATTTTTTCAAAACAAACACCAACACTTCATTCATTCGCCTAATTATCAGTCACGCTGCCACTTGTACTAACCCTTTTTAGTGCAAGATAGGCTGGACACGGGATTCTAGTGCCCTCTAAGTCCGCGTTCCCTTGATCGACCCAAAAGTCGGTATTTCTACGTTTACCTTTTCTTTACCCACCACCACACCTACATCGATGGATCCTTCTCCATCGAACTTCTTTACCACTACTCTGCCGCCGTCCGTTGGTGCGCAGAATCCACCTCGCATCTCTCTCCAAAAGAGGTGCTATCCAACACGAGGTCCCCTTTCCACTTGTCTTTCCATTCCACTAGCCAACGAGGAAAATTTTGAAATTAAACCCCAATACATCAACCTTCTACCAAAATTTCACGGTCTCGAGTCTGAAGACGCATATACCTTTATCACCAAATTTGAAAATGTATGCGCAATGATGGGTACCTCACAACTTTCTATGGATGCTATGCGTCTACGTCTTCTCCCATTTACCTTGTGCGATATAGCTGAGAAGTGGCTGTATAACACTACCGCACATTCCATCTCAAATTGGGAAGAATTCGTCAAAGCATTCCTTAAGAAATTCTACCCACATCATAAAACAGCTCGAGTCCGTAGCGAAATAAATCAATTCACCTAGCTTCCAAATGAACCATTTTCAAAATGTCTTGAACGCTTCAAGGATCTGTTAGTCGAATGTACTCATCACGGAATCCCGAGATGGGAACTGTGCCGAATCATTTATGAGGGCATTAATCCTAACACAAGACAGACCCTTGAATCCATGTGTCAAGGCAACTTCATGACTAAAGATGATGGGGAAGCCCGGAAATTTTTAGAAGATTTCGCTGAAAAGTCTTTACAGCGGGAGGGTGTGAGTCAATCGTCTAGGGATGGCAATGATATTTCCATAGGAGTTAGAGCTGACATTTCAGCTATACACAAGAAACTCGAGACTATGGAAAACAAATTTTTAGCTGCCGCCCTAAATCAAATGTCACTCTCCAAAACTTTATGTGGATGTTGTTCTGATCCTTCTCACTTTACGGAAGAATGTCCATGAAATTCTCCGTTTCAAGGTCACGAGCATACCAATACCGCATTTCAAAGACGTAGAAACGATCCATTTTCTTCCACATATAATCAGGGTTGGAGAAATCACCCTAACTTTGCTTGGAACCAATCACAATCTCAAAACACGGTTCCAACCCAAAACAATTTCCAAAGGGTCCCTACACCACAACAGCAACCACAACTTCAATTGAGTCAGCACCCCTTCCAAGCACAAAACTTCCAATATCCGGTCAACACACCCTCACCGTCTAGTCCTTTACAGTTGACCGGGACCGATGAATCCTCTTCATTCATAAACTTGCTTCTAACAAATCTCATGCAAGTATCGGCTGAAATAAAGACTTTTGTCGATGATATAAAGAAAAACTCAGCGTCCCAAGCTGAGAGTATTAAATCGATGGAAGCAGAAATTTCATGATTAAAAGCCGAAATGAGTGCAAGAGAGAAAGGAAAACTTCCGGCTCAACCTTTACCCAATCCTGGCTATTCACATCATGTGAATGCAATCACGTTGAGATCTGGAAGAGTGATTGACAATCACGTTGGGGAAGAGATTGATGACACTGAAAAATCTATCGATGATACCCCGGCTGAGACCTTTCCTTCCACTTCTACTTCTAATTCTGACCCCAGTTCTTCTACCCCACCACCTTCTTGCGAGCCTATTCTTCGTTTCCCATAAGGCTCGCCACCTCAGCCCATCTCTTCTAGTTCTCCACGGACGATCCCCACTTCTATTCTGGGATTAGGTCCACCCACACGATCTTCTCCAATGTTGGACCCCGACCTTATTGCCCAAGCTCCTTACCCAAATCGGTTAAGGGGAAACACACTGAGTCCACAAATGGAGAAGATCACTGAAATGTTTAAATAGGTTAACATCAACATCCCTCTTGCAGATGCTATCCAACAAGTCCCCACGTATGCGAAAGTTCTTAAAGACTTGTGCACTAGAAAGAGGAAGAAACAAGTTCCCAAGAAGATATTCAAAGCAAAGACTGTAGACACGGCTTTCCCCCAATAATTACCAAGGAAACGTAAGGATCCTGGATATCCTAGTATTTCCATTTCTATTGGGGAAAAACACATTAACTGTGCTCTACTAGACCTTGGCGCTAGTATTAACTTGCTTCCATACTCTATTTATGAGCAGTTAGGGATCGGAGAGTTGAAACCAACCCATTGCACTCTCTAGATGGCTGACCGATCTATCACCAAACCTAGGGGTGAACTGGAGGATGTGTTAATAAAAATCGGGGAATTTATATTCCATATGGACTTTATTGTAATTGATACACAACCTGTAGCGAACCCACGGAATCAAATTCCGGTGATTTTAGGTTGCCCCTTTTTGGCCACTTCCAATGCTATCATCAACTGTCATAATGGTTCTATGACCCTATCCTTCGGGAATAGGTCAATTGAACTGAACATTTACAAGTTGGGAAGTGTACCCTCCGAACCTACTGCTCAGGTCTGTTTTGTCGACTTAATGGATGTCGACAACAGCAAATTTGATGATCATCATGATACCGATCTTGACTCTTTTCATACGTTATTGTTTGACCCTACTATGTATCATACACATACGGGCTCTTCCACCGAGATGTCCAGGTCAACAACTAACACTGATTATGAACCGTTTCTAGAGTCTGAAGATCACCCCGCACTTTGTGATGACATTATTCTTCGGGGTATAGATGGAACTTTTGAGGAGATCTTCACTGATGAACTTGCATTTTTAAATGACACGGGTGTTGAGATGAATCATCTCCAAAATAATGAAATTGAACCTCCACCCCTTCTTTTGAATTGTAAAAAGAATGCGAGTAATCTATCATATTCACTGCATCGTCTCTCCAAAACGAGAAGCACACACATTCTATTCCACCACTTACCCTTTCCCCACTTCTTCTTCCACCAACCAGAGCACTGCATTGATAAATTTTTTGAATGGTTGGTGTTAACTTTCGGTCTTTGCAAAGCTTGGTATCGACCAATGATTTTTGACCCCCTCATGTGATTTTCAAAATATTAACATTGCATAACTCAAGTTTGGGGGGGGTAATTTTTCTGGCTCTTGAAAAGAATTTTTTTTACACAAAATAGTAAGACAAAAATAAGTTTGGGGGAGGTTCTTCACTTAAATATTTTTCCCCCACTAATAATTTCCTCCCAAGCTTACAGGTTTTTCGAGATATAGAGGATGGCAACAGTGAGGACACTGTTGAAAACAAGTTTGGGGGAGGTTTGTGCTTATTTTCGCATCATTTGCATATCATTTTCATAAGCATAAAACATTTTAAACCTATAAAAATTTAAAAAATTTCAAAATATAAAAATAAAAATATTTTTGTACATAAATAAGATAATAAAAGATTAGATAGTGAAAAATTATATCCAAAAGATTAAAGAAAAATTTAAGAAAACCTAGAAAATTAGAAGTTTTCTTATACGAACTAGTAATAAGTAGTTATGAACCGTTGTCCCAAGGGTTAGTAAGATGAAGGAAGTCACTAATCTGAGGATAAAAATAAGTCTGAAAAATAGTTCCTATTCTGGAAGCCAAACATTTTGAACGTTGATACCCTGCTATACGCACTTACACACGTCTTGAAACTCGGGATAGTAGAGGATACATTGAAATGCTCTTGTCTTAAAGCCAATGTATGAAGGAAATAAAAAATGAATAAAATATAAAATGGTGAGAAAAATGAACACTGGTTTTGTTATCTCCAAGGCAGCAATAAAAAAATATAGCGAGGGTGCCTCTTCACCTAGTGCCCTAAGGCCAACTGGTCTGGGAGTCACTGCTAAGCCTTAGGTGGTGCAAGACTAGGAAAAACACCTAATAAGCAAGCACATGAGTAATCGGTCGGTTAGTACCTCAAGAAGTATTAACGGTCGCATGAAAGTGTGTAAGCAATCTCATCTAAATATTCATTAATTAAAAAATACTGAGGCTGATGGACAAGAGTATGATAGCTTGAATTGAATTCTCCGGGTGTAGGGATGTTCTTTACACACACGTAGGGTTATATGATCGATATTTTGACGAAAGATAGGTATGAAGAATAAGACGATGTTTTATTGAGGGAGGACGTGATTTCTGACATCTTTTCATGACTATTAAGATAGGGCTCATGACAACCGAAAAGCTAGCTTAGTTGGAAACCCTAATTTTCAAAGTTTTTCTTTTACAATTCTTATCTTTAAATGTAATATTCATGATCTTCCTTTTATTAGTGGATTTTGTGGGTGCAATCCGCTGAAAACCCTCAGGAGACAACACTCCTCCTACTAGGGACACCTAAAGGTTTAAAGGCTTGTTGCACCTGCTCAGTGCAATCGTGTTGCCTACGAAAGTGTGCTAGTTAGTTTTTCTCTTTCTTTATTTTCTCCTTTATTTTTAATAAAAAGTTCGCTCGAGACGATCGAAAATAAGTTTGAGGGAATTTGATCAGTCGAAAATACTGCATCTTTAAATCGGCAATTTCCCTAACTTTTGCACTCATCTAGAAGTGTTCAGCATTCATTTAGCACATATTAGCAAAACAGTCATCAAATATCAGATTGCATGTGTTAGACTTTAAAACCGGCACTATAAGGGAAATTGACTGTATTTCATAGCATCGCATCATTCTTGCATATCATAACTTGTTTTTCGAAGTCTGTGCAGGAAATTCGAAGAGATCGGTCAAAATTACAAAACAAAGACTGCTAAAAATACGCCAACTCATGGATTTGGAATCTGGCAATGATCTAAGAAGCATTCAGAGAATCAACATATTATAATGTACACTTGAAGACACTTGAAGTCAACAGAAGAAATGTGAAGCCCTAGCTTCACTACTTGGCCGCGGAACCGCGGCCGGAGCTGCCTTGCGCCACGGTTACGCGGCGGCTTGGACACGTCAGCACCTCATCTCTGCACCAGAACTCTTCCCTCAGTGTGTACACTTCATTAAACTCTGCAAATTCCAGAAAGATCCTGAACATTCTGCCAGATCAGCAAGCCATTGGGTTCTAAACTAAACATTCTTAGCTTCCTCAACAAGCTTCATCTAAACCCCATTAAGGACCTAGAACCTTCCCCCTAACCTCCTAGCTTAGGGTAGAAGCTAAGCCCTAACTAACTACTTCTAGAAGCCTCTCCCTATAACTAACTTTTGGAGGGAAAATTCAAATTTGAATTCCTAGAGCATGGGTTTGGGAAACCTATAAATAGACCCCAAGGCTCACTTGAAAAAGGTTGTTCAAAAATTAGGGTTGAAAGCTAATCAATCTCTAATCTCCCCCATTCTAGTTCTTCAATCAACTCCTACCACCTCCAAATCCTAACCCTAATCCAATCCAAAATCAAGAAACCTCAAGATCCTTTGAGTGCAAGGAAATCAAGTCTTCAACGATCCTTTGAAGCGAGGCCGGACTTCAACGGATCACGAGATCCAAGCGATCCAAGACTCAAGGAGCCGATGCAACGCAAGATTCGACGATCAAAGTTCCATCCTCTTGTAGTTCTTGAGAGCTGTAACTAATTGTTGAAATAAATAAAGGTGAAGATTCTTTAAACTTGCTTATTTTCAATTCGAGCATTATGATTCTTATTCAATTCTTGAATGTATTCTTCGTGATGATGCTTGAGTAAAACTCCGCTCATGGAGGAATCGAAACGATTGTAGAATGATGATGTTGACGAATCTTTAACGTTTTCTTAAGTCTTATAACAATTGTAAATTCTTGAAAATCGAATGATCGATGATCTAGATCGATGCGAATGCGTTCTTAATTCCTTTCGCACGATCTAGAGATCAACGATTGATCATTCGATTTCCTAGAAGCTATCTAGTGGATGTGATTCATCGAATGGACAAAGGATAGGATGAGAAACCCTAATTCTTCGCAAGATCCTTGATCCTCGATGAATCCACATCGATTTAGCATCAATTTGTTAATGGATAAGAAATCGTAATTTCGAATCTTCATCACATCTACGATCGAATCGATTCCTATGAGCTTTACTTTAAATCTTGAAACCTAAATCAATTAGAATTCTATATTTTCTTGATTCTTGATGTTTATCGCTTTCTTGATTCTTGATTTGATTTAGTTGATTCTTGAAATTCATCGATATAAATCTTGAATCATTTTTGCTTTACTTTTAAATTTTCAATTCAAACAAAACAAAATACGAACGAATCGCACAATCCCTGTGGACGATCCTGTAATGCCTTGAAAAGTCGTTTTGGTGTTTTCCCGAAAATCGGTGAAAATTTGGTATTTTTCCGTAAATCGTCTTGTTTGTTATTTTGCAGTTTAGGACTAATTATACATAATTTGGATAGGTAATTGCTAGTTTTTAGTAGCAAATGAGTTACTTATGAAATTCTGATCGTTTAAAAATTTTCCCTAATTTTTCAATTTTTAATATTATTTTAAGCCGGTAAGAAAATATATTAAATTAGCGATAAATAAAAATTTAAATGGGATAAATTTAAGCTTTAAATTCATGTTAATTAAAATCTAGTTGTAACATAAATTTTTAGTATTTTATTTTAAGTTTTAACTAATTTTTTTTATAGAAAACGAAATTTATTGAATTTAAGCTTAAACTTGCAATTTTGGACTTGAAGGGGGTCTTTTTGCATAGAATTTTTTTTGTAAAATCCCTCTCACTCTTCCCTCACCCCTAGGCCGGCCCACTTTCAGCAGCACAAGGGAAAAATTCCTTGCCTCTTTTGGGTTTCAGTCATGTGTGGAAATGAGGTGCTTTTTAAAAGGATTTTGACTTTTTATTGGGTATGGGTCTTTAGTGATTGGTATGGGTTGAACTTGACTTTTCCAACACCACCCACACCATTCCCCTTACCTCATCTGGCCGAGAAAAGCTGCAGCCCCCCCTTCATCATTTTTCTTTGCATCTTCTTCAAAATTTCATCAAGTTTGCTCCAAAATTCCAATTTAAAGCTCACAAATTAACCCCCATCTTTCATCCCATTCTCCTTAGCCTTTTTTGCTTGGATCATGGTGCTATGAAGCTCTCTTTGGAGGCATCTTGTTCTTGCTAGATCTCTAGTGTGAGGTATAATTTCTAATCTAAGGTTAAATTGTAGTTAAAGTGTGCTAATTAGGACTTGCATGTTGTGTTAGTATTAAAATTATAGCTAAATCCTAATCTAGTTTTTCTAGTTCATGGATTGAAATTAAACTAGGGTTTTAGAAATCTTTAGTAGGTTAATTAAATCTATTTTGTTATCTATTTATTTTGTTAGCTTAATCTAAGTGGTTAATTTGCTAATTGGGCTAAAATCTAGTGTTAATTTAGGGTTTTTCATGTATAGTTTGGATTAAGATTGCTTATTACAAAAATCAAGAAAGGGGTTTGTGTATGGAAATAGATTGAAGCATGCTTGTTGTGTTGGAATTATGGTTTGATGCTTTGTAAATGGTTTAAAATTAGTGTAGTGGCTATCTAGTGGGTTAGTTTGGATGTTTGTGTTGGATTGTGTTAACTTTATCGCTAATTTTCGATGTTTGCACCAAATTGCAAATTTCTGGCTTACTAGTTTTGTTATAAAATTATGTGATGAATTATTTTTGATATCTTGATGATTGTATTGGCTTATCCTATGACATTTAGGATGTGTGAGTGCGGATTTTTTTTGAGTGGTCAGGTTTTAGTTTTGCCGGGCGACCAAATCGACGATTTTAGTTAGTTTTTGCGATTTTCGCGTATGTTCCGCGCACCTTGTGCACGTTGTACCTAGCTTGTGAACGTTGGTATTTTCATTTGGGATTTGCGTCGTTTCATGGTATGTAACCTTATGTTTGGTATTGATGTAAATTCCAAGTTCGGTCGCGGAGACGTCAGACGCGGCACGAAAGGGGAAAGCGGTGATTGGACGTGACTAGCTAGGGATTCCGGTGAGTAGATGTAACATCTACGGGGGACTATCGTTGGATGGCGCAAGTCGCCTGATAGTTTTAGTAACTTAAAAAGATTCTTAGTAATGTTAGTAATTAGGGTGTAATACTTGTATGATTATTTGCTACATTCATGCCTTATATTGACATACATATGCGAACCCATTCTATAGGACACCTGCACCATTGCCAGGGTTTTTATATGCAGCACGGGCACTATTCATGCTTACACACACGCCCTGGTAATTACCATGCCACCACACTAGATAACTTACAATTTGAAACCCTTTACTATAATTGATACTTAAACTTGTGCTATTGCCTTTAATTCCTTAAAATGAAATCGTAGGATTGCTATTCATGTGCATGTACCTCATCATATTATTTGTTCATGCCTAGTCTATTAATCATACATCGCAACTTGATTATTGATACCATATGCATTCATTATCATTGACATATGCACTTATGAGGATTTCTTGAGATTTTATGATATTTCTGGATTTCGGGGAAAGCCGCGAAAATTCCTAAACTTATTATTTTTTTTAAATATGTAAATTGCGGTTTTCTAGTGATGTAAGTGTCGTCCACCATGAGTTTGCTGTGGTTTTCGAGACCCGTTTCGAGGAGTTGGATGAATCGTCTCGGGTACATGGTGGGCCCGGTAAGGTAACCCGGGGCAAGAAGCTCGTGTTGCTGACGATGAGCCTGGCAGGGGACGGATTACCTACCGGTGACTGTTTGGGACGGCGGATATCCAGAGGATACCGACCGTGGCCGCGAGATGATGAGATATTGATATTGAGATGGGTCAGCCGGATGGCTGAGGCCAGAGATACCATGACATGGATATATGAGATTTGTGATAGTTTTGAGGTGTCGTTGCTGGACACAGGTTCTTGTTGATTCTAGTGGTATTGTGCTGGTATTTCAAAAGAGGTTCCTAAAGGAAAAACATGATTCTTATACTTACACATTCAGATCATGAGTTGATTCACATTGTATTCATATCTGCTAGTATATTCATATTGCATACATACCTGCTATTATGTCCTGCCATACCTGTATTATAGGTGCTAGGATGCTTGTATGCATGTATTCGATAGCCTGTGTAGATGTTATTTATTATTCACGAGTTGGCAACTCACCCTCGTTGTGCCACAACCTTTTGCAGGCCCGCTCCGTCAGTACAGTAGCGGCAGGCGTACTTGCTTCTTTTGCCTGGACTCGAGGTTTTGCTCTTAGGTGGGTTATATTATTACTTTTGTACCACCTTGTATATTCTTTGTATCTAGTGTACTCCATCTACTGTATCTACCAGTATTGTTGTATATTGACCTAGAGATGAGACTGTGAGATTTGTGGACTTTTTATGCTGTATTTTGGGGTCGAGCTCACTTGAGTCGACATGCTGTTTTCCTCATGCTCCTTCATGATTATTTTGCATGTTGTTGTTTTATATTGCGTGGGATTTGTGACCGCCTTGTGGCGAAGAGCTAGCTCCCGCTTGGGGATGCCTTATTTGTTGGATTTATATATATTCTTGTTGTACCCATTTTGGGGGCCAGTATTTACAAAGGAGACTCTGCTGAAATTTTCGGAAAAATTGATATGTTTTTAAAAAAAGGTTTTATATGACTTATTTGATAAACTCGCTTTCAATTGATTGGTTTTTCTTCACTCTTTTGCTTATTTGGTTTTGGTTTCTGGGCTTTGGCTTACTTATTTTACGGACGTCTTGAGACGTTTCGTAAACTTAAGTGCCAGTCACGTTCCGTACCCTGCGGGTCGTGACAGATCCGCACTTACTAACGCGCTACATCCGACATCGTTATTGATTGCGGTCAAATATTTTTGGTTGTGATTTCATACAAGTTTCTAAATACCGACAACGGAAAATAAGATCAATCAAATGGCACCGTTGCCGGGGATCATTTGATTTACTTACACACCGAGATACGAATCAATCAGTAGGGTTAAACCCCAATTTATTTTTAAAGGAATTAAATTCCCAGATATGTAAAAGAATTAAATTCTTGATTAGGGTTAAACCCTAGTTTCATTTTAGGAGGAATTAAATTCCAGTGAGTTTGGGAGAATTAAATTCTCATAGAGGGTTAAACCCTAGTTTTGTTTTAGGAGAATTAAATTCTCAAAACTCAATTCCCGTTCTAAGTTTAGGATCTGCATGGCAGGATCTCGACCCGATGAGAATTAAATTCTCAACTTATGGGGAGATGTGCTCTGTGCAGATCTTCAACAAGAAGAAGAACTAAGTTCTTTTTTGTATAAGAGTTAAACTCTTGGATTGAGAATTAAATTCTCTTTTTAAAGTCTTGATTCCCTTTCTTTTCTCACCTAGGGTTTTCTTTATTGAGAATTAAATTCTCCTCTCTTTTCTTCTCTCTTGAGAATTAAATTCTCCTCTCTCTATTCTTCTCTCCAAAAAGGTCCCCCTTTCTCTTCTTTTCTTGGCTCCTATTTATAGGAGAAAGAAAAGAATCAATTTGTTTTATGAATCTTTCATTGAAAGATTTTAATTGATTTCATAATTAATATAATCCTTTAGATCACACAATGAATTTTATTCACCGTTGGATTTTAAATCCAAAGATATTCTGTTTGTTATTTTCGGTGAGATTTAGGGGAAATCTTTCCTTGTCTAAGATTTTTTCCATAAATTGGTGATTTTTAATCACCCTTGGATCTTTAATCCAATGTTCCCCATAATCCTTTTCCATTTGGAAACATTTAGAAGCTTTTAGAATTTAATTCTATTAAACTGTAAGGCTTTCGAAGCCAGTCAGGTGCTGACACGTGTCCCTTGGTCACGTGTGAGCACGTGACCCCCAATTGAGTCCTTTTCTCAGCGTTTATTTATGCTTCAGTTTTAACCATCACGTGTCAACATGTGACCATTGGTCACGTTTGAGCACGTGATACCTCATTGAGGTATTTCCTTCAGCCATTTGTTTTTATTTCTGTTTTACCTATCATGTGTCAACACATGACCATTGGTCACGTGTGAGCACGTGACCCCCAATTGGGTCCTTCTTCAGCCATTTGTTTTTATTCATGTTTTAACTATCACGTGTCAACACGTGACCATTGGTTACGTGTGAGCACGCGACACCTCATTGAAGTAATTCCTGATTTTTTAATCAGGGAACAGTGCATAGCATATTTGCTCATAACTTTTGATCCCGGATGAATTATGAAGCCCATAATATATCAAATTGAAGGGTTTTTCGAGATGCTTTCTATACCATCAGAATTTAATAGTTCTTCCTTCGGGGGTTTATCAAAATATAGGCCAGAAGATACTGGCTCGCATTTCCTTAAGCGTATCGCGGCCATTTGATACCTTGGACTCCTTCGCGCAGAAATTTTTGGCGGGAACAAATGCCCCCTACTACTTTGCCCATGAAAGTATGTACGTGGGTGAAGTAGTGCAGAGTTATGCATAGCGTATGACCAGTTTCGGGTTGGTATATAACTTTCAGAATCTTGATCTGAGAAGATAACGAGCGGACACAAGCGTCGTCATTTATCACTGACTCAAATCTCGACTCTTAAGAGATATAGTTCCAAACTCTCAACTCCATGAGCCGCACCCTTCTATTTCTTTATGTCTTACTCTGGCGTGAAGTAGTTTATACGCTCATGAGTAACTTCTCCATTTCAGTGGCATGCAGCTTTGGCAAGTGTGGCTCATAGATGGTCCATCTTGACCTATTTGCAGGGTGGTGATGGCTTAGGAGACAGGGTTAGGATCTGCCACCTAAGACTTTTCAACTTTATGAGCCGTGAGGGTCTCATAAAGACCTTTCTCCCTACGAGTCAAGAGGATCCCGCAGGTGTATTTTCTCTTTAGGGGTCGTGAGGACTCCTAAGTGTGTTTTCTCTTGAAAGTCGTAAGGATCTCACAAGAGAATTTTCCCGCTTATAAGTCGAGAGAACTCGTAAGTGGTTGTTTCCCTCCTTGTCGAGATTCGACTTTGGAGAATGTGGTCCGTGAATAGTATGCAAGAGTCCGTTTTGGACTAATTTGCGGGCCCCAGTGCTTAAGAAACCGATTCTTATCTCGATTGCCTAAGGCTTTTCCCTACAAGTCGAGACGAATCGAGCATTTCTCGCAAGGATGTCCTAACGTCACAGTTAACCTCTGCTCTTTACGACAAAGGTCTGTTAGGGTCTGTGGTACTAAGGTTTTGCCCGTCGTACCGTCGCGTTGGCTGATGTATCTCTCGATAGGCAATCTTGCTGTTCGAGTAGCCTTGCGACTGTTGTGTCTCTGATCCCTTCGGGGGCTGGACAAGACGTCTTCAAGCAATCTTCCTAGGCAGTTTGACCGTCAGAAGAGCAAGCGTTAGGAATTTTGCCATGCCGCTTTTTACTTGAGATTAGGCTTATTTTGGAGAGCCCCGATGAGTCATAACCACTCCGCGCTGGTGTGGGATGATCTCCGATAGTCTTTCAGGCTTTATATGACTTGCCGTTAAGACCCTGAAGCTAGGAATTTAGCCTTTGCTTCGTTTGCTGGCATTGCGTCCTCTATATCGAGACGAATGTCGCGGTTGTCTCTAGGTTGCTGGTGAACCGTCGAGGTTTGGAACTAGGGATTTTGCCGTGACTCCTTTTGGTGATGTTGCGTCTGCTGTGTCGAGACGAACGTCGAGGTGGTGACCACTCCGCACTGGTGCCAGATGATCTCTGATTGTCTTTCAGGCTTTATATGACTTGCCGTTAAGACCCTGAAGCTAGAAATTTGGCCTTCGCTTTGTTTGCTGGCATTGGGTCTGTTGTATCGAGACGAATGTCGCGGTTGTCCCTAGGTTGCTGGTGAACCGTCGAGATTTGGAACTAGGGATTTTGCCGTGGCTCCTTTTGGTGATGTTGCGTCTGAGTCCTGTTGGAGGAAGTACATTGGGGTGACATCGCGTCTACTGTATCGAGACGAACGTCGAGATGGTGACCACTCCGCATTGGTGCGAGATGATCTCCGAATGTCTTTCAAGCTTTATATGACTTGCCGTCAAAATCCTGAAGCTAGGAATTTGGCCTTTTGCTTCATTTGCTTTGGCGCGTCCGAATCCTGCTGGGGGAAGAACACTGGGGTAACATTTCATCTGCTGTATCGAGACGATCGTCGAGGTGGTGACCACTCCGTTCTAGTGCGAGATGATCTCCGATTGTATTTCAGGCTTTATATGACTTGCCGTCAAGACCCTGAAGCTAGGAATTTGGCCTTTTGCTTCATTTGCTTTGGCGCGTCCGAATCCTGCTGGGAGAAGAACGCTGGGGTGACATTTCATCTGCTATATCGAGACGATCGTCGAGGTGGTGACCACTCCGTGCTGGTGCGAGATGATCTCCGATTGTCTTTCAAGCTTTATATGAGTTGCCGTTAAGACCCTGAAGCTAGGAATTTGGCCTTTGCTTCATTTGCTTTGGCATTGCGTCTGCTGCGTTGAGACGAACGTCGAGGTGGCGACCACTCCGCACTGGTGCGAGATGATCTCCGATTGTCTTTCAGGCTTTATATGACTTGCTGTCAAGACCCTGAAGCTAGGAATTTGGCCTTTTGCTTCATTTGCTTTGGCGCGTCCGAATCCTGCCGGGGGAAGAACGCTGGGGTGAGATTTCATCTGCTGTATCGAGATAATCGTCGAGGTGGTGACCACTCCGCGCTGGTGTGAGATGATCTCCGATTATCTTTCACGCTTTATATGAGTTGTCGTCAAGACCCTGAAGCTAGGAATTTGGCCTTTGCTTCATTTGCTTTGGCGCGTCCGAATCCTGCTGGGGGAAGAACGCTGGAGTGATATTGCATCTGCTGTATCGAGACGATCGTCGAGGTGGTGACCACTCTGCGCTGGTGCGAGATGATCTCCGATTGTCTTTCAGGCTTTATATGAATTGCCGTCAAGACCCTGAAGCTAGGAATTTAGCCTTTGCTTCATTTGCTTTGGCGCGTCCGAATCCTGCTGGGGGAAGAACACTGGGGTGACATTTCATCTGCTGTATCGAGACGATCGTCAAGGTGGTGACCACTCCGTGCTGGTGCGAGATGATCTCCGATTTTCTTTCAAGCTTTGTATGAGTTGCCGTCAAGACCCTGAAGCTAGGAATTTGGCCTTTGCTTCATTTACTTTGGCGTTGCGTCTGCTATGTCGAGACGAACTTCGAGGTGGTGACCACTCCTCACTGGTGCGAGATGATCTCCGATTGTCTTTCAGGCTTTATAAGACTTGCCGTCAAGACACTGAAGCTAGGAATTTGGCCTTTTGCTTCATTTGCTTTGGCGCGTCCGAATCCTGCTGGGGGAAGAACGCTGGGGTGACCTTTCATCTGCTGTATCGAGACGATCTTCGAGGTGGTGACCACTCCGCGCTGGTGCGAGATGTTTTCTGATTGTCTTTCAGGCTTTATATGAGTTGCCGTCAAGACCCTGAAGCTAGGAATTTGGCCTTTGCTTCATTTGCTTTGGCGCGTTCGAATCCTGCTGGGGGAAGAACGCTGGGGTGACATTTCATCTGCTATATCGAGACGATCGTCAAGGTGGTGACCACTCTGCGCTGGTGCGAGATGATCTCCGATTGTCTTTCAGGCTTTATATGAGTTGCCGTCAAGACCCTGAAGCTAGGAATTTGGCCTTTGCTTCTTTTGGTTTGGCGCGTCCGAATCCTGCTGGGGGAAGAACGTTGGGGTGATATTTCATCTGCTGTATCGAGACGACCGTCGAGGTGGTGACCACTCCGCGCTGGTGCGAGATGATCTCCGATTGTCTTTCCGGTTTTATATGAGTAACCGTCAAGACGTTGAAGCTAGGAATTTGGCCTTCGCTTCGTCTGCTTTGGTGTGTCCGGATCCTGTTGGAGGAAGGACACTGTAGTGACATCTCGTCTGCTGTATCGAGACGAACGTCGAGGTGGTGATCACTCTATGCTGGTGTGAGATGATCTCTGATCGTCTTTCCGGTTTTATATGAGTTACCGTCAAGACGTTGAAGCTATGAACTTGGCCTTCGCTTCGTTTGCTTTAGTGTGTCCGAATCCTGTCGAAGGAAGGATACTGTTGTTGATATTGCGTCTGCAGTATCAAGACGAATGCTGAGGTGGAGCTGGGATTTTGCCGTCACTCCGCTTTACTGACCATGGGGTCTTTTGTTGACGTTGCATCTACATCCTGCTGGACTGCGAAGGAACGCCGTTGTTGACATTGCGTATGCTATAACGAGACAAACGCTGAGGTGAAGCTGGGATTTTGCCATCGCTCCGCTTGATGGTGTAACATCTGTGTCCTGCTGGAATGAGGAAGCACACCGTTGTTGGTCTCCATGCTGTAGATGTGGCCATTGAGATTTGGAACTAGGGACTTTGCCATGGTTCCGTTTCGTTGCGACTCTGAGGTCGGTTGTTGACGTCACGTCTGCGTCTGGTTGGAGTGAGGAGAAACGCCGTTGGTGATCTCTAAGTTGTCGATGTTGACGTTGAGACCCTGAAGCTCGGGATCTTCCTTTTGCTTCGTTTGTTGACATTATGTCTGCAATATTGCGATAAATGTCGAGGTTGTCTTTGGGTTGTCTATGAACTGTCGAGATTTGGCTTCTCTTTCTGATGGAGCCTGTTGGGAAGGTATGGTTCCCTCTTTGTTTGTGCCCCTGGATTGTATACAGGGATTGATGTGATCTCACCTGTAGGGCATAAATTTCATTACATATATTTTTTTTATTTTATTCCTTTCCGCGATGCTCTATCATTTCAGCTTTTTATATCGCGAAAATCGCGATTGCCCAATCATTTCGGCTATTTTTCGCGGTGCCCAATCATTTCGGCTATTTGTTTTATTTTTTACTCGCTGCTTTTTATTGCGAGTAGCCCAATCATTTTGGCTATTTTGCATGCATACATTTTCTTTCTACTTACTGATTTTATTGCAAGTTGCCCCATCATTTCGGCTATTTCATATGCATTTTTTTTTATCGCTGATTTTTTTCGCGAGTAGGGGATTTGGGATCTGATACCAATCTTAGCATCAGCATCGCTGCGACTGGAATATTGCCAGGAGCGAATCATAATTTGCCGTAAAAGGACTTGGAATTTGATACCGTTTTAGGCATCAGCATCGCTACCACTGGGATATTACCAGGAGCAAATCATCATTTGCCTCTGTCGATGTCGAACAAAGGTGGCTTAGAAAACAGGGTTAGGATCCTGTCGACTAAGGCTTTTGACTTTATGAGCCGTAAGGGTCTCATAAAGGTATTTCTCCCTACGAGTCGTGAGGATATCATAGGTGCATTTTCTTCTTAGGAATCGTGAGGATCCCTAAGCGTGTGTTCTCTTATAAGTCGTAAGGATCATACAAGAGTGGTTTCTCCTTATAAGTCGAGAGGACTTACAAGGGTTGTTCACCGTATAGATATATCCCTAGTCACGGGTGGGACTTGGTTAGGGAAATGTTTATTCGTGCCCGTGAATTGTATACAAGGGTCAGCATTGAGCCGCTTGTAGGGCAATATCGAAGGTTGTGGGGGTTGCTTAAGAACAGGTTCAGGTCTCTGTAACTTAAGACTTTCAAATCTTATGAGCCATGAGGGTCCCATAATAGAGTTCTCCTTACGTGTCGTGAGGTTCTCGCAAGTGTTATTTCTCCTTAGGAATCGTGAGGATTCCTAAGTGTATTGCTCCCTTGTGAGTTGTAAGGATCTCACGCGGGTGGTTTCTCCTTACAAGGTCGAGAGGACCCTGTAAGTGTCTTTTAACGAGATTGCGCTCTTTCGGGTTTTCACAAACACTCACCGGTAGCCCTGCTGTTTTTACTCTTGGAGCCCTTTCGGGTTTTCATCCGTGCCCATTTTGCTTATGGACATACCGTTTTTTTATTCTTTTTATTATTTTTTCTAACGAGGTTGCGCCCTTTCGGGTTTTCACAAACACTCGCCGGTAGCCCTGCTGTTTTTACTCACGGAGCCCTTTCGGGTTTTCATCCGTGCCTATTTTGCTTATGGACATACCATTTTTTTGCTTTTTTTACCACGTCAGCCTGGGGATGCCGCGGGTTAGTAGTAGTTTAACGACGTTTCGGTCATCAGCTAGTTTTAGGACGTAGTGGTCCGTCGTTAGTTTAAGCATGTTTCGGTCTGCTGTTAGTTTTAGGACGTTTCGGTCTGCCGTCGCCGTATTTGAGGCGAATCTCTAGTTTACTGACTTTTTGGTCTATGGGGCTTTCCTTATGAATAAGCATGATGCCCCCAGCATATCCATCTTTCTCGGAGCATGTGGTTGTGGCGGGCTCACCTTCCAGTTTTCGGACAACGCGAGTTTGCCTTGTTGGTATTGGTATTCAACCCAGTTTTTGAAGATGAAGCAATCTTCGATCGGATGACTTACTGCTCGATGGTAGGGGCAGTAATTAGGATCGTTGACATCGTCTGGCTATAGCGGACGTTTCGGACTTGGCAGATTGATGAATCTGTTGCGCACTGCCAGCTCAAACAGTTTCCTTGTTTTATTCTGGGGAAACGAGTAAGGACGTCCCAGTCTTTCCTGGAGGGATGGGCGTGGACGCATATTGTTTTGGCGAACAACCGGCTTTAATTTGCTCGGCCGTTATTGAGTATTGGCAACGAAGGTTGCCTTCCCTGTGCCCTTTTCATTCTAAGGCTCTGTCTTTGAAGAGGAAGGCCTATGGCCCATCTGGTCCATTTGGGCCAGCTTGTCAATCAAGGCCTGGAAGGTGGTCGGCTTGAAAAACATCATGAACTGGGAGATGGCCGCTTGAGGGTCAAGAGTGCCTACGAACATGCCCACCGCCGGCGCTTCTTCGATCCGCTGTTCGCACTTCGACCATAAGTTTCGCCACCGTATTGCGTATTAGACCCACGTCTCGCCTGGCTTCACCCTGGCATTAATCAGTGCCGTTATCAGGGTGCGTTCACTAGCACTAGCGAATCTTTGTGTAAACAGTAGCTACATCTCCGTAAATGTTTTGACAGAGTCGTTAGGTAGCTCCGAATACCATTCAAAGGCCATTTCCGCTAAGCTGCCGACGAATTGTCGAAGCAACAGTTTGTCATCGCCTCCAGTGTTGCCGCATAAGGCCCTGAATTGAGCGACATGCTGATGTGGATTCCCTGTCCCCTTGTACACATGGAATTTAAGGATCGTATATCCCGGCGGGTAACTGATTTGGTCATACCAGCCCGGGTGGGGTTGTCCAGTTCTAACAATTTGCCCAGCCGCTTCATTCGCCTGGTGAGCTCATATTTGCTGAGCTATATAGTCATCCAGGGCGGCCTTAGAGATGGTTTCCTCTTTGACTGCTGAAAGAGCCGGAGGAGGATTAGATGTCTCCCCTTCGTCGTCTCCAACAATGATCGGAGGGTCTTCAGCTGGAGGGTCCGGCTGTAACATCATCCCTACCATATCTTGGAAGAGGAGAGCCATTTGCTTTATGTTAGCCACTTGCTCTGCGGCTTCTCTATCCTTCTTTTCGAGGACTCTGTGTAAGAAGTCGACATCAGTTTCTTGTTCGTGACGCTGCTCTGATGATGCCTCCGGGCTTTCTTTTGGCCCGGTGAGTGCGGCCATTGCAATCATCATCTCCTGAAGCTTCTGTTGCTGCTCCTGGGCTTTTGTCACGGATCGGGTGAGCGGTCAGTGACCCGTCGAAGCACGACCTTCCTCCTTTCCGGAAGCCATATAAACAGTATGCACCACCATGCCCCCAGACTTGGGGCGTTTGTGTTCAGTGTCTTTGCGATTTGTCAAAGACACAGGGGTCTTCTCCGACCTCCTTCTTTTTTGAGCGGTCGAAGTTGAGGGGGTCGCTGCAGTGGGATCCCAAGCAGCTATTGCCTTTTGTGGCTTGATAGGATGGTCCTCTTCCCACTGAACTTTCACCTTTTTCTATCGGCGGGGATAATCTTGATCAATTACCGAGTCTCGGACTTGATGCCAGACGTTGTAGATTTTATAGGACAGGCGTTGAGGGGGCTGTTCCGGCTTCACCCTTGTAGTGCTCTCCATAGGTGGAGGAGATCTTTTTAGCACAGCAGTTGGCGAATTCCTGCGCACCTTGTTAAGTAGTTCAAAGCCGTTCCCGGTTGGAACAGTAGCGTTAACTTCCATCGCTGGAGCCGGCGGAGTCAGTCCAGAAGGGGAATTACCCCCAGCTTTTCTCACTCGGCGCCAGTGGTGACGTCGAGCATGTCGTGCGGATGAGATCACCTCCATTATTGGATAAGCTTCTTCATGCCCCCTGCTTTGAGGAGAGACTGTTATTGGTGCTAGCCTGTCGAAGACCGACACCCGTTGAGAAGCAATGTCTAATCTGTCAAAGACAAACCTCTAGGCAGGGGAAGCAGCTTTGAGGACCTCGCCTGGAGCAGCAACCGGAATGGCCAGCCTTGTAAAAACTGACTTCTTAGAAGGAGGAGCCTTTCCAATGATTTCTTCCGCTTGAGCCGGGATGGATATCCGCTTTGGGATGGCAGCTTCGGGTGTCGCGGGCTTGTAGACGTTCTGGCCCAGTCTGTTGAAAACTGAGGTATTGAAGTTGGGCGACCCATTGAGAGGGGCCGCGGCAGTGGTAAGTCGATCAAAGACAGACTTCTTTGGGGCTTCTTGCGACGTCATTGGGGCATTGAAGCTCATTGGTGGGACCATGGTCCCGAAGAATAGTCCAGTGGTGGCTTGAGTTACCCGCTCCACTGGCATTTTGAAAAGGGAGGCCGCTTGGGGCCCGTAAGTCACTCCTCCAGCCACGACGGAGTGAGAGTTGCAGTTGCAGTTTGTGCAGTTTGAAGCCATTGATCTTCTGTTTTTTGCACGGAGCAAGACACCAAATCTAAGTACCTCGAATCCACAGGCAACCACAGCAAACCGCGATTCGTTCGCGAACATGACACACGAAGTATGGAGTGGAAAGAGGAAGAGGTCCCACCGGGCGTGCCAGAATCTGTTCCCCTCCGAATGGCGGCGCGACGACAGAGAGACGTTGTTCATATCAGATTTTTGCATTTTTATACCGCCCAATTTTTATCATATTGCTTATCGGTAGGTACTCTTGAGCCGTGTTTGCTAGTCAATTGCAGGATACAGGTTCTCGGCTCTAAATGGTGAAATTTATGGAAAAGCATGACAAAATCCGGATTACTGTCAACCACAGATAAAACACGGGTCTCTGCTCTTTATCCGTATGTTGCCACACACCAGTTTAAGAAGACAAAAGGGCAAATCGATTGTCATCTTCATGCACAAAGCACAATGGCAACACCAAGTCCAAGAAATCTATGCGGAGCTCGAGGAAATCATAACAAAAAGATCCACATCCAATCACCTTTCTATCTACTAAAATTCTGGAAGAAATGTGGAAAGATTATCAGAAAAAAACATATGCCAAACTACAGAGAAAAGCAGACCAGGACACCACACAAAACCCGAGAGGCTAACTCCTCTATATGGCCGCGGTTCCGCGGCCAATAGGGGGTCTAGGCCGCGGAACCGCGGCCGTACGGGCTTATCAGACGAAGATTTTTCAGGGGTATTTTGGTCTTTTCAATGTGGTTCAGAATGTTGCCCTAATTTTCCAGTTCCCTGCCTATAAATAGTCCAGAACTTGCCAAAGCCAAAGGTGCTTAATCTTGTATTTTAGGTTTTAGAATACTTGTTGTTCTTCTTCCTCTTCTTATCTCTTCTCCATTAAAAACTTGTAGTGAGCTTTTGTGAGTGAAGAATGATGAATAAAGAAGTTCTTTTTGTTATTATACTTGTCTTGCTCTTGTTCTGTTAATTACTTGTAATCTTCAATTGATAATTTAGTTGTTGTTATTTATTGTTGTTTCTTTCTTATTCTCTTTTCCTTTATCCTTAAACAACCATGATGCTTACGTTTGATCCTTGCCAAGGTGAGGTCGCAAATAGCTAGTTGTTATCTTCTAATCTCCTTCTTTCTAGCTTCCTCCTTTGTTTTATTTTTCGTTCCTCTTGTAATGGGTGAGTAGTTTCCATACTTGTTAGGGTAGGATAAGGAAAGTTTGAGAGAAGGAAATCTCTTTCACTCTTTCCTTACCTAACATCTGAAATCGAACTCCTGTTAATTGAACCACAATCTGCTCCCTACGGCACCCTATCCTACATGATAGCGGTGATTCCGTAGTGAGACCGGTTGTGGTTGAATTAACCGGAGGTTAAGGCTAAGAGCCAAGAACGGACGGACAAGCACCAAAAGGAAGAACTTATGCGTTGGAAAGCCTAGCTTATACTCGCAAGTTCCTTCCTAGTCGTGCTAATCCCCGTTGTTGCCGATTACCGTAACACCGATATTAAGAGTGGCAACGAAAGAAGTGAGCGACTCCTAACTCAAACTAACCTAATCCTAACCCTAACAAGCTCTCTTTACATATCATTTTAACACTTAGTTAATCACAAACAAATCTGGACTTTTGGACTTAACTCGTTAAAGCACATAGAAAAAGATTCCCATCTCCCTGCGGACGACCCGTACTCAACCGGCTAGCTACAAGCGAAACCGTCTTGATTGCGGTAATTAACTAAACTTGAACACGCAAAAACTCTACCAATCAATTGGCGCCGTTGCCGGGGAGACGGTAGTTTATTTCTTTGTGTAATTTCGGGTTAATTTGTGAATATAACTATAACCGAAAAACAAAAAAATATATATACATTGTAAAAAAAATCATCTTGTTATTTTTGATTAGTTTTTGTGCAAGTGTGCAGGATAATACGACGGTCGAGTTTAGTGCCAAAGACGTGGGAAGTTAGACCCACATCTCGCGGCTACACCGCAACGGATCAAAACGAAGCAAACGGTCAACTGTAAAAATCTGGAGCAGATACAGTGAGCAAATCGAGATTCAGCAAATCCAGACAAGCAGAGGACAACCACAGCAGCACACCCAAAATTTTTTGAAGCCCAATCCCTCCTTTCAGCCGTGGAACCGCGGCCATTTGTTGGCTTCAGTGGCCCAAATTTTTGGTAACTCTCTCTCTCCTCTCCCCCACTCCTCTGGACTCCACTAAACTGTGTTTTCTGCAGCATTCTTTGCGCAAATTCTCTCCCTCTTCTAATAAACTGTTTTTGTGCAGGATTCTTTGCGCCGCGCTAAAAAAAATAAAAATTATTTGCAGTTGATTTGTTACCGCTTTGCATTTATTAATACGGACTTTAAGGGGCTTGAAACCAATTCAGATTGGGTGGGGATTTCATCACTCTTCCCAGGACCCCAGAAATCACAAAAAGCATATGCATTGACCACTGTTAATTAAAAAATACTAGACTCAGCTCTAAGGACTTCGCGCTCAATAGGACAAAGGACTAGTTACAGGCATCGACCGTTTATCCTATCCTGACTTTGCGGTGTCTAGGCAAGTGTGTTAAAGGCAAGTGGTTACTTAATTAGGACCACTACTCATGTAGTGGGGAGCCTCCCACTTACCTGGCAGTTACCTAGCCGCAATTGGCGGAGAAGAGGCGGTTTGGGGTCCTATTTCTAGTCCTTTGGAACAGTTAGGAGCTGTCTAGCTGACCTAGGTGACCCTAGATCTAGGTGTGATTGTGCATATCTTGTTTGTGATTGCTTAAAGCCGTAAATCCGTACATATTTCTGTAAAGCTCTTTCTAAAAAGAAAAAAGAAAAAAAATCAAAAGCTTTTATAAAAACTTGCCCTTTGTCGCCAAAATCCATTTTTCACCCACCACCCAACGTATTTCTCCATTGACGTTTTCTTACCCTCACCTTCTCCGCTTTGACTATACTAAACTCGTTTAATGTATGTCCGCTTGGACTCGGGACACTAGCGTCCGCCTAGTCCGCGTTCGTTAGTCGCTACCGACTACGCGATCGACTCAGACGTCGAAACTCCGTCCACGCCTCTTTCACCCTTACCTTTGCCGGTCAACACCGACGTTGACCGGAATTCTGTTCATACATCTTCACCTTCACCATCACCAACCTCTTCTTCCGCAATGTCAGGATTTAATCCAAACATCTCTTTGACTACCCCAGGATTGACTCCACCTCCTATGGAGGCAAATAACCCACCACCTCCGCCTGTTGTAGCGCCGCAGCGAATCGCGCTCCAGGATCGTTTCTATCCCATCCGTTCTGCACTTCCCACCTGCTTTTCTCTTCCACCGGCCAACAGGGATAATTTTGAAATTAAGCCCCATTTCATTAACATGCTTCCGAAATTTCATGGGCTTGAATATGAAGATGCCTATATCTTCATCAACAAATTTCAAAACGTTTGTGCCATGATGAAAACCACCCAGCTGTCGGACGATGCTATACGGCTATGGGTCATTCCGTTCACTTTGTGCGATCTTGCCGAAAAATGGCTGTATAGCACCGCTTCCCACTCCATAACCAGTTGGGACGAGTTTGTGAAAGCGTTTCTCAAAAAGTTCTATCCGAATCATAAAACCGCGAGGATCCGTAACGAATTCAACCAATTCTCCCAGCTTCCTACTGAACCCTTCTGGAAATGCTTTGACCGGTATAAAGACCTTCTTGTCCAGTGTCCTCACCACGGTATAGAAAAATGGAAACTGTGCCAAACCTTATACGAGGGCCTGAACCCAGCAACCAAACAGTTGTTGGAAACCATTTGTCAGGGCCACTTCCTATCGAAATCTGACGAGGAAGCGTGGCAATTCTTCGACGACCTTGCGGAATAAACGCTACAATGGGAGAGCACCAGACCGACTTCTTCTTCTTCTACCTCCACTTCTACCGGTCAGTCTAGGGTAGGAATTCACCAACTTGATGTCTCTATTGCGATGAAAGCTGAAATGGCTGCAATAACGAGAAAACTTGAAGCGATAGAGAGCAAATTTTCTTCTCCTGCTCCTGCCCCTGTTCTTCCCCTTCGTACCATTTGCGCTTGTTGTTCCAATCCTTCTCACTTAACCGAAGAGTGTTCTTACAATCCACCATCTCAAGGACAGGATCAGGTTAATGCTGCATTTCAGCAAAGACCGAGAAATGATCCATACTCTTCCACCTACAATCCTGGTTGGAGGAACCACCCCAATTTCGCCTGGAATCAGAATCAGAATCAATTCCAAGGCAACAATTTCCAGAGGCCACCTCCCCCGCAACAACAAGCGCAACAACAAACTCAACATTAGTTTCAACAGCCCTTCCAACCCCAACCTTTTCAAAATCAGACGAACAACTTTGCACCCAACAATTCTTTTCCCCAACACAACTTTGTTCCATCAAACAACGATAATGTTTCCTCGCTCGAACGAAGTCTGGAGGCGTTCGTTAAACAATCGACACAATCCACTGCCAACATCCAGTCTTCCATTCAGTCCTTGGTGCAACACACTGCCGCTCACGGGCAAAGCATTAAAACCATCGAAGCCCAGATAGCACAACTGAATGCGGCCTTAAGCGAGCGAGAGAAGGGGAAGCTCCCGTCCCAGCCACTCCCTAATCCCGGTCACCCATATAATGTACATGTTGCTCTTGAACAACAGAACCATAATGTGAGTGCCGTGACCACATTGAGATCGGGAAGGATGCTGCAAAACAACATTGGCACACGGATCAACGATGATGTTAGTGTATATGCCCTAGAGGCCATTACTGTATCATACTAGTTTGTATATTACTTGATGGAAGCTTGGGATATTCACAGTTGTATATACAATCTTGCTCGAAATGGTAGTATGCTACTTGGTTTGTCTCTACTTCAATATGTGCATGTGTTTCTTTTAGAATATCGCTGATATACATATTAGTAGAGTCCTTAGGATCTTTGCTTGATAACCAGCGTTGTGATGGCGCTCGCACTCGTGGGAGCTGGGTAATCTATAAGCACATCCTTATACAGGTCCCTGGTCGTTGGACTATCGAGACAGGGTATCGATACTCTGGAGTATACTAGCGTATGCGCTTCTCATCCCAGTGTGGGAAACGGTCTGTCCCGCAGCCGTCAGTACGTCGTACTTGAGATAGTATACGGGTGCTCGTTAGGTTACGAGTACACTGGACAGGACTCGTCGGGGACTGTTGGTTGGTATTATACCTATCGTCGGTTATCAGTTCCCAGGTGACATGAGTACAGCTTAGTCCGTTGACTTGACACTGTCACTTCGCCTCGAGTGTGTTCCCACTGCACTTTGATTACTACCCTACCACGGCTCAAAAGAGTCGTGCAAACAGGTAGTTTTTGGGTGCAGTCCCGAAGCACTTGGAGGCAGTGACGGTTAGACAGGATTCGTCTCTCCCGGTATTGGGGGTTGACATCGCGCTGTGTCCAGGAGAGCCATTACACGAGTAGTCCCTGGCCAGGGCAAGCGAGATATGCTGGTAGGTTTCCAGTGTTATCTCAGGGTGTTCTGGGCTACACTCCGACACGACTTGTACCGCTATTAGGGGACTAACGTTCACCGCCCCCCTAGGCCCACCATGCGATGTATCAGACGAACAGACCGGACTGTACGGAGACTGTCATATACAGGCTCAGTAGGAGTTCAGATGGGGTTCACCTCGTCAGTCTTCTTATCGACATCTACCTGGGGGCCGTTACGTACAGCTAGTGCCGCTTGCGGTCTGTGGTTAAACCCACTGCCAGCGTAGTGTCGAGTCTTTAGAGTCCCACACAGAGAGCTATTCTCATTTAGGCAAAATGAGTAGAGGTCGCATGGTTTTACGACAGGGTTCGTTCACATCCGCGCACTTGTGCACGTTTGCTGTCCGGACAGTTTATACTAGCGGGCTTTGGTTTAAGCCGGATCCTAGTATATGATTTGGGATTGGTTTTTCTCATTGTATTCGTGTTCCTCGGATCACGAATGCGGGTGCGTATGCACAGTTGTTTGAGACAGAGGGAGAGGACCTTGATTAGGGTTAATAGCTATTGTCATTTTATTAACCCTAATGCTTATGTATGTATTATAGTTAATTGATAATTAGTTTAATAATTGTGCATGGTTATGGTTGTTGACCATTTGACCTCCTTGACTTGTTGACCTAGGTTGGCACTTTGACCATCATCATTTCTTTTGGAAGATGCTTTTTGATCCTTGCAAATTGAAATGATAATGGTCATATTATGATTAACCATGACAATTATCTTACTAATTATCTAATTAAAATAATACACATATATTTGTGAGAATGGTTTATTCTATTCTCATTCTATCATTTCATTTCTCTCTCTTGTTCTTCCTCTCCCTTAAGCTCTCCCCTCTCATGTGTTGAGAAACACTTGAGCTTGAGAAAAACCCTCTCTTGATCATCTCTACTCTCATCTAGGGTTAAGGACTAGCACTTCTTGAACCCTAGTTACTTCTAGCTTGGAGTTGAAGCCAAAGGTTGAGGCTTTCGGGTGGATCTTTCTTTGACGGGAGAAGACGACAAGGTGACCTTCTTCCACTACTCCAAGGAGCAAGGAGAGAAGGACATAAAGCCCAAGGTATAACCTTTCTAGCACTTAGCTAGTTTCTAGTTAGCTTTAGCAAGTTTTTGTTTAGCTCTGATACCGCTGTAAGTCCACGTTGCCCACCCCGGTACTTGCGTCGGGGACTGTTGGTTGGTATTATACCTATCATCTCAGGGTTTTTTAAAGAATGTCACCAAACCCGGTCCAGTGACTCGACCAAAGAGCCGCGGTTCCGCGGCAATAGCAAGCTATTGCCGCGCAACCGCGGCCGAGTTGGCTTGTCTCTGGGTCGAGTTTGGTGCAGTGTCTTTCTGGCTTGGTTTTGGGATTTTTGAGATGGTTTATATGTGCCCAGATTTTCCAGAATAGAAATTTACTTTTGGGGGCCTATAAATTCGTATTTTTTTTCGAACTTCACTGCACTTTGACTATAAGGGTTATATCTGTGATGTTTGAATGTATTGAACGTCGGCTAATTGCTATATGTCGATTAGTCGGGGTTATACATCTCTGTGATCTGTGTTTGATATTGGTATGTGTATATGAATGGGTTGGATTGTCACGGGTGAATAGCCGGGGTGGATGTGAGATGAGTGTTGCTTTTTCTTTCATTCATTATAATATGTAAATTGATGTAATATTATTATTTGTATGGCCGCACAACCGGGTCGGGGTTGTAGCCGTCATTGTATAATTATTTTTACTGTTTTTGCTCCTAGGATAGACCCATGGAGGGGGTGCACAAACTACCGGGTATCTTGAACTGCCGAGTGGCCTACTCACGGTGTTGAGGGAGGTTGCTTCGCTTCGGGTACTTGGCGGGTAGTTTGCCGCACCCATAGGGGTCTTGGGTGGGGTGTTTGGCTATTCACCGCGACCGTGTAATCCGCTTTTCGTTGCAGGCTCGAACGGATTGCGGATTCCTAGTATATCCAATGTATTCATCTGTGATCTGTAATGTCTATCATTGCTATATACTTATATATGATAACTATTTAGGCGTTGCTTATGTTTTACAGCCGCGCTAGCCCAGCCCCCGCTCTGTCGTTAGTTAAGTAACCTAACGGGTGATGACGGGGCCCCGTGGCGAATGCGAATGGCATAAGCGTACGTCATATTTTGTTTGTTTTCTGCAATGGTAGGATTAAATGATGGGACGCATTAAAAGAACTAATGCAAGAAAATAAACCAAGTAAAAGTCGATTGGAACACTTTGAAAACTACTCGGTTCTTTTCAAAACTAAACTTTTAAACGCGGAGCTTGAACCACTCCTTTTAAAAGCTATCTCGTTCCATCGATTATATCAAGTTCACTACGTTCACGGTTTCGCCAAAACCATTCGTAGCCCTCCGTCATTTCGTATGGATATTCAATAGTATTCAAGCTATGCTTGTTGACCTTCGTCAAGGCATAGTGATTGGTAGCTGTTGGGTGTTCATATGTAGCATAGATAGATGCGTTGGTTTGGGACAGTCGTGCTACCTTGTTGACCTTCGTCAAGGGTATGTACGGGTGGGTTCAAATTAACCTGGATAATGACGGGTAGAACTTGACATGTGACTTATGATTTGTTGACCTTCGTCAAGGTCATAAGAGCATGGGGCAAAAATCCACATCGGGAGTTTCATAAGTACTGAAGCTTGCTAGCACTGCATACCATTTGGAGTGTGATAATTCTGGCAGGATTCCTTCGGTTTTATCACGCGATGATATTTGGATCCCGATCCTACTATGAGTAAATGCTACTCCTCGGGAAAACTCTCACTTAAAGATCAATGCTATAAACTTAGTAGGTGTCTAGAAAGGTGTTAGCGGGTTACGCCCACAGGGAAAAGAGGTTACTTAATTAAGGAACTTCGCGAAAGCGTTGGAAAACCTCCCTCGAAGTATCGACACTGGCCTGGCTGAACGGTTAAGCAAGTATTGTACGGTGAGAGTGATCCTGACTAATTCTTCCTTTGTGGTTTGAGGAGGGATTTGAGAGACAGTGGGAGCCATCCTATTTAGATAAATTAAAAACCAATCTAAACTTGCAAGAGCATCATGCTAAGTGTTTTCTTCTCTCTCTTTTAATTGCAGCGACCAAATGACCGCACCTAGGTTACATCTAGATAATAAAATGACTGAATCTGACTGTTATGACTGGCAAAGGTCTGTCCAGATGTCCATTGCCCAGGACAAGATGGGACACCTCTTGACTGATCCAACCCCTGCCGTCTCAGGTCCAGTTTCCCCTGTCACGGATATTGATATTCGTAGGACATCGGAAGAAGACTGTGCGAAAGCCAAGTGCCTCGTGTTGGCCTCAGTTGATGGTATATACCAGAGGCAGCACGAGAAGATGGACCCAGCTTCTATCTTCCTCCATAACAAAGTTTTATATGGAGAGCAATCTCGTATCGCAAGATATGAGACCTCGAATGAATTGCTTCCAGCGAGGTTGGCTATCGGGTCATCTGTAGGGGGCAACGTCTTTACAGAGACCAGCTCTTTTGAGCTCTCGGACCTGAAGACCGCGTTGAAGAACGGGTCACATGCTGACTCAGTTCAACAGTCTCTACCTACTGCCCTAAAGGAAACTAAGGAAGTAGTAAGAAAGGGAAAGGCAGAAGTTTCAGGAATGGATGCAGTAAAAGAGGGATGTTCCTATTGTTACGGGAATGAACATGGGCAGAAGGATTGCAGGGCTTGCAAATCCAGTAGCCAGAATTCGAAGCATGTTGTGGCTTCGGCTTTGGGTGTGTTTGTAATAGAGAACTGTATGTCAGTTAACCCTACTTCATGGGTATTGGATACCGGATCAGGATCTCATATCTGTAACTCGTTACGGGCTCTGAGAAACCGTAGGGTTATCAAGAAAGGTGATATGAATCTCAGGGTTGCTAACGGAATGAGCATGTATGCTGAATCCGTAAGGGAATATCATCTAGGACTGACAACTGGGCAGATATTGATTCTGCGTAACTGTTTTTATGTACCAGGTGCGACTTGTAATATCATATCTGTATCCTTAATTTCTAAGGAAGGATATGATTTTACTTTTGTAAGCGATGTAGTTAACATCCACCTAAATCAAGTTCTGATTGGGTCAGGTACATTACAAAACGGTATATATGTATTGAATCAAGCTCAGATCTTCAGTGTCCAGAACACACTTAAAAGAAAGTCTCCGGAAACAAATCAGGCTTTCTTATGGCATTGTAGACTTGGTCACATTAATGAGACACGGTTAACTAAGTTACATAGAGAGAGATACTTGAATCCGTTCGAGTATCAGTCTTATGCCACTTGTGAATCTTGTCTCATGGGAAAGATGACAAAGACTCCGTTTACTGGACACGAAGAAAGAGCAAGCGAGCTCTTGGGACTCATACACAGCGATGTGTGTGGTCCAATGTCTACACATGCGCGAAGTGGTTATTCATACTTCATTACTTTCACAGATGATTTCTCTAGGTATGGACATGTCTTCTTGATGAAGCACAAATCCGAGGCCTTTGAGAAATTTCAAGAATACAAGAATGAAGTTGAAAAACAAACAGGCAAAAGTATCAAAACACTGAGATCTGATCGAGGTGGTGAATACTTAAGTGCCGAGTTTCTGGGCTACTTAAAAGAGAATGGAATTCTCTCTCAGCTTACTCCACCATACTCACCACAACACAACGGTGTATCGGAAAGGCGGAATCGAACCCTATTGGATATGGTTCGTTCCATGATGAGTAAGGCTGAGTTACCGCGATCCTTCTGGGGTTATGCGCTAGAAACAGCAGCATATCTCTTGAACAAAGCTCCAACCAAGACTGTGCCTACCACCCCATATCAGATGTGGAGTGGGAAGAAACCCTGTCTCAAGTACCTTAAGACATGGGGATGTCCAGCTTTTGTAAAAAAGCAGCATGCGGACAAGCTCGAGGCACGCTCAGTACTGTGTAAGTTTGTGGGATACCCAAAGAACTCCAGGGGGTATCTTTTCTATTCCGCAGAGGAACAAAAGGTTTTTGTTTCTCAGCATGCCCACTTCTTGGAAACTGAATTTTTAGAAAATCAGATAAGTGGGAGCGCAATAGAACTGGAAGAAATTCCAGAACCACAAGCTATTACTGAAAGCTTGGAAGAACCAGAAGTTTCAAGAGAACCGGACATCCCAACGCCACTCCGCAGGAGTAGTAGGCAGTCTCATCCGCCAGAGAGATACTACGGTTTTCTCATAGACGGGGATAGAGAGGATTGCACCATGGATTATGGTGAGCTTACTAGCTTCCAGCAAGCCATCCAGAGCGGCGACTCGGTAAAATGGCTGGATGCAATGCGGGCAGAGATGGAGTCCATGTACACCAATAAAGTTTGGACTTTGGACTTTGCTCCAGAAGGGGTAAAACCCGTAGGCTGCAAATGGATCTTCAGAAAGAAGATTGGTGTAGATGGGTAGGTTGAGACCTATAAAGCTAGACTTGTTGCAAAGGGTTTTCGTCAAAGACCTGGTTTGGACTATGACGAGACCTTTTCTCCAGTGGCTATGCTGAAATCCATTCGGATCCTTCTTGCCATTGCTGCCTTCCACGATTATGAAATCTGGCAGATGGACGTAAAGACGGCTTTCCTAAATGGAAATTTGGAAGAGTGCGTCTATATGGATCAGCCGGAGGGATTCATTCAGAGTGGGAGCAGCGGTAGAGTGTGCAAGTTGCTAAAGTCCATTTATGGACTTAAGCAGGCATCGCGGAGTTGGAACATCTGCTTTGATGATACTGTCAAGGAATTCGACTTTATCAAAAACCCAGATGAACCATGCATTTACAGTAAGATTGTAGGGAGAACTGTAGTATTCCTCGTCTTGTACGTGGATGACATTCTCCTAATAGGAAATGATATTCCTATGCTACAGTCAGTCAAAGGATTCTTGTCGCAGAGGTTCTCCATGAAGGATCTGGGCGATGCCAACTACATTCTGGGGATCCAGATCTATCGTGATAGATCTAAGAGGATGTTGGGACTTTCACAGTCAAGGTACATCGACACCATACTGAAAAGATTCAGTATGGAAGATTCCAAGCGCGGTAATCTACCGGCTTGTCACGGGATCACCCTCTCCAAAGAGATGTCTCCCAAGACTGATTTGGAGAGGGATCGCATGTCTATTATACCCTACGCTTCTGCGGTAGGCTCTATAATGTATGCGATGTTGTGTACCAGACCAGATGTAGCATACGCATTGAGCGTTGTAAGCCGGTATCAGTCGAACCCAGGGGAGAAACACTGGATAGCGGTAAAGAACATTCTCAAGTACCTGAGAAGGACTAAGGAGATGTTCTTGGTGTATGGTTGAAAAGACCTGCAGATTGAGGGCTTTGCTGACTCCAGCTTCCAGAGTGACAAGGATGATTCCAAGTCCATGTCGGGTTTTGTCTTCACCCTCAATGGAGGGGCGGTGTGTTGGAAGAGCTCCAAACAGGAAACCGTTGCTGACTCGACTATGGAAGCGGAATACATCGCTGCATCAGATGCCGCAAAAGAAGCTGTCTGGATGAGGAAGTTCTTGTGAGAACTTCAGGTGGTTCCGTCCATTGTTGACCCAATACCTCTGTATTGTGACAACAACGGGGCTATAGCTTTAGCGAAGGAACCCAGGTCCCATCAGAAATCCAGACACATCTTAAGGCGGTATCACCTGATCAGGGAGATCGTGGATCGCCAGGAGATCGAGGTCCGGAGGGTTGCTTCAGAAGATAACACAGCAGATCCATTCACCAAGGCCTTGCCCCAGACTCAGTTCGAGCGGCTGATCGAGATGATAGGTCTTCGATACGCCAGTACATGGCCTTAGTGCAAGTGGGAGATTGTTAGTGTATATGCCCTAGAGGCCATTACTGTATCATACTAGTTTGTATATTACTTGATGGAAGCTTGGGATATTCACAGTTGTATATACAATCTTGCTCAAAATGGTAGTATGCTACTTGGTTTGTCTCTACTTCAATATGTGCATGTGTTTCTTTTAGCATATCGCTGATATACATATTAGTAGAGCCCTTAGGATCTTTGCTTGATTACCAGCGTTGTGATGGCGCTCGCACTCGTGGGAGCTGGGTAATCTATAAGCACATCCTTATACAGGTCCCTGGTCGTTGGACTATCGAGACAGGGCATCGATACTCCGGAGTATACTAGCATATGCGCTTCTCATCTCAGTGTGGGAGACGGTCTGTCCCACAGCCGTCAGTACGTCGTACTTGAGATAGTATACGGGTGCTCGTTAGGTTACGAGTACACTGGACAGGACTCGTCGGGGACTGTTGGTTGGTATTATACCTATCGTCAGTTATCAGTTCCCAGGTGACATGAGTACAGCTTAGTCCGTTGACTTGACACTGTCACTTCGCCTCGAGTGTGTTCCCACTGCACTTTGATTACTACCCTACCACGGCTCAAAGGAGTCGTGCAAACAGGTAGTTTTTGGGTGCAGTCCCGAAGCACTTGGAGGCAGTGACGGTTAGACAGGATTCATCTCTCCCGGTATTGGGGGTTGACATCGCGCTGTGTCCAGGAGAGCCATTACACGAGTAGTCCCTGGCCAGGGCAAGCGAGATATGCTGGTAGGTTTCCAGTGTTATCTCAGGGTGTTCTGGGCTACACTCCGACACGACTTGTACCGCTATTAGGGGACTGACGTTCACCGCCCCCCTAGGCCCGCCATGCGATGTATCAGACGAACAGACCGGACTGTATGGAGACTGTCACATACAGGCTCAGTAGGAGTTCAGATGGGGTTCACCTCGTCAGTCTTCTTATCGACATCTACCTGGGGGCCGTTACGTACAGCTAGTGCCGCTTGCGGTCTGTGGTTAAACCCACTGCCAGCGTAGTGTCGAGTCTTTAGAGTCCCACACAGAGAGCTATTCGCCTTTAGGCAAAATGAGTAGAGGTCGCATGGTTTTGCGACAGGGTTCGTTCACATCCGCGTACTTGTGCACGTTTACTGTCCGGACAGTTTATACTAGCGGGCTTTGGTTTAAGCCGGATCCTAGTATATGATTTGGGATTGGTTTTTCTCATCGTATTCGTGTTCCTCGGATCATGAATGCGGGTGCGTATGCACAGTTGTTTGAGACAGAGGAAGAGGACCTTGATTAGGGTTAATGGCTATTGTCATTTTATTAACCCTAATGCTTATGTGTGTATTATAGTTAATTGATAATTAGTTTATTAATTTTGCATGGTTATGGTTGTTGACCATTTGACCTCCTTGACTTGTTGACCTAGGTTGACACTTTGACCATTATCATTTCTTTTGGAAGATGGTTTTTGATCCTTGCAAATTGAAATGATAATGGTCATATCATGATTAACCATGACAATTATCTTACTAATTATCTAATTAAAATAATACACATATATTTATGAGAATGGTTTATTCTATTCTCATTCTATCATTTCATTTCTCTCTCTTGTTCTTCCTCTCCCTCAAGCTCTCCCCTCTCATGTGTTGAGAAACATTTGAGCATGAGAAAAACCCTCTCTTGATCATCTCTACTCTCATCTAGGGTTGAAGGACTAGCACTTCTTGAACCCTAGTTACTTCTAGCATTTCATTCTATCATTTCATTTCTCTCTCTTGTTCTTCCTCTCCCTCAAGCTCTCCCCTCTCATGTGTTGAGAAACATTTGAGCATGAGAAAAACCCTCTCTTGATCATCTCTACTCTCATCTAGGGTTGAAGGACTAGCACTTCTTGAACCCTAGTTACTTCTAGCTTGGAGTTGAAGCCAAAGGTTGAGGCTTTTGGGTGGATCTTTCTTTGACGGGAGAAGACGACAAGGTGACCTCCTTCCACTACTCCAAGGAGCAAGGAGAGAAGGACATAAAGCCCAAGGTATAACCTTTCTAGCACTTAGCTAGTTTCTAGTTATCTTTAGCAAGTTTTTGTTTAGCAAAGATCCTTCATTGTGTAGTCCATGTTGCCTAAGTTGATAAAAATCCGATTTTTATTCCGTTTTCCGCCTCCCCGCAAGTACCGGGGTGGGCAACGTGGACTTACAGATGACACCCCGGCCACTTCTTCTTCTTCTTCTTCTTCTTCTTCTTCGTCTTCTGAGCCTATTCTCCATTATTCAAAAGGCTCTTCTTCTTCTTCCGCTCTAAACGGACCTACTTCTCACTCCACGAAAACACCAGTTCCGGGATCTGCTCCAGCTCCACAATCTCCTCCACAAGTATTGGACTCAACTAATTTTAAAAACGTTCCATTTCCAAACCGGTTGAGGTCCAATAAACAAAATCCACAAATGGAGAAGATTCTGGAGTTATTTAAGCAGGTTAATATTAACATTCCTCTTTTAGATGCTGTCTAACAAGTCCCGTCCTACGCGAAAATCTTAAAGGACTTGTGCACGAAAAAGAGAAAGTCTCAGGTACCCAAGAAAGTTTTCTTGGCTAGTGCTGTGAGTGATGCTCTTACCCAATCTTTACCAAAAAATGGAAGGACCCTGGCTATCCTACGATTTCTATTACCATTGGGGATAAGAACATCAACCGCGCACTATTAGATCTTGGTGCCAGTGTTAACCTGCTTCCATACTCAGTATACGAGCAATTAGGCGTAGAGAGCTGAAACCCACACACTGTACTCTCCAAATTGCCGACCGATCGATCATCCATCCTAGGGGTGAGCTAGAGGATGTGTTAATCAAAGTTGGGGACTTCATATTCCCTGTTGACTTCATTGTATTAGACACACAGCCTGTAGCTAACCCCCGGAATCAAATTCCGGTGATACCCGGTCGCCCATTCCTTGCAACCTCAAATACTGTGATCAATTGTCGCAATGGTTCGATGAACCTCTATTTTGGAAAAATGACAATTGAACTCAACATTTTTAGGTTGGGGAATCATCCCTCCGAACCTAATGCTCATATACTGGACGTTTTCTCAATCCAGGAGATCACCCCTGAAGAGTGTGAATTCGAGGAGTTTTTGTTCGATCACGATAACCTTAACACCAATAGTGCGTTCCTCTTCGAACCCGCTGCTGTTTCTGTGCCCGACAACGACTACGAGTGTTTCACATTCTCGAACGATCTTAGCCGCTCGCAACCCGAGTTTGAATCCTTCGAATTTCCGGATGAGTTACCTGAACCATCCAACTCGGTCGCTTACACTCGTTTTGAACCTTTGCTGGAATCCTTCGAGTTCGAGACCTTTTCACCAGTCTTTCCTTCAATCATTTCACCTCCAACGCTCGAACTCAAGCCTTTGCCGTCTCACCTTAAGTACGCTTACTTGGGTGAGAACGAGACCCTCCCTGTCATCATCTCGGCTTCTCTAGCTCCAGAGCAAGAGAAAGCCCTTCTTGCTGTCTTACACAGCAATAGGCAAGTTTTTGGCTGGTCCATGGCGGACATCAAGGGGATTAGTCCCCTGATCGTTGAACATCACATTCATCTGATGGATGATGCCAAACCAGCCAGATATCCTCAAAGGCGACTCAACCCAGTAATGAAGGAGGCTGTGAAGAAGGAGATCGTAAAATGTCTGGATAGTGGTATCATTTACCCTATCTCTGATAGCCAGTGGGTTAGCCCCATTCACGTTGTCCCCAAGAAATCAGGCATAACGGTCATCACTAATGAGGCGAACGAGTTAATCCCTACTCGCACCCAAACTGGGTGGCGAGTATGCATCGATTACAGAAAACTCAACGCCGCAACGCGGAAAGACCACTTTCCGCTATCTTTCATTGACCAAATGCTTGAACGATTGGCCGGACACGAGTACTACTGCTTTCTTGATTGCTACTCCGGGTATAATCAGATTCCCATCGCCGAAAAAGACCAGGACAAGACCACATTCACTTTTCCTTTCGGCACGTTTGCATATCGTCGCATGCCCTTTGGGTTATGCAATGCGCCCGCTACCTTCCAGCGGTGTATGATGGGAATCTTTTCAGACATGGTGGAAAAATTTCTGGAGATCTTCATGAACGATTTCTCTATTTTCGGCGATTCCTTCAACGAGTGTTTGCTGCATCTTGACGCTGTCCTTACCCGATGTAAGGATAAGAACCTCACTTTGAATTGGGAGAAATGCCATTTCATGGTGCGCGAAGGTATTGTCTTAGGACATATCATCTCGCAAAATGGCATAGAGGTTGACAAAGTGAAGATTGAGGTCATTTCCAATCTCCCTCCTCCCAGATGCGTCAGAGACATCTGAGCCTTCCTTGGCCATGCCGGTTTCTATAGACGGTTCATCAAGGACTTTAGCAAGATTGCTAGGCCCTTGAATCTTCTACTGGCCAAGGACACGCCATTCAACTTCAACTCAGGCTGTGTGACTGCGTTCGAGTCATTAAAGAGCTCACTCACTTCTGCTCCCGTTCTTTCTTCACCTGACTGGACGCACCCATTTGAGATTATGTGCGATGCATCCGACTTTGCCATTGGTGCTGTCCTTGGACAACACATCAACAAGATGCCGCACGTAATCTATTATGCGAGCCGAACCCTGAACGACGCCCAACTCAATTATACAACAACTGAGAAGGAATTCTTGGCTGTTGTGTTTGCTTTAGAAAAGTTCAGGCCCTACCTCATCGGCTCTCCAGTCATTGTCCACACAGACCATTCTGCTCTGCGCCATCTTTTTGCGAAGAAAGATGCAAAATCTTGGTTAATACATTGGATCCTCTTGCTTCAAGAGTTTGACTTTGTCATTAAGGACAAACAAGGATGTGAAAACGTAGTTGCCGACCATCTCTCACGACTCCCTTCTTCGCCGTCGCTTCATATTCCGATCAACGACGTTTTCTCGGATGAACAGCTCTTGACCGTATCTTGCGAACCCTGGTTCGCAGATATTGTGAACTATTTGGCCACAGGATTACTACCGACTGAATGGTCAAGTCAGGACAGACTTCGCTTCTTATCCCAAGTAAAACACTTTTACTGGGACGAAACCTATCTGTTCAAGTACTGTCCTGACCAGATTATTCGTCGGTGTGTCCCTGACGAGGAATTCAAGAGTGTGCTGTCATTTTGCCACGATCAAGCATGTGGCGGGCATTTTGGCCCCAGAATGACAGCTGAGAAGATCTTGCAATGTGGTTTCTACTGGCCACAACTCTTCAAAGACGCTCATGACTATTGCAAGACTTGCTCCCGGTGCCAACACTTGGGCCGAATATCCCGGAGGAACGAGATGCCGCTCCGACCAATCTTGGTTTGGAGATTTTCGACGTTTGGGGGATAGATTTCATGGGGCCGTTTCCCAGCTCTCTTGGGAACCTGTACATCCTTCTCGCTGTTGATTATGTCTCTAAGTGGGTCGAGGCTGTGCCCAGCCGGACTAACGACAACAAGGTTTTCGTTAGGTTTCTTACAGAAAACATTTTCTCCCAGTTTGGGCACCCCCGAGCGATCATTAGCGACAATAGAACTCATTTCTGGAATAATACTTTTGAGGCCTTGATGCGGAAATATTCCATTAATCATAAGCTATCTACTCCCTACCACCCCCAAACCTGTGGGCAGGCCAAAGTTTCAAATCGTCAAATCAAGCAGATACTGGAGAAGACGGTATCCGAGAACCGTAAGGATTAGTCCCTGAAACTCACTGATGCCCTTTGGGCATTTCGAACCGCTTATAAGACCGATCTTGGCATGTCTCCCTATCGGCTTGTGTACGGAAAGGCTTGCCACCTACCTGTCGAAATAGAGCATCGCGCATTTTGGGCGATAAAAGAATTGAATCTGTCTCTTAAAGATGCGGGCAGCCATCGGAAGCTGCAGTTGAACGAATTGAGCAAGTTTAGAGATGAGGCTTACGATAACGCGGTTGTCGTTAAGAATCGAACGAAGGTGTTTCACGATAAACACCTTTTGCGCAAAACCTTCGCACCTGGTCAGCAGGTACTGCTTTACGACACCCGGCTACACTTCCATCCAGGAAAGCTCAGATCTCGCTGGAAAGGGCCGTATTTTGTGCGGAATGTGTATCCACAGGGAGCTGTGGATTTGGAGAATCCAAAGGACGGTTCATTTTTCAAAGTGAACGGACACCGACTAAAACCGTACCTTAGCGCCGAACCAACAGAGAAGCTCCTGGTCTTACAGGAGCCGGTTTACCCTGCATAATCTTCCTCTTCCTACCACCAAACTTCGGTTATCCAGTCAAGAACAGTGGACACTGTTCCAAATAAGTTTGGGGGTATGTATATACCATTTTGTATTTATGTGTGGATATTCTTTTCCATTTTTACTCTTTAAAAACAGAAAAAAAATTGTGTATATCTAACCGACAATTTTGACCCTTTAAATTATCTCTTCCTGCAATGACAGTGAGGACACTGTCCAGTTTAAGTTTGGGGGTACGCTCGGTACGCATTTCTAACTTTCGCATTCATATGTATATTTTGCATCTGCATACTAAAATCCATAAAAATCAGAAAATTTTCTAAAAACATAAAAACTTTTCTGTCAAGTTAGCTAGTGGGAGGACTCTGATTCAACATTTCGACGGTTTTGTTTGATAAAATAAGAATAACTAAATCTTATGTTTCGATTCTGAAAACCTGAAACATAACTCTCCTTTGAAGTTAATTATAGCTGATATACGTCTTTACATCACACTACACGTGTCGTGAGTTTTGGAAATTAGATGACAAGTCTTTTATGTCTAAAAACTTTTAAAATAGATAAATGATTTTCTAAGGATCAAATAGGTTTGTTCTGAAATAAGTAATACCAAGAATAGTTTATGAAGTGAAGTGAATATGAAAGAATGTTATTGATGCCTTAATTGGAACTAAGTCTGAAAAATAACCCATCTGGAACTTGATTGGAATGATTACACACCGAACCTACTAAACACGTGTTTTATCCAAAAAAATAATTGAACTACCGGTTATATCTCCGTTCGTATTAAATCATCATGATTTTCACGCCAAACTGTCTTTTGTTTTTAGACCTAGGTAACTTGAGTAATTAAGTCCGCTGGGGTGTTTCTACACCTAATGCCCTAAAATCAACTGGTTTGGGTGCATTGGCCCAAAGCTCGCTAAGAAGCCTAGAAAGTCCAGATTAAAACAAAGTCAAGCAAGTGTTCTCTCCGAGTTAAAATTCTTAACGGTTCTTTGTGTGAGAATAATCTTGACAAAAGACAGATTTTTATAAAAAATATTTCTAGCGGAGATATGAAGGTTTTATTCTATGATAAAGACTATTACACGTTCACAGAGGTGTGTATGAAATGAAAACAAGAAAAATGTGGAATGAAAAATAAGACCTAGTTTCCTGTTAAGGAAGATTGAAATTATGAAGTTGAAACTTTACTGGAAAACAAAACTTGAAAAATGCTTAACTCTTTTTGAAACTTATGTGATCCTTTCAAAATTCTTATCTAGGCTTTATTTTGTGACATGATGACTTTATTCGACCCTTCTGGAACTTAACGACACTATTTGCACTGCACGTAAAGATATATAAAATCTTGAGTTAAATAAGAAGCGGGATGTGAAAAATAAAGGTTTGATAGTCTAGACTTAGGATAATAGAATTGTTATTTTCTGAAACAAAACTTTAGGGTTTGAATCATAGTTATTTTGCAAAACTAGCTTGATCAGATTTTGTGGGTAGTATCCGCTGAAAACCCTCAGGAGACAGCACTCCTCCTACTAGGGACACCTAGAGGTTTAACGGCTTGTTGCACGTGCTCAGTGCAATCGCGTTCCCTACGAAAGTGAGGTTAGGAAATTTTTTGTGAATAAATTGGCTTTGCTCGGGATGAGCAAATGATAAGTTTGGGGGTATTTGTTCATATCAGATTTTTGCATTTTTATACCGCCCAATTTTTATCATATTGCTTATCGGTAGGTACTCTTGAGCCGTGTTTGCTAGTCAATTGCAGGATACAGGTTCTCGGCTCTAAACGGTGAAATTTATGGAAAAGCACGACAAAATCCGGATTACTGTCAACCACAGATAAAACACGGGTCTCTGCTCTTTATCCGTATGTTGCCACACACCAGTTTAAGAAGACAAAAGGGCAAATCGATTGTCATCTTCATGCACAAAGCACAATGGCAACACCAAGTCCAAGAAATCTATGCGGAGCTCGAGAAAATCATGACAAAAAGATCCACATCCAATCACATTTCTATCTACTAAAATTCTGGAAGAAATGTGGAAAGATTATCAGAAAAAAACATATGCTAAA
Organism: Agapanthus africanus; assembly: GCA_030015575.1. NCBI lineage: Eukaryota > Viridiplantae > Streptophyta > Magnoliopsida > Asparagales > Amaryllidaceae > Agapanthus > Agapanthus africanus. Next base: position 436,117,629 of record JASDDO010000018.1, read on the forward strand.
CTACAGAGAAAAGCAGACCAGGACACCACACAAAATCCGAGAGGCTAACTCCTCTATATGGCCGCGGTTCCGCGGCCAATAGGGGGTCTAGGCCGCGGAACCACGGCCGTACGGGCTTATCAGACGAAGAATTTTCAGGGGTATTTTGGTCTTTTCAATGTGGTTCAGAATGTTGCCCTAATTTTCCAGTTCCCTGCCTATAAATAGTCCAGAACTTGCCAAAGCCAAAGGTGCTTAATCTTGTATTTTAGGTTTTAGAATACTTGTTGTTCTTCTTCCTCTTCTCATCTCTTCTCCATTAAAAACTTGTAGTGAGCTTTTGTGAGTGAAGAATGATGAAGAAAGAAGTTCTTTTTGTTATTATACTTGTCTTGCTCTTGTTATGTTAATTGCTTGTAATCTTCAATTGATAATTTAGTTGTTGTTATTTATTGTTGTTTCTTTCTTATTCTCTTTTCCTTTATCCTTAAACAACCATGATGCTTACGTTTGATCCTTTCCAAGGTGAGGTCGCAAATAGCTAGTTGTTATCTTCTAATCTCCTTCTTTTTATCTTCCTCCTTTGTTTTATTTTTCGTTCCTCTTGTAATGGGTGAGTAGTTTCCATACTTGTTAGGGTAGGATAAGGGAAGTTTGAGAGAAGGAAATCTCTCTCACTCTTTCCTTGCCCAACATCTGAAATCGAACTCCCGTTAATTGAACCACAATCCGCTCCCTACGGCACCCTATCCTACATGATAGCGGTGATTCCGTAGTGAGACCAGTTGTGGTTGAATTAACCGGAGGTTAAGGCTAAGAGCCAAGAACGGACGGACAAGCACAAAAAGGAAGAACTTATGCGTTGGAAAGTCTAGCTTATACTCGCAAGTTCCTTCCTAGTCGTGCTAATCCCCGTTTTTGCCGATTACCGTAACACCGATATTAAGAGTGGCAACGAAAGAAGTGAGCGACTCCTAACTCAAACTAACCTAATCCTAACCCTAACAAGCTCTCTTTACATATCATTTTAACACTTAGTTAATCACAAACAAATCTGGACTTTTGGACTTAACTCGTTAAAGCACATAGAAAAAGATTCCCATCTCCCTGCGGATGACCCGTGCTCAACCGGCTAGCTACAAGAGAAACCGTCTTGATTGCGGTAATTAACTAAACTTGAACACGCAAAAACTCTACCAATCAGACGTCTTGCCTTAGATTCGGGGCAGATGCTATTTGGTTTTATCCGTCCACCTCTCCGAAGATGCCAAGTTGATTTATGGCACCATGTATCGGAGGTTTAGACGGATGCGGCCGATGTAGCAGACTTCGTCAGATTCCCCCTCGCTTGTCTGGTTTTTTATTGTGGGGATGCTCTTCCCAGCAGGCGCAAGAACCTGCAGTTAATTACGCTACCGCATCACGGTAACAACTTTCTCCTTCTCCAGAATTTCACTTCGTGTCGTGGGTGTTTGTTTTATTTGTGGTTGCCCGTGGATTGTATATGGAGACTAATTTATGTCGTCGCCCGTAGGACGTGGATTAGTCCAAATCAGTATTTTCTTATATTTGGTTTTGGGGTTTTGGTTTAAGGATACGTTAGCCATATTTGAGGCTAAGATCAACTTAAACGTTTGTTAAGGATACGTTAGCCCAATTTGAGACTAAGATCAACTTAACGGGATCGTTTAGATCCAACAAAAGAGCGTTTGGGGGCTCTATTCTTCCAGTTTAGGGACATAGTGGTCCATTGAATGTATGGCCGTCGGGACCCGTCACCTCTCTGACGACGTTGAAGGATTACAACGACAGATATCAGAGGAGTTCAGAGATGTACCCTTGAATCAAAGTTGGTTGGGAGATCTCTAGTCCAATTTGGGACTAAATTCTATTTGAAGGTTTTGGTTTAAAGATACGTTAGCCATATTTGAGGCTAAGATTAACTTAAACGTTTGTTAAGGATACGTTAGTCCAATTTGAGACTAAGATCAGCTTAACAGGATCGTTTAGATCCGACAAAAGAGTATTTGGGCTCTATTGTTCCAGTTTAGGGACATAGTAGTCCATTGCCAGTTTAGGGACATGGTGATCTAACATTCCCATTTTGGGGACGAATATTGGTTTAAGGACACGTTAGCCATATTTGAGGCTAAGATCAACTTAAACATTTGTTAAGGATACGTTAGTCTAATTTGAGACTAAGATCAGCTTAACGGGATCGTTTAGTCCGATAAAAGAGCATTTGGCTCTATTGTTCCAGTTTAGGGACATAGTGGTCCATTGCCAGTTTAGGGACATGGTGGTCCATTGCCAGTTTAAGGACATAGTGGTCCGATGCCAGTTTAAGGACATGGTGGTCCATTAAATGTATGGCTGTCGGGACCCATCACCTCTCTGAAGACGTTGAAGGATTACAACGACAAATATCAGAGGAGTTCAGAGATGTACCCTTGAACCAATGAGTTGGTTGAAAGAGCAGATGTGCTCAGTTCAAGATGATTTGAGGACTTATGGCCAGTTTGGGCTAAGTCCAATTATGTTTGAAATATTGGCCCTTTGGGCCATTAGACATTTGTCTGGGTTCAGCCCCTCATCATTTAGCAGTGCTAAACAGAGGTTTGGGGGCTCTGACAACATTTTGTCCTTTATTAGGCACTGACCATTCATCATGGCTCTGGAGTTTACTTTGAATGTCATATGAAATGATCAAGTTTAGAGAACAAGGGTATATTTGAAGTTCAGTCAAAGGGGAATCCTGCCTCTGGAAAATCTTAGCCATTTTGGGCTAGGTTAGTTTTGAAATAGTGTTGACACTGGAAGGTATTTGACGATCACGTGTTCCCACGTGATGCACTTTAAAAATAGTGTTAACACTAAAAATGGGGTGGTCACGTAGGGTCACGTGAGGCGCCTGAGAATTAGGCCGAAACTCTTTTATTTTACCCTCAAAGCTGCAAATAAGTGTTAAACACTTAGCTTTCAGGCCATCACGTGTGAGCACGTGAGGCATCTGAAGATGGGGCCAGATTTCCTTTTACTTTGTTCTGCAAATAAGTGTTAAACACTTTTGATTCTCTGGCCATCACGTGTTGGCACGTGATGGAGATTTGTGCACTGATTATTAAAACATTTATCAAGGGGTCACGTGGTAACACGTGAGAGCGCCCAAAGCCAACATTTCCTTTGTTTGTATTCTCTCTGTTTTGGAGGTCACGTGGGAGCACGTGAGGCGCTGCCTCAGAGCTTCTTTTCTTCAGGGATCTTTTCAAGGGTCACGTGGGGGCACGTGACCCTAGTTCTTTTCATGAACAGAGATCTTTTAAGTCTCCTTATTTTAAGAATTGAATTCTTTGTAGGGTTAAACCCTAATTATGATTTTGGAGGAATTAAATTCCTATTGTGCAAGAATTAAATTCTTAAGTAGGGTTAAACCCCAATTTCTTTTTAAAGGAATTAGATTCCCAGATATGTAAAAGAATTAAATTCATGATTAGGGTTAAACCCTAGTTTCATTTTAGGAGGAATTAAATTCCAGTGAGTTTGGGAGAATTAAATTCTCATAGAGGGTTAAACCCTAGTTTTGTTTTAAGAGAATTAAATTCTCAAAACTCAATTCCCGTTCTAAGTTTAGGATCTGCATGGCAGGATCTCGACCCGATGAGAATTAAATTCTCAACTTATGGGGAGATGTGCTCTGTGCAGATCTTCAACAAGAAGAAGAGCTAAGTTCTTTTTTGTATAAGAGTTAAACTCTTGGATTGAGAATTAAATTCTCTTTTTAAAGTTTTGATTCCCTTTCTTTTCTCAATTAGGGTTTTCTTTATTGAGAATTAAATTCTTCTCTCTTTTCTTCTCTCTTGAGAATTAAATTCTCCTCTCTCTGTTCTTCTCTCCAAAAAAGTCCCCCTTTCTCTTCTTTTCTTGGCTCCTATTTATAGGAGAAAGAAAAGAATCAATTTGTTTTATGAATCTTTCATTTAAAGATTTTAATTGATTTCATAATTAATATGATCCTTTAGATCACACAATGAATTTTATTCACCGTTGGATTTTAAATCCAAAGATATTCTGTTTGTTATTTTCGGTGAGATTTAGGGGAAATCTTTCCTTGTCTAAGATTTTTTCCATAAATTGGTGATTTTTAATCACCCTTGGATCTTTAATCCAATGGTCCCCATAATCCTTTTCCATTTGGAAAGATTTAGAAGCTTTTAGAATTTAATTCTATTAAACTGTAAGGCTTTCGAAGCCAGTCACGTGCTGACACGTGACCCTTGGTCACGTGTGAGCACGTGACCCCCAATTGAGTCCTTTTCTCAGCGTTTATTTATGCTTCAGTTTTAACTTTCACGTGTCAACACGTGACCATTGGTCACGTGTTGACACGTGATAGTTAAAACTGAAGCATAAATAAACGCTGAGAAAAGGACGTGATACCTTATTGAGGTATTTCCTTCAGCCATTTGTTTTTATTTATGTTTTAACTATCACGTGTCAACACGTGACCATTGGTCACGTGTAAGCACGTGACCCCTAATTGGGTCCTTCTTCACCCGTTTGTTTTTATTCATGTTTTAACTATCACGTGTCAACACGTGACCATTGGTTACGTGTGAGCACGTGACACCTCATTGAGGTAATTCCTGATTTTTTAATCAGGGAACAGTGCATAACATATTTGCTCATAACTTTTGATCCCGGATGAATTATGAAGCCCATAATATATCAAATCGAAGGGTTTTTCGAGATGCTTTCTATACCATCAGAATTTAATAGTTCCTCCTTCGGGAGTTTATCAAAATATAAGCCGGAAGATACTGGTTCGCATTTCCTTAAGCGTATCCCTGCCATTTGATACCTTGGACTTATTTGCGCAGAAATTTTTGGCGGGAACACCCTAAAATCCCAAATTCCAATCCAATAGACCCCTAAGTCTTTGAACTGGGAACAGATGACCTCTAAGTCGTTAAACTGGGAACAGATGACCCCTAAGTCGTTAAACTGGGAATGGGGGAAATTCTCTCGCGGCAAATGATGATTCGCTCCTGGTACCATATTCCAGTGTAGCGATGCTGATGCTAAACCAAAACCAAAATCCCCAAATCCTGTCATGACAAATGATGATTCGCTCCTGGTACCATATTCCAGCATAGCGATGCTGATGTCAACCCAAATCACATCAAGTCAGCAAAACAACCAATGACCTCCCTGGCAGAATCAATTCCACCTCGGAAACAAGTCAACTTCATCCCTGACACCGCAAGAAGTAGGGCAAGTCAAATCCAGAACCGACCGTCCACGTCGCTAAAATGGCAGCATTGACTGCCCAAGTCGCAAAAAGGGCAGAACCGACCGTCCAAGTCGCAAAAAGGGCAGAACCGACCGTCCACGTCGCTAAAATGGCAGAACCGACCGTCCACGTTGCTAAAATGGCAGCATCGACTGTCCAAGTCGCAAAAAGGGAAGCACCGACCGTCCACGTCGCTAAAATGGCAGCATCGACTGTCCAACTCGCAAAAAGAGCAGAACCGACCGTCCAAGTCGCAAAAAGGGCAGAACCGATCGTCCAAGTCGCAAAAAGGGCAGAACCAACAGTCCACGTCGCTAAAATGGCAGAACCGACCATCCACGTCACTAAAATGGCAGCATCGACCGTCCAAGTAGCAAAAAGGGCAGCATCGACCGTCCAAGTCACAAAAGGGCAGTATCGACCGTCCAAGTCGCAAAAAGGGTAGAATCGACTGTCCACGTCGCTAAAATGGCAGCATCGACCATCCACATCGCTAAAATGGCAGCACCAACCGTCCAAGTCGCAAAAAGGGCAGCATCGACCGTCCATGTCGTAAAAAGGGTAGTGCCAGCTTCCCGAAAGCGGGAACCAAATCAAGTCGCCTCCACGTGAAAGAAGATCCATCAATTTCATGCACACGATCCACATGTGTGGCATGCATTTATTGATGGGGGGCAATTTGTTGGGGTAAAAATTTACACCCCGGTTGACCAAGTCAAAATCAAAGTCAACCCCAAGCCAAGTGGGCCCAAGCCCAGATCCAGTGGGCCCATGTCCGGGTCGAGCCCGAACATGAAGCGGCCGGCCTCCACCCATGCCAAGATAAAAATTTTGTAATAAATAATTTTGTTGTATTTCTTTTATTTTATTTTTTTGGATAAATGTAAGAAAAATAGGCATAAAGCCAAATTTTTGTTAAGCCCATGGCTTATGTGCAAAAAGAAATGGCACATGAGCCATGGGATAGACAAAATGCCATTTGGTGGAGCCCAAGGGGCTATGTGTAAAGTGTATAGCCTATAAAGGCAAGGATAATGAAAATATCTCACAACTTTTTTCTCTCTCCAAAAAAAATTTAGATCTGACATCTTTTCTCCTTCCTCAAGGTTCCAAAACCTTCTTCTTTCTTTTGAATTAAATCAAGAGTTTTACTCTTCATTTTATAAAACTAAATAGTTTTCACCACAAAACCCATAAAGGGGAACTCAGATCTTCTATTAGATCTCAAAAAGAAGAGATTTTTAAAATCTCATATCTCTTGATCTTCAAGATCCAGCAACCATAGGAGAAAGAAGAAGAACCCCTTTCATCAAGCCCAAAACATCTTAGGAGTTTAACTCTACTCTGATTTCTCTTTCGAGAATTTCTGGGGCTAAAAGCCTCTTTTTCTCGCCAGCGTCCCAGCGTTCAAGCGCCCAGCGCTCAAGCGCCATGCGTTCAAGCGCCAAGCGCCCACGTGCCAACACGTGGCGCGCTAGCGCTCGAGCGCCAAGCGCCCACGTGCCAACACGTGGCGCGCTAGCGCTCGAGCGCCAAGCGCTCAAGCATCAAGCGCCCACGTGCCGACACGTGGCGCGCTAGCGCTCGAGCGCTTAAGCGCCCAGCACTCAAGCGCAAAGTGTCCACGTGCCGACACGTAGCGCGCTAGCGCTCGAGCGCCTGGCGCTCAAGCGCAAAGCGCCCACGTGCCGACACGTGGCACGCGCTCAAGCGCAAAGCACCCACGTGCCGACAAGTGGCGCGCTAGCTCTCGAGCGCCTAGCGCTCGAGCGCCTAGCGCTCCAGCGCCCTACGCTCAAGCCTAAAGCGCCCACGTGCTGACACGTGGCGGGCCTGCGCTCAAGCGCAAAGCATCCACGTGCCGACACGTGGCGTGCTCCAGTACCCTGCGCTCAAGCGCAAAGCTCCCACGTGCTGACACGTGGCGCGCCTGCACTCAAGCGCCCAGCGCTCAAGCGCAAAGCGCCCACATGCCGACACGTGGCACGCTAGCGCCTAAGCGCACAACACCTAAGCTCACAGCACTCAAGGCGCTGACCCCACGCGTCCTTTGGGCGCTTTTTCCTTTTTTTTATGTATGTATACATGTATATATATGTATAGATACACACACTCCACAACACTGGACCCCCGTAAAAACTCTGTGTGGCCCCCGATATATCCAAAAACCCCTTTAAACACACGGCACTGCACATTGAGTTCGCATGACCAGTTTAACCTGTTAATCGGAGGTTCTCTCACTCCAAAGGTGAGGGGTAATTAACGGCAGCTTAGTCCGCGGCTACCGGAGATTCGGATCCCCACGATCAATAAACCCCAGCCTACCTTAGGCAGGGGGAATCTGTAATGCGCCGGACAAGCGCGCGCATATTCCCATCCCAATGGGGTGACGAAAAACACCCTACAATCAGAACAATTTATGTTCTGACAGCATGCTACGTGGCGCGCCAGGCGTTTTGCGCCAATTAAAGAGCGCATTGCGCTTCTGCCAAGTAGCGTACATGAGAAGGACACGTGTCGCGCTTAGCGCTAAGCACCAGATGATGGGCGCATTGCGCCAGTGTATGAGCGCTGAGCGCTGATTTATGAGCGCATTGCGCTATCAATTTAGAGGTGCACAAGTGAGTGACACGTGGCGCATTTGGCGCTGAGCGCCAGCCCATGAGCGCAGTGCGCTGTTTCAGAAGCGCAAACCGCAAGCTTCATACGTGGTTAAAACGTGGCGCATTTTGGCGCTGAGAGTCAGTCCAAGGAGCGCAGAAGCACAGTTCATGAGTGCAAGGCACTTTTCAGTAGCGCAAAGCGCATTTGATCAAATTTATGATCAGAGAACAAATTTATGTTCTTTTAAAGGAGGCTTTGCCTCAAGATTCAAGAACAACAGTTCTTATTTTTGAAAGGGCTTTGCCTTTGTAGATCAATGATCTGTGAATGAAGTAAATACTTCTTTTGTTTTTATGATGAGGTTTTTTGATCTCTCTTTTTTTATAAAAGACCTTGGTCTTTTGTAGATCTATGATCGCTTTTTTTAGAAGACATTTCTTCTTTTCATGATATGATTCCATCTCTGTGTTCAAGAATCATGTTCTTTACCTTGAAGAAATGATCTTCTCTTGCTAAAAGCTTGATTTTCTTTCTTTTAGTTTTCCTAAAGTTTGTAGGGGGGTCTCTCTATATCAGACTTGAAGTCTTGGGGCCTTTATATAGGGCGAATTGATTTGGTAAATCAGTTAAATAGATCTTTCTCTGATTGATTTGGGGATATTTCCCCACCGTTGGATCTTTGATCTTAGAGCTTCTATTTTACAGGAGGCAGTCTTCTTGTTTTTAACAAGATTGGAAAGATCTTTTCATAACAAAATTTTAATTTTGATTAATTAATGATTTATCATTATTATTAGATTTTTGGATCTAACGGTGGGGAATTTTATAATTCCAGCGCTGGTGCATTCGTTCTTTGTACGTGGTGCGTTGCTCAGAGCGCAGTGCACTTTGCGCTAGCGCACCTACGTTTGACGTGTGGCGCGCAACGCAGAGCGCAGTGCACCCGTGTTTGATACGTGGCACGCAGTGCGTCTAGTGCTAGCGCACACATGGTGCACTGCCTAGGGCGCAGCGCACCTGGCGCTAGTACATATGTGTTTGACACGTGGCGCGTGGCGCGTGGCGCGCAGCTCGCCTAGCGCTGAATATGAAACATTGCTTCAATTTTTAAATTTTGAATTTTAAAACAGAGCTTTGCTCTGATTGGGGGTGCACTGCCTAAGGCGCAGCGCACCTGGCGCTAGTGCATCCGTGTTTGACACGTGGCGCGCAGTGCGCCTAGCGCTGGATCTGAAGCGTTGCTTCAATTTTTAAATTTTGAATTTTAAAAAAATAGATCTTTGCTCTTATTGGGGGAAACAAATGGGTTTGAGGAGATTGGTGATTTGAGGAGTTTAGCGCCGAGTACTTGCAAAGAAGTCCCGGGGTGGTTTGGTACCACCGAGGACCCTCCGACGATCAAGTTAGTACTTGATCCGAGCAGAGTAACGGCTAGGTGGAATAAAAATGGTTTACTTGACCCCTCTGTGATGGGGGTTTATATAGTGGTGGTAGCATGCAATAGCGGGCCCGAAGATCTCGCTGGCAGTTACGCCCCCCGACGTCATGCTCGCGTAAAGAGCGGATCTCCCATTAATGCGGATCGTGATGGCGTGGAACGTGGGATGTTGCTGGCGGAAAATCTGCGCATGGAGAGATTCGCGGGGCGGCGGTTATGCCTGCGAGTGGTGGAGTCGGTTGGTCGGAGGGACCGAGGAAGATTTACTCGGCTGGGGAGCTCGGAGGTGAGCAGGAAAGCTGAGGAGTCTTGAACCGTTGGCAGCTCGTGACTAGCTGAGAGGCCGAGGAGGCCAGCTTTAAAGGGGGGCTTTGAAGAGAGCCAGCCAGAGCTTGCGGGTCGGGTACACGGATGGCCTGGTCGATCCCTGTGGGCCCCTTCTTCTGAGTTCTGGGACACGTCATCTGCCACGTGTTACGATCTTGGAGGTTGCCAATATCGAGCATCATCAATGGTCATGCAAGTAAAGCCACGATAAAGATTCGATCTTTTTATCTCCGGTAATGCCTTTGCTCCTTTTCTCTAGTTTTTTCTGATGCAGTCTTTTTTAAATCAAGAACTAACTGGTAAATATGGAAACTGTTGGGTTTATTTGTAAAATTGTCTAAACACGGTTTCTATAAGTACTGGTCAGTGAGTGAAAGAGAGGGAGTTTGAGCTTTAAATTGAATCAATTTCTTTGAGCTTCCTTTGTAAAGCTGTGGGATCTCTTCAAAACCCTTAGTGTCTCAATAAAATCTTCCTTGAGTTGTATCAATGGTATCAAATCTCTCGGTCGGAGGCTCCGTTGCGAGATGATACGACGGCGATGTGAAGTGGGGATATATTCCTCTGTATCGTCATGGTCGCCATTCAATGAAGACTTGCTCGTCAACTGGTCGATAGAATGTTCAACCCAATTACCCACCACAAACAGCATATTTTCAATACCAAACTCCAAGCTCGATTCAATCTTTTGAGTCTGATGTTGATCTTGAGGGGTTGGATAGGATTGAAGGAAAATTGGTTTCAATGACTCATACGTTGCAAAAATTGTCTGGCCAACTCCAATTGATGACGGCAGGCTGGGATATGGTCCTTCGCATCTTCATGGTTACAATTCAAAACCCAAGCCTCAACTGATTCGAGGCAATGCTCAAGGTGCAGCAACAATCCCATCAAGTGAAGAAACCAATCATTCACCAGCTGTTCGATGTAATTCCCAAGCAATTTCACCTCTTAAAACTTTTCCCTCAACAAATTGCTTAAGACCTGCTCAGCAGAATGCACAGGTGCGAGGTAATCTGGAGATGTTTGGGGCTAAAATTTATGCACCAAAGATGAATACGATGTCTGATTCTTTAACTCTGAAGAAATTCATTGCCTCTTCCACTGTCCAGTCAAAAAGTGCAGCACGCAACACCTATTCGAGAAAAGGTTCAAAAGAACCTTGTCCATCCAATTATGTTGCATAGAACCAAATGTTGGGATGGGGAAGTCGATCCACGGAACAATGCTCGTGACAAACCAATCACGTAATAAACAACCACACAATTAACAATGAAAAGACAAATAAATAACTATGCGAGAATAAGTAAATAAGAATCACAAACCAAACAAGATAAGGATTTGTTAACGAGATTCACCCACCGTATGGCTAGTCTCCGGTATAGCGGAATCTGCAGTGTCTATTATAATCTTGAATTAAGTACACTATGAGCAAAACCGGGGAAATTTCTCTCAAATATTTCTAGATCTAAGCCGCCACCATCTCATATAATGATCTCTTTTCTATTTGGCTGTACATAAAATATATAAAAGCTCTCTATTTATACACAAACCAATTCTTTAATTAAAAAATGTACCATAATTAAGAAATTGCCATAAGACACTTCTTAATTAAGAAACTGTCATAATTATGAAACTGTCATAAGACACTCCTTAATTAAGAAACTGTAGTTTGGTAAAATCTGATATGGTTTGTATGCACGTCTAGACATCTGCCTGAAATTTCTCCATAATTTCAACAATCTCCCACTTGGAAATACTTCAGTCTTGATTCCCAACACTAGTAGACTTCACGCGACTTTGCTCTACTCTCTTCTCATCAGATTTTCATGGAGAGATTCACCAATCTGCAATAGAGATTTAGCTTATCTCTGTTTACGACCTTGGTGAATATATCTGCCGGATTCTTTTCTCCTGCGATTTTCTGCAGTGTCAACTCACCCTCTTCTACTGCTATGTGTAGTACCGCATCTTACTGTGCTTCGTCCGAGAGTGATATGCCGCATTCTTCGCCAAATGTATCGCATTTTGGCCGTTGCTCTACAAGGTATTGAAGTATTGTTTCTTACCCAATTTTTCAAGTAGCCCTTGCAACCATATCATCTCCTTGCTGGCTTCAGTTATGGCCGCATATTCGGCCTCCGTAGTTGACAATACCACCACCTTTTGCAATTGAGAGACCCAACTCACCGCTGTTCCTCCAACCGTGAATACGTACCCCATTGTGTTCTTCTCGCTATTTCGATCACTCGATTAGTCCGCATCAACGTATCCTTGCACTTTTAGAGAGTCACCCCGAAACATAAGCAGCTACTTGGCGTACCCTTTACATATCTCAACATCCACTTCACCGCATTCCAATGCTCCTTCCCCAGGTTTTGTATATATTTGCTAACAACTCCCACTACATGTGCAATATCTGGTCTCGTACTGACCATTACATATATCAAACTCTCCACCACAGTGTTACTCGCTCTATTTTATCTTTCCGCTCTTAAGTTGTCAGGCACAACTCCTTACTAAGTTTGAAGTGCTTCGCTAAAGACTTATTCACCGGTTTTGACTTGTCCATATTGAACCGTTTCAAAATCTTCTCGATGTAGTCCCTTTACAATAACCACAACTTCCGCTGCTTCCCATCTCTCATAATCTTTGTCACGCTCCACTTCCCAGTAGACGAAAACGATGATATGGCAAGCCGTAACATATTTATTAAGAAATAAATACGTTAAGCATAATTAAGCAATATATAACATGTACAAGAATGACAAGAATATTAAAATAAAACAGCAACTTTATATACATTCATCTTTATATACGACTGTTTGAAAATGAAAAGATACAATGATATAAAGTTGTGTCTAAACAATGGAATACATTAAATGAAGGTATAAGGAACTAGAAGTCAGGCTGTGCCGCAAGCTGGTTCAAGTCCTCCTGGTTAGGCTCAATCTCCTGAGAGTCCTATCTTCCCGACGAACATTCCAAAGAAGAAATAGAAAAGAATGCCGTCAGCGAATTAGCGCTCGATAAGTCCCAAAGAAGAAAGAAAATATAACAAGTAATGTGAAATGAACAGATGATTTGTACAGGTATATGATTGTTATTCTAACATGGTTATTTGTAGCTTAATACATAAGGTATTCATGTATACGAGAGGAGTCCATCTTACCCCGTTGACTATGGTAAAATGTAGTACAAGGCCCCGTCATAACCCACGGGACAATGGCACGAGAATTCATATAGGTTTCTTTTAAGTGACCTCTCGTGCCACGATATATGTTCCGTACCAATCTACCCCTTTAATCCCCGCGTAATGTATTGTATAGATTATAATTACAAGTCTTGCCGAAACCATGGATACAAAATATTTAAGTATTCTTGTTCGGGATGTAATCAAGTATTCAAGTAGTCAAGTCAAGTTATAACCATGGTTCGGTCAAGTCAAGTCAAGTATACAAGTTTGATATTGATATTTGATTTTAAGTATTCATGTTCATGATAAAGTATTCGGGTTTGATATTGGATTCAGATTTGAATTGGACTCAGACTGAGTCAGACACTTGTAAACAGATTTAGATCTTGAATTAGCTTTGGGAGTCATCGGTAACTGCTGTACATGAATGGCAGGATTTGTGGTTTTTCCAAGACAATTACTATTGATAACTCCGTTAGGTTGTTTACCTTAAATAGGCAAGCACTCACTTTCTCCGGCTTCCTAGGGCTCAAGAAAATTGATCCCTCTTAAACCTATATTTACTAAAATCCTTAAATATTATTTTATATATCTCGAGGGGGTTTTATGAAAAATATTTTTAATATAGTTAAAAAGTAAATCTCAAGGGTGATTAGTATTACTTAGAGTTGTCATGAGCCTGGCTTTTAAATATTGGGGTATTTTAGTAATAAATACTTAATATTTGAAAGTTTATGGTATTTTATTGAAAAACTTGCTTTCTTGGTATCTTGGTGGTATTTTATTGACATTTGTTAATCTTTTCATTTTTGAAAAACATAGGTTTATTATATTTTGAAAGTATGGATTTATAATTTTATATAATTTTAATTTTAAAAATAATTTTATTTTTTTTAGAAAATTCGTATTTCTTAAAAACCGTATTTAAATCCTTTCGAGATCGAATGCTCCGTAAGGAGGTCTGCATCTCGTTCTACTAGCTCAAGAATGTGCGATAATCCATACTATCCATAGCGGGTCCCCTACAGAGGGTTGCAAATGCGTAATCGCAAAGGATATGAAACACCGATTTAAAAGAAATCCGGTTTTTAAAGTTATGCGGTATTTTATTGTACTATTATTCTTCTAAACGAAAATACATACAATGAGTATTGTGCTATGAAACCAAGTGTGCGTGTGGGGTAGGTCGTTACCCTATGAAGTTTTTCTAAGGTATTGTTTTAACAAATACTAAAAGAGGTGTTTATAAAGTTCATGGTATTTTAACGAAAAAAGCTCTACTATGGTTGTTTCACATGAGAATTTTGATGAAATTTGATTCTAAACATTAGTGTTTAAAGTTACAAGTATTGTGTAAAAACTTGGTTGATCAAACAATAAAGGAGAAGGAGTTTCTAGGGTTTAGAAAAATGATATCGGTATTAACTCCACTTACCGATATAAGTTTTAAAAATAGAATTTCATTAAAGAGGAAGAGAGATTGAGAGAGACTTACAGTTTAGAAAGCTTAAAGAAAGGTTGAAGAATAGGGGGTGAGCTTCGTAGCAACGCGGGAGTGCCGAAATTTGCTTTGATTTTCGCCGGAACCAACTTGCTTGCTAACTCCTCTTATACTTCACCTGCACTAGAAACTTTTTAGAGAGTTTTGATAAGAATTTTCAGAATGGTACCGAGCCAAGGTAGAGAGTGGTATTTATAGTAGAGAATTAGAGTTTTGGAATTAAAGGTATGGATTAAAAGCATTAAAATTGTGATAAATTGTGAATTGAAAAGTCTCTGTTTGATTGCAGGAAAATCAAACAGTGCAGAGAAATTAGGGGTAGGTGAAGAGGCAAGTATGCATAGCCCGGGGAAAATTAGGCTCCATCCGAACGTCAGTGCCGGTCTTTTGAGGGATTTGTCCAGTCGATCTCGAGGCATTTGCCTCGAGATTCATGCCACTTGATTAACACAGTATTTAAATCCTTTTGCACATTTTTGATATTTCTGAACTTTTCATTTCCCTGTGTATTGTACGTGCAATCTTTTGGGCTTCCAAAAAGTTAAAAAAGAAATTCAGAAAAAATAATGTGTCTGATGGGAATCGAACACAGGGGCTACGTCACAGCAGTGCAAGGTTTTACCAGTGAGCTATAAGTTGTTTCTTGCTGCTATTTAACAAAAGTAACTTATAACTCAAAGTCAGGCTGCAAAACTCATTACTTGTATTTTAACAGTAAAATTTCCGTACAAGCTTTTAGAGTCGTTATAATTTTCATGCCCAGGATTTGCTTGACTACTCCCAAATCCTTTATAGAGAATTTCTCAGCCATCATCTTCTTCAAATTTTGAATGTTCTCGAAATTCGGACTCGCTACCAAAATGTCATCCACGTACAGTGATAGAATGATGTAGTCTCGATCCTTCAAAGTCTGAATGTACACGCAGTGATCTGATTCACAGCGCACAAATCCCATCTCTAACATAAACTGATCGAATTTGAGATACCAATGTCTTGGAGCTTGCTTGAGGCCATACAAGCTTTTCGCCGTTTACATACCATATTTTCTTTCCTCTTCATCTCGTATCCCGGTAGCTGCATCATATAACTCTCCTCCTCCAAATCTCCATGAAGGAACGTAGTCTTGACATCCAGCCGCTCTAAGTGCAAATCCTTCACCGCCATGATACTGTAAGTAGACGCTCGTGCTCGTGCCGCTAACTTGCGGCCAAGGCGGAATACAAAACAAAAATTTTCTAAACAAGGGCACGAACTTTACGACCTAGAATCGAATCCAAATACTAAACTAGTAAGCTGGAAGAAGTTTAACTATAAACAAGAGCACGAACTCTACGACCTAGAATCGAATCCAAATACTAAACTAGTAAGCTAGAAGAATTTTAACTACTCGGATAGTGTTTAGCTACCTTTGTAGTTGTGGCATTCGTCTTCTATACCACTTCTTAAGCTCTTAGGAACTCCGGGAATGAGCTTGGGAATCGATCTTCCTTATCGAAGATGATCCACCCGTTGAAACCCTAACCTAGGTTTTAGCTTCACACTAAAAAGCTAAGTGAAGCAACTAGTGAACAAGAATTTCTAGGAATTGGTCACTAAAGATGTAGTAGTGTTTATCTCTTGGTTTTTCCTTTTTTTTTCTTTTTTCTTTCTCTTTTTTCAAAAACTCAAGAGAGAGGGAGGAAGAAGAAGCTCAAGATGAAGATGAGGATGATGATGAATGAGTAAGCATGGCTACTAATAATCTCTTTCTCTCTCTCTCTCTGTCTTTACTTTTTTTTCTTTTTAAAATGAGTAGAATTGTGACTCACAATGATAAGTCACAAGCCCACAATATTTTAAAAAGAACAAGAAGAAATGAGAAGAGAGGAAAGACCATCTCATTTGCACACACATACATCTGTGTGTGTATACACACATATGCTAATACAAGTATATGCTACAAATACATACACCCGTATTTGTATCAAAATACATACACCGTATTCGTATAAAATACGAATACCCGTATTTTTATTAAGATACGAATACCCGTATTTGTATTAAGACACGAATACCCGTATTTGTATTAAGACACGAATACCCGTATTTGTATTAAGACAAGAATACACGTATTTATATAAATACCCGTATTCGTATAAATACCGTATTATGTCAAAATACAAATACCGAAAGAGAGATATAATACTAGCTCATATTTCATCCAAATGTAATAATCTGGCTATCTTTCAAACTGGCTAGTATTAAAAAAATGTCTGATTAAAAGTACATATACAAAAATACGTATTTAATCGAACCTAAGTTCGTATCAAAATACGTACACTACATCGTTTCGCCTGAGCTGGAAAACCCTCCGTGTGGGACTCTAAAGACTCCACAATACGCTGACAGTGGGTTTAACCAGAAGTATGTCAGCGGTACTAGTTGTACGTAATGGCTATCCAGATATTGAACAAAGGAAGGTCGACAAGCAAACTCGTCGGTATCCCTACTGAGCCTGAAAGTGACAATTTTCGTAGGTCCGGTCTCTTCGTCTAAGAGTATTGCATATCGGGTTTAGGGGTGAAAAACATCAGACCTTTAATAACCTAATAAGTCATGTCGATGTGGCACAACACCATCCTAAGAAACTACTGATCTCGCAATCAGTAAATCTCAATTGCTTTGTCCAAGGTTTTATGGTGATGACCAATCAAACACTACGCGACATCGAATCCATATATCAGGAGAGACGAATCCCTTATCGCTTACTGCCCCCAAGTGCTTCGGGACTGTACCCAGCTAAAACCTGCTTGAACGACTCTTTAAATCCGTGGTAGGGTAGAAATCTAAGTGCAGTAGGAACACACTCGAGACTAATGACGATGTCAGGTCTAAAAGCTAACATATACCTATGTCACCAGAGAACTGCTATCTGACGATAGGCATATTACCATCTAGAAGTTTTCGGAAAGCCTGTCCAGTGTAACTCATAACTTAATGAGTACCTTTATACTATCTTTGGTGCCGTACACCAATGGCCGTAGGACAGGCCACCTTCCCTCACTGGAATAAGAAACGTATACACCAGTCTACTCCGGAGTATCGATACCCTGTCTCGAAACTCCAACGACTAGAGACAATTTAAGGATGTGCTTATAGACTACCTAGCCCCCACAAGTATGATCGCTATCACAACTCTAGCAGTCAAGCAAAGATCCTACGGGCTTTACCAACATGTATTTGAGATACATTATATAAATATACACATGCTGAGGCAAAGACAAATCATATAGCATACTATCATATCGAGCAAGACTGTCATGTACATATGTATCCTAAGTATCCACATGTAATATACAATTCTTTACTATACAATAATGGCTTCTAGGGAATACATATCCAACAATCTCCTACTTGTACTGTAACAACCCTAAACTTTCTGTACAACTTTCTGTACATTTTTTTTCAAAAAAATACAGAAAGGGGTATTTTTGCCTGAGCACAAGATATAAGTTTGTTTTGCTTTTTAATAGAAAGAAGGAGCTTGTAGCTCATTGGTAAGACCTTGCACTGCTGAACCAAAGCATCAGAGTTCAAATCCCACCCCCACATTATTTTTAATATTGTTTTGTTTTGAATTTTCAGAAGTCCAAGAGCCTACACGTGCATAACTCGTAAAAACCCCACTACACATATAAAACAAACTGACCCAGGGGCTACACCAAGCGACGAGGGACACATGGAAGCGAGCCCCGGCCTGACTCGGCCGACTAGGGCCGGCGACTCGGCCGACTCGGGCCGCCTCCGCCGGCCGAACTCGGTCGGATCGCCAAGTTGCCTTCATGAAATTTCTGCCGTTTTGTATTCTAAGAACCCCTGTATATTTTAATTTCTTTGCACAGTAACAGAGACATTAAAAATCCCCCATTAACCTGTTTTTTAATACAATTTTCATACAACTTTTCACCTACCCTAACCCTAGCATTACCCTATAAATACCACCCCTAAACACACACCCATCACTCACAATTCTGTCCCAACTCTCGAGAAAACTCTCTAGAATTTTGTGTACAAGTGGAGTTAGCAAAGGGCGAAACTCCGGTGATCTTCCGACGACGACCGTAGGAGCTCTCGTCGACGAAACGATGCACCGGAACCTTCTACCGATTCCTCTCCCTCTTCTCTTGAATTTAAACCTGTAAGTCCCACCTCCATCTTCTCTAATATATTCTTAAAACCTCTTTTACTAAAACCCGACGGAAGCGGAGTTAAATCCGACTTCCGATTCGGTTTTCTTTATAAAGTTCAATTTTCCTTAACATAACCATATTAAACTCTTACATCTTGACTATTAATCATTAACAAAACATGTTGAACAAGTTGCATAACAAATATTTCATTTTGTAATTTTTACCGCTCTTTTTCAATAAAATACCATGTAGTTTACTTTCTATTTTAAAACATCATTAATCTTCCTATACCTTTAATTAGATCACGAGGTAATGACCTACCTCCTCACAACACTCATATGCAACATAGCATAATACCTTTCGGGAACATAGAATATGGGAAAGTGAAACTTTACATATAAATACCATTTACTATTAAAACCGTTTTCTACAAGATTACGTATTTTTACAAATCTTTGAAAAGCGCCGCTACAACCCATTTTGGGGAACCCGACTGGGATGGTGCGGATTATCACACATCCCTAGGCTTAGTAGTGCGAGATGCAGACCTCCGCAAGACGCATTCGGTCTTGAGAGATTTAAAATACAAATATCTTAAGAAAATGAGATTTCTAGAAATATAACATATATATATATATATATATGTATCATTAAAATATCTATTTTTTGATAATATAAATATTCTAATTTTTCTTCTAAAATCACGAGAATCACTTTATATTAAAATACCATGAAATTCCATACAAGTCCAATACTTACAATTAAATACCATATATTACGAAATTAGGTTATTTTCACTAGAAATATCACAAATATAAAATCTACATCTATGAAAACTCTAAAGACGGTGATTAAATACTTGGGGTGTATTTTGAAAATTATACAATGTATTTTTTACATAAAACCCCCTCAAGTTCTATAAATTACCCTAAGGACCCTAGTAAATATAGGTTTAAGCGGGACCAATCTCTTAAGCCTCAGAGAGCCGGAGAAGTGGGTGATTGCCTATCTAAGATAGAAAACTTAACAAACGGTGTTATCAACACGATAATCGTCTTTGAAAAAGACACAAATCCTGCCGTCCATGTGCAGCGGTTACCGATAACATCAAAACAATCAGGACTTCAATTTCTTTTCTAATTGTCTGACTTAGACTGAGTCTCATTATAAATAATCTGACTTGAATATGATTCAAGTACAATCTATAATACTACAATTCAATATGAATCCATATATTCAATATGTTCAATCTATACAATCTATACAACTTGACCGAACCGAACCATGGATATACTTCCATTTACATGATTCTCCAGTTACATCCATGATTCTCCAGTTACATCCATTTACTGATATCATGGTTTCGGCAAGTCATCCAATTATACAATCTATATTACAAGACAATACAAGTTGCAATACAATTTACAATACAGACAATACAAACAAGACATCACGGGGTTTAAGGGGTAGATTGGTACAGAAGGTGTTAGAAGTGGCACGAGACTGCAAGATTTAAGACACCTAACCTGAATACCACGCCGTTATTCCGGGCTTTCTAACGGAGTCTTGTAATTCCATTTGCCTCTAGTCTCTGGGATATAGAGACTCCTCTCGTATACACTGGCATTTTTCTGTACCAAGCTACAAACAACAACGTTAATACTAAATACAACATTATAACAATATAAGTCAACTTTAAAAGCTACACTCTCTCTCTCTTACTCTCTGTCTATTCTACTTCTTCCTTATCTTTGGGACTTACCGAGCGATTTGTTCGCTGACGACATTCTCTTTCTTTCTTTGAATGTCGTCAGGTGTTTCGAACCTTCCAGAGATCGAGCTCAGCACTGAAGACTTGTATCAATTTACTGAAGATCCCGAGCTGTAGTTTCACTTGTACATTTTCCATTTCATTTCAATACTTTCCATTTCTATTATGCCACTGTTTAGGCATCGCTTTATCCCATGTATATACTTTTCCATGTATTGTAAAAAGGAATGTGAATAAATAAAGTTGATATTTATTACATTTGTCTCTTGTATATATTTCTTTTAAATTTCTTAGTTACGCTTAGAGTATTTACTTCTGAGTAAAAACGTAGCGGCCTCGTCGCGTCCTCTGCCCGTATACTGGGAAGCGGGGCGTGATATATACTAAGGCCATGTATTGGCATATCGAAGACCATTCATCTCCAATAGCCGCTCAAGCAGAGTCTGAAGAAGTGCCTTCATGAGCGGGTCCTCCATGTTGTTCTTTGTATTTACTCTCCTGATCTCGATCCCCCGGAGATCAATGATCTTCCTGATCAAGTGATACCGCCTCAAGATATGTCTGGATTTCTGATGGAACCGTGGTTCCTTCGCGAACGCTATAACTCCATTGTGGTCACAATAAAAAGGTATTGGATCAACAATAGACGGAACCACCTCAAGTTCACAAATGAACTTTCTCATTCAGACAACCTCTTTTGCGGCATCGCAGGCAGCAATATATTCAACCTCCATCGTCGAGTCTGCTACGATGTCATGTTTGGAACTCTTTCAATAGACCGCCCCTCCATTGAGGGTAAATACATAACCCGAGACAGACTTGATATCATTTTTGTTACTTTGGAAGCTTGAATCGGTAAAATATTCCATCCCAAGGTCTCTATTACCATACACTAAGAAGATATCCTTAGTCCTTCTCAGGTAGTTCATAATGTTCTTCACAGCTGTCCAATACTTCTCCTCTGGGTTTGACTGATACCGGCTTACTACGCTAAGTGCGTAAGCTACATCTGGTCTGGTACATAATATCGCATATATTATAAATCTTACCGCCGAAAAGTAGGGTATAATGCTCATGCAGGCCCTCTCCTCATAAGTCTTGAGAGACATCTTTTTGGAGAGGGTGATTCCGTGACAAGCCGGTAAATTACCGTGATTGGAATCTTTCATACTATACCTCTTTAGTATGGTGTCAATGTACCTGGACTGTGAAAGTCCCAACATTCTCTTAGATCTATCACGATAGATCTTTATCTCCATAATGCAGGAAGCATCACCCTGGTCCTTCATTGAGAAATTTTCAGATAAGAACAACTTGATCGACTGTAGCATAGGAATATCATTTCCTATTAGGAGAATGTTATCCACATACAATACGGGGAATACCACAGTTCCCCCTACAATTTTCTTGTAAATACAAGACTCATCTATATTTTTGATTAAGTCAAATTCCGTAACTGTTTCATCAAAACAGATGTTCCAGATCCGCGATGCCTGTTTTAATTCATAAATGGATTTAAGCAACTTGCAAACCTTCCCGCTGCTCCCACTGTCTATGAAGCCCTCTGGCTGATCTATATAGACACGCTCTTCTAAAGCGCCATTTAGAAAAACGGTCTTTACATCCATCTGCCAGATCTCATAATCATGGAAAACAACAATGGAAAGTAGGATCCGAATGGATTTCAGCATAACCATTAGAGAAAAGGTTTCGTCATAGTCCACACCTGGTTTTTGACAAAAACATTTTGCAACAAGTCTAGGTTTATAGGTTTCCACCTGTCCATCTGCACCAATTTTTTTCTTGAAGATCCATTTACAGCCAACGAGTTTTACCCCTGGTGGTGCAATATCTAAAATCCAAACTTTGTTGGTGTATATGGACTCCATTTTGGATCACATAGTATCCAACCATTTCACACAGTCCCTATTGGAAATGGCCTGCTCAAAACTAGTAGGAGCATTTTCTTCCAAGATGCAATCCTCTCGATCTCCGTCTAGGAGAAAACCATAGTATTTCTCGGACGGATAAGAAATCCTACCAAATCTGTGGAGTGGCCGAGGTTCGTCCGGGATTATTGAATCCTGTTGCTCCACCAAATCCTCAGTTACAGTTTGTGGCTCCGATATTTCATCAGTTCTACCATACTCCCACTAATTTCTTTTGTAAGAAATTGACATTCTAAAAGGGTGGCGTGATAAGCAATAAACACTTTTTGTTCCTCGGTGTGGTAGAACAAATATCCAGTCGAATGTTTTGGATATCCCACAAATTTACATAGAACTGAATATGCCTCAAGTTTGTCTGGATTTTATACTTTAACCAATGCCGGACAACCCCATAACTTAAAGCGTTTAAGATATGGTTTTTTACCACTCCATATTTCATATGGAGTCTTAGGCACGGATTTGGATAGAACATCGTTCAACAGGTTTGTTGCTGTTTGAAGTGCATGTCCCCAGAATGAAAGAGGCAAATTAACACTACTCATCATGGAGCGAACCATATCTAATTGGGCGCGGTTCCTCCGCTCCAATACACCGTTGTACTGAGGTGTATACGGAGGAGTAAGCTGAGAGAATACCATTCTCTTTTAGGCAGTCGAGGAATTCCGTGCTTAAGTACTCCTCTCCTCTATCAGATCGGAGGATCTTGATATTTTTTCCAGTTTGGTTCTCTACTTCATTTCTGTATTCTTTGAATTTCTCGAAAGCTTCAGATTTATGTTTCAAAACATGCACATATCCGAATCTACTGAGATCGTCAGCGAATGTGATGAAGTATGAGACCAACCATATATTTGTAACCACTTACATGTATAGATATTGGACCACACACATCACTGTGTATGAGTCTCAGGAGCTCTGTAACTCTTGTTCCATGTCTGGTGAATGGAGATTTAGTTATTTTACCTTTTAGACAAGATTGACAAGTTTCATGAAATGTAAATTTGAACAGATCCAAATATTCATCCTTATGAAAATTAGCTAATCTTTTCTCGTTGATATGACCAAGTCTACAATACCACAAGTAGGTTTCGTTCGTATCTGAACTTTTCCTGTTGCATGTATTTTGTATATTAAGAACCGTGTTTTGATTTAGAACATAAATACCATTACACAGTATATCTTCTGCAACCAATACTTGTTTGAGGTAAATGTTAATGATATTTCTATCTAGAACAAAGTTATATCATTCTTGAAGGAACTAGTGCACTATAAATAGACGTTTTAAAAGAAAATAACATAGGGTTTTCCAAATTCAAGAGAGCATTTAGTCCCAAACCATACGATCTAGCTAAAGATAACAACTTGAAACAAGATTAAGAGAGCAAACTAACTATTAGGTTGAAACCACAACCTTTGTAACATCTTTAGGTACTCCAAATTTGTGTTGGACTCAATTGTAGGCTCCTAAAAGCTCCATAGAATAAGCTTGTAAGTCCATCTCCTCCACCAAAGATGATTCACCTTAATGGCTCAAGCACAATGGCTCCAAATTGAAACTAGAATAAACCTAAGTAGTTAGGTTGCTAAACTAACTAGATAGGAGTTGTAGTTCAAGCTTACTACAAATTTTATCTCTTTGTTTTTCTTTTTCTTTTTCTAAAGTGTAAAGAGAGGAGGAAGAAGCAGATAAGAGTGTGAATGAAAAAAAATCCTTAACCATTTCTAAAGAAATGGTTACAGGTATATTTTCTCCAAAACAATCCAAGCCTTTGGATGAAACCAACCATCCAAGTGTCCATCACATCCTCTTAATTACACATGTCATCATACTACAATATGGTAAGGATATGATATGCTCTAGGCATAACATAAGTATTAGAAAAAGAAATAAAAAGAAAAGAATTAAATTAATCATAATTTATACATATAAATAAATGTAACAATACAAGTACATATACATACACTTGTTATTAATTTCTAATTCATTTAAAATACATAAAGAGACAAAATTAAATTAGTGACAAAATACTAGTAAATACATACTACAAATAATATGTATTAATATATTAAATTGGCACCCGATTTAATATCCGTAGTTCCAAAAAGATCGGCCATCATTTTAACTGTCCGATTACCTTCAGTGTATCCAATACACTAGTTTTAATCAAATCCAAGTACGTACCAATGTACCGCAACTACAACATTTCGCCAAAATCGGAAACCTTCTGTGTGGGACTCTAAAAACTCGACAATACGCTGGCAGTGTGTTTAACCACAAGCACGTCAGCGACACTAGCTGTACATAATGGCTACCCAGGATTGTCGAAAAGGAGATCGACAAGCAAGATCGTTCGAAACTCTACCGAGCTTATCAGCGACATGTACCATACAGTCCGGTCTGTTCGTATGAGAGTATCACATATTAAATCTAGGGGTGGATAACGTCAGATCCTTAATAACCTAATAAGTCATGCTGGTGTCAAGCCCTATCACCAATCGAGAAACTACTGATTGCAATCAATAAATCCCATTTTCCTAGGCCTGGGTCTTGTGGTGATGGCCAACTGTACACAGTGCGGCATCAACTCCCAATATCGGGAGAGACGAATCCCTTCAATCGCTCACTGCTTCCAAGTGCTTCGGGACTGCGCTAAAAAGCTACCTGTTTACACGACTATTTAAAGGCGTGGTAGGTAGAAATCAAATTACAGTGGGAACACACTCGAGACAAATGACGATTTTGGGTCGACAGACTATGCTATACTAGTGTCATCTAAGAACTGCTATCTGAAAATAGGTATAATACAATCTAGCATGTTCCCGGCGAGTCCGTTCAGTGTAACTCATAATGTAATGAGCACATGTATACAATCTTTGGTGACTGACTGACACCAATGGCTGTGAGACCGGCCATCGCCCCTTGTCGGGGTCAAGAATTGTATACACTAGTTTACTCTGGAATATCGATAACCACTCTCGATATTCCTATGACTAGGGAAATTTAAGGACGTGCTTATAGACTACGCAGTTCTCACAAGTGTGATCGCCACCATAACCATATAGTCAAGCATGAATCCTATGGGCTCAATCAATATTTAATAGTGATATGTTATACCACACAAGACATGTACATGATGATAAAGTCAAACTAAATAGCATACAATCATTCCGAATAAGACTGTTCTAACCGTATAGGTCCTCCCTCAATTATCATAATCGCCTGCTTGCGATTACAATAATTGCCTTGAGAGTACTATATCCAACAATCTCCCACTTGCTCTTAAGGCTAATTATTGCGATATCGCATACCCACAGCTTGTGTGCTACCGAATACCCAACTTCTCTACTAATCAGTTTCACAAACTGTAACGACCCCCAAAAAATAAAAAAATAAAAAAAATTCATATACCTTCGTATTATCTTTCTCAAAAAAAAATATATATACTGTATTTATGGTTTTTGGTATTTTTCGTTTTCTATTAAATTTATTACGATTTTATATCTCCATCTATTTTACCTATTATTTTTCTATGCTCAATTTCTTTTCCTTATATTTAAGTTTTTAACTTATCAATCTTTTATAAATTTTAACCCCAAAACCCAAGTCTCCGTACCTAAATCAAATAAGCCATTTCAAAAAAAAAAAATCAAAATCCAAACACAACCCACAGCCCAGACCCATCAATATTCTTATTTAAAATAAAACCCATCTCAAACCCAGCCAAACCCTTCCAATACCCAAACATATCCCAACTGTTCAATTCCTTCTTCTAATTTAACTCCTTTTTAATAAAAAAAATCCCTACATTTATTCATATGAAACAAAACCTTAACCTATATTATTAAATTTATTTTCTTTCCCTTGGGTTTCTCAAACCCATCTCCTTCCCTCCTTCACTCTCCTTCATCTCTTCTCTTCCATTTAAAATAAAACTGAGAACCCCCTTCCCTCTTTACCTCCCCACACTCCCCACTCCATCTCTCATAAATTCCTCTCTCTCTCTCTCTCATCTCTTTTCTATTTAATCTCCCAATCTCTCTCTCTCTCTCTATCAACCAGTGACCATTCCCCCTTCCTTCTTAAATCGAGCGTTGAGCCACCTCCTTTCACCGCCGGTGCCACCCTGAACCACCGTCTCCACCGTCGATCACAACCACCACCTAGAACCTCCATCCTCTCTCTCCTCTACAACACTTTTTCCTCTCAAAACCATCCTTGCTTCTCCGAGCACCCACCGGCGATTTACAGCGCCGCCGCTTGAGTCGCCAACACCATTGTCGCTGTCACCAGCAACCGAGCACACCGATGCACCCTTCTCTGCCAACGAGCTCGATCCTGGCTCCACCACAACCAACACCATCACTTTCACCACACCCTCGACCTTCGACCCCCATTCGGCACGACCACGAGCTATGAAGCAAGGTTCCAAGGCCGGGCTCGAGATCGAGTGAACGTCATGATCGTTTCGCCGCCTCCGGATCTCCGTTCCGTCGACGTTTCGATTTTGTGCATGACAATGTTCGATGAAATGCCGCAATGGGAATTTGTGTCATTCTCACGTTCTAAATGCAGGTAAGTCCCTTCATCTCTCTTTCTCTCTTTTCACTTCAAAATGATATTTAAAATATATCGACAAAAGCAGAGTTAATATATATTCTAAATATTTAAACTAATTTTAGTTACTTTGCCATGTTTAAAAGTTCATAAAAATTCTCTAATATCACTTCAATGTAATATGCACATCAATTGCCTTATCATGTAACGAAAATTTCATGTCCAATGATCATATAAATGAACTTTTTCAGGAAAATACCATGAGCTTTAATATAACCGTATTTTCGATAACTAGCATATGTACATGTAGAGCATTCACGGGGTAATGACCTACTCCATACGCACACTTTTGATTCATAGCACGAGATTTAGATGTATAGTTAATTTAAGAGAATACGTTTTTCAAATAAATACCATCACTTTTATAAAAAAACGTTTTTATCGATATTTTTTAATTTTTGGCAATTGCGCCTCTACAACACTCATTAGGAGACCCGCTAATGAATGGTGCGGATTATCGTACATTCTTCGGATAGTAGAGCATGATGCAGAGTTTCTCACGGAGTATTCGGTCTCGAAGGAAATAAAAATACAATTTTTAAGAAATACAACATTTCTAAACAAAACAATATTTGAAAATTTTATATAAAACCACCAACCCGTATTTTCAATAAAAACAACATGTGAAAATATATTTTTAAAATGAAGATTGAAATTTTAATAAAATATCATCAAGTTTCCAAAAAAGCTAGTTTTCATAAAAATACCATAAACTTTTAAAAACTAGGTTTTATCACTAAAACACCATCTAAATTAAAATATATGTTCATAAAAACTCTAAATATTATAAATCACCCTTGAGCTTTACTTCTAATCAACATTAAACTATTTTTTCACAAAACCCCATCGAGAAATGCACTTAATATAAATACAAAGTAAACAACAAAAATAAATAAATATTTAAGGATTCTTGATTAATATAGGTTTAAGCTGTATCATTTCTCTTGAGCCCAAGGGAGAATGAGAAAGTGAGTGATTTCCTATTTAGGTCAGACAATTTTAACGGAGTTATCAATGGCAACTGTTTTGGAAAATACACAATTCCTTCCTTCCATGTGCAGCAGTTGCCCGATTACTCCCGAACTTAAGAAATTCAAGAACTAAATCCTTTCATAAGATTCTGACTCTAACCTGAATTCAAAATCAAACCAGAATCCAAAATCAAACACGAACTTGAATACTTGATTATGAACCTGAGCACTCTCAACTTGACCGAACCATGAATATAATTTGATATGAACTTGATATGAATACCTGAACACATGATTAAAACTTGAACATGAGCTTGTACTCTTTATATTTATGGATTCGGCCAAGACCTATTAACTTGAACTATACACTACAATACACAGGAATAAAGGGGTAGATTGGTATGGAACCTATCGTGGCATGAGAGGTCGCTTTAAAAGACACCTATATGAATTCACGTGCCGTTGTCCGGTGGGTTATGACGAAGCCTTGTACTACATGTTACCATAGTCTACGGGGTAAGATAGACTCCTCTCGTATATATGAATACATTCTTTATCAAACTACAAACAACCACTTTAGAATAGCAAATCTTATACCTGTAAATAATTTTTCTTAAATACCCGCTTATATAATCTTACCTGTTCACATTACTTGATTTCTATTCATTTTATATACCATTCAGACATCTTCCTTTCTTTCTTTCGGGGAATTACCGAGTGCTAGTTTGCTGACGACATTCTTCTATGTCTCTTTTCTTTGGAATGTTCATCAGGAGGACCGGACTCTGAGGGTATAGAGCTGAGTCAGGAGGACTTGAACCAGTTTACTACTCAGCCAGACCACTAGCTTCTTCCTGTCTGTACTTACTTTCATTATGCCATTGTTTAGGCATTTGCGTTATTATTGAATCTTTTACTTCCAGACAGTTGTATGTAAATTTAAATGTAAATAAAGTTCTTGTTTCATTTTATTACTCTTGTTATTCTTACACATTGTTATATTGCTTAATTACGCTTAACGTATTTTCATAGTAAATAAGTTGCGGGCTTATCACGTCACCGTTTCCGTCTGCTGGGAATCGAGGTGTAACACAAACCATGTTTGTGAAACATTCGTATTCGAGAAATAGCCTCAGTGAGTGGATCCGCTCTAATGTTTCTATCTTTATCTCTCTATATCTCAACTTCACGGAGAACGAATATCTCCTGAAATGAGCGATACCTATCTTAGAACTTGTCTGGATATCTGATAGGATCAAGTTCATAATATGAACACCAAATCCAACAAATTTCTTAGACTATATCTTCCACTGAATTTAATCAGTATAATGTATCATGCCTACCTCAGTATCTGCTTAGATCCCTGTCCAACATATTGCTCCTCAGAAAAGGGTAAACTTATAACTCTGACAGTCACTCTGTTAACCAAGTTATCTTGGAAGCATGAAATGATAACCGTCACCTGCAGGATACTGCTGTTATCATATACCAAGACTATTCTCTTATGTTCAAACCTGCTTCCCATTGTTTCTCCAGAATTGGATTAATATCTTCTTACTACAGTTAGTGCAAAAGTAACATTATCCATGTCCTGTGTGGAGAAACTCTTGTGAGAACCACAGTTTAACCAATTATAGTATGTGAACCTCACTTCCTATCTTGGGTATGTCATCCAAATCCCTGGACAGTACTCCCTGTTGAGGTAAAAAATTACACCCCATAGTCGAAGTTTGTCATGACCCGAAAAAAGAACGTAACCGGAACTTGAATCATGTGAAGTCTATAGAACCTCACCATAACCTAAGTAAACCGAAAACCCCAAATTTAAACCCTTTTAAAGAAATAGTTGAGGTGCAGTTTTAAAAAGGTTATCAATGAAATCAAGTTTCCCCTTTTAAAGTATAAGTAAAGTTTGTTTGAAAATACAAGTGGGTTTTAGATTAAGCTTTAAAAAAATTTCGTCATTTAAAATTTTGGCAGCACCTCCTTTGTAAATTTTGATAAAACCGGCACATACACATAAATATAATATTAGCCCAATCAGGAGCTATCTCATCGCCCAATCGGCAAAAAACACAACCACGCAATGATATACGACGCCCAAGACGAAGATAAACACAAGAACAAGTAAGAAAAGATACTAAAAGTATCATCAACTCAATTATATCCAAGATCAACATCTAAAAAAATAACATACAAGTCTCGTCTCTAAGTCCATAAAAAAAATATATAAGTTTTAGTCGATGGAGTTTTTTTTAACTAGATCAAAAGAATATACATAAACAAAAGGTGATTACGATACAATATGTAACCCACCTACCAGAGCAATCACCGAAATAAGAAGTGTGCTGGCAAGTCGCTACAGATCCGAGTGGTCGGTCCTGCAAAAAAATTAAGCCACAACGGGATAAGTTGCTAACTTGTAAGTAGATGATATTACAAGGTAGAAATAGAAATGCATAACGATCTACCTAGTTTATACAGTATAATACTATCATATTATGTGATAATGAATATAAATATATATATGCATAAGTATCACATCAGTATCTAAAAGCGCATCATATTGGATCGCGAACAACACGCATGATCCCCATGATCAATCAATATATGGAAATATGACATCTATAAAAAAAAAAAAAATATATATATATATATATATATATATATATATATCATCGAGTGAGTATCCATCATCGACACTCAAAATCATCGTATTAACTGAGTGTCCGGTATCGACACTCAAAATCATCATAAATCCTGTGTCCAACATCGACACGTAAACCCCAGATATCGTAGATACCGTCTCCTCAGACCGGTCCTCTCTCGATATCATTAGCACCGGTCGGTATCTCCCGGATATCCGCCGTGCTCTAAGCTCTCTCCGGTATCGAGTGTTCTCCCTAGGCTCCCCGCCTCACATGCAGTCTTCCTGCTCCTCGGCCTCGATCGAGTCCACCATGTATCCGACTGAATACTCTTCCATTCAGTTCAGATACCGTAGCATGTCCATTACCGTATAACTCCCCAACTCGGTTCAGATTAAAATCAAATCAGAAAACATCAAGTTCATGGTGGATGCCAACTCATCATATCAAGAGAAAACCGTATTTTTAAAACATACTCAAGTTTTGTAAATCACATCACAGTTCTCAAATCTATGGAAAATATCAAGTTCCGAAGAACAACATTTGAATAATTCATTTTGATAATATATATATATATATATATATATATATATATATAGCAGTGTCCCATACCAATGAGATATATCATCATAAATAAAAATATCATAAAATCCATGTCGGTCATATACGAATACCTATGGAAAAGGTATCCGCATATCAAATTAGTAAGTATCATAATGCGTCGCGCATATATATATAACAACACACGAACAGGCATGGCAATACCTACTGTGTCATGGAAATACTAATGATGTATAGTATGGCATACGCGTTTGTGCTCATATAGCACGGCAATCATTAGTAGTTGTGCAAGTGTTCTATCAATTTGTTCGCATAAGAATAGCTCTCAATTCCTATCAACATATATATTATATATATACACACACACACTAATCAATCCCCTGTATATAGGGAAGTCATGATAAACTGTATCGCATCAATATGGATATAACATAGTATAGCAGTCCTACAGTGTTATGGCACTACCAATGATATATTGTGTAATATGGACGTTTATAATATGTGCAACATAAAAATTATTAGTAGTTGTGCAGTGTTCTTATAAGTGTGTTCGTATAGCATGTCAATTGTAAACCAGTCTACAAAACTAATTCGAACTAGTGATATAAGCGTAGCGTATACAATAAAGTAATCGATACACCAGTGATAAAGCATAGAATAATCGTAACGTGAGCAGGCGTTAATATAGATAATAACTTATGAGTTATACGGTTATAGTTTAAAATAGAACGAAACGTTATTTTGGAAATGAGGAGGCTATGCTGTTTTTTGAAATAAATATCATTTGAAAATTCGTAGTGCATCCTTGAAATTATCATTTTAAAGTAGAAAACGGATCGTTAGTTGTTAAAATAAGTATAGATCTAAACATCTCATAAAGTCCCAATTGGGATTTAACAAGACTCTCCGAGTCAAATGAATATCGGCCGTATTCGGCAATCTATCCTCATCACATCATGTACGAAATCTTCCTTGTATGATGTCATCTAATAAATACCGTACGGATCTATAGTCGCATACGCCAACTCATATCATATAAAATACGGACATCTAATCACGTACAACACATAACAATAATCATGTATGTACCTACATACCTATGTGTGTGTGTGTGTAGCCTAATGGCTATGAAATAGAGATAAAGTATATCACTATTTACTAAGTATACTAATATACACCTATAGGTGTTCTAGTATGATCCTATACGTTAGGAATATAGTTTTAACATATAGTATTATAATTACTACGGTAGCGGGGGTGTTATACACCATCCACCCGACTTCCTCGTAAATATATATCTACTCATCGATGTTTCGAGCTAGTCGAAACCTACGACCGTCTCGACCATCCTCGCCGTCTCGGAAGTCCCCGCAATCGTACCTACAATCAAAACCAAAACACAATTGTATGAAAATCTAAATTGAAAACGACGCAATTGAGTTTCGCGTACATAGGTTTGAACCTATGGCAACACATGCTTAATACAACAAAATACCCCGACCTCGACATACGAACGTCGAACGATCAAGTCACGACATAGAAATCCAAAAACCAAGTTTAAAACCCACAAAATATCGTCAATAACCTACTCAAAATGCTTCCAGATTTTCCTACAGGGAATTTGGGATAAAAGGAGGTATACCAGTGGCCTAAATATCAAGTGAGCAAGACACTAACCAAAACCCAAACCCTAATTCTACATAGGGCCGCAAATTGGCCTCAAATCTCGGCCAAGTTGATTAATTATGGGGTCGTCTTTCTAAGGTGGTCTCTTGGTTGTTTAACTAGGTCAATAGGATAAATCTTTTATTTTTCAGAGCTCCCAAATTGCTCTAAATTTTATTTAAACTTCAAAACTCAGTGAAAACCATGTTAATAAAACTTAACACTTTTGAAATCAACAAAACTTGCATCTAAATACTCCTAACCATGTCAAAATAGTTTATGAACACTAAACCACTACCTACTACACTACCTCAACTCATATCCACATAAAAGTCCATCTTTGAAAGTTCATGGCTATAAAAATATAAACTTTAGCTACAAAATAAGTTTGTCATAACAAGAATTTCTAAAAACATAAAGAAAATGAGAGATTTTACCTCTCTTGGATTTGAAAAGAAGGAGAAGAACCAAGCTTTAGAGGCTACCAATGGGTCAAACTTGAAGAACTTGACAAATGAAGGGGTTTGGACCAGGGAAAAAGTGATTTTGGTGTATGGTTGCGTAGGTGAAGGGAGTTTGGAGGTGGAGAAGGAGAGGAAGAAGATGAGGAAGAAGAAGAAGAAGAAATTGAGATGAGGAAATTGTGATATGAATGGTTGTGCCAAGTCATAACTTCCTTGATTCTCTCTTTCCCATCCACATTATTTTAACAACCATACCCCAACTATGCCTCCATGTCTCCCTCTCTCTCTCTTTCCAAAATATAAAAACAAAAATTAAAACCAAAATGAAAATATTAAGTCCCCACTTAATATACCATGCCATAATTAAAGTATATTAGGAAAACAAATATTAATCATTTCAAAATATTACATATTTTTTGATTCCCAACAATAAATATACATATGAATACCGATCCGAAAATTTCAAATCCATACTCAGTATTATTTCCACAAAACTCGTAATTTCATATTTAAATTATAAAATAATATTTATAATTTTCAAAATGTTACAAAGTCAACAAATCAAAGTCAAGGCCTGAAAAGTGGGCCCGGGCCTAAGCCCGAATCCAAGTCAAGTTGGCCTAAGCCTGAACCCAAGTCCAAGCAATCGGGCCCGAGCCCGGATCAAATGGGCTCATGCCCGAGCCGAGCCCAACCATGAAGAGGCCGACCCCCCATGCCAAATGCAATTTTCATTAATAAATGTAATAAAAATAGGCAAGAAAGCCAATTTTGTAAAAGTCCATGGCTTATGTGCAAAAAGAAAAGAGCACGTGGCATAGGAAACATACATGTGTCATATTATAAAGCCCAAGGGGCTATATGTAAAATGTAAAGTCTATATAAGATATCATGATGAATGATAACAAACAAAAAGATTCTTCCTATATCAATCTAGGGTTCGGTGCCTCCTTCTTTTTCAAGATTTTAAACCTTCTTTTTTCTCTTTTTGAATTAGATCAAGAGTTTAACTTTTCTTTTCCCAAAAAGAAATAGTTTTTCACCATAAAACCTTTGAAGGGAAGTTCAAATTTCCCATCAAATCTCTAAAATGGGAGATTTTGAATCTCACTACCCCTTTTTCCAAGAACCAAGAAAAAGAGAAGAGGAAGGAGGAGACTCATCTCCAAAAGTTTCATTTTTTGAAGGACCAAAGACTCCAAAGAGAAGAAAGGGGTCCCCTTTCATCATCCAAGATCCCAGATTCAGATCTTGAAGTTTCAAGAGATCTTTTTCTTTGGTTTTCTTCTCAAAAATCTTTTGGGAGTTTATTTCCAAACCAAAAAAATATTTTCGGAGTTTAACTCTAAATTAAAAAAATCCTTATTTGGGAGTTTAACTCCAAGTAAAATCTCTCTTTCATAGGAGTTTAACTCAAAAGTCTTTCGAGAGTTCAACTCCCAGCCCAGGGGCAAGCCCCCTTCTTCTGCTGGTGTTTCCAGCGGGCACTTGCAGTGGGCCAGGCATGTGGCCTGCTAGCACCCAGCGGCCGTGTGCCGTCTCACGCATTCTTAGGACGCTCCTCACCATTCTTTTTCCTACATGTTCCACACTCAAAACACTTCTCGCGTTAGAAAAAAATTTCTAACGGGACGCTGTCTCGCACCCCGCAAGGGGGCTGCTAGTCCCCCAGGACCCCCGTAAACTCTACAAGGCCCCCAATATGTCCAAAACACCTTCAATACATAACACACATATACTGCACATTGAGTTCGCATGACCAGTTTGACCCGTCAATCGGAGGTTCTCTCGTTCCAAAAACAAGGGGTAATTAACGACAGCTTAGTCTGCAACTGCCGGAGATTTGGATCCCCATAATCAATAAACCCTAGCCTACCCCAGGCAGGAAGAATCTGTATACGCCTAATAAGCGCGTGCATTCCTATCTCAATAGGGTGAAGAAAAACACTCTACACTCCCTACTACCTTCTTACCATGTTCATCTGTTATTTTGTTCAAGTCAAACACTATGACTGTCACATCAAAACAGATGATCTATCTCTGCTATATCTGCTTTAGTCTATAAATAGACATAGGCAACCTGCCCACCACGCTTCCACTGCTCCCACTGACTACAACAACTCTCTAGCAAAGTCTTATACACGTGCGCTTCTAAAAGCCTATTTAGATTGACGTTATAGTCATCCATCTGCAAGGTATCATAGTTAAGCGCAGCAGTAGTGGCATGTTTGGGTCATCATACCATGATGCAAACCTCCTTGTTATCGTCTATGAGGAAATCGAAGTACCTCTCGGGTGGCTAAGGTTACCCATTAATCTGCGGAGTGGCTAAATGGATCGTCAAATCAATTAAATTCTTAGGTTCAACTAAATTTTCATTAACCATTTATGGTTCTGGAATCACTTTCAGTTATATCATACTCCCACTAATGTTTTCTGAAAAGAATTTATTTTACTAAAAATTGTGGCGAGTCAAGAACAAAATAACATTTGATCTTGCAAATGGTAGAATGTTAACCCTCGTCTATGCCCGGGATAGCCCACAAATTACTATTACTGAAACATGGCTTGAGTTTATCCGGATTCTAGTTTTAAGCATAAATCAGACAACTCCTTATACCTTAACATCGTTAAGTTATGAACCATTCTATATCCATATACAAACTGAGGCGCTGATTTAGATAGAACCATATTCAAATAGTATGCAGCTGTTTCCAGTGCACAACCACTTAATGGGAGAGGGCCCTTACAGCATTACTCATCAAGGAGCGCACCCAAGGATGAGTAACCTGTCTGAGAAACAATACTCTCAACATTACTATAGTGGGTTACCTAGCATAGGTATCAATATCTTCGATTACCTCGAAGAATCCTAATAGTTCCAACGTGTGGTTCTCTACTTTGTTCTTATACCTATAAATATCTCTTACTTTTGGACCTTGCATAAATGTGTGCCTAGAACAAGAGAAATTATAAGTAAATGGAATATAGTACGAGTACCAACCCCTTGTTATACTGGACACTGGACAACATACAATACTTTGTAGAAGTCTCCTGAGTTTACCAACTCAAACTCTGCGTGTCGTAAGTTGAAAACTGTATTTTGGTTAAGAAGAATTACAACGTTATTGAATGCACCTTACCTAATAATCAACTAATAAAGGAAAATGTTGTAAATATAATTTCAAAAAGTTATATTTTACTTTATGAAATAAACGTACAGATATATCAGTTTGAAATTGGTGCATAACAACGGATATTCAAAACCAACAAATTGCCAATAGGCAAACCCAGGTGATTTCCTATAACATCATCAATAACAACGAACTCTGATATTGAGGATATAATCACCCAATTTCGAATATTCTACTCCTACTCATCATCTATAATGCTATACATAAGTGAGAATCTAAACCGGTATATATATATATATACCCTGGAGTCAGAATGTAATTGGGAAAGCAGTTTTCAATAACTATTGCACATGAAAACTGAAACATGGGAATGTTTCGAGGGGGTGGCTGGGTATTCCTAGTAACGCCTCTTCCATTATCCAGATCCATGACACCATTTGCAATTTCTATTGCCCCCACTTCAATCCCTTCCTTTGTCTTTACTTCTTACCTTCTGTACACCGTACTTAGGCTAATTGGCTTTCTTCTTTCCCTACCTTTCGGCATCTGCCTAAGGTTTGGAAGAAGACTATCCAATAAGTATAATAGGTGTACTCTCCTAATATGAGGAACTCTCGCAACCTAAGTGAAGGTAAAGGGTAGAGGCAACCGAATAATCCTATTCAATTTCTCTAGAACCGGAATCCATACTCGAACTGAAATAAATTTCTACGAGTTCATATGTAATTATATGATATGGTTTTATCCATTCTATCAGGATCATCGTAATGATACAGAATGTTCTAGAGAAAGTAAAGGGTAAAGTAGGAAGGGCGTGGATATGCACGATTTTTTCGTGAATCTAGACGATCCAAAAACCTGATGGTAAAAGGTTAGGTTTAACTTGGTAACAAGTTTTAGTTTAAGGCGAGTCATGGTCACTGTCAGAGAGAGAGAGAGAGAGAGAGAGAAGAAACACTCAGCATGCACTCTAACCTAGATCAGAATGGTTAATTAATAATTTATCTAGTCTGGATGGCTCCAACTGTTTTCTCGAATTCTCCTTCAAACCTTAAAAGGAGAACTAGTGTAACATTTTGAAATATGTTAGATAATTAATTATTTTATTTATTTAATTAAAAATTTTATTTTAATTTTTTTGGTAATAAAGAAGCCTTTTAATATGTGGTAGAATAATACATATGCATATCATATAGTATATTGTACAGATTATGATAGTACTATATTTATGACCTAGGCATCGTCGTGCATTTCGATTTCTACTGTTAGATATACTTCTATTCATTGAGTTGGCAACTCATCCCCGTTGTGCCACAGTTTCTTGCAGGTTTACCGCTTGGATTATCAGCGGCTTTGGCACATATTTCTTTCGGTGATCACTTTGGGTAGGTGAGTTACTATTGTATCGTACTCGCACTTGGTTATTCATATATTTTGTATCTAGCAAAACTCCATCAATTTAGAAATGGTATATTGTGGACTTAGAAGCGAGACTTAGAAGTTGTGTGTGTTGTGCTGTCGCACTCATTAGAGTCAATTTTTTACATAGTTGTTTAGTTGCTCCGCCGTTTGGGCGTGAAAGCTAGCTTCCGTTGGGATGCTAATTTATTATCATACTGTATTGGGTTTTATTTTGAAATTAACAAAGGAGGTGCTGCCGAATTTCAAATGACATAAATATTCTTTAAACATACTTAGTGAAAATCAAATGGTTATTTTAAATCGATTCTTTACGATGATTATTTAAACTTCACCTCCAATGTTTTCAAAAAGGTTTAGATTCCGGATTTCGGCTTACTAGAATCGCGTTGACGTCTTTAGATGTCACGTGATTTGAGTGCCGGTCACGTGCCACATTTGGGTCGTGACAAAATTGGTATTAGAGTGTTTGGTTTAACCTTTGTTCAAGTCTAGGTTGGCTATATGGGATCTAGACATGCACTTTTGTTACCTAGACTATACCTTATAGGACTTAGACTTGACTTTTGGGGTCTTATGCCCGAACTTTTGTTATATAGGATTACCTTTGTTGATGGAGTGGGTACTAAGTAGAGTGACGTACCGTACATATGTTCCGCGGCATATTTACGATATAATACTCCGCCTAAGTTACCTTAGGATTTATATCTTGAGATCTCCCTTCTATTCATTCCGTTGATCTATCCTCGTTGGTGTGTGATGATTGTTTCGGTCACCATGTTTATGGAATCCGAGAGTGTTGCGGTTAGAAATACGGTCAGAGCAGACTTGTCTGGGACAAGGACTGACTAGGGTGATTTTCCGGTGATAAAGAGACACGTCGTTTATTGATATTGATCGAGTTCAAATATTGAAGCGAGTTTCTTCGGTGTCCGCACCAGATGGTAGAATCATTGCTAGAGATCAGCCGGACTTGAGGCATGATGTTTTCCCCTCTCTGAAGATCATGGTGTCGCGTACTTTTCAGACAGCGGTACAAATCATTGCTGAGTTGATCGAGATTTTGCTTCCAGAGTTCATGAAGTTAAAGGTTGACGATGTTTACAAGTGTAGATGGATCAGAAGGATTCATAGCCGTTCAGATATGGGATGGTTAGGACTTTTAATACATTGTGTTACTCCGATACGAGATCGGTGAAATTGATTTGCTTCTTTCGATGGATCTTGCTCAGACCTGATGCAAGTCACTCGAGAAAGAGATAGTGCAGTAAGTTTTCCTCCGACGAATTGGGACGGGTTTTCGAAGGTGAGCTTAGCCAGATTCTTCTACATAGTATCATAGGTGTCAGATTCGTGTTCCTGAGTTTGGTAAGACTCCAAGCTTAGTCACAACCGAGTAGGACTTGAAATTCGTGTGGTTATCGGGATACGCTCCTTAAGTGGTTAATATTGGAGATTTATGGAACAAGAGATTGGTGCGAAGTTTCAATAGACAGTTGTTCTTCACAATTGATATTGAAGACTTGATACATATACTTATACGCGTACGACTACACTTCCAGGAGGGAAATCAAAAGAAATGACAGTTGTTACTAAAGAGAAAGTGGATTTAGTAATGAGTGCTAGTACCGGGCAGGCTAGATAGCTGAGATTAGCAGGAGACTTTAAAGGGTTCTTTCTGAAAGTTGATAATAAGTAAGGTTGGACCCATGATCAATTGTTAGCACATGAGCAGAGGATAGGGATTCCTGTCATCAACATGTTGCGTTATGAGAGACTGGACTACTGGTCAAGGAGATGTGATAAGAGGTATCAGCAGTAGAACTGATTGTGTCGTTGCTCCTTACCGGACGATTGTACGAACAGATCTTGATGTTAGAGATCTACAAGAAGAATCAGAATTCAGAGACAGAGAACTTTAGAACGTGGCAGACGGTAAGTAGTAATCCTTGCTATACCAATTCCGGTGGTATAAACACCTTTCGACATTGAAGAGAATATGCTTCGATGTCATTTGAGTTCGAATTGTGTTTTTATGATCCAAATATTTTTTTTCTTTTTCTCCAACATTGAATGAGGGACAACTCAACGTTCGTTATTTTGATATATGCATTTTTGAGGATTTGAGGGTTATAATATGTTTTGTGCACACCAGGTACACTTGATGAGATTTCCATGTACAGTGATTTCACTTTGATTTATGTTTTGTGCACACCAGGTGCACTTGTTGAGATTTTCATGCGAGGTGACTGCACTCGATCGGAGTGTTATGTACACCGGATGCACTACACTGATATT
This sequence comes from Agapanthus africanus, assembly GCA_030015575.1. Classification (NCBI taxonomy): domain Eukaryota; kingdom Viridiplantae; phylum Streptophyta; class Magnoliopsida; order Asparagales; family Amaryllidaceae; genus Agapanthus; species Agapanthus africanus. The sequence goes on from JASDDO010000018.1 coordinate 436,157,628, forward strand.
TCCGTGCACATCAGATGCACATGCTTAATAGATTATATACACACACACACACACACACACACACACACACACACACACACACATACCCTGGGTATACTTGATGTTGATTTTGTGCACTCCGATGCACTTGAGATTTATTTTGTGCACCCTGAAGCACTTGATACTACTTTGCACACTTTTGTTCCATGCACAGTAGATGCAGTGGATATCGTTTCGTGCACGCTTGTTGCACTCAGCGCTGTTTTGTTTTCATGCACACCGTGACGTGTGGTTTGAGATTTACATACAAACCCATTAGGGTTGATTTTGTTTTCATGCTTTGCACTTGATATGATATATTATAGATTTGATTTATATAAAAAAAAAGAATTCGCTTGGTCGTGTGCATCGATATTGCACTATGATTGTGGCAATTATCATGTATTTAGGATACACAATGGTTTTCATATTTGGAAATTTGCATAATAACTGGAGCAATTCTCATAACAACCGCTAGAGTTACAGTTACATAAAAGAATATCTTTTAGGTTTTCACGCACTGTTGCGATATGAAGCATTTTAACTCATGTGGGACTTTGGAGTTCCATTATATCGAGAAGATTATATATTTTAAAATTGGACCCCGGAAAATTGTTTTGAATTTGCGCAGATTGGATTAAGAAAAAAATGTTTTAAGAAGAGTATTTAATTTAAATTCGGGGACCGAATTTTCTTAAGGGGGGAATTTGTAACATTTTGAAATATGTTAGATAATTAATTATTTTATTTATTTAATTAAAATTTTTATTTTAATTTTGTTGATAATAAAGAGGCCTTTTAATATGTGGTAGAATAAATTAGTAAAGAAAATAGTTTGTTTATATAATAATATGTGTAATGAGGGGTTTATGTGCAACTGTTAGTTTCTTTATGCTAATTAGGATTTTGTAAGGGTTACTATGTAAATAAGGTTAGGTAATGGTGTTAGTGTATATGCCCTAGAGGCCATTACTGTATCATACTAGTTTGTATATTACTTAATGAAAGCTTGGGATATTCACCATTGTATACACAATCTTACTCAAAATAGTAGTATGTTACTTGGTTTGTTTCTACTTCAATGTGTGTACATGTGTTTCTTTTAACATATCGCCTATACACATTAGTAGAGCGCTTAGGATCTTTGCTTGATTACCGGCGTTGGGGTGGCGATCACACTCGTGGGGGCTGGGTAATCCACAAGCACATCCTTTTGCAGGTCCCTAGTCGTAGGACTATCGAGACAGGGCATCGATACTCCGGAGTAGACTGGCGTATGCGCTTCTCATCCCAGCAGGGGAGACGGTCTGTCCTACAGCCGTCAGTACATCGTACTTGAGATAGTATGCGGGCGCTCGTTAGGTTACGAGTACACTGGACAGGACTCGTCGGGAACTGTTGGTTGGTATTATACCTATCGTCAGTTAACAGTTCCCAGGTGACATGAGTACAGCTTAGTCCGCTGAATTGACACTGTCACTTCGTCTCGAGTGTGTTCCCACTGTTCTTTGATTACTACCCTACCACGGCTCTACTGAGTCGTGCAAACAGGTAGTAGTTGGGTGCAGTCCCGAAGCACTTGGAGGCAGTGACGGTTAGACAGGATTCGTCTCTCCCGGTATTAGGGGTTGATATCGCGCTGTGTCTAGGAGAGCCATTATACATAGTCGTCCCTGGCCAGGGCAAGCGAGATTTGCTGGTAGTGTTACCAGTAGTTTCTCAGGGTGTTTTGGGCTATACTCCGACACGACTTGTACCGCTATTAGGGGACTGACGTTTTCCACCCCCTAGGCCCACCATGCGATACTCTTAGACAAACAGACCGGACTGTACGGAGATTGTCACATACAGGCTCAGTAGGAGTTCGGATGGGTTCACCTCATCAGTCTTCTCATCGGCATCTACCTGGGGACCGTTACGTACAGCTAGTGCCGCTTGCGGTCTATGGTTAACCCCAATGCCAGCGTAGTATCGAGTTTTTAGAGTCCCACACAGACGGTTATTCGCCTTTGGGCAAAATAGAGTAGAGGTCACATGGTTTTGCGACAGGGTTCATTCACATCCGCGCACTTGTGCACGTTTGGTGTCCAGACAGTTATTAGTAGCGGGCTTTGGATTAAGCCAGATCCTAGTATATGTTTTGGGATTAGTTTTATCTCTTTTTATTCGTGTTCCTCGGAACACGGATGCGGGTGTGTATGCACAGTTGACTGAGACAGAGACAGAGGATTCTCATTAGGATTATGGTAAGGGTGTGTATGCACAGTTGACTGTTGTCTTTTTCCAAACCCTAATGAGAATAGGAAATATGATTAATAATATTAGTTAAAAATTATTGTGACATGGTTGAGTTGAATTCTTGACTTTTGTTGACTTGTTGACTTTAGTTGACCGGTTGACCAAAGTAGACTTGTTGACCATCATCATTTGTTTTCAAAGATGTTTCTTATTTTTTGCACAAAGCATTTAATGAATGAAATGATAATGGTCATTCATCAACTCACCATCACAAATTGTTAATTATTATTATTATTATTATCATTTTCAAAAGATGAGAGCATGGTTGTAAAATTGATCATTCTTACTTGCATCTTCTCTCTCATCCATAGGTCTCATCCTCTTCCTCTCTCTCAAGGCAAAATACATCTCATGTGTTGAGAACTATTTGCCTTCAAGATAAAACACCAAAACTCATCTCTACTCATCCTAAGGTTGAAGGTCTGGCAAGCCTAATACTTTAGTTACCTCTAAGTTGAGGTAGGAGCTCAAGTTTAAGTCACTCGGGTGGATCTATCTTCGGCAAAGAGGAGACGAGAAGGAGGAGCCGTTCAAACTACTACAGGGAGCAAGCAAGGAGGAGAACAACAAGAAAGGAAGGAGTTCAAGACTAGGTATAACTCCCTAATGGAGTATCTAAAGCTCGTAGTTGTTGCTAGTGTGTTGTTTAGCAAAAATTCGGGTTTTCTTGTCCATGTTACCAAAACCCTAAAAATTGTTTTTCACCGTTTCCGCAACCCCGAAAGAACCGGGAGAGGTAACGTGGACCTAACAGTGGTATCAGAGACTATCTAAAAACACACTAGCATATTAGCAAAGTATCTAGAATTTCGATCGGACAAAAAACCGCAAAACACGCACAAAAGGTTAACTTTCTGCCGATTTTTAGATCTGTTCAAAAAATAATAAATCATGTACTAAAAATTGGCTCAGGGTTTTTACAGAACATAGAAGAAATTTGGTCCAGTGAGTCGATTAACGCGCCGCGGAACCACGGCAAGAGCATGCTCTTGCCGCAGATCCGCGGCCGAGTTAACTCGGCCGTGGGTCAAACTTCTTGCAGTGTTCTTGTATTGGTGTTTTGTGATCTTTAGGATGGTTTGTTTCTGCCCAGAATTTCCAGAGAACAAAATTTGTTTTTAGGGTGGTTACAAGTCCTTATTTTGATCGAATTTCTGTAGACTTTGGCTAATGGGTTATATCTGTAATGTGTTATATGTATTGAACGTCTGCTAATCGCTATACGTCGATTAGTGGGGGTTATACATATCTGTGATCTGTAATGTGGATGGTTTGTGTATATGAATTCGTTGGATTGTCGTGGATGAATAGCCGGGGGTTGTGAGATGAGAGTTTTCTTTATCTTTCAATTCATATAATATGTAAATTGATGTAATATTATTTGTATGGCCGTACATCCGGGATAAGGTTGTAGCCGCCATTGTATAATTTCTTTTTACTGTTTTTGCTCCTAGGATAGACCCAAGGAGGGGTGCACAAACTACCGGGTACCTCGAAGTGCCGAGTGGCCTACTCACGTTGTTGAGGGAGGTTGCTTCACTTCGGGTATTTGGCGGGTAGTTTTCCGCACCCGTAAGGGTCTAGGGTGGGGTATTTGGCTATTCACCGCGACCGTGTGATCTGTCTTTCGTTGCAGGCTCGAACGAAATGCAGATTCCTAGTATATCCAAAGTATTCATCTGTGATCTAGTATGGCTATCATTGCATCTGACGAATGGATTTATATATCTATATATGATATCTATTTAGGCGTTGCTTATGTTTTGCATCCGCGCTAGTCCAGCCCCTGCTCTGTCGTTAGTTAAGTAACCTAACGGGTGATGACGGGACCCCGTGGTGAATGTGGATGGCATAAGCGTACGTCATATTTTCATTATTTTCTGCAATGGTAAGATTAATTGATGGGACACATTAATTTAATGAAAGAAAATAAACCTAAAAGACGTTGTTGGAACAACTTTCAAAAAGCTGTTATTGCAAGGACGTTCACTTTTGTTTTGCATAGAGGTATTCGGTTATGAATGCCCAGCACCTCAGTCGACGAGGCAAGGGCCGAGATCCCTTCATCGGGAGTGACCCCTTGGACAAAAAGTTTGCGTCAGGGTAATAACTTCACTATAGTCGATTATTCTTTCTTTGCATCGAGGTATTCAGCTTAGAATATCCTGCACCTCATTCGACGAGGAAAGAGCCGAGATCCCTTCACAGGGAGTGACATCTTTAGCAAAAAGTTTTCGCCGCTGTATTTTCAAAAGGGCAATCATGTTCCTTCAACAATATCAGGTTCATTACGTTAACGGGTTTTTCGCCAAAAACCCAGCCGTAGCCCTCCGTCATTTCGGATTGGTATTATTTAGTATTCGTGCTGCGTTTGTTGACCTAGTCAAGGCGTAGTGAACGGTAGCTAGATAATATTTTTCTGTGCATTGCAAATGGGATTGGTTAGGACAGTCGTGCGGCCTTGTTGACCTAGTCAAGGGCACGTACGGGTGGATCTAATGCAATCCGGATAACGACGGGTAGAACTTGACTAACGGTTTATGGTTTGTTGACCTAGTCAAGTGTTTCCCCCAATCAGAGTAAAGCTCTGTTGGAAATTCAAAATTCAAATTTTGAAGCAACGCTTCAAATCCCGGGCGCAACGCGCCACATGTTAGGCGCAGATACATCAGCGCAGCGCCCAAACCAGCGCACCCAATCAGAGCAAAGCTCTATTTAAAGCAAAATTAAAGGAAGCAACGCTTCAGCTGCGCAAGCACTGCGTTGCGCGACACGTGTTAGCGCAGATGTGCTAGCGCAGTTGTGCTGCGCTTTGTGCTGCGCGACACGTGTTAGCACAGATGCGCTGTGCTTTGCGCTGCGCGACACGTGTCAGCGCGGATGCGCTAGCGCAGTTGCGCTGCGCTATGCGCTGCTTGACACGTGTCACGCGCTAGGGCGTTTGCACCAAACAGAATCAAGATTCTAAAGAAATCTTTCTGTTCTTGTTAAAACAAGAAGATTTTCTTCTGTAAAACAGAAGCCCTTGGATCAAAGATCCAACGGTGGGAAAAATTCCCTAAATCACTTAGAGAAAAATCTCTTTAACTAATTTATGGGCACTATAAAAAGGACCCTAGACCTCAATTCAAAGGGAGGAAGATTTTGGTGAGAAATCAAAAATTTTAAGCAGAGAGAACTCTGAAGAAATTTCAAGAAAAAAAAGAGGTAAAAGACCTTTCAAATAGAAGAAATTTCTTCTAATAGATCATTGATCTAAGAACAAGATCAATGATCTCCACATAATAAACAGTGCTTTGCACTTTTTTATGAACCTCTGGTTCCTGAAATAAAAGAAAAACTTGTTTTTCTTTGATCCAAATTAGATCAAGAAATCAAATAGTGCTTTGCACTTCTTTTATGAACCATTGGTTCTTGAATCTAAAAGATTCTCAAATTAATAGTGCTTTGCACTTATAAATCTGCACTGTTGCGCTCTTGGGCTGGCGCAAGCCACCAGAGAGCGCCACGTGTCAGCATCTGAACCATTTGCGCTATGCGCTTTTGAAATAGAGTATTGTTCTCTGAAACTGGCGTAACTCACCACAGCGCGCCACGTGTCAGCAGCGCAAGCGCAGCGCACTGGCGCAGCGCACTGCGCTTGCATGACACGTGTCATCACCACAAGCGCTTGCGCTCTTTGATTGGCGCAAAGCGCCTAAAAAAATGCAATGCATTTATTTTGTTAAAGGGCCAGGCCCAAGTCAAAAAGACCTAGCAGGCTAAAATAAATTGCAAAGCAATAAAAAGGGCAGAACCCAAGTAAAATTGATACTCTGCATCATTTATAAATGGGCAGAGCCCAAAACAAATTGATGCTCTGCATCCTTTCTGGGCAGAGCCCAAAAAAAAAAAAAAAGCAATGCAATGCATTATTTAAATGTGGGCAAAGCCCTAGCACAGGTCTAATAGACCAAAAATAAATAAAAGCGTTGAATATTTTTTTAACTGGACTTAGCCCAATCATGGCCGTAAGTCCTCAAATTAAATTGACCGAGCACAGCTGCTCTCTTAAATCAATTTACATACGGTTCGAGGATACATCTCAGAACTCTTCTCACACTTGTCATTGTAATTCTTCAACGTCGTCAGAGAGGTGACGGGTCCCGACGGCCATATATTAAATGGACCACTACGTCCTTAAACTGGAAATGGATCTAGACGATCCCGTTAAGTTGATCTTACTCTCAAACAGGACTAACGCATCCTTAACGAACGTTTAAGTTTTTCTTAGTTTCAAATGCAGCTAACGTATCCTTAAACTAAAAACACCAAACCCAAACCTAAGCAAATACAGATTTGGACTAATCCACGTCCTACGGGCGACGGCATTACTCATTCTCCGTATACAATCCACGGGAAACCACAAACAAAACAAACACCCACGACACGAAGTGAAATTCTGGAGAAGGAGAAAGTTGTTACCGCGATGCGGTAGCGTAATTAACTGCAGGGGCTTGCGCCTGCAGGGAAGAGCGTCCCCACAATCAAAAACCTCTCAAGCGAAGGGGAATCTGACGAAGTCTGCTACATCGGCCGCATCCGTCTAAACCTCCAATACACGGTGCCATAAATCAACTTGGCATCTTCGGAGAGGTAGATGGATAAAACCATATAGCATCTGCCCCGAATCTCAGGCCCAGAGACGTCCTCGCGTCTCGGCCGCCGTTCGGAGGGGAACAGATTCTGGCACGCCCGGTAGGACCTTTTCCTCTTTCCACTCCACACTTCGTGTGTCGTGTTCGCGAACAAATCGCGGTTTGCTGTGGTTTCCTGTGGATTCGAGGTATTAAGATTTGGTGTCTTGCTCCGTGCAGAAAACAGAAGATCAATGGCTTCAAACTGCACTACCCGCAACTGCAACTCTCGCCCCGTCCCTGCTGGAGGAGTGACTTACAGGCCCCAAGCGGCCTCTCTTTTCAAGGTGCCAGTGGAGCAGGTAACTCAAGCCACCGCTGGACTATTCTTCGGGACCCTGCTCCCACCAATGTGCTTCAATGCCCCTATGACGTTGCAAGAAGCCCCAAAGAAGTCGGTCTTTGATCGACTTACCACTGCCGCGGCCCCTCTCAACGGGTCGCCCAACTTCAATACCTCAGTTTTCAACAGACTGGGTCAGAACGTCTATAAGCCCGCGATACCCGAAGCGGCCATCCCAAAGCGGATAGCCATCCCGACTCAAGTGGACGAAATCATTGGAAAGACTTCTCCTTCCAAGAAGTCAGTTTTTACAAGGCTGGCCATTCCGGTTGTTACTCCAGGCGAGGTCCGCAAAGCTGCTTCCCCTACCCAGAGCAGGGGGTATGAAGAAGCTTATCCAACAACGGAGGTCACTCCATCCGCAAGACATGCTCTACGTCGCCACTGGCGCCGAGTGAGGAAGGCTGGGGGCAATTCCCCCTCCAGGATAACTCCGTCAGCTCCAACGGTGGGGATCGATGTTGCTGTTCCAACCGGGAACAGCTTTGAATTGCTAAATGCGGTGCGCAGAAACTCTCCTACTGCGGTGCTGAGGAGAACTCCTTCACCTGTGGAGAATACTCCAGAGAAGAAGCTAGAGCAGCCCCCTTAACGGCTGTTCTCTAAAATTTACAAAGTCTGGCGACAAGTCCAAGAGTCGGTGATTGATAAAAACTATCTCCGCCGACAGAAAAAGATGAAGGTGAGGTAGGAGAAGGATTGCTCTGTCAAGCTACAAAAAGCAAAAGCTACTTGGATGCCCATTACAACGGCCCCCTCAACTCCAATCACTCAAAAAAGGAGGTCGCAAAAAGTCCCTGTGTCTTTGGCAAATCGCAAAGACACCGAACACAAACGCCCCAGGTCTGGGGGCATAGTGGTGCACACCGTTTATATGGCTTCCGGAAAGGAGGAAAGTCGTGCTTCGACGGGTCGCCGACCGCTCACCCGATCCGTGACGAAAGCCCAGGAGCAGCAACAGAAGCTTCAGGAAATGATGACTGTGATGGCTGCACTTACCGAACCAAAAGAAAGTTCGGAAGTATAATCAGAGCAGCATCACGAACAAGAAACTGATGCTGACTTCTTATGTAGAATCCTCGAAAAGAAGGACAGAAAAGCCGCAGAACAAGCGACTAACATAAAACAAATAGCACTCATCTTCCAAGACATGGTAGGGATGATGTTGCAGCCGAACCCTCCAGCTGAAGACCCTCCAGTCATTGTCGGAAATGACGGAAGGGAAACATCTGATCCTCCTCCGGCTCTTTCAGCAGCCAAGGAAGAAACCATTTCCAAGGCCGCATTGGATGACTATATAGCTTGGAAAATACGAGCTCATCAGGCGAGTGAAGCGGCTGGGCAAACTGTTAGAACTGGACGACCCTATCCGGGCTGGTATGACCAAATCAGTTACCCGCCGGGATATACGATCCCTAAGTTCCACGTATATAAAGGGACAGAGAATCCGCATCAACATGTCGCTCAATTCAGGGCCCTATGCGGCAACACTGGAGGCGATGACAAACTGTTGCTTCGCTAATTCGTTGGCAGCTTAGCAGAAACAGCCTTTGAATGGTATTCGGAGCTACCTAACGACTCTGTCAAAACATTTGCGGAGATGGAGCTACTATTTACACAAAGATTCACGAGTGCTAGTGAACGCACCCCGATAACAGCAATGATAAATGCCAGGATAAGGCCAGGCGAAACGTGGGTCCAATACGCAACACGATGGCGGAACCTATGGTCAAAATGCGAACAACGCATAGAAGAGGCACCTGCAGTAGGCATGTTCATGGGCACTCTTGACCCACAAGTGACCATCTCGCAATTCATGATGTTCTACAGGCCGACCACCTTCTAAGCATTGATCGACAAATTAGCCCAAATGGACCAGATGGGCCGCGGACCGTCTCCTCCAAAACCAGACTCTCGAAATGAGAAAAGAAAAAGGAAAGCGACTGTCTTTGCCAATGCTCAACAACAGCCGAGCAACCCAAAGCCGGTCGTTCGCCAAAATAACGCGCATCCACGCTCATCCCTCGAGGAGAGACTAGGACGTCCTTACTCGTTTCTTCAGAATAAAACGAAGACCGTTTGAACTGGCAGTACGCAACAGACTCATCAATCTGCCGAGACCAAAACGTCCATTGCAGCCAAGCGATCTTAATAATCCCGATTACTGCCCTTACCACCAAACGGTAAGTCACCCGATTGAGGATTGTTTCTTCTTTAAGGGATGGATCGAGGATCAATACATACAAGGCAAGTTTGCGCTGTCTGAAAACTGGAAGGTAAACCCACCACAGTCGCACATGCCAAAGAAGACGGACACGATGGGGGCAGCTTGTTCTCTTGTTGAGGACGAAAACGATGTAGAAGACTCATCAGATAAATCCAAAGACTACGTAGTGAGTTGTCATATGATCTCTCACTCATTGGCGGATGATGAAGAGGCTCCTTGCGCCGAGAAATCGAGGGCGGACCCTGAACCAGAAATTCAACGGCCGTCAGACGAATTGATCGATGACTTCTTGAACGAGATTCGTCTTAAAGTTAAAGCCAATCAAGAGCGTGAGATGGCCATGATGGAAGGAGCCGAACACCGACGACGGGACCAAAGGGTCGAGGCATTCCTGTCAAATCAAAAGCCATCCGCTGTGGATAAAAACAAACTCAAGATGAGGAAAAGGTTCACTAAAGCCCTGTCAGCAGGAATGGTGCTGCCGCCCTCTGAAGAGAATACTCTCGGTGGAGTAGAGATGCATCCTAACTTCTGCTTATATCATCAGAAGATCATACATCCTACTGAAGACTGCGAATCCTTTAAGTGTTGGTGGCAAGGATATGTTGCTCAAAAGCAACACTTCAACAGGACAAAATGTGGAGCTTGTAGACATCGGAAAAATGCGATAGATGAGCGCAAAAGAGCCGTCGACGACTGTCACATAGCCGACTCCAAGGGATCGCAAATTATCACCTTTGGAAGCGACTCTGACGAAGAAGTTGCCCTCAACCCTCTCCTCAAGGAATCCATTTCAAAAATCAAAGAATTAAGGAGTTGCGAGAACATTCAGCCTTGCAATCGCCCGTTACTCGGAAAAAATCTCGGCCCCGCAAACAAAGGATCGAGCAAAAAGGATAAAGGAAAGGGGAAGATGACTTTCGTCGCCAACACTCAACAACAGTCGAGTGGCCTTAGACCGACTGTTCGTCAAAAAAATGTGCGTCCACGCGTATCCCTCGAAGAGAGGCTAAGACGTCCTTACTCATTTCCCCAGGATGAAACAAGGAGGCTGTTCGAAGTGGCAGTGCATAACAAGCTTATCACTCTACCGGAGCCGAAACACCAACTACAACTGGACGATGTCAACAGTTCTAATTATTGCCCTTACCACCAAACAGTAGGTCACCTGATCGAGAATTGCTACGTCTTCAAAAACTGGGTTGAAGACCAATACCTACAGGGCAAGTTCGCGCTCTCCGAAAACTGGAAGGTGAACCCGCCACAACCGAACGCTCTGAGAAAGACGGATACGCCGGGGGCATCATGCTCAATCATAGAGAAAGCATCATAGACCGAAAAGTCAGTAAACTAGAGATTCGCCTCAAATATGGCGACAACGGACCGAAACGTCCTTAAAATAATGGCGGACCGAAACGTCTTTAAACTACTACCGCAGCATCCTTAGGCTGACAAAAAAACAAAAAAAAACGGTATGTCCATAAGCAAAAAGGGCACGGAAGAAAACTCGAAAGGGCTCCATGAGTAAAAACAGCAGGGCTACCGGCGAGTGTTCGTGAAAACCTGAAAGGGTGCGACCTCGTAAAAAGAGAGAGAGAGAGAGAGAAAATGAAAAGAATAATAAAAAAACGGTATGTCCATAAACAAAATAGGCACGGATGAAAACCCGAAAGGGCTCCGTGAGTAAAAACAGCAGGACTACCGGCGAATGTTCATGAAAATCTGAAAGGGCACAACCTCGTTAAAAGGCACTTTCAAGATCCTCTCGATCTTGTAAGGAGAAACCACCCACGTAAGATCCTTACAACTCACAAGGGAGCAACACACTTAGGGATCCCCACGATTCCTAAGGAGAAAATACACTTGCGAGATCCTCACGACTCGTAAGGAAAACTCTCTTATCGGACCTTCACGGCTCATAAGATTTGAAAGTCTTAAGTTACAGAGACCTAAATCTATGCTTAAGCAAACTCCACAACCTTCGATATTGCCCTACAAGTGGCTCAATACTGACCCTTGTATACAATCCATGGGCGCAAATAAACATTTCACTAACCAAGTTCCATCCGTGACTAGGAATATATACGTATGATGAACAACCCTTGTAGGTCCTCTCGATTTACAAGGAGGAAACCCTACTGTAGGATCCTTACGACTTACAGAGGAACATACACTCAGGAATCCTCATGATTCTTAAGGAGAAAATACACCTACAAGATCCTCACGACTTGTAGGGAGAAACACCTTTGTGAGACCCTTACGGCTCATGAAGTTAAAAGCCTTAGTTTACAGGACCTTAACCCTGTTTACTAAGCCACCTTTGTTCGACATTGACGAAGGAAAATGATGATTCGCTCATTGCAATATTCCAGTTGTAGCGGTGCTGATGCCGAAATCGGTGTCTAATTTCAGGTTTACGGTGAAAAGCCGATAGGCCGCACATGCATACGAAATAGCCGAAATGATGGAGCAACTTGCAATAAAAAGCAGCAAGTAAAAACGTATGCACACGAAATAGCCGAAATGATTGGGCAACTTGCAATAAAAAGCAGCAAGTAAAAACGTATGCACACGAAATAGCCGAAATGATTGGCCAACTCACAATAAAAAGCAGTGAGTGAAAATAAAATAAATAGCCGAAATGATTGGGCACCGCGAAAAATAGCCGAAATGATTGGGCAATCGCGACCTTCGCGATATAAAAGCTGAAATGATAGAGCATCGCGGAAAAAGAATAATAATAAAAAAAATGAATGAAACCTCTTCCCTACATGTGAGATCACATCGATCCCTGCATACAACCCAGGGGCACCAACAAAGAGAGAACATACCTTCCCAACATGCTCCATCAGAAAGCGAAACCAAATCTTGACGGTTCATAGACAACCTAGAGACAATCTCGACATTTGTCGCAATACTGCAGACACAAGGTCAACAAACGAAACAAAGGAAGATCCCTAGCTTCAAGGTCTCGACTTCAATATCGACAACTTAGAGATCACCAACGGCGTTTCTCCTCACTCCAACCAGTGCAGACGTGACGTCAGCAAACCGATCTCAGAGTCGCAACGAAACGGAGCCATGGCAAAGTACCTAGTTCCAAATCTCAACGGCCATATCTACGGCCCAAAAAACCAATAACGGTGTGCCTCCTCATTCCAGCAGGACACAGATGTTACATTATCAAACGAAGCCATGGAAAAATCCTAGCTTCACTTCAGCATTCGTCTCGATACAGCAGACGAGATGTCAACAAAGGCGTTCCTTCGCAGTCCAACAAGATGCAAAAGCAACGTCATCAAAAGACCTCATGGTCAAACAAGTGGAGTAACGGCAAAATCCCAGCTCCACCTCGGAATTCATCAACAACAGTGACCTTCCTCCAACAGGACTCAGACATACCAAAGAAAACGAAGCGAAGGCCACATTCCTAGCTTCAATGTCTTGACGGTAACTCATATAAAACCGGAAAGACAATCGGAGATCATCTCGCACCAGCGCAGAGTGGTCACCACCTCGATGATCGTCTCGATTCAGCAGACGAGATGTCACCCTAGCACTCTTCCTCCAGCAGGGTTCAGACGCGACAATCAAACAAACGGAGCCACGGGAAAATCCCTAGTTCCAAACCTCGATGGTTCACCAGCAACCTAGAGACAACTACGACGTTCGTCTTGATACAGCAGACGAGATGTCACCCCAGCATTCTCCCTCCAGCAGGGTTTGGACGCGACAATCAAGCAAACGGAGCCACGGCAAAATCCCTAGTTCCAAACCTCGACGGTTCACAAGCAACCTAGAGACAACTCGACGTTCGTCTCAATACAGCAGACGGTATGTCACCCCAACCTTCGTCTCGACACAGCAGACGCAACATCATCAAACAAATGGAGCCACGGCAAAATCCCTAGTTCCCACCGCGACATTCGTCTCGATACAGCAGACGCGATGCTAGCAAACGAAGCAAAGGCCAAATTCCTAGCTTCAGGGTCTTGACGGCAACTCACATAAAACCTGAAAGAGTATCGGAGATCATCCCACACCAGCGCGGAGTGGTTATGACTCATCGGGGCTCGCCAAAATGAGCCTGACCTCAAGTAAAAAGCGGCATGGCAAATTCCTAACGCTTGCTCTTCTGATGGTCAAACTGCCTAGGAAGATTGCTTGAAGAAGTCTTGTCCAGCCCCCGAAGGGATCAGAGACACGGCAGTCGCAGGGCTACTCGAACAGCACGATTGCCTATCGAGGAATATATCAGCTTATGCAATGGTACGACGGCCAAAACCCTAAGTACCACAGACCCTAACGGACTTCTGTCATAAATAGCAGAGGTTAACTGTGACGTTAGGATATTCTTGCGAGAAATGCTTGATTCATCTCGACTTGTGAAGAAATTAATGTCTTTGCGAGCAATTCTCGATGCGGCTCGACTCATGAGATAAAGCCTTAGGCGGTAGGCATAAAAGGAACCTGTTTCCTAAGCACCGGGACCCTGCAAATTGGCCCAAAACGGTCTCTTGCACACTATCCACGGGTCTTACTCTCCAAACTCGAAACTCGACAAGGAGGGAAGCAACCGCTTACGGGTCCTTTCGACCCGTAAGAGGGAAAAATTCTCTTATGAGATCCTTACGACTTATAAGAGAAAACACACTTAGGAATCCTCACGATTCCTAAGGAGAAAATCTACCTACGAGATCCTCTCGATCCGTAGGGAGAAAAGTCTCTGTGAGACCCTCACGGCTCATAGAGTTGAAAAGTCTTAGGTAGCAGATTTGAACCTACGGCCTAAGCCATCGCTATCTCGTGAAGAAATCAAGATGCTTACTCTATTTTCTGCTAATTGTGACAGCATGCTGATAATAAAAGAAAAAAAGGCGGAGAAATGACACAAGACATTGCAAAAAAATGTGTATCTTTTATTCATAAACTTGATTGGGTACAAGATACATTGTGTTAAAGAATAAAAAAAATATATATATATATATATACATTGTTTTTATTTACCAGTACAAACGGTACAAAGAGGGATAGCTACTGAGGAGGAAGTGTCTTTAACAAATCCGCAAGCTGCTCTCGCACTTCCTTCAGCGCCTCCTCCTGAGTGGCTGCCACGGCCACCTCCGCTTCCACCTGAGCCCGCTGCCGCAAAAAGGATGAAAGTTGCTCCTCGGACGCCTTCTGGGCTGCTTCCTGGCTAGGTGCATTCTGTTCGACAACGTCAAGCTGTTCCCTCAGTGATAACCCTTCGGAAAGGCATTGCAGAAGGCCCTCAAAGACAACCTTCAGCCGTGCAGCATTGGCCTCCACCCGAGCATGCAGTTGGGCAGACTTGCTCGAAGTCTCACCGCGCTCCTTACGCCTTGAAATGACTTCTTTCTCAAGATGGCGGAAGTAAGAAGCGCTCTGCTCAATCCACGCTGCTCTTTGATTGCTGACGGCTAAGGTCTCGGGAGCGGGACGCATCGACTCCAGCTGATGTAGGCGAGCCTCGATCTCCCTGCAATGGTTAACCCAAGATGCGATGATGCTCTCGTCATGAAATTTCACGAGTATCACCAGCATCAGGTTAACCGCCGTAGCGAAGTCTGCAGCAGATGTAGGAGTTTCAACGTCGAGTTCCTCGACGTAGTCACTCAACATGCGCAGACTATTCGCGGCCCCTTTCGAAGATGGACGTCTCAGATAAGGACCTGCCGGCATTGTGATGCGAGGCTCAAAGGGCGCCAAGACCGGAACGGAAGCTGAAAAGAAACAAGATGTGATCGGATAACAGTTCAGGAAATAAAAAAAGGGGGAAATTATCAATATGATAGTCGCTGTACCAGCTGAGGCAGGTGGCAAGGCCGGAAGGGCCGGTGGCGCGACCGATCTTTCGTCTCCTCCTTCGATTTGTAGCACTGCAATCAGGACAAGGGAAAATTAGAAATAATTCCAGTACTAAAAAGAGAAAGACATCAGTTGGAAACTATACTCACCAGCGCCACTGGAGGAAGAAGCAAGTTCAGATGGGAAGGAGAAGTGTGGGAGCAACACCTGATAGAGATGGTCAAAAAGCACTCCTGAAAGACACAACAGTGTGAATTTAATACACAAATTATACATCTGAAAGATAAGATCAACAAGTTGCAAACCCATACCTTCCAACATCTTCGATGGTATGAGAGAAGGCTGAGAGGTGACCATCGCCAAGGCAGTAATTGAAGACGCTCCCTCGAGCAATGGGGTATCGGCGCTGGCTGCACCTGCGTTACGAACAAATGTGAACTTGTCAGAAACGATTGTAAAAAAAAGACAGTAACTTAGGATTTACCTGATGAGCTGCCGGCCGAAACGGAGGCGTCTCCCTCCTCCACCGACATGAGGCCACCGCCCGTGGCCTCATCGCCCGACTCAATGGGGGCCGTCGTCGTACTCGCATGGCCAGGAGACGGCGGAAGACCGTAGACGGGGAGGGCAATAATCGGAGCATTGCCGGACTCTTGAGAAAGAGCGGCTGGCTCTTCCCCAAGAGTCGTGCCCATCTCACCCGCTACTTCTTTGGGCTCGGCAGTCGCCGTCGTCTCATCCGCCGCCGTCATGAGGTCGCCGGTCTTAAGCACCTCGTCCGCCGCCACCCCAGGCTTAGTAATAGTGGTCATCTCATTTGCTGTCACCTCAGGCTCGGCATCAACGACTTCTTCGAGTGCGGCTCCCCTAGCCCCCAACTCAGGCTCAGTAACCCTGGAGACTTTGCCCACCGTCGGCTCGGGTTCGTCTGGTGCCTCCTCCTCTGTTTCCTTGGGTTCGACGGTCTCCGCCTCCCCCTCGGTCGGACTTGGCCCTGCAGGATAGAATATATAAAAACCGACGGCTTTATAATTCTTACAAAAAGATTCTGAAAGAAAAATTACCTGAAGTGGACTTATCATTAGCTTCCCGAACTGCACGCGCTACCTGTCTGCGTGCGGTAGATAGACCGGCCGTGAGCTCTTCAGAAGGAGAAGCAGAGAGAATAATAGTGCTTGGGCCCGCTCCCGCGGCCAAAGCAGCCCTGCGCGCTTTCGCCTCGCGCCTCAGCCGCTTCCTTTCCTCTTGAGCCATTGAGATGGACCTCACCAGAGCCTCTCTCATTGAGGCTTCTTCGTCCGTGAACAGGGATGCCTCCAAATTTTTCAAGGCATCTCTCGTCGTTTTGTCAAGTTGAGGCTCCCGCGGCAGCCTCGAGGAAGCTGGAACTTCAGTAGAGGATCCGGGGATAGTCCCCACATCAGCTGGCGCAGCCCCTGCAAAGAAACAAAGGAAGGAGGTTAGATTAGCCATCAGGAAAGAAGACAAAAATTTCTGATAAGGCGATACGTACCAACGCCCATTAAAGCGCGCTTATTCTCTTCCTCCTAGAAGGTTCTCAAAGAAGCGACGATGGCTTCTTCGGTATTGACCCCTGTTTAAAAAAAGGAGAAAACATTAGTCAAAAACAATCATAAAAAAATGTGTGATAAAATGACAAAGAAAGCAACTAATGGTTACCTGACTCAGCAAGTTTACTCAACATCGCTTCGAGCCTCGCTGATCGCTCAGAAGCTGTGTCTGTGGGGTCTACCGAGAAGCCCTTATTGCTGCCATATTCACTTATTCCTCCGGTAAGAGGGGCCTCGGGCTCTAAACCGAGGATCGCATTGAGTGAGAGGAGCGACTTCTTCTTCTTTTGCCCGCCGGCTTTGGATGCACCCGGGGCTGATTTGCGCTTGGCAGACACCTTGGGGCGGCGGGTCCCGATATCCGCGCCTGTGCCGGACTTCGGCGATACCACCTTTACCACTTCCGCTAGAGCACAGGGGGCTGGTGGCGCATCCACAATATCGCAAAGCGGCAATCTGCGCGAAGGGCTCAACACGCGCGGAGGTCCAATTCCAACACCTTTCAATGGAGGAATGACCAGGGTCCTCGGCTTCAGGGGAGCCTTGCGATTGCCGCCAAGAGGCGCACCCTTGCGGTCGACCAGCATGTGCTTTTCCATTTGGATAACTGGACCCATAGCATGCGCATACCAAGCCACGTACACGTTGAGGACCTTGGGGATGCAGCTTGGCTCGCTAATGAAGAAATAGGAACCCGTGTTAAGCCGCATGAAGTGGTGCGTCGCGTTCTTTATCCCCTCTCGGCTGACCACGGGCTTTTCCAAGAAAGCTTCCATCGGGATCCCTTGGTTGTAGCTCGATTGCTGAGCAAACCGGTGCGGATTATACCTCATAAAGAGTGCTGTCTCATTCTGCCTGAACACCAAGTAGCCCGGCCGAATGGAGTAAAGATGGAGGATTTCCCGAGCCTTCAATATGGAACCCCCGTCTTTAAAGTCATCGCGTAGTGACACAACCGACTTGGTGGTCTCTGAGCTTATTGTTATGACCTTGTCCAAGAAAGAAGTCTTCGCTCCAACCAGGCATGGTCGAAGGAGCAGTCCCCTAGCCTCCCGCGTAGGTGCAACTACGATCGAAGCCCCGACCAACCGTATGACCCTCAGGAATCTGCATCTCTCAAAGAAGGGAGGAATCTTATGGGCGCCGAACACCCCCTGCACATGCATTTCCATCCAAGAGGTAAAATAGTGCATCGGGAAGTTGGCGGGTTGCACCCTAGGCTCACTAGCGTCTGCCGCTACGCTAAGTCCATTATAAAGGTAAGCCTGACCAGCGATTCCTACTGACAACTGCAAACCAGCCACCATCCGATGCACTGGATAGAAAACAGATGGCCGCATGTGGTGCGGGTGCATAGGGAGCGCAAAGTTGCACAGCCACAAGCCCAGGAACCCTACAAAAAAGGTCTCCTCATCCTTTCCTGGGACGGCAATTTCTGAAAAAGGGACGACGGCGGTACTAGGGAGATAAAAGTCTTTGTGATCATCCTCCGACGCGGGTCGACGATCCAATCCGAACCCAAAAGGGTCGTCGAGCTGGGCGAACTTCTCGCTCCGCTCCGATAGGAACTCCGGTCGAATGAAGCGGGCAATAAAATCTGCAAAACTGATGCCCCCGACACCCGATTCCAAATAGAGTCCTTCATAGATCTCCAGCACCTTAACCAAGCCTAGGTACTGTTGCTGAATAGCGTTCTCTGGCGTCAGGTCAAACACCAGCGGCTTGGTGGCAAAGACGTACTCATCGGGAGGAAGCAGCTCCTCGTAAAGCTCTCCCCTCATCGGCAAACCCGAGATTTCAGCAAACTCCTCCAAGGAGATAAAGACTTCCCGGTCCGTCATCAGGAAGGTGTGGGTGGGGATGTTTCATTGCTCGATAAAAGCCTTAACCCACCACGTTGGAGGAGAAAGATACTCAAAGAGTGAGACATAAATGGCCGAGTACAAACCAATTCTCATCAAATGAGTCCTCTTCGCTGATAGGATGTACCGGGCCCATTGCAAATATCCGGCAGGCGTTCGCGGGAGCAATCCAATATTATAAGCCTGTCCCCAAGGGCGTGCTTCACCCAGAAAAATTCGTCTTCCTAAAATATCTATTGCTGGTGGCGGCTGCACAGGGATAGCACCAATCGCAGGCTGGAGGAGGTCATCCGAATTCCAATTTTTAACCTCCACGGCATACTTCACCGGGGGTTCATCTGCGTAGGGGAGTGAAGACGTTGGCTCAGACGGCGTGGCGAAACCGAAACTTCGGCGACCATGGATGATCTCATTGTACCATTTACCCCACAAGTGGAGGCTCTTGTGCTCGGGGTCATGATCCTTGATGAGAGCGAGCACCACGCGGTCCACCGGTGCCTGGGGAAACCCTCCCTCCGAGCGAACAAACGGAAAAGACGAGTTGGCGGACATGTCTCCTGCGAAGAGACAAAGCTAGCCGTCGGTGTTATAATATTCCAACGCTCAACATTTTAAAATTTACACCACGCTGCAATACAGTGGGTGGGGGACCAAATGGGGGCCCACAAAATGTAGATGACAATGCATCATTTAATAAGATAGCCCCATCATTGGATGAGACTGCCAATTAAAGAAAAGATCCCCAAGAGAATATTCTCATCAGTGGGGAATCCCTAGAGATAAGGAGAAAATCTCCTCTTTCAGAGCAAAGCTCTGTCACAAAATGACACTTGTCAAATTCTGGTCTCAAAGGAATAAAATTCCTTAAAAGAGCATAGCTCTGTTATAATAATGGAGAGATCCATCAAAAAATTTTAACACTTAAAAGAATTGAAATTTTTGGAATCTTGAAAAATCCATGAAAACTTATGATAAGTTCTTCATTTTTCAGATCTAAAAGATCTACATTTGATCCAAGAGCAAAGCTCTGTTCATGGGTTAGAACCCATGAACAAGATCTCTGTAGATCTATAAGTTTTGAGAGCAAAGCCCTGTTTATGAAACCCCAAAGGGATTTCTTAGATCAAAAGATCTATGAGAGCAAAGCTCTTTTGGTTAAGATTGATTTAAATTAATTTTACCTAAGGTTTCTAACATTGAAAATGAGCAAAGCTCTGAAGTTCTTAAGCAAGAGCAAAGCTCTGTTGAAATCAAAAATCTTGAAAAAAGGGTGAAGATTTTTTAAGGGCCAGAGGTCCTATTTATAAGGCTCTTGTGCCCCTTCAGCTCACCCCTTGATCCAACGGTCAGGAGCTTGTCACCGCTGCACTCGCGTGCACGCCACGTGAGCGCAACGGTGGGGGGGCATTTGTTTCCCCCAATCAGAGTAAAGCTCTGTTAGAAATTCAAAATTCAAATTTTGAAGCAACGCTTCAAATCCCGGGCGCAATGCGCCACGTGTCAGGCACAGATACATCAGCGCAGCGCCCAAAGCAGCGCACCCAATCAGAGTAAAGCTCTATTTAAAGCAAAATTAAAGGAAGCAACGCTTCAGCTGCGCAAGCACTTCGCTGCGCGACACGTGTCAGCGCAGATGCACTAGCGCAGTTGCGCTGCGCGACACGTGTCAGCGCGAATGCGCTAGCGCAGTTGCGCTAGCGCTGTACGCTGCTTGACACGTGTCACGCGCTAGGGCGTTTGCGCCAAACAGAATCAAGATTCTAAAGAAATCTTTCTGTTCTTGTTAAAAAAAAAGATTTTCTTCTGTAAAACAGAAGCTTTTGGATCAAAGATCCAACGGCGGGAAAAATTCCCCAAATCACTCAGAGAAAGATCACTTTAACTAATTTATGGGCACTATAAAAAGGACCCTAGACCTCAATTCAAAGGGAGGAAGATTTTTGTGAGAAATCAAAAATTTTAAGCAGAGAGAACTCTGAAGAAATTTCAAGAAAAAAGAAGAAGGTAAAAGACCTTTTAAATAAAAGAAATTTCTTCCAATAGATCATTGATCTAAGAACAAGATCAATGATCTCCACATAATAAACAGTGCTTTGCACTTTTTTATGAACCTCTGGTTCCTGAAATAAAAGTAAAACTTGTTTTTCTTTGATCCAAATTAGATCAAGAAATCAAATAGTGCTTTGCACTTCTTTTATGAACCATTGGTTCTTGAATCTAAAAGATTCTCAAATTAATAGTGCTTTGCACTTATAAATCTGCACTGTTGCGCTCTTGGGCTGGCGCAAGCCACCAGAGAGCACCACGTGTCAGCATCTGAACCATTTGCGCTATGCGCTTTTGAAATAGAGCCTTGCTCTCTGAAACTGGCGCAACTCACCACAGCGCGCCACGTGTCAGCAGCGCAAGCGCAACGCACTGGCGCAGCGCACTGCGCTTGCATGACACGTGTCATCACCACAAGCACTTGCACTCTTTGATTGGCGCAAAGCGCCTAAAAAACGCAATGCATTTCTTTTGTTAAAGGGCCAGGCCCAAGTACCTAGCAGGCCAAAATAAATTGCAAAGCAATAAAAAGGGCAGAGCCCAAGTAAAATTGATACTCTGCATCATTTATAAATGGGCAGAGCCCAAAACAAATTGATGCTCTGCATCATTTCTGGGCAGAGCCCAAACAAAAATAAAAAGCAATGCAATGCATTATTTAAATGTGGGCAAAGCCCTAGCACAGGTCTAATAGACCAAAAATAAATAAAAGCGTTGAATATTTTTTTAACTGGACTTAGCCCAATCATGGCCGTAAGTCCTCAAATTAAATTGACCGAGCATAACTGCTCTCTTAAATCAATTTACATCCGGTTCGAGGGTACATCTCAGAACTCCTCTGACACATGTCGTTGTAATCCTTCAACGTCGTCAGAGAGGTGACGGGTCCCGACGGCCATATATTAAATGGACCACTACGTCCTTAAACCGGAAATGGATCTAGACGATCCCGTTAAGTTGATCTTAGTCTCAAACAGGACTAACGCATCCTTAATGAACGTTTAAGTTGATCTTAGTTTCAAATGCGGCTAACGTATCCTTAAACTAAAAACACCAAACCCAAATCTAAGCAAATACGGATTTGGACTAATCTACGTCCTACGGGAGACGATATTACTCAGTCTCCGTAGACAATCCACGGGCAACCACAAACAAAACAAACACCCACGACACGAAGTGAAATTCTGGAGAACGAGAAAGTTGTTACCGCGATGCGGTAGTGTAATTAACTGCAGGGGCTTGCGCCTGCAGGGAAGAGCGTCCCCACAATCAAAAACCCCTCAAGCGAGGGGGAATCTGACGAAGTCTGCTACATCGGCCGCATCCGTCTAAACCTCCGATACACGGTGCCATAAATCAACTTGGCATCTTCGGAGAGGTAGACGGATAAAACCATATAGCATCTGCCCCGAATCTCAGGCCCAGAGACGTTCTCGCGTCTCGGCCGCCGTTCGGAGGGGAACATCAAGGTCATAAACCGTTAGGGGCAAAAACCACATCGGGAGTTTCTAAAGAAACTGAAACTTGCAGATTTAGCATACCTTCTGGAGTGTGGTGACTAGAGTGGATTCCATCTAGGTCATCGCACAATGATAGTTGGATCCCGATCCCACTGATGAGTTGGATTACTCTCGGGAGATTATTTCACTTAACAATCAATGCTATAAACCAAGTAGGTGTCTAGAACGGTGTTAGCGGGGTTACGCCTGCAGGGAAGAGGTTATTTAATTAAGGAACTTCACGAAAGCGTTGGAAAACCTTCCTCGAAGTACCAACACCAGCCTGGCTGAAAGGTTAAGCAAGTATTGTGACGTGCGATTAATCCTGACTAGTTCTTCTTTTAGGGTTTGAATAAGAATTTGAGGAAACAGTAGGAGCCATCCGGGTTAGATAAATCAATAAACCAATCTAATCTTGCAAGAGCACACGCTGAGTGTTTCTTTTCTCTCTCTCCAGGTAGCAACCATTTCACGCCCTAATCAAGATAATAAAATGTATCGCTTGACCGATCCGAATTCTTATTCGGGGCTGGGGAACGTTGGTTCGGCTCTAACTTGTGACAACAGTCATAAGTATGAGCAAGGGAAAGAGGATTGTATGGATTCCAAGGATACCCAGTTGAAGAAGAAGCATGGTTTTGCATCTACTTCAGGTGTTCTTGTAATTGAGAACTGATTTACGGTCAGCCCTACCTCCTGGGTACTTGATACCGGATCAGGATCTCATATCTGTAATTTATTGCAGGGACTGTGAAAAAGTAGGAAAGTTGCACCTGGTGATATGTCGCTCAGAGTAGCGAACGGAGCACAAGTTAATGCTGCAGCCGTCGGTGAATATCACCTAGTGTTGCCAAATGGCAATACTATGATTTTGAACGATTGCTACTATGTACCTTCCATGGTTTGCAACATCATATCAGTTTCTTTACTCGATAAAGATGGATATAACTTTGTTCTTGATAGGAATATCATGAACATTTACCTTCATAGGGTACTGGTTGCAGAAGGTACACTGTGTAATGGTATCTACATTCTAAATCAGAATACAGTTCTCAATATACAAACCACACGCAAGAGGAAGAATTCAGATACGAATGAATCCAACTTGTGGCATTGTAGACTTGGTCATATCGGAAAGAAAAGACTAAGTAAGTTGCATAAAGATGGACTCTTGAATGCGTTCGAGTTTTCATCTTATGAAACTTGTCAGTCTTGTCTCAAAGGGAAGATGACCAAATCTCCGTTCACCGGACATGGAGAAAGAGCAACCGAGCTCTTAGGACTGATACACAGTGATGTATGTGGGCCGATGTCTATACATGCAAGGGGTGAGTTCTCGTACTTCATCACATTCACTGACGATCTCTCTAGATTCGGATATGTGTATCTTATGAAACACAAATCTGAAGCTTTTGAGAAATTCAAGGAAATCAGAAACGAAGTAGAGAACCAGACTGGCAAAAGTATCAAGATCCTCCGGTCTGATAGAGGAGGGGAGTACTTAAGCACGGAATTCCTAGATTACTTAAAAGAGAATGGTATTCTCTCTCAGCTTACTCTCCTTTATACACCACAGCACAACGGTGTATCGGAGCGGAGGAATCGTACCCTACTGGATAGGGTTCGCTCCATGATGAGTAATGCCGAGTTGCCTCTTTCATTTTGGGGATATGCGCTATTGACAGCGGCATATCTATTGAACGATGTTCCATCTAAATCTGTGCCTAAGACACCGTTCGAGATATGGAATGTTAAAAGGCCATATCTTAAAAGATTTAAGATATGGGGTTGTCCGGTTTTTGTTAAAACGCATAAACCAGATAAACTAGAGGCACGGTCAGTTTTATGTAAGTTTGTGGGATATCCAAAGAATGGTTATGGATATCTATTCTACCACACCGAGGAACAGAAGGTGTTTGTTGCTCAGCATGCCGTTTTCTTAGAAACGGAGTTTCTTGCAAAAGAAATCAGTGGGAGCACGGTAGAATTGGAAGAAATTCAGCGACCACAAACTGAAACTGATGATTTGATAGAACCTCAGGATTCAATAACCCCAAACGAACCTCAGCCACTCCACAGATCTGGTAGGATTTCTCATCCGTCCGAGAGATACTATGGTTTTCTCATAGACGGGGATCGAGAGGATTGCATCTTGGAAGAAGATGACCCTACCAGTTTCAGGCAGGCCATTATCAGTAGGGACTCTGATAAGTGGCAGGAAGCAATGCAATCCGAAATGGAGTCTATGTACGCCAATAAAGTGTGGACCTTGGATATTGCTCCACCTGGGGTAAAACCCGTTGAATGCAAATGGATCTACAAAAGGAAACTTAGTGTGGATGGGCAGGTGGAAACCTATAAAGCTAGACTCGTTGCAAAAGGTTTTCGTCAAAGACCTGGTTTGGACTATGATGAAACTTTTTCTCCTGTGGCTATGCTCAAATCCATTAGGATCCTACTTGCCATTGCTTCCTTCCATGACTATGAAATCTGACAGATGGACGTTAAAACGGCTTTTCTAAACAGCTGTTTGGAAGAGTGCGTTTACATGGATCAGCCAGAAGGTTTCGTAGACAGTGGGAGCAGCAGGAAGGTGTGCAAGTTGCTTAAATCCATTTATGGATTAACGCAGGCATCGCGGAGCTGGAACATCTGTTTTGATGAGGCAATCAAGGAATTTGATTTCATTAAGAACGAAGATGAACCTTGTGTCTATAAGAAGATTGTAGGACGAACTGTCGTATTCCTAGTCTTGTACGTGGACAACATTCTTTTGATAGAAAATGACATTTCTATGCTACAATCAGTCAAGCTATTTTTGTCACAACGGTTCTCCATGAAGGACCTGGGTGATGCCTCATACATTCTGGGGATCAAGATCTACAGAGATAGATCCAAGAGACTACTAGGACTTTCGCGGCCCAGGTACATAGAGACCGTACTAAAGAGATTTAGTATGGAGGATTCCAAGCGCGGTAAAATACCCGCATTGCACGGAATTACCCTCTCCAAGAAGATGTCTCCTAAGACTGACGAGGAGAGGGTTCGCATGAGCACTATACCCTACGCTTCGGCGGTAGGATCTATAATGTCTGCGATGCTATATACAAGACCAGATGTAGCTTACGCACTTAGCGTGGTGAGCCGGTATCAGTCAAACCCAGGTGAGGACCACTAGACGGCAGTGAAGAACATTCTCAAGTACCTGAGAAGGACTAAGGAGATGTTCCTGGTTTACGGTAATGGAGACCTCAGGGTCGAGTCCTTTACCGATTCAAGCTTCCAGAGTGACAAAGATGACAGCAAGTCTGTCTCGGGTTTTGTGTTTACCCTTAACGGAGGGACGGTGTGTTGGAGGAGTTCCAAACAGGATACCGTCGCAGACTCGACGATGGAGGCTGAATACATTGCTGCTAGCGATGCCGCAAAAGAGGCGGTCTGGATGAAGAAGTTCATTAGTGAACTTCAGGTGGTTCCGTCTATTGTTGACCCAATACCTTTGTATTGCAATAACAATAGGGCTATAGCTTTAGCGAAGGAACCAAGGTCCCATCATAAATCTAGACACATTTTAAGGTGGTATCACCTGATCAGGGAGATCATTGATCGCCAGGAGATCGAGATACGGAGAGTGGACACAAAAGACAACATTGCGGATCCATTCACAAAAGCCTTGCCCCAGACTCAGTTCGAGCGGCTCATCGAGATGATAGGTCTTCGATACGCCAGTACACGGCCTTAGTGCAAGTGGGAGATTGTTAGTGTATATGCCCTAGAAGCCATTACTGTATCATACTAGTTTGTATATTACTTAATGGAAGCTTGGGATATTCACCATTGTATACACAATCTTGCTCAAAATAGTAGTATGGTACTTGGTTTATTTCTACAACAATGTGTATACATGTGTTTCTTTTAACATATCGCCTATACACATTAGTAGAGCCCTTAGTATCTTTGCTTGATTACCGGCGTTGTGGTGGCGATCACACTCGTGGGGGATGGGTAATCCACAAGCACATCCATATGCAGGTCCCTAGTCGTAGGACTATCGAGACAGGGCATCGATACTCCGGAGTAGACTGGCGTATGCGCTTCTTATCCCAGCAGGGGAGACGGTCTGTCCCACAGCCGTCAGTACGTCGTACTTGAGATAGTATGCGGGTGCTCGTTAGGTTACGAGTACACTGGACAGGACTCGTCGGGAACTGTTGGTTGGTATTATACCTATCGTCAGTTAACAGTTCCCAGGTGACATAAGTACAGCTTAGTCCGCTGACTTGACACTGTCACTTCGCCTCGAGTGTGTTCCCACTGTTCTTTGATTACTATCCTACCACGGCTCTACTGAGTCGTGCAAACAGGTAGTAGTTAGGTGCAGTCCCGAAGCACTTGGAGGCAGTGACGGTTAGACAGGATTCGTCTCTCCCGGTATTGGGGGTTGATATCGCGCTGTGTCTAGGAGAGCCATTATACATAGTCGTCCCTGGCCAGGGCAAGCGAGATTTGCTGGTAGTGTTACCAGTAGTTTCTCAGGGTGTTTTGGGCTATACTCCGACACGAATTATACCGCTATTAGGGGACTGACGTTTGCCACCCCCTAGGCCCGCCATGCGATACTCTTAGACGAACAGACCGGACTGTACGGAGATTGTCACATACAGGCTCAGTAGGAGTTTGGATGGGTTTACCTCATCAGTCTTCTCATCGGCATCTACCTGGGGGCCGTTACGTATAGCTAGTGCCGTTTGCGGTCTGTGGTTAACCCCACTGCCAGCGTAGTGTCGAGTCTTTAGAGTCCCACACAGAGGGTTATTCTCCTTTGGGCAAAACATAGTAGAGGTCGCATGGTTTTGCGACAGGGTTCGTTCACATCCGCGCACTTGTGCACGTATGGTGTCCGGACAGTTATTACTAGCGGGCTTTGGATTAAGCCAGATCCTAGTATATGTTTTGGGATTAGTTTTATCTCTTTTTATTCGTGTTCCTCGGAACACGGATGCGGGTGTGTATGCACAGTTGACCGAGACAGAGGCAGAGAATTCTCATTAGGGTTATGGTAAGGGTGTGTATGCACAGTTGACTGTTGTCTTTTTCCAAACCCTAATGAGAATAGGAAATATGATTAATAATATTAGTTAACAATTATTATGCCATGGTTGAGTTGAATTCTTGACTTTTGTTGACTTGTTGACTTTAGTTGCCCGGTTGACCAAAGTAGACTTGTTGACCATCATCATTTGTTTTCAAAGATACTTCTTATTTTTTGCACAAAGCATTTAATGAATGAAATGATAATGGTCATTCATCAACTCACCATCACAAATTGTTAATTATTATTATTATCATTTTCAAAAGATGAAAGCATGGATGTAAAATTGATCATTCTTACTTGCATCTTCTCTCTCATCCATAGCTCTCATCCTCTTCCTCTCTCTCAAGGCAAAATCCATCTCATGAGTTGAGAACCATTTGCCTTCAAGATAAAACACTAAAACTCATCTCTACTCATCCTAAGGTTGAAGGTCTGGCAAGCCTAATACTTTAGTTACCTCTAGGTTGAGGTAGGAGCTCAAGTTTGAGGCCCTCGGGTGGATCTATCTTCGGCAAAGAGGAGACGAGAAGGAGGAGCCGTTCAAACTACTACAAGGAGCAAGCAAGAAGGAGAACAACAAGAAAGGAAGGAGTTCAAGACTAGGTATAACTCCCTAACCGAGTATCTAAAGCTCGTAGTTGTTGCTAGTGTGTTGTTTAGCAAAGATCCGGGTTTTCTTGTCCATGTTACCAAAACCCTAAAAATTGTTTTTCACCGTTTCCACAACCCCGAAAGAACCGGGAGAGGTAACGTAGACCTAACAAATGGTTAGGATTAAAGTGAACCTAACACACACCACATCTTAGGTTGCACCTTAAGTCTACACATCATGCTTGCATGAAAACACCACCATTTCTCATGGTGACACCACCTACCAGCATTATCATCCTATATTCTTATCTTGTTTAATTAGTTTCAGTTGATATATTAAGTTGAAAACCATTTTACTAAGCTTAGAAGAAAAGAAACACTAGAACCCACAAAGGAAAACAAGAAAAGAGAGAAGAGAAGAAGAACTAGGTGCTAAGAATTCTCACCACCAAGCTAGGAGCTAAGAGCTTGTGCATCTTGGAGGAAGTCTTTTCTGTAATCTTTAATAGGTATAATCTCTAAAAACTCTGTAGGATTTTAGTTCTGTAACAGTTAAAATGTAGAAATCGGATATCGGATAATTGGTATTTCAGGAAAAATATAGGCTCTGTGAAGATCTGTTGTAACTTAGACAATAATTTACTTAACCAAACAGTGCATTAATCTTATAAACTGGACCTAGAATAAACCCTAGGAATACGAACCCTGTTGCTCGGATTTTGGCCGGCGGCATGATGAGAAAATCCGATCTCGCCGGATTTTTGAGGGAGTTGAGTGTTGTGGTTTTTAGGGTAGGTCTCTGTATATGTATTAAGATATTTGGTATTGTTTGTTTAAGTTATTTTAGCAGTATATGGAATCTGGAAGCTAATATCCGTTTTGGAGTTAAAATTCTATATACAACACGGATATATCGTATCACGGGTCCTGTTTTTACCTACTACGACCAGAAGAGGGTTAGCTCAGATAATCTAAGTTCAGTTAACTCACGATATCTTCACATAACATATTTAGTTTGAGCAGTATCATAAACTAGGATAATTGTGATATCTAGCTCACTGCATTTGAATCTGGAACCATTGGGTACAATTACTAGAAAAACTAGCAAGACCAAAACTATAGTATGATCATTATAAGACTTTACACAAAACTAGAGACCCAAACTCCACACTTGAACCGGCGACATTCCACCATTTTCCGAGCTCGCCGGCCTCCCCAAGCCTTTTGGTGTTGGTTTTTCTCCTATAGCTTTGTTTTGGTATTTTATAACCTATGGTGTTGTTTGATTAGTTCCAGTATTCTTACAGAGAAATCTGTGACTGATTAGTAAAGGTTTTATCAAATTTTCCGATATTCCGATACGGGTTTTCGTATTTTTGTACTACAACTAAACCGTTAACGTTTATACGTTAACAACAGATATATATTGTCGTTTTGGGGTTAAGTATACTGTAGGTTCTAACCTATGGAGGCCTATCTCACTATTTTGGTTTTCAACATGATATTTATATCGATATGGTTTTAAATACGATTATAGGTGCCGTCGCGAGGATTCCGAGACGGAGTTGGTGGATATAGCAGCATGGATTTCAGCAAGCTTATGAAGTTGGTGAGTAGATTTATATCTACGGGGGAAGTCGGTTGGATGGCGTACAGCACCCCCGTAACCTTATAAATAGTATTATGGTATTTAGATAGTTTTGTAATTATTCAAGGTATTGATATTTGAGATAGTTTGCATTTAGCATGATATTCAATTTTATGTAGTTAAATTATGGTTTGGTAAGTTAGTATGAAGGATTATGGCGTTCTAGAGATGATTTAGATATAGCGATACTATGAGGTATTATACGAGAAACTATGCGTATTAGTAATGATTAGATCCGTATGCCGAATAGCGGCCGGGTACCTTTAGACTCGTACAAAAGGATTATAATTACTTTACTTGCTTATGTTATAATTATTAATATTATATGTTTCCGTAATACGAACACTCTGATAGAACACTGCATAGTTACCAATGAGTACCATGCTGCACAAGCACGTACATCTATGTTACACCACACTTCATCGGTATTGCCATGTCACTGTAGAACTGTTCTATTATATAATGCGTATGCATATATGTGTTAATATAAATAGGTTCTTACACCGTAGAACACTTGCACAAATACTAATGATTGCCATGTTGTATGAGCACAGACGTGTATGCTACACTACACATCATTAGTGGTGCCATGACACAGTAGAATTGAGATCATTATACCTATGTGATATAATTACGTAGTCTTTCTTTATTCCTGTTGTAAATTACGAATATTGTACTATAAATGCTGTATTTGATTCTTATGGATTTTCTGGATATTTTACTCCTGATGATATATATCGGTGGTATGGGACACTGTTATATATGTATATATATAATATATCATCAATATAATCTATGCAGGTATTCTTATTCCTTACTTGATATTTTTGGATATGATGAGTTGGAGTCCACCATGAGTTTTGTGTTTTCTGATTTTATTCCGAACCGAGTGGGGTAGCTATACGGTTCCGGATTTGTTGCTTATCCGTACTGAGTGGGGTAGCTATACAGCGGGATACATGGTGGACCCGGTTCGAGGCCGAGGGACAGGATAGCTGCATTATAGGCGGGGAGCCTAACGAGGATACTCGATACCGGAGATAGAGATAAGCACGGCAGATATCCATAGGATACTGACCGGGGTTCGATTGAGCACGGCGGATATCCAAGGGATACCGACCGGGCCAGGGATATCGGGTGGCGATCATCTGTTGAGGTGGTGTCAACGATATCTGCATTTACGTGTCGGTGATAGACACGAGAGAATTCTGATTTTTGGGTGTCGATGCTGGACATCCATAGATATATATTGATATGTTGTTATCATGAGATATACAGTAGATTATGGTTACTGTAGCCGACCAGGACTGATCCGAGGGACACCACCTGTATATAGTCGTACGGGCATTCATATACAAAAAGGGATTTCAAATCGAGCTATAGCCTTATAATTTTGATGAGTCCGGTATGACACTGAAATCTTTTAAATTGTAAACCTTTTAACACTATTCATTAAAATAGCACGACGTATATATTAAATAAGATATCTATTATATTTCATACTATCACGTCTGCTTTATGCCGGGACATATCTATTCCACGGCTAATTTAAAGAAGATATTTATATATACATATTTTCAGTTACATTGGGCTTATACCTAGATATTGGTTATTTACATTAAGATATTCTACTTAGGATTGCATGATAGTTAGTATTGCATTATAATACATATGCATATCATATAGTATATTGTACAGATTATGATAGTACTATACTTATGACATAGGCATCGTCGGGCATTTCGATTTCTACCGTTAGATGTACTTCTATTCATCGAGTTGGCAACTCATCCCCGTTGTGCCACAGTTTCTTGCAGGTTTACTGCTTGGATTATCAGCGGTTTTGGCACACATTTCTTTCGGTGATCACTTTGGGTAGGTGAGTTACTATTGTATCGTACTCACACTTGGTTATTCATATATTTTATTTCTAGCAAAACTCCATCAACTTAGAAATGGTATATTGTGGACTTAGAAGGGAGACTTAGAAGTTGTGTGTGTTGTGCTGTCGCACTCATTAGAGTCGACTTTTTACATAGTTGTTTGGTTGCTCCGCCGTTTGGGCGTGAAAGCTATCTTCCGTTGAGATGCTAATTTATTATCATACTATATTGGGTTTTATTTTGAAATTAACAAAGGAGGTGCTGCCGAATTTCAAATGACATAAATATTCTTTAAACAAACTTAGTGAAAATCAAATGGTTATTTTAAATCGATTCTTTACGATGATTATTTAAACTTCACCTCCAATGTTTTCAAAAAGGTTTAGATTCCGGGTTTCGGCTTACTTGAACCGTGTTGACGACTTTAGATGTCACGTGATTTTTGTGCCGGTCACATGCCACATTTGGGTCGTGACAACTAGTCGGGATAACCCGAGGAGTAATCCCTACTCATCAGTGGGAATCGGGATCCAACTATCACCGCATAATAACTTGATGGAATCCATTCAAGTAACCACACTTCAGAATGTATGCGCATACTTGGCTAGTTTCCTTTATATTTGAAACTCTCGATATGGTTTTTGCCCCTAACGGCTTATGACCTTGACTAGGTCAACAAATCATAAACCGTCAGTCAAGTTCAACCCGTCATTATCTTGATCACCTTAAACCCACCCGTACAAGCCCTTGACTAGGTCAAAAAATCCGTATGATTGTCCTAGTTAATCCCATCTAATGCTACAGACAAGCAATACTAAGCTACCGTACACTACGCCTTGACTAGGTCAACAAACGTAACACGAATACTAAGCATTACTCGTAGGAAATGACGGAGGACTGCAGCTGGTTTTTGGCGAAAAAACCTTTCACGTAATGAACTTGATCTCGTTGTAGGAACCGAGTGGTTTTGCAAATATATAGCAGCGCAAACTTTTGCCAAAGAGGTCACTCCCTATGAAGGGATCTAGGCTTTTTCCTTACGGAATGAGGTGCATGATATTTCTAACCGAATACCACGATACAAAGCAAAAGAATCAACTATATTGAAATTATTACTGTGACGCAAACTTTTGCCCAAGAGGTCCCTCATGTGAAGGGATCTAGGCTCTTGTCTCGTTGAATGAGGTGCAGGATATTCATGACCAAATACCGCGATGCAAAGCAAAAGACTACGACAATGGTTTTTAAAAACTGAGATTCCGACAACAGCATTATAGGTTTGTTTTACTTGCATTAAAAAAATATTGGTATCCCATCAATTAATAATATCACACCAGAAGAAACGAAAATTACGACGCACATATATTCCATCTGCATTCGCCATAAGGACCTGGGTCGTCATCATAAGGTTACTTAACTTACGGCAGGGTGGGGTCAGGACTAGCGCGAATGCAAAACATGTTGGATATGTATGCCCAAGAGGCTTGTATTGTATAGGATGCTAGGAATATGTATGTACATGACAATCTTGCTCAGTTATATAGTATACTATTTGGGTTGTTTTTATTTAAACATGTTTATTTGTTTTCTTGCTTCTTTGTATTGCTTATACATGTTGACAAAAAATTGATATAGTTGTATACTGTTTTGGTTTTTCTTTATCTTAACATGTGCATATGTTTTACTTGATGTCACATATGGCCGATATATGTTGATAAAGCCCGTAGGATTTTGCTTGAATACCAACGTTATGATGGCGATCATACTTGTGGGGGCTGGGTAGTCCATAAGTACATCCTTAAATATCCCAAGTCGTAGGAGTATCGAGACCGAGTATCGATATTCCAGAGTAGACTTGTGTATACGTTTCTAGACCCCGACGAAAGACAGTCGTTAGTCCAACATCCATTGGTGTGATCATCTAAGATTGTATATAAGTGCTCACTGGGGGTGAGTACAATGGGCGGACTTGCCGAGAACTTCAAGATGGTATTATAGTTATCGTCAGATAGAGATCCTTAGATGATATGAGTACATGTTAGTCTTTATACCTGAGATCGTCATTTTTCTCGTGTGAGTTCCCACTGTACTTAGATCACTACCCTACCATCGCTCTACTGAGTCATACAAACAGGTTTTGCTTTGGTACAGTCCCGAGCCACATGGAGGCAGTAAGTGATTATCATTGTTAGGAATATGTATGCCCTAGAGACCATTATTGTATATTATAGTGGATTCTTGGATATATATATATATATATAGGACTTTCTTGCTCGACATGATAGTATACTATCCGGTTGCTCTTTATCTTAACATGTGCACTTGTTTTAGTTTACTATCTCATTGATACATGTTGATAAAGCCCTTAGGATGTTGGCTTGACTATCAGGACTATGATGCAGATCATACTAGTGGGGCTTGAGTAGTCTACAAGCACATCCTTAACAGTTCCTAGTCGAGAGAGTATCGAGACAGAGCATCGATATTCCAGAGTAGACTAGCATGTACGTTTCTTAACCCTGTATGGAGTGATGGTTGATCCCATAGCCATTGGTGTTTGACATTAAAGATTGTACACGGGTGCTCGTTAGAAAATGAGTACACCAAACACGACTCGCCGAGAACTCCTAAATGGTACCGTACCTATCGTCATATAGCAATTCTCTGGTGACCCTTATACAGGTTAGTCTGTAGACCCGATATCATCATAGAGTCTTGTATAGTTTCCACTGTGCTTTAATTTTTCACCCTACCATGGCTCTACTGAGTCGTGCAAACAGGTAGTTTTTTGGGACAGTCACGAGTCACATGGAGGCAGTGAGCGATAGGAGAGATTTCGTCTCTCCCGGTATTGGGAGTTGATGTTGTGCTATGCGTGATTGGCTATAACTGCAAATCCCTGGCCAGGGCTATGAGATTCCCAGATAAGTGTTATCAGTAGTTTCTCGATTGGTTATAAACCACACATCGGCATGACTTATCGAGTAATTGGGGTCTAACGATTCCACCCTCCAGACTCGATATGCGACATATCAGACGAAGAGACTAGACTATACGGTAAGTGTTGCATATAGGCTTTACAGGAGTTTGGACAAGTTTGTTTGTTGATCTTCTATTCGTTCAATACTCGGGTAGCCGTTACGTCCAGCTAGTTGTAACGATCCCAATATTACTATACCTTCAAATTTTCTTTCTTTAGTAAAACATTGTATTTGTTTATTCTTAGTATTTTTCCGTATATTTTGTTTTCTATTAAATATATTATTTTAGTATTCCATCTATTTTTCCCAAACCCATTTCTTTAAATTAAACTTTAATATATTTCAAATTAAACGCAAGACTTGACCCAGCCCATAACCCAAATCCAATCTCATTTTCATTTATAAAATTATGAGCCCAAAAGCCCACTTTTTTTTCGAGCAACGGCATATATTTAATTCTAATTAAATATGTGCATAAACAATCTTGTAGCTCATTGGTTAATTCCTTACATTTTTATTTCATAGGCCACATGTTCAAATCCCCATTCTCGCAACTATTTTTATCTATTTTTTTAAACTCTCGCATAATGTACAAATGGGACCTTTCATTTTCTTTGACTTTGAAATGAATAGGCACCCTTTCAATTTCTGTTTTACTCCTAAAATGAATTCATAATAAATTAAAATTATTATGAAGAGTTTTTTCACTATTAAATCTATTTTAATACCTCATTTAATACAAATAACACTCTCTTCTTCATCCCACCTTAGACATTCTCTCTTCATCAATTCTAACTTTTTTCCTTTGGGGATTTGGAGAAGCATCAATTTCCTTAAGCCTTCGAAGTCTCAATCAAGTCGAGACTTTCTTCATCAATCGGCAATACAGTTGTTATACCGTATTGCAAGACCCGTAAGTCCCATCTCTCTCCTTCCCTTCATCTCTTTATTCTTCTCTTGTCATATCTCGTGAACCCGCTATTCTTTTCATATCGTAACCATAAGTGAAGATAAATATAAATATATACATATATATAAGTCTAAATATATATGGTTCTATATAGTTTAATAATACTTTATTGCCTCTTTTTCAGATTAAAGTGTTTTCAATTTTGTGTTCATGATTATGAATGTTTATTATGGATTGTGAGAACATAACTTCCATGCTATAATATATTTACGATGTCTCATGGAATCGTTTTGTTTATTAAAAGAAAAGGAGAAGCTTGCATAAAAATACTAGTTAATCTTTTTGCCGATTTTAGTATACATATCAATACCTTTACCTTTAAAATAATTTTTAGAAATTAATTTTTACTTCTGAAAATTTCATGAAATTTAAGCATTATAGAATATTTTTTTTGTACACGCTGTAAAAATTTTAGATCGAACCGTATAACAATTTAGGAATTATATCATTTTTATTCATTGTTCGTAAAATAGAAAACTGCGGTTATCGGTCAATTTTTAGGACACATAATTCGGTATACCGACATCCAAATTGAGCAAACTCAGGTGTTTTAAACATCTATATCGAAAGATCTATATTTTCTTAGTTTTAAATTTTTACTGAAAACCGACGTAAAATATAAAGAAACCGCGTTACAATATTAATCGACGAATCTGAACAGAATCTGTCCTGATTCATACACTATTTTTAAATAGGACATAACTTGCACTCCCGATTTCCGTTCGTGACAAAATTTAGATGTGTAGATGTACAATTTATAGAGCTATAATTTCCTGTATATTAGATTATTAGAAATGGATGAAACAACCCGATATAGGCTTTGCAATATAACATATAGTTGCTGTCCAGAAATCTGAATTTTTGTTTTAAACGCTGATATTAAAATGATCATAACTAGAGCTTCAGAAATCCAAATTGAGTGAATATTAGTGTTTTGGATAAGTATATCAAAAAACTTATAATTTTCTAATAATCATCGTAACCTGAAATCTGATGGAAATTAACTCAAACTATATTTTAAAAATATGCGACGGTGCTGGACAGATTCTGATCTGTTCTGCGCGACAAAATGAAAATGGGTATATCACCCAAACCGGTAGTCATATTTAGGCGTGATTGGAACTCACACGTGCACAACATTTAGATTTATATTTCTGTTTATATTCTAAAATTGATTGACTTGATTGATTAGTCGTACACAACCCTTCTTAACAACAATGTTTATGGTCGTTATTTGAATAATATATTTGACTCATTTCATGCTATTCGAACATGTATACCATATGTATCTTGATCTTTAAATTTTTGTATGTACATGAAGTCATAATTAGATATTATATGTTTGACATAATCCAATTAATTGCTAGATTTGACTTGACCCGAATTATGAATACAACTTGACATGAATACTTGAAACGTGACATGAATACTTGTAATTTTAACATGAACTTAATCTTGAAAACTTGATGTATTCATGGATTCGGGCAGGACTTATAATTTTAACTATAGACTAATATACACAGGGTGTTGAGGTAGTTTGAGTTGTGAGTCCAATGAACTCTCAAGAGTCACATGCTAACAATCATGAATACAAGCAATCACGAATACTAACAATCATGAGGGTCCGTATTTCTTTACTTCTGGATTATAACTTGTTGAGTTTGGAATACTTCGATGACGGTCGAAGTCCCGTTACTAACTATCATGAGGGTTCGTGGTTCCTTACTCCTGGATTATAGCCTGTTGGATTCGAGAACACTCTTGAGATTTGGTTGATACTCACACCTTAAACTCACGTTGGTTACTTTTACCCTTTTAGAGACCTTCAGGACACTTACATTCCCTTTATGTTCACTATACCTATACTCCACGGCCTTGTTATACTTGTTTACCATGCTGATATAGTTGACATACACATTACCATACACGCTAATATACTTGTTTACATGTTTATGATTTATATCATTGCTATATCACATTACACCTTGCATTTCATTTATATACATCATGCCATCCTTTTGGGGACTTACCGAGCGTTAGTTTGCTGACGGACATTCCATCCATCTTTTTTTCTTTCTTGAAATGTTCGTCCGGTGGCATTAAGACAGAGGAGATAGAAGCGGTCGAAGAGGAGTAAAACTAGTTCGCATCACAACCTGACGTCTAGTTTCATTCAGCTTTTCATTTCATTTCAGCTTATTTATGTATGTCTCTTTATTAAGGCTTATCATGTTATCGTGTCTTATATTCAGATATTTTGTCAATTGTGAATCTTGAATGTAATAAATCAAACTTCGATTTCATTATTTTGTTTATTCTTATTGCTTTATGTTGCTTATAGATGCTTAACGTATTTATTTTGAGAAATGACATTCTCGGAATAAATACGTCGCGGGTCTCGTCACGTGCCATTATCACTCTTTTGGGAAACTGGGTGTGACACTAGTACCGCTGACGGCTTGTGGATATCTGATATGGTCATTACCTACTGCTAGCGTAATGACGAGTCTTTAGAGTCCCGCATAGAGGTTTCCTAACTGAAGCGAAATGAATAGGGCATGTATGGAGATATGCGCGGGAGCTTGATTAAATACGTGTATATGATATCGTATTCTAATCTG
This sequence comes from Agapanthus africanus, assembly GCA_030015575.1. Lineage (NCBI taxonomy): Eukaryota > Viridiplantae > Streptophyta > Magnoliopsida > Asparagales > Amaryllidaceae > Agapanthus > Agapanthus africanus. Next base: position 436,195,786 of record JASDDO010000018.1, read on the forward strand.
GCGTTATTTGATATTAGCCGGGTTATATATATTATTAGCCGGGTTATTGAATCACGTATTGATTTAATAATTTGATATATATATATATATATATATATATATATATATATACACACTAATATAATGCTCACTTTATTCTTTTCTTCTCTTTATATATTTGATATAAACAAATTGTATCATGGTTGATGATATATGGAACATGGATGTATGAGAATCACATTAGATATAAAGATGAGAAGAAAATAATTTACTTATATGAATTTACAAAAGAAATAATGAGTCATTAACTCATGAATCTTGGAGAAGATTTGAGAAGTTATGACTCATTAGTTTTCTTTGTTTTATTCATACAAGTTTATGAATTCTTATTCTCATGTTATCCTCAAGGTTCATTCTTATCTCCAAGTTCATCTTTTTCTTTTTCTCTTTTTCTTCACTTACTACACTATTCATGCAAGAAGAAAAAATAAGAAAAGAAATTTTAGTGAGCAAAATCCATACTTCATCAACCTACACTACTTTAGTGAATCGGTATAGGTTATTCTCTTCACTAATTCTTAAATTAGTGATGTGTGAGCTTGAGTGTGAGAAGCTTCGAGGTGGATCATCTTCGATGACGAAGACAACCAGCAAGCTAGTTCTATTCTTCAAGTGGAGTGAAAGAAGAGTTCTAGGACTACTACTCGGAGCTTTTGAAGTGAAGGACTAGACTACAAAGGCTGTAGACTCTCTTCACTTAATTTAGAATTCCTTTTTGCTAACTTAGAAACCCTAATTCTCTAGTATGATCTTGTTTAGAATACTCTAGATTTTTAAAATTGCATGCTTGATGTTCATAGAAAACTAGTAGAGCTACTAAGACATACTTTCATGGTATCAGAGCTAGGCTAGAGGCTTAGGCGAAGTCTAGACGAAGTTAAAGTGTTTGATCGACGTTTTAAAACACAACTTTTACTAGTTTCTGTCCAATTTTTAAAACTTTGAGATTTTTCAGATTAAAAATGCTCAGAAAATTCAGCAGGCTTTTCTATAGAGGCACAAGAAATACGAGCACCTAACTCCACTAAGTAGCCGAGGAACCACCGCCTGTACCATGTATTGGCCGCGGTTCCGTCGCGTACTTATGGAGTTAGGACTCCAATTTTCTTGTGCTGCCTCATTTTCACATTTTAGATTTTCTGGATATTTTTAATGAGGCTCAAGTGGTTGAGATCTCTGTGAATTATTGTTGATTGAAATATCGATCGAAATGTTACTTTTGTCTAAATTTCTTTGGTTATGTGATACAATTTTTGGAATCCACTTTGATTGGTTTTGCAAAAATTAGTTGCCGATTTGTAATCTCACATTTTAGTCTCAAATGATGGATTACCACGGAGTTTGGATTTGGATCGAAACTCCGTCATAATCTCGTATCGTACGAGAATACATGCCGGGAGACACTAGAGCATCCACTCGGGTGCTCACGGCCACGGTGTTCCACCCAAATCCACTTCGTTGATGGCATCGGGGGTGTGGCCATCCACTAAAGTTCCCGATGCGCCTTCGATCTTTTAACTGGGAATCCTGTTGAATTGCCCGGCTATAAATTTGAAAATTGTTTTCAATTCGAGGCTTAAATGTATGTTTTATAGCATTAGGTATGAAATTCGGAATATGTGATAATCCGGGTTTATGATGACTATAGATGCGGATTCTAATTATTATAGTTTTCATTTCCTTTTTGCGACCATAAGTGTAATATGTGGCAGTATCTCTGATCTCGTTGCTATACGACAACGATATTAGAGGTACGCATATTTACTTACGTTGATGACATGCGATATTATTGTGTTGCTATAACGATATGTTATATTGGATCGTCATGAGTGAATAGCCGGGGGTTTTATGTAAGATGAAAGTTTTTCATTTTCATTCATGTAAATAATTGTATGTAATATTCTTTTATTAGGACACTTCCGAGTTGAGGTTGTTGTCTACATTCGATGTATATTATTTATTTTTCCGTTTAGGGTAGACCCAAGTCGGAGAGCACAAGTAACCGGGTTTTAGAGTCCAGTGGGAGGCCATCTCGAGGAGTCGAGACTGGTCGCCTAACTCTAAAATTGGCATGGTTGCTTTCCGCTCTCGTAGGGATTTAGAAGTGTGAGCTTGGCTATTCATCATGATCGTAGAATCCATGTTTTCGTTAATAGCTTAATCTAAAACACAGACCTCTTAATATATCCTATATTTCATATACCTGCTTTTGCTGTGCTGTGTTGTGATCATATAACTATGTGAGACGAATGCTGCTTATATATATGATATATTAGTAGATACTATATATATTTTGCATCCGCGCTAGTCCCGACCCCGCCCTGCCATAAGTTAAGTAACCTTACGGTGAAGACCCGGATCCCTGTGGCGAATGCGGATGACATATATATGTGTTTTATTTTCGTTTCTTCTGTAATGTTTAGGAAACATAATTGATGGGACTTCATTAATAAGATTAATGAAAAGACAAGAAACCAAAAGATGTTGCAGAATCATATTTTTCAAAAGGTAGCTCTAGTTCTTATTTTGCATAGTGGTATTTCATTATGAATATCCAGCACCTCATTCGATGAGGAAAGAGCCTAGATCCCTTCACCAGGAATGACCTCTTTAGCAAAAACTAGCATAAGCTACAACCCACTCGGTTTGTTTTTGAAAAACTACTCGATTTTTTAAAGAGGAGCTTAAACCACTCCTTTTCAAATCACTAGGTTCTACAACGATATTAAGTTCATTACGTTAAACGTTTTCTTCAAACCAGTCGTAGCCCTTCGTCATTTCAGATATGTACTGTTTAGTATTAGTGTTACGTTTGTTGATCATCGCCGAGGTGTAGTGTTCGGTAGTTAATTAGTACTTTTCTGCCGCATGTTGATGCGATTGGTTAGGGCAGTCGTACGACTTTATTAACCTTGTCAAGGGTCATGCGGGTAGGTCTAAATCAGTCACGAAATGACAGGTTGAACTTGACTTGCGGTTTATGATTTATTGACATTTGCCAAGGTTATAAGCCGCATAGGGTAAAAACCATTATCGGGAATTTCAAGTGTTGAAATTTGCAATGAGATTGCATACTTTTTATGTGATAGTTGGATCCCGATACCCTCTGCAAGTAAGTGTTACTCTTGAGAAAGTTTTCCACTTTACAATTAGCTAATCCAGTATGTGTTTAGAAAGGTGTTAACAAGATTATGTCTCTGCGGAAATGAGTTTATTTAATTAGTTCCGTGTGAAAGCATAGGGAGACTCTATCGGAGTACCAACACCAGCCTGCCAGACTGATTAGCGAACTTGCAGGGTGTAATTAATCCCGGCTAATCTTACCTTTTAGGGTTTGAAGGAAGATTTAATAAAAACAGTGGGAGCCATCCTGATTAGATAAGATAATAACCAATCTAATCTTGTAAGAGCGCACCCTAAAGTATTTTCTTCTCTCTCCAGGTAGTAACCATATCAGGCCTTAATCAAGATAATAACATGGATGTATTGACCGAACCCGCTTATTATACTGGGCTACGGAATGTTGGTTCCGCTCTATCTTATGACAATTATCATGAGTTAGGGCAAGGGATAGGGGAATGCAAGGATTCCCATGCAACCCTAATGAAGAAAGAGCATTTTGATACACCTTCTTTGGGTGTGTTAGTTATTGAGAACTGTTTCTCAGTCTGCTCTTCATCCTGGGTATTAGATACCGAATCAGAATCCTACATTTGTAATTTGTTACAAGGGTTAAAGAAAAGTAGAGAACTGGGAAAGGGTGATATGTCTCTCAGAATAGGGAATGGAGCAATTTTTGCTGCCGAAGCTGTCGGCGAATATCACCTAGTATTGCCAATTGGTAATACATTGATTTTGAATGAATGTTATTTCATACCGTCGATGATGTGCAATATAATATCCGTTTCTTTATTAGATAAAGAAGGATATAACTTTGCATTAGAGAAAAATGTTATGAACATTTTCCTAAATCAAGTGTTGATTGGGTTTGGTAGGTTGTGTAATGGTTTATACGTTCTAAATCAAAATACAGTTCTAAATATACAAAACATTCACAAGAGGAAAAGTTCAGAAATGAGCAAAGCCTTCTTGTGGCATTGTAGACTTGGTCATATCAATGCGACCAGACTCGCTAAGTTGCATAAGGATGCATATTTAGAACCGTTCGAATTTACATCTTATGAAACTTGTCAGTCCTGTCTCAAAGGAAAGATGACTAAAACTCCGTTTACGGGACACGGAGAAATAGCTACCGAACTGTTGGGACTGATACATAGTGATATATGCGGTCCTATGTCTATACATGCCAGGAATGGTTTCTCGTACTTTATTATATTCATCGATGATCTCTCTAGATTCGGTCCTATGTCTACACAAGTCTAAAGCCTTTGAGAAATTCAAGGAATATAAGAACGAAGTAGAAAACCAAACGGGTAAAAATATCAAAATCCTTCGATCGGATTGAGGAGGGGAATACTTGAGCACGGAATTTCAAGATTATCTAAAAGAGAATGGGATTCTCTCTCAGCTTACCCCTCCATATACACCACATCACAACGGTGTATCGGAGCAGAGAAATCACACCCTATTAGACATGGTGCGCTCTATGATGAGTGATACCGAGTTACTTATTTCCTTTTGGAGTTATGCACTTGAGAAAGCTGCATACCTATTGAATCAAGTTCTATCAAAATCTGTGTCTAAAACACCATATGAGATATGGAGTGAAAAGATACCATATCTTAAACGAGTTAAGATATGGGGTTTTGCGGCCTATGTTATAAAACAGAATCCGGACAAACTCGAAGCACAATCAGTATTTTGAAAGTTTGTGGCATATCCAAAAAATTCACATGGATATCTATTCTACCACATTGAGGAACAAAAGGTGTTTGTTGCTTAACACGCCACCTTTTTAGAAAAAGAATTTCTTGTAAAAGAAATTAGTGGTAATGAGGTAGAAATGGATGAAATTCTAGAAACACAAACTACAACTGAAGATCTGGTAGAACCGGAGAATTCAACAGTCCCCGACGAATTTCAGCCACTCCGCAGATCCAGTAGGGTTTCTCATCCGCCTGAGAGATACTGCGGTTTTCTCATAGACGGTGGGAGCGAGGATTGCATCATGGAAGATGATGACCCAACTAGTTTCGAGCAGGCCATCACAAGTGGGGACTCTGTGAAATGGCTAGATGCTATTCGATCTGAGATGGAATCCATGTACACCAACAAAGTATGGACTTTGGAAGTTGCTTCTGAAGGGGTAAAACCCATTAGGAGCAAGTGGATTTTCAAGAAAAAGATTGGTTCAGATGGAAAGGTTGAGACCTTCAAAGCTAGACTTGTAGCAAAAGGTTTTCGTCAACGACCACATGTCGACTATGATGAGACATTTTTTCTGGTGGCTATGCTTAAGTCCATCAGGATCCTACTTGCCATTGATGCATATCATGACTATGAAATCTGGCAAATAGACGTCAAGACCGTTTTTCTAAATGGTGATTTAGAAGAGAGCATGTATATGACACAGCCAGAGGGCTTTGTAAACAGTGGGAGTAATAGAAAGGTGTGCAAGTTGTTTAAATCAATCTACGGATTAAAACAGACGTCGTGGAGCAGGAACATCTGTTTTGATGTAGCAGTCAAAGTGTTTGACTTCATCAAAAACATAGATGAACCATGTATATATAAAAAGGAGGTAGGAAGTAAGTTCATATTTCTCTTATTGTATGTGAATGAAATACTCTTGATAGGGAATGATGTTCCTATGCTGCATTCGGTCAAATTCTTCCTATCCCAAAAGTTCTCCATGAAATATCTGGGTGATACCTCCTACATCCAGGGGATAAAGATCTATTGGGATAGCTCTAAAAGGATGTTGGGATTGTCCCAATCCAGATACATAGACACCATACTAAAGAGATTTAATATGGTAGATTCTAAGTATGATAACTTACCCGCTTGCTCAGGAATCACTCTCTCTAAAGAGATGTCTCCCAAGACTGATTAGGAAAGGGCTCGCATGAACGTAATACCCTATACTTCTGCAGTTGGGTCTATTATGTACGCGATATTATGGACCCGACCGGATGTAGCTTATGCACTTAGTATAGTAAGTAGGTATCAATCAGATCCATGGGAGAAGCACTGGATAGCTGTGCAGAACATTCTTAAGTACTTGTGAAGGACTAAAGAGATGTTCTTGGTGCATGGTAACGGAGAACTCCAAGTGGAGTATTTTACCTATTCGAGATTTCAGAGTGATAAGAATGACAGCAAATCTGTCTCGGGTTTCGTCTTCACCCTCAACGGAGGGGTGGTTGTTCCCTCATAAAAAAAGGGGAAAGGGGGAAAATTTCCCACTATTCAAGTCTCACGTGTTAAACACGTGAGCACCTATATGCAAAAGCATATAGGCACTACAATTTAAAAAAATGGGCTAAAAGAGCAGCACGTGCTAAACACGTTAGCGCCTATATGCAAAGCATATAGATGCTGCAATCAAATAATTGGCAAGCTAAACATGCCTCTCGTGTTAAACACGTGAGAGTTTATATGCATATGAGCGCTGAAAATAAAGCATGCTAAAACCCATGCTAGGGGTCACGTGTTAAACACATGAATTCTCCTGCTGCACTCTTTGGTAAGATAGAATTAAATTCTATGTGATAGAATTAAATTCTAATTGGGAAATATTTTCCCTAATCTTTCTGATACTGAAAGATTTTTCTCTGACAGAGAATTTTGGATTTAAAATCCAATTGTGATAAAATGTCACCAATCAAACAACCTGATAGAATTAAATTCTATGTGGAAGATATTTTCTTGATCTTTGTCAAACTAGAAAGATCTTCTCTGTTAAACGGAAGACCCTTAGATCAAAAGATCTAACGGTAATTATAAAATCACCCCTCGATCATTTAATAGAATAAAATTCTATCTTAAGAAAATATTTTCTTAATTTTGTTAAATTAACAAAATATTCCTAAGAAAATATTTCTTAATCTTGTTAAACAAATAAGAAATCTTCTCTGTTAAACAGAGAGCCTTTGGATTGAAAATCCAACGGTGAATAAAACTCACCAATTAATCTTCATAATCTCTCAATGAGAGATTTTCTTAACATACTGATTTTTTTTCCTTCTACTATAAATAGGAATAGGGAGATTAAATCAAAATATAGACATAACTCCCCACAGGCTTCTGCAAAAAAAAATATAGACAGCGAGCTTCTGAAAAATAAAAAGAATTTAATTCTCAAAAAAGAAGACTTGCCTCATTGAAACCCTAGGTAAAAAAATACAGAGATCATAGTGTCTCTTCTTTACCTATCTAAGGGTTTAATCCTTTACATAAGAACTTCGTTCTTCCTCTGATTGAGATTTGCAGAAACAAATCTTCTCACAAGTTGAGAATTTAATTCTCATCGGGGAGATTTTGTTCTGCAGATTCAAAACTTAGGGGAAAAGAACTAGGTTATAAAAGAAAAAGAAATAATAGGAACATATGGAAATTTAATTCCTCCAAAAATTAGGGTTTAACCCTATATGAAGAACTTGGTTCATCAAAAAAATGATGATGATCCAAGATCCTCAAGACCGAAATCTTGATGATCATCAATGACTAAAATGGTCATTAACAGGAGATCAATATTTCTAAGAAAACACACGAACAACTTGATGACTCGATTAGTGCTTAGCACTATTTTGAAGCCTCGCGTATTTCCCATGAGAAGCACTTTAAAAAAAAGGAAAACAAATAAAAAGAACAGCCAAAGCTGCCTCACGTGATTCTCACGTGGGCGCCTAAAAAGCAAAGAAAAGATTTTTTGTCAATTAGACAGCCGTCAAAAAAGAAAGTAGCCACGTGTTTTGCACGTGAGCTCTAATCAAGTACTTAGCATTTCTGTAAAAGAGGGGCAACACCCCATATTTGGGGGCTTCACTTGTTTCACACGTAAGTGCCACAGAACTCTAGTGATTAACACTAATCCAGTGCCCACGTGAAACGCACGTAAGCTCAGTGCTTAGCACTATGGAGTAGTTATATCTCAGCCTAAATCGGCTTAGTTTCCTGAGATTAACCCTCTTTGATTTTAAATCAACCAAGCTCATATTGCTCATGGTTTCCCAAACTGATCTTAGTCTAAAAAATGACTAGCGGTCTCCCATTGATGATATCCAAAATGATATTCATCCTATGTCTCCTAAAGTAATCTTAGTCTCAAATACGATAAATAATTCTTAGGTCGACAACAACCATTTCCCCTCAAATACGGGATTCGGTTTAAGGGTACATCTTTTCATACCTCTGATATATATTGTTGTAATTTCTCAATGTTTTCAGAGAGGTGGTGGGTCCTGACGACCAACAGTTTCTCTTAATGCACTTCTAAATTGACGTACATGCCTCAAATTGGATCGTGCCCCAAATTGGGCACATTCCATATCAACATCGTTCACTCTGCCATGTAACAAATACACGTGCGCACAAATTGAACTTTGGACCGAAATGTCCTTAAACTAAATATTCGCCTCAAACGTGGCAACCCAATCCTAGCTCAAATTGGCTAAGCTTATATTTGAGATATCCAAACCGATCTTTATTCATATCTCCTAAGTTAATCGTAGTCTCAAATATGATTGACGATTCTTAGGTCCATCACAATCTTTTCCCTCAAATACGGGATTCGGTTTAAGGATACATCTCTTCACACCTCTGATATATGTCGTTGTAATTTCTCAACGTCTTTAGAGAGGTGGTGGGTCCCGACAACCAACATCTCCTCTTAATGTACTTCTAAATTGACGTGCATACTTCAAATCGGATCGTGTCCCAAATTGAGCATATTCCATATGAACATCGTTTACTCCACCACGTAACAAATATACGTGCGCGTAAGTTGAATAATGGACCGAAATGTCCCTAAACTAATATTCACCCCCAAATACGGTGATAAAGGACCGAAATGTCCTTAAACTAAATATTCGCCTCAAACATGGCGATAATGGACCGTGATGTTTTTAAACTAAAATAAACTGAGCCCCAAATGCTCATACATATTTAAGTCAATTTTAATCTCAAACCAGATTAACGGTCCTTAAATAAACAAAACCCAAATCTAAAATATATGAATTTGGACTAATCCGCGCCCTACGGGCGACGACATAAATAAGTCTCCGTATACAATCCACGGGAAACCAAGACCAAAACAAACAAAAACACACACGACACGAATTGAACTTCCGGAGAAGGAGAAAGTGGTTATCGCGATGCGGTAATGTAATTAACTGCAGGGGCTTGCGCCTGCAGAGAAGAACGTCCCCACAATAAAAAAAAAACCTCGCAAAATGAGGGGGAATCTGACAAAGTCACGCTACAACGGCCGCATCCGTTCAAACCTCCGATATACGGTGCCATAAATCAACTTGGCGTCTTCGGAGAGGTGGATGGATAAATCCAAATAGCTTCTGCCCCCAGGATTGAGGCCGGACATCCCAACGTTCCGGTCCGTCTTCCGGAGGTGAACAGATTCTGGCACGCCCGATGGGACCTTTTCCACTTTCCACTCTTCGTGTGTCGTTTTCGCGAAAAAAATCACGGTTCGTTATAGTTGCCCCTGGATTCGAGGTACTAAGAATTGGTGTCTTGCTCCTGTGCAGAAGAAGATAACATCAATGTCTTCCAACCGCACAACCTAAAACAACAACTCCCGCTCCGCCCCAACTGGAGGAGTGACTTACGGGCCCAATGCGGCCTTCATCTTTTCAATGCCGGTGGGGAAGATAACTCAAGCTACTACCTGATTGTTCTTCGGGACCATGCTCCCACCAATGAGTATCGGTGCCTCAACGCCGCAATCCGATGTTCCCAAGAAGTCGGTCTTCCACTGATTGACGACCGCAACGGCTCCTCTCAACGAGCCGTCGAAAAAGGGGGTCTCAATCTTTAATTGGCTGAGCCAAAGCTCAAGCGGACCCGTAAAAAAGCCCGTGATTCCCGAAGGGGCTACCCCAAAAAGGATAGCCCTCCCAATTCCTACTACAAATGAAGCCGTCAAAAGTGCTTCACCAGTCAGGCGATCGGTCTTCGAGAGGCTGACCGTCTCCAATCAAATCTTGCTAAGAACGTCGGTCTTTAACATGCTAGAGCTCCTCAACAAAACCAGGGTCAAGCTGCAACCGCTTCCAAAACTGAGGCGGTCCCTTCAGCAAGGCACGCTCGACGTCGCTACTGGCGCCGAGTAAGAAAAGCCGGGGGCAACTCCACTTCTGGACTTACCCCACCAGTTCCAATGGTGAAAGTCGATGCTATTGTTCCAACTGGAAACAATTTTGAACCGCTGAAGAGGGTGTGCAAAAACTCCCCCATGGTGGTATTGAAGAAATCACCTCCTCCTATTGAGATCCCTATGGAGGAAAAGGATGAACGGCCCCATCAGCCGCTCTCCTCCTAAATTCACAGAGTCTGGCGAAAAGTCCAGGACTCTGTGATCGATGAAAGCTACTCCCGCCGATCGAAGAAATCAAAGGTTCGACAAAAGAAAGATCAACCTTCCGTCATACAGTGAGAGGCTTCTTCTACAGAGCTGCCTGTCATAACGGCTTATTCAACTTCAACCTCCCACAAAAGGGTGAGGCTGGAGAACATCCCACCGCCTGCGGCAAATTCCAAAGGCGCTGGACCCAAACGCCCCAAGTATGGGGTCATGATCATACACACAGTTTTCATAGCTTCTGGAAAAGAAGAAGGCCATGCTTCCGTGGCTCATCGACCGCAAACTCGGTCGTTGACAAAAGCTCAAGAGTAACAACAAAAGCTCTAAGAAATGCTGACCACGATGGCGGCACTCATCGGACAGAAAGAATGTTCGGATCCAGCAACTGAACAGCGCCAAGAGCAGGAGATCGATACAGAGTTCCTGCGAAGGGTGCTTGAAAGAAAAGACAAGGAGGCCACGGAACAATCTGCTAACATTAGGCAGATGACGTTTTTGTTTTAGGACATGGTTAGAATGATGATCCAGCCAGAGCCTCCAGCCGAGGATCCGCCGATAATCATCGAGGATGACAGAGGGGAAACTTCAAACCCTCTTTCTGCTTTGTTGACAGCTAAGGAGGAAACGATCTCCAAGGATGCTCTTGATGACTATATAGCTCAACAAATACGAGCTCATCAAGCTAGTGAAGTGGCCGGCCAAACTGTCAGAACTGGGCGACCGTATCCAGGCTGGTATGACCAAATCAAATACCTGCCGGGATATACGGTCCCCAAATTCCATGTGTACAAGGGGACATGCAATCCACATCAGCACGTCACGCAGTTCAGAGCTCTGTGCGGCAACACTGGAGGTGACGACAAACTGTTGCTTCACCATTTCGTTGGCAGCCTGTCAGAGATGGACTTTGAATGGTACTCGGAGCTCCCAAATAACTCCGTGAAAACATTCACAGAAATGGAACTGTTGTTCATACAGAGGTTCTCCAGCGCAAGCGAGTGCACCCCGATCACGGCATTAATCAATGTCAGGGTAAAGCCAGGAGAAACTTGGGTCCAATACACGATCCGGTGGCGGAATCTGTGGTCAAAGTGCAAACAATGCATCGACGAATCCCCTGCCGTGGGCATGTTCATCGGGACCCTAGATCCGCAAACGACTGTGTCCCAGTTCATGACGTTCTTCAAGCCGACTACCTTCCAGGCTCTGATCGATAAATTGGACCAAATGGACCAGATGGGTCACATGCCTTCCTCCTCAAATATGGACCCTCGAAATGCCAATGGTAAAGGGAAAATGGACTTCATCGCCAACACTCAACAACAACCCAGCAAATCGAAGACGGCGGTTCGCTAATGCAATGCACGTCCATGCTTATCCCTGGAAGAAAGGCTAGGACACGCTTACTCATTTCACCGCGATAAGATGAGGAAACTATTTGAGTTGTCAATGCATAACAAACTCATCACATTGCCAGACCCACGGCGTCCACCGTAACCCGGTGACGTCAACAACCCCAACTACTGCTCCTATCACAGAATGGTGAGCCACCCAATTGAGGATTGCTACATCTTCAAGAACTGGGTCGAGGACCAGTATCAACCGGGGAAGTTCGCACAATCTGAGAACTGAAGGGTGAACCTGCCACAGAAGCACACTCCCAAAAAGGTGGATGCACCGGGGCATCATGCTCGCTCGTGGAAGAAACTCTATGGGAAATCGTTCTCTCAGCAAAGACCAAAAGAATGCTGAAGGATCTACAGGCATATCCGACAGTCAGGTGGAAGAGCCCACTTAAACCTAAAATTATCGAAGGGATACTGAAACCGCGTCCCATACCGAAAGCATTTGACGAAGAGCAAAATCCCAAAGTCAAGCCTTCAAAATCTTCGAAAAAAAGAAGAAGACCAAGAAGCCTATGCAGCCTTCCGAGTATAACGACAAGCGCACAAATACACAAAAGTACATCGACGCGTTGGAAGAGTACAACTAGAAGGCGCAAAAACCGGTCACTCTCGAAGAGTTCCTCAAGCATATTCTTGAGAAAGAAGATAGTGACAACGATGGGGAAAATGACTCATCAGAGGAAACCGAAGACTATGTAGCAAGTTGCCACATGGTCTTCCATTCGTCGTTAAATGGCGAAGAAACTCCCTCAGCGTTAGAAGGCAATGCAGAGGAACTAGGGGAAGAATCGACGCTAAAATCCCGGAACTGCGAGAAGACCCGATCGATAGGCTGTTAAACGAAGCCTTTCGAAAAAGAAAAGCTAGCCGAGAACGCGAAACAGCCATATACGAAAAGGCTAAGCGTCAGCATCAGGATGAAAAAGCCACAGCGAGGATGAGTCACAAAGTACTCCAACCAAACCGAAGCACCCTTGCCACAAATAAGAGCACGATCAAGGCAGAGAAGCGGTTCGCCAAAGCCCTCTCAATAGGAATGAAGTTGCCACCACTGGTTAGAAACGCTCTCGGGGTCATATGCCTCAACGGAGAGGATTCATATCTGAACTACTGCTTATATCATCGGAGGGTTACCCACCCCACCGAGGAATGCAATGCATTCAAGAAGTGGTGGCAAAGATACGTTGCCCATCAAAAACACTTCAAAAGGATGAAACGCGAAGCTCGTAGACAGCAAAAGAGTGCGACAAACGCGCATGAAGAAACGACTGGCAATTGTCATATGGTTGATACCGGTTCGGAAAGGGAAAAACCCTAAGTTCCTACCCTCGGAAGCGATTCTGAGGATGAAATAACCCTTAGCCCTCTCTTTGAGAACTCTAACTCCGAAAAAAAAGAGGAGGAGAAAAACTGTGAGAACATTCAACTGCGTAACCGCACGCTGCCTGAGAAGAACCTCGGACCTGAAAACAAAGGTTCGAGCAAAAGAGACAAAGGGAAAGAAAAAAATCCCTGAGGAAATTTCCCTTGATGATGGAATTGTCAAAGAGCTCGCAGTGAGGGATCCACCTAAGAAGAATAAGGTGGATTACAACGTCCTGGCACATTTGAGGAAAATACCTTCACAACTGAGTATATTGGATGCTTTACTCCTGTCCAAAGAGGCAAGAGAGTCTCTGATCAAGACAGTACAAGAGCCCGATCAGTTCCAAGCTCCTTGCAGAAGAGAAGATGAAGGACTGTTTGGAATATGTATGCCCTAGTGGCCATTATTGTACATTGATATGCTTGGATACACACACACACACACACACACACACACACACACACACACACATAGTACTTTCTTGCTTGACATGATAGTATGCTATCTGGTTACTCTTTATCTTAACATGTACACTTAGTATTATTATATTGTCTCTCAGATACATGTTGATAAAGCCCTTAGGGTGTTGGCTTGACTACCAGGACTATGATATGGATCATACTACTGGGACCTGGGTAGTCCACAAGCACATTCTTTAATTATTCCTAATCGAGGGTATATCGAGACAGGGCATCGATATTCTAGAATAGACTAGTGTGTACGTTTCTTGACCCTGTATGGGGCGATGGTTGATCCCATATCTATTGATGTTTGACATCAAAGATTCTACATAGGTGCTCTTTAGAGAATGGGTACACCGAACCGGACTTGCCGAGAACTTTTAGATGGTACTGTACATATCGTCAGATAGCAGTTCTCTAGTGACACCGGTACAGGTTAGTCTGTAGACCCGAGATCATCATAGAGTCTTATGTGGTTCCTACTGTGCTTTAATTTCCTCCCTACCATGGCTCAAAAGAGTCGTGCAAACAGGTGGATTTTGGGTACAATCACGAGTCACATGGAGGCAATGAGTGATAGGAGGGGTTTCGTCTCTCCTGGTATAGAGAGTTGATGTTGCGCTATGCTCGATTAGCTATAACAGGAAGTCCCTGGCCAAGGCTATTGATGAGATTTACTGGTAAGTGTTATCAGTAGTTTCTCGTACCATTATAGGCCACACATCGGCATGACTTATCAAGTTATTAGGGTCTGATGATTCTACCCCTAGACTCGATATGCGACATATCAAACGAAGAGACCAGACTGTACGATAAGTGTTACCTATAGGCTTCATGGGAGTTTGGACAAGCTTGCTTGTTGATATTCTATTCGCTCAATACCTGGGTAGCCGTTACGTCCAGCTAGTACCGCTGACGGCTTGTGGGTGACTGATGTGATCATCAACTACTACTGGTATATTGACGAGTCTTTAGAGTCCCACATAGAAGTTTCCTGGTTCAAACGAAACGAAATAGAGCACATATGCCGATATGTGCGGGGGCCTGATTAAATACGAGTATGAGATACCGTATTGTAATCTGGCGGCTATTTGTTATCAGTTAGGTTATATGTGATATAACCAGATTATTGAATCAAGTGTTGATTTGATAATGTGATATACAGATAAATGATATTGGTCGGTTATATATGATATAACCGGATTATTAAATCAAGTGTTAATTTAATAATATGTTATATATTTATATTTGATATAATTGTACATTGACTAATATTATTGCTCACTAATTATATGCTTATCTTTATATATATATGTGTGTGATATATATATATATATATATATATATATATATATATATATATATATATATAGTGAGAGAATAACGGAAGAAAGATGCCATAGGAGGGAATTTCCTCTTATGGCGACGAAAAAGTACACCCTCCGTCGTATTTTCCGACGATCGGCACTTATCATCTTCATCGTTATCATCTAAGATATGGGTACACCAAATTTCATGTGATTCTATAATTTTTTCACCATTGAATTAGTGGGTTGAAAATTAACGGTTTACCGACAATAGAACTTTTGACATTGCTAAATCAACGGTGAAAAGTTGTAGAATCACATGAAATTTGGCGTACCCACATCTTAGATGATAACGATGAAGATGATGAATTCCGATCGTCGAAAAATACAACGGAGGGCGTACTTTTTCGACGCCATAGGAGAAAATTCCCTTCTATGGCCTTTTTCCTCCATTATTCTCACACACACACATACACACACACACACACACACACATATATATATATATATATTATATGAAGCATGGCATGATTTTTCTATTTTTAGAAAATAAAAATTGAGGTGGAAAATGGGGAGACTTTTGTGGTATGGAATATAGCATGGCTTATTCTTTTTTATATTCATTTGCTTGCACTATTGAAGCATGGCTACAATTTTTAACGGTTAAAAATCGTATGTTTCAATAATGTGTGAGCTTAGATAAGCCATTCTAGACTTCATTCTTGACTAGAGTTTTTCTTGAGCTCATATGATGAGCTCTTACTCTTTAGCTCTCTCCATCCTCGTCCTCACCTCCTCCAAGCTCAATCCTTCACATGTGTTGTGAAACCTTGAGCTTGTGAGAACCCCAGTGAGTAAACATAACCCCTACTTCACCATCCTACACTAGATTAGCGCTTTGGTGTAGTGTGTTTCCTTCACTAAAGAGTTTAGTGAAGATGTAGCTTGGACTAGCGGACTTCAGGTGGATCATCTTCAGCACGAAGGTTATCGAAGAAAGTTCATTCAACCTTCAAGTGGAGCCTAGTGAAGTCGCGTGGACTACAACCCAGAGCTTTAGAAGTGAAGGACACGGTCTACAAAGGTTGTAGACATCCATCTCTTAGCTTGTTTTTATGATATCATAGTTAAACCCTAATCATCTAATTTAAGATCTTGGTTAGTATTGATTAGCACCCCGAAAATTTTAAAAACAACATGCTTGATGCTAGTAAAACCCAGTGGTGATGCTAACATACACTTTCAAGGACGAGCTGGCAGAAGTTCACATAGCTGATATTACATTCAGTGATGAAGATATCCTCCTTGGTACGTGCAAGCATAACCACCCGTTATACGTTACTGGGTACTGCCACAACATCAAAATAGGGAAAATCGACAATGGATCCTCCGTCAACCTTCTCAATGTGAAAGTACTGAAGGAGATTTGCATGAACGTCCAACACTTAGCCCGAGACAAAAGTACCATCTCCGGGTTTGACTCACAGTCATCATAGATGCTGGGGTCCGGAATTCTGACGTTACGTTTCGGCTTGCTCGTCACTGACATCAAATTTCACGTCATTGATGCCAAAACTTTCTATAATGCTTTGCTCGGCAGTCCCTGGCTGCATGAGTAAAACGTCATCCCTTGTATACATTATCAGTGTATGAAGTATTTCAAGGATGGTTTGGAATGCACCATCACAGGGGAGCTGAATCCGTTCTCCGTAAATGAAGTCCAGAAATATGAAGACGCAAAGTACTTCCTACCAGACTTCGAAAATACAAAAAGGTGTCATAGGGTGGAAGATAAACAGAAGTCCGTCACCACCATTCCGATCTTTGGGAGCGGTACCGAGGAAGATGAAGAAGTAGTCTACTCAGATCAACACTAAGTGTCACGCCCCGCTTCCCAATGTACGGCGAAGGGGATGCGACGAGGTCCGCTACGTATATACTTAGAAGTATATACGCTAAGCGTATCTAAGCAATATAAAATAAATACATAAGAGACAAGAAATAAAAAGAACAGCAGCTTTTATTTATTAACATTCTTTGTACAATGCATGAAAGGAAATACAACTGAAATAAAAAGATGCCTAAATAGTTGCATAACAGGAAATAAAAAGTACAGAGAGGAAAAGTGTACAATGAAACTAAAGTGCTGGATTTTCAGCAAATTGCTCCAAGTCTTCTGCAGATGGCTCGATCTCTGCCGGGTCCGAATCACCTGACGACATTCAAAGAAGAAAGAAATAGAATGTCGTCAGCGAACAGGTCGCTCGGTAAGTCCCAAAGATAAGGGAGGAATAGACAGAGAGTAAGAGAGAGAGTAGCTTTTACAGTTGTATTATATTATTGTATTGTTGCATTTAGTGTTAACGCTGTTGTTTGTAGCTTGGTACAGAAGGATGCCAGTATATACGAGAGGAGTCTCACTTGCCCCGGAGACTAAGGTATCAGAAACTCAAGGAACCGTTGGGCCACGGTACAACAGCAACAGAATATAGGTTATGTGTCTTAATCTTACCGTCTCGTGCCACTTTTAACACCTTCCGTACCAATCTACCCCTTAAACCCCGCGATGTCTTGTTTGTATTGTTATCTTGTAAATTGTATTGATTGTAAGATTGACTGACTGACCGAAACCATGATATCAGGAAACGGTTGTAACCATAGGGTCATGTAAATAGAATAACTAAGAATCATGTAAAAGGAATATATCCATGGTTCAGTTCAGTCAAGTTGTATAAATTGATAATTGAATTCATGAATTCATGTGTTCATATTGAATTGGAATCTTGTAGTTTATAGATTGACTTGAATCATATTCAAGTCAGATTAATCAGACTCAAACCTGAGTCAGACAATCAGAAATGTGAATCGAAGTCTTATAATTGCTAGGTTCCTTAGGGTAATTTATAAAACTTGAGGGGGTTTTATGTAAAAATACTTGTATATACTTTTCAAAATACACCTCAAGTATTTATTGTTCGTCTTTAGAGTTGTAATGATGGTGGATTTTATGTTGTGACATTTCTAGTGAAAATATCCTAGTTTAATAAATAAGGGTATTTATCTGTAATATTGATTTATTTGAAGTTCATAGTATTTTAGTGTAAAATCTATTCTTATGATTTTTAGAAAAAGGTGGAATATTTATATCATAATAAAATAGATATTTAAATGATAAATATACATATATTTATACAAAAATAATTTTAATAAATATTTTATA
Source organism: Agapanthus africanus (assembly GCA_030015575.1). Classification (NCBI taxonomy): domain Eukaryota; kingdom Viridiplantae; phylum Streptophyta; class Magnoliopsida; order Asparagales; family Amaryllidaceae; genus Agapanthus; species Agapanthus africanus. Next base: position 436,214,086 of record JASDDO010000018.1, read on the forward strand.
TTCCAAAAAATCTCATTTTCTTAAGATGTCGTATTTTAAACCTTTTGTAAGTCCACGTTGCCCACCACGGTACTTGCGGGGAGGCGGAAAACGGAATAAAAATCAGATTTTTATCAACTTAGGCAACATGGACTACACTATGAAGGATCTTTGCTAAACAAAAACTTGCTAAAGCTAACTAGAAACTAGCTAAGTGCTAGAAAGGTTATACCTTTGGTCTTTATGTCCTTCTCTCCTTACTCCTTAGAGTAGTGGAAGGAGGTCACCTTGTCGTCTTCTCCCGTCAAAGAAAGATCCACCCGAAAGCCTCAACCTTTGGCTTAAACTCCAAGCTAGAAGTAACTAGGATTCAAGAAGTGCTAATCCTTGAACCCTAGATGAGAGTAGAGATGATCAAGAGAGGGTTTTTCTCAAGCTCAAGTGTTTCTCAACACATGAGAGGGGAGAGCTTGAGGGAGAGGAAGAACAAGAGAGAGAAATGAAATGATAGAATGAGAATAGAATAAACCATTCTCACAAATATATGTGTATTATTTTAATTAGATAATTAGTAAGATAATTATCATGGTTAATCATGACATGACCATTATCATTTCAATTTGCAAGGATCAAAAAGCATCTTCCAAAAGAAATGATGATGGTTAAAGTGTCAACCTAGGTCAACAAGTCAAGGAGGTCAAATGGTCAACAACCATAACCATGCATAATTATTAAACTAATTATCAATTAACTATAATACACACATAAGCATTAGGGTTAATAAAATGACAATAGTCATTAACCCTAATCAAAGTCCTCTCCCTCTGTCTCAAGCAACTGTGCATACGCGCCTGTATTCGTGATCCGAGGAACACGAATACAATGAGAAAAACCAATCCCAAATCATATACTAGGATCCGGTTTAAACCAAAGCCCGCTAGTATAAGCTTTCCGGACAACAAACGTGCACAAGTGCGCGGATGTGAACGAACCCTGTCGCAAAACCATGCGACCTCTACTCATTTTTCCTAAAGGCGAATAGCTCTCTGTGTGGGACTCTAAAGACTCGACACTACGCTGGCAGTGGGTTTAACCACAGACTGCAAGCGGCACTAGCTGTACGTAACGGCCCCCAGGTAGATGTCGATAAGAAGACTGACGAGGTGAACCCCATCTGAACTCCTACTGAGCCTGTATATGACAATCTCCGTACAGTCCGGTCTGTTCGTCTGATACATCGCATGGCGGGCCTAGGGGGGCGGTGAACGTCAGTCCCCTAATAGTGGTACAAGTCGTGTCGAAGTATAGCCCAGAACACCCTGAGATAACACTGGAAACCTACAAGTATATCTCGCTTGCCCTGGCCAGGGACTACTCGTGTAATGGCTCTCCTGGACACAGCGCGATGTCAACCCCCAATACCGGGAGAGACGAATCCTGTCTAACCGTCACTGCCTCCAAGTGCTTCGGGACTGCACCCAAAAACTACCTGTTTGCACGACTCCTTTGAGCCGTGGTAGGGTAGTAATCAAAGTGCAGTGGGAACACACTCGAGGCGAAGTGACAGTGTCAAGTCAACGGACTAAGCTGTACTCATGTCACCTGGGAACTGATAACTGACGAAAGGTATAATACCAACCAACAGTTCCCGACGAGTCATGTCCAGTGTACTCGTAGCCTAACGAGCACCCGCATACTATCCCAAGTACGACGTACTAACGGCTGTGGGACAGACCGTCTCCCACACTGGGATGAGAAGCGCATACGCTAGTCTACTCCGGAGTATCGATGCCCTGTCTCGATAGTCCAACGACCAGGGACCTGTATAAGGATGTGCTTATAGATTACCCAGCTCCCACGAGTGCGAGCGCCATCACAACGCTGGTAATCAAGCAAAGATCCTAAGGGCTCTACTAATATGTATATCAGCAATATGCTAAAAGAAACACATGCACATATTAAAGCAGAGACAAACCAAGTAGGATACTACCATTTCGAGCAAGATTGTATATACAACTGTGAATATCCCAAGCTTCCATTAAGTAATATACAAACTAGTATGATACAGTAATAGCCTCTAGGGCATATACACTAACAATCTCCCACTTGCACTAAGGCCATGTACTGGCGTATCGAAGACCTATCATCTCGATCAGCCGCTCGAACTGAGTCTGGGGTAGGGCCTTCGTGAGTGGATCTGCAGTGTTGTTCTCCGTATTTACTCTCTTCACCTCGATCTCCTGGCGATCTACGATCTCCCTGATCAAGTGATACCGCCACAAAATGTGCCTGGACTTCTGATGGGACCTGGGTTCCTTCGCTAAAGCTATAGCTTCATTGTTGTCGCAATACAGCGGTATTGGACCAACAATGGTAGGAACCACCTGAAGCTCTGTGAGGAACTTCTTCATCCAGACAGCTTCCTTTGCGGCATCGCAAGCAGCTATGTACTCCGCTTCCATAGTGGAGTCTGCAACGGTCTCCTGCTTGGAACTCTTCCAGCAAACCGCCCCTCCATTGAGGGTAAAGACATAACCCGACATGGACTTGGAGTCATCCTTGTCACTCTGGAAGCTGGAGTCAGCAAAGGCCTCAAGCTGGAGGTCTTTTCCGCCATACACCAAGAACATCTCCTTAGTCCTTCTCAGGTACTTGAGAATGTTCTTTACCGCTATCCAGTGTTTCTCCCCTGGGTTCGACTGATACCGGCTTACAACGCTCAATGCGTATGCTACATCTGGTCTGGTACACAACATCGCATACATTATAGAGCCTACCGCAGAAGCGTAGGGTATAATAGACATGCAATCCCTCTCCAAATCAGTCTTGGGAGACATCTCTTTGGAGAGGGTGATCCCGTGACAAGCCGGTAGATTACCGCGCTTGGAATCTTCCATACTGAATCTTTTCAGTATGGTGTCGATGTACCTTGACTGTGAAAGTCCCAACATCCTCTTAGATCTATCACGATGGATCTGGATCCCCAGAATGTAGTTGGCATCGCCCAGGTCCTTCATGGAGAACCTCTGCGACAAGAATCCTTTGACTGACTGTAGCATAGGAATATCATTTCCTATTAGTAGAATGTCATCCACGTACAAGACGAGTAATACTACAGTTTTCCCTACAATCTTACTGTAAATGCATGGTTCATCTGGGTTTTTGATAAAGTCGAATTCCTTGACAGTATCATCAAAGCAGATGTTCCAACTCCGCGATGCCTGCTTAAGTCCATAGATGGACTTTAGCAACTTGCACACTCTACCGCTGCTCCCACTCTGAATGAATCCCTCCGGCTGATCCATATAGACGTACTCTTCCAAATTTCCATTTAGGAAAGCCGTCTTTACGTCCATCTGCCAGATTTCATAATCGTAGAAGGCAGCAATGGCAAGAAGGATCCGAATGGATTTCAGCATAGCCACTGGAGAAAAGGTCTCGTCATAGTCCAAACCAGGTCTTTGACGAAAACCCTTTGCAACAAGTCTAGCTTTATAGGTCTCAACCTGCCCATCTACACCAATCTTCTTTCTGAAGATCCATTTGCAGCCTACGGGTTTTACCCCTTCTGGAGCAAAGTCCAAAGTCCAAACTTTGTTGGTGTACATGGACTCCATCTCGGCCCGCATTGCATCCAGCCATTTTACCGAGTCGCCGCTCTGGATGGCTTGCTGGAAGCTAGTAGGCTCACCATAATCCATGGTGCAATCCTCTCTATCCCCGTCTATGAGAAAACCGTAGTATCTCTCGGGCGGATGAGACTGCCTACTACTCCTGCGGAGTGGCGTTGGGATGTCCGGTTCTCTTGAAACTTCTGGTTCTTCCAAGCTTTCAGTAATAGCTTGTGGTTCTGGAATTTCTTCCAGTTCTATTGCGCTCCCACTTATCTGATTTTCTAAAAATTCAATTTCCAAGATGTGGGCATGCTGAGAAACAAAAACCTTTTGTTCCTCTGCGGAATAGAAAAGATACCCCCTGGAGTTCTTTGGGTATCCCACAAACTTACACAGTACTGAGCGTGCCTCGAGCTTGTCCGCATGCTGCTTTTTTACAAAAGCTGGACATCCCCATGTCTTAAGGTACTTGAGACAGGGTTTCTTCCCACTCCACATCTGATATGGGGTGGTAGGCACAGTCTTGGTTGGAGCTTTGTTCAAGAGATATGCTGTTGTTTCTAGCGCATAACCCCAGAAGGATCGCGGTAACTCAGCCTTACTCATCATGGAACGAACCATATCCAATAGGGTTCGATTCCGCCTTTCCGATACACCGTTGTGTTGTGGTGTGTATGGTGGAGTAAGCTGAGAGAGAATTCCATTCTCTTTTAAGTAGCCCAGAAACTCGGCACTTAAGTATTCACCACCTCGATCAGATCTCAGTGTTTTGATACTTTTGCCTGTTTGTTTTTCAACTTCATTCTTGTATTCTTGAAATTTCTCAAAGGCCTCGGATTTGTGCTTCATCAAGAAGACATGTCCATACCTAGAGAAATCATCTGTGAAAGTAATGAAGTATGAATAACCACTTCACGCATGTGTAGACATTGGACCACACACATCGCTGTGTATGAGTCCCAAGAGCTCGCTTGCTCTTTCTCCGTGTCCAGTAAACGGAGTCTTTGTCATCTTTCCCATGAGACAAGATTCACAAGTGGCATAAGACTTATACTCGAACGGATTCAAGTATCCCTCTCTATGTAACTTAGTTAACCGTGTCTCATTAATGTGACCAAGTCTACAATGCCATAAGAAAGCCCGATTTGTTTCCGGAGACTTTCTTTTAAGTGTGTTCTGGACACTGAAGATCTGAGCTTGATTCAATACGTATATACCGTTTTGTAATGTACCTGACCCAATCAGAACTTGATTTAGGTGGATGTTAACTACATCGCTTACAAAAGTAAACTCATATCCTTCCTTAGAAATTAAGGATACAGATATGATATTACAAGTCGCACCTGGTACATAAAAACAGTTACGCAGAATCAATATCTGCCCAGTTGTCAGTCCTAGATGATATTCCCCTACGGATTCAGCATTCATGTTCATTCCGTTAGCAACCCTGAGAGTCATATCACCTTTCTTGATAACCCTACGGTTTCTCAGAGCCTGTAACGAGTTACAGATATGAGATCCTGATCCGGTATCCAATACCCAGGAAGTAGGGTTAACTGACATACAGTTCTCTATTACAAATACACCCGAAGCCGAAGCCACAACATGCTTCGAATTCTGGCTACTGGCTTTGCAAGCCCTGCAATCCTTCTGCCCATGTTCATTCCCGTAACAATAGGAACATCCCTCTTTTACTGCATCCATTCCTGAAACTTCTGCCTTTCCCTTTCTTACTACTTCCCTAGTTTCCGTTAGGGTAGTAGGTAGAGACTGTTGAACTGAGTCAACATGTGACCCGTTCTTCAACGTGGTCTTCAGGTCCGAGAGCTCAAAAGAGCTGGTCTCTGTAAAGACGTTGCCCCGTACAGATGACCCGATAGCCAACCTCGCTGGAAGCAATTCGTTCGAGGTCTCATATCTTGCGATACGAGATTGCTCTCCATATAAAACTTTGTTATGGAGGAAGATAGAAGCTGAGTCCATCTTCTCGTGTTGTCTCTGGTATATACCATCAACTGAGGCTAACACGAGGCACTTGGCTTTCGCACAGTCTTCTTCCGATGTCCTACGAATATCAATATCCGTGACAGGGGAAACTGGACCTGAGACGGCAGGGGTTGGATCAGTCAAGAGGTGTCCCAGCTTGTCCTGGGCAATGGACATCTGGACAGACCTTTGCCAGTCAGTCAGATTCAGTCATTTTATTATCTAGATGTAACCTAGGTGCGGTCATTTGGTCGCTGCAATTAAGAGAGGGAGAAGAAAACACTTAGCATGATGCTCTTGCAAGTTTAGATTGGTTTTTAATTTATCTAAATAGGATGGCTCCCACTGTCTCTCGAATCCCTCCTCAAACCATAAAGGAAGAATTAGTCAGGATCACTTTCACCGTACAATACTTGCTTAACCGTTCAGCCAGGCCAGTGTCGGTACTTTGAGGGAGGTTTTCCAATGCTTTCGCGAAGTTCCTTAATTAACCTCTTTTCCCTATGGGCGTAGCCCCGCTAACACCTTTCTAGACACCTACTAAGTTTATATCATTGATCGTTAAGTGAGAGTTTTCCCGAGGAGTGGCATATACTCACAGTAGGATCGGGATCCAAATATCATCGCGTGATAAAACCGAAGGAATCCTACCAGAATTATCACACCCCAAATGGTATGCAGTGCTAGCAAGTTTCAGTACTTATGAAACTCCCGATGTGGATTTTTGCCCCATGCTCTTATGACCTTGACGAAGGTCAACAAATCATAAGTCACATGTCAAGTTCTGCCCGTCATTATCCAGGTTAATTTGAACCCACCCGTACATACCCTTGACGAAGGTCAACAAGGTAGCATGACTGTCCCAAACCAACGCATCTATCTATGCTACATATGAACACCCAACAGCTACCAATCACTATGCCTTAACGAAGGTCAACAAGCATAGCTTGAATACTATTGAATATCCATACGAAATGACGGAGGGCTATGAATGGTTTTGGCGAAACCGTGAACGTAGTGAACTTGATATAATCGATAGAACGAGATAGCTTTTAAAAAGAGTGGTTCAAGCTCCGCGTTTAAAAGTTTAGTTTTGAAAAGAACCGAGTAGTTTTCAAAGTGTTCCAATCGACTTTTACTTGGTTTATTTTCTTGCATTAGTTCTTTTAATGCGTCCCATCATTTAATCCTACCATTGCAGAAAACAACTAAAATATGACGTACGCTTATGCCATTCGCATTCGCCACGGGGCCCCGTCATCACCCGTTAGGTTACTTAACTAACGACAGAGCGGGGGCTGGGCTAGCGCGGCTGTAAAACATAAGCAACGCCTAAATAGTTATCATATATAAGTATATAGCAATGATAGACATTACAGAACACAGATGAATACATTGGATATACTAGGAATCCGCAATCCGTTCGAGCCTGCAACGAAAAGCGGATTACACGGTCGCGGTGAATAGCCAAATACCCCACCCAAGACCCCTACGGGTGCGGCAAACTACCCGCCAAGTACCCGAAGTGAAGCAACCTCCCTCAACACCGTGAGTAGGCCACTCTGCACTTCGAGATACCCTGTAGTTTGGGCACCCCCTCCATGGGCCTATCCTAGGAGCAAAAACAGTAAAAAGAATTATACAATGACGGCTACAACCCCGACCCGGTTGTGCGGCTAAACAAATAATAATATTACATCAATTTACATATTACAATAAATGAAAGAAAAGCAACACTCATCTCACATCCACCCCGGCTATTCACTCGCGAAAATCCAACCCATTCATATACACATACCAGCATCAATCACAGATCACAAATATGTATAACCCCGACTAATCGACATATAGCGATTAGCCGACGTTCAATACATACAAACATCACAGATATAACCGTCATAGTCAAAGTGTAGTGAAGTTCGGAAAAAAATACGGATTTATAGGCCCCCAAAAATAAATTTCTATTCTGGAAAATCTGGGCACATATAACATATCTCAAAAATCCTAAAACCAAGCCAGAGATACACTGCACCAAACTCGACCCAGTGAAGAGCCAACTTGGCCGCGGTTGTGCAGCAATAGCTTGCTAGAAAATTTTTTTGGTGGTTATCTTTAAAAAACCCTGAGACGATTTTTGGAGTATAACAAATTTTGTTTTGACCAGAAAATTTTTTAACAGAAACTAGGGTTTTTGAAAACTCGGTTTTTGGATTTTTCGGTTTCGAACTTCGTTACACTTCACTACCTAGCTAGTTTATGTTTAGTTAGGCTCTGATACCACTGTAAGTCCACGTTGCCCACCCCGGTACTCGCGGGGAGGCGGAAAACGGAATAAAAATCAGATTTTTATCAACTTAGGTAACATGGACTACACTATGAAGGATCTTTGCTAAACAAAAACTTGCTAAAGCTAACTAGAAACTAGCTAAGTGCTAGAAAGGTTATACCTTTGGTCTTTATGTCCTTCTCTCCTTGCTCCTTGGAGTAGTGGAAGGAGGTCACCTTGTCGTCTTCTCCCGTCAAAGAAAGATCCACCCGAAAGCCTCAACATTTGGCTTAAACTCCAAGCTAGAAGTAACTAGGGTTCAAGAAGTGCTAATCCTTGAACCCTAGATGAGAGTAGAGATGATCAAGAGAGGGTTTTTCTCAAGCTCAAGTGTTTCTCAACACATGAGAGGGGAGAGCTTGAGGGAGAGGAAGAACAAGAGAGAGAAATGAAATGATAGAATGAGAATAGAATAAACCATTCTCACAAATATATGTGTATTATTTTAATTAGATAATTAGTAAGATAATTGTCATGGTTAATCATGACATGACCATTATCATTTCAATTTGCAAGGATAAAAAAGCATCTTCCAAAAGAAATGATGATGGTCAAAGTGTCAACCTAGGTCAACAAGTCAAGGAGGTCAAATGGTCAACAACCATAACCATGCACAATTATTAAACTAATTATCAATTAACTATAATACACACATAAGCATTAGGGTTAATAAAATAATAATAGCCATTAACCCTAATCAAAGTCCTCTCTCGCTGTCTCAAGCAACTGTGCATACGCACCTGTATTCGTGATCCGAGGAACACGAATACAATGAGAAAAAACAATCCTAAATCATATACTAGGATCCGGCTTAAACCAAAGCCCGCTAGTATAAGCTGTCCGGACAGCAAACGTGCACAAGTGCGCGGATGTGAACGAACCATGTCGCAAAACCATGCGACCTCTACTCATTTGGCCTAAAGGCGAATAGCTCTCTGTGTGGGACTCTAAAGACTCGACACTACGCTGGCAGTGGGTTTAACCACAGACCACAAGCGGCACTAGCTGTACGTAACGGCCCCCAGGTAGATGTCGATAAGAAGACTGACGAGGTGAACCCCATCTGAACTCCTACTGAGCCTGTATGTGACAATCTCCGTACAGTCCGGTCTGTTCGTCTGATACATCGCATGGCGGGCCTAGGGGGGCGGTGAACGTCAGTCCCCTAATAGCGGTACAAGTCGTGTAGGAGTGTAGCCCAGAACACCCTGAGATAACACTGGAAACCTACCAGTATATCTCGCTTGCCCTGGCCAGGGACTACTCGTGTAATGGCTCTCCTGGACACAGCGCGATGTCAACCCCCAATACCAGGAGAGACGAATCCTGTCTAACCGTCACTGCCTCCAAGTGCTTTGGGACTGCACCCAAAAACTATCTGTTTGCACGACTCCTTTGAGCCGTGGTAGGGTAGTAATCAAAGTGCAGTGGGAACACACTCAAGGCGAAGTGACAGTGTCAAGTCAACGGACTAAGCTGTACTCATGTCACCTGGGAACTAATAACTGACGAAAGGTATAATACCAACCAACAGTTCCCGACGAGTCCTGTCCAGTGTACTCGTAGCCTAACGAGCACCCGCATACTATCCCAAGTACGACGTACTAACGGCTGTGGGACAGACTGTCTCCCACACTGGGATGAGAAGCGCATACGCTAGTCTACTCCGGAGTATCGATGCCCTGTCTCGATAGTCCAACGACCAAGGACCTGTATAAGGATGTGCTTATAGATTACCCAGCTCCCACGAGTGCGAGCGCCATCACAACGCTGGTAATGAAGCAATGATCCTAAGGGCTCTACTAATATGTATATCAGCAATATGCTAAAAGAAACACATGCACATATTAAAGCAGAGACAAACCAAGTAGCATACTACCATTTCGAGCAAGATTGTATATACAACTGTGAATATCCCAAGCTTCCATTAAGTAATATATAAACTAGTATGATACAGTAATGGCCTCTAGGGCATATACACTAACACCTTTCAAGTCCGAATGCTCCTTGTGGAGGTCTGAATCCCGCACTACTAAGCCTGAGGGTGCGCAAAAAACCACACAATCCCGAACGGGTTCCCCAAAAATGGGTTGTAGCAGCGCTTTGCAAAGATTGTAAAATACTAATCCTTTAGAAAACGGTTTTATAAAGTAAAAGGTATTTATTTGCAAAGGTGTAGATTTTCCGTATTTTAGATTCTAGGGTTTCCTAGGTCAACTAGCCTATTTCTAAATAGTCTAAATGACAAGTCGTTAGAAGTCTCAAATCGCCTCTTCACCGCCAATTGTGGCTAGGTAAGTACAAATGAGGAAAGGAGGGCTCCGCTCACGAATCACCTTGAGACGGGCCTTTTAAAGTTACCTTTTCTCACTTGCCTAGCCTAGACACCACAAAGTCAGGTTTAGATAAACGATCGATGTCCAAAACTTATCGTGTTTTCCTAATAAGAGGTATTTATTTAAAAGTGTATCAAAACTAAAACTTTTAGAAATGGTTTTATTAAGAATATGGTATTTAAATGAAAGTATTCTTTTATCGTATTCTAAGTTTTTTAATGATATCGTTTTAGGTTGTATATGCGTGTGTGTGGAGGTAGGTCATTACCCCGTGCTCTACTTTAAAGGTATAGCAAAGTTAAGGGGTTAAATGTGAAATCGAAATATTGTGGTATTTAAGTGAAAAATACGATAAATTGGAAACGCTTTCATTTCATGTGATGAAACTTGTTCAAATTGGTTGTTAAATGTTTAATAGTCAACATAAAGATGTTTAAGCATGCATTTATTGGTGAGAAGTGAAGTTTTATAGAAAACCGAATCGGAAATCGGATTTGTTTCGATTCTGTAGGGTTGTGTAATTTCGTATTTTAGAGAATAAGAAAGAGGAATAGAATAGGACTTACGGGTTTCGATTAAGCAAAGAAGTGAAGGGGGAACTAAAGGAGTTGCTGATTGTTAGATATTCTGCGTGTTCAAGTTTTAGTTTAAATACCGCAATCAAGACGGTTTCGCTTGTAGCTAGCCGGTTGAGTACGGGTCGTCCGCAGGGAGATGGGAGTCTTTTTCTATGTGTTTTAATGAGTTAAGTCCGAGAGTTCAGATTTGTTTGTGATTATCTAAGTGTTAAATTGATATTTAAGGAGAGCTTGTTAGGGTTAGGATTAGGTTAGTTTGAGTTAGGAGTCTCCACATCTTTCGTTGCCCCTCTTAATATCGGTGTTACGGTAATCGGCAACAACGGGGATTAGCACGACTAGGAAGGACTTTGCGAGTATAAGCTAGGCTTTCCAACGCATAAGTTCTTCTTTTTGGTGCTTGTCCGTCCGTTCTTGGCTCTTAGCCATAACCTCCGGTTAATTCAACCACAACCGGTCTCATTACGGAATCACCGCTATCATGTAGGATAGGGTGCCGTAAGGAGCGGATTGTGGTTCAATTAACGGGAGTCGAATTAAGCTGTTGGGCAAGGAAAGAGTGAGAGAGATTTCCTTCTCTCAAACTTCCCTTATCCTACCCTAACAAGTATGAAACTACTCACACATCATGATACGGAAAAATAAAACAAAACAAAAGAGGAAGATAGAAAGAAAGAGATTAGAAGATAACGACTAGCTATTTGCGACCTCACCTTGGCGAGGATCGAGCGTAAGCATCATAGTCGTTTTAAGGATAAAGAAAAAGAGAGAAGAAAGAAACAACACGAAATAACAACAACTAGTTAACAAATGAAAATTACAACAATTATAGAAAGAACAAGACAAGCATGATAATAAAATGAACTTCTTTATTCACCATTCTTCACTCACAAAGCTCACTACAAGTTTTAATGGAGAAGAGATGAGAAGAAGAAGAACATGTATTCTAAAACCTAGAAAAAGAATACAAGATTATGGACCCCCTCCCTTTACAAAGTTCTGGGTTATTTATAGGCTGAAAACTGAAAATCTAGGGCAACCATCTGCCCCTTTACACAATTTCCCAACTGCCCCTAAAAACCCTAACTCTGCCGCCACCATACGGCCGCGGATCCGCGGCCTAGACCCCCTATTGGCCGCGGATCCGCCGCACTATAGTGGGTTCAGGGCATGGGCTTCTTGGTACATCCCTGGTCTGCTGTCCCCTCTTGTTTGGTACATGTATTTTCTGGAAATACTTCCACATTTCTTCCAGAATTTCTGTTGAGGGAAAGGTGGACTTTTGTGGATATTTTTTTCATGATTTCCTCGAGCTCCGCGTAGATTTCTTAGATCTTGTGCTGCCATTGAGCCTTGTGCATGAAAACGACATTGATTTGCCATTTTGTCTTCCTAAACTGGTATCTGGCAACATACGGATGAAGAGCGGAGACCGTGTTTTCTCAGTGGTTGGCAGGAACCCGGATTTTGTCGTGTTTTCCATGAATTTTACCGTTTTTAGAACCGAGAACCTGTATCCTGCAATTGACTAGCAAACACGGCTCAAGAGTATCTACCGATATGCAATGTGATAAAAATTGGGCGGTATGAAAATGCAAAAATCTGATATGAACAAATACCCCCAAACTTATCATTTGCTCATCCCGAGCAAAGCCAATTTATTCACAAAAAATTTCCTAACCTCACTTTCGCAGGGAACGCGATTGCACTGAGCATATGCAACAAGCCGTTAAACCTCTAGGTGTCCCTAGTAGGAGGAGTGTTGTCTCCTGAGGGTTTTCAGCGGATACTACCCACAAAATCCGGTCAAGTTGGTTTTGTAAAATAACTAAGATTCAAACCCTAAAGTTTTGTTTTAGAAAATAACAATTCTATAATCCTAAGTCTAGACTATCGAACCTTTATTTTTCACACCTCGCTTCTTATTTAACTACAGATTTTATATGTCTTTACGTGCAGTGCAAATAGTGTCGTTAAGTTCCAGAAGGATCGATTAAAGGCATCATGTCGCACAATAAAGCCCAGATAACAATTTTAAAAGGATCACATAAGTTTTATAAAGAGTTAAGCAATTTTCAAGTTTCGTTTTCCAGTAAGGTTTCAACTTCAGAATTTCTATCTTCCTTAACAGGAAACTAAGTCGTATTTTTCACTCCACCTTTTTCTTGTTTTCATTTCATACACACCTCTGTGAACGTGCAATAGTCAATATCATAGAATAAAACATTCATATCTCCGCTAAAATTTTTATAAAAGCCTGTCTTTTATCAAGATTATTCTCACACAAAGAACCGTTAGGAATTTTAACTCGGAGAGAACACTTGCTTGGCTTTGTTTTAATCTGGACTTTCTAGGCTTCTTAGCGAGCTTTGGGCCAATGCTCCCAAACCAGTTGGTTTTAGGGCATTAGGTGTAGAAACACCCCAGCGGACTTAATTACTCAAGTTACCTAGGTCCAAAAACAAAAAACAGTTTGGCGTGAAAATCAGATGATTTAATACGAACGGAGACATAACCGGCAGTTCAATTATTTTTTTTTTTGGATAAAAGACGTGTTTAGTGGGTTCGGTGTGTAATCATTCCAATCAAGTTTCAGATGGGTTATTTTTCAGACTTAGTTCCAATTACGGCATCAATAATATTCCTTCATATTCGCTTTACTTCATAAACTATTCTTGACATTACTTATTTCAAAACAAACCTATTTGATCCTCAGAAAATCATTTATCTGTTTAAAAGTTTTTAAACATAAAAGACTTGTCATCTAATTCCCAAAAACTCACGACACGTGTAGTGTGATGTAAAGACGTATATCAGCTATAGTTAATTTCAAAGGAGAGTTATCTTTCAGGTTCTCAAAATCTAAACATAAGATTTAGTTATTCCTATTTTATCAAACAAAACCGTCGAAATGTTGAATCAGAGTTCTTCCACAAGCTAACTTGACAGAAAAGTTTTTATATTTTTAGAAAATTTTCAGATTTTTATGGATTTTATGGATTTTAATATGCAGATGCAAAATATACATATGAATGCGAAGGTAAGAAATGCGTACCGAGCGTACCCCTAAACTTAAACTGGACAGTGTCCTCACTGTCATTGCATGAAGAGATCATTTGAAGGGTCAAAATTGTCGGTTAGCGATACACAATTTTTTTTTTGTTTTTGTTTTTAAAGAAAAAGAAAAAGAATATACACAAATATATACAAAATGGTTTGTACATACCCCCAAACTTATTTGGAACAGTGTCCACTGTTCTTGGCTGGATAACCGAAGTTTGGAGATAGGCAGAGGAAGATTAGGCAGGGTAAACCGGCTCCTGTAAGAACAGGAGCTCCTCTGTTGGTTCGACGCTAAGGTACGGTTTGCATCGGTGTCCGTTTACTTTGAAGAGTGAACCGTCCTTTGAATTTTCCAAATCCACAGCGCCCTGCGGATACACATTCCGCACAAAATACGGCCCTTTCCAGCGAGATCTGAGCTTTCCAGGATGGAAGTGAAGTCGGGTGTCGTAAAGCAGTACCTGCTGACCAGGTACGAAGGTTTTGCGCAAAAGGTGTTTATCGTGAAACACCTTCGTTCGGTTCTTAACGACAACCGCGTTATCGTAAACCTCATCCCTAAGCTCGTTTAGTTCGTTCAACTGCAGCTTCCGATGGCTGCCTGCATCTTCGAGAGACAGATTCAGCTCTTTTATCGCCCAAAATGCACGATACTCGATTTCGACAGGTAGGTGGCAGGCTTTTCCGTACACAAGCCGATAGGGAGACATGCCAAGGTCGGTTTTATAAGCGGTTCGAAAGGCCCAAAGGGCATCAGTGAGTTTCAGCGACCAATCCTTACGGTTCTTGGAAACCGTCGTCTCCAGTATCTGCTTGATTTGCCGATTTGAAACTTCGGCCTGCCCGCAGGTTTAGGGGTGGTAGGGTGTAGAGAGCTTATGATTAATGGAGTATTTCCGCATCAAGGCCTCGAAGGTTTTGTTGCAGAAATGACTTCCATTGTCACTAATGATCGCTCGGGGGTGCCCAAACCGGGAGAAAATGTTTTCTTTAAGGAACCTAACGACAACCTTGTTGTCGTTAGTCCGGCTGGGCACAGCCTCGACCCATTTAGAGACGTAATCAACAGCGAGAAGGATGTACAAGTTCCCGAAAGAGCTGGGAAACGGCCCCAAGAAATCTATCCCCCAAACATCGAAAATCTCCACAACTAAGATCGGTTGGAGCGGCATCTCGTTCCTCCGGGATATCCGGCCCATGTGTTGGCACCGGGAGCAAGTCTTGCAATAATCATGAGCATCTTTGAAGAGTTGTGGCCAGTAGAAACCACATTGCAAGATCTTCTCAGCTGTCTTTCTGGGCCCAAAATGCCCGCCACACGCTTGATCGTGGCAAAATGACAGCACACTCTTGAATTCCTCGTCAGGGACACACCGACGAATAATCTGGTCGGGACAGTACTTGAACAAATAGGGTTTGTCCCAGTAAAAGTGTTTTACTTGGGATAAGAAGCGAAGTCTGTCCTGACTTGACCATTCGGTTGGTAGTAATCCCGTGGCCAAATAGTTCACAATATCTGCGAACCAGGGTTCGCAAGATACTGTCAAGAGCTGTTCATCCGGGAAAACGTCGTTGATCGGAATTGGAAGCGAAGGCGAAGAAGGAAGTCGTGAGAGATGGTCGGCAACTACGTTTTCGCATCCTCGTTTGTCCTTAATGACAAGGTCAAACTCTTGAAGCAAGAGGATCCAACGTATTAACCGAGATTTTGCATCTTTCTTCGCAAAAAGATGGCGCAGAGCAGAATGGTCTGTGTAGACAATGACTGGAGAGCCGATGAGGTAGGGCCTGAACTTTTCTAAAGCAAATACAACAGCCAAGAATTCCTTCTCAGTTGTTGTATAATTGAGTTGGGCGTCGTTCAGGGTTCGGCTCGCATAATAGATTACGTGCGGCATCTTGTTGATGTATTGTCCAAGGACAGCACCAATGGCAAAGTCGGATGCATCGCACATAATCTCAAATGGGTGCGTCCAGTCAGGTGAAGAAAGAACGGGAACAGAAGTGAGTGAGCTTTTCAATGACTCGAAGGCAGTCACACAGCTCGAGTTGAAGTCGAATGGCGTGTCCTTGGCCAGCAAAAGAGTCAAGGGCCTAGCAATCTTGCTAAAGTCCTTGATAAACCGTCTATAGAAACCGGCATGGCCAAGGAAGGCTCGGATATCTCTGACGCATCGGGGAGGAGGCAGATTGGAAATGACCTCAATCTTTGCTTTGTCAACCTCTATGCCATTTTGCGAGATGATATGCCCTAAGACAATACCTTCGCGCACCATGAAGTGGCATTTCTCCCAATTCAAAGTGAGATTCTTGTCCTTACATCGGGTAAGGACAGCGTCAAGATGCAGCAAACACTCGTTGAAGGAATCGCTGAAGATGGAGAAGTCATCCATGAAAATCTCCAGAAATTTTTCCACCATGTCTGAGAAAATTCCCATCATACACCGCTGAAAGGTAGCGGGCGCATTGCATAACCCAAAGAGCATGCGACGATATGCAAACGTGCCGAAAGGACAAGTGAATGTGGTCTTGTCCTGGTCTTTTTCGGCGATGGGAATTTGATTATAGCCGGAGTAGCCATCAAGAAAGCAGTAGTACTCGTGTCCGACCAATCGTTCAAGCATCTGGTCAATGAAAGGTAGCGGAAAGTGGTCTTTCCGCGTTGCGGCGTTGAGTTTTCTGTAATCAATGCAAACTCGCCACCCAGTTTGGGTGCGAGTAGGGATTAACTCGTTCGCCTCGTTGGTTATGACCGTGATGCCCGATTTCTTAGGAACAACATGAATGGGGCTAACCCACTGGCTATCAGAGATAGGGTAAATGATACCATTATCTAGACATTTTACGATTTCCTTCTTCACAGCCTCTTTCATGACTGGATTGAGCCGTCTTTGTGGATCCCGGGCTGGTTTGGCATCATCCATCAGATGAATGTGATGCTCAACGATCAGGGGACTAATCCCCTTGATGTCCGCCATGGACCAGCCAAAAGCTTGCCTGTTGCTGTGCAAGACCGCGAGAAGGGCTTTCTCTTGCTCTGGAGCTAGAGAAGCCGAGATGATGACAGGGAGGGTCTCGTTCTCACCTAAGTAAGCGTACTTAAGGTGAGACGGCAAAGGCTTGAGTTCGAGTGTTGGAGGTGAAACGATGGAAGGCAAGATTGGTGCAAAGGTCTCGAACCCAAAGGACTCCAGCAAAGGTTCAAAGCGAGTATAGGCAACCGAGATGGATGGTTCAGGTAACTCATCCGGAAAGTCGAAGGATTCAAACTCGGGTTGTGCGCGGCTAAGATCGTTCGAGAACGTGAAACACTCGTAGTCGTTGTTGGGCGCAGAAACAACAGCAGGTTTGAAGAGAAACGCACTAGTGGCGTCAAGATTATCGTGATCAAACAGAAACTCCTCGAATTCACACTCTTCTGGGGTGATCTCCTGGATCGAGCAGACGTCCAGTATATGAGCATTAGGTTCGGCGGGCTGATTCCCCAACCTAAAAATGTTGAGTTCAATCGTCATATTTCCAAAAAAGAGGTTCATCGAACCATTGCTACAATTGATCACAGCATTTGAGGTTGCGAGAAATGGGCGACCGAGTATCACCGGAATTTGATTCCGGGGGTTAGCTACAGGCTATGTATCTAATACAATGAAGTCAACGGGGAATATAAAGTCCCCGACTTTTATTAACACATCTTCTAGCTCACCCCTAGGATGGGTGATCGATCGGTCGGCCATTTGGAGAGTGCAGTTTGTGGGTTTCAGCTCTCCGACGCCTAATTGCTCGTATACTGAATACGGAAGCAGGTTAACACTGGCACCAAGATCTAATAGTGCGCGGTTGATGTTCTTATCCCCAATGGTAATTGAAATCGTAGGACAGCCAGGGTCCTTCCGTTTTTGTGGTAAAGATTGGGTATGGGCATCACTCACAGCACTAGCCAAGAAAACTTTCTTGGGTACCTGAGACTTCCTCTTTTTCGTGCACAAGTCCTTTAAGATTTTCGCGTAGGATGGGACTTGTTGGACAGCATCTAAAAGAGGAATGTTAATGTTAACCTGCTTGAATAACTCCAGAATCTTCTCCATTTGTGGATTTTGTTTGTTAGACCTCAACCGGTTTGGAAATGGAACATTTTGAAAATTGGTTGAGTCTAATGCTGGAGGAGGAGATTGTGGAGTCGGAACGGATCCCAGAACAGGTGTTTTCATGGAGTGAGAAGTGGGTCCATTCAGAGCAGAAGAAGAGGAAGGAGAGCCTTGTGAAGAACGGATAATAGGCTCAGAAGACGAGGAAGAAGAAGGAGAAGAAGAAGAAGAAGAAGAAGAAGCGGCCGGGGTGTCATCGTTGATCCGTTTGCCAATATTGTTTTGCAGCATCCTTCCCGATCTCAGTGTGGTCACGGCACTCACATTATGGTTCTGTTGTTCAAGAGCAACATGTGCATTATGTGGGTGACCGGGATTTGGGAGTGGCTGGGATGGGAGCTTCCCCTTCTCTCGTTCGCTTAAGGCCGCGTTCAGCTGTGCAATCTGGGCCTCGATGGTCTTGATGCTTTGCCCGTGTGCGGCAGTGTGTTGCACTAAGGACTGAATGGAAGACTGGATGTTGGCAATGGATTGTGTCGATTGTTCAACGAACGCCTCCAGACTTCGTTCGAGTGAGGAAACCTTATCGTTGTTTGACGGAACAAAGTTGTTTGGTGGAAAAGAATTGTTGGGTGCAAAGTTGTTCATCTGATTTTGGAAAGGTTGGGGTTGGAAGGGCTGTTGATATTGATGTTGAGTTTGTTGTTGCGCTTGTTGTTGCGGTGGAGGGGCCTTTTGGAAATTGTTGCCTTGGAATTGATTCTGATTCTGATTCCAGGCGAAATTGGGGTGGTTCCTCCAACCGGGATTGTAGGTGGAAGAGTATGGATCATTCCTCGGTCTTTGCTGGAATGCAGCATTAACCTGATCCTGTCCTTGCGATGGTGGATTGTAAGGACACTCTTCGGTCAAGTGAGAAGGATCGGAACAACAAGCGCAGATGGTACGAAGGGGGAGAACAGGGGCAGGAGCAGGAGCAGAAAATTTGCTCTCTATCGCTTCGAGCTTTCTTGTTATTGCAGCCATTTCAGCTTTCATCGCAATAGAGACATCAAGTTGGTGGATTCCTACCCTAGACTGACCGGTAGAAGTGGAGGTAGAAGAAGAAGAAGTCGGTCTGGTGCTCTCCCATTGTAGCGTTTGCTCCGCAAGGTCGTCAAAGAACTGCCACGCTTCCTCGTCAGATTTCGATAGGAAGTGGCCCTGACAGATGTTTCCAACAACTGCTTCGTTGCTGGGTTCAGGCCCTCGTATAAGGTTTGGCAGAGTTGCCATTTCTCTATACCGTGGTGAGGACACTGAACAAGAAGGTCTTTGTACCGTTCAAAGCACTTCCAGAAGGGTTCAGAAGGAAGCTGGGAGAATTGGTTGATTTCATTTCGAATCCTTGCGGTTTTATGATTCGGATAGAATTTTTTTAGAAACGCTTTAACAAACTCGTCCCAGCTGGTGATTGAGTGGGAAGCGGTGCTATACAGCCATTTTTCAGCGAGATCGCATAAAGTGAACGGAATGACCCGTAGACGTATAGCATCGTCCGACAGTTGGGTGGTTTTCATCATGGCACAGACGTTTTGAAATTTGTTGATGAAGATATAGGCATCTTCATATTCAAGCCCATGAAAACGTGGAAGCATGTTGATGAAGTGGGGCTTAATTTCAAAGTTGTCCCCATTGGCCGAAGGAAGAGAAAGGCAGGTGGGAAGTGCAGAACGGGTGGGATAGAAACGATCCTGGAGCGCGATTCGCTGCGGCGCTACAACAGGCGGTGGTGGTGGGATATTGGTCTCCGTAGGAGGTGGAGCCAATCCAGGGGTAGTCAAAGAGATGTTCGGATTAAATCCTGACATCGCGGAAGAAGAGGTTGGTGAAGGTGAAGGTGAAGATGTATGCACAGAATTCCGGTCAACGTCGGAGTTGGCCGGCAAAGGAAGGGGTGAAAGAGGAGTGGACGGAGTATCGACGTCTGAGTCGATCGCGTAGTCGGTAGCGACTAACGTAACGAGGACTAGACGGGCGCTAGTTGTAAGTCTACGCTAGCGCCCCGGCAGTCTACAGACGCCAAATGCGGAACAAAAACTTTTAACTGGCGCTATCGTATACTTTAACCCGGATCTGCCATTATTGCTAAACTAACAAACAGTAAAGAGTGTAGAAAGGTTGTACCGAACGATCCGAGTCCTTCGTTCTTCAACCATCATCCCACGCTCCGTTGCGGCTGCTCTGATCTCTTCGAACTCCGATATCCTCGTCGAGGTGGCACCACGTCGACGATTCTTTAAACGGGCTCCCGCCTCTGACTCGAGGCAACTCGATCGTCAAGTTTGCTAAAAGAGACGACCAAGAATGATGTAGAGAATGAGTAGATGACTTTGTCTCACTTCGTCCAAGTCCGTGGACGATCGGTTAATGAAGTTGCCGAGGAAATCGGGTGATGGAATGAAATGAGCTGTGAATTCCATACACCCCAAAAATCTATCATAATCTTTTCTCTCTAAAATGAAATCAACCAAGTGAAGTGAGGAGGAGAGAGAGGGCCGGCCACTTTATAGAAGGAGGAGGGTGAGTGTACGAGCAAGGAGGGGGTGACCATAAAGAATGAAACTTATCATGATCATAAATGGAAGCATGAATCACTAAAATCCATTAATGCATACAATGAATCTAATAACCTAGTCATCATGCATTAATGAACCCTTAAATGCATCCAATGAAAAATCAACACCAATTAAACCTAGTCATCACCTTCTAGAACCTTCTAGAAGCATGACACACTCTCATCCAAGAAAAGATAAATCCGTCTTTAACCGAATGTTAAAAGACGGCTGATAGAAAACTGGAAACTGGCAACTTCCAAAAGTGATCCTGAAACGACTTTCAGGATAACCCCGAAACTGTATAAATATACCCGCATTTGTATTACGACCGAATAAAAATGCAATTGAGACAAAGATATTATACCTACTCAATATAATACTCGGATCCGGCTTAAACCAAAGCCGACCAGTATTATCTGCCCGAAAAATAACACGTGCGTAAACGCACGTGCATTTTCCGAACCCTACCATAAAACCATACGGCCTCTACAACGTTTCGCCCGAACTTGGGAAACTGTCTGTGGGGGACTCTAATGACTCGTCAGTACTCTGGCAGTGGGTTTAACCACAAACCGTCAGCGGCACTAGCAATGCGTAACGGCTGCCACGGACTGACCTCAAGGGAGGCCGATGAGCACACTCAAGGGAGGCCGATGAGCGAACTCATCCAGAAACCCTACTGAGCCTAACAGTGACAATGTATATACAGTCCGGTCCGTTCGTCAATGAGTATCGCATATCCGCCTATGGGGCTAGTAACGTCAGACCCCCAATAGCAGTATAAGTCGTGTCGGAGTGAAGCCCAAAAACACCCTGAGATACTACTGGAGTACCTACCAATAAATCTCCTGCCATGGCCATAGACTTTGTGTAATGGCTCTCCTAGACACAGCACGACCTCGCCCCCAATACCGGGAGAGACGAATCCCCTGCCGATCCGCTCACGTGCCTCCATATGGCTCGGGACTGTACCCAAAAACTACCTGTTTGCACGACTCCTTTGAGCCGTGGTAGGGTAGAAATCAAAGCACAGTAGGAACTCACACGAGACAAATGACGACCTCAGGTCGATGAACTAACCTGTACACATGTCACCAGGGAACTGCTATCTGACGATAGGTATAGTACTAACTAGCAGATTCCCGGCGAGTCCTGTCCGGTGTACTCATAACCCAATGAGCACCTGTATACATCTTAGGTGATCCAACTGACACCAGTGGCTTGTGAGACCGGCCACCGCCCCTCGTCGGGGTCTCGACTGTACACACTAGTCTACTCCGGAGTATCGATGCCCTGTCTCGAAACTCCCACGACTAGGGACCACAATTAAGGATATGCATATAAACTACCCAACTCTCACGTATATGATCTGTTAGTGTATATGCCCTAGAGGCCATTACTGTATCATACTAGTTTGTATATTACTTGATGGAAGCTTGGGATATTCACCTTGTATAAACAATCTTGCTCAATATAGTAGTATGCTACTTGGTTTGTTTCTACTTCAATGTGTACTTGTGTTTATTTCAGTATATCACTTATACGCATTAGTGGAGCCCTTAGGATCTTTTGCTTGATTACCAGCGTTGTGATGGCAGTCACACTAGTGGGGGCTGGGTAATCTATAGGCACATCCTTATACAGGTCCCTAGTCGTAGGACTATCGAGACAGGGCATCGATACTCCGGAGTAGACTAGCGTATGCGCTTCTCATCCCAGTGTGGGAGATGGTCTGTCCCACAGCCATCAGTACGTCGTACTGGAGATAGTATACGGGTGCTCGTTGGGTTACGAGTACACTGGACAGGACTCGTCGGGAACTGACAGGTTGGTATTATACCTATCGTCAGTTATCAGTTCCCAGGTGACATGAGTACAGCTTAGTCCGCTGACTTGACACTGACACTTCGCCTCGAGTGTGTTCCCACTGCACTTTGATCACTACCCTACCACGGCTCAAAGGAGTCGTGCAAACAGGTGGTGGTTGGGTGCAGTCCCGAAGCACTTGGAGGCAGTGACGGTTAGACAGGATTCGTCTCTCCCGGTATTGGGGGTTGACATCGCGCTGTGTCTAGGAGAGCCATTACACGAGTAGTCCCTGGCCAGGGCAAGCGAGATATACTGGTAGGTTTCCAGTGTTATCTCAGGGTGTTTTGGGCTTCACTCCGACACGACTTGTACCGCTATTGGGGGACTGACGTTTTACCGCCCCCTAGGCCCGCCATGCGATGTATCAGACGAACAGACCGGACTGTACGGAGAATGTCACATTCAGACTCAGTAGGAGTTCAGATGGGGTTTCACCTCGTCAGCCTTCTTGTCGGCATCTACCTGGGGACCGTTACGCACAGCTAGTGCCGCTTGCGGTCTGTGGTTAAACCCACTGCCAGCGTAGTGTCGAGTCTTTAGAGTCCCACACAGAGGGTATTCGCCTCTGGGCAAAACAGAGTAGAGGTCGCATGGTTTTGCGACAGGGTTCGTTCTCATCCGCGCACTTGTGCACGTTTGGAGTCCGGACGGATTATACTGGCAGGCTCTGGTTTGAGCCAGATACTGGTATATGTTTTGGGGGTTGCTTTTATATCTTGGTATTCTTGTTCCTCGGAACGAGAATGCAGATGTGTATGCACAGTTGCTTGAGGCGGAGAATGAGGTTTTTCATTAGGGTTTCGGATCGGGTGCGTATGCACAGTTGACAGTTATCTTTTTCCAAACCCTAATGGATTTATATATTATCTATTAATAATAGTAATTAAATGAGAATTATGTTATGGTTGATTTTTTGTTGACTTGTTGACCTTGGTTGACTTGTTGACCATTGACCACCATCATGCTTTGAAAGATCCTCCTTGATTCATGCTTACACTTCATTTAAAGAAGCATGATAGTGGTCATTCCAAAATTACCATCAACTATTCTTATTTCAATTATTATCATTTAGATAATTCTTTTCTTTTGCAATATGGTTGCAAGAAAGAAATAATTGAGCTCATTCTATCATAACCTCTCTCTCTCCTCATTTCATCTTCTTCTTCCTCTAGCAAAGAGAAACCTTCTCATGTGTTGAGAATCCTTCTCTTTAAAAAGAAAAGCAAACCCTAGTCACTCTCTACTCACTCTAGGTTAAAGGTTTAGCAAGCCGGAAACCCTAGTTCACTCAAAGATCGAGGAAGAGCCCAAAGGTCAAACTTTCGAGGTGGATCCATCTTCGACGGAAGAAGGCGACGAAAAGAGAACCATCAACCTCTACAAGGTTTGAAGAAGAAGGAGTTCAAGTTTAGGTATAACCATCTTCCATAGTAGCTAACTCTCTTTAGCAAGTATACTAGTTTTAGTTTAGACAACGATCCCGACCTTGTTTTGTCCATGTTGCCTCTTGCGATAAAAATTCGTTTTTTATACCGTTTCCGCCTCCCCGTAAGCACCGGGGGTCGCAATATGGACTTACAGTGGTATCAGAGCCTAACTAAACTTAAACTAGCTTGGTAGTGAAGTGTAACGAAGTTCGGAACCGAAAAATCGCAAAACCGGAAAAACAAAACCCTAAGTTTCTGTTGAAATTTTTTCTGCTCAAAATGAAAAACTTTATACTTGTAAAATCGTCTCAGGGTTTTCTAAGAATAAACACCAAAAACGATAGCATGATTCCTCCAAAGCGCCGCCCTTCCGCGGCCTCACCTCTTCATCTGGCCGCGGAACCGCCGCTGTTTGGTGTCATCTCTGCATCGTTTTTTGTGCAGTGTTCTTCTGTGTTGGTTTTGGGATTTTTAAGATATATTATATGTACCCAGATTTTCCAGAACTGAAATTCACTTTTGGGGTCCTATAATTCCGTATTTTTTCCGAACTTCACTGCACTTTGGCTATGTTGGTTATATCTGTGTTGTTTGCATGTATTGAACGTCGGCTAATCGCTATAAGTCGATTAGTCGGGGTTATACATGATCTGTAATGTGCTGGAATGTGTATATGAATCTGTTGGACTGTCGCGGGTGAATAGCCGGGGTGGATGTGAGATGAGCTTTTGTTTTTCTTTCATTCATTGTAAATGTAAATTGATGTAATAATATTATTTGTTTGGCCGCACAACCGGGTCGGGGTTGTAGCCGTCATTGTATAATTCTTTTTACTGTTTATGCTCCTAGGATAGACCCATGGAGGGGTGCACAAACTGCCGAGTACTTGGCGGGTAGTTTGCCGCACCCGTAGGGGTCTTGGGTGGGGTATTTGGCTATTCACCGCGACCATGTTATCCGCTTTTCGTTTCAGGCTCGAAAGGATTGCGGATTGCTAGTATATCCAATGTATTCATCTGTGAACTGTAATGTCTATCATTGCTTTCTATTTAGGCGTTGCTTATGTTTTACAGCCGCGCTAGCCCAGCCCCCGCTCTGTCGTTAGTTAAGTAACCTAACGAGTGATGACGGGACCCCGTGGCGAATGCGAATGGCATAAGCGTACGTCATATTTTGGTTGTTTTCTGCAATGGTAGGAATTAAATGATGGGACGCATTAAAAGAACTAATGCAAGAATATCACGCATTAAAAGAACTAATGCAAGATAATAAACCAAGTTTAAGTCGATGGAACACTTTCGAAAAACCACTCGGTTCTTTTCAAAAACTAACTTTTAAATGCGGAGCTTGAGCCACTCCTTCTAAAAGCTATCTCGTTCCATCGATTATATCAAGTTCACTACGTTCACGGTTTCGCCAAAACCATTCGTAGCCCTCCATCATTTCAGTTAAATATACGGTAGTATTCAAGCTATGTATTTTGACCTCACGCCAAGGCATAGTGATTGGTAGCTACCGGATATTTATCTGTTGCATAGATAGAATGCGTTGTTTTGAGACAGTCGTACCACCATTTTGGCCTACGTCAAGGGTAGGTACGGGTGGATTCAAATCAACCGGGATAATGATGGGAAGAACTTGACATGTGACTTATGACATTTTGACCTCACGCCAAGGTCATAAGAGCATGGGGCAAAAATCCACATCGGGAGTTTCATAAGTACTGAAACTTGCTAGATTTGCATACCATTTGGAGTGTGATGATTATGGTAGGATTCCTTCATTTTCGTCACGCAATGATATTTGGATCCCGATCCTACTGTGAGTATATGCTACTCCTCGGGAAATTTCTCACTAAACGATCAATGCTATAAACCTAGTAGGTGCCTAGAAAGGTGTTAGCGGGGCTACGCCCCCAGGGAAAAGAGGTTCTTAAATTAAGGAACTTCGCGAAAGCGTTGGAAAACCTCCCTCGAAGTACCGACACTGGCCTGGCTAAACGGTTAAGCAAGAATTGTACGGTGGGATTGATCCCGGCTAATTCTTCCTTTGTGGTTTGAGGAGGGATTTGAGAGACAGTGGGAGCCATCCTGTTTAGACAAATTAAAAACCATTCTAAATTTGCAAGAGCATCGTGCTAAGTGTTTCTTCTCTCCCCCTGCAGCGACCAAATCGAAATGACTGGACTTAAGTTACTTCTAGATAAAAACATATTGACAGGGCCAAACTACAAAGATTGGCTCAGGAATGTCAAATTGGCAATCTCTTACGACAAGCTGGGGTATCTTCTTACCACCAAAGCTCCCCCCGTCCCAGGTCCCACCTCCAGCGTCGCGGATAAGGAAATCCGTAAGACTTGGGAGATTGACAGCGCGAAGGCCAGATGCCTCGTACTTGCCTCGATGGACAACGACCATCAGAGGAGGCACGAGAATATAGATTTGGAATCCATATTTCTTCATACAAAAGAACTGTATGGAGAGCAGTCTCGTATCGCAAGATACGAAGTGTCGAAGAAGTTATTTTCGACTAAGTTGGCCGTCGGATCATCGGTAGCGGACCACGTGCTTAAGATGATTGGCTACACTGAGGAGCTCGCGGAACTTGGGACCACGTTGGACAGTGAACTTTATACGGATATAATTCTCCAGTCCCTTCCATCCACTTACGCCCAGTTCATACTGAATTTCAACTTGCAAGAAAAGGAAGTTGAACTTTCAGAACTCCTCAACCTGCTGAGGAGCGCAGAGGGCACCCTACAGAAGGGTAGGGATACATCCACTTTGTTTGTAGGAGGATCTTCTTCTTCTAGGTCCAAGGCGAAAGCCAAGGGAAAGAAGAGGAAAGCCCCCGCCAAACCAAGGGGCGGTGTTAGTAAAGTGGGTACGAAGGGAAAGGAAAAGGCAACAAAGATAGCGGGGAAGCTTGTTGGTAAAGAGGAATGCTTCTATTGTCACAAGAGTGGACACTGGAAGAAAGATTGCAGGGCTTGGAAAGCCAGGACACAGGAACTGAAGCAGGTTGCGGCTTCAGCTTCAGGTGTGTATGTTATTGAAAACTGTCTTTCTATAAACTCTACTTCCTGGGTATTGGATACCGGATCAGGATCTCATATCTGTAATTCTTTGCAGGCGTTGAGAAACCGTAGGGTTTTGAAGGCAGGTGACATGACCCTCAGAGTTGCGAACGGAGCTAGCATGGATGCTAAAGCCGTGGGGGACTATCACCTGGGAATGTCAGATGGGCATGTTTTGGTTTTGCGTAATTGCTTTTTTGTACCCAACGCAACTTGTAATATCATTTCTGTATCTTTGGTTTCTAAAGAAGGTTATGAATTTGCGTTTGTAAGTAATGTTGTTAACATTCACCTTAATCAAGTTCTGATTGGGTCAGGTACATTGAGCAATGGTATATACGTATTAAACCAACCACAGATTTTCAATGTCCAGAATACACACAAAAGAAAGTCTCCAGATATCAATCAGACTTTCTTATGGCATTGTAGACTGGGTCACATCAATGAGAGAAGGTTGACTAAGTTACATACAGAAGGATATTTGGATCCGTTCGAATATCAATCGTATGCCACTTGTCAATCCTGTCTCAAAGGAAAGATGACAAAGACTCCGTTCACTGGACACGGAGTAAGAGCGAGCGAGCTCTTGGGACTCGTACACAGCGACGTGTGCGGTCCAATGTCTACACATGCGCGAAGCGGTTATTCTTACTTCATTACTTTTACGGATGATTTTTCAAGATACGGTTATGTCTTCTTAATGAAACATAAGTCAGAATCTTTTGAAAAATTCCAGGAATTTAAGAATGAAGTAGAGAAACAAACCGGCAAAAGTATCAAGATTCTAAGATCGGATCGAGGTGGAGAATACTTAAGTGCCGAGTTCCTGAATTACTTAAAAGAGAATGGGATTCTCTCTCAGCTTACTCCTCCATACACCCCGCAACATAACGGTGTATCGGAGAGACGGAATCGGACCCTATTGGATATGGTACGGTCCATGATGAGTAACGCTGAGTTACCGCGATCATTCTGGGGGTATGCGCTAGAAACAGCTGCATACCTATTGAACCGAGTTCCTACTAAGACTGTGCCTACCACACCATATGAGTTATGGAGTGGGAAGAAACCCTATCTTCAGTACCTGAAGATTTGGGGATGTCCAGCTTATGTCAAAAAGCAGCATACGGACAAGCTCGAGGCGCGCTCAGTACTGTGCAAGTTTGTGGGATACCCAAAGAACTCCAGGGGGTATCTTTTCTATTACGCAGAGGAGCAAAAAGTCCTTGTTTCTCGTAATGCCCATTTTCTGGAACATCAGTTCTTAGAAAAAGAAGTAAGTGGGAGCGCAATAGAACTGGAAGAAATTCCAGAACCACAGACTATTACTGAAAGCTTAATGGAACCAGAGGGTTCAAATGAACAGGACATTCCTATGCCGCTCCGCGGAAGTAGTAGGCAGTCTCATCCGCCCGAGAGATACTACGGTTTTCTCATAGACGGGGATAGAGAGGATTGCATCATAGACTATGATGAGCCTACAAGCTTCCAGCAGGCCGTTCAGAGCATTGACTCGGTAAAATGGCTGGATGCAATGCGGACCGAAATGGAGTCCATGTACACCAACAAAGTATGGACGTTGGACATTGCTCCAGACGGGGTAAAACCCGTAGGATGCAAGTGGATCTTCAAAAGGAAGATTGGTGTAGATGGACAGGTTGAGACCTATAAAGCTAGACTTGTAGCAAAGGGTTTCCGTCAAAGACCTGGCTTGGACTATGACGAAACCTTTTCTCCAGTGGCTATGCTGAAATCCATTCGGATCCTTCTTGCCATTACTGCCTTCCACGATTATGAGATTTGGCAGATGGACGTAAAAACCGCTTTTCTAAATGGAAGTTTAGAGGAGTGTGTCTATATGGATCAGCCAGAGGGTTTCATTCAGAGTGGGAGCAGCGGAAAGGTGTGCAAGTTGCTTAAGTCCATCTATGGACTGAAGCAGGCGTCGCGGAGTTGGAACATCTGTTTTGATGAGACGGTCAAGGAATTTGACTTTATCAAAAATCCAGATGAACCATGCATCTATAGTAGATTTGTAGCGAGAACCGTAGTATTCCTTGTTTTATACGTGGATGACATTCTCTTAATAGGAAATGACATTCCTATGCTACAATCTGTCAAGGGTTTCTTGTCACACAGGTTCTCCATGAAAAACCTGGGTGATGCCTCTTACATCCTGGGGATCCGGATCCATCGTGATAGATCCAAGAGGATATTAGGACTTTCACAGTCCAGGTACATCGACACCGTACTGAAAAGATTCAGTATGGAAGATTCCAAGCGCGGTAACCTACCGGCTTGTCACGGGATCACCCTCTCTAAAGAGATGTCTCCCAAGACTGATTTGGAGAGGGATCGCATGTCTATTATACCCTACGCTTCTGCGGTAGGCTCTATAATGTATGCGATGTTGTGTACCAGACCGGATGTAGCTTATGCACTGAGTGTAGTAAGCCGGTATCAGTCAAACCCTGGGGAGAAACATTGGATAGAGGTAAAGAACATTCTCAAGTACCTGAGGAGGACTAAGGAGATGTTCTTGGTGTATGGCGGAAAAGACCTCCAGATTGAGGCCTTTGCTGACTCCAGCTTCCAGAGTGACAAGGATGATTCCAAGTCCATGTCGGGTTTTGTCTTTACCCTCAATGGAGGGGCGGTGTGTTGGAAGAGTTCCAAACAGGAAACCGTTGCAGACTCGACTATGGAAGCGGAATACATCGCTGCATCTGATGCCGCAAAAGAAGCTGTCTGGATAAGGAAGTTCTTAAAAGAACTTCAGGTGGTTCCGTCCATTGTTGACCCAGTACCTCTGTATTGCGACAACAACGGGGCTATAGCTTTAGCAAAGGAACCCAGGTCCCATCAGAGATCCAGGCACATCTTGAGGCGGTATCACCTGATCAGGGAGATCGTGGATCGCAAGGAGATCGAGGTTCGGAGGGTTGCTTCAGAAGAGAACACTGCAGATCCATTCACCAAGGCCCTACCCCAGACTCAGTTCGAGCGGCTGATCGAGATGATAGGTCTTCGATACGCCAGTACATGGCCTTAGTGCAAGTGGGAGATTGTTAGTGTATATGCCCTAGAGGCCATTACTGTATCATACTAGTTTGTATATTACTTGATAGAAGCTTGGGATATTCACCTTGTATAAACAATCTTGCTCAATATAGTAGTATGCTACTTGGTTTGTTTCTACTTCAATGTGTACTTGTGTTTATTTCAGTATATCACTTATACGCATTAGTGGAGCCCTTAGGATCTTTTGCTTGATTACCAGCGTTGTGATGGCAGTCACACTAGTGGGGGCTGGGTAATCTATAGGCACATCCTTATACAGGTCCCTAGTCGTAGGACTATCGAGACAGGGCATCGATACTCCGGAGTAGACTAGCGTATGCGCTTCTCATCCCGGTGTGGGAGATGGTCTGTCCCACAGCCATCAGTACGTCGTACTGGAGATAGTATACGGGTGCTCGTTGGGTTACGACTACACTGGACAGGACTCGTCGGGAACTGACAGGTTGGTATTATACCTATCGTCAGTTATCAGTTCCCAGGTGACATGAGTACAGCTTAGTCCGCTGACTTGACACTGACACTTCGCCTCGAGTGTGTTCCCACTGCACTTTGATCACTACCCTACCACGGCTCAAAGGAGTCGTGCAAACAGGTGGTGGTTGGGTGCAGTCCCGAAGCACTTGGAGGCAGTGACGGTTAGACAGGATTCGTCTCTCCCGGTATTGGGGGTTGACATCGCGCTGTGTCTAGGAGAGCCATTACACGAGTAGTCCCTGGCCAGGGCAAGCGAGATATACTGGTAGGTTTCCAGTGTTATCTCAGGGTGTTTTGGGCTTCACTCCGACACGACTTGTACCGCTATTGGGGGACTGACGTTTTACCGCCCCCTAGGCCCGCCATGCGATGTATCAGACGAACAGACCGGACTGTACGGAGAATGTCACATTCAGACTCAGTAGGAGTTCAGATGGGGTTTCACCTCGTCAGCCTTCTTGTCGGCATCTACCTGGGGACCGTTACGCACAGCTAGTGCCGCTTGCGGTCTGTGGTTAAACCCACTGCCAGCGTAGTGTCGAGTCTTTAGAGTCCCACACAGAGGGTATTCGCCTCTGGGCAAAACAGAGTAGAGGTCGCATGGTTTTGCGACAGGGTTCGTTCTCATCCGCGCACTTGTGCACGTTTGGAGTCCGGACGGATTATACTGGCAGGCTCTGGTTTGAGCCAGATACTGGTATATGTTTTGGGGGTTGCTTTTATATCTTGGTATTCTTGTTCCTCGGAACGAGAATGCAGATGTGTATGCACAGTTGCTTGAGGCGGAGAATGAGGTTTTTCATTAGGGTTTCGGATCGGGTGCGTATGCACAGTTGACAGTTATCTTTTTCCAAACCCTAATGGATTTATATATTATCTATTAATAATAGTAATTAAATGAGAATTATGTTATGGTTGATTTTTTGTTGACTTGTTGACCTTGGTTGACTTGTTGACCATTGACCACCATCATGCTTTGAAAGATCCTCCTTGATTCATGCTTACACTTCATTTAAAGAAGCATGATAGTGGTCATTCCAAAATTACCATCAACTATTCTTATTTCAATTATTATCATTTAGATAATTCTTTTCTTTTGCAATATGGTTGCAAGAAAGAAATAATTGAGCTCATTCTATCATAACCTCTCTCTCTCCTCATTTCATCTTCTTCTTCCTCTAGCAAAGAGAAACCTTCTCATGTGTTGAGAATCCTTCTCTTTAAAAAGAAAAGCAAACCCTAGTCACTCTCTACTCACTCTAGGTTAAAGGTTTAGCAAGCCGGAAACCCTAGTTCACTCAAAGATCGAGGAAGAGCCCAAAGGTCGAACCTTCGAGGTGGATCCATCTTCGACGGAAGAAGGCGACGAAAAGAGAACCATCAACCTCTACAAGGTTTGAAGAAGAAGGAGTTCAAGTTTAGGTATAACCATCTTCCATAGTAGCTAACTCTCTTTAGCAAGTATACTAGTTTTAGTTTAGACAACGATCCCGACCTTGTTTAGTCCATGTTGCCTCTTGCGATAAAAATTCGTTTTTTATACCGTTTCCGCCTCCCCGTAAGCACCGGGGGTCGCAATATGGACTTACATGATCGCCATCATACTGTTGGTAGTAAAGCAAGATCCTAAGGGCTCTATCAAAGTGTAACATGCAATCAGTCACCTGAACATGTACACGACTGATAAAGGCAAACCAGATAGCATACTATCATCTCGAGTAAGACTGTGCTACCGGGATAGGTCCTCCACAATCATTGCAATCACGTACCTGCGATCCAATAATTGACTATGAGGGCACTATCTCCAACAATCTCCCACTTGCACTCAAGGCTAATATTGCGATGTCGACTACTCACAGCCCGTGTGAAACCGAACATCCAACTCCTCTACTAATCAGTTCACAAAGCCCGTTTGTAAAACTATTGTGTTCGAGAAATAGCCTCAGTGAGTGGATCCGCCTAGATGTTTCTTTCTATATCTCTCTTAATCTCAAATTCGCGGAGAAAGCCATCTCCCGAATTGAGTAATACCTGTCTTAGAATATGTCTGGATATCTGATGGGACCTTAGTTCATAAATGAACTCCATATCCAAACTTCTTAGACTGTATGGATCACTGAACCTAATCAGTATCCGGCACCATGCCACCCACAGTATCCTCTTGAACCACCTGTCCATAATATTGTCCTTCGTCAGAGGGAAAACTAAAACTCTGACAATCACTCTGTCATCCATGTCACCTTTGAAGCCTGGAATGATAACCGTCTCCCGAAAGAGGCTGCCGTTATCAAATCCGTAGAACATGTACTTATGTTCTAAAACCGCTTCCTTATGTTTCTCCAGGATTGGATTAATACAAACTTATTGCATCTAGTGCAAAAACAACATCTGGTGTGGTACTTGACATCTCATGATTGACTCAATTGCCTAAGCAAGTGATCTGCCAATCATGCCCATCCCTCTCCCCTTTAGTCTGTAAGACACCTTTAGAGAGGGTGACTCCATCACCTGCAGGTACACCACCATGCTAGGAGTCAACTATTCCAAAAACCATTAGAATATCTGTCAAAGTACCCACATTGGGAAACTACCCAAATCCAGATCTAAAACCATAGATCTAGAAACCAGAATGTCAAATATTATATCCATATCCTGTCTGGAGAAACAACTGTGTGACGACCACAGTACAACCGATCGTAGTATAGGAACTTTACTTCCTACTCTTTGTATGTCATCCAGATACCATGACATCACACCCTACTACCTTCTTAACAGATCCATCCCCTATTCTGATTGAAGTCAAACCCATGACTGTCACATCAAAATTAGATGATCTATCTCCGCTATAACTGCTCAAGTCTATAAATAGATATAAGCTACTTGCCCACTATGCTTTCGATGCTCCCACTGACTACGACAACCCTCCTACCGGGTCTCATAGCCTGGAACAACAGTAGTGTCAAGTCTTGGTAGATAAGAACCTCCCTGTCACCGTCCTTGAGCCTACCGAAGTACCTCTCGGGTGTCTGAGGTTACCTACCATATCTGCGGAGTGGCTATTGGAATGTCAAACCTGATTGAATATATAGGTCCTATTAAATTTTCCGTAATCGTTCGTGGTTCTGGAATCACTTCCAGTTCTACCATACTCCCACTACTGTTTTCTGAAAAAGATCCATTTTACTAAAACTGTGGCGAGTCAAGAACAATATCACTATTGATCTTCCAAATGGTAGAATATCAACCCTCGTCATAGCCAGGGTCAACCCACAAACAGCCATTACAGAAACGTGCCCTGAGTTATCCAGAGTCTGGTTTTAAGCATAAGCTGGACAACTCCCCATACCTTAATTTCTTTTAAGGTACGATCCATTCTATATCCAATACAGAAACTTTGGCACTTATTTAATTGGAACCATATTCAAATCATGCAGCTGTCTCCAGTGCATATCAACTTAATGGAAAGAGGCTAATCAGCATTACTCAACTTAGGAATCCATCCATTTATGAGTAACCTGAAAGAGAAACACGTTTCTCAAAACCATCACTATCATCTGAATACCAATCACAAGAATCTACATCTTCGATCTCTTAGAAGAATCCCGATACTTGTGATACCTGGTTCTCTACTTTATTCTTATACCCACAACTTCTCAAAACTTAGACCATGTATTTCTACGAAACACTTGTCTAAATACTAGAGAAGTTATAAGTAAACAGAACATAGTACGAGGACCTACCCCTTTGTCCTGATGGACACTTGGACAACATACAATACTCTGTATAAGTCCGCTGAGTTAAACAACTCAAAACCTGTGCGTCGTAGGTAGAAAACTGTACCCTGGCGATTTCCTCAAATATCACCAATTACAACGAATTCCGATATAATGAGGATGATCACCTAATTCCCAATATCTTACTCCCACTCATCATCTGAAAAACCATACAGATATGAGAATGAAACCTGGTAAATACATACCCTTGGAGTAAGTGTCTAATCGGGAAAACAGGTTTTCTTTTAACAATGCACTGAAACATGAAAATGTTTCGTAGGGATATCCTGGTATTCATAGCAATGCCTCTTCCATAATCCAATTCATGACTTCAACCGTATATTTTATTGCCGTCTCTCCAAATCCCTTTATTTGTCTTTAGTCGTTACCTTCTGTACACCATTGTTATGCTAAATGGTTTTCTTCCTTCCCTACCGTTCGGCACCAGCCTATGGTTTGGAAGAAGACTATCCAGTAAGCATAATAGGTGTACCCTCCTAAACCAAGGAGTACTCGCATCTCGAGAGAAGGTGATGATAAAAGACAACTGAATAATACCTTATTCTTTTAAAGGTGAAATAGGAGTGGCGATGAAGTACGCGGTTTTGGTCGTGAATGATATCAGTCGCAATTTACTTTGCCCTCTTTCTAATCCCTTTATTTTGTCTTTACATATTACCTTCTGCACACCCTACTTAGGCTACTTGGTTTTCTTCATTCCCTACCTTTCGGCACCAGCCTATGGTTTGGAATAATACTATCCAATAAGCGTAATAGGTGTACTCTCCTAAACCAAGGAGCTCTCGCAACCTGAGAGAAGGTGATAATAAAAGACAACTGAATAAACCAATTCTATTTCTCCTGAACCTGGATCCATCCTCGAAGAAGTCCCTTCGAGTTCGTATATAACCATACGATGGATCTATCCAATGGAAGTGGATATCCGTAGTAATACGGGTGTTCTGAGAAATTCAAAGGGTAAAAGAAGGAGTGGCAATGACTTATGCAACTCAGACAATCCAAAAGCCAGTATTTTAAGAAGTTTCGGTCAACCTGGTCACTGAGTTATAGTCTAGGGTCGGTCAAAGGTCGCTGCCAAAGAGAGAGAGAAAAGAAACACTTTGCGTGCACTCTAACCTAGATCAGAATGGTCATCACTTTATCTAATCCGGAAACCTCCCACTGTCCTGTCAAATTCTCCTCCAAACCTAAAGAAGAATCAATCGGGATCACCCGAAGAGTAAACCAACTCATCAGTGGGAATCGGGATCCAACTCTCATCGCATGATAACGTGATGGAATGCATCCACGCTACTCATACTCCAGAAGGTATGCGCATACTTGGCAAGTTTCAGTTTCTTTAGAAACTCCCGATATCATTTTCTTGCCCCATGCTCTTATGACCTTGGCGAAAGTCAACAAATCATAAGTCACATGTCAAGTTCTGCCCGTCATTATCTTGTTAATTTGAACCCACCCGTACATACCCTTGACGAAAGCCAACAAGGTAATACGACTGTCCCAAACCAACTCATCTATCTATGCAACAAATGAATACCCAGCAGCTACCAAACACTATGCCTTGACGAAAACCAACAAACATAGCTTGAATACTACTGACCATCCATAAGAAACGACGGAGGGCTACGACTGGTTTTTGGCGAAAAACCTTTAACGTAGTGAACTTGATATCGCTGAAGGAACCTGATAGCTTTTTATAAAAATATAGTGGCGAAAACCTTTTGCTAAAGAGGTCATTCCCGGTGAAGGGATCTCGGCTCTTTCCTCATGGAATGAGGTGCAGGATATTCCACTGAATACCACGATGCAAAGCAACTTGTAATCGACTATAGTAAAGTTATTACCCTGACGCAAACTTCTATCCAAGGGGTCTTTCTCGGTGAAGGGATATCAGCCCTTGCCTCGTCGAATGAGGTGCTGGATATTCACACCGAATACCGCTATGCATAACAAAAAGAAACGTCTTTGTAATAACCCTTTTTTTTTAAAATTGTTCCAACAACTCAAACAGGTTTGTTTTACTTTGCATTGATCAGAATCAACGCAGTCCCATCATTTAATCACACCAGAAAAGAACGAAAATAAAATGTACGTATATGCCATCCGCATTCGTCACTGGGTCCCGTCATCACTCGTTAGGTTACTTAACTAACGACAGAGCGGGGACTGGACTAGCGCGGGTGTAAAACATATACAACATCTAATAGTATATAAACCAATATACAATAATCGCTCCAGGCGTGATAGTATGCAACATTACAGAAAAGTAATAAGCATCACAGAACAATACAGATAATCTGGGATCCCCGGGTTTCACAGAGCCGCTGCTGAAACCCGACGTTCCCCTGTCGTGTGGATAGCCTGTGCAATGAAACCTAGACCCCTACGGGTGCGGCAAGTTACCCGCCAAAACCTGAAGCGAGGCAGCCCCCTACAGCATAGTGAATGGACCACCCAGCACTCCATGGAATCCGGTAATCTTGGGCACCCCTCCTTGGGTCAACCTGTACCCCCTACGAGTGCGGCGAATAGTCTGCCAATTCTAGAGTGGGGCCCCTCTGCCTCTCAAAGCCATGAGATGCGGACCCGTTGCTTTCCCGAACCCGGCTATCCGTGCACTCCGTCTCGGGGCAAAACCTAGTACAGAAATGAAAATAGTACAATAGGTACATCGACCGCAACCTGGTCGTGCCCCAAAAGAATATTATACAACAGGCAGTGACGGCAGTCCACATGTTGGACGCTTGCCCCGCAATATCAAATGTACAAATAAACTCAAACTGTACTACCATTGCACACTGCTATCCACCACGACAAATCCGCAACATCACAGCACAACACAGAACATCAACGCGAATGTCACGTTCGCAAACCCGTCTAAAAGAACTATAGCAATCAGACGCGGTTTACCGATCAAATGACATTCCCGGTCGGAGATATAATGTAAGCACTGTAAACTAACATGTTTAAATTTCGATCGACCAAATATCAAAAAGTGGGCCCCACGACTTACTGGTGAACAGTAACAAAACCTGGGCCCAAACGATATATATTAAAAATCACAAAATCCAGAGAAGAACTAACTGACAAAATTTGGGAGCATGATCTCACCAACTAGCCGCGGATGCGCGGCCAAACCATGGGTTTGGCCGCGTTTCCGCGGCGGTCTGGTGGGATCACGAGCCCAAATTTTGTCGGGGTTCTTAGAAAAGCCTGCACAGTATTCTGAGATGTGTGAAATATTTTTAGAACACCGTTTAAAATCAACAGAAACTGTCAAGCTAGGATTTTGCAATTTTCGATTTTCGGTTCGATCGATGTTTTAAACGCGTTAGCACAAGTTAGCATAGCAAAATGGTGAGGCTCTGATACCACTGTAAGTCTACGCTAGCGCCCCGGCAGTCTACAGACGCCAAATGCGGAACAAAAACTTTTAACTGGCGCTATCGTATACTTTAACCCGGATCTGCCATTATTGCTAAACTAACAAACAGTAAAGAGTGTAGAAAGGTTGTACCGAACGATCCGAGTCCTTCGTTCTTCAACCATCATCCCACGCTCCGTTGCGGCTGCTCCGATCTCTTCGAACTCCGATATCCTCGTCGAGGTGGCACCACGTCGACGATTCTTTAAACGGGCTCCCGCCTCTGACTCGAGGCAACTCGATCGTCAAGTTTGCTAAAAGAGACGACCAAGAATGATGTAGAGAATGAGTAGATGACTTTGTCTCACTTCGTCCAAGTCCGTGGACGATCAGTTAATGAACTTGCCGAGGAAATCGGGTGATGGAATGAAATGAGCTGTGAATTCCATACACCCCAAAAATCTATCATAATCTTTTCTCTCTAAAATGAAATCAACCAAGTGAAGTGAGGAGGAGAGAGAGGGCCAGCCACTTTATAGAAGGAGGAGGGTGAGTGTAGGAGCAAGGAGGGGGTGACCATAAAGAATGAAACTTATCATGATCATAAATGGAAGCATGAATCACTAAAATCCATTAATGCATACAATGAATCTAATAACCTAGTCATCATGCATTAATGAACCCTTAAATGCATCCAATGAAAAATCAACACCAATTAAACCTAGTCATCACCTTCTAGAACCTTCTAGAAGCATGACACACCCTCATCCAAGAAAAGATAAATCCGTCTTTAACCGAATGTTAAAAGACGGCTGATAGAAAACTGGAAACTGGCAACTTCCAAAAGTGATCCTGAAACGACTTTCAGGATAACCCCGAAACTGTATAAATATACCCGCATTTGTATTACGACCGAATACAAATGCAATTGAGACAAAGATATTATACCTACTCAATATAATACTCGGATCCGGCTTAAACCAAAGCCGACCAGTGTTATCTACCCGAAAAATAACACGTGCGTAAACGCACGTGCATTTTCCGAACCCTGCCATAAAACCATACGGCCTCTACAACGTTTCGCCCGAACTTGGGAAACTGTCTGTGGGGGACTCTAATGACTCGTCAGTACCCTGGCAGTGGGTTTAACCACAAACCGTCAGCGGCACTAGCAATGCGTAACGGCTGCCCACGGACTGACCTCAAGGGAGGCCGATGAGCACACTCAAGGGAGGCCGATGAGCGAACTCATCCAGAAACCCTACTGAGCCTAACAGTGATAATGTATATACAGTCCGGTCCGTTCGTCAATGAGTATCGCATATCCGCCTAGGGGGCTAGTAACGTCAGACCCCCAATAGCAGTATAAGTCGTGTCGGAGTGAAGCCCAAAAACACCCTGAGATACTACTGGAATACCTACCAGTAAATCTCCTGCCATGGCCATGGACTTTGTGTAATGGCTCTCCTAGACACAGCACGACCTCGCCCCCAATACCGGGAGAGACTAATCCCCTGCCGATCCGCTCACGTGCCTCCATATGGCTCGGGACTGTACCCAAAAACTACCTGTTTGCACGACTCCTTTGAGCTCGGTAGGGTAGAAATCAAAGCACAGTGGGAACTCACACGAGACAAATGACGACCTCAGGTCGATGAACTAATCTGTACACATGTCACCAGGGAACTGCTATCTGACGATAGGTATAGTACTAACTAGCAGATTCCCGGCGAGTCCTGTCCGGTGTACTCATAACCCAATGAGCACCTATATACATCTTAGGTGATCCAACTGACACCAGTGGCTTGTGAGACCGGCCACCGCCCCTCGTCGGGGTCTCGACTGTACACACTAGTCTACTCCGGAGTATCGATGCCCTGTCTCGAAACTCCCACGACTAGGGACCACAATTAAGGATATGCATATAAACTACCCAACTCTCACGTATATGATCGCCATCATACTGTTGGTAGTAAAGCAAGATCCTAAGGGCTCTATCAAAGTGTAACATGCAATCAGTCACCTGAACATGTACACGACTGATAAAGGCAAACCAGATAGCATACTATCATCTCGAGTAAGACTGTGCTACCGGGATAGGTCCTCCGCAATCATTGCAATCACGTACCTGCGATCCAATAATTGACTATGAGGGCACTATCTCCAACACTAGTGTCCCGAGTCCAAGCGGACATACACTAAACGAGTTTAGTATAGTCAAAGCGGAGAAGGTGAGGGTAAGAAAACGTCAATGGAGAAAGGCGATGGGTGGTGGGTGAAAAATGGATTTTGGCGACAAAGGGCAAGTTTTTATAAAAGTTTTTGGTTTTTTCTTTTTTTTTGTTTTGTTTTTTTTTAAAAAGAGATTTACAGAAATATGTACGGATATACGGCTTAAGTAATCACAAACAAGATATGCACAATCACACCTAGATCTAGGGTAACCTAGGTCTACTAGACCTGCTCCTGAACTTAATTGTCGAAGTTAAACAGTGTCGAGAAACGGGCTTAAAAATACACTGATCACGAGGCCAGGTAAGTGCAGAGATAAGGGGAGGTTGTCCAACGCTTTCGCGAAGTTCCTTAATTAAATAACCCTTTCTCTTTTG
This sequence comes from Agapanthus africanus, assembly GCA_030015575.1. NCBI lineage: Eukaryota > Viridiplantae > Streptophyta > Magnoliopsida > Asparagales > Amaryllidaceae > Agapanthus > Agapanthus africanus. The sequence goes on from JASDDO010000018.1 coordinate 436,254,344, forward strand.
GCGGTTGCGCCGTTAACACTTTCCTAGACACCCCGTAAACAATATACCGTTAAGCGAGGTTCTAAACACGGTTTATCTTCTCCTAATGAGCGCGAAGTCCTTAGGGCTGAAGTCTAGTATTTTTTAATTTACAATGGACAATGCATATACTTTTGTGATTTTTGGGGTCCTGGGAAGGGTGATGAAATCCCCACCCAATCTGGATTGGTTTCAAGCCCCTTAAGTCCGTATTAAAGAATGCAAAGCGATAACAAATCAACTGCAAACAAAATTTTTTTATTTTTAGCGCGGCGCAAAGAATCCTGCACAAGAACAGTTTATTGGAAGGGGGAGAAGAGTTTGCGCAAAGAAATCTGCAGAAAACACAATTTATTGGAGTCCAGAGGAGTGGGAGAGAGGAGAGAGACTTACAGAGAGAATTTGGCAGCCCAAAGGCACCAAGTGGCCGCGGATCCGCGGCCTAAGCCCTCTTTTGCCGCGGTTCCGCGGCAGGAACAGGGACTTGGGCTTCTGGGTTTTTGGTGTGAGCTCCTGTGTTTGTCCTCTGCTTGTATGGATCTTCTGAATTTTTATTTGCTCACTGTACCTGCTCCAGATCTTGACAGTAGACCGTTTGTTTCGTTTTGATCCGTCGCGGTGTAGCCGCGAAATGTGGGTCTATCTTCCCACGTCTTCGGCACTGTACTTGAACTCCGTCTTATCCGACGTCTTTGGCGCCGATCTTGAACTTCGTATTTTCCTGCACACTTGCACAAAAGCTAATCAAAAACAACAAGATGGTTTTTTACAATGTATAGCTTTTTTTTCCGGTTATATTCACAAGTTAACCCGAAATTACACAAGGAAATAAACTACCGTCTCCCCGGCAACGGCGCCATTTGATTGTTAGATATTCTGCGTGTTCAAGTTTTAGTTTAAATACCGCAATCAAGACGGTTTCGCTTGTAGCTAGCCGGTTGAGTACGGGTCGTCCGCAGGGAGATAGGAGTCTTTTTCTATGTGTTTTAACGAGTTAAGTCCGAGAGTTCAGATTTGTTTGTGATTATCTAAGTGTTAAATTGATATTTAAGGAGAGCTTGTTAGGGTTACGATTAGGTTAGTTTGAGTTAGGAGTCTCCACATCTTTCGTTGCCCCTCTTAATATCGGTGTTACGGTAATCGGCAACAACGAGGATTAGCACGACTAGGAAGGACTTTGCGAGTATAAGCTAGGCTTTCCAACGCATAAGTTCTTCCTTTTGGTGCTTGTCCGTCCGTTCTTGGCTCTTAGCCATAACCTCCGGTTAATTCAACCACAACCGGTCTCATTACGGAATCACCGCTATCATGTAGGATAGGGTGCCGTAAGGAGCGGATTATGGTTCAATTAACGGGAGTCGAATTAAGCTGTTGGGCAAGGAAAGAGTGAGAGAGATTTCCTTCTCTCAAACTTCCCTTATCCTACCCTAACAAGTATGAAACTACTCACACATCATGATACGGAAAAATAAAACAAAACAAAAGAGGAAGATAGAAAGAAAGAGATTAGAAGATAACGACTAGCTATTTGCGACCTCACCTTGGCGAGGATCGAGCGTAAGCATCATAGTCGTTTTAAGGATAAAGAAAAAGAGAGAAGAAAGAAACAACACGAAATAACAACAACTAGTTAACAAATGAAAATTACAACAATTATAGAAAGAACAAGACAAGAATGATAATAAAATGAACTTCTTTATTCACCATTCTTCACTCACAAAGCTCACTACAAGTTTTAATGGAGAAGAGATGAGAAGAAGAAGAACATGTATTCTAAAACCTAGAAAAAGAATACAAGATTATGGACCCCCTCCCTTTACAAAGTTTTGGGTTATTTATAAGCTGAAAACTGAAAATCTAGGGCAACCATCTGCCCCTTTACACAATTACCCAACCGCCCCTAAAAACCCTAACTCTGCCGCCACCATACGGCCGCGGATCCTCGGCCTAGACCCCCTATTGGCCGCGGATCCGCCGTACTATAGTGGGTTCAGGGCATGGGCTTCTTGGTACTTCCCTGGTCTGCTGTCCCCTCTTGTTTGGTACATGTATTTTCTGGAAATATTTCCACATTTCTTCCAGAATTTCTGTTGAGGGAAAGGTGGACTTTTGTGGATGTTTTTGTCATGATTTCCTCGAGCTCCGCGTAGATTTCTTGGATCTTGTGCTGCCATTGAGCCTTGTGCATGAAAACGACATTGATTTGCCATTTTGTCTTCCTAAACTGGTATCTGGCAACATACGGATGAAGAGCGGAGACCGTGTTTTCTCAGTGGTTGGCAGGAACCCGGATTTTGTCGTGTTTTCTATGAATTTTACCGTTTTTAGAACCGAGAACCTGTATCCTGCAATTGACTAGCAAATACGGCTCAAGAGTATCTACCGATATGCAATGTGATAAAAATTGGGCGGTATGAAAATGCAAAAATCTGATATGAACAGTTGCCGAGGTGTTGCTTCGTCACCGGTTGTTTCTAAAATCGTCGCCGAAATTTCGGCCGGAATTTCTTCGGAGCTTCGCCGCGAACTTGTTTTCAAAGTACACAACTCTTAAGAAGATTTTAAGAGAGTGAGGTTAGGGTTTTGGGATGAGAGGGTAGAGGGTATGGGGTGTATTTATAGGATAGGCTAGGGGTAGGGTAGGTGAAGGGTTTTTGATAAAAAAAATATTGTAAAATGTGTGAAAAAAATCATTAAAATGGATTAATTAGGGTATTACTCACTTTCTGAAACCGATCTCATAATTTAGAGTATGCAGGGAGTTTCAGAAGGCAAAGGGGCACAAAACCCCAGTTGGAGACTCGGCCGTCCGGCCGGCGGAGCCGGCCCGAGTCGGCCGGTCCGCCGGCCGACTCTGCCGAGTCAGGGTTCCAGTGGGTGGGGGGTCGTCAGATGTGGCTCCTGGTATTTTTAGTTTTTCAGGTGAAATTCAAGTTTTGGAAGTTACGGTGTGTGGACTGTTGGACTTCTTAAGAATTTAAAATAAAAACAATATAAAAATAATGTGGGGCTGGGGATTTGAACCCTGGTGGCTTGGTTCAGCAGTGCAAGGTATTATCAATGAGCTACAAGCTCCTTCTTGTAATTAAATTGCTAATTAATTACTTAAGTCTTGTGCTCAGGCAATAAATACCCCTTTATGGATTTTTGAAAAATTAATTTAAAAATTTGTATAGGAAAAAGTGTATAAGAAAATTAGGGTTGTTATACCAAGACAACAAGCCCGGACCATCTACTCCTATCTTGGTATTTGGTAGCGACTCTAAGGACGAGGCCAACGCAGTGTTCTCCATCCGCCCGCTAATGCAAATCCTTGACGAAGCAGATCAGATCTTACAGATCACAATAGTTCTACCTCGGCATTACAAAGAACTTGATGCGCTCCGTACATACAGCGTACAAGAACTACAGACTTTCTACATCTCTCCCAGAAGAAGAGGTGAAAAGGAATCCTCTTCTACCAATCTATGAAGACCAGAGTAGAGAAAGAAGTCTGGCATGGTGCCGATTTTGCGCTCGGCGGGTTTCAACTAATTCGTCTGCCAAGAAACTACGCAGAGGGATTGAAAAGGTTGTTAAGATGCCAAGGTGTACCCCTCGAACAAACTGTTCGACAAGCCAAATTCTACAAAAGATTTGGGATATTTCTAGGACTCGGCGAAAGATGCCTAACGTGAAGATGGAGACAACCGGGCTCGGATATGTTTAGTCCAGGAAACGGGAGCAGTTCCACAGCAGCTGCGTTATAAACAGCTCCAGGGAAGAGGAAAATGCTCTTCCGAATGGACGTGGCGTTGAAACAGAGAGAAATCCCATTCTAAAAACGTTAAGTCCGTCCCTCGAAGGACAAATAGACAAGCTAATAGAGCAGGATTGTCAAAAGAGTCGAGACAACCACAACCGCGAAATGTCCATCTATAAAAAAACCTAGGACGCAGCGCCTCAATCAGCGACCTGTGGAGAAGGTGAAGGGTTACCCTAATGCCCCGGCCAACTTCCGTGGCCAAATGCGGAATAAAAATTTTCTAACGAACAAAAACTTAGCACTAGTTTAACTCTAAACCCGGATCTTTCCATAAAACTAACTAGCTACACTAGGAGAGCTATCTACTATGATGATGAATTCTTACCAAACGAACTAAGTCCATCGGTCTTCGTTCCTCATCCTTAGCTCCTACTATCCACCTTGAACTTGCTTGATCTTCTTTCCTTGCTCCGTCGGTCCTCCGGGATCGAGCTTGTTCTCCGGCCTTCCTTGGTCCTTGATGATCCACCTGGAGAATATGATCCATGGCTTTAGCTCTTTGCTAAGTGTCAAAAGAGCAACTAGAGAACTTGGGATGCTAGTCCAAGTAATCTAGGATGTAGTTTGGGGTGTGTAAGTGTTTACTATCTCTTTTCTAACCTCTTAACTTGTTTCTCAACACATGAGAATGTTAGTGAAGAGGAAGAAGATGAAGATGGAGGAAAGCAAGAGGAGAGAGGAGCTTGGAAAGAAAATGGAGCTCAAGAAAATAATGATCAATCATGAGAGAGAAATTCACACAAGAGTTTTGTATGTTCATTTCTTTCATTAAACAATAGCAACCATGCTTCAATAGTAAACCCAAAATGAATTATAAATTCATTTGTAAACTATTGAAGCATGGTCAACTCTATACCTCCCTCACCTCTCACTTTACACCTCATTTCTATTTATCAAATAAATGGAGAATCCAAAATGAGGTGGCTACTTTCTAGAAGGAAATCTGTAATAAATACGGATTTCAGTCTACTGTACATATATACCGGCAATCAGATAAAAATCCGAACGCCCAAAGAGATAGAATAACACGAAGAACATAATACTAGAATATATATATATCAAAACAAATAGACGTAAATTATTAAATCAATACCTGATTTAATAATCCGGCTCAAACCCGAGCCGGCTAGTATTACCAACTGTCCGATCGAAAATCCGAGTACAAAGTACATCAATCGATCGAACCCTGCACGTATCCAATATGGCTACTACATCATTTCGCCTGAATCAGGGAGACCCTCTGTGTGGGACTCTAAAGACTCGACAGTACTCTGGCAGTGGGTTTAACTACAAGCACGTCAGCAGCACTAGCTGTACGTAACGGCTACCCAGGTACCTGTCGAAAGGAAGGCCGATGAGAAAACTCATCCGGATCTCCTACTGAGCCTATCCGTGACAATATTCATACAGTCCGGTCTCTTCGTCAAAGAGTATCGCATACCGGGTCTAGGGGATAGTGAACGTCAGACCCTAATAACCTAATAAGTCGTGTCAATGTGGCTCAGGACCAATCCGAGAAACTACTGATCAACCTCTCAGTAAATCCCAGCTGCCTTGACCAAGGTCTTATGGTCCTGACCAATCGAATCACAGGGCGATATCAACTCCCTATACCGGGAGAGACGAATCCCCGACAATCGCTCACTGCCTCCATGTGGCTCGGGACTGAACCCAACCAAAACCTGTTTGCATGACTCAGTAGAGCCATGGTAGGGTAGTGATCAAATTTCAGTGGGAACTCACAAGACACAAATGCCGATCTCGGGTCCAAAGACTAACCTGTACAGATGTCACCTGAGAACTTCCATCTGACGATAGGTATAGTACCATATGGAAGTTCTCGACGAATCCGTCCAGTGTACTCACCCCAGTGAGCACATGTATACGATCTTGGGTACATCAGACCAATCGCTGTAGGACCAACCATCCCCCGATAGGGTTAGAAACGTATACACTAGTCTACTATGGAGTATCAATACCCAGTCTCGATACTCACGCGACTAGGGACTATTTAAGGACGTTCTTATGGACTATCCTGCTCCCACAAGTATGATCGCCATCACAACGCAGGTAGTCAAGCAAGATCCTAGGGGCTTTATCAACATGTAACCGCAATATGTAATAACGAGTACGACATATGCCATGTTAAGATAAAGACAAACCATAATAGTATACTACCGTATCGAGTCTTCATCAATATGTGCAATCTAGATATAACAACAACAGAAATAAATACACATATCCTGACAAAGACAAGTCGAATAATATACTATAAAACTGAGCAAGATTGTTCTGTACATACATATCCTTAGTATCCATCTGTATACATATACAATACTGTCCTTTAGGGCATATACATCCAACAATCTCCCACTTGCACTAAAGGCCGGTGATTGGCGTACCGAATAACCAACGTCTGCTCTAAGGCCAGCTGCTGGCGTACCGCATACCTAACATCCCAAAAAGTCGCTCGAACTGTGCTTGAGGGAGGGCCTTTGTAAATGGATCCGCCGTGTTGTCTTTCGTATCCACTCTCCGGACCTCGATCTCTTGGCGATCTACGATCTCCCTGATCTGGTGATACCGCCTTAAGATGTGCCTGGATTTCTGATGGGACCGTGGTTCCTTTGCTAAAGCTATAGCCCCATTGTTATCACAATATACTGGTATCAGATCAACAATGGACGGAACTACCTGAAGTTCAGCTATGAACTTCTTTATCCAGGCCGCCTCTTTTACGGCATCGCTTGCAGCAATGTATTCAGCCTCCATCGTCGAGTCTGCAACGGTATCCTGTTTGGAACTCTTCCAACATACCGCCCCTCCGTTGAGGGTAAACACAAAACCCGAGACAGACTTGCTGTCATCTTTGTCACTCTGGAAGCTTGAGTTGGTAAAGGACTCGACCCTGAGGTCTCCATTACCGTAAATCAGGAACATCTCCTTAGTCCTTCTCAGGTACTTGAGAATGTTCTTTACTACTGTCCAGTGGTCCTCACCTGGGTCTGACTGATACCGGCTCACCACGCTCAACGCGTAAGCTATATCTGGTCTTGTACATAACATCGCATACATTATAGATCCTACCGCCGAAGCGTAGGGTATAGTGCTCATGCGAACCCTCTCCTCGTCAGTCTTGGGAGATATCTCCTTGGAGAGGGTGATTCCATGCAATGCGGGTATGTTACCGCGTTTGGAATCTTCCATACTAAATCTCTTTAGTACGGTCTCTATGTACCTGGACTGTGAAAGTCCCAATAGTCTCTTGGATCTATCTCTGTAGATCTTGATCCCCAGAATGTACGAGGCATCACCTAGGTTTTTCATAGAGAACCTCTGTGATAAGAATAGCTTGACCGATTATAGCATAGGAATGTCATTTCCTATCAAAAGAATGTCGTCCACGTACAAGACTAGGAATACGACAGTTCGTCCTACAATCTTCTTATATATACATGGCTCATTTTCGTTCTTGATGAAGTCAAAGTCCTTGACTGTCTCAACAAAACAGATGTTCCAGCTCCGCGATACTTGCTTCAATCCATAAATGAATTTGAGCAGCTTGCACACCTTCCCGCTGCTCCCACTGTCTACAAAACCTTCTGGCTGATCCATGTAAACGCACTCCTCTAAACATCCGTTTAGAAAAGACGTTTTTACGTCCATCTGCCAGATCTCATAGTCATGGAAGGCAGCAATGGCAAGCAAGATCCTAATGGATTTGAGCATAGCCACTGGAGAAAAGGTTTCGTCATAGTCCACTCCTGGTCTTTGACGAAAACCTTTTGTAACGAGTCTAGCCTTATAGGTTTCCACCTGCCTATCTACACCAAGTTTCTTCTTGTAGATCCATTTGCATCCAACGGGTTTTACCCCAGGTGGAGCAAATTCCAGGGTCCACACTTTATTGGTGTACATGAACTCCATTTCAGATTGCATAGAATCCAGCCACTTATCAGAGTCCCTACTGATAATGGCTTGTCTGAAACTAGTAGGATCATCTTCTTCCAAGATGCAATCCTCTCGATCCCCATCTATGAGAAAACCGTAGTATCTCTCAGGCGGATAAGAAATCATACCAGATCTGTGGAGTGGCTGAGGTTCATCCGGGACTATTGAATCTTCTGGTTCCATTAAATCCTCAGTTTGAATTTATGGATCTGATGTTTCATCCAGTTCTACCGTGCTCCCACTTATTTCTTTTGCAAGAAATTGCCACTCTAAAAAGGTGGCGCGACGAGCAACGAACACCTTCTGTTCCTTACTGTGGTAGAACAGATATCCCAGAGAATTTCTAGGATATCCCACAAATTTGCACAAAACTGATCATGCCTTAAGCTTGTCCGGATTTTGTACCTTTATATAGGCCGGACAACCACATATCTTAATACGTTCAAGATATGGTGTTTTACCACTCCATATTTCATATGGAGTCCTAGGCACAGATTTAGAAGGAACCTGATTCAGCAGGTACGCTTTTGTTTCTAGCGCAAGTCCCCAAAATGAAAGGGGTAACTTAGCATTACTCATCATGGAGCGAACCATGTCCAAAAGGGTACAGTTCCTCCGCTCTGATACGCCGTTGTGCTGTGGAGTATACGGAGGAGTAAGCTGAGAGAGAATACCATTCTCTTTTAGAAAGTCCCTGATTTCCGTACTTAAGTACTCCCCCCTATCAAATCGGAGGATCTTAATACTTTTTCCAATCTGGTTCTCTACTTCCTTTCTAAATTCTTTGAATTTCTCAAAAGCTTCAGATTTGTGTTTCATGAGATACACATATCCGAACCTAGAGAGATGGTCAGTGAATGTGATGAAGTACGAGAACCCACCCCTTGCATGTATAGACATCGGACCACATACATCGTTGTGTCTGAGTCCCAAGAGCTTTACTGCTCTTTCTCCATGCCCGGTGAACAGAGATTTGGTCATCTTTCCTTTGAGACAAGACCGACAAGTTTTATAAGATGAAAATTCGAATGTATTCAAGAGTCCATCTTTATGCAACTTACTTAGTCTTTTCTTTCCGATATGTCCAAGTCTACAATGCCACAAGTAGGAATCGTTCGTATCAGAACTCTTCCTTTTGCGTGTGTTTTGTACATTGAGAACTGTGTTTTGATTGAGAACATAGATACCATTACACAGTGTACCTTCTGCAACTAATACCTTATCAAGGTAAATGTTCATGATATTTCTATCAAGAACAAAGTTATATCTATCTTTATCAAGTAAAGAAACTGATATGATGTTGCAAAGCATGGAAGGCACATAGTAGTAATTGTTCAAAATCATAGTATTGCCATTTGGCAACACTAGGTGATATTCACCGACGGCTGCAGCATTAACCTGTGCTCCATTCCCTACTCTAAGGGACATATCACAAGATCCAACTATCCTAATTTTTCTCAGACCCTATAATAAATTACAGATATAAGATCCCGATCTGGTAGCGAGTACTCAGGAGGTAGGACTGACCGAAAAACAGTTCTCAATAACAAAAATGCCTAAAGAAGATGCAACAGTATGTTTCTTCTTCGATGGGGTTATCAAGGAATTCAAAATTTCCTCTTTCCCTTGCTCATACTCATGACCGTTGTCATAAGTTAGAGCTGAACCGACGTTCTCCATCCCCGAATAAGAATTCGGATCGGTCAAGCGATACATTTTATTATCTTGATTAGGGCGTGAAATGGTTGATACCTGGAGAGAGAGAATGAGGGAAAACACTCAGCGTGCGCTCTTACAAGATTAGATTGGTTATTAATTTATCTAACCAAGATGGCTCCCACTATTTCCTCAAATTCTTCTTCAAACCCTAAAAGAAGAACTAGTCAGGATTAATCGCACGTCACAATACTTGCTTAACCTTTCAGCCAGGCTGGTGTTGGTACTTTGAGGGAGGCTTTCCAACGCTTTCGCGAAGTTCCTTAATTACATAACCTATTTTTCCTGGAGGCGTAGCCCCTCTAACACCTTTCTAGACACCTGCTTGGTTTATAGAATTGATTGTTAAGTGAAAAAACCTCCCAAGAGTAATCCTACTCATCAGTGGGATCAGGATCCAACTATCATTGTGTGATGTACTAGATAGAATCCACTCTAGTCACCACACTCCAGAAAGTATGCTAAATCTATAAGTTTCCTGTATGTTTGAAACCCCCGATGTGATTTTTACCCCTAACGGCTTTATGACCTTGACAATGCCAACATATCATAAGCCGCTAGTCAAGTTCGGCCCGTCATTATCTTGATTAACTTAGACCCACCCGCATATCTCTTGACAATGCCAACATAGCTATGCGACTAACCTAAATAATCTGAAACAAAGCTACAAACAAGCAATACTCAGCTACCGATCACTACGCCTTGACAATGCCAAAATACGCAGCTCGAATACTAAGTAGTACTTGTAGGAAATGACGGAGGGCTACGGCTGGGTTTTTGGCGAAAAACCCGTTAACGTAATGAACTTGATTTCGTTGAAGGAACCTGAGTAGTTTTGTAAATATATAGTGGCGAAAACCTTTGCCAAAGAGGTCACTCCCTGTGAAGGGATCTCGGATCTTTCCTCCTCGAATGAGCTGCAGGATATTCCAAAACGAATACCACGTTGCAAAGCAAAAATAGTCGACTAAATTAAAGTTATTACCCTGACGCAAACTTTTACTCAAGGGGTCACTCCCGGTGAAGGGATCTCGGCCCTTGCCTCATCGAATGAGGTGCAGGATATTCTAAACTGAATACCACTATGCAAAGCAAAAGAGAACGTCTGTAATGTCAGTTTTTAAAGCTTGGTTCCAACAAAATCTTTTAGGTTTACTATCTTGGATTAATTAAAATTAATGAGGTCCCACCAATTTGTAACCTATCACACCAGAAAAGAACGAAAATAAAATGTACGTATATGCCATCCGTATTCGCCACGGGGCCCCGTCATCACCCGTTAGGTTACTTAACTAACGACAGAGCGGGGGCTGGACTAGCGCGGGTGCAAAACATATACAACATCTACTAGTATATATATAAGTATATATAACATTCGTCCCGGGCATGATAATAAACAACATCACAGATAACATTATAGAATGGTGGATAATCTTGGAGCCCAGGGTTTCATTTGAGCCGCAAATAAAACCCGACGTTTCGGTCGTATGGATAGCATGTGCAATGAAAACCTGTACCCCCTACGAGTGCGGCGAATAGCCCGCCAGTTCTGGAATGAAGCCCCCTCGGTCTCAACGCCATGAGAATGAAGCCTCCTCCATCTCGATGCCATGAGATGCGGGCTTGTTGCCTTCTAGAACTCGGCTATCCATGCACTCCGCCGTGGGGTAAGCCTAGTACAAAATATTAAAAAAATATATACAACTGGTGACATCGACCTCAGTCCGGTCGTGCCCCAAAATAATATACAAACGGCAAAGACGACAGTCCACATGTCGGACGCTCGCCCCGCAATAAAAAAATGTACAAATGAATTATAAACAGTATTCTAATATTGTACCACATGCTATCCACCACGACAATCCAACCACAATCACAGCACAAGCACACAACATCAACGCGAATGTCACGTTCGCAAAACCCGTCTAAAAGAACATATAGCAATCAGACGAGTTTTACCGATAGAGTGACATTACCGGTCGCAGATAAAAGTGAATGTACTGATAATAAAACACGTATCTTAAAATTACGATCGACTAAACTTTCCAAGTGGGCCCCAAGAATTTAAACCAACACTGTAACAAATCTGGGCCCAAAAATAATTATTCTAGAAACCACAATTTCAAATATAAGAGGCCCAGAAGAAATTTGGTTCACGTGGGCCCCAAAGTGGCCGCGGAACCGCCGCCAATAGGGGGTTTACGCGGCGGTTCCACGGCGGTTTGAAAGGATCACGTGACCAAATTTCTTCAAAGGTCTTAAAAAAGACTGTATGATTTTTTGAGACCATAAAATTTATTTTTCGAGCACGTTTAAAAATCGACAGAAACTGCATGAAATGAAATGCGGTTTTTGGAATTTTCGATCGATCGTTTTTCTAAACACGTTTGAACTAGCTAGTATAAGTTTTATAGGTGGCTCTGATACCATGAAGGGTTACCCTATTGGCCCGGCCAACTTCCGTGGCCAAATGCGGAACAAAAATTTTCTAACGAACAAAAACTTGACACTAGTTTAACTCTAAACCCGGATCTTTCCATAAAACTAACTAGCTACACTAGGAGAGCTATCTACTATGATGAGGAATTCTTACCAAACGAACCAAGTCCTTCGGTCTTCGTTCCTCATCCTTAGCTCCTACTAGCCACCTTGAACTTGCTTGATCTTCTTTCCTTGCTCCGTCGGTCTTTCGGGATCGAGCTTGTTCTCCGGCCTTCCTTGGTCCTTGATGATCCACCTGGGGAATATGATCTATGGCTATAGCTCTTTGCTAAGTGTCAAAAGAGCAACTAGAGAACTTGGGATGCTAGTCCAAGTAATCTAGGATGTAGTTTGGGGTGTCTAAGTGTTTACTCTTTTCTAACCTCTTCACTTATTTCTCAACACATGAGAATGTTAGTGAAGAGGAAGAAGATGAAGATGGAGGACAGCAAGAGGAGGAAGGAGCTTGGAGAGAAAAATGGAGCTCAAGAAAATAATGATCAATCATGAGAGAGAAATTCACACACAAGAGTTTTGTATGTTCATTTCTTTCATTAAACAATAGCAACCATGCTTCAATAGTAAACCCATAATGAATTATAAATTCATTTCTAAACTATTGAAGCATGGTCAACTCCATACCTCCCTCACCTCTCACTTTACACCTCATTTCCATTTATCAAATAAATGGAAAATCCAAAATGAGGTGGCCACCTTCTAGAAGGAAATCTGTAATAAATACGGATTTCAGTCTACTGTACATATATACCGGCAATCAGATAAAAATCCGAACGCCCAAAAAGATAGAATAACACGAAGAACGTAATACTAGAATATATATATCGAAATACATATACGTAAATTATTAAATCAATACCTGATTTAATAATCCGGCTCAAACCTGAGCAGCTAGTATTACCAACTGTCCGATCGAAAATCCGAGTACAAAGTACATCAATCGATCGAACCCTGCACGTATCCAATACGGCTACTACATCATTTCGCCTCAATCAGGAAAACCCTCTGTGTGGGACTCTAAAGACTCGACAGTACTCTGGCAGTGGGTTTAACCACAAGCACGTCAGCGGCACTAGCTGTACGTAACGGCTACCCAGGTACTTGTCGAAAGGAAGGCCGATGAGCAAACTCATCCGAATCTCCTACTGACCCTATCCGTGACAATATCCGTACAGTCCGGTCTCTTCGTCAAAGAGTATCGCATACCGAGTCTAGGGGATGGTGAACGTCGGACCCTAATAACTTAATAAGTTGTGCCAATGTGGCTCAGGCCCAATCCGAGAAATTACTGATTAACCTATCAGTAAATCCCAGCTGCCTTGGCCAAGGTCTTATAAACCTGACCAATCGAATCACAGTGCGATATCAACTCCCTATACCGGGAAAGACGAATCCCCGACAATCACTCACTGCCTCCATGTGGCTCGGGACTGAACCCAACCAAAACCTGTTTGCATGACTCAGTAGAGCCATGGTAGGGTAGTGATCAAAGTTCAGTGGGAACTCACATGAGACAAATTCCGATCTCGGGTCCAAAGACTAACCTGTACACATGTCACCTGAGAATTTTTATCTGACGATAGGTATAGTACCATATGGAAGTTCTCGGCGAGTCCGTCCAGTGTACTCACCCCAGTGAGCACCTGTATACGATCTTGGGTACATCAGACCAATCGCTGGGGGACCAACCATCCCCCGATAGGGTTAGAAATGTATACACTAGTCTACTCTGGAGTATCAATGCCCAGTCTCGATACTCATGCGACTAGGGACTATTTAAGGATGTGCTTGTGGACCACCCTGCTCCCACAAGTATGATCGCCATCACAACGCAGGTAGTCAAGCAAGATCCTAGGGGCTTTATCAACATGTAACCACAATATGTAATAACGAGTATGACATATGCCATGTTAAGATAAAGACAAACCATAATAGTATACTACCGTATCGAGTCTTCATCAATATGTGCAAGCTAGATATAACAACAACAGAAATAAATACACATATCCTGACAAAGAAAAGTTGAATAATATACTATAAAACTGAGCAAAATTGTTCCGTACATACATATCCCTAGTATCCATATGTATATATATACAATACTGGCCTCTACGGCATATACATCCAACAAAAGGAAGACTACAATGTCCTTTATCCCCAGCCCGCTGTATGTCCTCGCAAAAAGTAAAAAGCCCAAAATAGAGGCAAAAATAGGACAAAGAGCGCAAACAACGTTCGCAAACAACAAGGAAGATCTAAGAAGCCGTGCTATTAAGAAAAACATGGTTGGAACCCGTCCTTTATCAAGAAGATGGGTCGGGAATACTCTCTCCCTCAAGACAAGACAAGGAAAATATTCAACCTTGTCATAAAGCACCAAATGATAACGCTTCCGGAGTCTCGGCACCCCAAACAAATAAACGAGTTCTATCATCCGGATTATTGCTCTTATCACCGAGCAATAGGTCATCCCCTTGAAGACTGCTTCACCTTCAAAGACTGGATAGAAGACTAATACCGACAAGGTAGGTTCACTTTATCTGACAGCTGGAGGGTAACCCCGCCGCAAAAGCATAAGCCAAAAAGGACCTATACCGTGAGGATGGGACCAGCTCAACGTCAAGAATGGAAGCGAACTCGTACCTGCCACGTGATAACACTCTCAAAGGTGGGAAGGCACGAGACGATAGATGATCCCTTCAGGTGTTTCGCAAATGAAGATGAAGACGAGATGATCTCAGAGTTTTCACCGGCACCAAAAAAACTGGAAGACGAGATACATACTACGGCGGACAACCTAAGAAAAATCGACTTGGGGACGGAAGGCGATCCGAGTCTAATGTTCGTTAGTGAGCTACTATCTGAAAAACAGGTAGCCGTGTTAAAGGACGTGCTTATGCAATATAAAGACTGCTTCGCATGGAACTATTCTGAGATGTCAGGTCTGGATCCAAAAGTAGCGGTACATAAACTGGCCATATCACCGGACATGAAGCCGGTCAAACAGGAGCTAAGGAGAATGCGGCTCAAACTTGAGATGAGTATAAATGCTGAGGTCAAGAAACTAATCTACTCCGGCTTCATCAAAGAAGTTCAATATCCCGACTGGATCGCTAACATCGTTCCGGTGATGAAGAAAAATAGGACGGCGTGCATCTGCGTGGACTTTCGAGACCTCAACAAAGCTTTCCCGAAAGATAATTCCCCAGTGCCTGTTACTGAATTGATGATCGATAACACGTCTACCCATGAGGTCTTCTCCTTCATGGATGGATCTTCAGGATACAACCAAATAAAAATGCATTATGAAGACCAAAAACATACTGCCTTCCGAAATCCGCTGGGCATATTCTGCTATAAAGTGATGCCCTTCGGTCTGAAGAACGCTGGCGCTACCTACCAGAGGGCCATGACAAAGATCTTCGATGACCTCATCCATGAGATCGTCGAATACTACATTGATGACCTTGTGGTAAAGTGCAGATCTCACGAGGAGCATTAGGAACATCTAAACGTAGTGTTCTAACATCTTCAGAAATATAATTTAAAAATGAATCTTTTAAAATGGACGTTTGGAGTCTCCTCAGGAAAATTCCTAGGATTTATCATACGGCATCGGGGTATTGAAATCGATCCCTCAAAGATCAAGACGATTATGGGAATGCCCACGCCAAGGACCCCCAAACAGTTGCGATCCCTTTAAGGAATGCTTGCATATATCCGGCGGTTCATAGCCAACCTCTCCGGAAAATGTCATCCCTACAGTCATCTGATGAAGAAGGGGACCCCGTTCGTCTGGGATCAAAAGTGACGAATTGCACTAGACAAAATCAAGCAATATCTGCAAAATCCGCCAGTTTTGACCGCTCCGGTTAATGGGAAAACCCCTTGTCCTATATATAACAGCCCTTGAGGGTTCTTTAGGCGCGCTATGGGTACAAGAGAACGATCAAGTAAATGAGAGAGCTTTGTACTATTTGATCCATATTCTCCTGGGGCAGAAAACAACTACTCCCCCATCGAAAAGTATTGCCTGGCACTGATCTTCGCGATAACAAAGCTCGGGCATTACGCCTTGGCACATGAGGCCCATCTCATATCAAAGGTGGACCCTCTCAAATATCTGATGTCTAGGGCCATATTAACAGGAAGGCTTGCTAAATGGGCCATCCTCCTGATGGAGTTCTCGATAACGTATCGACCTCTCAAAGCAGTGAAAGATCATGCCATCGCCAACTTTCTTACCGAGCATCCGATACCAGCCGACTCCCCCTTAAATTGTGAGTTGTTGAATGAGCATGCGTTCGACACAATCAAAGGAGAGAATGAAGAAAATGATTCCCGATGGGAACTCTACTTCGATGGGGCATCTTCTATGAAGAGTCGAAAGCAAAACACCCCCATAATCAAAGCCGGGGTGGGTCCTATTTTTGTGACTCCGTAAGGAAGGATATTGCGTTACGCCCTCTCCTTAACGGAGCTAAAGACTAATAATGAAGCTGAATATGAAGCCTTGATAGTAGGTCTCGAGATCATTGTCAACATGGGAATCAAAGACTTCCTCATATATGGAGACTCCCAGCTGATCGTGAGCCAAGTAAACGGCGACTATCAGACATGCAAGCCGGATCTGATAAAGTATGGTGAAAGAGTGCAGCAACTGCTGATACAAATCCCCTTCCACATCCTGGAGAGTATACCGCATGCAGAAAACAGGAAGGCGGATGCGTTGGCCAAATTGGCTAAGGAATTAGCCGACGAAGACCCCGATGACGTAAAGATCATTGTGCAAAGTCGCAGGATCCTCACGCCAATAGATATATCCTCGGAAGACTTAACAGAGCTATCTGAAGGGAATGAAACGACCGAACAAGTAGCCCTTCAAATAGGGGACGAAGAAAAGGTCATAGACTGGAGAGAAGTCTTCATAGACTACTTCAAATCTCGACGAACGCCCGAAAATACTTCGTCTCGACATCAGCTCATGAAACGAGCTATGTCCTTCAAATTTGGTCAATGATACTCTGTATAAGAGATCATTCGACTGGCTGTGGCTAATATGCTTGGGGCCAGAAGAAGCGAAGAGAGCCATCTAAGAAACTCACAACGGACTCTACGGTTCTCACCAAGCTGGGCCAAAGATGAAGCTGAATATCAAAAGAATGGGTTATTATTGGCCCACAATGATTCGGGACTGCCTCGAATATGCGAAAGAGTGTCACTCATGCCAAATTCACGGGGATTTCATCCACCAGCATCCAAATCCACTACACCCAATGGTAGCTAGCTGGCCGTTCGAAATGTGGGGAACCGATATCATCGGCCCCATTGAACCAGCATCATCCAAAGGACATCGGTTCATATTGGCAATGACCGATTACTTTTCTAATTAGGAAAAAGCAGTACCACTAATGGAGGTGAAGATGGAGAATATCCTCCTTTTCTTCAGAACCCATGTCATCTACCGGTTCGACACTCCGCGACAAATTATCTCGGACAATGAGCTAGCCTACAGAAGTTATAAAACCAGCATCTTCGCAAAACAACATAAGATAGATTGGAGAAACTCTTCAGTCTATAATTCTCGTGCCAACGGTCTAGCTGAAGCTTTCAACAAGACCTTGACGAAGATTATAAAGAAAACGGTGTCCAAAAACAAAAGAGACTGGCACGAAAGGCTGCATGAAGCTCTATGGGCGTACCGCACAACGTTCAAAAAAACTACGAACACAACACCATACATGTTGGTGTTCAGTACGGAAGCAGTGCTTTCTCTGGAAATAGAACTCTCTTCTCTATGAGTAGCGGTTTGATATGAGCTGACAGATGAAGAAAATGCTCATCTTCGGCTCGAGGAGCTCGACGTAACCCGCCTTATAGCACAGCAAAACCTGGAGGCTTATAAGGCAAGGACAACACGGTCATATGAAAGACTGACCAGGCCAAGAACAATCCGCCAAGGCGAACTCTTATTGGTCATCCAAAGACCAATGATCCCCAATCATGCAAAACGGGGGAAATTCGAGCCAAACTATGAAGACCCATACATCATAAACAAAGTCTACCAAGGTGGAGCCTGCCTGCTCATGGACATGCATGGAGAAAGACCCTTCCGGCTAATAAACGGCCGATTCATCAAAATGTAGTACTCTTGACGAGTCGCGACTTAGGTCAATGATAGATAACAATGCTTGTGTCCGCTCGCTATCTTCCTAAGTCAAAAACTCTGAGAGTAGTTGTAGGGTGTTTTTCGTCACCCCATTGAGATGGGAATACGCGTTGCTTGTCAGGCATACTACAGATTCCCCCTGTCTAGAATAGGCGGGGATTTATTGATTGTGGGGATTCGAATCTCCGGCAGCCGCGGACTAAACTGCCGTTAATTACCCCTCCCCTTTGGACCGAGAGAACCTCCGATTGACGGGTCAAACTGGTCATGCAAACTTAATATGCGGTGTACGTGTGTTATGCATTGAGGGGTTTTGGATATATCGGGGGGCCCGGAGAGTTTTCGGGGGTGTATTTTTAGTGTGGGATGGTGTGGAAAAAAGTAGGGTGAGGAGCGTCTTAAAAACGCTAAGGAGCTGGGCGCTGGGTGCTTGGGCGCTAGCGCCTCACACGCCCGGCATGTGGGTGCTTGGGCACTAGCGCCTCACGCGTCCGGCACATGGACGCTGGGTGCTTGGGTGTCGGCGGAAAGAAGGGGGCTTTTAGCCCTGGAAATATGAGTTAAATTCCGAAAGAGGGTTTTTTTATTTATGGAGTTAAACTTAGACAGATGTTGAATGGAGTTGAACTCCTATATATAAAAAGGGTTTGGTTTATGGAGTTAAACTCCAACAGATCGTGAATGGAGTTAAACTCCTAGAAATCTTTGGAAATGATCAAAGGGGGTCCCTTTCTTCTCCCCTAAGGCCCTGGATCTTCTTTTAGGCCTTGGATATTCCCAAGATGGGATTTTTGGAGATGGGTCTCCTTCTTCTTCCTCTCGGTCGGACGGATCTTGGAGAAAAAAGAGGGGTGAGATTTAAAAATCTCCTCTTTTTGAGATCTAATGGAAGATCTGAGTTCCCCTTCACGGGTTTGATGGTGAAAAACTGTTTATTTTTTGAAAAGGAAAAGTTAAACTCTTGATTTAATTCAAAAAGGGGAGAAGGTTTTAGAACCTTGAGGAAGGGGAAGGAGGCACAAAAACCCTAAATTTTGAGGTGAATGGAAAAGGTCCTTTCATTTCATTATCATGTTGCCTTTTATAGGCTTACAAATTTACATATAACCCCTTAGGCTTTACAAAATGGCATTTTGCTCATCCCATGCGTCATGTGCTAATTTCTTTTGCATATGAGCCATGGGCTTTACAAAAATTTGGTTTTATGCCTAATTTTCTTACATTTGTTCATAAAAATTACATCAAAATTATTTATTACATGATTTTCATTTTGGCATTGGAGAGGCCGGCCGCGGGGCTTAATTGGTCATGGGCCCACTTGACCTGGGCTTGGGCCCGCTTACTTGTGGTTGACTTTGACTTTGACTTGGTCAACCGGTGTATAATTTTTGACCCCAACAGTAGTACGCAAAGAAGCTCCGTCGCCTAAAAAATGACGATAACGGACCAAGATGTGCTTAAACTAAAAATTCGCCTCAAACATGGCGATAACGGACCGAGATGTCCTTAAACTAAAACCCCGCCTCGAATATGGCGACATTGGACTTAGAAGTCCTTAAACTAGAAATTATCTGCCTACAGTATGACGATAACGGACCGAGAAGTCCTTAACCTAATTATTCGCCTCAAACAAGGCGACAACAGACCGAGAAGTCCTTAAACTAATTATTTTCCTCAAACACGGCGGCAATAAACCGAGAAGTCCTTAAAACTAAAAATTTGCCTCAAACATGGCGATAACGGACCGAGATGTCTCTAAACTAGCACATCACCTCCAAAACGGTGATATGCTTCCTTGATATCTATATTGCAATCGAATTCTCAACGGCGAGGGTTGCAACTCAAGTCCTACCGGCTACACAGCTACTCCAGCGAAGAAGACACCCCCAAATCCCACCGGCAAACAGATGGGTCACTTACGATGAAACTACTTTCGAGAGTTTCGTTAAAAGAACAGTATGTCCACAAGCAAAATGGGCACCAATGAAAACCCGAAAGGGCACCGTGAGTAAAAATAGCAGGACTGCCAACGAGTTTGTGAAAACCCGAAAGGGCGTGAACTCGTAATATAAAAAATTCATGGGCACTTGCAAGGTCCTCTCGACTTTGTGAGGAGAAAATACCTGCGTGAGATCCTTACGACTCACAAAATACCTGCGTGAGATTCTTATGGAAAAATTACACTTGCAAGATCCTCACGACTCATAAGGAACTATGAGACCCTCATGGAACGTAGAATTTAAAATCCTTAAGCTACAGGGATCTAAACCTGTTCTTAAGCCATCGTATCCCACAACTTACCCTACAGGCGGTCCATTATTAACCCTTGTATACAATCCACGGGCAATAATAAACGTTTCCCCACCAAGTTCCACCAATGGCGAGAAATATCCCAAATGGTGAACAACACTTGTAAGTCCTCTCGACTTATAAGGAGAAAACACTCTTGTACAGATCCTTACGACTTGCAAGAGAAAATACCACTTATAAGTCCTCATGACTTCTAGGGAGAACCTACACCTATGAGATCCTCTCGACTCGTAGGGAGAAAAACCTTTATGAGACCCTTACGGCTCATATATTCAAAATCCTTCGTCGACAGGATCCTAACCCTGTTTTCTAAGTCCTCTTTGTTCAAATCGAAAAAGGAAAATGATGAGTCGCTCCTAGAAACATCCCAGTTGCAGCGAAGCTGATGCTTAAAAAGGTGTCAAACTTCAAGTCCTCTCAAGGCAAATGATGATTCGCTCCTGCAAATATCTCAGTTGCAGCGATGTTGATGCCTAAAAAGGTGTCAAACTTCAAGTTCTCTCACGGCAAATGATGATTCGCTCATAGCAATATTCATGTCGCAGCGATGCTGATGCCAAGATTGGTATCGGATCTCAAGTTCCTGACTCGTAATAAAACTTAGCGAGTCATAAAAAAATGCATATGAAATAGCCGAAATGATGGGGCAACTCGCATAAAAATCAGCAAGCAAAATATATATGCATAAAAAACAACCGAAATATTTGGGCCACTTGCAATAAAAAGCAGCAAGTAAAAATTAAAAGAAAATAGCCGAAATGATTGGGTACCACGAAAAATAGCCGAAATGATTGGGCAATCGCGACTTTCGTGATATGAAAAGCTGAAAAGATAGAGCATCGCGGCAATAAAAAATAAAATAAAATAAAAATTCCCTCTGCCCTGCAGGTAGGTCCATAACGACTCCTGTATATGAACAATGGGCACAGACAAATGAAAAGGGAAGCATACTTTCCCACCAGGCTCCGTCAAAGGGAGATCTAAATCTCGACGGTTCATATACAACCTATAGATCAGCTCGACGCTCTTCTCATTCCAACAGGGTGCAGACGTGACGTCAACAAAGTTCCAAGGAGCCAAATCAAAAAGGAGTAATGGCAAAATCTCAGCTCTAATTCGACGTTCCTTCTTAATGCAGACGCAACGTCAATAAAGACCCAAGGGTTGAACAAAAGTGGAGCAATGGCATATTCCTAGCTCTAGCTCGACATTCCTCCTCATGCCAGCAGGATGCGGTTACAACGTCAACAAAAGACCCAAGGGTCAGAGCAAAAATGGAGTCACGGCAAAATCCTAGCTCCAGGTCTTGACGGTTCGTATACAAACCAGAGACTATCCCGGCGTTCCCCTCTCTTTTCAACAAGATATGGACACAACTATCAAATAAAATTAGAGCAATGACATATTCCTAACTCCGGACTTCAATTGCAATACATACAACATAAAGGTCCTACAGATGTCTACCCTACTTCAGCAAAGAAACGGCATCACATCGTCAAAACAAAAATGAATCGACGACATATTCCCAGCTTCGGGTCTCGACGGCAACTCATATAAAGCCTAAGAGATTATCGGAGATCATCCCATTCCAGCGCGGAGCGGTTATGACTCATCCGGGCTTCAAATTGAGCCTAACCTCAAGTAAAAAAAAGCGTCATAATGCTTGCCCTCCCGTAGGCAATATGACCTAAGAAGATTACTTGAAGAAGTCTTGTCCAGCCCCGAAGGGATCAGAGACACGACGGTCGCAGGGCTACTCAAACAGCGGTGTAAAGACTGCATATCGAGAAATATATCAGCCAAAGCAAAATGAAGTGACGACATATTCCTAACTTCGGGTCTTGGCGGCAATTCATATAAAGCCTAAAAATCTATCGGAGATCATTCCACTCAAGCGCGGAGTGGTTATGACTTATCGGGGCTCCAAACTAAGCCTAACCTCAAGTAAAAAAGCATCATGGAAAATTCCTAACGTTTTCTCTTCCGAAGGTAATATAGCCTAAGGAGATTACTTGAAGACGTCTTGTCCAGCCCCCGAAAGGATCAAAGACACGGCAATCATGGGGCTACTCGAACAACAGCTTAAAGACCGCATATCGAGGAATACATCAGCCGATGCGATGGTAACACAGACTAAAACCCTAGTACCATAAAACCTAACGGACCCCTGTCGTAAAGAATGGAGGTTATCTATATACAACGTTATGAAAAGTTTACCTGTAAACCCAATGAAGGTAAACTAAACAAACTCCGAAATAAGTACATAAACTAGAGACTCCGAAATGAGTGAATAAAGTACAAACTCTGAAATGAGTACATAAACTAGAAACTCCAAAATGAGTAAATAAACTACAAACTCCGAAATGAGTGCGTAAACTACAAGCTCCGAAATAAGTAGATAAACTCCAAACTCCAAAATGAGTATATAAACTAATTTATGCCAAATCAAGACATTAATAAGTAGAATGGAGCAACTCGTAGGCCTTGGGGCTCAGAACTAAGTTTCTTAAGAATCGAGATATGAGTTAACGATAGATGACGATGCTTGTGTCTGCTCGCTATCTTCTTAAGATCAAAATTCTTATAAAAAGTGTGTATGACGTATCAGCCCGAAACCAGCCATATGCTATGCATTACAGGTATACCCCATGAGCAAAGTGGTAGGGGAAAGCGTTAGCCCACTACTCACCTATGTCTAGATGCATGCATCAGAAACTTCTAAAGTTTAAAATACAAAGTATACGTGCTGGGGATGAAACGTTCAATGGTCAACAAATTTTTATTTATTTATTCCACAGAAAAAATATCACCAAATATAGGATAAGAGATACAGGGATTAATAAAACAATAAGCAAAATTCTCTAACTCCCTTTCTTCCTTCTCTACCATGTCGAAGCGGCGATCTTCGCGAGGAGTCGCTCCTCATCGGTCAGCACCATGCTTATCAGCGAAGGAGAACATGAAGGCACGCCGAGCCCGCAACTGACTTAGAAATTGAACAGAGCGGTCCTTCAGAGGCTGGGAAATCATACACGCCTCATAAAAGCTTTCAATCCTGTCTTCCGCTTCGTCGAGCATCACCAGAGTCATCTCCTCTAGATGAGAGAGATGTCAGCAAGCACAGACAAGAAGATCATCTGAAGACAAATGGAACCGACAGGAAAAAGAGAGCCCCTACGAGCCAGAAGCTCATGCATCACCATGTCACGCTAGTCATCAGTGAGAACGGGATCCATTAGTCGCGTAGAGAAACGGGGAACAATCTCCTCGATAGGTACTTCCCATGGTTACCGACGAGCATGCAGACGATTGCAAGACATAACTCTTGGTTTGACAAGAAAATGGCACTCTACTTGTGAAGAAAAAGGAAAAAATAGATTCAGATTATAAAGAAAAGCATTCAAGTCTAGGCACAGAAAATGTTATGTATGGTGGAATAATTTTCAAGTCCGGAGAAAAAGGGCATGGCAAAGGAAAAGGTTGACTCATGGGAATCAGCGCAAGAAGATAAAACGATCCCTTCAACAGTGCCTCATGTGCGTAACGCGTGAGCACCGGAGCTTGATCAGTATTAAAATCCTCAGCAGCGCCTCACACGCGTGGCATGTGGGCACCGGCAATATTTTTTTTGCCCTATTTATAAGATGTGAGGGGAGCGGTTCATCTCCCCCTTCCCTTAGGCAATCCAACAGTTGTAAGAGTGGTCAGCGTTGCAATCACGTGCAAGCCATGTGAGAGCAACGCTGGGGGGCATTTGTTCCCTCATAAAAAAAGGGGAAAGGGGGAAAATTCCCTACTATTCAAGTCTCATGTGTTAAATACGTGAGCACCTATATGCAAAAGCATATAAGCGCTGCAGTTAAATACAAATTGGATAAAAGAGCCACACGTGTTAAACATGTGAGCACCTATATGAAAAGCATATATGCGCTGCAATCAAATAATTGGCAAGCCATACAGGCCTCACGTGTTAAACACGTGAGAGTTTATATGCATATGAATGCTGAAAATAAAGCATGCTAAAACCCATGATATGGGTCACGTGTGTAGGGTTACTAGACACTCTCACAAGGTTCTACAAAGCATCAACCATACCCGATTTAAATTTTAGACGTGCCGAACAACCCTAACCAAGATCTTAGACTAGAGATTAGGCGAAACAAATAGCAAGTAAACAACTTTAGTTCTAAGAGTTTGGGATTACAACCTTTGTAGTCCGGTCCTTCACTTCATAAGCTCCGTGTTGTGGTCCTTTCGCTGCGATCATCAAGTTCCCGAACTTTAGAGAGGCTCCACGAAGAGAAATATGTAAGCTTGCTTCCGATCTTCGATAACAAAAATGATCTACCTTGAAAAAACTCAAACCCAAGCTCTTGCTTTGCTAATCAAGTATTAGCAAAGCAAACACCCTAATCTAAATGGCTAGAATAGATTAGGATGATGAAGTAGAAATTTAGCTCTCATTTATTTTCATAATCTCAGACTAATTCATCATAAAACTCAAAGCTAGAAAGCTTTGCAAGGATGAAGAAGAAGATGAACTCATTTGTGATGAATAATGAATTGTAATTATAATTACAAATACAACCATGGTTGATAAAAGAAAGGGCTAACCATTGTAGAGAGTTAACTAGGGTTAAGGGTTTGGGTTGGTGATTGGTAGAGATTCTGCGTGTTCAAGTTTAGTTAATTACCGCAATCAAAACGGTTTCTCTTGTAGCTAGCCGGTTGAGTACGGGTCGTCCGCAGGGAGATGGGAATCTTTTTCTATGTGCTTTAACGAGTTAAGTCCAATTTTCCAGATTTGTTTGTGATTAACTAAGTGTTAAAATGATATGTAAAGAGAGCTTGTTAGG
This sequence comes from Agapanthus africanus, assembly GCA_030015575.1. Classification (NCBI taxonomy): domain Eukaryota; kingdom Viridiplantae; phylum Streptophyta; class Magnoliopsida; order Asparagales; family Amaryllidaceae; genus Agapanthus; species Agapanthus africanus. Next base: position 436,279,668 of record JASDDO010000018.1, read on the forward strand.
GTTAGGATTAGGTTAGTTTGAGTTAAGAGTCGCTCACCTCTTTCGTTGCCACTCTTAATATCGGTGTTACGGTAATCGACAACAACGGGGATTAGCACGATTAGGAAGGAACTTGCGAGTATAAGCTATGCTTTCCAACGCTTAAGTTCTTCCTTTTGGTGCTTGTCCGTCTGTTCTTGGCTCTTAGCCATAACCTCCGGTTAATTCAACCACAACCGGTCTCACTACGGAATCACCGCTATCATATAGGATAGGGTGCCGTAAGGAGCGGATTGTGGTTCAATTAACATGAGTCGATTTAAGATGTTGGGCAAGGAAAGAGTGAGAGAGATTTCCTTCTCTCAAACTTCCCTTATCCGACCCTAACAAGTATGGAAATTACTCACCCATTACAAGAAGAACGAAAAATAAAACGAAAGAGGAAGATAGAAAGAAAGAGATTAGAAGATAACAACTAGCTATTTGCGACCTCACATTGGCAAGGATCAAGCGTAAGCATCATGGTTGTTTAAGGATAAAGGAAAAGAGAAAAGAAAGAAACAACAATAAATAACAACAACTAAATTATCAATTAAAGATTACAAATAATTACCATAACAAGAGCAAGAAAAGTATAATAACAAAATGAACTTCTTTATTCATCATTCTTCACTCACAAAAGCTCACTACAAGTTTTTCAATGGAGAAGAGATGAGAAGAGGAAGAAGAACAACAAATATTCTAAAACCTAAAATACAAGATTAAGCACCCTTGGCTTCACAAGGTTCTGGGCTATTTATAGGCAGGGAAATGGAAATCTAGGGCAAAATTCTGCCTCTACATGAAAAGACCAAAATACCCCTAAAAAATCTTCAACTGCGGAGCCTAAACGGCCGCGGTTCCGCGGCCTAAGCGTGCTAATGTCGTGGAACCGCGGCACTTTAGAAGAGTTGGCTCTTCATTTTTGGTGGCTTTTCCTGTTTTGCAGTGCCTTTTAGTCTGGTATATGATTTATCTCAGAATTTCTTCACGATTTTTCCAGAATTTCTGTTGATCAAAAGGTGATTGGATATGGATCTTTTTGTCATGATTTTCTCGAGCTCCGCGTAGATTTCTTGGATCTTGTGTTGCCATTGAGCCTTGTGCATGAAAATGACATTAATTTGCCATTTTGTCTTTTAAACTGGTGTGCGGAAACATACGGATAGAGAGCGGAAACCCGTGTTTTATCTGTGGTTGGCAGGAACCCGGGTTTTGTCGTGTTTTTCCATGAATTTCACCGTTTAGAGCCGAGAATCTGTATCCTGCAATTGACTAGCAAACACGGCTCAAGAGTACCTACCGATATGCAATGTGATAAAAATTGGGCGGTATAAAAATGCAAAAATCTGATATGAACAAATACCCCCAAACTTATCATTTGCTCGTCCCGAGCAAAGACAATTTATTCACAAAAAATTTCCTAACCTCACTTTCGCAGGGAACGCGATTGCACTGAGCATGTGCAACAAGCCGTTGAACCTCTAGGTGTCCCTAGTAGGAGAAGTGTTGTCTCCTGAGGGTTTTCAGCGGATACTACCCACAAAATCCGGTTAAGCTAGTTTTGTAAAATAACTATGATTCAAATCCTAAAGTTTTGTTTCAGAAAATAACAATTCTATTATCCTAAGTCTAGACTATCGAACCCTTATTTTTCACACATCGCTTCTTATTTAACTAAAGATTTTATATGTCTTTACGTGCAGTGCAAATAGTGTCGTTAAGTTCCAGAAAGATTGATTAAAGTCATCATGTCACACAATAAAGCCCAGATAAAAATTTTAAAAGGATCACATAAGTTTTATAAAGAGTTAAGTATTTTTCAAGTTTCGTTTTCCAGTAAAGTTTCAACTTCAGAATTTCTATCTTCCCTAACAGGAAACTAGGTCTTATTTTTCACTCCACATTTTTCTTGTTTTCATTTCATACACACCTCTGTGAACGTGCAATAGTCTTTATCATAGAGCAAAACCTTCATATCTCCGCTAAAACTTTTATAAAAGCCTGTCTTTTATCAAGATTATTCTCACACAAAGAACCGTTAGGAATTTTAACTCGGAGAGAACACTTGCTTGACTTTGTTTTAATCTGGACTTTCTAGGCTTCTTAGCGAGCTTTGGGCCAATGCACCCAAATCAGTTGGTTTTAGGGCATTAGGTGTAGAAACACCCCAGCGAACTTAATTACTCAAGTTACCTAGGTCCAAAAACAAAAGACGGTTTGGCGTGAAAATCATGATGATTTAATACGAACGGAGATATAACCGGTAGTTCAATTATTTTTTCGATAAAAGACGTGTTTAGTGGGTTCGGTGTGTAATCATTCCAATCAAGTTCCAGATGGGTTATTTTTCAGACTTAGTTCCAATTAAGGCATCAATAACATTCCTTCATATTCACTCACTTCATAAACTATTCTTAATATTACTTATTTCAGAACAAACCTATTTGATCCTCAAAAAATCATTGATCCATTTAAAAGTTTTTAGACATAAAAGACTTGTAATCTAATTTCCAAAACTCACGACACGTGTAGTGTGATGTAAAGACGTATATCAGCTATAGTTAACTTCAAAGGAGAGTTATCTTTCTGGTTTTCAAAATCTAAACATAAGATTTAGTTATTCTTATTTTATCAAACAAAACCGTCGAAATGTTGAATCAGAGTCCTCCCACTAGCTAACTTGACAGAAAAGTGTTTATGTTTTTAGAAAATTTTCAGATTTTTATGGATTTTACGGATTTTAATATGCAGATGCAAAATATACATATGAATGCGAAGGTTAGAAATGCTTACCGAGCGTACCCCCAAACTTAAACTGGACAGTGTCCTCACTGTCATCGCATGAAGAGATCATTTGAAGGGTCAAAATTGTCGGTTGGATATACACAAAAGTTTTTTTTTAATGTTTTTAAAGAGTAAAGAAAAAGGAAAAGAATATCCACAAATAAATACAAAAAAAAGGTATATACATACCCCCAAACTTATTTGGAACAGTGTCCACTGTTCTTGGCTGGATAACCGAAGTTCGGTGGTAGGCAAAGGAAGATTATGCAGGGTAAACCGACTCCCGTAAGACCAGGAGCTCCTCTGTTGGTTCGGCGCTAAGGTACGGTTTTAGTCGGTGTCCTTTCACTTTGAAAAATGAACCGTCCTTTGGATTCTCCAAATCCACAGCGCCATGCAGATACACATTCCGCACACAATACGGCCCTTTCCAGCGAGATCTGAGCTTTCCTGGATGGAAGTGTAGCCGGGTGTCGTAAAGCAATACCTGCTGACCAGGTACGAAGGTTTTACGTAAAAGGTGTTTATCGTGAAACACCTTCGTTCGGTTCTTAACGACAACCGCGTTATCGTAAGCCCCATCCCTAAGCTCGCTCAATTCGTTCAACTGCAGCTTCCGATGGCTGCCCGCATCTTCAAGAGACGGATTCAGCTCCTTTATCGTCCAAAATGCGCGATGCTCTATTTCGACAAGTAGGTGGCAAGCTTTTCCGTACACAAGCCGATAGGGAGACATGCCAAGATCGGTCTTATAAGCGGTTCGAAATGCCCAAAGGGCATCAGTGAGTTTCAGCGACCAATCCTTACGGTTCTTGGAAACCGTCTTCTCCAGTATCTGCTTGATTTGCCGATTTGAAACTTCGGCCTGCCCACAGGTTTGGGGGTGGTAGGGTGTAGAGAGCTTATGATTAATGGAATATTTCCGCATCAAGGCCTCAAAAGTCTTATTGCAGAAATGAGTTCCATTGTCGCTAATTATCGCTCGGGGGTGCCCAAAACGGGAGAAAATGTTTTCTTTAAGAAACCTAACGACAACCTTGTTGTCGTTAGTCCGGCTGGGCACAGCCTCGACCCATTTAGAGACATAATCAACAGCGAGAAGAATGTACAAGTTCCCAAAAGAGCTGGGAAATGGATCATGAAATCTATCCCCCAAACGTCGAAAATCTCCACAACCAAGATTGGTTGGAGCGGCATCTCGTTTCTCCGGGATATCCGGCCCAAGTGTTGGCACCGGGAGCAAGTCTTGCAATAGTCATGAGCGTCTTTGAAGAGTTGTGGCCAGTAGAAACCATATTGCAAGATCGTCTCAGCTGTCTTTCTGGGGCCAAAATGCCCGCCACATGCTTGATCGTGGCAAAATGACAGCACACTCTTGAATTCCTCGTCAAGGACACACCGACGAATAATCTGGTCGGGACAGTACTTGAACAGATAGGGTTCGTCCCAGTAAAAGTGTTTTACTTGGGATAAGAAGCGAAGTCTGTCCTGACTTGACCATTCAGTCGGTAGTAATCCTGTAGCTAAATAGTTCACAATATCTGCGAACCAGGGTTCGCAAGATACTGTCAAGAGCTGTTCATCCGGGAAAACGTCGTTGATCAGAATTGGAAGCGAAGGTGAAGAAGGAAGTCGTGAGAGATGGTCGGCAACTACGTTTTCACATCCTCGTTTGTCCTTAATGACAAGGTCAAACTCTTGAAGCAAGAGGATCCAACGTATTAGCCGAGATTTTGCATCTTTCTTCGCAAAAAGATGGCGCAGAGCAGAATGGTCCGTGTAGACAATGACTGGAGAGCCGATGAGGTAAGGCCTGAACTTTTCTAAAGAAAATACAACCGCCAAGAATTCCTTCTCAGTTGTTGTATAATTAAGTTGGGCGTCGTTCAGGGTTCGGCTCGCATAATAGATTACGTGCAGCATCTTGTTGATGTGTTGTCTAAAGACAACACCGATAGCAAAGTCAAATGCATCGCACATAATCTCAAATGGGTGCGTCCAGTCAGGTGAAGAAAGAACGGGAGCAGAAGTGAGTGAGCTTTTTAGTGACTCGAATGCAGTCACACAGCTCGAGTTGAAGTTGAATGGCGTGTCCTTGGCCAGCAAAAGAGTCAAGGGCCTAGCAATCTTGCTAAAGTCCTTGATAAACCGTCTATAGAAACCGGCATGGCCAAGGAAGGCTCGGATGTCTCGGACGCATCTGGGAGGAGGGAGATTGGAAATGACCTCAATCTTCACTTTGTCAACCTCTATTCCATTTTGCGAGATGATATGTCCTAAGACAATACCTTCGCGCACCATGAAGTGGCACTTCTCCCAATTCAAAGTGAGGTTCTTGTCCTTACATCGGGTAAGGACAGCGTCAAGATGCAGCAAACACTCGTTGAAGGAATCGCCGAAGATGGAGAAATCATCCATGAAGATCTCCAGAAATTTTTCCACCATGTCTGAGAAGATTCCCATCATACACCGCTGGAAGGTAGCGGGCGCATTGCATAACCCAAAGGGCATGCGACGATATGCAAACGTGCCGAAAGGACAAGTGAATGTGGTCTTGTCCTGGTCTTTTTCGGCGATGGGAATTTGATTATAGCCGGAGTAGCCATTAAGAAAGCATTAGTACTCGTGTCCAGCCAATCTTTCAATCATTTGGTCAATGAAAGATAGCAGTAAGTGGTCTTTCCGCGTTGTGGCGTTGAGTTTTCTGTAATCGATGCATACTCGCCACCCAGTTTGGGTGCGAGTAGGGATTAACTCGTTCGCCTCGTTGGTTATGACCGTTATACCTGATTTCTTGGGGACAACGTTAATGGGGCTAACCCACTGGCTATCAGAGATAGGGTAAATGATACCACTATCCAAACATTTTACGATCTCCTTCTTCACAGCCTCTTTCATGACTGGGTTGAGACGTCTTTGTGGATCCCTGGCTAGTTTGGCATCATCCATCAGATGAATGTGATGTTCAATGATCAGGGGACTAATCCCCTTGATGTCCGCCATGGACCAGCCAAAAGCTTGCCTATTACTGTGCAAGACCGCAAGAAGGGCTTTCTCTTGCTCTGGAGCTAGAGAAGCCGAGATGATAATCGGGAGGGTCTCGTTCTCACCCAAGTAAGCGTACTTAAGGTGAGACGGCAAAGGCTTGAGTTCGAGCGTTGGAGGTGAAACGATGGAAGGCAAGATTGGTGAAGAGGTCTCGAACTCAAAGGACTCCAGCAACGGTTCAAAACGAGTGTAAGCGACCGAGTTGGATGGTTCAGGTAACTCATCCGGAAATTCGAAGGATTCAAACTCGGGTTGTGAGCGGCTAAGATCATTCGAGAACGTGAAACACTCGTAGTCGTTGTCGGGCGCAGAAACCGCAGCAGGTTCGAAGAGGAACGCACTAGTGGCATTAAGGTTATCGTGTTCGAACAGAAACTTCTCGAATTCACTCTTCTGGGGTGATCTCCTGGATCGAGCAAACGTCCAGTATATGAGCATTAGGTTCGGAGGGCTGATTCCCCAACCTAAAAATGTTGAATTCAATCGTCATGTTTCCAAAAGAGAAGTTCATCGAACCATTGCGACAATTGATCACCGCATTTGAGGTTGCAAGGAATGGGCGACCGAGTATCACCGGAATTTGATTCCGGGGGTTAGCTACAGGCTGTGTGTCTAATACAATGAAGTCAACGGGGAATATGAAGTCCCCGACTTTGATTAACACATCCTCTAGCTCACCCCTAGGATGGGTGATCGATCGGTCGGCCATTTGGAGAGTACAGTGTGTGGGTTTCAGCTTTCCTACGCCTAATTGCTCGTATACTGAGTACGGAAGCAGGTTAACACTGGCACCAAGATCTAATAGTGCGCGGTTGATGTTCTTATCCCCAATGGTAATAGAAATCGTAGGACAGCCAGGGTCCTTCCGTTTTTGTGGTAAAGATTGGGTAAGAGCATCACCCACAGCACTAGCCAAGAAAACTTTCTTTGGTATCTGAGACTTCCTCTTTTTCGTGCACAAGTCCTTTAAGATTTTCGCGTAGGACGGGGCTTGTTGGACGGCATCTAAAAGAGGAATGTTAATGTTAACCTGCTTAAATAACTCCAGAATCTTCTCCATTTGTGGATTTTGTTTATTAAACCTCAACCGGTTTGGAAATGGAACGTTTTTAAAAGTGGTTGAGTCCAATACTTGTGGAGGAGATTGTGGAGTTTGAACGGATCCCAGAGCTGGTGTTTTCGTGGAGTGAGAAATAGGCCCGTTCAGCGCAGAAGAAGAAGAAGAAGAGCCTTTTGAAGAATGAAGAATAGGCTCAGAAGACGAGGAAGCAGAAGAAGAAGAAGAAGAAGCGGCCGGGGTGTCATCGTTGATCCGTGTGCCGATGTTGTTGTGCAGCATCCTTCCCGATCTCAATGTAGTCACGGCACTCGCATTATGGTTCTGTTGTTCAAGAGCAACATGTACATTATGTGGGTGACCGGGATTTGGGAGTGGCTGGGACGGGAGCTTCCCCTTCTCTCGCTCGCTTAAGGCCGCATTCAGCTGGGCAATCTGGGCCTCGATGGTTTTGATGCTTTGCCCATGAACGGTAGTGTGTTGCACTAAGGACTGAATGGAAGACTGGATGTTGGCGGTGGACTGAGTTGATTGTTTAACGAACGCCTCCAGACTTCGTTCGAGCGAGGAAACCTTATCGTTGTTTGACGGAACAAAGTTGTTTAGTGGAAAAGAATTGTTGGGTGCAAAGTTGTTCGTCTGATTTTGAAAAGGTTGGGGTTGGAAGGGCTGCTGAAATTGATGTTGAGTTTGTTGTTGCGCTTGTTGTTGCGGAGGAGGGGGCCTCTGGAAATTGTTGCCTTGGAATTGATTCTGATTCTGATTCCAGGCGAAATTGGGGTGGTTCCTCCAACCGGGATTGTAGGTTGAAGAGTATGGATCATTCCTCGGTCTTTGCTGAAATGCACCATTAACCTGATCCTGTCCTTGCGATGGTGGATTGTAAGGACACTCTTCGGTTAAGTGAGAAGGATCAGAACAACAAGCGCAAATGGTTCGAAGGGGAAGAACAGGGGTAGGAGCAGGAGAAGAAAATTTGCTCTCTATTGCTTCAAGCTTTCTCGTTATTGCAGCCATTTCAGCTTTTATCGCAATAGAGACATCAAGTTGGTGAATTCCTACCCTAGACTGACCGGTAGAAGTGGAGGTAGAAGAAGAAGAAGTCAGTCTGGGGCTCTCCCATTGTAGCGTTTGCTCCGCAAGGTCGTCGAAGAATTGCCACGCTTCCTCGTCAGATTTCGATAGGAAGTGGCCCTGACAAATGGTTTCCAACAACTGCTTGGTTGCTGGGTTCAGGCCCTTGTATAAGGTTTGGCAAAGTTGCCATCTCTCGATACCATGGTGAGGACACTGAACAAGAAGGTCTTTATACCGGTCAAAGCACTTCCAGAAGGGTTCAGAAGGAAGCTGAGAGAATTGGTTGATTTCGTTACATATCCTTGCGGTTTTATGATTCGGATAAAATTTCTTGAGAAATGCTTTAACAAACTCGTCCCAACTGGTTATGGAGTGGGAAGCGGTGCTATACAGCCATTTTTCAGCAAGATCGCATAAAGTGAACGGAATGACCCGTAGCCGTATAGCATCGTCTGACAGTTGGGTAGTTTTCATCATGGCACAAACGTTTTGAAATTTATTGATGAAGATATAGGCATCTTCAGATTCAAGCCCATGAAATCGAGGAAGCATGTTGATGAAATGGGGCTTAATTTCAAAGTTATCCCCATTGGCCGGTGGAAGAGAAAGACAGGTGGGAAGTGCAGAACGGGTGGGATAGAAACGATCCTGGAGCGCGATTCGCTGCGGCGCTACAACAGGCGGTGGTGGTGGGTTATTCGTATCCATAGGAGGTCGAATCAATCCCGGGGGAGTTGTAGGGATGTTTGGATTGAATCCTGACATCGCGGAAGAAGAGGTTGGTGATGGTGAAGGTGAAGATGTATGAACAGAATTCCGGTCAACGTCGGAGTTGGCCGGCAAAGGTAAGGGTGAAAGAGGCGTGGACGGAGTTTCGACATCTGAGTCGATCGCATAGTCGGTAGCGACTAACGTAACGCGGACTAGGCGGGCACTAGTGTCCCGAGTCCAAGCGGACATACACTAAACGAGTTTAGTATAGTCAAAGCGGAGAAGGTGAGGGTAAGAAAACGTCAATGGAGAAATACGATGGGTGGTGGGTGAAAATGGGTTTGGCGACAAAGGGCAAGTTTTTATAAAAGTTTTTTTTTTATTTTTTCTTTTTTTTATAGAAAGAGCTTTACAGGAATATGTACGGACTTACGGCTTTAAGCAATCACAAACAAGATATGCACAATCACACCTAGATCTAGGGTCATCTAGGTCTGCTAGACAGCTCCTAACTGTTCCAGAGGGCTAGAAATAGGACCTCAAACCGCCTCTTCTCCGTCAATTGCGGCCAGGTAAGTGCCAGGTAAGTGGGAGGTTTTCCAACGCTTTCGTGAAGTTTCTTAATTACATAACCACTTGCCTTCGACACACTTGCCTAGACACCGCAAAAGTCAGATAGGATAAACGGCCGATGCCTGTAACTAGTCCTCTGTCCTATTGAGCGCGAAGTCCTTAGGGCTGAGTCTAGTATATTTTAATTAACAATGGTCAATGCATATGCTTTTGTGATTTCTGGGGTCCTGGGAAGGGTGATGAAATCCCCACCCAATCTGAATTGGTTTCAAGCCCCTTAAGTCCGTATTAATGAATGCAAAGCGGTAACAAATCAACTGCAAACAATTTTTATTTTTAGCGCCGTGCAAAGAATCCTGCACAAAAACAGTTTATTGGAAGGAAGGAGATAATTTGCGCAAAGAATTCTGCAGAAGACACAGTTTATTAGAGTCCAGAGAAGTGGAGAAATAGAGAGAGACTCACCAAAAAAAAAACTGAAACCCTGAAGACAACAGATGGCCGCGGTTCCGTGGCCAAACGCATGCAACGGCCGCGGTTCCGCGGCAATGTTGAGGCTTTGAAGCTTCAATTTTCTTGTATGTGCTGTTTTGGGTGTCCTATACTTGTCTGGATTTCCTGAATCTTGTTTTTCTCACTATAGTTGCTCCAGATTTTTAAAGTAGATCGTTGGCTCCGTCTTGATCCGTCGCGGTGTAGCCGCGAAATATGGGTCTAACTTCCCACGTCTTTGGCACTGAACTCGAACTTCGTATTATCCTGCACACTTGCACAAAAACTAATCAAAAATAACAAGATGGTTTTTTTTTACAATGTATATTTTTTTTTTCGGTTATATTTATATTCACAAATTAACCCGAAATTACACAAAGAAATAAACTACCGTCTCCCCGGCAACGGCGCCATTTGATTGGTAGAGATTCTGCGTGTTCAAGTTTAGTTAATTACCGCAATCAAAACGGTTTCGCTTGTAGCTAGCCGGTTGAGTACGGGTCGTCCGCAGGGAGATGGGAATCTTTTTCTATGTGCTTTAACGAGTTAAGTCCAATTTTCTAGATTTGTTATTGATTAACTAAGTGTTAAAATGATATGTAAAGAGAGCTTGTTAGGGTTAGGATTAGGTTAGTTTGAGTTAGGAGTCGCTCACCTCTTTCGTTGCCACTCTTAATATCGGTGTTACGGTAATCGGCAACAACGGGGATTAGCACGACTAGGAAAGAACTTGCGAGTATAAGCTATGCTTTCCAACGCTTAAGTTCTTCCTTTTGGTGCTTGTCCGTCTGTTCTTGGCTCTTAGCCATAACCTCCGGTTAATTCAACCACAACCGGTCTCACTACGGAATCACCGCTATCATGTAGGATAGGGTGCCGTAAGGAGCGGATTGTGGTTCAATTAACGGGAGTCGATTTAAGATGTTGGGCAAGAAAAGAGTGAGAGAGATTTCCTTCTCTCAAACTTCCCTTATCCTACTCTAACAAGTATGGAAATTACTCACCCATTACAAGAAGAACGAAAAATAAAACGAAGGAAGAAGATAGAAAGAAAGAGATTAGAAGATAACAACTAGCTATTTGCGACCTCACCTTGGCAAGGATCAAGCGTAAGCATCATGGTTGTTTAAGGATAAAGGAAAAGAGAAAAGAAAGAAACAACAATAAATAACAACAACTAAATTATCAATTAAAGATTACAAACAATTACCATAACAAGAGCAAGACAAGTATAATAAAAAAATGAACTTCTTTATTCATCATTCTTCACTCACAAAAGCTCACTACAAGTTTTTCAATGGAGAAGAGATGAGAAGAGGAAGAAGAACAACAAATATTCTAAAACCTAAAATACAAGATTAAGCACCCTTGGCTTCATAAGGCTCTGGGCTATTTATAGGCAGGGAAATGGAAATCTAGGGCAAAATTCTGCCTCTACATGAAAAGACCAAAATACCCCTAAAAAATCTTCAACTGCGGAGCCTAAACGGCCGTGGTTCCGCGGCCTAAGCGTGCTAATGCCGCGGAACCGCGGCACTTTAGAAGAGTTGGCTCTTCATTTTTGGTGGCTTTTCCTGTTTTGCAGTGCCCTTTAGTCTGGTATATGATTTTTCTCAGAATTTCTTCACGATTTTTTCAGAATTTCTGTTGATCAAAAGGTGATTGGATATGGATCTTTTTGTCATGATTTTCTCGAGCTCCGCGTAGATTTCTTGGATCTTGTGTTGCATTGAGCCTTGCGCATGAAAATGACATTGATTTGCCATTTTGTCTTTTAAACTGGTGTGCGGCAACATACGGATAGAGAGCGGAGACCCGTGTTTTATCTGTGGTTGGCAGGAACCCGGGTTTTGTCGTGTTTGTCCATGAATTTCACCGTTTAGAGCCGAGAACCTGTATCCTGCAATTGACTAGCAAACACGGCTCAAGAGTACCTACCGATATGCAATATGATAAAAATTGGGCGGTATAAAAATGCAAAAATCTGATATGAACAGTTGGGTTTAAAAATATCTCACAAAATATCAACATATAATATCTTAGCTCAAAACAAAATAAAAGCTTCTAGAAGCTACAAGAAAGAGCCAACCCAAATCAAACCCTAACCATATTTAATCTCCACTAATCATGTTGCATTAGTAATCATAACTTGTTACATTATTATATATCACATATATATAATATATTTTTGTAACAAAAGAAAATATACAATTAACATATATCGCATATATATCAATGTATTACCCGGTGAGAAAATGAATCAATAAAGCGAGCCAATATTAGATAATATAATGTAATATATCACATATATAATTATACATTAACATATCGAATCAACACTTGATCCGACAATCTGGTCATTTCTCAAATAACCGACTAATATATATATCTGTACCGATTCATCAAATCAACACTTGATCCGATGACCTGGCTATATCATATATACTCGGCCGATATCACATATCGCAAGAATCTAATACAGTATCGCATACTCGTATTATTCTCGGTCCCGCACATATCATATATGTGCTCCTACTCCGTTTTGCCTGAGCCAGGAAACCTCTGTGTAGGACTCTAAAGAATCGTCAATACGCCGGTAGTAGGTGATGATCATATCAAACACCCACAAGCTGCAAGCGGTCAGCTAAACGTAACAGCCACCCAAGTATTGAGCGATCAGAAGATCAACAAGCAGGCATGTACATTCTCCTGTGAATCCAATCAGTAACACTCCCGTACAGTCCGGTCTCTTCTTCTGATATGTCGCATATCTCGCCTAGGGGTGGTAAACGTCAGACCCCGGTAGCTTGATAAGTCGTGTCGATATGAGATCTATAACAGTTCGAGAAACTACTGATAACACTTACCAGTAAATCTCAGCAACCCTGGCCAGGGATTTCCAGTTATAGCCAATCGAACACAGCGCAACATCAACTCCCTACACCGGGAGAGACAAAACCCCTCCTATCGCTCATTGCCTCCATGTGATTCGGGACTGTACCCAAAAGACACCTTTTTGTACGCCCTCTTGGACGTGGTATGATGGAAATCAAAGCATAATGGGAATCACACAAGTCTCTATGACGATCTCGGGTCTACAGACTAACCTGTACCAGTGTCACCAGAGAACTGCCATCTGACGTGAGGTACAATACTATCTGGGAGTTCTCGGCGAGTCCGTCCAGTGTACCCAGTCTCCACTGAGCACCCATATACCTTCTCTGATGTCAAACACCAATGGATATAGGATCATCCATCACCCATCATATGGGTCAAGAAGCGCATACACTAGTCTACTCTGGAGTATCGATGCCCTGTCTCGGTACTCCCACGACTATGAACATTTGAAGGATGTACTTGGCGACTACACTTCCTCACTAGTATGATCTGCATCATAGTCCTAGTAGTCAAGTACTCATCTTAAGGGCTTTATCAACATGTAACATAGAGACAAATCAGAGTACATGTTAAGATAAAGAGCAACCAGATAGCATACTATCATGTCGAGCAAGAAAGTCCTCCCTATATATGTCCAAGCATCCACTACAATATACATCGTATGTATAGTAATGGCCTCTAGGGCATACATATAACTAACAATCTCCCACTTGCACTAAGGCCATCTGTTGTGGTATCGCATACCCAACAATCAGCTGTGGTTGAAGTATCTCATACTCAACCATCACATAAAAGTCTCTACTGGAAAATAGGCCTTTGTGAGTGGATCCGTGCTGTTGTCCTCTGTGTCTATTCTCCTAACCTCGATCTCTCTGGAGATCAACCATCTCCATGATCAGGTGATACTGCCTAAGAATTATATCTAGATTTCTGATGGGATGGGGGTTCCTAGGACAAATCCATAACTCCATTGTCACACAATGGTTGGAACGAAGTTCATCTCATGAACTTATATATATCCAGACTGCCTCTTTGGTAGCATCCTTGGTAACGACGTATCCTGCCTTTAATCGTCTAGTAAGTCATGATATCTAGCTTGGAACTCTTCCAACATACCTTCCCTCCACTGAGGGTAAAGACAATGCATGCGACTGGCATTCAGTCGTCCTTATCACCCTGGAACTTTTCCAGTGATTCTCCCCAGGATCGATTGATACCTTCTCACTACAACTAGTGAGAATCCTAACATCTAATTAGATCTATCTCATAGATATAAAACCTAGGATTTAGGAGGTATCACTTTGATCCTATATGGAGAATCCTTGTGATAAGAGGAGATTGACCGGGCGTAGCATAGGAAACTTCTTTCCTATCAAGAGTATGCCATCCACGTACTCTACGAGGATCACCACCATACTCCCTGCTACCTTTTTGTATATACAAGGTTCATCTACCATTTTGATGAAGTCAAACTCTTTGACTACCACATCAAAACAGATGTTCCAACTCCGCGATGTCTGCTTTATCCCATAAAGCAACTTGCATATGTTTCCGCTGCTCTCACTGTCTACGAAGCCCTCTGGATGTGTACTTATAGACGCTCTCTTCTAAATCAACATTTAGAAAAGCTGTCATGACACCCAACCGCCAGATATCATAGTCATGGTATGTAGCGGTTGCAAGTAGGATCTGGATGGACTTAAGCATAGCTTTGAAAGTCTCAACTTTTCCATGTACACCAAGTAATCTTCTCAAGATATACTTGCTCCTGATGGAGATTTAACCCTTCAGATAAAGCAACCAAAGTCCATACTTTGTTGGTGTATAAGGATTCCATCTCAGATCGCTAAGCATCCAGCCATTCTCACAGAGTCCCCACTCCTGATGGCCTGCTCAAAATTAGTTAGGTCATCATCTCATGATGCAATCCTTGCTCCCACTATCATAGAGAAAACCGAAGTATCTCTCAGGTGGGTGAGGAACCCTACTAGATCGGCGGAGAGGCTGAGGTTCGTTGGAAACTATTGAATCCATCGGTTCTACCAAATCACCAGCTGCAGTTTGTATAGCTAGAACTCTTTCCAGTTCTACCTCATGACCACTAATTCCCTTCACAAGAAATTCCCTTTCACAAATGGAATGCTGAGAAACAAAAACACCTTTTGTTCCCCAGTTTGGTAGAAGATATTCCCTTGTGAATGCTTGGGATATCCAACAAACTTCCACAGAACTGACTTTGCCTCGAGCTTGTCCGGATTTTGCTTTTAGACATAGGCCGGACAAACCCAAATCTTAACTTACTTAAGATATGGGCTCTTCCCATTCCATATCACATATGAAGTGGTAGGCACCTGATTTGATTGGAACCCTATTCAATAGGTATGCAGCTTCTCAAGTGCATAACTCCCAAAAGGAAATAGTAAACTCAGTACTACTCATCATAGAGCGCACCATATCTAATAGGGTGTGTTTGCTCCGCCCCGATACACCGACGTGTTGTGGTGTTTTCGGAGGAGTAATGCTGAGAGAGAATCTCATTCTCCTTTAGAATAGTCCAGGAATCTCGTGCTCAAGTATTCTCCTCCCTGATCACATCAAAGGACATAATACTTATACCCGTTTTGGTTTCCTACTTCTAACTCATATTCATTGAATTTCTCAAAAGGTTCAGGCTTGTGTTTCAACAGGAACATATGTCCGAATCTTGAGAGATAATCAGTGAATGTAATGAAGTACAAAGAAACGGTCCTGGCATGTGTAGACAGGGAACTTACATACATCATCATGTATCAATCCCAAGAGTTCACTAACTCTTTCTCTGTTTCCAATAAACAGAGCTGTGGTCATCTTATTTTTGTGACATGACCGGCAAGTTTCACAAGATGTAAATTCAAACTAATTTAAATATGCATCTAAATGTAACTTCAGCTAGTCGGGTCACATTGATATGACCTAGTCTACAATACCTCAAGAAGGATTCGTTCATTTCTGAACTCTTCCTCTTGTGTGTGTTCTGTACACTAAGAACTGTGGTTTGATTTAGAACGTCTATACTTTTAGATAGCGTGCCTGAACCGATCAACTCTTGATATAGGAAATGTTCAAAACATTATCCAACAATACAAAATTATATCCTTCTTTAATAAATAAAGAGACCGATATAATGTTGTATATCAAGTTCGGTATCTAATAACATTCATTCAGAATCAATGTATTCTGGTAATACAGGGTGATAACTGCCAACAGACTTGGCTGCAACATTTGCACCGTTTCCATTTCTTGAAACTTATCACCCGATCTCAGTTCTCTACTTATCTGTAGCCTATGTAACAGATTACATTTGCGGGATCCTGATCCGGTATCACATACCAAGGACGTAAAGGATATTGAGAAACAGTTCTCTGTACTGAAAACACCCGAAGAAGATGCATCCGCATGCACTTTCTTAGTTTGGGCGGCACGGGAATTCTGGTAATCCCCTATTTCCTGCTCTGTCTTATAACATTTATAAGTTGGAGCGGGACCAACATTCCCTAGCGCGGTATAACAAGCGGGTTCGGTCAATACATCCGTATTATTATCTTGATTAAGGCGTGACATGGTCGCTACCTGGAAAGAGAGAGAAGAAAACACTCAGCGTATGCTCTTGCAAGATTAGATTGTTTATTTATATATCTAATCAGGATGTCTCCCACTGTTTTAG
Organism: Agapanthus africanus; assembly: GCA_030015575.1. Classification (NCBI taxonomy): domain Eukaryota; kingdom Viridiplantae; phylum Streptophyta; class Magnoliopsida; order Asparagales; family Amaryllidaceae; genus Agapanthus; species Agapanthus africanus. The sequence continues at coordinate 436,296,032 of JASDDO010000018.1, forward strand.
TCAAATCTTCCTTCAAACCCTAAAAGGAAAGACCAGCCGGGATTAATTACACCCTACAAGTTCGCCAATCTTTCAGCCAGACCAGCGTCGGTACTTTGAGGGAGGTTCCCCGTGCTTTCGCACGGACCTAATTAAAGTAAACCTCATTTTGCCAGGGGCATAACCCTGTTGACACCTTTCTAGACACCTACTTGATCGGCTAATTGTAATGTATAAAATTCTCCCAGGAGTAACTCTTACTCGCAGTGGGTATCGGGATCCAACTATCTCATAGAAGGTATGCAATCTCATTACAAATTTCAACACTTGAAATTCCCAATAATATTTTACCCCTAACATCCTATGACCTTGACGAAAGCCAACAAACCATAGGCTACTAGTCAAGTCCAACCCGTCATTTCCCGATTGAATTAAACCCACCCGCATGGCCCTTGACGAAAGCCAACAAAGTCGTACGGCTACCCTAACTCAATCGCATCATATGCTTATACAGATAAGCATAAATAGCTACCGCACACTATGCCTTGACGAAAGCCAACAAATGTAGTACGAATACTATGAAGTACTTATCTGAAATGACGGAGGGCTACGACAGGTTTTAAAAAAAAACCTTTGCGTAATGAACTTGATATCGTTGTAGAATCGAGTGATTTTAAATGGAATGTTTTTGAGGCTTTTCTAGTTTCTTCTAAAGAGGTCACTCCCGGTGAAGGGATCTCGGCTCTTTCCTCGTCAAATAAGGTGCAGAATATTTCACAAATGCCGCTATGCAAAGCATAAGCTATAGAAGCAATCAAAAGACAAACCGAGTTTGTAGCATCTGCTAGTTTCGCTAAAGAGGTAACTCCCGATGAAGAGATCTCGGCTCTTTCCTTATCGAATAAGGTGCTGGATATTCTACAAGGAATACCGCTATGCAAAGCAAGAACTAGAACTACCAGTTTTTAAACAAGTTTCTACAACATCTTTAGGTTTCTTTTATTCATTAATCTCATTAATGAAGTCCCATTTTAATATGCTTTACAAGCATCAGATATGAAACGAAATCAGCAATATATAATATATATCTCATACATATAATATAAACATTCGTCTCAGGCAGTAATATGATCTCATCACAGAATATTGCAGCAGAAGAACATATATGAAATATTGGATATACTAGAAGGTCCGTGTTTTTAATATGAGCCTGTATAAAACACGGATTCCACGGTCGTGATGAATAGCCAAACCCACATCCCTAGACCCCTACGAGAGCGGCAAGTAACCCTGCCAATTCTAGGGTTAAGAAACCTGGTCTCGACTTCTCGAGATGGTCTCCCACTGGACCCTAGAACCCGGTTACCTGTGCTCCCCGCCTTGGATCATCCTAATGCGGAAAAGTAAATAATATACAATGGTGACATCATCCTCAACCCGGAAGTGCCCCAATAAAAGAATATTACATACAATGAATTTTACATGAATGAAAATGAAAAACTCGCATCTCACATAAAACCCCCCGGCTATTCAAACATAACGATCCAATATAACATATCACAGCAACACATAATATCACATATCATCAACATAAGTAAATATGCGTATCCCAATTGTCGTTGTTGTATAGCAACGAAACCGGCGATACACCACATATTACACTTACGGTCACAGAAAAGAAAGTTTAAAACTACAACAGTTGGAATCCGCAACCTCCTTAGACATCGCATGCCTAACCAAATGAATTCCTTAGACATCTCATGTCTAACAATTATAAACCCCGCATTTTAGTCTCGATCTCGAAAACACTTTTCAATATCAAGTCGGGTGATTCAACAAGATTCCCGACATTTTGATCAAATGCTCGTCGCAAACTTTAGTAGACGGTCGTACCCCCGGATGCCGTCGACGAAGTGCACTAAGGCGGAACACCGCTGCCGCAAGCACCCGAACGGATGCTTTTGGCGACGGGGGTCTCCTACAGTTACTTGGTCGGGGCTATGGGGCGTGGCTGTCTATTAAGTTTACCCGGCGAGTATCCAAGTACGCTACGTGATTGCGACGGACTTTTGATCTCACCAATGCTGGTTCCATTAATTGCCAAATTTGCCTTCCCGTGGCAACCGATCAAATGAGACGGAACTGCTAGATTTATAACATTCAAATTAGTTATCTCATAACTACTTGTGGATTCCAAATATTGTATCACATTCCAGATAAATAGACAATGTTAAACTTTCCGATCGAATAAACAAACATCTAAGATTTCCCAAATAGCTCAACACTTGAGAGGAGTTCAAAAAATATCCATCACATGCCACAGTACTAATTGTCCAGCCGTAGAAGGGTCAAACCAACGCCTCACATGTGGCAACGCCATACTGCCCCAAACCCTAAGGTTTAGAGACGGTTCTGACGGTCACATAATCGAGTTAAGGTTTGTGTTCTTCGAGAGGGTCCACCGCGTTACTTGCTCGATTTAGAACATTCTTTAACTAAGGAAAAATCCAACACTTGGAAATTTTCCGACAGGGGAAAAAGTGAGTTATTGATATCCGTTCGAACTTTTTAACACGTTCTAAAATTACCCGGAAAAGCTTAAACGAAGTTAAACTTTCCGATCGAATCAACAAATACAAAAAATCTCCAGAAAACTCAACACTTGAGTAATATTAAACATTCCCAGAAGCACTTGGTAATAGCTATGGATTGCCAATAGAAATTTCTAACCATGATTCCCTAGTACGGCCACGGAACCGCCGCTAAAAGCCCATTATGGCCGCGGCTCCGTGGCTATTTGAGTGAATTAATGGTACGAATTTCACAGTTGTCCATACAATTACCTGCTTGATTTTCTGAGAATTTTTAATACAGAAAAAATCAACATTTTAAAAAATTTCCAGAGAGGGGGTAAAACTCGATGTTTCGGGGTTCGATCTGACTTTAAACTTCGTCTAGAAAAAGCTCTAGCTTGGCTCTAATACCACTGTAGGGTTATTAGGCACTCTCACAAGGTTCTACAAGGCATCAACCATGCCCGATTTAAATTTTAGACGTGCCGAACAACCCTAACCAAGATCTTAGACTAGAGATTAGGCGAAACAAATAGCAAGTAAACAACTTTACTTCTAAGAGTTTGGGATTACAACCTTTGTAGTCCAGTCCTTCACTTCATAAGCTCCATGTTGTGGTCCCTTCGCTGCGATCATCAAGTTCCCGAACTCTAGAGAGGCTCCACGAAGAGAAAGATGCAAGCTTGCTTCCGATCTTCGATAACAAAGATGATCTACCTTGAAGAAACTCAAACCCAAGCTCTTACTTTGCTAATCAAGTATTAGCAAAGCAAACACCCTAATCTAAATGGCTAGAATAGATTGGGATGATGAAGTAGGAATTTAGCTCTTATTTATTTTCATAATCTCACACTAATTCATCACAAAACTCAAAGCTAGAAAGCTTTGCAAGGAGGAAGAAGAAGATGAACTCAGTTGTGATGAATAATGAATTGTAATTATAATTACAAATGCAACCATGGTTGATAAAAGAAATGGCTAACCATTGTAGAGAGTTAACTAGGGTTAAGAGTTTGGGTTGGGTTTAAAAATATCTCACAAAATATCAACATATAATATCTTAGCTCAAAACAAAATAAAAGCTTCTAGAATCTACAAGAAAGAGCTAACCCAAATCAAACCCTAACCATGTTTAATCTCCACTAATCATGTTGCATTAGTAATCATAACTTGTTACAATATTATATATCACATATATATATAATATTTTTGTAACAAAAGAAAATAATACAATTAACATATATCGCATATATATCAATGTATTACCCGGTGAGAAAATGAATCAATAAAGCGAGCCAATATTAGATAATGTAATGTAATATATCGCATATATAATTATACATTAACTTATCGAATCAAAACTTGATCCGACAATCCGGCTATTTCTCAAATAACCGACTAATATATATCTGTACCGATTCATCGAATCAACACTTGATCCGATGACCCGGCTATATCACATATACCCGGCCGATATCATATATCGTGAGAATGTAATACGGTATCGCATACTCGTATTATTCTCGGTCCCGCACATCTCATATATGTGCTCCTACTCCGTTTTGCCTGAGCCAGGAAAGCTATGTGTAGGACTCTAAAGAATCGTCAATACGCCGGTAGTAGATGATGATCATATCAAATACCCACAAGCTGCAAGCGGTCAGCTAAACGTAACAGCCGCCTAGGTATTGAGCGATCAGAAGATCAACAAGCAGGCATGTACATTCTCCTGCGAATAGAATCAGTAACACTCCCGTACAGTCCAGTATCTTCGTCTGATATGTCGCATATCTCGCCTAGGGGTGGTAAACTTCAGACCCCAGTAGCTTGATAAGTCGTGTCGATATGAGGTCTATAACAGTTCGAGAAACTACTGATAACACTTACCAGTAAATCTCAGCAACCCTGGCCAGGGATTTCCAGTTATAGCCAATCGAACACAGCGCAACATCAACTCCCTACACCGGGAGAGACGAAACCCCTTCTATCGCTCATTGCCTCCATGTGATTCGGGGCTGTACCCAAAAGACACCTTTTTGCACGCCCTCTTAGACATGGTATGATGGAAATCAAAGCACAGTGGGAATCACACAAGACTCTATGACGATCTCGGGTCTACAGACTAACCTGTACCAGTGTCACCAGAGAACTGCCATCTGACGTGAGGTACAATACCATCTGGGAGTTCTCGGCGAGTCCGTCCAGTAGATCCAGTCTCCACTGAGCACCCGTATACCTTCTCTGATGTCAAACACCAATGGATATGGGATTATCCATCGCCCATCATATGGGTCAAGAAGCGCATACGCTAGTCTACTCTAGAGTATCGATACCCTGTCTCGGTACTCCCACGACTAGGAACATTTGAAGGATGTACTTGGTGACTACACTGTCCTCACTAGTATGATCTGCATCATAGTCCTAGTAGTCAAGTACTCATCCTAAGGGCTGTAACAACATGTAACATAGAAACAATCAGAATACATGTTAAGATAAAGAGCAACCAGATAGCATACTATCATGTCGAGCAAGAAAGTCTTCCTTATATATGTCCAAGCATCAACTAAAATATACATCGTATGTACAGTAATGGCCTCTAGGGCATACATATAACTAACAACGTGTTAAACACCTGAGTTCTCTAGCTGCACTCTTTGGCAAGATATAATTAAATTCTATGTGATAGAATTAAATTCTATTTGGGAAATATTTTCCTTGATCTTTCTGATACGGAAAGATTCTTTTCTAACAGAGAATTTTGGATTTAAAATCCAATTGTGATAAAATGTCACTAATAAAACCACCTAATAGAATTAAATTCTATGTGGGAGATATTTCCGTGATCTTTTTCAAACTAGAAGGATCTTCTCAGTTAAACAGAGGACCCTTGGATCAAAGATCTAACGGTGATATAAAATCACCCCCGGATCATCTGAAAGAATAAAATTATATCTTAGGAAAATATTTTCCTAATTTTGTTAAATTAACAAGATATTCATAAGAAAATATTTCTTAATCTTTTTAAATAAATAAAAAAATCTTCTCTGTTAAACAGAAAGCCTTTGGATTGAAAATTCAATAGTGAATAAAACACACCAATCAATCTTCATGATCTCTCAATGAGAGATTTTTTTTAACATACTGATTTTTTCCCTTCTCCTATAAATAGGAACAAGGAGATTAAATCTAAATATGGATAGAACTCCCCACAAGCTTTTGGAAAAAAATATAGACAGTGAGTTCTTGAAAAAGAAAGAGAATTTAATTCTCAAAAAGAAGAAGACTTGCCTCATTGAAACCCTAGGTAAAAAAACACAAAGATCATAGTGTATCTTCTTTGCCTATCTAAGGGTTTGATCATTTACATAAGAACTTAGTTCTTCCTCTGATTGAGATTTGCTAAACCGATCTTCATTCATATCTCCTAAGTTAATCGTAGTCTCAAATATGATTGACGATTCTTAGGTCCATCACAATCTTTTCCTTCAAATACTGGATTCGGTTTAAGGGTACATCTATTCACATCTCTGATATATATCGTTGTAATTCCTCAACGTCTTCAGAGAGGTGATGGGTCCCGACGACCAACAACTCCTCTTAATGCACTTCCAAATTGATGTGCATACCTCAAATCGGATCGTGCCCCAAATTGGGCATATTCCATATCAGCATCGTTCACTCCGCCACGTAACAAATACACGTGCGCGCAAGTTGAATAATGGACCAAAATGTCCCTAAACTAATATTCGCTCCCAAATACAGCAATAAAGGACCGAAATGACCTTAAACTAAATATTCGCCTTAAACATGGCGATAATGGACCGTGACGTATTTAAACTAAAACAAACTGAGCCCCAAATGCTCATACATATATAAGTCGGTCTTAATCTCAAACCAGATTAACGATCCTTAAATAAACCAAAACCAAATCTAAAATATACGGATTTGGACTGATCCGCACCTTACGGGCGACGACATAAATTAGTCTCCGTATACAATCCATAAGCAACCAAAACCAAAACAAACAAAAACACACACGAAACGAAGTGAACTTCTGAAGCAGGAGAAAGTGGTTATCGCGATGCGGTAACGTAATTAACTGCAGGGGATTGCACCTGCAGGGAAGAGCGTCCCCATAATAAAAAAAACCCTCGCAAAACGAGGTGAAATCTGACGAAGTCACACTACAACGGTCGCATCCGTCCAAACCTCCGATATACGGTACCATAAATCAACTTAGCATCTTCGAAGAGGTAGAAGGATAAATCCAAATAGCATTTGCCCCCAGAATTCAGGCCAGACGTCCCAACGTCCCGGTCCGTCTTTCGGCGGTGAACAGCGATATATTGGAAGAGTCCCAAGCAAGATACCGTTGCAGACTTGACGATGGAGGCCGAATACATTGCAGCTAACGATGTCGCCAAAGAGGCTGTTTGGATGAAAAAGTTCATTATTGAACTTGGTGTGGTTCCATCCATTGTAGATCCAATACCTTTGTATTGTGATAATAATGGAGCTATGGCTTTGCCTAAGGAATCCCGATCCCATTAGCGATCCTGACATATTTTGAGGCGGTATCATCTGATCCGGAAGATAGTTGATCGCCACGAGATTGAGGTCAGGAGAGTAGACACGAAAGACAATACGGCGGATCCACTCATAGAGGCCCTTCCCCAGACACAGTTCGAGAGACTCTTTAGGATGTTGGGTATGTGATAGTATAACAACTGGCCTTAGTGCAAGTAAGAGATTGTTAGGAATATGTATGCCCTAGAGGCCATTATTGTATATTATAGTGAATGCATGGACACACACACACACACACACACATATAGGACTTTCTTGCTCGACATGATAGTATACTATCTAGTTGCTCTTTATCTTAACATGTGCACTTATTTTAGTTTACTATCTCATTGATACATGTTGATAAAGCCCTTAGGTTGTTGGCTTGACTATCAGGACTATGATGCAGATCATACTAGTGGGGCTTAAGTAGCCCACAAGCACATCCTTAACAGTTCATAGTCGAGAAAGTATCGAGATAATGCATCGATATTCCAGAGTAGACTGTGTGTATGTTTCTTGACCCTGTATGGGGCGATGGTTGATCCCACAGCCATTGGTGTTTAACATCAAGGATTTCACACGGGTGCTCATTAGAAAATGAGTACACCGAACAGGACTCACCGAGAACTCCTAGATGGTACCGTACCTATCGTCAGATAGCAGTTCTCTGGTGACACTTGTACAGGTTAGTCTGTAGACCCGAGATCGTCATAGAGTCTTGTGTGGTTCCCACTGTACTTTGATTTCCATCCTACCATGGCTCTACTGAGTCGTGCAAACAGGTGGTTTTTGGGTACAGTCCCGAGTCACATGGAGGCTGTGAACGATAGGAGGGGTTTCGTCTCTCCCGGTATTGGGAGTTGATGTTATGCTATGCGCGATTGGCCAAGTTCCTAGCCAGGGCTGATGAGATTTATTGATAAGTATTATCAGTAGTTTCTCGATTGGTTATAGGCCACACATCGGCATGCCTTATGAGTAATTGGAGTCTGACGATTCCACCCCCTAGACTCGATATGAGACATATCAGACGAAGAGACCGGACTGTACAGTAAGTGTTGCATATATGCTCTACAGTTTGGACAAATTTCCATATTGATCTTCTATTCATTCAATATCTGGAAAGCCGTTATGTCCAACTAGTACCGCTGACAGCTTGTGGGTATCTGATGTGATCATTACCTACTGCTAGCATATTGGCGAGTCTTTAGAGTCCCACATAGAGGTTTCCTAACTCAAGCGAAATAAAATAAGGCATGTATGGAGATATGTGCGGGAACTTGATTAAATACGTGTATATGATACAGTATTCTAATCTGGCGTTATTTGATATTATCCGGGTTATATATAATAGAACCGGATTATTGAATCAAGTGTTGATTTTATAATTTGATATATATTTATATATTTGAGATATATATATATATATTAACTAATTTAATGCTCACTTTATTCTTTTCTTCTCTTTATATATTTGATATATACAAATTGTATCATGGTTGATGATATATGGAATATGGATGTATAAGAATCACATTAGAGAAAAAGATGAGAAGAAAATAATTTACTTATATGAATTTACAAAAGAAATAATGAGTCATTAACTCATGAATCTTGGAGAAGATTTGAGAAGTCATGACTCATTATTCATACAAGTTTATGAATTCTTATTCTCATCTTATCCTCAAGGTTCATTCTTATCTCCAAGTTCCTCATCTTCTTCTTCTCCTTTTCTTCACTTACTACACTATTCATGCAAGAAGAAAAAATAAGAGAAGAAATTTTAGTGAGCAAAATCCCTACTTCATCAACTTATACTACTCTAGTTATAGGTTGTTCTCTTTACTAATTCTTATATTGGTGAAGTGTGAGCTTGAGTATGAGAAGTTTCGAGGTGGATCATCTTCGATGATGAAGACAACTAGCAAGCTCATTCCATCCTTCAAGTGGAGTCAAAGAAAAGTTCTAGGACTGCTACTCGGAGCTTTTGAAGTGAAGGACTAGACTACAAAGGTTGTAACCCCTCTTCACTTAGTTTAGAATTTCTTTTTGCTAACTTAGAAACCCTAATTTTCTAGTATGATCTTGTTTAGTATACTTAGCCCTCTAGATTTTTAAAATTGCATACTTGATATTCATAGAAAACTAGTAAAGATGCTAAGAAATACTTTCAATCAGGGATTCTTCTCTCCCGGTATTGGGAGTCAATATCGCACTTGTTGGGGTCAAAAATTACACCCCGGTTGACCAAGTCAAAATCAAAGTCAATCCCAAGCCAATTGGGCCCAAGCCGAGGCCAAGTAGGCCCATGCTCAAGTCAAGCCCCAACATGAAGTGGCCGGTCTCCCCTATGCCAAGAAGCAAATTATGTAATAAATAAGTTTGATGTAATCTTCATGCATGAATGTAAAGTAAATGGGCATAAAGCCAAATTTTTGTAAAGCCCATGGCTCATGTGCAAAAGAAATAAGCACATGAGGCATGCAATGGGCAAAATACTATTTTGTAAAGCCTAAGGGGCTATATGTAAATTCGTAAGCTTATATAAGACAACATGATAATGAAATGAAATATAAGAATTCATTCCTCTCAAAAGCTATGGTTTTTGTGCCTCTTTCTCCTTCCTCAAGATTCTAAACATTCTCCTTTTTTTTGAATTAAATCAAGAGTTTCACTCTTCCTTTTCAAAAAAGAAATAGTTTTTCACCACAAAACCCTTGAAGGGGAACGCAGATCTTCCATCAAATCTCCAAAAAGGGAGATTTTAAAATCTCACACTCCTTTCTCCAAGATCCAGCCAATAGAGAGAAGGAAGAAGGAGACCCATCCTCAAAAATCCCATTTTAGGAAGATCCAAGACTCAAGAGAAAACCCAGGGCTCAAGAGAGAAGAAAAGGGTCCCCTTTCATCATCTTCAAAAATATCTTGGGAGTTTAACTCCACAAAAAATATTATATATATATATATATATATATATATTTCTTTTTAGGAGTTCAACTCCAAAATTCAATCGGGAGTACAACTCCCAGTGCAGGGGCTAAGCCCTTTTGTCCTTTTTTAGGAGTTTAACTCCAAAAGTCAGTTGGGAGTACAACTCTCAGTATAGGGGCTAAGCCCTTTTTTTCCCGCCGGCGCCCGCGTGCCGAGCACGTGAGGCGCCCGGTGCCCGCATGCCGAGCACGTGAAGCGCTGGCACCCTCAGTGCCCAGGACCCACGTACCGAGCATGTGAGGCGCCCAGCGCCCGCGTGCCGAGCACGTGAGGCATTAGCGCCCAGTTTCTGTGTGCTGGGTATGTGAGGCGCTGGCACCCACATGTCCTTTGGACACTATTTTCCTCTTTATACACACACACACACACACTCCACAACACTTCCCCCATTAGAAAAAATTTCTAACGGGACGCTACCCCGCACCCCGCATAGGGGCTGCTAGCCCCCTTGACCCCCATCCCGCTATCCGGGTAGAGAGACCCCCCTAAACTCTACTGGCTTCCGATATATCCAAAACCCCTCATGACACGCATACACACACTGCACATTGAGTTCGCATGACCAGTTTGACCCGTCAATCGGAAGTTCTCTCGCTCCAAAGGCGAGAGGTAATTAACGGCAGCGTAGTCCGCGGCTGTCGAAGATTCGGATCCTCACAATCAATAAACCCCCCGTCTACCCTAGGTAGGGAGAATCTGTAGTACGCCTGACAAGCGACGCGTATTCCCATCTTAATGGGGTGACGATAAACACCCTACAAATTCTGGCACGCCCAGTGGGACCTTTTCTCTCCTCCTATATTTCGAGTTAAACGTTCATGCGAACTCAATCAACATATGTATCCATATTAATACTGAAATAATGCTCTTTCATGCAGGATTTCAAGCGATCAAGCCTCAAGAATGTCTTCAAGGACAAGCTCAGCTTTCGACACAGCTCCCATCTCCTACACGATGAAGATGGACGCCAGTACGATCCTCCCGGCCAGTCTCGGGCGACAGTGGAAGGAGCAGCCGCTACCATTTAGCTCTATTCTGTCGTGCCAGCTAACGCCATCCCAGCTCCTCAAGCTCTAGTAACAAACAGATGCGCGATCCATACGGTCTACATGGTCGGACCTGGAGAAGCGAACCCTCCTACGCTTCACAGCCATAGTGTTGATATGGGTGACGCTGCCCAATATTGGCTCAGTTCAGATAATGATGAGGGCCCTGCTCGAGATGCTAAGCAAAAAGAGCCCATGGTTCTTGGGGAATCAAGCTCAGGCGGTAAGGATGACCCCGTTGTCATACCCGGAACTATAGAACAAGCATTATTCCAATGGCTTCAAAAGAAGCTTCGGGACAGGGACGACAAGATGGCCAAGGTCTATTCTAAAGTCGACGAGCTGGCAAACGTCGTGGCAGATTTCATGACCTAAGTTGCCCGATTGCAATTACAGCAAAATCAAATTTGGTTCGTGAGCTAGGGATTGATATCCGGAAGCAGCCAACCGATACTCCCTCCAGCCCAAGAAGGGAACACTTTTGCGAAAAACGGCCGTGATCAGCTTCCAGTCTCTCCGATACGTACACTGAATGGGTTAGGCGGACAGCAGGTGAACCAAAGACTGATTGACCTCAAGGACCAGCATCCGTAAAGGCACCTACTCTAATGGAGAGAAAGAAGAGGGTATACTCCTTCAGGAGGGATGAAGTCCGTAAAATATTCATGGACGCCTTGAACAACGGTCTGCAACTACATATTCCAAAGAGGCCACATGAAATAAATATGACCGGCAATCTCATATACTGCCCATATCATAGAATGGTGAGTCATACCATTGAAGACTGCTATGTTTTCAAAGATTGGATTGAGAACCAATAAAAACTTGGGAAAGCCTCACAGTCGTCAGATGTACTAACAGGACACAGAGCTGCGGTCACCAACACAACTCCGCCAAGATCAAAGTTTGAGGAGCTGGGATAAGCAAACACATAAGACCACCACATCGTTAAACTAGAAACAGTTGACCACCATGTCGTTAAACTGGGAACACTCGACCTCTAAGTCGTTAAACTGGGGATGTAAAAATGTGTAAATAGAAAAAATGAATGAAAAAGAAAAAGAAAAGCCGAAATGATGGGGCAACTCGCAATAAAAATCAGCGAGTAAAATAAAAATGAAAATAAGTAGCCGAAATGATGGGACAACCGCGAATAAATAGCCGAAATGATAGGGCAATCACGACCTTCGCGATAAGAAAAGCTAAAATGATAGAGCAATCATGTTAAAAAAAGGCGAATGATGAGTCGCTCCTGGTACCATATTCTAGTACAGCGATACAGACTCCAACCAAAATCCAAATCCCCAAATGGTGAATGATGAGTCGGTCCTAGTACCATATTTCAGTGCAGTGATGCAGACGCCAACTAAAATCTAAATCCCTAAATGGTGAATGATGAGTCGCTCCTGGTACTACATTCCAGTGCAGCGATGCAGATGCCAACCAAAATTTCAAATCCTTGAATGTCCAAATGGCGAATAATGAGTCGCTCCTCGTACTATATTCCAGTGCAGCGATGCAGATGCCAACAAAGTCCCAAAATTCTCCCATCCCTACAGTTGGTCCCCGAACTGACTACCGTATACAATTCATGGGCTCAAATAATTCTCATCACACCCATGCCCCACCACAATCACCAGTCACGCGGCCGGTCTCCACCCTTAGAATTATGCTCCATTTGGGAAGACCTACTCATGTGTCCTCATGATACATGAGGAGAAAAAACTTACGAGATCCTCTCGACTCGTAAGAAAACACCTTCGTGGAGTCCTTACGACTCACAAAGGAAAAATACACTGGGAGTCCTCATGACTCCTAAGAAGAAAGTACACCTACGGGATCCTTTCGACTCGTAGGGAGAAAATGCTTTTATGGGACCCTTACGGCTCATAAAATTGAAAAGCCTTAGGTGATAGGGACCTAAACCTGTCTACTGAGCCATCGCTCTCCAACAGGAAAAGGCAAATGATGAATTGCTCTTGGCACCTGTTCTTCAGTGTTAGCAACGCTGATGCTGACCCCTACCCCAAAATTCCAAACTTCTGATCCAATAGACTCCTAAGTCCTTAAACTATGAACGGATGACCTCTAAGTCGTTAAACTGGGAACAGACTCCTAATTCGTTATACTGGGAACGAGGGAAATCCCCTTACGGCAAATGATGATTCGCTCTCGGTACCATATTCCAATGTAGCAGTGTTGATGTCAAACCAAAACAAAAATCCCAAAATTCTCGCATTCCAAATGATGATTCGCTCATGGTACCACATTCCAGTGTAGCGATGCTGATGCCAAGCCAAAACCAAAATCCCCAAATTCTCTCACGGCAAATGATGATTCGCTCCTGGTACCACATTCCAGTGTAGCGACGTTGATGCTAAACAAAAATCCAAATTACAAATTACAAATCTCACGCTGCAATGCCTCAAATTAAAGGATCCCACCAAACATAGCAAGAATCGAGCAAATCAAACTAAAGTCCCATTCGGAAGCGTTTCCAAGCTCAAAAGTTCCGCCGGATAGATTGGAGCCTCTCCAAACCAATTTAGGCCAACCAATTCCGACAATAGCCTCTACATAAAAAACAGTGACACTCCGCGCTGGAGAAACGTCAAACAGACACTTCGTGCCGGGGACAATTCAACCAGCAACACTCCGTGCCGGGGAAACATCAAACAGACACTCTACCTTGGGGATACGTCGACCAGCGAAACTCCGTGCCGTAGAAACGTCGACCAGCGACACTCCATGTCGGGAAAACATCAAACAAACACTCCGTGCCGGGGAAAAGTCAACCGGCGACACTCCGTGCCGGGAAAACGTCAAACAAACACTCCGTGTCAGGGACAAGTCAACCGGCGACAATCCGTGCCGGGGAAACGTCAAACAGACAATCTGCCTCGGGGATAAGTCGACCAACGACACTCCGTTCCGGGGAAACGTCGACCATAGACACTCCGTGCCGGGGAAACTTCGACCAGCGACACTCCGTGCCGGGGAAACGTTGACCAGCGACAGTCCATCTCGGAGACACGTCAAGCACCGACAGTCTAAGTCGTAAAAAGGGCAGCAACGACCTCCCCGTCAGAATTATGCTCCGACTCGGAATCAAGTCAACCAATATCCTCCCCTTGAAATCATGCTCCGCTTTTCGGAATTATGCTCCGATGCTCGGAATTATGCTCCGATCCCCGGAATTATGCTCTCAGAATGATGCTACGTCCCTGAAATGATGTTCCACCTTGAAGTCCAACTCCAAGATCCATCAATTTCATGCACACAACTCATATACGCGGTGTGCATTTATTGATGGGGGCACTTTGTTGGGGTAAAAAATTACACCCCGGTTAACCAAGTCAAAATCTAAGTCAACCCCAAGCCAATTGGGCCCAAGCCCAGGCCAAGTGGGTCCATGCCTAAGTCAAGCCCGAACATGAAGCGGCCGACCTCTTCCATGCCAAGAAGAAAATTATATAATAAATAAGTTTGATATAATCTTCATGCATGAATGTAAAATAAACGGGCATAAAGCCAGATTTTTGTAAAGCTCATGGATCATGTGCAAAAGAAATAAGCACATAAGGCATGGGATGGGCAAAATGCCATTTTGTAAAGCCCAATAGACTATATGTAAATTTGTAAGCCTATATAAGGCAACATGATAATAAAATGAAATATAATAATTCATTCCCCTTAAAAGCTAGGGTTTTTGTGCCTCCTTCTCCTTCCTCAAGGTTTTAAAACTTCTCCCTTTTTTTTGAATTAAATCAAGAGTTTCGCACTTTCTTTTCCAAAAAGAAATAGTTTTTCACCACAAAACACTTGAAGGGGAACGCGTATCTTCCATCAAATCTCCAAAATGGGAGATTTTTAAATCTCACCCATTTCTCCAAGATCCAGCCAATAGAGAGGAGCAAGAAGGAGACTCATCCCAAAAAATCTCATTTTGGGAAAATCCAAGGCTCAAGAGAAAACCCAGAGCTCAAGAGAGAAGAAAGGGGTCCCCTTTCATCATCTTCGAAAATATCTTGAGAGTTTAACTCCATAAAAAAATAATATATATATATAATAATAATAATAATAAATCTTTCTTTTTAGGAGTTCAACTCCAAAAATCAATCAGGAGTACAACTCACGGTGCAGGAGCTAAGCCCCTTTATCCCTTTTTTAGGAGTTTAACTCCAAAATTCAATTGGGAGTACAACTCCCAGTATAGGGGTCCGCTGGCGCCCGGCGCCCGCGTACCGGGCACGTGAGGTGCCCGGAGCCCAGCGCCCACCTGCCAGGCACGTGAGACGCTAGTGTCCAGCGCCCGTGTGCCGGGCACGTGAGGCGCCGGCACCCACGCTTCCTTTGGACGCTATTTTCCTTTTTTTATATACACACACTCTATAACACTTTCCCCGTTAGAAAAAATTTCTAACGAGATTTAACCCCCCGTAAACTCTGCGTGGCTCCCGATATATCCAAAACCCCTCAAGACACACATACGCACATTGCACATTGAGTTCGCATGACCAGTTTGACCCGTCAATCGGAGGTCCTCACTCCAAACGCGAGGGGTAATTAATGGCAACTTAGTCCGCGGCTGCCGAAAATTCGGATCCCCACAATCAATAAACCCCCACCTCCCTAGGCAGGGAGAATCTGTAGTACGTCTGACAAGCAACACTTATTCCCATCTCAATGGGGTAACGAAAAACACCCTACAGCACTGTGTCCGGTTGACCAGAACCATAAGACCTTGGCCAAAGCAGATGAGATTTACTAATGGTTAGATCAGTAGTTTCTTGGATCGGTCCTGAGCTACATCGATATGACTTATTGGGTTATTAAGGGTATGACGTTTACCACCCCCAAAATTCGGTATGCGATACTCTTAAACGAAGAGACCGGACTATACAGAGATTGTTACGGACAGACTCAATAGGGGTTCAGATGAGTTTGCTCGTCGGCCTTTCTTTTCGATAGGTACCTGGGTAGCCGTTACGTACAGATAGTGTCGCTGACGTGCTTGTGGTTAAACTCACTGCCGGCGTACTGCCGAGTCTTTAGAGTACCACATAGAGGGTTTCCCTGGTTCAGGGGAAATGATGTAGTGGACGTATTTTGATACGTGCATGGTTTCGATCAAATGAGTGTTCTAGCTACACGGATTTTCGATCAGACGGTTGATTGTACTAGCCGGATTATGATTAAGCCGGATTATTAAATCAAGTATTGTTTTAATAATTTATATATATATTTCGATATGTATATTTTAGTATTATGTTCATTGTATTATTATATCTCTCGAGTATTCGTATTTATACAGATACGGGTATGTATCGGGTATTTGTATTTATACGGATACGGGTATGTATTCTTGTATTTATACAAGAACACATTCTAGAAAGAGGACACCTCATTTCATAGAATTTCATTTGTGAAATTTGGAAATGAGGTAGAGGGGTAAGGTGACATTGATGCATGGTGTAGCATGGTGAGACGAATGGCGAGGGTTTATTTTATTTACATTGCTTCTATTATTGAAGCATGGTTGCTATTTTTCTATTTAGAAAAATAGTTAACAAAACTATCTAGCCATTTCTTTTTCCTTCACTAGTTTTTCATTTTCGCCATTTCCATTCTCTCTCCTCTATAGATTTCATTCTTCTTATTTCCCCTAACCCTCTCATGTGTTGAGAATCCTAGGGGATTAAGAGATGGAAAAATACTCGAACACATCACTACATTCCTAAGCACCTTAGTTTAGCAAGACAGGGTGTTTAGTTGCTTCACATGGTGAACCTAGAGCTTGAGCTATAAACTCTCGGGTGGATCATTTTTTACACAAGGAGGCTAATGTCCAAGCTCGATCCCGACGAACTAAGAGCTAAGGAAGAGGATTTTGAAGACCCAAAGGACATGAATCCTTTAAGTATAATATTCTTTCATATTAGTTAACACTTTATAGTTGCTAGTTTAGGGTTATGATTTGATCACTTGGGTTTTGTTGATTGTGCTTTCTCAATCTTTGATTTTTGTACATTCCGCCTCTCTACTTTCATTGTATAGTGAGCATAATCACTAACATGGTATCAGAGCCAATCCATATCCCTAAACTAGCTCGCATGACCTTAGAATTCCATCTCAAACACCTTTTTTCTCTGCAGTTTTCAGCCATAAAAACTAGCGACGGTTCGGGTTTCAAACTGTGTCTTCATGCAAGTATTCGATCCCTGGAGCTCTCGTTTTGGAAAAGGAACTCCGTAGAGGTTCGATAGTGATCCGAGAATTCTCTGGGAGCCATTTTTCCAAAGTTATTTCGAGATTTGTCGTTGTTTTTCACTGATGAAAACTGCTGAAATCAGCCATGTATTGGCTGTCCAAAATTCAATATTTTGCGGGTTTTCGATCCCTAGGGGATCTTGGTTTGGACCAAGAACCTATGAGGAGGATCGTAGGTACCACGGGGAATTTTTGGGGGCCTTGGATAGGTCGTTCGGACTCTTTGTTTGGCCAAAACAATGGATTTTCAGATGGCGGAGTGCACTCGATTTTTGTCGTTTGGAATTTCGAATGTACACTTCGCTTGTGTTGAATTCTAAGGTCATGGTTTTGTTTAAATGCTTTTGTGATGATATTTAAGGTATCTGTTGTATATGTGTTGTAAATGTCGTTTAATTGCTATATGTCGATTAGACAAGGTGCATCTTGTTGTTGCGATGTATATCTCTATGATGGCTTCGACGGATTGTCGTGTTGGATAGTCTTTTGTGCGATATTAGTTGTACAGTTTTGAGTTCTTTTGTACATTCATTATTGCGGGGCGAGCGTCCGACTTGTGGACTACCGTTTCTGTCTGTTTATATATTCTTTTATTGGGACACATTCGGGTTGAGGTCGATACCACCATTGTATATTATTTCATTTCTGTACTAGGATAAACCCACGGAGAAGTGCTCGAATAGCCGGGTTCTAGAGTATGCTACGTGGTCATCTCGCAATGGTGAGTTCGAGCTACCTCGCTCTAGAATTGGCGGGCTATTCGCCGCACTTGTAGGAGTTTTAGGATGACCCATGGTGGAGTGCTCAAGATACCGGATTCCATGAAGTGTTGGGTGGCCCGCTCATGTTATTGAGTGATAGTTGTCTCCCTTTTAGAATTGGCGGGTAACTTGCCGCACTTGTAGGAGTCTTGGTTCGACATTGTACGGGCTATCCACACGACCAGGGAATGTCATGTTTCATTTGCGGCTTAAATGAAATGCGGGGCTCTTAGATTATCCGCTATTTCATATTGCTTATCGCTTGTCTGTAATATTGCTTATATCATGCATGTGACAAATGGTTATATATATATCTATATATAAAAATAAATATTGTATATGTTTTGCATCCACGCTAGCCCTGCCTCCACTCTGCCATTAGTTAAGTAACCTAACGGTGCATGACGGAGCCCTGTGGCAAATGTGGATGGCATATAAGTACATTCTATTTTCGTTCTTTTCTGGTATGATAGGAATTAATTGATGAGACCTCATTAATTTTGATTAATACAAGGAAAAATAAACTTAAAATGATGTTGTCAGAATCAAATTTCAAAACCACTCGGTTCTTTTAAAAAAACTACTCAGTTTTCTACAAAACCATAAGTTTTCAAAATTGAGCTTGAACCACTCATTTCGAAATCACTAGATTCCTTCGACGATATCAAGTTCTTTACGTTAAAGGTTTTTCGTCCAAAACCAGTCACATCCGTCCGTCATTTCCTACAAGTATTGCTTAGTATTCGTGCTACATTTTTTGACCTTATTAAAGCATAGTGTACGGTAGCTAAGTAGTATTTATTTGTAGCATGCAATGCAATTAACTAGAACAGTCGTACGATCTTGTTGACCTTGTTAAGGGTCGTACGGGTGGATTTAGGGTAATCAAGATAATAACGGGTTGAACTTGACTAGCGGCTTCTGATTTATTGACCTTGTTAAGGTCATAGCCGTAAGGGGTAAAAATCATATCGGGAGTTTCAAATATACAGGAAACTTTGCTGGTGTTGCATACCTTCTGGAGTGTGGTAACTAGAGTGGCTTCCATCTAGGTTATCACACGATAATATTTAGTCCCGATCCCACTATGAGCATTTGTTATTCTTTGGGAGATATTTTTCACTTTACAATTAGCTAACTTATTCGGTGTCTAGAAAAGTGTTAACGAGACTACGCCTCTGCGGAAACGAGATTTATTTTAATTAGGTCCATGCGAGATTACAGGGAACCTCCCTCAGAGTACCAACACCTACCTGGCTGAATGGTTAGCAAACATATAAGGTGTAAATGATCCCGACTAGTTTTCCTTTTAAGATTTGAAGGAAAATTCGAAGAAATGGTGGGAGCCATCCTGATTAGATAAACTAATAACCAATCTAATCTTGCAAGAGCGCATGCCAAGTGTTTCTTTTCTCTCTCTCCAAGTAGCAACCATGTCATGCCCTAATCAAGATAATAAAATGTATGACTTAACCGAACCGGCTTATTACACTGGGCTGGGGAACGTCGGGTCGGCTCTAACATATGACAACTGTCATGAGTATGAGCAAGAGAAAGAGGATTGCATGGACTTCTTTATGACCCTAATAAAGGAGAAGCATTCTTATGCATCTCCTTCGGGTGTATTTGTTATTAAAACCCATTTTTTGGTCAGCCCTACCTCCTGGGTAATAGATACCGGATCAGGATCCCATATCTGTAATTTATTATAAGGACTGCGTAAAAGTAGAATGGTTGGACCAGGTGATATGTTCTTCAGAGTAGGAAACGGAGCACAAGTTGATATTGCTGTCGTCAGCGAATATCACCTAGTATTGCCAAATGGCAATACTATGATTTTGAATAACTGCTTGTATGTACCTTCCATATTTTAGAACATCATATCAGTTTCTTTACTTGATAAAGATGGATATAATTTTGTTCTAAATAGAAATATCATAAACATTTACGTTAATCAAGTATT
Source organism: Agapanthus africanus (assembly GCA_030015575.1). Lineage (NCBI taxonomy): Eukaryota > Viridiplantae > Streptophyta > Magnoliopsida > Asparagales > Amaryllidaceae > Agapanthus > Agapanthus africanus. The sequence continues at coordinate 436,316,184 of JASDDO010000018.1, forward strand.
GGTTGCAGAAGATACACCGTGTAATGGTATCTATGTTCTTAATCAAAACAAAGTTTTCAATATACAAAACACACGTAAGAGGAAGAGTTCATATATGAACAAATCCTACCTGTGGTATTGTAGATTTGGTCATATCAATGAGAAAAGACTAGCCAAGTTGCATAACGATGGATATATGAATTCGTTCAAATTTTCATCAATGAAATTTGTCAGTCTTGTCTCAAATGGAAGATGACCAAATCTCCATTTACGAGGCACGGAGAAAGAGCTACAGAACTCTTGGGACTCATACACGATTATGTATGTGGTCCAATATCTATACACGCAAGGGGTGGATTCTCATACTTCATTACATTCACTGATGATCTCTCTAGGTTCGAACATGTATTTTTTATTAACCAAAAATCCGAATCTTTTGAGAAATTTAAGGAATATAAGAGAGAAATAGAGAACCAGACTGGAAAAGTATCAAGATCCTTCGATCTGATCGAGAAAGGGAGTACTTGAGTACGGAATTCTGTGATTATTTAAAAGAGAATAGGATTCTCTCTCTGCATACTCCTCCATATACACCACAACACAATGGTGTATCGAAACGGAGGAATCGCACCCTTTTGGATATAGTTTGCTCCATGATGAGTAATGCTGAGTTGCCTCTTTCATTTTGGGAGTATGCACTTCAAACAGCGGCATTACTATTGAATCAAGTTCCATCCAAATCAGTGCCTAAGACTCCATATGAAATATGAAGTGGAAAAGACCATATCTTAAATGAGTTAAGATATAGGATTGTTCTGCCTATGTCAAAATACAAAATCCGAACAAATTACAGGCACGGTCAGTTTTATGTAAGTTTGTTGGATATTCAATGAATTCATATGGATATCTATTCTACCAAACAGAGGAACAAAAGGTGTTTGTTTCTCATTATGCTAAGTTTTTAGAAAATGAATTTCTTGTAAAATAAGTTGATGGCGGTATGGTAGAACTAGATGAAGTTTCAAAAACACAAATTATAACTGAAGATTTTGTATAACCTCAAGATTCAACAATCTCGGACGAACCTCAGCTACTCCGCAGATTTAGTAAGATTTTTTGTCCGCCCGAGAGATACTATTGTTTTCTCGTAGACGGAGATCGAGAGGATTGTATCTTAGAAAAAGATGATCCTATTAGTTTCGAGCAGGCCATTACCAGTAGGGACTCTATAAAATAACTAGATGCTATGCGATCCGAAATGGAGTCTATGTACATCAATAATGTTTGGACTTTGGATGCTGCTCCTCCTAGGATAAAACCCGTTGGATGCAAGTGGATCTTCAAGAAGAAGATTGATATAAATGGACAGGAGGAAACCTATAAGGCTAGACTTGTTGCAAAAGGTTTTCTTCAAAGACCAGGTGTGGACTATAACGAAACCTTTCCTCCAGCGGCTGTGCTCAAATCCATTCGGATCCTATTTGCTATTGCTGCCTTTCATGACTATGATATCTGGCAGATGGACGTAAAAACGGCTTTTCTAAATAGAAGTGAGTGTGTTTATATGGATCAGCCGGAGGGATTCGTAGACAGTGGGAGCAGCGGGAAGGTATGCAAGTTGCTTAAATCTATTTATGGATTAAAACAGGTATCGCGGAGCTGAAACATCTGTTTTGATGAGACAGTCAAAGAATTTGACTTCATCAAAAACGAAGATGAGCCATGTATCTACAAGAAGATTGTAAGGAGAAATGTCGTATTTCTCTTCTTATACGTCGATGTCATTCTCTTAATAGGAAATGATATTCTTGTGCTGCAATCGGTCAAGCTATTGTTGTCACAAAAGTTTTCCATAAAAGACCTGGGTGATGCCTCCTACATTTTGGGAATTAAGATCTACAGAAATAGATTCAAGAGATTGTTGGGACTATCACAGCCCAGGTATATACGTACCATACTAAAGAGGTTTAGTATGGAAGATTCCAAGCGTGCTAATATACCCGCTTTGCACGTAATCACCCTCTCCAAAGTGATGTCTCCTAAGACTGATGAGGAAAGAGCTCGCATGAGCATTATACCATACGCTTTGGCGGTAAGATCTATAATATATGCGATGCTATGTATCAGACTAGATGTAGTTTACGCACTTAGTGTGGTGAGCCAGTATCAGTCGAACCCAGGTGATAATCATTGGACAGCTGTAAAGAACATTCTCAAGTACCTGAGAAGGACTAAGGAGGTGTTCTTGGTTTACGGTAATGGAGACCTTCGGGTCGAGTTCTTTACCGACTTAAGCTTCCAAAGTGATAAAGATAACATTAGGTCTGTCTCGGGTTATGTTTTTACTCTCAATGGAGGGGCGGTCTATTGGAAGAGCTCCAAACAGGACAACGTCGTAGACTCGACGATGGAAGCTGAATAGATTGCTGCCAACGATGCCGCAAAAGAAGCAGTCTGGATGAAAAAGTTCATTACTAAACTTGAGGTGGTTTCGTCCATTGTTGATCCAATATCTTTGAACTGCGATAACAATGGGGCTATGATTTTAGCGAAGGAACCACGGTCCCATCAGAAATCCAAACACATCTTAAGACGGTACCACATTATCAGGAAGATCGTAGATCGCAGGGAGATTGAGGTCCTGAGAGTAAATATGAAAGACAACACGACGGATCCATTTACCAAGGCCCTCCCTCAAGCGCAATTCCATCGACCTTTTAAGATGTTGAGTATGCGATACGCTAACAACTGGCCCTAAAGCAGACGTTGGGTATTCGGTACGCCAATTACAGGCCTTAGTTCAAGTGGGAGATTGTTGGATATGTATGCTCTAGAGCCCTGTATTGTATAGGATGCTAGGGATATGTATCTACAGGACAATATTGCTCAGTTATATAGTATACTATTTGGGTTGTCTTTATCTGAACATATGTATTTGTTTTTCTTGCTGCTGTGTATTGCTTATACATGTTGATAAAAAAACTCGATACAGTGGTATACTATTTTAGTTTGTCTTTATCTTTACATATGCATATGTTTTACTTGATATCACATATAGCTGATACATGTTGATAAAGCCAATAAGATTTTTCTTGACTGCCAGCGTTATATTGGCGATCATAAGCACATCCTTAAATATCCCAAGTCACAGGAGTATCGAGACCAGGCATCGATATTCCAGAATAAACTTGTGTATACGTTTCTAAATCCCGACGAGGTGCGGTGGTTGATCCAACTCCATTGGTGTGATCACCTAAGATTGTATACAGGTCCTCACTGGGGGTGGGTACATTGGACGGACTCGCGGAGAACTTCTAGATAGTATTATGCTTATCATCAGATAGCGGTTCTCAAGCGACATGAGTACAGGTTATTCTCTATACCTGAGGTCGTCATTTGTCTTGTGTGAGTTTCCAATGTACTTAGATCACTACCCTACCAAGGCTCTACTGAGTCGTGCAAACAGGTTTTGATTGGGTACAATCCCGAGCTACATGGAGGCAGTGAGTGATTGTCGGGATTCTTCTCTCTCGATATTGGGAGTCGATATCGCACTGTGTCCAGTTAGCCAGAACCATAAGACCTTGGCCAAGGCAGATGAGATTTACTGAAGGTTAGATCAGTAGTTTCTTGGATCGGTCCTGAGCTACATCGATACGACTTATCGGGTTATTAATGGTCTGACGTTTACCACTCTCTAGACCTAGTATGCGATACTCTTAGTTGAAGAGACCGGATGTCATGCACCACTTTCGGGTGTACGGGCAGAGGGAGCGACGGGTCCGCTACGTATTTACTCAGAAGTAAATACGCTAAGCGTAACTAAGTAATATAAAACAAAATATACACAAGAGACAAATGTAATGAACAGTGACTTTATTTATTAACATTCTTTTTACAGTACTTGGAAAGGTAAATGCATAGAATGAAAAGCAATGCCTAAACAGTGGCATAACAGAAATGGAAAATACAGAATGTAAATGTGTACAGGGAATCTAAAGCTCTGGGTCGAAAGCTAGCTGGTCCAAATCCTCGCTGGTGGGCTCGATCTTCTGAAGGTCCGATCCACCTGACAACATTCTAAAGAAGAAATAGAGGGAATGTCGTCAGCGAACAATCGCTCGGTAAGTCCCAAAGATGAGGGAGAAATAGAATAGACAGAGAGAGAGGGTAACTTTTAAAGTTGTATTATATTGTTAACGCTGTTGTTTGTAGCTTGATACAGAAGAGGCTAGTGTATACGAGAGGAGTCTCAATAGACCAGAGACTACGATGGAAGGAATACAAGTAAGCGTTCAGCCACAGTACAGCGGCAATTGAATTCAGGTTAGGTGTCTTAATGGTTGCTGTCTCGTGCCACTTCTAACACCTTCCGTACTAATTTACCCTTTATAAACCCCGCGATGTCTTGATTGTATTATTTGTATTGTATTGTATTGTAATTTGAATTGTATGGATGGATGACTTGCCTAAACCATGATATCAGTAAATGGATGTAACTGGAGAATCGTGTAGATGGATGTATATCCATGGTTCGGTTCGGTCAAGTTGTATAGATTGATAGATGGAACAGATTGAATATATGGATTCATATTGAATTGTTATATATACTTGAATCTTATTCAAGTCAGATTGATTATATTGAGACTCATTCTGAGTCAGACAAATTAGAAAAGAAATTGAAATCCTGAATTAGTTTTAGTGTTATCGGTAACTGCTGCACATGGATGGCAGGATTTGTGTCTTTTTCAAAGACAATTACCGTATTGATAGCACCGTTATTAAGTTGTCTATCTTAGATAGGCAAGAACCCATATCTTCGGCTTCCTGAGGCTCAAGAGACTGGTTCCGCTTAAACCTATATTTACTAGGGTCCTTAGGGTAATTTATAGAACTTGAGAGGGTTATATGTAAAAATAATTTTGTATAATTTTCAAAATATACCTCAAGTATTTAATTATCGTCTTTAGAGTTTTCATAGATGTATATTTTATGTATGTGACATTTCTAGTGAATAAAACCTAATTTCATAATATATGGTATTTAATTGTAAATTATTGAACTTGTATAGAATTGCATGGTATTTTCATGTAAATTGATTCTTTTGATTTAAAAAAGTTGGAATATTTATATTATATCAAAAATAGATATTTTGATGATACATATATATATATATAAAATAATTTTAATTTATTATTTTTTTTCTAGAAATCTCATTTTCTTAAAAATGATATTAAAATTTCTATCGGAATCCGAATGCTCCTTGCGGAGGTCTGAATTCCGCTCTACTAGACCTAAGGACGTACGATAAACCACATCATCCCAAAGACAGGGCTCTCCAAAAATGGGTTGTAGAGGTACAATTTCATGGAAAGATTTAATACACTTTTGTAGAAAATGGTTTTGTAAGTTTAGGGTATTTAATTGTAAATTCATATTTTTCGTACTCTATGTTCCCAAAAAGACATCGTGCTAGGATAGAGATGTGTGTTGTGAGGAGGTAGGTCATTACCTCATGAATTATCTAAAAGTATAACAAGGAATTATAATGATTTATGTCGAACTAAACCATATAGTATTTTTCTATAAAAGTGCGATAAAAATTGAAATATGAATTCTTTTGATATGAAACTTGTTAAGTTATTTTGTTAATGTTTAATGATCATGATGGGAGAGTTTGGTATTATTGTATTTAAGAAAAATATAATTTTTAAGGAAAAACCGAGTCGGAAGTCGGATTAACTCCACTTCAGTCGGGTTTTAGAATTTTAAATTTTTAGAATAGTAAAATGAAAGGGAAGAAGGGACTTACAGGTTGATTGTGTAGAGGAGAGGAAAAGGAAGAAGTAGGAGGTGCTGGTGCGTCGTTTCGTCGCCGGAACTTCGTCGGAGTTTCACCCTTTGCTAACTCCACTTGCACACAAAAGACTTGGGAATTTTCTTGAGAGTTTGGGCAGTAATTTGTGAGTGAGGAGGGGTGATTTTAGGTGTGGTATTTATAGGAAAAATTAGAAGTTAGGGATGTGAAAAGATGTATTAATAATCTGTATTAAAAATGGATTAATTGTGTGTTTTAAATTGCTCTGTAAATGTGCAGGGAATTTAAATAACACAGGGGTTATGGGGGAGTTAAAGAGTCACAGAAGAATCAAAGAAATTAGGGTTTCTGGCTGAGTCGGACGGCGGCGGCGGCCGATTCCCGATTCCCGTCGGCCGAGTCGGGCCTCGACTCATCGCCACGTGTCCCCTGTCGCTTGGTCTATCTCGTAGACCCGTTTGTTTTATGTGTGACTCTTGGTTTTACGGGTTGTGCATGTGTAGACTCTTGGTCTTCTAAAAAGATTAAAAGAAATCAAATTAAAAAGATAATGTGGCTAATGGGATTTGAACTCTGGTGCTTTGTAACAGCAGTGCAAGGTCTTACCAGTGGGCTACAACCTCTTTCTTGCTGTTCAAAATTAAATCAAATACTTATAGTACTCACAGGAATTGTAAATACTCCAAGTGTACATTAACTTTTAAATAATTTTATGTACATTAAAATTGGAGTTTACACCGGACTGTACAGAGATTGTCACGGGCAGACTCTGTATGGGTTCAGATGAGTTTGCTCGTCGGTTTTCCTTTTCAACGGGTACCTGGGTAGCCGTTACGTACAACTAGTGTCGCTGACATACTTATAGTTAAACTCACTGCCAGCGTCCTGCCGAGTCTTCAGAGTCCCACACAGAGGGTTCTCTAGTTCAGGCGAAATGATGTAGTGGCCGTATTTTAATACGTACAGCGTTCCGATCAAATGAGTGTGCTAGCTACACGGATTTTGGAATGGACGGTTGATAATACTAGCCGAATTAGGATTTAGCCGGATTATTAAATGAAGTATTGATTTAATAATTTACATATATATATTTCGATATGTATATTCTAGTATTATGTTCATTGTATTATTCTATCTCTCGGGTATTCGTATTTATACGGATACGGGTATGTATCGGGTATTCGAATTTATACGAATATGGGTATCTATATACAGGAATGCATTCTTGTAATTATACAAGAACACATTCTAAAAGGACACCTCATTTTATAGAATTTCATTTGTGAAATTTGGAATTGAGGTAGTGGGGTAAGGTGCCATTAATGCATGGTGTAGCATGATGCGACGAATGGTTAAGGTTTATTTTATTTCCTTTGCTTCTACTATTGAAGCATGGTTGCTATTTTTCTATTTAGAAAAATAGTTAAAAAAAACTATCTAGCCATTTCTTTTTCCTTCACTAGTTTTTCATTTTCGCCATTTCCATTCTCTCTCCTCAATAGATTTCATTCTTCTTCTTTCGTTCACTAGTTTTTCTTTTTTCATGTGTTGAGAATCCTAGGGGATTAAAAGATGGAAAAATACTAGAACAAATCACTACATTCCTATGCATCTTTGTTTAGCAAGCTAGGGTCTTTAGTCGCTTCACTTGGAGAAGCTAGAGCTTGAACTATAAACTTTCGGGTGGTTCACCTTTGACACGAGAAGGCTAACATCCAAGATCGATCCCGATGGACTAGGTGCTAAGCAGGAGGATTTTGAAGACCCAAAGGACACGAATCCTTTAGGTATAACATCCTTTCATAGTAGTTAACTCCTTCTAGTTGCTAGTTTAGGGTTATGGTTTGATCACTTGGGTTTTGTTGATTGTGCTTGATCAAAATTTGATTTTTGTGCATTCCACCTCTCTACTTTCATTGTAGAGTGAGCACAATCATTGACAAAACATATATAGCATCTACTATATATATATAATTTCATCATTCGTCTCAGAGGTATGATATAACACAAGTATCACAACAGAAGCAATTACAATATGGAAATATGGATAAACTGGTAAAAATACATTTCAATAGAGCCTTATATGAAATGTGATTTTCCCCGGTCGTGTCGACAGCCCGTAGTATCAGACCATAAACTCCTACGAGTGCGGTAAGCCACCCGCCAATTCCAGAAGTGAGGCATCCCCAATTAATGAAGTGAGTGGGCCATCCAGCACTTCCAAAAACCAGTGACTTGGGCACCCCTCCGCGAGTCAATCCTATATCCCCTATGAGTGAGACGAGCAACCCTACCAATTCTAGAATGGGATGACCAGGTCTCAACACCTTTGAGATGGCCACCCGTTGCCTCCTAGAACCCGGTTGCTCGAGCAATTCACCATGGGTAAAATCTAGTGCATGTAATGAAAATAAATATACAAGGTGACTACGTCCGCAACTAGGACGCAACCCAAAGAATACAGTACAAGCCACAATGATGGCAGTCCACATGTCGAACGCTCGCCACGCAATATGAATATACATTACATCATCATAGAGTATCTAATACTACATACACCGGGCTATCCATCATGACAATCCAACACATCCATAATCACAGCAACATCACAGAATATTGCACACATATATATTGTAAGTAAGATATGCGTACCTGCTATCATTGACGTATAATAATGAGATCAGGGACTATCACCACATATCAATACTTACAATCATCACAGAACAAGCATGCAGGTAGCCAATAGAACTCATAATCCATAAAGCCATATTTTTCAAATATTCAAGCAAATGAATATTTTAAAACACCGGGCAAACGAAAAACCATTTCTATTGAAAATGAAGTAATCCCTGAACACCGAAACTAGCCCTGAAGCGACCAAAACACGAATAAAACACAACATCGATGTACCAAAAGAGGGGCTGCCAGGGGGTCAGTAGGTGGGCACCAACCCGAGACCATGGGTTGGGCACCCAAACCCGAGACCACCTTGGGTAGCCTCGCGTGGGGTGTCCCCCCACCCTACCCCGATAGCTCCCCCTTCATATTCTTGGCGCTTCCTAGGGAAATTTCCAAGCATAAACCAAGTCAAAATAGGGATTCAAATATAATAGAATTAGTTTTTAGAGTGAGTTAAAAACAAGATTTTGAAAAATGGAATTTTTGAGTTTAATTGCTTCCAAAACAAGTTGTAATCTTTAGTTAGGCTCTGATACCACTTGAAAGAACTAGTGCACTCTAAATAGTAATTTTAAAAAATGATAACATAGGGTTTTCAAAATTCAAGAGAGCATTTAATCCCAAACCATATGATCTAGCTAAAGATAACGACTTGAAACAAGATAAAGAGAGCAAACTAGCTACTAGGTTGAAACAACAACTTTTGTGACATCTTCAAGTGCTCCCAAATTGTGTTGGACTCTATTGTAAGCTCCTAAAAGCTCCATAGAACAAGTTTGCAAGTCCATCTCCTCTATCAAAGATGATCCACCTTAAAGGCTCAAGTGCTATGGCTCCAAATTCAAATTAGAATAAACCTAAGTAGTTAGGTTACTAAGCTAACTAGGTAGGGGCTGTAGTTCAAGCTTACTACTAATTTTATCTCTTTATTTTTATTTTTATTTTTATTTTTCTAAAGTGTAATGAGAGGAGGAAGAAGGAGATGAGAGTGTGAATGAAAAAAATCCTTAACCATTTCTAAAAAAATGGTTACAAATATATTTTCTCCAAAATAATCCAAGCCCTTGGATCAACCCAACCATCCAAGTGTCCATCACCTCCTCTTAATTACACATGTTACCATACTACAATATGGTGAGGGTATGATGTGCCCTAGGCATAACATAAGCATTATAAAAAGAAATAAAAAGAAAAGAATTAAATTAATCACAATTTATACATATATATAAATATAACAATACAAGTACATATACATACACTTGTAATTAATTTCTAATATATTTAAAATACATAAAGATACAATTAAATTAGTGACAAAATACTAATAAATACATACTACAAAAAATATGTATTAATATATTAAATCGGCACCCGATTTAATATCCATATTTCCAAAAAGATTGGCTAGTATTTCAACTGTCCGATTACCGTCAGTATATCCAATACACTAGTTTTAATCGAACCCAAGTGCATACCAATGTACCGCAACTACAACATTTCGCCAAAACCGGAAACCCTCTGTGTGGGACTTTAAAGACTCGACAATACGATGGCAGTGGGTTTAACCACAAGCACGTCAGCGGAACTAGCTGTATATAATGGCTACCCAGGTATTGTCGAAAAGGAGATCGACAAGCAAGCTCGTCCGAAACCCTATTGAGCCGATCAGTGATATGTACCATACAATCCGGTCTGTTTGTCTGAGAGTATCGCATATCATGTCTAGGGGGTGGATAACGTTAGACCCCTAATAACCTGATAAGTCGTGTCAGTGTCAAGCCATATCACCAATCGAGAAACTACTGATCGCAATCAGTAAATCCCATCCTCCTAAGCCTAGGTCTTGTAGTGATGGACAACCGTACACTACGCGACATCAACTCCCAATACCGGGAGAAACAAATCCCTTCAATCGCTCACTGCCTCCAAATGCTTCGGGACTGCACCTAAAAGCTACCTGTTTGCACGACTCTTTAAAGCTGTGGTAGGGTAGAAATTAAAGTAAAGTGGGAGCACACTCGAGACAAATGAAAATTTCGGGTCGAAAGACTACGTTGTACTAATGTCACCTAAGAACTGCTATCTGACAACAGGTAGAATACAATCTAGCATGTTCCCGGCGAGTCCGTCCAGTGTAACTCATTACCCAATGAGCACTTGTATACAATCTTTGGTGACCGACCGACACCAATAGCTGTGAGACCGGCCATCGCCCCTTGTCGGGGTCAAGAAACGTATACACTAGTCTACTTTAGAATATCGATGCACATGCTCGATATTCCAATCATTAGGGAAATTTAAGGATGTGCTTATAGACTATCCAGTTGTCACAAGTGTGATCGCCATCATAACCCTGGTAGTCAAGCATGAATCTTATGGGCTCATCAATATGTAATAGTGATATGCTATACCACACAAGACATATACATGATGATAAAGTCAAACCAAATAGTATACTATCATCTCGAGTAAAACTATTCTAATCCTCTCTCAATTATCATAATCGTCTGCTTGTGGTTACAATAATTGCCTTGAGGGCACTATATCCAACAATTCTTTATTAAGTAAAGAAAATGATATGATGTTACCAAACATGAAAGGTACATAGTAGCAGTTGTTCAAAATCATAGTATTGCCTCTAATATCATATGATATTTACCGACGGCAGCAGCATCAACTTGTGCTCCGTTCCTTACTCTGAGGGAAATATCACCAGTCCAACCATCATAACTTTTCTTAGTCCCTGTAATAAATTACAGATATAAGATCCTGATCTGGTATTTAGTACCCAGGAGATAGGACTGACCGAAAAATAGTTCTCAATAACAAGAACACCTGAAGGAGACGCAATAGTATGCTTCTTCTTCACCGGAGTTATCAAGGAATTCATGCAGTCTTCTTTCCCGTGTTCATGCTCGTGACATTTGTTACAAGTCAGAGCCGAACTAACGTTCCCCACACCGAATAAGAATTCAAGTCGGTCAAGTTATACATTTTATTATCTTGATAAAGCCGTAACATGGTAGCTGCAATTAGGAGAAAGAAAAGAAACACTCAGCGTATACTCTTACAAGTTTAGATTGGTTATTAGTTTATCTAAATAGGATGGCTCCTAACGTTTCCTCAAATTCTCCTTCAAACTTTAAAAGGAGAACTAGTCAGGATCGCATACGCTCTACAAGTTCACTAACCGTTCAGTCAGGCAAGTGTTGGTACTCCAAGGGTGGCTCCCCATGCTTTCGCACAGACCTAATTAAGTAACCCCGTTCCCGCAGAGGTATAACCTTGCTAACACCTCTCTAGACACCCAATGGGTTAGCTAATTGTGAAGTGAAAATCTCCTAGGAGTAATCCTACTCATCAATTGGATCGGGACCCAACTATCATCGCGTAATAACTTAGATGGAAGCCACTCTAGTTACTACACTTAATAAGGTATGCAACACCGGTAAGTTTCTTGTATATTTGAAACTTCCGATGTGATTTTTAACCCTAACGATTTATGACCTTGACTGAGCCAACATATCATAAACCGCTAGTCAAGTTCAACCCGTCATTATCCTAGATTAATCCAGACTCACCCATATAAACCCTTAACTGAGCTAACAACCGTCTTAGATAATCGCATCTCTCTATGTAACAGATAAGTATTATTCAGCTACCGTTCACTACGTCTTGACTAAGCCAACATACGTAGCACGGATACTAAGCGGTAGTTATCTGAAATGACGGAGGACTAAAAAAACCTTTAATGTAATGAACTTGATAACGTTGAAGGAAACTAGTGATTTTGAAACGAGTGGTTCAAGATCAATTTTGAAAACTGTCACGCCCCGCTTCCTAGTGTACGGGAAGAAGATGCGACGAAGCCGCTATGTATTTACTCTGAAGTAAACACGCTAAGTGTATCTAAGCAATATAAGTAAAATGCACAAGAGACAATGAAAATAGATATAATTGAACAAAAACTTTATTTATTAACATTATTTTTACAATACATCTGGAAAGGTAAATACATGGAATGAAAGCAATGCCTAAACAGTGGTATAACAGGAATGTAAAGGAAATGTACAAGTGAAACTAAAGCTCTGAATCTTCGGCAAACTGGTCCAAGTCCTCACTGCTGGGCTCGATCTCCAGTGAGTCCGAATCACCTGACGACATTCCAAAGAAGAAGAAAGAGAATATCGTCAGCGAACAAATCGCTCGGTAAGTCCCGTAAATAGATAAGAATGGAATAGACAGAATATAGAGTATATCTGTATAATGTTGTTATTTAGTGTTAACGCTGTTGTTTATAACTTGATACAGAAAATTCCAGTGTATACGAGAGGATTCCCACTATTCCAGAGACTAAGGTATATGGAGCACAAGGAACCGTTCAGCCACGGTACAACGGCAATGGATATTCACGTTATGTGTGTTATGGTTACAGTCTTATGCCACTTCTAACACCTTTCGTACCAATCTACCCCTTATAAACCCCACGATGTCTTGATTGTATTGTTGTATTATTTGTATTGTATATTGAAGATAGACGGATGACTTGCCAAAACCATGATATCAGTAATGGAACGGATATAATGGATGAACATGTAAATGGAGTATATCTATGGTTCGGTTCGGTCAAGTTGTATAGATTGAATAGATTGAATATATGGATTCATGGATTCATGTTGAAAATATACTTGAATCATATTCAAGTCAGTTTGATTATATCGAGACTCGGTCTGAGTCAGACATTTAGAAAAGAACTTGAAGTTCTGAATTAGTTTTGATGTTATCGGTAACTGCTGCACATGGACAGCGGGATTTGTGTCTTTTTCCAAGACAATTACCGTGTTGATAATACCGTTTGTTAGATTGTCTACCTTAAATAGGCAAGCACCCATATCTCCGGCTCTTTGAGGCTCAAGAGACTGGTTCCGCTTAAACCTATGTTTACTAGGGTCCTTATTGTAATTTAGTATAATTTGAAGGGGGTTTTATGTAAAATAGTTTTGTTATATTTTCAAAATACACCTCAAGTATTTAATTATCGTCTTTAGAATTTTTATAGATGTTTTTTTATTCAATATGAAATTTCTAGTGAGTATGACCTAGATGGTAAAGTATAAGGTATTTGTTTGAAATATTGGTATTGTATGGTATTTTCTTGTAAATGGTATGTTTTTCTTGAATTTTGAAATTGTGGAATATTATAAATATTAAAATTAGATATTTTGATATTAATTACATATATATTTATTTATTAATTAAAAATATAAGTTTTATTTATAATAGAAATCATATTTTCTAAAGAAAAAATGTATTAGAAATCTTTCGAGATCGTATACTCCATGAGAAGGTCTACATCTCGCTTTACTAGGTCCGAGGATGTGCAATAATCTGCACCATACTGAACGGGGTCCCCAATAGTGGGTTGTAGAGGCACAATTGCAAAAAATTGTTAAATACACTTTTTATAGAAAAAGGTTTTATAAGTTGAAGGAAGTTATTTGTAAATGTCATATTTTCCCGAATCTATGTTCCCAAATTCCGTCATATGTTAGATATGTGTGTTGTGAGGGGGTGGGTCATTACCTCGTGAGTTATCTAAAGGTATAAAGGTATTATAGAGTTTATGTTGGAAACTAAAGTTTGTGGTATTTTAATGTAAAATTGCGATAAAAGATGCATATAACAATCTTTTGTGATGAAACTTGTTAATAATGTTTATTAATATTTCATGAACAATATGTGATGATATGAAGGTATCTTGATTAAGAAAAATTGTAGTTTTTATAGAAAAACCGTATCGTAAGTCGGATTAACTCCGCTTCCGTCAGATTTTAGAATTTAAAGTTTTTAGATTAGAGAATAAGAAGTGGAGGGGGACTTACTAACTTTGATGAGAGGAAGAGGTAGGAGGAGGTCTAGAATTCGTCGGTGCTTCGTTTCATTACCGGAAACTCCTTGTATCTTCGCCGGAACTTCATCGGAGCTTCGCCCTTTGTTAACTCCACTTGCACACTATGCGAAATTGGAAATTTCTTGAGAGTTTTGGCATGGAATTGTGAGTGAGGAGATGTGAAATAAGGGTAGTATTTATAGGGAAAATTAGGGTTTAGGGTGTTTAAAGAATGCATTGAAATATACATTAAAATTGGAATTAAATGGTATTTTATTGCTCTCTGGAAATATTCAGAGTAAATAAGCAATGTGGGGTTGGGGTAGCTGAAGAGGTGCAGGGGGTGAAGTTTGGAAGCATTTGGGACGGTCTGACCCGGCGGTGCCGGATTTTTTGAACTAGTCGCCGGTTTATTTCCGACGGTTGGGGCTAGGATTTGGGCCACGTGTCCTTGTCGCTTTGGCTTCTTCAATGTATATGTTTGTTTTATTTATGACTTTTGGTTTTACGTGTTGTGCACGTGTAGACTCTTGAGCTTCTAAAAAGATTAAAAGAAATTTAATTAAAAAGAATGTGTGGCTGATGAGATTTAAACTCGGATGCTTTGGTTCAGCAATACAAGGTCTTACCAATGAGCTACAAGCTCTTTCTTGCTGTAATAAAGCAAAACAAATTCCTATAGTACTTACAGGAAATGTAAATACTCCAATTGTACATTAACATTTAAACAATTTTATGTGCACAAGAATTGGAGTTGTTACAAAAACTTTTGGTTTTGTGAAAAATCGAGTAGTTTTGAAAAGAACCGAGTGGTTTTGAAATTTGATTCCAACAACATGTTTTTAAGTTTATTTTCTTGCATTAATAAGAATTAATGTGGTCCCATCAATTAAACTTATGCATCACAGAAAACAACCAAAATAGAATGTACGTATATGCAACCCGTATTCGCCATGGGGTCCGGGGACTTCACCGTAAAGTTACTTAACTTATGGCAATGCATGGACAGGGCCAGCGCGGGTGCAAAACATATACAATATTTATATATATCATCACAGGCAGGTAATAAATATCACAGGCATGCGATAATCAAAATAGAATAGCAGATAAACTAGGAGTTCCATATTTCATTTGAGCCGCAAATGAAAACCAACGTTCCCCGGTCGTGTGGATATCTCGAACATCACCTAAAACAAAGATCCCTATGAGCACGGCAAGTTACCCATCAATTATAGAAGTGAGGCAACCATCACTCAAAGAAATGAGTGGGTCACCCGGCACTTCATGGAATCCGGTAACTTGAGTACTTCTCTGTAGGTCTATCCTAAACCCCTACAAGTATGGCAAATGGCTCGCCAATTCTAGAGCGAGGCGGCTCGAACTCATCACCATGAGATGACCACCTAACACATACTACAACCTGGCTACTCGAGCACTTCTCCGTGGGTTATCCTAATATAAGAATGAATGAATATACAATGGTAATATCGACCTCAACCCGTTCTTGTTCCAATAAAACAATATACATCAAGCGGTAAAGACGGCCACAATCCGGCCGCTCGCCTCGAATAAACGAATATACATTCAATTCTATGAAAGGGGCTATCCACCTTGACTATCCGTCTAATCCATCACAAGATATATAAAAACAGCACAAGCAAGTATTTTCAATCCCATCTAATCGACCTATACCAATTAGACGACGTATACAAACACATATACGAACTAAAGATAAACAACGATGCAAAAGTTTCGAGTTTAAAACTTTCCGTGTTGCCCGAATACAAAGCTAACAGTGAATGAAATCTGGGCAAAAAATAAGTTTACCAAAAATCCCAATTTTCAAACCCAAGACACGGTATAAAGACGAGCCTAAACGAAACAAGTATGGCCGCAACTTGCGGCCAGAACGAATACAAAACAAAAATTTTCTAAAAAAAAGCACAAACTCAACGACCTAGAATCGAATCCAAACACTAAACTAGTAAGCTATAAAAAGTTTAACTACTCAGATAGTGTTTAGCTACCTTCGTAGTTGTGTCCTTCGTTTTCTATCCCACTTCTTAAGCACCTAGGAACTTCGGGAATGAACTTGGGAATCGGTCTTCCTTGTCGAAGATGATCCACCCGAAGAAACCCTAACAAAGGCTTTAACTTCACACTAAAAAGCTAACTGAAGCAACTAGTGAACAAGACTTGCGAGGAATTGGTCACTAGAAATGTAGTAGTGTTTATTTCTTGGTTTTTCTCTCTTTTCATTTTCCTTTCTCTATTTTCAAAATATCAAGAGAGAGAGGAAGAAGATGCTCAAGATGAGGACGATGATGAATGAGTTAGCATGGCTACTAATTATCTCGCTATCTCTTTTTACCTTTTTTTGCCTTTTTAGAATGAGTAGAATTGTGGCTCACAATGGTGAGTTACAAGTCCATAACATTCTAAAGAGAACACGAAGAAATGAGTAGAGAGGAAAGACCACCTCATTTGCACACATATACATATGTATATGTACACACACACACTAATACAAGTATATACTATAAATACATACACTCGTATTTCTATCAAAATACATATACCCGTATTCGTATTAAGACACAAATACCCGTATTTATATCAAGATACAAATACACGTATTTATACAAATACATGTATTTGTATAAATACCGTATTCTATTAAAATACAAATACAAAAAGAGAGATACCAAAAGAGAGATATAATACTAGCTCACATTTCATCCAAATGTGATAATCTAGCTATCTTTCAAACCGGTTAGTATTAACAAAATGTCCGATTAATACAAAAACACGTATTTAATCTAACCTAAGTACGTATCAAAATGCGTACACTATATCATTTCGCCTGAGCTGGGAAACCCTATGTGTGGGACTCTAAAGACTCGACAATACGCTGGCGGTGGGTTTAACTACAAGCACGTCAGCGGTACTAGCTGTACGTAATGGCTACCCAGGTATTGAACGAAAGGAAGGTCGACAAGCAAACTCGTCTACTGAGCCTGAAAGTGACAATCTCTGTACAGTTCAGTCTCTTTGTCTGAGAGTATCGCATATCGGGTCTAGGACGGTGGAAAACGTCAGACCTCTAATAACCTGATAAGTCGTGTTGATGTGGCCCAACACCATCCTGAGAAACTACCGATCTCACAATCAGTAAATCTTAGCTTCCTTGGCCAAGGTCTTATGGTGATGACCAATAAAACACTACGCGACATCGACTCCCTATATCGGGATAGACGAATCCCTTCTATCGCTCACTGCCCTTAAGTGTTTCGGGACTGTACCCAACTAAAACTTGTTTGCACAACTCTTTAAAGCAGTGGTAGGGTAGAAATCTAAGTACAGTGGGAACACACTCGAGACTAATGACGATATCAGGTTTAAAGACTAACATGTACTTATGTCACCAGAGAACTGCTATCTGACTATACGTATATTACCAACTAGAAGTTCTCGAAGAGTCCGTCTAGTGTAACTCATAACCTAATGAGCACCTGTATACTATTTTTGGTGTCGTACACCAATGGATGTGGGACAGACCACTTTCCCTTACGGGAATAAAAAACATATAGACTAGTCTACTTCGGAGTATCAATACCCTATCTCGAAACTCCAACAACTAAGGACAATTTAAGAATGTACTTATAGGCTACATAGACCCCACGAGTATGATCGTCATCACAACTCTAGTAGTCAAGTAAAGATCATATAGGCTTTATCAACAGATACTAAGAATCACTCGAATAGATGTCATCTTCACCACAGGAGAAAAATTTCTTGATAGTCAATACCTTGCTTTTGCGCGTATCCCTTGAGTACCAAACGAGTCTTGTACCGCTTCACACCATCAGCCTCATCTTTAATTATGTATACCCACCTGTTTAGCAATGCTTTTCGACTCTTGGGTAGCTTCAGTAGGTCCCATGTGCGGTTTTTCTTCAAAGAATCTATCTCCTAGTCCATAGTTCACTCCTACTACTTGCTAACACCGTTGCTTGTTGCTTCTTCAAGAGATTCAGGCTCCCCCGAATCTTTGTGCAATACAAAGTCATTCATAAGTATTTCAGGTAGCCGCCTATCTCATGTAGATCTCCTCAGAACTGGTACATCTGGTATCTGAACATGGTAACCATCCTGTTCTTGAACCTGATCCTGCACTATAACTTCTTCTGCGTTCTGATCTCCACCTGTAGTGTAACAACCCTAATTTTTCCTATACAACTTTCTTTACAAAAAAAATTTCAAAATCCATAAAGGGGTATTTATTACCTGAGCACAAGATAAGTAATTAATTAGCAATTTAATTACAAGAAGGAGCTTATAGCTCATTGGTAATACCTTGCACTGTTGAACCAAGCCACTAGAGTTCAAATCACATACCCCACATTATTTTTAATATTAATTTGTTTTGAATTTTTTAGAATACCAACAGTTACACGTGCATTTCTCACAAAAATCCTACTACACCCCATAATGTGAAAGTACCGGTGAGAAGGTGAGAAGACGGTGCCCCTCCCCATCACCGAACTCGGCCGGGATCGGCCGAGTCAGCCGGCGGACCGGCCGACTCGGGCCGGCGCCGCCGGCCGGACTCGGCCGGACCGCCGAGTCCCCTGAATGAAAATTCTGGCTCTTCCTCTTCTCAACCCCCCTGCACACTTCATTTACTGAGATCGTTTCCAGAGACACCATTAACCCCTATTTACTCCATTTAATGATTTTTTAATACATTTTTATATTTTTTAAATTAAAACCCTTCATCTACCCTAACCCTAGCCTAACCCTATAAATACCAACCCTACACACTACCCCCTCACCCCAAACTCTGAGCCAACTCTCAAGAAATCATTAGAAACCTTGTGTACTTTGATAATGAGCAAGAAGCAAAACTACGGCGAACTTTCCAGCAAACTTCCGACGACCATCCTAGGAGCTCCCGGTGACGAAACGACGCACCGGCGAATCCTCCTGATCAATCTCCCTCTCTTTGTTGTCCTAAACCCGTAAGTCCCCATTTATATCTTTCTTTTCTTTCTAAAAAATACGGAATTACAAAACCCGTTGGAATCGGAACAAATCCGATTTCCGATTCGGTTTCTTTATAAAACTTCACTTTTCTTCAATACAATTATGCTTAAACCCTTTCATGTTGACTATTAAACACTAATCAACAAAATTGATCAAGTTTCATATCATAAAAATAATTGCTATTTCATTTTACCGTACTTTTCATTTAAATACCACATAATTTCAATTCTACTTTTAACATAACAAAACTTGCTATTCCTTTAAGTAGATCACGAGGTAATGACCTACCTCCTCACACACTCATATGCAACATAGCACAATACCCTTGGGAATATAGAATACGGGAAAACGACATCATTGCAAATAAATACCATTTACTTAATAAAACCGTTTTCTAAAGGATTTAGTATTTATACAATCTTTGCAAAGCACCGCTACAACCCATTTTGGGGAACCCGTTCGGGATGGTGCGTATTATCGCACATTCTCAGGCTTAGTGGTGCGAGATTCTGACCTCCGCAAGGAGCATTCGATCTCGAAAGATTTAAAATACGACATCTTAAGAAAACGAGATTTCTAGAATTTTATAGATATATACAAAAATTATTTTCATATAAATATATGTATATGTAACATAAAAATATCTATTTTGAAGTATTATAAATATTCTACCTTTTGCTAAAAATATCACAAGAATCAATTTTACACTAAAATACCATGAATTCCATATAAAACCAATATTACAAATAAATACCTGTTATTATGAATTTAGGATATTCTCATTAGAATTGTCACAAATATAAAATCTACATTTATTACAACTCTAAAGACGATAATAAATACTTGGGGTGTATTTTGAAAACTATACAAAGTATTTTTACATAAAAAAAAACCTCAAGTTTTATAATTTACCCTAAGGACCCTAGTAAATATATATTTAAGCGGGACCAATCTTTTGAGCCTCAGGGAGCCGGAGAAGTGGGTGCTTGCCTATCTAAAGTAAACAACTTAACAACGGTGTTATCAATACGGTAATCGTCTTTGAAAAAGACACAAATCCTGCCGCCCATGTGCAGCGGTTACCGATAACATCAAGTACAATCTACAATCTACAATTCAACATGAATCCATTATACAACTTGACTTAACCGAACCATGGATATACATTCCATTTACATGATTCTCCAGTTACATCCATTTACATGATTCTACGGTTACATCCGTTTACTGATATCATGGTTTCAGTCAGTCAGTCAATTATACAAGTTACAATACAATACAATACAATACAATACAAACAAGACATCTCGGGGTTTAAGGGGTAGATTAGTATGGAAGGTGTTAGAAATGGCAAGAGACAGTAAGACTTAATACACCTAACATGAATCCAGTTGTTGTTGTATCGTGGCATAAACGGTTCCTTGTACTATACTTGCCTCTAGTCTCTGGCATATAGAGACTCCTCTCGTATACACTGGCATTCTTCTGTACCAAGCTACAAACAACAGCATTAACACAATATTACAACAATATAATACAGCTTTAAAAGATACCTTCTCATTTTGTCTATTCTATTTCTCCCTTATCTTTAGGACTTACCGAGCGACCTATTCGCTGACGACATTCTCTTTCTTTCTTCTTTGAATGTCATCAGGTGATCTGGACACATCAGAGATCGAGCCCAGCACTGAAGACTTGGACCAGTTCAGTGAAGACCCCGAGCTCTAGTACATTGTACATTTTCCATTTCGGTACTCTTCTTTTCTGTTATGCCATTGTTTAGGCATCGCTTTTTATTTCAGTTGTATTTACTTTCCATGTATTGTACAGAAAGAATGTGAATAAATAAAGTTGTTGTTTTGATTATATTTTGTCTCTTATGCATTTACTTTTATATTGCTTAGATACGCTTAACGTATTTACTTCACAGTAAATACATAGCGGCCCAGTCGCGTCCTCTGCCCATATACTGGGAAGCGGGGCGTGACATGTAGGTACCTGAATGCTCTCTTGAGTTCCGTCCAACTCGAAGCACTCTGATACCGCAATATCTTTGGCTTGCTTCCCTTCTTTGTACAAGTATTGCTCATTAAAGACAACGTTCCGGCTTCGTATTACTTTCTTGCTTGTGTAATCCCACAGCCGATATCCGAACTCATCTCCACCATACCCGATGAAAGCACACTTCCTAGAATTGAAGTCAAGTCTACTCCTTTCTACCTTATCAACCAAAGAATATGCAATACAATCAAATACTTTTAGGTGTGCGTAATTAACCGGTTTACCTAACCAATTTTTTTCCGAAATGCCTCCATCAAGTGCACTTGCGGGGCTTCTGTTAATCAAGTACACAGCAACATCAACCGCCACTTCCCATAGGAACTTTGGCACATCTGCATCTAAGGTCATGCTTCGCACTCGCTCTAGAATCATCATGTTCATCCTTTCAACAATGTCATTCTTCTGTGGCATCCCTGATACCGTTTTCAGCCAACGAATACCCTTCTGCGAGCAAAACGCCTCGAACTCCTGTGTGTAGTATTCCCCTCCATTATCATACTTAAGGCATTTTACCTTAGCCCATGTTTAGTTCTCAACCTGTGCAATCCAGTGTTTGAAGATACTAAACACATTAAACTTCTTCTTCATCGCATGCACCTATGTATTCCGACTTGCATCACCGATGAACATCACGAAGTACCTATTCCCACCATAAGACACCACCGAGGCTAGACCCCATACGTCCGTATGCACTATCTCCAGCTTCTTGGTCTTCTTTGACGCGCCTCCAATTTAAAACCTGAGCGAGCTTTGCTTCCCACAAACGTAGCTCTCGCAAAGCCCTAACTCCACCTTCTTCAGCCTCGGAAGAAGCCCCTTATCCTGAAGATTTTTCATATTCTTCTCACTAAGGTGCCCCATGTTAGTGATATATGCCCAAGAGGCCATTATTGTGTTAGTTGTATGTATGCCCTAGAGGCCAGTATTGTACAGATGATGTATATTATATTGGATGCTTGGACATATATAGAGAGGACTTTCTTGCTCGATATGATAGTATGTTATCTGGTTGCTCTTTATCTTAATATGTATACTTGTCTCTTGATACTGTCTTATGGTTACATGTTGGTAAAGTCCTTAGGATATGTACTTGACTACCAGGACTATGATGCAGATCATACTAGTGGGGCCATGGTAGTCCATAAGTCCATCCTTTAACGTTCCTAGTCATGGGTGTATCGAGACAGGGCATCGATATACCAAAGTAGACTAGCATATACGCTTCTCGACCCATGAGGTGGGCGATGGATGATCCCATATCCATTGGTGTTTGACATCAGAGATGGTATACGGGTGCTCAGTGGAGACTGGGTACACTGTATGGACTTGCCGAGAACTCCCAGATGGTATTATACCTCACGTCAGATGGCAATTCTCTGGTGACACTTGTACAGGTTAGTCTGTAGACCCGA
Organism: Agapanthus africanus; assembly: GCA_030015575.1. NCBI lineage: Eukaryota > Viridiplantae > Streptophyta > Magnoliopsida > Asparagales > Amaryllidaceae > Agapanthus > Agapanthus africanus. The sequence goes on from JASDDO010000018.1 coordinate 436,339,069, forward strand.
GATCGTCATAGAGTCTTGTGTGATTCCAACTGTGCTTTGATTTCCACCTTACCACGTCCAAGAGGGCGTGCAAAATGGTGATTTTTAGGTCCAGTCCCGAGTCACATGGAGGCAATGAGCGATAGGAGGGGTTTCGTCTCTCCCGGTATTGAGGGTTGATGTTGCGCTGTGCTCGATTGGCCATAACAGGGAAGTCCCCGGCCAGGGTTGTTTTAGAGATTTACTGGTAAGTGTTACCGGTAGTTTCTCGACTCGTTATGAGCCTCATATCGGCATGACTTATTAGTTATTGGGGTCTAACGTTTACCACCCCTAGACGAGATATGCGACATATCAGACGAGGAGACCGGACTGTACGGCAAGTGTTACCGTCAGGATTTTACAAAAGCTGGAGCGGGCTTGCTTGCTGATCTTCTGATCGCTCAATACCCGGGTAGCCGTTACGTCCAGCTAGTACTACTGACGGCTTGTGGGTATTTGATGTGATCATCACCTACTGGCGGCGTATTGACGAGTCTTTAGAGTCCTACATAGAGGTTTTACTAGCTCAGGAAAACCGAAATAGGAGCACATATGTGATATATGCGGGACTGAGAATAATGCGTGTATGTGATACCGTATTCTATTCTCACGATTTTTTGTATCGGTCAGTTATATGTGATATAGCCGGGTCATCGAATCAAGGGTTGATTCGATAAGTCGATACATTGGATGTTAATCGGTTATATGTGATATAGCCGGATTATTAAGTCAAGTGTTGATTTGATAGTTTAGTATAAAATTGTATATGTGATATACTAATTTACATTAACTAACATCGGTTCACTTAATCATTTGTTTTTCTCACATGTGCACAACTTTAATATATATGTGATACATATTAAATGGTGTTTTTCAATTTGTATCATGGTTGTTGATACAACATACATGGATGTATGAGACTTACACCATGTCATTTGTGATGTTGGGTTTAATATTTAAAGTAATTACAAAATTAGTGGAAAATTGGAAAAATGCATGAAGCTTGTGGAAGCTTGTGGATGCATTGACTAAGTCCACTAGGTTTGTTTTTTACTTTGGATATTTATTAACTTAACCATTTCAATTTGACATGGTTATGTCTCTACATAAATTAGTATATGATACTCACTCACCATGGTTCACTCTCTCACTTGATCATTATTCTCATTTTCATTTGTTCATCTTCTTCTTCCTTGAGCAAAAGAAAAGCTTGCTAGGGTTTTCAAAAGAGAGTGAAATATTGTGAGAAAAGAAATTCTAAAGTGGGCCCACTTCCTATTTCCTCATACTCTACTAGATTAGCACTTTAATATAGGGTGTTTGCTTCACTAATTCTTTAGTTAGTGAAGTAGTAGCTTGAGTTGGTATTCTCTCGACGTAGATCATCTTCGGCCTCGAAGACTTCAAGCAAGGTCGCTCCTTTCACCTCGTGAAGCCATGCAAGAGTCCGGAAGAACCACGATCGCAGCGAAGGGACTACAACAAGGAGCTATTGAAGTGAAGGACCAATCTACAAAGGTTGTATTTCTATTTCACTTAGTGGTTAAAAGTTTGTTACCCTAGTTTTTCTAGTTTGATCCTAGGCTTTATTCGTTACCACCCTCTAAAAATTTTAATATGGCATAGGTAATGCTACATAACCCTAGGAGTGGTGCTAAGGAATTCCCTTTATGGTATCAAAGCCAAACTAGAAGCCTGGACAATGTTACGACAATACGAAAACGAAAACTTCCGCAAAAATACGATTTTAGAAACCCTTGTAATTGCTCTCTGGAAAATTTTTAAAAAGTTTTCAAAAAATTATTTCAGCAACTGCAGAGTGACATTTAAGATGATATAAGAACACTGGTGAAATACGAAGTGGGGGAGCTCGGAAAAATCCGGCGACCATCTTGTATTTTCCGGCGACGCCGGCCGGATCATCTCCCCTCCTCCTCGTATTGCACCAGTGCTCTGTACATCTTATTCTAGGGTTTCTGGTAATGTTTATAAAGTCCAGAATTGCATGTGATGTAAGTTTGGTAATGTACTATTTGTGGAGTACTTCGTACTCGTATTTGTATAGCTTTGTATTGGTAACTTTGGCGACGTTAAACAGATCGAACGAACTATCAAACACTGGTATCTTCCAGGTTGAACGTACTCGATATATAATGCAGGTATTCCTATGGACCCTCTAAAACAAAGTAACCCTAACTCGAGATGTGACCACCAAACTGCGATTGAACCTTAGGGTTTACCGTAGTTAGTGACGCTACAAATGAGGCTTGGGTCTGCCCTTCTACGGTTGGTCCATTAAATACTGTGGCATAGATTTTGGGTATTGTTTAACGGTGCTCAAGTGTTGAGCTTGCTGGGGAATGCGGGTGTTCGTTAATTCGATCGAAGGGTTTAACATCGCCTAATAGTATGTGATACTTGTTTCTGCGACCGTAAGTGTAGTATGCGTATCGCCGGTTTCGTTGCTATATGTCAACAGCAATTGGGGCATGCATACTTGCTTACGTTGATGACATGTGATGTTATGTGTTGCTGTGTTGTGATGTATTGGATTGTCGTGATCAGAATAGCCGGGGGGTTTAATGTGAGATGAGAGTTTTACTTTTCATTCATATAAAATTCATTTGTAATGTGATATTCTTTTATTTGGGGCACTTCCGGGTTGAGGATGATGTCACCATTGATGTATATTATTTACATTTCCGCATTAGGATAGACCCAAGGAGGAGAGCACAAGTAACCGGGTTCTAGAGTTCAGTGGGAGACCAACTCGAGGAGTCGAGTCCGGGTCTCCTAACTCTAGAATTGGTAGGGTTGCTTGCCGCTGTCGTAGGGGTCTAGGGATGTAGGTTTGGCTATTCATCGCGACCGTGGAATCCGTGTTTTACATAGGCTAAAAATAAAACACGGACCTCCTAGTATATCTAATATTTCATATATTTCTTCTGCTGTGATGTGATCATTTGATATGTTGAGATAGATATTGTATATAGTATATATGATATATTATATAGACGTTACTTATGTTTTACACCCGCGCTAGCCCTGTCCCGCTCTGCCGTTAGTTATCTAACCTAACGGTGCATGAGGGGACATCGAAGCGAATGCAGATGGCATAAGTGTTCGTTGTATTTATCTGTGATGTTTAGATGACTTAAATGATGGAACTTCATTAATATGATTAATGAAAGAAAAGAAACCTAAAAGATGTTATAGAATCAAATTTTCAAAAAAGGGTAGCTACAGTTTTGCTTTGCATAACGATATATATGATATATCATGCACCTTATTCGATGAGGAAAGAGTCGAGATCCCTTCACCGGGAGTGACCTCTTTAGCAAAACTGGCAGATGCTACAACACTCGGTTTGTCTTTGGATTGCTTTTGGAGTTTTTTGCTTTGCATAGTGATAAATATGATATATCCTGCACCTTATTCCATAAGGAAAGAGCCGAGATCCCTTCACCGGGAGTGACCTCTTTAGCAAAACTAGTAAAAGCCTCAAAAACACTCCTTTTCAAAATCCACTTGTTTCTACAACGATATCAAGTTCATTACACAATAGGTTTTTTGAAAAACCTGTCGTAGCCCTCCATCATTTCAGATAAGTCCTACTTAGTATTCGTGCTACGTTTGTTGGCCTGCGTCAAGGCGTAGTGTATGGTAGCTGACTAGTATTTATCTACTTATACATATGATGCAAATTAGATTAGGGTAGTCGTACAACTTTGTTGGCCTGCGTCAAGGGTCGTACGGGTGGGTTTAATTCAATTAAGAAATGACGGGTTGAACTTGACTAGCGGTCTATGGTTTGTTGGCATGCGTCAAGGTCATGGGACGCTAGGGGCAAAATATTATCGGGAATTTCAAGTGTTGAAATTTGCAATGAGATTGCATACCTTCTATGAGATAGTTGGATCCCGATACCCACTGCGAGCAATTGTTACTCCTGGAAGAGTTTTACACAGGATAATTAGCCGATCAAGTAGGTGTCTAGAAAGGTGTCAACGGGGTTACGCCTCTGGGAAAACGAGGTTTATTTTAATTAGGTCCGTGCGAAAGCACGGGGAACCTCCCTCAAAGTACCGACACTGGTCTGGCTGAAAGATTGGCGAAATTGTAGGGTGTAATTAATCCCGGACAGTCTTTCCTTTTAGGGTTTGAAGGAAGATTTGACAAAAACAGTGGGAGCCATCCTGATTATATAAAATCATAACCAATCCGATCTTGCAAGAGCATACGCTAAAGTGTTTTTCTTCTCTCTCTCCAAGTAGCGACCATATTATGCCTTAATCAAGATAATAATATGGATGTATTGACCGTACCCGCATGTTATACTGTGCTGGGGAACGTTGGTTCCGTTCTTTCTTATAAGAGTTATAAGACTGAACAGGATATAGGGGAATGCCAGGATTCCCATGCCACCCGAATGAAGAAAGTACATGTTGATGCATTTTCTTCGGGTGTGTTCGTTACAGAGAACTGTTTCTCTATTTTCTCTACGTCCTGGGTATTAGATACCGGGTCAGGATCCCATATATGTAATCAGTTACATGGGCTTAGAAAAGGTAGAGAACTTGGAGAAGGTGATAAAGACATAAGGGTTGGAAATGGTGCAATTGTTGCAGCTAAAACCGTCAGGGAATATCACCTTGTATTACCAACTGGTAATACATTGATTCTGAACGAATGCTATTACATGTCGAACCTGATATGCAACATTATATCGGTTTCTTTATTAAGTAAAGAGGGATATAATTTTGTATTACAGGATAATGTTATGAACATTTTCCTGAACCAAAAGTTGGTTGGATCAGGCACGTTGTGCAATGGCATTTATGTTCTAAATCAATCAACAGTTCTGAGCATAACGAACACACACAAGAGGAACAGTTTTGAGCATAACGAACACACACAAGATGAACAGTTCAGAAATGAACGAATCCTTCTTGTGACATTGTAGACTTGGTCATATCAATGCGACACGGCTAACTAAATTGCATAAGGATGGATATTTAAATCCTTTCGAACTTTCATCTTATGACACTTGTCAGTCATGTCTCAAAGGCAAGATGACCAAAACTCCGTTTACGGGACACGGAGAAAGAGTTACAGAACTTTTAGGACTGGTACATAGTGATGTATGCGGTCCCATGTCTACACATGCCAGGAATGGTTCTTCGTACTTCATTACATTCACTGACGATCTCTCTAGATTCGGATATGTGTTCCTGATGAAACATAAATCAGAAGCTTTTGAGAAATTTAGAGAATATAAACAAGAAGTCGAGAACCAAACCGGGAAAAGTATTAAAATCCTTCGATCTGATCGAGGAGGTGAATACTTGAGCAATAAATTCCTGGACTTTCTAAAAGAGAATGGGATTCTCTCTCAGCTAACTCCTCCATATACACCACAGCACAACGGTGTATCGGAACGGAGGAACCGCACCCTATTAGATATGGTGCGCTCTATGATGAGCACAGCTGAGTTACCTATTTCCTTCTGGGGGTATGCACTGGAAACAGCTGCAGACCTATTGAATATGGTTCCCACCAAATCTGTGCCAACCACTCCATATGAGATATGGAAAGGAAAGAGACCATATCTTAATTATGTTAAGATATGGGGTTGTCCGGCATATGTTAAAACGCAAAATCCGGACAAACTCGGGGCAAGGTCCATTCTGTGTAAGTTTATTGGATATTCCAAACATTCGCGCGGGTATATCTTCTACCACACCGAGGAACAAAAGGTGTTTGTTTCTCGATATGCCACCTTTTTGTAAAAGGAATTTCTTGAAAAAGAGATTAGTGGCAAGGAGGTAGAACTGGAAGAGGTTCCAGCTGTATAAACCACAGCAGAAGATTTGGTGGAACCGGAGGATTCGGTAGTTCCCGATAAACCCCAGCCACTCCGCCGATCTAGTAGGGTTCCTCACCCACCTGAGAGATACTACGGTTTTCTCATGGATGGTGGGAGCGAGGATTGCATCATGGAGGATGATGACCCAACTAGCTTCGAGCAGGCCATCATGAGTGGAGACTCGGTGAAATAGCTGGATGCAATGCAGTCTGAGATGGAATCCATGTACATCAAAAAAGTATGGACTTTGGAAGATGCTTCTGAAGGGGTAAAACCCATTGGGAGCAAGTTGTTCTTCAAGAAAAAACTTGGTGTAGATGGGAAAGTGGAGACTTTCAAAGCTAGACTTGTTGCAAAGGGTTTTCGTCAAAGACCAGGAGTGGACTATGACGAAACCTTTTCTCCAGTAGCTATGCTTAAATCGATTCAGATCATGCTTGCCATCACTGCATATCATGACTACGAAATCTGGCAAATGGATGTTAAGACCGCCTTTCTAAATGGTGATTTAGAAGAGAGCGTGTACATGACTCGGCCAGAAGGGTTCGTAGCTAGTGGGAGCAGCGGGAAGGTGTGCAAGCTGCTTAAATCAATTTATGGATTAAAGAAAGCATCGCGGAGTTGGAACATCTGCTTTGACGTTGTTATCAAAGAGTTTGATTTCATCAAGAACGTAGATGAACCTTGTATTTACAAGAAGGTGGCAGAGAGTAAGGTTGTCTTCCTCGTATTGTACGTGGATGACATACTCTTGATAGGAAATGACATTCCTATGCTGCAATCGGTCAAGCTCTTCTTATCACAAAGATTCTCAATGAAAGATCTAGGGGATGCCTCCTACATCTTGGGGATTAAGATCTATAGAGATAGATCTAAACGGATATTGGGATTGTCCCAATCCAGGTACATTGACACCATACTAAAGCGGTTTAGTATGGAAGAATCCAAGTGTGGGTTTTTATCCACGATCTCTGGACTCACTCTCTCCAAAGAGAAGTCTCCCAAGACGGATTTGGAGAGAGCTCGCATGCAAGGGATACCCTATGCTTCGGCAGTAAGCTCTATCATGTACGCGATGCTATGTACCAGACCCGATGTAGCACACTCACTAAGTATAGTGAGTAGGTATCAAGCTGATCCTGGAGAGAGTCACTGGACAGCTGTGAAAAGCATTCTCAAGTACTTACGAAGGACTAAAGAGATGCTCTTGGTGTATGGTAACGGAGAACTCCAAGTGGAGTCCTTTACCGATTCGAGCTTCCAGAGTGATAAGGACGACTCTAAGTCGCACTCGGGATTTGTCTTTACCCTCTACGGAGGGGAGGTATGCTGGAAGAGTTCCAAGCAGGAAACCGTGGCAAACTCGACGATGGAGGCTGAATACATCGCTGCCAACGATGCTGCTAAAGAGGTTGTCTGGATCAAGAAGTTCATAACTGAACTTGGAGTGGTTCCATCCATTAAGAATCCAATACCTTCGTATTGTGATAACAATGGAGCGGTGGCTTTGGCCAAGGAACCCAGGTCCCATCAGCGATCCAGGCATATTCTGAGACGAGGCATATTCTGAGACGGTATCACCTGGTCCGGGAGATAGTTGATTGCCGGAAGATCGAGGTCAGGAGGGTTGACACGAAGAACAACACAGCGGATCCACTCACGAAGGCCATTCCCCAGATACAGTTTGAGAGACTCTTCGGGATGCTAGGTATGAGATACTACAGCAACTGGCCCTAGTGCAAGTGCAAGATTGTTGGTTGTATGTATGCCCTAGAGGCCAGTATTGTACAGATGATGTATATTATATTGGATGCTTGGACATATATAAAGAGGACTTTCTTGCTCGATATGATAGTATGCTATCTGGTTGCTCTTTATCTTAACATGTATACTTGTCTCTTGATACTGTCTTATGGTTACATGTTGGTAAAGCCCTTAGGATATGTACTTGACTACCAGGACTATGATGCAGATCATACTAGTGGGGCCATGGTAGTCCATAAGTTCATCATTTAACGTTCCTAGTCATGGGTGTATCGAGACAGGGCATCGATATACCAGAGTAGACTAGCATATACGCTTCTCGACCCATGAGGTGGGCGATGGATGATCCCATATCCATTGGTGTTTGACATCAGAGATGGTATACGGGTGCTCAGTGGAGACCGGGTATACTGGACGGACTCGCCGAGAACTCCCAGACGGTATTATACCTCACGTCAGATGGCAGTTCTCTGGTGACACTTGTACAGGTTAGTCTGTAGACCCGAGATCGTCATAGAGTCTTGTGTGATTCCCACTGTGCTTTGATTTCCACCTTACCACGTCTAAGAGGGCGTGCAAAACGGTGGTTTTTGGGTACAGTCCCGAGTCACATGGAGGCAATGAGCGATAGGAGGGGTTTCGTCTCTCCCGGTATTGGGGGTTAATGTTGCGCTGTGCTCGATTGGCCATAACAGGGAAGTCCCTGGCCAGGGCTGTTTTAGAGATTTACCGGTAAGTGTTACCGGTAGTTTCTCGACCCGTTATGAGCCTCACATCGGCATGAATTATCAGTTATTGGAGTCTGACGTTTACCACCCCTAGACTTGATATGCGACATATCATACGAGGAGACCGGACTGTACGGCAAGTGTTACCGTCAGGCTTTTACAGGAGTTGGAGCGGGCTTGCTTGCTGATCTTCTGATCTCTCAATACCCGGATAGCCGTTACGTCCAGCTAGTACCGCTGATGGCTTGTGGGTGTTTGATGTGATCATCACCTACTGTCGGCGTATTGACGAGTCTTTAGAGTACTACATATAGGTTTTACTGGCTCAGGCAAAACGAAATAAGAGCACATATGTGATATGTGCGGAACCGAGAATAATGCGTGTATGTGATACCATATTCTATTCTCGCTATTTTTTGTATCGTTCGGTTATATGTAATATAGCCGGGTCATCGAATCAAGGGTTGATTCGATAAGTCGATACATTGGATGTTAGTCGGTTATATGTGATATAGCCGGATTATTAAGTCAAGTGTTGATTTGATAATTTAGTGTAAAATTGTATATGCGATATACTAATTTACATTAACTAACATTGGTTCACTTAATCATTTGTTTTTCTCACATGTGCACGACTTTAATATATATGTGATATATATTAAATTGTGTTTTTCTTTTTGTATCATGGTTGTTGATACAACATACATGGGTGTACAAGACTTACACCATGCCATTTGTGATGTTGGGTTTAATATTTAAAGTAATTACGAAATTAGTAGAAAATTAGAAAAATGCATGAAGCTTGTGGAAGCATGTGGATGCATTGACTAAGTCCACTAGGTTTGTTTTTTACTTTGGATATTTATTAACCTAACCATTTCAATTTGCCATGGTTATGTCTCTACATGAGTTAGTATATGATACTCACTCACCATGGTTCACTCTCTCACTTGATCATTATTCTCATTTTCATTTGTTCATCTTCTTCTTCCTTGAACAAAAGAAAAGCTTGCTAGGGTTTTCAAAAGAGAGTGAAATAAAGAAATTCTAAAGTGAGCTCACTTCCTATTTCCTCATTCTCTACTAGATTAGCATTTTAGTATAGGGTGTTTGCTTCACTAATTCTTTAGTTAGTGAAGTAGTAGCTTGAGTTAGTATTCCCTCGACGTAGATCATCTTCGGCCTCGAAGACTTCAAGCAAGGTCGCTCCTTTTACCTCATGAAGCCATGCAAGATTCCGGGAGAACCACGATCGCAGCGAAGGGACTACAACAAGGAGCTATTGAAGTGAAGGACCGATCTACAAAGGTTATATTTCTATTTCACTTAGCGGTTAAAAGTTTGTTACCCTAGTTTTTCTAGTTTGATCCTAGGCTTTATTCGTTAGCACCCTCTAAAAATTTTAATATGGCATGTGTGATGCTACCTAACCCTAGTAGTGGTGCTAAGGAATTCCCTTCATATTGTATAGTACTGGATTGTATATTACATTTTGGAAGCCTGGGATATACACAGATATAATAACAGTCTTGCTCAATATGATTGTATGCCATCTACTTTGATTTTGTCTTAATATGTGTATATGTTTCTTTTAGAATATCGCTAATACATATTGATAGAGGCCTTAGGATCTTTGCTTGACTTCCAGTGTTGTGATGGCCGTCACACTAGTGGGGGCTGGGTAGTCTATAAGCAAATCCTTAAACTTGTCCCTAGTCGTAGGATTATCGAGACAGGGCATCGATACTCCGGAGTAGAATAGTGTATACGCTTCTCATCCCAGTCAGGGGAGATGGCATGTCCCGCAGCCATTGGTATGCAATACCGAAGATAGTATACAGGTGCTCATTGGGTTATGAGTTACACTGGACGGACTCGATGGGAACTGCTGGTTGGTATTATACCTATCGTCGGTTAGAAGTTCCCTGGTAACATGAGTACAAGTTAGTCCATTGACTTGACATCACTATTCGTCTCGAGTGTGTTCCCACTGTACTTAGATTACTACTCAAACACGGCTCAAATGAGGCGTGCAGCCCCAAAGCACTTGGAAGCAGCCCCAAAGCACTTGGAAGCGGTAGTGGATAGAAAGGATTCGTCTCTCCCGGTATTGGGAGTTGATATCGCGTTATGTTCGGATAGCCAATACACAAAGTACCTGGCCAGGGCAAGTGAGATTTACTGGTAGGTACACCAGTAGTTTCTCAGGGTGTATTGGGCTCTACACCGACATGACTTGTTATGCTATTAGGGGTCTGACGTTTACCACCCCCTAGGCCCAATATGTGATAACACACCGGACTGTATGGAGATTGTCACGGATAGGCTCAGTAGGGGTTCGGATAGGTTCGCTCGTCGGCCTTCTTTCCGACAGGTACCTAGATAGCCGTTACGTACAGTTAGTGCCGCTGACGGACTTGTAGTTAAACCCACTGCCAGCGTACTGTCGAGTCTTTAGAGTCTTACACAGAGGGTTTCCCTGGTTTAGGCGAAACGATGTAGAGGCCGTATGGTTTTACGTGCAGGGTTCCGATCATATACGTGTACTGGCTACACAGATGTTGTTCGGACGGATAATACTAATGGGTTTTGGATTAAGCCAGATTCTAGTATTATATTATTGAATTATTATTATCTCATCGTATTCGTATTTTTGCAGTACGAATACAGGTATGTATATACGGTAAGGGCATTCTTGTAATTTTACAAGAGATGCTTATAGAAAGGGACACCTCATTATTGGATTTATCTAATTTTGGAAAATAGATTAATAAGGTGGAAATGGAGATATTTGTGGCATGGTGAAGCATGGCTTATTCCTTTGTTTATTTCATTTGACTTTACTATTCAAGCATGGTTGATATTTTTCTATGGAAAAATATTTCATGCTTGATCATTGAGAAAGAATGAGTCATTCTTCACTTGCACAACACTTGCTCATTTGTGTTTGCTCTTTCTCTCTCCATTGTTCTTCTCCTTCTTCCTCAAAAACCCTAACCCTCACATGAGTTGTGAATCTTAGGGTTTCTTGAGATAAAATACTCCAATTAACACTCTACATCTCCTAAGCTACCTAGATTAGCGAACTAGATACTTTAGTTACCTCGGTTGAGAGGTTGCAGCTTGAACCATAGACTCTCGGGTAGATCGTCTTCGACACGAGAAGGCTGACGACCGAGTTAGATCCTCACCTTCTAGGAGCTCAAGGAGAGGAGAAGAAGACCCAAAGGACTAGATTCAACAAGGTATAAAACACTTACATAGTAGTTAACTCTATATAGTTTAGCTAGTTAGGATTTCCGAAAAAGATCTTGTATGATAGGTCGATGTTGTAAGTATAAAAATTGTTTTTGTAAATTTTGCCTCCCCACAAGTGCGTGGGGTATGCGACATTGACTTACACCCCAATCACTTATGCCACAACGAAGTCTCTGAATCCATCTTCGAACTTGTCACTAATGCAACCGAATCTCCACTGCTCCCATTGAAGGAATACAATGAACCACTCAACTTGACCCTTGCGACCACCAACGATCATTTGGAAATCTTCTATTGAAAATTGCCAAACACCGTCATATAATCTTCGTTGTCCAGCCGACTTATAGAAATTATATTTTTCTTCAGATCTGGAATGTGTCTCGCATTCTTCAGTTTTATTTGACCTCTTCCTGATGGTTGCAAGATGATCATCCCTTTACCAACGATCTTACACGGCTAACCGTTTCCTACCATCACATGTCTAAGATCGGCTTGAACATGCTCATTGAAATGATGCCGGCCCGAAATGTAATGAAAAGATACGCCCGAATCTAAGAACTAAGTATCCGCATTTGTACTGTCGTTTGCCGATAGACAAAGCCCATGTTCCCCTTGAAAGGTTCCTAGGCACTCCCAAGAGGTCTCACAAGGCATCAACCATGCCAATTTCAAAAAATACGGTGCCGAGAAACCCTAATACTAGATCGTTGGCTAGAAGTTTAGGCGAAAAGAGCAACTAGTTAACAAGTTAACTACAAGAACGGAAATACAACCTTTGTAGATCCGGTCCTCCACCTCCACGGCTCCGTGATGAAGTCCTCTCCGCTGTCCAAATGGAATCCCGGGCTCTAGTGTCGGCTTCATCGGATAAATGGGCGGGCTAGGTCGTCGACGTCGATGCCGAAGATGATTTACGTCGAGGCATCACTAGATCAAGCTCCCACTTCACCAAGTCATGAAACTTGTGAAGAAAACACACTCTACTACTTGGCAGGAGGTAGAGGATGAAGAAATAGGAAGTGGGTTCACTTTAGAATTGGATTTCTCACTCATTTTCAAGAGTTGTCATTGATGGAGGAAGGTTTCTTCTTCAAGAAGAAGAAGAAGAAGATGAAGATATTATGATAAGTTATTTTTTTTAAAAGAAAATAATAAGAATACTTATCATATATCAACCATGGTCAAGTGTAGAGAATAAATCATGGTTAGTGGGAATGGTTAGGGTTAAGCATGAGACAAAATGGTCACATTGTCAAAGCTTCATGAAGCTTCAATATACAACAAAGTTAGCCACCATTTTCTCTTCATGCTTTTCATTTTCCAAAAAGAATAAATAAATGAATAAGAAAATGAAAAACAAAACCCTAACCATTTAAATAACCATGGTTTAATCTTTACACAAACTCAAGTAAGCATGTATCATCAAACATGATACAATCAAGTGCACAAAAGTATATCACATATATAACTTGTGAACTTCAAGTGAGAAAATCCATTTAAAGTGAACCAATACTAGTTAATGCAAAGTAATATATCAAATATATAATTATACATTAAATCATTAAATCAACACTTGATTTAACGATCCGGTCATATCGCATATAACCGACTAGTATCCTATGTATCGGCTTATCGAATCAATACTTGATTCGATAACTAGGTTATATCGCATACAACCAATCGATACATTTATCGCGAGAATGAAATACGGTATCACATACTGCATTATTCTCGGTCCCGCACATATCTCATATGCGCTCCTATTTCGTTTCGCTTGAGCCAGGAAAGCTCTGTGTAGGACTCTAAAGACTCGTCAATACGCCGGCAGCAGGTGATGATCATATCAAACACCCACAAGCCGTAAGCGGTCTGCTAAACGTAACGGCCACCCGGGTATTGAGCGATCAGAAGATCAACGAGCAAGCTCGCTCACACTCCTGTGAATCCAACCAGTAACACTTACCGTACAGTCCGGTCTCGTCGTCTGATATGTCGTATATCTCGCCTAGGGGTGGTAAACGTCAGACCCCAATAGCTCGATAAGTCGTGTCGATATGAGGTCTATAACAATTCGAGAAACTACTGGTAACACTTACCAGTAAATCTCAGCAACCCTGGCCAGGGATTTCCGGTTATAGCCAATCGAACACAGCGCAACATCAACTCCCTATACCGGGAGAGACGAATCCCCTCCTATCGCTCATTGCCTCCATGTGATTCGGGACTGTACCCAAAAGCCACCGTTTTGCACGCCCTCTTGGACGTGGTAAGGTGGAAATCAAAGCACAGTGGGAACCACACAAGACTCTATGACGATCTCGGGTCAACAGACTACTCTGTACCAGTGTCACCAGAGAACTGCCATCTGACATAAGGTATAATACCATCTGGGAGTTCTCGGCGAGTCCGTCCAGTGTATCCAGTCTCTACTGAGCACCCGTATATCATCTCTGATGTCAAACACCAATGGATATGGGATCATCCATCGCCCATCTGTATGGGTCGAGAAGGTATACGCTAGTCTACTCTGGTATATCGATGCCCCGTCTCGATACACCCACGACTAGGGACTTTGAAGGATGTACTTATGGACTACCATGTCCCCATTAGTATGATCCGCATCATAATCCAGGTAGTCAAGTATACATCCTAAGGGCTTTACCAACATGTAACAGAGAGACAATCAGTATACACGTTAAGGTAAAGATCAACCAGATAGCATACTATCATGTCGAGCAAGAAAGTCCTCCCTATATATGTCCCAGCATCCACTACAATATACATCCAATGTACAGTAATGGACTCTAGGGCATACATATAACTAACAATCTCCCACTTGCACTAGGGCCATCTGATAGCAGTGGTTGTAGTATCTCATACTCAACCATCCCATAAAAGTCTCTCTGTGGGAATAGGCCTTCGAGAGTGGATCCGCCGTGTTATCTTCTGAGTCTACTCTCCTTACCTCGATCACCCTGGAGATCAACCATCTCCATGATCAAGTGATACTGTCTTAGATTATGTCTGGATCACTGATGGGACCGACGTTCCTTGGCATAAGCCACAACTCCATTGTCTCACAATGGTAGGAACGTAGTTCATCTCATGAACCAATATACACCCAAACAGCCTCTTTGGTAGCATCTTAAGTAGCGATGTATCATGTCTTTATCGTCTAGTATGTCACGGTATCTAGCTTGGAACTCTTCCAACATACCGTCCCTTTACTGAGGGTAAAGACAATGCCTGTGACTGACATTCAGTCGTCTTTATCACCCTGGAACACTTCCAGTGATTCTCCCCAGGATCAATTGATACCATCTCACTACAACTAGTGAGTATCCTAACATTCATTTAGATCTATCTCATAGATCCAAAACCCAGGATTTAGTAGGTATCATTATGATCATATATGGAGAATCATTGTGATAAGCGGAGATTGATCGAGCGTAGCATAGAAAACTCCTTCCCTATCAAGAGTATGTCATCCACGTACTCTACGAGGATCGTCACCATACTCCCTACTACCTTTTTGTTTATACAAGGTTCATCTACCATTTTGATGATGTCAACTTCTTTGACTAATCCATCAAAACAGATGTTCCAACTCCGCGATGTCTGCTTTATCCTATAAAACATCTTGCACACGTTTCCGCTGCTCCCACTGTCTACGAAGCCCTCTGGCTGTGTACTTATAGACGCTTTCTTCCAAATCATCATTTAGAAAAGCAGTCAAGACACCCAACCACCAGATATCGTAGTCATGGTATGTAGCCGTGGCAAGTAGGATCTGGATGGACATAAGCATAGGCACTGGAAAAGTTTTCATCATTATCCACGCCTAGTTGATGACGAAAACCTTTAACATGTCTAGCTTTGAAAGTCTCAACTTTTCCATCTACACCAAGTAATCTTCTCAAGATATACTTGCTCCTGATGGGGATTTAACCCTTCAGATATAGCAACCAAAGTCCATACTTTGTTGGTGTATAAGGATTCCATCTCAGATCGCTAAGCATCCAGCCATTCTTATAGAGTCCTACTCCTGGTGGCCAGCTCGAAACTAGTTGGGTCATCATCTCATGATGCAATCCTCGCTCCCACTGTCATAGAGAAACCAAAGTATCTCTCAGGTGGGTGAGGAACCTTACTAGATCGGCGGAGAGGCTGAGGTTCGTTGGAATCTACTGAATCCTTTGGTTCTATCAAATCATCAGCTGCAGTTTGTATGGCTGGAACATTTCCAGTTCTACATAACAGACTTTGCCTCGAGCTTGTCCAGATTTTGCTTTTAGACATAGGCCGGACAACCCCAAATCTTAACTAGCTTAAGACATGGGCTCTTCCCTTTCTATATCACATATGAAATGGTAGGCAACTGATTTGATTCGAACCCTATTCAATAGGTATGCAGTTTCTCAAGTGCATAACTCCCAAAAGGAAATAGATAACTTAGTAGTACTCATCATAGAGCACACCTTATCATATAGAGTGTGATTGCTCCGCCCCGATACACCAACGTGCTATGGTGTATACGGAGGAGTAATGCCGAGAGATAATCTCATTCTCCTTTAGAAAAATCCAAGAATTCCGTGCTCAAGTATTCTCCTCCTTAATCTCATTAAAGGACATAATACTTATACCCGTATTGGTTCTCTACTTCTAACTTATATTCTGTGAATATCTCAAAAGGTTCTGACTTGTGTTTCAACAGGAACATATGTCTGAATCTAAAGAGATCATCAGAGAATGTAATGAAGTATAAAGAACCGGTCTTGGCAGGTGTAGACAGGGGACCTTACATACATCAACATGTATCAATCCCAAGAGTTTACTAACTCTTTCTCTGTTTCTTGTAAACGGAGCTATGGTCATCTTATCTTTGTGACATGACTGGAAAGTTTCACAAGATGTAAATTCAAACTGATTTAAATATACATCTAAATGTAACTTCAGCCAGTCGGGTCGCATTGATATGACCTAGTCTACAATGCCTCAAGAAGAATTCGTTCATTTCTGAACTCTTCCTCTTATGTGTGTTCTGTATACTAAGAACTGTAGTTTGATTTAGAACATCAATGCTTTTAGATAACGTGCCTGAACCGGTCAACTTTTGATATAAGAAATGTTCAAAACATTATCCAACAATACAAAATTATATCCTTTCTTTACTAATAAAGAGACTGATATGATTTTGTATATCAGGTTCGGTATCTAATAACATTCGTTCAGAATCAATGTATTACAATACAGGGTGACAGTGACCAACGGACTTGGCTGCAACACTTGCCCCGTTTTCTGCCTCATGAAACTTATCACTCGTTCTCAGTTTTTCTACCCATTTGTAGCCCTATGTAACAGATTACATATCTGGGATCCTGATCCGGTATCATATACCCAGGATACGGAGGATACTGAGAAACAGTTCTTTGTAATGAACAACCCGAAGATGATGCATCAACATGCACTCTCTTCGTTTGGGCGGCACCGGAATTCTGGTAATCCCCAATTTCCTGCTCTGTCTTATAACAATTATAAGTTGGAGCGGGACCAACGTTCCCCAGCTCAGTATAACAAGCGGGTTCGGTGAAAAATCCGTATTATTATCTTAATTAAGGTGTGACATGGTCGCTACCTGGAGAGAGAGAGAAGAAAACACTCAGCGTGCGCTCTTGCAAGATCAGATTGGTTATTATTTTATCTAATCAGGATGGCTCCCACTGCTTTTTATCAAATCTTCCTTCAAACCCTAAAAGGAAAGACTAGCCGGGATTAATTACACACTACAAGTTCGCCAATCTTTCAGCCAGGCCAGTGTCGGTACTTTGAGGGAGGTCCCCCGTGCTTTCGCACGAACCTAATTAATGTAAACCTCGTTTTTCCAGAGGCGTAACCTCGTTAACACCTTTCTAGACACCTACTTGATCGGCTAATTGTAATGTATAAAACTCTCCCATGAGTAACTCTTACTCGCAGCGGGTATCGGGATCCAACTATCTCATAGAAGGTATGCAATCTCATTGCAAATTTCAACACTTGAAATTCCCGATAATTTTTCCCCTAACGTGCTATGACCTTGACGAAAGCCAACAAACCATAGCCCGCTAGTCAAGTTCAACCCATACATTTCTTGATTGAATTAAACCCACCCGCACGACCCTTGACGAAAGCCAACAAAGCCGCACGACTACCCTAATCCAATCGCATCGTATGCTAGCAGATAAGCAGCATATAGCTACCGCACACTGCACCTTGACGAAAGCCAACAAATGCAGCACGAATACTATATACAACTTATCTGAAATGACGGAGGGCTACGACAGGTTTTTCTGAAAACCTTTTGCGTAATGAACTTGATGTCGTTGTAGAATCAAATGATTTTAAAAATAGAGTGTTTTTGAGGCTTTTCTAGTTTTGCTAAAGGAGTCACTCCCGTTGAAGGGATCGTCGGTCCTTTCCTCGTCGAATGAGGTGCGGGATATATCATATATATCACTGTGCAAAGCAGAACTCTTAAAAGCAATCAAAAGACAAACCGAGTGTGTAGCATCTGCCAGTTATTGCTAAAGGAGTCACTCCCGGTGAAGGGATCTCGGTCCTTTCCTCATCGAATAAGATGCGGGATATATCATATATACCGCTGTGCAAAACAAGAACTGTAGCTACCTTTTTTAATTTTTGAAATTCGATTCTACAACATCTCAGGTTTCTTTTATTTCATTAATCTCATTAATGAAGTCCCATCATTTATATACCTAAACATCACAGATAAATACGACGTACACTTATGCCATCCGCACTCGCCTCGATGTCCCCTCGTGCACCGTTAGGTTAGGTAACTAACGGCAGAGCAGGGCAGGGCTAGCACGGGTGTAAAACATAAGTAACGTCTATATAATATATCATATATACTATATACTGTATCCATCACAGAACATCACATGATCACATCACAGATATCGCAGAAGAAGAAACATATGAAATATTGGATATACTAGGACGTCCGTGTTTTCAATACGAGCCAGTATAAAACACGGATTCCACGGTCGTGATGAATAGCCAAACCCACACCCCTAGACCCCTACGAGAGCGGCAAGCAACCCTACCAATTCTAGAGTTAGGAGACCCGGACTCGACTCCTCGAGTTGGTCTCCTACTGGACTCCAGAACCCGGTTACTTGTGCCCTCCTCCTTGGGTCTATCCTAGTGCGGAAAAGTAAATAATATACAAACGGTGACATCTTCCGCAACCTGGAAGTGCCCCAATAAAAGAATATTACATACAAGTTTTTACATGAATGAAAATGAAAAACACTCATCTCACATGAAAACCCCCGGCTATTCAAACACGACGATCCAATATAACATATCCAGCAACACATAACATCACATGTCATCAACGTAAGTAAATATGCGCATCCCAATTGTCGTTGACATATAGCAACGAAACCGGCGATATCACATATTACACTTACGGTCACAGAAAAGAAAGTGTAAAACTACAACAGTTGGAATCCGCAACCTCCTCAGACATCGCATGCCTGACCAAATGAATTTCTTAGACATCACATGCCTAACAATTATAAACCCCGCATTTTAGTCTCATTATCAAAAACACTTTTCAATATCAAGTCGGGCAATTCAACAAGATTCCCGACATCCTGATCGAATGCTCGTCGCAAACTTCAGTAGGCAGCCGCACCCCCGACGCCGTCGACAAAGTGCACCAAGGCGGAACACCGCTGCCGCGAGCACCCGAACGGATGCTTTCGGCGACGGGATTCTCCTACAGTCACTTGGTCGGGGCTATGGAGTGAGGCTGTCTATTAAGTTTACCCGGCGAGTATCCGCGTACACTACGTGATTGCGACGGACTTTTGATCACATCAAAATTCCGTGGCAACCGATCAAGTGAGGCTAAAGTGCTTGATTTATAACATTCATTCAGTTATCTCATAACGACTTGTGAATTCCAATTATTGTATCACATTCCAGATAATTAGAAAATGTTAAACTTTCCGATCGAACAGTCAAACACCCAAGTTTTCCCGATACAGCTCAACACATGAAACAAGTTTAAAAACATCCAGTTCATGCCTCAGTACCAACGGTCCAGCCGTAGAAGGGTCAAGCCAACGCCTCACATGTGGCACGCCGTACTGTCCCAAACCCGAAGGTTCAAAGGGCAGTTCAAGACGGTCACATAATCGAGTTAATGTTTGTTGTCTTCTAGAGGGACCATCGCGTTACTTGCACTACTTAGAACGTCTTTAAACCACGGAAAAATCCAACACTTGGAAATTTCCCGACAGGGGAAAAAGTGGGTATTTATATCCGGTCGAACTTTTTAACATATTCAAAGATTATCCGGAAAAGCCACATAGACAAAATTAGACATCCCGATCGAAACATCGAATCCCCAAAACAACCCCAGAAAATTCAACTCTTGAATAAATATTAAAAATTCCCAGAAAACTCAGCATCTGAAAAAATGAATTACTGTGCAAATTTTAATGGCTAACGTCATACTTTAGCCGCGGAACCGCCGCATAAGCTAGGCTTATGCCGCGGTTCCGCCGCACATTAAAGGGATCATGAGATAAATTTTGCGCCGTAATTCTTAGAATTCCCTGCTGAATTTTTTAAGCATTTTTAATCTGGAAAAAACCCAGTTTTTAGAAAAAGTCCAGAGAGCAATTTGTTTTAGGGTTTCGATGTTCATTCGGGTTTCAAATGTCGTCTACACTTCGCCTAAGGCTCTAGCTAGGCTCTGATACCAATGAAAGGTTCCTAGGCACTCCCAAGAGGTCTCACAAGGCATCAACCATGCCAATTTCAAAAAATACGGTGCCGAGAAACCCTAATACTAGATCGTTGGCTAGAAGTTTAGGCGAAAAGATCAACTAGTTAACAAGTTAACTACAAGAACGGAAATACAACCTTTGTAGATCCGGTCCTCCACCTCCACGGCTCCGTGATGAAGTCCTCTCCGCTGTCCAAATGGAATCCCGGGCTCTAGCGTCGGCTTCATCGGAGAAATGGGCGGGCTAGGTCGTCGACGTCGATGCCGAAGATGATCTACGTCGAGGCATCACTAGATCAAGCTCCCACTTCACCAAGTCATGAAACTTGTGAAGAAAACACACTCTACTACTTGGCAAGAGGTAGAGGATGAAGAAATAGGAAGTGGGTTCACTTTAGAATTGGATTTCTCACTCATTTTCAAGAGTTGCCATTGATGGAGGAAGGTTTCTTCTTCAAGAAGAAGAAGAAGAAGATGAAGATATTATGATAAGTTATTTTTTTAAAAAGAAAATAATAAGAATACTTATCATATATCAACCATGGTCAAGTGTAGAGAATAAATCATGGTTAGTGGGAATGGTTAGGGTTAAGCATGAGACAAAATGGTCACATTGTCAAAGCTTCATGAAGCTTCAATATACAACAAAGTTAGCCACCATTTTCTCTTCATGCTTTTCATTTTCCAAAAAGAATAAATAAATGAATAAGAAAATGAAAAACAAAACCCTAACCATTTAAATAACCATAGTTTAATCTTTACACAAACTCAAGTAAGCATGTATCATCAAACAGGATACAATCAAGTGCACAAAAGTATATCACATATATAACTTGTGAACTTCAAGTGAGAAAATCCATTTAAAGTGAACCAATACTAGTTAATGCAAAGTAATATATCAAATATATAATTATACATTAAATCATTAAATCAACACTTGATTTAACGATCCGGTCATATCGCATATAACCGACTAGTATCCTATGTATCGGCTTATCGAATCAATACTTGATTCGATAACTAGGTTATATCGCATACAACCAATCGATACATTTATCGCGAGAATGAAATACGGTATCACATACTGCATTATTCTCGGTCCCGCACATATCTCATATGCGCTCCTATTTCGTTTCGCTTGAGCCAGGAAACCTCTGTGTAGGACTCTAAAGACTCGTCAATACGCCGGCAGCAGGTAATGATCATATCAAACACCCACAAGCCGCAAGCGGTCTGCTAAACGTAACGGCCACCCGGGTATTGAGCGATCAGAAGATCGACGAGCAAGCCCGCTCACACTCCTGTGAATCCAACCAGTAACACTTACCGTACAGTCCGGTCTCGTCGTCTGATATGTCGCATATCTCGCCTAGGGGTGGTAAACGTCAGACCCCAATAGCTCGATAAGTCGTGTCGATATGAGGTCTATAACAATTCGAGAAACTACTGGTAACACTTACCAGTAAATCTCAGCAACCCTGGCCAGGGATTTCCGGTTATAGCCAATCGAACACAGCGCAACATCAACTCCCTATACCGGGAGAGACGAATCCCCTCCTATCGCTCATTGCCTCCATGTGATTCGGGACTGTACCCAAAAACCACCGTTTTGCACGCCCTCTTGGACGTGGTAAGGTGGAAATCAAAGCACAGTGGGAACCACACAAGACTCTATGACGATCTCGGGTCAACAGACTACTCTGTACCAGTGTCACCAGAGAACTGCCATCTGACGTAAGGTATAATACCATCTGGGAGTTCTCGGCGAGTCCGTCCAGTGTACCCAGTCTCTACTGAGCACCCGTATATCATCTCTGATGTCAAACACCAATGGATATGGGATCATCCATCGCCCATCTGTATGGGTCGAGAAGGTATACGCTAGTCTACTCTGGTATATCGATGCCCCGTCTCGATACACCCACGACTAGGGACTTTGAAGGATGTACTTATGGACTACCATGTCCCCACTAGTATGATCCGCATCATAGTCCAGGTAGTCAAGTACACATCCTAAGGGCTTTACCAACATGTAACAGAAAGACAATCAGTATGCATGTTAAGGTAAAGATCAACCAGATAGCATACTATCATATCGAGCAAGAAAGTCCTCCCTATATATGTCCCAGCATCCACTACAATATACATCCAATGTACAGTAATGGCCTCTAGGGCATACATATAACTAACACCCCTTGTTCATGTGTAGACACCTCATTCGCTTCATTTTCATCCGCCTTCTCATTTGAGCTTTTCTTTGGAGATTTGCAGTCACTTTTCCTGTAACCCTTCTTTCCACAATTCCTATACGTGCCCTGGATTTTTCCTTGAGACTTTAGACTCAGCTTTTAGACTTGCCCTTCTTGTCCTTTCCCTTTCCATCGTTCTATCGCGATTCTCCACCGAAAGTGCAAAAGTTCCCGAACTCTCACTCACGGTCTTTCTCTGCATCTCATCGTTTAATATGCAACTCACCACATCATTAAACGTGAGATTCCCTGAGATAGAATTGTTAACCGCTATAACTAGGTTCTCCCAACTCTCCGGCAACGAACAAAGGAATAACATGGCTCGAATCTCATCTTCAAACACGATCAAGATGGATTCTAACTGGCTCGTCACACTTTTGAATTCGTTCAAGTGTTCTGACACCGAACTACTTTCTACCATTTTCATGTTGAAAAGCTTCTTCATCAAATATATCTTGTTTGATATTGAAGGCATCTTATACAACTTCGCTAATATCGTCATTAGCGCTATAGTTGTCTTCTACTTTGAGATATTAAAGGCCGCCTGCGGAGTCAACGACAATCTGATCGTCGTTAGGGTTTTCCTATCCGAAAGGTTCCATGCCTCATCAGTCATATTCTAGGGATTTTCTCATAGCTACGGAAGATACATGTGCTTTTGGTATAGGTAGTCCTTCATCTGCATGCGCTACCAACCATAATTGTGAGCATTGAATTTTTCGATTCTTATTTTATCCTCCACCATCTTTTCGTCTAACATCGTAGCAAAACACAAATTCTTCCTTCACCTAAACCAACTCCTTCAAAAAAACGATCTAAGAAAGTGGGGAAGAGGATATAGGCGTCGTTACCCACCGTTAACCTAGATCGTGAAATTGAAGAACCCTAAGTTCTTTAACCATGCTCTGATGCCAGTTGTTGGTATCAAGCGTCAAGCCCTAGACTCCGATACCAGTTGTTGAGAGGGGGAAGTCGATCCACAGAACAATACTCGTGACAAACCATTCCCGCAATAAACAACCACGCAATTAACAACGAAAAGACAAATTAATAACGACGCGAGAATAAGTAAATAAGAATTACAAACCAAACAAAAGAGGGATTTGTTAACGAGTTTCACCCACCGGATAGCTAATCTCCGGCAGAGCGGAATCTGCAATATCTACTATAATCTTGAATCAAATACACTACGGGAAAACCTTTTGAGATTTCTCTCAAATCTCTCCAAATCTAAGCCGTCGCCCTCTCATACAATGATCTCTCTTTTATCTGGATGTACATAAAATATATAAGAGGTCGCTATTTATACACAAACCAATTTATTAATTAAGAACTATTATAATTAATAAACTCAGGCCGATCCATTGCAATCCATTGCAAAGTGAGGTGAGGCGATCCGACAATCTCATCTCGACCATGAAAGGAGTATTGGGTGTTGAAGGCTTCGATAGTGACAGTAAAAAGAGCCACGAGTTGTTGAACAAAGGGGGAAATAATTGCTTGGGTCTCAAACCTGGGCCTAATGTTTCTATCCTTGACCATGTGAAAGATGAATGCTATGAGCATATTAATTTGGATATGCTGCACAAGGAGTGCATTAATATGATCAGAGTGAGGGAAAATTTTCAGGCTGCTTATCATGGTGCATCATATGAAGCATTTCTTTGTTGGGGTTTCTATACCCATGTAAGGAGAATGGGTTTTGCAAATGGGGAAGACTTTTGGTTGGTCTTAAGATATAATTGAATCAGTTTTTTCATTCTGTAATGAAATGAATGCTCCGATTATATATATACACACACACTCTCTCTCTCTCTCGAATTCTCATTCAAATTCAGAGGTTTACAACATATCCTACAAATTGCTCAACCTTTGCTTGAATGGATTCCTTGGTGGGAGCAATATAAAAATGTAGTCAGGATCGAGAAAATTTTGGTTGGCATGTACAGTGGAGTATTTCAATCTCTTTACTTTGGAATCTCGTATACAAGCCGGTGGTTCACTCTTTATCTACATATTGGCAACTCACCTCCTATATCAGTTATATTTCGGATATATATGCTTATATGCTTTAGGATTGGCGATGCATGCTCGCGTTTAATGAAATGCTTGAAGGAATACTGACCGTGAGGAGCTCAATGGCTTCAATCGTATGTGCACGATTTTACGCAAAAGGGATTTCTACTCGTCCGTGGCTTTTTCAATTAAATTCAATTTATCCAAATAGTGGCCAAGTTGATGATTAGTTATCCAAGTTAATGAGGGGGTCAATATTCCATGGGCAACCAATATATTTGGATTTGCTCTGCTAAAGAACAGAACATGCATGCACTCTCAATTTGCTATAGCTTTTAATGAGCCAGCCAGCTCTCTGCGCGTGGTGAGTATCATAATGTTTTTCTTTCAAACACCGACACTAAACTGGTTTTGTTGGCGGGAGGAGTATAGCGGTGGCATTCTATTTTGTGAAGAATTCACGAATGAGAGTGCAATAGTAAATAGTGAAAGTAGCGAAAAATGTGAAAGCGGAGCGGGGCCAATTTCTCATACTTGCTCAGTGTGCCCCCCTTTCGTCGAGTGCCCCGCCCGGTTCACTGGGCTGTTGGCCTACCAAGCACTTGCCCGCGGCTCCTGCCGCCCGCTTGGCGGGCTCCGCGCTCGTAGCATACGGTTCGTAAGTAGGAAGTCAAGTTGGATAAGTTTCGTTGTTCGTTCCGTCGTTGACCCTATCTATCAAGTTGAAGCGAAGTTACAAGAAACGAGATTAAAAAATCACTTTTCTACGAAATAAGTACTGCAGAAAGGAGGAAGTGAACGGTTGGCTCGAATCCATGTACCTTCGTTCGGGGATTTTACCCTCACTCGTTTGCTCTCCTTGCTTACTTGCGCTTTTGCTTCCTCTTTACCCCTTAACTTAAGTAGAAGGACAAGAAAGAGATTATTGGTTTTCTTGCTCCCGCTTCCTCATAGCAATTGGACCAGAGAATGCGATTGCATTATAAGGTCGCAGTTGAACAGATCGAGTAAGTTCGAATTGGCGTAACATGAAACCTATTAGTCCGAAAGCACCATGGAGAGCAATAAAAGTCCACAGCCCTCCTAATTGACATTTGTTCCGAGATGCATTCTCTCTTTTTGATCCTTCCCATTCACATAGTTATAGTTCCACTTCGAGGTCTGAAAATATATCGTGAAATTTCGTTATAGATAGTCTGGATTAGGTCATTGAGAGCATCGGTAGAGTTCTCATCAAGGGTAGTTTCAGAGTGCGAGATGTCTGAGCTTGGAGGTTCCGCTTCTCATCTTTCTAAGAAAGCAGGTCTTCCACGTTGAAGATGGGACTTCCAGTAATGGCTTATAGCATGGATTTACTGCAAATCTTGTGTGCTACCCATTGTGGAAATCTCATCTGCTTATAGCCACATCAAGTTGGAACTCGACTACTACTGCTACATTTTGATCTCGAGGGCAAGATCAATTTTTAAAGAGGGGAGTATTGATGCAGTCTTTTTTTAAATCAAGGACTAATTAGTAAATATGCAAAATTATCTAAACACGGCCTTTAAGTACGGTCAGTGAAAGAGAGGGAGCTTGAGCTTAAATTGAATCAAAGCTTCCTTTGTAAAGTCGTTGGATCTCTTCAAAACACTCAATATCTCAATAAAATCTTCCTTGAGTTGTATCATTTTCCGCTCGATTTTACACCCACCCCCTCCCCCCGCCTTGGTGTCAACGAGCTTCTCAATGTGCTATGTTTTGCATTATTTGTGTGATTTATGAAATTTTGATCTGGTAGAATTTCATTGGAATCGACATTTTGAAGTTATCTCAATGATTTATTAAGGTTGAAGAGTTGGTAGGTCTAAAGCAAAAGAGGAAACGTAAGAATTGTTCTTTAATAGCTTGGTCTTTTTGAAAACATAGACTAAAAATAAAATATTGAAGTCTTCAAGATAGGTAGAAATTGGTGAATTTAATCAATTTCCATATTGATGATGCTCAATATTGGCGATCTCCAAGATCAGGACACGTGGCAGATGACGTGTCTCAGAACTCAGAAGGAAGGGCCTACAGGGGCCGGCCAGGCCAACCCTGTACCCGACCTGCAAGCACAAGCTGGCCCTTCTCAAGGCCCCCTGCAAATCGGCCTCATCGGCCCCATAGCTCGCCCCGAGCTGCCACAAGACCAAGACTCCTCGGCCTCCACGCTCGTCCACGAGCTCCCGGCCGAGGCCGTCTTCCTCGGTCCTCCGACCAACTCCACCGCTCACAGGCGTAACCGCCGCTCCGCGAATCTTGCCATGCGCAGATTCTACGCCAGCAACTCCCCACGTTCCACGCCATCACAATCCCCATTAATGGGCGGTCCGCTCTCTACGCGGGCGTGACGTCGGGAGCGTAACTGCCGGCGAGATTCTCGCGCCTGCTGCGTGCCACCACCGCTATATAAACCCCCATCACAGAGGGGTCAAGTAAGCCATTTTTTATTCCACATAGCCGTTACTCTGCTCGGATCTAGCACTAACTTGATCGTCGGAGGGTCCTCGGTGGTACCAAACCACCCCAGGACTTCTTTGCAGGTACTCGGCGCTAAACTCTTCAAATCACCAATCTCCTCAAACCCATTGAGACCCACACGCAACAGGAGATCATCTCCAAAATCCACCGGAAGATCGACGGAAGACAACATCTGAAGGAGGCCCGAAAAGGACCCCCATCAGTTGGCGCCGTCTGTGGGAAACTAAAGCTCCACAAAAACAAAAGTTGGCCTACCGATCTCCATCCCGCCGGGCCAGGGATCACAGTCCATCGCGGAGGCGCTCGTTCGCGTCCAAATGGCCGAGCCAGGGCCCCAGATCGCAGCTCCTCCGCCTCCAGGAGACTCTGCCCTCATCGGCGCGGCTGACACCGGCAGGCTGCGTCCCATGGCCACGGGTCTCACGGGCCGATACTCTCTGAGGCCCGCTGGGCACCCCACAGCTCCACGCCAAGATCCTCCGCCAAGGCGCCTCGCCTCGAGCCTCCTCGCGACCTTCACCCCCCTGAGGAGATGTCGGTCACCTCGTCTGTCCCCAGGCATGACCGACACCCCCTCCCTTGACGGGGTCGCACAGAAGGGGCTTGCTACGGTGGCTCAAAGGCCACCTCGCCCAAGAATCTAAGCCCTCACTAAAAGGCATCCCAGCAGCTACCCTGCTCGGCTATCCCTGGCGGGTGTTGGGGTAAAAATTTACACCCCGGTTGACCGAGTAAAAGTTAAAGTCAACCCCCAAGCTATGTGGGCCCAAGCCCAGGTCAAGTGGTCCCATGCCCAAGTCAAGCCCGCGGCCAGCCTCCCCATGCCAACAACAAAATCATGTAATAAATAATTTTTATGTAATTTTTTATACATGAATGTATGCAAAATGGGCATAAAGCCAATATTTTGTAAGCCCGTGGCTTATGTGCAAAAATGAAATGGCACATGAGCCATGGGATGGCTAAAATGCCATTTTTGTAAAGCCCAAGGGGCTATATGTAAATATGTAAGCCTATAAAAGGCAACATGATGAATAAAAAAAGAACAACTTTTCATTCCCCCAAAAATTAGGGTTCTTTGTGCCTCCTGCTCCTTCTCCAAGGTTCTAAACCTTCTAATTTCTTTTGAATTAAATCAAGAGTTTTACTCTTTCTTTTCAAAAACTAAGAAGTCTTTCACCACAAAACCCACAAAGGGGAACTTGGATCTACCATTAGATCTCAGAAAGGAGAGATTTTTAGATCTCACATCTCTTGATCATCAAGATCCAGCCAACAGAGGAGGAAGAAGAACATCTTTCACTAAACCCCCAAGAAAGAAGAAAAAAACACTCAGGAGTCCAACTCCTCTTTGATCTCTCTTCAGAGAAATCTTTTTTAGGCTAAAAGCCTCTTGTCCTCTCCGGCGCGCAGCGCAAGTGCGCAAAGCGCCCGCGTGCCGACACGTGGCGCGCGCTTGCGCACCTGCGCGCTTGCGCAAGTGCGCAAAGCGCCCGCGTGCCGACACGTGGCGCGCGCACTTGCGCACCTGCGCGCTTGCGCAAGTGCGCAAAGCGCCCGCGTGACGACACGTGGCGCGCTTGCGCAATTGCGCAAAGCGCCCGCGTGCCGACACGTGGCGCGCGCGCGCTTGCGCACCTGCGCGCAGCGCTCTTGCGCAAAGCGCCCGCGTGCCGACACGTGGTGCGCGCACTTGCGCACCTGCGCGCTTGCGCAAGTGCGCAAAGCGCCCGCGTGACGACACGTGGCGCGCTTGCGCAAGTGCGCAAAGCGCCCGCGTGCCGACACGTGGCGCGCGCTCGCTTGCGCACCTGCGCGCAGCGCTCTTGCGCAAAACGCCCACATGCCGACACGTGGCGCGCGCGCGCCTGAGCGCACAGCACCTTAGCGCACAGCGCTCTAGATGCTGGCCCCACGCATCCTTTGGATGTCTTTTTCCCCTTTACTTATATTTACATGTATATATATACATATGTATATAAATGTACACATACACATACTCCGCGACACTGTCCCTGTTAGAAAAAAATTTCTAACGGGGCGCTGCCCCGCACCCCGCAAGGGGGCTGCTAGCCCCCTTGACCCCCAGCCCGCTATCCGGGTAGCGGGACCCCCGTAAAAACTCTGCGTGGCTCCCGATATATCCAAAACCCCCCTTTCAAAACACAACACACGTACACTGCACATTGAGTTCGCATGACCAGTTTAACCCGTTAATCGGAGGTTCCCTCGCCCCAAAGGCGAGGGGTAATTAACGGCAGCTTAGTCCGCGGCTGCCGGAGATTCGGATCCCCACAATCAATAAACCCCGGCCTACCCTAGGCCGGGGGAATCTGTAGTGCGCCTGACAAGCGCGCGCGTATTCCCATCTCAATGGGGTGACGAAAAAACACCCTACAGATTCTGGCACGCCCGGTGGGACCAATCTCTCCTCCCATATTTCGGGTTAAGCGTTCATGCGAACTCAATCAATATACATACCTATATTTATACTAAAAATAATGCTTTTTTCATGCAGGATTTTCAAGCGATCACCTTTCAACAATGTCTCCGAAGATGAACTTAGCTCCCGTCTCCTACACAATGAAGATAGACTCCAGGACGGTCCTCCCGGCCAGTCTCGGGCGACAATGGGAGGAGCCGCTGCTACCATTCGGCTCTATTCTGTTCATGCCAGTTGGCGCCATCCCAGCTCCTCAAGCCCCGGTGGCAGACAAACCGGTCTCGAAAGGCAGGAGACCAAATGTGGTGATCTCAAGGGCGCCCCAACCCAAACGCAAGTCGGTGTCTGAACGATTTTCTTTGGCCCCAGCTGGGGGCAAGGCCATCAACACCAATAAAGCTACAACGCGTCCTGAGCAAGCTTCAGCGATGCCCTTGACCACTGCTCGATCGGGTGTCATCTCTAAGCTCCCCTCTGATCAACTCACAATGGCTTCCCGGGTAGCAGATGCCGGCCAAGCCTTCAAAATCGAGAAGCTGAGGGAGAAAAGGCTCAGATATAGAGCCAACAAAAGGGCTAGGGCTACTGCCAGGCTAAACCTCATGAGGTTCGAAGAACAGGGTTACCCCGCCAAAGATGAGCGGATGGCTGAATGTGTTATCCACACTGTCTACGTGGTGGGCACGCGCAGCAAGAGCAAGGACGGGGCCACCACATCTCAAATCCAATCAGGCTTGAATGTGGTTGCCACTTCCCAAGAACAACCGCCTCCGCTGGACGATGAAAACCCTCTCGATGAGGTTGATAGGCAGAGAGAGCCCTCAATTCATGAGGAATCAGGCTCGGAAAGCGAAGATGAGCCAACTTTCCGTCCTAAGACCACAGAGCAGCAACTTCTCCAAGAGCTCCGAAAACAGCTCAGAAGCAAAGATAAGGAGATGGCCAAGCTCTACTCAAAGATCGACGACTTGACAAATGTCGTCTTACGGCTTACGGCCCAACTTGCCTCTCAGCCGCCCAATCAAGCACAGGGCTCAGCTCATGAACCGGGAAACGGTGTCCCGAAACAGCCGACGCCCGTTCCCTCAAATCCAAAGGTGGGCGCAGCGCATGAAAATCAGTCGCATCCTATCTCGGGGAATGTCTTGGCTACCGATGACAGTAGCCCGCTTACTCAAGATCAAATCATGGATTTGGTTGCCAGCAAAGTCAAAACATTGGTGGCCGAAGCCGAAGCGCAAAAAGATATCAGCAGTAGTGGGAGACCATATCCTGCTCAGTATGATCTGGTAGAATTTCCTAGCGGCTATGTCATCCCCAAATTCGGAAGATTCGATGGGACGGGAAATGCGAATCAGCATATCGCCCACTTCAAAGCCTCATGCGGGAATACTGGGGGCAACGATGCGCTTCTCCTCCGCCAGTTCGTTAATAGCTTGACCGATGTTGCTTTCGACTGGTACGCGAGCATACCGGATGGCTCCGTCACAACTTTTGTCCAAATGGAGTCTCTGTTTCGGCAGAGGTTCATGAGCGTCAGCGATAAGATTACCATTGCCGAGCTCGTGAGGACCAAGCCCAAGAGCGACGAAAGCAGCACGGATTTTATAACCCGATGGCGCAATCTCTCCGTCAAATGCGAACCGCCGATAGAGCAAGACCAATCTGTCAGTCTCCTCGTCGGAAATCTCAACAACTGGATGGCCCCGTTTCTATGTACCGCGGGTCTCAAAACATTCCAAGAGCTGACCAAAAAGGTCCAAACGTTGGAACGCTCGAAGCCCGAGTCCGCTCAGGATCTTCAGTTCACAAACAGACCGAAACCTTGGAGGGACGAAAACCGAAAAGGCGGAAGTTCTAACATCACCGATTCTCCAAATAAGCAGAGAACGGGCGGGGCAAAGACTGACCAGCCTCGAGAGCCAACTTTGGAGGAAAGGAGAAATAGGGTCTACTCATTCCGAAAGGACAAGGTCCACAAAATTTTTAAAGATGCTCTAAAGAATGGCCTGCGGCTACCAGAACCGAGAAGGCTAAGTGAAGTGAACAAGACTGATCATCCCAACTTTTGCCCATACCACCGAGTGCTGGGGCACACTATTGAAGACTGTTGTATCTTCAAGGATTGGGTTGAGAAACAATACAAGGCGGGAGAAATATCATTGTCCCCTGGCGTGTTAACAAACAATCAAGCTGCGACCGCCAATTTCATACAAACGGGGACCGAAGTCCTTCAGGGACCTGATTCTGTCAAACACCCACCTTTCTCTGGAAACAAAGGACCACCACGTCGTTAAACTGGGAAACAATCGACCGCCACGTCATTAAACTGGGAATAATCGACCTCTAAGTCGTTAAACTGGAAACGTAAAAAAAAAATGTAAAAAAAAATGTGTAAATAAAAGAAAAAAATAAAAGCCGAAATGATGGGGCAACTCGCAATAAAAATCAGCGAGTAAAATAAAGATGAAATAAAAGCCGAAATGATGGGGCAACCGCGAATAAAAAGCCGAAATGATAGGGCAATCGCGATTTTCGCGATGATAAAAGCTGAAATGATAGAGCAATCGCGGTAAAACAAAAAAAAAAGGCGGATGATGAGTTGCTCCTGGCATTATTCCAGTGCAGCAATGCAGACGCCAAACCAAAATCTAATTTCCAAAATTCTTCCAGCCCTACGGCCAGTCCCCAAATTGACTACCGTATACAATCCACGGGCTCAAATAATTCTCAGCATACCCATGCCCCACCGCAACCACCAGTTACGCGGCTGATCTCCACCTGTGGAATTATGCTCCATTGGAATGACCCACTCATGTGTCCTGGCGCCTCTGCTTCAGTGTTAGCAACGCTGATGCCGGCCCCTACCCTAAAATTCCAAGCTAGCCATCAAAAGAGTCTTTAAACTGGAAACAGATGACCTCTAAGTCTTTAAACTGGAAACAGATGACCTCTAAGTCGTTAAATTGGAAACAGATGACCTCTAAGTCATTAAACTGGGAACGAGAGAAATCTGCTCATGTGTCCTCACGATACATGAGGAGAACAAACCTTTGTGGGATCCTTACGACTCACAAAGGAAAAGCACACTTAGGAGTCCCCACGGCTCCTAAGGAGAACATACACCTGCGGGATCCTTACGACTCGCAGGGAGAAAATACCTTTATGGGACCCTCACGGCCCATAAAATTGAAAAGTCTTAGGTGATAGGGATCTAAACTTGTCTCCTAAGCCATCGCTCCCCGACCCCCAAGTGGCGAATGATGAGTCGCTCCTGGTACCATATTCCAGTGCAGCGATGCAGACGCCAACCAAATTCTAAATCCCATACCCCAACGGCGAATGATGAGTCGCTCCTGGTACCATATTCCGGTGCAGCGATGTAGACGCCAACAAAGCCCTAAAATTTTTATGGCCCTACGGTCTGGATCATACATCCTGCAAAACCGTATACAATCCACGGGCGTAAAACGATCCCAATCTCTCCCAAGTCCTCCCGGGCACATGATGAGTTGCTCCTGGCATTATTCCAGTGCAGCAATGCAGATGCCAAACAAAAACCAAATTCAAGTCCTCCCGGGCACATGATGAGTTGCTCCTGGCATTATTCCAGTGCAGCAATGCAGATGCCAAACAAAAACCAAATTCAAGTCCTCCCCGGGCACATGATGAGTTGCTCCTGGCATTATTCCAGTGCAGCAATGCAGATGCCAAACAAACCAAATCCAATTCCTCTCTGGGCACATGATGAGTTGCTCCTGGCATTATTCCAGTGCAGCAATGCAGATGCCAAACAAACCAAATCCGAATCCTCTCTGGGTACATGATGAGTTGCTCCTGGCATTATTCCAGTGCAGCAATGCAGATGCCAAACAGAAACCCCAATTCCCAAATCCTCTCAAAGACAGATGATGATTCGCTCCTGGTACCATATTCCAGTATAGCGATGCTAATGTCAACTCAAATCAAACAAATCAAACCAACTAATTCCAACATCGACCTCTGCGTCAACCACAGGCACTCCGTCTCGGGGAAACGTCCTACAACAGGCACTCCGTCTCGGGGATACGTCCTACAACAGGCACTCCGTCTCGGGGAAACGTCCTACAACAGACACTCCGTCTCGGGGAAACGTCCTACAGCAGGCACTCCGTCTCGTGGAAACGTCCTACAACAGACACTCCGCCTCGGGGAAACGTCGACCAGCGACACTTCGTGCCGGGGACACGTCTACCAAATCGCTTCGGATCAGAGCGTCGACCGTCTATGTCGCAAAAAGGGCAGTGCAGGCTCCCGCAAATTGGGAACCCAAATCGCTTCGTAACAGAGCGTCGACCGTCTATGTCGCAAAAAGGGCAGTGCAGGCCCCCGCAAATTGGGAACCCAAATCGCTCCGGATCAGGGCGTCGACCGTCTATGTCGCAAAAAGGGCAGTGCAGGCTCCCGCAAATTGGGAACCCAAATCGCTTCGTAACAGGGCGTCGACCGTCCATGTCGCAAAAAGGGCAGTGCAGGCTTCCTACAAAGCAGGAACCAGATCGCTCCGGGCCAGGGAAACGTCTACCACGGACACTCCGTCTCGGAGACGCGTTAAGCGTCGACCGTCTATGTCGCAAAAAGGGCAGTGCAGGCTCCCGCAAATTGGGAACCCAAATCGCTTCGTAACAGAGCGTCGACCGTCTATGTCGCAAAAAGGGCAGTGCAGGCTCCCGCAAATTGGGAACCCAAATCGCTCCGGATCAGAGCGTCGACCGTCTATGTCGCAAAAAGGGCAGTGCAGGCTCCCGCAAATTGGGAACCCAAATCGCTTCGTAACAGGGCGTCGACCGTCTATGTCGCAAAAAGGGCAGTGCAGGCTCCCGCAAATTGGGAACCCAAATCGCTTCGTAACAGAGCGTCGACCGTCTATGTCGCAAAAAGGGCAGTGCAGGCTCCCGCAAATTGGGAACCCAAATCGCTCCGGATCAGGGCGTCGACCGTCTATGTCGCAAAAAGGGCAGTGCAGGCTCCCGCAAATTGGGAACCCAAATCGCTTCGTAACAGGGCGTCGACCGTCCATGTCGCAAAAAGGGCAGTGCAGGCTTCCTACAAAGCAGGAACCAGATCGCTCCGGGCCAGGGAAACGTCTACCACGGACACTCCGTCTCGGAGACGCGTTAAGCGTCAACCGTATATGTCGCAAAAAGGGCAGTGCAGGCTCCCGCAAATTGGGAACCCAAATCGCTTCGTAACAGAGCGTCGACCGTCTATGTCGCAAAAAGGGCAGTGCAGGCTCCCGCAAATTGGGAACCCAAATCGCTCCGGATCAGAGCGTCGACCGTCTATGTCGCAAAAAGGGCAGTGCAGGCTCCCGCAAATTGGGAACCCAAATCGCTTCGTAACAGGGCGTCGACCGTCCATGTCGCAAAAAGGGCAGTGCAGGCTTCCTACAAAGCAGGAACCAGATCGCTCCGGGCCAGGGAAACGTCTACCACGGACACTCCGTCTCGGAGACGCGTTAAGCGTCGACCGTCCATGTCGCAAAAAGGGCAGTGCAGGCTTCCTACAAAGCAGGAACCAGATCGCTCCGGGCCAGGGAAACGTCTACCACGGACACTCCGTCTCGGAGACGCGTTAAGCGTCGACCGTCCATGTCGCAAAAAGGGCAGTGCGGGCTTCCTACAAAGCAGGAACCAGATCGCTCCGGGCCAGGGAAACGTCTACCACGGACACTCCGTCTCGGAGACGCGTTAAGCGTCGACCGTCCATGTCGTAAAACAGGCAGTGCAAGCTCCCCACAAATCGGGAACCAAATCACTCCGGGTCAGGGAAACGTCTACCACGTACACTCCGTCTCGGAGACGCGTCAAGCGTCGACCGTCCATGTCGTAAAAAGGGCAGTGCGTCCCAAAAAGTGGGGACCAAAGCAAGTCGCCTCCACGTGAAAGAAGATCCATCAATTTCATGCACACGACCCATATATGCTGTGTGCATTTATTGATGGGGGGCACTTTGTTGGGGTAAAAATTTACACCCCGGTTGACCGAGTAAAAGTTAAAGTCAACCCCCAAGCTATGTGGGCCCAAGCCCAGGTCAAGTGGTCCCATGCCCAAGTCAAGCCCGCGGCCAGCCTCCCCATGCCAACAACAAAATCATGTAATAAATAATTTTTATGTAATTTTTTATACATGAATGTATGCAAAATGGGCATAAAGCCAATATTTTGTAAGCCCGTGGCTTATGTGCAAAAATGAAATGGCACATGAGCCATGGGATGGCTAAAATGCCATTTTTGTAAAGCCCAAGGGGCTATATGTAAATATGTAAGCCTATAAAAGGCAACATGATGAATAAAAAAAGAACAACTTTTCATTCCCCCAAAAATTAGGGTTCTTTGTGCCTCCTGCTCCTTCTCCAAGGTTCTAAACCTTCTAATTTCTTTTGAATTAAATCAAGAGTTTTACTCTTTCTTTTCAAAAACTAAGAAGTCTTTCACCACAAAACCCACAAAGGGGAACTTGGATCTACCATTAGATCTCAGAAAGAAGAGATTTTTAGATCTCACATCTCTTGATCATCAAGATCCAGCCAACAGAGGAGGAAGAAGAAGAACATCTTTCACTAAACCCCCAAGAAAGAAGAAAAAAACACTCAGGAGTCCAACTCCTCTTTGATCTCTCTTCAGAGAAATCTTTTTTAGGCTAAAAGCCTCTTGTCCTCTCCGGCGCGCAGCGCAAGTGCGCAAAGCGCCCGCGTGCCGACACGTGGCGCGCGCTTGCGCACCTGCGCGCTTGCGCAAGTGCCCGCGTGCCGACACGTGGCGCGCTTGCGCAATTGCGCAAAGCGCCCGCGTGCCGACACGTGGCGCGCGCGCGCTTGCGCACCTGCGCGCAGCGCTCTTGCGCAAAGCGCCCGCGTGCCGACACGTGGTGCGCGCACTTGCGCACCTGCGCGCTTGCGCAAGTGCGCAAAGCGCCCGCGTGACGACACGTGGCGCGCGCTCGCTTGCGCACCTGCGCGCAGCGCTCTTGCGCAAAACGCCCACATGCCGACACGTGGCGCGCGCGCGCCTGAGCGCACAGCACCTTAGCGCACAGCGCTCTAGATGCTGGCCCCACGCATCCTTTGGATGTCTTTTTCCCCTTTACTTATATTTACATGTATATATATACATATGTATATAAATGTACACATACACATACTCCGCGACACTGTCCCTGTTAGAAAAAAATTTCTAACGGGGCGCTGCCCCGCACCCCGCAAGGGGGCTGCTAGCCCCCTTGACCCCCAGCCCGCTATCCGGGTAGCGGGACCCCCGTAAAAACTCTGCGTGGCTCCCGATATATCCAAAACCCCCTTTCAAAACACAACACACGTACACTGCACATTGAGTTCGCATGACCAGTTTAACCCGTTAATCGGAGGTTCCCTCGCCCCAAAGGCGAGGGGTAATTAACGGCAGCTTAGTCCGCGGCTGCCGGAGATTCGGATCCCCACAATCAATAAACCCCGGCCTACCCTAGGCCGGGGGAATCTGTAGTGCGCCTGACAAGCGCGCGCGTATTCCCATCTCAATGGGGTGACGAAAAAACACCCTACAGCGGGTAGCTTCCCTACCGCAACGCCAGGGATCGGAAAGCCTCCCCAGAGGCAGTCGAGCCCGAGGATCCCTCGCTCGGCTATCCCTGGCGGGTAGCTTCCCTACCGCAACGCCAGGGATCAGAAAGCCCTCCCAGAGGCAGTCGAGCCCGAGAATCCCTCGCTCGGCTATCCCAGACGGGTAGCTTCCCTACCGCAACGCCAGGGATCAGGAAGTCCTCCTAGAGGCAGTCAAGCCCGAGGATCCCTCGCTCGGCTATCCCTGGCGGGTAGCTTCCCTACCGCAACGCCAGGGATCAGAAAGTCCTCCCAGAGGCAGTCGAGTCCGAGGATCCCTCGCTCGGCTATCCCTGGCGGGTAGCTTCCCTACCGCAACGCCAGGGATCAGAAAGCCCTCCCAGAGGCAGTCGAGCCCGAGGGTTCCTCGCTCGGCTATCCCTGGCGGATAGCTTCCCTGCCGCAACGCCAGGGATCGGAAAGCCCTCCCAGAGGCAGTCGAGCCCGAGGATCCCTCGCTCGGCTATCCTTCAGGACAAAAGCCCTCGCCAAGAGGCACCGGGCAGTAACCCTGCCCGGCCAAGGGTCCTTGGTAGGCTTCTTACAGCCCCTCAAGCGCTAAAGACCAAAGTCCTCCCAGAGGCAGTCGAGTCCTTGCTCGGCTATCCCCGGATGGTAGCTTCCTACCACAACCGACAGGGATCAAAGTCCTCGCCAAGAGGCACTGGGCAGTAACCCTGCTTGGTCCCCGTCCTGAAGGATCAAAAGCCCTCGCAAGAGGCAACCGAGCCCGACCCTTGCTCGGTTATCTCCGGCTGGTAGCTCCCTACCCACGACGCCAAGGATCAAAGCCCTCACAAGAGGCATCCGAGCGGCTACCCCGCTCGGTCATCCCAGGCTGGTAGTTGCCTACCCACGACGCCAGAGATCAAAGCCCTCGCCAAGAGGCAACCGCGCAGCTTCACTGCCCGGTCATCCTTCGCAGGCCTCTCACGGCCCCTCCAGCGTAAAGGATTAAAGCCCTCGCCAAGAGGCGCCGAGCAGCTACCCTACTCGGCCATCCTTCTCAGGCCTCTCACGGCCCCTCCAGCGTCAAGGATCAAAGCCCTCGCCAAGAGGCACCGAGCAGCTATCCTGCTCGGACATCCTTCGCAGGCCTCAAACGGCCCCTCCAGTGCTGCTCGGCCATCCTTCGCGGGCCTCTCACGGCCCCTCCAGCGTCAAGGATCAAAGCCCCCGCCAAGAGGCACCGAGCAGCTACCCTGCTCGGCCATCCTTCGCAGGCCTCAAACGGCCCCTCCAGTGCCAAGGATCAAAGCCCTCACGAAGGGGCAGCCCTACAGCTATCCTGCTCGACTATCCCTGGCTGGTAGCTTTCCTACCCCCACAACGGCAGGGATCAAGCCCTCATCGTGAGGCCGCCGAGTTCCTTCCTGCTTGGCGCATCCCCAGCGGACATCTTCCTGCCCATCAGATGCTGAGGATCTCAAGACCTCATCGTGAGGCTGCCGAGTTCCTTCCAGCTCGGCGCATCCCCAGCGGGCATCCTCCTGCCCATCAGACGCTGATGGTCTGAAGCCCTCATCGCGAGGCCGCCGAGTTCCTTCCTGCTCGGCGCATTCCCAGTGGGCGTCCTCCTGCCCATCAGACGCTGAGGATCTGAAGCCCTCTTCGCGAGGCCACCGAGCCCCTTCCTACTCGGCGCATCCCGGCGGGTAGCTTCCTACCCAACAAAGACAAGGATCAAAGTCCTCCTTAGAGGCAGCCGAGCGGCTTCCCTTCTCGGTCGTCCCAGGCTGGCGGTTGCCTACCCACGACGCCAGAGATCAAAGCCTTCGCCAGGAGGCAACCGCGCAGTTTCACTGCCCGGTCATCCTTAGTGGGCTTCTTACAGCCCCTTCCAACGCTAAGGATCAAAGTCCTACCAGAGGCAGCCGAGCGGCTTCCCTGCTCGGCTATCCCTGGCCGATAGCTTCCCTACTCGCAACGCCAAGGATCAAAGCCCTCGCCGGGATCAACCGAGTAGCTTCCCTGCTCGGTCATCCCCGGCAGGCATCCTCCTGCCCAACAGACGCTGCGGGTTTGTAGCCCTCATAACAAGGCCACTGAGCCCATCACATGCAGCGGTTCCAAAGCCCCAACAAGAGACATCAGGTCTATCCAAGTCTGAGTAATCCCCCCTCAACTCCGGGGCCATAAAGATGCCTCCTTCTCAGCAGCGCTTGGCACATTTGGCAAGTGATCGAAATCAACTCGACGACCGATCGCTCCACTTGTCGTTTCCGCACTAGGCCGCATCCCATCAGACGCCGCAGGTCTGCACACGTCACGTCGGCCAACCGACGCTTGACACGCAGACCGTCGCTTCAGTGACAGGATGCAAGAACCGGCGCACCCTCCTTAAATGCAAAGATTTCGCCCTGATTCGCTGGCAGAAAAGGCAACTGACAGCCCGGGGACGCGTCCCGACGAAACCTTAGGAGGGAGCTCACCTCGGGAGGCCCGGCAATCCACTCCTGACCCGACCTGCTAGCTGGTCGGGACAGGAGTGGGGGGCTAATGATGATGCTCAATATTGGCGATCTCCAAGATCAGGACACGTGGCAAATGACGTGTCCCAGAACTCAGAAGGAAGGGCCCACAGGGGCCAGCCGGGCCAACCCTATACCCGACCTGCAAGTACAAGCTGGCCCTTCTCAGGGCCCCCTGCAAATCGGCCTCATCGGCCCCATAGCTAGCCCCGAGCTGCCACAAGACCAAGACTCATCGGCCTCCTCGCTCGTCCCCGAGCTCCCGACCGAGACCGTCTTCCTCAGTCCTCCGACCAACTCCACCGCTCACAGGCGTAACCGCCGCTCCGCGAATCTCGTCATGCGCAGATTCTACGCCAGCAACTCCCCACGTTCCACGCCATCACGATCCACATTAATGGGTGATCCGCTCTCTACGCGGACGTGACGTCGGGAGCGTAAGGCCGGCGAGATTCTCGTGCCTGTTGCTGCGTGCCACCACCGCTATATAAACCCCCATCACAAAGGGGTCAAGTAAGCCATTTTTTATTCCACTTAGCCGTTACTCTGCTCGGATCTAGCACTGACTTGATCGTCGGAGGGTCCTCGGTGGTACCAAACCACCCCGGGACTTCTTTGCAGGTACTCGGTGCTAAACTCCTCAAATCACCAATCTCCTCAAACCCATTGAGATCCACACACAACAGGAGATCATCTCCAAAATCCACCGGGAGATCGACAGAAGACAACATCTGAAGGAGGCCCGAAAAAGGACCCCCATCACATATTAAGCAAATCTGCCAGGAAATAAAAAATAATTTTTGGGCTAATATAAAATTTCTTATTGGAGCCATAAAGCTAAGCTAAGGTTTGAGAACTCAGTTTCCATATCGGTTCCGGCCTCTTAAAATTTAATAAGTTTATGTCGGTATCGGCGAGTTTAGGTCTCGGTTTCGGTAATTATTTTATTCTATGGGGTATGTGTGTGTGTGGAGAGAGAGAGAGATCAATGGAGGAAAAGTATCATTGGAAGGAATTTCCTCCTATGGCCTCAGAAGAATGCATCCTCCATGATTTTTTTCGACGATCGGCATATATCACGTCCATCTTTATCATCTAAGATGTGGATACACTAAATTTCATGTGATTATACCATTTTTTCACCGTTGATTTAGTTGGTGCAAAATTAATGGTCTACCGACAATAGAACTTTTTACATTGCTAATTCAACGGTGAAAAAATGGTGGAATCATATGAAATTTAGTGTATGCACATCTTAGATGATAACGATGATGATGGATGCCGATCGTTGGAAAAAATGGTGGAGGTTGTATTTTTTCGACGCCATAGAAGAAAATCCCCTCCTATGGCCTCTTTCTTCCATTATTCTCATATATATATAACAAGATAATATATATATATATATATATAAAAGAAACGAATAATATTTTGTGAAAGTCATAAATTGAAAATAAACAAGTCAAATAACGATTATCTATGTATATACATATGTGATAGGATATAATATGGCAGTATATATATTTATGATGTAATGAATATGTTTAGTTTAAACAATTAATTGCTTAATACATACAAAAGCTTACTTTTTTGGAATAATCAACATATTAAATTAGTTGCCTTTTACTTGAAAATTGCATTTAATTAGTTGTCTAATACAAAAAATTGGAACATAGTTGGAAATATAATTTTGCAAATGTAGTAATGAATATGCCAATGCATATTTACTTAACTGCCTAATTAAAAAATGGCACAATATCCTATTCTTCTCTTACATGCCTTGGAATCATGCACAATATTAAATTAAAATTCCTTTGTATCGAAGAAAATGCATTGAAAATATAATTTGGAAACAGTAAAACTAATGGAAATTTTTTTTTGAACACAAAAACAAATGGAACTCTTGGATGCAAGGAATGCAGCTCAATCTTTTTTCTTTTCTACTTCATTTTGTTATTCCTCTTCTCTAGATCCACCTTCTCCTCCATTATGCCAACTTGAAGAAAGATAATATCATATAGAAGATACAGGTAAGTTTTTATGTGATTCCATATTTGCCTCTTCTTTTTCTACTTTTTTTGTCTTGAAATAGTCGGTATCGGTCATGTATCAGCCGATATTGATTTGTATCGGCCGAAACATCACTGATATCGGCCGATATCAACATTTTCTCACCGGTATCTGCTGATACCGGTATATAAAGCAGTGTTTCGGATCAGTACTCACTGATACCGATCCAAAACGGCACCCAAAGGTTTCGGCCGATATCTCGAGCCTTGATACAGCTGCTGATACCAAGAATTTTATGATTTTGAAAGGATAAAAAGTTGAAAATCAACAGTTTTCAATTCTAAAATCTTTTGATTGTCAAATCTTCTCAATCATTGCCACTAACTATAATTGTTTAATGCCTGCTGACAACTGTTTGCTTTTTAGCAAGTTCTGTTTTAATTAATTCAGTAACTTTACTGGTCACTGTCTTTTTGTATATAATCTGCACTGTATTTTTCCTGTCTCTATTGAGTATTGAATGATTAATTAATTTGTTAATGCATCTGGACCTTAGATACGCAGTTGTTGGTGTTAGGTACTTTCTTCATGCTAAAATCTAAATTTTTCTTCTTCTTAATTTTGCTGATGATTCAGTCATTTTGTTAATTTACAAAGTGTATGTATGAACTGGTTGTATTCTATTTGACTTTATAGTCAGAGACAAGGATGCATACAGAACTAAAAAAATTCAAATTGCTTTAATGTATTGTGTAATTAAACGTAAACTTTTTATAGGATAATATGGGAGTCATATATAAGGTGGTGCCTAGAAGTGAGAAATTTTCTCCCTCCCTCTAATTTAAATACATTGCTCAAATAGTAGCTTTGTAGGCTTTTACGGGAGTAATTCATGGTTACATTTTTGAAAGGGCATGATGTTGGTATGTGAACCACATTCATTATACCCATAACTAATTGTATATATATCGCCGCATTAGCCATTGTTTATTCATTACAATCCCTTCTTCACCTATGGTACAAAAGGCAATTTAATTTATAATGATAATTAATCTCTAATTTGTACGAGAAATTTCACTGACTGTTTCAAAGTTCTATTATTGATTTTCCTTAGTTTCACATGCCTTGCTTGTAGATTCGTTCTTTTCCCCACACCAAGATGGTTAATTTTGGAAAAAGATTGGCGGCAGATCAAGTTCCTGAATGGAAAGGGTATGCCTTTACTCAGTAATTTCATACGCTTGATTTTACATTTATTATTTGATTGATTATTCTTTACTGCAAATACTGCCTCCTTAAAAGTGTTTTTTTTGTGATGTATTATTTATTTTATCTTTTGAAGAAGGCTACTGGAATTTTTTGATCAGTTAAGATCAGAACAGTTGAAGCTTGTGTCTTTTCAAATATCTTGATGCCTTTCATGTGCTTGATCTTTTAAGGTCCAAAAGGATAATCAAGATTATTTTTTGTATTTATTTCATCATGTAAATCACTACTAAAATAATGCATTATTTTTTATTAAAAAAATAGTAATTACCATAATTTATCACGCTCTAGCAGTTGCATTCAAAAAGTTGCATGCATTTAGGATCTTCCTTAATGTGTGTGTAGGCAAGCAAGAAAGCTATGATGCTTGTGCAAGGGAAACTTGACACATGCGAGACCTATTCTGGATGATTAACACTCATAAGAGATCCTAATCTGATTAATAGATAATACAAAACCATATGCATAATAACACAATTGAAATTCAGAATTTTAAAGCAATCAATTCAATGATGATGACCGCTATACCCTAAGATTGTTAAACTATTTACGCAATCTTTTTTAAAGAATATGGATATTGTATATTTGAAAATTTTTGATTCAAATACGCCAAAATCTAGTTTCTTCAAAATGCTCAATAATTGCGAATTTAAACCCAAAACAATTACTTACCGATAAACTAGGTACAAACCCCAGTAAAAGTCAACCTTCACCTATAAGTGATGGGCGTTTTGTAACAAAACATGAGTTTTCCGCTTGTTGGGGGCTGTTGGAAAAGGTTGATGGCTGGCGGGAATGGTTCTGCATTTAAAATGGTCCAGATTCATGAAATTTCATGCTGAATCTAAACTGAAAACCGTTCTTGGGCTTCAGATATGAACTATTTATCATTGATATTGATATCCAAGTTGTTTGCTTTGTAATAGTTGTGGAACTTTGCTGTGTGCAAAATGTATTTTAGTTGTGGACCGAAGATGTCAGCAAGGTGCATCGGGCGGCATTAAAGATGATGGAGTGATAGATATCGACCACAACAAATAGAAATCCGACCGCATCCGATTGCAAATTGTAATCTCGCATAGAGGATATCTGAACAAAGCAAAGTTTTATTCAATTATATATCAAAACATGCCTATGTTTCTTAATGAAACTAAGCCTATATATAGGCTAATACATGACCCGTAGACTTCATAACTTATACTTAAATAAACATAACTCACAACTGAAAGTTAACTACATGAAAGGCATCCTAACCGAAACAATAAAAACATTCAAAACGCATGGCAGCTCTTTGGTCTTCCTAATTGATACCTGAACTCTTTAGTAGTTTGGTCCTCCATCAATTGGCCTCTAAACATTTTACGCGAAGAAATTGCTAGGGTCGTCTCATCTCACTCCCTTAAGGTGCTTGGACCAAATAGAACAAATAGATAAGAAGGCCCGTGTTTTAAATGTCGGTCGACATCGCCGAAATGTTGGTTTTGAAAGGAAAACGAGACGGACATGCAAAAAAAAATTCGGGTAACGATATTTAGTGAATTTTGGCTAACATTTCGTGATTTCGGCTGAAATGTTGTAATGTCGACGTTTCGGCCGACATTTACCGCTATGAGGAAAAAAATTTAAGGTTGATTTTCATTTTAGGGGAAGGTATAAATTTAATAAAAATAAAAA
The DNA here is from genome assembly GCA_030015575.1 of Agapanthus africanus. Taxonomy (NCBI): domain Eukaryota; kingdom Viridiplantae; phylum Streptophyta; class Magnoliopsida; order Asparagales; family Amaryllidaceae; genus Agapanthus; species Agapanthus africanus. Next base: position 436,383,772 of record JASDDO010000018.1, read on the forward strand.
TATGAATAAACTAATATTTTTCAGAAAAATAAGTTATATAAATGACGTTTACATTACAAAAATTTAGAACCCGATATTTGATAATACCACATGACATTTCACGATATCTGATATCCGACATCAAAATTTTCGGACCAACACGACACTGACATCCTAATGATGCTCAATAACGGTAATTCCTTAGATCGTGACGCGTAGCGGATGACGTGTCACATGCGTAAGTCGGTTAGACCCCTGAGGGCCACGGAGGGAGAACCAGTGCTACAGTGGGGGCTTCCCTCGAATCATGTCTCCGAGGTTGCACCCCACTCCTTGCCTCCGAGCACCTCAGCAGCCAAGCCAAGTGTCCATTTGCTCTACTCCGAGCTATCACAGGCCCGAGCCTCCTCGGCCCTCCCGGCTCGTCTCCGGGCTACCGCAGAACCAAAATACCTCGGCTCTCCCGCTCGTCCGCGAGCTCTCCCGCCGAGGTCATCTTTCTCGGTCTCATCGACCGACCAACACCACCGCTCACAGGCACAACCGCCATCCCGTGAATCTCGCCATGCGCGAGATATCCGCCGGCCATATCCCACGTTCCACCCCATTAACGAGCCTGTCTCGCTATTAATGGGGGATCCCGCTCATCACGAGGGCGTGATGTCAGGAGCGTAACGGCCGGCGTGATTCCCGCGCCCGTCCTGTCTGCTGCCACCGCTATATAAACCCCTTCTTCAGACAGTTCAAGTAAGCCATTTTTACTCCACTAAGCCGTTAATCTGCTCGGATTTCCTCTCTAACTTGATCGTCGGAGGGTCCTCGGTGGTACAACCACCCCGGGACTTCCTTGCAGGTGGCTCGGCGACAACTAACCTCAAACCCATTGAGATCCACACGCTTCAGGAGCCTGCCTCCAGATCAAATATCAGTCATCCATCGCCGCCATCAGCAGATCAACGGAAGGCAACATCTTGGTGCGATCCAGGTCGCGTCAGCTGACGCCGTCTGTGGGAAAACCTTGATTCCACAAAAACAAAAATTCGTCTTCCGATCTTAACCTAATGGCGAGCGATTATCGCGACGATCAAAGCACTAGCCGCCGCCTCCCCCACAACGGGGGCGCGGACGAATCTCCTCCTCCGAACACCATCAACGCCCTAACCGCTCGGATAGATGGACTCGCGTCTATGGTGGATGCGCTCGTCCTTGTCCAAACGGCGGGACAAGCTCCCCAGGTCGCCGCTCCCCCGCCTCGGGACCGGGACCCCTACAGAGGGAAAGAAAACCTGCTCGCATCGGCGCTGCCGACCACCGCCTCGCTGTCTCCCATGGCCGCAGGTCTCCCGGGCCGACATATTCGGTGACCCGCTGGGCACCGCAAGTCTCGATCTGGGGTCTTACGCAGAGAGCTTCGCCCGGAGTCTCGTCGCACCCCTGTCCCTCCCGAGGAGGTGACGGTCAGCTCGCCTTCTCCCAGGCATGATCGGCACCCCATCCCTTAACGGGGTCGCGCACGCGAGACTCGCCACAACAGCTCAAAAACGACCTCGCCAGGAGACCTAAGAAGCCCTCGCCAAGAGGCAACCGGGCCCGCCCTTGCTCGGTTATCCCTGGCTGGTAGTTTCCTACCCCGCAACGCCAGGTATCAAAGCCCTCGCCAAGAGGCAACTGAGCAGCTTCACTGCTCGGTCCATCCTTAACAGGCCTCTTACGGCCCTTCCCACGCGAAGGATCGAAGCCCTCATCAAGAGGCAGCAGAGCGGCTACCCGGCTCGGCTATCCCCGGCTGGTAGTTCACTACCCCCACGACGCCGGGGATCGAAGCCCTCACCAAGAGGCAGTCGAGCGGGTACCCAGCTCGGCTATCCCTAGCTGGTAGCTTCCCTACCCCACAACGCCAGGGATCAAAGCCCTCGCCAAGAGTCGACTGAGCAGCTTCACTACTCGGTCCATCCTTAGCAGGCCTCCCACGGCCCCTCCAGCGCTAAGGATCGAAGCCCTCACCAAGAGGCAGCCGAGCAGCTATCCCTGGCTGGTAGTTCCGTACCCCATCATGCCAAGGATCAAAGCCCTCACCAAGAGGCAGCCGAGCGGCTACCCTGCTCGGCTATCCCTGGCTGGTAGCTCCCTACCCCATCATGCCAAGGATCAAAGCCCTCACCAAGAGGCAGCCGAGCGGCTACCCTGCTCGGCTATCCCTGGCTGGTAGCTCCCTACCCCACAACGCCAGAGATCAAAACCCTCGCCAAGAGGCACCGGGCGCAACCCTGCTCGGCCATCCTTAAGGATCAAAGCCCCCACCAAGAGGCACCGGGCAGCAACCCTTCTCGGCCCATCCTTAGTAGGCCTCTTACGGCCCCTCCCGCGCTAAGGATCAAAAGCCCTCGCAAGAGGCAACCGGGCCCGCCCTTGCTTGGTTATCCCTGGCTGGTAGCTTCCTCCCCCAACACACCAGGGATCAAAGACCTCACCAAGAGGCACGGGCAGCAACCCTGCCCTGCCCGGCCCGTCCTTAAGGATCAAAAGCCCTCGCAAGAGGCAACCGGGCCCGTCCTTGCTCAGTTATCCCTGGCTGGTAGCTCCCTACCCCGACACACCAAGGATCAAAGCCCTCGCCAACAGGCACCGGGCAACAACCCTGCTCGGCCCGTCCTTAGTAGGCCTCTTACGGCCCCTTCCGCGCTAAGGATCAAAGCCTCGTTAAGAGGCAACCGGACCCGCCCTTGCTCGGTTATCCCTGGCTAATAGTTGCTCGGTTATCTCTAGCTGGTAGTTTCCTACCCCGCAACGCCAGGGATCAAAGCCCTCGCCAAGAGGCAACTGAGCAGCTTCACTGCTCGGTCCATCCTTAGCAGGCCTCTTACGGCCCCTCCCGCGCATCCTTAGCAGGCCTCTTACGGCCCCTCCCGCGCATCCTTAGCAGGCCTCTTACGGCTACCCGCGCTAAGGATCGAAGCCCTCATCAAGAGGCAGCCGAGCGGCTACCCTACTCGGCTATCCCCGGCTGGTAGTTCACTACCCACGACGCCGGGGATCGAAGCCCTCACCAAGAGGCAGTCCAGCGGCTACCCTGCTCGGATATCCCCGGCTGGTAGTTGCATACCTCGCCAAGCCAGGGATCAAAGCCCTCGCCAAGAGGCAACTGAACAGCTTCACTGCTCGGTCCATCCTTAGCAGGCCTTGCACGGCCCCTCCAGCGCTGAGAACCCGAAGCCTTCTTCGCGAGGCCGCCGAGTCTCTTCCTGCTCGGCGCATCCCTAGCGGGCAGCCCCCTGCCCATCAGACGCCGAGGACCCGAAGCCCTTCGGGAGGCCGCCGAGTTTCTTCCGGCTCAGTGCATCCCCAGCGGGCAGCCTCCTGCCCATCAGACGCCGAGGATCCGAAGCTCTCTTCGTGAGGCCGCCGAGTTTCTTCCTGCTCGGTGCACCGCTCGGCGCATCCCCAGCGGGCAGCCTCCTGCCCATCAGACGCTGAGGATTCGAAGCCCTCTTCGTGAGGCCGCCGAGTTTCTTCCTGCTCGGCGCATCCCAGCGTGCAACCTCCTGCCCATCAGATGCTGAGGATCCGAAGCCTCTTCGCGAGGCCGCCGAGTTTCTTCCTGCTCGGCGCATCCCCAGTGGGCAGCCTCCTGCCCATCAGACGCTGAGGACCCGAAGCCCTCTTCGCGAGGCCGCCGAGTTTCTTCCGGCTCGGCGCATCCCCAGGGGGAAGCCTCCTGCCCATCAGACGCTGAGGATCTGAAACCCTCTTCACGAGGCCACCGAGTTTCTTCCTGCTCGGCGCATCCCCAGCGGGTAGCTTCCTACCCTACAAAGACACGAATCCAAAACCCGCCGAATAAACTCATACTCAACACGCGATCAGTGCCTCAACTCCGGCAAAGGGATGATACCGACCTTCCCACACTCGTCCTTCGTTCGACTCATACTCGATGCACGACAACAAGAACGCCGTGTAGTCCCCGAACAATCCACCACAAGGAATTATCAGCGCCAAGCCGCACAGAGAGAACCAAGCAGTCCACTCTCGATCCGACCCACAAAATAGATCGGAAAGAGAGTGGAGGCTAATGATGATGCTCAATAACGGTAATTCCTTAGATCGTGACACGTGGCGGATGATGTGTCACATGCGTAAGCCAGTTAGGCCCCTGAGGGCCACAGAGGGGAAACTAGTATGCTACAGTGGGGGCTTCCCTCAAACCCGGTCTCCGAGATTACACCCCACTCCTTGCCCCCGAGCACCTCAGCAGCCAAACCAAGTGTCCCTTTGCTCTGCTCCGAGCTATCACAGGCCCGAGCCTCCTCGGCCCTCCCGGCTCGTCTCCGGGCTACCACAGAACCAAGATACCTCGGTTCTCCCGCTCGTCCGCGAGCTCTCCCGCCGAGGTCATCTTCCTCGGTCTCATCGACCAACCAACGACACCGCTCACAGGCGCAACCGCCATCCCGCGAATCTTGCCATGCGCGAGATATCCGCCGGCCATATCCCACGTTCCACGCCATCACGATCCCCCATTAACGAGCATGTCTCGCCATTAATGGGGGATCCCGCTCATCACGCGGGCGTGACGTCGGGAGCGTAACGGCCGGCGTGATTCCCGCGCATGTCCTGTCTGCTGCAACCGCTATATAAACCCCTTCTTCAGACAGTTCAAGTAAGCCATTTTTACTCCACTAAGTCGTTACTCTGCTCGAATTTCCTCTCTAACTTGATCTTCGGAGGGTCCTCGGTGGTACAACCATCCCGGGACTTCCTTACAGGTAGCTCGGCGACAACCAACCTCAAACCCATTGAGATCCACACTTCAGGAGCCTGCCTCCATATTAAATGTCAGCCATCCATCACCGTCATCAGCAGATCAACGGAAGGCAACATCTTGGTGCAATCTAGGTCGCGTCACATCCGAAGTTTAGAACATTGAGAAGCCATAAAAATACCACTACACTAGCTTAACGAACTTTTCGATTTTCCCGATCTAAATCGAGCAGGTTTCCATGAAGAAGATTTTTTCCCCCAGAAATGAGACATTGGAAGAATCTTTTTGCAAGAAAGGAGAGTGGTGAGAAGACTTGTTGTACGTTGAGCAAAGGGGCAGTTCTTATGCCGTGTTTCCGTATATTGTCAGGTATGATGAGTTAAATGCCAATTGCCAACAAAGTGTGAGTGTTGAACTTTAGCGGGTGTTGCACTTTCAAATAGCATAGGTTCCTGTGTTGTTTCGAAATGAAAGAGGGCAAAATCAAGAGTATCCAATCTTTGTTCATGATCATCTCCACCTATCAATACCTTGAATGAGATGATTAGAATGTGAAAGATCCATTTGTAGGGATAATGATGATAGGGCTGTTAAACGAGCCAAACAAGCTGAGTTTTAGGTTATTCGGCATGGCTCGGTTATTTAAACGAGCTTAAAAACTTGTTTAAATTTGGCTCGTTTATTTATCAAACGAGCCCGAGCCGAGTCTTCTTCGAGCTAGAGCAAGCCTCTAGCTTTATCGAGCCTATCTAAAACTAGAAAAAACCTCTAAATAATCACTTCAATAGATAAAAACCATCATATCAATATTCAATATTATATTTGACAAAGTGAAAAGCAAGGAATGCGGTTATTATAATTAAATAAATGAGTTTAAAACTTGTTGTGAACTTTATCAAAAAAATTTAAATTTATTAATTATTTAAATACTTTAATACTTTAGCATAACAAAATTTGATTCAATATTTATCATGATGCAAGTCCTTAGTTAATATCAACAAGCTAACAGTTATAATCTAAAGCAGTCATATATTTATTCCCAGTGAATACCAAATAATATACAAATTATCCAACTTTACACGAGCCTTAAACAAGCCAAGCTCGAGCACGAGCCGAGGTCGAGCCAATCATATTCGTGTTTGTTCATTTATTTCATCAAGCTTAGATTTTTGTTTAGGCTCGGCCCATTTAGTTATCAAACGAGCTCGAGCCAAGCTTTTAACAAACCGAGCCCGAGCCGATCTCCGAGCTTTTTTAATAGCCCTAAATGACGCAACATTGGATAAGGTCTTCGAGGATCTACATAAGTTACTTTGCAGAAATATGCCGATCTCACTCTTTAAGTCAAACTGAACATTAAGATTCAAGTGGGTTAAATTAGTTTAACCATGGTGTTTAATTATTATTTTCCCAAATAACTAATCATGAGTTTCCAATTGAAGTTGGAAAGGATATATTGGAAAGGTGTCGGCCTATTAATCCAGAATTGCTGGATATATATGGACTGGTTTGCATATCTGGGGAATTAAGTAAAGAGCAAAACTTCTTCTGAATTTTTGGAACTCCCGAGTTCATATGTAAAATTTTATAAAATGTACATATTTGGAACGCAGTTTCCAGATATCAGAAGTGTAGGTCATGGTATTGCTTGTGGAATAACAATAAGAGGCACTTTTTTTTTCTCATGGTATGAAGGAAAGGGTGGCCCAAATGACCTGTTTTGATGATCAGCTAGATTTTCTTTTATTTCTTGTTGCTATAAAATCAGATAGACCTATGGATGCACTTACTATTTAAAACCTGTAATTTGTGCGCTGATCAAGGAATTTAATTTTAGCGTGACGTCAAAGTTCCGAGTTTGGCTCAATGCTGAATTTATATTTGGAGGTGATATGCATGTTATTGTATTTGAAAGGTGATCCGCGTTTATTTACAAGCACCAAGATCCTTTCAGGATGGATTAGCCATACTGAGGCCCAGATATTACTTATGCTTCTATGAACTTAAAATCAGTTTTCCAAGATTACGTAGCTATCCCAGATCCAGATGCCAAATATCAGAGGTGCTGATCAGCTGTTAAGCACACCCGATGATGATAATATATGGCTCATTAGGTATCACGGTTTGAAATCTTGGCCGATCCTGATCCGAGACGACCGATTCTGATCCCAAAATGACCATCCAAGTTCTAAGACCGATATCGTAGGATAATAAGCAGTATTGTGTTTAGCAGTTTATAATAGGCTTTTTTGTATTAATGGTTAGTGTGTGTACTAATGGGTTATTGGGTTCTTACGGTTAGTTATTGGGTTCTTACGGTTAGTTATTCCTTGGTGGTTTTATAGGTTTATTATAAGTTATTGGGTTATTACGGTTACTTTGTTGTCATTAAAATGACTTAAGACATCTTTAGTTACAAAAAAATTTGACAAATTGTTTATGTTACACTTTAATTTAATTAGTTTGCAACTTGCTGATCCAATAAACACAAACACATTCATGAAGATAAATCAGAGTAGAACCCGTCGCAAAGAACATGACACGTACACCCGGTTTCGAAAGCCTCCACCCCCGGCCCTGAGAAGAGCCTCGAAGGGCGCGGATAGACCCTCCTTTCACCCATGTCGGATGAGCCCTGAGCCCCTAAGGGGCTCAGGTTCAGCGCTGAACCCGAGACCCAATGTCACGCCCCGCTTCCCAGAGTACGCTAAAATAGGCACGTGACATAGCCAACCATACTACCTGTGGATAGGAAAAATCCTTCCACAGTCACATTACGGCCGTAGAGATATCAAGAACAAGAAAGTAACTAAACTACCTAGTACATGTCCATGAACCGGAATAAATGAGTCAAGAAATGATGATATGCGGAAGCAAAAGATACAATAAATGAAACACCTGGAAAGTAAAACTGCATACCGACAGGATCTTCACCGCTCGGTCTAACAGCGGCAATACTCCTGATCAGTCTGCAACAAAGGTAGAGGATCTGGGCCATGCAAAACCCAGACGTCAGCGCGTCATAACATCAAGCAATAATATATAAACAGAGTAGCAAGACATGCAAGTATGATCATAAATGGTAAAGCAGGTATAACAGCAATATAGATCAGGCAGTGGGAGGTAGTGTGCAGTGAGTAACCTAAACTAGTCTATTGGGTTAACTACTCTTAAGTCTTTGAAATCAATTTGATGAATCATCGATGTAACTCAATAGTATCCCGTGCATGCCCGGGACCACGATCTAAAGACTCTCGGGCTGAAACCGAGACGTGTCGCTAAGCATTAACAGGAAAAGGGTACAGACCAACGATGTCAGCAGCATCGTCACAAGGCGGACCTAGCCTCTAAAACTGATCAGCAAAAGCAAGCAACTGTCGAGTTATAAGTCAGGATTTCATCATTGATTTCCCCATTCCCCCAAGTTATGTATGTCAAGTCAGGTATTCCGTAATCAAGAACTAATTCCAACACAGGATCAAGTAGGAACAGGTTTGTCTGGATAGACAACAGAAACGGTCCGTGAGGACTACAAGTCAGGTTTGTTGGCATCAGACACAAGATTAGGTAACAGGTCAAGCCATGGTACATCAGGTCAAGTCAAGTAGTGTACGGTACCATGTTGGATCAGGTAGTAGGTGTAACAAGTCATGTCAGGGTGTACAAGATATCATGTGGGTGCTCATAATCAAACTAGCATAATCATGGATATACAGAACAAGCATGTATACTAATAAAATCAACAAGCTGGAACTTGTAACGTGAAATACAATCAGGTACAGATTAAGGTATGTAGATGCACAGTTATCAGTTTGGGTTTAAGGGATAGTTTCAACATTACTTAACTACAGTATAACAAATATGGATGTTAAAATCATGTCAATATGTACTAAATAAGCTAGAGATGCAATTGAATAATAATTAGACTAGATGTATGCAAACGGTCGTTCGATAGGGTATAAACTATAAAAGGGGTGCTGTGGGTTATACAAATAATTGTTAAGTGATTTAGGCACGGATGTGGGTACTATATAGTAAAACCAAATGCAACACGATAGGTTTCAAGTTGTAAATCTAAAACGTTAACATGGGCATCGAAGTGTTAAAATGCAACAATGGCCTTGGTTTAATTTACAAGTTTAATCATGCAATTAAGTATATATAAAATAATGTAATAGCATGAAGCAAGTTTTACTTGCCTCGATGGATCACGATACGGATACGCACGGCACGTCCAACGTCGGCAAATGTCGCAACATCCACACGCGCACACGGGACAGGTCCAGGCACGGCAAGAAGGTAACCAAGCAAGTAGGGGACGTCCACAGGATTGCTTGGATCGTCGGCAGCGGCACGGCTCCGGTGATGACCGGAAACTGATCTGCGATAAATTCCTGAACATCCACTCTGGTAGCGAATTATTGGCAGATCGAACAACATATGCAATCGGAACCTCACCAGCTTCAGCATCAGGAAACAGAATAACAGCAGAATCTGATATTTCAGGGTGAGAAAGAAGCATCCCTTCAAGTTCAGCAGGGGCAACTTGAAAGCCTTTATATTTGATCAACTCTTTTATCCGATCCACGACAAAAAGCTGCCCTTCTTCACCAAAGTACCCAAGATCACCTGTGTATAACCACCTGTCTGTATCTAAAGTCAATTTCGTGGCTTGTGGGTTGTTGAAATAACCTTGCACTATGTTCGGTCCTCGAAAACATAGCTCGCCCAATTGATTAGGTGGAAGAGATTCAAGTGTGTCCATACTAACAACTTTAGATTCAATTTCTGAGACAAGTAGACCGGTCGACCCGAATTGGCGAGCGGCGCCTCTTGGAAACTCTACAGAAATGATTCCACAAGACTGTCAAGCCATACCCCTGAACAATCTCAGCTTGCAGAAAAACCCTAGAAACCTCCTCTGTCACATCCTTCCCCAATGGCGCTGCCCCCGACCCAAGCCACCTTGACAAGCTCAAATCATACTTCTTCACCTTCCCTTGCTTCGCAAGCACAATCACAACCGGCGGAACCACAAACAGATAATTCACCTTATACCTCTCAATCGACCTCAATGTCAATTCCATCTCAAACCTCCCCATCACAACTATACCATTCCCTCTAGACAACTGCCCGAACGCAATCACTGAAAGCCCGAATATATGAAACATGGGCGAAAAGCAAAGGAAAGTATTGGCACCCTCCCCCCTCAAATCTTGATGCAATGTGACCATCATCGCGGTGCACACTAAATTCCCATGGGTCAAAACGACACCTTTAATCGTTCCGGTGGTCCCCGACGAATACAGCAAAGCTGCCATGTCGTTCAGATTAATCGCCGATGGTCTAAACCCCCGCGGCGCCGGAGTTCTCACAAAATCTTCGAAAAACATGACCTTTCGATCGAAAGTCGGCTTCTTGGGGGTGAGGAAAACAATGGGAAGATCAAAGGAGCGAACTTCATCCCAAAGAGAGGGAACCGTGACAATCAATTTGGCGCCCAACTCTTTGATTTGCTTGGTGAGCTCCTGTACTGTATACAGAGGGTTCACGGTGGTGGCGACGGCGCCGAGGGAGGCGATGGAGAGGAAGGCAAGGGGGAAGAGGATGGAGTTGGGGGCGAAGATGAGGCGTCACCGGCGTGAGGGCGACGGCGAGGCAGGGTGAAGGCGGTGACGAGGCGAAGAGGGTGCAGGCGGGGTTCGATCGTGGAAACAGGAAGAAGAAAATGAGCGTGGAGAGAGAGAGAGAGGTGTATGGTTTAAGAAAAAAATATTGTAAGGAAATCAGAGGGGAGAGGGAGAGAAACTGAGAGAGAGAGATGAGAGACAGAGAGAAAGAGAGAGAGATAATCTGTTTAAAAAATATATAAAATATATTTTGAGAGAGAGAAAGACAAAGAGATAGGAAGAGAGAGATATAATCTATTAAGGAAATATAATAAATATTTTCTTAGTTGAAAAGTTATAATGAAATACGGAATATAATATTAGTCCATTTTGAGATTTTGGCAAATACAAACTTATTTCAAAACACGCCCGGATCAGGTCTAAAAATTCAAATTTAAAATATTAAAAATATATGCAACTTCCAAATTTCAAAATGGATGCTCAGTTAAAGAAAATGCATACCCCCAAGAACGGATGCGCGTATGTGCGCGTAGCCATCCAAACACGTCCGTTTCACTGAACGGGACGAGAACAAGATACGCGGATGCTACCACGGGGTTAGGGGTATCATGCAGGATATGAAATGTAATTTTAAATTATTTTACGTGATTTAAATTGTTATATGCAAAAGATGCGATACTAGACAAAATACCAATATATATTAAATCATGAGATGCACTAGTCCATACAACAAGCCAAGATGATCTATAAATAAGAGTCAAACAGGTTCAAGCAAGCGGGTCGGGTCGAATGCAATATAAAGTGTAAAATAACATTCGCACCCAAGATACGCTAAATCAAGAAATATCACGAATAAAGAAATACGAGAACTGGAATTGCTATAAACTAACTCGGGTGTTATACTCAAAGGGGTCCAGTTAGCCCCAAAGGGTAAGGTTTAAGGGGGTTTAAGAGGCTCGATCAGTCCAAAATTATTTATAAAATCAGATTTTAAAAAGAAGAATTGGGTATGGAGGAGTTCAAACTTTCATTCGGAGTTACAATTGCATTTGATGACACAGCTGTGATACCACTGTGAGTTCATGGTTTGTCGCCTATAACTACTGTATACGACGGGCGGAAATATAAAACGAAAATTTTAACTAAAACCATTAACTCATCAAGGAAAAACCATCAAGTATGCAATTGTAAAACTAGATCTACACTATATCTAGAAGAGGGAAAGTAAAGGAGCATCCTTTGAAGCGTGAATCACTCAAAGTGATCAACCCAAGCTCTTGAGCTCCGCTTGATGTTTGGATGAAGTTTGCAAGCTTAGCCATCCACCAAAGATTATTCACTTGAAACAACCCCTCACCTATTCCACTTCAATAGCTATATATGAAGAACTTGCTCAATCAACCTGCTGGGATGAGAGAGGAAGGAGGCTAAGGAAATGAGTTTGAGTCTCTTGATCATTTTCTCTCTTTTTATTTTCTTTCTAATTTTCATTCTTTTTTTCTCTTTCTTTTTTATGATGCTCTATATTGGCGATCTCCCAGATCAGGGCACGTGGCAGATGACATGTCCCAGAACATAAAAGAAAGGGCGGGCCGACCAGGCCATCCCTGTACCCGAACTGCAAGCACAAGCTGGCTCTCCTCAGAGCCCCTGCAAATTGGCCTCCTCGGCCTCTCAGCTAGCCTCGAGCTGCCACAGGACCAAGATGCCTCAGCCCTCCTGCTCGTCCCCGAGCTCTCCCCTACCGAGGCCATCTTCCTCGGTCTCTCCGACCGACCAACTCCACCACTCACAAGCGTAACCGACTCTCCGCAAATCTCGTCATGCGCAGATTCTCCGTCAGCAACATCCCACGTTCCGCGCCATCACGATCCCCATTAACGGGCGATCCGCTCATTACGCGGGCGTGACGTCGAGAGCGTGACTGCCGGCGAGATTCTCGCACCCGCTGCTGCGTACTGCCGCCACTATATAAACCCCCATCACAGAGGGGTTAAGTAAGCTTTTTCACCCCCACTTAGCCGTTACTTTGCTCGGATCTGGTGATAACTTGATCGTCGGAGGGTCCTCGATGGTACCAAACCACCCCGGGACTTCTTTGCAGGTACTCGGCGTAGACTCCTCAAAACCACCAATCTCCTCAAAACCCATTGAGACCCACACGCAACAGGAGATCACCTCCAAGATCCACCGGGAGATCGACGGAAGACAACATCTGACGGAGACCCGAAAAGGACATCCATCAGTTGGCGCCGTCTGTGGGAAACTAAACTTCACAAAAAAACAAAGTTGGCCTTCCGATCTCCATCCACATGGCAAGCGATCACCCAGAAGATCCATGTACCAGCCACCGCCTCCCCCTCACCGGAGGCGCGGATGAACCTCCTCCGGCGACCGTCATCAACGCCCTCACCAGCCGAATAAATCGGCTACAGTCCCTCGTGGAGGAGCTCGTCCGCGTCCAGACGGCCGGGCCAGGGCCCCAGACCGCCGCTCCTCCGCCCCCAGAAGGCTCTGCCCTCGTCGGCACGGCTGACCACCGGCAGGCTACGGCCCTTGGGTACAGATCTCACGGGCCGATACTCCCTGAGGCCCGCTGGACGCCCCACACCTCCACACCAAGATCCGCCGCTCGAGCGCCTCGAGCCTCCTCGCGCCCCTTACCCCCCTGAGGAGATGTCGATCACCTCGCCTGTCCCCAGGCATGATCGACACCCCCTCCCTCGACGGGGTCGCACAGAAGGGGCTCGCCATGACGGCTCGAGGGCCACCTCATCCGGGGATATGAGGAACCTCATCGAGAGGAACCGGGGTCGCGCCCAGACGCAGATCTCCCACAGTAGAGGCCAGGGATCGCAAGGCGCCGAATCCTTGGGGTACACGGCCGACTCGACGCCCTCAAGAAGAAGATCGAGGGCATGCGCGGAGAAGGCCACCTCTCGGGCGACTGGGCTAAGTACGCCGCCGACTCGCTCACCAAGCCGTTTACCGAGGAACTGCTCGTTGTCCACGTCTCCTCGCACAACAAGCCCCCGAAGTTCTCTCTGTTCGACGGGAAAACCGACCCGAAAGACTATTTGGATGCTTTCACCGCGGGGATGAGCTTCCAGGACCATTCCGACGCCGCCCAGTGCAGGGCCTTCTCAGCCACCCTCATCCGCTCTGGTCGGAACTGGTTCCGAGGACTCGAGCCTCGCTCAATCTCGACCTTTGACGAGCTGGCTACTCAATTCCTCGGCCACTTCGTCGGGAACCATCGGCAGAAGCGCACGGTCGACTACCTCTTCACAGTTAAGAGCGGTGACAAGGAGACATTCAAAACTTACGTCACTCGCTTCTACAATGCCCTCCTCGAGGTCCCCGAGCACCGGGACGAGACCGTCATCACGGCGCTCAGATCTGGTATTAAGCATAAGGAGTGGTTGCGCTCCTTTGCGTTGGCACAGCCTAGGACCATGGCCGAGGTCAAGGCGTGGACCGAGCGCGAAGTTCAGCTGGAGTCCGAGGTGAACGCGAACCTCCCTCGAGCAGAACAGAAGAAGAAGGCTCGGGAAGAGAAGCCGGAGCGTCAGCAGCCCTATCACCCGAAGTTCCAGGAGTACACCCCGCTCAACGTCTCCCTCGCAGTGTTACTGGAGGAGGCCCAGGACGAGGGGTTCTTCAAGTTCCCTCCAATCCCACGCTAGGCCTCAAAGCAAACCCGGGGCCCCTATTGCGCATTCCACCGGACGCTGGGCCACGCAACGGAGGATTGTAAGCAACTCCGGGACTACATCGAGGAGCTCATCCAATCGGGGCACCTCGCCGCCTACTTGAGAGACAAACGGCAGGCCGACCGCTAGCAGGAGCAGCGTCCCCTTCCGCCGAGCTGACCGTCGGCCAGATCATGCTCGTTTCGGCAGATGACCAGTCCGGCGCTCAGGGAGCCCCGTACCCGATGCCGAGCACGGAGACCAACAAGCCTCCGGGGAGCTTGGGCCACGCTAATAAGGTCATCTATTAGCATGTACTTTTCTTTTAGGGCAATGTAAACTCTTCCTAGGGTCTGTTGTTAATTTAATAAAGATCAATGGAACATTGTGAAAAAGAAAGAAAGATCTCATTTATTCAAAAAGGTATCATGGGCTCCTCAGCCATACATACGAAAAGAAAAAGAAAATTACAGCATCGAGGGAAGGGGTGCAAAGAGCGCTGCTTATGGTACTCGGTAAAGATCTCCGCCAGCCGAGGCCTCGCGAGATCCAACCTCAGCCCTCGATTCCCCCACGCGCGTTGACCCTGAGCCTCGGTTTGTAGCACTGAGGGACGAGCGCCACTGAGCAAACCAGCCGATTCACGGAGATCAGGCCGAAGCGCCTTAGAGACCGCAGCTTGCCCACGGCCCCGTTGTAGAGCTGTTCGGACAAGGAGTTGTAAAGCCCCGGCGACGCCCTCCAGATGGAGTACATCAGCAGCTGCAGCAGGGAGGAGCGCCGGGGGAGCAGCCAGCCGAAGTGGTCTTCGATGCTCCCATAGACCAACTGCACCGTGTCCTCAGTGCAGTTCTGATCATAAAGATATACGTCTTCGAAATGGATGATATCGGGGATGGTAAAGGGGAAGTCTTTCATTCTCAACGATCTGTTTACGAAGAAAGGAAGGACCAGTGCTCCTCCAGCCTTATATAGCCCACTGCGCCCCAACGGAACCCAACAGTTACCCGTTTTCGCCCACAAAGTCGCTATCACACAGCGATCATTGAGCCTTCTCTGGCAGAATCGGAACGACGCGTCTCTGGCGTTCCGCCTCCCCGCACATTCAATACGCATGCTACGCGCACGTTTGTCGTGACCGCTCCTGTTCCCCATACCTACCACGGGATGGTCGGGCGAAACTTCATGAAGAATCCATGCTCGGCCATCCCTGGCCGATAGCTTCCCTATACGCAACGCCGGGGATCAAGGCCCTCGCCGAAAAGCAACTGCGCAGCTTCACTGCCCGGTTATCCTTAGCCGGCCTCCTACGGCCCCTCCAACGCTAAGGATCAAAGTCCTCCATAGAGGCAGCCGAGCGGCTACCCTGCTCGGCTATCCCTGGCCGGTAGCTTCCCTACTCACAACGCCAGGGATCAAAGCTCTCGCCAAGAGGCAACCGCGCAGCTTCACTGTCCGGTTATCCTTAGCAGGACTCCTACGGGCCCTCCAACGATAAGGATTAAATGCCTCCTTAGCAGCAGCCCAGCAGCTACCATGCTCGGTTATCCTCGGCTGGTAGCTTCCTACCACAACCGACAGAAATCAAAAGCCCTCCTAGAGGCAGTCGAGCCCAACCCGCGCTCGGCTATCCTTCAGGACAAAAGCCCTCGCCAAGAGGCACCGGGCAGTAACCCTGCCCGGCCAAGGGTCCTTGGTAGGCTTCTTACAGCCCCTCCCGCGCTAAGGACCAAAGTCCTCCCAGAGGCAGTCGAGCCCGACCCTTGCTCGGCTATCCCCGGCTGGTAGCTTCCTACCACAACCGACAGGGATCAAAGTCCTCGCCAAGAGGCACTGAGCAGTAACCCTGCTTGGTCCCCATCCTGAAGGATCAAAGCTCTAGCAAGAGGCAACCGAGCGGCTACCCTGCTCGGTCATCTCCGGCCGGTAGCTCCCTACCCATGACGCCAGGGATCGAAGCCCTCGTAAGAGGCATCCGAACGGCTACCCTTCTCGATCATCCCAGGCTGGTAGTTGCCTACCTACGACGCCAAATCTCAAAGCCCTCGCCAAGAGTCAACCGCGCAGCTTCACTGCCCAGTTATCCTTAGTAGGCTTCTTACATCCCCTCCAACACTAAGGATCAAAATCCTCCTTAGAGGCAGCCAAGCGGCTTCCCTTCCCGGCTATCCCTGGTTGGTAGCTTCCATGCTCGCAACGCCACGGATCAAAGCCCTCGCCAAGAGACAACCGCGCAGCTTCACTACCCGGTTATCCTGAGCAGGCCTACTACGGCCCCTCCAACGCTAAGGATCAAAAGTCCTCCCAGAGATAGTCGAGCCCGACCCTCGCTCAGCCATCCCCAGCTGGTGGTCGCCTGCTCGCAACGCTGGAAATCAAATGCCCTCGCCAAGGGGCAACCAAGCAGCTTCCCGGCTCGGTCATACCTAGCAGGTGCCCCCTGCCCAACAGACGCTGCAAGCTTATAGCCCTCATAACGAGGCCTTTGAGCCCATTCATGCTCGGCACAAATACGGCGGACATCTCTCTGCCCATCACATGCAGAGGATCCGAGGCCCCAACAAGGGGCATCAGGTCTATCCAAGTCTGAGCGATCCCCCCTCGACTTCGGGTCCATAGAGATGCCTCCTTCTCAGCAGCGCTTGGCACACTTGGCAAGTGATCGATCAACTCGACGAACGATCGCTAGACAGATAGCCGACCTGACATGGAAGCCCAACAGTGCAAGCAAAGATATTTTATGAGCATTCTTCACAAACAAAAGATAAAGTGCAAACTGATGAAACAAAAAAAGTTTTACTGCCAAAAGCAAAGTCTTTACAAAGGGTATTTTAGGCTCCCCAGCCTTACAGACTGTCCGGAGGCTTACAAAAATTCCAGAAGCGACAAAATAAAAGGAGGAGGAAGACGGGGGCTTTAGGCCTCGGGGCCAGGCACGACCTCGGGGTCCTTGATATCTAACACGAGTCGGGTAGGGTCCTCAACCAACTCCTTGTCAGGAATCTCTTCCTCTTGCTCATCGACGTCCGCGAGGGGGTATTCGGTTCGGAGCTCTTCATCAGCGAACTCCGGCATCCGAGCCTTGACGGCGTCGAGGGCCTCATGCCAGATGCGGGTGGTGGCCACGGCTAAGTCATTGTAGAAGTCCTTCGACTTCTTGTAGCCCTCCATCATCTTCGCCGCCGAGAGCTCGGCTTGCTCCGCCGCCTTGACCGCCGCCCCCAGCTCCTTCCGGAGGGTCCTCACCGTCTTCTTCAGGTTGCTGGCGAGCGTCCTTAAGCTTGACCTCGGCAGCCACGGCGGCCTCGCGGTTTCGGGCAGCCTCCTATTTCTCGGCCTCCACCTAGCCCTCTAGGGCGGCAACCCTCGCCGTCGCCGCCTCCAGCTCCCACTTGGAGCTCTCTTCCAGCGAGGCAAACCGGTCCGCGGCCTTCATCGCCGGGGCTATCACCTCGGCCTCCATGCGTAAGGCAAGGGCAACGTTCTGGAGGACCTAAAAAAATAAGAAAGAGGTCAGAGAGACGAAGGAAGTACCAAATCTCTCAAACAGCCGAGCACTTACCTACACGGGCTCCTGGGCGATGGACGTCATCTGGGCTCTGAAGGTCCCCCGGGGACGTCTCTATCTCGTGCAGCAGGCTATCCACGACGGATAGCCCCGAGGGCACCACAAACTGGAGGCCCCCCTCCTCCACCATGATCGGCGAGGACGGGCCCCGGGAAGACCTCCGGGAACCCCTCTTAAGCGGCTCCGATGGGGAGCCGATCTCCTCCTCCGAGATCGGGTCCTCCAGAATTCGATCCCGCTTCCGGCCCGGCGCTCTGCTATGCCCCGGGGCAGGATCCGCCCCTGAATGCTCACGGGACGCGGCCACCGGAGGAGAGGGAGCCGGGGAAGGCTTTGAACGAGAAGAGATGGCACCCCCAGCCTTCGTGGCCTTCCTCGGCTGTCGCATGGAGGCTCGGAGCTCGTCCATATCCATAGGTCCTGCACAAAACCAAATGTAAAGAAGTCAGCGACACAAGCAATATACAAGCCAAAAAGCAAACCTAACTTACCGACGAACTCAACGGGGCTGAGCCCGGCCTAACTCAGGATCCTCTCAGACAGCAGCACGTCGAATCGGGGGATGGGCTCCCACGACGCCACTCTCACTGCGGCGGGGTCATTGGACTGGTTCCCCGGCAAGCATTTTTCCCTCGACCACCTGGTGGGCACGGGCCAGTCCTCGCCCTCGGGCGGCGTGACGAAGAAAAACTTTTCTTCCAATCGTGAATGGAAGAAGGCAGGGATACAACCCCTGTCCAGCGGCGCCCCCTGTCGCTTTCTAAAAGAGAGATAGACCCACCTCGGGTCGCCTGCTCAACCCCTATGATGATTTTTGAAAACGAGGGAAGAATCAAGGATGGAGAGGCTGAAGAGGACCACCTGTAACTTCAGGCGGATCAGGAACCCGAGGAGAATTCTCCATGAGTTTGGCACTAACTGTCCAGGGGCTAGCCCGAAGAAGTTCAGCGGTTCGACGACCTCGGGAGAGAAGGGCAGGGGCATTCCACCCCCAAAAAGCTTCCAACTATAGGGCGATCTCCCTACCCCGTACTTGGTCTGCCCTCTCTCCCTCCTTGGCCAGACGAAGCGTATAACGTGGGAGATGTGGAAACGAGCCCGAGCATTGGCAAGCTCTTCCTCATGCTTCACCCAACATGAGGCGCCGGAGGCAGCATCTACCGCCTCCTCCCTGGGGGCTGCCCCCGCCGCACGATCCCGTGAAGAGGGTCCGATCCCTACTCCCCGAGAAGACTCAGGCTCAACTAAAGGGTTCCTAGAACCCACTCCTACGCATCTACAGATTCCACGAAAGAAGTCATCTAACCTAGAGAAGAGGGATCCTCGGGAAACGAAAGCAAAAGGAAGAAGACGAGCGCCGAGCAACCAGGGATTATAGCGAGGAAATATGAAGGAGTAGGGACCCTGGAGTAGGCCCCACCCCTATTTGACATTGCAATCGCCCTCATCCAAGGGCGCCCTTCATCTCCCACCAAAGCGCCTCCTCGTGTCCAACGGCTCTGATTGCTCCACTTGTCGTTCCCACACTGGACCGCATCCCATCAGACGCCGCAGGTCTACACACGTTGCGTCGACCAACTGACTCTTAACACGTGGACCATCGCTTCAGTGACAGGATGCACGAATCAGCGCACCTTCCTTAAATGCAGAGATCTCGCCCTGATTCGCTGGCAGAAAAGACAACTGACAGCCCGGGAACGCGTCTCGACGAAGTCTTGAGAAGGAGCTCATCCCGGGCGGCCCGACAGTCCACTCTTGACCTGACACGCCAGCTGGTTGGGACAAGAGTGGGGGGCTAATGATGATGCTTTATATTGGCGATCTCTTAGATCAGGACACGTGGCAGATGACATGTCCCAGAACACAGAAAAAAGGGCCCACTGGGGCTGACCAGGCCATCCCTATACCCGAACTGCAAGCACAAGCTGGCTCTCCTCAGAGCCCCCTGCAAATTGGCCTCCTCGGCCTCTCAGCTCGCCCCGAGATGCCACAGGACTAAGATGCCTTGGTCATCCTGCTCGTCCCCGAGCTCTCCCCTGCCGAGGCCATCTTCCTCGGTCTCTTCGACCGACCAACTCCACCACTCACAAGCGTAACTGACGCTCCGTAAATCTCGCCATGTGCAGATTCTCCGCCAGCAACATCCCATATTCCACACCATCACGATCCCCATTAACGGGTGATCCGCTCATTACGCGGGCGTGACGTCGGGAGCGTAACTGCCGGCGAGATTCTCGCGTCCACTACTGTGTGCTGCCGCCACTATATAAACCCCCATCACAGAGGGGTCAAGTAAGCTTTTTTCACCCCACTTAGCTGTTACTCTGCTTGGATCTGATGCTAACTTGATCGTCGGAGGGTCCTTGATAGTACCAAACCATCCTGGGACTTCTTTGCAGGTACTCGGCATAGATTCCTCAAAACCATCAATCTTCTCAAAACCCATTGAGACCCACACGCAACAGGAGATCACCTCCAAGATCCACCGGGAGATCGACGGAAGACAACATCTGACGGAGACCCGAAAAGGACATCCATCACTTTTCTTCTCAACTTTCGAAGAAGAAGATGGAAGAGGATGAGAGAATTATTGAAGAGAGAAAATGAGGGGATGAATGCGTAAAGATATGAAAGAGAGAGAGATGAACAAATAATGGGAGCTATGTGAAACCGTATGGGCGGGGAGATATTTGTAACAATTACAAATACCCCGTCCCATAATAGAATTATAAGATGCTCTCCCCATGTGCTTGTTTTATTCATGCAACACCTTGCATAAATTTACCTTGCTATATTATTATTTATCCATGTTTATTTATGCAACAAATTGCAATAATAAAATTGATATATCAATATATATCATTCTCCTATATTATTCATGCAGTAACTTGCAAGAATAAATCCTACATTTTAATTAAATCGTCATTATATCCAATATACATATTTAATTAAACTACCCCATGTATCATCATGCGTATCCATGTATCATCATATACACCCAGTTCTATAACATCGTTTAATGGATGAGAAACAACTTCACTGTAGAACTCTAAAGGCCCTAACAATACGCTGGAAAGAGGAAAAATTGATTGCCCTAATCCGATCAAATTTGAAACGCTTTCGAACTGACCCAACAAGCACAATAGTGACGCTAGCTGCATGTGAAGGCCACCTATGTATATGTTGAATGAGTAGGTCAGCAAGCAAGCTCATCCGAACTAGTCAGAACCCTTCAGCAACAATTATTGTACAGTCCGGTCTTTTCGTTAGAACATATCACTCATCAAGCCTAGGGCATAGTAAACTGCTAAACCCTAATAGCATCGATCATTTCATCGATGTAATACTTATAACCGAAAAGATCAAACCGATAACACTTATCAATTTATTTTATCTACCTTGGCCAAAGATTTGCGGTTATAGTCACAATACGATAAGCTACGACATCAACTTCCCATACGAATCCTTTCTCAATCGCTCACCTTCCTTTGTGTGCTTCAGGCTATACCCAAAAAGATCGTCTATGAATAGCTTCATAAAATGAGCTATGGTTGGGAAAAAATCAAAGCATATCGTTCCACACAAGGTAACTATGACGATCTCATGTCTAAAAACTAACCTGTACCATTGCTACTTGAGAATTTCTATCTGACAGTTATATATGATATCAACTAGAGATTCTCAGGAAGCCTGTTTAGTGGACTCATTCCCTAATGAACACCTGTATACTATCTCTGATATCAAACACCAAATGGCTATGGGATCAGTCACTGCCATCTAACGGTCGAGAATACGTATACACTTGCGTAGCTCTAACCCTCCAGAAATCCCAATGAAATAATCAATTGAAGGTATTCTTTGATCCTATGTTCAGGTAACATATCAATTGACGTGTCCAGTAGCATTTCAGATATCATATCAGCTCAAATAGATCCGGCTCATCAAGGATTGAGAAGACTCACAAGTCCTTTGGAATAACCGTTTCTTCTCTGGATCCATGAGACAACTCATAACCATCTTGAGCCGACTCATAAGTTCCCTGGAATTGTACATTCGTCTCTGTTTCCTTTAGACGGCGCAACTTAAAATTATTGCGTCCCTGAGATCTCGCGAGATCTTTTTATTTCGTGTAACCGCTAACCTAAAACCCACTAGGAGAAAACTCTCCATATTCCCCACGTTCTCCTCCATTAAAATTTTAACTGAAAATCTCAATTTATTTCTCTCATAACAATGCATTAAAACCCTCATCTTCTTTATAAGAAAAGATCTGAATACTTTTCTTCTTCTCCCAAAAAGCAACCATAATTTCTTTCTTTCAAGAATCCAAGTTTTCAAGCCAAGGCTACGTCGAATCTCTTTCCAATCCGAGTTCAAGCCACCACCGCTTCATAAATTTCCGCCTTCCTTGCTCGCCAATTCGTCGCCGTCGTCGCGACGCTACGTTCTTGAGATCAAGCTTCGTCTAAGTTAAGTTGTTCCCTTACTTGCTTATCATGCTATAATCAAACTTATAATTTTAGGTTTTTTTCCGTTAGCCCTCATACTTCAATATTTTTCTATGTCCTCCCCATAATTAGTATTTACCTCTAACCCCTATACTTATAAATTATTCCTATAGCCCTTATTTTACTTTTGAATATGATTCCTCCTTCTTCCTGGCCATCGCCGCCATCCCCGCCGCCGCCTTCTCCTTCTCTTCTTCGCCACCGCCATCACCATCTTTCTCCTCCTCTTCTTCAACCCATCAACACTTCCTTCTTCCTTCTCTCCTCTTCAACACTACTGTCACCACCAACATCATCAACACCATCATCACCATCTTTTTTCTCTTCTTCAACCCATAACCGCCGCCGCCGCCATCCTTCTTCTTCCTCCTCCTCCTCCTTTTCAACTCGCCACCGCTACCGCCTCCTTCTTCTTCCCCAAGCACCGATGCCCCCGGTAGATGTTTAATCTACTCACCGGAACGAGTCTCAATCTACTCGAATACAATCACCGTCTTTCTCTTTCTCGCCGCTTCTGAAGTCTCCGTAACTGATCCTAATATCGAATAAAAACTTTCGCACATGAAAGGATAGATTACCGATATCGACGTGTGTGTGTGTGTATAAAGCGTACTAAACTCATGTAAGTTAACAAGTGCGACCGTCGTGTGCTATACATATGCAAAATCATCTAGGACTATCCCGAATTGCCACTAATTAACGAAAATACCAAATTGAGAGTCGGTGTATCTGTATTGTATGCTAAACTATCGTGAAAAATGGAGTAAAGTGCTCCCAGATTTTTTTATAGACGATTTGGGAAAAAAAGAAGTATACTAAAAATCTAGTTTAAGACACAGAGAGCCCTCGACAAAAGCCCAAATCCTAACTCCTTTAACAGACCGCCGGGCGGCTAAATCTTGATTCCGGAGGCCAAAACATTGGGGAATGGGCTCGGGTTTCGAGGGTGGACTCTGTGTTCTCTAACAAGTTCCCAGTAATTTTCTTTTATTTTTGTAAGCACTGGAATTATAGCAGAAACATTTTGAACACCAAAATTTCACAAAAGACTAGTTTTAGGCATTTAGAAAAATATCATGATGAATTAGTAAAGTTGTGGTGCTTAAACAACAAGATAAATAGCATTAAAATACCTTTATCTATACCAAATTAAGTTATGATTATCAAAGAACCCATACTAGTTCAATTCTCACTTCAAAACCCTACTTAAAATCTCAAAAGCAACAAAAACATGAACTTTAAGTTTAAAATAGTGTCTTCATAGCAAGTATTTGTTAGAACTTAATCAAAGATGGTATATTTACCTCTTGATTGAGATTATGAGAAGTATATTTACCTCTTCATAGTGTTCTCATATTTATAATTAATAAAAATTCTTTTTATTAACCATTACATTTAAAAAATAAACCTTTAAATTTTCGAAATGTTACACCGACTCGACCCTATTTTGAGATGGCTTGAGGTAATGTTGAGCCGGCTCAAACCCTTTTCGTTTAGACGATCAGAACATGGTTAACTGAATATCATTGCATGGTAATGATTTGACTCGTGTTTAGAACTTATATGTTACAATGTTCCATTGTTTACTTTGCATTATTGTAGCGGGATATATCGGTGAATCAAATTGTGACAAGTACGTGAAAGTGTGAATGAATGATAATTAGGCTAATGCTAATGAATGTTAATAAATGAATGAATGAACGAATGAAATGACAAGTACTTGTACACAATCGCTATGGTTCATGAATGTACTCTTCAAACCCGGGGAAAACGTGAAAATCGAAAGTGGAATCAAATTCATATTTAATAAGATTAGTGTTTTAGAGAATGATCATTCGATATTAGTGATATTGATTAGGTCGTGGGCTTAGCGGCACGGTCGACAGGGTTATATCCCGGGCATAGCGGACCGCAGTCTCGGACATGCATGAGACCCTTATTAGACATGAATGTTTTCCACCGTTCAATTTCAAATGACATAAACTCTTTTAGGTTTAACGACATGAATATTATGTTTACCTTGTCATGATTCACATGCTATACTGCTATCATGTTCACGTTATTTCATATTCTTTACTACTGCTTTATCGATCATAGTTCATGATTTTTGTCCCTACAATCATGTTGTATATACTGTTCATATCATTATTATGTGTCGCTCTGACGATCTGAGTATGCATGCTAAGAGGATGAAGTGGACCTAGCCCCGGAACATGACCAGAATTATTTCGAGGAGCTCATGGAGATTTAGATCAGCGTTATCCGTCTTTTTATTGTTTAGATTTTACTTTCAGTGTTGAACTCTGTGCTGTCCTTTTTGTTAGCTATTTCCCCTTTCAGTTGTTAAAGACTTTGTAATCGTTGTGAACGCTTGTTTTGTTGAATGTAATAATTAGTGACTGTTATCTCTCTCTATCTGTGCTTTATATACTGCTTGCCATGTAACATTAGAAGCCGAAATATGATTACGGCGGGATTTTTCCTTGACCCTAGGAGCAATGCTGGCCTAATCACTCATCGTGTTTCCATATTTTAGAAAACGGGGTTTGACATGGTTTTGTTGGTATCAGAACTAGGTTTAGATTAAGATTACTGTTTCCGACTACGGTTTGACAATTCAAATCCAATTTGGTCTAGGTTGTAAACTTGTTATCCCGACTAGGTTTTCCTTGCATTTTATCTTGTTACACTGCCGTTCAAATTCGTATTATTCTTTCATTATTCCTTCCATTTATCTAATACTTTTCCATACTTATCTTCCAGCGATATAGCCTCCCAGGCAACTCCTTAGATACTGGTTCTCAAGAGCTTACCGACAAGATCCTCAGTGCACTAACGCCCATCGCTGAGGCTCAAGAGAGGAAGATCGATCTCCTAGACGAAGGGCTAAACACGGTGTAGGAGTCCGCGATCACCGCCCTATAAAGATCTACTGCCGTCCTTGCCACCCCAAAGGCGCTTTCGTACCGGCTGTTCACGCTAAGGTTGGTACCGTTTCGGATTTTCAGTGGCTTCATTCGGCTGTGTTCACGGGTTTAGCGGACCCGCTTGAGGCCAAGCAGTGGCTGATCAATATGGAGAACCTTTTGAAGGGCTGCTCGGATCCCGGAGGCCGTTAAAGTCAATGTAACGAAGATACAGTTGGATGATGAGGCCCGTGCTTGGTAGATTGTTGAGGAGTGCCAGCTTGAGAAGCCCATGGAGTGGCGCACATTCACGGAGTGTTTCCTAAAGTACTTCTTCCCGTCCACAGCCAAGACAGAGATGGAGGAAAAGTTCATCGCCCTGAAATAGAATGGCCATCACGTCGACACTTACGCAATAGAATTCAGCAGGTTGAGTCGATTTGCTGCATATATGGTAGCCAACGAAGCCGACAGGGCCAGGCACTTCCAGCAGAGGCTAGACATCGAGATTCGGCAACTCATAGCCTTTCTCGACTTGAAGACTTTCTCACAAGTATTGCACGCTACACGAGTATAGGAAAAATTGACGGAAGAGGCTAGAAGTCTGCGAACCGTGGATAAGAGGCCCTCGGTGGTTCAAGCACGAGTAGCATCTCCTTCTAGTGGGGTGATTCCAGTTCAGAAGTAAGGGATGGTATACATGAAGCGTCCATTCGTTCCTCAGTAGCATAGAACCCTAGTTTGTACTTACCGCAATAAGCCAGGGCACCTTCAGAGGGACTGCCACAGAGCCAACGGGCGGTGTTTGATTTATGGATACGGTGAACATCGGGTCAATGGTTGCCCTCAAAGGACAGAGCTACATGGAGGATCCAGGAAATAGCAGAAGACACTCATGGCTCCAACTCAGAGGGGTCCACCTCCGATACCTAAACCGTGGCTTTTCGAAAAGAGTTAGGCAAATTCAGGCCGGAATTAGGGACAGGCTTTCCCCTTGATGGCTAAGCAGACTGGGGCTTCTGACGAGGTGGTTACATGTACTATTTTAGTTTATTCTGTTCCAGCCAAAGTATTATTTGATTCGGGTGCTTCACATTGCTTCATAACTGCACGATTCGTCAACACACTTTATACCTTACAAACTGTTAACTAGAGGCTGAGAAATACACACCGGCAGTGGGGTGATTGTATCTTGCCAAGAGTGTAGGCTTTGCCCCGTAATAATCCGCGGTAGGGAATTTTATGCAAATTTTTCTATTGATCATGACGGGTAGCTTGACGGGTAGCTGTAGAAGATAGACACCTCATTATTCTGTTTACTTCACAGTTTAAAAGCTAAAAATTATCTGCTTGGTATAAAAAGTACATAAAATGGGTTATCAACAATTCTAAGAACATATTTATTTCAGTTTTTCGCTAAACATGTAACTCAAGCCTTCAAAACAATAAACAGTAGCTTTTTATTTATAGTAACATTCATTAGAAGCGTGAATGCAGAAAAGAGATGCATCTCATGAGTTTCTTCTTAATTATGCGACTTCTTATGATGAGAAGAAGATAAATTCATTTTCATAATTCCCTTTTACCCAATTTTTTTTTAACGAATGCACATCCTTTATTATTATAAGTGAGATCCTATGAGCTATTGAATTAATTCTTATGTAAATATTTCTTGTTCACCGCTTCCAGCGGAACTCGTTCAATGTTTTTCTTGGGTTTGTTTGTCATATGATATGATTGCTGTTGTTTGTTTTTTCATTAAATAAATCTAGTTAGCGTTACAATATTGTTTCTTTCACAGTTATACAAGATTGTTGATCAATGATGCAACCATTCATATTTTTAATCTGCTTTCGTCGACTTCTGTGCTTATCACACCTTGTTGATTACTTGTGTATTTTTCTTTTTCCTTCTGTTTTGAATTTGCTAGATTCTATATCAACTACAAGCTAATGAAGAAGAAAGTAAAGCAGTATGCTCTACAAATCGAAACAGGTGGAAAGGAACAGCGCCAGATCCACAAAGAGTTTTCAAGGATGTTAGATGACGAGGTAACCTAAAAGTTTATGCACATTTGCCTTGGAATCATTACAATAACCACCTGTATTATTGGGTTGGTGCATGTGATTTGATATAGTTATTCCCTCCATTTACTGAAGCATTTACATGTGGTGCTGCCTATGTCTATGCCTACATTTTCGTAATAGTATTAAATAGCTAGTGCAAGAAAAGCAGTAGATATTACAAATCTGCAAATGCTAACATGCATATTTGATTGTGTAACGCGTTTCTGCATTGTTTGCATGCACCTTTGGTGCTTTAGATACAAGGTTTATGTTACTATATATTGTAATATATTAGTTTTATGCAATTATTGTTATCATCGCTGTTATGTTGTTATCCATTAAACTGGTTGCGGCTATGGGGTTCCATTCTGAACAGACAGAGTCCATCTAAGAAAGTTAAGCGGCTCCTTGTACACGATCAACCCTAAGTTGGTGCCATGTTCCTGGCATGAGAAAGTATGCACAAAAGATCTGTTAAAAGCTTAAGAAGTCATATGCATGCATTATAGAATCTAGTATTTTGTTGCTAGCTGAAACCTATTAGAAAACTCCAAACTCTGCTAGACCAAGAACAATACTAGATGACCAGGAAAGATGGCAACATTTGTTATAACTTTCATGGTTTAAGGACCGATGTATAAGTCATCCGTTTTGACATTTCATTTTTGTATCTTCTTTTGTTTCTGCAGATTGAAAAAAATGTCCTTTTCCTGTTGGAACAACAAGGAATTTTTGCAAAGAGAATTCAAGAACTGGGTGAGGAACGTAGGGTTCTTTTAGAGCGGCCAGATATATCAAGGATCATTCAACTGAGAGAAGCATATAGAGCTGCAGGGCAAGATCTTTTGAAGCTTCTTAGGTTTCTTGATTTGAATGCTACTGGCGTCCGGAAAATTTTGAAGAAATTTGATAAGCGGTACGGGTATAAATTCACAGACTATTATGTGACATCTCGATCAAATCATCCTTATTCTCAGCTACAACAGGTTTTAAAGCAAGTGGTAATATTTCTATCTGACTTTAGTTCAGTTCGTTAACATGTACATCGTCTTCCCACATTATTTTCCTTTTAGGTTTTTTCACACTAATGATACCATTTACTTGTGCTTAATACTTCAGAATTTCTACGCATATATGCATGAGTAAAAAGAGATGCCCTTTGAAAAGGAATATTGCTTTTTCTGAGTTGATTTTTTAAAAAATGCAGGGAATTGGGGCAGTTGTCGGTGCCTTATCTCGCAACCTTGCTGATCTTCAAGATCGTCAAGGAAGCTACTTATCCATTTATGATCAGCCATCAATTGCTTTGAAGGTTAGTATCCACACCCCCACCCACCCACCCACAATGCTACGTGTCCACTACTTTGTTCCCTTTGAACTTAATATGGATCCCAATTATTATCTATGTGCGCACAATGCAGGATCCTGTAATTGATTCAATAAACGCAGCAGTTGACAGGCTAACTCACTCAACAAATTTCCTTCAATTCTTAGGGCAACATGATCTTATTATTCAAGGCGATATACCTAGTTCTGGTGAGGAGGATGTCGATAGTGGAAGATACCATTTTATGTCTCTTATGTTGAACTGGGCAAACACTTTCCTATACATGGTCAACACATACATTATAGTCCCCACAGCAGATGATTACTCAATGAGCCTCGGAGCTGCAGCTACAGTATGCGGTGTAATTATTGGGTCCATGGCTGTTGCACAAGTTTTCTCTTCAGTTTATTTTAGTGCATGGTCAAATAGATCGTACTTCAAGCCTCTTATATTCAGCAGCATTATGCTTTTTCTCGGGAACACACTATATGCAATGGCCTATGATATGAACTCAATCGCAGTCCTGCTTATTGGTCGTGTTTTATGTGGGTAAGTAGCCTTGTTCATATTCTTTTATGAAAATTGAGAACTTTTGTTTTTCATCTTACGTAATGCAGGATCATGAATTTATATGGAATTTTTCCTTGTACTGATCCTATCAACATAACTTTGCACTATATTCTCCATATGTTCCTATTCTTTCCTTAAAGATATTCTTGTTCAGGGTATTCTTAGTAGTTAACATAATTATTGGGGATAGATTGAGAGCACGGTGGCCTCTATTATATAGACCAACCACATCCTCCCTCATTTCTGCCTTTCTACTGCTTATATACCATCCTCTTCCTTGGAGTTATGGCATTCTATACTGTCCGGCTCAGACCTCTAGCTGACAGCTTCTAATTAGCATGGGTGGTGCGCTTACTGAGGTTCCTTCTTCGATGTTGACTCTCTAAGAAAATTTGCTTTCCTCTCTTTACTGGTGTCACTTCTTCCTCTGTTTTTGATGACATTCACTCAGCTTGAGGCTCCGAGCCTTCTCACACTGCTACCATTTTGTTATTTTCTTTTGACCCCTGCAAGTACATGTTGTCCAACATGTAATTTATATGTGTTGCCTTTTGAATTAATCAGGGTTGAAAAAATGTTTTGTACTTAATAAATTGTTTGCCACTATTGTATGGGGAAAAAATATTGTTCTCATATTTCATTAGTATCATATGATTATTTTACTGTCAGTTGATAGTATAGACCAATAATGTTCCAGTTAGGAGAAGTTATAAAGTTATAGTTAATTGAGCAACTATGGCTAGAGGTAGACCTAAACGAACATGGATAGAGGTAGTTAAAAACGATGTGTTAATTGTCAGTTTAACCGAGGAGCCGGCCCTTGATGGAAGAAAGAAAGATTAATGTAGCCGACCCCAAAAATTTTGGATGGTCAATTGATTTAGGATATCATCCAGGCATTTATTTTGGGTCTGGTGCTGCATTGCATATCCTAATACGTTTTTTTCACCCTTCTTTCAGGTTGGGTTCTGCAAGGGCAGTTAATCGGCGTTACATAAGCGATTGTGTGCCGCTTAAGATTCGCATGCAGGCGTCTGCAGGTTTTGTTAGTGCCAGTGCTTTAGGAATGGCATGTGGTCCTGCTCTGGCTGGCTTGCTTCAAATTAATTTCAAGATCGAGTCTCTCACAATTAATCAGAACACAGCACCAGGATGGGTTATGGCTCTAGCTTGGCTCATATACTTGGTTTGGTTGTGGATTTCGTTCAGAGAGCCAGCTCATGACATTGAAGAGAACAATGTGTCTCAGGATTCTAATCCTGGTTAGTTCCATCTAATTATTGCAAAGCTAATCATTTCCTTGTTATATATAGTGTATTATCAGAGAAGCATATTATCCTATTTTTCTTTCTTTTGTCGTGTATTAAGTGATGCATCAAAATGAATTTGGGAGATTACTAGGGGAACATCGACACAGATGCACACGTGCTTGCACGCGCGCCCACACGTTCTCACACCACACACACACACACACATACATAGATACACCATTTATGTATGTATATGCGTGCGTGCGTGCGTGCGTGTGTGTGCACGTATGTGCGGGCATATATGTAATTCATGGTCATTATAAGGATTGAACATCTGAAGAAACCATTCTTCACAACTTGCTGGTTACTTCCACCTGCCGGACAACGACAGCCTTTTTAATGCGGGAATCTAGGGCATGGGATTTCTTGAAGGCTAATTGTTACTTACGAAGTTTAGAAGGTGTAGTCCGATTCTAGTATAGGAATAGGTTTACATTTGTTTCCATATTAAGGCACAATGGCAATATAGTCTAATGAGAAATAAGTGTGAAGTATTATTGAACATGGGTATATGTCTGTTTGAACCTATATCGTGATATTTGTGCCAAAACTTAAATACTTGAAATCGTCACAAATCAGACCTTGAGTTAGCATATCATACTGGGTGTAGATGATAATCCTAGGCTGAGATCTTATTCATTAGTGATGAATACTATTTTGTGGTGATCATCAATCAGAACTCAACATTTTTTGCTTCTATCCAAGGATTAAGGATATATTCAAGCTTTTCAATTCGACCACTTTAGATAATAGTTGTTTTTGGAAAGGTGATAAACTCAACCACTATTTTTCATTTTGATTTGTATGTAAAGTTAAATCTTGTTAGCTTAAATGGTTGAAACATACAACTTTTCATCAAATAAATTTTTGAATGGATGTAATTTCTTCAACAATTATGATATGATGCTTAAACTGACTCATTGCGTTTGACCAGCAGAACAGGTGAATGGTGCAGATGTGGAAAATCGTCTTGTTCAACCACTACTATTGAGTTCGAAAGAACATACTGATGAAGAAGATGACAAAGAGGGTGTTGATAGCGAAGAAGCTGCGGAAGACTCTCACAGAACTGCCAATTCAATTGGTTCGGCATATAGATTGCTTACACCATCACTAAAGGTTAGGGCCCTCTCTGTTAAATTTTTTTTATTGCTGGAAATCAAAATTCAGAATAATCTAAAATGCATGCATGATGTATAGATATCAATCACATATTGCATGTAAGATTTTGTGGGATTTTCAATCCCAATATGGCACATTAATCTTTGTAAATAGAAATATGATACAGTAAGCTATATGAATGGAGATTTTTTTCCCTTACATTTTTTCCCCACTTTCACAGGTCCAGTTGTTAATTTATTTCATGCTCAAATATGCAACGGAGATCTTACTTTCGGAATCAAGCGTCGTCACTTCATTATACTTTAGTTGGTCTACCACCAACGTAGCAATTTTCCTAGCAATTCTTGGGCTGACAGTTCTTCCTGTAAATGCCATTGTTGGAACCTACATTTCCAACATGTTTGAGGACAGGTAATTATATTCTCCTTACAAAATTGTGTAATTCTTGATATCAATATAAATGCATGCTACAAATCTATGCTAGTTATGCTTTCTGCTTCCTATGGAATTTTTTTTATTATAAGCGGCTCTATGATATTTTATGCTATCAGTTCCCCCTAGCATAATGCTTGGGTGACAATCAAGATATGTAGTATTCTAGCTCATATTGTGCCTCGCCGTAGCAGGACCATCAATGTGATTCCAAGGACACTGTTATTAAGGAGAATCAGAATATTAATCGAAAAAATGTTGAACAGATTATACATTTTATTTTTTGCGCTCTCAGTCATACCCATCTTTAATGCATATAGCTTAAAATGCCGCACTCCCAAGTGTAATGCACCCAAGGCACATGGCGCACTCCCAAGTGTGTGAGCCGCATAAGTTGTTTAATTGAACAAACTCTCCTTGATTCTAATATGTGGGCATCGTGCGAAAACCCGCAGCTGCTTCAGCTTTCCCTGTCTAATAGAATTTTTCGGATTGCTGTTTTCACTAAAAGCTTTTGGGTTTCGGGTACGGGTTAAAGTAGTGAGAAATCCTTGAATCAGATTCATTCGACTGATTAAAATATCTCTGCAGCAAGGCATGCGCCTCACATGCATTGCGTGAGGCGCACGCCTCGAGCATTTAGGCATGCACCTGGCGCAAGTTCAGCGCCTCGGTGCAATCAGAGGTGCAACCTGGCACCTGTTTGCGTGGCTGCGCATCACACTACAGCCCCAGCGCCTCACGCGTCTTTTAACTGAATGATCACAGAACTAAGCAGTGGCCAAACTTTTTTGATTGTGCTACGTCTTTGACTGAATGATCACAGTATTACTTTGGTTGTGCTACGTATCTGTCGCATTAATTTGTTCTCCTCTTACGACTTGCAAGGAACTTGATGAACCGATGTTGGTATAAAGACCTAAACTTTTTTTTTTGTTTTGTGTTTTTTTTCTTTTTTTTTCTTTTTTTTTTGGTGGGGGGGGGGGGGGGGGATGTAGATCTAAACATTGGTGTGTGTGTGTGGGGTGGGGGGTGGGGGGTATGTAGATCCAAACATTGGTGTGTTGCGTGATATCTTATGTTGATTATGGATACTAACGTGATCAAATCACAGATTTAATGTCAGATGCTCCTCCATGACTCTGAGACCTTAGAACTAATGCTAACAGCTGATGGACTGTTTATACCAATAACTATTCAACCACCTCTAACACTTAACAGTAAAAAAAATACTAAGATGGTACACCCTTTTCTTTTTTTAGGTTACTGTTGTTTTTCTTGTATATCTGTATCAATGGTAGTTATTTCCTTTAATATGTATTAATTCTTATTAACAACAATTTTGCAGGCAAATCTTGTTGGTGTCCGAAATTGTGGTATTAATAGGCATTATCATGAGCTTCCGAGTCACCAATGCATACTCGATGCCACAATATGTTTGCTCAGCCCTTGTCACATTTGTAGCTTCTGAAGTTCTTGAAGGTAATTAATCACCTTGTTCCGAAGACAATCAACTATCATCAACAAAATTAATTACCCTGCATGTATGAGTAGTTTTAAAATTCTGGTTGTACCAGTAAATTTACGCCTGTTAGTTATAACATGAGCACATCTCATGCTATAACCAGTGATGATTTGCATTCAAGAAAAATTAAAGATAACAGACTTGATTTATTACCACAATTCATATATGCAAATTGTATATATGCATGATAATTATATTCTTTTTACCCCTTATATCACAGCAACAAGTAAGCCAACCATCATCTAAGGTATATATGGTTTGACGCGCACGCGTGTGCTCACACGTATACATATATATACGTGTGTATACATCTAGATATATATACACCTATATACACATACATATACATATATAGTTGGCACTTATCTTTCTTGTTGATGTGAAGAACCACTTTACCCAAAAGAGTGTTGTGGGTTGACAATGTATAACAAGCTACCATAACATATAACGCTCCCTCTCATGTAAACCTTTGGTCCACGTGGAAAGGGCATCTTGCACAAACACCCGCTTGCAAAGGAAGAACTATTTATATATGTGTTTGTAAATTAAATTGATGAGGTTTGGGCTTTTGGATTTAGTACCTCGTATAACCCGGTGCTCCGGTGCCATGTGCGATGATATGTCAAGGATCAATTTACCTAAAAGCTAGCTTAAGTTGGTTGTGGGCTAGCAGCGTATATCAAGCTAATATAACACATAATAGATGTGATTATCAGAAGCTACAACACAACAACAACTCGTAGTCCACAATTTGCTTTCCTTGTTTACAATCAAAGTTCAAATGCAAATCTTATTATTATTATTATTATTATTATTATTATTATTTTACCGAAAATTGCAAATCTCTCTATGATGCTTTCTAGTTCTTTTTTGGGTGCTTCTAAACAAAAGTCCATGCATTTCCAACTTTACTCTGCCCTGTAATATTCAAAATTTATATTTCTAGCTACACTTTGTGTATGACGAAAATGCAGGCGTGAACCTATCTCTCCTCTCTCGGGTTATGTCATCACGGCTTGCTCGTGGGACCTTCAACGGCGGGCTTCTCTCTACAGAAGCCGGAACTCTAGCACGGGTTGTTGCCGATGGCACGATCACCTTAGCAGGTTACTTGGGTGAAGATCAACTCCTCAATATCACTCTACTGCCCTCTCTATTGATCTGCGTAGCCTCCATTGCTGCCACCTTCTTCACATACAACACTCTCTACTGTATTGATAGAATAAATGATGTTGCAAAAATGTGAGAGTTTGGTATTCCAATTGGATGCATAATCTGTAAATAGTTTTGATGAGATGCTGAATGGACATTTAAATAATAATACGGCTCCTATTTCTTATGAGAAATTACGTTGTGTCCACACCTTATTAGATGTCCTTGATTTCTTTCTTTATTTTTAATGAAAGTCATTGTGTTAGCGATTCAAGTATAATTCTTCAAATGTGTTTCTAATGATGCAACTATTTGTGTATATTTTTTAACTGAATTTATTAATCAAGTTCATTGCTAAGAAGTTTACTGTCAACAAATAATTGAATAGTTTTCTTCACAAAAAACAAACAAACAAACAAACAAATAATTGAGAAGGCAGCACACAAAAGTTTTATGGTTGTTGGCAACAATTACATGATTAATGATTACTGTGGACTCTAATTTTAGCTCAACGGTCTGGTACGACTCCTTCACTTTTGCTATTTGCGATATTTATATTTCCAGGACTCAATTTACATTTGAAGTGTTTGTTTGTCGGTTTATAGATTTGGGTTTACGAAAAGGAGGTCTTGTAATTGAAAAAGTTTGGTTAATACGGTCTCGTAAATAGTGAGGCCGGGCCTTCTGTTTGACCCCGCTTTAAATATGGTCTCATCCAACAACTCCAAGTATAATAACTTGTTATTTATAGTTGCTGAAGAAATTTCTAGTAAAAATAAACAGCCAATCGATTCCAAGTGAAAATCAGCTGCACATGATATCGAAAAAAGTTACTCCCTCTGTTTCAAAAAGGAAGCCTTTTTATAGGACAATAAAGTACTCCATGCATCTTGAAAATATGTAATGTATAAATATATTTCCAAATTAAACCCTAATTAATTTCTTGCTGATGTTTGTTAAGGTTTCAAGTAAAGCAATGAACTCTAATTATCAGGGTTAAACTAGTAAATTAGCATTTAGTATAAATAAATTTTTAGAGTAGTTAACCGCTTAATAAGTGTGCATAATAAAAAAAGGACTTCATTTTCTGAAAAGGAGGGAGTATATCATTTTCCTTTTTGAAGTAAAATGTAGAGCAATAAGGTTTGCTTCAACAGACGGATATATAATATAAATATGTACAAAAATAGTACAAATACAAGCTCTGTTTTAACAGTGACCCAACGACCAAGTGCACACGATCCGCAGCACAAAAAGGCCACGTCATTTCCATGAAACATTTTATATATAATGTGAGATTGGTCCTGCGCAAAAATTATTAAATATATAAATAGATAAATGCCCTTGCAAGCTATTGCAGTATTGGTGAAATTAATAAAAGCATAGACCCTTTTGATTCTTTGAAGAGGACTGTCTGCTGGAGCCATTCCCTCACATATAATATTGAGATTGCTCCCCACGCGACAATTTATTAAATCCCAACCAACATTCATCCCATGTGAATTTTTTTTTTTTTTTTTTTTTTGTTTTTTAAAGAAAATTTTAGGATCAAATCCCTAGATTCATCAAGGGTAAAAAAGTAGTGATTCTCTTAATTTGAAGCAGACAATATTGTTTTCAAAGGAGATGAATGTCTCCTTGAAAAATGATATTAAGAGAAATGATATGACATCCACAATCTTTTTTTTTTATTGAAAGACATTCATCTACTTGATTAGCAGACAATATTGTTTTTCGAGTAGATGAATGTTTTTCATGGATCTGGATCCTCTGCTTGCATTGTACCATGCAAGCCGATCCGATGGCTGGGAGCGAGGTTCTAACATGGGGGCCATGGTTTGTTGCGAATACGAGACGATCACCAAGCAAACACACAATCGATAACGAAAAGAAAATCAAACCACAAATAAGATAGAAATATGAATACTAACCATAAAACAAATAGGCGAAGGCGAACCTGTTCGTCTCCGGAAGGGATCCCCGAGGGTCTCGCGGACCTCTCGGGAGGCTTACGGGGTCAGATCGATGTGGATCTGCCTGTCTTCTCAGGAATGCGACGCGTTGCCGCGACGCCGGGTGTATTTGTGGTGTGTGGATAAGGGGCATACGGATGTGATCGATGTAGCGTGACTTCTCAGATTCATCCTAATAGGTATTTTGATTGTGGAGACTAGATTTCCTACAGGCGCAAGCCCCTGTAATTAATTATCCCTCCGCACTAAACAGAGAGAATTTTTTACGAGTGGTTTATTTCTAACAAGCATTAAATGGCAATAACAACATAAGATATAAAGCGAGAGCAATAATCACAACATATATTTCATATTAACAGTTGCAGTAGAAATACAGCTCATTTTATACATGTTCGGTAGCATTGTTTATGTGCACTACAAAATTGCATCTCTTACTGTGTACGCTTTCACTGTTGAGTAGATTGGAATTCTGGCTGCTGTTTACGCCCCTGAATTGTATACGGCTTTATAGAATGTATGATCCAGACCGTAGGACAGTTTCGACATGCTCGGCAGGACGACTAGCTTCCACTTCGCATCAAGGGATTTCATCATGAAACATGTTGCTGGATGCGGGCCTAGCAGAATAATCGACTTCTATGTCACAAATGATTGTCCGTGGATTGTGTACGGTAGATAATATTATCTGATCGTGGGGCAGTAGTGGTTTAAAGTCGTCTCGAAGATGGGTGGTAATTTAAAGTCGTCTTGGACATGAGTAGTAGTTTAAAGTCGTTTCGGACATGAGCAGTAGTTTAAAGTCGTCTCAGACATAGCAGGGTAGGGCATTGACTTCTATGTCACGATGGTTGTTTAAAAGACGGTGAAGGTTGACCGGCTCATTTGTTAGGACCTGGTGAGAAAGGTGCATGTCGTAAGGTGCACATCTGGTGAGACAAAAAGGGATAGTCGGCTTCTATGCCACGATGATTGCCTGTGAATTGTATATGACAAATAATTTTGCTTTCCATAAGGCAGGACTCCAGTTTAAGAACGTAATGGTCCATGGATCGATTTTAGGACTTAAGGGTCCAGTTTTAGTTTAGGGTCATCTCGGACCAGGTAGTAGTTTGGAGTCGTTTTGGACGCAGTGTTAGTTTAAGATCATCCCGGACCAAACAGTAGTGTAAGGTCATCTCAGACTAGCA
Source organism: Agapanthus africanus (assembly GCA_030015575.1). NCBI lineage: Eukaryota > Viridiplantae > Streptophyta > Magnoliopsida > Asparagales > Amaryllidaceae > Agapanthus > Agapanthus africanus. Next base: position 436,421,478 of record JASDDO010000018.1, read on the forward strand.
GTAGTTAAGGTCATCTCGGACCACAGGGAATGGGTTTGGGGATTTGATTTTGTTGACTTTTATGTCACGATGGTAGCTCATGGATTGTATATGGTATACCGCTATGATGCAATCCCCCATAGGACAAGGTTTATGATCTTTGAGATTTTTGACTTCGATGTCATGGAGGTTGTTTGAGGATCGTATACGGCACGCTTGAAGCGTCAGGCCAGTAGGGCAAAGTTTATGATTTTTGGGATTTTTTACTTTAATGTCACAAATTGACTTCTGTGTGTCACGATAGATACCTGTGAATTGTTTATGGCTAACCGCTATGATGTAGTCTCTCATAGGGCAAGATTTATGATTTTTGGGATTTTTGACTTCAATGTCATGAAGATTGCCCGTGGATAGTATACGACGAGCTTGAAGCGTCAGGCCCGTAGAGCAAGGTTTATGATCTTTGGGATTTTTGAATTTAATGTCAAAAATTGATTTCTGTGTCACGATAGATATCCGTGAATTGCATATGGTTAACCGTTATGATGCAGTCTCCTATAGGGCTGTTGAGGTTTGGGTTCACAGAGACGGATGTCAAGAATGGATGAAATTGTAGATGCAGGGACCTTTTGAGGTGTTTGATATTGATTCTAGTGGCCTGAAGGGGACTATTGGGATTATCATTATGGATTTTGGTGATTTGAGAGGCTATTGGGGTTGCCGCCATGGGTTTAGTAAAGTTGAGGAGGCTATGGTAGGTTTGAGGAGGCTATCTGAGGTTGCCGCCTTCGAGTTTGGTGCATTGAGGAGGCTACTAGAGGTTACCGCCATGGACTTTGTAGATGTGGGACCCACAAGGGATTCCGCCACATAGGTCTTGAAGCGTGTGGAGGGTGCGGAGGCCTTTAAGGGGTCTCCGCTAAGGATTTGGTTGACATGGGACCCGCTAAGAGGTGCCTCCATGTGTTTGCAGGAATATGGAGGCCTCCATGGGTCCGCCAAAGACTTGGTTGACGTGGGACCCATTAGAGGGGTGCCCGCCACGTGTTTGCAGGAGTGCGGAGGCCTATGGGGGTCTCAGCCAAGGACTTTGAAGGATGCGGGCCCAATGGGGGGTCTCCGCCAAGGACCTTAGAGGGTGCGGGGCCCATTGGGGGTCTCCACCAAGGACTTGGTGCCGGAAGGGGGTTTCCGTTGAGACTTTGGTGCCGAAGGAGGTTTCGCCATGTCTTGATTTATCAAGTTTTCATTGCATAATTTCATGTTCTGTATGTATGAATAAGTGTTTGTTTATTCCTCGCTTATGTATACGTTCATGGAGTCCGTTATTAGGACGATCTCATTGGGTGGATAACTCGAATGAGTATCCATATTCATGTGGATAACTCTAAAGAGTATCCGAAAAGAGATAACTTTTGCAAGTATCCTATAATTCAGTTTTAGAGCCGTCATGAGGTTTATTATATAATCTTCCGTTCATTGGACAGTTCAAGAACGAGAGTCATCAACTATGTATTTCAGGGATAACTCTTTATTGAGTATCCTATAGGTTATTCGTTCTCATTATAGCCAACGCAGTATTCATCACAGGAGTATAGAAAATCGCAAAGAAGAAGAGATCTGTTGTTCCATACTTACGTTTTTCTCTTCTCTTCTTTTCATTTTAGGACTTGAATTTCTTGAGTGTTGTTGCATCCTTTTGAGTAATTGAGCAGAGGAGTTCTTGAATGATATTTTTAAAAAACAAGAATGATTTTGAGTGCTTAACTCTCCTTTTATGCACTAAGAGGGTTTTTATGGTCTCATAGAGACTTTAGAACGTGGTCATGGACGTGGGCCGCATTTTTTGGAACATGGAGCATATAGCTCGCAACTTCCATTACGTAGGCGACTTCCGCAGCGGGTGCCTTTAGTGTGGCGGGTGCCTTGGTGCGGCGAGACCCTTGCACATGGTTCCTTCGTGGCGGAGGCCCTTGGTATATGCCCTAGGCATGGCAGAGACTCCCTTGTGCAAGATTAGTAGCGGCGGAGACCCTTGCGTATGACTTAGCAGCGGCGGAAACCCTTGGCGTATCCCCTTAGCGCGGAGAAGGCCCTTACGCAGGCTTTGATAGTGGTGGAGATCCTTGGCGCATGCTTTAGAAGTGGCGGCGAAGGCCTTTGCGCATGGCTTACGCATGGTGGAGACTTCTTGCGCATGTCTCCTTTGTAGGGTTCCTAGGCACCCTAGTGAGGTCTCACAAGTGATCAAACATGCAAATTTCTAAAAAATACGGTGCCGAGAAACCCTAGAACGGATCGTTAACTAGATATTTAGGCAAAACAAGCAAGTAAACGGAAATGTATCTAAAGGAAAGTGACTACAACCTTTGTAGATCCGGTCCACCACTTCCCAAGCTCCACGATGATCTCCCTCCGCTGTCCAAATCGAACTCATGACTCTAGCATTGGCATCATCGAAGAATGGGCAGGCTTGATCGTCGGTTCGATGCCGAAGATGATCTACGTCGAAGCATCACAAGAACAAGCTCCAACTTCACCAAGCTTTGAAAACTTGTGAAGTAAACACCCTATACAACTTGGCAAGAGGTAGAGGATGAAGAAATAGGAAGTGGGTAAACTTTAGATTTGGATTTCTCACACTTTTCCATCAATCACCATTGATGGTCAAGCTTTCTCTTTCTTGCTCAAGATGAAGAAGAAGAAGAAAAGATATGATAAGTTAATTAAAAATAGAAAAGAAAATACAATACTTATCATATCTTCAACCATGGTTTAGTGTAGAGACTTAACTTAGGTTAGATGAGTGGTTAGGGTTAGGCATGAGACAAGAATGGTGACTAAGTCAATGCTTCATGAATCTTCAACTAAAAACAAATATAGCCACCATTCATTTCTCTTTTTCTTTTCAAATGAAATAAATAAAAAGATAAATGAATAAGCAAATGAAAAGATACCCTAACCACTAACTAACCATGGTTCAATACTTTACACAAAACCAAGAAAGAATGTATCATCAAACATGATACAATGATGTGCACAAAAATATATCACATATACAATGTGCAATACAAGTGAGTAAATCCATTTAAAGTGAACCAATACTAGTTAATGCAAAGTAATATATCAAATATATAATTATACATTAAATCATTAAATCAACACTTGATTTAACGATCCGGTCATATCGGATATAACCGACTAGTATCATATGTATCGGCTTATCGAATCAATCCTTGATTCGATAACTAGGTTATATCGCATATAACCATTCGACACATACATCGCGAGAATGAAATACGGTATCACATACACGAATTATTCTCGGTCCCGCACATATCTCATATGCGCTCCTATTTCGTTTCGCTTGAACTAGGAAACCTCTGTGTAGGACTCTAAAGACTCGTCAATACGCCGGCAGCAGATGATGATCATATCAAACACCCACAAGCCGCAAGCGGTCTGCTAAACGTAACGGCCATCCGGGTATTGAGCGATCAGAAGATCGACGGGCAAGCCCGCTCATACTCCTGTGAATCCAACCAGTAACACTTACCGTACAGTCCGGTCTGTTCGTCTGATATGTCGCATATCTCGCCTAGGGGTGGTAAACGTCAGACCCCAATAGCTCGATAAGTCATGCCGACTTGAGATCCATAACATTCGTGAAACTACTGATAACTCTTACCAGTATATCACTGCAACCCTGGCCAGGGATTTCCTGTTATGGCCAGTCGAGCATAGCACAATATCAACCCCCAATACCGGGAGAGACGAATCCCCTCCTCTCGCTCATTGCCTCCATGTGAATCGGGACTGTACCCAAAAACCACCTGTTTGCACGACTCAGTAGAGCCGTGGTAGGGTGGAAATCAAAGCACAATGGGAGACACACAAGACTCTATGACGATCTCGGGTCAACAGACTAAGCTGTACCAGTGTCACCAGAGAACTGCCATCTGACGTGAGGTATAATACCATCTGGGAGTTCTCGGCGAGTCCGTTCAGTATACCCAGTCTCCACTGAGCACCCGTATACCATCTTCGGTGTCAAACACCAATGGATATGGGATCATCCATCGCCCATCGCATGGGTCGAGAAGATATACGCTAGTCTACTCTGGAATATCGATGCCCCGTCTCGATATTCCCTCGACTAGGAACATTTCAAGGTTGTACTCATGGACTACCCAGGCCCCACTAGTATGATCTACATCATAGTCCTGGAAGTCGAGTACACATCCTATGGGCTTTATCAACATGTAATCAGAGAGACAGAAAGTATACATGTTAAGATAAAGTGCAACCAGATAGCGCACTATCATGTCGAGCAAGAAAGTCCTACCTATATATGTCCCAGCATCCACTACAATATACATCCAATGTACAGTAATGGCCTCTAGGGCATACATATAACTAACAATCTCCCACTTGCACTAGGGCCATCTGTAGCAGTGGTCGCAGTATCTAATACTCAACCATCCCATATGAGTCTCTCTCTGGGAAAAGGCCTTCGTGAGTGGATCCGCCGTGTTGTCCTCTGAGTTTTCTCTCCTAACCTCGATCACCCTGGAGATCAACTATCTCCATGATCAGGTGATGCTGCCTCAGAATTTGTCTGGGTCACTGATGGGACCAGGGTTCCAGGGCCGAAGCCACACTTCCATTGTCATACAATGGCAGGAACCTAGTTCATCTAATGAACCATTATACACCCAAACTGCCTCTTTGGTAGTATCATTAATAGCGATGTTATCAGCCTTTATCGTCTAGTTTGTCACGGTATCTAGCTTGGAAATCTTCCAACATACCGTCCCTTTACTGAGGGTAAAGACAATGCCTGTGACTGACATTCAGTCGTCTTTATCACTCTGGAACACTTCCAGTGATTCTCCCCAGGATCGATTGATACTAGTGAGAACCCTAATATCCCTTTAGATCTATCTCATAGGTCCAAATCTCAGGATTTAGGAGGTATCATCTTTATCCTATTTGGAGAATCCTTGTGATAATAGGAGATTGATCGATCGTAGCATAGGAAACTCCTTCCCTATCAAGAGTATGTCATCCACGTACTCTACGAGGATCACCACCATACTCCCTACTACCTTTTTGTTTATACAAGGTTCATCTACCATTTTGATGACGTCAACTTCTTTGACTAATCCATCAAAACAGATGTTTCAACTCCGCGATGCCTGCTTTATCCTATAAAGCATCTTACATACGTTTCCGCTGCTCCCACTGTCTACTAAGCCCTCTGGCTGTGTACTTATAGACGTACTCTTCTAAAACATCATTTAGAAAAGCAGTCATGACACCCAACCACCAGATATCGTAGTCATGGTATGTAGCCGTGACAAGTAGGATCTGGATGGACTTAAGCATAGTCCCTGGAAAAGGTTTCATCATTATCCGTGCCTGGTTGATGACGAAAACCTTTAACAAGTCTAGCTTTGAAAGTCTCAACTTGTCCATCTACACCAAGTAATCTTCTCAAGATATACTTGCTCCTTATGGGGATTTAACCCTTCAGATATCGAAACCAAAGTCCATACTTTGTTGGTGTATATGGATTCCATCTCGGATCACTAAGCATCCAGCCACTCTCGATGGCTTGCTCGAAACTAGTTGGGTCATCATCTCATGATGCAATCCTTGCTCCCACTGTCATCGAGAAACCGAGGTATCTCTCAGGCGGATGAGGAACCTTACTAGATCGGCGGAGAGGCTGAGGTTCGTCGGAAACTATTGAATCCTTTGGTTCTGTCAAATCATTAGCAGTTTTGTACAGCTGGAACCTTTCCAATTCTACAGAACTGATCTTGCCTCGATCTTGTCCGGATTTTGCTTTTGACATAGGCCGGACAATCCCAAATCTTAACTTACTTAAGAGATAGGATCTTCCCATACCATATCTCATATGGAGTGGTAGGCATTGATTTGATTCAAACCTAATTCAATAGGTATGCAGCTTCTCAAGTGCATAACCCCCAAAAAGGAAATAAGTAACTCAGTAGTACTCATCATAGAGCACACCTTATCATATAGGGTGTGATTGCTCCGCCCCGATATACCATCGTGCTATGGTTTATACGGAGGAGTAATGCTGAGAGAGAATCTCATTTTCTTTTAGAATGGTCCAGGAATGCCATGCACAAGTATTCTCCTCCCTGATCTCATCATAGGACATAATACTTATAACCGTATTTTGGTTTTCTACTTCCAACTTATATTCTGTGAATACCTCAAAAGCTTCGGACTTATGTTTCAACAGGAACATACGACTGAATCTTGAGAGATTATCAAAGAATATAATGAAGTATAAAGAACCAGTCCTGGCATGTGTAGACAGGAGACCTTACATACATCATCATGTATCAGTCCCAAGAGTTTGCTAACTCTTTCTCTGCTTCCAGTAAACAGAGCTAGTGTCATTATATCTTTGTGACATGACTGGCAAGTTTCACAATATGTAAATTCAAACTGATTTAAATATGCATCTAAAATGTAACTTCAGCCAGTCGGGTCGCATTGATATGACCTAGTCTACAATGCCTCAAGAACGAATCGTTCATTTCTGAACTCTTCCTCTTGTGTGTGTTCTGTATACAAGGAACTGTAGTTTGATTTAGAACGTCAATGCTTTTAGATAACGTGCCTGAACCGATCAACTTTTGATATAGGAAATGTTCAAAACATTATCCAACAATACAAAATTATATCATTTCTTTACTAATAAAGAGACTGATATGATTTTGTATATCAGGTTCGGTATCTAATAGCATTTGTTCAGAATCAATGTATTCGTAATACAGGGTGACAGTGACCAACAGACTTGACTGCAACACTTGCCCCGGTTTCTGTCTCATGAAACTTATCACCCGTTCTCAGTTTTCTACCTTTTTGTAGCCCTATGTAACAGCTTACATATCTGGGATCCTGATCCGGTATCATATACCCAGGATGCAGAGGATACTGATAAACAGTTCTTAGTAATGAACACACCCGAAGGAGATGCATCATATGCACTTTCTTCGTTTGGGCGGTATAGGAAATCTGGTATTCCCCTATTTCCTGCTCTGTCTTATAACAATTATAAGTTGGAGCGGGACCAACGTTCCCCAGCTTAATATAACAAGCGGGTTCGGTCAAAATTCCGTATTATTATCTTGATTAAGGCGTGATATGGTCGCTACCAGGAGAGAGAGAGAAGAAAACACTCTGCGTGCGCTCTTGCAAGATTAGATTGGTTATATATTTTATCTAATCAGGATGACTCCCACTGTTTTTATCAAATCTTCCTTCAAACCTTGAAAGGAAAGACTAGCCGGGATTAATTACACTCTACAAGTTCGCCAATCTTTCAGCCAGGCCAGTGTCGGTACTTTGAGGGAGGTTCCCCGTGCTTTCGCACGGACCTAATTACTGTAAACCTCGTTTTCCCAGAGGCGTAACCCCGTTGACACCTTTCTAGACACCTACTTGATCGGCTAATTGTAAAGTGCAAAACTCTCCTAGGAGTAACAATTACTCGCAGTGGGTATCGGGATCCAACTATCATATAGAAGGTATGCAATCTCATTGCAAATTTCAACACTTGAAACTCCCGATAAAAGTTTTTACCCCTAGCACCTATGACCTTGGCTAAGGTCAACAAATCATAGGTACTAGTCAAGTTCTACCCGTCATTTCGTGATTAATTAGACCCACCCACATGACCCTTGGCTAAGGTCAACAAAGCCACATGACTGTCCTAACTAATCGCATCATATGCGGTGTAGGAAGACATCACTTAGCTACCGTACACTGTGCCTTGACTATGGTCAACAAACACAGCACGAATACTAAGTACTCTACTTCCTAAAATGACGAAGGGTTGCGAATGGTTTTTGTGAAAACCTTTAACGCTTTGAACTTGATCTCGTTGCGGAATCAAATGGTTTTTAAATGGAATGTTTTTGAAGCTTTTCTAGTTTTGCTAAAGGGGTCACTCCCGGTGAAGGGATCGTCGGCCCTTTCCTCGTCGAATGAGGTGCGGGATATATCATATATATCACTGTGCAAAGCGAAAACTATAGAAGCGATCAAAGACAAACCGAGTGTGTAGCATCTGCCAGTTATTGCTAAAGGAGTCACTCCCGGTGAAGGGATCTCGGTCCTTTCCTCATCGAATGAGGTGCAGGATGTTCTATAATGAACACCGCGATGCAAAGCAAGAACTGTAGCTACCTGTTTTTATTTTGAAATTCGATTCCACAACATCAATTAGGTTTATTTTCTTTCATTAATCTCATTAATGAATATCCCATCATTTAAGTCCTAAACAACACAGATAGATATGACGTACACTTATGCCATCCGCATTCGCCTCGATGTCCCCTCGTGCACCGTTAGGTTAGGTAACTAACGGCAGAGCGGGGCAGGGCTAGCGCGGGTGTAAAACATAAGTAACGTCTATATAATATATCATATATACTATATATAATATCTGTCACAGAACATCACATGATCACAGATAAATCACAGCAGAAGAAACATATGAAATATTGGATATACTAGGACGTCCGTGTTTTCAATACGAGCCAGTATAAAACACGGATTCCACGGTCGTGATGAATAGCCAATCCCACACCCCTAGACCCCTACGAGAGCGGCAAGCAACCCTACCAATTCTAGGGTTAGGAGACCCGGACTCGACTCCTCGAGATGGTCTCCCACTGGACCCTAGAACCCGGTTACTTGTGCTCCCCTCCTTGGATCTATCCTAGTGCAGAAAAGTAAATAATATACATCAACGGTGACAACTTCCGCAACCTGGAAGTGCCCCAATAAAAGAATATTACATACAAGTTTTTACATGAATGAAAATGAAAAACACTCATCTCACATAAAAAACCCCGGCTATTCAAACACGACGATCCAATATAACATATCCAGCAACACATAACATCACATGTCATCAACGTAAGTAAATATGCGCATCCCAATTGTTGTTGACATATAGCAACGAAACCGGCGATATCACATATTACACTTACGGTCACAGAAAAGAAAGTGTAAAACTACAACAGTTGGAATCCGCAACCTCTTTAGACATCGCATGCCCAATCAAATGAATTCCTTAGACATCACATGCCTAACAATTATAAACCCCGCATTTCAGTCTCATTATCGAAAACACTTTTCAATATCGAGTCGGGCAATTCAACAAGATTCCTGACATTATGATCGAATGCTCGTCGCAAACTTTAGTAGGCAGCCGCACCCCCCGATACCGTCGACGAAGTGCACCAAGGCGGAACACCGCTGCCGCGAGCACCCGAACGGATGCTTTCGGCGACGGGGTTCTCCTTTAGTCACTTGGTCGGGGCTATGGAGTGAGGCTGTCTATTAAGTTTATCCGGCGAGTATCCGCGTACGCTACGTGATTGCGACGGACTTTTGATCACATCAAAATTCCGTAGCAACCGATCAAGTGAGACTAAACTGCTATGTTTATAACATTCATTCCGTTATCTCATAACTACTTGTGAATTCCAATTATTGTATCACATTCCGGATAAATAGAAAATGTTAAACTTTCCGATCGAACAATCGAACACCCAAGTTTTCCCGATACAGCTCAACACATGAAATAAGTCTAACAACATTCAGTTCGTGCCTCAGTACCAACGGTCCAGCCGTAGAAGGGTCAAGCCAACGCCTCACATGTGGCACGCCGTACTGCCCCAAACCCGAAGGTTCAAAGGGCAGTTCAAGACGGTCACATAATCGAGTTAAGGTTTGTTGTCTTCTAGAGGGTCCATCGCGTTACTTGCACTACTTAGAACGTCGTTAAACTACGGAAAAATCCAACAATTGGAAATTTTCCGGCAGGGGAAAAAGTGGGTATTTATATCCGGTCGAACTTTTTAACATATTCTAAGATTTATCCCGAAAAACACCGACAAAATTAGATAATCCGATCGATACACTGAGTTCCCAATACAACCCAGAAAATAAAACTCTGGAATAAATATTAAAATATCCCCAGGAAAACCAGCACTAAAAACTAGGAGTTACTGTGAAAAAGAAAAATGCTGATGTGACTAGTTGGCCGCGGAACCGCCGCACGAGCCATGCTCGTGCCGCGGTTCCGCCGCGCTTTAGAGGAATCGTGATCTCGAATTTCACAGTAAGTCTTAGGATTACCTGCTGATTTTTCTGCATATTTTTAATTTCGAAAAAACCATGATTTCATAAAAAGTCCAGAGAGCTATATTAGGGTTTGGGTTTTGATTCGATCGGAGTTCTAATTCCGTCGGGACTTCGCCTAAGGCTCTAGCTAGGCTCTGATACCACTGTAGGTCAGGCAGCCACCCCATCCAATGGGGTCACCGTGGCACCAACGGGTCCCTCAGCCGCTACTTTTTACGCATGCCCCCTCGCGAGGACTACAACCCGCCGGAACACCTTCCGGTCTCGGGACACCCTGGGGGTAAGAGCCTATGTTTCGCCACACTGTCACACAGTGAGAACCCCCCATAGGTCGACATCCAATGCCTAGTAGCTCTGATACCACTGTAGGGTTCCTAGGCACCCTAGTGAGGTCTCACAAGTGATCAAACATGCAAATTTCTAAAAAATACGGTGCCGAGAAACCCTAGAACGGATCATTAACTAGATATTTAGGCAAAGCAAGCAAGTAAACGGAAATGTATCTAAAGGAAAGTGACTACAACCTTTGTAGATCCGGTCCACCACTTCCCAAGCTCCACGATGATCTCCCTCCGCTGTCCAAATTGAACTCACGACTCTAGCATTGGCATCATCGAAGAATGGGCGGGCTTGATCGTCGGTTCGATGCCGAAGATGATCTACGTCGAAGCATCACAAGAACAAGCTCCAACTTCACCAAGCTTTGAAAACTTGTGAAGTAAACACCCTATACAACTTGGCAAGAGGTAGAGGATGAAGAAATAGGAAGTGGGTAAACTTTAGATTTGGATTTCTCACACTTTTCCATCAATCGCCATTGATGGTCAAGCTTTCTCTTTCTTGCTCAAGATGAAGAAGAAGAAGAAAAGATATGATAAGTTAATTAAAAATAGAAAAGAAAATACAATACTTATCATATCTTCAACCATGGTTTAGTGTAGAGACTTAACTTAGGTTAGATGAGTGGTTAGGGTTAAGCATGAGACAAGAATGGTGACTAAGTCAATGCTTCATGAATCTTCAACTAAAAACAAATATAGCCACCATTCATTTCTCTTTTTCTTTTCAAATGAAATAAATAAAAAGATAAATGAATAAGCAAATGAAAAGATACCCTAACCACTAACTAACCATGGTTCAATACTTTACACAAAACCAAGAAAGAATGTATCATCAAACATGATACAATGATGTGCACAAAAATATATCACATATACAATGTGCAATACAAGTGAGTAAATCCATTTAAAGTGAACCAATACTAGTTAATGCAAAGTAATATATCAAATATATAATTATACATTAAATCATTAAATCAACACTTGATTTAACGATCCGGTCATATCGGATATAACCGACTAGTATCATATGTATCGGCTTATCGAATCAATCCTTGATTCGATAACTAGGTTATATCGCATATAACCATTCGACACATACATCGCGAGAATGAAATACGGTATCACATACACGAATTATTCTCGGTCCCGCACATATCTCATATGCGCTCCTATTTCGTTTCGCTTGAACTAGGAAACCTCTGTGTAGGACTCTAAAGACTCGTCAATACGCCGGCAGCAGATGATGATCATATCAAACACCCACAAGCCGCAAGCGGTCTGCTAAACGTAACGGCCATCCGGGTATTGAGCGATCAGAAGATCGACGGGCAAGCCCGCTCATACTCCTGTGAATCCAACCAGTAACACTTACCGTACAGTCCGGTCTGTTCGTCTGATATGTCGCATATCTCGCCTAGGGGTGGTAAACGTCAGACCCCAATAGCTCGATAAGTCATGCCGACTTGAGGTCCATAACATTCGTGAAACTACTGATAACTCTTACCAGTATATCACTGCAACCCTGGCCAGGGATTTCCTGTTATGGCCAGTCGAGCATAGCACAACATCAACCCCCAATACCGGGAGAGACGAATCCCCTCCTATCGCTCATTGCCTCCATGTGAATCGGGACTGTACCCAAAAACCACCTGTTTGCACGACTCAGTAGAGCCGTGGTAGGGTGAAAATCAAAGCACAGTGGGAGACACACAAGACTCTATGACGATCTCGGGTCAACAGACTAAGCTGTACCAGTGTCACCAGAGAACTGCCATCTGACATGAGGTATAATACCATCTGGGAGTTCTCGGCGAGTCCGTTCAGTGTACCCAGTCTCCACTGAGCACCCGTATACCATCTTCGATGTCAAACACCAATGGATATGGGATCATCCATCGCCCATCGCATGGGTCGAGAAGATATACGCTAGTCTACTCTGGAATATCGATGCCCCGTCTCGATATTCCCTCGACTAGGAACATTTCAAGGATGTACTCATGGACTACCCAGGCCCCACTAGTATGATCTACATCATAGTCCTGGAAGTCGAGTACACATCCTATGGGCTTTATCAACATGTAATCAGAGAGACAGAAAGTATACATGTTAAGATAAAGTGCAACCAGATAGCGCACTATCATGTCGAGCAAGAAAGTCCTACTTATATATGTCCCAGCATCCACTACAATATACATCCAATGTACAGTAATGGCCTCTAGGGCATACATATAACTAACATCCTTAGTTCCTCGATCATGTCTTTCAAGAGGAAGATGAGGGAGAAAGTTCATCTGATGAATCTGAAGAATATGTGGCGAGCTGTCATGTAATTTCCCATTCGTTCATGGACGATGAGGAGACTCCTTATACTGAAACGTCGGGGGCAGATACCGAATCAAAAATTCTGAGGCCATTGGATGAAGTAATTGACGCATTCCTCAATGAAGCTCGGTTGAAAAGTAAAGCTGATCGAGAAAGCGAGGCGGTCATATTTGAAAGGGCCAAACGCCAGCGACTTGATGAAAGAGCTGAGACGATCCCGCTGGAGCAAGATGCCTCCACCGTCGACAAAAGCCAATTCAAGATGAGGAAAAGCTTTGCTAAGGCCATATCAATGGGCATGAAGCTACCATCCTCCGAAGGAAAAATTACTAGTGAAATAGAAATGCACCCCTCCTATTGCTTATATCATCATAAGGTTTCGCACCCCACTCAAGAGTGCAAACCTTTCGATAAATGGTGGCAAGGATACGTTGCTCATAGACAACGCTTCAAGCGGGAAAAGCGCAAAACTCGTCGGGAGCGAAGAAATATGACCGAAGGGCTTAAAAGAACTACTGGCGATTGTTGCATGGTTAACACCGGCAGGTCACGAGTGCCTACATTCGGGAGCGATTCTGATGAATAGCTGGAACTTGCCCCTCTCTTTAAAGAGTCCACTTCGGGAAAAGAGGAAGAGCCAAAGGTTTGCGAAAATATTCGGCTGCGGAATCGGACGCTGCCCGAAAAGAATCTCGGACCCTCAAACAAAAAAGATAAAGGGAAAGAAAAGGTCTCTGAGGACATCGTCTTAGATGACCAAGTTGGGGAAGAGCTAAGTGCCAAGGACCCGCCGAAGAGAAATAAGGTGGATTACAACGTCTTAGCGCATCTGAGAAAGTTACCCTCGCAGCTCAGCATTCTTGACGCCCTTTTACTATCAAAGGAGGCGAGAGATTCGTTAATTAAGGCACTACAGGATCCGGAGCAATTCCAAGCTTTCCTGGCTGAAGAAAAGATGAAAGATGAATTGGAGGAAGTGCACATAGCCGATGTCACTTTTAGTGATGAAGACCTTCTCCTTGGGACGTGCGACCACAACCGCCCCCTTTATGTCTCAGGATACTACCACGATATAAAGATAGGCAAAATCCTGATTGACAATGGGACCTCCGTTAACCTTCTCAATGTGCGGGTGTTAAAAGAAATCTGCATGAGCGTCCAGCACCTCGCTCGGGACAAGATCACCATCTCCGGGTTCGACTCCCAATCGTCAAAGATTCTTGGATCTGTGATACTGACGCTACGTTTCGGGCTGCTCGTCACAGACATTAAATTCCACGTCATAGATGCCAGGACATGCTACAACGCTCTGCTCGGCCGACCATGGTTACACGAGTACAATATCATCCCTTCTACACAGCATCAGTGTATGAAATATTTTAGGGATGGTCTCGAGTATGCCGTAACGGGAGAACTGAATCCATTTTCCGTGAATGAAGTTCGCAAATATGAAGATGCCAAATACTTCTTGCCGAATTTTGAAGACACGGAAAGGTGTCGCAAGCCGGAGAATAAAACTAACGCTACCATCCCTGTCTTCGGCAGTGATACCGAGGAGGAAGAGGAGATAGTTTATTCGGGTCCGCCCCAATACACCAAGCCGGAACCATCTGCTCCTACATTGATCTTTGGTAGTGATTCGGAGGATGAAGTCCATGCTGTATTCTCTGCTCGACCTTCAATACGAGCTTCCGCTGACGAAGAGCAAAGTCTGCAAGTCGCCATGGTGCCGCTTAAACATTATAAAGAACTAGATGCGCTTGATACCGACAGTGTAGAGGAGCTGCAGACGTTCTATGTCCCTCCCAAGCGAGGAGGCGAAAAGGCAATTCTATTCTTCCGCTCTGAAGAAAACAAAGTGGAGAAAGAAATCTGGCACGGGGCGGATCCTACGCTGGACAGGCTTCAGCCCATCCGTCTACCCAGATATTATACAGAAGGCTTGAAGAAGCTGTTGAAGCGCCAAGGGATACCCTTCAAACAGACCGTTAGAAAGGCCAAATTCTATGACAGGGTCTGGAACGTCCCCGGTACTCAGCACAAGCTGCCTAGTGGCAGGATGGAGACGATCGGGCTCGGATACATTCGCTCCAAGAAACGAGAGCTGCTCCGCGACTGTTACGTCGTACACGACTTCAATGAAGAAGCAGATGCGCAATGGGAGGACACTAATCCTAAACCAGTAAAAGTTCCTGATGCAAGAGTGCCCAATCCGTCGTTTGAAGAACAAATGGACAGGCTTATAAGGGAAGCTAGTCAAAAAGTCCGAGATGATCACAACCGCGAGATGACCATCTACGAGAAAGCCAAAACGCAATGCCTCCTTCAACAGGCCGTCAAAGATGAAATTGCCGCCCCCTGCCAACCTGTTATAAAAAAGGCTCGACGCAGAAGCAGAAACAAGCTGAAAGGCTAAAAAGGCGCTCAACAGCAACAAAGCGGGGCTAAGAAGCCACGCAAGCGGGAGTCGAGCGTTATTGATCTGTCCCTCATGAAGAAAATGGGTCGAGCGTACTCGTTTCTGTTGGGGTAAAAATTTACACCCCAGTTGACCAAGTCAAAATCAAAGTCAACCCCAAGCCAAGTGGGCCCAAGCCCAGATCCAGTAGGCCCATGCCCGGGTCGAGCCCGAACATGAAGCGGCCGGCCTCCCCCCATGCCAAGATAAAAATTTTCTAATAAATAATTTTGTTGTATTTCTTTTATTTTATTTTATGGATAAATGTAAGAAAAATAGGCATAAAGCCAAATTTTTGTAAAGCCCATGGCTTATGTGCAAAAAGAAATGGCACATGAGCCATGGGATAGGCAAAATGCCATTTTGTGAAGCCCAAGGGGCTATGTGTAAAGTGTATAGCCTATAAAGGCAAAGATAATGAAATATCTCAACAATTTTTTCTCTCTCCAAAAAAAATTAGAGCTGAGCTCTTTCTTCCTTCTTCAAGGTTCCAAAACCTTCTTCTTTCTCTTGAATTAAATCAAGAGTTTTACTCTTCCTTTTTCAAAACTAAATAGTTTTCCACCACAAAACCCACAAAGGGGAACTTGGATCTGCCATCAGATCTTAAAAAGGAGAGATTTTGAGATTTTACATCTCTTGATCTTCAAGATCCAGCAAGCAACAGGAGGAAGAAGAAGAACCCTTCCATTAACCCAACAAAAAAAAAAAAAAAAAAAAACACACTCAGGAGTCTAACTCCTCTTTGATTTCTCTTCAGAGAAATCTTTTTAGGCTAAAAGCCTGTTGTGTGCGCAAGTCGCCCGCGTGCCGACACGTGGCGCGCGCGCTTGCGCAACTGCGCAAGTGCGCAAGTCGCCCGCGTGCCGACACGTGGCGCGCGCGCTTGCGCAACTGCGCAAGTGCGCAAGTCGCCCGCGTGCCGACACGTGGCGCGCACGCTTGCGCAACTGCGCAAGTGCGCATGTCGCCCGCGTGCCGACACGTGGCGCGCGCGCTTGCGCACCTGCGCATCCCTTGGATGTCTTTTCCCCCTCTTTTGT
Organism: Agapanthus africanus; assembly: GCA_030015575.1. Lineage (NCBI taxonomy): Eukaryota > Viridiplantae > Streptophyta > Magnoliopsida > Asparagales > Amaryllidaceae > Agapanthus > Agapanthus africanus. The sequence goes on from JASDDO010000018.1 coordinate 436,437,821, forward strand.
GTACATATATACACATATACATATGTATACAAATTTATACATACACGTACTCCACGACACTGTCCCTGTTAGAAAAAAATTTCTAACGGGGCGCTGCCCCGCACCCCGCAAGGGGGCTGCTAGCCCCCTTGACCCCCAGCCCGCTATCCGGGTAGCGGGACCCCCGTAAAAACTCTGCGTGGCTCCCGATATATCCATACCCCCCTTTCAGAATTGAACACACGTATACTGCACATTGAGTTCGCATGACCAGTTTAACCCGTTAATCGGAGGTTCCCTCGCCCCAAAGGCGATGGGTAATTAACGGCAGCTTAGTCCGCGGCTGCCGGAGATTCGGATCCCCACCATCATTAAACCCCGGCCTACCCTAGGCCGGGGGAATCTGTAGTACGCCTGACAAGCGCGCGCGTATTCCCATCTCAATGGGGTGACGAAAAACACCCTACAGATTCTGGCACGCCCGGTGGGACCAATCTCTCCTCCCATATTTCGGGTTAAACGTTCATGCGAACTCAATTAATATACATATCTATTGTCTATACTGAAATGATATTTTCTTTTCTATGCAGCAATCAACCTTCGACGACAATGTCTCTCCAGATGAATTCAGCTTCCAACGTGACCCCGATTCCATACGTGGTCAAGATCAACGCTCGTGTGGTTCTCCCTGCAAGGCTCAGTCGACAGTGGGAGGAACCGCCCCGCCAGTTTGGCTCCGTCATCATCTACCCTGCTGGAAGCGCTCATCTGGCGGAAATCCCGGCGGAACAGGTGGTCAAGCCGGTCCCAAGGGGCAAGAGGCCGAATGTTGTGATTGCTAAGGCACCACAACCGAAACTTAAGATGGTGTCTGAACGATTCCCTGACGCTCTAGCTGGGGGCAAGACTTCCGGTGCGAAGGGCAACAACAAATGTCGCGGACGAGCTCAAGCGATGACTCCAACAAACGCACAATCGAGCGTATCTCCAAAGCCCTCCGTCGCCCGGTCTGCGGCGTCTTCCCAAAGAGCTGAAGTCTGCCAGGTGCTTAGAACAGAAAAGTTAAGGCAGAAGCGGCTCAGGTATCGAGCCAGCAAAAGGGCCAAGGCTTCGGCCAAATGGAATCATGTGAAGTTCCAAGTGCAGGGTTTCCCCGCGACGACGGCTGAGCCGGACGTAAGAATCAACAATTCCTTCGAGCCTCTGAAGTGGGTTCAGAAAAACGCCATGACCGCCCGAATCAAGAAGACAGCGGTCCGAACAGTGCCACAAAGAGACGTGTCCCCGCCTCAACAGAAAAAGTACGACACTATCTCTTCAAGAGTCTATCAAGCGCTCTGTGCCGCACGAAAGCAGCGGGGCAAACCCAGAAAAGATGCGCCAGCACCATTTAAGAACCTGGTTAGGCCAGCCGCCTTCAATCGACTACCAGCTACCGAAACAAGGGGGTCAAGACAGCTACCCATGAAATCAGCTGCCAATGATAGAAAGACGTCCGGATATACCATCCATACGGTCTATATGGCGGGCGGGCGCCCTAGCGACAACCTTCGCAGCAAAAGCAAGGACGGGGCCACCACATCCCAAGCCCAATCTAGCCTGAATGTGGTTGCTGCCGCCCAAGAACAGCCGCCCTCGCTGGATGAAGAAAACCCTCTCGATGAGGATGATAGGCAGAAAGACCCCTCGGTCCATGCAGAGTCAAGCTCGGACAGCGAGGAAGAACCGACTTTCCGCCCCAGGACTGCGGAGCAAGAGCTGCTTCAAGAGCTTCGAAAACAGCTCAGGAGCAAAGATAAAGAGATGGCCAAGCTCTATTCGAAGATTGACGACTTAACGAATGTGGTGATGCAGCTTACGGCTCAAATTGCTCGAGCGCCTCCTAATCAAGCGCAAGCCGCTACTAATCAGCCGGGTGAGGACAATCCGAGGCAGCCAATGCCTGTTCCTTCGGGTCCAAGACTGGTCGAGCCACATGAAAGCCGGCCACACTCCGCTTCTGGGGACGCCTTGGCCCCAGATAGCACTATCCCGTTAACACAGGATCGGATAATGGATTTGGTCACCAGCAAGGTTAAAACATTGGTGGCCGAAGCTGAAGCTCAGAAAGAAATCGGCAGTAGTGGGCGGCCATACCCCGCGCAGTACGATCTGATTGAGTTCCCAAGCGGCTACGTCATTCCTAAGTTCGGAAGATTTGATGGAACGGGGAATGCAAATCAGCACGTCGCCCACTTCAAAGCATCGTGCGGAAATACAGGGGGCAATGACGCGCTCCTTCTTCGTCAGTTTGTCAACAGCCTGACCGGCGTCGCCTTCGACTGGTATGCGAGTATACCGGACGGGTCCGTCATTACCTTTGCCCAAATGGAGTCCCTGTTTCGGCAAAGGTTCATGAGTGTCAGTGATAAAATCTCCATAGCCGATCTTGTGAGGACCAAGCCGGGGAAGAATGAAAACAACACCGACTTTATCTCCCGGTGGCGTAATCTCACAGTTAAGTGCGAACCGCCGCTGGAGCAGGACCAGTCCGTCAGCCTTCTCATTGGGAACCTCAGCAATTGGATGGTCCCATTCTTGTGTACAGCGGGCCTCAAGACATTTCAGGAGCTAACCAAGAAAGTCCAAATGCTGGAACGCTCAAAGCAAGAGTCCCCGCCGGACACTCAGAGAGACAAAACCTGGAAAAGCAAGCGGGACGACAACCGTAGAAGCGGGAGTTCCAGCAGTACCAATGTCTTCAATGCCTCCGACAATGAAGAAAAGCGAAGGGCGGGCGAATCCAAAACCAACCGGTCTCGAAAGCCATTGCTGGGAGGAGATGGGCCTTCCCTAGAAGAGAAGAAGAACAAGGTTTACTCTTTCAGAAGGGACAAGGTCCGTAAGATATTTAAAGATGCCTTGAACAACGGCTTACAATTGCCGGAGTCGAAAAGACCCCAAGAAGCAAAAATGACCGACAATCCTCTGTATTGCCCGTACCACCGAGTAGTGAGCCATGCGATCGAGGATTGCTATATCTTCAAGGATTGGGTCGAGAAGCAGTACAAGGCTGGAGAGATCGAGCTGTCCAAAAGCGTGTTGGTGAACAATCAAGTTGCAACCGCCAACTTTATACAGACGGAAGCTGAAGCCTTCTGGGAGTAGACAGCCGAACCCGCTGCCCTGACAAACGAAACTGACTCATCGCGGCCTCCGTGGAGTATGCACATATCTATTAAGACGAAGAAGATGATAAAGCTACTTCGGAAAGAACCCAGGATGGAATGGGAAGGACAGAAGAAGCCTACCAGTCCAGCTGCCAATGCGGCTCCATCAGGCTCAAAATCCAAGAAGCTCAAGAAGAAGAAAAGTGCAGCTCGGCGCGAAAAAAAGTCTGCAGGGAGATCGACCATTCAAAAGTATATCGATTCGCTCGAAGAATATGAGCAAAAGGAAAGAACATTGATTCAATTGAAGGAGTTCTTCCCTGTACAAGCGGCTGAAATTCTGGAGGAGTTAGAAGAAGACTCCAATGAAGAAATTCCAGTAGTGACCTGCTACGCCATCCATCTTGGCAGCGACTCTGAGGATGATCTCTGTTTTCCGGAAGAGGACGAGGAGCTCACCACAAAGGCCAATCAAATCCAGCTCAGAAGCGGCAGGGCTCTACCGCAAAATCAGGGCAACGCCCCAAAAGGGAAGGAAAAACATGTCGCTAATGAAGAAGATGGCAGAGAACCGGCCGATGAAAACATAAGTCCTTCCTCGGTGGGCTATAATGTCTTGGCACATCTCCGGAAGCTTCCATCTCTCCTGAGCATCTACGACGCCTTGGTCCTATCTAAGGAGCTTAGAGACGTTCTCATCCATGCTCTACGAAACCCCGAGCGGTATCAGGCTCACTTTGCGGAAATTAATATGAAAGAAGCCCAGCACGCTTTGCATGCCGCCGCAGTCACATTTAAGGATGAAGACTTGCTACTGGGAACGGCTGAGCATAATCGGCCGCTTTACGTGACCGGGTACAGCGACGGAGATCGAATTAATCGTATATTGATTGATCCGGGGTCCTCAGTGAACATCATGAACTTGCGAACTCTGAAGAGTTTGTCAATGGACGTCCGACACCTGTCGAGGGAAAGGATTGTCATTCAAGGGTTCAACCAAAATTGCCAGCAAGTTCTAGGGTCTATAGCTTTGCCAATCAAATTTGGGGATCTGAAAACTGAAGCTAAGATATACGTGATCGACGCCGACACATCTTATAAGATTCTCTTGGGGCGGCCGTGGATCCATGATTACGGCATCATTCCGTCGACTCTCCATCAATGCATGAAGTATACTAAAAATGGCGAAGAAAGACGTATTGACGGAGACATCCAGCCGTTCGGTGTGCATGAAGTCCGATACGAAGATTCTCGGTACTTTACGAACCACCAAAATGCTAAGCCACAACTGACTGAGGATAGAACGGCCCCAAGACTCAAAAGCAAATCTGCGCCGGCTATCACTTTCAAAAGCAAAAATACCCAAGTACGCCCGCATTTCGGTAGCGACACTGACGAGTCCGACGCTGGAAGCCCGTCCTCCCGTAAAACTCGTCCTCGTTTCGGCAGCGATACAGACGAATCTGTTACTGAAGGCCCATCTAGCAGCAAAGTCCGCCCTCATCTTGGCAGCGACACTGAAGAGTCGGAGGAAGAGGACCTGCCGTGCAACAGCGATGCAGATTGGACCCCTATGCAACAAGAGAAACTACGAGAGACCTTCGAAGTTGCAGAAGGGTCCCTAGCCGTGACAAGGGTACCAGAGCAGATGTACAAAGAGCTCGATGCATTATCAATCTCCACCGTGGACCAGCTGAAAACTTTCTACGTTCCCGGGAGGAAAAGTGGACAGAAGGGCATCCTGTTTTATGGGTCAAACCCCGTTGCGCACCCGGACGATTTGTCTGTCGCGTGCCTTCCATATGAGAGAGGCATAAGAGCCGTCCTCAATCCCAGATACTATGCGCCCGAGATGCGGGAATACTTTAAGAAGTGCGGATGCCGGTTATATCAAACGGAGTCCGAAGCAAAGTTTTACGAAGGGCTATGGCATCCTCCCCAGGTCCGAGCACTCATCGATGGACGAATTCCAGACAGACGGGGAATAGGTTACTTTCAACCTGATTCCAGAGCGTGCTACATGATCCATGTTGGTGAAGCTGGCGAAAGATCAAATGATGACGACGAGATAGCCGAGCCAGAAGAAGCTCCTCAAGAGCTCGAAGATGGAGGACAAGCAACCTTTGACGAGCTAACCGAGATTGACTTAGGAACGCCCGATAATCCAAGGCCGACCTACATCAGCTCGCTCTTGTCAGAGGAAATGAAAGAGCAGATAATTGCCCTGTTGCGTGAGTTCGTTGACTGCTTCGCGTGGACATACAAAGAAATGCCTGGCCTTTCCCCTGAGGTAGCCGTGCATAAGCTGGCTATATCTCCTGATGCTAAGCCAGTCAAACAAGCTCCTCGAAGAATGAGAAGGGAGTTGGAAGAAAAGGTCATCGAGGAAACCAAGAAACTCATCGATGCCGGCTTCATCAGAGAAGAGAAATATGCGGACTGGATCGCATGCATAGTCCCAGTCAAGAAGAAAAATGGGCAGATCCGAGTCTGTGTCGATTTCAGGGACCTCAATAAGGCATGTCCTAAAGACGACTTTCCGCTGCCGGTCATAGAAATGATGGTCGATGACACCTCAAATTACGAACTGTTCACCTTTATGGACGGCTCGTCTGGATATAATCAGATCAAGATGTCGCCTGAGGATGAGAAGCACACAGCATTTCGAACCCCGATCGGAATATATTGCTACAAGGTAATGCCATTCGGACTGAAGAACGCAGGTGCTACATATCAAAGGGCGATGACTAATATCTTTGATGACCTAATCCATAAAGTCGTCGAATGTTATGTTGATGATCTGGTCGTCAAGACTAAAGCCAAGGCCGATCATATCCAAGATCTCAGGACCGTTCTCACCAGACTGAGGGAATACGATATGAAGATGAACCCTCTGAAGTGCGCTTTTGGCGTGTCATCGGGAAAATTCCTGGGCTTCATAGTCCGACATCGAGGGATCGAAGTTGACCCATCAAAGATAAAGGCCATCATGGAGATGCCCCCTCCGAAGAGTCTGACGCAGCTAAGATCTTTTCAAGGCAAGCTTGCTTATATACGGAGGTTTATCTCAAATTTATCGGGGAGATGTAGGCCCTTCTCAAAGCTCATGAAGAAAGGAGCTCCTTTTATCTGGGATGCCGAATGTCAAGCAGTGTTTGAAAGCATCAAACAATACTTGTTGCACCCTCCAGTGCTGGCTGCTCCCATTCCAAATAAACCGTTGATTCTCTACACTGCCGCGCTAGATGAGTCACTCGGTGCGCTCCTCGCCCAGAATAACGAGGAGGGAAAGGAAAATGCCCTCTACTACCTCAGTCGAACTCTAGTCGGGGCGGAACACAACTATTCCCCAATCGAAAAGCAATGCCTGGCTCTGATATTTGCTGTGAAGAAGCTGAGGCACTATCTGCTGGCTCATCGGGTTATGCTGATCTCCAAGGTCGACCCGCTCAAACACTTGATGACCAAAGCAAGCCTAGCCGGCAGGATGGCAAGATGGGCTGTCATGTTACTTGAGTTTGACATAGTTTATACCCCTCAGAAAGCAGTAAAAGGGCAAGCTATTGCAGACTTTCTCGCCGCTCATCCCATACCAGAAGGGTCGCCGCTAAATTGTGAGTTACCCGATGAACAAGTGATGCACCTCGAGGAAGATGAGCCATGTTGGGAGCTCTACTTCGATGGAGCCTCGTCAATAAGGACCTCCAGTAAATCAAGCGTCCCAGAGATAAAAGCAGGGATAGGATTGGTGTTCATCACACCATCAATGGGAACCCTACGACGTTCTTTTGCTCTCACCGAGCCTCGAACGAACAATGAAGCTGAGTATGAAGCTCTGATAGCTGGTTTGGAACTCGCCATAGAAATGGAAATCCTTCGGCTACGAGTCTACGGTGACTCCCAGCTTGTCGTCAACCAAGTAAGCGGCGACTATAAGATATACAAACCCGAGTTAGCTCGGTACAGAGGTCGAGTGGTGGAACTCATGAAAAGATTCACTCATATTGAACTAACGAGAGTCCCTAGAGCGTTGAACGGAAAGGCTGATATACTCGCTCGCTTGGCCAAGGAGCTGGCTGATCCTGACATGGACAAAATTCTGATCACAGTCAGAAGCCGGCAAATTCTACCCCCAGTCTCTCTACGAGAAGAGGAAAGCGCGGAACAGAAGAGCAGTCCTGTGGAAGAAGCTTCGATCATCCAAGACGAGCCCGATTGGAGAGAACCCTTCATAGAGTACCTCCGATACGACAAGCTGCCCGAAGAAAAATCTGCGAGGATTCAGCTGAAGAAAAGAGCTCTCCGATACGTGTTTGTAAATGACACGTTATATCGCAGGTCATACGACCAACTATGGCTCAGGTGTCTGTCATTGGCCGAAGCCCAAAAGGTCATGAAAGATGTCCACTCGGGCGTTTGCGGTGCTCACCAATCTGGCCCCAAGATGCGACTTCAAATCAAACGGCTTGGGTATTACTGGCCCACCATGATACGGGATTGCGGAGAGCATGCAAAGAAATGTTATATCTGCCAAATTCACGGTGATTTTATTCACAAGCATCCCAATCCATTGCATCCTACAGTGGCGTCGTGGCCCTTCGAAGTCTGGGGCACCGACATTGTTGGCCCAATTGATCCTCCGTCATCCAAAGGCCATCGGTTTATACTGGCCGCGACAGACTACTTCTCCAGATGGGCTGAAGCTGTCCCGCTAAAAGAAGTTAAGACAAAGGATATTCTGACATTCTTCCAGCATAATATTCTATACCGCTTCGGTACACCAAGAAGAATCATTTCTGACAACGGGCCTTCTTTCAAGAGCTTCAATGTCTCAAGGTTCGCTACTCAGCACAAGATAGACTGGAGATATTCCTCTATCTATAATCCAAGAGCCAATGGGCTAGCCGAAGCCTTCAATAAGACTCTATGCAAGCTCCTGAGGAAAAATGCTTCAGCCAACAAGAGAGACTGGAATCTCAAACTTCACGAGGCGTTGTGGGCATATCGTACCACACACCGTACTCCAACTCAGTCCACTCCATACTCATTGCTCTTCGGAGTGGAGGCGGTCCTCCCCCTCGAAGTTGAAGTTCCAAGCTTAAGAATGGCCGTCCAACATGAGTTGACGGAGGAAGAAAACGTGCTCCTTCGACTTGAAGAACTCGATGCCCTCGAAGAAAAGAGGCTCGCGGTGCAGCAAAATCTGGAGCTATACCGAGCCCAAATGTCACGGGCCTATGACAAGATAACCCGTCTCCGCACTTTCAAGAAAGGTGAATTGGTGTTGGTCCTCAAAAGACCGATCATCCCCAATCGACATGCCAAGGGAAAATTCGAGCCGAACTGGGAAGGACCATACGTCATCGAGAAAGTGTTCGACGGAGGATCCTACCAACTAATAAGTGCCGAGGGAGAAAGGCCCATGCCACCCATCAATGGCCGATATCTCAAGAAATACTACACATGAATGCTCCAAGTCGCAGGCGAATTGAGCACATCGGCCCTACGGTCTGGATCAGACATCCTGCAAAACCGCATACAATCCACGGGCGTAAATGACCCCTATTTCTCCCAAATCCTGCCGGTGAGACTACTTTTAAAGTCCCACCAGCGGCAAAAAAAAAAAACAAAAAAAAACAAAAAAAAACGGTATGTTCACAAGCAAAACGGGCACGGATGAAAACCCGAAAGGGCTCCGTGAGTAAAAACAGCAGGACTACCGGCGAGTCTGTGAAAACCCGAAAGGGCGCAAACTCGTGAAAAGAGATGAAATACACTCGCAAAGCCCTCTCGACCTTGCGAGGAGAAAACCCCTGCGTGAGATCCTTACGACTCACAAAGGAGCAACACACTTAGGAATCCTCACGATTCCTAAGGAGAAAATACACCTGCGGGATCCTTACGACTCGTAGGGAGAAAATGCTTTTATGGGACCCTCACGGCCCATAAAATTGAAAAGCCTTGGGTGGTAGGGACCCAAACCTATCTCCTAAGCCATCGTTCCCCAACGGGCAACGGCAAATGATGAGTCGCTCCTGGCATTTCGCTCCAGTGTTAGCGGTGCTGATGCCGACCAAAAACCCAAATCCCAAGTCCTCCCAAGGCAAATGATGAGTTGCTCCTGGCATTATTCCAATGCAGCAATGCTGATGCCAAACAAGATCCAAATTCCAAGTCCCCAAATGGCGAATGATGAGTCGCTCCTGGTACCATATTCCAGTGCAGCGATGCAGACGCCAACCAAATTCCAAATCCCATACCCCAACGGCGAATGATGAGTCGCTCCTGGTACCACATTCCAGTGCAGCGATGCAGACGCCAACAAATCCCTGAAATCTTTCTGGCCCTACGGTCTGGATCATACATCCTGCAAAACCGTATACAATCCACGGGCGTACAACAATCCCAATCTCTCCTAAGTCCTACCGGTGAGACCACATTCAAAGTCCCACTAAAAAAAAAAAAAAAAAAAGGGTATGTCCACAAGCAAAATGGGCACGGAGGAAAACCCGAAAGGGCTCCGTGAGTAAAAACAGCAGGACTGCCGACGAGCTTGTGAAAACCTGAAAGGGCGCAAACTCGTGAAAAGAAGATGAAATGCACTCTCAAAGTCCTCTCGACTTTGAGAGGAGGAAATTCCCGCGTGAGATCCTTACGACTCACAAAGGAGCAACACACTTAGGAGTCCCCACGACTCCTATGGAGAAAATACGCCTACGAGATCCTTTCGACTCGTAGGGAGAAAATGCTTTTATAGGACCCTCACGGCCCATAAAATTGAAAAGTCTTAGGTGATAGGGATCTAAACCTGCCTCCTAAGCCATCAATTCTCAAATTCTCTCGGGGCAAATGATGAGTTGCTCATGGCATTATTCCAGTGCAGCAATGCAGATGCCAAACAAAAACCAAAATCCTCTCCATGACAGATGATGGTTCGCTCCTGGTACCATATTCCAGTATAGCGATGCTGATGTCAACCCAATCAAAATCAACAAGTCAACTTCCACCCGACACCGCAAGAAGCAGAGCAAGTCAAGTCTACCCCTGACACTGCAAGAAGCAGAGCAAGTCAAATCAAGCATCGACCGTCCAAGTCGCTAAAAGGGCAGCAACGACCGTCCACGTCGCAAAAAGGGCAGCACCGACCGTCCAAGTCGCTAAAAGGGCAGCACCGACCGTCCAAGTCGCAAAAAGGACAGCATCGACCGTCCAAGTCGCTAAAAGGGCAGCAACGACCGTCCACGTCGCAAAAAGGGCAGCACCGACCGTCCAAGTCGCTAAAAGGGCAGCACCGACCGTCCAAGTCGCAAAAAGGGCAGCACCGACCGTCCAAGTCGCTAAAAGGGCAGCAACGACCGTCCACGTAGCAAAAAGGGCAGCACCGACCGTCCAAGTCGCTAAAAGGGCAGCACCGACCGTCCAAGTCGTAAAAAGGGTAGCATCGACCGTCCAAGTCGCTAAAAGGGCAGCAACGACCGTCCACGTCGCAAAAAGGGCAGCACCGACCGTCCACGTCGCTAAAAGGGCAGCACCGACCGTCCAAGTCGCAAAAAGGGCAGAACCGACCGTCCAAGTCGCAAAAAGGGCAGCACCGACCGTCCAAGTCGCTAAAAGGGCAGCACCGACCGTCCACGTCGCTAAAATGGCAGCACCGACCGTCCAAGTCGTAAAAAGGGCAGAACCGACCGTCCACGTCGCTAAAAGGGCAGCATCGACCGTCCAAGTCGCAAAAATGGCAGCATCGACCGTCCACGTCGCTAAAAGGGCAGCAACGACCGTCCACGTCGTAAAAAGGGCAGCACAGGATTCCTACAAAGCGGGAACCAGATCACTCCGGGCCAGGGAAACGTCTATCACGGACACTCCGTCTCAGAGACATGTCAAGCAACGACCGTCCATATCGTAAAAAGGACAGTGCCAGCTTCCCAAAAGGTGGGAACCAAATCAAGCCGCCTCCACGTGAAAGAAGATCCATCAATTTCATGCACACGACCTACATATGTGGTGTGCATTTATTGATGGGGGGCAATTTGTTGGGGTAAAAATTTACACCCCGGTTGACCAAGTCAAAATCAAAGTCAACCCCAAGCCAAGTGGGCCCAAGCCCAGATCCAGTAGGCCCATGCCCGGGTCGAGCCCGAACATGAAGCGGCCGGCCTCCCCCCATGCCAAGATAAAAATTTTCTAATAAATAATTTTGTTGTATTTCTTTTATTTTATTTTATGGATAAATGTAAGAAAAATAGGCATAAAGCCAAATTTTTGTAAAGCCCATGGTTTATGTGCAAAAAGAAATGGCACATGAGCCATGGGATAGGCAAAATGCCATTTTGTGAAGCCCAAGGGGCTATGTGTAAAGTGTATAGCCTATAAAGGCAAAGATAATGAAATATCTCAACAATTTTTTCTCTCTCCAAAAAAAATTAGAGCTGAGCTCTTTCTTCCTTCTTCAAGGTTCCAAAACCTTCTTCTTTCTCTTGAATTAAATCAAGAGTTTTACTCTTCCTTTTTCAAAACTAAATAGTTTTCCACCACAAAACCCACAAAGGGGAACTTGGATCTGCCATCAGATCTTAAAAAGGAGAGATTTTGAGATTTTACATCTCTTGATCTTCAAGATCCAGCAAGCAACAGGAGGAAGAAGAAGAACCCTTCCATTAACCCAAAAAAAAAAAAAAAAAAAAACACACTCAGGAGTCTAACTCCTCTTTGATTTCTCTTCAGAGAAATCTTTTTAGGCTAAAAGCCTGTTGTGTGCGCAAGTCGCCCGCGTGCCGACACGTGGCGCGCGCGCTTGCGCAACTGTGCAAGTGCGCAAGTCGCCCGCGTGCCGACACGTGGCGCGCGCGCTTGCGCAACTGCGCAACTTGCGCAAGTCGCCCGCGTGCCGACACGTGGCGCGCGCGCTTGCGCAACTGCGCAAGTGCGCAAGTCGCCCGCGTGCCGACACGTGGCGCGCGCGCTTGCGCAACTGCGCAAGTGCGCATGTCGCCCGCGTGCCGACACGTGGCGCGCGCGCTTGCGCACCTGCGCATCCCTTGGATGTCTTTTCCCCCTCTTTTGTGTACATATATACACATATACATATGTATACAAATTTATACATACACGTACTCCACGACACTGTCCCTGTTAGAAAAAAATTTCTAACGGGGCGCTGCCCCGCACCCCGCAAGGGGGCTGCTAGCCCCCTTGACCCCCAGCCCGCTATCCGGGTAGCGGGACCCCCGTAAAAACTCTGCGTGGCTCCCGATATATCCATACCCCCCTTTCAGAATTGAACACACGTATACTGCACATTGAGTTTGCATGACCAGTTTAAACCGTTAATCGGAGGTTCCCTCGCCCCAAAGGCGATGGGTAATTAACGGCAGCTTAGTCCGCGGCTGCCGGAGATTCGGATCCCCACCATCATTAAACCCCGGCCTACCCTAGGCCGGGGGAATCTGTAGTACGCCTGACAAGCGCGCGCGTATTCCCATCTCAATGGGGTGACGAAAAACACCCTACAGTTTCCTCGGGACAAGACGAAGAAGATACTTGAGCTTGCTCTAAAACATCAGATGCTTACACTGCCGGAGTCCAAGCACCCCGAACAAGCAGGCGAAGTCTCTGACCTAAGCTATTGCTCTTACCATCGAGTAATAGGGCATCCTCTTGAAGATTGCTTCACCTTCAAGAATTGGGTTGAAGATCAGTATCAGCTTGGCAAATTCGCTCTGTCTGACAACTGGAGGGTAGCGCCGCCATAGAAGCACGAACCCAAAGCCGCAAGAACAGAACCAACTCTACATTGGGATTGGAAGCGGATTCGCACTTGTCACATGATAACAATATTAAAAGAAGGGCCCGAGAACATGGACAGCCTTCCCTGGTGCTTCGAAAACAGCAATGATGAGGTGATCTCAGAATTTCCCCCAGCTCCGAAAGAGCTGGAGGATGGAATACATACCACTGCAGATAGCCTCAAGAAAATTGAGTCGGGGACGGCAAGTGACCCACGGGCGACGTTCGTCAGTGAGCTGTTGTCTGAAGAAAGGGTGGCTGCATTAAAAGACGTCCTTGTACAGCACAAAGATTGCTTCGCATGGAACTATTCCGAGATGCCAGGACTAGATCCAGAAATCGCTGTGCACAAATTGGCGATCTCCCCGGACGTCAAGCCATTCAAACAGACACCAAGAAGAATGCGGCTTGAGCTTGAGATGAGTATCAACGCCGAGGTCAAGAAACTGATCGACTCTGGCTTCATCCAGGAAGTTCAATACCCTGAATGGATCGCCAACATCGTCCCGGTGATGAAGAAAAATGGGACAGTGTGCATATGCGTAGACTTCCGGGATCTCAATAAAGCTTGCCCGAAAGACGATTTCTCATTGCTAGTCACCGAATTGATGATAGACAACACGTCCACTCATGAGGTTTTCTCCTTTATGGACGGCTCGTCAGGGTATAATCAGATAAAGATGCATCTCGAAGACCAAAAGCATACCGCTTTCAGGACCCCTCTAGGGATATTTTGTTACAAGGTGATGCCCTTCGGTTTAAAGAATGCCGGTGCCACCTATCAGAGGGCCATGACGAAGATCTTCGATGACCTTATACATTAAATCATTGAATGTTATATTGACGACCTTGTGGTTAAGAGCAAATCGTATGAGGAACATCTCGAACACCTAAAAACTGTATTTCAATGCCTTCGGCAATATAACTTAAAGATGAACGCTCTCAAGTGTGCATTCGGAGTTTTTTCGGGCAAATTCCTGGGATTCATCGTCCGACACCGAGGTATTGAAATAGATCCATCAAAGATCAATGCGATCATGGAAATGCCTCCGCCAAGGACTCTTAAGCAGCTATGATCTCTCCAAGGGAAGCTCGCATATATACGGCGATTTATAGCCAACCTCTCGGGCAAGTGTCGTCCTTACAGTCACCTGATGAAGAAGGGAACCCCGTTCGTCTGGGATAAAAAATGCCAGGGCGCGCTGGACGAGATTAAACAGTACCTGCAGAACCCGCCAGTGTTGACTGCTCCGGTTAAGGGAAAACCCCTCATTCTTTACACAACCACCCTCGAAGGTTCTTTAGGCGCATTATAGGCGCAAGAGAATGATCAAGGGAAAGAGAGAGCTCTTTATTACTTAAGTCGAGTTCTTCTGGGGGCAGAAAGCAACTACTCTCCCATTGAAAAACACTGCCTGGCGTTGATCTTCGCGATAACAAAGCTTAGGCACTATGCATTGGCACATGAGGTCCGTCTCATTTCGAAGGTCGACCCTCTTAAATATTTTATGTCGAAGGCCATATTGACGGGACGACTCGCTAAATGGGCCCTGCTCTTGATGGAATTCTCGATAACATATCAACCTCTCAAGGCAGTCAAAGGCCAGGCCATCGCCGACTTCCTCGCTGAGTATCCGATACCTGCCGATTCTCCTTTGAATTGCGATCTTCCAGACGAACATGCGTTTGATGCGATCGACGGTGGTGATACCCGATGGGAGCTTTATTTTGATGGGGCATCTTCCATGAAAAAGCGCAAACAAAGTACCCCTATAGTCAAATCGGGAGTCGGCCTTATCTTCGTAACTCCACAAGGAGGGATAATGCGCTTCGCTTTCTCCTTAACAGAGCCGAGGATAAATAACGAAGCTGAATACGAAGCTTTGATAGCAGGTCTCGAGATCGCCATCGACATGGGAATTGAAAATCTCCTCATATACGGAGATTCTCAACTGGTCGTTAGTCAAGTAAACGGCGACTGCCAAACGTGCAAACCGGAGCTGGTGAAGTACGGTGAAAAGGTGCAACAACTGTTGATACAAATTCCCTCCTAAATTTTGGAAAGCATACCGTGCGCGGAAAACAGCAAAGCAAACGCTTTGGCCAAACTTGCTAAAGAACTGGCTGACGAGAACCTCGATGACGTTAGAATCGTGGTACAAAGCCGTCGGGTGCTTGCCCCAGCAGAAATATCTCCGGAATCATCCGAAGAGAAGGGAGTGACTGAGCAGACGACTCTGCAAATAAAAGACCGGGAAAAGGCCGAGGATTGGAGGGAAGTCTTCATAGACTACTTTAAGTCCCACCGAATGCCTGAAGAAGCGTCCACAAGACATCTGCTCATAAAACGAGCTCTGTCTTTCGCCTTCGTCAATGATACTCTATACAAGAGGTCGTTTGATTCCCTGTGGTTGAGATGTCTGGGACCTGACGAAGCGAAAAGAGTCGTCCAAGAAGTTCATGACGGAATCTGCGGTTCTCATCAAGCAAGCCTAAAGATGAAGTTGAAGATCAAACGGATGGGCTACTACTGGTCCACGATGATTCAAGACTGCCTTGAGTATGCGAAGCAGTGCCACTCATGCCAAATCCATGGGGACTTCATCCACCAGCATCCAAATCCACTACATCCAACGGTGGCTAGCTGGCCGTTCGAAATGTGGGGAACTGACATAATCGGCCCCATCGAACCAGCATCATCCAGGGGACATCGTTTCATCCTGGCGACGACTGATTACTTCTCCAAATGGGCAGAAGCAGTACCGTTAAGGGAGGTGAAGATGGAGAATATCCTCCATTTCTTCAAAACGCACGTCATATATCGGTTTGGAACGCCGAGACGGATCATCTCCGATAACGGGCCAGCCTACAGAAGCCACAAGATCAGTCGCTTTGCGCAACAACATAATATAGACTGGAGATATTCTTCAGTTTACAATCCGCGAGCTAATGGTCTAGCTGAAGCCTTCAACAAGACCCTGACGAAAATCATAAAAAAGACGGTGTCCCGAAATAAGAGAGACTAGCACGAGAGACTGCAAGAGGCTCTTTGGGCGTATCGAACTACGTTCAAGACGGCCACGAACATAACGCCGTACGCATTGGTATTCGGTACCGAAGCAGTACTCCCCCTCGAGATAGAGTTACCCTCTCTGCGAGTGGCAGTCCACTACGAGCTGACGGGCGATGAAAACACTCACCTTCGGCTTGAGGAGCTTGATGCCTTTGAAGAAACACGGCTCATAGCGCAACAAAATCTGGAAGCTTATAAAGCAAAGATGACGCGCTCATATGAAAGATTGACCCGACCGAGGACATTTCGCCAAGGCGAACTCGTGCTAGTGGTCAAAAGGCCTATGATCCCCAATCGCGCCAAGCGGGGAAAATTCGAGCCAAACTATGAAGGCCCGTTCATCATAGATAAGGTCTACCAGGGTGGGGCCTATCTACTCATAGATATGCACGGTGAAAGGCCTTTCAGGCCAACAAACGGTCGCTTCCTAAAAAGATACTACGCTTAATGAGTCACTGCCTAGGTCAATGATAGATGACGACGACTATGTCCGCTCGCTATCTTCCTAAGCTCAAGCTTTATAAGCAGTAGCCAGCCTTCTCCATAACGGACCGAAACGTCCTTAAACTAATAGCGGACCGAAACGTCCTTAAAACTAATACCGCAGCATCCGTAAGCTGACAAGATAAAAAAAATGATGATAAAAACGGTATGTCCATAAGCAAAATGAGCACGGATGAAAACCCGAAAAGGCTCCGTGAGTAAAAACAGCAGGGCTACCGGCGAGTGTTCGTGAAAACCCGAAAGGGCGCGACCTCGTAAAAAAAAAGAAAAAAAAAGAAGAAAAAAATGGTATGTCCATAAGCAAAACGGGAACGGATGAAAACCCGAAAAGACTCCGTGAGTAAAAACAGCAGGACTACCGGCGAGTGTTTGTGAAAACCCGAAAGGTCGCAACCTCGTTAAAAGACACTTATAAGGTCCTTTCGACCTTGTAAGGAGAAACCACCCGCGTGAGATCCTTACGACTCACAAAGGAACAACATACTTAGGGATCCCCACGATTCCTAAGGAGAAAATACACTTGCGAGATCCTCACGACTCGTAAGGAGAATTCTCTTATGAGACCCTCACGGCTCATAAGATTTGAAAGTCTTAAGTTACAGAGACCTAAACCTGTGCTTAAGCAACCCCCACAACTTCCGATATTGCCCTACAAGCGGTCCAATACTGGCCCTTGTATACAATCCACGGGCACGAATAAACATTTCCCTAACCAAGTCTCATCCGTGACTGGGGATATGTTAGCATGGTGAACAACCCTTGTAAATCCTCACGATTCCTAAGGAGAAAATACACCTACAAGATCCTCATGACTTGTAGGGAGAAATAACTTCGTGAGACCCTTACGGCTCATGAAGTCAAAAAGCCTTAGCCGACAGGACCCTAACCCTGGTCGCTAAGCCACCTTTGTTCGACATCGACAGAGGAAGATGATGATTCGCTCCTGGCAATATCCCAGTTGTAGCGGTGCTGATGCCGAAATCGGTGTCTAATTTCAGGTTTACGGTGAAAAGCCGGTAGGCCGCACATGCATATGAAATAGCCGAAAAGATGGGGCAGCTTGCAATAAAAAGCAGCAAGTAAAAATGTATGCATGCAAAATAGCCGAAATGATTGGGCAACTCGCCATAAAAAGCAGCGAGTAAAAATATAAAAAAAAAATAGCCGAAATGATTGGGCAACTGGCAATAAAAAGCAGCGAGTAAAAATGAAATAAACAGCCGAAATGATTGGGCACCGCGAAAAATAGCCGAAATGATTGGGCAATCGCGACCTTCGCGATATAAAAGCTGAAATGATAGAGCATCGCGGAAATAAAACAAAAAAAATGATGATAAAACTTTTGCCCTACAGTTAAGATCACATCGATACAATCCAAGGGCGCAAACGAAAAGGGAACCATACTTTCCCAATAGGCTCCGCCAGAAAACGAAGCCAGACCTCAACGATTCATCCCAACTCTGAAGAAACCAGTGTCTTCGGCAAACCCCTCAACTCAGGGAAACAAAAAATCCTTGACGAGAGCCTCCTGATCCGCGTCGACTCGCAGAGCAACCAGTGCCTCCGTGGGAAATTCTCGACTCGTTTCAACACCAGGGAAACAAATAATCCTTGGCGTAGGGAAACAAATAATCCTTAGCAAATACCTCAACTCAGGGATACAGACAATCCTTGACGAGAGCCTCCTAATCCGCGTCGACTCGCAGAGCAACCAGTGCCTCCGTAGGAAATTCTCGACTCGTTTCAACACCAGGGAAACAAATAATCCTTGGCGCTAGGGAAACAAATAATCCTTAGCAAATACCTCAACTCAGGGAAACAGACAATCCTTGACGAGAGCCTCCCGATCCGCGTCGACTCGCAGAGCAACCAGTGCCTCCGTGGGAAATTCTCGACTCGTTTCAACTCCAGGGAAACAAACAATCCTTGGCGCTAGGGAAACAAATAATCCTTAGAAAATACCTCAACTCAGGGAAACAGACAATCCTTGACGAGAGCCTCCTGATCCGCGTCGACTCGCAGAGCAACCAGTGTCTCCGTGGGAAATTCTCGACTCGTTTCAACTCCAGAGAAACAAATAATCCTTGGCGCTAGGGAAACAAATAATCCTTAGCAAATACCTCAACTCAGGGAAACAAACAATCCTTGACGAGAGCCTCCTGATGCGTGTCGACTCGTAGAGTAACCAGTGTCTCCGTGGGAAATTCTCGACTCGTTTCAACTCCAGGAAAACAAATAATCCTTGGCGCTAGGGAAACAAATAATCCTTAGCAAATACCTCAACTCAGGGAAACAAACAATCCTTGACGAGAACCTCCCGATGCCCGTCGACTCACAGAGCTACCAGTGCCTCCGTGGGAAATTCTCGACTCGTTTCAACACCAGGGAAACAAATAATCCTTGGTAAACACCTCAACTCAGGGAAACTAGCGTCCTTGATGAGAGCCCCCTGATTCGTATCGGCTCGCAGAGCAACCAGTGTCTCCGCGGGAAATTCCCGATTCGTCTCAACCTGCAAGATGAAGCCTCAAGTAGCAGGGATTAAAAAACTTGCTTCCTGAACAATGGGACCCTGCAAGTCGATCTAAAACGGTCTCTTGCATACGATTCACGGGTCTCACTCTCCAAAGTCGAGTTTCGACAAGGAGGGAAACAACCGCTTACGGGTCCTCTCGACTTGTAAGAGGGAAAAATTCTCTTATAGGATCCTTACGACTTATAAAAGAAAACACACTTAGGAATCCTCACGACTCCTAAGGAGAAAAACCCACCTACGAGATCCTCTCGATCCGTAGGGAGAAAAATCTCTACGAGATCCTCGCGGCTCATAGAGTTGAAAAGTCTTAGGCAGCAGATCTGAACCTGCGGCCTAAGCCATCGCTATTTCTTAAGAAAGACAAGATGCGTGCTCTATTATCTGTTGATCATGTTTACTAAAGCGACATGCTGATAATAAGAGAAAGAAGAAAGCGACAGAAAGAGCATCCGATTTACATTTGATCAGGCGTTCGAGACACACTCATCCATACATAAGCAAAAGATTCAGAACGGAAAATAAAGACGGGCTGGGATAAAATTTTTCCATTAATATTGCCAAAAATTCTTACAATCATAAACGCAATAAACGAAAAATATTATTACAATGGAATAACCTTAGATCCAGGGCACGGATTGAGGAATTTAAAAGTAAGGCCATCCAGAGTTCTTCTGGCCTTTCTGATTATTCTTGTGCGCAGCCTCTCGTGCTCCTGTGTGTCAGGATCCTCGGCAAGCCCTCCCAGCCTTAAATAAGCAGTGACTATCGTCGTCTGCTGGAAAATTTGATGTAGGATGTCGATGAGGCTGTCCCGCCGTTTCTTCGAGATCAGCCCCGTCAGGTACACTGAATGCACCTTGTCTTCGGTATCATCCAGCGCATTGAGCGGTAGGGCCTCGTGAAACCCCAGAAGTGCTCTCCATATTGCTCCCAGTACGACCTTCAGGAGAGCTGAACGACGAGGAAGCAGCCAACCACCGCTTGCGTTGAGGCGACCCATGACCTCCGCACACTGGGCGTCCGTAAACTCCTAGTTTTGATGACGGCCCTGTACGCGGATATCGTCGTAGGTGATGAACTCGTGCAAACTGTATAGACGCACCGCCATTATGCTTGGAGGAAACATCACAGGAAGATTAGCGATAAAAAAATACACAGAGAGCTAAACTTCTTAAGAGCAAAACTCTATTAATTAAGATTGATTTAATTCAAGACTAATTCTTACTTAAATAGTTGCTGCTTAGGAAAACATAACTCGGAGAGTTCTTGAAGGCGAGAGCAAAGCTCTGAAGTTTCTGAAAATGAAAATTTTAAAGATGATAATCGTCTGTGCAGGACCAAAGGTCCTATTTATAGGTATCAAGTGCCCTTTCAACTTCCAAAGGTTGCCATAACGGTTAGAATTCTGCCACCGTTGCGCTCGCATTTGGAACCATGCAAGTGCAACGGTAGAGGGGCATTTGTTTCCCCCAATTAGAACGAAACTCTATTTCTAAGACTAAAAAGTAAAACACCGCTTCGTGAAAGAGGCTAAACACCAAAGGCAATTTATCCTTGCGAATCACATGCAAATTAAATCATACGATGCACAAGCACAACAGAGAACTAAAATAAAAAGAACCCTTAACAGATAATGAAGTACTTGATTAAAAAGAAAGATACTTGTTCATCATTATTATTATTACATTTAAAAAAGATCACCAAATATGGGATCGGAAAGACAAGGGTTCGCAAAAATAAGAAGAAGATTCTCCAGTTCCCTTTTTTTCTTCTCCACCACGTTAAAGCGTCGGTCCTCCCGAGAAGTAGACGCCCAATGATCATCGCCACATTCGTCAGAAAATATGGCGATGACAACCCGGCGAGCCCGTACCTGGCTCAGCAAGTGGAAAGAACAGTCCCTCAGGGCTTTGGTGATCAAGTGCGCTTCAAAGAAGCACTCGATCTTATCCTCGGCGACGTCAAGCATTGCCGAGGACATCTCTACTGGAGGAGGAGGAAGATCGGCGAGCACCGAGGCAAGGATCATCCGGAGCCAAATGGAATGCGGAGGAAGAGGAGACCCCACACGAGTTAAAAGCTCGTACATTGCAGTATCACACTGCTTGTCCATAAAAGAAGGGTCTGCCAAGCGCGCAGCAAAACGGGGAACGGCGTCCCGGATCGGCACTTCCCACGGTTGTCGGCGGGCATGAGGGCGGTTGTCGGCGGGCATGATCGAAGAAGTTCTCTGAAGATGAGAAAAAGAAAAGGCTCAGCCTTGGGTTATATAGACCCAAGCACAGAAAATTCTGTGCACAATGTAATTATTCCCAAGACCCGGGAAATCAAAATTTTGGGGAAATACAAGTTTGACTTGAAAAGAGGAGATGAAAAGATATCTCAGGTGAAGCAACGCTTCCGATTCCCCCAATCAGAGCAAAGCTCTACCTTGAAAATCTAAATTTTAATAAATGAAGCAACACTTCAGATCCCCTGCGCTGTGCGCAGGATGCCACGTGTCAGGCGCAGATATATCAGCGCAGCACCCGAAGCAGCACGCCCAATCAGACCAAAGCTCTATTAAAAGACAACAGGAAGTAACGCTTCAGTTGCGCTACGCTGTGCGCTGCGCGACGCGTGTCTGCGCAGTTGCGCAAGCACAATTGCGCAAGCACAACCGCGTAAGCGCTGTGCTGCACGATGCGTGTCTGCGCAGTTGCGCAAACACAGCTGCGCAAGCACAGTCGCGCAAGCATTGCGCTGCGCGACACGTGTCTGCACGGTTGCGCAAGCACAACTGCGCAAGCGCTGCGCTGCGTGACACGTGTCAAGCGCTGGGGCGTTTACGCCAAACAGAATTAAAATTCTAATAAGATCTTTCTGTTCTTCTTAAAACAAGAAGATTTTCTTCTGTAAAACAGAAGACCTTGGATCAAAGATCCAACGGTGGGAAAAATTCCCCAAATCACTCAGAGAAAGATCTCTTTAACAAATTTAACTAATTTATGGGTACTATAAAAAGGACCCTAGACCTCAATTCAAAAGGAGAAACATTGGTGAGAAATCAAGAACTTCAAATAGAGAGAACTCTGAAGAAAGTTCAAAAGAAGAAAAGGTAAAAACCTTTAGAAAAAGAGAAAATTCTCTTAAAAAACAGATCATTGATCTAAGAACAAGATCAATGATCTTCAAGAAGAAAGAAAACTAACTAATAATAGTGTTTTGCACTTGCTTATGAACCATTGGTTCCTTGAAAACAAGAAAAACTTGTTTTTCTTTGATTTAAAATCGATCAAAAGATAAAACAGTGCTCTGCACTTGCAAGAACTGCGCTGTCGCGCTCCTGTGCCACGTGTCAGTAGCGCAGTAGCGCAGCGCACTGACATAGCGCACTGCGCTGCTGCGCTTGCGCTCACCAGAGCTTGACACGTGTCACCACCATATGAGTTTGAGCTCATTACTTGGCGCAAAGCGCCTGACAAGCCACGTGGGGCACTGTCAGAGTATTTAATGCTCTGCATTATTAAAGAAAAGAGACAGAGCCCAATTAAAAGGCCTAACAGGCCTAATAAAAAATGCTATGCATTTTAAAAAGGGCAGAGCCCAAACAAAATAGATGCTCTGCATCATTTATAAAAGGGCAGAGCCCAACCAAAACAAGAATAATGCAGTGCATTACTAAAAAGGAGTAAAGCCCTAGCACAGGCCAAAGACAAAAAATGTTGAAACTGGTCTTAGCCCAATCATGGCCGTAAGTCCTCAAACTAAATTGACTGAGCACAGCTGCTCTCTTAAATCAATTTACCTCCGGTTCGAGGGTACATCTCCGAACTCCTCTGACATTTCTCGTTGTAATCCTTCAACGACGTCAGATAGGGGACGGGTCCCAACGACCACACATCAATATGGACTGCGGGGTCCTTAAACTCGTGGACCGAAACGTCCTTAAACTAATATCGAACCGAAATGTCCTTAAACTAATATTCATCCCAAAATGGGAACGGCGGACCGAAATATCCTTAAACTAATGACGGACCGAAACGTCTTTAAACTAATGATGGACCACCACGTCCCTAAACTGGTGACGGACCGAAACGTCCCTAAACAAATATCGGACCGCCACGTCCCTAAACTGACGATGGACCACCACGTCCCTAAACTGGAATATGGACCACCACGTCCCTAAACTGGAACAATAGAGCCTCCAAATGCTCTTTTGCCGGATCTAAACGGTCCCGTTTAAGTTGATCTTAGCCCCAAACATGACTAACGTATCCTTAAACATTCAAATGGACTATAAAACTCCAAATCAACTTTGGTTCAAGGGTATATCTCTGAACTCCTCTGACCCCTATCGTTGTAATCCTTCAACGACGTCAAAGAGGTGATGAGTCCTGACGGCCATATAATAAATGGATCGGCACGTTAAGTCGATCTTAGTCTCAAACAGGACTAACGTATCCTTAACGAACGTTTAAGTTGATCTTAGCCTCAACACGGCTAACGTATCCTTAAACTAAAAACACCAAACCCAAATCTAAGTAAATACGGATTTGGACTAATCCACGTCCTACGGGCGACGGCATTACTCAGTCTCCGTATACAATCCACGGGCAACCACAAACAAAACAAACATACACGACACGAAGTGAAATTCTGGAGAAGGAGAAAGTGGCTGCCGCGATGCGGTAGCGTAATTAACTGCAGGGGCTTGCGCCTGCAGAGAAGAGCGTCCCCACAATCAAAAACCCCCTCTAGCGAGGGGGAATCTGACGAAGTCTGCTACATCGGCCGCATCCGTCTAAACCTCCGATACACGGTGCCATAAATCAACTTGGCATCTTCGGAGAGGTGGACGGATAAAACCATATAGCATCTGCCCCGAATCTCAGGCAAGACGTACCTCGCGTCGTCTCCGCCATCTTTCGGAGGGGAACAGAGACCCACTGTTATACTTACGGATTTAAGGACTTTGGAGATCCGCATGACATGATCCCAGTTTATGGACATAGTGGTCCATCCCAGTTTTAAAAACTTTGCGGTCCATTGTTGCCCGTGGATAGTGTATGGCAAGCTAGTTTACTCGACATAGGGCAACAGGGGAGAATTATTGACTTCAATGTCATAGTTTGTTAGCTTATATGTCATGATGGTCGTCCATGGCTTATATATGAAGGGTTATTTTATATCAACCTGCCATAGGGCGATATTAGTTTAGGGTCATCTCGGACCTGGCGATAGTTTAAGGTCGTCCCAGATCGGACAGTAGTTTAAGGTCATCTCGGACCAAGCAGTAGTTTGGAGTCGTCTCGGATGTAATATTAGAAGACTAGTCAGTAGTTTAAATTCGTCTCGGATCGCAGTAGTTTAAGGTCGTCTCGGACCAAGCAGTAGTTTAAGGCATCTCAGACCACAGTAGTTTAAGGTCGACTCGGACCGCGGTAGTTTAAGGTTGTCTCGGACTAACCAGTTAGATTGGTTCATATCTTTTTTCAAAAATCGACCGTTGATGGGAGGCATTGGCCTTGCACCATTCATGTCGATCAATTTGTAAGCTCCACCTTGGAAGACTTTTTCAATAACATATGAGACTTCATAATTAGGCTTGAATTTCCCGTGTTTGGCATGGTTCGGGATGATCGGTTGCTGTAAGACAAGCACTAACTCATTCTTTTCGAACGAACGTTGTCGCGCTATTTTAGTATAGGCTTGTAACATCAGTGCCTTATAGACTTCTATATTCTGTTGCGCCATCAGGCGGATCTCTTCCAAAGCATCCAGCTTGTCGAGGCGGAGTTGAGCATTCTATTCAGAAGTTAGCCCATGTTGAATAACAATACGGAGCGAAGAAACTTCAATCTCCAGCGGTAATACGGCTTCGGTGCCGAATACCAGCGAATAAGGGGTTGCTTTGGTGGCCATTCTGTATGTGGTGTGATACACTCATAAGGCTTCTGGTAGTCTCTCGTGCTAGTCTCTTTTATTTTTAGAGACCATCTTCTTTAGCAACTTGATGAGAGTTTTGTTGAACACCTCGGCAAAACCATTAGTGCGAGGATTGTAGATAAACGAATATCTCCAATCTATTTTGTGTTGGTTGGCGAAGTGGCTGATTTTGAAGCTTTATGCCGGACCGTTATCAGAGATAATACACCGTGGAACACTAAAGCGATATATCACATTTTGTTTGAAGAAGCGTAAGAAATTTTCTTCCTTCGCTTCCTTAAGTGCTACCGCTTCGGTCCACTTGGAAAAATAGTCAGTGGTAGCCAGGATAAACCTGTGACCCCCAGATGACGGTGGGTCGATAAGCCCGGCTATATCAGTTCCCCACATATCAAAAGGCCATGATGCTACAGTTATATGCAGAGGGTTTGGGTGTCGATGAATGAAGTCATCATGTAATTAACACACATGACATCTTTTTGCGTAGCCCATGCAGTCCTTTTTCATAGTGGGCAAGTAATAGCCCATTCTTTTTATTTTAAGTTTCATCTTGGGTCTAGCCTGGTGTGCACCACAAAGACTGTCATGGACTTCGCTTACAACCAATTTGAATTCTTCAGGACCAAGGCATCTTAATCATAATTGGTCAAAGGATCTTCGATATAGGGTGTCACCGACGTATGCGTATGACAGTGCTCTTTTCAAGAGTTGTCGTCTTTGCGACTTATTCTCAGAGAGCTTCTTTTATTTGAAGTAGTCGACAAATGTCTGGTGCCAATCTTCCTCTTGTTCGGCTGCCATCACCGATGAGTCGAGTATGTCTTCGGCTGATATTTTAGGGAATTCAAACGGTGCTATTATCTTCTAATTTTGGACCATTATTCTTATTTCGTCGTTGCTTTCATCAGCTGGCTCTTTTGCCAATTTTGCTAGAACATCGGCTTTTTTATTCTCTATTCGAAGAAAACTTTCTAAAGTGAACAGAGGGATTTGCTTCAGCAGTTCTTGAACCTTCTTTTTATGTTTAGCGAGTTTAGGTTTGTATATGTTGTATTCACCGTTGACTTGGTTGATCACCAGCTGTAAATCCTCGTAGATACGAACATTCTGTATCTTCATGTTTATGGCCATCTCTAGACCTGCAAGAAGTGTTTCATATTCTGCTTCATTGTTGGTTCTTAAGTCAGACAGAGCCATGGAATAGCATAGGATCCCTCTTTCTGGAGTGACGAAAGTTAGACCGACCCCTGCTTAGACTTTGGGCAAGCCGTTATCATCGATCCTTATAGAAGAGGCTCCATCGAAGTACATTTCCCAACAATCTACTTCTATGTTGTCGTCTCCTTCGGTAGCGATTATGCTCAGGACATATTCGTCAGGGAGCTCGCAGTTGAGTGGAGAATCATCTGCAATTGGATGTGCTGCCAGAAAATCAGCTATTGCTTGTCCCTTGATTGCTTTTTACGGCATGTACGCGATTTCAAATTCCACTAAAATTAATGCCCACTTAGCCAGCCTTCCAGTTAGGGCGGCTCTCATCATCAAGTACTTGAGGGGGTCTATTTTGGAAATCAATAGAATTTTATGTGCCGTTGCATAGTATCGAAGTTTCATTACAGCGAACAATAACAAGAGACAGTACTTCTCAATAGGGGAGTAATTATTTTCTGCTCCTATTAATACTCGGCTTAGGTAATATAAGGCACTTTCTTTATTTTAATCATTATTTTGAGTGAGTAATGCCCCTAGGGAACTTTCCAATGCCGTCTTATAGAGGATCAACGGGCGTCCCGGGATTGGAGCAGCTAAAACGGGATGCTTGAGCTAGTATTGCTTAATATCCTTGAATGCCCTTTGACATTCGTCATCCCAATTGAACGGGGCATCTTTCTTTGTCAACCAATTGAAGGGTCTACATTGTCCCGATAGGTTGGCGATGAATCGCCTGATGTAAGCGAGCCTGCCTTGCAGCGATCTCACTTGTGTTAAACTTTTGGACAATGATATTTTGAGAATGGCTTGAATCTTTGACGGATCAATCTTGATGCCACGGTGTCGAATGACGAACCCAGGAACTTCCCAAACGATACACCGAATGCACATTTTAGGAGATTCGTCTTTAAATTGTATTCATGAGGACGTTCGAATACAATCCACAGATAGCTCCAGTGATCTTCGTGAGTCATGCTTTTTATCACCAGATCATCTACATAGCACTTGACGATCTTATGGATTAGATTGTCGAATATTTTAGCCATTGCCCTTTTGTAGGTAGCGCCGGCGTTTTTTAAACGAAATGCAAAATTTTATAGCGGGAGATGCCAATGGGAGTTCTGAAGGCCGTATGCTTTTTGTCTTCAGGAGACATCTTGATTTGGTTGTATCCAGACGATTCGACCATGAAGGAGAATACTAAAAGAAGTGATATCAAAGTTCATGGTATTTTAATGAAAAAGTTCAATTATGGATGTTACACAAGATATTCTTGGTTAAAATTGATTCTAGACATTGGTATTTAGGGTTATAAGTATTTTGTAAAAATTAGGTTGAACAAAGTATAAAGGAGAAGGAGTTTTTAGGGTTTAGAAAAAAGATATCGGTAATAACTTCACTTACCAATATAAGTTTTAAAATTGAGTTTCAATGAAAAGAAAGAGAGATTGGGAGGGACTTACGGTTTAGAAATTTTAAGGAAAGAGCGGGGAAGAAGAGGGTTGCTTCGGGGCGTCGCGGAAACTCCGGAATTGGCTTCGATCTTCGCCGGAACCAACTTACTCGCTAACTTCACTTTACTTCACTTTCACTTAGGAACGTTTTAGAGAGTTTTGGCTAGAATTTTCAGAATGGTGCTATGCCAAATTGTGGGGTGGTATTTATAGTGGAGAATTAGGGTTTGAGAATTAAAATTGTGGATTAAAATGGTGTTAAATTGTAAAATGAAAGGTCTCTGTTTGATTGCAGGGAAATCAAACAGTGCAGAGGAATTAAGAGAAGGAGAAGAGTCATGTGTGCAAAGCACGGAGCTCATTGGCCACCATCTGATCGTCGGTGCCGGCCCCTAGGGCTATTTGACCGGTCGATCTTAAGGCTCTGGCCTTGAGATTCGTGCCATCTGATAAATTCTGTATTTACATCATTTTCCATATGTTTGATTTTTCTGAACTTTTCATTTCCCCGTGTATTGCACGTGCAATCTTTTGGGCTTCCAAAAAGTTAAAAAGAAAAATCAGAAAAAAATAATTGTGTCTGATGGGAATCAAACACAGGGGCTACGTCACAGCAGTGCAAGACCAGTGAGCTACAAGTTGCTTCTTGCTTGTATTTAATAAAAGTGACTTATAACTCAATATCAGGCTGTAATATTCATTTCTTGTATATTAACAGAAAAATTTCCGTACAAAGATTTTAGAGTCGTTACAGATGTGCTTATGGACTACACAGCTCTCATGTATATGATCACCATCATAATGCCAGTAGTCAAGCAAGAATCTTACAGGCTTCATCATTATCTATTAGCGACACATAATAACAAGTAAAACGTATACACATCAATGATAAACAAAAAACCAGATAGTATACTATCATTTTCAGTAAGACTGTTCTACTTGTATAGGTTCTCTCTCAATTATCATAATCGCCTACCTGAAATTACAATAATTGCCTTGAGGGCATTATATCCAATATGATGGTGTCTACAAGGGTATTGGAGTATGTTCGCCCCTGGAGCACGTCGTTGTTGCTTCGACGGGCGATGACGTCAACGGGGATATAGGGTGCTGGTTTCCCTCGGCGCACATCTCTGCTGGGCCGAGGGGCGATGGCGTCTGCAGGGGTATGTGGTGCTGCTTTCCCTCGGCGTATACCATTGTTGGTTTGAAAGTTGACGTCGGCTAAGGCATTTGAGGATACCTGCCCTTGGCATGCGTCCCTGATAATTCGTCCCAAGTATGAAGGCAAAGGCTGATTGAACAACTAAGTTGGAGGAGGACAGCCTAGAGAAGACCGACTCCCTAGTAGTCGTGGCCGTCTCTATCGGTGGCCCCTGAATATACTGGGTGCTTCTATTGCCATCAGCCTAAGAGTTGTTGGTAACAACCACATTTGGCATGCGCCCCTGTTTAGAAGTTTGGCAGGGTTGACATAAGTGGTAACAGTCGCACCGTTTTTCTTCACCTTGGAGTTCATAAGCTCAGCAATAGGAGCCTTGGGAACCACGACACATTGAGCGAAAAGGATGGGCGGAAAGGTTCTGAACTGAATAGTGGAGCCCGATCCTCTAACTTCAACATGGCCATAGGGCACTTGGATCACAGACCCCGATGGGATCATCATGAAGTAAGGAAAAGTAATGGTTGTTCCAGTCCAGCACCAGTATTGTTTTTGATTGCCATGTTCTGCTCGGAGAGACATATGTTAAAATGCTCTTTTAAGAATAGAAATAAACTACAAGGAAAGAGAAATCTGTCCCATTGGACATGCCAGAATCTGTTCGCCTCCGGATGGGATCCCCGAGGGTCTCGCGGACCTCTAGGAAGGCTTACGGGGTTAGATCGATGCGGATCAGCCTGTCTCCTCAAGTATGAGACACGTTGCCGCGACGCAGGGTGTGTTTGTGGTGTGTGGCTTAGGGGCCATACGGATGCGACTGATTTAGCGTGACTTCTCAGATTCACCCTTTGGAATAGGTTTTTTTTTTATTGTGGGGACTAGATTTCCTACAGGCGCAAGCCCCTGTCGTTAATTACCCCTCCGCTCTAAACGGAGAGAACTTTCTACGAGTGGTTTATTTCTAACAAGCATTAAATGGCAATAACAACACAATATATAAAGAGGGAGCAACAATCATAGCATATATTTCATATTAACAGTTGCAGTAGAGATACAACTCATTTTATACATGTTCTGTAGCATTATTTATGTGCACTGCAAAATTTCATCTCTTGCTGTGTACGCTTTCACCGTTGAGTAGACAGACATTCCGGCTGCTGTTTACGCCCTTGGATTGTATACGGCTTTATAGAATGTATGATCCAAATCGTAGGGCGGTTTCGACATGCTCGGCAGGACGGCTAGCTTCTACGTCGCATTAGGGGATTTCATCATGGAACATGTTGCTGGATGCGGGCCTGGCGGAATGATTGACTTCTATGTCACGAATGATTGCTCGTGGATTGTGAACGAAAGACAATATTATCTGACCGTAGGGCAGTAGTGGTTTAAAGTCGTCTCGGACATAGATAGTAGTTTAAAGTCGTTTTGGACATAGATGGTAGTTTAAAGTCGTCTTGAACATGAGTAGTAGTTTAAAGTCGTCTCGTACATAAGTAGTAGTTTAAAGTCATTTCGGACATAAGTAGTAGTTTAAAGTCATCTCGGACATAGCAGGGTGGGGCATTTACTTCTATGTCTCGATGGTTGTCTAAAAGACGGTGAAGGTTGACCAGCACGTTCGGTGAGACTTGGTGAGAAAGGTGCATGTCGCAGGGTGCGCACCTGGTGAGACAAAATGGGATAGTTAGCTTCTATGCCACGATGGTTGCTCGTGGATTGTATATGACAAATTATTTTGCTTGCTATAGGGCAGGACTCCAGTTTAGGGACGTAGTAGTCCATGGATCTAGTTTAGAAACTTAGGGGTCCAGTTTTAGTTTAGGGTCATCTTGGACCAGGCAGTAGTTTGGGGTCATTTCGGACGCAGTGTTAGTTTAAGGTCATCCCAGACTAAATAGTAGTTTAAGGTCATTTCGGACTAGCAGTAGTGTAAGGTCATTTCGGACCACAGGGAATGGGTTTGGGGATTTGGTTTTGTTGACTTCTATGTCACGATGGTAGCTCGTGGATTGTATATGGTAGACCGTTATGATACGATCCCTCATATGACAAGATTTACGATCTTTGGGATTTTTGACTTCAATGTCATGAAGGTTTCCCGTGGTTGGTATACGATGCGCATGAAGCGTCAGGCTCATAGGGCAAGGTTTATGATATTTGGGATTTTTGACTTCAATATCACAAATTGACTTCTATGTCACGATAGATACCTGTGGATTGTATATGGTTAACCGCTATGATGCAGTCTCCCATAGGGCAGTTTATGATTTTTGGGATTTTTGACTTCAATGTCACGAAGGTTGCCTGTGGATAGTATACGGCGCGTTTGAAGCGTCAGGCCCGTAAGGCAAGCTTTATGATCTTTGGGATTTTTGACTTCAATGTCACAAATTGACTTCTGTGTCATGATAGATACTTGTGGATTGTATATGGTTAACCGCTATGATGTAGTCTCCCATAGGGCCGTTGAGATTTGGGTACGCAGAGACGGATGTCAAAAATGGATGAAATAGTAGATGCATGGACCTTTTGAGGTGTTTGATATTGATTCTAGTGGGTTGAAGGGGACTATTGGGCTTATCATCATGAATTTTGGTGATTTGAGAGGCTATTGGGGTGTCCGCCGTGGGTTTGGTAAAGTTGAGGATGCTTAGTAGGTTTAAGGACACTATGGTAGGTTTGAGGAGATTATCTGAGGTTTCCGCCGTTGAGTTTGGTGCATTGAGGAGGCTTCTAGAGGTTGCCGCCGTAGAGTTTATGGATGTGGGACCTACTAAGGGTGCCGCCACATAGGTCTTGAAGGGTGTGAAGGATGCGGAGGCCTTTAAGGGGTCTCCACTAAGGACTTGGTTAACGTGGGACCCGTTAGGGGGTGCCGCCACGTGTTTGTAGGAGTGAAAAGGCCTCAGGGGGGTCTCCGCCAAGGACTTGGTTGACGTGGGACCCGTTACGGGGTGACGCCACGTGTTTGTAGGAGTGCAGAGGCCTTTAAGGGTTCTCTGCTAAGGACCTTAGAGGATGCGGGGTCAATTGGGGGTCTCCGCCAAGGACTTGGTGCCGGAAGGGGGTTTCCGCTGAGACTTTGGTGCCGGAGGAGGTTCTTCCATGTCTTGATTTGTCAAGTTTTTATTGCATAATTTCATGTTCTGTATGTATGAATAAGTGTTTGTTCATTCCTCGCTCATGTATACGTCTACGGAGTCTGTTATTAGGACGATCTCGTGGGGAGGATAACTCGAATGAGTATCCGTATACATAGGGATAACTCCGAAGAGTATTCGAAAAGAGATAGCTTTTGCAAGTATTCCATAATTTAGTTTTAGAGCCGTCATGAGGCTTATTATATAATGTTCAGTTCACTGGACAGTTCAAGAACGGGAGTCATCAACTATGTGTTTCGAGGATAACTCTTTATTGAGTATCCCATAGGTTATTCATTCTTATTATAGCAAACGTGGTATTCATCACAAGAGCATAGAAAATCACAGACAAGAAGAGATATGCAGCTCTATACTTACGTTTTGCTCTTCTCTTCTTTCCATTCCGGGACTTGAATTTCTTGAGTGCAGTTGCATCCTTTTGAGTAATTGAGCATAGGAGTTCTTGAATGATTTTTTCGAGAAACGAGAATGATTTTGAGTGCTTAAACCTTCTTCTGTGCATTAAGAGGGGGTTTTATGGTCTCATAGAGACTTGAGAACGTGGTCATATACATGGGCCATATTTTGGAACGTGGAGCATATAGCTCGCAACTTCCATTACGTGGGTGCTTTTCGTGGCTGGTGCCTTGGTGTGGCAGGTGCCTTGGTGTGGCGGAGACCCTTGCGGATGGCTCCTTATAGGCAAAGGCCTTTGGCGGGATGGAGACTCCCTTGTGCAAGCTTAGTAGAGGCGGAGACTCTTGTGCATGGCTTAGTAATGGTGGAGACCCTTAGCGCATGTCTTTGGCGCGGCGGAGGCCCTTGCGCAAGCTTTGATAGCAGCGGAGACCCTTGGTGCATTCCTTAGCAGTGGCGGCGGAGACTCCTTGCGCATGGCTCCTTAGTGGCGGAGGCCCTTGTTTGACTTTTTCATGGATTTTTGAATTCTGTTTGTTGACTCAGGTAGCTTCATCAAATGGGTTTACTCTTTCTAAAACTGCAAGTTTGGGGAGCGGACATAAGCGTCGTCATTCAAAGCGGAACCGGTCTCATCCAAAGTGGTCACATCCAAAAAGCTAGTTAGAGTAGATCTGTCTAGTATTTTTATAGAGGTCAACAAATGTAATAAATGTTTCATGTTCAGTTGGAGAATTTTTCACGTCAAACAGAAGCTATATTAATAATCAAATATCAGTGGAGTACAAATTGATGGAGAATACAAATAGTACAAATCGATGGAGAATACAAATCTCTCTCAAACCCTAGATCTCTCATAATTATCAAAGGGTTCTCACTAATTAACAAAATACATCCGATCTAGGTCTGAAATAAGCTATCATATATATAGCATACAGAAGATTTCCAGAAATAATTAATTTCCAAACAAAGGAAATATCCGGCCCAGACATACGGCAGATGTCTGCATAAGAGATTGGGAGACATCTGTCTTTATAGTCACAAAACTCTATAGTGCTATCCAGACATCTGAACAAGGATAGGTCAGACAGCCAGTATTCTCATCGAAATAACAGAGCGCTTGGCAGACGTCTGAAGCTCAACGGGACATACATCTGCATAAGAGAATATCACGCGTACGAGGCAGAAGAAGACGTCTGTCGAGATGAGCTTCAGATGTCTTCCTTGCTGATAACAACAAATCTTCGAGTTCTACGTGATAATGTCGAATCTTCAAAATAGGAAATCTTCAGGGATCTAAATGTGATGCATATCTAATAAATCTCCACCTTGTCTAAACTCCTCCATCAAAATAATAACAACTCCATCTTCATCATAAAAACCCTAAAGGGCTTAATGAGTGCGATGCACTCCAATTTAGTTTAAGTAGTGCTCAAACTTAACTACTAAAAGAGATTTTGTCAACATGTCGGCCGGATTGTCCACTTTGCCAACCTTCTTCATAATAATCTCTTCTTTCTCAACGACTTCCTGCACGAACCAATACCTCACGCCAATGTGGTTCATCCTATCATGATGCATCCGATCTTAAGTTAAGTGAATAGCGCTTTGGCTATCACAGTAGACTATTATGGTATCCTTTGGAATACCAAGTTCCGAAGATAGTCTCTTCAACTAGATTGCCTTCTTAACGGCCGCAACAACGGCCATATATCCACCTCCATCATAGATAACGCTACCGTAGGCTGCAAAGAAGCACGCCAACTAATGGCACATCCTCCCAAGGAAAATACATAACCGGTGATCGATCTGCGTCTGTCAAGATCACCCGTATAATCGGAGTTGCTAAATCTAACTAAATTATCTTCGTTCCTTATAAACACCAACCCCCACGTCAGACGTACCTCGAAGGTATTGTAGTATCCATTTCACCGCTTGCCAACGGCTTTTGCCAGGAGATTCCATATAGCGACTAACAACACTAACAGTGTGTGAAATGTCGGGTCGTGTACAAACTATGGCATACATAATATTACCTACCGCACTCGCATATAGAAGATTCGACATATATCTAATCTCATCCTCTGTTTACGGTGATGAACGAGCTGAAAGTTTAAAATAAGCTGCCCATAGAGTACTTACAGATTTAGCGTCTGCCATGCTGAAACGCTCCAAAATTTCTTAACATATCGCTGTTGAGACAAGTATAACTTTCTTCCTTTGCGATCGCGCCTGATCTCCATACCAAGTATTTTCTTGGCCGCTCCCAAATTCTTGGTCTCAAACTTACCTTTTAACTGTTCCTTCAAATTCATAATATTAACAATATATCTTACTGCTATCAACATATCATCAACATAGAGTAGCAAATATATGAAAGAACTATCGGCGAGCTTCTTCAAATATACACAACTATCGCCTATACTTCTTATAAACCCTATTTCTTTTATGAAGTAGTCGAACTTCTTATACCAACGTCTTGGTGACTACTTCAAACCGTAGAGAGACTTCTCTAGGAAGCAAGCATGGTCTTCTTTACCTTCGACTTTGAAACTTTCGGGTTGTTGCATGTAGATTTTCTCTACCAAATCACCGTGCAAGAATGCGATCTTCACATCGAGCTTCTTAAATTCCAAATCTTGCATAGCTACCAAACCGAGCAAGACACGTATAGAGGTGTGTTTAACAACCGGAGAAAATACCTCAGTGAAGTCAACTCTTCGTACCAGCTAATAGCCTTTAGCTACCCACCGCGCCTTGTATCTCATATCAACCGTCCCTTAGTCACCTTCTTTCTTCTTGAATACCTATTGGCAGTCAACTATCTTCTTTTCTCTTTCGGGCTTCATGAGCTTCCAAGTTTAGTTCTTGTGAAGAAACTCAATCTCTTCATTCATAACAACTAGCCAACGAGCTGCTTCATCGGATGAGATAGCTTCTTTATAGTTTGTCGGCTTGCTACTATCAACTATTTTTGCAACAGACAGCGCATATGCCACTAGGTTATCGTAGTCATACCTCTATGGCGGTCTAATATCTCTTCTTTGTCAGTCACGAGCAATTAAATTCTCCTCATCTCGGGGCTGCTCCTCTTGAGCTTCTTCAAATGATGATGAAGGAGAGTCCTCCAGCAAACCCGAGTTTTCACCGACTTCAATATCAACTCTCAGCTCATTCTTCTTCGAATCATCTTCAACTGGAGATTCCTTGTTGTTTGGTTTCGACATAGCAGATTCATCAAAAGTCATATATCTGCTAATCATAAATTTAGACGATTTTGAATCCGAACAACACAACATACAACCCTTAATGCCGGTAGCATAATCGAGAAATATACATTTCTTCACTCAGGGATCCAACTTGCCTTCACGGCAATGTGAATAAGCGGGGCAACCAAACACCTTAAGTGTTGAATAATCAGCGTGTTTTTCTGACCATACTTGCTCCGGTGTCTTACAATCTAGCGATGTATGAGATGACCGATTCACAATATAACACGCTGTATTTACCGCTTCTACCCAAAACTCCTTTCCGAGCCCTGCGTTGGACAACATGCATTGCGCTTTCTCCAAAAGAATCCGGTTCAATCGCTCCACAACTCCATTCTGCTGTGGTGTATAGATAACGGTATGATACCGAACTATTCCTTCGTTTTTGCAGAAATTGTTGAAATCTCCACCGCAAAACTCTAACCCATTGTCTGTCCTCAGTCTCTTAATCTGCTTCCCTGTTTGCTTCTCAAGTAACGTCTTCCATTACTTGAATATAGTAAACACATCACATTTTTCTTCAAGAAGTACACCCAAAGCTTCCTCGAAAAATCATCAATGAAGGTAAGCAAATATTTGGCACCACTTCTTTTAGAAGCAACCGGAGAGGGTCCCCAAAGATCCAAATGGATATAATCTAGAATACCTTTTGTGTTATGCACCGCCGAACTGAAGCTAACATGCTTTTGCTTTCCAAAGACGCAATGTTCACAAAACTTCAGTTTCGTCATACTCTTGTTACCATGTAGACTCTGCTTCGACAACTTAGCCATACTTCTCTCATTCATATGCTCGAATCTCATGTGCCATAATCTGGTAGTTTCCGAATGTAGGGTTGCTAGGCACATGCACAAGGGTCTACGAGGCATCAACCATGCCCGATTTAAAAATTAGCCGTGCCGAACAACCCAAAGCCGTATCTTTAAACAAGAGTTTAGGCGAAAACAAGCATGTTAAACACTTTAACACTAAATGAGAGGGATTACAACCTTTGTAGATCCGTTCCTTCACTTCTTAAGCTCCGTGTTGAAGTTCCTTCACTGCGATCATCAAGTTCCGGACTCTCGAGAGGCACCACGAAGAGAAAAGTGCAAGCTTGCTTCCGATCTTCGATAACAAAGATGATCTACCTTGAAGTTTCATTAACACAAGCTCTCACTCACTAAATGAAGTGAACACTCTCATCTAAAGGGCAAGGGTAGATGAGGATGATGAAGTAGGAGTTTTGCTCTCATTTGTTTTCTTATTCTCACTCAAAATCATCACTTGGATCAAAGCTAGAAAGCTTTTCTAAGCAAAAGGAAGAAGAAGAATAGTGATCCATTTGTGATGAATAATGAAAGGATAATAATAATGATGAATAATGCAACCATGGTTAAACAAACCATTGTAGAGACTTAACCAAGGGTAAGGGTATGGGTTGGGTTAAGAATGAGTCACTTGAAAATATCTTTGCAAAAACAAAAAGAAACCTTCTAGAAGGTTCATGAATGAACTAACCCAATTCAAACCCTAATCTTGTTTAATCTCCACTAATCATGTTGCATTAGTTATCATATCATGTTACAATATTATATATCACATATATAATATTTATTGTAACAAAATAAAATAATACAATTAACATATATCGTATATATATCAATGTATTACCCGAGTAAGAAAAAGAATCTTTTAGTGAGCTAATATTAGTTAATGTAATTTAATATATCATATATATTATTATACATTAAATTATCGAATCAACACTTAATCCGACAATCCGGCTATATCGCATATAACCGACTAATATATCATTTACCGACTCATCGAATCAACACTTGATCCGATGATCCGGGTGATATCAAATATCGCGAGAATAGAATACGGTATCTCATATCGCATTATCCTCGGTCCTGCACATATCACATATATGCCCCTACTCCGTTTTGCCCGAGTCAAGAAACATCCGTGTAGGACTCTAAAGAATCGTCAATACGCCGGCAGTAGGTGATGATCATATCAAACACCCACAAGCTGCAAGCGGTCAGCTAAACGTAACAGCCACGCAGGTATTGAGTGCTCAGAAGATCAACAAGCAAGCCTGTACATTCTCCAGTGAATCCAATCAGTAACACTCCCGTACAGTCCGGTCTCGTCGTCTGATATATCGTATATCTCGCCTAGGGGGGTAAACGTCAGACCCCAGTAGCTCGATAAGTCGTGTCGATATGAGGTCTATAACAGTTCGAGAAACTACTGATAACACTTACCAGTAAATCTCAGCAACCCTGGCCAGGGATTTCCAGTTATATCCAATCGAACACAGCACAACATCAACTCTCTATAACGGGAGAGACGAATCCCCTCCTATCGCTCATTGCCTCCATATGATTCGGGACTGTACCCAAAAGCCACCTTTTTGCACGCCCTCTTGGACGTGGTATGATGGAAATCAAAGCACAGTGGGAATCATACAAGACTTTATGACGATCTCGGATCAACAGACTACTCTGTACCAGTGTCACCGGAGAACTGCCATCTGACGTGAGGTATAATACCATCTGTGTCGGGACCCGGTTCTTGCTCACGGAACAAAGTGCCACGCCAAGTGTCGTGTTTAGTAGGCGGGGGCCACCTCTTGAATCCGTGCGGGCCACCTCTTGAGTCCGTGGGACCCACTGTAGAACAATGGGGACTCTTCGGAATACATTCCGAAAGGGGGCAGATCTGTACTATAAATGGAATGATACCACTCTTCAATAAAGAGGCGCCTTTTAAGTGAACCGGCACTACAGGAGCTTGAGAACTCCGTAGTTAAGCGTGCTCAAGCCAGGGAAGTTCTGGGATGGGTGACCTCCTGGGAAGTGGCCCCTGGCCGGGTCCGGTTCGTCCCGAAGGACAAAACCGTGCGGTTTCGGCCAAAGCGGACAATACTCTCTGTATTGGGGTTGGGGTGTGACAGAATGGTATCAGAGCTGGTCTCTCAATAGTAGGTCTGTGGTTCGAGGACGAACCATTGTTCAAAGGTGGGGAAAATGTCGGGACCCGGTTCTTGCTCACGGAACAAAGTGCCACACGGAACAAAGTGCCATGCCAAGTGTCGTGTTTAGTGGGCAGGGGCCACCTCTTGAATCCGTGGGGGCCACCTCTTGAGTCCGTGGGACCCACTGTAGAACAATGGGGACTTTTCGGAATACATTCCGAAAGCGGGCAGATCTGTACCATAAATGGAATGATACCACTCTTCAATACAGAGGCGCCTTTTAAGTGAACCGGCACTACAGGAGCTTGAGAACTCCGTAGTTAAGTGTGCTCGAGTCAGGGAAGTTCTGGGATGGGTGACCTCCTGGGAAGTGGCCCCTGGCCGGGTCCGGTTCGCCCCGAAGGACAAAACCGTGCGGTTTCGGCCAAAGCGGACAATACTCTCTGTATTGGGGGTGGGGCGTGACAATCTGGGAGTTCTCGGCGAGTCCGTCCAGTGTACACAGTCTCCACTGAGCACCTGTACACCATCCTTGATGTCTAACACCGATGGATATGTGATCATCTATCGCCCATTATATGGGTCAAGATGCGTATGCGCTAGTCTACTCTGGTGTATCGATGCCCTGTCTCGATACACCCTCGACTAGGAACAATTATAGGATGTACTCGTCGCTACCATGGCCTCACTAGTATGATCTCATCATAGTCCCAGTAGTCGAGTACATATCCTAAGGGCTTTATCAACATGTAACATAGAGACAATCAGAGTACATGTTAAGATAAAGAGCAACCAGATAGCGTACTATCATGTTAAGCAAGAAATTCCTCTCTATATATGTCCAAGCATCCACTACAAGACACATCGTATGTACAGTAATGGCCTCTAGGGCATACATATAACTAACACCAAATCAGTCATGGATTTAGATGATGAAATAGCCGCCAATTTAGAAATCGTTGAACCCTGCAATGAATACAAGGACCCTTTCTTTAAGCCCTTCATCACAACGGGAACACCTTTGGTTACCTTCAAAACTCCACCTTCAGCGGAAAATTTATAACCCTTGTCGTCGAGTGCACCTAAAGAGATGAGGTTCTTCTTCAAGTCAGGTACATGCCTGATTTCCGCCAATGACCTCACAATACCATCGAACATCTTGATTTGGATTGTCCCTTTGTCAATAGATCGATACGAACTATTATTGCCCATCAAAACCATTCCACCATCAACGGACTCATACGTGGTGAACAAAAAATCCTTATTGGGACACATGTGGTAGGAACAAGCCGAATTCATAATCCATTCGTCCTTAGATCTCTGTATGTTTTCAAGGACCACAAGAAGATTCCCTTCTCTCTCTGTTATACTCGCTTCAGCTGAAGACTCCTTCTTGGATTTTTCTTCTCGTTTTAGCTTGTTCTGCAACTTAAAGCAACCGACCTTAAAATGCCCCTTCTTCTTACAATAATTGCAAATCACGTTCTTAGCCATTGATTTTGACCGTGACTTCTTCCTATTTGCTTCCGGATCTTTCTTCTCCGCTCGCCTTCGAACAAATAAGCCAGAAGATGAACTATCCGCTTCGGTGGAAGTCAACTCCTTGTCGATCTTCTCTTTGTTCATCAAATTCTCCTTGACATCCTTGATTGAGATCGTGTCTCGTCCATAAACCATGGTGTCACGGAAGTGCTTATAAGAGAGTGGTAACGAACACAACAAGAGAAGAACTTGATCTTCATCATCAATTTTAATGTCGATTTTATCCAGATTCGTAATGGTTGCATTAAACACACAAACGTGAGATTTTATTGGGGAACCTTCTGACATGTGAAATGAGTAGAGACGCTGCTTCAACAGGAGTCGATTTCATGAGAGATTTCCTTAAATATAACTCCTCCAATTTATTCCACAAATTAGCCGCCGTTTTTTCCACCAAAACTTCTTGTACAACTTCGTTTGTCAGATGCAAGTGGATAGCCGTGAGGGCTTTTTCATTCATCTCCTCCCAAGCTTTCTCCGTCATAGTGGAATGCCTTTTATCCTTCCCATAAATCGCCTTCTTCAAATTGTTTTGAGTCAAAATGACAACCATACGGACTTGGCACAAACAGAAGCTCATATTTCTATCGAACTTCTCGACATCGAACTTCATGATTGTTGGAGACATGATATGAGATCAAAATACCTTGAGTACTAACGAACCCTAAACTTTAAAATCACGATCTAAGAAAGTGGGGAAGAGAACATAGTTGTCGTTACCTACCGTTGACCTATATTGCAAAATCAAAGACCTAATGGTTCAACAAAAATTTTTACAACTACACAACAATAGTTATGATACCAGTTTGTTACGAATACGAGACGATCACAAAGAAAACACACAATCGACAATGAGAAGAAAATCAAACCATAAAAAAGAAAGAAATATGAATACTAACCACAAAATAAATAGACGAACGTGAAACTTTATTAATAATCAAATATCGGAGGAGTACAAATCGATGGAGAATACAAATCCCTATCAAATCCTAGATCTCTCACAATTATTAATGGGTTCTCACCAATTAACAAAAGACATCCGATCTAGGTCTAAAATAAGCTATCATATATATAGCATACAAAAAATTTCCACAAATAATTAATTTCCTAACAAAGGAAATATCCGGCCCAGACGTCTGCATAAGAGATTGGCAGACGTCTGTCTTTGTAGTCACGAAACTCCAGAGCGCTATCCAGATGTCTGAATAAGGATAGGTCAGACGTTTAGTATTCTCATCAAAATAACAGAATGCTTGGTAGACGTATGAACCTCAACGGGACAGATATCTGCATAAGGGAAGATCATACGTACGAGGTGGAGGCAGATATCTATTGAGATGAGCTTCAGACGTTTGCCTTGCTGGTAACATCGCATTTTCGAGTTCTTCGTGATAAAACCGAATCTTCAAAATAGGAAATCTTCAAGGATCTAAATGTGAGGCATATCTAACATGATTTATGTGGGTCAAGAAGGGAGATTCAACGGCTGGGGGAAGGCAAGAGTATCCTTCTCTTGAAAATTAAAGAGCAGAGGATCGTAATCCGTTTTTCATCATAAAAACAGTAAATGAATGTCATATCATTTATCTTCATTTACCTTTCACATGATAATCAACTCTATTTTCTATTTTAGTTGTGTGGCAATTATACGATATTTGTTTTAATTAACCTACTTTTAAATTCATGCGTTTGACTTTTTTAAACTTTTATTGCAAGTCAAGAAAGAATGTATAAAATGCAACATTGTAAATTTACAGCATAAAAGTAAAATGAGAGACTTGCGTGTAAAAAGTAGTACAAAAGTCGAACGCACCCTTATTTTCTAATAAACGAAATATGAAGAAGTAAAATTAAGGGGAAGCAGGTCATGCATGATGTATCTCTATAAGTAGATAAACGAAAAAATAATACGTTTGAGCGATTTAAACACCAATGATTATAATTTTAAATTTTTTTATGCTTGGAAGGCTGAATAATTGTTCTTCCATCTAGGAGGTGAATCATCTAATTTGAATTTACTATCAAGTAATTGCTTGTAAATAACAGATTTACATTGAGGCATTGTCTCTAGTTGAAGTTGAGTCTGATAATCAAAAGGTTTGAGAAAAAGACGAAATATTTACATCATTATTATTTGTCACAATTCTTGTTAATTAATTAAATGCCACAAAACAGTGATTATTTCTTCTCCAACTGCTTTAGTTGAGATGAGATTTACAGAAGTGTGCTGTTTTTTCTATCGCCTTCATATTAGGTATACTGTCAGATTTCATGTGATGGTGATGTTTTTTGAATTTTTGGCACATCTATGATTGCATAAAAGTTGGTGCATGATCTCATGCACATTGCTCGCTTTTGAATAACATAATATAATTTTCATTAATCAAAGAAGCTAGTACCAACCATGAATTAATCTTCCGGCGAAGAATCCTCACAGTCGCAATATTAATTCTTTATAAATTACCAGCTGGACTTCGCTCAGCTGGTATCAATTTCATATTCAATATGAGAGAGCGCAAGTTCGATCCCAACACGGTTGATTTCCAAAAAGAAGTTTCCTTATAAATTTAGTGCAATTGTGTAAAAAATCACAATTTGGAAAACTTGATAAAATCGACAACGTGATTTTATTCCAAATTCTTGAAACATGTTATATATATTTCTTCCATGAATTTTTCTACTGCACATGTTGCCGTTGTTTTTGTTATTAAACAAGGCAGATTTTGTTATCATGATGAACTGAATTGAATTGAGCAAAGCACTTTCCTTAATACAGTATCTCTATCAAATTTGTTTTTGAAGATCAAACATATGCACAGAGTTTTTATAAAGAAAAGTTAAGAAAATATAGTCGAACTCGACCAGAATCTACAATATAACCTACAATTTAACGAGATATCAAAGAATATTTTGTGATGATTTGTGTGCTTTTTGGCTTCTCCTTTATAGACTTTAAGAAGCCTTTTCACCGTCAAGAGACACCCCTTCCACCATCGGACAACAACTTTCATAGAAAAGATGAATTAATTGAATGCATTTTTCTTATAATCATATCCATAAACCTATATAAATTCCGATGAACTTAATTAGGATACAATGAATATTCTTTCAACCATATATACCTATCAAACCTGCATATTCAATGAATCGATTATAGTTCAATTCATTTCTTCAATGATATTCATGGGATGCAACAAATATATGTCATGTAATGGATGTTCATCCCTATGCTGTCTAATTGTATAAATATTTATGAACTCCAACAAATATATTACATTAAATACCAACAAAACTACACCCAGGTCATTCCCTACAAGAATTATAAAAAAAATCTAACGGTCGGATCAAAATCCAACGGTTCAGATTATTCGATCTCTCATCGTGTAACTTGTGTGCAATTTAATATCCGCGAGCATGTATCGTCACGTGACGACCGAGACTCGTCTCGATCTCTTGCTTAACGTGGGGCCCACGAGAAAAGCACGCAGGTGGTCACGTGAGGGGAGGGGTGCGTGGGGGTTTTACCCTCCCACGTGTGAAATAAAATAATAGGCATGTGTATTTATCTGGTGGCAGTCGAGTAATTATACGTGAAAGCTATGTCGGGAGATTTGATAAACTGCGTATATATAACTGTATCAGCAGCAGCGCCAAGTGCTCACAGCCTTGGCATTTGAGAATTATTCGCTTTCTTCTTTTTTTCTTCTATTATTTTTTTTTCAAAGGGGAAAAACAACAAACATTTGATAGGCGAAAGAGGAATCGATCAAGATCTAGGGTTTTTCTGAGATCGAAGGATAGATAGAGAGAGAAATGGAGTCGAAGGCGAACAATGTTGGGATCCTCGCCATGGATATCTACTTCCCTCCCACTTGCGTTCAGCAGGTAACTTTTCAAGCTTTTTCTGTGATTTTTTGAAAATTTTGCGTTATGCTTGGTGAATTTGTGTAGAAAATTTGAAATGTAGAAGAAATTTAGGGTTTCAACTTGCATGAGGATAGTTCCATTGTTTAGCTTGCTCACATTGAATGTGTTGGGCCCTAATATTTATGCAACAACAACAACAACAACAACTGAGCCTTTTATCCCAAGCATATGGGGTAGGCTACATGAACCAACATGAGAATCACGCCGGGTCCAGCACATGAATCCTCTGTCTCCACTCACTTCTATCGAACAATATACTTTCATTGAGTCCTTTGGCAACCATATCGTTTCGTATCACCTCCATCCATGTTTTCTTCGGTCTCCCTTGGGCCCTAATATTTATGCATTTTCTGTAAATTAATGGGGAAAAGTCTGTTTTTAAGGAAAAAAATTGCATTTATGATGGGGGATCAGAGTTGGTTATTTTACTATTTTTGGTTCTAATCATTTCTTGCAAATTCAAATTTTTAGGTAGAAAAAAAAATAATATGATTTTTTTATAATAATTGCAGGAAGAGCTTGAAGCTCATGATGGAGCAAGCAAGGGAAAGTATACGATTGGGCTAGGGCAAGATTGCATGGC
Source organism: Agapanthus africanus (assembly GCA_030015575.1). Lineage (NCBI taxonomy): Eukaryota > Viridiplantae > Streptophyta > Magnoliopsida > Asparagales > Amaryllidaceae > Agapanthus > Agapanthus africanus. The sequence continues at coordinate 436,482,450 of JASDDO010000018.1, forward strand.
TTTTTGTACAGAAGTGGAAGATGTCATCTCAATGAGGTATGGCCCGTATGGGATTGTAATGAATTGGGAGTTTCTCTGAATCGGTAATAATCGTGTGATACGAACTTTGATTTTGGATGTAGTTTGTTGTTGTGTTTATTGAGAATTGCTTGTGCAGCTTCACAGTTGTGACATCACTCCTGGAGAAATATAAGATTGATCCGAAAATGATTGGGAGGTTGGAAGTTGGCAGCGAGACGGTGATAGACAAGAGCAAGTCTATAAAGACTTGGCTGATGCAAATATTCGAGGTATATTCTCAAGTCAATTTTGTGGGAACCCGATGAAATCAAGGATTAAGTAAAAGACGATAAATTTTTCTGAAATCAACAAATTATGAAATCCTATATATAATAACATTGCTAAACCAGCTGAATCCAAACCTCTGCCAATCTTGTATAACAGTTGATACTTTATCAGGACGATAATACTGCATGGTATTGGGAAATTGAGAAATTATCCAAAATTAAGAACCGAAAATGGTCCAACAGCTGCCTAAAAATAGATGAGAATATAGTTCATGCTGAATTAGAAGCTACAAAAATGTTTTGTATGATTACTTTAATTTCATTCCTGCGTAAATCATCTGACATAATTCACACAATAAATAGGTGTATGGAATAATTGAAAAATAGAATGTCAAGGTACAACATGACTCGGTGAAGATTAAATTTTCAGGACCTATGTACCTGATATCGAGGCATCTTTTAGACAAGATTTATCTCTTAATTTTTAATAGAGTAAGAAGCCGTCTGGAATGCAGCAATGGTTCTGACATACATTTCTCCTTTCTTACTAATAATAAATATTGCGGAAAAATTGTTACTTGTTAGAGTGTCCCCTTAATGAGCATCCCTAAAAGTTGAAGTTTTTAAAATTGCAATTAGCTAGAATTAGTCAACGTTGAGATTTAACATTGATTTTTGGATCTTTCACTTATAACGTCAACATATCTAATTTAATTTAGGGAGAGTGGTTGGTCCTATGGCGGCTTTGCCTTATAATTAAAATAAATAATAAGTATCTTCCTTAATGCATTTATACTTGTAACTGCTAACAATATGGCCATGTAACCATTATGGTTCAATCACAAGGTAATATAGGCTTGCTTAGTCAATAATGGCAAGAGAAACTATAGTCTTCCATTAGATCACGTAAATGGGTCCGGCTAAAGTTTTCTATGAATATTCCTCATCCTTGAGCTATACCTTGAAATTTTTTTAATCTCTATTGTCAACCTGTAAGAATTTACCAGTACATGTTGGCTGTTTACCATAATTCAGAAATGACTCTGTATAGTGTGACACAACTTTTGTGGGAATATACAGGAAAGTGGTAATACTGATATCGAAGGAGTTGATTCAACTAATGCGTGCTATGGGGGAACAGCTGCTCTGTTCAACTGCGTAAATTGGGTGGAGAGCAACTCTTGGGATGGGCGTTATGGCCTTGTCGTTTGTACAGACAGTGCGGTATGCTACCAAATATTCTATTGATGGCTATAGTTTCAGTGGGCGATAAGGTTACAAACTTACAATATATTTGATTTAACTCGAAATCATTGGTCCTCAACAAATTACTTAGGAACTATTACTGCTAAATTTCTTTGCATGTTATTCTTACCAATGAAGCCTGAAATTTACAAGGAACATTTGGATGTGCTGAAGTACATTATTTTCTTTTATTCCTTCAATATATGATTAATCAGTTAGCCTTGTTTAATCATTTAGTATAACAGTGATCGTGTATCATTCTATTTTTCTGATGTTGTGCTCCGAATGATCTTGAATGTACTTCTCTGCTAGGTTTATGCTGAAGGCCCAGCTCGGCCAACGGGCGGTGCAGCTGCTATCGCAATGTTGATTGGGCCAAATGCTCCGATTGTTTTTGAAAGCAAATATAGAGGGACCCACATGTCTCATGTTTATGACTTTTACAAGCCTGATCTAGCAAGCGAATATCCGGTTTGCTTCAACTTCTTAATTTTGCCACCTTTTTAAAATTTTTGTCTGGAATGCATAATTTTACTTTTCTTGCCTATAAGTAGCATGTAATATGTATTTGCAAGGAAAAGTTATAGGACCTTTATTTAACCTAGAAAAAGAAATATGATTTTGGTATCAGACCACCATTCTGAGTGAATTAGATAGGGATTAGGGAAAATATATCCTTTAATTGGGTCTACAGACTCTTCACTTTTACTTTTTTTTTATATATTTAAAATAGTGAGTTAACTGCTCGTTGTTAAACAAAAGTTAGTGTATGATGCATTCTTTGACTTATTCTGTTAGGTAGATCATGCATTCATCACAAATTATTTTTTTTATAGGTCGTTGATGGAAAACTATCACAAACATGCTATCTCATGGCACTTGATTCATGCTACAAACGTTTTTGTAGCAAGTAAGTCAGGATTGACCATTTATCTTCTTCTCTTTTTTTTGTGGGAAATATCAGTTTCACTGACTTTTATATTCTCTACAATGCTCATGTTATCAGATACGAGAAATTTGAGGGGAAACCGTTTTCGATTTCTGATGCAGATTATTTTGTATTTCATTCACCGTACAACAAGGTATGCATGTTAATTCAGGTCGATCAGCTCTAATCAAATGGTTATCATGAGCTATTAGATACACTTAACCACTGAGCTGATGTCAAAATTTGTTGTCTATTGTTATCCAGCTTGTGCAGAAAAGTTTTGCTCGGTTGTACTTCGATGACTTCATGCGTAATTCCAGGTGCTTGCATTTAGCTTAATGGTGCCTGATATCAACTTCTTATAAGCAAGGGAAATGCTCATAACTCATGATACTCAGCTGGGTGCATGGGCCTCATGAGTTAACTAACATGAGAAAGATCTTAATCTTAAAGTAGTATTGAACTTAAAAAGATTTATTTAAACATGTATAAATATGTCAGCTTAGAAAGACAGGTAGATTTCGTTGTTTGCTGATGTATCTTAAATGCTAATCTGGAACTGTCTAGGGTGAGTGGACAACCATAATTATAGGATGATGACCAACTTCTTGTTGTTTTAGTTCTCTAGATTCTTCACGCAAGCTCTAGTATTACATATGTTACTAACAAAGTCGGATACCCTTTTATTTCATCTTTTTTATTTGTATTAGCTTTGTTGATAAAGAAGCAAGTGAAAAGCTAGAGCCATTTTCGTCCTTATCCAGTGATGAAAGCTACCAAAATCGCGACCTCGAAAAGGTAATTCTCTGTACTAATGTAGTTTTATGTCATTTCATCCTGTGAATCGTTTCATTGTCTGATCTTAAATGTAATGCACAGGTTTCTCAACAAGTTGCAAAGAACTTGTATAATGAGAAGGTTCAACCCACTACTTTGGTACCAAAACAAGTGGGAAATATGTATACTGCTTCGCTATATGCAGCCTTTGTATCTGTTCTTCACAATAAACATAGCACTCTGGTGAATCCTTTGCTTCTTGTTTTATGTGATATATTTTCACATTACGAAACGTCTTCCCGTAATAACTGTTGCTTTAATTGTTATCAGAATGGTCAGCGAATTGTAATGTTCTCATATGGTAGTGGCTTATCTTCAACAATGTTCTCATTCAAGATCCAGGATGGTCGACATCCCTTCAGCATATCAAATATTGCAAGTGTTATGAATGTTGCAGGAAAACTGGAGTCTAGACATGAGGTATGTTTCCACCCATTCTTTTTCTCATGCGTGATGCTCTGCTCCTTTTCTTAGTCACTATACATTGGGAGCCCAGCACATTGCATTATGATTTATTGATATTTATTATACACATGGCACGTAATTAATATATAATGGCGTGCCATACCTTGGTGTCTTTCTCTTTTAACATAAGTACATTGCATGATGATTTATGGACATTTATTCTACACATGGCACTTAATAAATATATAATGGCGTGTCATACCTTCGTGGTTTTCTCTTTTAACATAAGGCCATATATGTTAGTAGAAAATATGTTTCTGTACTAAATCTGCTAACATGGCTAAAGAATTCTCTCTCATGAATTTCCCATACAATGATGTAATATGGCGCCTGACTTAAAATAAGGCATTATCCCACATCCATGTAGCACACTAAGAACATAACATCAGACAGATGGTTTGTTCATTGTACATCAGCTATTTCATTGAATTATGGGCCCTATGCATTGCAGGAGCAGTCTTTTACGACCACTATAAAACAATCTTTTGTCCCGCCTTTTGTAAAGCTTTTTCTCATATGGGTCACCCTTAATGTTTATTGTAGTTGTTTTGGAGAACTAATTTTAGAGGCTACTAGGCTATATCATTCATGTCAATTACTGTTGACACCTTCATGAAGCAGTCCACTCTCACTTATACCATTTGCGTGCGACCTTTGTATACTGCGCTAATGCATATGCATCCATTAGGTGGCCTCCATACTACATGCATCATCCACACCTGCATTTATTAGGCTAAATTCAATGGAATTACTCTCAATTTCTTAACAGGTTTGAATCCACAAAATATGTTCAAACCCGTAAGAACCCACAAACTTGTTTTGGCCATATCATGTGATCCTTAGGTCTAATCATACAATACTAGCAATGCACCCACGCTACGCGCGGAAAAGCATAAATTAGGGGCCATGGGATGATGAAAACTACTTCAAAGTGAATTTGAATTCTATTTGTATTTCATGCTCTAATTCCAAAACCAGATAAATCATACTTAATCATTCAAAACAGTTGAAGATGTTATAAGATATATTTCTATTCTAAATAAGATTTAAGAATCTTATCGTTAGTTCGAATAGAGAAGTCATGCAAAGCTGTAATTAATAACCCCTTTAGGATGCGCTCGGTAAGTGGTAGTTCGAGATTCCCATGAAATATTACCCAGCTTATTTTAATGCAAAAAATATTTCCGGGAATATAAGATTAGCATGGTAATCTAATACCCAAAATCATGAGAATCTTATTCCCACCCAGGTCACTGGCTATCACAAAATTATCCCCAATTATTCCTACCTAAGACAAAATTTGCCACATCTGTCTCCGCCCGCCTATCTCAGCCCAGTCGTCGCCTCGCTGCCCTACGCTGACCGATCGGCCGGCCATCGATGGTCCATCGGCCGGCCGTCGATGGTCCATCGGCCATCTGACTTCGACCTCTCCCTTTGCCGCTTTTCGCTCGTCCGTAGGCACACTACTCGCTAGCCGTCTTTCGCCATCCATCCATACTGGCGAGACTGGTGAAATACACCAATCCACAATGGTAAGAAAAATGATAGCTCATCCTGTAATTGTTGAGATTTTAAAGCATTGTTAGAACTTGAAAATATAAGTAATGTAATTTTGTTAATATATAAACAAATGTACATGATAAGAATAATAACTTACAATCTCTCCGTTAACTGATATCTTCTTAGACAGATTGTTGTGGTCGATGCAAGGTTCCACAAGCTATTTATAAGGATGAAAAAGTAGTAGTTGTTGTAGGAGGCTGAGTAAAGTTATCCAATATCTTAAATGCAGCACATGACATACCAGAATTACATGTTGCAGTGAAGGTCATTTTTACATCAACAAGTAGTATGCTTGTTGAAATTCAATGTTCTTTCACTTCACTCCACATAGTTTGACATAAATTATTTTCCTTCTTGAAATTCTATGCTTACTTCACTGCACATATTAAATTCATTTGTTTGTTTGCAATGTTCTTTCACTTCACTACACATAGTTTAACATAAATTGTTGTCTTTATTGATGACTATGATGGTTGAAACATGAAATTGAAGGTCATTTTTACATCAACAAACAGTATACTTGCTTCACTGCACATTTTAAATTCATTTGTTTGTTTGCAATGTTCTTTCACTTCACTACACATAGCCTGACATAAATTATTGTCCTTATTGATGACTATGGTGGTTGAAATATGAAATTGAAGGTCATTTTTACATCAACAAATAGTATACTTGTTGAAATTCTATGCTTGCTTTACTGCACACATTAAATTCATTTGTTTGTTTGCCATGTTCTTTCACTTCACTACACATAGTTTGATATAAATTATTGTCCTTATTCAGGACTATGGTGTTTGAAATATGAAAAGAAGTATATATAGATTGAATTATTGTAGACAAAATATGTGTTGTTGCATGCTCATAATTGCATTTGCTGAAGCAAATAATTGAGCAAGGGCAATTTGGGAAATAGAGAAAATCTGCCACCCTTCTATAGCTTTACATTATGTATATATATTGGACTTGTTGGTTTCGTCTCGAAAAGCCCCATAATTTATATCATCATCGATACCGTGTCTCTCATAAAAAATAAAATAAAATTATAGAATACCCTTCTTTAAGTATCCTGGCTTAGAATTTGTTGGACGATCATAGTTAACATCAATTGAAGAACCATTGGCATGCTTTACTATACATATTCATAAATGATAGTAATTTACTTATATCATTCAAGTTCATGATTCATTTATTAGTTCAATCACCATTTGTATTCACAAAATTCAAAAAAATAAAATAAAATAAAAATAAAAATAAAAGTTCAACAACACCAACCCAAATAGAGTTTGGGACATCCTAAGCATATTCCAGAAATGTGATTATAACTAACTATATCATTACTTAAAAATTAAAATAAATTAGTAGTAGTCAGGTGATTAGATGTATCATAAGGAGTGAGGAGTCAGAAGGAGTCGAGGTTTACCGATTAATAATTATAGATTTATTCTAAGTTACATGATGTAACAACATGAAATAAAATAAATTATGCCAAAAACAAAGATTTGAATAATTTGAAGAAAAAGGAAGTCTGAACTGAAGACATGTATTGCATCTTATCTAATAGTTATAATAAAACTTAGTATAACTTCTTCTCTGATTGTTTTTCTATTTATTAGGTTTTAGCTAACGAGTTTAAACCCTTAAAAATTTAAACTCCATACCAATATAACTCATTGAACCCAATATTTGGAGTTATTAGCAATATATGCCCATATGAAGCGGCCAATATATCGACCCATATTCAAGATACAAGCCGATTTAGATAAAACAATATTCACCTATTATCGCTTGCATCCTATTGTTACGGTTCCCGAGCCGTTACATCGGTGCGCCAAAGGCCGATTCTTGAAATAATCAAGCAATTAAAAGGCCAAGATATTTGAGTTACTTAAGAAGGGTAGTTTGGTAATTGTTAAATTTTAATGATGCATGTGGTATCGATGAAGATATGCTAAATGGGGCCCATCGAGTTGAAACCAATTATTATAAACCCGAAGGGGTCTCAAGTTATAGACAAAACAAGTACACAGTTTCTTCATGGGTCTGCCAGCGTTTGTGGACTCTGTCTCGGTAAGAAAAGCTTATTCATTAAAATCACCCTATATTTTATGTGGATGTGATTGAATAATGTATGATGGCATGAAGCCGTGTTAATAGATACATGTGTAGTGTAATGTGGAGGAATTGTGTACAAATGTACAAGTGAGTGTAGACGGCTTCCTGGAGGTGTCTATAACTACTTGGGCACTCTTCAAATATCATGCTGATTCCAGATTATGTCTAGTAATCATAAAAGGCGTCATTCCTCTAGGTTTCTTCAAGTGTGATAGGTCGGTAAAATATGTCTATTCAGGTGGTTTTGATAACCTGACACTATATTAGCTATCAAGCTCGTCAGTAGAGGTGCTGGGCAAAATTTAGAATTTCAGAAAAAGAAATCTTAAATAAACATGGGTCCACATTATTAGAACTTTGAAGCTTTTCATATGGAATTTAGATTTGTGTATACTCCTAGGAGAATGATCAAACAAACTTTGCAAAAGGCAACGACGGGAAGCAAGAAACTAAAATTGTATATCAAGTTTGACTATCGTATATGCTTTTCAGCCTGTCAAATCTGTCAGAAACATCGATTAGTTCATGAATGAGAACTTTCTATTCTAAATTATCAAGCAATCATCTTTATAATCTAAAACATTATATGGATATAGAGTTGTTTTTTTAATTCATCGTATTATCTGTGTAGGTTTCGACCATTAACAGTGCCTATCCCTTGGTACTTTTCTTCTAACGATTGTTTTAGCTGCCACCCCTCACTCAACATCTTTTGTATCCAAAATTCCCTCAAAAATCTGCTGTACTCGTTCACATATTAAGAAATGTATATCATTTAGATGGGCTGTAAATCCTTCTCAATAGCTTCCACGCAGTTCTTGTTTATTAGTTTTTTTTCCTGTTGTGATATTTAGGTTCCCACTAACATATGGAATATCATTTTAGCCTATGCAGGGTCCATTTGATCCATAAAACTTAAATTTGATCCCCCCCTCTTCCCCTTTCTAAAATACCTGTCGTTCCAAGTTCTATGCTTGAGTAGTGGTAATTGCATATAACCCCCATCTATCGTATTGTCAGCACTCAACATCCTTGGATTTCACCAAAGTAAACTATATTACAATCAGTTTTAGATTAGTGATGTGTTTGTAATCATAGCTGTTTTCTCTATTTAGTTTCCACCAGAAAAATTCGTGGAAACGATGAAGCTGATGGAGCACCGTTACGGAGCCAAGGATTTTGTCACGGGAAAAGACACAAGCCTACTCTCTACAGGAACATTTTATCTCACCGAGGTCGACTCCAAGTACCGCAGGTTTTATTCCAGGAAATTGAGTCCTGCTGTCGCGAACGGCTCAGTGGCCAATGGTCACTGACAAGTATGGCATCGGTGGGAGAATAAACCCTAAAAATGTTTTGCTTAATTGCATACATCACCACCCCCTCTGGTGTTTATGTAAGTGTGGGGGTTAATGTGCTCTGGTTTCTTACAGAAATTTGTTGTGTTCTTAAGTTTGTTTTATGAATGATGCTTGTGTACTTATTTGTTGGTTGTTTTTGTTTTGTTATCCTAGCTTTGTTGGTTAGGAATCTAGAGAAACGCATGTTCTTCATATTGGGATAAATTACATAATGCAAGCAGGTAAAATAATCAGCAGTAAAAGTTGCGATGTTGGCTTTTCAAGATGTTCGATTAAAGAATTGTCTAAGAAAATTTTGATGCTGCATTTTGTGTTGTGTTATCTAATAATTCTGCGTCTGCTCATAGGATCCTGGCAATGAGTGACAAGAACAAGATATAAATGACAGATTCAGGAGTTTTCATTTAGTCACCAGCCATGCTAGGGAACCGATGCTAGGGAAGGAAGTTCAAAGTCAATAAAAATCGTATTTAATTATTTAATGTAAGCTGTATTATCTTAGTGAGCAGCCAGGGATTGCAGTGACCTTGTAGGCCTGGGCTGTGTAGTGTCTTCATCCATTGCGGGTGGGGTCCATAGAGGTATTTTGCAATTATTGGCCCCACCCGTAATGGGTGAGAGTAATGGGTGAGACCACTGCAGGCCCCTGCAGGCCTCTTATAACCATATCTCATAGGGTAAAAGTGACTTGCGGTATTCCTGTATGGTGCACTCCATAGTGGAGCATATGTATATATTTATTAGGCTTTGTAGGTGTTTTTATATTTAAGTGCAACATCCAATAAAAAGGAGGAAGGACTTATATGCAAATTCATCATACAAAGTCCAATGCAAGTATGTCATAAATGCTTCACTGTAAGATGCGATCTATAGGGGCACTCCAGGACATGTTTACTCTATCTTATATTTAAAAACTTCATACATTAAATATATGAAAGATTAACTTCATAAAAGCTCGATGGTTTGCTTTCAAGATAATGAGGAATGTGAGAAGAGATTACGGGGAACATTCACTGTCAAATTGAAAATTTTCCACTCAAATACCTAGGGTTGCCAATTAGACCGTGAAAATTGAAAAGATCGATCTGGTTTGAATTGCTAGATCATTTCCAAAAAAGATTAGAAGGATGGAAAGGAAAATTACTTTCACTAGGAGGGCGCATTACATTAATTAACTACGTACTCTCGTCTATACCGCCCTATTATATCTCATTCTATCAATTACCAATTTGGATGGTCATACATATTGACAAGATTAGACGAAATTTCCTATGGAAGTGGGCTAATAAGTAAAGAGGAGGGTACAAAGCGGGGACAGGTGTGTGAAGCGAGACAACATGGCGGTTTAGGCATAAAGAATATTAAGGACATGAATGACGCTCTTTTGGGCCGATGGTGGTGGAGGTTGTGCAAATTACCGAATGCTAATGGATGACTTGTGTTAAGAACAAGTGCTTGGGAAAGAATAAGGCATAGAATAAAAAATGAAAGAATACAACGACAGCGTCGAGATTTTGGAAAGAACTCAAGATTTTGGAAAGAACTCAACATTGTCAAAGAAGCATTTTTCCCGGGATCTAGTTTCACAATAGGGAATGGAAAGCTAATAAATTTTTGGAATGACAAATGGTATGGGAATATCACATTGAGAAGCAGATTTCATGAATTATTTCTGTTAGCAAAAGAGAATGATGCATCATTGGATTCACAATGGAGTAGAACAAAATGGTGGCCGAAATTTATAAGAAGGCTAACATACAGGAAGAGAACACATCGAAACGAATTAATTGATTATCTTGAAAATTGAAAACCTTTAATAGGGTCGACGGTAGATAACATTCAATAAAATTATGATCAAACGAAAGAATTTCCGGTTAAGGCTATGTACAAAAGCCTTAATAATTGTAGGAGGAAGGAGGGTAAGATGCGCTATGTCGAATGGATTGCGGAAATCAAGTTCCATTATAAATTAGGGCATTCATATGGTTGTATGTTAACGACATTGTTTACCCATTTTAGAACCTCTTATGAAGTTGACAATCAGAACATGTAGGGTTTAAACAAAATAAGTTTGTTTATTAAATATTGACTAGAAGGTCCTGGGGTTCGAGACATCCGATAGCGCAAGCATATATCGTTAATTACATCTTATAGTATTAAGCAAAATGTTAGAGGGGATAAATCACATCAAATTTAAAGAAATTGCATATATTGACATTCAAATATTTGCACAAAGAAAGAGAGAGAAAGAAGTCAAAATGAATAGTATTTTTATTCATGATGTTTATATACATGTTGAATGTAAATTACAACAATTTTATACAAAAGCAAGTAAATGCATATATAAGCTTTGTTTAAAAGCTTACGGTCACACTTGTGGATATTTTAATGTCAATTTATGCATGTATGCATGGACACTGTCCTATATGGAGACCACATGATGGTCAAAGGAAGAACAACGGGACCTCCCTAGATATTTAGGGGCCATCATTCCTAGTGATCAAACATGCTTCATGCATGTTGTTGCATGAAATAGGGACCTCCCGAGCTCGGAAAAGGGGTCTCAACCCTATCAGGAGGGATCTTGATGGGTTCATAGAGAACCAAATTTAGTTCTTTTGGCCTGTCTTTAGCTAAAGAAATGAAATTTCTTTGTGAAACTTTATCAAATATAGGAATTCATATATTGAATTTCATGTACAACATAAAATGATGTATTTCCATCATTCTATAACTTGATGTGCAATATGAATATATATTTTTGTGTTCAAAGAAGAACATGAAGATAACATGTTCTGAAAAAGAAATACAGTGGATTTAAATACATTGGATTCTATTAAAGAGATAATTTTCATATCCTCATGAAAAGAATATGATTGTTCTATTCATTTATATATATATTTATTAGAAATTCATGGGAAGTTCAATCCATGATTCATGTTTTTTCCATGAATAGAAATGAGTTTATTCTCATTTCTTATAAGTATGCAATAGAAATAGGGTGGTCTATTTCTCTTTATGCAAGACATGAGATGTTTCATATCCTAAGTTTTGTCCAAGTTTGTCAAGAATGTGTGAATACATGTTTTGCAGACTCCTTCATTTTTATTTTCTTCGTCAGAACAGATGAAGAAACCATGTCCAGCATGTTGAGATAGAAACTAAAAGTTTCTATGGTTTAAAGACAGATCCTTGATCCAACCTGATATAAGAAAGTAGCGAGAGAGGGAGAGAACGTTAAATTTATTGAGGAATAGAATTCCATTCCTCAATCTCTAACCTTCTTTCTCTTCTTCTTCTCTCTCTTCTCCTTCTTCTTCCCAACCGAGAGTGTTGGTTATAATGCTTTTAAGGCAATTATTAAAATTGTAAGTAGGCGATTATGATAATTGAAGAAGGACCTATACAGGTAGACCAGTCTTGCTAGAGATGATAACATGCTATCTGGTTCTCTTTATCATTTATGTGTGTACGTTTTACTTGTTATTACGTGTCGCTAATACATAATGATAAAGCCCGTAGGATTCTTGCTTGACTACTAACATTATGATGACGATCATATATGTGGGAGCTGGGTAGGTCGTAAGTACATTCTTAAATGTCCTTAGTCGAGAGAGTATCGAGACTGGGCATCGATATTCCGAAATAGACTAGTGTATACATTTCTAAATCCCGACGAGGGGCGATGGTCGGTCTCACAAGCCATTGGTGTTTTGGCACCTAAGATAGTATACAGGTGCTCACTGGAGGTGAGTACACCGGACGAACTTGTCGAGAACTTCTAGATGGTATTATACCTATCGTCAGATAGCACTTCTCAGGTGACATGAGTACATGCTAGTCTTTTGACCTGTAATCGTCATTTGTCTCATGTGAGTTCCCACTACACTTAGATTACCATCCTACTATGGCTCAAAGGAGTTGTGCAAACATGTTTTAGTTAGGTATAGTCCCGAGCCATATGGAGACGGTGAGCGATCAGTAGGGATTCATCTCTCCCGGTATAAGGAGTTAATGTTGCGCTGTGTTTGGTTAGCCATCACCATAAGTCCCTGGGTAGGGCGGATGAGATCTACTGATTGGTGATCAGTAGTTTCTCGGTTGGTGATAGTCTTGACACCGGTACGACTTATCGAGTTATTAAGAGTCTGACGTTTACCTCCCCCTAGACTAGGTATGCGACACTCTTAAACGAAAAGACCGCACTATACGCAGATTGTCACATTCAGGCTTAGAAGGGTATGGACGGACTTAATTGTCGTCCTCCCTTTTGGCATATACTTGGGTAGTCATTACGTACAGCTAGTGCCGCTGACGTGCGTGTGGTTATTGATTTATCCAGTAACTCATTGCCAGTGAATTATCGAGTCTTTAGAGTCCTACACATAGTGTTTTCCCGGTTCAGGCGATATGATGCAGATGCCGTATTTTGATACGTGTAGGGATCCGATTAAATACGTATACTAGCTACACAGACTTTAATCGGATCGTTGATAATACTACCCGGCTTAGAATTAAGCCGGATTATTAAATCAGGTTTTGATTTAATAATTTACACACACACACACACACATTCTAGTATATGTTCACTATTCATTTTCTCTCTCTTGGCATCCGTATTTATACGGATACGCGTATATGTATTTCGATACATATACCGGGGCTATATTCCGTATTTATACGGAATACTTCTAGAAGAAGGACACCTCATTAATAGAAATTAGGATAATGAGGTGTCCTCCTTGAGGTGGCATGAGTATAATAAAGAAGTATGGTTGAGAGGGATGGGCTCTTTAGTTTATTGTAAAATGCTATGACATTTTATTTTATGGGTAGGAAAATAAAAGTGCTTTCTCATTCATTTTCATACACTTGCTAGCTTATTTGTTATGTTGAGTTTCTCTCTTCTCATCTTCTTCTTCCGCTTTCTCTTATCTTGCTCATGTGTTAAACTTTCTTGAGATGGTAAAAAGAAAGAGTATATGATAGTAATAAATCCTACATCCCTCACACTCTATTTTTAGCAAGCTCAGAGTGTCGGTTACTTTATTAGGTGAAGCTAAAGCTTAGATTAGTTTCCCTCGGGTGAATCATCTTCGGTAAGGGCAGTCTTCTTTCAAACTTGTTCCCGACGGCATACGAGGAGTTTGGAGGGGTCTTCCACAATTGGGTGGACACGCATCAAAGATTGTAATTCCTAAACCTTATATGTAAAGTTTCTAGTTTAGTGTTTGGAATGATTGCTAGGGATTAGTTGCTAGTACTTCCGGTAAAAATTTTGTTTTTCGATTCCGCATTGGCCGCGGTTGTAGTGGCATGAACGCTAAGAACCTTTCAAAGAGCACTCTGGAATTCTCTCCAATTTCCTTAGCCAAAAAATGTCTCTCCCTAATTCTGTTGAATGAGAAGTATTTATACTTCTCTAAGAATAGGAGTAGTTAAATACCACTCCCCCACGTTCTTAGGATGAGTAGGGTGAAATAACCCCCCCCACTCATCCTTAAAAATAGACTAAACTGCCTATTTTTAGAAAGGGCCCAATACCATTTGTTAATGGATTCGGGACGTCCAAAATTATACTTCTCGATAGCAGGAGGGGGTCCCGATGTATCAGGAGGGGGTCCTGATGGCGCGGGACCCCTCAAAAAACAGCTTAAATTGAGTTGTTTTGAGGGGGAACTCTGTATATGGGTTCTCTCCTCCATAGAACAAGTCCTGAACTTGTTCATGATGTATGTTTACATCAATTTTAGATCCAACCTGATCAAATTCTTGACCATTAAATTATTTTCTTTCAATTAAACACTATATAAGTATTTATTATTAAATACTATACGGGTATTTATATATTTATCTTTTGGGAGTTAATTTTTTAACTCCAATAGACGCGCTATTAATAAATTAAAATCTAGTCAAAAGAAATTGGATGGGAGATGATAGATGCATCTTTTTGTTTGTCAAGTATGGAAACTACAAACCATCTGTTCTTGCAATGCCATTATGCTAGCAAAGTCTGGAGGGATTTCCTTAGAAGAGATGGTAACATGGGTTTAGCAATATCGGTCGACAATGCATGGACGGAGTGGAGAATAACTAAAAAGGGGGATAGGACGGTTTGGGATATTATAGTAATGGAAATAATTTGGAAATTGTGGAAAGAGAGGAATAATAGGATTTTCAATTGAAAATGGAAAAATGAATCTCATATAATCCATCAAACCAAATCTTGTGTTATTTCTTAGGTTGGAGTTTGCGACACCAAAATGAAAAAGAAGGCTCAAAATGTTTTAGGCATTGGAGGATCGGATATGGTACCATTGGAAGAGAATGTAAAGAGCAACGAGATCTTCAATTCTAGTGCAAAAAACGAAGCCAATGACAAAGTGGGTGAGCGGTGGAGTTGAGGACGAGACTAACGGTCAATCTCATAATTCGGACGAGGCAGAGTCACATACTATTGACGACTACATCAAGCGGCCGAGGTAGTAAGGAGGTTTAATGGGCAACATGGTTTTTATAATGAATTTTTGTTTTTGTATTCTTCTCATTCTATCCCTATTTGATTTTCTAATATATTCGGCGTTATCTCAGAGTTGATGGAGATTCGAAATTATCTGCAAATAAGGAGGACAGACGTATGGAGGTACAGCTTCAAACGTCTGTCGATACTCTGTATATACGGTATACTTTGGGCAGACGTTTAACTCGAAGAGTTCAGACGTCTGTGAATGCTCTGTACTTTCGAAGTCTTAAGATCAGACGTCTAAAGCTCCTTCTTCAGACGTATGAGAACGCTCTATTAATTTGGAGACTCTTTGGCAGACGTCTGTGCATTCGTTGTTCAGACGTCTGCCGTGTCTGGGCCGGATATTTTATTTTGGTTAGAAAATTTGTTATTTGGTAAAATCTTTTGTATGCTATATATATTAAAGTATGTAGCAACCCTGATTGGATAGCTTTTGTGATATTTGAGAGAACCCTTTTGTTATTTTGAGAGAGCTAGGGTTTTGAGGGATTTTATAGCCGTCCACCTGTTTTGTACTCCTCCACTTTTGGATATTAATAAAGTTTCGCCTTCGTCTATTGGTTAGTACTTATATTTCTTATTTACATGTGGTTTGATTACTTCTCTATATCGTCTGTGTTATTGCTTCGTGATCGTCTTGTCGTAACAAATTGGTATCAGAGCATTGTTGCGTTTAGGGATCTTTTAGGTTGAACCGTTAGGTCTTTAATTTTGCGATCTAGGTTAACGGTGAATAATAACACTTGTGTTCTCTTCCTTACTTTCTTAGATCGTGATTTTGAAGTTTTATGCTTCGTTAGCACTTGTTTACAGCCAAAAACTGGACTGAGACGTGGAGGATGTCTAGCCTGAATTTGGGGGCAGATGCTATTTGGAACATATCCATCCACCTCTCCGAAAATACCAAGTTGATTTATGGTACCGTATATCAAAGGTTTGGATGGATGCGACCGATATAACAGACTTTATTCCCCCTCATTTGTGAGGGTTTTTTGATTGTGGGGGCGCTCTTCCCTGCAGGCACAAACCCCTGCAATTAATTACGTTATCACAAAGCGATAACAACTTTTAACTGCTCTAGGCAGACCACTTTGTGTCGTGTTATGTTTGTTTATTATGGGGTTTTGAACTTAGAACGCAGATCTCATATAAATGAGATCCATCAGGTCACGAGATATTTGGATTTGATCAAAGGATCATTAGTCATATATGAGAGTAAGATCGACTTAGGAACAATGAGGATATGGGCTCAACTGATCATTAGATCATATATGAATAGCTCATGGATAGTATACGGTAGTCAATATAGAGACATTCCGCAAGGCAAAACATATTAGTTTAAGAATATCGCGATCCAATATTAGTTTAGGGACATTTCGGTCTAACATTTCTGTGTTTGGGACGAATATTAGTTTTGGGATATTTCGGTCCAACACTCCCGTGTTTGGGATGAATATTAGTTTAAGGACATTTCGGTCCAACATTCCTGTGTTTGGGATGAATATTACTTTAAGGACATTTCGGTCCAATATTCCCGTGTTTGGGACGAATATTACTTTAAGGACATTTCGGTCCAACATTCATCTTGCGCGCATGTGTATATTTTACGTGGCGAAGTGAACGATGGTAATATGGGATGTGCCTAATATTGGGGTGCGATCCAATTTGAAGGCATTTATTTTTCCTTCAAAGATATACATATATGTATAAAGCCGAAGCTCAATGTGAGATGTGCATTTATATGGAATGCGTAAGGCATTCCCTGTCTTGATGAAATTTCATACCATTCATCAAGGAGGGACGAGGAAGGAGTTGTTAGTTGTTGGGACCCACCACCTTTCTGAGAACGTTGAAGAATTACAACAACATATATCAGAGGTGTGGAGAGATGTACCTTTGAACCAAATCCTGTATATGAGGGAAAAGATCGTGGTGGATCTAAAGATCGTTAGTCTTATATGAGACTAAGATTAATTTAGAAGATATGTGATGAAGACCATTAGTCGTATATGCGACTAAGATTAGCTTGGATATCATCGATTGAAGATCATTAGTCATATATGAGACTACAACCAAGATCAGTTTGGATATCATCGATGAAAGATCATTAGTCATATATGGGACTAAGATCGACTTGGATATCATGAACATATGGGCTCAGTTGATTTAAAATCAAAGAAGTTTAAAACTTCAAGGACTCAGTCTATTTTAGACTAAGTGTTGGGCTTTTATGTTACCCGACGATGCTAAGCACTGGGCCATATTCTCTATTTTGAGTTTTACATTACCCAACAGTGCTAAGCACTGAACAGAGAAACCCAAGCATAAGTATGGGATATAATATCCTGCTTGTTTTAGCGCTCACGTGATATCACGTGAGCCACTGCTCCTTTTTCCCGCTCACATGTTATCACGTGAGGCGCTATGCTTATTGGCGCTCACGTGCTATCATGTGAGGCGCTTCAATAGTGCTAATCACTAATATGTTTTGCTTTTTAGCACCCATGTGCTATCACTTGAGGTGTTGTCTTCATGGGCCGTGGGCGCTTACGTGCTTTTCATGTGAGGCACTTAGTCCTGAGCTTTTGCGCACTCACGTGTATATCATGTGAGACGCTTCTTTCTGCTTCTTTCGAGTGCTCACATGGATATCACATGAGGCGCTAAGTCCTTAGATATTTAATTTCTGTTCATATTTTTAAAGAGTTTTAACTTCAGTTAATGGCATTTTGATAATTAACGATCACCAAGATCAATATTTTGATGATCTGGGATCAGGTTCTTTAAAAACTAAGTTCTTGTTCATGAAGGAACTAAGTTCTAGAGTATAAACTCCATTTTCTTCATGTTGTTTTTCTTCCATGTTCTTTTCGACATTGTTCTTCCCTGAATATTCGATTCTTAAGAACAAGATCTTCCTGATGAGAATTAAATTCTCAACTTGTAAGAGACTTGACTTGTGAATCTCAGATCTAGAGAAAGAACTAAGTTTTTGAGAAGGGTTAAATCCTTATATATGAAAATGATAGGTAAAGCGGAGATATTTTTATCTCGATATTTTCTTTATCTACGGTTTGAAAAGAGGAAGATCTTCTTCTTCGAAGAGAATTAAATTCTCTGTTTTTTTATGGAAGCTTTTGGAGAACCTTCTGTATTTTTACAGAAACTTATAGGGGGTCTCCTCTCCCCGAGATTTAATCTCTTTGCTCCTTTATATAGGAAAAGAGAAAAATCAGTTTGTTTAGACAATCTCTCATTGAGAGATCATGATTGATTTCATAATCAATCAAAATGATATTTTTGATCAATCGGTGAATTTTATTCACCGTTGGATTTTTAATCCAAAAGCTCTCTGTTTTACAGAGAAAATCATTTTTGTTTGTTTAACAAGATTAGAAAAATATTTTTCTAAGATGGAATTTTATTCTATCAGATGATCAATTGGTGATTTTATAATCACCACTGGATCTTTAATCTAAGGGTTCTCTATTTAACAGAGAAGATTTTTCTTGTTTAAGAAAGATCAGGAAAATATTTCACCCATAGACTTTAATTATACATAGAATTTAATTCTATCATAAAGAATACTTACGTACATTGCATGTGAGGCGCTACCCTATAGTGCTCACGTGGATATCACATGAGGCGTTGCCAGGAGACTGCATGCACACTCACGTGGATATCACGTTAGATGCTGCTAAGAGGCTGGATTAGTTCTGTACGTGGATGTCACGTGAGACGCTTACATGTTTAACACGTGAGAACCAATATAGGATTTGATCCTATCTGAAGCGGCTACTCACATGCTTTGTATGTGAGTGATCACGTGTTTAATATGTGGGGACTGCCCTCTATTTTTATAAAAGGAACAACAAGCTCTGGACCAAAAATTTTGGCGAGAACAAATATCCCCACTACTTTGCCCACATATGTATATACGTGGGTTAAGTAGTGCAAAATTATGCATCACCATAGAATTGAAGAATTAGGAGACAGGTTTAGAATCCTTTTCATCTAAGACTTTTTCATCTTCATGAGCCGTAAGGGTCTCGAGAAGGTTTTTCTCCCTATGAGTCGTGAGGATCTCATAGGTGCATATTCTTCTTAGAAATCGTGAGGATCCCTAAGTGTCCATCGCCTACGTGAGTCTTAAGGATTTCACTCGGGTACTTTCTCCTTACAAGTCGAGAGGACTCGTAAATGGATTCTTCACTTCATTGGCATGCAACTTTGATGAATATGGCCCACAAATTATATACATGAGTCAGTCTTGACCTCCTTCTAGGACATCGATGGATTAGGAAATATGTTTAGATCTGTTTTCTAAGGCTTTTCAACTTTATGAGCCGTGAGGGTTTCATAAAGATGTTTCTCTCTATGAGTCAAGAGGATCTCATAGGTGTATTTTCTTCTTAGAAGTCGTGAGGACTCATAAGTGTGTTTTCTTTTGAGAGCCGTAAGGATCTCACAAGAATATTTTCCACATATGAGTCGAGAGGACTTGTAAGTGGCTTCTCCTCCTCATTAGATACAAATTTGTCGAATGTGGCCCGTGAATAGTACACAAGGGTCAGTCTTGACCTCTTTGTAGGGCAGCGATGGCTTAGGAAATAGGTTTAGATCTGTCGCCTAAGGCTTTTCAACTTTATGAGCTATGAGGGTCTCATAAAGATGTTTCTCCCTACGAGTCGAGAGGATCTTGTAAGTATATCCTAACGTGAAATATATATATCCCCTTTCGATACAAGGGTCCGATAGGTTTGTGGTACTGGGTTAAGTTTATTGTACTTTCGTGTTAGCTGATATATTCTCGACATGCAGTCCCTTAGTTGCTGCTCAAGTAGCCCCACGTCTGTCGTGTCTCTGATCCCTTCTGAGGCTGGGCAAGACGTCTTCAAGTGGTCTTATCAGGTCAGAATATTCACATTACCATTAGAAGATCCGGCGTTAGGTATTGTTGTGGCGCTTTACTTAAGGTTAGGGTCAATTTTGAGCCCCGATTAGTCATAACCGCACCCTTTTAGGATGTGATGACATCCAATGGTCTTTAGGCTTTGTATGTATTGTCGTTAAGACCCAAAGTTAGGAATATGCCGTCACTTCGCTTTTGCGTTGATAATATTGCGTCAATTCTTGGCAGAAGTAGGGTAAGAGTCTATATGACCTTTAGGCCGTATATATCGCCATTGAGAACTGGAGCTAGTATTTTGCTGTCAATCCACTTTTATTTGACCATTACGTCTGCACCCTGCTGGAATGAGGAGGAATGTCGAGATGATCTCTAGGCTGTAGATGTTGCCATCGAGATCTGGAGCTAGGAATATGTCGTCACTCCACTTTTTTTTCGACCCTTGGGTCCTTATTAATGTCGCATCTGCACCGAGAAGGAACGTCGAGCTGGAGCTAGGATTTTTCCATTACTCCTCTTTTATTTGACCCTTTTGTCTTTGATGACGTTGCATCTACACCCTACTGGAATGAGAAGAACATGGAGATGATCTCTAGGCTGTAGATGTTACTATCGAGATATGGAGTTAGGAATATGCCGTCACTCTACTTTTGTTCAACTCTTGGGTCCTTATTGACGTTGAATTTACACCAAGAAAGAACGTCGGGCAGGAGCTAGGATTTTTTCATTACTCATCTTTTATTTGACCTTTTTTTCTTTGATGACGCTGCATCTGCACCCTACTGGAATGAGAAGGACGTGGAGATGATCTCTAGGCTGTAGATGTTACCATCGAGATCTGGAGTTAGGAATATGTCATCACCCCGTTTTCATTTTGACCAATTGGTCCCTGCCGATGTCGCGTCCGTATTCTTCTGCTAGAATAAGGAGGCGTCCATATAGTCTTTCAGTTGTATGTATGTCATCAAGACTTGGTCTTTCGTTTAGCAAAGTATGGTGGGAAAATATAGTTCTCTTTCTTTTATTTCTGCCCATGAATTGTATACAAGAGTCTGTATGGACCTTCTTGCAGGGCAGAGATTTTTTTATATTTTATTATCATTTTTTATTCTTTTTATTTCTACGATGTTCTATCATTTTAGATTTTCATATCGTGAAAGTCGCGACTGCCCAATCATTTCGGCTATATTTTTTATTTTTGACTCGCTGTTTTTTATTGCGAGCTGCCCCATCATTTCGGCTATTATGCATTTTTTGGTACTCGTTGAGTTTTATTATGATTTAGGAACTTGGGATTTGATACCAATCTTGGCATCAACATCGCTGCAACTGGAATATTACTAGGAGCGAATCATCATTTGCCTTGTGAGAACTTGAAGTTTGACACATATTTAGGCATCAGAATCGCTAAAACTAGGATATTGCCAGGAGCGAATTATCATTTGCCGTGAGAGGATTTGGAGTTTGATACCTATTTAGGCATCAGTATCGCTACAACTGTGATATTGTCAGGAGCGAATCATCATTTACCCTTGTTGGTTTGAATAAAGGTGGTTTAGTAAACAGGGTTAGGATCCTATCGACTAAAGCTTTTGACTTTATGAGCCGTAAGGGTCTCATAAAGATATTTCTCTCTACGAGTTGAGGGAATCTCATAGGTGTATTTTCTCGTCAGGAATCGTGAGGATTCCTAAGTGGTATTTTTCCTTTGTAAGTTGTAAGGATCTTACAAGAGAGTTTTCATCTTTTAAGTCGAAAAGACTTACAAGTGTCGTTCACCATATGGGGATATTTCTCGCCATTGGTGGAACTTTATGGGAACAAATTTTGTTCGTGCCCGTGGATCGTATATAAGAGTCGATATCGAACTACTTGTAGGGCCGCTTGGGGGATATGACGGCTTAAGAACATGTTTGGATCCCTGCAACTTAAGGCTTTTAAATCTCATGAGCCGTGAGGGTCTCATAAGGGGGTATATTCTCCTTACAAGTCATGAGGATCTCGTAAGTGTATTTTCTCCTTAGGAATCATATGGATTCCTTAAGTGTGTTTCTCCTTTGTGAGTCGTAAAGATCTCACGCAAGTATTTTCTCCTTAACAAGGTCGAGGGGACCCTGCAAATGTACACAGAATTTATTATTTTTTTCCGAGATTACGCCCTTTCGGGTTTTCACAAGCTCGCCGGTAGCCCTGCTGTTTTTACTCATGGTGCCCTTTCGGCATTTCATCCATACCCATATTTCTTGTGGATGTACCATTTTTTTTGGGCGAACAGTGGATCTCTTGAAAGTAGCTTCACCGTAGGTGACCCATCTATTTGCTGGTGGGACTTGGAGGTGGCTTCATCGCAGTAGTAGCCGTGTAGCCGATAGGACTTGAGTTGCAATTTTCTCCAGTGTCCCTTCAATTGTAATGTCAACCTCAAGGAACATATTAGTTTAGGGACATTGCGGTCCATTATCGCCATGTTTGGGACGACGCACTAGTTTAGGAACATTTCGGTCCAACATTCCTGTATTCGGGACGAAGTATTAGTTTAAGAACGTTTCGATCCATTATCACCGTGTTTGGGGAGACACGCTAGTTTATGGAAATTTCGGTCCATTATTAGTTTAGGTACATTTCGATTCATTATTGCCGTGTTTGGAGTGACGTGCTAGTTTAGGGACATTTCAACCTATTATTAGTTTAGAGACATTTCGGTCCAACATTCCCGTGTTCGAGACGAAATATTAGTTTAAGAATATTACGGTCCAACATTCTCGTGTTCGGGACGAAATGCTAGTTTAGGGACGTTTCGGTCCATTTTTAGTTTAGGGACATTTCGATCCAACATTCCCGTGTTCGGGACGAAATATTAGCTTAAGAACGTTATGGTCCAACATTCCTATGTTCGGGACGAAATGCTAGTATAGGGATGCTTCGGTCCATCATTTATCATTTGGTCAGGGAGTTGCATAACTCATTCCTTCCAGCGCTTTCTTGCAGAGGCTCTGCTACTTGTCCTTGGTTTGTATGGACACTTCACACCTTAAAATATTTTCACCTTCCTGGACTACTTCTTTTATTATCACAACAATTGGGTTGTCTAGCGGGAAACACCAAGCACTTTACACGGCACCTGCCCCTCGCTCATCAATGTTGCTTTTTGACGCTAACGAATCATCTTCTTCATATACGAAGAAACGAGATATCGCGTCACTCTTTCTGCTGGGTCTTCTTCTTTCTTGGAAGAATGAGCTTGACTTGAGGGCTTTTCCCATCAACATCCATTCTAGGAGTGGGACATGGCTTCTACGTTCCTTCTATGATTTCTGGTCTAAGTGGGCTATTCCACTTGATTGCAGGACCCACTTGTAGGTCTCTTAACATCCTTTCTGTTCTTTGAAGAAAAGACTATCTAGCATAAAGATTCGTCCACCAGCGAGCAATATGCCCCCTGCGTATATTTTGGGGGAGCGAGTATTCGCATCCTAATCTTTCGAAGGGTGGAACCCGTGCTGTCGTTATTTTGGTGACAAGTTGTTTCAGAGCCGCTCATTTTTTTGTTGAGTATTGGTAACAAACGCCGTCTTGCCTCTATTTTTCATATACCTTCATCGGAAGAGGACGTGTCTTGACCTATCTGATCCAACCGAGCTATTTTATCTATGAGCTCTTGGAAGATCGTCGGCTTGAAGAGGGTCATATATGTGAACACCTTTGAATTTAGGTCAAGGGTGGCTATGAACATTCCTACGGCTGAAGCTTCATCGATACGCTGCTCGTATTTTGACCGGAGATTTCGCCATCGGGTAACATATTGAACCTAAGTTTCGTTCGGTCTAACCCTTTCATTGACTAACTGTTCACACCATAATATTGTATTATTATATTCCCCATTCTTATTCTTTTTCTAAATAAACAGGTGCTTTTGACGCATGTCTGCTACATGTTACAGGTTCTTGGACAGGAAACAATGAAAACGATGTAAAGACGATGAAAATATGGACTTTTAACCAACAAACAGAGGGCTCTTGATCAAGCCTACATCAAAGATAAAATTCATAAAGTACAAGGCAACGCAAGGTCCAAGATTACAAGGCGAACGGTTAAAAAGCCATTGCAAATTGTTCACTGGAAATCTGGAACCATCCTAGAAGCCCAAATGGAAAAGGACATATAGAAACAGGAAGAACATAAAGCCCAAAAGCAGCCCAAGAAATTCCATAAGCCACATCTACTATTGGGCTGCGGAACCGCGGCCCAACCCCAGCTTAAGCCGCGGTTCCGCGGCCATCTAGGGCTTTCAGAAAATAAAAATTCTACCATATTTCTTGTGCGGCTTTGACTAGTCAACCTAGGGCTATTTTTGTAATTGTGGACACGCGGATCAAAATGTAACCTAGGGTTTCCTATTCTCTATAAATAGGAACTCTAAAGATTGTATTTTCCTATGCCTCCTTTTAATGAAATAAAATTCAGATCTCTTTATGGAGAGCATCGGTGTTTCTTTTCAATTCAGAAATTCAGATCTGACAACCCTGCATTGATGATTGGAGAGATGCATCTGTAAGTAGATTTAATTCCTTGCTCTAGTTTAGATTTCAATTCTTTGCCCTAGGTAGATTTAATTTCATGCCCTAGGAACTTGTTTAGAGTTAGTTTTGGGGAAGGATTTTGAGAGATGAGATCTCTCATCCCTTTCTTACCCATCAAATATTTACAATAGGACTCCATGCATACACGCACACACCGCGCCCTACGGCACCCTATCCCTCGAGGTAGCGGTGACACCGTAGTGTAAAGGCCCGGTTGCGCGCGTTTTCCATGGAGGTTAGGGTAAGGATCTCTAAAAGAAGGACAAGAACCTGGAGGAAGGAACACCTTCCCGAATGGATCTAATCCCCTTTGTTGATAATTACCATAACTCCTCATAGATCTTCATTCGAGTATAGAAAGCGTTGAGATTTACTTGCATTTCCAAATCATCCCTAAACCTAACCCTAGCAAGAATAGATCTAGTTAATCTTAGATAGATAGATTTAGATTTTAGATTTAATAATCAATCCGAACACCCTTCGGAATTAACTCGTAAGCGCAAATAGGAGATTCACAACATCCCTGTGGACCGACCCGTACTCACTGGCTAGCTTCATGCGACGTCGTTCTTGATTGCAGTTAATAGATAGTTTTTGACATACAAATCAAATGGCGCCGTTGCCGGGGATGGCGTAGAAATTTCCTTTTTGCAATTTCGGGTTAATCAAAATAAAAAAAAATAAAAAATCATAAAAATCTAAAAAATCCAAAAATTATAAAAATATTTCATCTGTTATTTTTGGAAGGGATACTTTGTTGTTTGAATTTTTTGCAGGATATACAAATTCGGATCTGGAAATTTCCAGAAAGCAAAACAGAAAACAACACATCAGAACAGAGGTAGATTGCCACCACAGAGCCGTACAATTTTTTTCAGGACCGATCCCGCAGAACAACCGCGGAACCACGGCCTTGACGCGCCTAAAACCGCGGAACCGTGGCCTGTTTGACTGTTCAACGCAAAATTTTTGCATGGTTTGATTTCTCATTCTCCCCTCTGCAAATCCCCATATATCTTTTGCCAAATATTCTGCAGGATTCTGTGCGCTTTAAAAATATTCTCCCTTCCAAATAACAATCTTATGCAGGATTTTTGCGCCTCGCTTAAATTAGAAATTGATTGCAAGTAATTTTTTTTGTTGCATATCTTTTCTCGAATATCTTTTTGCAACAATTTTTTCCAAATAAAGATTCTTGTGATATGCTTAAAATAATAACTGATTGCAAGTAATATTTTTTTTGGTTGTATATCTTTAATTAAAATTTTTTTTGCAACAATTTCCAAATTAAGATAAAAAGAAAATGGAAAATTTTTATTAGAAAATTTGCAAAATCTTTGCCGCAAATAAATCCTTGCACCACTACCCAACTTTCTTTCTTTTCCCCTTCTTTTAATATGGGTACCCCACATAATAAATCACTTGCCGAACTTTGGTATCCCGAACCTAATTTTGCGTCGTACGGTAATTTGTTTGGTCAATTTAAAGACAATCCTTCCTTGCCTAAAATATCTTTGAAAGATCAAATAGAGGCGTCTAGGAGAAACAGTTCGACTTTTCAACCAACTTTGTGTCAACCAAGTCAACCTTTACCACATCCATATGTTGATACCACTTTTTCGAGTCCTACCGTCTCTCCTAAGCCGATGTCCATTGCTGAGCATATTGCTCAATCTCGCAGCCGATCTTTCACCCCTCCCCACTCATCTAGTTCTAGGGATCCACACGACTATTCATCTTTTTATCCATATGTTGACCCTACCCCTGCCCAACCACCCACTTTCTACCAGTCCTACCCGACTTTTCTACCGTCACTAGACACTGTTTCTATACAGCCATTAGGGAGTTTCACATATCCACACAATTTCGAATCTTTTACCGAAACCCCCTCACTACCCAAGTCTAGTTTGGAAGAGTCATTGGAAGCTTATATTGCAGCAACAAACAAAATGGTTAGGAATGTGGAAGCGTCCATGGCCGCCCATATGCAACCTGCTGAACCGGTAGCTAGTTTCCCGCTAGCTTCAAATTTTTCAATGTATAAGGAGGCGGTTGGACAGAGTGAGAATGAGAGAGGATTTCCAAATCAAACCCACCCTTACCCAATTGAAGCCCACAACTCCAGTTTTTCATCGAATGTCCTAAATGATTCACAAGTTCAAAATAAAAACGAGTTGTGTGATTTTGTAGTGTTTGATTTGCCAAATTGTGAGGAACCTCTTTCGAGTGAAACCGTACCTAATCCTTTCGATTTTTACACCTCCCATCTAGAACCTAAATCGATAGATATCCATGCTTTTGATGAGATGTCTAAAAAAAGTGATTTTCACTTGATTGAGGATATAGACGCCGTGAATATTTCGGATGATGAACCTGTCGATTTAATTGAGATTTTATGTTCAAATCATCATCCCGAGTTATTAAATGTTTCTCCCGAATCTCATATGCGTCTTGACTTTGATGATAATGGCATGGATGAGTTGAATCTTGAGGAGAATTATAAGGATAGTATTGAGGAGAGTTTTGAGGATCATATTGAGGTTGAATCATTTCTGTTTGATGTGTCTGATTTTCCAATTCACCATCTTGAACATTTAACTAAATCACCCTCCCTCCTTTCCATCGTTCCGACCATGCTTGAAGACTGTGAACTTGAGAATTTTTCCGTTGAATCTGACACAGTTCTCACAGACGATAACACCTACGAGTGTTTCACTTTTTCAGACGATGTTGATATCTCCCTGCCCGAGTTTGAGTCCTTTACATTTTCAGATGAGTTAGTTGAACCATCAGACTCGGCTGCTTACAGTTGTTTCGAACCATTGTTGGAATCGTTCCAATTCGAGACAGTTTACTACGGTGAGAATGATACTATCCCTAGTTCACTTCTTTTCGTCTTTCCCATTGTTCCGACCGTACAAGTGACCGTTACGCTTTCATCTCCTATATCAAGTTCGGCGTACCCATGTTTCCTTGCAAATCTTGAAGGATTTGACCCCATTTCACGACGGGTTGATAGGTTAGCGCAATCGTTTTTAACACATCGGTCATCACAAATTGCGCTAATTTATTCACTCGATTTACACCCTCAAGATCGCGCGACCCTTCTTTCTCCTTTCCACCATTCTACTCCTCCACCGAGACCATATTCTACCATTCTTCTTTCCACACGGTCTCGCGTGTTTCTCATTTCTTTCTTCTACACCCCATTATTTCACCAACTTAGCCATTACCATGATAAGATTTTTGAATGGTTGGTGCTAATGTTTGGCTTGTGTAAGGCCAAGCTTAAGTTTGGGGGGAACCTTGTTGTATATATGTATATATATTTTTGTTTTCTTTTTCTATAAAAAAAAATTAAAAAAAATTTCAAAACAAAAAAAATAAAAAAATTATAAATAAATAAACAGGGGAGTACCGGCATTTTTGACCCTCTTGGTTTAGCATGACAGTGAGGACACTGTCAAGTTCAAGTTTGGGGGTATGCGCGGTACGTCTTCTTCCTTCGCATTCATTTGTACATATTTTTGCATTTGCATACTTATTTGAAAACCCATAAAAATTAAAAAAAATTCAAAAATTATAAAAATTAATGTATTCAATTTTGGCTAATTGACTTGAGTTTGAAAAATAGGTTAACTGGCTAGGAACAACTAGATCTTAGTCTTAGTAAATAAAAAACCCTAAAGATAACCTTCTTTAAAGTTTAACGGTAGAAAGTATATGCCTTATACTTTATTTAGAAATATGCAAATTTTGGGTTCACTTCTTGGGCTAAGTCAAAACGAAGGAAAAGTATTGATGTTCTTATTAGAGTATAAGTTTGAAAAATAGTTCCTAGCTTAAGTCTAGATTCTGAAAATGTATACCCTACAATTTGCACAAGCACGCACCTTGAAACTTGGAATAGTAGAAGAGACCTTGAAATGCTCTTGTCTAAAGTCCTTAGTACAATTAAAATAAAAGAAAAAAAGAGTGAATAAAGAAAAAAAATGAACACTGGTTTTTGTGATTACTTAAGGCTGCAAAAATAGAAAACTATTTAGCGAGGGTGCTTCATCACCTAGTGCCTTAGACCAACTGGTTTGGGAGTCACTGCTAAAGTCTTGGGTGTTGCAAGACTAGGAATTATGTTTTAAAGTGCAAATGCATCTTGTAATCGGTCGTTGGTACCTCAAGAAGTATTAACGGTCGCATGAAGGATGTGTAAGCAAAATTCAATTAAAAATTCACCAACTAATTAGTAATTTGGACAACGGACAAGGGTATGATTGCTTGATTTGAATTTCCAAGTGCAGGGGTGATTTATACACACACGTAGGGGTATGTGATTGTGATTTAGATGAGAGAAAGGAGTGAAGAATATAACTTGTATCTTGAGTAGAATTGATAAAAATTCCTAAGTGGAGATGGAACCCTAGAAGGAAAACTTAAGAGATGCCGAAGGCTAAGTAAGTCTACAGAACATATATAATCTTAAGTTAGATGATGAGCAAGTGTGAAGAATGTGGGTGTATAATTTACAAATAGAAGATAATAGAATTCCTTGTTGGAAAACTTAATTGGAGAACAAAAGTCAATGGGCCGAATTGATAAGATTTTGTGGGTAGTATCCGCTGAAAACCCTCAGGAGACAACACTCCTCCTACTAGGGACACCTAGAGGTTTAAAGGCTTGTTGCATGTGCTCAGTGCAATCGCGTTTCCCGGCGAAAGTGCTGTTAGGATTTTAGTGAATAAAAATAAGTTTGCTCGAGGACGAGCAAAAGATAAGTTTGGGGGTATTTGTTCACACCATAATATTGTATTATTATATTTCCCATTCTTATTCTTTTTATAAATAAACAGGTGCTTTTGACGCATGTCTGCTACATGTTACAGGTTACAGGTTCTTGGACAGGAAACAATGAAAACGATGTAAAGACGATGAAAATATGGACTTTTAACCAACAAACAGAGGGCTCTTGATCAAGCCTACATCAAAGATAAAATTCACAAAGTACAAGGCAACGCAAGGTCCAAGATTACAAGGCGAACGGTTAAAAAGCCATTGCAAATTGTTCACTGGAATCTGGAACCAACCTTGAAGCCCAAATGGAAAAGGACATATAGAAACATGAAGAACATAAAGCCCAAAAGCAGCCCAAGAAATTCCATAAGCCACATCTACTATTGGGCCGCGGAACCGCGGCCCAACCCCAGCTTAAGCCGCGGTTCCATGGCCATCTAGGGCTTTCAGAAAATAAAAATTCTACCATATTTCTTGTGCGGCTTTGACTAGTCAACCTAGGGCTATTTTTGTAATTGTAGACATGCGGATCAAAATATAACCTAGGGTTTCCTATTCTCTATAAATAGGAACTCTAAAGATTGTATTTTCCTATGCCTCTTTTTAATGAAATAAAATTCAGATCTCTTTATGGAGAGCATCGGTGTTTCTTTCCAATTCAGAAATTTAGATCTGACAACCCTGCATTGATGATTGGAGAGATGCATCTGTAAGTAGATTTAATTCCTTGCTCTAGTTTAGATTTCAATTCTTTGCCCTAGGTAGATTTAATTTTATGCCCTAGGAACTTGTTTAGAGTTAGTTTTGGGAAGGATTTTGAGAGATGATATCTCTCATCCTTTTCTTACCCATCAAATATTTACAATAGGACTCCATGCATACAGGCACACACCGTGCCCTACGGCACCCTATCCCTCAAGGTAGCGGTGACACCGTAGTGTAAAGGCCCGGTTGCGCGCGTTTTCCATGGAGGTTAGGGTAAGGATCTCTAAAGGAAGGACAAGAACCTAGAGGAAGGAACACCTTCCCGAATGGATCTAATCCCCTTTATTGATAATTACCATAACTCCTCATAGATCTTCATTCGAGTATAGAAAGCGTTGAGATTTACTTGCATTTCCAAACCATCCATAAACCTAACCCTAACAAGAATAGATCTAGTTAATCTTAGATAGATAGATTTAGATTTTAGATTTAATAATCAATCCGAACACCCTTCGGAATTAACTCGTAAGCGCAAATAGGAGATTCACAACATCCCTGTGGACCGACCCGTACTCACCGGCTAGCTTCATGCAACGCCGTTCTTGATTGCGGTTAATAGATAGTTTTTGACATACAAATCACTAACGCCGCCACGGTAGTATATTTATTCACACTGGCAAATTTTTGACAGAAGAGCATCTCCATCTCGTCGAAGGTCTTCACGGAATCATTTGGGAGTTCCGCATACCATTCGAATACAGTGCCTACCAGACTGCTGATGAATTGTCAGAGAAGCAGTATATCATTTTCTCTAGTGTTGCCGCACATGGATTTAAAACGTGCGATGTACTGGCGAGAATTCTCGGTTCCTTTGTACAATTAGAACGTCGAAAGTATGTATTCTGGCGGGTACTGTACTTGATCATAACACGTCGGATACGGTCGACCGGTTTTAGTCAACTTATTTCTCGCTTCACTGACATAGTGAGCTTTGATTTGCTGAGCGATATTTGCATCCAGTTTTGCTTTTGGGATCATTTTTTTCTCAACCGTTGATGAGGCTTACAAAGGAATTGAAAAACTACCGGCGGTTCATTTGCCAGTGGTTCCGAATGGACCATCATTCTATCTGGCTCATTTTAGCGGATATCACTGCCGCTTCTTCACCTCTCTTCTTGAGAGCGCGCTTCAGGAAGTCAATATTCGATTCCTGCCCTACTCTTTCTTCGGATGCGCCTTTGGGATTTTCTTTAGGTAATGGACTAGCGAGTGCCGCCGCCTGAGCAAGCATCTCATGAAGCTTTTCATATTGCCGCTGAGCTTTTTTCAGAGACCGAGTATGCGATCCGTGACTAGTAGAAGCATGAATTTCGTCTTTGGAGTTTACCATATAGACTGTGTGAACTACTATGCCCCCAAGCTTGGGGCATTTGGAGTTTTGTCCTTTGGAGTTTGCATCGGGCACTTGAGCTTTATCTGGCCTCTTTATTTTGTGAGAAGCTGCTTTAAGAGGAACCATTGTATCAAGAGCCGTCTTGGGATGAGTTCTCTTGTATCTGGAAGGGGAGTTGTTAAAGTTTGGCTGACGTTTAAGGGAAGAGCTGCAGATGACGACTGGGTTCTTCACCTGCTTCCACACCTTATATATAAATGACGAAAGATTTCTCCGAGAGTGAACTGGCTTCTGCTCTTCTTGAATCTCCATGGGTTGTGGAGATTTCTTCAGTACTGCGGTGAGAGAATTTTGTTTGACCCTTCGCAACAGTTCAAAAATGTTTCCGGTTGGAACAACAACATTCTCCGTCAGAGTTGATGTCCACACGAATAGAGAACTGCCCACGGCTTGTCTTATTTAACGCCCAAATTGACGTCGATCATGTCTTTTGACCGGATTTTCTTCAGTCTCAGGAATTTGTTGAGCTTGTCCCCTATTTTTCTTGAGAGCATGAATATTCTGCCCCCTGCGTCGACCTTAGTCTTTGGCAGGTGCCGATTGGTTGGAGACCGATTCCGTCGGCAAACCTGAAACTTAAGGAGCCAGCATGTGGAAGACAGACTTCTTCTGGGCTTTCCCCTTTGGCGTTGAGGCACCAAGTGTACGAGGTGGGACTATTGTCCCAAAGAGAAGCCTATTGATTGCATGAAAAGCCAGATTCGCTTCCACTCACTACAATGAGATCTATTAGTTCACGAGATATTTGGGTTTGATTTATGGATTGTTAGTCATATATGAGACTAAGATCGACTTAGGAACAAAGAGCATATGGGCTCAACTGATCATTAAATTATATATGAATATCCCATGGATAGTATACAGTAGTCAACATGGAGACAGTAGTCAACATGGAGACAGTCCGCAAGGCAAATCATATTAGTTTGAAGACATCGCGGTCCAATGTTAGTTTAGGGACATTTCGGTCCAACATTCCCGTGTTTGGGACAAATATTAGTTTAGGGACATTTCGGTCCAACATTCCCTTATTTGGGACAAAATATTAGTTTAAGGACATTTCGGTCCAACATTCATCTTGCGTGCACGTGTATATTTTACGTGGCGAAGTGAACAATGGTAATATGGGATGCGCCTAATATTGGGGTACGATCCAATTGGAAGGTATTTATATTTCCTTCAAAGAGATACATATACATATATGTATAAAGCCGGAGCTCAATATGAGATACGCATCTATATGGAATACGTAAGGCATTCCCTGTCTTGATAAAATTTCATATCTTTCATCAAATAGGGACGAGAAAGGAGTTGTTGGTTATTGGGATCTGCCACCTCTCTGAAGACATTGAGCAATTACAACGACATATATCAGAGGTGTGGAGAGATGTGCCCTTAAACCAAATCCCATATATGAGAGAAAAGATCATGGTGGATCTAAGGATCATTAGTCTTATATGAGACTAAGATTAACTTAGAAGATATGAGATGAAGACCATTAGTCGTATATGGGACTAAGATTAGTTTAGATATCATCGATGAAAGATCATTAGTCTCATATGGGACTACGAATAAGATCAGCTTGGATATCATCGATGAAAAATCATTAGTCGTATATGGGACTAAGATCGACTTGGATATCATGAGTATATATGCTCGGTTGATTTAAAATCAAAGAAGTTTAAAACTTCATAGACTCGGTCTATTTTAGACTAAGTGTTGGGCTTTTATTTTACCCGATGATGTTAAGCACTAGGCCATATTCTCTCTTTTGAGTCTTACATTACCCAACAGTGCTAAGCACTGACCAGAGAATCCCAAGCTTAAGTATGGGATATTGTATCCTTCTTGTTTTAGCACTCACGTGATATCACATGAGCCGCTGCTCCTTTTTCTCGCTCACGTGTTATCGCGTGAGGTGCTATGCTTCTTGGCGCTCACGTGAGGTGCTACAATAGTGCTAAGTACTAATCTGTTTTGCTTTCTAGCGCTACGTGCTATCATGTGAGGCGTTGTCTTCATGGGCCTTGGGCGCTCACGTGCTTTCCACATGAGGTGCTTAGTCCTGAGCTTTTGCACGCTCACGTGTATATCGCGTGAGACGCTGCCTTCTGCTTCTTTCGAATGCTTATATGGATATCATGTGAGGCACTGAGTCCTTAGAGATTTAATCTATATTCATATTTTTTAAAGAGATTTAACTTCTGTTAATCGCATTTTGACCATTAACGATCATCAAGATCAATATTTTGATGATCTGGGATTAGGTTCTGTAAGAACTAAGTTCTTGTTTATGAAGGAACTTAGTTCCTGGAGTATAAACTCCATCTTCTTCACGTTCTTGTTCTTCCATGTTCTTTTCGACATTGCTCTTCTCTGAATCTTCGATTCTCAAGAACAAGAGCATCCTGATGAGAATTAAATTCTCAACTTATGAGAGACTTGTCTTATGGATCTCAAATCCAGAGAAAGAACTAAGTTTTTTGAGAAGGGTTAAACCTTTATATATGCAAGTGATAAGTAAAACGGAGATATTTTTATCTCAATATTTTCTTTACCTAGGGTTTGAGAAGAGGAAGATCTTCTTCTTCGAAGAGAATTAGATTCTCTATTTTTTGTGGAAGCTTTTGGAGAGCCTTCTGTATTTTTACAGAAGTTTATGAGGAGTCTCCTTTTCCTGAGATTTAATCTCTTTGCTCCTTTATATAAGAGAAGAGAAAAATCAATTTGTTGAGAAAATCTCTCATTGAGAGATCATGATTGATTTTATAATCAATCGAAATGATCTTTTAGATCAATCGGTGAATTTTATTCCCCGTTGGATTTTTAATCCAAAGGCTATCTGTTTTACAGAGAAGATCATTCTTGTTTGTTTAACAAGATTAGAAAAATATTTTCCTAAGATAGAATTTTATTCTATCAGATGATCAATTGGTGATTTTATAATCACCGCTGGATTTTTAATTCAAGAGTTCTCTCTTTAACAGAGAAGATCTTTCTTGTTTAAGAAAGATCGGGAAAATATTTCCCCTATAGAATTTAATTTTATATAGAATTTAATTCTATCAAAAAGAACACTCACGTGCATTGCACGTGAGGTGCTGGCCTATAGCGCTCACATGGATATCACGTGAGGAACCGCCAGGAGACTGCATGCGCGCTCACATGTATATCACGTGAGACGCTGCAAAGAGGCTAGACTAGTGCTGCACGTGAATATCACATGATATGCTTACGTGTTTAACACGTGGGAAACAATATAGGATTTGATCATATCTGAAGCGGCTACTCACATGCTTTGTATGCGAGTGATCATGTGTTTAATACGTGGGGGTTGCCCTCTATTTTTATAAAGGGAACAACAAGTTCTGGGTCAAAATTTTTGGCAGGAACAACACTCAAGGTGTTTTAGATTTATCCCGCATCATATCTCCGACAATCATGAAGTTTGATATCGAGAAGTTTGATGAAAATATAAGTTTTTGTTTACGGCAAGTCCGTATGATTGCCGTATTGACTCAAAGTAATTTGAGAAAGGTTATTC
Source organism: Agapanthus africanus (assembly GCA_030015575.1). Classification (NCBI taxonomy): domain Eukaryota; kingdom Viridiplantae; phylum Streptophyta; class Magnoliopsida; order Asparagales; family Amaryllidaceae; genus Agapanthus; species Agapanthus africanus. The sequence continues at coordinate 436,517,753 of JASDDO010000018.1, forward strand.
TTAGAAAGGATGCAAAGCCTTCCACTATGATGGAGGAAGTTTGGGAGGAGTTGAATGAAAAGGCCCTCACGGTTATTCAGTTGTATTTGACAAATGAAGTTCTGCAAGAAGTTTTGGTAGAAAAGACGGCGGCTAGTTTGTGGCAAAAATTATAGGAGTTATATTTAAGGAAATATCTTAAAAATCGACTCCTGTTGAAACAGCGTCTCTACACACTTCGCATGTCAGAAGGCTCCCCAATCAAGTCACGTTGGTGAGTTTAATTCGATCATTATGGAAATAGGTAAGATCGACATTAAGATTGATGATAAAGATCAGGCTCTTCTTTTGTTATGTTCGTTGCCACTCTCATATAAGCACTTTCGTGACACCATGGTCTATGGACGAGATACAATCTCGATCAAGGATGTCAAAGATAACTTGATGAATAAAGAGAAGATCGATAAGGAGTTGGCTTCTAGCGAAGCTGATGGTTCTTCCTCTGGCTTATTCGTTCAAGGGAGAGCGGAGAAGAGATATCCGGAACGTAATAGGAAGAAGTCAAGTTTGAAGTCCATGAATAATAAAAACTTGACATGCAATTATTGTAAGAAAAATGGACACTTTAAGGTCGATTGCTTTAAATTGCAGAACAAGCGGAAGCTAGAAGAAAAATTGAAAAAGGAGTTTTCGGCAACTAGTAAAGAGGAAGGAGAAGGAGATCTTCTTATGGTTCTTGACAACACACATCGATCGAAACATGAATGGATCATGGATTCGGGCTGTTCCTACAGCATGTGTCCCAATAGGGATTTATTCACCACCTATGAGTTCATTGATGGTGGAGTGGTTTTTATGGGCAACAATAGTTCGTGTCGAGCTATTGGCAAGGGGACGATCCAAATCAAGATATTTGACGGTGTTGTGAGGATATCTGACTTGAAGAAGAATCTTATTTCTTTGGGTGCACTCAATGACAAGGGTTATAATTTTTCCATTGAAGGTGGAGTTTTGAAGGTAACCAAAAGTGCTCTCGTTGTCATGAAAGGCTCAAAGAAAGGGTCCTTATATTCATTACAGGTTGGACAACTTCTGGATCAGTGGCTTTTTCATCATCCAGATCTATGACAGATTCAGACACTACCATATTATGGCACATGAGGCTCAGACGTATGAGTGAGAGAGGTATGGCCGAGTTGTCGAAGCAGGGTCTACTTAGTGTGAAGGGTACAATGAAGCAGGAGTTTTATGAACATTGTGTTTTTGGGAAGAAAAAACGTGTGAGCTTCAGTTCGGCGGTGTACAACACAAAAGGTACTATTGATTATATCCATTCGAATATTTAGGGACCTTCTCCAGTTGATTCTAAAGGATGCGATGCCAAGTATCTGTTTACTTTCATCGTTGATTTTTCGAAGAAAGTTTGGGTTTATTTCTTAAAGCACAAAAGTGATGTGTTTACTACGTTCAACCAATAGAAGACGTTGCTTGAGAAGCAGACAGGGAAGTAGACTAAGAGACTGAGAACAGACAACGGGTTAGAGTTTTACGGTGGAGATTTCAATGATTTCTGCAAAAATGAAGGGATTGTTCGGCATCATACCGTTGTCTACACACCAAAGCAACATGGAGTCGCGGAGCGTATGAATCATACTTTTATGGAGAAAACTTGGTGCAGGTTGTCTAATGCAGTAATCTATAAGGAGTTTTGGACAGAAGCGGTGAACACAGCATACTTCATTATGAATCGGTCACCTCATACATCTTTAGGTAGTAGAACACTAGATAAGGTATGGTCGGGGAAGCACGTCGATTATTATACACTTCGAGTGTTTGTTTGTCCCGCATATGCACAGTGCCGTGAAGGCAAGTTGGATCCTCGAGCGAAGAATTGCATATTTCTTGGTTATACTACCAGCATCAAACGTTATAGGTTGTGATGTTCGGATCCTAAGTCGTCTAAATTTATGATTAGCAGAGATATGATTTTTGATGAATCTGCTATGTTGAAACTGAAGATTGGAGAATCTCTAGTTGAAGACGATTTAAAGAAGGATGAGCCGAGCGTTGATATTGAGGTTGGTGAAAACTCAGGTTCGCAGGAGATCTCTCCTTCACCATCATCTGAAAAAGCTCATGATGAGCAGTCCCATGATGAGGAGTATTTGCTCGCTCATGACCGACAAAGAAGGGACATTAGATGTCACGTCAGGCTTTCTAAAAGACGGGAGCAGGTACGTGACGAGGCCCACGACATATTTATTCCGAGAAGGACCTTTCTCGAAACAAATACGCTAAGCATATATAAGCAATATAAAATGATATAAGAATAAGCATGAAACTAAAATTTCCAACAACAATTTTATTTACATTCAACTTCAACAAGTTTAATTACATTAATAAATTGTCTGAAAATGAAATAACATGAAATATAATGCCTAAACAAATGGCATACATAAACTGAAACTGAAAAGGAAATCTATGGATCGGCTTGTGAGCTGAGCTAGTTGTACTTCTCTCCACCTCCTCAGTGTCTAGATTATCTGACGAATATTCCAAAAACAAAAGATTGGTGGAATGCTCGTTAGCGAATTTGCGCTCGGTAAGTCCCCAAGAAAGATGGGATATGAATGTATATAAATGAATATGTAATATGACATATGATATAGTATGAATGAAAATAATGAAGCATGTACAAGTATAATATGGCAATATTAATGGCAATTGTGTAAGTATAGCAATGTAACATCAGTATGGCAAACAAGTATAGTATGGCCGTGTAGTATAAGTATAGTGATTATGAAGTGAAAGTCAATGTGTTCTAAAGAGGTCATTAATAAGGTAAGTTAAATAATGTGAGATCGAGTGTGAATGTCAACCAATCTCAAGAGTGTTCTCGAGCTCAAGGGTAGGGCCCTAGAAGCAAGGAACCATGGGCCCTCATTCGTAAACTCGTGAATTTGTGATGTGATGTTAGTATGGGACTCAAGGGATTTCGTTGGATTCATACTCAAACTACCCTAACACCCCGTGTATATTAGTCTATGATTAATATTACGAGTCTTGATTGAATCCATGAATACAAAAGGTGATGTAGGATATCAATTTTTCAAGATTGAGTTCGTGTATTCATGTCAAGTTTAAGTCATGTCAATTGTATTCATAGTTCGAGTCAAGTTGATTAAAATCTACATATTGGGTTCAAGTATTCATATCAAGTTTTAAGAATATAGTTCATGTTCATACTAAGTTCGAAGTTTAAATCAAGTTTTGGTTTAAGTCAAGTTCAGGTTTTCAAGTTCAAGTTCGAGTTCAAATTTCGTGTTTCGAGTCCTATGTGATTTGATTTCCCTGAAATTACGATCTACATTTAGGGAGAGGTATGTTGTGCATCGTTGTCCTCAGCACCCCGAGGCCTGTCGAGAGAAGACGCCACTCAAACCAATCTGCAACCTAAATACGTAACATAGTCTAGTCTTTTGAATTATAAGGTATTTATTGATAACTTAGTGGTATTATGTAAAATAAACATTTAAATTCTTGAGGGCTTTTTATGTAAAATATTCTATTTGAAATTAACTTCGAGGGCGTTTTTGGTAAAAACATATTAATTAGAATGGTGAGGGTTTTAATAAAAAATATTTTAGATTTAATGGTATTTTAGTTGTAAAACCTAGTTTTTAAAAATTTATGGTATTTTTATGAAAAATCTATCTTTTGGAAAACTTAATATTTTAATAAAACTTAATATTTTAATTTAGAATATTTTATGGAAATTAGATTTACAAATTTACTTTCTTTTAAATCGCGCTGGCGTGTGTAGTTATTTTAAAGGTGATTTGAAATTTGTTTTATTTTGCTTAAAAATCGTATTTTCTTTTCCTTTGAGAGCGTGCTTCGTGAAGAGCTCCAATCTCAGCCACTAGATCCAAGATGTGAGATAATACGCAACATCTTTTAACAGGGCTCCCCTAAAGAGGGTTGTGAGAGGCGTAATTGCTAAGGAAAAGGATTTCGGTTTAAAATTCTATATTTCAAGGCTTGAGGGTATTTTAATGAAAATCGTTTCTTTTTAGGGAAAAAACGTAATAATATGTAACCGTGCTATGATTCCAAATTGTACGTGCGGGGTAGGTCGTTGTCCCTTGCATGATCTATAACATCAACAAAACATTATTTAAAAAAGGTAATGCAAGGTATGTAGGGTTACTAGGCACTCTCACGAGGTTCTACAAGGCATCAACCATGCCCGATTTAAAATTTAGACGTGTTGAACAAACCTAACCAAGATCGTAGACTAGAGATTATGCGAAAATAATAAGCAAGTAAACAACTTTACTTCTAAGAGTTTGAGATTACAACCTTTGTAGTCCAGTCCTTCACTTCAAATAGCTCCGTGTAGTAGTCCCCTTCGCTGTGATCATAAATTCCGGACTCTAGAGAGGCTCTATGAAGAAACGAACGTGCTTGCTTCGATGACTTCGAGGCCGGAGTTGATCTACGTCGAGGAGATACTGACTCAAGCTATTCCTTCACTAGGTCATGAACTTTGTGAAAAGAACACACTCTACTACATGACAAGTGGTAGAGGATGAAGAAGTAGGAGGTGGGCTCACTTTAGAATTGATTTTCTCACACTTTTTCTCAAAACTCCATTAGAGCTAACAAGCTTTTTCATGAAGCTTGAAGAAGAAGAAGAAGACTTGTGAATAATTCATCCAAATGAATTATTGCACCCATGGTTGAGTTAAAACTATCATGCTTAACTCATGTAGAGAATAAACTCAAGGCTATGGTTAAGGGTTGGGTTTGATAAATATCTTAAACTAGACAAAAGGGTTGACTTTGTCAAAACTTATCCATAAGCTTTTGTGCAAGCTTTATCATGACAAAAATCAATCTCTTTTGAATTAGCTTAACATAAATAGAAACCCTAGCTTAACCCTAGCATTGTGTTAATCTCATACACCCATCTTGTATGTATCATCAAACATGACACAATCCATGTACACAAATGTACATATCACATATATATATATATATATACAATGTGCACATCATGTGAGAAAAGAAATCAATAGTGAGCTAAATATTAGTTAATGTAATATAATATATCAAATATATAATTATACATTAAATTATCAAATCAACTTTTAATTTAATAATCCGGCTATATCACATATAACCGATTAATATCAAATGCAATATCTTATCGAATCAACGCTCGATCCGATAACTCGGCTATATCACATATAACCAATCATGTCACACATCGTGAGAATATAATGCGGTATCACATACTCGCATTAATCTCGTTCCCGCACATATCACATATGCGCTCCTACTCCGTTTGGCTTAAGCCAGGAAACCTCTGTGTAGGACTCTAAAGACTCGTCAATACGCCGGCAGTAGGTGATGATCATATCAAACACCCACAAGCCGCAAACGGTCTGCTAAACGTAATGGCCACCCGGGTATTGAGCGATCAGAAGATCAACAAGCAAGCCTGTACTTTCTCTAGCGAATCCAATCAGTAACACTCCTGTACAGTCCGGTCTCTTCGTCTGATATGTCGCATATCTCGCCTAGGGGTGGTAAATGTCAGACCCCAGTAGCTTGATAAGTCGTGTCGATATGAGGTATATAACAGTTCGAGAAACTACTGATAACACTTACCAGTAAATCTCAGCAACCCTGGCCAGGGATTTCCAGTTATAGCCAATCAAACACGGCGCAACATCAACTCCCTATACCGGGAGAGACGAAACCCCTCCTATCACTCATTGCCTCTATGTGATTCGGGACTGTACCCAAAAGCCACCGTTTTGCACGCCCTTTCGGACGTGGTATGATGGAAATCAAAGCACAGTGGGAATCACACAAGACTCTATGACGATCTCGGGTCTACAGACTAACCTGTACCAGTGTCACCAGAGAACTGCCATCTGACGTGAGGTATAATACCATCTGGGAGTTCTCGGCGAGTCCGTCCAGTGTACCCAGTTTTCACTGAGCATCCGTATACCTTCTCTGATGTCAAACACCAATGGATATAGGATCATCCATCACCCATCATATGGGTCAAGAAGCACATATGCTAGTCTACTCTGGTATATCGATGCCCTGTCTCGATACACCCACGACTAGGAACATTTGAAGGATGTACTTGGCGACTACACTGTCCCTACTAGTATGATCTGCATCATAGTCCTGATAGTCAAGTACTCATCCTAAGGGCTTTATCAACATATAACATAGAGACAATCAGAGTATATGTTAAGATAAAGAGCAACCAGATAGCGTACTATCATGTCGAGTAAGAAAGTCCTCCCTATATATGTCCAAGCATCCACTACAATATACATCGTATGTACAGTAATGGCCTTTAGGGCATACATATAACTAACAATCTCCCACTTGCACTAGGGCCATCAGTTGTGGTATCGCATTCCCAACAATCAGTTGTGGTTGAAGTATCTCATCCTCAACCATCCCATAAAAGTCTCTACTGGGAAAAAGGCCTTTGTGAGTGGATCCGCGCTGTTGTCCTCTGTGTCTACTCTCCTAATCTCGATCTCCCTGGAGATCAACCATCTCCATGATCAGGTGATACTGCCTAAGAATTATATCTGGATTTCTGATGGGACGGGCGTTCCTAGGCCAAAACCACAACTCCATTGTCATACAATGGCAGGAACCGAGTTCATCTCATGAACTATTATCTATATCCAGACTGCCTCTTTGGTAGCATCTTTGGTAACGATGTATCTTGCCATTAATCGTCTAGAAAGTCACGGTATCTAGCTTGGAACTCTTCCAACATACCGTCCCTCCACTGAGGGTAAAGACAATGCCTGTGACTGACATTCAGTCGTCCTTATCACCCTGGAACCTTTTCCAGTGATTCTCCCCAGGATCAATTGATACCATTTCACTACAACTAGTGAGAATCCTAACATCCAATTAGATCTATCTCATAGATCCAAAACCCAGGATTCAGGAGGTATCGCTTTGATCCTATATGGAGAATCCTTGTGATAAGCGGAGATTGACCGAGCGTAGCATAGGAAATTCCTTCCCTATCAAGAGTATGTCATCCACGTACTCTACGAGGATCATCACCATACTCCCTACTATCTTTTTATATATACAAGGTTCATCTACCATTTTAATGAAGTCAAACTCTTTGACTACCACATCAAAACAGACGTTCCAACTCCGCGATGCCTGCTTTATCCTATAAAATATCTTGCACACGTTTCTGCTGCTCCCACTATATACGAAGCCCTCTGGCTGTGTACTTATAGACGCTCTCTTCTAAAACATCATTTAGAAAAGCAGCCATGACACTCAACCACCAGATATTGTAGTCATGGTATGCAGCAGTGGCAAGTAGGATCTGGATGGACTTAAGCATAGCTTTGAAAGTCTCAACTTTTCCATGTACACCAAGTAATCTTCTTAAGATATATTTGCTCCTGATGGGGATTTAACCCTTCAGATAAAGCAACCAAAGTCCATACTTTGTTGGTGTATAAGGATTCCATCTCAGATCACTAAGCATCCAGCCATTCTTACAGAGTCCCACTCCTGATGGCCTGCTCGAAACTAGTTGGGTCATCATCTCATGATGCAATCCTCGCTCCCACTGTCATAGAGAAAACCGAAGTATCTCTCAGGTGGGTAAGGAACCCTACTAGATCGGCGGAGAGGCTGAGGTTCGTTGGAAACTATTGAATCCTTTGGGTTTACCAAATCATCAGCTGCAGTTTGTATAGCTGGAACTCTTTCCAGTTCTACCTCATGACCACTAATTTCTTCATAAGAAATTCTCTTTCACAAAGGTGGCATGCTGAGAAACAAAATATCTTTTGTTCCTCGGTTTGGTAGAAGATATTCCCTTACGAATGCTTAAGGATATCCAACAAACTTTCACATAGCTGACTTTGCCTCGAGCTTGTCCGGATTATGCTTTTAGACATAGGCTGGACAACCCCAAATCTTAACAAACTTAAGATATGGGCTCTTCCTATTCCATATCACATATGAAGTGGCAGGCATCTGATTTGATTGGAACCCTATTCAATAGGTATGCAGCTTCTCAAGTGCATAACTCCCAAAAGGAAATAAGAACTCAGTAGTACTCATCATAGAGCGCACCATATCTAATAGGGTGTGTTTGCTCCGTCCCGATACACCGACGTGCTGTAGTGTATATGAAGGAGTAATGCCGAGAGAGAATCTCATTCTCCTTTAGAATAGTCCAGGAATCACGTGCTCAAGTATTCTCCTCCCCGATCACATCAAAGGACATAATTCTTATACCCATTTTGGTTCTCTACTTCTAACTTATATTCATTGAATTTCTCAAAAGGTTCAGACTTGTGTTTCAACAGGAACATATGTGCGAATCTTGAGAGACGATCAGTGAATATAATAAAGTATAAAGAACCAGTCTTGGCATGTGTAGACAGGGGACCTTACATACATCATCATGTATCAATCCCAAGAATTCACTAACTCTTTCTCTATTTCCAATAAATAGAGCTGTGGTCATCTTATCTTTATGACATGACCGGCAAGTTTCACAAGATGTAAATTCAAACTAATTTAAATATGCATCTAAATGTAACTTAGCTAGTCGGGTCGCATTGATATGACCTAGTCTACAATGTCTCAAGAAGGATTCGTTCATTTCTGAACTCTTCCTCTTGTGTGTGTTCTGTATACTAAGAACTGTATTTTGATTTAGAACTTCAATGCTTTTAGATAACGTGCCTAAACCGATCAACTCTTGATATAGGAAATGTTCAAAACATTATCCAACAATACAAAATTATATCCTTCTTTATTAAATAAAGATACTTGATATGATGTTGTATATCAGGTTCGGTATCTAATAACATTCGTTCAGAATCAATGTATTCTGGTAATACAGGGTGATAACTACCAACAGACTTGGCTACAACACTTGCACCGTTTCTATCTCATGAAACTTATCACCTGTTCTCAGTTCACTACCTATCTATAGCCCATGTAATATATTACATATGTGGGATCCTGATCCGGTGTCTCATACCCAGAACGTAAAGTATACTGAGAAATAGTTCTGTGTAATGAACACACCCGAAGAAGATGCATCAACATGCACTTTCTTCGTTTGGGCGGCACGGGAATTCTGGTAATCCCCAATTTCCTGCTCTGTCTTATAACATTTATAAGTTGGAGCGGGACCAACGTTCCCTAGCGCAGTATAACAAGCGGGATCGATCAATACATCCGTATTATTATCTTGATTAAGGCGTGACATGGTACGCTACCAGGAGAAAACACTCAGCGTATGCTCTTGCAAGATTAGATTGGTTATAAAATATATCTAATCAGGATGTCTCCCACTGTTTTAGTCAAATCTTCCTTCAAACCCTAAAAGGAAAGACTAGCCGGGATTAATTACACGTTATAAGTTCGCCAATCGTTCAGCCAGGCCAATGTCGCTACTTTGAGGGAGGTTCCCCGTGCTCCTACCTTGATTGGCTAATTGTAATGTGTAAAACTCTTTCAGGAGTAACTCTTACTCGCAGCGGGTATCGGGATCCAACTATCTCATAGAAGGTATGCAATCTTATTGCAAATTTCAACACTTGAAATTCCCGATAATATTTTACTCCTAGTACTTATGACCTTAACTAAAGTCAACATATCATAAGCACTAGTCAAGTTCTACCCGTCATTTCATGATTAATTAGACCCACCCACATGACCCTCAACTATGGTCGACATAATCACATGACTGTCCTAATTAATCGCATAATATGCTGTGTAGGAAGAAATCACTTAGCTACCGTACACTATGCCTCAACTAAAGTCGACATACGCAGCACGAATACTAAGTACTCTACTTCCTAAAATGACAGAGGGCTACGACAGGTTTTTAAGAAAACCTTTTGCGTAATGAACTTGATATCGTTGTAGAATCGAGTGATTTTAAATAGAGTGTTTTTGAGGCCTTTTCTAGTTTCGCTAAAGAGGTCACTCCCGGTGAAGGGATCGTCGGCTCTTTCCTCATCGAATAAGGTACAAGATATTTCACAAATATCACTATGCAAAGCAAGAACTATAGAAGCAATCAAAAGACAAACCGAGTTCGTAGCATCTGCTAGTTTCACTAAATAGGTCACTCCCGGTGAAGGGATCTCGGCTCTTTCCTTATCGAATAAGGTGCTGGATGTTCTACAAGGAACACCGCTATGCAAAGCAAGAACTAGAGCTACCAGTTTTTAAGACAAGTTTCTACAACATCTTTAGGATTCTTTTATTTCATTAATCTCATTAATGAAGTCCCATTTTATTATGCTTCACAAGCATCACATTTGAAACGAAATCTGCAATATAACATATATCTTATATATATAATATAAACATTCGTCTCAGGCAGTAATATGATCTCATCACAGAACATTGCAGCAAAAGAACATATATGAAATATTGGATATACTAGGAGGTCCGTGTTTTTAATACGAGCCTGTATAAAACACGGATTCCACGGTCGCGATGAATAGCCAAACCCACATCTCTAGACCCCTACAAGAGCGGCAAGTGACCCTGCCAGTTCTAGAGTTAGGAGACCCGGTCTCGACTCCTCGAGATGGTCTCCCACTGGACCTTAGAACCCGGTTACTTGTGCTCCCCGCCTTGGGTCTATTCTAATGCGGAAAAGTAAATAATATACAACGGTGACATCATCCTCAGCCCGGAAGTGCCCCAATAAAGAATATTACATACAAATGAATTTTACATGAATGAAAATAAAAACCCTCATCTCACATAAAACCCCCGGCTATTCAGAACATGACGATCCAATACAGCATATCACAGCAATACATAATATCTCATATCATCAACGTAAGTAAGTATGCATACACCGATTGTCGTTGATGTATAGCAACGAAAACCGGCGATACAACTACATACTACACTTACGGTCACAGAAAAGAAAGTGTAAAACTACAACAGTTAGAATCCGCAACCATCTTAGACATCGCATGCCTAACCAAATGAATTCCTTAGACATCGCATGCCTAACAATTATAAACCCCGCATTTTAGTCTCATTATCAAAAACTCTTTTCAATATCAAGTCGGGCAATTCAACAAGATTCCCGACATCCTGATCGAATGCTCGTCGCAAACTTTAGTAGACGGTCGTACCCCCGGATGCCATCGACGAAGTGCACTAAGGCGGAACACCGCTGCCGTGAGCATCCGAACAGATGCTTTTAGCGACGGGGTTCTCCTACAGTCACTTGGTCGGGGCTATGGGGCGTGTCTGTCTATTAAGTTTACCCGGTGAGTATCCGCGTACGCTACATGATTGCGACGGACTTTTGATCACATCAAAATTCCGTGGTGTTCCCCTATGAAAACAAAGACGAAACCGCGTAGCTCGTCTTGGCTGAATTTGGGGGCAGATGCTATTTGGTTTTATCCGTCTACCTCTCCGAAGATGCCAAGTTGATTTATGGTACCGTGTATCGAAGGTTTAGACGGATGCGGCCGATGTAGCAGACTTTGTCAGATTCCCCCTCGCTTGAGGGGTTTTTGATTGTGGGGACGCTCTTCCCTGCAGGCGCAAGCCCCTGCAGTTAATTACGCTACCGCATCGCGGTAGCCACTTTCTCCTTCTCCAGAATTTCACTTCGTGTCGTGTGTGTTTGTTTTGTTTGTGGTTGCCCGTGGATTGTATACGGAGACTGAGTAATACCGTCGCCCGTAGGACGCGGATTAGTCCAAATCCGTATTTACTTAGATTTGGGTTCGGTGTTTTTAGTTTAAGGATGCATTAGTCGCGTTGCGGCTAAGATCAACTTAAATGTTCGTTAAGGATACGATAGTCCTGTTTGAGACTAAGATCAACTTAACGTGATAATCCATTTAATATCTGGCCATCGGGACTCGTCACCTCTCTAACGTCGTTGAAGGATTACAACGGCAGATGTCAGAGGAGTTCAGAGATGTACCCTTGAACCAAGGTTGATTTGGAGTTTTATAGTCCGTTTGAATGTTTAAGGATACGTTAGCCGTGTTTGGGGGCTAAGATTAACTTAAACGGGATCGTTTAGATCCGGCAAAAGAACATTTGGATGCTCTATTGTTCCAGTTTAGGGACGTAGTGGTCCATGTTCCAGTTTAGGGACGTGGTGGTCAGACATTAGTTTAAGGACGTTTCGGTCCAACATTAGTTTAAGGACGTTTCGGTCCAATATTAGTTTAGGGACGTTTCGGTCCGATATTAGTTTGTGGTCGTCGGGACCCGTCACCTCTCTGACGTCGTTGAAGGATTACAACGACAGATGTCAGAGGAGTTCGGAGATATACCCTCGAACCAAAGTAAATTGATCTAAGAAAGCAATCTTGCTCAGTCAACTTAATTTAAGGACTTATGGCCAAAATTGGGCTAAGTCCAGTTTCAACATTTTTTGTCTTTGGCCTTTGCTAGGGCTTTACCCCCTTTTTAAAATGCATAGCATTTTTTTATTAGGCCTATTAGGTCTTTTAATTGGGCTTTGTCCCTTTTCTTTAATAATGCAGAGCATTAAATATTCTGACAGTGCCCTACGTGGCTTGTCAGGCGCTTTGCGCTAAGAACTGAGTGCAAACTCATATGGTGGTGACACGTGTCACGCTCAGGTGAGCGCAAGTGCAATAGCGCAGTGCGCTGCGCTAGTGCGCTGCGCTGTTGACACGTGGCGCGCTCTGGTGAGCGCAAGCGCAATAGCGCAGTGCGCTGCGCTGATGACACGTGGCGCGCTCTGGTGAGCGCAAGCGCAATAGCGCAGTGCGCTGCGCTGTTGACACGTGGCGAGCTCTGGTGAGTTGTGCCAATTCCAGAGAGCAAAGCTCTATTTCAAGAGCGTATGGCGCAAGTGTGGTTCTCTGGCTGACACGTGGCGCTCTCTTAGGAGCGCAACAGCGCAGTTTGTAAGTGCAGAGCACTAAGAATCTTTTAGATTCAAGAAGTGCAAAGCACTATTTAATTTCTTGATCTAAATCAGATCAAAGAAAAAATAAATCTTTCTTTTTTGTTTCAAGAACCAGAGGTTCATAAAAGTGCAAAGCACTATTTTTTTTTATGTAAAGATCATTGATCTTGTTTTTAGATCAATGATCTATTAAAAGAAATTTCTTCTATTTCATGGAGGTTCTTTACCTTTTTCTTGGAATTTTCTCAGAGTTCTCTCTGTTTGAAGCTCTTGATTTTTTTTTCCAAGAAAATTCCCTTTCCTTCTCCTTCTTTTTTTGATTGAGGCCTAGGGTCCTTTTTATAGTGCCCATAAATTAGTTAAATTTGTTAAAGAGATCCTTCTCTGGGTGATTTGGGGAATTTTCCTCACCGTTGGAATTTTGATCCAAGGGCTTCTGCTTTGCAGAAGAAAATCTTCTTGTTTTAACAAGAACATAAAATATTTCTTAGAAATTTAATTCTGTTTGGCACAGATGCCCCAGCGCGTGACACGTGTCGCGCAGCGCACTGCGCAGCGCAACTGCGCTGACACGTGTCGCGCAGCACAGAGCGCAGCGCAACTGCGCTAGCGCATCTGCGATGACACGTGTCGCGCAGCGCAATGCTTGCGCAGCTGAAGCGTTGCTTCATAAAAATAGAGCTTTGCTCTGATTGGGCGCGCCTTCTTGGACGCTGCGCTAACGTATCAATGCTTGACATGTGGCGCATCGCGCCCGAGATTTGAAGCGTTGCTTCAAAATTTTGAATTTTGAATTTCAACAGAGATTTGCTCTGATTGGGCGAAACAAATGCCCCCCCACCGTTGCGCTCACGTGAGTGCAGCGGTGGCAAACTCCTGATCGTTGGATCAAGGGGTGAGCTCAAGGGGCGCAAGCGCCTTATAAATAGGACCTTTGGCCCTTAGACAAATCTTACCATTTTAAGATTTTTTGATTTCAATAGAGCTTTGCTCTTTCTTAAGAATTTCAGAGCTTTGCTCCTTCCCACAGTTAGAAACTTTAGGTAAAACTTAATTTAAATCAAATTAATCTAAATTAATCTTAACCAAAGAGCTTTGCTCTCACAGATCTTTTGATCTAAAGAGACCCCCGTTGGGGTTTCCTCAATAGAGCTTTGCTCTCATAAATCCATAGATCTGAAAAGATCTTGCTCATGGGTTCTAACCCATGAGCAGAGAGCCTTGCTCATGGATCCAAGAATAGATCTTTTTGGTCCAAAAATGAAGAACTTCTAAGGGTCTTCAAAAATGTTTTAATCTCTTTAGGAGTTTTAAATAAGTTTTCTCATTATCACCACAGAGCTAAGCTCTTTTTTAAAGAATCTTATTCCTCTAAGACCAGAGTTTGACAAGTGTCACTCTGTGACAGAGCTTTGCTCTGAAAGAGGAGATTTCCTCCTTGTCTTTAGAGATTATTTATTAATTGGAATGTTTTCCTGGGGACCAACTGATGATCTCATCCAATGATGAGTTTGTCTTATTAACCGACGTATTGTCATCCAGATTTTGTGGGTCCCTCCTTGGTCTCCTACTCACTGCACTGTTGTGTGGTGTAATTAATTAATTTTAATTTAATTTAATAAATGGATTTTCCTCCTTTTTTTTATACGCCAAACGTTGGAATTACAACACTAACGGTTAAATTGTTCTTTTGCAGCGATCATGTCTTTAGACACTTCATTCCCGTTCGTCTGCTCAGAGGAGGGGTTTCCCGAGGCGCCCCTGGACCGTGAAGTCCTGGCTATGATCAAGGAGTATGACCCGGAATACAAGAGTCTCCATCTTTGGGGTCGTGGTACAATCAGATCATCATGGGCTGACGGAGCTTCACCTGCGCGGTGCCGTCAGAACCCATCATGGCAATTCACTACGCTACCCCACCTTCAGTGCAGTATGCCGTAGAGATGATAGACTGGACCGCGAACAGCTTTCTTCATCCCGCTATGGATGCGGTTCCGGTTCAGCGTCCCATGGTCTTGGATATCCTAGGACACCGTATTTGTCAGGGAGAAGCACGGCCCTGGGGGCAATCATATAACCTGGGTTTGATTCCCCGTCACCCGATTGGCTATCTGCCGTGGGCCCGGTACATCCTGTCGACGAAGAAGTCGCAGTTGATAAGACTAGGACTGTACACCGCGGTCTACGTCTCTCTCTTCCATTATCCCACGCTCCCCACTTGGTGGTTCAATGCTTTCTTGGAGCAATGGAATATTCCCACCCACACTTTCCTTGCTATGGATCGGGAAGTGTCCATCTCTTTGGAGGAATTCGCGGAGGTATCCGGCCTACCGGTCATGGGAGAACATTACGAGGAGCTGCTCCCGACAGATGTGTACGTCTTTGGTGCTAGGCCAGTGGTCAGGGGGTTCACGCCGGAGAATGCCGTTCAACATCAATTCCCGAGCTTGATTAAGGTGTTGAACATCTATGAATCTCTCTTTATCGAACGCGGGAGTCGCGGAGTTAATTTTGAGGATTTCATTGCTCAGTTTCTTCATCCAAACGTCCTCTCGGCAGAAGCTACCAAGTTTGCCACCCTTGAGGACCCTTTCGGTTTAGGTTTGGATAACCTGCCAGCCAGAGATATAGACCAAAAGGACTTCTTTCTTCTTAACTCCCCAGCAACATCCTTTGCAGAAATTGCGGCCCCCGGAATGGATGAGGAGGCCTTTTTCTTAGGATTTCTCGGACTGTGGTTGAGTTGGTTCGTGATCCCAATGCACTCTCATCGCATGCGGCCTTCTGTCTTTTACCCAGCCCACCGAATGGTCATCGGGGTAAAGGTGGCTGTGGGGATCGCTGGCTTGGCGCACCTATATCATGGCCTCAGCCGAGCAGTGGATGCCAACGAGCCCGGGGTACTGCACGTGGTCTTCCCGATGCACTACTTTGCATCGTGGCTCGAGCTACACACGGCGGGTGTCTTCGGCATGCATAAAAGGCCTTCATTCTTTGACAAGTGTGGTTTTCCTCGCATTTTACAGTTGATTGGCTCATCAATCGTGACCCCTTCACCACGGGACGCCAGGGGTTTACTGCTTCGCCCTTACACCGTTGGAGTCGGGATGTCCTTTATTGATAAGGTATTAACCATTGGAAAAGCGTCCACCACTGCGGTGCGACCGTTACAGGACTCCTTCAAGGATGGGGCTTCAGTGTTAACGGCCCGGGAGATCCTCCATTTGTATTCTATTAGACCGGGTTTCCTAGTTTTCAGGCAGGGCGGTACAGCAGTCTTTATGAGATATAACCCGCATCGTTTTGCCCAACAACTGGGTTACGATCAAGGGGTACCCTTGGAAGCTTTCTTACTGGAACCTGCTGTCAATGAAGAAGGGATGGAGAATGCGTTACATCACTTCATGGGCCTGAACACGGGTTCTCGTTTTTTCATCAGCACACCGGCCTGTGCTCCACGACTCCTTAATGTATATAAAGAGTGGTACAATCATGCGACGGGGGCTGTTATAAAGGAAGAGAGGCGAGTGTTGATCGACCGTAAAGAAGTACCCCCCGGCGCCAACCGTAACGCTCCCTTAGCGCCAAGGATCCTGGTGGCTCCTCCTCTAAAAGATGCCGGGGGCAGACCATCACGTGTGCAAAGTCCTCCATGTGAGCTGCTGCTCCCTGATTTCGCAGATGCACCTCCCGCATCCTGTGCTCCAGTGGAGACAATAGTTGTACCCTCGCCGGAGTCTGGCGTGGGTGCGGACATCGGGACCCGTCGTCCCAAAGTGGCTGCTAAACGGAAGTCGATCCCCCGTGAGCCTAGGGTTGGAGGGCAAAAGAAAAAGAAGTCGCTCTTCGCTGCGGACGTTGTGTTCGGTCAGGAACCCCATTCTCCCTATGCCGAGGGCCTGATCGAATACGGGACGAACGAAGGACTAGTGATGCCGCCGCCGGACGATACAGACTTAGAAGCCGCTCTCGAAACTTCGGCGTGGTTGGCAAAGCGTGACGCGTGGCAGGCCAAGCTTGCGCAATCAGGTAACTATTAGTCGCCTTTTCTTTATTGCAACATTTCCTCTTCATTGCCTTTGACTAACGCTTTTCTTTCTTTCCTTTCGACAGGCATCACTGATGAAGAAGCCATCGCCGCTTCTTTGAAGACTTTCCAGGAGGAGGAACGTCTTAGAGCGTCTATGGGCCTTAGTAAGTTTTAATCCATCAAGTCTCCATCTCCCTCGTGTTATGGTCGATCTAACCTTTTCTCTTTTTATTGCAGAAACCTCAATGCCGTTCCCACCAAGCGACGCAGATGTTTTACCAGCTGCCGATGTTCCCGCTTCCTCTGGGCCACCGCAGGAGGTTCGTCTTGAAGAGCCGATGAAGGATGCCTTAAAGGCTCTTGAGGCATCCCTGAACGAGGATGACGACGTCTTGAAGGAGGCGTCACTAAGGTCCATCACGACAGCCCGGGAAGAAAGGAAGCGGCAAAGGCGTGAGGCGAAGGCGCGCCGAGCTGCCTTGGCTGCGGGGGCGGGCCCCAGCACCGTCCCTCGCGCTGATACTCCATCCGAAGAGGCCCCTGTCGCCCTATCCACTGCCCGCAGAGAGGTGGCGCGCGCAGTTCGGAGCGCAAACGGTAAATCCATTTCAGGTAATGTTTCTCTCAGAGTTTTTGTTATAAGGATTTTAATGTCGTTGGTCCTTATATCTCTTATCTTGCAGGGCCAAGTCCGATCGAGGGGGAGGCGGAAACCGTTGATCCCAAAGAAACAGAGGAGGCGGTACCTGCCGAACTCGAGCCGACGGTGGGCAATGTCGTTGTGGCTTTGGAGCCTGAAGTGGAGGTCGAGGGGCCTACCGTCGAGAAGGTCATTGATGCCGAACCTGAAGTGGTGGTAGATGATATGATCATTATAACTGAGTCCAGGGTGGTGGCGGATGAGGCGCTCGAGGCCGGCGATCCCCCAGCGACGGTGGACGATACAACCGCAACTACTGAACCTGAGAGAGTAGTGGGTGAGGTGGCCATGATTCCCGAGGACGAGCCAACCGCTCCTTCTCTGGAATCTGGCAATACTCCAATCATAGCCCTTCCCGTTTATGGCCCTCCGCCGTCTCCAGGTCTTGCGAGCACGACGACGGTCCCCATCGAGTCGGGTGACGAGGCCACGGGCGGTGGTCTCATGTCGATGGAGGAGGGAGTCGCCTCCGTTTCAGCCGGGAGCTCCTCAGGTAAACCCCAAGTGGCTGCTTTTCTTTACTTTACAATCTTTTCTGACAAGTTCACCTTTTCGTAATGCAGGTGCAGCCAGTGCCGATGCCCCACTGCTCGAGGGAGCGCCTTCAACGACTGCCTTGGCGGTGGTCACCTCTCAACCCTCTCTCATACCCTCGAAGATGTTGGAAGGTACGCGTTTACGATTTATTAATCTTATCTTCCAGACGTATAATTTGTGCACTAAAGTCACACTGTTGTGTTTCCAGGAGTGCTTTTTGATCATGTATATCAGATGTTGCTCCCACACTTTTCTTTCCCATCCGAGCTTGCTTCTTCTTTTGGTGGCGTTGGTGAGTATGATTTCCGTTGACATCCTTCCTCTCTTCTTTTTTTTTACTGATGGAATTACCTCTAACCTCTTTTTCTCATCTCAACTGCAGTGCAACAGATTGAAGGAGGGGATAAAAGATCAGCTGCACCACCAGCCCTTCCGACCTTGCCACCTGTCTCAACTGGTACAGTAACTATCACATTGATAAAGTCTTCCTTCTTTATTTTCAGAACTGTTATCTGATCACATCTTGTTTCTTTTCAGCTATCGTTCCGATCTCGGCGCCCTTCGAATCTCGCATCATAATGCCGGCGGGTCCTTATCTGAGGAGTCTTTCTTCAAAAGGCGCCGCAAATAGTCTGCGCATGTTGAGTGACTACGTCGAGGAACTCGACGTTGAAACTCCTACATCTGCCGCAGACTTCGCTATGATGGTTAACCCGATGCTAGCAATACTCGTGAACTTTCATGATGAGGGCATCGTTGCATCCTGGGTTAACCATTGTAGGGAGATCGAGGGTCGCCTATATCAGTTTGAGTCGCTGCGTCCCGCTCCCAAGGCCTTGGCTGCCAGTAATCAAAGAACAACGTGGATTGAGCAGAGCGCTCCTTACTTCCGCCATCTCGAACAAGAAGTCATTTCAAGGCGTAAGGAGCGTGATGAGACTTCGAGCAAGTCTGCTCAATTGCATGCTCAGGTGGAGGCCAACGCCGCACGGCTGAAGGTTATTTTTGAGGGCCTTCTGCAATGTCTCTCCGAAGGGTTATCATTGAGGCAAAAACTTGACGTTGTCGAGCGAGCTGCACCCAGCCAGGAAGCAGCCCAGAAGGCGGCGGAGGAGCAACTTTCATCTTTCTTGCAGCAGCGGGCCCAGGTGGAGGTGGAGGTGGCCGCGGCTGTCACTCGAGAGGAGGCGCTGAAGGAAGTGCGACAGCAGCTTGTGAACTTACTAAAGACACTTCCTCCTCAGTAGTTATCCATCTTTGTATCGTTTGTGCTTGTAGATAAAAGAATGTATATATATATATTTTTTTATTCTTTGACATAATGTATCCTGTATCCAATCAAGTTTATGAATAAAAGATACACCTTTTTTGTAATGTGTCATTTTCTCCGTCTTTTCTTTCTTTCATTATCAGCATGCCACCTTAGTAACCATGGTTGACGAGTATCCTGACCTTCTTAAGAAATAACGATGGCTTAGGCCGCAGGTTCAGATCTGTTGCCTAAGACTTTTCAACTCTATAAGCCGTGAGGGTCTCATAGAGACTTTTCTCCCTACGGATCGAGAGGATCTCGTAGGTGGGTTTTCTCCTTAGGAATCGTGAGGATTCCTAAGAGTGGTTTTCTCTTATAAGTCGTAAGGATCCTATAAGAGAATTTTTCCCTCTTACGAGTCGAGAGGACCCACAAGCGGTTGTTTCTCTCCTTGTTGAAATTCGACTTTGGAGAGTGAGACCCGTGAATAATATGCAAGAGACCATTTTGGATTGACTTGCAGGGTCCCATTGTTCAGGAAGCAAGTTTTTTTTTAGTCCCTGCTGCCTGAGGCTTCATTTGCAAGTTGAGACGAATCGAGAATTTCCCGCGGAGACACTGGTTTCTCTGCGAGCCGACGCGAATCAGAAAGCTCTCGTCAAGGAGCGTTTGTATTCGTGAGTCGAGGAATTTGCTAGGGATTATTTGTTTCCCAAGCGCCAAGGATTATTTGTTTCCTTGGGGTTTGAAACGAGTCGAGGATTCCCCACGGAGGCTCTGGTGGCTCTGCGAGTCGACGCGAATCAGGAGGCTCTCGTCAAGGAGTGTTTGTATCCGTGAGTCGAGGAGTTTGCTAGGGATTATTTGTTTCCCAAGCGCCAAGGATTATTTGTTTCCTTGGGGTTTGAAACGAGTCGAGGATTCCCCACGGAGGCACTGGTGGCTCTGCGAGTCGACGCGAATCAGGAGGCTCTCGTCAAGGAGTGTTTGTATCCGTGAGTCGAGGAGTTTGCTAGGGATTATTTGTTTCCCAAGCACCAAGGATTATTTGTTTCCTTGGGGTTTGAAACGAGTCGAGGATTCCCCACGGAGGCACTGGTGGCTCTGCGAGTCGACGCGAATCAGGAGGCTCTCGTCAAGGAGTGTTTGTATCCGTGAGTCGAGGAGTTTGCTAGGGATTATTTGTTTTCCAAGCGCCAAGGATTATTTGTTTCCTTGGGGTTTGAAACGAGTCGAGGATTCCCCACGAAGGCACTGGTGGCTCTGCGAGTCGACGCGAATCAGGAGGCTCTCGTCAAGGAGTGTTTGTATCCGTGAGTCGAGGAGTTTGCTAGGGATTATTTGTTTCCCAAGCGCCAAGGATTATTTGTTTCCCTGGGGTTTGAAACGAGTCGAGGGTTCCCCACGGAGGCACTGGTGGCTCTGCGAGTCGACGCGAATCAGGAGGCTCTCGTCAAGGAGTGTTTGTATCCGTGAGTCGAGGAGTTTGCTAGGGATTATTTGTTTCCCAAGCGCCAAGGATTATTTGTTTCCTTGGGGTTTGAAACGAGTCGAGGATTCCCCACGGAGGCACTGGTGGCTCTGCGAGTCGACGTGAATCAGGAGGCTCTCGTCAAGGAGTGTTTGTATCCGTGAGTCGAGGAGTTTGCTAGGGATTATTTGTTTCCCAAGCGCCAAGGATTATTTGTTTCCTTGGGGTTTGAAACGAGTCGAGGATTCCCCACGGAGGCACTGGTGGCTCTGCGAGTCGACGCGAATCAGGAGGCTCTCGTCAAGGAGTGTTTGTATCCGTGAGTCGAGGAATTTGCTAGGGATTATTTGTTTCCCAAGCGCCAAGGATTATTTGTTTCCTTGGGGTTTGAAACGAGTCGAGGATTCCCCACGGAGGCACTGGTGGCTCTGCGAATCGACGCGAATCAGGAGGCCCTCGTCAAGGAGTGTTTGTATCCATGAGTCAAGGAATTTGATGAAGCTATTGGTTTCTTCGGAGTTAGACTGAACCGTCGAGATTTAGCTTCGTCTTCCGGCGGGGCCTGCTAGGAAAGTATGGTTCCCTCTTTGTTTATGCCCTTGGATTGTATACAGGGATCGATGTGATCTTAACTGTAGGGCCAAAATTTTATCATTTCTTCTTTTTATTTTATTTTATTTCCGCGATGCTCTATCATTTCAGCTTTTATATCACGAAGGTCGCAACTGCCCAATCATTTCGGCTATTTTTCGCGGTGCCCAATCATCTCGTCTATTTATTTTATTTTTACTCGCTGCTTTTTATTGCGAGTTGCCCAATCATTTCGGCTATTTGTCGCGGTGCCCAATCATTTCGGCTATTTATTTTATTTTTACTCGCTGCTTTTTATTGCGAGTTGCCCAATCATTTCGGCTATTTTACATGCATACATTTTTACTTGCTGCTTTTTATTGCAAGTTGCCCTATCATTTCTGCTATTTCGTATGCATGTGCGACCTATTGGCTTTTCACTGTAAACTAATTTCGGTATCAGCACCACTACAACTGGGATATTGCCAGGAGCGAATCATCATCTGCCTCTGTCGCTGTTGAACAAAGGTAGCTTAGCGACCAGGTTTAGGGTCCTGTCGTCTAAGGCTTTTAACTTCATGAGCCGTAAGGGTCTCACAAAGGTATTTCTTCCTACAAGTCGTTTGGATCTTGTAGGTGTCTTTTCTTCTTAAGAATCGTGAGGATTCCTAAGTGTATGTTCCTCTGTAAGTCGTAAGGATCTTACAAGAGGGTTTTCTCCTTGTAAGTCGAGAGGACTTATAAGGGTTGTTCATCATGCGAACATATCTCCAGTCTCGGTTGAGACTTGATTAGGGAAATGTTTATTCGTGCCTGTGGATTGTATACAAGGGTCAGTATTGAGCCACTTATAGGGCAATATTGAAAGTTGTGGGGGTTGCTTAAGCACAGGTTTAGGTCTCTGTAACTTAAGACTTTCAACTCTTATGAGCCGTCAGGGTCTCATAAGAGAGTTCTCCTTACGAGTCGTGAGGATCTCGCAAGTGTATTTTCTCCTTAGGAATCGTGGGGATTCCTAAGTGTGTTGCTCCCTTGTGAGTTGTAAGGATCTCACGCGGGTGATTGTTCCTTTACAAGGTCGAGAGGACCCTATAAGCGGTCTCTAACGAGGTTGCGTCCTTTCAGGTTTTCACAAACACTCACCGGTAGTCCTACTGTTTTTACTCACGGAGCCCTTTCGGGTTTTCATCCGTGCCCATTTTGCTTATGGACGTACCGCTTTTTTTTTATTCTTTTTATTTTTATATATATATATATATTTTTTACGAGGTCGCGCCTTTTCGGGTTTTCACGAACACTCGCCGGTAGCCCTGCTGTTTTTACTCACGAAGCCCTTTCGGGTTTTCATCCGTGCCCTTTTTGCTTATGGACATACCGTTTTTTTATTTATTTTTATATGTTTTTTTATATCTCGTCAGCCTAAAAGATGCCGCGGTAGTAGTTTAAAGACGCTTCGGTCTGCTATTAGTTTAAGGACATTTCGGTCCGGCATTGTGAAGGCCGGCTACTGCTTATAAAGCTTGAGCTTAGGAAGATAGCGAGTGGACATAGTCGTCGTCATCTATCATTGACCTAGGCCATGGCTCATTAAGCGTAGTATCTCTTTAGGAAGCGACCGTTTATTGGCCTGAAAGGCCTTTCACCGTGCATATCTATGAGTAGATATGCCCCGCCCTGGTAGACCTTATTTATGATGTACGGGCCTTCATAGTTTGGCTCGAATTTTCCCCGCTTGGCGCGATTGGGGATCATAGGCCTTTTGACCACTAGCACGAGTTCGCCTTGGCGAAATGTCCTCGTTCGGGTCAATCTTTCATATGAGCGCGTCATCTTTGCTTTATAAGCTTCCAGATTTTGCTGTGCTATGAGCTGAGTTTCATCAAGGGCGTCAAGCTCCTCAAGCCGAAGGTGAGCATTTTCTTCGTCCGTTAGCTCGTAGTGGACTGCCACTCGTAGAGAGGGTAACTCTGTCTCGAGGGGGAGTACTGCTTCCGTACCGAACTCCAACGCGTACGGCGTTGTGTTCGTGGCCGTCTTGAATGTAGTTCGATATGCCCAAAGAGCTTCTTGCAGTCTTTCGTGCCAATCTTTCTTATTACGGGACACCGTTTTCTTTATGATTTTTGTCAATGTCTTGTTGAAGGCTTCAGCTAGTCCATTGGCTCGCGGGTTATAAACCGAGGAATATCTCCAGTCTATATTATGCTGTTGCGCAAAGCGACTGATCTTGTGGCTTCTGTAAGCTGGCCCGTTATCGGAGATGATCCGTCGCGGAGTTCCAAATCGATATATGACATGCGTCTTGAAGAAGTGGAGGATATTTTCCGTTTTCACCTCTCTTAACGGTACTGCTTCTGCTCATTTAGAGAAATAGTCAGTCGTCGCCAAGATGAAACGATGTCCCCTAGACGATGCTGGCTCGATAGGGCCAACTATGTCAGTCCCTCACATTTCGAATGGCCAGCTAGCCACCGTTGGATGTAGTGGATTTGGGTGCTGGTGGATGAAGTCCCCATGAATTTGGCATGCATATTCGATGCAGTCCTGAATCATCGTAGGCCAGTAGTAGCCCATCCGTTTTATCTTCAACTTCATCTTAGGGCCTGCTTGATGAGAACCGCAGAGTCCGTCGTGAACTTCCTGGACGATCCTTTTCGCTTCGTCAGGTCCTAAGCATCTCAGCCACAGAGAATCAAATGACCTCTTGTACAGAGTATCGTTGATGAAGGCGAAATACAGAGCTCGTTTCATGAGCTGATGTCTTATGGACGCTTCTTCAGGCATTCGGTGGGACTTGAAGTAATCTATGAAGACTTCCCTCCAATCCTCGGCCTTTTCCGGCTCTTTTATTTGCAGAGCCATTCGCTCAGTCATTTACTTTTCTTCGGATGATTCCGGCGATGTTTCTGCTGGGGTAAGAACTCGACGGCTTTGTACCACGATTCTAACGTCGTCGAGATTCTCGTCAGCCAGTTCTTTAGCAAGTTTGGCCAATGCGTCCGCTTTGCTGTTTTCCGCACGCGGTATGTTCTCCAAAGTATAAGAGGAAAGTTGGGTTAACAGTTGTTGCACCTTTTCACCGTATTTCACCAATTCCGGCTTGCACGTTTGGTAGTCGCCGTTTACTTGACTAATGACAAGTTGAGAATCCCCATATATGAGGAGGTTTTCAATTCCCATGTCAATGGCGATCTCAAGGCCTGCTATCAGAGCTTCATATTCGGCTTCGTTATTTGTCCTCGGTTCTGTTAGGGAGAACGCGTAGCGCATTATCCCTCCTTGTGGAGTTATAAAGATGAGTCCTACCCCCGATTTGATTATAGGGGTATTTTGTTTGCGCTTTTTCATGGAAGATGCTCCATCGAAATAAAGTTCCCATTGGGTATCACCACCGTCGATCGCATCAAACGCATGTTCGTCTGGAAGATCGCAATTCAGAGGAGAATCGGCCGGTATCGGGTGCTCAGCGAGGAAATCGGCAATGGCCTGGCCTTTCACTGCCTTGAGAGGTTGATACGTTATCGAGAACTCCATCAAGAGCAGGGCCCATTTAGCGAGTCGTCCCGTCAATATGGCTTTTGACATCAAGTATTTAAGGGGGTCCACCTTTGAAATGAGACGGACTTCATGCGCCAACGCATAGTGCCTGAGCTTTGTTATCGCAAAGATCAACGCCAGGCAGTGTTTTTCAATGGGGGAGTAGTTACTTTCTGCCCCTAGCAGAACTCGACTTAAGTAGTAGAGCGCTCTTTCTTTCCCTTGATCGTTCTCTTGTGCCCATAATGCACCTAAAGAACCTTCGAGGGCGGTTGTATAAAGAATGAGAGGCTTTCCCTTAACCGGAGCAGCCAACACCGGCGGGTTCTGCTGGTATTGCTTGATCTCGTCTAGCGCGCTTTGGCATTTTTGATCCTAGACGTATGGGGTTCCCTTCTTCATCAGGTGACTGTAAGGACGGCACTTTCCTGAAAGGTTGGCTATAAATCGCCGTATGTACGCGAGCTTCCCTTGGAGAGACCTCATCTGTTTGAGAGTTCTCGGCGGAGGCATTTCCATGATCGCTTTAATCTTTGACGGATCTATTTCAATACCTCGGTGTCGAACAATGAATCCCAGGAATTTGCCTGAGGAAACTCCAAATGCACACTTGAGCGGGTTCATTTTCAAGTTGTGTTGTCGAAGGCGTTGAAATACGGTCTTCAGATGCTCGAGATGTTCCTCGTATGATTTGCTTTTAACCACGAGATCATCGATATAGCATTCGACGATTTCGTGTATAAGGTCGTCGAAGATCTTCGTCATGGCCCTTTGGTAGGTGGCACTGGCGTTCTTTAAACCGAAGGGCATCACCTTGTAACAGAATATTCCTAAAGGGGTCCTGAAGGCTGTGTGCTTCTGGTCTTCTGGATGCATCTTTATCTGGTTATACCCTGACGAGCCGTCCATAAAGGAGAAAACCTCATGAGTGGACGTGTTGTCTATCATCAGTTCGGTGACTGGCACTGGGAAATCGTCTTTCGGGCAGGCTTTATTGAGATCCCGGAAGTCCACGCATATGCGCACTGTCCCATTTTTCTTCATCACCGGGACGATGTTGGCGATCCATTCAGGGTATTGAATTTCCTGGATGAAGCCAGAGTCGATCAGCTTTTTGACTTCAGCATTGATACTCATTTCAAGCTCGAGTCGCATTCTTCTCGGCGCCTGTTTGACTGGCTTGATGCTTGGGGATATTGCCAATTTATGCGCAGCGATTTTTGGATCTAGTCCCGGCATTTCGGAATAGTTCCATGCAAAGCAATCTCTATGTTGCAGAAGCACATCCTTTAACGCAGCTACCCCTTCTTCAGATAGTAACTCGCTGATGAATGTCGGTCGTGGATCGTTTACCGTCCCCAACTCAATCTTCTTGAGGTTATCTGCAGTGGTATGGATTCCATCTTCCAGTTCTTTTGGCGCTGGTGGGAATTCTGAGATTATCTCGTCGCTGCTGTTTTCGAAACACCAAGGGAGCTCATCTATGTCTTCGGGCTCTTCTTTTAATATTATAATCGTATGACAGGTGCGAATTCGCTTCCAATCCCAATGTGAAACTGGTTCCTCTTTCGTGGCCTTGGGCTCATGCTTTTGTGGTGGCGTTACCCTCCAGTTGTCGGACAGAGCGAACTTGCCAAGCTGATACTGATCTTTGACCCAATTCTTGAAGGTAAAGCAATCCTCGAGAGGGTGCCCTATTACTCGATGGTAAGAGCAATAGTCCAGATGTGAGACTTCGCCTGCTCGTTCGGGGTGCTTAGTCTCCGGCAGTGTAAGCATCTGATGTTTTAGAGCAAGGTCAAGTATCTTCTTCGTCTTGTCCCGAGGAAACGAGTATGCTCGCCCCATTTTCTTTATAAGGGATGGATCAATAACGCTTGACTCCCGTTTGCGTGGCTTCTTAGCCCTGCTTTGTTGTTGAGCGCCTTTTTGGCCTTTTGACTTATTTCTGCTTTTGCGCCGAGCCTTCTTTATAACAGGTTGACAAGGAGCGGCATTTTCATCCTTTACGGCCTGTTGGAGAAGGCGTTGCGTCTTGGCTTTCTCATAAATGGCCGTCTCGCGGTTGTGATCATCTCGGACTTTTTGATCAGCTTTCTTTATAAGTCTGTCCATTTGTTCCTCGAACGACGGACTGGGCTCTTTTGCATCTGGAACTTTCACTGGCTTAGGATTAACGTCCTTCCATTGAGCATCCGCTTCTTTATCAAGGTCATACACGACGTAGCAGCCGGGTAGTAACTCTCGTTTCTTTGACCGGATGTATCCAAGCCCTCTTGCTTCCATTCTCCCGTTAGGCAGTTTGCGTTGAGTCCCGGGAACGTTCCAGACCCTGTCATAGAATTTGGCCTCTCTAACGGTCTGTTTGAAGGATATCCCCTGGCGTTTCAGCAGCTTCTTCAAACCCTCTGTATAATATCTGGGAAGGCGGATAGGCTGAAGCCTGTCGAGCGCAGGATCCGCGCCATGCCAGATTTCTTTTTTCACCTTGGTTTCTTCAGAGCGGTAAAACAGAATTGCTTTCTCGTTTTCTCTCCTGGGAGGGATATAGAATGTCCGCAGCTCTTCTATACTGTAGATATTAAGTGCATCCAGTTCTTTATGATGTTTAGGCGGCACCATGGCGACTTGCAGACTTTGCTCTTCGTCAGCGGAAGCTTGTATTGAAGGTCGAGCAGAGAATACGACATGGACTTCATCCTCCGAATCACTACCAAAGACCAATGTAGGAGTGGACGGTCCTGGCTTGTTATGTTGGGGTGGACCCGAATACACTATCTCCTCTTCTTCCTCGGTGTCACTGCCGAAGACAGGGATGGTGGCATTAGTTTTATTCTCCAGCTTGTGACACTTCTCCGTGTCTTCGAAATCCGGCAAGAAGTATTTGGCATCTTCGTATTTGCGGACCTCGTTCACAGAGAACGGGTTCAGTTCTCCCGTCACGGTATACTCGAAACCATCCTTAAAATACTTCATACACTGATGTTGTGTAGAAGGGATGATGTTGTACTCGTGTAATCATGGTCGGCCGAGCAAAGCGTTGTAGCATGTCTTGGCGTCTATGACGTGGAACTTAATGTCCGTGACGAGTAGCCCGAAGCGTAGCGTCAGTATCACAGATCCAAGAGTCTTTGACGATTGGGAGTCGAACCCGGAGATGGTGATCTTGTCCCGAGCAAGGTGCTGGACGCTCATGCAGATTTCCTTCAACACCCGCACGTTGAGTAGGTTAACAGACGACCCGTTATCGATCAGGATTTTGCCTATCTTTATATCATGGCAGTATCCCGAGACATAGAGAGGGCGATTGTGTTCGCACGTCCCAAGTAGAAGGTCTTCATCGCCAAAAGTAACATCAGCCGTGTGCTCTTCCTCTAATTCATCCTTCATCTTTTCCTCGGCCAGGCATGCTTGGAATTGTTCCGGGTCTTGGAGCGCCTTAATCAACGAATCTCTCGTCTCTTTTGATAGCAAAAGGGCGTCAAGAATGCTGACCTGTGAGGGCAGCTTCCTCAGATGTGCCAAGACGTTGTAATCCACCTTATTCTTTTTTGGTGGGTCTTTGGCAGCTAGCTCTTCCACCACTTGGTCATCTAAGATGATATCTTCAGAGACCTTTTCTTTCCCTTTATCTTTCCTGTTCGAGGGTCCGAGGTTCTTTTCGGGCAGCGTGCGATTACGTAGCCGGATATTTTCGCAAACCTTTGGTTCTTATTCTGTTCTCGAAGCGGACTCTTTAAAGAGAGGGGCAAGTTCTAGTTCTTTATCAGAATCACTCCCGAATGTAGGCACTTGTGATCCACCGGTGTTAACCACGCGACAATTGCCAGCAGTTCTTTTAAGCCCTTCGGTCGTATTTCTTTGCTCCCGACGAGTTTTACGCTTCTCCCGCTTAAAGCGTTGTCGATGAGCAACATACCCTTGCCACCATTTATCGAAAGCTTTGCACTCTTGAGTGGGGTGCGAAATCTTTTGATGATACAAGCAATAAGACGGGTGCATTTTCGCTTCTCCGGTAATTTCTTCTTCGGAGAATGGTAGCTTCATATCCATTGACATGGCCTTAGCAAACTTCTTTTTTATCTTGAATTGGCTTTTGTTGGTAGCGGAGATGTTCAGCTCCAACGGGATCGTCTCAGCTCCTTCATCAAGTTGCTGGCGCTTGGCCCTTTCAAATATAACCGCCTCGCGCTCCCGATCAGCTTTACTTTTCAACCGAGCTTCATTAAGGAATGCGTTAATTACTTCATCTGATGGCCCCAGAACTTTTGGTTCAGAATCTGCCCCCAGCGTTTCAGTACAAGGGGTCTCCTCATCGTTCGAATGGGAAATCATATGACAGCTCACCACGCATTCTTCAGCTTCATCTGACGAACCTTCTCCCTCACCTTCCTCTTGAAAGACGCGGTTGAGGAATTCTTGGAGCGTAATGGGAGTCCGCGCCTTTTGGTTGTATTCTTCCAACGCGTCAATTTGCTTTTGTAAGTCCGTGTGTTTGCCACCAGGCTTCACGGGCTTCTTAGATTTCTTCTTCTTCTTTTTTGAAGATTTTGACGGCTGGCTGCAAGTGCTTGAACCGCCACCATCGGTCCTTGGAGTTGGACGTGGCTTCAACATCCCTTCAATGACCTGCGGTTCCAACGGATTCTTCCACTTGACCGCTGGACATGTCTGAAGATCGTTTAGCATCCTCTTTGTCTTGGCTGATAATACGACCTCCCAAGGAGCTTCTTCAATGACGGAGCATGTTGCCCCCGGCATATTCGTCCCCTTAGAGGTGTGGGGCTGCGGGGGATTCACCTTCCATTTGTCAGATAACGCGAACTTGCCCTGTCGGTACTGGTTTTCAAGCCAATTTTTGAAAACGTAGCAATCTTCGATCGGATGGCCTAGTACTCGATGATAAGGACAGTAGTTGGGCTCGTTGACGTCACTTGGTTGCAACGGACGTTTTGGATCCGGCAAATTTATGAGTCTGTTGCGCAACGCCAGCTCGAATAACCTCCTCGTTTTATCACGGGGAAAGGAATAAGGACGTCCCATCCTATCCTCAAGGGGCACGTACGGTCGCGTATTATTTTGACGAGCAACTGGCTTCGAGTCGCTTAGTTGTTGTTGAGCATTAGCGACGACGATCGCTTTTCCCTTCCCTTTGTCATTTCGGGTGTCTGGCCTTGGAAGAGAGGGTTTATGGCCCATTTGATCCATTTGCGCTAGTTTGTCAATCAAAGCCTGGAAGGTAGTCGGCTTGAAAAACATCATAAACTGCGAGATGGTTGCTTGTGGATCGAGGGTTCCCACAAACATACCCACCGTGGGAGCTTCTTCAATGCGCTGCTCACACTTTGACCATAAGTTCCGCCATCGTATAGCGTACTGAACCCATATCTCACCGGGTTTTACCCTGGCGTTAATCAGTGCTGTCATCGGGGTACGTTCACTGGCGCTTGCAAAACGCTGAGTAAACAACAGCTCCATCTCCGCGAAGGTTTTAATAGAGTCGTTTGGGAGCTCAGAGTACCACTCGAACGCCGTATCTGATAAACTTCCAACAAACTGGCGAAGTAAAAGCTTGTCATCTCCACCGGTATTGCCGCAGAGTGCCCTGAACTGGGCAACATGCTGGTGAGGATTGCCCGTCCCCTTGTAGACATGGGACTTGGGAATCGTATAACCTGGCGGGTATTTGATTTGATCGTACCAACTCGGATATGGTCTCCCCGTTTTCACGACCTGGCCGGCTGTTTCGGTTGCATGATGAACCCGTATTTGCTGGGCGATGTATTCATCCAAATCAGCTTTGGAGATTGTATCCTCTTTAGCTGTGGACAGAACGGGCGGAGGATTCGACGTCTCTCCCCTATCGTCTTCAAGAATGATTGGGGGATCTTCAGCAGGTGGATCTTGTTGAATCATCATACCCACCATATCCTGGAACAGGAGGGCTATTTTCTTTATGTTGGCTGCCTGCTCCGCAGCCTCTTTATCCTTCTTCTCTAGTACGCGACGAAGGAATTCAGCGTCCGTTTCTTGTTCTTGGCGCTCGTCCGAGGATGTTTCAGGGGTTTCTTTTGGCCCTGTAAGTGCGGCCATAGCATTCATCATCTCTTGGAGCTTCTGCTGCTGCTTCTGAGCCTTGGTCACTGACCTCGTGTGCGGTCTATGACCTGTTGATATGCGGCTATCTTCTTTTCTCGATGCCATATAAACCGTATGAACTGTTATGCCCCCTGACTTGGGGCGTTTAGGTTTACCATTTTTAACTTTTGCCGCTGACGCGGGAGTTTTCTCTGGCCTCCTTCTTTTGTGGGCCGTTGAGGTTGAAGGAACCGGTGAAGGGGGCGGCCTCGCAGCTGCTGTCCCCTGCTGTTTAATAGGGCAGTCCTTGTCTTTTTCCACCTTCGCCTTTTTCTGGTGACGAAAGTGATCTGGATCAATCACGGAGTCTTGAACCCTCCGCCAAACTTTATAAATTCTTGAGGACAGCCGTTGAGGGGGCTGTTCTTGCTTCGTTTCTGGAACTCTCCCCTCAGGTGGAGGAGATCTCTTCAGCGTAGCGGTTGGAGAGTTCTTACGCACCCTCCTCAGCAGTTCAAAGCTGTTCCCTGTTGGAACATCAGCGTTGACTTCCACCATTGGAGCAGGTGGAGTTAGCCCTGAGGGGGAGTTGCCCCCTGCCTTCCTCACTCGTTGCCAATGGCGACGTCGAGCACGGTGAGCCGTTGGGATTGGCTCAGAGATTGAGATAGTTTCTTTCTGCCCCTGTCTGAATGAGGCGCCGCCGGTGTTAACCTCTTAAAGACTGAGGTTGTCTTTTGAGGGGTGATATTCAACCTGTCGAAGACGGATCCTCGAGTAGGGGCAGGAGCAGGAATCGTTAGTCTTGAAAAGATTGACTCTTTGACAGGGGAAGCCGCCTTGACGACTTCTGGAGCAGCAGTTATTGCTTTCCTTGGGACAGCCAGTTTAGAGTTCTGATTTAGCATGGTGAAAACATAGGCTGTTGGTTTGGCAGTGGGCGACCCGCTGACAGGGGTCGTCATAGCAGTGAGCCGGTCGAAGACCGACTTCTTGTTCACTTCCGGTGCAGGTATTGGCGCAGAGAAGCTTGTAGGTGGGATCATGGTCCCGAAGAACAGGCCAGTGGTGGCTTGGGTCACCTGGTCTACCGGCAGAGCGAGGAAGGAAGCCTCTTGGGTCCCATATGCTACACCTCCCAGTGAGGTGGAGCGTCCGTTGCAGTGGTACTTCGAGCAGTTGGTGCAATTAGAGGCCATTGAATCTTGAGTTCTGCGCCAGGCAAAAGACCAAATCTTAGTAACTTGAGATCCGAAGGCAACCATTAACAAACCGCGACTGGTTCGCGAAGACGACACACGAAGCGTGGAGTGGAAAGAGGAAAATGTCCCACCGGGCATGCCAGAATCTGTTCCCCTCCGAAAACAAAGACGAAACCGCGTAGCTCGTCTTGCCTGAATTTAGGGGCAGATGCTATTTGGTTTTATCCGTCTACCTCTCTGAAGATGCCAAGTTGATTTATGGCACCGTGTATCGAAGGTTTAGACGGATGCGGCCGATGTAGCAGATTTTGTCAGATTCCCCCTCGCTTGAGGGGTTTTTGATTGTGGGGACGCTCTTCCCTGCAGGCGCAAGCCCCTGCAGTTAATTACGCTACCGCATCGCGGTAGCCACTTTCTCCTTCTCCAGAATTTCACTTCGTGTCGTGTGTGTTTGTTTTGTTTGTGGTTGCCCGTGGATTGTATACGGAGACTGAGTAATACCGTCGCCCGTAGGACGTGGATTAGTCCAAATCCGTATTTACTTAGATTTGGGTTCGGTGTTTTTAGTTTAAGGATGCATTAGTCGCGTTGCGGCTAAGATCAACTTAAACGTTCGTTAAGGATACGATAGTCCTGTTTGAGACTAAGATCAACTTAACGTGATAATCCATTTAATATCTGGCCATCGGGACTCGTCACCTCTCTAACGTCGTTGAAGGATTACAACGGCAGATGTCAGAGGAGTTCAGAGATGTACCCTTGAACCAAGGTTGATTTAGAGTTTTATAGTCCGTTTGAATGTTTAAGGATACGTTAGCCGTGTTTGGGGGCTAAGATCAACTTAAACGGGATCGTTTAGATCCGGCAAAAGAACATTTGGAGGCTCTATTGTTCCAGTTTAGGGACGTGGTGGTCCATGTTCCAGTTTAGGGACGTGGTGGTCCGACATTAGTTTAAGGACGTTTCGGTCCAACATTAGTTTAAGGACGTTTCGGTCCAATATTAGTTTAGGGACGTTTCGGTCCGATACTAGTTTGTGGTCGTCGGGACCCATCACCTCTCTGACGTCGTTGAAGGATTACAACGACAGATGTCAGAGGAGTTCGGAGATGTACCCTCGAACCAAAGTAAATTGATCTAAGAAAGCAATCTTGCTCAGTCAACTTAATTTAAGGACTTATGGCCAAAATTGGGCTAAGTCCAGCTTCAACATTTTTTGTCTTTGGCCTTTGCTAGGGCTTTACCCCCTTTTTAAAATGCATAGCATTTTTTTATTAGGCCTATTAGGTCTTTTAATTGGGCTTTGTCCCTTTTCTTTAATAATGCAGAGCATTAAATATTCTGATAGTGCCCTACGTGGCTTGTCAGGCGCTTTGCGCTAAGAACTGAGCGCAAACTCATATGGTGGTGACACGTGTCACGCTCTGGTGAGCGCAAGCGAAATAGCGCAGTGCGCTGCGCTAGTGCGCTGCGCTGTTGACACGTGGCACGCTCTGGTGAGCGCAAGCGCAATAGCGCAGTGCGCTGCGCTGATGACACGTGGCGCGCTCTGGTGAGCGCAAGCGCAATAGCGCAGTGCGCTGCGCCGTTGACACGTGGCGAGCTCCGGTGAGTTGTGCCAATTCTAGAGAGCAAAGCTCTATTTCAAGAGCGTATGGTGCAAGTGGTTCTCTGGCTGACACATGGCGCTCTCTTAGGAGCGCAACAGCGCAGTTTGTAAGTGCAGAGCACTAAGAATCTTTTAGATTCAAGAAGTGCAAAGCACTATTTAATTTCTTGATCTAAATCATATCAAAGAAAAAATAAATTTTTCTTTTTTGTTTCAAGAACCAGAGGTTCATAAAAGTGCAAAGCACTATTTTTTTTATGTAAAGATCATTGATCTTGTTTTTAGATCAATGATCTATTAAAAGAAATTTCTTCTATTTCATGGAGGTTCTTTACCTTTTTCTTGGAATTTTCTCAGAGTTCTCTCTGTTTGAAGCTCTTGATTTTTTTTTTCCAAGAAAATTCCCTTTCTTTCTCCTTCTTTTTTTGATTGAGGCCTAGGGTCCTTTTTATAGTGCCCATAAATTAGTTAAATTTGCTAAAGAGATCCTTCTCTGGGTGATTTGGGGAATTTTCCCCACCGTTGGATTTTTGATCCAAGGGCTTCTGCTTTGCAGAAGAAAATCTTCTTGTTTTAACAAGAACAGAAAAGATTTCTTAGAAATTTAATTCTGTTTGGCGCAGATGCCCCAGCGCGTGACACGTGTCGCGCAGCGCACTGCGCAGCGCAACTGTGCTGACACGTGTCGCGCAGCGCAACTGTGCTAGCGTATCTGCGCTGACACGTGTCGCGCAGCGCAGAGTGCAGCGCAACTGCGCTAGCGCATCTGCGCTGACACGTGTCGCGCAGCGCACAACGCAGCGCAGCGCAACTGCGCTAGCGCATCTGCGATGACACGTGTCGCGCAGCGCAATGCTTGCGCAGCTGAAGCGTTGCTTCATAAAAATAGAGCTTTGCTCTGATTGGACGCGCCTTCTTGGGCGCTGCGCTAACGTATCAACGCTTGACATGTGGCGTATCGCGCCCGAGATTTGAAGCGTTGCTTCAAAATTTTGAATTTTGAATTTCAACAGAGCTTTGCTCTGATTGGGCGAAACACGTGGCAACCTATCATCTGAGACTGAAGTGCTAGATTTATAACATTTAAATTAGTTATCTCATAACTACTTGTGGATTCCAAATATTGTATCACAATCCAGATAAATAGATAGTGTTAAACTTTCCGATCGAATAAACAAACACCCAAAATTTCCTAAATGGCTCAACACTTGAGCGGAGTTTAAAAGCATCCATCGCATGCCACAGTACCAATGGTCCAGCCGAAGGGTCAAACCAACGCCTCACATGTGGCAATGCCGTACTGCCCCAAACCCTAAGGTTTAGAGGCGGTTCAGACGGTCACATAATCGAGTTAAGGTTTGTGTTTTTCTAGAGGGTCCACCGCGTTACTTGCACGACTTAGAACGTTCTTTAACTATGGAAAAATCCAACATTTGGAAATTTTCCGGCAGGGGAAAAAGTGAGTTATTGATATCCGTTCAAACTTTTTAACATGTTGTAAATTATCCGGAAAACCTAAACGAAGTTAAACTTTCCGATCGAATCAATGAGTTCCCAATACATCCCAGAAAACTCAACACTTGAGTAGAATTAAAAATTTCCAGAACCATCAAGAAATATATACGGATATTACTGTGCAAAAATAAAACCCTAATCCCACTGTACGGCCGCGGAACCGCCGCGCAAGGCATGTCATTGCCGCGGTTCCGCGGCTCTTTAATGGGATTAGTGGCTCGTTTTTCACACTAATCCTTATAATTCCCTGCTTATTTTTCTGAGTATTTTTAATACGAAAAAATCAACATTTTAAATTTTTTTCCAGAAACTAGGTTTTATCGGGTATTCGGAGTTCGATCGGGCTTTAAACTTCGCCTAGACTTCGCCTAAAGCTCTAGCTTGGCTCTGATACCACTGTAGGGTTACTAGGCACTCTCATAAGATTCTACAAGATATCAACCATGCCCGATTTAAAATTTAGACGTGCCGAATAACACTAACCAAGATCGTAGACTAGAGATTATGCGAAAACAATAAGCAAGTAGACAACTTTACTTCTAAGAGTTTGGGATTACAACCTTTGTAGTCCGGTCCTTCACTTCAAATAGCTCCGTGTAGTAGTCCCCTTCACTGCGATCGTAAACTTCAGACTCTAGAGAGGCTCTATGAAGAAACGAACGTGCTTGCTTCGATGACTTCGAGGCCGAAGATGATCTACGTCGAAGAGACACTGACTCAAGCTATTCCTTCACTAGGTCATGAACTTTGTGAAGAGAACACACTCTACTACATGGCAAGTGGTAGAGGATGAAGAAGTAGGAGGCGGGCTCACTTTAGAATTGATTTTCTCACTCTTTTTCTCAAAACTCCATTAGAGCTAGCAAGCTTTTTCATGAAGCTTGAAGAAGAAGAAGAAGACTTGTGAATAATTCATCCAAATGAATTATTGCACCCATGGTTGAGTTAAAGCTATCATTATTAACTCATGTAGAGAATAAACTCAAGGCTATGGTTAAGGGTTGGGTTTGATAAATATCTTAAACTAGACAAAAGGGTTGACTTTGTCAAAGCTTATCCATAAGCTTTTGTGCAAGCTTTACCATGACAAAAATCAATCTCTTTTGAATTAGCTTAACATAAATAGAAACCCTAGCTTAACCCTAGCATTGTGTTAATCTCATACACCCATCTTGTATGTATCATCAAACATGACACAATCCATGTACACAAATGTACATATCGCGTATATATATACAATGTGCACATCATATGAGAAAAGAAATCAATAGTGAGCTAAATATTAGTTAATGTAATATAATATATCAAATATATAATTATACATTAAATTATCAAATCAACTCTTGATTTAATAATCCGGCTATATCACATATAACCGACTAATATCAAATGCAACATCTTATCGAATCAACGCTCGATCCGATAACTCGGCTATATCATATATAACCAATCATGTCACACATCGCAAGAATATAATGCGGTATCACATACTCGCATTAATCTCGTTCCCGCACATATCACATATGCGCTCCTATTCCGTTTCGCTTGAACCAGGAAACCTCTGTATAGGACTCTAAAGACTCGTCAATACGCCGGCAGTAGGTGATGATCATATCAAACACCCACAAGCCGTAAGCGGTCTGCTAAACGTAACGGCCACCCAGGTATTGAGCGATCAGAAGATCAACAAGCAAGCATGTACTTTCTTTAGCGAATCCAATCAGTAACACTCCCGTACAGTCCGGTCTCTTCGTCTGATATGTCGCATATCTCGCCTAGGGGTGGTAAACGTCAGACCCCAGTAGCTTGATAAGTCATGTCGATATGAGGTCTATAACAGTTCGAGAAACTACTGATAACACTTACCAGTAAATCTCAGCAACCCTGGCCAGGGATTTCCAGTTATAGCCAATCAAACATGGCGCAACATCAACTCCCTATACCAGGAGAGACGAAACCCCTTTTATCACTCATTGCCTCCATGTGATTCGGGACTGTACCCAAAAGCCACCGTTTTGCATACCCTTTTGGACGTGGTATGATGGAAATCAAAGCACAGTGGGAATCACATAAGACTCTATGACGATCTCGGGTCTACAGACTAACATGTACCAGTGTTACCAGAGAACTGCCATCTGACGTGAGGTATAATACCATCTGGGAGTTCTCGGTCAGTCCGTCCAGTGTACCCAGTTTTCACTGAGCACCCGTATACCTTCTCTGATGTCAAACACCAATGGATATGGGATCATCCATCGCCCATCATATGGGTCGAGAAGCGCATACTCTAGTCTACTCTGGTATATCGATGCCCTGTCTCGATACACCCACGACTAGGAACATTTGAAGGTTGTACTTGGTGACTACACTGTCCCCACTAGTATGATCTGCATCATAGTCCTGGGAGTCAAGTACTCATCCTAAGGGCTTTATCAACATATAACATAGAGAAAATCAGAGTATATGTTAAGATAAAGAGCAACCAGATAGCGTACTATCATGTCGAGCAAGAAAGTCCTCCCTATATATGTCCAAGCATCCACTACAATAACATCGTATGTACAGTAATGGCCTCTAGGGCATACATATAACTAACAAGGTATTGGTTCATTACATTGTTTTCCTTTCAAATCTAAATATCATGCTATCAACTAATACTATATAACAATGGCAAGAATTTCAATTTAAAGAAATATAAGATTAAAAACAGTTAAATGAGACATTGCTAATAATTGCATGAATGCTGATTTTATTTATTATTTTCACTTGTTATTATTTTATTTTTATTTTTTATTAGCATGAAAAATTATAAGTGTTAACTCAAGGTTGTGTGTAACTAAATGGATGTAGCGAAATCGACGAGGAGGAGGAGAAGAAGAAGAAGGAAGGGACTTACTTGGGTGTGAATTGGTCTACCAATCAATTCACGGTTTTATAAGGAAAAATGAAGTATCAAGAGAGAACTTCAACGTTCGAGGAGAAAAGGGCTTGGCGATTGGCTATCGAGCGATGCTTAGTTGGCTTGGGCTTTGTATAGAGGAAGGATGCTCGGTTCAAGATTGATGACGTAAGAGGAAGCGAGCTTGACAATGCTCTGAGAGCTTGGCTTAGATAGAATTTGAGGGATATAATTTTGATTGTAATTTTTAGGATAATTTTAGAGTGGGAGGAGCTTGGACTGATTGGGTTTATATAGTAGAAGAAACTAGGGTATGGTGAATTAAAATGAGATTAAAAAAGTTTAATAGAGTAGATGAAAGGTTGGGCAATTCACTAGTGAATAAGGGGTTTTGGACTGAAGAATAGAACTGCAGGTAGGCCAAGAGTCATGCACCCATGGGCGGGGTCCATTTGGAGGAAATAGGGCTGAGCAAACCGGCTCAAGCTCGAGCCCAAGTCGGCCAAAATTGTCGAGGTTCGGGTCTTGGTCTCTGTTCAGTACAAGTAGTCCATTTTCATATATCTTTTCTTCTATGATTTTTCGTTACTCCATTAAATGCCCGTAAAATATTCAGAATTCCAAAACGAATAAAATAATTCAAAATAAAAATAATTGGGATGTAGAGATTCGAACGTGTGGGTTATAGGACAGCAGTAGAGAGTCTTAACCAATGACCTATAAGGAGTTTCTTGCACTTATTTAACAAAAAATATTTATAACTCATTGTCAGAACAGAAATACACTCTTTTATTAATATTGGATTAACAAAAGTGCACATGGATTTTAGGGTCGTTGCATTAGACCGCTGCAAAGATATGGATACGGTGATCTAGTGGCGTATGTGTTGTCCGTTATAGAGACAGTTGATAGTAGCGAGCCAATGAGCTATCAAAAAGTCATCTCATCTAATGAGTCAGCTCGTTATCTAGTCTCTATAAATGAAAAGATTGAGTCTCTTCACAAAAACCAGACTTGGAAGCTAGTGAATCCCGAAGGAGGAAAGAAAGTAGTTGGCTGCAAATGGGTTTTCAAGAAGAAAGAAGCTGACCAAGGCGCGGTTGATACGAGATATAAGGCACGGTTGGTAGCTAAAGGCTATTTCCAGATCGGGGAGTTGACTTCAATGAGGTATTTTCTCTGGTTGTTAAACACACCTCTGTACGTGTCTTGTTCAATTTGGTAGCTATGCAAGAGTTAGAGCTCAAGCAGCTCGATGTGAAGACAATATTCTTGCATAGTGATTTGGTAGAGAAGATCTACATGAAAAATCCCAAGGGTTTTGAAGTTGAAGGTAAAGAAGACCGCGTTTTTTTCTAGAGAAGTCTCTTTACAGTTTAAAATAGTCACCTAGATGTTGGTATAAGAAATTTGACTCTTTCATGAAAGAAAGTGAGTTTAGGAGAAGTATGGGCGACAGTTGTGTCTATTCGTAGAAGTTTGCCAATGGTTTTTTCATATACTTGCTAATTTATGTTGATGATATATTGATAGCAGTAAGATATATGATTGATATTCAGAATTTGAAGGAACAGTTGAAAGGCAAGTTCGAGACCAAGGATTTGAGAGTGATTAAGAAAATACTTGGTATAGAGATAAGGCGAGATCGCAAAGAAGGAAATCTTTACTTGTCTCAACAGCGATATGTTAAGAAAGATTTGCAGCATTTCAGCATGACAGACACTAATTCTGTAAGTACTCCGTTGGTAGCTCATTTTAAACTTTCAGCTCGTTCATCACTGCAAACAAATGATGAGATTAGATATATGTTGAATGTTCCATATGCAAATGCGGTGGGTAGCATTATATATGCCATGGTATGTACCCAACCCTATGTTTCACATGATGTTAGTGTTGTTGGTCGCTATACGGCATCTCCTGGTAAAGGCCATCGGTAGGCAGTGAAATAGAATTTACGATATCTGCGAGGTACGTCTGATGTGGGGTTGGTGTTTGGGAGGAACAACGACGGTTTGATTGGATTCAATGATTCCGATTATGTAGGTGATCTCGACAGGCGAAGGTCAATCACCGGTTATGTATTCTCTTTAGGAGGATGTGCCATCAGTTGGCATGCTTCATTACAACCTACGGTGGTATTGTCTACGATGGAGGCGGAGTATATGACCATTGTTGGAGACGTTAAGAAAGCGATCTGGTTGAAGGGACTATTTTCGGAACTTGGTATTCAAATTATACCATAATAGTCTACTGTGATAGCTAAACCGTGATTCACTTGACGAAAGATCAGATACATCATGACAAGATGAAGCACATAGATGTACGGTACTGATTTGTTTAGGAATTCGTTGAGAAAGAAGAGATTACTGTGAAGAAGGTTGGCACAACAGATAATCTGGCCAACATATTGACGAAGTCTCTTTCGGTTATTAAGTTTGACCATTTCTTGAACTTAATTGGAGTGCATCAAACTCATTGAGCCCTTTAGGGGTTATGTGGTGAAGGTAGAGCTACTATTAATTTTGTGGAGGAGTGTTGTTGGAAATGCGTGATAAGGTTGGGATTTGTTGTGTATGCCTCTCATTCGATCCCTATTTGATTTTCTAATATACTCGGCGTTATCTCAGAGTTGATGGAGATTCGAAATTATCTGCAAGCAAAGAGGACAAACGTCAGGACCTACAGCTTCAGACATTTGTCGACGCTCTGTATACACAGTATACTTTGGGCAGACATCTGACTCGAAGAGTTCAGAAGTCTGCGAGCGTTCTGTACTTTCGAAGCCTCAAAACCAGACGTGTAAAGCTGCTTCAGACGTCTGGGAACGCTCTGTTAATTTGGAGACTCTATGGCAGACGTCTGCTCATTTCTTATTCAAACGTCTTCCTTGTCTGGGCCTGATATTTTGTTTTAGTTAGAAAATTTGTTATTTGGTAAAATCTTTTGTATACTATATATATTGAAGTATGTAGCAACCCCAGATCAGATAGCTTTTTTGATATTTGAGAGAATCCTTTTGTTATTTTAAGAGAGCTAGGGTTTTGAAGGGTTTTGTATTCGTCCACTGGTTTGTACTCCTTCAATTTTGGATATTAATAAAGCTTCGCCTATTGGTTAGTACTCATATTTCTTATTTACCTGTGGTTTGATTACTTCTCTATATCTTCTATGTTATTGCTTCGTGATCGTCTTGTCGCAACAATTTTGATGCACTTATTCTCCATGCTGCTCATGTTTGAGGGAGAACATGAATGGATTTCTTCTTTATTTGAAGTTATGAGGGAAGTAGATGTAGGATTACGGTAGCGCCCCGGCCGTCTTTCCGAGGCCAAAATGCGGAAACGAAAATTTTCTTAACTTTAAACCGGCACTACCGCATCCTAAAAAACCCAGATCGTAACCATTAACCTACAACTAGCTATCAAGAGAGGGGATAGAATTCTATACCGAGCGATCCGTGTCCTCCGGTCTTCGGCCTCCATCCCGATCTCCTTGCGGAATCTCCGGTCTTCATCTCCTCGTCGGAAAGGGCACCACACTGCCGAGTCTTTTTACGGGCTCCCACCTCTGGACCGAGGCAACTCGGGCACGAAGTTGGCAAGCTGACGTGCCCAAGAAAGCTGTAGACTAAGTGTATAATCGGTTTGCCTCAAGGGTTTATGAAGTTGCCATTTTTGATGGAGAAGAGAAAGAACTTTAGAGATGAGCAATGTAATTTTTTAGCAAGCTAAATGAAATCAACACCAAAATGAAATTGCCTCTCTCCCTCACCAAAATGTGGCCGGCCATCTCTCATGGGAGAAGGAAAAAAAATATGAATGGAAAAAGCAAGTGAGGAAATATGTGATAAAGAGGAAATTATATCACATCAAAGCCATATCAATTCCCATCATATTTAATGCAAGCCATGATGAGAAAAATGGAATCAAAGATGCTAGATTTATCATGAAGCCTCCACATCACAAGAAACCCCCTCCACATATCTAATTTGCACACTTGCAAATAACCCCCTCCATCGGAAAAATCCGGCTGTGAAGGAATAAAGGAAAACAGGCCGTAACGGAATGCAAACTGGCAACTTCAGAAAACAGATCCCGTAATAAATTATAGGAAAACCCCGCGACTGTATATACATACCCGTATTTGTATTCCGACCGAATACAAATGCAAAGAGACAAAATCTACACTGTACAATACTAGGATCCGACTTAAACCAAAGCCCGCTAGTATTACCCGTCCGATCATGATCCGTGCAATACCGCACGTATATGATCGAACCCTGCCATATCTCCATACGGCCTCTACAGCGTTTCACCCGAAACTTGAGTAACTGTCTGTGGGGGACTCTAAAGACTCGTCAATACTTTTGGCTGTGGATTTAACCACTAGCACGTCAGAGCTATTAGCCATACGTAACGGGCTACCAGGTATTGACCAAAAGGGAGGTCGATGAGCGAACTCATCCTGACACCCTACTGAGCCAGTCGGTGACAATATTCGTACAGTCCGGTCCGTTCGTCTATGAGTATCGCATGGCGGGCTTAGAGGGTTGGTAAAAGTCAGACCCCCAAAAGCGGTACAAGTCATATCGGAGTGTAGTCCAGAACACCCTGAGATACTACTGGAATACCTACCAGTAAATCTCCTGCCTCGGCCGAGGGCTTTGTGTAATGGCTCTCCTAGACTCAGCGCGACCTTACCCCCAATACCGGGAGAGACGAACCCCTGCCGACCCGCTCACTGCCTCCATGTGGCTCGGGACTGTACCCAACTAAAACCTGTTTGCGTGACTCCTTTGAGCCGTGGTAGGGTAGTAATCAAAGCACAGTGGGAACTCACACGAGACAAATGACGATCTCAGGTCGATGAACTAACCTGTACACATGTCACCAGGGAACTGCTATCTGACGTCTGGTATAATCCCAACTAGCATGTTCCCGGCGAGTCCTGTCCGGTGTACTCATAACCCAATGAGCACCTGTATACTTCTTAGGTGAACCAACTGACACCAGTGGCTTGTGAGACCGGCCACCGCCCCTCGTCAGGGTCTCGACTGTATACACTAGTTTAGTCTGGAGTATCGATGACCTGTCTCGAAACTCCCACGACTAGGGACCTTTTAAGGATGTGCTTATAGACCCCAGCTCCCACGTATATGATCGCCATCATACTGCTGGCAGTCAAGCAAGAATCCTAGGGGCTCTATCAACGTATAATAGTGATCAGTAATGTCACTTAAAGCAGTACACGATGATAAAGATAAACCAGATAGCATACTATCATCTTGAGTAAGACTGTCCTACCGGTATAGGTCCTCCCTCAATCATTGCAATCACGTGCCTGTGATCCAATAATTGAATCTGAGGGCACTATATCCAACAATCTCCCACTTGCACTCAAGGTTAATTATTGCGATGTCGCATACTCACAGCCCATGTGATATCGAACACCCAACTCCTCTACTAGTCAGTCTCACAAAGCTCGTTTGCGAAACTATTGCGTTCGAGGAATAGCCTCAGTGAGTGGATCCGCTCTGATGTTTCATTCTATGTCTCTCTTTATCTCAAGTTCGTGGAGAAAACCATCTCCCGAAATGAGCAATACCTGTCTTAGAATATGTCTGGATGTCTGATGGGACCTAGTTCATAAATAAACTCCAAATCCAAACTTCTTAGACTATATCGTCAACTGAACTTAATCAGTATCTTGTGCCATGCCTCCCTTAGTATCCACCTGGACCACCTGTCCAAAATACTGCCCCTCGTCAGAGGGAAAACTATAATTCTGACAGTCACTCTGTCATCCAGGTCACCTGGGAAGCCTGGAATGATAACTGTCTCCCGAAGAAGGCTGTCGTTATTAAATCCCTAGAACATCCACTTATGTTCTAAAACTGCTTCCGAATGTTTCTCCAGGATTGGATCAATATCCACTTATTGCATCTACTGCAAAAACAACATCTGGTGTGGTACTTGACATCTCATGATTGACTCAATT
Source organism: Agapanthus africanus (assembly GCA_030015575.1). Taxonomy (NCBI): domain Eukaryota; kingdom Viridiplantae; phylum Streptophyta; class Magnoliopsida; order Asparagales; family Amaryllidaceae; genus Agapanthus; species Agapanthus africanus. The sequence continues at coordinate 436,562,108 of JASDDO010000018.1, forward strand.
GCCTAAGCAAGTGATCTGCCAATCATGCACATCCCTCTCCCCTTTAGTCTGTAAGACACCTTTAGAGAGGGTGACTCCATCACCTGCAGGTACACTACCGTGCCAGGAGTCGTCCATTCTAAAACACCTTTAGAATGCTGTCTAAGTACCCAGATTGGGAAACTACCCAAATCTAGATCTAAAACCATAGATCTAGTAACCAGAATATCTGATATAACATCCATATCCTATGTGGAGAAACCACTGTGTGACAACCGAAGTATAACCGACCGTAGTATAGGAATTTCACTTCCTACTCTGTGTATGTCATCCAAATACCAGGACATCACACCCTACTACCTTCTTAACAGATCCATCTCCTATTCTGATGAAGTCAAACCTATGACTGTCACATCAGAAATAGATGATCTATCTCCGCTATATCTGCTTTAGTCTATAAATACACATAAGCCACTTGTCCACTATGCTTCCGCTGCTCCTACTGACTACGACAATCCTCTGGCAGAGTCATATACACGTACACTTCTAAAGCTAGTTTAGAACGACGCTATACTCATCTTCCTGCCGGGTCTCACAGTCTGGAACAACAGCAATGGCAAGTCTGGGTAAACAAGAACCTCCCTGTCACTGTCCTTGAGCATACCAAAGTACCTCTCGAGTACCTGAGGTTACCCACCATATCTGCGGAGTGGCCAATGGAATGTCAAACCAGATTGAATCTTTAGGTTCTATTAAATTTTCAGTAATCGTTTGCGGTTCTGGAATCACTTCCAGTTCTACCATACCCCCACTACTGTTTTATGATAAAATCCATTTTTACTAAAACTGTGGCGAGTCAAGAACAATATCACTATTGATCTTCCAGATGGTAGAAAGTCAACCCTCGTCATAACCCGGGTCAACCCACAAACAGCCATTACAGAAACGTGCCTTGAGTTATCCATAATCTGGTTTTAAGCATAAGCCGGACAACTCCCCGTACCTTAACATCATTAAGATATGAACTGTTCTATATCTAATATAGAAACAGAGGCACTAATTTAATTGGAACCAGATTCAAATCATGCAGCTGTCTCCAGTGCATGTCAATTAAATGGAGAGAGGCCGATTAGCATTACTCAACTTAGAAATACATCCAGATATGAGTAACCTGAAAGAGAAGCAATTTCTCATAATCATTACTATCATCTGAATACCATACAAAAGTATTCGCATCTTCGATCACCTTGAAGAATCCTGATACTTGCAATACCTGGTTCTCTACTTTATTCATATACCTATAGCTTCTCAAAACTCAGACCTTGTGTTTCTACGAAACACTTGTCTAAGAACTAGAGAAGTCATAAGTAAACAGAATATAGTACGTGGACCAACCCCTCTGTCCTCATGGACCCTGGACAACATACAATACTTTGTATAAGTTCCTGAGTCTAAAAACTCATTCCCTGTGTGTTGTAGGTTGAAAACTGTACTTATGGTTAAGAAGAATTACACCGCTGTTTTAATGGCTCCTTACCTAACCATCCACTGATATAGGTAAATGTCATAGACATAATTTTAAAAAGGTATATCTCACTCTATAAAAATAGACGTACAGATATATCAATTTGAAATTGGTGCATAGCAGCGGATATTCAAAACCAAATATTTGCCGTCCGGCAAACAACCCAGGTGATTTCCTCAAATATCACCAATTACAACGAATCCCGATATAATGAGGATGATCACCCAATTCCCAATAACTTACTCTCACTCATCATCTGTAAAACCATACAGATGTGAGAATCATACCTGATAAATACATACCCTGGAGTAAGGGCTAATTGGGAAATCAGTTTTCTTTTGACAGTACACAGTGAAACTGAAACATTGAAATGTTTCGATGGGGTATCCGGGTATTCCTAGTAATGCCTCTTCCATTATCCAGATTCACAACTGTAACCGTATATTTCTTTTCCATCTCTCAAAATCCCTTTATATGTCTTTTAGTCATTACCTTCTGCACACCCCTTTAGGCCAAATGGTTTTCTTCTTTCCCTACCGTTCGGCACCAGCCTATGGTTTGGAAGAAAACTATCCAATAAGCATAATGGGTGTACTGTCTTAATCCTAGGAGCACTCACAACCCGAGAGAAGGTAAAGATAAAAGACACCTGAATAAACCTTATTTTTATTTCTCCTGAACCAGAATCCATCCCCGAATTGGAACAAGTTCCTTTCGAGTTCATATATAACCATACGATGGAATATACAATAAACTGTGGATCTTCGTAGTGATACGGAGTGTCCTGGAGAAATACAAAGGTGAAGTGGAGTGGTAATGAAATACTTGGTTTGGTCGTGAATAGCAGTCGCAATTTACTTTGCCCTTTTACTAATCCCTTTATTTGTCTTTACATAATACCTTCTGCACACCATCGTTAGGCTAATTGGTTTTCTTCACTCCCTACCGATCGGCACCTGCCTATGGTTTGGAAGAAGACTATCCAATTTGCATAACAGGTGTACTATCCCCTAATCCAAGGAGCACTCGCAACCTGAGAGAAGGTAAAAGGAAAAGACAACTGAATAGTCCTATCCGTTTTCTCCAGAACCGAAACCATCCTCGAATCTGGAACAAGTTCCTTCGAGTTCGTATATAACCATACGATGGTTTTATCCAATGGAAGTGGATGTTCGTAATAATACGGGGTGTCCTGGAGAAAAGGGTAAGAGTAGGAGTGGCAATGAGGTATGCAACTCAGACAATCCAAAAGCCCGTGTTTTAAGAAGGTTCGGTTAACTTGGTCACTGAGTCATAGTCAAGAGTCGGGTCATGGTCGCTGCCAAAGAGAGAGAGAAAAGAAACACTCAGCGAGCACTCTAACCTAGATCAGAATGGTTATCACTTTATCTAATCAGGAAACCTCCCACTGTCACCTCAAATTCTCCTCCAAACCTGAAAGAAGAATTAGTCGGGATCATCCGAGGAGTAAACCAACTCATCAGTGGGAATCGGGATCCAACTATCATCGCATGATAACGTGACGGAATCCACTTACGTTACCACACTCCAGAAGGTATGCGCATGCCTGGCAAGTTTCAGTTTCTTTAGAAACTCCCGATGTGATTTTTACCCCAAGCGGCTTATGACCTTGACTAGGTCAACAAACCATAAACCGCCAGTCAAGTTCAACCCGTCATTATTCTGGATTGCATTAAACCCAACCGTACATGCCCTTGACTAGGTCAATAAGGCCGCATGACTGTCCTAACCAATCCCACTTATGCAACAAACAAGTACCACTTAGCTACCGAACACTTCGTCTTGACTAGGTCAACAAACGCAGCACGAATACTAAATAATACCTGTAGGAAATGACGGAGGGCTACGGCTGGTTTTTGGCGAAAAACCTTTAACGTAATGAACTTGATATCGTTGAAGGAACTGCATAGTTTTTTTATAAAAATATAGTGACGAAAACCTTTGCTAAAGAGGTCACTCCCGGTGAAGGGATCTCGGCTCTTTCCCCGTAGATGAGGTGCAGGATATTCCAACTGAATACCACGATGCAAAGCAAAAGAAAATCGGCTATAGTGAAGTTATTACCCTGAAGCAAAATTCTGTCCAAGGGGTCACTCCCGGTGAAGGGATCTCGGTCCTTGCCTCGTCGACTGAGGTGCTGGATATTCATAACCGAATACCACTGTGCAAAACAAAAGAGAACTTCCTTGCAATAACAGCTTTTTGAAAATTGTTCCAACAATATCAGAATAGGTTTGTTTAGCTTGCATTGATCCGAATCAATGCAGTCCCATCAATTGATCACACCAATAAAGAATGAAAATAATGATGTACGCATATGCCATCCGCATTCGCCACTGGGTCCCGTCATCACCCGTTAGGTTACTTAACTAACGACAGAGCGGGGACTGGACTAGCGCGGATGCAAAACATATACAACATCTACTAGTATATATATATCAATATATAATATTCGCTCAAGGCGTGATAAAATGAAACACCACAGAAATGTAATAAGCATCATAGAACAATACAGATATCTGGGATCCCCGGGTTTCATAGAGCCGCTATTGAAACCCGACGTTCACCTGGTCGTGTGGATAGCCTGTGCAATGAAATCCTAAACCCCTACGGGCGCGGTAAGTTACCCGCCAAAACCTGAAGCGAGGCAGCCCCCTTCAGCAACGTGAATGGACCACCCAACACTTCACGGAATCCGATAACTTGAGCACCCCTCCTTGGGTCAACCTGTACCCCCTACGAGTGCGGCGAATAGCCCGTCAATTCTAGAGTAAATCCCCCTCCGTCTCAACGCCATGAGATGCGGGACCGTTGCCCTCTAGAACCCGGTTATCCGTGTACCCCTTCGCGGGGTAATCCTAGTACAGAAAGTAAAATATACATACAATGGGTACATCGACCTCAGCCCGGTCGTGCCCCAAAAGAATAATATACAAACAGGCAGTGACGGTAGTCCACATGTCGGACGCTCGTCCAGTAATATCAAATGTACATAATAAACCAAACTGTACTACCATTGCATCCAGGCTATCCACCACGACAATCCGCAACATCACAGCACAACACAGAACATCAACGTGAATGTCACGTTCGCAAATCCGTCTAAAAGGGCTATAGCAGTTAGACAGGATTTACCGATCAAATGACATTCACGGTCGCAAATATAATGTAAATACTGTGAACTAACATGTTTAAAATTTTCGATCGACTAAATTTCCCGGAGTGGGCCCCAAGCACTATTGTAGTACTCAAAGAAAATCTGGGCCTAAACAGAACATACCAAAAACCCTATTTCCAACACAGAAGCCCACTGTAAAAATTTGGTGCTGTGAAGAGTTAAAGTGGCGGCGGAACCGCGGCCAATGCGTGGGTTTGGCCGCGGTTCCGTGGTGGAACAGTGACGTCACGCGACCAAATTTTCACAGAATGCTCAAAAAACCCTGCTCGTAATTTTACAATGTACCAAATAATTTTTAGAGCACTGCAAAAATTCGACAGAAACTGTGGCATGAAAACGCGGTTTTTTGAAAATCCGTTCGATCGAACTTGTAAACACATTAGAGTAAGCAAGACTAGGTTAATGGCGTGGCTCTGATACCATGTAGGACTACGGTAGCGCCCCGGCCGTCTTTCCGAGGCCAAAATGTGGAAACGAAAATTTTCTTAACTTTAAACCGGCACTACCGCATCCTAAAAAACCTGGATCGTAACCATTAACCTACAACTAGCTATCAAGAGAGGGAATAGAATGCTATACCGAGCGATCCGTGTCCTCCGGTCTTCGACCTCCATCCCGATCTCCTCGCGGAATCTCCGGTCTTCATCTCCTCGTCGGAAAGGGCACCACACTGCCGAGTCTTTTTACGGGCTCCCACCTCTGGACCGAGGCAACTCGGGCACGAAGTTGGCAAGCCGACGTGCCCAAGAAAGCTGTAGACTAAGTGTAGAATCGGTTTGCCTCAAGGGTTTATGAAGTTGCCATTTTTGATGGAGAAGAGAAAGAACTTTGGAGATGAGCAATGTAATTTTGTAGCAAGCATAATATGATATGATAATTTTTCCCACACGAAATTGCTTCTCTCCCTCACCAAAATGTGGCCGGCCATCTCTCATGGGAGAAGAAAAAAAAATATGAATGGAAAAAGCAAGTGAGGAAATGTGTGATAAAGAGGAAATTATATCACATCAAAGCCATATCAATTCCCATCATATTTAATGCAAGCCATGATGAGAAAAATGGAATCAAAGATGCTAGATTTATCATGAAGCCTCCATATCACAAGAAACCCCCTCCACATATCTAATTTGCACACTTGCAAATAACCCCCTCCATCGGAAAAATCCGGCCGTGAAGGAACAAAGGAAAACTGGCCGAAATGGAATGCAAACTGGCAACTTCAGAAAACTGATCTCGTAATAAATTATAGGAAAAACCCGCGACTGTATATACATACCTGCATTTGTATTCCGACTGAATACAAATGCAAAGAGACAAAATCTACACTGTACAATACTAGGATCCGGCTTAAACCAAAGCCCGGTAGTATTACCCGTCCGATCATGATCCATGCAATACCGCATGTATATGATCGAACCCTGCCATATCTCCATACGGCCTCTACAGCGTTTCACCCGAAACATGAGTAACTGTCTGTGGGGGACTCTAAAGACTCGTCAATACTTTTGGCTGTGGATTTAACCACTAGCATATCAGAGGTATTAGCCATACATAACGGGCTACCAGGTATTGACCAAAAGTGAGGTCGATGATCGAACTCATCCTGACACCCTACTGAGCCTGTCGGTGACAATATCCGTACAGTCCGGCCCGTTCGTCTATGAGTATCGCATGGCGGGCCTAGGGGGTTGGTAAAAGTCAGACCCCTAAAAGCGGTACAAGTCGTGTCGGAGTGTAGCCTAGAACACCCTGAGATACTACTGGAATACCTACCAGTAAATCTCCCGCCTCGGCCGAGGGCTTTGTGTAATGGCTCTCCTAAACACAGCGCGACCTCACCCCCAATACCGGGAGAGACGAACCCCTGCCGATCCGCTCACTGCCTCCATGTGGCTCGGGACTGTACCCAACTAAAACCTGTTTGCACGACTCCTTTGAGCCGTGGTAGGGTAGTAATCAAAGCACAGTAGGAACTCACACGAGACAAATGACGATCTCAGGTCGATGAACTAACCTGTACACATATCACCAGGAAACTGCTATCTGACGTCTGGTATAATCCCAACTAGCATGTTCCCGGCGAGTCCTGTCCGGTGTACTCATAACCCAATGAGCACCTGTATACATCTTAGGTGAACCAACTGACACCAGTGGCTTGTGAGACCGGCCACCGCCCCTCGTCGGGGTCTCGACTGTATACACTAGTCTACTCTGGAGTATCGATGCCCAGTCTCGAAACTCCTACGACTAGGGACCTTTTAAGGATGTGCTTATAGACCCCAGCTCCCATGTATATGATCGCCATCATACTGCTGGCAGTCAAGCAAGAATGTTAGGGGCTCTATCAACGTGTAATCGTGATCAGTAATGTCACCTAAATCAGTACATGATGATAAAGATAAACCAGATAGTATTCTATCATGTTGAGTAAGACTGTCCTACCGGCATAGGTCATCCCTCAATCATTGCAATCACGTGCCTGTGATCCAATAATTGACTCCGAGGGCACTATATCCAACAGTAGAGGTGGTAATTGAACAAGTCAACTTAGCTTCAATTATGGTTCGACTCGGTATCTGCTTGTTCAAGCTCCGTTTATTTATTAATGAGCTGAACATGAGCCAGAAAGCTTGTCTGGTTTATTAAACGAGCTGATTGGTAGAGATTCTGCGTGTTTAAGTTTAGTTAATTACCGCAATCAAAACGGTTTCGCTTGTAGCTAGCCGGTTGAGTACGGGTCGTCCGCAGGGAGATGGGAATCTTTTTCTATGTGCTTTAACGAGTTAAGTCCAATTTTTCAGATTTGTTTGTGATTATCTAAGTGTTAAAATGATATGTAAAGAGAGCTTGTTAGGGTTAGGATTAGGTTAGTTTGAGTTAGGAGTCGCTCACTTCTTTCGTTGCCACTCTTAATATCGGTGTTACGGTAATCGGCAACAACGGGGATTAGCACGACTAGGAAGGAACTTGCGAGTATAAGCTAGGCTTTCCAACGCTTAAGTTCTTCCTTTTGGTGCTTGTCCGTCCGTTCTTGGCTCTTAGCCATAACCTCCGGTTAATTCAACCACAACCGGTCTCACTACGGAATTACCGCTATCATGTAGGATAGGGTGCCGTAGGGAGCGGATTTTGGTTCAATTAACGGGAGTCGATTTAAGATGTTGGGCAAGGAAAGAGTGAGAGAGATTTCCTTCTCTCAAACTTCCCTTATCCTACCCTAACAAGTATGGAAACTACTCACACATCATAATGAAAAGAAAATAAAACAAAGAGGAAGATAGAAAGAAAGAGATTAGAAGATAACAACTAGCTATTTGCGACCTCACCTTGGCAAGGATCAAGCGTAAGCATCATGGTTGCTTTAAGGATAAAGAAAAAGAGAGAAGAAAGAAACAACAATAAATAACAACAACTACTTATCAATTAACGATTACAAGCGATTAACATAAAAGCAAGACAAGTATGATAATAAAATGAACTTCTTTATTCATCATTCTTCACTCACAAAAGCTCACTACAAGTTTTTCAATGGAGAAGAGATGAGAAGAGGAAGAAGAACAAGTATTCTAAAACCTAGAAAAAATACAAGATTAAGCACCCTTGGCTTCACAAGGTTCTGGACTATTTATAGGCAGGGGGATGGAAATCTAGGGCAACATTCTGAACCAACATGAAAAGACCAAACAACCCCTGAAATCCTATCAAGTGAGGCGCCAGTATGGCCGCGGAACCGCGGCCTAGAACCCCTATTGGCCGCGGTTCCGCGGCCGTATAGGTGAGTTGGGGTCTAGGTTTTCTTATGCTTCCTTGGTTTTCTATGTCCTTCATTCTGGTATATGTGTTTTCTCATATTTTCTTCACGATTTTTCCAGAATTTCTGTTGAGCAAAAGGTGATTTGATGTGGATCTTTTTGTCATGATTTCCTCGAGCTCCGTGTAGATTTCTTGGATCTTGTGTTGCCATTGAGCCTTGTGCATGAAAATGACAATGATTTGCCATTTTGTCTCTTAAACTGGTGTGTGGCAACAGACGGATAAAGAGCGGAGACCCGTGTTTTATCTGTGGTTGGCAAGAACCCGGATTTTGTCGTGTTTTTTTTCATGAATTTCACCGTTTAGAGCCGAGAACCTGTATCCTGCAATTGACCAGCAAACACGGCTCAACAGTACCTACCGATATGCAATGTGATAAAAATTGGGCGGTATGAAAATGCAAAAATCTGATATGAACAAATACCCCCAAACTTATCATTTGCTCGTCTCGAGCAAAGCCAATTTATTCACAAAAAATTTCCTAACCTCACTTTCGCAGGGAACGCGATTGCACTGAGCTTGTGCAACAAGCCGTTAAACCTCTAGGTGTCCCTAGTAGGAGGAGTGTTGTCTCCTGAGGGTTTTCAGCGGATACTACCCACAAAATCCGGTCAAGTTAGTTTTGTAAAATAACTAAGATTCAAACCCTAAAGTTTTGTTTCAGAAAATAACAATTCTATTATCCTAAGTCTAGACTATCGAACCTTTATTTTTCACACCTCGCTTCTTATTTAACTACAAATTTTATATGTCTTTACGTGCAGTGCAAATAGTGTCGTTAAGTTTCCAGAAGGATCGATTTACGTCATCATGTCACACAATAAAGCCTAGATAAAAATTTTGAAAGGATCACATAAGTTTTATAAAGAGTTAAGCATTTTTCAAGTTTCGTTTTCCAGTAAAGTTTCAACTTTAGAATTTCAATCTTCCCTAACAGGAAACTAGGTCTTATTTTTCACTCCACCTTTTTCTTGTTTTCATTTCATACACACCTCTGTGAACGTGCAATAGTCTTTATCATAGAATAAAACCTTCATATCTCCGCTAAATTTTTTTTATAAAAGCCTGTCTTTTATCAAGATTATTCTCTCACGAAGAACCGTTAGGAATTTTAACTTGGAGAGAACACTTGCTTGACTTTGTTTTAATCTGGACTTTCTAGGCTTCTTAGCGAGCTTTGGGCCAATGCTCCCAAACCAATCGGCTTTAGGGCATTAGGTGTAAAAACACCCCAGTGGACTTAATTACTCAAGTTACCTAGGTCCAAAAACAAAAGACAGTTTGGCGTGAAAATCATGATAATTCAATACGAACGGAGACATAACCGGCAGTTCAGTTATTTTTTGGATAAAAGACGTGTTTAATGGGTTCGGTGTGTAATCATTCCAATCAAGTTTCAGATGTGTTATTTTTCAGACTTAGTTCCAATTAAGGCATCAATAACATTCCTTTATATTCACTTCACTTCATAAACTATTCTTGATATTACTTATTTCAGAACAAACCTATTTGATTCTCAGAAAATCATTTATCCATTTAAAAGTTTTTAGACATAAAAAGACTTGTCATCTAATTTCCAAAACTCACGACACGTGTAGTGTGATGTAAAGACGTATATCAGCTATAGTTAACTTCAAAGGAGAGTTATCTTTCAGGTTTTCAAAATCTGAAAATAAGATTTAGTTATTCATATTTTATCAAACAAAACCGTCAAAATGTTGAATCGGAGTCCTCCCACTAGCTAACTTGACAAAAAAAGTTTTTATGTTTTTAGAAAATTTTCAGATTTTTATGGATTTTATAGATTTTAATATGCAGATGCAAAATGTACATATGAATGCGAAGGTTAGAAATGCGTACCGAGCGTACCCCCAAACTTAAACTGGACAGTGTCCTCACTGTCATTGCATGAAGAGATCATTTGAAGGGTCAAAATTGTCGGTTAGATATACACAAAATTTTTATTTTTATTATTTTTTTTTGTGTTTTTGGTTTTAAGAAAAAGAAAAAGAAAAAGAATATCCACAAAAATGTACAAAATGGTATATGCATACCCCCAAACTTATTTGGAACAGTGTCCACTGTTCTTGGCTGGATAACCGAAGTTTGGTGGTAGGCAGAGAAAGATTATGCAGGGTAAACCGGCTCCTGTAAGACCAGGAGCTCCTCTGTTGGTTCGGCGCTAAGGTACGGTTTTAGTCGGTGTCCGTTCACTTTGAAAAATGAACCGTCCTTTGGATTCTCCAAATCCACAGCGCCCTGCGGATACACATTCTGCACAAAATACGGCCCTTTCCAGCGAGATCTGAGCTTTCCTGGATGGAAGTGTAACCGGGTGTCGTAAAGCAATACCTGTTGACCAGGTACGAAAGTTTTGCGCAAAAGGTGTTTATCGTGAAACACCTTCGTTCGGTTCTTAATGACAACCGCGTTATCGTAAGCTTCATCCCTAAGCTCGCTCAGTTCGTTCAACTGCAGCTTCCGATGGCTGCCCGCATCTTCGAGAGACAGATTCAATTCCTTTATCGCCCAAAATGCGCGATGCTCTATTTCGACAGGTAGGTGGCAAGCCTTTCCGTACACAAGCCGATAGGGAGATATGCCAAGGTCGGTCTTATAAGCGGTTCGAAATGCCCAAAGGGCATCAGTGAGTTTCAGCGACCAATCCTTACGGTTCTTGGAAACCGTCTTCTCCAGTATCTGCTTGATTTGCCGATTTGAAACTTCGGCCTGCTTGCAGGTTTGGGGGTGGTAAGGCGTAGAGAGCTTATGATTAATGGAATATTTCCGCATCAAGGCTTCGAAAGTCTTGTTGCAGAAATGGCTTCCATTGTCGCTAATGATCGCTCGGGGGTGCCCAAAACGGGAGAAAATGTTTTCTTTAAGAAACCTAACGACAACCTTGTTGTCGTTAGTCCGGCTGGGCACAGCCTCGACCCATTTAGAGACGTAATCAACAGCTAGAAGAATGTACAAGTTCCCGAAAGAGCTGGGAAACGGCCCCATGAAATCTATCCCCCAAACGTCGAAAATCTCCACAACCAAGATCGGTTGGAGCGGCATCTCGTTCCTCCGGGATATCCGACCCATGTGTTGGCACCGGGAGCAAGTCTTGCAATAGTCATGAGCATCTTTGAAGAGTTGTGGCCAGTAGAAACCACATTGCAAGATCTTCTCAGCTGTCTTTCTGGGGCCAAAATGCCCGCCACATGCTTGATCGTGGCAAAATGACAGCACACTCTTGAATTCCTCGTCAGGGACACACCGACGAATAATCTGGTCGGGACAGTACTTGAACAGATAGGGTTCGTCCCAGTAAAAGTGTTTTTCTTGGGATAAGAAGCGAAGTCTGTCCTGACTTGACCATTCAGTTGGTAGTAATCCCGTGGCTAAATAGTTCACAATATCTGCGAACCAGGGTTTGCAAGACACTGTCAAGAGCTGTTCATCTGGAAAAATGTCGTTGATCGGAATTGGAAGTGAAGGCGAAGAAGGAAGTCGTGAGAGATGGTCGGCAACTACGTTTTCACATCCTCGTTTGTCCTTAATGACAAGGTCAAACTCTTGAAGCAAGAGGATCCAACGTATTAACCGAGATTTTGCATCTTTCTTCGCAAAAAGATGGCGCAGAGCAGAATGGTCTGTGTAGACAATGACTGGAGAGCCGATGAGGTAGGGCCTGAACTTCTCTAAAGCAAATACAACAGCTAAGAATTCCTTCTCAGTTGTTGTATAATTGAGTTGGGCGTCGTTCAGGGTTCGGCTCGCATAATAGATTACGTGCGGCATCTTGTTTATGTGTTGTCCAAGGACAGCACCAATGGCAATGTCGGATGCATCGCACATAATCTCAAATGGGTGCGTCCAGTCAGGTGAAGAAAGAACAGGAGAAGAAGTGAGTGAGCTTTTCAATGACTCGAATGCAGTCACACAGCTCGAGTTGAAGTCGAATGGCGTGTCCTTGGCCAGCAAAAGAGTCAAGGGCCTAGCAATCTTGTTAAAGTCCTTGATGAACCGTCTATAGAAACCGGCATGGCCAAGGAAGGCTCGGATATCTCTGACGCATCGGGGAGGAGGGAGATTGGAAATGACCTCAATCTTCGCTTTGTCAACCTCTATGCCATTTTGCGATATGATATGTCCTAAGACAATACCTTCGCGCACCATGAAGTGGCACTTCTCCCAATTCAAAGTGAGATTCTTGTCCTTACATCGGGTAAGGACAGCGTCAAGATGCAGCAAACACTCGTTGAAGGAATCGCCGAAGATGGAGAAATCGTCCATGAAGATCTCCAGAAATTTTTCCACCATGTCTGAGAAGATTCCCATCATACACCGCTGGAAGGTAGCGGGCGCATTGCATAACCCAAAGGGCATGCGACGATATGCAAACGTGCAGAAAGGACAAGTGAAAGTGGTCTTGTCCTGGTCTTTTTCGGCGATGGGAATTTGATTATAGCCAGAGTAGCCATCAAGAAAGCAGTAGTACTCGTGTCCGGCCAATCGTTCAAGCATTTGGTCAATGAAAGGTAGCGGAAAGTGGTCCTTCCGCGTTGCGGCGTTGAGTTTTCTGTAATCGATGCATACTCGCCACCCAGTTTTGGTGCGAGTAGGGATTAACTCGTTCGCCTCGTTAGTGATGACCGTTATACCTGATTTCTTGGGGACAACGTGAATGGGGCTAACCCACTGGCTATCAGAGATAGGGTAAATGATACCACTATCCAGACATTTTACGATCTCCTTCTTCACAGCCTCTTTCATGACTGGATTGAGACGTCTTTGTGGATCCCGGGCTGGTTTGGCATCATCCATCAGATGAATGTGATGTTCAACGATCAGGGGACTAATCCCCTTGATGTCCGCCATGGACCAGCCAAAAGCTTGCCTGTTGCTGTGCAAGACCGTGAGAAGGGCTTTCTCTTGCTCTGGAGCTAGAGAAGCCGAGATGATGACAGGGAGGGTCTCGTTCTCACCTAAGTAAGCGTACTTAAGGTGAGACGGCAAAGGCTTGAGTTCGAGCGTCGGAGGTGAAACGATTGAAGGCAAGATTGGTGCAGAGGTCTCGAACTCAAAGGACTCCAGCAAAGGTTCAAAACGAGTGTAAGCGACCGAGTCGGATGGTTCAGGTAACTCATCCGGAAATTCGAAGGATTCAAACTCGGGTTGCGAGCGGCTAAGATCGTTCAAGAACGTGAAACACTCGTAGTCGTTGTCGGGCGCAGAAACAGCAGCAGGTTCGAGGAGGAACACACTAGTGGCGTTAAGGTTATCATGTTCGAACAGAAACTCCTCGAATTCACACTCTTCTGGGGTGATCTCCTGGATCGAGCAGACGTCCAGTATATGAGCATTAGGTTCGGAGGGCTGATTCCCCAACTTAAAAATGTTTAGTTCAATTGTCATGTTTCCAAAAGAGAGGTTCATCGAACCATTGCGATAATTGATCACAGCATTTGAGGTTGCAAGGAATGGGCGACCGAGTATCACCGGAATTTGATTCCGGGGGTTAGCTACAGGCTGTGTGTCTAATACAATGAAGTCAACGGGGAATATGAAGTCCCGACTTTGATTAACACATCCTCTAGCTCACCCCTAGGATGGGTGATCGATCGGTCGGTCATTTGGAGAGTACAGTGTGTGGGTTTCAGCTCTCCTAGCCTAATTGCTCGTATACTGAGTACGGAAGCAGGTTAACACTGGCACCAAGATCTAATAGTGCGCGGTTGATGTTCTTATCCCCAATGGTAATAGAAATCGTAGGACAGCCAGGGTCCTTCCGTTTTTGTGGTAAAGATTGGGTAAGAGCATCACTCACAGCACTAGCCAAGAAAACTTTCTTTGGTACCTGAGACTTCCTCTTTTTCGTGCACAAGTCCTTTAAGATTTTCGCGTAGGATGGGACTTGTTGGACGGCATCTAAAAGAGGAATGTTAATGTTAACCTGCTTAAATAACTCCAGAATCTTCTCCATTTGAAGATTTTGTTTATTAGACCTCAACCAGTTTGGAAATGGGACGTTTTTAAAATTGGATGAGTCTAATGCTTGTGGAGGAGATTGTGGAGTCGGAATGGATCCCAGAACAGGTGTTTTCGTGGAGTGAGAAGCGGGTCCGTTCAGAGCAGAAGAAGAAGAAGAAGAAGAAGGAGAGCCTTTTGAAGAATGGAGAATAGGCTCAGAAGACGAAGAAGCAGGAGAAGAAGAAGAGGAAGAAGCGGTCGGGGTGTCATTGTTGATCCGTGTGCCAATGTTGTTTTGCAGCATCCTTCCCGATCTTAATGTGGTCACGACACTCACATTATGGTTCTGTTGTTCAAGAGCAACATGTAAATTTTATGGGTGACCGGGATTTGGGAGTGGCTGGGACGGGAGCTTCCCCTTCTCTCGCTCGCTTAAGGCCGCATTCAGCCGTGCAATCTGGGCCTCGATGGTCTTGATGCTTTGCCCGTGAGCGGCAGTGTGTTGCACTAAGGACTGAATGGAAGACTGGATGTTGGCAGTGGATTGTGTCGATTGTTTAACGAACGCCTCCAGACTTCGTTCGAGCGAGGAAACCTTATCGTTGTTTGACGGAACAAAGTTGTTTGGTGGAAAAGAATTGTTGGGTGCAAAGTTGTTCGTCTGATTTTGAAAAGGTTGGGGTTGGAAGGGTTGCTGAAATTGATGTTGAGTTTGTTGTTGCGCTTGTTGTTGCGGCGGAGGGGGCCTTTGGAAATTGTTGCCTTGGAATTGATTCTGATTCTGATTTCAGGCGAAATTGGGGTGGTTCCTCCAACCGGGGTTGTAGGTGGAAGAGTATGGATCATTCCTCGGTCTTTGCTGGAATGCAGCATTAACCTGATCCTGTCCTTGCGATGGTGGATTGTAAGGACACTCTTCGGTTAAGTGAGAAGGATCGGAACAACAAGCGCAGATGGTACGAAGGGGAAGAACAGGGGCAGGAGCAGAAAATTTGCTCTCTATAGCTTCAAGCTTTCTCGTTATTGCAGCCATTTCAGCTTTCATTGCAATAGAGACATCAAGTTGGTGAATTCCTACCCTAGACTGACCGGTAGAAGTGGAGGTAGAAGAAGAAGAAGTCGGTCTGGTGCTCTCCCATTGTAGCGTTTCCTCCGCAAGGTCGTCAAAGAATTGCCACGCTTCCTCGTCAGATTTTGATAGGAAGTGGCCCTGACAGATGGTTTCTAACAACTGCTTCGTTGCTGGGTTCAGGCCCTCGTATAAGGTTTGGCAAAGTTGCCATTTCTCTATACCGTGGTGAGGACACTGAACAAGAAGGTCTTTGTACCGGTCAAAGCATTTCCAGAAGGGTTCAGAAGGAAGCTGAGAGAATTGGTTGATTTCATTGCGAATTCTTGCGGTTTTATGATTCGGATAGAACTTTTTGAGAAACGCTTTAACAAACTCGTCCCAACTGGTTATGGAGTGGGAAGCGGTGCTATACAGCCATTTTTCAGCAAGATCGCATAAAGTGAACGGAATGACCCGTAGACGTATAGCATCGTCCGACAGTTGGGTAGTTTTCATCATGGCACAAACGTTTTGAAATTTATTGATGAAGATATAGGCATCTTCAGATTCAAGCCTATGAAATCGTGGAAGCATGTTGATGAAGTGGGGCTTAATTTCAAAATTATCCCCATTGGCCGGTGGAAGAGAAAGGCAGGTGGGAAGTGCAGAACGGGTGGAATAGAAACGATCCTGGAGCGCGATTCGCTGCGGTGCTACAACAGGCGGTAGTGGTGGGTTATTGGTCTCCGTAGGAGGTGGAGCCAATCCAGGGGTAGTCAAAGAGATGTTCGGATTAAATCCTGATATCGCGGAAGAAGAGGTTGGTGATGGTGAAGGTGAAGATATATGAACAGAATTCCGGTCAACGTCGGAGTTGGCCGGCAAAGGTAAAGGTGAAAGAGGAGTGGACGGAGTTTCGACGTCTGAGTCGATCGCGTAGTCGGTAGCGACTAACATAACACGGACTAGGCGGGCGCTAGTGTCCCGAGTCCAAGCGGACATACACTAAACGAGTTTAGTATAGTCAAAGCGGAGAAGGTGAGGGTAAGAAAACGTCAATGGAGAAAGGCGATGGGTGGTGGGTGAAAAATGGATTTTGGTGACAAAGGGCAAGTTTTTATAAAATTTTTTGATTTTTTTCTTTTTTTTTATTTTATTTTTAGAAAGAGCTTTACAGAAATATGTACGGACTTACGGCTTTAAGCAATCACAAACAAGATATGCACAATCACACCTATATCTAGGGTCACCTAGGTCTGCTAGACAGCTCCTAACTGTTCCAGAGGGCTAGAAATAGGACCTCAAACCGCCTCTTCTCCGTCAATCGCGACCAGGTAAGTGCCAGGTAAGTGGGAGGTTGTCCAACGCTTTCGCGAACTTCCTTAATTAAATAACCACTTGCCTTCGACACACTTGCCTAGACACCGCAAAAGTCAGATAAAATAAACGGCCGATGCTTGTAACTAGTCCTCTGTCCTATTGAGCGCGAAGTCCTTAGGGCTGAGTCTAGTATTTTTTAATTAACAATGGTCAATGCATATGCTTTTTGTGATTTTTGGGGTCCTGGGAAGGGTGATGAAATCCCCACCCAATCTGAATTGGTTTCAAGCCCCTTAAGTCCGTATTAATAAATGCAAAGCAGTAACAAATCAACTGCAAACAATTTTTATTTTAGCGCGGCGCAAAGAATCCTGCACAAAAACAGTTTATTGGAAGGGGGAGGAGAATTTGCGCAAAGAATGCTGCAGAAAACACAGTTTAGTGGAGTCCAGAGGAGTGGGGGAGAGAAAATGAGAACTTACAGAAATTTTGGCAGCCCGAAGGCACCAAACGGCCGCGGTTCCGCGGCCTAAGCCTCCTTATGCCGCGGTTCCGTGGCGGTATGATGGGCTTGGGCCTTCATTTTTCTAGGTTATGCTCGTCTGGGTGTCCTCTGCTTGTCTGGATGTGCCGAATTTTGACTTGCCTACTGTATCTGCTCCAGATTTTTACAGTAGACTGTTTGCTTCGTTTTGATCCGTCGCGGTGTAGCCGCGAAATGTGGGTCTATCTTCCCACGTCTTTGGCACTGAACTCGAACTCCGTATTATCCTGCACACTTGCACAAAAACTAATCAAAAATAACAAGATGATTTTTCTTTACAAAGTATTTTTTTTGGTTATATTTATATTCACAAGTTAACCCGAAATTAACCAAAGAAATAAACTACCGTCTCCCCGGCAACGGCGCCATTTGATTGGTAGAGATTCTGCGTGTTTAAGTTTAGTTAATTACCGCAATCAAAACGGTTTCGCTTGTAGCTAGCCGGTTGAGTACGGGTCGTCCGCAGGGAGATGTGAATCTTTTTCTATGTGCTTTAACGAGTTAAGTCCAATTTTTCAGATTTGTTTGTGATTATCTAAGTGTTAAAATGATATGTAAAGAGAGCTTGTTAGGGTTAGGATTAGGTTAGTTTGAGTTAGGAGTCGCTCACTTCTTTCGTTGCCACTCTTAATATCGGTGTTACGGTAATCGGCAACAACGGGGATTAGCACGACTAGGAAGGAACTTGCGAGTATAAGCTAGGCTTTCCAACGCTTAAGTTCTTCATTTTGGTGCTTGTCCGTCCGTTCTTGGCTCTTAGCCATAACCTCCGGTTAATTCAACCACAACCGGTCTCACTACGGAATCACCGCTATCATGTAGGATAGGGTGCCGTAGGGAGCGGATTGTGGTTCAATTAACGGGAGTCGATTTAAGATGTTGGGCAAGGAAAGAGTGAGAGATATTTCCTTCTCTCAAACTTCCCTTATCCTACCCTAACAAGTATGGAAACTACTCACACATCATAATGAAAAGAAAATAAAACAAAGAGGAAGATAGAAAGAAAGAGATTAGAAGATAACAACTAGCTATTTGCGACCTCATATTGGCAAGGATCAAGCGTAAGCATCATGGTTGTTTTAAGGATAAAGAAAAAGAGAGAAGAAAGAAACAACAATAAATAACAACAACTACTTATCAATTAACGATTACAAGCGATTAACATAAAAGCAAGACAAGTATGATAATAAAATGAACTTCTTTATTCATCATTCTTCACTCACAAAAGCTCGCTACAAGTTTTTCAATGGAGAAGAGATGAGAAGAGGAAGAAGAACAAGTATTCTAAAACCTAGAAAAAATACAAGATTAATCACCCTTGGCTTCACAAGGTTCTGGACTATTTATAGGCAGGGGATGGAAATCTAGGGCAACATTCTGAACCAACATGAAAAGACCAAACAACCCCTGAAATCCCATCAAGTGAGGCGCCAGTATGGCCGCGGAACCGCGGCCTAGAACCCCTATTGGCCGCGGTTCCGCGGCCGTATAGGTGAGTTGGGGTCTAGGTTTTCTTGTGCTTCCCTGGTTTTCTATGTCCTTCATTCTGGTATATGTGTTTTCTCATATTTTCTTCACGATTTTTCCAGAATTTCTGTTGAGCAAAAGGTGATTTGATGTGGATCTTTTTGTCATGATTTCCTCGAGCTCCGTGTAGATTTCTTGGATCTTGTGTTGCCATTGAGCCTTGTCCATGAAAATGACAATGATTTGCCATTTTGTCTCTTAAACTGGTGTGTGGCAACAGACGGATAAAGAGCGGAGACCCGTGTTTTATCTGTGGTTGGCAAGAACCCGGATTTTGTCGTGTTTTTTTTCCATGAATTTCACCGTTTAGAGCTGAGAACCTGTATCCTGCAATTGATCAGCAAACACGGCTCAACAGTACCTACCGATATGCAATGTGATAAAAATTGGGCGGTATGAAAATGCAAAAATCTGATATGAACACGAGCCAAACTCGAGCTCAGCCAGGTTCATTCAATATTGGCTCGAGTTTGGCTCGGTTACATAGTTTGAAAAAAAAACAGTAATATGTAATATAGAGCAAATTCTATACAACTTTAAGAACACTTAATTCAATTAAGGGACGGTATATCAAGTGCAACAGAGATGAATATAAAACCATGGCCAGTGCTTAGACCCATTCCATGCTCTAGATGTCAATTTTTTTTAATCTTTCCATATCTCAAAGCTCGGTGTCTTAGACTCCGTGATTACTATCCCCAGCCTTGCTTCTCTTTCAACCCAATACGTTTAGTCGTCAACCTCCTCACAAAATACGTTCATGTTTTCTTCTCAAGCCCCTGTAATGGCCATTGAGCTATCCTTTGCCTCCAACCAAAAGCCTCTTTGTCGCTTTCCTTTCAGAGATCGCCTAATAAAGATGCAACCGAGTTCGAGTTAGGCTCGTTTAAGGCTGGGTAAGATCACGAGCTGAACATGAGTCAGACCTGTTCAGCTCGAGACGAACACAAGCCGAGCTTGAGCCAGCCTAAAATAAACTGAGCCTAGCTTGGACAAGGGTCGACTCATTCAAGATCGGCTCTGTGAGACCCCTAAAGGGAAGTGTACTTGCTGTATTGAATCATCAAGACTTGAAATCGATGATTGGAATGTAGGTGTTTGTTCATATCAGAATTTTGCACTTTTATACCATCCATTCCTGATCGCATTGCATATAGGTGGGTGTTTTTTATCCATGTTTGCTACATAATTGCAGGTTACAGGTTCTTAGTCCAAAACAATGCAAATCATGAACAGTCACGACAAATTCAGGACAACTGCCACAAACGGATAAAAATACGGGTTCCGCTCACCATCCGTCAGGTGCCGCCCACCAGTTCAGAAGACAAGATCGAGCGAGGATCATTCATGTCTCGTACAAGCACATAACATAAGAGAGGCAACACAAGAATCAAGAAAGCAACGCGGAGCTCGAGGAAAATCAAGGCAAAAGTTAACTCATTTTCATCTTTGGGACTGTTGAAAATCTGGGAGTAATTTGGAATGATCCTGCAAATAAAAGTGTACTAAACAGAAGAACAAAGCAACATGAAGAAGCACAGAGAAAACAGTGGGCCAACTCAACCAGACGACCGTGGATCCGCGAAGTTTGTCCCCTATTAGCGGTGGATCCGCAGTCTGACCATCGTATCTCGCAACCAGTTTTCAGGGGTAGTTTTGTAATGTTATATGAGCTCAGAATATGGCCCTAGAGTTTCACTCCTCTGTCTATAAATACTCCAGATCAGAGCCAAACCATGGATGTATATTTTTTACCTAGTTTTAGCTAGAATTTAGGATAACTTCCTCTTCTACTTCATCATTCCTCCATTAAAAATTTTATGAGAGCTCTTTGAGTGGATGATTAATGAATTTGAGGGTTCATATGTTCATGTCTTGCACAATTGTTAACTAATTCTACTTACTTACTTTTATTTTTCTTAGTAGTATAATTTTTTATTTATCGGGTTTTTTTATTTCTTCTTTTTTTATTTTTATTTATCATTGCAACCATGATACTCGAGTGCGATTCTTGCTTAAGTAAGATCCCAAATAGTTAGTTTCCTTCTTCTAACCTATACCTTTCTATCTTTTCTATTTGTTTCTATTTTCCTTTTTTTATAACGAGTATAAAATTTCAGACAATAGAAAATATTATTTGGAATTTAAATAATAAAACAATAAATTTCACGGATATTATACGTATATAGATTTGAGTTTTCGTAGAATGGTATAACTATACCTATATTTTTGGAAAAATAATTGGAAACTAAAAATAAATTATTTTAAGAAAGCATTTAATTGATTTGGGATTTTATAAATTAATGCATAATTATTTACATACAAGTTTAATGTTAAACTTGATTAGTATTCTACTAATTACTACACTAAACTATGTTTTAGTTTGTTAACCCATGTTTAGTATGCATAGCTTATTGTGTACATGTTATTATGGTTTTATGTTTTGGTTTGTGTTTTCTTTTATAGAAAAGATAAAGCAAAAGAGAAAAGAAAAGAAAAGAAAAGGAGATGAGAGAGGGGAAACGAGAAGACATGGAGGTATGGGTAGGAGAGAGAATGGGAGAAAGAGAGATATGGTTGTTTTAGCCATTCCCTTGTTTGCATCCTTCATCTCATTTCACCATTTTGTTCATCTCCTTCTTCCTCTTCTACTTTACCTCCTCCACCATTTTCTACCATCACAAAACACCCCCAAAACCTCATCAAAATATCACACAACCTTCACAAATAATTTTCATAATCTCATCCTAAGCATCTTGGTGGGAGCAAGTTTGGATTTTGAGCACCTTATTCCATTTAGGAATTTTCTTGAGTTGCTTCTTGAGATAATGATCTCACTTCTTATCAAGTTTTTAAGTTTTCTAACCTCACAAACTAGTTTAGAGTTAAAATATACGTGTTTTGTGAACTTGGAAAATTCCAAAGTGAGATTAAGTAAGCTTTGATGGGTAAGACTTGTAGTAGTGATATAATAGATGGTCTATAGAGTGACTACAACCCTATTAGTGATAGAATCCCTGGTCTAGATGAGTTTAGAAGTTCCTAAGATGAGTTTAGAATTTTCCGATATTGGTTTTTCATGGACTTTTGATGATCAAATGGAATCTGGTATTACTTGGGAATTCTGAAAATTAATTAGAGGATACAGAGAGGTGTATAGACCAGTAGAAAGCCACCGTAGAAGGCCGAGCCCCTAACTCTTTTCCTTGGCCACTATTTTATTCATTTTGACCGCAATTTGCGGGTCAATTTTGGAATTAGGTTTTGAAATTTGTTCTGTAGTTCACTCATTAGATAACTAAGACTACCTATACGCTAAAAAGTCTCAGATCACCTTAAGAAAAATCTAGAGTTGTTTTACTTAGTTTTTGGCAATGTTTTGCGATATGTGAAACTTGGTTTTTGGATATTTGTATTTTGACTCGATCGTTTGACATTCGTACGTCGACGTCAGGGGTTATTTTGTTGTTTAAGCATGCACTGACCATAGATTCTAACCTATGAGCTCTTCAATTGTCGTATCGGTTTTTGGATATAGATTTTTATGCAATTCGATTCGGGTTTTTATTAGATTTTGGTTATGGACTCGATTGCAGGTACATTCGTATGGACTTCCAAGATGATGAAGGAGAGCAAGACATTCATCGACTTCGGCTAGAGCGAGAATATTATATGAGTAGATATATATATATCTACGGGGGAAGTCGGATAGATGACGTATAACACCCTCACAACCGTAGAATTAGGATATATATATATATATGTATATGTATACATATATGTATGTATGTATATTAGATAAGTATACTTAGTCAATAGGTTTTGATAGACTACCATATTCTTATAGGTCTATACTTAGTAGAATGATATACCATTAGTACTATTCCTAGCATATGAGCTATATCTACTTATGTAAGTATATATACACACATGATTACCTTATATGATATATATCTACTAATGGTATGAAGATATTTTTTGATATGATGATACGAGTCGATATGATATTATATGATGATATAAGGCGATGCGATATGATATGGATACGAGATGACATGAGTTGATATATGAGGATGTGAGATGAGATGATGTACATGACTATAGATCCGTACTATTGATTTGATGATATCGTATGATGGATATTCCGTACATGATATGATGAGGATGGATCGCCGGCTTTATTTTGACCCGAGAAAAACTTGTTTAAAATCATAAGTAGATATTTTATGATGTTTAGAGCCATACCTATTTTCAAAAATAACGAATCATTACGCACCTTTAAATGATAACTTCAAAATGACGCTACGATTTTCCAAATGGTATCTTTTTCAAAAACATCGTAGCCCTTATTTTCTAAAACAATGATTCGTACTATTTTAAAATGTAACTGTATGGCTCATACGTAGTTGTGTATTTTCATACTATTCACGTTTACGATTTCTTTATTCTGTTTACGCCCGCGTTACGATTTCTTTATACGCTCACATTTTTTTCGTTTACGATATATATATACTACTACATTTCATACCCTTATCTTTACATGACTTCGTTTCCTAGGTCATACGCACCGTTACCGATGATGCACATGTTGTATGTACACTTACTCGCATGCTCCTATACACATCATCGGTAATTTCCATGCCACGTATACAGTTAGAACTCGTTATGTTACCGTATCACCTTATAACTTGTTAGCATTTTAGTTACTGTTTAGTATCCAGTACCACATACTAGTTAAGTTATTGCACTTTCATTACATTGCTATACGACACGCTCATATGAACACACTTTCTATGCATTATAATATTGTTCTGTGCCTGTACATATTCTTTCATTATTGCCATATTCTTATGAGATTCTGTTTTCATAAGATTTTTGGATTTGAGAAACCGTAGATATTATTTAAAAACTTGTGAATGTTTTAAAAACGTGGTTTTCTATTGATATGATATTTCGATGTCCACCATGAGATTTCTCGGTGCTGAGCTATGATGATTATCCGAATCGAGGCAGGGGAAGGAACCAATTGTGGATACATGGTGGACCCGGTACGGTACCCCGGGGCAAGAAGATCGTATAGAAAGACGTTGAGCCTGGCAGGGGAACATTACTTACCAGTGACAGTATTGGACTCGGCGGATATTCGACCTGAGAGATATGAGATAGATGGATATGAGGACTGATCTGATTAGACGGTGCCTGAGATATGAGAGCCGATCCAATGAGATGACGCTTGAGATATGAGAATTTACGTGTCGATACTGGACACAGGATTTATGATGATTTTGAGTGTCGATGCTGGGCACTCAGGATTTTATGATGATTTTGATGTGTCGTTGATAGATACATGTTAGATGATATATATATATATATATATATATATATATATATATATATATATATATAAGACACAGATGATATGGTACCATACATTGATACATGCACGATATTATATTTATATACATATGTATACACGATCGCTTTCGATACCACACGGTATGATATTATTATATTACAATACGACCTAGTAGATCGTTATACATTCGATTTCTACCTGATGATATTTTCTACTCACGAGTTGACAACTCACCCCCGTTGTGCCATAGTTTTCTTACAGGACCGACCGCTCGGATCAGTAGCGGCTTGCTGGCATATCACTTCTTTTGGGTGATTTGCATTGGTAGGTGGGTTACACTACGGATCAAAACCGCCATTGTATACTTTTATATTCATTGTATCTAGTTAAAAAATCCATTAACCAGACTATATATATTTGGTAGACTTAGAGACCAGTTGTATATTATTTAGACTTAGAGTCGTGGCTTGTATTATTCTTTTATATGCCGTGTTTGGACATTGGTGAGTTGATATTTTGGGTTTTTATTTACTTTTCTGTGATTGATCTTTGCATTGGGCTTCATATACTTATTTATGTAGTTGTGATTCCGCCGATTGGCAAAGAGCTAGATTCCTATTGGGGATGCCATATTATTATTATTTATGTATTGGTTTTGATCAAAATTTACAAAGGATGTGCTGTTTAAATTTCAATTTGTGAAAATGTTTTCAAACATTAGTATGCTTTCCACTTGTATTTTCAAACGAACCTTACTTATGCTTTGAAAAGGAGAACTTGATTTCATTTATAACCCATTTTCAAAACTTCACCTCCGTTATTTTCCTAAAAAGGTTTAGATTCCTGGTTTTCAGCTTACTTGGGTTACAGTGGGGTCCTATAGACTTCAGGTAATTCAAGTGCCGGTCATGTGCCATTTTCGGGTCATGAAAAAGTTAGTATCAGAGTATTAGGTTTAACCTTTGTTCGAGTTTAGGTTTGACTATACGGTGCCTAGGGCGTATATTTCGGAACCTAAGCTTGACCTTATGGAACATAGACTTGTTTGAGGGGGTATGAGATCTGAACTTTCGTTACATTGGTTGACCTTGGTTGATAGGGTAGGTAACTTAAGTAGAGTGATGTATCGTCCGTATGTTCCGCGCCATACTTACGATACGATACTCCGCTTAAGTAAACTTAGGGTGTACATATTTTGAGATTCGTTATTCTATTCATTCTTATAATCTATCCTCATCGATACTTGTTGTGGTTCCTGTCACCTTGGCTACACGAGCTGAAAGAGCTGTGTCTAGAGATGCAGTCAGAGCGAGCTCGTCAGGGACGAGGACTGACCAGGGTGTTATTCCAGTGACGTAGGAACAAATTGATTTCTCGTTTATGTTAGGATTTCTCATTTGAGAAAAGCGTTCTGGATCTACACCAGATGATCGGGCCATTGCATGAGGCATAGAAAAATAATAATATATCACGGTAACGACGACCACATGTTGGTCGCTCGCCCGGAAAAAGAATATACATATAGCAGAAATAGTAGCCACAAGTTGGAGCTCATCCCGAATTAAAGAATAAACATAATGGCTACAAGCATGAATGGAAATGACACTTATCACAACATTACACTTCCGAACGGGAGCTATTCATTTCGCGACAATCCAAACACATTCCATCTACACCAACATCTCAGATTCACATCATCGCAAATAACAAGTGTGCAACCCCGTCGAATTGATCGTATCAATTCGGCGACGTTAAGCAACACAAAACTTTATCCGCAAAACAAAAACGAGGTTATAGTTTCGATCACAAAACATTTCGAATACTATGATGATCAAATCAAAATCTGGGACAAATCAAATAATCCCAGAAATCATGTTTCCAAACAATTAACCCACTTTTGGAACAGGAGCCCATAATTCAAAGAGTAAACCGACAAAAAACCGACACCAGCTATCCAGTTTTGGAGTTGTAATGATTCTGAATTTACTGTACAAAATTTTTCAGTTTAATGTACAGAAAGGAGTTTACAAGCCTGAGTATAAGTTATAAGTATATTTTATTTAAGAACAGCAAGAAGTAACATGTAGCTCACTGGTAAAACCCTTGCACTGCTGTGATGTAGCCCCTGTGTTCGAATCCCATCAGACACATTATTTTTTTCGGATTTATTTTTAAACTTTTTGAAAGCCTAAAAGTTTACACATGCAATGCACATAAAAATGAAAAGACAGAAAAATCAAACATGTGTAAAATGGAGTTAACACTGGCGTGAACACGTGGCATCAATCCACCAGCCCCCCTCACCAAAACGACCGGAGGATCTTGATGTTTGGTCGGCACTGACGGTCCTCCTGAGCCCAATGAGGCCCGGGCTTTGCACACACGACCCTTCCCCTACCCCTAACTCCCCTGCATAGTTTGATTGCTCTGAAATCAAACAGAGACCCTTCAATTCCTCATTTATCATCATTTTAATGCATTTTAATTCACTATTTTAATTCCAAAACCCTAATTCCACCCTATAAATACTACCCCATGCCCTATCCCTTCATCATTCTGAAAATTATAACTAAAACTCTCCAAATTTTCTAAGTACAAGTGAAGTGCAAGTAGAGTTAGCAAGAGATCAACTTCTGGGGAGGATCGAAGCAAGTTCCGGCGACCTCGCGACGCCACGACGAAAACCCTCCCTTCTTCTACCTTCTCTTAACCTAACTAGCTAGTAAGTCGCTCCCAATCCCTCTTCTTCTTTGAAAATCTCTTTTCAAAACATATGACGGAAGTAGAGTTAATACCAACATTTTCTTCTAAAACTCTATAATTCCACTTTTTCTTACATATTCTTCATTCATATTCCTACACCATACTTGTTAACATAAAACCAATGCTTAGAATCAACTTTTAATCAAAAATATCATGCAAAATAACATTAACTCAACATTTACATTAAAATACCATAAAGTTTGTATATATCATCTTTATTTGTTTTGCTTAAACATACCTTTAAGAAAAATTCATGAGGTAACGACCTACCTCTCACATACACACATGGTTTCATAGCACGATACTCTTCGAACGTAATTTAGTTACGAACACAAGATTACATTAAAATACCATTTACTATAAAAACAATTTTTTTTGGAATTGTATTTTAAAATACCTTTGCAAATAAGCCTCTACAGCCCTTTTTAGGGGACCCACTATTGAATAGTGCGGATTATCGCACATTCTTGGACTAGTAGAGCGAGATGCAGACCTTTTCATGGAGTATTCGGTCTCGAAAGGTTTTAAATACGGTTTTTAAGAAAAACTCATTTTTCTACTTAAATAAAATTTAATTTTTAATAATTATATAAATATTACAAATCCATATATTTTCAAAATATAATAAACTTATATTTTTCAAATGAAAGAATTACAAGTTTCATCAAGATACCAACAAAAGTCAAGCTTTACAGTAAAATACCATGAACTTTCCAAGCTAAGCTATTATCACTAAAACACCTCAAATCTTTAAAATTCACATTCATGAAAACCCTAAATAATATAAATAACTTCTCAAGATTATTTTGAAACTATATTAAAAATATTTTCATAAAACCCACTCGAGTTATATAAAACAACAGTTAAGAACTTTAGTAAATATAGGTTTAAGCGGGATCAATTCTCTTGAGCCCCAGGGAGCCGAGAAAGTGAGTGCTTGCCTATTTAAGGTAGAAAACTTAATGGTATTATCAATGGTAATTGTCTTGGAAAAGGACACAAATATTGCCATTCATATGCAGCAGTTACCGATAACTCCCGAACCTAATTCAGGATCTAAATCAGTTACAAGTGTCTGACTCAAGTTTGAGTCTAAATCAAACTTGAATTCAAACTCAAACCAGAATCCAATTCAAACATGAATCCAAACTCTAATATGTATCCTTGAACATGAACCTGAATATCAAACCTGAATACAAGACTTGACTTGACCGAACCATCGCTATAACTTGAAATGACTACAAGCTTACATTCTGAACCTGACTACTTGAACAACTTGTATCCATGGTTTTGGAAAGACCTGTAAATATAATCAATATAATACATTACGCGGGGTTAACGGGGTAGATTGGTACAGAATGTATAGCGTGGCATGGGATGATCAGTAAAAGATACCTACATGAACTCTCGTGCCGTTGTCCCGTGGGTTTTGATGGGATCTTATACTACATATTACTATAGTCCACGGGGTAAGATGGACTTCTATTGTATACACAAATACTTTCTGTATCAAGCTACAACAACTACGTTAGAATAGCAATCTTATACCAGTACACTTACCAGTTCAATTCTCATTACTTGCTATATTTCTTTCTTCTTTTGGGACTTACCGAGTGCTAGTTTGCTGGCGACATTTCTGTCTATTTCTTTCTTTGGAATGTTCGTCAGGAGGACCGGACTCTCAGGAGATCGATCCAAGCCAGGAAGACTTAAACCAGTTCACTGCCCAACAAGACTTCTAGTTCATCTTGTACTTATTTCAGTTTGTATGCCACTGCTTAGGCATTACTTTGTATCATTGTATCTTTCCTTTTCAAAGCAGTTGTAATGTAAAGATGAATATTAATAAAAATTGTTCATTTTATATCTCTTGTCAATTCTTGTGCATTTTATACACATATTGCTTAATTACACTCAATGTATTTATTTCTAAGTAAATACGTTGTGGGCTTCCCACGTCACCACTTCCATACGCTTGGAAGCGGTGCGTAACAGGAGTTGTGGGCCCGAGTTCATATCACATCATTTTCAAAACATTTACAACTCACTGGTATTTTAAAAAAAAAATTCAGGTCGCATTTTCAAAAACGAACAGTGGCTTAATCTTCGTAAATAGAAATCGACAAGTTTTGTGATTCAAAACTATAATTTCATCAAAACAAGTTATAGTCTTTTGGTATGGATTTGATACCACTGCTGGGATACTAGGCTCTCCTAGAATGGTTTTAAAGTACAACGGAAGCGGTAATTTAAAATATCTACAAAGCATTCACAACCCCAACCAAAGAATCAAACCAAAACACTAAACTTGATGCTATACTAGTAAGCTAAATAAAGAAGTTGGCGAGGTACAACATTTGTAGCGCATTAGCCATCTCTTCATGGACTCTGGCTAGTCTCTATGAAGCCCGGAAAAAGCTTGCTCGATGACCTTCTTGCCGAAAATGATCCACCTTGAGATAACTCCAAAACAAGCTTTAGTTTCAAATTGATCTCATCAAAATAAAACAACCCACTAATTAAACTTGCTAAGGACAATTAGTAGGAGATGTAGAATAATTAGCTCACTAAATTCTTCTCTTTTCTTTTTCACTTTCCCACTTGAACAAATTCAAAAGAGAGAGATAGCCATGGAGATGAGAACAAGAAGATGAGGCTCAAGATGAGAACAAATCCATATGAAAAAAATGAATCATCAAAAGAAAAACCTAAAGCCTTCTTCTAGCATCCATTTTATCATGACTCATTCCCTTTTAAAATAAATAAAAGTGTCTCATCTTCTATATGAGTCTCATACACCCATCTCAAATGTATCATCATACATGTCACATTATTTATATCAAATATAAATATTAAAAAAGAGAAGAAAATAATAAAGTAAGCATGAAATTAATTAATATATCAATATATAAATATACATTTAATTATTAAATCAACACTTGATTTAATAATCCGGTTATATCATATATATACCGGCTAATACCATTAAACACCCGATTAAAATGTGTGTATCACATACACGTGTTTAATCGAACTCCTGCACGTATCACTATACATGCCTGTTCATATCAGATTTTTATATTTTTATATCGCACATTCTTAGTCACTTTGCATGTAAGTAGGTACTTTTGATCCATGTCTGCTAAACAGTTGCAGGTTACAGGTTCTCAGCTCTTTACAGTGAAATTCATAAAAAGTCACAACAAATGCGGGACTATGACCAACAAACAGAGAAATACGGGTTTCCGCACACTATCCGTATAATGCCGCCTACCAGTTCAAGAAACAAATAGAAAATCATTGAGCATTTCAATGCACAAAGCACAAAGGGCAACACAAGATCCAAGACTCCAAATGCGGAGCTTAAGGCAAAAGTCCACTGTTGAATATCTGCAAGAGAATTGAAGAGGTTCTGAGAGACCAAGTGAAGAAAACAGAAGATAAAAGCAACTTGAAGAAACCCTGAAGAATTGAGCCCATGAACCCACCAAATGGCCGCGGAACCGCGGCCAAACAGGCTCTTCTGCCGTGGTTCCGCGGCCATACTCCGCACGTGTCGGTGTTTTGACCCGGCTTTCTTAAGGTAGTTTTCTAAATTCATGTGTGGATCAGAATGTAACCTAGGGTTTTTCCTATCTATAAATAGGAGGGTTCAAAGCCAAATTAGGCATGCCTCTCTTTATTTGTTTTTTTTATTCTGGATCTAAATTTTAAATTCAATTGTAATGCGTTCTTGAGAGGTCATCAATAAAGTAAGTTTTTTATTTTATTTTATCTCGCATTCTTCTTATCTGCAATTTATTATCTGCACTTTTATTTGTACTTTATTTATCTGCAATTTAGGTCATCAATTAAAATAAAAAAATGAATTTTGTTATCTTCGTAATGAGTGAGTAATTTCTCACTTGTTAGGGATAGGATAGGGAAGGTTTGAGAGAAGGAATTCTCTCTCACTCCTTTCATTGCCCAAATAATTTGAATACGGACTCCCTTTAAATCAACCATAATCCGCTCACTACGGCACCCTATCCTACATGATAGCGGTGATTTCCTAGTTAGACCGGTTGTGGTTGAATTAACCGGAGGTTAGGGCTAAGAGCCAAGAATGGACGGACAAGGACTAAAAGGAAGAAACTAAGTTTCTTCCTAATCGTGCTAATCTCCGTTGTTGCCGATTACCCTAATATCTTTACTCACAACTAAAGCATTGATAGAAATGAGAAGATCCCTATTTCGAACTAACCTAATTCTAACCCTAGCAAGCTTTTATCAACTTATTCTCATTCATAGATCTTAAAACAAACCCCTACCAAAGTTTGGACTTAACTCGTTAGAACATAAAGAAAATGATTCCTTCTCCCTGTGGCTCGACTCGTACTCAACCGGCTAGCTACCAAGCGACACCGTCTTGATTGCGGTAATTAAAATTTAAGCACGCATAGAAATACACTTGACAATCAAATGGCGCCGTTGCCGGGGAGACAATAGTTTAATTCTTTGTGTAATTTCGGGTTAATTAAAAAAATGAAAAATTGAAAAATTAAAAATATAAAAAAAAATCATCTTGTTATTTTTGATTGGTTTTTGTGCAAATTGTGAAGGAAAGGAAGAAGGACTGGTTCAGATCTGAAGCAACTCAGTGAACAAATCCAGAAATAGGGGATCTAAACAGAAAGAGGAGAACCAACTCAGCACAGGGAAGAATTCAGAAGATCTAAATCAACTGTTCAGCCGCAGAACCGCGGCAGAATCAAGGCTTTGACCGCGGAACCGCAGTCAACTGGTGACATCAGCAATTGAATTTCTCTGTAAGTATCTCTTTTCTCATCTCATCTCCCATGAACTCCCCTGAAATAATTTTTTCTGCAGGATTCTTTGCACAACAACCTCTTCTCCCTCTCCAATAAATTGTTTTTGTGCAGAATTCTTTGCATCGCAAATAAAAAAAATTGGTGTGTTACTGCTTTGCATAATTAATACGGAATCTAAGGGGCTATAACACCAATTAAGATTGGGTGGGGATTTCATTACCCTTCCTAAGACCCAAAAATCACTAAAAACATATGCATCACCCTTGAGTTTAATTAAAAAATATCTAGACTCAGCCAACTAAGGATTGTCGTGCTCATTAGGACAGAGGAAGGTTGTGGGCATTCAATCGTTTATCTAAACTTGACTTTGTGGTGTCTAGGCTAGACAAGTGAGAAAGATAATTTTAAAAGGCCCGTCTCACGTTGATTCGTGAGCGGAACCCTCCTTTCTTCATTTGTGCTTACCTGGCCACAATTGGCAGTGAAGAGACGATTTGAGGGTTATCTCACAACTTGTCAGTTTGGAACAGATAGGAGCAGTCTAGTGGATTTAGAAGACCTTAACTCTAGGTATTGTTTGTGCATATTGTGATTGTGATTGTGCTTGTAAAAAGTTAGTCCCATAATTCCATATTCTTTCAAAAACAAACAATTTCAAAACTCCAAAAACAAACATTTTTTTAAAATAATAATAATAATAATAATAATAATAATAAAACCACTTCCTTCTCCCTACCTTTTCACTCTTCTAACATAGGTACCCCACCTCGCAAAACTCTTGCCGAACTTTGGTACCCACAACCAAACATTTCTTTATACGGTTCTTGCTTTGGTCGAACTTCGAACGATCTCTCCATGCTAAAAATCTCTTTGAAAGATCGAATAGACGCGTCTAGGACAAACAATTGGACTCAGCAATTCACTTCGTATCAACCGTTTCAAACATTCACCCCTTCTTATATTGATACCCCTTTTGAGAGTCCAGTTGTAACCCCAAAACCTATGTCTCTTGCTGAACGTATTGAACAATCTCGTAGCCGATCTTTCACTCCTTTCACCACTGCGAATTCTTTGGGTCAACAATTCCATTCACCTTCTTATCCAAATGTTGATCCTATTCCTGTCCAATCATTCAATTCCTACCAGTCCTACCCGACTTTTGCACCTTCCCTAGACATTGCTTCTGAATAACCATTTGGGAGTTTCCAGTATCCAAACAACTTTGAATCTTTTTCTGAAACTCCTTCACAACCCATGTCTAGTCTGGAAAAGTCGTTGGAAGACTTTAGGGTAGCGTCATGCCAACAGATGATGGATTTGAATGCGTCCATGGCCGCCCTTATACAACCTAGTGACCCGGTAGCTAGTTTCCAACTAGTTCCGAATTTTCCAATGTATGATGAGACGGTTGGACAGATTGAGAATTTAAGTGGAGAAAGTGAGCTGTATACCCTTCCAAATCAAACCTGCCCATCTCAACTTGAATCCCACAACTCCGGTTTTGAATGTCTATCAAGTGTTCCAAATGATTCACCAGTTGAACATAGGATGTTTAATGAGTTGTGCGACTTTGTAGTGTTTGATTTACCCGATTGTGAAGGGAGCCTGTCAAGTGAAACCAATCCCAACACTTTTGACCTCTACACCTCCACTCTAGAACCTGAATTGATTCAAATCCATGCTTTTGATGAGGTGTCTGAGAAATTTGATTTTCACTTGATTGAGAATATTGACGCTGGGGATATTTTGGTTGTTGAACCCACAGTTTTGGATGAGTTTGTCTCTCCAATTCATCATGTCCTTTCACTTCCATGTGGACATCATCCCGAGTCATTAACTGTTTTTCCCGAACTCCATATGCGTCTTGATATTGATGATGATAAATGCATGGATAAGCAGATTTTTGAGGAGAATTTTGAGGATAGTGGTGAGGATGAACCAGTTTTACTTGATGAGTCGGATTTTCCAATTCATCCTGTCCCTTCCATTGATTGTGTACACCCTTCTGAACCTTTAACTAATACCCTTCCTCGATCACTCCCCTCCATCCTTTCCATCGTTCCGACCTTGCAAAAGATCGTCTCACTTTCACATCCTTTGCCTGGTTTACCAGGTTCGGTCTACCCATGTTTTCTCATGAATCTTGAGAGATTTGACCCCATTTCTCGACGAGTTGATAGATTAGCACAATCACTTCTTACACATCGGTCATCACAATTTGTGCTAATTTATTCACTCAATTTACACCCTCAAGTTCGTACTACACTTCTTTCTCTCTTCAGCCATTCTTCTCCTAATCCACCGAGACCGTATCCCGCTTCTCTCCGCATAAGGTCTCGCGTATTCTCCATTTCTTCCCTCTCCGTATTCTTTCACCAACCACACCATTATAACAATAAATTTTTTGAATGGTTGGTGTTAACTTTTGGCCTTTGTAAGGCCCTGTATAGCTTGATACTGTTCTATCCCCCCTAACTCTGAACTTTAATGCTTAAATAGTGGAAACGCTGTTTCACTTAAACTTAAATTTGGGGGGGAGGATCTTTTTTTTTTGTATTTTTGGTTTTCTTAAAAAATGGGGGGGAGCGACGACAATTTTGACTCTCTTAGTGTAGCCTGACAGTGAGGGCACTGTCAAGTTTAAGTTTGGGGGTAAGGGTTGTTTGTATATAGTTATCTTTGCATCTGCATATTTTTATTTTTGTACATATTTGTTTGCATATTTAATTCCGTATCTTATTTCTCCGCATTGCATCTTTAAAAAAATATATAAAAATAAAATCAATAAAAATTGAAAATTTTTAAAAATTATAAAAATTGAAAAGTTCAATTTTGGCCATATTTGACTTAAGTTCAACATGACGGTTGACTGGTTAGGAAAAACTAGATCTTAAACTTGGTAAATTAAAAACCCTAAAAATAATTTTTCTTAAAGTTTAATTATAGAAAATATATGTCTTTGCAGTTTATTTAGAAATAGGCAAATTTTGAGTTCAGTTCTTGGGCTAACTCAAAATAAGGGAAGGGTATTGAAATTTTTATTTGAAGTATAAGTCTGAAAAATAAATTCTGAACCTTTAGTCTAAATTCTGAAAATATATATCCTACTGCACGCACTTACACACATCTTGAAACTTGGAATAGTAGAGGATACCTTGAAATGCTCTTGTCTAAAAACCTTAGTATGAAGGAAAATAAAATAAAATAAAAGTATAAATGGTGAATAAAGAGGCATAAAAAATTGAACACTGGTTTTGTAATTGCTTAAAGCAGCATTAATAAAAAAATATAGCGAGGGTGCTTTATCACCTAGTGCCTTAGACCAACTGGTTTGGAAGTCACTGCTAAACCTTAGGTATTACAAGACGAGGAATTACGCCTAAATGCGCAAGCACATTTTATAATCGGTAGTTTAGTATCTCAAGAAGTATTAACGGTCGCATGAAGAATGTGTGAGCAATTTCATCTAAAATTCACCAACTAAAAGTATTTTGGAAGATGGACAAGAGTATGATAGCTTGAATTGAATTTTCAAGTGTAGGGATGATAATTACACCACTTAGGGGTATATAATTGGAGTTTGGATGAGAGATAGGAATGAAAGATAGGCCTTATATCTTCAGTAAAGATGATAAAAATTCCTGAGTTGAGATTGCACCTTAGAAGGAAAATTCAAAAGATGCTGAAAGTTTAATAAATTTGCAAAAGATATACGATCTTAAGTTAAATGAAAAGTGAGTGTGAAAAATACGGGTTGATGATTTCTAAGTTGAAGATAATAAAATTTCTGGCTAGAATACTGAATTGAAGAATTAGAGTCAATGGCCAAATAGATCGGATTTTATGGGTTAGTATCCGCTGAAAACCCTCAGGAGACAACACTCCTCCTACTAGGGACACCTAGAGCTTTAACGGCTTGTTGCACGAGCTTAGTGCAATCGCGTTCCCTGCAAAAGTGAGGTTATGAATTTTTGAGAATAAAATTGATTTTGCTCAGGACGAGCAAAAGATAAGTTTGGGGGTATTTGTTCATATCAGATTTTTGCATTTTTATATCGCCCATTCTTAGTCACTTTGCATGTAAGTAGGTACTTTTGATCCATGTCTGCTAAATAGTTGCAGATTACAGGTTCTCAGCTCTTTACAGTGAAATTCATGAAAAGTCACAACAAATGTGGGACTACGACCAACAAACAGAGAAATACGGGTTTCCGCACACTATCCGTATAATGCCGCCTACCAGTTCAAGGAACAAATGGAAAACCATTGAGCATTTCAATACACAAATCACAAGGGCAGCACAAGATCCAAGACTTCAAACGCGGAGCTCAAGGAAAAAGTCCACTGTTGAATATTTGGAAGAGAATTGTAGAGGTTCTGAGGGACCAAGTGAAGAAAACAGAAGATAAAAGCAACTTGAAGAAACTCTGAAGAATTGAGCCCATGAACCCAACAAATGGCCGCGGAACCGCGGCCAAACAGGCTCTTCTGCTGCGGTTCCGCGGCCATACTTTGCACGTGTCGGTGGGGTATCGGTGTTTTGACCCAGTTTTCTTAGGATAGTTTTGTAAATTCATGTGTGGATCAGAATGTAACTTAGGGTTTTTCCTATCTATAAATAGAAGGGTTCAAAGCCAAATTAGGCATGTCTCTCTTTATTTGTTTTTTTTTATTCTAGATCTAAATTTTAAATTCAATTGTAATGCGTTCTTGAAAGGTCATTAATAAAGTAAGTCTTTTATTTTATTTTATCTCACATTCTTCTTATCTGCAATTTATTATCTGCACTTTTATTTGTTCTTTATTTATCTGCAATTTAGGTAATCAATTAAAATAAAAAATGAATTTTGTTGTTATCTTCCTAATGAGTGAGTAATTCCTCACTTGTTAGGGGTAGGATAGGGAAGGTTTGAAAGAAGGAATTCTCTCTCACTCCTTTCTTTGCCCAAATAATTTTAATACGGACTCCCTTTAAATCAACCATAATTCGCTCATTACGGCACCCTATCCTACGTAATAGCGGTGATTCCCTAGTTAGACCGGTTGTGGTTGAATTAACCGAAGGTTAGGGCTAAGAGCCAAGAACGGACGGACAAGGACTAAAAGGAAGAAACTAAGTTTCTTCCTAGTCGTGCTAATCCCCGTTATTGCCGATTACCCTAACATCTTTATTCACAACTAAGGCATTGATAGAAGTGAGAAAATCCCTATTTCGAACTAACCTAATCCTAACCCAAGCAAGCTTTTTATCAACTTATTCTCATTCATAGATCTTAAAACAAACCCCTACCAAAGTTTGGACTTAACTCGTTAGAACATAAAGAAAATGATTCCTTCTCCCTGTGGATCGACTCGTACTCAACCGGCTAGCTACCAAGCGACACCGTCTTGATTGCGGTAAATTTAAACACAGAAAATCTCTGATAAATCAATGCCCTATATCAGTTCGCATAGGCCGAGAAATCTCTGTATGGGACTCTAAAGACTCGACAATACGCTGACGGTAGATTATGATCATATCCATAATCTACAAAGACATCAGCAGTACCAGCTGCACGTAACGGATACCCAGGTATTGATTGAAAGAAAGTCAACGAGCAAGCTCATCTGAACCCTGCAAAGTCTATCAGTGACATCACCGTACAGTCCGGTCTCTTCGTCTAATATCGCATATCGGGACTAGGGTTTGGAATCTGTTAGACCCAAATAACTCAATAAGTCATGTGACAAAGAACTCATAACCATCCGGAGATACAACCGATAACACTTATCAGTTTATCTCCAGTGCAGTGGCCACCGACTTGTGGTTATAATCATGTCCTGCACAGCGCGATATCAACTCCTTATACCGGGAGAGATGAATCCCCTCGACCGCTTACTGCCTCCACGTGCTTCAGAACTATACTCAACAAAAACATGTTTGCATGACTTCTTTGAGCCATGGAAGGGTAGAAGTCTAAGTATAGTGGGAACACACATGAGATACTCTAGCGATCTCAGATCCAAGGGACTACCATGTACTCATGTCACTAGAGAACTGCTATCTGATATTAGTATATTACCAACCAGGAGTTCTCGGTGAGTCCATCCAGTGTAACTCATCCAATGTGTATCTGTATACAATCCTCGATGTCAAACACCAATAACTGCAAGACCAGCTATCGCCCTCCAACCGGTTCAGGCAACGTACACACTAGTCTAAACTGAAGTACTGATGTCCAGTCTCGATACTCCTACGACTAAGTACATTTAAGGATGTGCTTATCGACTACCCAGGCCTTACTAGTATGATCTTCATCATCGTCCTGGTAGTCAAGGAAAATCATAAGAGCTTTATCTCATGTCTAAACGATATGTGATAATGAATAAATGCATCATATAAAAGATAAAAACAAACCAGATAGCATAATATCATCTCGAGTAATTTGGTTCTCTCGTATAGGTCCTCCTTCAATTACAATAATTACCTTGATGGCGCCTATATCCAACATGGGCAAGACATGCGATATTAACTGTCACTCTCCGCTTCCTAAAAATGGTGACGGCGCGTGACGAGGTCCACGACGTATTTATTTTATGATGGTTGTTTCCCATAATAAATACGTTAAACGTTTATAAGCAATATATATAACAAGAAAATGACAAGTGAATTAAACTTCAACAACTTTATTTACATTCATAATTTCATAGTACAGATAAGATGTCTGAAACA
The DNA here is from genome assembly GCA_030015575.1 of Agapanthus africanus. Taxonomy (NCBI): domain Eukaryota; kingdom Viridiplantae; phylum Streptophyta; class Magnoliopsida; order Asparagales; family Amaryllidaceae; genus Agapanthus; species Agapanthus africanus. The sequence goes on from JASDDO010000018.1 coordinate 436,600,669, forward strand.
AAAATACAATAGCTGAAAAGTACCGAAACAGTGGCATACTGGAAAATGAACCGCTGATAAGGAAAGTATGCGTGTGTTCATACCAAAATATTGCATTTAATACCGTCCATTCTTCTGCTCATTTGTTTATAGGCAGGTGCTTTTGATCCGTTTTTGCTACATATTTGGAGGTTACAGATTTCTAGTCCAAATAACGCAAATTATACAAAATCTCCACAGTTACGCCAAAATCCAGAATATCTGCCACAGACAGATAAAAGCCGGGTTCCGATCATCCGTATTCATTTAGTGCCGTTTACCAATTCAAGAGAAAAGACGAAAAACAGTAGTCATTTGTGTCTCAGTCAAGCACAGAGCACAAGAGAGGCAGCAAAAAATTCAATGAATGCACAGAGCTTGAGGGAAATAAAGGTCAAATGAATTAAAAGTGAAGCCATTTTGGACTGTTGAAAATCTGAAGATATTTTGGAACCATTTTGCAAATTGGTACCTGTAAAACAGAAGAACAATGCAACAGGAGAGAGCCCCAGAAAATTGAGACATCAAACCCTCCAAGTGGCCGCGGAACCGTGGCCAATATGGCATTTTCGCGGTGGTTCCGTGGCCGAGTCAACTCAGTGCCAGATCGTGTTTTGGGGGTAGTTTTGTAATTATGTATGAGCTCATAATTTGGCCTTAGGGTTTCAGCTCTCTGCCTATAAATTGCCAAGTTTCGAGCCAAGTAGAGAAAGTCTTCTTCTTTGTTAGGATTTAGTATAGATTAGTTTTTATTTCTTCTTCTTCATCATCTATTCTCCATGAAAGTGTAGTGAGAGCTCTTGAGTCGAAAACCAATGAAGATGAGGGTTTTTATTTAACTTGTATCTTTATTTTCTTGTCTTGTAATTTTAATTCCTAGTGTAATTTTATTTATTGTTGTTAAGTAATTATTGTTATTTCTTGTTGTCTTTTTTCTCTCTCCATATCCATATTTTTCTCAAGTCATGATACTCTATGGAGTTCCTTGCTTAGGTGAGGGTATAAGTAGTTAGCTTGCTATCATTTGTAAAACTGCATATTCCTTTCTTTCTTTGCTTCCTTCTTGTTTTGTTTTTATTTTCATTTAAATGTGTGAATAATTTCCACGCTTGTTAGGGGCTAAGGAAGGTTAGTATATGAGACGGAAAAATCCATTTGTGCTTCTCTTCGCCAAACATCCTAAAACGAATCTAGACCAAACAAACACAACCCTCTCACTTAGACGCGCTATACGTGACATATAGCCGCGATCTAAGTCGAGAAGTCCTTTGTACGCACTACAACGTGACATGTAGTTGTAACTTAATTAGATACATGGTTGTGGGTGTTTGGCCGAGAGTTGGAAATAAGCGCACCTAGCGGAAGGACAAGGGGTACTAGGAATGGATTTAGCGTTGAAAATCTTGCTTAAACTCGCAAATCTCATTCCTATGTCCTCCTAATCCCCGCTACTTTCTTTTATGCCAATATCATTTTAAGAATGGCAAAAGAAAAGTATAAGACTAATCCAAACTCTACTAACCAATTTTAACCCTAACAAGTTTACTTGAATATAAATACGAACACTTAGGATAGATTTGAACATACACATATACATTCTTGAATTGACTCGTCTAAGACAAGAACGGATATACAACCATCTCTCTGCGGATCGACCCATGCTCAACCAGCTAGCTGCAAAGCGACACCGTCTTGATTGCGATAAATAGAATAAATAGAATAAGCAGAACGCGAGTTTCCGCTTCAATCAAATGGCGCCATTGCTGGGAAAACGGTAATGTATTTTCTTTCTTATCATTCGGGTTAATATTCTTTTTGTGTGTGTGTGTGCGTATGTATATATATATATAATAAAATCTTTTTGTTATTTTTGATATTTTTTTGTGTGCAAGTGTGCAGACTATCTGGAGCAGGTAAAATAATCAAATAAAGAAACAGAGCATTTTATTTTGGATAAAGAACAAGATGAGTTTAGGGACCAAAGTAGAAGCCCCAAGTCAACATTTTGACCGTGGAACCACGGTCAAAACTAGGGTTTCACGGTGGTTTCACAGTCGTATTGTGGCTTTTGAGCCCAAATTTTTTTCCACCCTTTCTCTTTTCTCTAAACCCCTCTGTGAACTCCCTGAACTGTATTTTCTGTAGGTTTATTTGCACAGATTGCGCCACCACTAAATAAATTTTTTTGTTGTTTTAGATTTTGTTTGTTTACCGCTTTGCATATAATAATACGGACATTAAGGGGCTTGAACACCAATTAAGATTGGATGGGGATTTCATCACCCTTCCTAAGATCCCATAAATCACAAAATGCATACGCATTACCTTGAGTTAATAAAAAATATCTAGACCAAACTTATAAGGACTTGTTGCGCTTATTTAGGACAAGTGAAGGTTGCGGGGAATCGGTCGTTTATCTAAACTTGATTTTGTGGTGTCTAGGCTAGACAAGTGAGGAGGTAATTTTAAAAGGCCCGTCTCACGGTGATTCATGAGAGGAACCCTTTTTACCTCACCTATGCTTACCTGGACACAATTGGCAGTGAAGAGACGATTCGAGAGTTATCCTGCAATTTGTCGCTTTGAAGTCTAGGAGCGCTCTAGTTGGACTTTGAAGACCCTGGCTCTAGGTGTTGTTTGTGCATATTGTGATTGTGATTATTCTTGTGTAAAGTTTAGTCCCCTGATTTCGTATTTTTTCTAAAACCAAACAAACAATTTCAAAAACTCCAAAAACCAAAATTTTTTTTATAAAAATTCACCCACTTTCCTCCCTTCCTACCTTTTCATAACATGGGTATCCCAAAACGACCAACACTTGCTGAACTTTGGTATCCACAACCAGACATTTCTTCATATGGTCCTTGTTTTGGCTGAACTTCGAACGATCCATCCATGCCCAAAATTTTATTGAGAGATCGAATAGACGTGTCTAGGACAAACAATTAGACTCCGCAATCCACTTCGTATCAACCGTTTCAACCTCCCCCACCCTCTTACGTTGATACCCCTTTTAAGAGTCATGTTCCGACTCCAAGACCCATGTCCATTGCCGACAAAATCGAACAATCTCGTAGCCGATCTTTCACTCCTTTCACCACTTTGAATTCTTTTGATCAACGATTCCAATCACCTTCTTATCATAATGTTGATCCTAATCATGTCCAACCATTCGATTCCTATCAATCCTACCCGACTTTTATACCTCCTCTAGGCATTTCTTCTGAACAAACATTTAGGAGTTTCACGTATCCAAATGAGTTTGAATCATTTACTAAAACCCCTTCACAACCCATGTTTAGTCTTGAACAGTTATTAGAAGAATTTCGAGTAGTGCCGTGCCAACATATGATGGATTTGAATGCGTCTATGGCCGCCCTCATACAACCTAACGAACCAGCAGCTAGTTTCCAACTACCTCCGAATTTTCCAATGTATGATGAGGCGATTGGACAGTTTGAGAACTTGCGTAGTGAGAGTGAGCAGTACACTCTTCCAAATCAAATCTACCCGTTCCAAATTGAATTCCAAGGCTCCAGTTTCAAAAGTATATCGAGTATCTTAAATGATTCACCAATTGAAGATAGAACGTTTGATGAGTTGTGCGACTTTATAGTGTTTGATTTACCCGATTGTGATGGGTCCATTTCAAGTGAAACCACACCCAATCCTTTTGATCTCTACACCTCCACTCTAGAACCACAATTGATTGAAATCCAAGCTTTTGATGAGGTGTCTGATAAATTTGACTTTCACTTGATTGAGGATATCGACGCTGGGAATATTTTGGATGATATACCTACAGTTTTGGATGAGTTTTTCTCACCAATTCATCATGTCCTTTCATTTCTGTGTGGACATCATCCCGAACCATTAACTGTTTTTTCTGAACCCCATATGCGTCTGGAAATTGACAATGAATGCATGGATGAGTTGAATTTTGAGGAGAGTCTTGAGGATAGCATTGATGATGAACCGGTTTTATTACATGAGTCGGATTTTCCAGTTCATCATGTCCCTTTCATTGACTGTGAACACCCTCCTGAACCTTTAACCGATACCATTCCTTAATCACTTCCCTCCATCCTTTCCACCGTTCCCACTTTGCAAGACACAGTATCACCTTCATTTCCTGTGTCTGGTTCACCAAGTTCGGTCGACCCATGTTTTCTTACGAATCTTGAGAGGTTTGACCCCATTTCTCGACATGTTGATAGATTAGTACAATCCATTTTTTTACTCTGAACATTACAAATTGTACTAATTTATTCACTTCATTTCCACCCTTAAGATCGTGTTCCATTTCTTTTTCCCCTCCGCCATTCATCTCCTCTACCGAGACCGTATCCCGCTTCCATCCACACACGGTCTCGTGTATTCTCCATTTCTTTTCTCTACACGTTCTTTCACCAACCTGGGCATTATCACGATAAATTTTTTGAATGGTTGGTATTAATTTTTGGCCTGTGTAAGGCATTGTATAGATTGATACTGTTCTCCCTCTAACCCTGAACTTCACCGCTTAAACCGTGGAAACACTGTTTCTCTTAAGTTTGGGGGGGCCTTTTTGTATATATATATTTTGTTTGCTTTTCCTTTTATGGAAAAAAGGGAGCACCGATGATTTTGACCCCCTTGGTGTAACATGATAGTGAGGGCACTGTCAAGTTTAAGTTTGGGGGTGTGCTCGGTAAGCTTTCTACCTCTGTATTCATGTGTATATTTTGCATTTGCATACTTATTTAAAAACCTACAAAAATTGAAAATTTTTACAAAAATATAAAAACTTTGTTTTCAAGTTAGCTAGTAGGGTAACTTAGATTTTTATTCCGAAAATTTAGTTGATACGTTAGAAATAACTAAATTCTAGGCTTAGAAGTTGAAAACCCTAAAAATAACCCTCTTTCTGTTTAACCTTGGTAAATATACGTCCTTGCAATTTTTTTAGAAGTAGGTAATCTTGAGTTCAGTTCTTAAATTAAGTCGAGATGAAGGGAAAGTATTGAAAGCTTTATTGAAGGATAAGTCTAAAAAATAGCTCCTATTCTTGAGTTCAAATTCAGAAAGTATACATCCAACAAATCGCACTTACACGCACCTTGAAACTTGGGATAGTAGAGGATACCTAGAAATACTCTTGCCTGAAAGCCTAGTATGAAAGAAAAAACGGTATTTAAAGTTAACCACAAAAAGAGCATCGTTGAAAAAAAATATATCCTGTGTTGAAAGGAAAAGAAAAGAAAAAGAAAAAAATGAATTACAAGACCTTGAAACTGCTATTTACGCTTTAAGCTCACACATTCAGTAATCGGTTGTTAGTGCCTCAAGAAGCATTAATAGTCACATGAAAGATGTGTGAGCAAATCCGTCCATCATTAATGAAAATAAGTAGTATTAGGTATTAAGGAAAGGGTACTATAGCTTGAAATGAATTCTTAAGTGTAGGGGTGAAATTTTATACACACGTATAGGTATACGATCGATATTTGGAGGAAAGATAGGAATAAAGAATAGGACTTATGTTTTCCGTAAATTTGATAAAAATTCTGGATTAGAGACTGTACTTTAGAAGGAAAACTTAAGAGAAACTGCGATCTTTCTAAACTGTCAAAACGTATAGGATCTTGGGTTAAATAAATAGGAGGTGTGAAAAAATAAGGGATGGATATTTCTAACTTAGGATGATAGAATTTCTAACTTTGATACTAACCCGTATGAGTAGAATCGACGTTAACTTATAAAACTAGCTTGACGGGATTTTGTGGGTAGTATCCGCTGAAAACACTCAGGAGACAACAATCCTCCTACCAGGGACACCTAGAAGTTTAACAACTTGTTGCACACGCTAAGTGTAATCATGATGCCTACGAAAGTGAGCTTAGGACTTTTTGAAAATAAATGGTTTTGCTCGGGACGAGCAAAAGATAAGTTTGGGGGTATTTGTTCACACCAGAATATTGCATTTAATACCATACATTTTTCTGCTCATTTGTTTATAGGCGGGTGCTTTTGATCCGTGTTTACTATATATTTGCAGGTTACAGATTTCTAGTCCAAATAACGCAAATCATACAAAATCTCTACAGTTACGCAAAATCCAGAACATCTGCCACAGACAGATAAAAGCTGGGTTTCGGTCATCCGCATCCGTCCAGTGCCGCTTACCAGTTCAAGAGATAAGACGAAAAACAGCAGTCATTCGTGTCTCGGTCAAGCACAGAGCACGAGAGGGGTAACATAAAATTCAATGAATCCACGGAGCTCGAGGGAGATAAAGGTCAAATGAATTAAAAGTGAAGCCATTTTGGACTGTTGAAAATCTGAAGATATTTTGGAACCTTTTTGCAAATTTGTATCTGTAAAATAGAAGAACAATGCAACACGAGATAGCCCCAGAAAAACAAGACATCAAACCCTCCAAGTGGCCGCAGAACCACGGCCAATATGGCGTTTTCACGGCAGTTCCGCGGTCGAGTCAACTCAGTGCCAGATCGTGTTTTGGGGGTAGTTTTGTAATTGTGTATAGGCTTAGAATTTGGCCGTAGGGTTTCAGCTCTCTGCCTATTAATAGCCCAGTTTTGAGCCAAGTAGAGAAAGTCTTCTTCTTTGTTAGGATTTAGTGTAGATTAGTTTGTATTTCTTCTTCTTCTTCTTCATCTATTCTCCATGAAAGTGTAGTGAGAGCTCTAGAGTGGAAAATCAATGAAGATAAGAGTTTTTATTTAATTTGTATCTTTATTTTCCTGTCTTGTAATTTTAATTCCTAGTGTAATTTTATTTATTTTTGTTAAGTAGTTTTTATTTAACTTGTATCTTTATTTTCTTGTCTTGTAATTTTAATTCCTAGTGTAATTTTATTTATTTTTGTTAAGTAGTTGTTATTTCTGGTTTTCTTTTTCCTTTCTTCTTATTCGTATTTTTCTCAAGCCATGATACTTTATGGAGTTCATTGCTTAGGTGAGGGCCCAAGTAGTTAGCTTGCTATCATTTGTAAAACCATATTTTCCTTTCTTTCTTTGCTTCCTTTTTGTTTTGTTTTTATTTTCATTTAAATGTGTGAATAATTTCCACACTTGTTAGGGGCTAAGGAAGGTAAGTATGAGTGACAAAAAAATCCTTTGTGCTAACAAAAATATCCCCTTCACTCAGGCGCACTATACGTGACATATAGCCGCGACCTAAGTCGAGAAGTCCTTTGGGCGCACTACTGTTCATACCGTAATTTTACATTATTATATTCCCCATTCTTATGCATTTTACAAATAAACATGTACTTTTGATCCATGTCTGCTACATAGTTACAGGTTACAAGTTCTCGGAACAAAAACAGTGAAAAAGACAAAAGACGATGCAAAAGTGAGACTACGACCAACAAATAGAAGGATCTTGATCAAGCCTATACGAAGATCAGTTCACAAAGTACAAGGCAGCGCAAGGTTGAAGACTTCGACACGAAGCAAATGGTAAAAGTCCACTACATTACTCACTGCGGAGATCTGGAAGAGATATAGAAGACAATCTGAAGAACCAACTGAAGAAACAGGAAGCAAAAGTCAACAAAAAGCAGCAGCCCAAATTTCAGCACAGGAGCCTACTATTTGGCCGCAGAACCGCGGCCAAACCTGGCCTGCGGCCGCGGTTCCGCGGCCGTACTGAGCCCGTAGTGGCGGAAAATTTTACAAAAATCTTGGCGGCGCTGACTAGTCTTCCTAGGGGTATTTTTGTAAAAGCATACATGCGGCGATTGTAAACCTAGGGTTTTCTATGTCCTATAAATAGAGACCCAAATTCTTGTATTACGTCATGCCTCCTTTCATTAATAAAATTCAGAATTCTCTTGAAGTTTTGGAGAGCACCAATTTGTAAGTAGATTTTATTTTTGCCCTAGTTCTTAGTTTCAATTTCTGCCCTAGATAAATTCTTATTTGCCTTAGTTTAATCTAGATTAGAATTTTTATTAATCTGCAGTAGTTAATTAATCTCTTAACCCTAAAAACAAAATAAAAATCATGTCTTTTGTAGATTTCTCAATGAGCGAGTAGTTTTCTCGCTTGTTAGGGTTAGGAATAGGGAAGGGTTTGAGAGATGAAGATCTCTCACCCCTTTCTTGCCCAATCACTTGTGAATAATTAGGACTCCATGCATACTTTCATATTCCGCTCCCTACGGCACCCTACCTACGAGGTAACGGTGACACCGTAGTATAAAAGACCGGATATGCATGTCTTCCATGGAGGTTAGGGTAAGGATTAAGAAAGGACGGACAAAGATCTAGAGGAAGAAACATTGTTTCTTCCCGATCATCCTAATCCCCTTTATTAATAATTACCATAACTCCTAAAAAGATCTAATTTAGGGCATTGAAAGAGATGGGAAATTTTAATTTACCAAACTTAACTTAAACCTAATTTTAGCAAGTTTCTTAATCCTAGTATAACTCAAATTAGTTTTTGTGATAAAAGATCCAAAAACCCTTTGGAATTAGCTCGTTAGAACAATTAGGAAATTAACACCATCCCTGTGGACCGACCCGTATTCACCGGCTAGCTACCAAGCGACGCCGTTCTTGATTGCAGTAATATTATTTTTGATCGTTAAAAGTCAACAGAAATCAAATGGCGCCGTTACCGGGGATGGCGTAATATTTCCTTTTTGCATATTTCGGGTTAATATAAAATTATAAAAATCATAAAAACAGAAAAAAAAAAAATAATATAAAAATTTTATCATCTTTTATTGTTTGAAGGGTTTCTCGTGTGAATTTCTGCAGGAGCGACGAACGGGTTCGGATCTAGAAAAATCCAGAGATCAAAACAAAAAAATGGCAGATCTGAACAACGGAGAAAAGTCAAACCAGAGGAGAACGATTTTTTCGGGAACTAAACCTCTTTGTCCACCGTGGATCCGCCGCATTACCTCGCTCTGGCCGCGGAAGCACCGCGGTAAGGTGACGTCAGCAGAAAATAAAAGGCTCTGTAAGCTTCCCTCTTTCTCCTCTGCAAATCCCAATATATCTTTTGTCAAATCTTCTGCAGGATTCTTCGCACTTAAAAAATCTCTCCCCCTTCCAATAATTGATCTTGTGCAGAATTCTTGGCGCCGCGCTAAAAATTGATTGCAAGTGATTTTTACTGTTTTGCATATTTAATCTGACTTTAAGGGGCTCGAGACCAATTCAGATTGGGTGGGGATTTCATCACCCTTCCCAGGACCACAGAAATCACATAAGGCATTTGCATTGACCATTATTTAATTAAAAAATACTAGACTCAGCCCTAAGGACGTCGCGCTCAATAGGACAGAGGACTACTTGTAGGCATCGGCCGTTAATCCTAACCTGACTTTGCGGTGTCTAGGAAAGTGTGTGTAAGGAGAGTGGTTACTTAATTAGGGCCACTACTTGTAGTGGAGAGCCTCCCACTCACCTGGCACTTACCTGGCCGCAATTGGCGGTGAAGAGGCGGTTTGAGGTCCTATTTCTAGCCCTTTGGAATAGTTAGGAGCTGTCTAGCTGACCTAGGTGACCCTTGAGCTAGGCCTGATTGTGCATTTGTGGTTGATTGCATTTGTGTCAAAGTCTCTTATCGAAAATCTTTTTGCAAACAGCTCCACATTAAAAAAAAGGGGAATTTTTTTTTACAAAAACTTGCAACTTGTCGCTAAAGAAGTCCTTGCATTCCACTAACACCACTTTCTTCTCATTGACGTTTTCTTACCTCCACGTTCTGTCTTTCACCTTTTTGACTACACCACCTCTTTAGTGTATGTCCGGTTGGACTAGGGACACTAGCGCCCGATTAGTCCGTGTTTCGTTGGTACCGACCGACGAACCTTTCGACTCCGAAGTCGAAATCCTTTCTACTTCTTCACTTTCACCTTCAAATTCTTCTTCCGAAGGTATGTCGGGATATAATCCTAACAACACCTTACCCACAGGACTGATTCCACCTCCGTTAGGTGCGAATAACCCGAATCACCCGTCTGTTGAAGCGCCCTAACGAATCGCGCTCCAGGATCTTTTCTACCCAATCTGCACCGCCTTACCTACCTGTCTTTCACTCCCACCGACAAATGGAGACAATTTTGAGATCAAACCCCACTTCATCAATATGCTGCCAAAATTTCACGGATTGGAATCCGAAGATGCCTATATCTTTATCAACAAATTCCAAAATGTTTGCGCAATGATGAAAACAACCCAATTATCCGACGATGCTATAAGACTAAGGGTCATTTGATTGGTAGGGAAAAGCGTGTTTTTGTAGTTAACCGTAATCAGAACGGTGTCGCGTATAGCTAGACCGAGATGAGTACGGGTCGTCCTCTGGGAAATGTGGAATCTTTTACTTTTACTTTAGATGTGTTGAGAAAGAGAGGAGGGAAAAAGAGTTTTATAAAATGGTTTCTAGATCTACGTTAAACAAGAATGTAAAATATAGATCTAGATTATTTTAAAGATGTAGTTAATATAATAAGAGGGCTTGTAGGGTTCGTTAGGATTTAGTAGTTATGAACGATTAATTAAAAGTTACCATTTTTATCCATTAATAGATTTAGAACTAGAATGACGGTGATGCGTGTAGATTAGGGTTTCTGGAGGGAAAAGGAATCCCACTCTTAACCCTTATCTCGACACGGAACTCCGTTCATATCTAGCCTTTACCAAAACAATTATTAATCTAATCTCTAATCACGATCGGAACTAGCAAAGAATTGCTAGCGCGCCCGATTAGGAAGTTAATGATTCTTTTGATAAAGTTCCTAAACTTTATAGGACTTAAAAAGGGTTTAGTTATTTTCATCGTCCATTAGCCTACCCTAATCCTACGAACCCTAACAAGCGGAGAATTACTCGCGCATGTTGAGAGAAGAAGATGAAAAGAAAGTGAGGGAAAACATAATATAAAATGCAAAAAACAATTAAAAAGAACTACCTTTATTAATCAACTGAACAAGCCACACTTTTATTCCATAGAAAATGATTACAAACTAGTGTTTCTCGATCTTTCCTAAGGAGGTAGTCGAACAGTCGATGATCAGCCTGGATGCGTGAGCGTCGGGAGCTTCGTGATCTCTTCGGCTTGATAGCTTTTCCAAGAGGCTCTCGGTGCCTTTTTATAGTGCAAAGCCAGAATCTTTTGCTTCAAAAGTTGGTAAAATATAGTAGAGAATCATGCCCCAAAATCTTTCCTTCCAACTCCATAATATTGCGGCGGATCCGCGGCCAAAGGGGGTATGGCCGCGGATCCGCGGCCAATGGGTGAGATCTCTTGATCAATTTTCTTGTGCTTGCATCTTGTGACATGTGGCAATCCTAGGCACCTTCAGAATTCAAAAATCTTTTCTCGGTTGCTTCCAGACTTGGTCTCCAAGTTTTGCTTCTTAATTTGGCAAGATTTCTTCAACAACTTGATTTGTTTGATAAATTCTGCATAACAACTTGGAAAATTCTGCACAATAATCTCAAATAATATTTAGTAGCCTTAATTCTACTAGGATTTAGTCAATAGATTTATTTGCATACATTTTCCTACCAAATGATAATTAAAATATATTAACACATGGAAAATGGTGTTTTAACACATAAACCCTCATATGTATAATATATTAAAATAAAGTCCTTTTTAAATATAAAAATAGTAGGAAAAATGTAATACAAATGTGCAGTTTTATCAACTGAACAAATACCCCCAAACTTATCTTTGATCGTCCCGAGCAAACTAGTTTATTTAAGAGGAGAAAAAGAAAGGAGAAAACTAAGCACACTTTCGTAGGCAGACACGATTGCACTGAGCACGTGCAACAAGCCGTTAAACCTCTAGGTGTCCCTAGTAGGAGGAGTGTTGTCTCCTGAGGGTTTTCAGCGGATTACACCCACAAAATCCTATAACAAAAGAAAGATGGTGAAATTTACATATAAAGACAAGAACCATAAAAGAAATACTTTGAAAAGAAGAGTTTCCAACTATGCTAGCTTTTCAGTTGTCATGAGCCCTATCTTAATAGTCATGAAAAAATGTTAGAAATCACATTACCCCTCAATAAAACATCGTCTTTATTCTTCATTCCTACCTTTCTTCCAAACATTGATCATATAACCCCACATGTGTGAAATGGACATCCCTACACTCGGAGAATTCAATTCAAGCTATCATACTCTTGTCCATCTACCTTAGTACTTTTTAATTTAATGAATATTAAAGATTTGCTCACACATTTTCATGCGACCGTTAATACTTCTTGAGGTACTAACCAACCGATTACTCATGTACTTGCTAATTAGGTGATAATATTTTCCTCGACTTGCACCACCTAAGGCTTAGCAGTGACTCCCAGACCAGTTGGCCTTAGGGCACTAGGTGAAGAGGCACCCTCGCTATATTTTTTTATTGCTGCCTTGGCGATAACAAAACCAGTGTTCATTTTTTTCTTTTCACCATTTTTATATTTTGTTCATTTTTTTTTAATTTCCTTCATACTTTGGCTTTTAGACAAGAGCATTTCAAGGTATCCTCTACTATCCCGAGTTTCAAGACGTGTGTAAGTGCATATAGTAGGGTATCAACATTCAAATGTTTGGCTTTCAGAATAGAAACTATTTTTCAGACTTATTTTTATCCTCAGATTAGTGACTTCCTTCATTTTACTAACCCTTGGGACAACAGCTCATAACTACTTATTACTAGTTCGTGTAAGAAAACTTCTAATTTTCTTGGTTTTCTTAAACTATTCCAATCTTTTGGATGTAATTTTTCACTTTCTACTCTTTTGTTATATATAAAAAAAATTTTAATGCCCGGTGTCAAAGATAATTCAGTGAATACAAACCTCTCCCCCAAACCTGTTTTCAGCAGTGTCCTCACTGATGTAGCCTTTTGAGAACAAGGACCTGTATACTAAGGGAGAGATACAAGGGGTAAAATAATAGTTAAATGAAAAATTCCCCCAAACTTATTCTTTGACACGCACAGATATTCAATCAAATCCATTTTTTACTCACCTCCATTTCTTAAAATGAGAAAATGTTACAAAAACATGGAGGTGAGGCGGAGGAAATTTAGTTTTGATAAAGCGGCTCCTGTAAAAACAGGAGCTCCTCCACGGGGTCAGCAGAAAAATACAGTTTTAATCTATGCCCATTCACTTTAAAAATCGAACCGTTTTTCAAATTTTCGATTTCAACTGCTCCGTGCGGGTGTACATACCGCACCACAAAAGGTCCTTTCCAACGAGATTTAAGCTTACCCGGATGAAGATGGAGACGGGAATCGTAAAGAAGAACTTGTTGCCCCGATGTGAAGGTTTTTCTAAAAAGATTTTTATCGTGGAACACTTTAGTCCTATTCTTTACTATCACCGATTATCGTAAGCTTCATCGCGGAGTTCGCTTAGCTCATTCAATTGCAGCTTCCGATAGCTGCCTGCATGATCAAGATCAAAATTAAGCTCTTTAATAGCCCACATTGCCTTATGTTCAATCTCGACAGGGAGGTGGCATGCCTTCCCAAACACAAGATGGTATGGAGACATACCAAGATCGGTCTTATAAGCGGTGCGGAATGCCCAAAGAGCATCCGTCAATTTGGTTGACCAATCCTTACGGTTTTTTGAAACCGTCTTCTCCAATATCTGTTTGATCTGCCTATTTGAGATCTCAGCCTGCCCGCTTGTTTGGGGGTGATAGGACGTAGAAAGCTTGTGAGTGATTGAATATTTCCGCATCAAGGCCTGGAAAGACCTATTGCAGAAATGTGTCCCGTTGCCGCTAATGATACCGCGAGGGTGTCCGAATCGCGAAAAGATATTTTCTTTAAGGAACTTAATGACAACTTTGTTGTCATTAGTGCGACACGGTACAGCTTCCACCCACTTCGAGACATAATCAACCGCTAACAAGATATATAGATTCCCAAAGGAGTTGGGAAAAGGGCCCATAAAATCAATACCCCAAACATCAAATATTTCCACAACCAATATAGGTTGGAGCGGCATCTCATTCCTTCGTGAAATCCGACCCAAATGCTGACATTGCGGACAAGTTTTGCAATGTTCAAATGCATCTTTAAATAATGTTGGCCAATAAAAGCCACATTGCAAAACTTTCTCCGCCGTTTTTCGAGGTCCAAAGTGACCGCCGCATGCCTGATCATGACAAAATGATAACACGCTCTTGAATTCATCGTTAGGGACACACCTGCGAATGATTTGATCGGAACAATACTTGAATAGATATGGTTCATCCCAGTAAAAATATTTTACTTGGGATAAAAATCGAAGTTTGTCTTGTTTCGACCAATCGCTAGGCATGAGTCCCGTCGCAAGATAGTTCACGATATCCACGAACCAAGGTTCGTAAGATACATTCAAGAGCTGTTCGTCGGGAAATGAGTCATTTATCGGCACGGTCATAGTTGGCGAAGAAGTGATGCGTGAAAGATGGTCGGCTATAACGTTTTCACATCCACTCTTGTCTTTGATGACAAGATCAAATTCTTGTAACAATAGGATCCAACGTATTAGCCTGGCCTTCGCATCCTTCTTCGATAAAAGATGTCGAAGGGCGGAGTGATCTGTGTAAACCACAATAGGCGAGCCAATCAAGTAGGGCCTGAATTTCTCCAATGCAAAGACAACTGCCAAGAGTTCTTTCTCGGTAGTTGTGTAATTTATTTGTGCATCATTCAAGGTCCTACTTGCATAGTAAATTACATGTGGCATCTTATCAATGTGCTGTCCTAAGACCGCACCAATAGCAAAATCTGATGCATCACACATAAGCTCGAACGGGTGGTTCCAATCCGGAGATGATAAAACTGGGGCTGTAGTGAGTGATTCTTTAAGCGATTCAAAAGCAGCCTCACAATCCGAATCGAAGTGAAAAGTAGTGTCCTTGGCCAATAGAAGGGTTAAGGGTCTAGCAATTTTGCTAAAGTCCTTAATAAATCTCCTATAAAATCCTGCATGACCAAGGAAGGATCGTATATCTTTGACGCAATTGGGACGAGGGAGGTTTTGAATGACATCTATTTTAACTCTATCAACCTCAATGCCTTTATGTGAAATTATATGTCCAAGTACAATACCTTCTTGGACCATAAAATGACATTTTTCCCAATTCAAAGTCAAGTTCTTATCCTTACAGCGGGTAAGAACAGCGTCAAGATTACGAAGGCAGTCCTCAAAGGAGTCTCCAAAAATGGAGAAATCGTCCATAAAAATTTCCAGAAAATTTTCCACCATGCCTGAAAATATCCCCATCATGCACCGCTGAAATGTAGCGGGAGCGTTGCATAACCCAAAGGGCATGCGTCTATAAGCAAAAGTTCCGAAAGGACAAGTAAAAGTGGTTTTATCTTGATCCTTTTCGGCGATGGGGACCTGGTTATAACCAGAGTATCCGTCCAAGAAACAGTAGTATTCGTTTCCCGATAGTCGTTCTAACATCTGGTCAATGAAAGGTAGAGGGAAGTGATCTTTCCTCGTCGCGACATTGAGTTTCCTGTAATCGATACATACGCGCCACCCAGTTTGGGTGCGCGTTTGGATTAACTTATTAGCCTCATTAGTGATGACCGTGATGCCAGACTTTTTAGGGACCACATGAATTGGACTTACCCATTGACTATCAGATATGGGGTAAATTATTCCACTATCAAGGCACTTGACGATTTCTTTCTTTACCGCCTCCTTCATAACGGGATTTAACCGTCTTTGTGGGTCTCGGGTTGGTTTGGCTTCATCCATCAGATGTATGTAATGTTCAACAATTAAGGGACTAATCCCTTTGATATCAGCCATTGTCCAACCAAATGCTTCCCGATTCGATCTCAACACTGCCAAAAGTGCATTCTCTTGCTCTAAGGCTAGAGATGCGGAAATAATCACTGGCAAAGTCTCATTCTCTCCTAAATATGCATATTTAAGATGAGAAGGTAGCGGTTTGAGATCAAGAATTGGCGGAGAGACTATAGAAGGTGGGGTAAGCGAATGATATTCGGACTCCCTAAGAGGTTCAAAACTTGCATAAGATATTAACTCGGAAAGTGCTGCTGACTTTTGCAACGAGTCAACGGGTTCAATCTCAAGATCGGACTCATTGAACATATCCTCACTGTAAAGTGGTGCAAGATCAAACGATGTCTCATTAATGTTGTCGAGAACATCAAAGCAAAGCTCATCATCCATGCAGCTTTCGGAAGCTATCTCGTGGATGGAACAAACATCCAGCAATTGAGCAGAAGGTTCTGATGGCTGACTTCCTAGCTTGTAAATATTAAGCTCAATTGTCATTTTCCCGAAGGATAAGTTCATAGAACCGTTACGACAATTAATTACAGCGTTAGAAGTTGCTAGGAAGGGTCGACCAAGTATCACCGGGATTTGATTGCGTGGGTTTGCTACAGGTTGTGTATCTAAAACAATAAAGTCCACGGGAAATATGAATTCCCCGACTTTAATTAACACATCCTCTAGTTCGCCCCGAGATTTGGTGATAGATCGGTCTGCCATTTGGAGAGTACAATGGGCGGGTTTTAACTCTCCAATTCCTAACTGCTCGTATACTGAATAAGGAAGCAAGTTGACGCTAGCGCCTAGATCGAGTAAAGCACGATTTATATTTTTACCCCCAATAGAAATAGAGATTGTAGGACAGCCGGGGTCCTTACGTTTCTTTGGTATTTGTTGGGTAAAAGCTGTGCTAACATTACTCGTCATGAAAACCTTTTTAGGCACTTGAGTTTTTCTCTTCCTAGTGCACAAGTCTTTAAGGATTCTTGCATAAGATGGGACTTGTTGAATAGCATCTAGGATTGGAATATTCACGCTCACTTGCTTAAACATTTCCACAATCTTTTCCATTTGCGGGTTAGGTCGGTTGGCCCTTAATCGGTTTGGAAATGGAGCTCGATCAATAAGTTTTGGGTCCAACGTTTGTGGAGAAGACTGTGGCGACGGATTCGATCCCAAAATTGGAGTGGGAATCGACTTAGATAGATTTGGTGAAATGTTTGAGCCTTGGGGAAAACGGAGAATAAGCTCGGATGAAGGTGGAAGACTAGACGAGTTAGGGGAAGAAGAAGAAGAAGAAGAAGAAGAAGAAGGGGTATCAAATATGTCACTATCATCAAATTGCTCACCCACTTGGTTATTCAGCACTCTCCCCGATCTCCACGTAGTGACGGCATTCACATTATGACTTTGTGAATGGCCAGGATTCGGTAGGGGTTGAGATGGGAGTTTTCCTTTCTCTCTCGCACTCATTGCGGCGTTTAATTGTGCGATTTGGTTTTTTATTGATTTGATACTCTCACCATGGGAAGAGGAGTTTTTCGTTAGGGCATCAATAGAAGACCTCATCTCAGCCGAATTTTGCATGGATTGTTTCATGAACATATCCAAAGTTTGAGCATGTGAGTTGTCAATACCGGCCACTTGTGGTGTAGAAATGTTGGCCGGATTTTGGAAATTCTGTGACTGAAAGGGGGGCTGATTCTGTGGTTGTGGTTGCTGTGGAAGAGGTCTTTGATAATTGCTTTGTTGGTTTTGATTCCAAGCAAAGTTAGGATGATTCCTCCATCCTTGATTGTATGTGGAAGAATAAGGTTCGTTTTTAGGTCGCTGCTGAAAAGCAGCATTAGCTTGAAACGATGCATTCATAGGACATTCTTCCGTTAAGTGTGAAGGATCCGAACAACAACCACAGACGGTTTTAGGAAGCGTGACCTGATTTAGGGAGAAAGATGAGAACTTGTTTTCAATAGCGTCGAGTTTCTTTTGTATCGCTGCCATTTCGGCTTTCACTGCGATGGAAACGTCGAGTTGGTGAATACGTCCCTTAGTTGTAGGTGGTCTTACGCTTTCCCACTGCAACATGTGTTCAGCGAGATCTTCCAGATATTTCCATGCTTCACCATCATCTTTAGACATGAAATTGCATTGACACATTGTTTCAAGCATCTGCTTTGTCGCTGGATTAATGCCCTCATATATAATCCGATATAAATCCCATCTTTGTATTCCGTGATGGGGACATTGGACAAGCAGATCTTTGAAACGTTCAAAGCACTTCCAAAATGGGTCATTGGGAAGATGGGTGAACTGGTTGATCTCGCTCCTAATATGTGCAATCTTATGATTTGGGTAAAACTTCTTAAGAAATGCTACGACGAATTCATCCCAATTAGTGATAGAGTGTGCGGCAGTATTATAAATCCATTTTTCTGCCAAGTCGCACAGTGTGAATGGGAGAAGACGTAAGCGCATAGCATCTAAAGTCAATTGTGAAGTACCCATCATTGCGCATACGTTTTCGAATTTGGTGATGAAAACGTACGCGTCTTCCGACTCAAGCCCGTGAAATTTGGGCAACAGGTTGATGTAGTGGGGTTTAATTTCGAAATTATCCCCATTAGGTGGTGGAAGAAATAGACAAGTGGGAAGAGGACCACGGATAGGATAGCATCTCTCTTGGAGAGAGATGCGCGGTGGATTCTGCGCACCTTCGGGCGGTGGCAGCGTGGTGTTATAATTAGATGGAGTGCCGTCCATCACGGTCGATGTGGTGTGTGGTGGGGGAAAAGAAGATGAAGAAGTACCGACTTCGGCGTCGATAGCAGGAACGCGGACAAGACGGGCACTAGGATCCCGTGTCCAGCCGAGCATGCACTAAGCGGGTTTAGTGCAAGTGGCAGCGTGTGTGTGATTTAAAATTGGCTTGTTTTGAAAAATGTGGGACTCAAGACAAATCTCCCTAAGATGCACAAGCAACCCTAGAACTAAGGTCACCTAGGTCCAGTCTCTAGACCGCTCCTAGACTTCCAAAGGACAAGCCGCAGGATCAATCCTCTACCGCCTCCGTACTACCCTTATAGCCAGATAAGTGCCAGGTAAGTGGGAAGGAACCACGTCGTGGGCCTAATTAAAAACCACTAGCCTTTGTCACACTTGCCTAGGCACTACAAAAGTAATGCGGATAAACGATAGATTACCCACGACCTTCCTCTGTCCTTATTGAGCGCGACAGTCCTTAGAGTCTGGTCTAGATATTTTTTAAATTAATGAAGGGTTGATCTATATGCTCAGTTTGTGATTTGTGGGGCTTAGGAAGGGTGATGAAATCCCCACCTAATCTTGATTTGGTCTTTGCCCCTTAAAATCCGAATTAAATATGCAAAACAAAACCAATCACAAAACTTTTGCAAAAAGATTTTTTTTAGCGGCGCAATTTTGCAAAGAATCCTGCAGAAAATAGATTTTATTGGATTTGAGGAGAGAGAGAAGGAGTTGAGAAAGATACCAGAGAAGATTGATTCCCTAATTCCTCCAAATTGCCGCGATTCCTCCGCAGAATGGGTGCTTTTGCCGCGGTTCCGCCGCGTGGCAGAAGGAACAGTTGATGAAATTTTTTGTATAGTCTTCTGTGCTCCTCTGGATCTCTAAAAATGTCTCTGTTTCCTGTTCTCCTTAATTCTGTGAATCCAGATCTCCTTGCAAAAATTCACGCACAAATCGTTAAATATGCAATTTGCAGTTTTGTGTTAATAATGATATGACTCATCTAAGAATTCAACACAAATAGTAAAAATAAAAAATTACGCACGTATCCCCGGCAATGGCGCCATTTGATTGGTAGGGAAAAGTGTGTTTTTGTAGTTAACCGCAATCAGAACGGTGTCGCGTATAGCTAGACCGAGATGAGTACGGGTCGTCCTCTGGGAAACGTGGAACCTTTTACTTTTACTTTAGATGTGTTGAGAAAGAGAGAAGGGATAAAGAGTTTTATAGAATGGTTTCTAGATCTACGTTAAACAAGAATGTAAAATATAGATCTAGATTATTTTAAAGATGTAGTTAATATAATAAGAGGGCTTGTAGGGTTCGTTAGGATTTAGTAATTATGAACGATTAATTAAAAGTTACCATTTTTATCCATTAATAGATTTAGAACTAGAATGACGGTGATGCGTGTAGATTAGGGTTTCTGGAGGGAAAAGGAATCCCACTCTTAACCCTTATCTCGACACGGAACTCCGTTCATATCTAGCCTTTACCAAAACAATCATTAATCTAATCTCTAATCGCGGTCGGAACTAGCAAAGAATTGCTAGCGCGCCCTATTAGGAAGTTAATGATTCTTTTGATAAAGTTCCTAAACTTTATAGGACTTAAAAAGGGTTTAGTTATTTTCATCGTCCATTAGCCTACCATAATCCTACGAACCCTAACAAGCGGAGAATTACTCGCGCATGTTGAGAGAAGAAGATGAAAAGAAAGTGAGGGAAAACATAATGTAAAATGCAAAAACAATTAAAAAGAACTACCTTTATTAATCAACTGAACAAGCCACACTTTTATTCCATAGAAAATGATTACAAACTAGTGCTTCTCGATCTTTCCTAAGGAGGTAGTCGAACAGTCGATGATCAGCCTGGATGCGTGAGCGTCGGGAGCTTCGTGATCTCTTCGACTTGATAGCTTTTCCAAGAGGCTCTCGGTGCCTTTTTATAGTGCAAAGCCAGAATCTTTTGCTTCAAAAGTTGGTAAAATATAGTAGAGAATCATGCCCCAAAATCTTTCCTTCCAACTCCATAATATTGCGGCGGATCCGCGGCCAAAGGGGGTATGGCCGCGGATCCGCGGCCAATGGGTGAGATCTCTTGATCAATTTTCTTGTGCTTGCATCTTGTGACATGTGGCAATCCTAGGCACCTTCAGAATTCAAAAATCTTTTCTCGGTTGCTTCCAGACTTGGTCTCCAAGTTTTGCTTCTTAATTTGGCAAGATTTCTTCAACAACTTGATTTGTTTGATAAATTCTGCATAACAACTTGGAAAATTCTGCACAATAATCTCAAATAATATTTAGTAGCCTTAATTCTACTAGGATTTAGTCAATAGATTTATTTGCATACATTTTCATACCAAATGATAATTAAAATATATTAACACATGGAAAATGGTGTTTTAACACATAAACCCTCATATGTATAATATATTAAAATAAAGTCCTTTTTAAATATAAAAATAGTAGGAAAAATGTAATACAAATGTGCAGTTTTATCAACTGAACATCATTCCTTTCACCTTATGTGACTTAGCCGAGAAGTGGCTATACAGCACAACATCGCATTCAATTAAGAATTGGGAAGAGTTTGTGAAAGCTTTTCTTAAAAAGTTTTATCCTCATCACAAGACTGCGAGAATTCGCAATAAGATTATACAATTTTCCCAGCTTCCTTCCAAACCATTTTGGAAGTGTTTTGAAAGATTCAAAGACCTACTTGTTCAATGCCCTCACCATGGGATCGAAAATTGGCAACTTTGCCAAACATTATACGACAGATTGAACCCGGCAACGAAGCAGTTGTTAGAAACCATTTGTTAAGGTCACTTTCTAACCAAATCTAGTGAGGAAGCGTGGAAATTTCTCAAGGATCTCGCTGAACAAACACTTTAGTGGGAGAGCACCAAGACCACCTCATCTTCTTCTATTGGTCAGTCTAGGGCAGGCATACATCAATTAAATATGTCGATTGCTATGAAGGCCGAGATGGCCGCACTTACGAAAAAGCTAGAAGCGATTGAGATCAAAATCTCATCGCCTTCTCCTGCCCCTGTTGTGCCCCCATGAACTGTTTGTGCTTGTTGTTCGGATCCATCACATCTCACCGAAGAGTGTCCTTACAATCTATCTGCTCAAGGACATGATCAAGTCAATGCTGCCTTTCAGCAACGACAAAGAAATGATCCATACTCTTCGACATACAATCCGGGTTGGAGGAGTCATCCAAATTTCGCTTGGAATCAAAATCAACAATTCCAAGGAACCAACAACTTTCAAAGGCCTCCTCCTCCACAACAACAAGCATCTCCACTAACTCAATTCCTGCAACCTTTCCAACAACAACCTTACCCTAATCAAATGAACAATTTTGTGCCCAACAATTCTTACCCTCAAAACAACTTTGTTCAACCTCATAATGATAAGGTTAACTCGCTAGAAAGAAGTCTAGATGCATTCCTAAAGCAATCTACACAATCCGCAGCAAGGTTGGAAACTTCTATTCAATCTTTGGCGCAAAACAGTGCCTCACACGATCAAAACATCAAATCTATTGAGGCACAAATTGCACAACTTAATGCTGCGTTGAGCGAGCGAGAAAAAGGAAAGCTTCTATCTTAACAACTGCCAAATCCCGATCACGCACATGTTGCATATAACAGCAAAATCATAACGTAAATGCTGTGACCACGTTGAGATTGTTAGTGTATATGCCCTAGGGGCCATTATTGTATCATACTAGTTTGTATATTACTTAATGGAAGCTTGGGATATTCACATGTATATAACAGTCTTGCTAAACATGGTAGTATGCTACTTGGTTTTTCTATCTTAATATGTGAGTATACGTATTGATAGAGCTCTTAGGATCTTGCTTGACTACCAGCGTTGTGATGGTAGTCACACTAGTGGGGGCTGGGTAGTCCACAAGCACATCCTTATTCAGGTCCCTAGTCGTTGGATTATCGAGACAGAGTATCGATACTCCGGAGTAGACTAGTGTGTACGCTTCTCATCCCAGTTGGGGAGATGTTCTGTCCCACAGCCGTCAGTACGTCGTACTGGAGATAGTATGCAGGTGCTCGTTGGGTTACGGGTACACCGGACAGGACTCACAGGGAGCTGTTGGTTGGTTTTATACCAGTCGTCAGTGAACAGTTCCCAGGTGACATGAGTACAGCATAGTCCGCAGACTTGACACTGCTACTTCGCCTCGAGCGTGTCCTACTGTTCTTAGATTGCTACCCTACCACGGCTCAAAGGAGTCATGCAAACAGGTAGCAGTTGGGTGCAGTCCCGAGCACTTGGAGGCAGTGGCGGTTAGACAGGATTCGTCTCTCCCGGTATTGGGGGTTGATATCACGCTGTGTTAGAGAGCCATTACGCAAAGTCCCTGGCCAGGGCAAGCGAGATTTGCTGGTAGGTTCCAGTAGTTTCTCAGGGTGTAATAGGCTTCGTTCCGACACAACTTATACCGCTATTAGGGGACTGACGCTTGCCGCCCCCTAGGCCCGATATACGATAGTCTTAGACGAACGAACCGGACTGTATGGAGATTGTCACATCAGACTCAGTAGGAGTTCGGATGGGTTTCCTCATCGGCCTTCTTATCGACATCTACCTGGGGACCGTTACGTACAGCTAGTGCCGCTTGCGGTCTGTGGTTAAACCCACTGCCAGCGTGGTAGTCGAGTCTCTAGAGTCCCACGCAGAGAGTTTCCCTACTCCAGGCGAAACGATATAGAGGTCGTACGGTTTTACGACAAGGGTTCGGACGTATACGTGTGTTTACGCACGTACGACTTTTCGGACAGTTTTTACTAGTCGGTTTTGGTTTAAGCCAGTTACTAGTATCCGGTTATTGGATTTATACAGTCTAAAGTTTTTCCGTGTTTTCACGGATAGGAGGGGCGTTCTCGTAATTGCGCGAGAAGCTTCTAGAAGATGGTGACTAAGGAGGTTTAGGTGGCATATACATTGAATGAGATTAGTGAGTCATATGGATGATTCATCCATGTCATTAATGCTTCATAATTGCTTAATGACTCATGGAGATGAATCACCACAAGATATTTATCAAGCATGGTTGTAAATCATTTTCTTTTCTTTTCTTGATAAATAAAAATGCTTGATATATATTATGATAACTCATTTTCTCTTCTCATTTTTTATGTTCATCTTCTCTCTCTTCAAACCCTAATCCTCCCCTCTCATGTGTTGAGTACAAGGATTAGTTAGACTACTTAATCCATAACCATACTCTATTTCATCTAGGTACTTTGATTAGCACTTAAAGATACCTAGTTGCCTCAAGTTTAGAGGCAAAGCTTGGAGTTTAGCTCTCGTGGTGGATCGTCTACTGCTTGGAGAAGGCCGAGGAGGAGGTGGAGTTCGTAAAGACGAAGGACACGGTTCTTTAGGTATAATCCCTTTACATAGTAGTTGTTAACTTCTATGTTTGATGTTAGTTATCGTTTAGCTTCGATTCATGCGGTTAGTCGATGTTTAAGCAAAGAACAAGATCGTTTTTCATATTTCCGCCTCTCCGCAAGTCGTGGGGTGTTGTACATCGACTTACAGAGATCTGGAAACGTGTTGCAAAATAATGTGGGTATTAACAATGACACCCCTGCCGGTGGTCCTTCTTCATCTTCTTCACCTTCTTCTTCTTCTTCTTCTTCGTTAGTGCCTATTCTTCATCCTTCATAAGGCTCTACTTCTTCTAGCTCGAACGGACCCACTTCTCACAACACGAACACATCTACACGGGGATCCGTTCCAACTCCACAATCTGATCCACAAAAATTGGACTCAACAAATTTTCAAAATATTCCTTTTCCAAACAGGTTGAGATCCAATAAACCAACTCCACAAATGGAGAAAATTGTAGAGTTGTTCAAACATGTTAGCATTAATATCCCTCTCTTGAATGCAATCCAACAAGTTCCCTCATATGCAAAAATCTAAAAGGACTTATGCACCAAGAAGAGGAAGTCACGAGTACCAAAGAAAGTTTTCGTGGCTAGTGCTGTTAGTGATGCTCTTGTCCAATCTTTACACAAAAACACAAGGACCCCGGTTGTCCTACTATTTCGATAACAATTAGGGACAAGAACATCAATAGAGTACTATTAGATCTTGGTGCTAGTGTCAATTTGCTACCTTATTCTGTGTACGAGTAATTAGGCGTTGGAGAGCTTAAGCCCACTCATTGTACTCTCCAAATGGCCGACCGATTCATCACCCATCCTAGGGGAGAGTTGGAGGATGTGTTAATTAGAGTAGGGGATTTCATTTTCCCCGTTGACTTTATTGTTAAAGATACACAACCTGTAGCTAACCCCCGGAGTCAAATTCCGGTGATACTTGGTCGACCATTCCTTGCGACTTCTAATGCGGTGATCAATTGTCGTAATGGTTCAATGAATCTATCTTTTGGCAATATGACAATTGAACTCAACATTTTTAAGTAGGGAAATCAGCCTTCCGAGCCTAATTCTAACGTACTTGATGTTTGCTCGATCAATGAGATCGCGGAGGAAGACTGTGAGTTCGAAAATTTTATGTTCGATCACAGTAGTGTTGACGCCTCTAGTGCGTTCCTCCTACAATCCGACACAGCTTTCACGCCGGACAACGATTATGAGTGTTTCACCTTTGTAGACGATTTTGAAGACTCCCTATCCGAGTTTGAGTCTTTTGCTTTTTCGGATGAGTTAGTTGAACCATCCGACTCGGTTGCGTACACTCGATTTGAACCGTTGATGGAATCCTTCGAGTTTGAAACAGTTACACCATTGTTACCATCAATTGTTTCACCTCCTAAACTCGAACTAAAACTTTTGCCGTCGCACCTTAGATATGCTTATCTAGGTGAGAATGAGACCCTTCCCGTTATCATATCGGCCTCTCTAGCTCTCGAGCAAGAGAATGCCCTTTTACTGGTCTTGCAAAATAATCGACAAGCTTTTGGCTGGTCTATGGCGGACATCAAGGGGATTAGTCCCCTCATAGTTGAACATCATATACACTTGATGGATGATGCCAAGCCGGTAAGGGAACCTCAAAGACGCTTCAACCCCATAATGAAAGAGGCTGTCAAGAAGGAGATTGTTAAATGTCTTGATAGTGGTATCATTTACCCTATCTCGGATAGCCAGTGAGTTAGCCCCATTCATGTTGTGCCAAAGAAATCGGGCATTACGGTCATAACCAATGAGGCAAATGAGTTAATACCTACTCGTACCCAAACTGGGTGGCGAGTTTGCATCGACTATAGAAAACTCAATGCCGCGACTGTAAGTGCACGGCGGCGCCCCGGCCGTCAATCCGAAGCCAAAATGCGGAAACGAAACTTTTACAAAACTTGTAAACCGGCACCACCGTGCACAATAAAACCCAGATCGAGCAATTAATCTACTCCTAGCAAACTAGAGAATGGAAAGGAAGCTATACCGAGCGATCCGTGTCCTTCGGTCTTTGGCCTCTACTCCGATCTCCTCGCGGAATCTCCGGTCTTCAGCTCCTCGTCGGAACGGGCACCACATCGCTGGGTTCTTTTACGGGCTTCCACCTCTGGACCGAGGCAACTCGGGCACGAAATTGGCGAGTCGACGTGCCCAAGAAATACTGTAGGCTAAGTGTAGTAGCTTTGTCTCATGGGGTATGAAGTTGCCATGATGATGTGTAGGAGAAAATGAACTTTGGAGTGAACTAGTATTTTGTTGCAAGAAGA
Organism: Agapanthus africanus; assembly: GCA_030015575.1. Taxonomy (NCBI): domain Eukaryota; kingdom Viridiplantae; phylum Streptophyta; class Magnoliopsida; order Asparagales; family Amaryllidaceae; genus Agapanthus; species Agapanthus africanus. Next base: position 436,626,983 of record JASDDO010000018.1, read on the forward strand.
AATGGGAGATGAATGATCTTTTTCTCATACTAGAAAAAATCCCCACCCCCTCCAAGATATGGCCGGCCACTACCAAAAATGAGGAGGAAAAGAAGTATCAAAGGGAGGTGAGCACAAGATGGTGGAATGGGTGAGCATAAGCCAAATCAAGCCTCACATCATAAACAAATCAATCTCTTCACATTAAATGCAAATGAAATGATCACAAGAAAAGAAAAGATGCTTAAACCATCATAACCCCTCCAATTACAAGAAACCCCCTCCACAATTGCTAATTTGCAAACTTGCAAATTAGCCCCTCCCATCACAAAAATCTGGCCGTGAAGGAACAAAGGAAAACTGGCCGAAACGGAATGCAAACTGGCAACTTCAAAAAACTGATCCCGTAATAAATTACAGGAAAACCCCGCGACTGTATATACATACCCGCATTTGTATTCCCACTGAATACAAATGCAAAGAGACAAAATATACACTGTACAATACTAGGATCCGGCTTAAACCAAAGCCCGCTAGTATTATCCGTCCGATCATGATCCGTGCAATACCGCACGTATCTGATCGAACCCTGCCATATCTCCATACGGCCTCTACATCGTTTCGCCCGAAACTTGAGAAAACGGTCTATGGGCGACTCTAAAGACTCGTCAATACTTTAGTTATGGATTTAACCACTAGCACGTCAGAGGTATTAGCTATATGTAACGGGCTACCAGGTATTGACCAAAAGGGACGTCGATGAGCGAACTCATCCTGACACCCTACTGAGCCTGTCAATGACAATATCCGTATAGTCCGGTCCGTTCGTCTATGAGTATCGCACGGCGGGCCTAGGGGGTTGGTAAAAGTCAGACCCCTAAAAGCGGTACAAGTCGTGTCGGAGTGTAGCCCAGAACACCCTGAGATACTACTGGAATACCTACCAGTAAATCTCCTGCCTTGGCCAAGGACTTCGTGTAATGGCTCTCCTAGACACAGCGCGACCTCACCCCCAATACCGGGAGAGACGAACCCCTGAAGATCCGCTCACTGCCTCTATGTGGCTCGGGACTGTACCCAACTAAAACCTGTTTGCACGACTCCTTAGAGCGTGGTAGGGTAGTAATCAAAGCACAGTGGGAACTCACACGAGACAAATGACGATCTCAGGTCAATGAACTAACCTGTACACATGTCACCAGGGAACTGCTATCTGACGCTAGGTATAATACCAACTAGCATGTTCCCGGCGAGTCATGTCCGGTGTACTCATAACCCAATGAGCACCTGTATACATCTTAGGTGAACCAACTGACACCAGTGGCTTATGACACCGGCCACCGCCCCTCGTCGGGGTATCGACTGTATACACTAGTCTACTCCGGAGTATCGATACCCTGTCTCGAATACTCCCATGACTAGGGACCTTTTAAGGATGTGCTTATAGACCCCAGCTCCCACGTATATGATCGCCATCATACTTCTGGCAGTCAAGCAAGAATCCTAGGGGCTCTATCAATGTGTAATAGCGACCTGTAAGGTCACCTAAAGAAATACACGATGATAAAGATAAACCAGATAGCATACTATCATCTTGAGTAAGACTGTCCTACCGGTATAGGTCCTCCCTCAATCATTGCAATCACGTGCCTGTGATCCAATAATTGACTCTGAGGGCACTATATCCAACAATCTCCCACTTGCACTCAAGGCTAATTATTGCGATGTCGCATACTCACAGCCCGTGTGATACCGAACACCCAACTCGTCTACTAATCAGTCTCACAAAGCTCGTTTGTGAAACTATTGCGTTCGAGGAATAGCCTCAATGAGTGGATCCGCCCTGATGTTTCTTTCTATGTCTCTCTTTATCTCAAGTTCGCAGAGAAAGCCATCTCCAGTAATGAGCAATACCTGTCTTAGAATATGTTTGGATGTCTGATGGGACCTAGTTCAGAAATGAACTCCAAATCAAAACTTCTTAGACTGTATCGTTAACTGAACTTAATCAGTATCCTTCGCCATGCCTCCCTTAGTATCCGCTTGGACCACCTGTCCAAACTACTGCCCCTTGTCAGAGAGAAGACAATAACTCTGACAACCACTCTGTCATTCAGGTCACCTTGGAAGCCTGGAATGATAACCGTCTCCCAAAAGAGGCTGTCGTTATCATATCCCTAGAACATCCACTTATGTTCTCAAACTGCTTCCGATCGTTTCTCCAGGATTGGATTAATATCAACTTATTGCAGCTTGTGCAAAAACAACATCTGGTGTGGTACTTAACATCTCATGATTGACTTAATTGTCTAAGCAAGTGATCTGCCAATCATGCACATCCCTCTCCCCTTTAGTCTGTAAGACACCTTTAGAGAGGATGACTCCACCTGTAGGTACACTACCATGCCAAGAGTTGTCCATTCTAAAGCACCTCTAGAATGCTGTCTAAGTACCCTGATTGGGAAACTACCTAAATCTAGATCTAAAACCATAGATCCAGTAACCGGAATAGCTGATATAATATCCAATCCTATGTGGAGAAACTACTGTGTGACAACCAAAGTATAACCGACCGTAGTATAGGAATTTCACTTCCTACTCTGTGTATGTCATCCTAATACCAGGACATCACACCCTACTACCTTCTTAACAGATCCATCCCCTATTCTGATGAAGTCAAACCTATGACTGTCATATCAAAAACAGATGATCTATCTCCGCTATATCTGCTTAAGTCTATAAATAGACATAAGCCACTTGTCCACTATGCTTCCGTCGCTCCCACTGACTACGACAACCCTCTGACAGAGTCATATAGACGTACACTTCTAAAGCTAGTTTAGAACGACGCTATACTCATCCTCCTGCCGGGTCTCACAGTATGGAACAACAGCAATGGCAAGTCTGGATAAACAAGAACCTCCCTGTCACCGTCCTTGAGGCTACCGGAGTACCTCTCGGGTGCCTGAGGTTACCCACCATATCTGCGGAGTGGCCAATGGAATGTCAAATCAGATTGAATCTTTAGGTTCTTATCAAATTTTCAGTAATCGTTTGCGGTTATGGAATCACTTCCAGTTCTACCATACTCCCACTACTGTTTTCTGAAAAAATCCATTTTTATTAAAACTGTGGCGAGTCAAGAACAATATCACTATTGATCTTCCAGATGGTAGAAAGTCAACCCTCGTCATAGCCTGGGTCAACCCACAAACATCCATTACAGAAACGTGCCTTGAGTTATCCAGAGTCTGGTTTTAAGCATAAGCCGGACAACTCCCCGTACCTTAATATCGTCAAGATATGAACTGTTCTATATCCAATACAGAAACAGAGGCACTAATTTAATTGAACCGGATTCAAATCATGCAGCTGTCTTCAGTGCATGTCAACTAAATGGAGAGAGGCCGATCAGTATTACTCAACTTAAGAGTACTTCCAATTATGAGTAACCTGAAAGAGAAGCAGGTCCTCTTAATCATTACTATCAACTGAATACCATGCACAAGTATCTACATCTTCGATCACCTTGAAGAATCCCGATACTTGCAATACCTGGTTCTCTACTTTACTCTTATACCCATAACTTCTCAAAACTTAGACCTTGCATTTCTACGAAACACATGTCTAAGAACTAGAGAAGTCATAAGTAAACAGAATATAGTACGAGGACCAACCCCTCTGTCCTCGTGGACATTGGACAATATACAATACTCTGTATAAGTCCCCTGAGTTTAATAACTCATTCCCTGTGTGTCGTAGGTTGAAAACTGTACTTATGGTTAAGAAGAATTACACCGTCGTTTAATACTCCTTACCTAACCATCCACTGATATAGATAAATGTTATAGAAATAATTTCAAAAAGGTATATCTCACTCTATAAAAATAGACGTACAGATATATCAATTTGAAATTGGTGTATAACAACGGATATTCAAAACCAAATATTTGTCGTCCGGCAAACAACCCAGGTGACTTCCTCAAATATCACCAATTACAAAGAATCCCGATATAATGAGGATGATCACCTAATTCCCAATAACTTACTCCCACTCATCATCTGTAAAACCATACAGATGTGAGAATCACACCTGGTAAATACATACCCTGGAGCAAGGGCTAATTGGGAAATCAGTTTTCTTTTGATAGTACACAGTGAAACTGAAACATTGAAATGTTTCGTAAGGATATCCGGGTATTCCTAGTAATGCCTCTTCCATTATCCAGATTCACAACTGTAACCGTATATTTCTTTGCCATCTCTCCAAATCCCTTCATATGTCTTTAGTCATTACCTTCTGTACACCCCTTTAGGCTAAATGGTTTTCTTCCTTCCCTACCGTTCGGCACCAGCCTATGGTTTGGAAGAAGACTATCCAATAAGCATAATGGGTGTACTGTCCTAATCCTAGGATCACTCGCAACCCGAGAGAAGGTAAAGATAAAAGACACCTGATTAAACCTTATTCATATTTCTCCTGAACCAGAATCCATCCCCGAACTGGAACAAGTTCCTTTCGAGTTCGTATGTAACCATACGATGGAGTATCCAATAAACTATGGATCTTCGTAGTGATACGGAGTGTTCTAGAGAAATACAAAGGTGATGTGGGAGTGGTAATGAAATACTTGGTTTGGTCGTGAATAGCAGTCGCAGTTTACTTTGCCCTCCTTCTAATCCCTTTACTTGTCTTAACTTAATACCTTTTGTACACCGTTTAGGCTAATTGGTTTTCTTTATTCCCTACCGGTCGGCACCTGCCTATGGTTTGGAAGAAGACTATCCAATTTGCGTAATAGGTGTACTGTCCTAATCCAAGGAGCACTCGCAACCTGAGAGAAGGTAAAAGGAAAAGACAACTGAATAGTCCTATTCGTTTTCTCCAGAACTGGAAACCATCCTCGAATAAATTCCTTCCAGTTCGTATATAACCATACGATGGTTTTATCCAATGGAAGTGGACATTCGTAGTAATACGGGGTGTTCTGGAGAAAAGGGTAAAAGTAGGAGTGGCAATGAGGTTTGCAATTCTGACAATCCAAAAGCCAGTGTTTAAGAAGGTTCGGTTAACTTGGTTACTGAGTCATAGTCAAGGGTCGGGTCATGGTCGCTGCCAAAGAGAGAGAGAAAAGAAACACTCAGTGTGCACTCTAACCTAGATCAGAATGGTTATCACTTTATCTAATCAGGAAGCCTCCCACTGTAACGTCAAATTCTTCTCCAAACCTGAAAGAAGAATTAGTCGGGATCACCCGAGGAGTAAACCAACTCATCAGTGGGAATCGGGATCCAACTATCATCGCATGATAACGTGACGGAATCCGCTCACGTTATCACACTCCAGAAGGTATGTGCATATCTGGCAAGTTTCAGTTTCTTTAGAAACTCCCGATGTGATTTTTTGCCCCATGCTCTTATGACCTTGACGAAGGCCAACATATCATAAGTCACATGTCAAGTTCTACCCATTATTACCCAGGTTAATTTGAACCCACCCGTACATACCCTTGACGAAGGCCAAAATAGTAGTACGACTGTCCCAAACCAACGCATCTATCTATGCTGCAGAAAAGCAACAAATAGCTACCATACACTATGCCTTGACGAAGGCCAACATACATAGCATGAATACTAAGTGCTACCTTTCTGAAATGACGGAGGGCTACGAATGGTTTTTGGCGAAAAACCTTTAACGTAATGAACTTGATATCGTTGAAGGAACTAGATAGCTTTATAAAAATATAGTGACGAAAACCTTTGCTAAAGAGGTCACTCCCGGTGAAGGGATCTCGGCTCTTTCCCCGTAGAATAAGGTGCAGGATATTCCAACAGAATACCATGATGCAAAGCAAAAGTAATCGACTATAGTGAAGTTATTGCCCTGACGCAAACTCCTGTCCAAGGGGTCACTCCCGGTGAAGGGATCTCGGCCCTTGCCTTGTCGACTGAGGTGCTGGATATTCATAACCGAATACCACTGTGCAAAACAAAAGAGAACGTCCCGGCAATAACAACATTTTGAAAAAAATTTCCAACAACATCAGAATAGGTTTGTTTAGCTTGCATTGATCCGAATCAACGCAATCCCATCAATTGATCACACCACAAAAGAACGAAAATAATGATGTACGTATATGCCATCCGCATTCGCCACTGGGTCCCGTCATCACCCGTTAGGTTACTTAACTAACGACTCAGCGGGGACTGGACTAGCGCGGATGAAAAACATATACAACATCTATTAGTATATATATCAATATATAATATTCGCTCAAGGCGTGATAAAATGCAACATCACAGAAATGTAATAAGCATCACAGAACAATACAGATATCTGGGATCCCCAGGTTTCATAGAGCCGCTACTGAAACCCGACGTTCCCTGGTCGTGTGGATAGCCTGTGCAATGAAATCCTAGACCCCTATGGACGCGGCAAGTTACCCGCCAAAACCTGAAGCGAGGCAGCCCCCTTCAACAACGTGAATGGACCACCCAGCACTTCACGGAATCCGGAAACTTGGGCACCCCTCCTGGGTCAACCTATACCCCCTACGAGTGCGGCGAATAGCCCGCCAATTCTAGAGTAAAGCCCTCTCCGTCTCAACTCCATGAGATGCGGGCCCGTTGCCCTCTAGAACCCGGCTATCCGTGCACCCCTCCGCGGGGCAATCCTAGTACAGAAAGTAAAAATATACATACAACGGGTACATCGACCTCAACCCGGTCGTGTCCCAAAAGAATAATATACAAAGAGGCAGTGACGACAGTCCACATGTCGGACGCTCGTCCCGCAATATCAAATGTACATAAAAAAAACAAAATTGTACTACCACTGCATCCAGGCTATCCCCCATGACCAATCCGCAACATCACAGCACAACACAGAACATCAACGTGAATGTCACGTTCGCAAATCCGTCTAAAAGGGCTATAGCAATTAGACAGGATTTACCGATCAAATGACATTCACGGTCGCAGATATAATGTAAATACTGTGAACTAACATGTTTAAAATTTTCGATCGATCAAATTTACCGAAGTGGGCCCCAAACACTACTATAGCACTCAAAGAAAATCTGGGCCCAAAAAGAATATACCAGAAACCACATTTTCAAGTCATAAAGCCACTGGAAAATGTTGGTACGGCGTTGACTTTTTTCCACCGCGGAACCTCGGCCAAAACAGGGTTTTGGCCGCGTTTCCGCGGTCATACTGTAGCATAACCTAACCAAAATTTTGCAGAATGCTTAAAATTCCCTGCACGTATTTATGAAATGTACTGAAAAAATTTTTGAGCTAAAAAAAATTCGACAGAAACTGATGCAATAGAAATTGTGGTTTTGGAAATTCCGATCGATCGAACTTGTAAACACGTTAGAGCAAACTAGACTAGGTTAATGGCGTGGCTCTGATACCAGTGTAAGTGCACGGCGGCACCCCGGTCGTCAATCCGAGGCCAAAATGCGGAAACGAAACTTTTACAAAACTTGTAAACCGGCACCACTGCGCACTATAAAACCCGGATCGGGCCATTAACCTACTCCTAGCAAACTAGAGAATGGGAAGGAAGCTATACCGAGCGATCCGTGTCCTTCGGTCTTCGGCCTCCACTCCGATCTCCTCGCGGAATCTCCGGTCTTCAGCTCCTCTTCGGAACGGGCACCACATCGCCGGGTTCTTTTACGGGCTCCCACCTCTGGACCGAGGCAACTCGGGCATGAAGTTGGTGAGTCGACGTGCCCAAGAAATGCTGTAGGCTAAGTGTGGTAGCTTTGTCTCATGGGGTATGAAGTTGCCATGATGATGTGTAGGAGAAAATAAACTTTGGAGTGAACTAGTATTTTGTTGCAAGAAGAAATGGGAGATGAATGATCTTTTTCTCATACTAGAAAAAATCCCCACCCCCTCCAAGACATGGCCGGCCATTACCAAAAATTAGGAGGAAAAAAAGTATCAAAGGGAGGTGAGCACAAGATGGTGGAATGGGTGAGCATAAGCCAAATCAAGCCTCACATCATAAACAAATCAATCTCTTCACATTAAATGCAAATGAAATGATCACAAGAAAAGCAAAGATGCTTAAACCATCATAACCCCTCCAATTACAAGAAACCCCCTCCACAATTGCTAATTTGCAAACTTGCAAATTAGCCCCTCCCATCACAAAAATCCGGCCGTGAAGGAACAAAGAAAAACTGGCCGAAACGGAATGCAAACTGGCAACTTCAAAAAATTGATCCCGTAATAAATTACAGGAAAACCCCGCGACTGTATATACATACCCGCATTTGTATTCCCACTGAATACAAATGCAAAGAGACAAAATATACACTGTACAATATTAGGATCCGGCTTAAACCAAAGCCCGCTAGTATTATCCGTCCGATCATGATCCGTGTAATACCGCACGTATCTGATCGAACCCTGCCATATCTCCATATGGCCTCTACAGCGTTTCGCCCGAAACTTGAGAAAACAGTCTATGGGGGACTCTAAAGACTCGTCAATACTTTGGTTGTGGATTTAACCACTAGCACGTCAGAGATATTAGCTATACGTAACGGGCTACCAGGTATTGACAAAAAGGGACGACGATGAGCGAACTCATCCTGACACCCTACTGAGCCTGTCAGTGACAATATCCGTACAGTCCGGTCCGTTCGTCTATGAGCATCGCATGGCGGGCCTAGGGGGTTGGTAAAAGTCAGACCCCCAAAAGCGGTACAAATCGTGTCGGAGTGTAGCCCAGAACACCCTGAGATACTACTGGAATACCTACCAGTAAATCTCCTGCCTTGGCCAAGGACTTCGTGTAATGACTCTCCTAGACACAGCGCGACCACCCCCAATACCGGGAGAGACGAACCCCTGAAGATCCGCTCACTGCCTCCATGTGGCTCGGGACTGTACCCAAATAAAACCTGTTTGCACGACTCCTTTGAGTATGGTAGGGTAGTAATCAAAGCACAGTGGAAACTCACACGAGACAAATGACGATCTCAGGTCAATGAACTAACATGTACACATGTCACCAGGGAACTGCTATCTGACGCTAGGTATAATACCGACTAGCATGTTCTCGGTGAGTCCTGTCCGGTGTACTCATAACCCAATGAGCACCTATATACTTCTTAGGTGAACCAACTGACACCAGTGGCATGTGAGACCGGCCACCTCCCCTCGTCGGGGTCTCGACTGTATACACTAGTCTACTCCGGAGTATCGATGCCCTGTCTCGAATACTCCCACGACTAGGGACCTTTTAAGGATGTGCTTATAGACCCCAGCTCCCACGTATATGATCGCCATCACACTGCTGGCAGTCAAGCAAGAATCCTAGGGGCTCTATCAACGTGTAATAGCGACCTGTAAGGTCACCTAAAGCAGTACACGATGATAAAGATAAATCAGATAGCATACTATCATCTTGAGTAAGACTGTCCTGCCGGTATAGGTCCTCCCTCAATCATTGCAATCACGTGCCTGTGATCCAATAATTGACTCTGAGGGCACTATATCCAACAGCGACAAGGAAAGACCACTTTTCTCTACCTTTCATTGACCAAATGCTAGAACGAATGGCTGGGCACAAGTTCAATTGCTTTTTGGATGGCTATTCCGGCTATAACCAAGTCCCCATCGCCAAAGAGGATCAAGACAAGGCCACATTTACTTGTCCTTTTGGCACTTTTTCTTATCGTCGCATGCCCTTTGGGTTATGCAATGCACCCGCTACATTTCAGCGGTGTATGATGGGGATCTTTTCAGACATGGTTGAAAAGTTTTTGGAGATCTTTATGGATGATTTCTCCATTTTTGGTGACTCCTTCGACGAGTGTTTACTACACCTTGACGCAGTTCTTACCCGCTGTACGGATAAGAACCTAACTTTAAATTAGGAGAAGTGCCACTTTATAGTACGAGAAGGAATTGTCTTAGGACATGTCATCTCGCAAAACGGCATAGAGCTTGATAGAGCCAAAATTTAAGTGATTTCCAATCTTCCTCCTCCTAAATGCGTCAAAGACATCCGAGCTTTCCTTGGCCATGCCGGTTTTTATAGACGGTTCATCAAGGATTTTAGCAAGATTGCTAGACCCTTGACTCTCTTATCGGCCAAGGACACAACATTTGATTTTGACTCAATTTGCATGGAAGCGTTCGAGTCATTGAAACACTCTCCCATTTCTGCGCCCATTCTTTCATCTCCGGACTGGACGCATCCCTTCGAAATTATGTGCGACACATCAGATTTTGCCATTGGTGCTGTTCTTGGACAGCACATTAATAAGATGCCGCACTTGATTTATTATGCTAGCCGAACACTAAATGAGGCCCAACTAAACTACACAACAACAGAAAAAGAATTTATAGCCGTTGTGTTTGCACTTGAAAAATTCCGGCCTTATTTAACCAGCTCTCCAGTTATTGTGTATACGGACCAATCAGCTCTTTGCTACCTTTTTGCGAAGAAGGATGCTAAATCAAGGCTAATACGTTGGATCCTCTTGCTACAAGAGTTTGACCTTGTCATAAGGGACAAAAGAGGATGTGAAAACGTCGTAGCCGATCACCTTTCACGACTTCCTTCTTCGCCTACACTTGAAATTCCAATCAAAGATGTTTTTCACGATGAGCAACTCTTAACCGTGTCTTGCGAACCATCGTTCGCTGATATAGTAAACTACTTAGCCACCGGCTTGATACCTAAAGATTGGTCGAAACAGGATAAACTCCGATTCTTGTCCCAAGTAAAGCATTTTTACTGGGATGAACCTTATCTTTTTAAATACTGTTCCGACCAAATCATTCGTCGGTGTGTACCTGAAATTGAGTTTAGGAGTGTGTTGTCTTTTTGCCACGATCAAGCGTGTGGCGGGCACTTTGGCCCAAAGAAGACAGCCGAGAAAATCTTGCAGTGTGGTTTCTATTGGCCACGACTCTTTAAGGATGCATATGAATACTGCAAGACATGCTCCCGGTGCCAACACTTGGGCCGGATATCACGGAGAAACGAAATGCCGCTCCAACCAATTTTGGTTGTGGATATTTTTGATGTTTGGGGAATTGACTTCATGGGACCATTCCCCAATTCTTTTGGGAATGTGTATATTCTTTTGGCTGTTGACTACGTGTCGAAATGGGTCGAGGCTGTGCCTAGCCGAACGAATGATAACAAGGTTGTCGTTCGATTTCTTAAAGAACATATCTTTTCTCGGTTTGGACACCCTCGAGCAATTATAAGTGATAATGGATCTCACTTCTGCAATAGGACTTTTGAGTCCTTAATGCACAAATATTCCATTACACACAAACTGTCAATGCCATACCATCCCCAAACATGTGGGCAAGCCGAGGTTTTAAATCAGCAAATTAAGCAAATCTTGGAGAAAATGGTTTCTAAAAACCATAAAAATTGGTCACACAAATTGATTGATGCACTATGGGCTTTCCGTACTGCATACAAGACCGATCTTGGTATGTCTCCATACCGGCTTGTTTATGGAAAGGCTTGCCACCTCCCAGTTGAGATCGAGCACAAGGCATTTTGGCCAATCAAGGAGATGAATTTATCAATGGGAGATGCGGGCAGTAATCGAAAGCTGCAATTAAACGAACTAGAAGAGCTGCGGGATGAGGCATATGATAATGCTGTCATTGTTAAAAACCGAACTAAGGTGTTCCCTGACAAACACCTTATGCGCAAAACGTTCAAACCTGGTCAACAGGTTTTACTCTATGACACTCGGTTACACTTTCACCCCGGCAAGCTCCGATCTAGGTGGAAAGGGCCATTTTTAGTACGCACCGTCTATCCGCACGGTATGGTCGATCTTGAAAATCCTGAGGACGGTACCCTATTTAAAGTAAACGGACATCGATTGAAACCGTTCCTCACAGCGGAACCATCGGAGGAGCTCCTGTTTTTACTGGAGCCGATTTACACCGATTGATTTTCCTCCATTTACCCCCAAATTTTTGATCATTTTTTCCAAAACTTTGTCTTAAATAAGTTTGGGGGTGTGTATCATTTGTAAATATGATTACAATATAAAAATTAAAAAAAAATAAGCAGGAAATTACCGACCTTCTCGACCCACTTGGTGCAGCCTGACAGTGAGGACACTGTCCAGTTTAAGTTTGGGGATATGCTCGGTAAGTTTTCTTCCTTCGTATTCATATGTATATTTTTGCATTTGCATCCTTATATAAAAATCATAAAAATTGAAAAATTTGAAGAAAAAAATAGAAAAAGTAAAACCCATAAAAATTGAAAATTATAAAAATTATAAAAATTAAAGTATTTAATTTTGGCCTTATTTGACATGAGTTTGATAAATATATTAACTAGGTAGGAACAACTAAATCTTAGACTTAGCAAATTAAAAACCCTAAAAATAACCTTTCTTAAAATTTAACGGTAGAAAATATATGTCTTTGTAGTTTATTTAGAAATAGGCAAATTTTGAGTTCACTTCTTGGGCTAAGTCAAAATAAAGGAAGAGTATTGAAACTTTTATTGAAGTATAAGTCTGAAAAATAATTCCTAGCTTAAGTCTATATTCTGAAAATATATACCCTACAAAATTGCACAAACACGAACCTCGAAACTTGGAATAGTAGGAGAGACCTTGAAATGCTCTTGTCTTAAGTCCTTAGTACGAAGAAAAAATATACAAGTGTGAATAAAGAAAAAAATGAACACTGGTTTTTGTAATTACTTAAGGCTGCAAAAATAGAAAAATATTTAGCGAGGGTGCTTCATCACCTAGTGCTTTAGACCAACTAGTTTGGGAGTCACTGCTAAAGCTTTAGGTGTTACAAGACTAGGAATTATGCTTTAATATGCAAACACATCTTGTAATCGATTGTTGGTACCTCAAGAAGTATTAACGGTCGCATGAAGGTTGTGTAAGCAAAATTCATCTAAAATTCACCAATTAAGAAGTGCTTTGAACAACGGACAAGAGTATGATTGCTTGATTTGAATTTCCAAGTGTAGGGGTGATATACACACACGTAGGGGTATGTGATTGGGGTTTAGACAAGAGATAGGAATGAAGAATAGGACTTATGTCTTTAATAAAGATGATAAAAATTCCTAAGTTGAGATAGAACCCTAGAAGAAAAACTTAAGAGATGCCAAAAGCTAAATAGGTCTACAGAACATATATAATCTTAAGTTAAATGATAAGGAAGCGTGAAGAATATGGGTGGATAATTTATGAGTCCAAAATAATAGAGTTCTTGTTAGAAAACCTACTTGGAGAATAAAAGTCGATAATCCAAATTGATAGGATTTTGTGGGTAGTATCCGCTGAAAACCCTCAGGAGACAACACTCCTCCTATTAGGGACACCTAGAGGTTTAACGGCTTGTTGCACGAGCTTAGTGCAATCACGTTTCCCTGCGAAAGTGAGCTTAGGTTTTTGTTGAGAATAAAACTAGGTTTGCTCGAGGACGAGCAAAAGATAAGTTTGGGGGTATTTGTTCATACCGTAATTTTGCATTATTATATTCCCCATTCTTATACATTTCACAAATAAATAGGTGCTTTTGACCCATGTCTGCTACATAGTTAAAGGTTACAGGTTCTCGGAACAAAAATAGTGAAAAAGACAAAAGACGATGCAAAAGTGAGACTACGACCAACAAATAGAAGGATCTTGATCAAGCCTACATGAAGATCAGTTCACAAAGTATAAGGCAGCGCATGCTTCAAGACTTCGACACGAAGCAAATGGTAAAAGTCCACTACATTACTCACTGTGGAGATCTGGAAGAGATATAGAAGACAATCTGAAGAACCAACTGAAGAAACAGGAAGCAAAAGTCTACAAAAAGCAGCAGCCCCAATTTCAGCACAGGAGCCTACTATTTGGCCTGGGAACCGCGGCCAAACTTGGCCTGCGGCCGCGGTTCCGCGGCCGTGCTGAGCCCGTAGTGGCGGAAAATTTTACCAAAAATCTTGACGGCGCTGACTAGTCTTCCTAGGGGTATTTTTGTAAAAGCATACATATGGCGATTGTAAAGCTAGGGTTTTCTATGTCCTATAAATAAAGACCCAAATTCTTGTATTAGGTCATGCCTCCTTTCATTAATAAAATTCAGAATTCTCTTGAAGTTTTGGAGAGCATCAATTTGTAAGTAGATTTTATTTTTGCCCTAGTTCTTAGTTTCAATTTCTGCCCTAGATAAATTCTTATTTGCCTTAGTTTAATCTAGATTAGAATTTTTATTAATCTGCAGTAGTTAATTAATCTCTTAACCCTAAAAACAAAATAAAAATCATGTCTTTTGTAGATCCCTCAATGAGCGAGTAGTTTCCTCGTTTGTTAGGGTTAGGAATAGGGAAGGGTTTGAGAGATGAAGATCTCTCACCTCTTTCTTGCCCAATCACTTGTGAATAATTAGGACTCCATGTATACTTTCATATTCCGCTCCCTACGGTACCCTACCTACGAGCTAACGGTGACACCGTAGTATAAAAGACCGGATATGCATGTCTTCCATGGAGGTTAGGGTAAGGATTAAGAAAGGACGGACAAGGATCTAGAGGAAGAAACATCGTTTCTTACCGATCATCCTAATCCCCTTTATTAATAATTACCATAACTCCTAAAAAGATCTAATTTAGGGCATTGAAAGAGGTGGGAAATTTTAATCTACCAAACTTAACCTAAACCTAACCTTAGCAAGTTTCTTAATCCTAGTACAACTCAAATTAGTTTTTGTGATAAAAGATCCAAACACCCTTTGGAATTAGCTCGTTAGAACAATTAAGAAATTAACACCATCCCTGTAGACTGACCCGTATTCACCGGCTAGCTACCAAGCGACACCGTTCTTGATTGCAGTAATATTATTTTTGATCGTTAAAAGTCAACAGAAATCAACTACAACGTGACATGTAGTGGTGACCTAATTGGATATATGATTGTGGGTGTTTGGTCTTGGGTTGGAAATAAGCGCATCTAACAGAAGGACAAAGGACACTAGGAATGGATTTAGCGTTGGAAAGCTTGCTTAAACTCGCAAATCCCATTCCTATATTCTCCTAATCCCTGCTACTTTCTTTTATCCAAATATCATTTTAAGAATGGCAAAAGAAAAGCAAAAGACCAATCCTAACTCTACTAACTAACATTAACTCTGTCAAGTTTACTTGAACATAAATACGAACATTTAGGATAGATTTGAACATACACATATATATTCTTGAATTGACTAGTCTAAAACAAGAACAGACATACAACCATCTCCCTACGGATCGACTCGTGCTCAACCGGCTAGCTGCAAAGCGACACCGTCTTGATTGCGGTAAGTAGAATAAATAGAACAAGCGGAACGTGAGTTTCCACTTCAATCAGCGTGCATACGAGACTGGTCCGTTAAACCCACGAACCTACAGCACAGGAAGTAAAAGGCCCCATCAAACCCACGGGAAAACGGCACAGGATATTCAGGTTAGGTGTCTGTTAGTGGACTCTTATGCCACGGCATACATTGTTTACCAAACTACCCCTTATCCCCACGTCTATTAAGTTATCGATCAAGTTTACAAGTCTTGCCTGAAATCCATGAATACAAGGGAATCATTCAAGTTCAAGTGAAAGTATTCAAATCATGTTCCAGTGTTCAAGCCAAGTCATATTCATGGTTCAGGTCAAGTTCAAGAATTCATGTTAAGTCATTTAGGATGTCGTGTGTTTGATTATATATGATTTGATATTCATGTGATTTAATATGACAATCATTGCACATAGCCTGCAACATATGTACCTTTTTCAAAGACGATTGCCAGATAATAATTTGCAACCTAGGAGATAAGCATGCACAAACTTTCCCTGGCTTCTCGAGGCTTAGAGAAAAGATACCGCTTAAACCAATTTATTACCTATATATCTTAAAGATTAATTAGATTATATATTCTATGTATTTTGGTGAACTTAGGTCATTTATGTAAATATCTTTATTTGTAAACTCGGGGGTTTTATGTAAAATGTTTTACTTTTAAAATAAAGCTCGAGGGTGTTTTTGGTAAAAACGTGTTAATTAAAATGTCGAGGGTTTTAATAAAAATATTTTAGATTTTATGGTATTTTCATGAAAAATCTATTTTTTGGAAAACTTGAGGTATTTTAATAAAAATTCAATCTTTTAATAGAATATTTTATTGAAATTAGATTTTACAAAAAAAAGCTTTCTTTTAAGTTATATATATATATATATATATATATATATATATATATATATATATTAAAGATCATTGAAATTGTTTTATTTCGTTTAAAACCGTATTTTTCTTTCCTTCAAGAACGCGCTCCGTGAAGAGCTCTGATCTCACCCACTAGATCCAAGATATGCGATAATCTGCACCATTTTCAGCAGAGCTTCCCTAATATGGGCACAATTGCCAAAGAATAAAAATATCGATTAACTTCAATTTTTAAGCTTCAATGGTATTTTAGTGAAAAATTGATTCATTTCAGAAAAATGCTATAAATCATATAGTCGTGCTATAATTCAGAGTGCGTGTGTGGAGTAGATTATTACCCCGTATGCTAATCAAACAATATATTTAACAATTCCATGTTGAAATATAAAGAACTTTAGAAGTTACATGAACGAATTTAGGTAAAAACTTTTCATGAAAATAATTCTAAACAAGGTGTGGGTTGCATGTTAAATCAAGATTTGATAGGCAACGATTAGAAATGTGAGGTGGGTTCGTTATCAAGTTGAATTCACAAGTTTTCATGAAAATAGTGTAAGTTGGCATAAGTGATATTATATATTTAAAGAATATTATTTAAGTGTGGAAATACAGCGACACGACAAGGGTTTGATTAAAAGGAAGAATAAGAAGAGAAAGACTTACTCGTTTATGAAGGAATGAGGAAGAAGAAATAACCTCGGTTTGAAGAACCGAGACCAAAAAAGACGAGGGAAGTGAACTTGATCTTCGACGTCTCCTTGGCTGGTTGTGAAACAAAAGAGAGCTTGGAATTGTCTTCAAAATTTTCTTGAGAGTAATTTTTCAGTGTATTTCATAGGGAAGAAGCATGGAGATATTCTAGGTTATTTATAGGGGAAAAAGAATTAAGATGGTGTAAGAAATTGTGTTAATTAGGGTATTAAAAATGAATTTTAATAGTGTAAAGTGATGAGCCGGTTCTTTGGATTTATTGAGAAGTTTTGGAATATAAAAGGGTGTAGGGGAGGCCAAAGATCACACGTGTAGAATATGGAGGAAATTAGGGCTAGGGGAGCCGACCAAAAATTGGTTTGGGCTGGTCCAAGCGGGCAGGCTGGAGAGAATTGCTTCGGGGTTCGGGTCATGTGTCGTTATGGGTTTAAATACCTCATTTATATAGCTCTTTTTTGTTGCATTGTTTCTTACTCAAATTTAACCAGAATAACTTATAATTTGATATTAACACAGAAATACACTCATTTATTAAAATTGAATTAATATAAGTGTACATGAATTTCAGGGTCATTACATTAACTATAGATTAATTATGCGAGTATTAGGGTAGTTTGAGTGAGAATCCAACGAAATCTCAGGAGTCTCCTAGTACATGAATCAATGAATACTAACACAATTTACAATCATAATGGCCAATGTTTCTTTGCCCCTGAATTATAGACTATTGGTTTTGAAATACTTCAATGACGATTGAAGTCCTGTTACTAACACATGATTCGGACCCGTGATTCCATATTCTTGGATTACAGCCTTGGGTCCAAGAATACTCTTGAGATTGGTTGGAATTTACTCTTGAATTGTCGTTATGATAGTTTATCTTATAGAGACCCCTCTAGAACACGTTGTCTTTTCCATTCATGCTCGGCACTTTTACTTATTACATGCTCACGTTGACCGACAAATGTTATCCCATATTTCCATACTCATGTATCATTTAAATTTCCATGTACACTATCTGTTGGGGTCAAAATCAAAATCAATCCCAAGCCAAGTGGGCCCAAATCCGAACCCAAGTCCTAGTAAGTAGGCTCAAACCTAAGTCGAGCCCAGCCTCCCATACCAAAAGAATAATTATTAAAGCATAAACAGGCTTAATATAATTTCTATGAATAAACGTAATAAAAATGGGCAACAAACCCAAATCATGTAAAAGACAATGATTTATGTGCAAAAAAATGAAAGTGCATGGTATCGGAAAGGCACATATGCCATTTTAAAAAGCCCAAGGGGCCATATGTAAAATGTAAAGCCTATAGAAGGCATCATGATGAATGATAATAAACAAGATTCTTCTCATATCAATCTAGGGTTTTGTGCCTCCTTCTTCAAGGTTCAAAGTCGTCTTTTTTTTGAATTAAAAAAGAGTTTAAGTCTTATTTTCTCAAAAGGAAATAGTTTTTCACCATAAACCTTTGAAAAGGGGTCCAAATATCCCATCAATTTCATAGAAGGGGAGATTTTAAATCTTACCACCCTTCTCCAAGATCCAAAAGAAGAAGAGGAAGAAAAAAACCCATCTCTAATAAAAACCTCACCTTAGAACGGATTTAAGGCTCAAAGAGAAGAAAGGGGTCCCTTCTCATCATTCAAGACAGAGATCTTGAAATTTTAAGAAACCCCTTTTTGATTTTCCTTTTTAAATAAAATTGTTTTGGGAGTTTAACTCCATATAAAAAATTTTGGGAGTTTAACTCCAAATAAAATTGTTTTGGGAGTTTAACTCCATCAAAATCCCCTTGGAGTTTAATTCCATTTAAAATTCTTTTAGGAGTTTAATTCTAAAATAAAATCTTTTGGGAGTTTAACTCAAAATAAGATCTTTTGGGAGTTTAACTCCATATAAAAAAATTTGGGAGTTTAACTCCGAATAAAATTATTTTGGGAGTTTAACTCCATTAAAATCCTCTTGGAGTTTAACTCCATTCGAAATTCTTTTAGGAGGTTAACTCCAAAATAAAGTCTTTTGGAAGTTTAACTCCAAATAAAATTATTTTGGGAGTTTAGCACCATATAAAATTTTATGGGAGTTTAACTCCAAATAAAATTATTTTGGGAGTTTAACTCCATTAAAATTCTTTTGGGAGTTTAACTCCAAATCTGGTCCAAACCTTCCGGGCCCGTGCTTGCACCCTCACCCGCGTCCGTGCCTGTGCTCACACTCGTGTGCATGCACGTTCTGCGTGCAGTGCGCGTGCACTCGCGTGCGAAGCGCGCATGGGCTGAGTGCTAAAAAAATAAAATAAAATAATAAATAAATAAATAAAAATGTTTCCTTGAAGTAAAAAAAATCCTTTGTTACAAATAGGATAAATAAATGAATAAATGAAATGAACACACCCTTCTGCATTACTTTCAAATATCGACAACTTGTATTGACTTCGTATGACCAGTTTTACCCGTCAATCGGAGGTTCATTCGCTTCAAAAGCGCGGGGTAATTAATGGCAACTTAGTTCACGGCTGCCAGAGATTTGGATCTTCACAATCAATAAACACCAGCCTACCGTGGGCAGGGGAAATCTGTATACGCCTGACAAGCGTGCATATTCGTATCTCAATAGGGTGACGAAAAACACTCCACAGATTCTGGCATGTCCGGTGAGACCTTCTCTCTCCTGCCATGTGTCACTTCCCGCTTCCCAGTAGACGGAAACGATGACAAGGTAAGCCCACTGCATATTTATTCGGAGAAGGTCATTCCCTAAATAAATATATTAAGTGTATTGAAGCAATAATATACAATGTAAAAATAAATGGAGACTTTAAAACTTTCAACAAACACATTTATTTACATTCAACTTCAAATATTTATAATTACATGAGTTTCAACTGGAAAATAAATACAATAAAGGAAAATGCTTTAACATGTGGCATACATATATAAGCTAAATAAAAAGTGAAGCTAAGCTAATACTAAATATCAATCTGGTTGTAGTCTTCCTCTGTTCTCCGTCTCAACCGTATCTGACAAACATTTCAAGAAAACAAGAGTGGGTGGAATGCCCGTTAGCGAACTAGTGCTCAGTAAGTCCCAAAGATAAAGTAAGAGTAAAAAGAATGATAAGTGTAGAATATATATATATATATATATATATATGTCGAGTAAAAATATATGTTTATGGGTAATGTACTATAGATCTCTATATGATCACTATGTTAACGTTAAGTTCCAAGTGTGAATATCAACGCAGCCGTAGAAGTATTCACGAGCTCAAGAATGGGGCCCCAGGAGTAAGGAAACACGGGCCCATTTCATGTGTTAGCATCGGGACTCTAGGCTGTAGATGAGTCGACTCGACTGATATTCGAGTAAAATAAAAAAGAGGTTAATACGGGACTCCTGAAACTCCATTGGATTCATATAAGAAACTACCCTAAGCACCCCGAGTATAAATAGTTTATAGCTGTATAATATACTTAATTAATTTGATTGATTGATTATAACATGTCTTGATCGAAACCATAAACTGCAAAAAATGTATAATGAAGTCGAGTGAGTCGAGTAAAATGCGAGTCATATTAATTGCATGGTTCGAGTCAAGTTAGTTCGAGTAGATTTGGGTTCGAGTTCTTGTTCAATTTTAGATTCGAGTTTGGATTCGAGTTCAAGTTATAGTTTAGATTCGGGTTTGGATTCGAGTTCAGGTCTTTTTAATATGAATTGATTTAACTGTTAAAGATTTTATGTTCGGGAGAAATCGGCAACTGCTGCACATGGACGGCAAGACTTGTGTTTTTTTCTAAAACAATTGCCATTGATAACTCCCTTAAATTGTCTAACCTGAATAAGCAAGCACTAACTTTCTCCGACTCCCCGGGGCTCAAGAGAAATGATACCGCTTAAACCTATATTAATCTAGAGTTCTTAAATATTGTTTGCATATCTCGAGAGAGTTTTATGAAAAATATGTTAATATTGTTTAAAAATAAGCCTTGATGATGATTTATAATATTTAGGGTTTTTATGAATATGTATTTTAATTGTTGTGCTATTTTAGTGATAAAACATAGCCTTTTGAAAGTTTATGGTACTTTTAAAGTAAATGATAAATGATATAAATAAGGTTAAGAGTGGTGTTAGAATATTAGTTTGACCATTTTTCTTATAAAGTGGAGTACAATTGTTAAAAATAACATTATATCGGAGCTAACTCCATTTTGTCAATGTGTTTTTAGAAGTCGATTTGAGATGAAAGAAAAAGAGAGAGAAGGGAAACTTACGGGTTTAGCTTATTAACAAGGGAAAGGGGAAGCCTTCGGGGGTCGTGGTCTCGTCGGAGATACTCCGGTCGTCGAGCTTGGCTTGCTACTCCTCTTGGTTGCTTAACCCCACTTGGTATTTAGAGAGTTTGAGAGAATTTTTGATAGAAATTTCAGAATGGGGGAGAGCTGGGGGATAAGGTGGTATTTATAGTGAAGAATTTAGGGTTTGCAAATTAAAATTTGAATTAAAAGAATTAAAATGGATGTTAAATGGTGAGTTGAATAGTCTCTGTTTAATTGCATGGAAATCAAACAGTGCAGGGGAATAGAGCGGAGCTGAAGAGACTTGTGTGCAAAGCACGGAGTCGAATGGCTAAGATCGGACCGGCAGCGGCGGGCGTTTGAGGGAAATGGGCGTTTGGATCTTGAGGGGTTGCTTCAAGAATCGTGCCACATAGTTAGATTTGTGTTTACTCCTCTTTGCGCCTTGTTTCCCCCAATCAGAGCAAAACTCTGTTTTGAATTTCAAAATTCAAAAATTCAAACAACGCTTCAGATCCGGCGCTCTGCGCTGAGCGCCACGTGTCAAACACAGATGGGCTAGCACCAAGAGCGCTGCGCCCTAGGCAGCACACCCCAAATCAGAGCAAAGCTCTGTCTTAAATTTTAAAATTCAAAAGTTGAAGCAACGCTTCAGATCCAGCGCTCTGCGCGCCACGTGTCAAACACGGGTGCGCTAGCGCAGTTGCGCTGCGCTCTGCGCTGCGCGCCACGTGTCAAACACGGGTGCGCTAGCGCAGTTGCGCAGCGCTCTGCGCTAGCGCAGTTGCGCAGCGCTCTGCGCTGCGCGCCACGTGTCAAACATGGGTGTGATAGCGCAGTTGCTCTGTGCTCTACGCTGCGCGCCACGTGTCGAACGTAGGTGCGCTAGCGCAAGGTGTGCCAGTGCTGGAATTAAAAATTCCCCGCCATTAGATCAAAAGATCTAATAATAATAAATTATCAATTAATCAGAATTAAAATTCTGTTATGGAAAGATCTTTCCAATCTTGTTAAAAACAAGAAAATTGTCTTCTGTAAAACAGAAGCCCTAGGATCAAAGATCCAACGGTGGGGAAACATCTCTAAATCAATCGGAGAAAGATCTCTATAACTGATTTAACAAATCAATTTGCCCTATAAAAAGGCCCCTAGACTTCAAGTCTCATACACAGAGAGAGAAACATAGAGAAACCTCCCTAAAAACTTTGAGAAAACTCAAGGAGAGAAAAGCAAGCTTCTAGCAAAAAGAAGATCAACTTCTTCAAGGTTAAGAACATAATTCTTGGATACAGAGATGAAATCATCTCATGAAAAGAAAAAATATCTTCTAAAAAAGATCATAGATCTATAAAAAGACCAAAGTCTTTGATATAAAAGAGATCAAAAGATCTTATTAGAAACAAAAAGAAGAAGTATTTACTTCATTTACAGATCATTGATCTACAAAGGCAGTGCCTTTTTAGAAATAAAGCAAGAACTTTTGTTCTTGAATCTTGAGGCAAAGCCTCCTTTAAAAAGGAAATAAACTTGTTTCTCTGATCATAAATTTGATCAAATACACTTTGCGCTATTGGAAAGTACCTTGCACTCATGAACTGCGCCTTTGCGCTCCTTAGACCGGAGCTCAGCACCAAAACATGCCACGTGTCAAGCACAGACACAGCTTATGCTTTGCGCTTCTAAAACAGCGCACTGCGCTCATGGGCTGGCGCTCAGCGCCAAGCGCGCCACGTGTCACTCACTGGTGTACCATTAAATCAGCGCAAAGCACTTATAAATTAAAAGCGCAATGCGCTAATAAACTGGCGTTTAGCACAAAGCGCGACATGTGTCATATTCGTGTGCGCTACTTGGCAGAAGTGCAATGCGCTCTTTAATTGGCGCAAAGCGCCTGACGCGCCACGTGGCGCGCTGTCAAAACACACATTGTTCTGATGAATGCTATGCATTCAATACAAGACAAAAATTGTCAGAATCTAATGCTCAACATTATTAAAAGGGCCAAGCCCAAATAAAGACTCAACAGCCCAAAATAAAATGTTAAACATTTTAACTGATTGGACTTAGCCCAAGACTGGCCATAAGTCCTCAACTTATATTAATTGAGCCCATCTGCTCATAAATATTTTAATAGATCTTAGTCCCGAACTGGACTACTGATCTTTCAATCAACTTACATCGGTTCGAGGGTATATCTCTTTACTCCTCTGATATCTGTCGTTGTAATCCTTCAACGTCTTCACAGAGGTAACGGGTCTCGACAACCACACATTTATATGGACTGTGGGGTCCTTAAACTCATGGACTATGATGTCCTTAACCTCGACTGTGATGTCTTTAAACTAACGTTTGACTGTGAGGTCTTTAAACTCACGGACTATGATGTTCTTAAACTTGACCGAGATGTCTTTAAACTAACGATGGAACACTATGTCCTTAAACTGATATTGGACCACCATGTCCTTAAACTGGTAATCGACCGCAATGTCTCTAAACTAAACAATAGAGCCCAAACGCTCTCTTGTTGGATCTAAACGATCCCGTTAAGTTGATCTTAGTCTAAAATTAGACTAACGTATCCTTAACAAATGTTTAAGTTGATTTTAGTCTCAAATGAGACTAACGTATCCTTAAACCAACCCCCAAATCCAAATCTAAGAAAATACGGATTTGGGCTAATCCACGTCCTACGGGCGACAACATAAATTAGTCTCCGTATACAATCCACGGGCAACCAAAAGCAAAACAAACACCCACGACACGAAGTGATCATCTGGAGAAGGAGAAAGTTGTTACCGCGACACTGTAGCATAATTAACTGCAGGGGCTTGCGCCTGCAGGGAAGAGCGTCCCCATAATAAAAAAACCCTCAACAAGGGGGAATCTGACGAAGTCTGCTACATCGGCCACATCCGTTTAAACCTTCGATATATGGTGTCATAAATCAACTTGGCATCTTCGGAGAGGTGGACGGATATCACCAATTAGCATCTGCCCCTGAAATTCAGGCAAGACATTTGTCTTCCCGTCTTTCTGAGGGGAACAGATTCTGGCACGCCCGGTGGGACCTTTTCTTCTTTCCACTCCACACTTTGTGTGTCGTGTTTTGCGAACGAATCGCGGTTTGATATGGTTGCCCTTGGGTTCGAGGTACTAAGATTTGGTTTCTTACTTGGCGCAGAAAGCGAAACATCAATGGCATGCACTTGCGAGAAGTGTTCCAACTGCGATTGTAACTCACGCTCCGCCTCATCTGGAGGCATAGCCTACGGGCCCCAAGCAGCCTCCTTGTTCACGATGCCGGTGGACCAGGTGACTCAGGCCACCACCGAATTGTTCTTTGGGACTATGCTCCCACCGGTGAGCTTCACCACCCCTGTACCAACACCGGAAGCTTCCAAGAAGTCGGTCTTTGATCGGCTTGCTGCTACCGCGGCCCCTCTCAACGTGTCGTCTAGCTCCAGCGCCTCAGTCTTCGCCAGATTGGGCCGAAGTTCCGGTGAGCCCATGATGAAGCCTACAATCCAAGGAAAGGTTGTTCTGAAGAGGATAGCCGTCCCTGCTCCTGAAGTCGTCAAGCCGGCTTCTCCTGCCAAAGGGTCGGTCTTTACAAGACTGACTGTTCCGGCTCCCGCTACGGTTCCCGTCCCTGCTCAAAAGTCTGTCTTTGACAGACTGGATATAGCTTCTCAACGAACATCGGTCTTCAAGAGACTGACACCGGCGTCGACCCTCTGCTAAGACAGGGATCATGACAAAGCTACCCCTATAGATGAACCAACACCATCTGCGCGACATGCTCGCCGCCGTCACTGGTACCGAGTAAGGAAGGCTGGGGGCAACTCCCTCTCTGGGCTAACTCTGCCAGCCCCAACCGTAGAAGTCAATACTGCTGTTCCAAATGGGAACAACTTTGAATTGCTGAACAAGGTGCGCAGGAACTCTCCTACCGCCATACTGAAAAGATCTCCCCCATCAGTGGAGAATGTTGCGGAAATGAAGCCGGCGCAGTCCCCTCAGCGGCTGTCCTCCAAAATCTACAAAGTCTGGCGACAGATTCGAGACTCAGTAATTGATCAAGATTACCCTTGCCGATAGAAAAGGGCAAAGGTTTAACAAGAAGAGAACCATCTTGCCAAGCCACAAAAGGCAACAGCTGTCTGGGTGCCCGCTGCGACGCCCCTCTTGACTTCAACTGCTCGAAAGAAAAGGAGACCGGAGAAAGCCCCTGCGACTGCGGCAAATCGCAAAGGTGATGAGCCCAAACGCCCCAAGTCTGGGGGTATAACGGTCCATGCTGTTTACATGGCTTCCGGAAAAAAGGAAAGCCGCGCTTCGACAGGCCACAGACCGCTCACCCGATCAATAACGAGGGATCAAGAACAACAACAGCAGAAGCTTCAAGAGATGCTGACTGCAATGGCTGCACTCACTGGGTCAAAAGAAAGCCTGGAGGCGTCGTCAGAGCAGTGTCACGAACAAGAAACCGATGCTGACTTCCTCCGCAAGGTCCTCGAAAAGAAGGACAGAGAAGCAGCAGAACAAGCGGCTAATATAAAATGAATGGCGCTTCTCTTCCAAGACATGGTCAGGATGATGTTACAGCCAGATCCTTCAGCTGAAGAACCTCCGATAATTATTGAAGACGACAAAGAGGAGACGTCGAATTCTCCTCCGGCTCTTTCAGCAGCCAAAGAGGAAACTATTTCCAACGCTGCTCTGGATGACTACATTGCTCGGAAAATACGAGCTCACCAGGCGAATGAAGCGGATGGCCAAGTCGTGAAAACTGGGCGACCGTATCCAAGCTGGTATGATCAGATAAAGTACCTGCCGGGCTACACGATCCCCAAATTCCATGTGTACAAGGGGACAGGCAATCCCCATCAACATGTCGTTCAATTCAGGGCTCTTTGTGGCAACACCGGTGGCGATGATAAGCTTTTGCTCCACCAATTCGTCGGCAGCTTGTCGGAGACGGCATTTGAGTGGTACTCCGAACTTCCAAACGACTCCGTCATGACTTTCACAGAAATGGAGTTGTTGTTCACCCAGCGATTCGCGAGTGCTAGTGAACGCACCCAAATAACGGCATTAATTGATGCCAGGGTGAAGCCAGGCGAGACGTGGGTTCAATACGCAATCCGATGGCGGAATCTGTGGTCAAAATGCGAACAGCGCATCGAAGAAGCACCAGCGGTGGGCATGTTCGTGGGCAGCCTAGACCCTCATGCAATTATTTCACAGTTTATTATGTTCTTCAAGCCGACCACATTCCAAGTCTTGATCGACAAGCTGGCCCAGATGGACCAGATGGGTCATAGAACGTCTCCTCCGAAGCCGGAGCCGCGGAACGAAAAGGGTAAAGGGAAGGCGACATTCGTTGCGAATACTCAACAGCAGTCCAGTGCCCCAAAACTAACGGATCAGCTGGAAGAGAGACGGCGATACTACAATGAGAAAATGAAGCGTCCTTACTCGTTCCCTCGGGACAAAATGAAGAGACTGTTCGAGCTGGCGATGCGCAACAGGCTTATCAATCTGCCGAATCCAAAACGACCATTGCAACCCGGCGAAGCGAATAATCCCAATTATTGCCCTTACCACCAAACGGTAAGCCATCCGATTGAAGATTGTTTCGTCTTTAAGGGTTGGATCGAGGACCAGTACCAGCAAGGCAAGTTTGCACTGTCTGAGAAGTGGAAAGTAAGCCCACCACAACCGCACACTCCTAAGAAGACGGATACACCGGGGGCATCGTGCTCTTTTATTGAGGAAGCTCCATGGGAGGTCGCTTTTTCAGCCAAAACAAAAGAATGCTGAAGGATCTCCACACATGCCCGGCAATCAAATGGAAGAATCTACTGGAACCCGAGATTATCAAGGGAATGCCGAAACCGCGCCCAACTCCAAAAATTAGTGATGATAGCCAAAGCACTCACACCCAGCCGCCAAAGTCTTCGAAGAAAAAGTAGAAAGCCAAGAAGCCCGTGAAGCCTGGTGACAAGCGCACGGACCTGCAAAAACAGATTGACGCGTTGGAAGAATATAATCAGAAGGCGCGGACCCCAATCACACTTCAAGAATTTCTCGGTCACGTCCTTGAAGACGGGGAGGATGGGGAAGACTCGTCAGATGAATCCGAAGATTACGTAGCAAGTTGCCATGTGATCTCTCACTCATCGATAAACGATGAAGAAGTTCCTTACACAGAGAAACTGGGGGCAGGTCCTGAGCCGGAACCTCTAGGGCCATCAGACGAAATGATTGATGCATTCTTAAACGAAGCCCGTCTTAAAAGCAAAGCTGATCAGGAGCGTGAGATGGCCATATTTGAAAAGGCCAAACGTTGGCGACTGGACTAAAGGGCTGAAATACCCCCGCCAGATCAAAGTACATCCGCCGTGAATAAAAGCAGGTTCAAAACGAGGAAGAGGTTTGCCAAAGCCATATCGATGGGAATGAAACTTCCACCCTCCGAAGGAAACGCTCCTGGTGATGCAGAAATGCATCCTAGCTACTGCTTATATCATTGAAAGATTGCACACCCCCACCGAAGAGTGCAACGCTTTTAAAGGATGGTGGCAGGGATATGTTGCTCACTGGCAACATTTTAAGCGGATGAAATGCAAAATTCGTCGGGAGCGAAGAAGTACGACCAAGGAGCTTAGAGGAACTACCGGTAACTGTCGCATGGTCAACGCCGGGGGACCACAAGTTCTCACCTTCGGGAGTGACTCTGATGAAGAAATGACTCTTGGCCCTCTCTTCAAAGAATCCACCTCGGGTAAAGAGGAAGAACCGAAGACCTGTGAAAATATTCAGTTGCGCAATCGTACACTTCCAGAAAAGAATCTCGGACCCACGAATAGAAAAGATAAGGGAAAAGAAAAAGTCCCTGAAGATATCTCCTTAGAAGATCAAGTCGTAAAAGAGCTAACAGTCAAGGACCCGCCGAAGAAAAGTAAGGTGGACTACAACGTTCTGGCACACTCGAGCAAGCTACCCTCCCAGCTCAGCATTCTCGACGCCCTTCTGTTATCCAAAGAGGCGAGAGATTCATTGATCAAGGCGCTACAAGAGCCAGAGCAATTCCAAGCTTTCGTTGCCGAAGAAAAGATGAAGGACGAGCTGGAAGAAGTACACACAGCCGATATCACTTTCGGCGATGAAGATCTTCCCCTTGGGACGTGCGAGCACAACCGTCCCCTTTATGTCCTGGGATACTGTCACGATATAAAGATAGGCAAAATCCTGGTTGACAATGGGTCTTCCGTCAATCTCCACAACGTGAGAGTATTGAAGGAAATCTGTATGAGCGTTTAGCACCTCGCTCGCGATAAAATTACCATCTCCGGTTTCGACTCCCAGTCATCACGGACTCTCGGGTCTGTAATGCTGACGCTGCGCTTCGGGCTACTCGTCACAGATATTAAATTTCACGTCATTGACGCCAAAACTTGCTACAATGCTTTGCTCGGCCGGCCTTGGTTACACGAGTATAACATCATCCCTTCTACACAACACCAGTGTATGAAGTATTTCAAAGATGGTCTCGAGTACACTGTGACGAGGGGAGTTGAACCCATTCTCCATGAACGAAGTCTGAAAGTACGAATATGCAAAATACTTCTTACCAGATTTTGAGGGCACGGAAAGATGTCACAAACCGAAGAACAAAGCTATCACCACTATTTCGGTCTTCGGGGGTGATACCGAAGAGGAAGAAGAGATAGTTTATTCAGGGTAGCCTCAACGCAATAACCCGGGACCGTCCACCCCCGTGTTGATCTTTGGCAGCGACTCGGAGGATGAGATTAACGCTATATTTTCCGCTCGATCGACAATACAAGCCTTCGCTGACAATAATCAGAGTTTGCAAATTACCATGGTCCCGCAGGAGCATTACAAAGAGCTCGATGCACTTGAAGCTTATAGTGTGCAAGAACTCTAGACATTTTACGTCCCTCTCAGGCGAAAGGGTGAAGAAGCGATCCTATTCTACCGATCGGGGGAAACCAAAGTCGAAAAAGAAATCTGGCACGGCGCCGATTCCACGCTTGACAGACTCCAGCCCATCCGTCTGCCTAGTTATTACTCGGAAAGCTTGAGAAGACTATTGAAGCGCCAAGGGGTACCCTTCAAACAGACCGCTCGACAAGCTCGGTTCTACAACAGGATTTGGGATGTCCCCGGAACTCAGCGCAAGTTGCCTAATGGGAGAATGGAAACGACCGGGCTTGGGCATGTCCGATCAAAGAAACGGGAGCTACTCCGCGACTGCTACGTCATACATGACTTTGATGAAGAAGGAGATGCTCTATAGGAAGATGCTAACCCTGAACCAGAAAAAACTCCCGCCGTAAAAATGCCCAGTCCGTCGTTCGAAGGACAAATGGACAAGCTTATAAGGGAAGCAGGCCAAAAGATTCGAGATGACATAATCGCGAAATGGCCATCTACGAGAAAGCCAGGACGCAACGCTTCCTTCAACAGGTTGCGAAAAATGAAAATGCTCCTCCTTGTCAGCCCGTTGTACAAAAGGCCCTACGCAGAGGCAGAAAAAAACTAAAGAATGGGAAAGGCGTTCGACAGCGACAAAGCGGGTTCAAGAAGCCACGCGATCAGGAATCAAGCAGTCCGGATTCGTCTCTTATGAAAAAGCTGGGTCGAGCATATTCTTTTCCCCAAAGTAAGACAAGGAAGATATTCGATCTTGTCATGAAATATCATATGATGACACTTCCGGAGTCCAAG
The DNA here is from genome assembly GCA_030015575.1 of Agapanthus africanus. Lineage (NCBI taxonomy): Eukaryota > Viridiplantae > Streptophyta > Magnoliopsida > Asparagales > Amaryllidaceae > Agapanthus > Agapanthus africanus. The sequence continues at coordinate 436,656,959 of JASDDO010000018.1, forward strand.
CACCCCGAACAAGCAGGTGAAATCTCTCACTCAGACTATTGCTCCTATCACCGGGCAATAGGACATCCTTTCGAAAACTGCTTCACCTTTAAGAACTGGATTGAAGACCAGTATCAACAAGGCAGGTTCGCTCTATCCAACAGTTGGAGGGTAATCCCGCCGCAGAAGCATGAACCTAAAACCGCGAGAGTTGAACCAGATCAACATCGGTCATGGAAGTGATCTCATACTTGTCATATGATAACGCTGTCAGAAGAAGGGCCTGAGAATACAGATGACCTGCCCTGGTGCTTTGAAAACGATGATGACGAGGTGATCTCAGAATTTCCACCAGCACCGAAAGAGCTGGCAGATGGAATACATACTACTGCAGATAACCTCAAGAAAATTGATTTGGGGACAGCAAGTGACCCACGGCCGACATTCGTCAGTGAGCTGCTGTCTGAAGAAAAGGTGGCTAAACTAAAGGACGTGCTTATGTAGCATAGAGACTGTTTCGCATGGAACTATTCCGAGATGCCGAGACTAGACCCGGAGATTGCTGTCCACAAATTGGCAATATCTCCGGACGTCAAGCTAATTAAACAAGCACCAAGAAGAATGCGGTTCGAGCTTGAGATGAGCTTCAACGCCGAGGTCAAGAAGCTAATCGACTCCGGCTTCATCCAAGAGCTTCAGTATCCTGACTGGATCGCCAACATTATTCCAGTAATGAAGAAAAATGGGACAGTGCGCATATGCGTAAACTTTCGGGATCTTAACAAGGCATGCCCAAAGGACAACTTTCCAGTACAGGTCACTGAGCTGATGATAGATAATACGTCCACTCACGAAGTTTTCTCCTTCATGGACGGCACATCAGGATACAATCAGATAAAGATGCATCCCGAGGACCAGAAGCATACCGCTTTCCGGACCCCGTTGGGTATATTCTGCTACAAGGTGATGCCCTTCGGTCTAAAGAACGCCGGTGCCACCTATCAGAAGGCCATGACGAAGATTTTCGATGACCTCATACATGAAATCGTCGAATGCTATATCGACGATCTCGTGGTTAAAAGCAAATCATACGAGGAACATCTAGAACATCTGAAGATCGTGTTTCAGCGCCTTCGGAAATACAATTTGAAGATGAACCCTCTAAAATGTGTGTTAGGAGTTTCCTCAGGAAAATTCCTAGGATTCGTCGTCCGCCACCGAGGCATCGAGATAGACCCGTCGAAGATCAAGGCGATCATGGAAATGCCACCACCAAGGACTCTTAAGCAACTACGGTCTCTCCAAGGAAAGCTCGCGTATATCCAGCGATTTATAGCCAATCTCTCCGGAAAGTGCCGTCCTTATAGTCACCTAATGAAGAAAGGGACCCCTTTCATTTGGGATCACAAATGCCAAGGCGCACTGGACGAAATCAAGCAATACCTGCAGAATCCGCCAGTACTGGCCGCTCCCGTTAAGGAAAAACCTCTCGTCATGTACACAACAACCCTTGAAGGTTCTTTAGGCGCACTATGGGCACAAGAGAACGACCAAGGGAAAGAGAGAGCCCTGTACTATTTGAGTCGAGTTCTACCGGGGGCAGAAAGCAATTACTCTCCTATTGAAAAACATTTCCTGGCGTTGATCTTCGCAATAACGAAGCTCAAACACTACGCGTTGGCGCATGAGGTCCGTCTCATATCAAAAGTGGATCCTCTTAAGTACTTGATGTCGAAGGCCATATTAACGGGATGACTCGCAAAATAGGACCTGCTATTGATGGAATTCTCGATAACTTATCATCCCCTTAAGGCAGTAAAAGGCCAGGCCATCGCCGACTTCCTCGCTAAGCATCCGATATCTACCGATTCTCCTTTGAATTGCGAACTGCCAGACGAACATGCATTTGACACGATCGACGAGGGTCATACCTGGTGGGAACTTTATTTTGATGGAGCATCTTTGATGAAGAAGCGCAAACAAAACACCCCCATAATCAAATCAGGGGTAGGCCTCATTTTCGTAACTCCACAAGGAGGGATAATACGCTTTGCCTTCTCCTTAACAGAGCCGAGGACAAACAATGAATCTGAGTATGAAGCTTTGATAGCAGGTCTCGAGACCGCCATCAACATGGGAATTGAAAACCTTCTTATATACGGAGACTCCCAACTGGTCGTTAGTCAGGTAAATGGCGACTAACAAACGTGCAAACCAGAGTTGGTGAAGTACGGCGAGAAAGTACAACAACTGCTGACCCAAATTCCTTCCTACACCCTAGAAAGCATACCGCGTGCAGAAAATAGCAAAGCGGATGCACTAACTAAGCTCGCTAAAGAACTAGCTGATGAAAACCTCGATGACGTCAGGATCGTTGTACAAAGCCGTCGAGTTCTCGCACCGGCAGAAATATCTCCGGAGTCGTCCGAGGAAAAAGGAGCGGCTGAACAAATGGCTCTACAAGTAAAAGACCAAGAAAAGTTTGAGGATTAGGGAGAAGTCTTTATAGACTACTTCAAATCCCGTCGGACGCCTGAAGATGCGTCCTCAAAACATCAGCTCATGAAGCGAGCCCTATCTTTCGCCTTCGTCAATGATACTCTGTACAAGAGGTCATTTGATTCTTTGTGGCTAAGATGCCTGGGACCTGAAGAAGCAAGCAGAGTTGTCCAAGAAACCCACGACGAACTCTGCGGTTCTCACCAAGCCGAGCCGAAGATGAAGCTGAAGATCAAACGGATGGGTTATTATTGGCCCACGATGATTCAAGACTGCCTCGAATATGCGAAGCAATGCCACTCATGCCAGATACATGGGGACTTTATCCACCAGCATCCGAATCCGTTACATCCAACGATGGCTAGCTGGCCATTCGAAATGTGGGGAACTGACATAATCGGTCCTATCAAACCAGCATCCTCCAGAGGATATCGATTCATTTTGGTGACAACTGATTACTTCTCCAAATGGGTAGAAGCAGTACCGCTGAGGGAAGTGAAGACGGAGAATATCCTCCATTTCTTCAAGACACATGTCATTTATCGATTTGACACTCCGCGACGGATTATCTCCGATAACAGGCCAGCCTATAGAAGCCATAAGATCAGCCGCTTAGCACAACAGTATAACATAGACTGGAGATATTCAACGGTCTACAATCCCCGAGCCAACGGTCTAGCTGAGGCTTTCAACAAAACCTTGACAAAGATTGTGAAAAAGACGGTGTCTCGGAATAAGAGGGACTGGCACGAGAGACTGCATGAAGCTCTTTGGGCGTATCAAACTACGTTCAAAATGGCCATGAACACAACACCGTATGCATTGGTATTCGGTGTAGAGGCGGTACTCCCCCTCGAAATAGAACTACCCTCTCTACGAGTGGCAGTTCATTACGAGCTAACAATTGAAGAAACTGCTCACCTTCGGCTTAAAGAGCTCGACGCCCTTGATGAAACCCGGCTCATAGCGCAACAAAATCTGAAGGCTTATAAGGCAAAGATGACGCGCTCATATGAAAAATTGACTAGGCCGAGAACATTCCGCCAAGGCGAACTCGTGCTAGTGGTCAAAAGACCTATGATCCCCAATCGTGCGAAACGGGGGAAATTCGAGCCGAATTATGAAGGCCCGTATATCATAGACAGGGTCTACCACGGTGGGGCCTATCTACTCATGGACATGCATGGTGAAAGACCTTTCAGGCCAATAAACAGTCGCTTCCTGAAAAAGTACTACGCTTGACGAGTCACGGCCTAAGTCAATGATAGATGACGACAACTATATCCGCTCGCTATCTTCCTAAGCCCAAACTCTATAAGTAGTAGCCGGCTAACGGACCAAAACGTTCTTAAACTAACAATGGACCGAAACGTCATTAAACTAACAATGGACCGAAACGTCCTTAAACTAACATTGGACCACTATGTCCTAAAACTAGCCATTGAACGAGACGTCGATAAACTACGGTGGATTGCAGCATCCCAAAACTGATACAAAAAAAGAGAATAAGAAAAAGAAAAAAAAGAATAATAATAAAAACCGTATGTCCATAAGCAAAATGGGCACGGATGAAAACCCGAAAGGGCTCCGTGAGTAAAAACAGCAGGGCGACCGGTGAGTTTTGTGAAAACCCGAAAGGGCGCAACCTCGTTAGAATAAAAAACAGAAAAAAAAAAAGAAAAAGAATAAAAACGGTATGTCCATAAGCAAAATGGGCACGGATGAAAACCCGAAATGGCTCCATGTGTAAAAACAGCAGGGCTACCGGCGAGTGCTTGTGAAAACCCGAAAGGGCGCAACCTCGTTAAAAGACACTTGCAGGGTCCTCTCGACCTTATGAGGAGAAACCACCCGCGTAAGATCCTTACGACTCACAAAGGAAGCAACACACTTAGGGACCCCCATGATTCCTAAGGAGAAATTACACTTGCGAGATCCTCACGACTCGCAAGGAGAACCCTCTTATGAGACCCTCACGGCTCATAAGATTCAAAAGTCTTAAGTTAAAGGGACCTGAACCTGTTCTTAAGCGTCCCCCACAACCTCCAATACTGCCCTACAAGCGGCTCAATGCTAACCCTTGTATACAATCCACAGGCACGAATAAACATTTCCCTAACAAAGTCACATTCGTGACTAGGGATATGTCTACGCGGTGAACACCCCTTGTAAGCCCTCTCGACTTATAAGGAGAAAACACTCTTGTAAGAGCCTTATGACTTATAAGAGATCATGCACTTAGGAATCCTCACGATTCCTAGGGAGAAAATGCACCTACGAGATCCTCATGACTTGTAGGGAGAAATACCTTTACGAGACCCTTACGGCTCATGAAGTCAAAAGCCTTAGTCGACAGGATCCTAACCCTGTTTGCTAAGCCACCTTTGTTCGACATCGACAGAAGCAAATGATGATTCGCTCCTGGCAAAATTCCAGTTGTAGCGGTGCTGATGCCGAAATCAGTGTCTAATCCCAAGCTTGCAGCAAAAAGCCAGCGAGCCACACATGCATACGGAATAGCCAAAATGATGGGGCAACTTGCAAACAAAATCAGCAAGTAAAAATGTATGCATGAAAAATAGCCGAAATGATTGGGCAACTCGCAATAAACAGCAGCGAGTAAAAATAAAACAAATAGCCGAAATGATTGGGCACCGCGAAAAATAGCCGAAATGATTGGGCAATCGCGACCTTCGCGATATAAAAAGCTGAAATGATAGAGCATCGCAGAATGAAATAAAAAAATGATGATGAAATTCATGCCCTACAGGTGATATCACATCGATCCCTGTATACAATCCAGGGGCGCAAACAGAGAGGGAATCACACCTTTCCTCCCCAGGCTCCATCAGAAGAAGAAGCCAAATCTCGACGGTTCACAGACGACCTGGAGATCGTCTCAACATTCGTCTCATTATGAAAGACACAATATTGAACAAAGCAGAACCGCGGCAAATCCCAGTTCCATGACTCGGTGGTGCACAGATGACCGAGAGTCAAACCCTGATTCCGTGAAATGCGGATAAAGTCAACCCTTCCTGGTCACGTGGAACGCGGCTTATGTCAATCCTGACCCCGTAGGAAATATACAGAGTGGATCCTAGTCCTCACAGAGCATGGCAATAACCCCGTATGAAGCATCCAGAGCGGAGCCTGGTCCTCGCCGAATACGGCAGTGAACCCGTGGGAAGCATCCAGAGCAAAATTCTTGGCTACGTGGAACGCGGCTTATGTCAATCCTGACCCCGTGGGAAACGTCCAGAGTGGATCCTGGTCCTCGCAGAACACGGCAATGCCCCCGTGTGAAGCATCCAGAGCGGAGCCTGGTCCTCGCCGAATACGGCAGTGAACCCGTGGGAAGCATCCGGAGCAAAATTCCTGGCTACGTGGAACGCAGCTTATGTCAATCCTGACACCGTGGGAAACGTCAAGAGCGGATCCTGGTCCTCACAGAACACGGCTATGACCCTATGTAAAGCATCCAGAGCGGAGCCTGGTCCTCGCTGAACACGGCAGTGAACCCATGGAAAGCATCCAGAGCAAAATTCTTGGCTACGTGGAACGCGGCTTATGTCAATCCTGACCCCATGGGAAACGTCCAGAGCGGATCCTGGTCCTCGCAGAACACGGCAATGACCCCATGTGAAGCATCCAAAGCGGAGCCTGGTCCTCGTCGAACACGGCAGTGAACCCGTGGGAAGCATCCAGAGCAAAATTCCTGGCTATATGGAACGCGGCTTATGTCAATCCTGACCCCGTGGGAAACGTCCAGAGCGGATCCTGGTCCTCACAGAGCATGGCAATGACCCCGTGTGAAGCATCCAGAGCGGAGCCTGGTCCTCGCCGAACACAGCAATGACCCCGTGTGAAGCATCCAGAGTGGAGCCTGGTCCTCGCCGAACACAGCAGTGAACCCGTGGGAAGCGTCCAGAGTGGATCCCGGTCCTCGCAGAATACGGCAATGAACCCGTGTGAAGCATCCAGAGTGGAGCCTGGTCCTCACCGAACACGGCAGTGAACCCGTGGGAAGCATCCAGAGCAAAATTCCTGGTCACGTGGAACGCAGCTTAGGTCAATCCTGACCCTGTGGGAAACGTCCGGAGCGGAGCCTGGTCCTCACACAACACGGAAACGACCCCGTGGGAAGCATCCAGAGCAAAATTCCTGGTCACGTAGAACGCGGCTTACGTCAATCCTGACCCCATGGGAAACGTCCAGAGCGGATCCTGGCCCTCGCAGAGCACGGCTATGACCCCATGTGAAGCATCAAGAGCGGAGCCTGGTCCTCGCAGAACACGGCAATGACCCCATGGGAAGCATCCAGAGCAAAATTCCTGGTCACGTGGAACACGTCTTATGTCAATCATGACCCCGTGGGAAACGTCCAGAGCGGATCCTGGTCTTCGCAGAGCACGGCAATGACCCCGTGTGAAGCATCCAGAGCAAAATTCCTGGTCACGCAGAACACGGCAGTGAACCCGTGGAAAGCATCCAGAGAAAAATTCTTGGTCACGTGGAACGCGGCTTACGTCAATCCTGACCCCGTGGGAAACGTCCAGAGCGAATCCTGGTCCTCGCGGAGCACGGCTATGACCCCGTGTGAAGCATCCAGAGCAACTCCTGATTCTATGAAATGCGGATTACGTCAATCTCATTAAACACTTACGGGTCCTCTCGATTCATAAGGAAGAAAACTCTCTTATAAGATCCTTACGACTTATGAGAGAAAACGTGCTTAGGAATCCTCACGATTCCTAAGGAGAAAATATACCTGCGAGATCCTCTCGACTTGTAGGGAGAAAAGTATTTATGAGACCCTCATGGCTCATGAAGTTGAAAAGTCTTAGGTAGCAGATCTAAACCTGCTTCCTAAGCCATCACTACCTCTCGAAGAATTCAAAACAAGAAGGGACAAAAAAGGGGGTAAGAAATAACACAAGATGGTACGAAAGAAATGTATCTTTTATTTATGAGTTCAATTGAGTACAAGCTACATCATCTGAAAAGATAAAGAAAAATGGATACATTTTATTCAGAATTTACAAATTGCGCAAAAGCAACTATTAGGAGGGAAGCGTTTTCAGTAGGCCAATCAATTGCTTACGCACTTCCCTCAGCCTCTCTTCACGGTCAGCTGCCATGGCCAACTCCGTTTCAACATGAGCCCGCTGCTGCAAATAGGATGATAGTCGTTCATCAACGATCCGCCGAGCTGCCTCACGACTCTGCGCATCCTGCTCGATGAGGTCGAGTTTCTGCCTCAGCGTTAGCCCATCGGAAATACATCGTAGAAGGCTTTCGAAGATGGTTTTCAACTGCACGGCATTGGCATCAACCTAAGCATGCAGTCGAGCAGATTCACTTGAAGTCTCTTCACATTCCTTATGCTTTAGGGCCGCTTCTTGTTCAAGAAGGCAGAAGTAGGGAGTGCTCTGCTCGACCCACGCAGCCCGCTGGGTGTTCACAGGTAGGAATTCTGGAGCAGGACGTCCGACCTCGAGCTTATGCAGGCAAGCCTCAATCTCCCTGCAGTGATTAACCCAAGACTCAACGACGCCCTCACTATGAAAGTTCACGAGCGTCGCCAGCATAGGATTCACCTCCGCGGCAAAATCTACAGCGAATGTGGGATTTTCCCGTTAAGCTTCTCAATATAGTCGCTCAATATGCGCAGACTATTCGCGGCGCCTTTCGAAGTTGCACGTCGAGAAAAGGGGCCGGCTGGTATTATGATGCAAGACTCGAACAGAGCTGGAGTCGATGCGATTGCTGCAAAATAGATCATAGTCAGATGTCGGCTCAAGAAATAACGAAAATACACGAAAAATAGAGTATACTATACCGGCTGCAACAGAGGGCAGAGCTGGGAGTACTAGTGGCGCAACGATATCTGCATCCCCGCCTTCGATTTGTAAGGCTACAAGCAATACAAAAAGGGATTAGCAATAATGTGACTGTTCGTTAAAGAAAAGACGTCGTTTAAAAAGAATACTCACCGACACCAGCAGGTGGACTAATCTTTGACAAGAAGGAGAAGTGTGGGTGCAGCACCTGATACAGGTGGTCAAAAAGGACTCCTGCAAGGACGCAGTAATGCAACGTCGGTACATAAGTTATGCAGCTTAAAAAATAAGACGGATGGATCACGAATCCGCACCTTCCAACATCTGAGATGGTATGAGAGAGGGTAGAGGAGGTGTCACCGTCAAGACGGTAGCTGATGGCATTGCCTCGGGTAGCGCGACCTCAGCGCTCGCCGCACCTGCATTAGAAACAAGATAAACCCTATCAAGGAAAGATTGAAAAAGATTGCAGAATAAAAAGAAAAGCAATGATCCAAAATCTACCTAGTGGGTCGGTTGTCGGAACCGCGATGAAGGCGTCACTTGATATAGCGACTGTTTCATCCTCCTCCATCGGGATGGTCTCACCCTCCGTCGCCTCATCCCCTGACTCTACGAGAGCCTTCGTAATACTTGCGACGCCAGGAGATGGCAAAGAGCCGCAGGTAGAAAGGGCGACGATCGGGGCAGTGCCCGACTCTTATGACAGAGCGGCTACCTCAGGCTCGGCGGCTGTAGCCATCCCATCTACCGCTATCTCAGGCTCGGTAATCGTGACTGACTTACCAGTAACTACCTCGAGCCCGGCAATTGCAGCCACCTCGCCTACCGCCGCCCCAGGTTCGGCAATCACGGCCACCTCCTCCACCGCTACTTCAGGATCAGCGGTCCCCGCAACCTCTTCGGGAAGACTCGGCCCTGCAAGATAAGATATATGAGAATCGATACTTAAAACTTTGACAACGGAACCCCGTGTCACATTACCTGGGGTTGGTCTTCCGACTGTTTCCCGAGCCACACGTGCTGCTCGTCTATAAGCAATAGACAAGGCATCCGGGGACTCCTCTGAAGGAGTAGCGGCAGGGGTAGCGGCACTCGAACCCGCACCCGTGGCTAAGGCAGTACTACGCTCCCTTGCTGCATGCATTCTGCGCTTCCTTTCCGTCCGGACCGTGAGAGCCGATCTTCTCAAGACCTCCGTCAATGGGACGTCATCATCCACGCCAAGAGCTACCTCTGGAGCCGTCACAGCGTCCGTCATCGGTTGCTTGAGTAAAGCCTCTTTTAGCAACCCTGAGGAGGCCGGGACTTCGATGCCTGGCCCGGGAAGAATCTCCGCATCAGCTTGCGAGATTGGCATTGTGGTCCCTGTGATAAGACAAAGAAGGGGTCAGATTACTCATAAGAAACAGGAACGGGAACATGGTGAACAGAAATGTACCGATGCCCAAGGAGGCTCGAAGTCTTTCCTCTTCCTCAAAGGTCTTGAGAGAAGCTGGGAGAGCTTCTTCAGTGGAAATGCCTGTTAAAGAAGGAAAAACGTCAGTCAAAACATGGTAATAGAAATACGATGCAATGGCGGAAAATACAGCTAATGATTACCTGATCATGCGAGTATAGCCAACCCCTCTTCATGGCTGGCCAATTGCTCAGAAGCCGCAATGGCAGCCGCCAGATCGGCATCATCTGGCGGAATGAATAAGCCCTCGTTTGTCCCATACTCTCTCAGGCCCACGTTATAAGGAGCCTAAGGCTCCAGGCCAAGTACAGCATCTAGGGAGAGGACTAACTTCTTCTTCTTCTTTTGCACGTGAGCTCCAGTCGCAACAAGCACAAGCTTACGCTTGGTGGGCACCTTGGGGCGACGAGTCCCGATATCCGAGCCCATGCTAGATTCGGGTGAAGCTACGTTTACCGTCTCTGCGCGAGCACGAGGCACCGATGGCACATCTACCGTCTCCACAGGAGCATAGGGCAATCCACACGTGGGGCTTAGCACACGTGGAGGCTCAACTGCAGCAATCCCTCTTAGCGGAGGGGGACAACGATCCGTCGCTTTAAAGGGACGTTGCGATCGCTGGCAGGGGGCGCACTCTTACGATCGAGTAGCAGCCGCCTCTCTTCCCTGATAACAGCGCCCATCGCGTGTTGATACCAGGCCCCGTGTACGTTAAGAGGCCTCAGAATGCAACTCGGCTCGCTAATAAAGAAGTGGGAGCCCGTATTCAAGCGCATAAAGTGATGCAGCGCACCCCGTATCCCCTCTTTGGTGGCAGCAGGTTCTTCCAAGAACGCCTCCAGTGGAACCCCCTGGTTATAACTCAGCTACTGGGCAAAATGATGGGGGTTGTATCTCATAAAAAGCACCGCATCATTCTGCCTGAATACGAGAAAGCCCGGCCTGATGGAGTATAGATGTAGAATCTTCCGGGCTTTCAACACGGAGGCCCTGTCCTTAAAGACGTCGCGCAATGCCAGCACCGTCTTGGAAGTTTCCTGGCCGATCGTCAGGACTTTGTCCGTAAAAGACATACCAGCTCCGACCGTGCACGGACGAAGAAGCAAGCCCCTAGCTTCCCGCTGTGACAGATTCACGATAGAAGCATCAATCAGCCGCATAATTCTTGGGAATTTGCATTTCTCGAAAAACGAGGGTCTTTTATGAATGCCAAATACCCCGAGCACATGCATTTCCATCCACGAAGTAAAGTAATGCATCGGGAAGTTGGCGGCATGCACCTCCGGTTCAGTTGTATCCGCCGCCACGCTAAGACCATGGTATAGATGGGCTAACCCAGCAATCCCAATGGCCACTTGTATCCTGGCAACCATTCGATGCGCTGGGTAGAATACGGACGGCCTCATATAGCGAGGGTGCATAGGGAGCGAACCAGCACAACCACAGCCCAAGAAACCCATGAAAGAAAGCCTCCTCGTCAATGCCCGGAGCGGTGATTTCTGACAGAGGAATGATTGCGGCATCAGGAAGAAAAAGGCCATTCTGATCGTTTTCCAATACTGGTCGATGGTCCAAGCCGAAGCCGAAGGGGTCGTCGAGTTTGGCAAACTTTTCGTCTCGTTGCGATAAGATCTCCGGGCGAAGAAATCGGGCAATGAAGTCTGCGAAACTGACCCCCCGGCCTCCGGATTCCAAGAAGAGGCTCTCGTACATGTTCAGCACCTTTATCAGACTAGGAAACTGGTGCTGAATAGCGTTCTCCGGCGTTAGGCCCGTCACCACCAGCTTGGTGGTAAAAACGTATTCATCCGGAGGAAGCAGCTCCTCATAGTGCTCCCCCCTAACCGGCAGACCGGAAATCTCAGCAAATTCTTCTAAGGAGATGGAGACTTCTCTGTCCAACAAAAGAAAGGAATGGGTTGGGATGTTTTACTGCTCCAAGAACACCCTAATCCACCATGTCGGAGGAGCAGAATATTGGAACAACGAACCATAAACCGCAGGGTAAAAGCCGAGCTTCAGCAGCTGCGTTTTCTTCGCTGACAAGATGTACCTGGCCCACTGCAAGTACCCGGCCGAATGTCGGGGAGTCAACCCGATATTGTAGGGTTGTCCCCAAGGGCACGACTCACCCTGGCATATGCGCCGCCCTAAGGTATCCAAGGCTATCGGCAGCTGCATAGGTATGGCGGCAATCGAAGGTTGAAGAAGACCCTCCGAACTCCAATTAACAACCTTCACGGCATAGTTCACCGGGGGTGTGTCTGCATACGAAATCGACGAGATTGGCTCTGACGGCGTCGCACAAGAGAAGCTTTGACGACCTTTGATAATCTGGTCATACCATCTACCCCACAAGTGAAGGTTTTTGTGTCCCGGGTCATAGTCTCTAATGAGCGCGAGAACCTCCCGGTCCACAGGTGCCTCAGGGAATCCTCCCTCTGAACAGAAAAACGGGAAAGAGAGATCGGAAGACATGTCGCCTGCGAGAAAGGGGCAGAAGCCAATTGTTAGTGCTATAATTTAATTTAATCTGACACTCGGTACTTTAAAAGTTGCACTACACTGCAATGCACTGAAAAGGGGACCAAAGAGGGACCCACAAAATCCAGATGACAATACATCAATTAATAAAACAGCCTCATCATTAGATGAAACTGTTAATTAATGAGGAAATCCTCAAGAAAATTCTCATTGAATGAGAAATCCCTCGGGAAAAGGAGAAAATCTCCCTTTGAGAGCAAAGCATTATGACAGAGTGACACTTGTCAAACTCTGATCATGAAGGAATAAATTTCCTTAAAGAGCCTGGCTCTGTAATGATGATGAAAAATCCATCAAGGATTAATTAAAATCAATTAATTTTTATGAATTAAAAATTCTGGGATCTTCAAGATCCATGAAAAAACTCTTAAGAGTTCTTCATCAAAAAATTAACAAATCAACATGATTCAGAAGAGCAGAGCTCTATTCATGGGTCTGAGAAACCCCAAAAGATCTCTTTAGATCTATGGGTTCATGAGAGCAAAGCTCTACTAATGAAACCCTAAATGGGTTTTCTTTAGATCAAAGATCTATGAAGAGCAAAGCTCTGTTAATGGGTAAAACCCTAATTTATTAAAAAGTTTTTTAACTTTACCTAAGTTTTGACAGAGTTTTAACTCTTAAGAGGTTCTTAAAACAAGAGAGCTATGCTCTGTGGGAGAATGAAATTCTCAGAAGAGATAATTCTCAAGAAGATGAAGATCATCTAAGGGACCAAAGGTCCTATTTATAGGCATTAAAACGCCTCTTCAACTTCTGAGTTGATCCAAGGGCTCAGATGTTGCCACCGCTGCACTCACGTGTGCGCCACGCGAGCGCAACGGTGGGGGGGCATTTGTTTCCCCCAATCAGAGCAAAACTCTGTTTTGAATTTCAAAATTCAAAAATTGAAGCAACGCTTCAGATCCGGCGCTCTGCGCTGAGCGCCACGTGTCAAACATAGATGGGCTAGCGCCAGGAGCGCTGCGCCGTAGGCAGCGCACCCCAAATCAGATCAAAGCTCTGTCTTAAATTTTAAAATTCAAAAGTTGAAGCAACGCTTCAGGTCCAGCGCTCTGCGCGCCACGTGTCAAACACGGGCGTGCTGGCGCAGTTGCGCTGCACTCTGCGCTGCGCGCCACGTGTCAAATACGGGTGTGCTGGCACAGTTGCGCTGCGCGCCACGTGTCAAACACGGATGCGCTGGTGCGGATGCGCTGCGCACCACGTGTCGAACGTAAGTGCATTAGCGCAAGGTGCGCCAGTGCTGGAATTAAAAATTCGCCACCGTTAGATCAAAAGATCTAATAATAATAAATTATCAATTAATCAGAATTAAAATTCTGTTATGGAAAGATCTTTCCAATCTTGTTAAAAACAAGAAGATTGTCTTCTGTAAAACAAAAGCCCTAGGATCAAAGATCCAAAGGTGGGGAAACATCCCTAAATCAATCAGAGAAAGGTCTCCTTAACTGATTTAACAAATCAATTTGCCCTATAAAAAGGCCCCTAGACTTCAAGTCTCATACACAGAGAGAGAAACATAGAGAAACCTCCCTAAAAACTTTGAGAAAACTCAAAGAGAGAAAAGCAAGCTTCTAGCAAAAAGAAGATCATCTTCTTCAAGGTAAAGAACATAATTCTTGGATACAGAGATGAAATCATCTCATGAAAAGAAGAACTATCTTCTAAAAAAGATCATAGATCTACAAAAAGACCAAAGTATTTGATATAAAAGAGATCAAAAGATCTTATTATAAACAAAAAGAAGAAGTATATACTTCATTTATAGATCATTGATCTACAAAGGCATTACCTTTTTATAAATAAAGCAAGAACTTTTGTTCTTGAATCTTGAGGCAAAGCCTCCTTTAAAAAGGACATAAACTTGTTTCTCTGATCATAAATTTGATCAAATGCGCTTTGGGCTATTGGAAAGTGCCTTGCACTCATGAACTGCGCCTTTGCACTCCTTAGACCGGTGCTCAGCACCAAAACATGCCACGTGTCAAGCACAGACACAGCTTACGCTTTGCTCTTCTGAAACAGCGTACTGCGCTCATGGGCTGGCGCTCAACGCCAAGCGCGCCACGTGTCACTCACTGGTGCGCCATTAAATCAGCATAAAGCACTTATAAATTAAAAGCGCAATGCGCTAATAAACTGGTGCTTAGCGCTAAGCGCGACACGTGTCATTTTCGTGTGCGCTACTTGGCAGATTCGCAATGCGCTCTTTAATTGGCGCAAAGCGCCTGAGGCGCCACGTGGCGCGCTGTCAGAACACACATTGTTTTGATGAATGCTATGCATTCAATACAAGACAAAAATTGTCAGAATCTAATGCTCAGTGTTATTAAAAGGGCCAAGCCCAAATAAAGACTCAACAGCCCAAAATAAAATGTTAAACATTTTAACTGATTGGACTTAGCCCAAGACTGGCCATAAGTACTCAACTTATATTAATTGAGCCCATCTGCTCATAAATATTTTAATAGATCTTAGTCCCAAACTGGACTACTGATCTTTCAATCAACTTACATCGGTTCGAGGGTACATCTCTTTACTCCTCTGATATCTGTCGTTGTAATCCTTCGACGTCTTCAGAGAGGTAACGGGTCCCGACAATCACACATTTATATGGAATGTGGGGTCCTTAAAATCACGGACTATGATGTCCTTAACCTCGACCGTGATGTCTTTAAACTAACGTTTGACTGTGAGGTCTTTAAACTCACGTTCTATGATATCCATAACCTTGACTGAGATGTCTTTAAACTAACGATGGACCACTATATCCTTAAACTGATGTTGGACCACCATGTCCTTAAACTGGTAATCGACCGCAATGTCCCTAAACTAAACAATAGAGCCCAAATGCTCTCTTGTTGGATCTAAACGATCCCGTTAAGTTGATCTTAGTCTAAAATTAGACTAACGTATCCTTAACAAATGTTTAAGTTGATTTAGTCTCAAATGAGACTAACGTATCATTAAACTAACCCCCAAACCCAAATCTAAGAAAATACGGATTTGGACTAATCCACGTCCTACGGGCGATAACATAAATTAGTCTCCGTATACAATCCACGGGCAACCAAAAGCAAAATAAACACCCACGACACGATGTGACCATCTGGAGAAGGAGAAAGTTATTACCGCGACGCGGTAGCGTAATTAACTGCAGGGGCTTGCGCCTGCAGGGAAGAGCGTCCCCACAATCAAAAACCCCTCAACGAGAGGGAATTTGACGAAGTCTGCTACATCGGCCGCATCCGGACAACGATTATGAGTGTTTCACCTTTGTAGACGATTTTGAAAACTCCCCATCCGAGTTTGAGTCATCCGGACAACGATTATGAGTGTTTCACCTTTGTAGACGATTTTGAAGACTCCCCACCCGAGTTTAAGTCTTTTACTTTTTCAATTGAGTTGGTTGAACCATCCGACTCGGTTGCGTACACTCGATTTGAACCGTTGATGGAATCCTTTGAGTTTGAAACAGTTACACCATTGTTACCATCAATTGTTTCACCTCCTAAACTCGAACTAAAAATTTTGCCGTCGCACCTTAAATATCCTTATCTAGGTGAGAATGAGACCCTTCCCGTTATCATATCGGCCTCTCTGGCTCTCGAGCAAGAGAAGGCCCTTTTACTGGTCTTGCAAAATAATCGGCAAGCTTTTGGCTGGTCTATGGCGGACATCAAGGGGATTAGTCCCCTCATAGTTGAATATCATATACACTTGATGGATGATGCAAAGCCGGTAAGGGATCCTCAAAGACGCCTCAACCCCATAATGAAAGAGGCTGTCAAGAAGGAGATTGTTAAATGTCTTGATGGTGGTATCATTTACCCTATCTCGGATAGCCAGTGGGTTAGCCCCATTCATGTTGTGCCAAAGAAATCGGGCATTACGGTCATAACCAATGAGGCAAATGAGTTAATACCTACTCGCACCCAAACTGGGTGGCGAGTTTGCATCGACTATAGAAAATTCAATGCCGCGACAAGGAAAGACCACTTTTCTTTACCTTTCATTGACCAAATGCTAGAACGATTGGCTGGGCACGAGTTCTATTGCTTTTTGGATGGCTATTCCGGCTATAACCAAGTCCCCATCGCCAAAGAGGATCAAGACAAGACCACATTTACTTGTCCTTTTGGCACTTTTGCTTATCGTCGTATGCCCTTTGGGTTATGCAATGCACCCGCTATATTTCAGCGGTGTATGATGGGGATCTTTTCAGACATGGTCGAAAAGTTTTTGGAGATCTTTATGGATGATTTCTCCATTTTTGGTGACTCCTTCGACGAGTGTTTACTACACCTTGACGCAGTTCTTACCCGCTGTAGGAATAAGAATCTAATTTTAAATTAGAAGAAGTGCCACTTTATGGTACGAGAAGGCATTGTCTTAGGACATATCATCTCGCAAAACGGCATAGAGGTTGATAGAGCCAAAATTGAAGTCATTTCCAATCTTTCTCCTCCTAAATGCCTCAAAGACATCCGAGCTTTCCTTGGCCATGCCGATTTTTATAGACGGATCATCAAGGATTTTAGCAAGATTGCTAGACCCTTGACTCTTTTATTGGCCAAGGACACAACATTTTATTTTGACTCAATTTTCATGGAAGCGTTCGAGTCATTGAAACACTCTCTCATTTCTGCGCCCATTCTTTCATCTCCAGACTGGACGCATCCCTTCGAAATTATGTGCGACGTATCAGATTTTTCCATTGGTTATGTTCTTGGACAGCACATTAATAAGATGCCGCACTTGATTTATTATGCTAGCCGAACACTAAATGAGTCCCAACTAAACTACACAACAACAGAAAAAGAATTTTTAGCCGTTGTGTTTGCACTTGAAAAATTCCGGCCTTATTTAATCGGCTCTCCAGTTATTGTGTATACAGACCATTCAGCTCTTCGCCACCTTTTTGCGAAGAAGGATGCTAAATCGAGGCTAATACGTTGGATCCTCTTGCTACAAGAGTTTGACCTTGTCATAAGGGACAAAAGAAGATGTGAAAACGTCGTAGCCGATCACCTTTCACGACTTCCTTCTTCGCCTACACTTGAAATTCCAATCAAAGATGTTTTTACCGATGAGCAACTCTTAACCGTGTCTTGCGAACCATAGTTCGCTGATATAGTAAACTACTTAGCCACCGGCTTGATACCTAAAGATTGGTCGAAACAGGATAAACTCCGATTCATGTCCCAAGTAAAGCATTTTTACTGGGATGAACCTTATCTTTTTAAATACTGTTCCGACCAAATCATTCGTCGGTGTGTACCTGAAAATGAGTTTAAGAGTGTGCTGTCTTTTTGCCACGATCAAGCGTGTGGCGGGCACTTTGGCCCAAAGAAGACAGCCGAGAAAATCTTGCAGTGTGGTTTCTATTGGCCACGACTCTTTAAGGATGCATATGAATACTGCAAGACATGCTCCTGGTGCCAACACTTGAGCCGGATATCACGGAGAAACGAAATGCCGCTCCAACCAATTTTGGTTGTGTATATTTTTGATGTTTGGGGAATTGACTTCATGGGACCATTCCCCAATTCTTTTGGGAATGTGTATATTCTTTTGGCTATTGACTACGTGTCGAAATGGGTCGAGGCTGTGCCTAGCCGAACGAATGATAACAAGGTTGTCGTTCGATTTCATAAAGAACATATCTTTTCTCGGTTTGGACACCCTCGAGCAATTATAAGTGATAATGGATCTCACTTCTGCAATAGGACTTTTGAGTCCATAATGTGCAAATATTCCATTACACACAAACTGTCAACGCCACACCATCCCCAAACATGTGGGCAAGCCGAGGTTTTAAATCGGCAGATTAAGCAATTATTGGAGAAAACGGTTTCTAAAAACCGTAAAGATTGGTCACACAAATTGATTGATGCACTATGGGCTTTCCGTACTGCATACAAGACCGATCTTGGTATGTCTCCATACCGGCTTGTTTATGGAAAGGCTTGCCACCTCCCAGTTGAGATCGAGCACAAGGCATTTTGGGCAATTAAGGAGCTGAATTTATCAATGGGAGATGCGGGCAGTAATCGAAAGCTGCAATTAAACGAACTAGAAGAGCTGCGGGATCAGGCATATGATAATGCTGTCATTGTTAAAAACCGAACTAAGGTATTCCATGACAAACACCTTATGCGCAAAACGTTCAAACCTGGTCAACAGGTTTTACTCTATGACACTCGGTTACACTTTCACCCCGGCAAGCTCTGATCTAGGTGGAAAGGGTCATTTTTAGTACGCACCGTCTATCCGCACGGTATGGTCGATCTTGAAAATCTTGAGGACGGTACCCTATTT
The DNA here is from genome assembly GCA_030015575.1 of Agapanthus africanus. Lineage (NCBI taxonomy): Eukaryota > Viridiplantae > Streptophyta > Magnoliopsida > Asparagales > Amaryllidaceae > Agapanthus > Agapanthus africanus. The sequence goes on from JASDDO010000018.1 coordinate 436,675,607, forward strand.
TAAGTAAACGGACATCGATTGAAACCGTTCCTCACAGCAGAACCGTCGGAGGAGCTCCTGTTTTCACAGGAGCCGATTTACACCGATTGATTTTCCTCCATTTTACCCCCAAATTTTTGATCATTTTTTCCAAAAGTTTATCTCAAATAAGTTTGGGGGTGTGTATCATTTGTAAATATGATTACAATATAAAAATTAAAAAAAATAAGCAGGAAATTACCGACATTCTCGACCCACTTGGTGCAGCCTGACAGTGAGGACACTGTCCAGCTTAAGTTTGGGGGTATGCTCGGTAAGTTTTCTTCCTTCGTATTCATATGTATATTTTTGCATTTGCATCCTTATATAAAAATCATAAAAATTGAAAAATTTGAAGAAAAAAAACAGAAAATGTAAAACCCATAAAAATTGAAAATTATAAAAATTAAAGTATTCAATTTTGGCCTTATTTGACTTGAGTTTGACAAATAGGTTAACTAGCTAGGAAGAACTAAATCTTAGACTTTGCAAATTAAAAACCGTAAAAATAACCTTTCTTAAAATTTAATGGTAGAAAATATATGTCTTTGTAGTTTATTTAGAAATATCCAAATTTTGAGTTCACTTCTTGGGCTAAGTCAAAATAAGGGAAGAGTATTGAAACTTTTATTGAAGTGTAAGTCTGAAAAATAATTCCTAGCTTAAGTCTAAATTCTGAAAATATATACCCTACAAAATTGCATAAACACAAACCTTGAAACTTGGTATAGTAGGAGAGACCTTGAAATGCTCTTGTCTTAAGTCCTTAGTACGAAGAAAAAAATATACAACTGTCAATAAAGAAAAAAATGAACACTGGTTTTTGTAATTACTTAAGGCTGCAAAAATAGAAAAATATTTAGCGAGGGTGCTTCATCACCTAGTGCCTTAGACCAACTGGTTTGGGAGTCATTGCTAAAGCCTTAGGTGTTACAAGACTAGGAATTATGCTTTAATATGCAAACACATCTTGTAATCGATTGTTGGTACCTCAAGAAGTATTAACGGTCGCATGAAGGATGTGTAAGCAAAATTCATCTAAAATTCACCAATTAAGAAGTGCTTTGGACAACGGACAAGAGTATGATTGCTTGATTTGAATTTACAAGTGTAGGGGTGATATATACACACACGTAAGGGTATGTGATTGGGGTTTAGACAAGAGATAGGAATGAAGAATAGGACTTATTTCTTTAATAAAGATGATAAAAATTCCTAAGTTGAGATAGAACCCTAGACGAAAAACTTAAGAGATGCCAAAAACTAAATAGGTCTAGAGAACATATATAATCATAAGTTAAATGATAAGGAAGCGTGAAGAATATGGGTGGATAATTTATGAGTCGAAGATAATAGAGTTTCTTCTTAGAAAACCTACTTGGAGAATAAAAGTCGATAAGCCAAATTGATAGGATTTTGTGGGTAGAATCCGCTGAAAACCCTCAGGAGACAACACTCCTCCTATTAAGGACACCTAGAGGTTTAACGGCTTGTTGCACGAGCTCAGTGCAATCACGTTTCCCTGCGAAAGTGAGGTTAGGTTTTTGTTGAAAATAAAACTAGGTTTGCTCGAGGACGAGCAAAAGATAAGTTTGGGGGTATTTGTTCATACCATAATTTTGCATTATTATTTTCCCCATTCTTATGCATTTTACAAATAAACAGGTGCTTTTGACTCATGTCAGCTACATAGTTACAGGTTACAGGTTCTCGGAACAAAAATAGAGAAAAAGACAAAAGACGATGTAAAAGTGAGACTACGACCAACAAATAGAAGGATCTTGATCAAGCCTACACGAAGATCAGTTCACAAAGTACCAGGCAGCGCAAGTTTCAAGACTTCGACACGAAGCAAATGGTAAAAGTCCACTACATTACTTACTGTGGAGATCTGGAAGAGATATAGAAGACAATCTGAAGAACCAACTGAAGAAACAGGAAGCAAAAGTCAACAAAAAGCAGCTGCCCAAATTTCAGCACAAGAGTCTGCTATTTGGCCGCGGAACCGCGGCCAAACCTGGCCTGCGGCCGCGGTTCCGCGGCTGTGCTGAGCCCGTAGTGGCGGAAAATTTTACCAAAAATCTTGTCGGCGCTGACTAGTCTTCCTAGGGGTATTTTTGTAAAAGCATACATGCGGCGATTGTAAACCTAGGGTTTTCTATGTCCTATAAATAGATACACAAATTCTTGTATTAGGTCATGCCTCCTTTCATTAATAAAATTCAGAATTCTCTTAAAGTTTTGGAGAGCATCAATTTGTAAGTAGATTTTATTTTTGCCCTAGTTCATAGTTTCAATTTCTGCCCTAGATAAATTCTTATTTGCCTTAATTTAATCTAGATTAGAATTTTTATTAATCTGCAGTAGTTAATTAATCTCTTAACCCTAAAAACAAAATAAAAATCATATCTTTTGTAGATCCCTCAATGAGCGAGTAGTTTCCTCATTTGTTAGGGTTAGGAATAGGGAAGGGTTTGAGAGATGAAGATCTCTCACCTCTTTCTTGCCCAATCACTTGTGAATAATTAGGACTCCATGCATTCTTTCATATTCCGCTCCCTACGGTACCCTACCTACAAGGTAACGGTGACACCGTAGTATAAAAGACCAGATATGCATGTCTTCCATAGAGGTTAGGGTAAGGATTAAGAAAGGACAGACAAGGATCTAGAGGAAGAAACATCGTTTCTTCCCGATCATCCTAGTTCTCTTTATTAATAATTACCATAACTCCTAAAAAGATCTAATTTAGGGCATTGAAAGAGGTGGGAAATTTTAATTTACCAAACTTAACCTAAACCTAACCTTAGCAAGTTTCCTAATCCTAGTATAACTCAAATTAGTTTTTGTGATAAAAGATCCAAACACCCTTTGGAATTAGCTCGTTAGAACAATTAGGAAATTAACACCATCCCTGTGGACCGACCCGTATTCACCGGCTAGCTACCAAGCGACACCGTTCTTGATTGCGGTAATATTATTTTTGATCGTTAAAAGTCAATGGAAATCAACTACAACGTGACATGTAGTGGTGACCAAATTGGATATATGATTGTGGGTGTTTGGTCTTGGGTTGGAAATAAGCGCATCTAACAGAAGGACAAGGGGCATTAGGAATGGATTTAGCGTTGGAAAGCTTGCTTAAACTCGCAAATCCCATTCCTGTATTCTCCTAATCCCTGCTACTATCTTTTATCCCAATATCATTTTAAGAATGGCAAAAGAAAAGCACAAGACTAATCCTAACTCTACTAACCAATATTAACTCTATCAAGTTTACTTGAACATAAATACGAACATTTAGGATAGATTTGAACATACACATATATATTCTTGAATTGACTAGTCTAAAACAAGAACGGACATACAACCATCTCCCTACGGATCGACCCGTGCTCAACTGGCTAGCTGTAAAGCGACACCGTCTTGATTGCGGTAAGTGGCATAAATAGAACAAGCGGAACGCGAGTTTCCGCTTCAATCAGCGTGCATACGAGACTGGTCCGTTAAACCCACGAACTTACAGCACAGGAAGTAAAAGGCCCCATCAAACCCACGGGACAACGGCACAGGATATTCAGGTTAGGTGTCTGTTAGTGGACTCTCATGCCACGGCATACATTCTTTACCAAACTACCCCTTATCCCCACGTCTATTAAGTTATCGATCAAGTTTACAAGTCTTGCCTGAAATCCATTAATACAAGGGAATCATTCAAGTTCAAGTGCAAGTATTCAAATCATGTTCCAGTGTTCAAGCCAAGTCGTATTCATGGTTCAGATCAAGTTCAAGTTCAAGTTAGGTTCAAGTTCAAGAATTCATGTTAAGTCATTTAGGATGTCGTGTGTTTGATTATATATGATTCGATATTCATGTGATTTAATATGACAATCATTGCACATAGCCTGCAGCACATGTACCCTTTTCAAAGACGATTGCCAGATAATAATTTGCAACCTAGGAGATAAGCATGCACTCACTTTCTCCGGCTTCCCGAGGCCTAGAGAAAAGATACCGCTTAAACCCATTTATTACCTATATATCTTAAAGATTAATTAGATTATATATTCTATGTATTTTGGTGAACTTAGGTCATTTATGTAAATATCTTTATTTGTAAACTCGGGGGTTTTATGTAAAATGTTTTACTTTTAAAATAAAGCTCGAGGGTGTTTTTGGTAAAAACGTGTTAATTAAAATGTCGAGGGTTTTAATAAAAATATTTTAGATTTTATGGTATTTTCATGAAAAATCTATTTTTTGGAAAACTTAAGGTATTTTAATAAAAATTCAATCTTTTAATAGAATATTTTATTGAAATTAGATTTTACATAAAAAAAGCTTTCTTCTAAGTTATATATATATATATATATATATATATATATTAAAGGTGATTGAAATTGTTTTATTTCGTTTAGAACCGTATTTTTCTTTCCTTCAAGAACGCGCTCCGTGAAGAGCTCTGATCTCACTCACTAGATCCAAGATATGCGATAATCTGCACCATCTTCAATAGAGCTTCCCTAAAGAGAGTTGTATGGGCACAATTGCCAAAGAATAAAAATATAGATTAACTTCAATTTTTAAGCTTAATTGGTATTTTAGCGAAAAATTGATTCATTTCAGAAAAATGCTATAAATCATATAGTCGTGCTATAATTCAGAGTGTGTGTGTGTGGAGTAGATTATTACTCCGTATGCTAATCAAACAATATATTTAACAATTCCATGTCGAAATATAAAGAACTTTAGAAGTTACATGAACGAATTTAGGTAAAAACTTTTCATGAAAATAATTCTAAACAAGGTGTGGGTTGCATGTTAAATCAAGATTTGATAGGCAACGATTAGAAATGTGAGGTGGGTTGGTTATCAAGTTGAATTCATAAGTTTTCATGAAAATAGTGTAAGTTGGCATAAGTGATTTTATATATTTAAATAATATTATTTAAGTGTGGAAATACAGCGACACGACAAGGGTTTGATTCAAAGGAAGAATAAGAAGAGAGAGACTTACTCGTTTATGAAGGAATGAGGAAGAAGAAATAACCTCGGTTTGAAGAACCGAGACCAAAAAAGACGAGGGGAGTGAACTTGATCTTCGACGTCTCCTTGGCTAGTTGTGAAACAAAAGAGAGCTTGGAATTGTCTTCAAAATTTTCTTGAGAGTAATTTTTCAGTATATTTCATAGAGAAAAAGCATGGAGATATTCTAGGTTATTTATAGGGGAAAAAGAATTAAGATGGTGTAAGAAATTGGGGAAAAAGAATTATGATGGTGTAAGAAATTGTGTTAATTAGGGTATTTCAAATGAATTTTAATAGTGTAAAGTGATGAGCCGGTTCTTTGGATTTATTGAGAAGTTTTGGAATATAAAAGGGTGTAGGGGAGGCCAAAGATCACACGTGTAGAATATGGAGGAAATTAGGGCTAGGGGAGCCGACCAAAAATTGGTTTGGGCTGGTCCAAGCGGGCAGGCTGGGGAGAATTGGTTCGGGATTCGGGTCATGTGTCGTTATGGGTTTAAATACCTCATTTATATAGCTCTTTTTTGTTGCATTGTTTCTTACTCAAATTTAACCAGAATAACTTATAATTTGATATTAACACAGAAATACACTCATTTATTAAAATTGAATTAATATAAGTGTACATGAATTTCAGGGTCATTACATTAACTATAGATTAATTATGCGAGTATTAGGGTAGTTTGAGTGAGAATCCAACGAAATCTCAGGAGTCTCCTAGTACATGAATCAATGAATACTAACACAATTTACAATCATAATGGCCCATGTTTCTTTGCCCCTAAATTATAGACTATTGGTTTTGAAATACTTCAATGACGATTGAAGTCCCGTTACTAACACTTGATTCGGACCCGTGATTCCTTATTCTTGGATTACAGCCTTGGGTCTAAGAATACTCTTGAGATTGGTTGGAATTTACTCTTGAATTGTCGTTATGATAGTTTATCTTATAGAGACCCCTCTTGAAAACATTGTCTTTTCCATTAGTGCTCGGCACTTTTACTTATTACATGCTCAAGTTGACCGACAAATGTTATCCCATATTTCCATACTCATGTATCATTTAAATTTCCATGTACACTATCTGTTGGGGTCAAAATCAAAGTCAATCCCAAGCCGAGTGGGCCCAAACCCAAACCCAAGTCCAAGTAAGTAGGCTAAAACCCAAGTCGAGCCCAGCCTCCCATGCCAAAAGAATAATTATTAAAGCATAACTAGGCTTAATATAATTTCTATGAATAAACGTAATAAAAATGGGCAACAAACCCAAATCATCTAAAAGACTATGATTTATGTGCAAAAAAATGAAAGTGCATGGTATCGGAAAGGCACATATGCCATTTTAAAAAGCCCAAGGGGTTATATGTAAAATGTAAAGCCTATAGAAGGCATCATGATGAATGATAATAAACAAGATTCTTCTCATATCAATCTAGGGTTTTGTGCCTCCTTCTTCAAGGTTCAAAGTCGCCTTTTTTTTTGAATTAAATCAAGAGTTTAAGTCTTATTTTCTCAAAAGGAAATAGTTTTTCACCATAAACCTTTGAAAAGGGGTGCAAATATCCCATCAATTTCATAGAAGGGGAGATTTTAAATCTTACCACCCTTCTCCAAGATCCAAAAAGAAGAAGAGGAAGAAAAAAACCCATCTCTAATAAAAACCTCACCTTAGAACGGATCTAAGGCTCAAAGAGAAGAAAGGGGACCCTTCTCATCATTCAAGACAGAGATCTTGAAATTTCAAGAAACCCCTTTTTGATTTTCCTTTTTAAATAAAATTTTTTTGGGAGTTTAACTCCATATAAAAATTTTTGGGAGTTTAACTCCAAATAAAATTGTTTTGGGAGTTTAACTCCATCAAAATCCCCTTGGTGTTTAACTCCAATTAAAATTCTTTTAGGAGTTTAATTCTAAAATAAAATCTTTTGGGAGTTTAACTCAAAATAAGATCTTTTGAGAGTTTAACTCCATATAAAAAAATTTGGGAGTTTAACTCCGAATAAAATTATTTTGGGAGTTTAACTCCATTAAAATCCTCTTGGAGTTTAACTCCATTCAAAATTCTTTTAGGAGGTTAACTCCAAAATAAAGTCATTTGGGAGTTTAACTCCAAATAAAATTATTTTGGGAGTTTAGCACCATATAAAATTTTATGGGAGTTTAACTACAAATAAAATTATTTGGGGAGTTTAACTCCATTAAAATTCTTTTGGGAGTTTAACTCCAAATCCGGTCCAAACCTTCCGGGCCCGCGCTTGCACCCTCACCCGTGTCCGTGCCTGTGCTCACACTCGTGTGCATGCCCGCTCTGCATGCCGTGAGCGTGCACTCGCGCGCGAAGCTCGCATGGGCTGCGTGCTAAAAAAATAAAATAAAATAATAAATAAATAAATAAAAATGTTTCCTTGAAGTAAAAAAATCCTTTGTTACAAATAGGATAAATAAATGAAAAAATGAAATGAACACGCCCTTCTGCATTACTTTCAAATATCGACAACTTATATTGACTCCGTATGACCAGTTTGACCCGTCAATCGGAGGTTCATTCGCTTCAAAAGCGCGGGGTAATTAACGGCAACTTAGTTCACGGCTGCCAGAGATTTGGATCTCCACAATCAATAAACACCAGCCTACCGTGGGCAGAGGAAATCTGTATACGCCTGACAAGCGTGCATATTCGTATCTCAATAGGGTGACGAAAAACACTCTACAGATTCTTGCACGTCCGGTAAGACCTTCTCTCTCCTGCCATGTGTCACTTCTCGCTTTCTAGTAGACGGAAACGATGACATGGTAAGCCCACGGTATATTTATTCGGAGAAGGTCATTCCCTAAATAAATATATTAAGTGTAGTGAAACAATAATGTACAATGTAAAAATAAATGGAGACTATAAAACTTTCAACAAACATATTTATTTACATTCAACTTCAAATATTTATAATTACATGAGTTTCAACTGGAAAATAAATACAATAAAGAAAAATGCCTAAACATGTGGCATACATATATAAGCTAAATAAAAAGTGAAGCTAAGCTAATACTGAATATCAATCCGGTTGTAGTCTTCCTCTGTGCTCTCCACTTCTTCCGTCTCCACCGTATCTGACAAACATTTCAAGAAAACAAGGGTGGGTGGAAATGCCCGTTAGCGAACTAGCGCTCGATAAGTCCCAAAGATAAAGTAAGAGTAAAAAGAATGATAAGTGTAGAATATATATATATATATATATATATATATATATATGTCGAGTAAAAACATATGTTCATGGGTAATGTACTATAGATCTCTATATGATCACTATGTTAACGTTAAGTTCCAAGTATGAATATCAACGCAGCCGTAGAAGTATTCACGGGCTCAAGAATGGGGCCCCATGAGTAAGGAAACACGGGCCCATTTCATGTGTTAGCATCGGGGCTCTAGGCTGTAGATGAGTCGACTCGACTGATATTCGAGTAAAATAAAAAAGAGGTTAATACGGGACTCCTGAAACTCCGTTGGATTCATATAAGAAACTAACCTAAGCACCCCGAGTATAAATAGTTTATAGCTGTATAATATACTTAATTAATTTGATTGATTGATTATAACATGTCTTGATCGAAACCATAAACTGCAAAAAATGTATAATGAAGTCGAGTGAGTCGAGTAAAATGCGAGTCATATCAATTGCATGGTTCGAGTCAAGTTAGTTTGAGTAGATTTGGGTTCGAGTTCTTGTTCAATTTTAGATTCGAGTTTGGATTCGAGTTCAAGTTATAGTTTAGATTCGGGTTTGGATTCGAGTTCAGGTCTTTTTAATATGAATTGATTTAACTGTTAAAGATTTTATGTTCGGGAGAAATCGGCAACTGCTGCACATGGGCGGCAAGATTTGTGTTTTTCTCTAAAACAATTGCCATTGATAACTCCATTAAATTGTCTAACCTGAATAAGCAAGCACTAACTTTCTCCGACTCCCCGGGGCTCAAGAGAAATGATACCGCTTAAACCTATATTAATCTAGAGTTCTTAAATATTGTTTGCATATCTCGAGAGAGTTTTATGAAAAATATGTTAATATTGTTTAAAAATAAGCCTTGATGATGATTTATAATATTTAGGGTTTTTATGAACATGTATTTTAATTGTTGTGCTATTTTAGTGATAAAACATAGCCTTTTGAAAGTTTATGGTACTTTTATGAAAACTAGTACTTTTGAAAACTTATTGATATTTTATTAAAAATTCTAATAATTCATTTTAAAAATATAGTTTTATAATATGTTTTTATTGAAAATACGGATTCATAGTTTTCTATAATTTTCCAAAGTTTAGTTTTGTTTAGAAAAATCGTATTTCTTAAAAAACGCATTTCTAATTCCTTTCGATACCGAATACTCCATGAGAAGTTCTGCATCTCGCTCTACTATCCCAAAGATGTGCGATAATCTGCATCATCCATTAGCGGGTCCTCTAAAGGTATATAATCTAGTTATTGAAAATACGATTATATTAAAATTCATGGTATTTTTATGAAAACTTCGTTTTATGATTATTTCACATGGAATTTTTTTATTAAAGTAAATGATAAATGACATAAATAAGGCTAAGAGTGGTGTGAGAATATTAGTTTGACCATTTTTCTTATAAAGTGGAGTACAATTGTTAAAAATAACATTATATCGGAGCTAACTCCATTTTGTCAATGTGTTTTTAGAAGTCGATTTGAGATGAAAGAAAAAGAGAGAGAAGGGAAACTTACGGGTTTAGCTTATTAACAAGTGAAAGGGAAGCCTTCGGGGGTCGTGGTCTCATCGGAGATACTCCGGTCGTCGAGCTTGGTTTGCTACTCCTCTTGGTTGCTTAACTCCACTTGGTATTTAGAGAGTTTGAGAAAATTTTTGATAGAAATTTCAGAATGGGGGGGAGCTGGGGTATAGGGTGGTATTTATAGTGAAGAATTTAGGGTTTGCAAATTAAAATTTGAATTAAAAGAATTAAAATGGATGTTAAATGGTGAATTGAATAGTCTCTGTTTAATTGCATGGAAATCAAACAATGCAGGGGAGTAGAGGGGAGCTGAAGAGACTTGTGTGCAAAGCACGGAGTCGAATGGCCAAGATTGGACCGGCGGCGGCGGGCGTTTGAGGGAAGTGGGCGGTCGGATCTTGAGGGGTTGCCTCAAGATTCGTGCCATATATTTAGATTTGTGTTTACTCCTCTTTGCGCCATGTTTCCCCCAATCAGAGCAAAGCTCTGTTTTGAATTTCAAAATTCAAAAATTGAAGCAACGCTTCAGATCCGGCGCTCTGCGCTGAGCACCACGTGTCAAACACAGATGGGCTAGCGCCAGGAGCGCTGCGCCCTAGGCAGCGCACCCCAAATCAGAGCAAAGCTCAGTCTTAAATTTTAAAATTCAAAAGTTGAAGCAACGCTTCAGATCCAGCGCTCTGCGCGCCACGTGTCAAATACAGGCGCGCTAGCGCAGTTGCGCTGCGCTCTGCGCTGCGCGCCACGTGTCAAACACCGGTATGATAGCGCAGTTGCGCTGCGCTCTGCGCTGCGCGCCACGTGTCGAACGTAGGTGCGCTAGCGCAAGGTGTGCCAGTGCTGGAATTAAAAATTCCCCACCGTTAGATCAAAAGATCTAATAATAATAAATTATCAATTAATCAGAATTAAAATTCTATTATGGAATGATCTTTCCAATCTTGTTAAAAACAAGAAGATTGTCTTCTGTAAAGCAGAAGCCCTAGGATCAAAGATCCAACGGTGAGGAAACATCCATAAATCAATCAGAGAAAGATCTCTTTAACTGATTTAACAAATCAATTTGCCCTATAAAAAGGCCCCTAAACTTCAAGTCTCATACACAAAGAGAGAAACATAGAGAAACCTCCCTAAAAACTTTGAGAAAACTCAAAGAGAGAAAAGTAAGCTTCTAGCAAAAAGAAGATCATCTTCTTCAAGGTAAAGAACATAATTCTTGGATACAGAGATGAAATCATCTCATGAAAAGAAGAAATGTCTTCTAAAAAAGATGAAATCATCTTATGTAAAGAAGAAATGTCTTGGATACAGAGATGAAATCTTCTTCAAGGTAAAGAACATAATTCTTGCGCTATTGGAAAGTACCTTGCACTCATGAACTTCGCCTTTGCGCTCCTTGGACCGGCGCTCAGCACCAAAACATGCCACGTGTCAAGCACAGACACAGCTTGCGCTTTGCGCTTCTGAAACAGCGCACTGCGCTCATGGGCTGGCGCTCAGCGCCAAGTGCGCCACGTGTCACTCACTGGTGCACCATTAAATCAGCGCAAAGCACTTATAAATTAAAAGCGCAATGCACTAATAAACTGGCGCTTAGCACAAAGCGCGACATGTGTCATTTTCGTGTCCGCTACTTGGCAGAAGTGCAATGCGCTCTTTAATTGGCGCAAAGCGCCTGACGCGCCACGTGGCCCGCTGTCAGAACACACATTGTTCTGATGAATGCTATGCATTCAATATAAGACAAAAATTGTCAGAATCTAATGCTCAGCATTATTAAAAGGGCCAAGCCCAAATAAAGGCTCAACAGCCCAAAATAAAATGTTAAACATTTTAACTGATTGGACTTAGCCCAAGACTGGCCATAAGTCCTCAATTTATATTAATTGAGCCCATCTGCTCATAAATATTTTAATAGATCTTAGTCCCAAACTGGACTACTGATCTTTCAATCAACTTACATCGGTTCGAGGGTACATCTCTTTACTCCTCTGATATCTGTCGTTGTAATCCTTCAACGTCTTCAGAGAGGTAACGGGTTCCGACAACCACACATTTATATGGACTGTGGGGTCCTTAAACTCACGGACTATGATGTCCTTAACCTCGACCGTGATGTCTTTAAACTAACGTTTGACTGTGAGGTCTTTAAACTCACGGACTATGATGTCCTTAACCTTGACCGAGATGTCTTTAAACTAACGATGGACCACTATCTCCTTAAACTGATATTGGACCACCATGTCCTTAAACTGGTAATCGACCGCAATGTCTCTAAACTAAACAATAGAGCCCAAATGCTCTCTTGTTGGATCTAAACGATCCCGTTACGTTGATCTTAATCTAAAATTAGACTAACGTATCCTTAACAAATGTTTAAGTTGATTTTAGTCTTAAATGAGACTAACGTATCCTTAAACTAACCCCCAAACCCAAATCTAAGAAAATACGAATTTGGACTAATTCACGTCCTACGGGCGACAACATAAATTAGTCTCCGTATACAATCCACGGGCAACTAAAAGCAAAACAAACACCCACGACACGAAGTGACCATCTGGAGAAGGAGAAAGTTGTTACCGCGACGCGGTAGCGTAATTAACTGCAGGGGCTTGCGCCTACAGGGAAGAGCGTCCCCATAATAAAAAACCCCTCAACGAGGGGGAATCTGACGAAGTCTGCTACATCGGCCACATCTGTTTAAACCTTCGATATATGGTGTCATAAATCAACTTGGCATCTTCGGAAATGTGGACGGATAGCACCAATTAGTATCTGCCCCGAAATTCAGGCAAGACGTTTGTCTTCCCGTCTTTTGGAGTGGAACACGCCTGTTTGATTTTTCTAAAAACCTTTCGATTATGTATTGCACGTGCAACTCTTGGGCTTCTGAAAAAATTAATCTTTAAAAATATGGGACTATGTCACGACCCGTAATTTAGCACGTGACCGGCACTTAAATCACGCAACGTCTAAAGGCATAACGTAATTCAAGTAAGCCGAAGCCCAGAAAATCTAAACTTTTTTGCGGAAAATAGTGGGGGTGCAATTTTAAAATAAAGGTGTAATGAAATAAAGTTTATCTATAAATGCATAAATAATGATATAAGAAAATGCAAGTAGAATATACTAAAGTTGAGAACATTTTTCGTCCTTTAAAAATTTGGACAACACCTCCCTTGTATATTTTGATCCAAAACAACATACATACAATAAAAAGCATCCCCAAGCGGGAGCTAGCTCTTCGCCAACCAGAGGAATTACAACCACGCAAGAAATATATACGACACCCAACGGCGATGATCAACACAGAAGAACAGGTAAATAAAGCAAGACATCATCTCAAGAAACGAACATACACCCATCACTCTAAGTCTCGCTAAATACCCAAGTCTGACTAGGTCTCCAAATATACAACTCTAGTTTCTGATTAATGAAGTTTATCTAGATACAACAGAATATAAAAGTACGAGAGTGGGCACGATCCAATATGTGTCCCACCTACCAAAGCAAAACACCCTGGATGAAGCTGTGTGCCAGCGATACCGCTACTGATCCCAAGTGGTCAAACCTGCAAGAACTGTGGCACAATGGGGGTGAGTTTCCAACTCGTGAGTAGAAAACATCAACAGGTAAAAATCGAATAAAACAACAATTTCCTAGGTCACTATATTCTGAAGGTAATTCTATGATATTTAGGGTGATCATGTATGCATATATGTCAACAATCGAGTCAATGTAAGGACATGTATAAATAAACATCTGACATCATATGCCTATATGCATGTGGATATCATCGACGTGTGTCCATCAACGACACAATCAATATCATGGAACCTGAGTGTCCAATATCGACATTCGAAATATCATGAAAACATATGCCCGTATGTATGAGGATATCAACCACGTGTGTCCATCAACGACACAACAAAATCATGGAACCTGAGTGCCCAACACTGACACTCGAAACATCATGAAACCCATGTCCAGCATTGACATGTAAATCCTCATATCTCAGGCGCCGCATACTCAGATCGGCCATATATCTATCTCATCTCAGGCGCCGCATACTCAGATCGGCCCTCATATCCATCTCATATCATAACTCTAAAACGGTATCCTCCGGATACCCGCCGAGTTCTATACAATCACCGGTAGGTAGTGTTCCCTCTTCCAGGCTCATCGTCTACACTACAAAAATCATTTCTTACGCTGGGGTACCATACCGGGTCCACCATGTACCCACAAACGGCATCCGCCAACTCCTCGAATAGGGTCTCAAAAACAAGATCAGAACCGAGAAAACTCATGGTGGACGTCTCTTAATATCATATCAAGAGAAACTGGGATTTTAAAGCAAGACGTAATTTCTTTTGAAATATAACCACGGTTCTCAAATCCAGAGATCTCATGAAAATAGCATCTCAATGCATATAACCATAAAGTACGATGTGTGCAACATAGAACTGTAATATGAGCATGTCAAATAAATCATGCAAGCATGTCCAATGATAGTACTGAATAATGAATGTACTTTACGGTTATGAATAATATCTTGATACAGTAGTTCTACTGTGCAAGTGGCATGGCAATTACCGATGATGAATGTGTGTGAGCCAGCAAATCTGTGTAAGTGTAACATGCGCATCAACGGTAATTGTGCAGGTGTACTAGCAGATGATATCATATAGCAATAAATACTGAAAACATGATAGGTATCACACTAGGAATAATCCTACAAAAATATGAACAATAAACAAGTATATATGTCTACACATGAACCATACGATAGTTTTTAAAAGATACGAATCGTAGTTTTGAAAGTGGAGGCTACGGTGTTTTTAAGGAAAAGACACCTTTTGAAAATCCATAGCGTCCCTTGAGGTTTCTGTTTAAAAGATGCATATGATTCGTCGGTTTTGGAAATAGGTGTGGTTCAGGTGGCATCTTTACGCCGGCGATCCCACCTCATAACATCCGATATGGCAATATCCTCGATATCACGAGCACGGATCAATCATTCGGTACATCTCATCGCGTACGGTAATCTATCGTACGGTGACATCAAACAGAATAGGGATTATATCGTCCTATTCATCAATAAGGGTACGGATCTAAAATCTCGTATGGCATATCTTATCAATCACATAACACATCTATATCAATCTTATATCATACCACTATCAACTCATACTTGTCATCTTTAAATTCTATATATCATGCTCGATCTCATATTATACCACTATCAACTCATACTTATCCTCTTTCAATTCTATATATCAAGCTTCACATTCTCATATCATATCCTCATATAATAATCCAAATCATCCTTAGCTATCATATCCATGAGTTATACATAGGTTTTCTCCAAACTATAGTTTATATATCACTTATCCATATCAATGGTTGCGGGGATGCTATACGCCATCCACCCGACTTCCCTCGCAGATATAAATCTATTCACCTGCTAAACTCCTTGTTTAGCCGAATTCTATGTGCTTCCTCATCTCGAAAGTCCACGCGAGGGTACCTACATATCAACACATTATAACGTTATTAAAACCAAGTCCGGAAAACCGATACGGCACACAAAGTGCTCATAGGTTAGAACATATAGCTTACGCATGCAAGATCAACCAAATAACCCTCGTCGTTGACGTACAAACGTCCAACGACGGAATCCAAACTCAAATACCAAAACCAAATCTTAGAAATCGCAAAACCTGTATTCAGCAACTAAGGAAATCTATCCCAGATTTTACCCTAGGTCAAACCAGAACATTTTTCATATAGGGTTGGTCTAAACACTGGATAACAACGCTATACACCAAAAATCACACGATTCCACCACGACGTGGACGCAATTTGCGGCCACATAGAATAAATCTGCGGCCAGAAAAGAATAGGAGGGGCTCAGATTTCAAAGGTTGCTTCATGGTTGCCTGCTCGACTCACTGTGATGGCAACTTTATTTATGGTGGTCTCGGGTCATAGCAGATCCTACAGCGAAGTCACAATTCTCCAAAACCCGATATCGGGGAAATTCTAATTTCATGTTTTGGGTTCTAGTCTCAGGTCTTAGCCAGTAAAAATACCACTAAAGTCTTACAAACACTCATTATACCTCAATTTAACACTTACAAGTCAAGTCTCCTACTAAACTTCAACTTGGAAATTTCTAAGATCACAAATCCACACTTGTTTAACTCTAAACTACAACTAGGATATATTAAACACAATAACTTAATTAAATGAAAGGAAATATACCTCATTTGGTAACTTAAGAAAATTCTTGAGTTGCCCAAAGTCTTCAAAATCCAAACTTGAATGGTCCAAAGGGTTTAGGAAGAGGTTGTGCATCTTTTTTAGGAAGGTGGCATGGGGTTTTGGTGATGGTTTGAAGATGATTCATGGAGGTAGAGGAGGTGGAGGAAGCATGAAGAAGGAGATGAAGATGAGAAAATGAAATGATGAAGGAAAAAGAGAATGAATGGAATGGTCAAAGGCCACTCTCTCTCTCTCTCTTAACCTCACTCTCTCTTATGCTCACTCTCTCTCAAAATATCTCTTTTGTTTTTCTCTCAAGACTTTGCTTTTCTTTCTCTCAACTAAACCTAATAAAACCAATACCACAAACACAAAAGAAACAATATGACATGGTGCACTAGCCATTGGAAAATGTAAAAATACGTATTTGGCTTAATCGTGATTAGTAGTGCACTAATCAAGTTTAACTTAAACTTGCATATAATTAATTATAAAAATGCCAAAATCCGATAAATATCTTTATAATAATTAAATCATTTTAATCTCCACTTATATTCCAAATATTGGTATATAATTATACCATTTTACGAAAAACCCCTATTCGCAAATCGAATAGTTTTTCACGAAATATATTATTTTAATATTTAATTTCCAAAAATAATATTTTTTATTTCTGAAATATTACAGACTAATGGGAACACACAGGCTATGTCACAGCAGTGTAGAGATTTTACCAATAAACTACAAGTAGTTTCTTGTTTTTGTTGAACAAAAATAACTTATAACTCCTATATAGGATGAAATACATTTTTCTATACATTTAAACAAATAATTCTGTGGAGTGATTTCAGAGTCGTACATTCTACCCTCCTTATAAAAATTTCGTCCTCGAAATTTACATATAGACTAATTTTCAAAAAGGTAAGGATATCGTGCACGCATATCTTCTTCTCTTTCTCAAATTGATTCTTCCAGCGAATCCTTTCTCCACATCACTCGAATTAAGTTCACCTCCTTGTTCCGTAATGTCTTCACCTTTCAGTCCAGGATCTCAAATGGTTACTGCTCGCAAGTTAGATCAGTCTGTACCAAGAGCTCTGTGTGATCAAGTATATGGCCGAGGTCCCTTGCATATCGTCGTAGTTGGGATATGTGGAACACGTTGTACACTCCTTCCAATTAGGATGGTATTGATAAATGGTATGCCACTTCCCCAACTCGTTCGAGTATGTCGAATGGTCCTAAGTACCTTAGACTTAGTTTACCCCTCTTGCCAAAATGTATCACTCCTTTGTTTGGAGAGATCTTCAAGAATACATGCTCTCCGAGTTGAAACACCAGATGTCGACGTTTTGCATCTGCCCAATACTTATGTCGATCCTGGGCTATGCGTATTTTTTCCCTGATCGTGCAAACTACATCAACAGTTACCACGATCATCTCTGACCCAAGAAGTTCACGGTCTCCCACGTCATCCCAACTCAGTGAGGAACGACACTTCCATCCATAGAGTGCTGCGAATGGTGCCATCCCAATGCTTGCCTGGTAGTTGTTATTGTATGAAAACTCCATCACGTGTAGGTGATTTTCCTACGAACCTCCGATGTCTAGCATACAGGCTCTCAGTATGTCTTCCAGAATATGAATTGTTCGCTCGGACTGTCCGTCTATCTTTGGATGATACGCCGTGCTGAAATTCAGACTCATCCCCAGGCTAGCTTGCAGACTCTGCCAAAACTGTGGTCGGAATCTTGTATCACGATCGAAGACGATGCAGAAAGGTATACCATGTAATCTCACGATCTCCTGCATGAGATTATGGGTATCAAGACAAGTATTGTACACCTTGAAAGATAAATCTTACTTTAGATTTTTACTCACCTCTATATACTTTCTTACTATTGTCTCGGTTGACTGACCAATTCAGAATGGAATAAAGTGAGCCGACTTGGTGAGTCGATCCACAATAACCCAAATTGCATCGTTACCTTCGTGCTGTGAGGGAGAGCAGTCACGAAGTCCATGGTAATGTGTTATCATTTCCATTCTGGGATTGATAATGGCTGAAGTAAACCAGCAGTTCTGTGATATTCAACCTTCACTTGATGACACACCAAACACTTGGCTATGCTCCTTGCTACTTCTCGGTTCATTCTATGCCACCAGTAGTGTTGTCGTAGATCCTTGTACATTTTTGTACCTCCGGGATGTACCGAGTATGGAGAGCTATGAACTTTTTTCATCAACTCTTCTCGAACAGGGCTGACTGGCACACATAAACGGCTTTCATAATGCAAGGATCCATCTTCGTAGATAATGAATTCAGTTCGAAGTCCACTTTCTACTTGTTCTCGGATCTTTTGTAGCTTGGCATCATTTGCTTGAACTACCTTGATCTGATTTACAAGAGTGGACTGGACGTTTAAGTTCATCAAATATGAAGCGTTACCTGGCATAACTACTTCGATCTCCAATCCATGTAATTCTTACTGTAGTTTCCACTGAGCAGTAAGGTTCATTGCTAATGGCTAGCGACTAAGTGCATCAAGAACTATGTTCACCTTCCCAGGATGATATTGTTGGTTGAGGTCGAAGTCCGCCATGAGTTCTAACCATTTTCTATGCTGCATGTTTAGTTCCTTCTGAGAAAATACATACTTAAGACTTTTATGGTCAATGTTTATATCCTCCCGTTCTCCCAAGAGATAGTGGCACCAAATCTTGAGTGTGAAAACCACTTCTGCCAGTTCCAGATCATGTGTTGGATAGTTGCGCTCATGGACATTTGACTGCCATGATGCAAAAGCCACAACTTTTTCATGCTGGTGTAGAACACATCCTAATCCTTTACTGGACGCATAACAATGCACATCGAATCCACCAGATTGATCCGGTATTAAAGGATAGGAGCAGAGATTAATCTCAACTTGAGTTCTACAAAAGCCTTCTCACATGCTTCTAACCACACGAATGCTTTGTTTTTACGTGTGAGCTTGGTCAGAGGTGCCGCGATCTTCGAAAATCCTTCGATGAAGCGTTTGTAGTATCCTTCTAAGCCCAGAAAACTTCTTATATCTTTCACCGTCCTTGGTGTCAGCCACTGGTTGACAGCTGACACCTTAGCTTTACAGAGATTCTTTTTCCTGAAACGATATGTCCAAGAATCCAACTTGATCTAGCCAAAATTCACACTTGTTGTACTTGGTGTAGAGCTGGTGTTGTCGTAATGTCTCCAGGATAATCTGTAACAGTTCGGCGCGCTCTTTCTGATTCTTTGAATACACCGACATGTCGTCGATGAAGATAACAACAAACCTGTCTAACTACTTTCAGAAAATTTGGTTCATCAAGTTCATAAAAATGGTATATGCATTGGTCACTCCAAATGGCATTATGAGATATTCATAATGATCATAACGAGTCCTAAATGCCGTCTTCGGAATGTCAGACTCCTTGACCTTCATGATGATATCCTAAACGAAGATTTAACTTTGAAAAGACACAAGATCTATTTAACTGATCGAAAAGGTCATCGATGTGAGGTAACGGATACTTAATTTTAATTGTCACCTCATTTAGAGCTCGATAATTTATGCATATCCTGTAAGTACCTTCCTTCTTCTTCAGCAGTAGCACCGGAGATCCCCAACTTGAAGTACTTGGTCGGATCCAACTTTTCTTCAGGAGTTCGTCCAACTGAATACGGATCTCCTTTAATCCCTCCAAACTTAATCAATACAGAGCTTTTATTACTGGTTGTGCGCCGGGTTGTAAATCAATACTGAATTCAAGAGCTCGATCGGGAGGAAAACCTAATAAATCTTCAGGGAAAACATCCTCGAACTCTTGAACTACCTCTGGCTTCGATCCTTCCGCTTGCAATGCTGCAATCTCTGCCTTCTTTGGTTTTACTCGGTAGATACTAGGCTCCAAGGTCCGATCTCCGCTTTTGAAGTAGAACACTGGGTGATCTAGTATTTCGAACACTGCCCTCCTTTGGCGACAATCAATAGTAGCGAAGAAAGTTCCCAGCCAGTTCATTCCCAAAACTACGTTGAAATTCGGTATGTCCAGCACCTTGAAGTCTGCATAGAATTCTTGAATGCAGACGACCACTGAATACAGATCATATTCCAAACTTGCTTTTAGAATGTCGTTCCCTGAACTGACATTCTAGCTGGATACTAGCGATTTAACTAGGATCGCATGAGTTCTTACGAATCGTTGCGATATAAAGCAATGTGATGCCCTAGTGTCGAAGAGCACGAGTGCAGATTGGGAGGCTACTAAGATTGTACTTAAGTTACGTGGGATATATTTAGGTATAACAAATATAAGATGGTTATGAATTGAAAGGATTTTGGAAGGAATAAGGAAGAGATTTACCAGAGATAACCTGATCAATAGTTTCAGCCTCTTTGACCGACATGGTGAATGCTTGGCATCGCGGCACTTTCGTCTGTGCCTGGTTAAACACTTGGCGTTGAGATTGAGCGGTCTAAGTGTAGGGAGCTGGAGCTGGTAGAGTTAACCGGATAGGAGGAGCTTGGATTGCCGGTCTAGCTGGAGGGTTGTTAGATCCTCGATTCTAGAGGAATGCTCCGATGGCATGATTAGAAGCCCCACAGATCAGGCACAAGTTGTTCTCCCTATTATAGTTCTTCACAAGGTGCCATGTTCTCTTGCAGTAGATGCAAAAGTCTGGCCTGTTGTTGTCGAACGAACCTACTGGCCTCCGAGGTGGTCAATGGAAAACTAGCCTGGAAGAAGCCCCTCCCGTGATCTAGTGTACATGGCATTTCACACCGACAATCTGTGGCCTGCCCTTCTTCTTCACAACTGCCTCATAGCGTCGGGCAGCCTTCAAAGCAAGCTCATGGGTTAGGAAATCCTCTGTAGCGAGTGCAGCTTGGATTTCAGGGCCCAACCCCTGTTGGAGTTGTCGTGCCCAGATCTCAGCAGTGGGAATAAGGTGTGCAGTGAACCTGTTATAACCTTGTGTTAGCAGTATATTTAGTGAAGTAAGAAAATTGGATTTGAGACTATATCTTACCTGCCGAGTATGGTAAACTCAGCATCATATTCATCCACCGACTTGACCCACATCGAGCCTTGCTGTAAATGGATGAATTGTTGCTCCATGTCAAAGTGGGCAGTCTCCGAAAATTACTTGGCATCGAAGAGGTCTCGGAATGTTCTCCATTCTATCGGTTGTGCGAGACAGCTCTCTTCAGCCTTCCACCATACCCTTGCGTTATCGGTCAGTTGTAACTTAGCAACTCTCATCCAGGCTATATCTGGCACCTGAGCTGCTGCCAGGTCATTCTCTATCGCCTGAGCCTATCCTTCCGCTTCAAGCGGGCTCTTCTTACCCAAGAAGTTTTTTGGGTATAATGCCCGAAACTGCTTAACTCCGGGTGTTTCGGTTTCGGGGCGGTTCATAAGGATAGCAGTCTACTGCTGCTGGCCCTCCAATAGGCTCTTAATAGCCTCAAGAAGTATCGTTTGCTCATTGATAGGAGCTGCAACAGTAGGTGGTGGTGGTAGCATAGGCGGTGGAGTATTGCCGTTGACGTTTGTGCTGGTATTATTCGGAGAGTCCATCACCTTGATATAAAAGATAGGTTAGGATAGATTCAAGAAATTTGAAATGCAAGGAATGTAAATGTTTGTTGAATTCATTAATTCTTATCTTATATTGTTTACGACTTCATGCAGAACTGATCTGCATGGGCCACCAACAAAACCTATCACGCCTCGCTTTCCAGTAGACGAAACCGATGGCGTGACAAGCCCGCGGCATATTTATTCAGAGAAGCTCATTCCCTAAATAAATATACTAAGCGTATTGAAATAATAATACACAATGCATGAATAAATGGAAACCGTAAAACTTTCAACAAACATCTTTATTTACATTCAACTTCAAATATTTACAAGTACATGAGTTTTAACTGGAAAGTAAACACAATGAAGGAAAATGCCTAAACATGTGGCATACATAAGCTGAATAAAAAGTGAATCTAAGCTAATCCTGAGTAAATCCGGTTGTAGTCTTCCTATATGGCCTCCACTTCCTCCGTCTCGACCGTATCTAACAAACATTCCAAGAAAATAAGGGTGGTTGGAATGCCCGTCAGCGAACTAGCGCTCGGTAAGTACCAAGGATAAAATAAGAGTAAAAATAATGACAAGTGTAGAATATATATGACGAGTAAAAGTATATGTTCATTGGTAAATATGTACTGTAGGTCTTTATATGGTTATTATGTTAACGTTAAGTTCCAAGTGTGAATGTCAACGCAGCCGTAGAAGTATTCACGAGCTCAAGAGTGGGGCCTCAGGAGAAAGGAAACACGGGCCCATTTCATGTATTAGCATTTGGGCTCTAGGCTATGGATGAGTCCACCCGATGGATATTCGAGTAAAATAAAAAAGAGGTTAATACGGGACTCCTAAAACTCCATTGGATTCATACAAGAAACTATCGCAAACACCCCGAGTATAAATAGTCTATAACTATATAATATACTTAATTAATTTGATTGATATATTATAACATGTCTTCATTGAAACCATAGACTGCAAAGATGTAGAATGAAGTTGAGTGAGTCGAGTAAAATGCGAGTCATATCAATTGCAATTTTGGTTCGAGTCGAATTAGTTCGAGTAGATTTGGGTTTGAGTTCATGTTCAAGTTTAGATTCGGGTTTAGATTCGAGTTCAAGTTCAGGTTTAGATTCGAGTTCAAGTTCAAGTTTAGATTCGGGTTTGGATTCGAGTTCAGGTCTTTTTCATATGAATTTGATTTAACCATTAAAGATCTTATGTTCGGGAGAAATCGGCAACTGCTGCATATGGATTGCAGGATTTGTGTCTTTTTCCAAAACAATTGCCATTGATAATTCCGTTAAATTGTCTAACCTGAATAGGCAAGCACTCACTTTCTCCGGCTTCCCGGGGCTCAAGAGAAATGATACCGCTTAAACCTATATTAATCTAGAGTCCTTAAATATTGTTTGCATATCTCGAGGGGGTTTTATGAAAAATATGTTAATATTGTTTAAAAATAAGCCTCGAGGGTGATTTATAATATTTAGGGTTTTGATGAACATGTATTTTAATTGTTGCGGTATTTTAGTGATAAAACCTAACTTTTTGAAAGTTTATGGTATTTTATGAAAACTACTACTTTTATAAACTTGTTGGTATTTTATTAAAAATTCTAATCGTTCATTTTAAAAATATAGTTTCATAATATGTTTTTATTGAAAATACTGATTCATAATTTTATATAATTTTCCAAAGTTTAGTTTTGTTTAGAAAAGTCGTATTTCTTAAAAAACGCATTTCTAATTCCTTTCGAGACTGAATACTCCGTGAGGAGTTCTGCATCTCGCCCTACTATTTTAAGGATGTATGATAATTCGCACCATCTATTAACGGGTCCCCTAACGAGGATTGTAGAGGCGAAATTGCCAAGGATTTAAAAAAATCAATTAAAAGAAATCCGTTTTGAAAAATGTGGTATTTTAATGTAAAACCTATTCTTTAAATAAACCATATATTTAGAACCTCGTGCTATGAAACCATAGTGTGCGTGTGGGGTAGGTCGTTACCCCGTGAATGATCTAAACGTATATACTCCAGTTATTAAAAATACGATTATATTAAAGTTCATGATATTTCTATGAAAACTTCATTTTATGATTATTTCACATGGAAAAAATTTGATATAAATAAGGTTAAGAGTAGTGTGAGGATGTTAGTTTGACATATTTTGCTTATAAAGTGGAGTACAATTGTTAAAAATAACATTATATCGGAGCTAACTCCATTTTGTCGATGTGTTTTTAGAAGTCGATTTAAGATGAAAGAAATAGAGAGAGAAAAGAAACTTACGGTTTTAGCTTATTAACAAGGTAGAGGGGAAGCCTTCGGGGGTCGTGGTCTCGTCGGAGATACTCCGGTCGTCGAGCATGGCTTACTACTCTTTTTGGGTGCATAACTCCACTTGGTATTTAGAGAGTTTGAGAGAATTTTTTATAGAAATTTCAGAATGGGGGAGAGCTGGGGGATAGGGTGGTATTTATAGGGAAGAATTTAGGGTTTGGAAATTAAAATTTAGATTAAAAGAATTAAAATGGATGTTAAATGGTGAATTGAATAGTCTCTGTTTAATTGCAGGGAAATCAAACAGTGCAGGGGAGTAGAGGGGAGCTGAAGAGACTTGTGTGCAAAGCACGAAGTCGAATGGCCAAGATCGGACCGTCGGCGGCAGGCGTTTGAGGGAAATGGGCGGTCGGATCTTGAGGGGTTGCCTCGTGATTCGTGCCACATGTTTAGATTTGTGTTTACTCCTTTTTGCGCATATTTGATATTTCTGAAACCTTTCGATTCTCTGTGAATTGCACGTGCAACTCTTGGGCTTCCGAAAAAATTAAAAAGAAAAATCTTTAAAAATTTTGGGACTGATGGGATTCGAACACGCAGGCTACGTCACAGCAGTGTAGCGACTTTACCAATAAGCTACAAGTTGTTTCTTGCTTTTATTGAACAAAATAATTTATAACTCCTACACATGATGAAATACCTTTTTCTATACATTTAAACAAATAATTCTGTACGGAGATTTCAGAGTCGTTAGACCATGTTTTGGGTCAAGTGCTCATGCGAACTCAACTCATATATATTGGTTGTTTGTACTGAAATCCTATTCATTTGTGCAGATTAATAACTTTCAAGCTTAATTTTCGGACGCAATAAAAATGTCTCTAAGGACAAGTTCAGCTCTCAACACAGCTCTCATCTCTTACACAATGAAGATAGACGCCAGGACAATCCTACTGGCCAGCCTCGGGTGACGGTGGGAGGAGCCACTGATCCCATTTAGATCTATTCTATTCGTGGCAGCTAACGCCATCCTGGCTCCTCAGGCCCCGGTAACAGATAAGCCGGCCTCAAGAGGCAACAGGCCAAATGTGGTGATCTCGAGGGAGCCTAAGCGCGGGTAGGTATTTGAATGGCTTTCTGTGGCTCCAGCCGGGGGCAAAGCTATCGGAACGAAAGAAGTTACCAAACGTCACTGGTAAGCTCAGGTGATGCCTTCGACGAGTGCGCAACTGGATGTATTTCCAAAGCTCTCTACCGGCCGACCCACGGAAGCTTCCCGAAAAGTACAAGCCCGCCAGGCACTCAAAATAGAAAAGCTAAGGCAGAAGCGTCTCAGGTATAGAGCCAACAAATGGGTGCGGACTCCTTCTAAGCTGGTGTTGGGGTCAAAAATTACACCCCGGTTGATAAAGTCAAAGTCAAAGTCAACCCCAAGCCAAGTGGGCCAAAGCCTAGGCCAAGTGGGCTTATGCCCAAGTCAAGCCCCGCGGCCAGCCTTCCCCATGCCGAAATGAAATCATGTAATAAATAATTTTAATGTAATTTTTTAATGCATGAATGTAATAAAATAGGCATAAAGCCAAATTTTTGTAAAGCTCATGGCTCATGTGCAAAAGAAATGAGCACATGAGGCATGGGATGGGCAAAATGCCATTTTGTAAAGCCCAATGGGCTATATGTAAATGTGTAAGCTTATAAAAGGCAACATGATAGTGAAATAAAAGAGAACTTTTCATTCCCCCAAAATTCTTGGGTTTTTGTGCCCCATTCTCCTTCCTCAAGGTTCTAAACCTTCTTCCCCTTTTCTGAATTAAATCAAGAGATTTACTCTTTTTTTTCCAAAAAGAAACAGTTTTTTACCACAAAACCCACAAAGGGGAGCTCAGATCTTCCATCAGATCTCAAAAATGAGAGATTTTTAAATCTCACCCCCTTTCTCCAAGATCCGGTCAATCGAGAGGAAGAAGAAGGAGACCCATCTTCAAAAAATCCCATCTTAGGAAGATCCAGGGCCAAAAGGGAAAGAAACAAAGGGGCCCCCTTTGATCATTTCTAAAGATTTCTAGGAGTTTAACTACATTCAAGATCTGTTGCAGTTCAACTCCATAAATTAATCTCTTTAGGGAATTTAACTCCAGAAGTCAAATTGGGAGCACAGCTCCCAGTGCAGGGACAAAATCCCTTTTCCTGCTGACGCCCAGAGCCCGCATACCAAGAACGTAGGGCGCTGGCGCCCAGAGCTCGCATGCCAAGCACGTAGAGTGCTGGCACCCAGCGACCGCGTGCCAAGCACGTGGGACGCCCGACGCTTAGCGCCTGGCGCTTAGCGTCCACGTGCCAAGCGCGTGAGGCGCCAGCGCCTAGCGCCCGCATACTAGGCACGTGAGGCTCTAGCACCCGCGCATCCTTTGGACGTTATTCTTCCCTTTTTTATATACACACACACACTCCACGACACTATCCCCGTTAGAAAAAATTTCTAACGAGGCACTGCTCTGCACCCCGTAAGGGGGCTGCTAGCCCTCTTGACCCCCAGCCCGCTATCCGGGTAGCAGGACCACCGTAAAACTCTGCGGGGACCCTGATATATCCAAAACCCCTCAAGACACACATACGCACACTGCACATTGAGTTTGCATGACCTGTTTGACCTGTCAATCGGAGCTTACCTCGCTCCAAAAGTGAGAGGTAATTAACGGCAGCTTAGTCCGCGGCTGCCGGAGATTCGGATCCCCATAATCAATAAACCCCAGTCTACCCTAGGCAGGGGGATTCTGTAGTACGTCTGAAAAGCGCGCGTGTATTCCCATCTCAATGGGGTGACAAAAAAACATCCTACAGATTCTGGCACATTCAGTGGGACCGATCTCTCCTCCCATATTCTGTTCGTGTCAGCTACCATTTGGCTCTATTCTGTTCGTGTCAGCTAATGCCATCCCAGCTCCTTAAGCTCCGGTAACAAACAAACCGGCCTCGAAAGGCAAGAGGCCAAATGTGGTGATCTCGAGGGCACCACTACCCAAACGCAAGTCGGTGTTTGAACGACTTTCCTCGGCCCCAGCTGGGGTCAAGGCCATCAAGACTAACAAAGTAACAAGGCATCTCAGGCAAGCTCCAGCGGCGCCCCTGACAACTGCTCAATTGGGTATCTTCTCTAAGCTCCCCGTTAATCGGCTCACGATGGCTTCCTAGATAATGGATGCCCGCTAAGCCCTCAAAGTTGAGAAGCTAAGACAGAAAGGCTCGGATATAGAGCCAACAAAAAGGCTATGAATCATGCTAGGTTGAACTTCATAAGGCTCCAAGAACAGGGTTACTCCACCAAAGATGAGGAAATGGCGGGATATGTGATCCATACTGTCTACATAGTGGGCACGCGCAGCAAGAGCAAGGACGGGGCCACCACATCTCCAATCCAATCTGTTGTGAATGTAGCTGTCACTTCCCAAGACCAGCATCCTCTGGAGGGTGATGAAAATCCTCCCAGTGAGGCCGATAGGCAAAGAGATCCCTCGGTTCATGAGCAGTCAGGCTCGGAAAGCGAAGATGAGCCAATCTTCCGTCCTAAGAATGTAGAGCAGCAACTTCTCCAAGAGCTCCGAAAATAGCTCAGAAGCAAAGACAAAGAGATGGCCAAGCTCTACTAAAAAATTAACGACTTGATGAATGTCGTGATGCAGCTCACGGCCCAAGTTGCCTCTCAGCCGCCCAATCAAGCGTAGGGTTCTGCTCATGAACCGGGAAACGGTATCCCGAGACAGCCGACGCCTATTCCCTCAAATCCAAAAGTGGGGGGATCATATGAAAGTCAGTTGCATCCTATCTCGGGAAATGTCTTGGCTACCGATGACAACAGCCCGCTAACTCAAGATCAAATCATGGATTTAGTTGCCAACAAAGTCAAACATTGGTAGCCGAAGCCGAAGCACAAAAAGATGTTAGCAGTAGCGGGAGACCATATCCTGCTCAGTATGATCTGGTAGAATTTCCTAGTGGTTATGTCATCCCCAAGTTCGGAAGATTTGATAGAACGGGAAATGTGAATCAATACATCGCCCACTTTAAAGCCTCATGCAGGAATACTAGGGGCAATGATGCGCTTCTCCTCCGCCAGTTCGTTAATAGCTTAACCGATGTCGCTTTCGACTGGTAGGCATACCGTATGGCTCCGTTACTACTTTCATCCAAATGGAATCTCTGTTCCGACAAAGGTTCATGAGTGTCAGCGATAAGATTACTATTGCCGACCTCATAAGGACCAAACCAAAGAACAATGAAAGCAGCATGGATTTTATAACCCGATGGCGCAATCTCTCCGTCAAATGTGAACCGCCGATAGAGCAGGACCAATCCGTCATTCTCCTCGTTGGAAATCACAACAATTGGATAGCCCCGTTTCTATGCACCGCGGATCTCAAAACATTCCAAGAGCTAACCAGGAATGTTTAGATGTTGGAGCGCTCAAAGCAGGAGTCCTCCTCTGATTCCCAAAATAACAATAGGTTCTCGAGAAACCGAAAGGACGATAATCGCAAAGGCGCAAATTCCGACGATGCTGAATCTTTTAACGCTTCGGCTAACCGAAATAAGCGATGGATGAACGGGCCTAATGCCAACCAGCTTTGGAAGCCAGTGTTCAGAGAGGGAGGAGAATCTCCACTGAAAGAGAAGCTAGATAAGGTCTATTCCTTTAGAAGGGATAAAGTCTATAAAATATTCAAAGACGCCCTAAGAAACGGTCTACAATTGTCAGAATCAAAAGACCGTAAGAAGCGAATATGACCGACGACCCTAAATATTGCCCCTATCACAGAGTGATAAGTCATGCTATTGAGGACTACTTCGTCTTCAAAGATTGGGTCGAAAAACAATACAAGGCAGGAGAGATAGAACTGTCTAAAGGCGTGTTAGCAAACAGTAAAGCTGCGACTGCCAATTTCATACAAACGGAGACCGAAATCTTTCGAGAACCTGATTCTCTCAAACATCTGCCTTCCCATGAAAGGAGCTAACCACCATGTCATTAAAATGGGAGCATACGCCCCCTAAGTCGTTAAACTGGGACTGTAAAAAAATGTGTAAATAAAAGGAGAAAAAAAAAAGAAAAGCTGAAATGATAGGGCAACTCGCAATAAAAATCAGCGAGTAAAATGAAGATGAAAATAAAGCCGAAATGATGGGGCAATCGTGAATAAAAAGCCAAAATGATGGGGTAATCGCGACCTTCACGATAAGAAAAGCTGAAATGAGAGAGCAATCGCGGTAAAAAAACCTTCCAAATGGCGAATGATGAGTCACTCCTGGTACCAGTTTAATGACATGATAGTGAATGAAAATATTCCAGTGTATGCCAACCAAATCCTAAATCCCTAAATTCCTGATGGTGAATGATGAGTCGCTACTTGTAACATATTCCAGTGCAGCGATACAGACGCCAACCGAAATCCAAATCCCCAGATGGCAAATGATGAGTCGCTCCTGGTACCATATTCCAGTATAGCGATGCAGACGCCAACCAAATTCCAAATCCAAATACAGCGAATGATGAGTTGCTCCTGGTACCATATTCCAGTGCAGCGATGCAAACGCAAACCAAAATCCAATTTCCTAAAATTCTCCCAGCCCTATGGTTGATCCCCAAGTTGACGACCGTAGACAATCCATGGGCTCAAATAATTCTCATCACACCCATGCCCTACCGCAACCACCGGTCCAGCGGCCGGTCTCCGCCCTTGGAATTATGCTCCATTTAGGAAGACCCACTCATATGTCCTCACGATACATGAGGAGAACAAACTTACGAGATCCTCTCAACTCGAAAGAAAATACATTCGTGGGATCCTTACGACTCACAAAGGAAAAACACATTTAGGGGTACTCACAACTCCTAAGGAGAAAATACAACTACGGGATCCTTTCGTCTCGTATGGAGAAAATGCTTTTATGGGACCCTTATGGCTCATAAAATTGAAAAGCCTTAGGTGATAAGGACCTAAACCTGTCTCCTAAGCCATCAGTCCCCAACAGGAAAATGCAAATGATGAATTGCTCCTGGTACCTGTGCTTCAGTGTTAGCAACGCTGATGCCGAACCTTACCCCGAAATTCCAAACTTCCGATCCAATAGACCCCTAAGTCTTTAAACTAGGAACAGATAACCTCTAAGTCGTTAAAATGGGAACAGAAGACCACTAAGTCTTTAAACTGGGAACAGATGACCCCTAAGTCGTTAAAGTGGAAATAGATGACCCCTAAGTCGTTAAACTGGGAACGAGGGAAATCCTCTCATGGCAGATGATGATTCACTCCTGGTATCATATTCCAGTGTAACGATGCTGATGTCAACCCAAATTATATCAAGTCGGTAAAACAACCAACAACTTCCCTGGCGGAATCAAGCTTCACTTCGGAAGCAAGTCAAATCAAATCCCGACACCGCAGAAAGCGGAGCAAGTCAAATCAATGCATCGACTGTACACGTCGCTAAAAGGGCAGTATCGACCGTCCACGTCGCTAAAATGGCAGCATCGACCGTCCACGGCACTAAAAGGGCAGCACCGATCGTCCAAGTCGCTAAAAGGGCAGCAACGACCGTCCACGTCGCCAAAAGGGCAGCACCGAACGTCCAAGTCGCAAAAAGGACAGAACCGACCGTCCATGTCGCTAAAAAGGCAGCACCGACCATCCAAGTCACAAAAAGAGCAGCAACGACCTCTTCGTCGGAATTATGCTCCGCCTTAGAATCAAGTCAACCAGAAACTCCATGGCGAGGAAACGTCGACCAGCGACACTCTGTGCCGGAGACACATCAAACAGACACTCTGCCTCGAGGATATGTCATACATTGACACTACGTCTCGGAGACACGTCAAGTATCGACCATCTATGTCGTAAAAAGGGCAGTGCCAGCTTCCCAAAAAGCGGGAACCAAATCAAGTCGCCTCCACGTGAAAGAAGATCCATCAATTTCATGAACAAGACCCATATGTGCGGTGTGCATTTATTGATGGGGGGCACTTTATTGGTGTTAAAAATTACACCTCGATTGACCAAGTCAAAGTCAACCCCAAGCCAGGTAGGCCCAAGCCCAGGCCAAGTAGGCCTATGCCCAAGTCGAGCCCCGCGGCCAGCCTTCCCCATGCCGAAATGAAATCATGTAATAAATAATTTTGATGTAATTTTTTAATTCATGAATGTAAGAAAATGGGCATAAAGCCAAATTTTTGTAAAGCCCATGGCTCATGTGCAAAAGAAATGAGCACATGAGGCATGGGTTGGGCAAAATGTCATTTTGTAAAGCCCAATGGGCTATGTGTAAATGTGTAAGCCTATAAAAGCCAACATGATAATGAAATAAAAGAGAAATTTTCATTCCCCCAAAATTCTAGGGTTTTTGTGCCCCCTTCTCCTTCCTCAAGGTTCTAAACCTTCTTCCCCTTTTCTGAATTAAATAAAGAGTCTTACTCTTTCTTTTCCAAAAAAAATAGTTTTTTACCATAAAACCCATAAAGGGGAGCTCAGATATTCCATCAGATCTCAAAAATGGGAGATTTTTAAATCGCACCCCCTTTCTCCAAGATCCGGTCAACCGAGATGAAGAAGAAGGAGACCAATCTTCAAAAAATCCCATCTAAGGAAGATACATAGCCAAAGGGGAGAGAAACAAAGGGCCCCCCTTTGATCATTTCTAAAGATTTCTAGGAGTTTAACTCCATTCAAGATCTGCTGGAGTTCAACTCCATAAATTAATGTCTTTTAGGGAGTTTAACTCCATAAGTCAAATTGGGAGCATAGCTCCCAGTGCAGAAACAAAGTCCCTTTTCCTGCTGACACCCAACGCCCGTGTGCCAAGCACGTGAGGCGCTGGCGTCCAGCGCCTAGCGCCCACGTGCCAAGCTCGTGAGGCTCCAGCACCTGCGTGCTAGGCATGTGAGGCGCTGGCACCGACGCGTCCTTTGAACGCTATTCCTCCATTTTTTATATACACACACACTCCACGACACTTTCCCCGTTAGAAAAAATTTCTAACGGGGCGCTGCCACGCACCCCGTAAGGGGGCTGCTAGCTCCCTTGACCCCGGCCCGCTATCCTGGAGTGGGACCCCCGTAAAACTCTGCGGGGACCCCGATATATCCAAAACACCTCAAGACACACATACGCACACTGCACATTGAGTTCGCATGACCTGTTTGACCCGTCAATCGGAGGTTCCCTCGCTCCAAAGGCGTGGGGTAATTAACGGCAGTTTAGTCCGCGGCTGCTGGAGATTTGGATCTCCACAATCAATAAACCCCAGCCTACGCTAGGCAGAGGGAATCTGTAGTACGCCTAACAAGCGCGCGCGAATTCTCTTCTCAATGGGGTGACAAAAAAACACCTTACAGCTGGATTTTGTGAAGTTCCAAAGGTCAAGCTATCCTGCAAAGATGACCGTTTCGGATGTAAAAATTCGCAACTCTTTTGAACCTCTGAGGTGGGTCAAGAGAAACTCTATGACTGCGATGATCAAAAGGACAGCAATTCGTACAGTGCTGTGAAGGGACGTGTCCAAACTCCAACATAGAAAACCTGACACCATCTCTTCAAGCGTTTACCAGGCACTCCATGCAGCACGAAAGCAGCGAGCAAGGCTTGAAAAGAAGCTCCAACATCACTCGATAACCCTGTCAGGCTAACCATCTTCAGTTGATTGTCCTTTCCTTAAGCGGAAGGGCCACGACAGCTGTCCGTGAAACCAGCCAATGGTAGTAAAAAGATGGTCAACTATGTTATCCACATGGTCTACATGGCGGGTACGCGCCTCAGTGACAACCTTCGCAGCAAAAGCAAGGATGGGACCACCACATCCTAAGCCTAATCTGGTTTGAATGTGACTGCCACTTTCCAAGATCAGCCTCCTCCGCAGGATGATGAAAACCCTCTCGATGAGGCTGATGAGTAGAAGGACCCCTCAATCCATGTGGAATCAAGCTCAGACAGCAAAGAAGAACCGACTTTCTACCCTCGGACTGCAGAACATGAGCTCCTCCAAGAGCTCCGAAAACAATTTCGAAGCAAAGATAGGGAGATGACCAAGCTATACTCCAAAATTGATGACCTGATGAATGTCATAATGTAGCTCACAGCTCAAGATGCTCAAGCACCCTCTAATCAACCGCAAGTCTCCACTCATGTGTCGGGTGATAACTACCTAAAGCAACCGATGCATGTCCCTTCAGGTCTGAACATAGGCGAGCTACACGAAAGCTGACCGTACTCCGCTTCTGGGGATGCCTTGTCCCCAGATGGTGCCATTCCGCTGACGCAAGATCGAATAATGGATTTGGTCACCAATAAAGTTAAAATATTAGTGGCAGAAGCTAAAGCTCAGAAAGACGTTGGCAGCAGTGGGAGGCCGTACCTAGCAGAGTACGATCTGATCGAGTTCCCTAGCGGTTACGTCATCCCTAAATTCGAGAGATTCGACAGGACGGGAAATGCGAATCAGCATGTTGCCCACTTTAAAGTATCTTGCGGGAATACAGGGGGCAACAATACACTTCTTCTCCGTCAGTTTGTCAACAGTCTAACTAGTGTCGCTTTCAACTAGTATGCGAGCATACCTGATAGTTCCGTCACTACTTTCGTCCAGATGGAGTCTCTGTTTTGGCAAAGATTCATGAGTGTCAGCGAAAAAATATCCATTTCTGGCCTTATGAGGACCAAACCGGGGAAGAATGAAAGTAACATGGACTTCATTGCCCGATGGCGCAATCTCACCGTCAAGTGCGAATCGCCGTTAGAACAAGACCAATCCGTCAGCCTCTTCATTAGGAACCTCAGGAATTAGATGGTATTGTTTCTATATACCGCGGTAATGTTCCAGGAGTTGACCAAGAAGGTTCAGATGTTAGAGCGTTCGAAGCAAGAGTCTACCCCGCACTCTTAAAATTACAAACCTTGGAAGTGTCGAAAGGATGATCATCGTAAAGGTGGGAGCTCCAACAATACTAGCGTCTTCAATGCGTCTGACAATGAAGACAAGAGAAGGGCAAGCGAACAAAAAACCGACTGATCTCAAAAACCAGTATTGGGAGAAGAAGGACCGACTCTAGAAGAGAGAAAAAGCAAGATCTACTCCTTCAGAAAGGACAATGTCCGAAAGATATTCAAGGACGCCTTTAAGAATGGTTTACAACTGCCGAACCCAAAGAGGCCGCATGAAGCAAGCATGACTAACAACCCTCTGTATTGCCCATACTACAGAATGCTGGGTCACGTTATCGAGAATTGCTACGTATTCAAAGATTAGGTCAAGAAGCAGTATAAAGCGGGAGAAATCTCATTGTCTCCTGGCATGTTGACAAACGAGCGAGCTGCAACTGCCAACTTCATACAGAGAGAAGCTGAAACCTTTTGGAGGAATGACGCTGAATTGTCTGCCCCAAGAAATGAGAACAACATGTCGCAACCTCCATGGAATGTATACATATCCAAGAAGACGGAGAATATGCTAAAACTGCTTCAAAAAGAACCCAGAGTGGAGTGGGAAGGGAAAAAAGAGCCTACTGTCCTGTCCACCAATCCGAGACGAGCAGGCTCGAAGTCCAAGAAGCTCAAAAAGAAGAAAAAGAAAGACACAACTCGACGTGAAAAAGAGTCTGCGAGGAGAACGGCCATTCAAAAATACGTCAATTCCCTTGAAGACTATGTACAAAAGAAATGAACCCTTATCCAACTGAAGGAGTTCTTCCCTATAGAAGTCATAGAAATTTTGGAAGAATTGGAAGAGGGTGCCGATAACGTGGTCCCTACTGTGATTTGCGACACCATTCATCTTGGCAGCAACTCTGAGGAGGAGCTCTGTGTTCCTGAAAAGGACAATGGGCTCGGCACAAAAGCTAACCAAATCCAGCTCAGAAGCGATAAGGCTCTAGTGCCAAAACAAGGCAACGCCCTAAAGGATAAGGAAAACAGATGGCTAATGAAGAATACAGCAGAGATCCGACTCATAGAGACTCGAGCTCTTCCTCGGTAGACTATAACGTCTTGGCTCACCTTCGGAAGCTTCCATCCCTCTTAACCATCTATGATGCTCTTGTTCAATCCAAGGAGCATAGGGACGTCCTTATCTATACTCTATGAAACCATGAGCGGTACCAGGCACACTTCATGGAGATCAATATGGAAGAAGCCCAATATGCTCTGCACACAACTGCGGTCGCATTTAAAGATGAAGTCATACTACTAGGGACAGTTAAGCATAACCGGCCGCTTTACGTGAAAGGGTACTGTTCTCCGCCGAAAGACGCGACCGGGACGTTGGGACGTCTGGCCTGAATTTTGGGGGTAGATGCTATTTAGATTAATCTGTCCACCTCTCTGAAGATGCCAAGTTGATTTATGACACCGTGTATCGGAGGTTTAGACAGATACGGCCGTTGTAGCAGACATCGTCAGATTCCCCCTCGTGTACGAGGGGTTTTTGATTGTGGGGACGCTCTTTCCTACAGGAGCAAGCCTCTGCAGTTAATTACGCTACCGCATAGCGGTAACCACTTTCTCCTTCTCCAGATGGTCACTTCGTGTTGTGTGTGTTTGTTTTATTTTTGGTTGCCCATGAATTGTATACGGAGACTAATTTATGTTGTCGCCCGTAGGGCGGGGATTAGCCCAAATCCGTATTTTCTTAGATTTGGATTTGAGTTGGTTTAAGGATCGTTAATCTTATTTTAGATTAAGATCAACTTAAACGTTTGTTGAGGATGCATTAGTCTAATCTCAAACTAAGATCTACTCAACATGATTTGAGGATCATTTAGATCCAGCGAAAGAGCATTTTGGCTCTATCGTTTTAGTTTAAGGGCGTTGTGGTCCGTAAGTTTAAGGATGTCATAGTTCGTGAATGTAAGGACGTCGTAGTCCGTGGAGTTTAAGAACATCATAGTCCATCATTAGTTTAAGGACATTACGGTCCGCGGAGTTTAAGGACGTCATAGTCCATGGTTTAAGGACATCATAGTCCGTGAAGTTTAAGGACATCATAGTCTATAGTTTAAAGAAATCATAGTCTATAGAGTTTAGTTTAGGAACGTTACGTCCCATAGTTAGTTTAAGGACATTACGGTCCATGGAGTTCAAGGACATTATAGTCCGTGGTTTAAGGACATCATAGTCCGTGAAGTTTAAGGATATCATAGTCCATAATTTAAAGACATCATAGTCTATAGAGTTTAGTTTAGGGACGTTGCGGTCCATAGTTAGTTTAAAGACATTACGGTCCATGAAATGTCTGGTTTTCGGGACCCGCCACTTCTCTGAAGACATTGAAGAATTACAACGACACATATCAGAGGAATGAAGAGATGTACCCTTGAACCAATGTTGGTTGGGAGATCTGTAGTCAGGTTTGGGACTAAGACCAATTAGGGAAATTGTGAGCACATGGGCTCGGTTAGTCTGATTTAGGGACTTGTGGTCAACTTGGGCTCAGCCCACTCAGTTTTGATTAAAATGTTGAGCATTTGTTTAGGTGTTTGAACATTTGTTTGGGCTCAGTCCATTTCGGTTCAATAATGCTGAGCATTAAATTGGGTTCTGACACCCTTCTTTCTGTCTGTCTTTTATTGAGTGTTGAACACTCTTTATGGCGTTGGGCTTTATTTAAAGAACACTTTGTGTTCTCTCAGCGCACACGTGAGGAGCACGTGGTGCACTTGGCGCTGAGCGCTAGACCTGGAGCGCTAAGGCGCTTCTTGTGAAATAGCGCACACGTGAAGAGCACGTGGTGCACTTGGCGCTGAGTGCCAGACCTGGAGAGCTGAAGCGCTTCTTTTGAAATAGCATACACATGAAGAGCACGTGATGCGCTTGGCGCTAAGCGCCAGACTTGGAGCGCTGAAGCGCTTCTTTTGAAATAGCGCACACGTGAGGCGCGCGTGATGCGCTTAGCACTGAGCGCTAGACTTGGAGCGCTGAAGCGCTTCTTATGAAATAGTGCACACGTGAGGAGCACATGATGCGCTTGGCGCTAAACACCAGACTTGGAGTGCTGAAGCACTTCTTTGGCAGTTCTGGTCAGTTCTGTGCTCTGAGAATTAAATTCTCATTTATAAGAGACTTTGTCTCATGGATCTAAAAACTAAGTTCTTCTTTTTATGAAGAGATGCTATGATCTGTTCTATTTTTGTGAAAGACTTTGTCTTACAGATCTGTAATCTAAAAAAGGAACTAAGTTTTTATTTTTTTTATCAAGAGATGCTATGATCTCTCTTCTTTTTATTTACCTTGAAGAAGGTTCTTCTCCTTAGAGCTTGCTCTTCTCTTTTTCTTTTTTGAGAACTTGAAATTTATGGGGGGTTCCACTCCACAAGACTTGAAGTCATGGGTCCTTTATATTGTGGAGGCTGATTTGTTGATCAGTTAAGGAAATATCTCATTAAGAGATCTTTACATGATTTGGGAATTTATCCCACCATTAAATCTTTGATCCAAGGGTTTCTGTTTTACAGAAGATAGTTTTCTTATTATTAACAAGATTGGGAAAATATTTTCCCATACAGAACTTATTCTGTATCTTGGTGATTTTTAATCACCATTGGATATTTGATCCAACGGTGCTCTGATTTACAGGGCACAATCTTTCCTGTTTGGAAAGATTTTGAGGAGTATTCCCTCAACAGAATTTTATTCTGGTAATTTAATGATTTATCATCTTTATTGGATTTTTAATCCAAGGGTTGAGAACTTTTAGTTTTGGCACTAGCGCTCTCGTGCTTTGCACGTGAGCGCTGCCTCAGAGTCTTTTGACACTTAGCGCTAGCGATCTTGGCGCTAGCGCTCTCGTGCTTTGCACATGAGGCGCTGCCTCAGAGTCTTTAGCACTGGCGCTCTTGGCGCTAGCGCTCTTGTGCTTTGCACGTGGGCGCTGCCTCAGAATCTTTAGCGCTGGCACTCTCGTTCTTTGCAAGTGTGGCGCTGCCTCAGAGTCTTTAATGCTGGCGCTCTTGGCGCGAGCGCTCTCGGCGCGAGTGCTCTCGTGCTTTGGACGTGAGGCGTTGCCTCATTATTGAAGGTGCCTTTTCACCTTCTTTCTCCGCTTTTCCTGAGTCAGACTTCTCTTTCCCAATGCCTTCTCTTATTGGAAACAGTTCCATCATGCACAGAATTTTCTGTGCCTAGACTTAAATGTCTCCCTTTTTAATTTGAAGCAATGCTTTTCTTCTCTCTCACTTTCAGAGAATCATCTTAACAGAGTAGAGCTATGGCTTGTAATCGCCCACATGCCCATCGGGAACCATGGGAGGTGCCTATTGAGGAAATCGTTCCTCATTTTGCTGCACGCTTGGTGAACCCTGCTCTTACGGATGACCAATGCAATACGGTGTTGTACGATCTCTTGACTCGTAGAGGATCCCCTCTCCCCATCGACTCCATTTGCCTTCAGATGGTCTTCTTGTCGGTGCTCGATAACATCCCTCCTTATCCAGTAGAGATGACTCCGGCAATGCTTGACGCCGCAGAGGACAAGATCGAGTGCTTTCACGAGGCACTTTTGATTACCACAGCTCTGAGGGATCGCTCTGTTCAGCTGCTAAGCCAGATACGGGCTCAGCGGGTCATCATGTCTGCTTTCGCTGATGGGCACGGTGCTGACCGATGGGAAGCGACTGTTCGTGAAGGTCGCCGCTTTGACATGGTGGAGAAGGCAGAGAGGGAGTTAGATAATTTCATCCATAGTTTTGCGAATCTCTGTACTTTCGATCCCATGTTTGGTGATCTATTTCCTGTAGAATAGAATATTCAATTAAATGCTTTCTTTTTGTCGTTGACCACCAAGTGCTATCTTTCTAACACCTGCTCTTTCTCTGATATGCATGTGCGCGTATGAATGAATTCGATTTCACACATATCTGTAAACGAAACTTAAACCGGTGTAAACAGGAACAAATAGCTCTTGGCCGGCAATTTTGGCGGGAACAAATGCCCCCACTACTTTGCCCACGTAAGTATGTACGTGGGTGAAGTAGTGCAGAGTCATTCATGGCCATAAAATTAAGGGCTTAGGAGACAAGTTTAGGGTCCTTATAACCTAAGACTTTTCTCATCTTCATGAGTCGTAAAGGTTTCAAAAAGGTTATTTCTCCCTACGAATCAAGAGGATCTCGTAAGTGCAAATTCTCCCTAGAAATCGTGAGCATTTCTAGGTGTTCATCGCCTCCGTGAGTCGTAAGAATCACACTCAGATATTTTTCCTTACGAATCGTAAGGACTCGTAAGTAGCTTCTTTGTTTCATTGGCGAATGTGGCTTTGGCAAGTGCGGCCCGTAGATAATCCGTCTTGACTTCCTTATAGGGCAGCGATGGCTTAGGAAACAGGGTTAGAATCTGCCGCCTAAGACTTTTCAACTTTATGAGCCGTGAGGGTCTCATAAAGACTTTTCTCCCAACGAGTCGAGAGGATCCCATAGATGTATTTTCTCCTTAGGAATCGTGAGAATTCCTAAGTGCATTTTCTCTTGAGAGTCGTAAGGATCTCACAAGGGAATTTTCTCCCTTACAAGTCGAGAGGACTCGTAAGTGGTTGTTTCCCTCTTCGTCGATGTTCGACTTCGGAGAGTGTGGCCCATAGATAGTCCATCTTGACCTCCTTGCAGGGCAGTGATAGCTTAGGAGACTAGGTTATGATCTGTCACCTAAGACTTTTCAACTTTATGATCCATGAGGGTCTTATAAAGACTTTTCTCCCTACGAGTCTATAGGATCCCGTAGATGTCTTTTCTCTTCAGGAGTCGTGAGGACTCCTAAGTGCGTTTTAACTTGAGAATCGTAAGGATCCCACAAAAGGATTTTCTTTATGCGCAGGGACACTAATTTCCCCGCAGGTTGAGATGAATCGTGGGATTCCCGCAAAGACACTGATTTCCTTGCGGGTCGACGCGAATCGAGGTTCTCGCCAAGGACGCTGATTTCCCTGAATCGAGAGGTCTTGCCAAGGACACTGATTTCCCTGGGGTCGAGACGAACTGAGAGATTCCTGCAAAGACACTGATTTCCATGCGGGTCGACGCGAATCGAGGTTCTCGCCAAGGATGCTGATTTCCCTGAATCGAGAGGTCTTACCAAGGACACTGATTTCCCTGGAGGTCGAGACGAATCGCGAGATTCCTGCAAAGACACTGATTTCCTTGCGGGTCGACGCAAATTGAGAGGTTCTCGCCAAGGACGCTGATTTCCCTGAATCGAGAAGTCTTGCCAAGGACACTGATTTCCCTAGGGTCGAGACGAATCGAGAGATTTCTACAAAGACACTGATTTCCTTACGGGTTGACGCGAATCGAGAGGTTCTCGCCAAGGACGCTGATTTCCCTGAACTGAGGGCTTATCCAAGGACACTGATTTCCCTGGGGTTGAGATGAATCGAGAGATTCTTGCAAAGACACTGATTTCCTCGGGGTCAAAACGAATCGAGAGATTCATGCAAAGACACTGATTTCCTTGCGGGTCGACGCGGGTGGAGAGGTTCTCGCCAAGGACGCCGATTTCCCTGAATCGAGAGATCTTGCCAAGGACACTGATTTTCCTGGGGTCAAGACGAATCGAGAGATTCCTGTAAAGACACTAATTTCCTTGCGGGTCGATGCGAATCGAGAGGTTCTCGCCAAGGACGCTGATTTCCCTGAATCGAGAGGTCTTGCGAAGGACACTGATTTTCCTGGGGTCGAGACGAATCGAGAGATTCCTGCAAAGACACTAATTTCCTTGCGGGTCGACATGAATCGAGGTTCTAACCAAGGATGCTGATTTCCTTGAATCGAGAGGTCTTGCCAAGGACACTGATTTCCCTGGGGTCGAGACGAATCGAATGATTCCTGCAAAGACACTAATTTCCTTGCGGGTCGACGCGAATCGAGAGGTTCTCGCCAAGGACACTGATTTCCCTGATGGTTGGTTGACTTTGTTAGTTATATGTATGCCCTAGAGGCCATTACTGTACATGAGATGTATAATGTAGTGGATGCTGGGACAAATATAGGGAGGACTTTCTTGCTCGACATGATAGTATGCTATCTGGTTGCTCTTTATATTAACATGTATACTTATTGTCTCTCTGTTACATGTTGATAAAGCCCTTAGGATGTGTACTCGACTTCCAGGACTATGATGTAG
This sequence comes from Agapanthus africanus, assembly GCA_030015575.1. Taxonomy (NCBI): domain Eukaryota; kingdom Viridiplantae; phylum Streptophyta; class Magnoliopsida; order Asparagales; family Amaryllidaceae; genus Agapanthus; species Agapanthus africanus. Next base: position 436,716,719 of record JASDDO010000018.1, read on the forward strand.
ATCATACTGGTGGGGCCTGGGTAGTCCATGAGTACATCCTTCAATGTTCCTAGTCGTAGGAATATCAAGACGGGGCATCGATATTCCAGAGTAGACTAGCGTATATCTTCTCGACCCATGTGATGGGCGATGGATGATCCCATATCCATTGGTGTTTGACATCAGAGACGGTATGTGGGTGCTCAGTGGAGACTGGGTACACTGGACGAACTCGCCGAGAACTCCCATATGGTATTATATCTCACGTCAGATGGCAGTTCTCTGGTGACACTAGTACAGCTTAGTCCGTTGACCCGAGATCGCCATAGAGTCTTGTGTGTCTCCCACTGTGCTTTGATTTCCATCCTACCACAGCTCTACTGAGGCATGCAAACAGGTGGTTTTTGGGTACAGTCCCGATTCACATGGAGGCAATGAGCGATAGGAGGGGATTCGTCTCTTCCGGTATTGGGGGTTGATGTTGCGCTATGCTCGACTGGCCATAACTGGAAATCCCTGGCCAGGGTTGCACTGATTTACTGGTAAGTGTTATCAGTAGTTTCATGCTTGTTATGGACCTTACATCGGTATGACTTATCAAGCTGCTGGGGTCTGACGTTTACCACCCCTAGGCGAGATATGCGACATATCAGACGAACAGACCGGACTGTGCGGTAAGTGTTACTGATTGGATTCGCAGCAGTGTGAGCAGGCTTGCTCGTTGATCTTCTGATCGCTCAATACCCGGGTGGCCGTTACGTTTAGCAGACCGCTTGCGTCTTGTGGGTGATTGATATGATCACCACCTACTACCGGCGTATTGACGAGTCTTTAAAGTCCTACACAGAGGTTTCCTGGCTCAAGCGAAACGAAATAGGAGCGCATATGAGATATGTGTGGGACCGAAAATAATACCAGTATGTGATACTGTATTCTATTCTCGCGATTTGTATCATCGGACGGTTATATGAGATATAGCCGGGTTACCGAATCAAGTGTTGATTCGATATATTGATACACTAGATATTAGTCGGTTATATGCGATATGACTGGATCGTTAAATCAAGTGTTGATATAATGATTTAATGTATATTACTTTATATTAACTAGTATTGGTTCACTTAAGATTGATTTTCTCACTTGATGTGCACAAGTTGTGTATGTGATATATTTTTTGTGCACTAGATTGTATCATGTTTGATGATACATACAAACTTGGGTGTGTGTATGACTTACACCATATTTAAGATAATGGTTTAATTTTTTATTTATTTTGGTAAAACAAAATGGTGACTTTCTTTGTCTTTGCTTGAAGCTTCATGAAGCTTTCAAGCATCTTTGACAAAGTCCACTAATTTTGTTTTGCATAAGATTTTCATTAACCTAACCATTACCTCAAACTATGGTTTAGTCTCTACAAAGGTAAACTCACCCATGGTTGCAATATGATAGACTTCACTTGATTATTCTTTTGTGATAATTTGATTATTCATTCTTATTCTTTTCTTCTTCTTCTTCTTCAAGAAGAAGAAAGCTTGCTAAAAAAAAATTTCAAGTGAAGATTTAGAGTGAGAAATCCAAATCTAAAGTGAACCCACTTCCTATTTCATCATCCTCTACTACTTGCCATTTAGTTTAGGGTGTTCTCTTCACAAAGTTCTTGACCTAGTGAAGATGGAGCTTGAGTTTGAGTCTCCTCGACGTAGATCATCTTCGGCCTTGAAGTCAACGACCTAGCCCGCTCATTTCTCCGAAGAAACCATCGCTAGAGTCCGGGATCCCGACGATCGCAGTGAAGGGACGTCAACACGGAGCTTTAGAAGTGAAGGACCGGATCTACAAAGGTTGTAATCCCTTTCACTTGTAGTTAAAATGTTTAACTTGCTAGTTTTCGCATAATCTCTAGTATACGATCTTGGTTAGGGTTGTTCAGCACGGCTATTTTTTTTGAATCGGGCATGGTTGATGCCTTGTAGAACCTTATTAGAGTTCCTAGGAACCCTTCAGTGGTATCAGAGCCAAGCTAGAGCTTTAAGCGAAGTCTAGACGAAGTTAAAAGTCCGATCGAACCACGAAACCCTGGTTTTTACCCTTCTCTGGAAATTTTCTGAAATTGTGATTTTTTGTGAATTAAAAATACTCAAAAAATCGGCAGGGTTTTCTAGGAATTATTGTGTAGCACGTGCTCCTAATTCCCTCAAAGCGCCACGGAACCACGGCCGTACCTGGCTTGCGCGGCGGTTCCGCGGCCTAAAAGGTGAATCATGGCACGTGGTTTGCACAGTAATGTCCGTCTGTAATTCCTGTGTTTTCTGGGAATTTTTAATTTATACTCAAGAGTTGAGTTTTCAGGGTTGTATTGGGGACTCGATGATTCGATCGGATTATTTAACTTTGTTTATTTTGTCCGGGTAATTTTAGAACGTGTTAAAAAGTTCGACCGGATATCAATAACTCACTTTTTCCCGACCCGGAAAATTTCCAAGTGTTGGATTTTTCCGCAGTTTAAAAACATTCTAAATCGTGCATGTTACGCGATGGACCCTCTAGAAGACAACAAACCTTAACTCGATTATGTGACCGTCTTGAACTGCCTTTTGAACCTTAAGGTTTGGGGCACTACTGCGTTGCCACATGTGAGGCGTTGGCTTGACCCTTTTACGGCTAGACCGTTGGTACTGTGGCATGAAATGGATGTTTTTAAACTTATTTCAAGTGTTGAGCTATTTGGGAAAACTTCGGTGTTTGATTATTCAATCGGAAAGTTTAACATTGTCTATTTATCTGGAATATGATACAATATTTGGAATCCACAAGTAGTTATGAGATAACTAATTTGAATGTTATAAATCTAGCACTTTAGTCTCATTTGATCGGTTGCCACGGGATTTTGATGTGATCAAAAGTCCGTTGCAATCACGTAGCGTACGCGGATACTCGCCGGGTAAACTTAATAGATAGCCACCCCCTATCCCCGACCAAGTGACTGTAGGAGAACCCCGTAGCCAAAAGCATCCGTTCGGGTGCTCGCGGCAGCGGTGTTCCGCCTTAGTGCACTTCGTCGACGGCATCCGGGGGTGCGGCCGTCTACTAAAGTTTGCGACGAGCATTCGATCAGGATGTCGGGAATCTTGTTGAATTGCCCGACTTGATATTTAAAAAAGTTTTTGATAATGAGATTAAAATGCGGGGTTTATAATTGTTAGGCATGCGATGTCTAAGGAATTCATTTGGTTAGGCATGCGATGTCTAAGGAGGTTGCGGATTCCAACTGTTGTAGTTTTACACCTTCTTTTCTGCGACCGTAAGTGTAATATGTGATATCGTCGGTTCCGTTGCTATATGTCAACGACAATTGGGATGGGCATATTTACTTACGTTGATGACATGTGATATTATGTGTTGCTGGATATGTTATATTGGATCGTCGTGTTTGAATAGCCGGGGGTTTTTATGTGAGATGAGTGTTTTTCATTTTCATTCATGTAAAAACTTGTATGTAATATTCTTTTATTGGGGAACTTCCGGGCTGAGGATGATGTCACCATTGTATATTATTTACTTTTCCGCATTAGGATAGACCCAAGGCGGGGAGCACAAGTAACCGGGTTCTAGGGTCCAGTGGGAGACCATCTCGAGGAGTCGAGTTCGGGTCTCCTAACTCTAGAATCGGTAGGGTTGCTTGCCACTCTCGTAGGGGTCTAGGGGTGTGGGATTGGCTATTCATCACGACCGTGGAATCTGTGTTTTATAGGGGCTCAAAATAAAATACGGACGTCCTAATACATCCAATATTTCATATGTTGTTTTCTGCTGCGTTATCTGTGATGTGATCATGTGATATGTTCAGATAGATACTGTATATAGTATGTCTGATATATTATATAGACGTTGCTTATGTTTTACACCCGCGCTAGCCCTGCCCCGCTCTGCCGTTAGTTACCTAACCTAACGGTGCAGACGGGACATCGAGGCGAATGCGGATGGCATAAGTGTACGTTATATTTATCTGTGATGTTTAGGTGGACTTAAATGATGGGACATTCATTAATGAGATTAATGAAAGAAAATAAACCTAAATGATGTTGTGGAATCGAATTTCAAAAATCAGGTAGCTCTAGTTGTTGCTTTGCATAGTGGTGTTCCTTATAGAACATCCAGCACCTTATTCGATAAGGAAAGAGCCGAGATCCCTTCACCGGGAGTGACCTCTTTAGCAATAACTAGCAGATGCTACAACTTTCGGTTTGTCTTTTGACTGCTTTTCTAGTTCTTGCTTTGCATAGTGGTATTGTGATTATCCTGCACTTCATTCGACGAGGAAAGAGCCGAGATCCCTTCACCGGGAGTGGCCTCTTTAGCGAAACTAGCAAAAGCCTCAAAAACACTCCATTTAAAAACCATTTGATTCTGCAGCGAAATCAAGTTCAAAGCGTTGAAGGTTTTATTAAAAACCATCCGCAACCCTCCGTCATTTTAGGAAGTAGAGTACTTAGTATTCGTGTTGCGTTTGTCGACCATAGCCGAGGCGTAGTGTACGGTAGCTAAGTGATGTCTTCCTACACAGCATATGATTCGATTAGTTAGGACAGTCATGTGACTTTGTTGAGCTTAGCCAAAGGTCATGTGGGTGGGTCTAATTAATCACAAAATGACGGGTAGAACTTGACTAGTGCTTATGATTTGTTGACCATAGCCAAGGTCATAGGTGCTAGGGGTAAAAACCTTTATCGGGAGTTTCAAGTGTTGAAATTTGCAATGAGATTGCATACCTTCTATATGATAGTTGGATCCCGATACCCACTGCAAGTAATTGTTACTCCTGGGAGAGTTTTGCACTTTACAATTAGCCGATCAAGTAGGTGTCTAGAAAGGTGTCAACGGGATTACGCCCCTGGGAAAACGAGGTTTATTTTAATTAGGTCCGTGCGAAAGCACGGGGAACCTCCCTCAAAGTACCGGCACTGGCCTGGCTGAAAGATTTGCGAACTTATAGAGTGTAATTAATCCCGGCTAGTCTTTCCTTTTAGGGTTTGAAGGAAGATTTGATAAAAACAGTGGGAGACATCCTGATTAGATAAAATATATAACCAATATAATCTTGCAAGAGCGCACGCAGAGTGTTTTCTTCTCTCTCTCTCCAGGTAGCAACCATGTCACGCCTTAATCAAGATAATAATATGGATGTATTGACCGAACCCGCTTGTTATACTGAACTGGGGAACGTTGGTCCCGCTCCAACTTATAATTGTTATAAGACCGAGCAGGAATTAGGGGAATACCAGGATTCCCATGCCACCCAAACGAAGAAAGTGCATGATGATGCATCTTCTTCGGGTGTGTTCATTACAAAGAACTGTTTCTCAGTATCCTCTACGTCCTGGGTATTAAATACCAGATCAGGATCCCGCATATGTAATCTGTTACATGGGCTACAGAAAGGTAGAGAACTGAGAACGGGTGATAAGTTTCATGAGACGAAAAACGGTGCAAGTGTTGCAGCCAAGTCTATTGGTCACTATCACCCTGTATTACCAGAATACATTGATTCTGAACGAATGTTATTAGATACCGAACCTGATATACAATATCATATCAGTCTCTTTACTAATAAAGAAAGGATATAATTTTGTATTGTTGGATAATATTTTGAACATTTCCTATATCAAGAGTTGATCGGTTCAGGCACATTATCTAAAAGCATTGATGTTCTAAATCAAACTACAGTTCTTAGTATACAAAACACACACAAGAGGAAGAGTTCAGAAATAAACGAATTCTTCTTGAGGCATTGTAGACTAGGTCATATCAATGCGACCCGACTAGCTAAGTTACATTTAGATGCATATTTAAATCAGTTTAAATTTACATCTTATGAAACTTGCCAGTCATGTCACAAAGATAAGATGATCATAGCTCCGTTTACTGAAAACAGAGAAAGAGTTAGTGAACTCTTGGGACTGATACATAGTGATGTATAAAGGTCCCCAGTCTATATATGCTACGACCGGTTCTTTGTACTTCATTACATTCACTGATGATCTCTCTATATTCAGACATATGTTCCTGTTGAAACACAAGTCCAAAACTTTTGAGATAAGCACCGAATATAAGTTAGAAGTAGAGAACCAAAAACGGGTATAAGTATTATGTCCTTTGATGTGATCAGGGAGGAGAATACTTGAGCACGGGATTCCTGGACTATTCTAAAGGAGAATGGGATTCTCTCTCAGCATTACTCCTCCGTATACACCACAGCACGTCGGTGTATCAGGGTGGAGCAATCACACCCTATGTGATATGGTCCGCTCTATGATGAGTACTACTGAGTTTCCTATTTCCTTTTAGGAGTTATGCACTTGAGAAGATGCATACCTATTGAATAGGGTTCCAATCAAATCCATTGCGTACCACTTCATATGTAATATAGAATGGGAAGAGCCCATATCTTAAGTTTGTTAAGATTTGGGGTTGTCCGGCCTGTGTCTAAAAGCAAAATCCGGACAAGCTCGAGACAAAGTCAGTTCTGTAGAAGTTTGTTGGATATCCCAAGCATTCGCAAAGGAATATCTTCTACCTAACAGAGGAACAAAATATGTTTTGTTTCTCAACATACCACCTTTGTGAAAGGGAATTTCTTATGAAGAAATTAATGGTCATGAGGTAGAACTGGAAGGAGTTCCAGCTATACAAACTACACCAGATGATTTGGTAGAACCTAAGGATTCAATAGATTCCGACAAACCTCAGCCTCTCCGTCGATCTAGCAGGGTTCCTCATCCGCCTGAGAGATACTTCGGTTTCTCGATGACAATGGGAGCGCGGATTGCATCATGAGATGATGACCCAACTAGTTTCGAGCAGGCCATCAAGAGTGGGGACTCTGTAAGAATGGCTGGATGCTTAGCGATCTGAGATGGAATCCATGTACACTAACAAAGTATGGACTTTGGATGCTATATCTGAAGGGTTAAATCCCCATCAGAAGCAAGTATATCTTGAGAAGATTACTTGGTGTAGATGGAAAAGTTAAGACTTTCAAAGCTAGACTTGTTAATGGTTTTCGTCATCGACCAGGCGTGGATAATGATGAAACCTTTTCCAGTGGCTGTGCTTAAGTCCATCCAGATCCTACTTGCCACGGCTACATACCATGACTACGATATCTGGCGGTTGGGTGTCATGACTGCTTTTCTAAATATTGATTTAGAAGAGAGCGTCTATAAGTACACAGCCAGGGGGCTTCGTAGACAGTGGGAGCAACGAAAACGTGTGCAAGTTGCTTTACATGATAAAGCAGGCATCGCGGAGTTGGAACGTCTGTTTTGATGTGGTAGTCAAAGAGTTTGACTTCATTAAAATAGTAGATGAACCTTGTATATACAAAAAGATAGTAGAGAGTAAGGTGGTCATCCTCGTATTATACATAGACAACATGCTCTTGATAGGAAAAGAGTTTCCTATGCTACGCTCGGTCAATCTCCTCTTATCACATGGATTCTCCATATAGGATCAAAGTGATACCTCCTAAATCCTGGGTTTTGGATCTATGAGATAGATCTAATTGGATGTTAGGATTCTCACTAGTTGTACTGAGATGGTATCAATCGATCCTGGGGAGAATCACTGGAAAAGTTCCAGGGTGATAAGGACGACTGAATGTCAGTCGCAGGCATTGTCTTTACCCTCAGTGGAGGGACGGTATGTTGGAAGAGTTCCAAGCGAGATACAGTGGCAAACTAGACGATAAAGGCTGGTGACATCGCTATCAAAGATACTACCAAAGAGGAAGTTTGGGTGTTTATTAGTTCATGAGATGAACTAGGTTCCTACCATTGTGTGACAATAGAAGTGTGGCTTTGGCCCAGGAACCCCAGTCCCATCAGTGACCCAGACATATTCTGAGGCAGTATCACCTGATCATGGAGATAGTTGATCTCCAGGGTGATCAAGATTAGGAGAGTAGACTCAGAAGAAAACACGGCGGATCCACTCACAAAGGCTTTTCCCAGAGAGAGACTTATATGGGATGGTTGAGTATGAGATACTGCAACCACTGCTACAGATGGCCCTAGTGCAAGTGGGAGATTGTTAGTTATATGTATGCCCTAGAGGCCATTACTGTACATGAGATGTATAATGTAGTGGATGCTGGGACATATATAGGGAGGACTTTCTTGCTCGACATGATAGTACGCTATCTGGTTGCTCTTTATCTTAACATGTATACTTATTGTCTCTCTGTTACATGTTGATAAAGCCCTTAGGATGTGTACTCGACTTCAAGGACTATGATGTAGATCATACTATTGGGGCATGGGTAGTCCATAAGTACATCCTTCAATGTTCCTAGTCATAGGAATATCGAGACGGGGCATCGATATTCCAGAGTAGACTAGCGTATATCTTCTCGACAAATTTGATGGGCGATGGATGATCCCATATCCATTGGTGTTTGACATCAGAGACGGTATGCGGGTGCTCAGTGGAGACTGGGTACACTGGACGGACTCGCCAAGAACTCCCATATGGTATTATATATCACGTCAGATGACGGTTCTCTGGTGACACTGGTATAGCTTAGTTCGTTAACCCGAGATCGTCATAGAGTCTTGTGTGTCTCCCACTGTGCTTTGATTTCCATCCTACCATGGCTCTACTGAGTCGTGCAAACAGGAGGTTTTTGGGTACAGTCCCGATTCACATGGAGGTAATGAGCGATAAGAGGGGATTCGTCTCTCCCGGTATTGGGGGTTGATGTTGTACTATACTCGACTGGCCATAATTGGAAATCCCTGGCCAGGGTTGCACTGATTTACTGGTAAGTGTTATCAATAGTTTCATGCTTGTTATGGACCTTACATCGGCATGACTTATCAAGCTGCTGGGGTCTGACGTTTACCACCCCTAGGCGAGATATGCGACATATCAGACGAACAGACCGGACTGTGCGGTAAGTGTTACTGATTGGATTCGCAGGAGTGTGAGCAGGCTTGCTCGTTGATCTTCTGATCGCTCAATACCCGGGTGGCCGTTACGTTTAGCAGACCGCTTGCGGCTTGTGGGTGATTGATATGATCACCACCTACTGTCGGCGTATTGACGAGTCTTTAGAGTCCTACACAGAGGTTTCCTGGCTCAAGCGAAACGAAATAGGAGCGCATATGAGATATGTGCGGGACCGAGAATAATACCAGTATATGATACTGTATTCTATTCTCACGATTTGTATCATCGGACGGTTATATGAGATATAGCCGGGTTACCGAATCAAGTGTTGATTCGATATATTGATACACTAGATATTAGTCGGTTATATGCGATATGATCGGATCGTTAAATCAAGTGTTGATTTAATGATTTAATGTATATTACTTTATATTAACTAGTATTGGTTCACTTAAGATTGATTTTCTCACTTGATGTGCACAAGTTGTATATGTGATATATTTTTTGTGCACTAGATTGTATCATGTTTGATGATACATGCAAACTTGGGTGTGTGTATGACTTACACCATATTTAAGATAATGGTTTAGGTTTTTATTTATTTTGGTAAAACAAAATGGTGGCTTTCTTTGTCTTTGCTTGAAGCTTCATGAAGCTTTCAAGCATCTTTGACAAAGTCCACTAATTTTGTTTTGCATAAGATTTTCATTAACCTAACCATTACCTCAAACTATGGTTTAGTCTCTACAAAGGTAAACTCACCCATGGTTGCAATATGATAGACTTCACTTGATTATTCTTTTGTGATCATTTGATTATTCATTCTTATTCTTTTCTTCTTCTTCTTCTTCTTCAAGAAGATGAAAGCTTGCTAAAAAAAAATTTCAAGTGAAGATTTAGAGTGAGAAATCCAAATCTAAAGTGAACCCACTTCCTATTTCATCATCCTCTACTACTTGCCATTTAGTTTAGGGTGTTCTCTTCACAATGTTCTTGACCTAGTGAAGATGGAGCTTGAGTTTGAGTCTCCTCGACGTAGATCATCTTCGGCCTCGAAGTCAACGACCTAGCCCGCTCATTTCTCCGAAGAAACCATCGCTAGAGTCCGGAATCCCGATGATCGCAGCGAAGGGACGTCAACACGGAGCTTTAGAAGTGAAGGACCGGATCTACAAAGGTTGTAATCCCTTTCACTTGTAGTTAAAATGTTTAACTTGCTAGTTTTCGCATAATCTCTAGTATACGATCTTGGTTAGGGTTGTTCGGCACGGCTATTTTTTTTGAATCGGGCATGGTTGATGCCTTGTAGAACCTTGTTAGAGTGCCTAGGAACCCTTCAGACTTGTTTCCGAGACGGAGTCATTGGATGACATATTTCCGTGACGAAGGTCATTGGACGACGTATTTCCGTGACGGAGGTCATTTGCTGACGTGTTTCCGAGATAGGGTCATTTGCTGACGTATTTCCACTTTCTGCGGTGTCTGGGTTGACTTACTCCGCCTTCTGCGGTGTATGGGTTGACTCTAGGTTGTCTGTAAACCATGGAGTCTTAGAACTAGGGACTTTGCCGTGGCACCGATTGGTGGTGTCACGTCCGCATTCTGCTGGAATGAGGAGAAACGCCGCTGCTGATCTCTAGGCTGTAGATGTTGCCGTTGAGATCTGGCTTCCCTTTGATAGAGTCTGATGAGGAAATGTGGTTCTCTTTTCGTTAATGCCCATGGATTGTATACAGGGGTCGGTATGGGCTCTCCTGTAGGGCAAAAGTTTCATTTTTTCACTCTTTTTCACTCTTTTTTTTATTTCTTTCCGCGATGCTCTATCATTTCAGCTTTTTATATCACGAAAGTCGCGATTGCCCAATTATTTCAACTATTTTTCGTGGTGCCCAATCATTTCGGCTATTTTTCTTTTTACTCGCTGCATTTTATTGCGGGTTGCCCAATCATTTCGGCTATTTTTGTATGCATATATTTTACTTGCTAATTTCGTTGCAAGTTGCCCTATCATTTCGGCTATTTTATATGCATTTTTTTCGAGTATGGAACTCAAGATCTGATACCAATTTTAGCATCAGCATCGCTGCGACTGGAATTTGCCAGGAGCGAATCATCATTTGCCGTGAAAGGACTTTGAATTTGATACCGATTTAGACATCAGCATCGCTGCCACTGGTATATTGTCAGGAGCGAATCATCATTTGCCTTTGTCGATTTAACCGAAGATGGCTTAGCAAACAGGATTAGAATCCTTTCGACTAAGGCTTTTGACTTTATGAGCTATAAGGGTCTCATAAAAGTGTTTCTCCCCACGTGTCGTGAGGATCTCGTAGATGCGTTTTCTCCTTAAGAATCATGAAGATTCCTAAGTGTGTGTTCTCTTATAAGTCGTAAGGATCTTACAAGAGTGTTTTCTCCTTATAAGTCGAGAGGACTTACAAGTGTCATTCACCACATGAGGAATTTCGCGCCATTGGTGGAACTGGGTGGGGGAAACGTTTATTTGTGCCCGTGGATTGTATACAAGGGTCAACATTGAACCGTTTGTAGGGCAGTCTGGGAAATGTGATGGCTTAAGAACAGGTTCAGATTCCTGTAGCTTAAGGCTTTTGAATCTTATGAGCCGCGAGGGTCTTATAAGAGGGTTCTCCTTACGAGTCGTGGGGATCTCGTAAATGTAATTTCTCCTCAGGAATCGTGAGGATTCCTAAGTGTGTTTCTCCCTTGTGAGTCGTAAGAATCTCACGCGGGTATTTTCTCCTTACAAGATCGAGAGGACCTCACAAGTGTGCATGAAATTTTTTTTACAAGTCTGCCCCTTTCAGGTTTTCACAAACTCGCCGGTAGCCTTGCTGTTTTTACTCACGGAGCCCTTTCGGCTTTTCATCCATTCCTATCTTGCTTATGGACGTACCGTTTTTTTTTACGAGTTTGTGCCCTTTCGGGTTTTCACAAACATCGCCGGTAGCCTTGTTGTTTTTATTCACGGAACCCTTTCGGCTTTTCATCTGTGCCCATCTTGGTTATGGACGTACCGTTTTTTTTACGAGTTTGTGCCCTTTCGGATTTTCACAAACATCGCCGGTAGCCTTGTTGTTTTTTACTTACGGAGCCTTTCGGGTTTTCATCCGTGCCCATCTTGCTTATAGACGTATCGTTTTTTTACGTCAGCCCTAGGATGCAGCAGTTTGTAGTAGTTTAAAGACGTTTCGGTCCGCAGCTAGTTTCAGGACATTGCGGTCTGTAGCTAGTTTTAGGACATTACGGTCCATTGTTAGTTTTAAGGACATTTCGGTCCGTTGTTAGTTTTAGGACATTGCGGTCCATAGCTAGTTTTAGGACATTACGGTCCATTGTTAGTTTAGGGACGTTTCGGTCCGTCGTTGGTTTTAGGACATTGCGGTCCATAGCTCATCCTGTATGCACGTGTATTAGTCACGCGACGGGATACATAACAATAAAGTGGGATACACCCATTTAAGGTGTGATTTGGTTTGGTTGGGTGTTTTGTGATCCATCCCTACCGCGACTTCTTCCACTTGACGTCGATGCCTGGCTTTTTCGAATATGGCCATTTTGCGTTCTCGATCAACTTTACCCTTTTGACGGACTTCATTTAGCAGCATGTCAATCAGCACATCGGACGGTTCCAAGGATTTTGGATTCTACCCCCAGCTTCTCTGCATCAGGAGCTTCTTTATCATCTATTGACGAGTGAGAGATCATGTGACAATTTGCCACGTAATCTTCGGGTTCTTCTGACGCGTCGTCTTCCTCGTTATTGTCATTGCCTCTGTTCTCAAGGATATGGTTGAGAAACTCATGGAGTGTGACTGGGGTCCGCGCCTTCTGGTTGTATTCCTCCAGTGCATCAATATGCTTTTGTAGGTCCGTGCGCTTGTCATCAGGTTGCGCGGGCTTCTTGGTCTTCTTCTTCTTCTTCTTCGAAGACTTTGACGGCTGGACCTGGGTATTTTGCCCATTGCTACCAACTCTCGGTGTCGGGCGCGGTTTCAGCATTCTCTCAATGATCTCGGGCTCTAGTGGGCTTTTCCATCTGATTGCAGGGCATGCTTGAAGATCCTTCAGCATTCTTTTCGTTTTTTCCGAAAGAACTACTTCCCATGGAGCTTCCTCTATGAATGAGCATGATGCCCCCGGTGTGTCTACCCTTTTAAAAGTGTGTTGTTGTGGCGGATTTACCTTCCAGCTTTCGGACAGCGCGAACTTGCCTTGTTGGTACTGGTCTTCAACCCAGTTTTTGAAGACGTAGCAGTTTTCGATCGGATGGCCCAATATTCGGTGGTAGGGGCAGTAATTGGGATTGTTGACGTCATTCGGTTGCAGCGGGTGTCTCGACTCCGGTAGAGTGATAAGCCCGTTGCGCACTGCCAGTTCGAACAGTCTCCTTGCTTTATCCTGGGGAAACGAGTAAGAACGTCTCAACTTCTCATCGAGGGATCCCCGCTTGTTGGTTTGGAGAAAAACCGGTCTCGGGCCACTCGGTTGTTGTTGAGCGTTGGCGACGAAGGTTGCTTTCCTTTTGCCCTTTTCATTTCGCTGCTCCGTTTTTTAGGAGGACGGTCTATAGCCCATCTGGTCCATTTAGGCCAGATTGTCGATCAAATCCTGAAAAGTGGTCGGCTTGAAGAACATCATGAATTGGGATATGGCCGCCTGGGGATCGAGGGTTCCCACAAACATGCCCACGGAAGGAGCTTCCTCTATGCGCTGTTCTCACTTTGACCACAGGTTCCGCCACCGAATGGCGTATTGAACCCAGGTTTCTCCCGGCTTCACTCTAGCGTTAATTAGTGCGGTGATCGGGGTGCGCTCGGTAGCACTTGCGAATCTTTGTGTAAACAGTAGCTCCATTTCTACAAACGTCTTGGGAGTCATTCGGGAGCTCGGAGTACCATTCGAATGCCGTCTCCGACAAGCTGCCAACAAACTGGCGAAGCAGCAGTTTGTCGTCACCCCCAGTATTATCGCACAGAGCCCTAAATTGAGCAACGTGCTGGTGTGGATTACTCGTCCCCTTGTACACGTGGAATTTAGGAATCGTATATCCTGGCGGGTACTTAATTTGATCGTACCAACCCGGATAGGGTCGTCCAGTCTTGACGATTTAGCCGGCCGCTTCGCTTGCCTGATGAGCTTGTATCTGTTAAGCTATTTAGTCGTCAAGGGCGGTTTTGGAGATGGTCTCTTCTTTGGCTGCTGATAGAGCCGGAAGAGGGTTTGATGTCTCCCCTCTGTCGTCTTCAAGGATTATTGGAGGGTCTTCAGCTGGAGGATCCGGCTGTATCATCATCCCGACCATATCTTAGAACAAGAGCGCCATTTGTTTTATGTTGGCCATTTATTCCGCAGTCTCTTTGTCTTTCTTCTCGAGCATTCTTCGGAGGAATTTGGCGTCCGTTTTATGTTCCTGGAGCTGCTCCGACAACGTCTCCAGGCTTTCTTTCCGCCCAGTAAGCACGGCCATCTTCGTTAGTATCTCCTGGATCTTTTGTTGTTGCTCCTGAGCCTTTGTCACAGACCGGTGAGTGGTCGATGACCCGTGGAGATACGGCTATCCTCTTTCCCGGAAGCCATGTAGATGGTGTGCATCACCATGCCCCTAGACTTGGGGCGTTTGGACTCAGCACCCTTGAGATTTGTCGCAGATACAGGGATCTTTTCCGGCCTTCTCTATTCATGGGCAGTTGAAGTTGAGGGGGCCGTTGCAGCGGGCACCCATATAGACGATACCTTCTGTGGTACGATGGGGTGGTCCTTCTCTTGCCAAACCTTCATTTTCTTCGGTCGACGGGAGTAGTCTTGGTTAATCACAATGTCTTGGACCCTTCGCCAGACCCTGTGGATTTTGGAAGACAACCGTTGAGAGGGTTGTTCCGGCTTTGCTTTAATAACGTTCTCCACCGATGGAGGAGGCCTTTCCAACATGCAGTTGGAAAGTTCTTGCGTACCCTCCTGAGCGGCTCAAAGCTGTTCCTAGTTAGAACAGCAGCATCAACTTCCACCGTTGGAGCTGGTGGGGTAAGTTCGGAAGGGGAACTGCCCCCAGCTTTTCTCACTCGGCGCCAGAGGCGACGTCAAGCATGTCTTGCAGATAGGACCGGCTAAGTTATGGGGGTGGCTTCATCATGCCCCTGTTCTGGTGAAGGGTTACTGTTGATGCCAGCCTATCGAAGACTGACGTCCGCTGAGAAGAAACGTCCAATCTGTCAAAGACTCAGGGGAGGCAGCCTTGGTGACTTCACCTGAAGCGGGAGTTGGAACAGATAGTCTTGCAAAGATTGATCCCTTAGCAGGAGAAACCCCTCTGTTGACTTCGTTTACCGGAGATGGAATGGCTATCCGCTTCGGGATAGCTCCTTCGGGTATTGCAGGCTTCTTCACGGGCCCACTTGAGCTTTGGCCCGGTCTGTTAAAGACCGAGGTATTGGACTTGAACGACCCGTTGAGAGGGGCCATGATAGTGGTAAGCCGATCAAAGACCGACATCTTTAGAGCTTCCTGCGATGGTACTGGAGCGTTGAAGCTCATTGGCGGGAGCATGGTCCCGAAGAACAACCCAGTGGTGGCTTATGCCACCTGTTCCACCGGCATTGCGAAGATGGAGGCCGCTTGGGACCCATAAATCACTCCTCCAGATAGGACAAAGTAGGAGTTGTTGTTGCAGTTGGTGCAGTTGGAAGCCATTGACGCTATCTTCTCTTCTGCATGGAGCAGGACACCAAATCTTAGTACCTCGAATCCAGGGGCAATCATACTAAACCGCGATTCGTTCACGAACACGACACACAAAGTGTGGAGTGGAAACAGGAAAAGGTCCCACCGGGCGTGCCAGAATCTGTTCTCTGCCGAAAGACACGACCGGGACGTTGGGATGTCTGGCCTGAATTTTGGGGGCAGATGCTATTTGGTTTTATCCATCCACCTCTTCGAAGATGCTAAGTTGATTTATGGCACCGTGTATCGGAGGTTTAGACAGATGCGGCCGTTGTAGCAAACTTCGTCAGATTCTCCCTCGTGTACGAAGGGTTTTTGATTGTGGGGACGCTCTTCTCTGCAAGCGCAATCCCCTGCAGTTAATTACACTACCGCATAGCGGTAACCACTTTCTCCTTCTCCAGATGGTCACTTCGTGTCGTGTGTGTTTATTTTATTTTTGGTTGCCCGTGGATTGTATATGGAGACTAATCTATGTTGTCGCCCGTAGGGCGGGGATTAGTCCAAATCCGTATTTTCTTAGATTTGGGTTTGGGTTGGTTTAAGGATCGTTAATCTTGTTTTAGATTAAGATCAACTTAAACGTTTGTTGAGGATACATTAGTCTAATCTCAAACTAAGATCTACTCAACATAATTGAGGATCATTTAGATCCAGCGAAAGATCATTTGGGCTCTATCGTTTTAGTTTAAGGACGTTGTGGTCCGTAAGTTTAAGGGCGTCATAGTCCGTGAGTTTGAGGACGTCGTAGTCCGTGGAGTTTAAGGACATCATAGTCCATCATTAGTATAAGGACATTGCGGTCCGTGGAGTTTAAGGACGTCATAGTTCATGGTTTAAGGACATCATATTCCCTGGAGTTTAAGGACATCATAGTCTATAGAGTTTAGTTTAGGGACGTTTCGGTCCATAGTTAGTTTAAGGACATTACGGTCTATGAAGTTTAAGGACATCATAGTCCGTGGAGTTTAAGGACATCATAGTCCGTGAAGTTTAAGGACATCATAGTCCATAGTTTAAAGACATCATAGTCTATAGAGTTTAGTTTAGGGACGTTGCGGTCCATAGTTAGTTTAAGGACATTACAGTCCATGGAATGTCTGGTTGTCGGGACCCGCCACCTCTCTGAAGACGTTGAAGAATTACAACGACACATATCAGAGAAATGAAAAGATGTACCCTTGAACCAATATTGGTTGGGAGATCTGTAGTCAGGTTTGGGACTAAGACCAATTAGGGAAATTGTGAGCACATGGGCTCAGTTAGTCTGAGTTGGGGACTTGTGGTTAACTTGGGCTCAGCCCACTCAGTTTTGATTAAAATGTTGAGCATTTGTTTGGGTGTTTGAACATTTGTTTGAGCTCAGTCCCTTTCGGTTCAATAATGCTGAGCATTAAATTGGGTTCTGACACCCCTCTTTCTTATTTTATTGAGTGTTGAACACTCTATATAGCGCTGGGCTTTATTTAAAGAATACTTTGTGTTCTCTCAGCGCACACGTGAGGAGCACATGGTACGCTTGGCGCTGAGCGCCAGATCTGGAGCGCTAAGGCGCTTCCTGTGAAATAGCACACACGTGAGGAGCACGTGGTGCACTTGGTGCTGAGTGCCAGACCAGGAGCGCTGAAGCGCTTCTTTTGAAATAGCGCACACGTGAGGAGCACGTGATGCGCTTGGCGCTGAGCGCCAGACTTGGAGCGCTGAAGCGCTTCTTTTGAAATAGCGCACACGTGAGGAGCACGTGATGCGCTTGACGCTGAGCGCTAAACTTGGAGCGCTGAAGCGCTTCTTATGAAATAGTGCACACGTGAGGAGCACGTGATGCGCTTGACGCTATGCTCCAGACTTGGAGCGCTGAAGTGCTTCTTTGGCAGTTCTAGTCAGTTCTGTACTCTGAGAATTAAATTCTCGTTTATAAGAGAATTTGTCTCATGGATCTAAGAACTAAGTTCTTCTTTTTATGAAGAGATACTATGATCTCTTTTGTTTTTATGAAAGACTTAGTCTTACAGATCTGTGATCTAGAAAAAGAACTAAGTTCTTATTTTTTTATCAAGAGATGCTATGATCACTTTTCCTTTTATTTACCTTGAAGAAGGTTCTTCTCCTTAGAGCTTTCTCTTCTCTTTTTCTTTTTTGAGAACTTGAAGTTTATGGGGGGTTCTTCTCCACAAGACTTGAAGTCTTGGGTCCTTTATATAGTGGAGGTTGATTTGTTGAATCAGTTAAGAAAATCTCTCATTGAGAGATCTTTAAATGATTTAGGAATTTATCCCACCATTGGATCTTTGATCCAAGGGCTTCTGTTTTACAGAAGATGGTTTTCTTATTATTAAAAAGATTGGGAAAATATTTTCCCATACAGAACTTATTCTGTATCTTGTTGATTTTTAATCACCATTGGATCTTTGATCCAACGGTGCTCTGATTTACAGGGCACAATCTTTCCTGTTTGGAAAGATTTTGAGGAGTATTCCCTCAACAGAATTTTATTTTGGTAATTTGATAATTTATCATCTTTGTTGGATTTTTTATCCAAGGGTTGAGAACTTTTAATTCTGGCGCTGGCGCTCTCGTGCTTTGCATGTAAGCGCTGCCTCAGAGTCTTTTGACACTTAGCGCTAGCGCTCTCGTGCTTTGCACGTGAAGCGCTGCCTCAGAGTCTTTAGCGCTGGCGCTCTTGGCGCTAGAGCTCTCGTGCTTTGCACGTGAGCGCTGCCTCAGAATCTTTACCGCTGGCGCTCTTATGCTTTGCACGTGAGGCGCTGCCTCAGAGTCTTTAGCGCCGGCACTCTTGTGCTTTGCACGTGAGCGCTGCCTCAGAATCTTTAGCACTGGCGCTCTTGGCGCTAGAGCTCTCGTGCTTTGCACGTGAGCGATGCCTCGGAGTCTTTGATTCTTGGTGCTGGCGCTCTCGTGCTTTGCACATGAGCCGCTGCCTCATTACTGAAGGTGGCTTTTCACCTTCTTTCTCCGCTTTTCCTGAGTCAGACTTCTCTTTCCCAATGCCTGCTCTTAACAGATCTTGGAAATAGTTCCATCATGCACAGAATTTTCTGTGCCTAGACTTAAATGTCTCCCTTTATAATTTGAAGCAATACTTCTCTTCTCTTTCACTTTCAGAGAATCATCTTAACAGAGCAGAGTTATGGCGTGTAATCGCCCACATGCCCGCCGGCAACCATGGAAGGTGCCTATTGAGGAAATCGTTCCTCATTTTGCTGCATACTTGGTGAACCCTGCTCTTACGGATGACCAATGCGATACGGTGTTGTACGATATCTTGACTCGTAGAGGATCCCCTCTCCCCATCGGCTCCATTTGCCTTCGGATGGTCTTCTTGTCCGTTCTCGATGGCATCCCTCCTCATCCAGTAGAGATGACTCTAGCAATGCTAGACGCCACAGAGGACAAGATCGAGTGCTTTCACGAGGCACTTTTGATTACCACGGCTCTGAAGGATCGCTCTGTTCAGCTGCTAAGCCAGATACGAGCTCAGCGGGTCGTCATGTCTGCCTTCGCTAATGGGCACGATGCTAACCGATGGGAAGCGGCTGTTCGTGAAGGTCGCCGCTTTGACATGGTGGAGAAGGAAGAGAGGGAGTTAGATAATTTCATCCATAGTTTTGTGAATCCCTGTACTATCGATCCCATGTTTGGTGATCTATTTCCTGTAGAATAGAATATTCAATTAAATGCTTTCTTTTTGTCATTGACCACCAAGTGCTCTCTTTCTAACACCTGCTCTTTCTCTGATGTGTGCATGTGCACGTATGAATGAGTTCGATTTCCACATATCTGTAAAAGAAACTTAAACCGGTGTAATCAGGAACAAATAGCTCTTGGCCGGCAATTTTGGCGGGAACAGGTACATCGACGGAGATCGGATTAATCGCATATTGATTGATCCGGGCTCCATAGTGAACATCATGAACTTGCGGACTCTAAAGAGTTTATCAATGGACGTCCGACACTTTTCAAGGGAGAGGATTGTCATCCAGGGGTTCAATCAAAACTGCCAGCATGTTTTGGGATCCATAGCTTTTCCAATCAGGTTTGGGGACCTGCAAACCGAAGCTAAGATATATGTGATCAACGCCGACACGTCCTATAAGATTCTCCCGAGACGACCGTGGCTTCACGATTATGGCATCGTTCCATCAACACTCCATCAATGCATGAAGTATACCAAATATAGCGAAGAAAGACGCATTGAAGGAGGCGTATGGCCGTTTGGTATACATGAAGTCCGATATGAAGATTGTCGGTATTTTATAAAACCCCAAAATACTGATTCACAGTTGATTAGAGACAAGAGGGCCCAAAGTCTCAAAAGCAAACCTGAGCCATGGTCAACTAAAAATAAGAAGGCCCACAGTCTCAAAAGCCAATCTAAGCCGGCCGTCACCCTTAAAAGTAAAAATCCCCAAGTGCGCCCGCGTTTCGGTAGTGACACTGATGAGTCTGAGACTGGAAGTCCATCCTTCCGTAAAAATCACCCTCATTTCGGTAGCGATACGGACGAATCTGATATTGAGGGCCCATCTGGCAGCAAAGTTCGCTCTCATCTCGGCAGCGATATCGAAGAGTCAGAGGAGGACCCATCTTGCAACAGTTGTACAGGTCGGAATCTCACACAAAAAGCAAAGCTAAAAGAGACCTTTGAAGTCACAGACGAATCCCTTTCCATCACTAAGGTTCCGGAACAGATGTTTAAGGAGCTTGACGTGTTGTCGGTCTCCACCGTGGACTAACTAATAACCTTCTACGTCCCCGGAAGAAACAGCGGACAGAAGGGTATCTTGTTTTATGGGTCAAACCCTGTCGTGCACCTAGACAATTTGTCTGCAACGTGCATTCCTTATGAGAGTGGCATAAAAGCCGTCTTAAACCCCAGATATTATGCGCCCGGGATGCGGGAATATTTTAAAAGGTGCGGATGTCAGTTATACCAGACAGACTCCGAAGCAAGGTTTTATGAGAAGCTGTGGCACCCGCCTCAGGTCCGATCACTCATCGAGGGGCGAGCCTCAGATAGATAGGGCCTGGGTTTGGTGCAACCCGACGCCAAATCATGCTACATAATCCATGTTAGCGAAACCGGCGAAGAGTCGAATGATGACGGCGAGCTAGCCAAGCCAGGAGAAGCCCCTCGAGAGCTCAAAGATGGCAGACATGCAATATTCGATGAGCTAACCGAGATTGATTTGGGGACGCCCGATTATCCAAGGCTGGCCTACATCAACTCGCTCTTATCGGAGGAAATGAAAGAGCAGATAATCACCCTACTACGCGAGTTTGTCAACTTCTTCGTGTGGACATACAAAGAAATGCTTGGCCTCTCCCCCGAAGTGGCCGTGCATAAACTATCTATTTCTCCTGATGCCAAGCCAGTCAAACAAGCTCCTCGAAGAATGAGAAGAGGGTTAGAGGAAAAGGTCATTGAGAAAACCAAGAAACTCATCGATGCTGGTTTCATCAGAGAAGAGAAATACTCAGACTGGATCGCATGCATCGTTCTAGTAAAGAAGAAAATTGGGCAGATCCGAGTTTGTATCGATTTCAGACACCTTAACAAAACGTGCCCTAAAGACGATTTCCCGCTTCCAGTCATGGAGATGATGGTCGACGATACCTCAAATTACGAGTTGTTTACTTTCATGGATGGTTCGTCTGAATACAATCAGATAAAAATGTTGCCCAAAGATGAGAAGCACATAGCGTTTTGAACACCAATCGGGATATACTGCTACAAGGTAATGCCGTTCGGATTGAAGAATGTGGGCACCATATATCAAACGGTGATGACAAAGATCTTTGATGACTTAATCCATAAAGTTATCGAATGTTATGTCGATGTCTTGGTCGTCAAGACTAAAGCCAAAGCCAACCACATCGAAGATCTCCGAACTGTCTTCACCAGACCGAGAGAGTACAATTTGAAGATGAATCCTCTAAAGTGCGTCTTCGGCGTATCATCGGAGAAATTCTTAGTCTTCATTGTCCAGCACCGAGGGGTCGAGATCGACCTGTTGAAGATAAAAGCAATCGTGGAGATGCCTCCTCCAAAGAATCTGACGCAACTAAGATCCTTCCAAGGCAGGACCACATACATAAGAAGGTTCGTCTCAAATTTGTCAGGAAGATATCAACCTTTTTAAAAGCTCATGAAGAAGGGAGCCCCTTTTGTCTAGGACGTCCAATGTCAAGAAGCATTCGACAGCATCAAGCAGTACCTATTGCACCCTCCAGTGCTCACTGCCCCCATTCCAAATAAATCGCTGATCCTCTACACCGCCACGCTGAACAAATCACTCGGCGCCCTCCTCGCTCAAAATAATGAGGAGGGAAAGCAAAATGCTCTTTACTATCTCAGCCGAACATTAGTTGGGTCAGAGCATAAATACTCCCCGATTGAAAAGAAATGTTTAGCCTTAATATTTGCCGTAAAGAAGTTGGGGCATTATCTACTTGCTCACCGGGTTATGCTTATCTCCAAGATTGACCCGCTGAAATATTTGATGACCAAGACGGTCTAACTGGTAGAATGGCCAGATGGGCTATCATGCTGCTTGAGTTTGACATAGTCTATACTCCTCAGAAAGCAGTAAAAGGACAAGCCCTCGCCAACTTTCTAGCTGCTCATCCCATACCAGAAGGGTCACCGCTAAATTGCGAGTTATCTAACAAACAAGTGCTACACTTCAACGATGAAAAGCCATGCTGAGAGCTTTATTTCGATGGAACCTCATCAATAAGGACCTCCAGCAAATCAAGCATCCCGCAAATAAAAGAAAGAATAGGATTAGTCTTCATCACACCATCGGGAGGAACCCTACGATGTTCTTTCGCTCTTACCGAGCCTCACACAAACAACGAGGCTGAGTATGAAGCTCTGATAGCTGGTCTGGAGCTCGCCATAGAAATGAAGACCCCTCAGCTGCATTTCTATGGTGATTCCCAGCTAGTCGTCAATCAAGTAAGCGGTGAATATAAGATGTATAAGTCCGAATTAGCTCGATACAGAGGCCAGGTGGTGGAGCTCAAGAAGCGTTTCACCCATATTGAACTGATGAGAGTTCCAAAGGAGTTGAACGGAAAAGCCAACGTACTCGCTCGCCTAGCTGACGAGCTGGTTGATCCTGACATGGAAGAAATTCTGATCACAGTCAGGAGCCGCCAAATCCTGCCTCCCGGCTTTTTACGAGAAGAAGAAATTGTAGAACAAAAAAACGGTCCTACTGAAAAAGCTCGGGTCATCAGGGATGAGCCGGATTGGAGAGAACCCTTCATAGAATATCTCCGATATGACAAGCTGCCTGAGGAAAAATTCACGAGGGTCCAGTTGAAGAAGAGAGCCCTATGATATGTGTTCATAAATGACACGCTATACCGCAGGTCGTACAACCATCTTTGGCTCAGGTGTCTGTCCCCGGCCGAAGATTGAGAAATTATCAAAGAAATTCACTCGGGCGTCTATGGAGCTCACCAATCTGGTCCCAAAATGCGACTTCAAATCAAACAGTTTGGATATTTCTGGCCTACCATGATAAAGGATTATGAAGAGCATGAAAAAAAATGTTATCTATGCCAAATTCACGGTGACTTTATGTCACACCCCGCTTCCCAAATTACGGGATACAAGGGGTTAACAAGGCCAGCCATGCTCCTACGGTCGAGAAAACATCCTGCCGTAGTCACACTTCGGTTTCTAGCTTTACGTGGTAATCAGTAATCAATGCACAGGTAATGAGAAATGCAGTCACTAAATCAAAACAGATACAAGAACTAACCAGATAGGGACCAAGGAAGTATAGCTCTGAGTCGCTGATCTAGATATCCGCAATGTCCTCGGGGTACATCAGGTCCTGGTCCGAGATAAATCCAATTCTCACACTAAGCATGCATACTCAGGTCGTCAGAGCGACACAATAGCAATAAATAGAATTACATGTATAACAAGTGTAATAATGATGAATATGAAACAGTAAGCATGAAGTGATAATATGAGCACGAAGGTGCCAGTACATGTAAACAGTAAAGCGGGTAAACAATAAGACAGGTGTATCAGTCAGTAATCAATGCATGTCACTAAACCTATCGGTCTCTATGTCTCACTGTCCAGGTCGCTAAACCTATCGTCAGTCCAAGTGTGAGAGTCAACCACTCGTGAGTATCCCCCATCCAAGGATAGTGCCCCAGGGGCAAGGGAACACGGGCCCGAGTCCCTAATAATCAGTAATATAACCATATAACTCCAGAATCGCTGTGTATGCCAGCAATGGGACTCCCGAGATTCCGTTGAACTCACACTCAAACTACCCCACACCCCGTGGCCTACATCAAACACCAACCATAAACTCAAATATAAGTCGGTCTATGACAAGTCTACGCAAGAACTGGAGACAGGATCCCCATCAAGTATGTCTCGACTGGTACCCAAGGTAAATGGACAGTATTTGGTGCCTTACCTATGACACTAATATAAGTGCTTCCATAATCGTCCCATACTAATTATAGTCACACTTATACATGTCCCATAGACGTCGACAATGCAATAAATTAACTGGGTCCGTTGATTGTGAACAAGTACGTGTCACTTTCACTTATTCATTCACACTTTATCACTACGTACTTTCCACAATCAAAACACTAATATCTAACACTGAGTAATGTACATGATCACTAGGTTACCAATGTATATGTACTCTACATGATATGATGAGGATGCAATAGTTATGATACGAATAAAATATCATCAGCCAGTGTCCTACCACTTGCATAATTCACTATAAATCATACATGCAGAATTAAGCGAAACAATGTAAAAGTGGTAAGTAGTATGTTTAATCATATATCCATCAAAATTGGTTTCACGTAAATCGGGTTTCAGGTTCGCTAGTTATGGCCATTTCAATTTATGTGTTCCTTGCTGGAAATCCGGTTTCAGAACTGAAAGTCCGTTTCGTAACACGTTTTAATCCTGGTTGGGATCGTAATTAGGCAACGCTTTAGTTGAACAATATTTAGGGTTATCAGTTAAGTTTCCAAATCATCATACGGATCAATAATATCCATGGCTTACTGAAAGTTATACATTGTATAATAAAGGGGTATACGTTCTGTCCCTGCTTGGGACAGCTATGTGTTCTACTGATTTAAAATATACTTTAAATAGTAAACGATAGTAAAAACGAACGAAATCACTTTCAATGGTTATATAACAGATTTATCTTCGCTATGGTATAGGGTTCCGCATCATGGCATTTTCATACATCAGAGTGAAAGTATTACAAAACTAGAATCGACAGCCAGTGCTGCTCTGGACTGCAGTCCAGAGTCGCACTCCGAACCAGTTTCTGTCACCTTTTTAGCGTAGAAACAGATTAAAACTCTTATGGGATTCTAGTTCGTCGAGTTAGCTTCGATATGAGCCCTCAAACGCAACATTCCAATTTGTAACCAATTAACTGTGATTTTTACAAAGTTCAGGTACAGGAAATTTCAGTTTTGACGGGTCTAAAAGGAAAAGACATATCACGTTGTTAAAAACCATATTTTCAAGCCAATTCATAACCTAGCATTCGTTATCATACGGGCCATCAGTTGTGATTAGTTTCCGTCAATTTAAACGGGATTTTCAGTTTGTGTTTTGTATCGAACACTTGCATTACTTGATTCGCAATCGAAATGTATATATGATATTGAAGTGTAATCGAATTGAAAAGGGTATAATTAGCATGAAGCAAGTATTAAACTTGCCTGACGACGGTACGGCAGCGGCGATGGTGCGATCGCGACACGTGCGCGGCACGACAACCCGACTTGGCTCGAGCTCGAGTTCTTCGACAGCGGCGGCTTGGTTGCTGGTTCTTGACGGCAAGGGTGGTGGTGGTCGCTGACGACAGGGGAGGAACTCGGTGGGTTCGTCGGCAGCAACAGGGAGGAACTCAGGTGCAGGCTAGAGCTTGGTGGCAGGGTTTGCTTTGGAGATGGGAGGCTGTCTTGGAGCTGCAGCCAGGGGCTGCGGAGCTGAGTTGGAGGGGAGCTCGCAGTGGAGGAGGGCAACCGGCGGTGTCGTTGACCAACGATGGTGAGGGTAGTGGTCGATGGTGTCGGCGCTTGATGGCGAGGCAAGGTGGTCGGCCTGGGAGTGTTGGGCTCGGCTCGGAGCTTTGTGGAGCTAGAGGTCGGCTAGGCTGCAAATAGGGAGTATGGAGGAGTGGGTGGTGGCTGCGGTGATGGCTGGGGTGTGGCTGGGGTGTGGGACTCATCTGCGAAGGAGTTGCGGCGATGCGTGGTGGCTCCATCGGCGGTGAGCAGTGGCCTCATAGGGTTGTTGTGGGCCTCGTCAAGGGTTAAGGGATTCTCATCGGAGATGAAGGGGGTTGCAGAGGAGGAGGTGGAAGTTGATGAGGAAGGTAGGAGAAGCAGGTCACTGGAGAAGGTGGCCGGTGATGGTCGGTGATGCAGGTGCTTGCGTGGGGAATGAGGAAGGAGAAGTGGGGGGAAAGAGAGAGAGAAGAGAGAGGCGTGAGAAGGAGGAGTGAGCGAGGTCGAGGGGAGTGAGCAAGCGTGCGCGTGAGGTCATGGCTGAGGAGTGGGGACGTGGGAACGAGCGCGACGGGGACATGGGGAAAGAAATAAAGAAGCGGGAAAAAGAAGGGAGGTGGGGAAGAAGAAGCGGGTCGGGTCGGGTAAGGGGCTTGGGTCTGGGTCGGGGTTGGGCCGGGAAGGAAAATAAAAGAGAGATAGAGAGAGTTGGCTGGGCTGGGAACTAAAAGAATTAAAAAGAGTTTGGAATGAATGGGCTGAGGCAAAAATAAAAAGGGGATTTGGATTAGGGTTTGGGGTTTTAGGGTTAGGGTTTTAAAATAAAATAATTATTAATATAAATAAACAGATTTTGTAATCAACACTTTATAAAATACGGATATTGGTGTACAAAAGAACTGGGTGTTATATCATACCACCCTTACAAAAATTTTGTCCTCGAAATTTAAAATAACGATAAGCTATAAAATAATATGCGAAAAGCCACAAAATCAAATACTAACATATAGTGATTTACTTAGAGGCAGCCAGATAAAATCCAAGGTCTAAATAAGTATAAAAATAACGCAACTAAAAGAATAGGCCTAAGTAAGCACAAGGCAGAACCATCTATAATGATAAATTATATGCACAATACAATAAGAAATAATAGTGAAGGTTTTGCCGATAGGACAAAATATTTTAGAATAAATATATCGATCAGACAAAACAATTTAAAATAACTTGAGAAAACCCATATGGTGAAATAAGAAAAATAGTATGTGCGGCATGTATTTGCGCTATTGAAAATATGACGAATAGTAGAGTATTCAGAATAAGTATAATGGAAGTAGTTTATAACAAGGAAAAAAAATTATAACATAAAATAACGAAAACTAGATTTCAATTAGCAATGTCACTGAATGTAATTATAGTGATAGGAGATAGTATTAAAAATGTATAGGGGCTAGTCAGGGTAGAGATTACAATGGAGTATGGTCCATTCAAAAGGGTCGGGGTGCTGTACTTCAATCTGAATGTCGAAGGGGCTGGGGTCAGGTCAGCACAGGGTGCAAGGGTGAAGAGTAGTGAATCTCAGGAGGGGAGGAAATTATTTGGGGAGGGAAAACAGTCAATGCATTATGCGAATCAAAACCCAAAAGATTAGCGAACTCAGAAACTTTATTATTATTCCAGAAGATTTCAAACAAGGCATTCTCGAAAGGAAAAAGTGGCCCTAAACTAAACATAGATTTATTTGGCCAAAGGAAACAAAAGATAAATCACGTCAGTCGCGGTTATGGAAGTTCAGCAGGTTACGGTAAGCTCGCGCGCTAAGATAGAGGCGTCCATTTCCATAGCGTCTCGCAGGGATTGCCACTGGAGGTTCTTCTGCCACGGGGTTTTCTCCTCCTGGTCCTTCTTCCTCGGCCGGAGCTTCTTCATCGTGGTATGCTTCCACGTGATTCACTTCTTCTGGATCTTCTCCCACGGGATTTCCCTCCACTTGATTCTCCTCAGGGTCTTCCTCTCCTGGATTTTCTTCTATTGAGTCCTCCTCGGGATCTTCCTCTATCGGGTCCTCTTCGGAGTCCTTTTCTTCGTTGTCCGAGTCGTTGATCATGTCGACATCTGGGGCTGCGACTCTTTCGTCCTCGGAATCGCTATTTTCGAAAATAACCTGTGAGCCGTTGATCTCGTCATCTGAACTCACCAGCATGCAGTCCATGGAAACGCAGGACCGAGTGTCCTCATCGATAGGCGGTGCTGCTCTAGGATTTGCCATGGCCTGAAAAGAGAGAGTCATGATCAGACAGTGGAATCCACCGAGAGAATAACCAAGGATATGGAGCATAAGGAAAATATACGGTAGATAAGGACTGAAAAATCAAAATTTAGAATACTGATGCAATAAGCAGTATAAGGAAAATGAGTGGCAAGGGGACGATACATACGTTACAACTCAAAATTTTATTGCATTCAAACTAAAAGTTCAACGGATACAAGTTTTAAACGAAAGGATACATTTACTAAAGAGTGACAATATTTTTATTGAAAGCAGAAAAGGTGATAATTCTTCGTTGCTATCTAGACCGTTGCATTCTCGTCAAGCGAGTGGAATCCTGCGCTGGGTCCATACCATCCTCGAAGTTCGAACTACGAAATAACCAAGTCACTTAGCAGGAGTGGAGAGTGTGGACGAATCTCCTCCTTGCAGCTCCTTCCTTCTAGGGCAACCACTGACAAGATATTCGTCGGATCCACAAATCAAGCACTACCCTTTGGCGCTGCGACAGTCTCTCTGAAGGTGTCCTCGTCTCTTACAGAATCCACAACATTGAGTTCTCCATTGCTTCTGTTGCTGAAGAACAAATGGGCATTTCATCTTCATGTATTTTCCTTGTTTAAAAGGGATTCCTTTACGATTGGAGGCTTCTGCTGGCGCTTGAGCCATTTGCCTTTCTAGTCCTTCAGCTAAGAGATCGTTTGTTTGCTCCTGAGATTCCATCAAACCTTGTAGTGCATTCAATATCTCGACGGTCTGATTCTGGGAAGTAGAGTTGGAAGAAAAGTCATTGGAATTCATGGTCCTGAAACAACAAATTTGAGGATGATATAAGGTACAAGGAATACGAATCAGAATAGGATATAGAATAGACAACGAAACAAGAATACATGGTGAGGTGAAAGTCAAACGAGTGGAAATCAAATGTAGAACTCCAAGTCACTCAAGCAGAATGCTGCCTTGTAACTATGCTACAGTTCATAGTTACAATCACATAACTCTACTAAGTCACCCACAACTCTAGCGGATGGATCAATATATGTAGCAGAACACACTAAGGGAATCACAATCAAGGATAACAAGTTTACCATCTAGGCCGAAGGGTGGCTTAGACTGTCAAGCCCTACACGGAAACTGAAATCCGATTCTAAACCTGGCTCCGATACCAACAAAACCATGTCACGCCCGGATTCCCAAAATACGGGATACGAGGGGTTAACAAGGCCAACCATGCTCCTACGGTCGAGGAAACATCCTGCCGTAGTCACACTTCGGCTTCTAGCTTTACGTGGTAATCAGTAATCAATGCACAGGTAATGAGAAATGCAGTCACTAAATCAAAACAGATACAAGAACTAACCAGATAGGGACCAAGGAAGTATAACTCTGAGTCGATGATCTAGATATCCGCAATGTCATCGGGGTACGTCAGGTCCTGGTCCGAGCTAAATCCACTTCTAACTCTGAGCATGCATACTCAAGTCGTCAAAGCGACACAATAGAAATAAATAGAATTACATGTATAACAAGTGTAATAATGATGAATATGAAACAGTAAGCATGAAGTGATGATATGAGCACGAAGGTGCCAGTACATGTAAACAGTAAAGCGGGTAAATAATAAGACATGTGTATCAGTCAGTAATCAATGCATGTCACTAAAGCTATCAGTCTCTAAGTCTCACTGTCCAGGTCGCTAAACTTATCGTCAGTCCAAGTGTGAGAGTCAACCACTCGTGAGAATCCCCCACCCAAGGGTAGTGCCCCAGGGGCAAGGGAACACGGGTCCGAGTCGCTAATAATCAGTAATATCACCCATATAACTCCAGAATCGCTGTGTATACCGGCAATGGGACTCCCGAGATTCCGTTGAACTCACACTCAAACTACCCCACACCCCGTGGCCTACATCAAACACCAACCATAAACTCAAATACTAGTCGGTCCATGACAAGTCTACGCGAGAACTGGAGACAGGATCCCCATCAAGTATGTTGAGACTGGTACCCAAGGTAAATGGACAGTATTTGGTGCTTTACCTATGACACTAATATAAGTGCTTCCATAATCGTCCATACCAATTATAGTCACACGTATACATGTCCCATAGACGTCGACAATGCAATAAATTAACTGGGTCCGTTGATTGTGTACAAGTACGTGTCACTTTCACTTATTCATTCACACTTTATCACTACGTACATGCCACAATCAAAACACTAATATCTAACACTGGGTAATGTACTCGATCACTAGGTTACCAATGTATATGAACTCTATATGATATGATGAGGATGCAATAGTTATGATACGAATAAAATATCATCAGCCAGTGTCCTACCACTTGCATAATTCACTATAAATCATACATGCAGAATTAAGTGAAACAATGTGAAAAGGGTAAGTAGCATGTTTAATCATATATCTATCAAAATTGGTTTCACGTAAATCGGGTTTCAGGTTCGCTAGTTATGGCCATTTCAATTTAAGTGTTCGCTGCTGGAAATCCGGTTTCAGAACTGAAAGTCCATTTCGTAACACATTTAAATCCTAGTTGGGATCGTAATTAGGCGATGCTATAGTTGAACAATATTTAGGGTTATTAGTTATATTTCCAACGCATCAGATGGATCGATAATATCCATGCCGTACTGAAAGTTATGCAATATATAATAAAGGGCTATACGTTCTGTCCCTGCTTGGGACAGCTATGTGTTCTGTTGATTTAAAATATACTTTAAATAGTAAACGACAGTAAAAACGAACGAAATCACTTTCAATGTTTATCTAACAGATTTATATTCGCTATGGTATAGGGTTCCGCATCATGGCATTTTCATACAGGAGAGTGAAAGTATTACAAAACTAGAATCGACAGCCAGTGCTACTCTGGACTGCAGTCCAGAGTTGCACTCCGAACCAGTTTCCGTCACCTTTTTAGCGTAGAAACAGATTAAAAATCTTATGGGGTTCTAGGTCGTCGAGTTATCTTAGATATGAGCCCTTGAACGTAACATTCCAATTTGTAACCAATTAACTGTGATTTTTACAAAGTTCAGGTACAGGAAATTTCAGTTTTGACGGGTCTAAAAGGGAAAGACATATCACGTTGTTAAAAACCATATTTTCAAGCCAATTCATAACCTAGCATTCGTTATCATACGGGCCATCAGTCGTGATTAGTTTCCGTCAATTTAAAAGGGGTTTTCAGTTCGTGTTTTGCATCGAACACTTGCATTACTTGATTCGCAATCGAAATGTATATATGATATTGAAGTGTAATCGAATTGAAAAGGATATAATTACCATGAAGCAAGTATTAAACTTACCTGAAGACGTATTGACGACGGTACGGCAGCGGCGATGGTGCGATCGCGACACGTGCACGGCACGGCAACCCGACTTGGCTCGAGCTCGAGTTCTTCGGCAGCGGCGGCTTGGTTGCTGGTTCTTGACGGCGAGGGTGGTGGTGGTCGCTGGCGACAGGGGAGGAACTCGGTGGGTTCGTTGACGGCTGCAGGGAGGAACTCAGGTGTAGGATAGAGCTTGGTGGCAGGGTTTGCTTTGGAGATGGTGATTTGTATGTCAAAAATTATTCTAAACCGCAATCAAGAACGGCGTCGCTTTGCAGCTAGCCGATGAGTACGGGTCGGTCCACAGGGATGTTGTGAATTTCCTAATCGCTCTTACGAGTTAATTCCGAACGGTGTGAACGGATTTATTAAATTTAAAAACTAAATTAATCTAGATCTAAATCTTGCTAAGGTTAGGTTTAGGTTAAATTTGGAAAGTCAATAAATCTCACCGCTTTCTATACCCATATTAAGCTCTATTAGGAGTTATGTTATTATTAATAAAGGGGATTAGAACCATTTGGAAAGATGTTTCTTCCTCTAAATT
The DNA here is from genome assembly GCA_030015575.1 of Agapanthus africanus. Taxonomy (NCBI): domain Eukaryota; kingdom Viridiplantae; phylum Streptophyta; class Magnoliopsida; order Asparagales; family Amaryllidaceae; genus Agapanthus; species Agapanthus africanus. The sequence continues at coordinate 436,748,604 of JASDDO010000018.1, forward strand.
CTTGTCCTTCCTTTATCAATCCTTACCCTAACCTCCATGGAAAACACGCTCAACCGGGCCTTTATACTACGGTATCACCGCTACCTCATGGGATAGGGTGCCGTAGGGAGTAGTGTGTACATGTATGCATGGAGTCCTATTAATTATATGTGATAGGCAAAAAAGGGGTGAGAGATCTTCATCTCTCAAACCTTCCCCAAATCTAACCCTAACAAGCGAGGAGACTACTCGCTCATTAGGGAATTGAAAAATATTTATCTAGGGCAGAGAATAAAAGATCTAACTATCTAACTAGGGCAAGTAATTAAATTTAACTAAGGCAAATAAGAAATTTAACGTAGGGCAGAAAATAAATTAAGAACTTACAAATTGATGCTCTCCAAAAAGAATTCTGAATTTTATTAATGAAAGGAGGCATGACCTAATACAAGAATTTGGGTCTCTATTTATAGGACATAGAAAACCCTAGGTTTACAATTGCTGCATGTCTGCTTTTACAAGAATACCCATAGGAAGACTAGTCAGCGCCGCCACACAATTAGGTAAAATTTTTAGCCTCTACGGGCCATACACGGCCGCGGAACCGCGGCCGAAGCCCTGGTTTGGCCGCGGTTCCGCGGCCAAATAGGAGAGTTGCTGGCTGAAACTTCTGGTGCTGCTTCTTGATGAGTTTGGCTTCCTATTTCTGCTGTTGGTTCTTCAGAATGTTTTCTCGTTCTCTTCCAGATCTCTACAGTGAATAATTGCAGTGGACTTTTATCATTCGCTTCGTGTCGAGGTCTTGAACCTTGCTCTGCCTTTATTCTTGTGTGAACTTGTTCATTGATCTTCATTGTTCCTCAAAATGTGGCATGATCAAGATTCCAACATTTATCGGTCGTAGTCTCACTTTTGCATCGTCTTTTGTCTTTTTCACTGTTTTTGTCCCGAGAACCTGTAACCTGCAACTATGTAGCAGACATGGGTCAAAAGCACCTGTTTATTTGTAAAATAAAGAGGACTGGGGAATATAATAATGTAATATTATGGTATGAACAACTACCCCCAAACTTATCTTTTGCTCGTCCTCGAGGAAACCTAGTTTTATTCTTGACAAAAACCTAACCTCACTTTCGCAGGGAAACGCGATTTCACTGAGCTCGTGCAACAAGCCGTTAAACCTCTAGGTGTCCCTAGTAGGAGGAGTGTTGTCTTCTGAGGGTTTTCAGCGGATACTACCCACAAAATCCTATCAATTCGGCCTATTAACTTTTATTCTCCAATTAGGTTTTCTAACAAGGAATTCTATTATCTTTGACTCATAAATTATCCACCCATATTCTTCACACTTTCTTATCATTTAACTTAAGATTATATATGTTCTGCAGACCTACTTAGTTTTCGGCATCTCTTAAGTTTTTCTTCTAGGGTTCTATCTCAACTTAGGAATTTTTATCATTTTTATTAAAGATATAAGTCTTATTCTTCATTCCTATCTCTTATCTAGAGCCCAATCACATACCCCTACGTGTGTGTATAAATCACCCCTACACTTGGAAATTCAAATCAAGCAATCATACTCTTGTCCGTTGTCCAAAGCACTTCTTAATTGGTGAATTTTTTTAGATGAATTTCGCTCACACATCCTTCATGCGACCGTTAATACTTCTTGAGATACCAACAATCGATTACAAGATGTGTTTGCACATTAAAACGTAATTCCTAGTCTTGCAACACCTAAGGTTTTAGCAGTGACTCCCAAACCAATTGGTCTAAGGCACTAGGTGATGAAGCACCCTCGCTAAATATTTTTCTATTTTTATAGCCTTAAGTAATTACAAAAACCGGTGTTCATTTTTCTCTTTATTCACACTTGTATTTTTATTTTATTTTCTCCGTACTAAGGATTTTAGACAAGAGCATTTCAAGGTCTCTTCTACTATTCCAAGTTTCAAGGTGCGTGTTTGTGCAAATTGTAGGGTATATATTTTCAGAATTTAGAGCCAGGAACTATTTTTCAAACTTATATTTCAATAAAAATATCAATACTCTTCTCTTGTTTTAACTTAGCCCAAGAAGTGAACTCAAAATTTGCCTATTTCTAAATAAACTATAAAGACATATATTTTCTACCATTAAATTTTAAGAAAGGTTATTTTTAGGGTTTTTAATCTACTAAGTCTAAGATCTAGTTGTTCCTACCTAGTTAACCTTTTTGTCAAACTCAAGTCAATTAGGGCCAAAATTGAATACATTAATTTTTATAGTTTTTTTTTTTGAAAATTTTCAATTTTTATGGGTTTTAAAATAAGTATGCAAATGCAAAAAAAATGTACACATGAATGCGTAGGAAGAAGGCTTACCGAACATACCCCCAAACTTAAACTTGACAGTGTCCTCACTGTCATGCTACACCAAGAGGGTCAAAAAGTCGGCACTCCCCTGTTTATTTATTTATAAATTTTTATTTTTTTGAAAAAAATTTGGTTTTTTTTTATTTTTATTGTTAATAGAAAAACAAAACCAAAAATATATATACATATATACAACAAGGTCCTCCCCAAACTAAATAAGGCCTTACACAAGCCAAAGGTTAGCACCAACCATTCAAAAATTCTATCGTGATAATGGTGGGGTTGGTGAAAGAACGGAGTGTAAAAAAAAGAAATGAGAAGCACATGAGACCGTGTGGAGATAGAAACGGTAAACGGTCTCGGTGGAGGAGAATGGCGGAGGGAAAAAAGAAATGGTAGTGGTTCTACTTCTTCGAGTAGAGGTTGATTAATCACAAAATTCGTATCGTTTAAGAATGCGAGTTCGTCGGCGAAAATATCTTCGAAACTTTCATCGAAGGTCTAATTGAAAATTATCGAACTCAAAATATCGGATTGTGATTCATCAACACTCGGTATCATTAAAGGAAGATTAGAAGAACCAAAGAAAGTGGGAATACGAACTTGAGGGTGGGGATGGAGTGTATAAATTAGCACAATTTGAAATGACCGATGTGTAAAAAGCGATTGTGCTAATCTATCAACCCGCGGAAAAATGAGATTAAATCCCTCAAGATTCGTGAGCAAACATGGGTGCGTCGAACTTGGTATTGGAGATGAAAGCGTAACGGTCTCTTGTACGGTCGGAATGAGGACGGAGGGAGGTGAGTGAGGAAGGGTATCAGTTAAAGATTTAGGAGGGTGTACACAATCAGTGGAAGGGACATGATGAATTGGGAAATCCGACTCATCGAACAAAATTGGTTCATCCTCAATAATTTTCTCAATATTCTCCTCAATATTTAGCTTATCCATGCCATTATCATCAAAATCAAGACGCATATGAAGTTCGGGAGAAACATTTAATGATTCGGGATGATGAATTGGACATAAAATTTCAATCAAATCTACAGGTTCATCATCCAAAATATTCCCTGCGTCTATATCCTCAATCAAGTGAAAATTAATTTTTTCTGACACCTCATCAAAAGCATGAATATTTATCAATTTAGGTTCTAGAGCGGAGGTGTAAAGGTCAAAAAGATTAGGTGTGGTTTCACTCGAAAGGGATTCTTCACAATCTGGAAAATCAAGCACTACAAAGTCACACAACTCGTTAGATGTTTTATTTTCAACTTGTGAATCATTTGGGACAATCGATGGAAAACTGGAGTTGTGGGCTTTAATTGGGTATGGGTAGGTTTGATTTGGAAAGGTGTAGAACTCACTCTCTCCTCTCAAATTCTCACTCTGTCCAACCGTCTTCTCATACATTGGAAAATTTGGAGCTAGTTGGAAACTAGCTGCCGGTTCATTAGGTTGCATAAGGGCGGCCATGGACGCATCCACATTCCTCATCATTTTGTTTGTTGCTAAAATATAAGCTTCCAACGACTGTTCCAAACTAGACATGGGTTGTGAAGGGGTTTCGGTAAAAGATTCGAAATTGTTTGGATACGTGAAACTCCCAAATGGCTGTGTAGAAGCAATGTCTAGTGAAGGTGGGAAAGTCGGGTAGGACTGGTAGGAATTGGATGGTTGGACAGGAGTAGGATTAACATTTGTATAAAAAGGTGAATGGACTTGTTGATCCCTATAACTGGATGTGTAGAGAGGAGTGAAAGATCGGCTACGAGATTGATGCTTAGCAATAGACATCGGTTTAGGAGTTACAAGAGAACTCGAAAAAGTGGTGTCAACGTACGAAGGTGGTGAAGGTTGACATGGTTGACACAAAGTGGGTTGTAACGTCGAACTGTTTCTCCTAGACGCTTCTATTTGATCTTTCAAAGAAATTTTGGTCATGGAGGGATCGTCCTTAAATCGACCGAAACAATTGACGTACGAAGCAAAGTTAGGTTCAGGATACCAAAGTTCAGCAAGAGATTTATGAGGTGGGGTACCCATGATGTAAGAAGGAGAAGAGAAAGAAGGTGGTTAGTGTAAGGAGTTCTTAGCGACAAGTTGCAAGTTTTTATAAAAAAAAAATTCCTTTTTCCTTTTTCCTTATTTTTTTTTATTTGGAACTTTTTGCAAAAAAGATTTTCGATAAAGGGCTTAAATACACTTTCAATCAACCACAAATGCACAATCAGGCCTAGATCTAGGGTCACCTAGGTCAGCTGGACAGCTCCTAACTGTTCCAAAGGGCTAGAAATAGGACCTCAAACCGTCTCTTCACCGCCAATTGCAGCCAGGTAAGTGCCAGGTGAGTGGGAGGCTCCCCACTACAAGTAGTGGTCCTAATTAAGTAACCACTCACCTTAGACACACTTTCCTAGACACCGCAAAGTCAGGTTAGGAGCAACGGCCGATGCCTACAACTAATCCTCTGTCCTATTGAGCGCGACGTCCTTAGGACTGAGTCCAGTATTTTTTTAATTAAATATTGGTCAATGCAGATGCCTTATGTGATTTCTGGGGTCCTGGGAAGGGTGATGAAATCCCCACCCAATCTGGATTGGTTTCAAGCCCCTTAAAGTCCGATTAAAATTATGCAAAACAGAAAAAATCACTTGCAATCAATTTTTATTTTAAGCACGGCGCAAAGAATCCTGCACAAGATTTATTATTGGAAGGGGGAAGATTTTTAAGCGCAAAGAATCCTGCAGGAGATTTTTCAGAAAATATATTTTAGGTTGCAGAGGAGAGAGAAAGGAAGATTACAGTGCAATTTTCAAGTGATGACGTCACAACGGGACCGCGTTTCCGCGGCGGTAATGCACCAACGGCGGCGAAACCGCGGCTGGTTGAGCGGTTCGGTTCACCAAATTTTTTCTGCTCCTTGGTTGTTGTGATCTTCTGTTGTTCCGATCTGTTTTTTTCTATTTTGATTTCTGGATTTTTCCAGATCCAAACTTCTTCGTTGTTCCTGCAAAATTCACACGAAAAATACCCTTCACAAAATAAAAGATGATAAATTTTTATATTTTTTTATTTTTTCAGTTTTTATGATTTTTTTCAATTTTATATTAACCTGAAATTGCAAAATGAAAATAACACGCCATCCCTGGCAACGGCGCCATTTGATTCGTATGTCAAAAATTATTCTAAACCGCAATCAAGAACGGCGTCGCTTTGCAGCTAGCCGGTGAGTACGGGTCAGTCCACAGGGATGTTGTGAATTTCCTAATCGCTCTTACGAGTTAATTCCGAACAGTGTGAACGGATTGATTAAATCTAAAAACTAAATTAATCTAGATCTAAATCTTGCTAGGATTAGGTTTAGGTTAAGTTTGAAAAGTCAATAAATCTCACCGCTTTCTATACCCATATTAAGATCTATTAGGAGTTATGGTAATTATTAATAAAGGGGATTAGAACCATTTGGAAAGATGTTTCTTCCTCTAGGTTCTCGTCCTTCCTTTATCAATCCTTACCCTAACCTCCATGGAAAACACGTTCAACCGAGCCTTTATACTACAGTATCACCGCTACCTCGTGGGATAGGGTGCTGTAGGGAGCGGTGTGTGCAAGTATGCATGGAGTCCTATTAATTATATGTGATGGGCAAGAAAGGGGTAAGAGATCTTTATCTCTCAAACCTTCCCCAAATCTAACCCTAACAAGCGAGGAGACTACTCGCTCATTAGGGAATTGAAAAACATTTATCTAGGGCAGAGAATAAAAGATCTAACTATCTAATTAGGGCAAGGAATTAAATTTAACTAGGGCAAATAAGAAATTTAACCTCGGGCAGAAAATAAATTAAGAACTTACAAATTGATGCTCTCCAAAAAGAATTCTGAATTTTATTAATGAAAGGAGGCATGACCTAATACAAGAATTTGGGTCTCTATTTATAGGACATAGAAAACCTTAGGTTTACAATTGCCGCATGTCTGCTTTTACAAGAATACCCCTAGGAAGACTAGTCAGCGCCGCCACACAATTAGGTAAAATTTTTAGCCTCTACGGGCCATACACGGCCGCGGAACCGCGGCCGAAGCCCTGGTTTGGCCGCGTTCCGCGGCCAAATAGGAGAGTTGCTCGCTGAAACTTCTGGTGCTGCTTCTTGATGACTTTGGCTTCCTATTTCTGCAGTTGGTTCTTCAGAATGTTTTCTCGTTCTTTTCTAGATCTCTACAGTGAATAATTGCAGTGGACTTTTACCATTCGCTTCGTGTCGAGGTCTTGAACCTTGCTCTGCCTTTGTTCTTGTGTGAACTTGTTCATTGATCTTCATTGTTCCTCAAAATGTGGCATGATCAAGATTCCAACATTTATCAGTCGTAGTCTCACTTTTGCATCGTCTTTTGTCTTTTTCACTGTTTTTGTCCCGAGAACCTGTAACCTGCAACTATGTAGCAGACATGGGTCAAAAGCACCTGTTTATTTGTAAAATAACTAGGACTGGGGAATATAATAATGTAATATTATGGTATGAACAGATGGGAGGCTGGCTTGGAGCTGCAGCCAAGGGTGGGCGGAGCTGAGTTGGAGGGGAGCTCACGGTGGAGGAAGGCAACCGGCGGTGTCGTTGACCAACGATGGTGAGGGTGGTGGTCATTGGTGTTGGCGCTTGATGGCGAGGCAAGGTGGTCGGCCTGGGAGCGTTGGGCTCGGCTCAGAGCTTTGTGGAGCTAGAGGTCAGCTAGGCTGCAAATGGGGAGTACGGAGGAGTGGGTGGTAGCCGCGGTGATGGCTGGGGTGTGGCTGGTAGTAGGACTCGTCTGCGAAGGAGTTGCGGCGATGCGTGGTGGCTCCGGCAGTGGTGGCTCCGGCAGCGGTGAGCAGTGGCCTCGCAGGGTTGTTGTGGGCCTCGTCAAGCGTTAAGGGATTCTCATCGGAGATGAAGGGGGTTGCAGAGGAGTAGGTGGAGGTTGAGGAGGAAGGTAGGAGAAGCAGGTAGCTGGAGAAGGTGGCCGGTGATGGTCGGTGATGCAGGTTCTTGCGTGAGGAATAAGGAGGGAGAAGTAGGGGAAAAGAGATAGAGAAGAGAGAGGAGTGAGAAGGAGGAGGGAGCGAGGTCGAGGGGAGTATGCGAGCGCGCGTGTGAGGTTGTAGCAGAGGAGTGGGGACGTGGGAACGAGCGCGACGGGGACGTAGGGAAAGAAAGAAAGAAGCGGGAAAAAGAAAGAAGGTGGGGAAGAAGAAGCGGATCGGGTCGGGTAAAGGGCTTGGGTCTGGGTCGGGTTTGAGCAGGGGATGGGCCGGGAAGGAAAATAAAAGAGAGATAGAGAGAGTGGGCTGGGCTGGGAACTAAAGGAATTAAAAAGAGTTTAGAATGAATGGGCTGAGGCAAAAATAAAAAGGGGATTTGGATTAGGGTTTGGGGTTTTAGGGTTAGGGTTTTAAAATAAAATAATTATAAATATAAATAAATAGATTTTGTAATCAACACTTTATAAAATACGGATATTGGTGTACAAAAGAACTGGGTGTTACACTTTATTCACAAGCATCCCAATCCGTTGCACCCTACCGTGGCATCCTGGCCCTTCGAAATTTAGGGCACCGACATAGTTGGACCGATTGATCCTCTGTCTTTCAAAGGACACCAGTTCATATTAGCTGTGATGGACTACTTCTCCAGATGAGCTGAAGCTATCCCACTAAGACATTTTGAAATTCTTCCGGCGTAACATTCTATACCGCTTCGATACGCCGAGAAGAATCATATCTGACAAGAGGCCTTCTTTCAAGAGCTTCAAAGTCTCAAGATTTGCTACTCAATATAAGATAGACTAGAGATATTATTCCATCTATAATCCAAGGAATAATGTGTTAGCCAAAGCCTTCAACAAAACCCTGTGCAAGCTCCTGAGGAAAAATGCCTCAGCCAATAAACGAGACTGGGATCTGAAGCACCATGAGGCGTTGTGGCCATATCATACCATGCACCGCACTCTGACTCGGTCCACTCCATACTCACTACTCTTCGGAGCAGAGGCAATCATTTCCCTCAAAGTCGAAATTCCAAGCCTAAGGATGGCTGTCCAGTATGGTTTGATGGAGGAGGAAACGTTCTCCTTCGACTCGAAAAGCTCGACCCTCTCGAAGAAAAGAGCCTCGTAGTACAGAAAAATATAGAGCTGTACCGAGCCCAATGTCACGGGCCTATGACAAGATGACTTAACTCCATACTTTCAAGAAAGGCGAATTTGTGTTGGACCTCAAAAGACTGACCATCCCTAATCGACATGCTAAGAGAAAATTCGAACCAAATTGGGAAGGGCCATATGTCATCGAGAAAGTGTTCGACGGAGGATCCTACCAACTAATAAGTGTCGAGGGAGAAAGGCCTATGCCACCCATCAATGGCCGATATCTCAAGAAATATTACGCGTGAATGCTCCAAGTCGCGGACGAATTAAGCACATCGGCCCTGCGGTCTGAATCATACATCATGTAAAATAGTATACAATCTACGGGCGTATATGATCCTTATCTCTCCCAAGTCCATTCGGCGAGACTATATCTGAAGTTCTACTGGCGATGAAGCTCCACCAATGTAAAAAAAAAGGACGGTATGTCCACAAGCAAAACGGGTATGGATGAAAACCCGAAAGGACTCCGTAAGTAAGAACAGCAGGACTGCCGGCGAGTTTGTGAAAACCCGAAAGGGACGCAAACTCGTGAAAAGAAGACAAAAATACTCTCTTAAAGTCCTCTCGACCTTGTGAGGAGAATATCTCCACGTGAGATCCTTACAACTCACAAAGGAGAAAACACACTTACGAGATCCTCTAAACTTGTAGAGAGAAAATGCTTTTATGAGACCCTCACGGCTCATAAAATTGAAAAAGCTTAGGTGATAGAGATCTAAACATGTCTTCTAAGCCATCGTTCCCCAGCGGGCAATGGCAAATGATGAATCACTCCTGGCATTACGCTTCAGTGATAGCGGTGCTAATGTCAACCCAAAACCAAAATCCTAAGTCTCCCAACGGCAAATGATGAGTCTCTCCTGGTACTATTACAGTGTAGCAATGTTGATGCCAAACTAAAACTAAAATTCCTAAATCTTTCGATAGCAGATAAAATCAAGATCGACCGCCATGTCGCGAAACGGAGCAAATTCAACCAAGATCGACCGCCAAGTTGCAAAAAGGAGCAAAACCAAGATCGACTGCCATGTCGCAAAAGGAGCAAAAATCAACCATCAATCGCTATGTCGCAAAAAGGGAGTATCGACTGCTATGTCGCAAAAAGGAGCAAAACTAAGATCGACCACTACGTCACAAAAAGAAGCAAAACCAAGATCGACCGCTACGTCACAAAAAAGAAGAATCGACCACTACGTCACAAAAAGGGAGCATTGACCAACATGTCGCAAAAATGAGCAAAACCAAGATCGACCGCTATATCGCAAAAAAGAGCAAAATCAAGATCGGGCACTACGTCGCAAAAAGGGAGCATCGACCGCCTGTCCCAAAACGGAGCAAAACCCAAGATCGACCGCCATGTCTCAAAACAGAGCAAAAGTCAACCACCGACCGTCCATGTCTCAAAAATGGAAGCGCCGACCGTCTAAATCGCAAAAATGGTAGCACCGACCGTCTAAATCGCAAAAATGGCAGCACCGACCGTTCAAGTCACAAAAATGGCAGTATTGACCGTCCACATCGTTAAAAGAGCAGCGCCAATCCTCCATAAGGAACCAAACCAAATCAATCCCCATATAGAATAAGATATATCAATTTCATGCACACAACTCAAACACGCGGTGTGCATTTATTGATGGGGGCACTTTGTTAAGGTAAAAAATTACATCCCGGTTGACCAAGTCAAAATCAAAGTTAACCCCAAACCAAGTAGGCCCACCTCATACCTAAATCCAAGCAAATGGGTGCATGCCCAAGTCAAGCCCAAGTATAAAGGCCCCCCCGTCCAGCCAAAGAAATAATTGTTAAAGTATAAATAGGTTTAATGTAATTTCTATGAATAAATATAATAAAAATGGGCAACAAACCCAAATTATATAAAAGCACATGGTTTATGTGCAAAAGAAAGAAAACACATGCAATGGAAAAGGCACATATGCCATTTTGAAAAGCCCAAGGGGTCATATGTAAAATGTAAAGCCTATATAAGATATCATGATTAAAAATAACAAACAAAATTCTTCCTATATCAATCTAGGATTTTGTGCAATCTTCTCCTTTAAAATTCAAAGCTTCCTTTTTGTTGTTTTTTTCTAATTAAATTAAGAATTTAACTCTTGTTTTCTCAAAAGGAAACAATATTCCACCATAAAATCTTTGAAAGGGAGTCCAAATATCCTATCAAATCCCTAGAAGGATAGATTTTAAATCTCACCACCCTTCTCCATGATCCAAAAAAAAAGAGGAGGAAGAAAAAGACACATCTCTAAAAAAAAGCTCACCTTGGAGCAGATATAAGGCTCAAAGAGAGAAAAAAAAAGGGATCCCTTCTCATTATTCAAGACATAGATTTTGAAGCTTCAAGAAACCCCTTTTTGGTTTTCCTTTTTAAATAAAATTATTTTAGGAGTTTAACTCCATATAAAACCTTTTAGGAGTTTAACTCCAAATAAAATTATTTTGGAAGTTTAACTTCATCAAAATCTCTTTGGAATTTAACTCCATTTAAAATTCTTTTAGGAGTTTAACTCCAAAATAAGATCTTTTGTGAATTTAACTCCATATAAAATCTCTTGAGAGTTTAACCCATCAAAATTCTCTTGAAGTTTTACTCCATTCAAAATTCTTTTAGGAGTTTAACTCCAAAATAAAGTCTTTTAAGAGTTTAACTCCAAATAAAATAATTTTGGGAGTTTAACTCCATTAAATATCTTTTGGGAGTTTAACTCCAAATTCGGTCCATGCCGTCCGGGCACGCGTCTGCACTCGCGCCCGCGCCAGCCTCACGCGCCGCCCGCCGCGCCCCACCTTGCCGCATGCGTGTACGGTCATGCACAGCACATATTGCATGCGCTGCGCGTTTGCGCTTCACCTAAAAGAATAATATAAATAGATAAATAAATAAAAATTTCCTTGAAGTAAAAAATATCCTTCGTCACAAATATTTTCACAAATAGGATAAATAAATTAAAAAATAAAATGAACACGCCCTTCTGTATTACTTTCAAACACCAACACCTCATATTGAGTTCGAATGACCAGTTTGACTCATCAATCGGAGGTTCCTACGCTCCAAAACCGAGGGGTAATTAACGACAGCTTATTTCACTGCTGCCGGAGATTTGGATCAACACAATCAATAAACCCCAGTCTACCCTAAGCAGGGGGAATCTGTATACGTCTGACAAGCGCACGTATTTCTATCTCAATAAGTTGATGAAAAACACCCTATACTACCATGTCATACTTATTCACATGTTCAAGATTTTCCATTTCATACCATATTACATGTCACCTTATAAATTTTTATATGAATTTACATCTCTTTTGAGGACTTACCGAGCGCAAATTCGTTGACGGGGATTCCACCCTATTTTCTTTCTATACTTGGAATATTCGTCAGGTGACCTTGAGATGAAAGAGATAGAAGCAACAAAATAGGAGTACAATCACCTTACATCACAAGCGGACGACTAGTTTCTTTCCCGCTTTTCATTTCTATATGCCTCTTTTTTAAGGCTTATTCATGTTATCATTTCTTGTATTTTGGACATCCTGTTATTTGTTGAATTCTGTGAAATTTTGAATGTAATAACTAGCTGTTGGATTTCATTCTATTGTTTGCCCTTGTTATATTTTATATTGCTTACAAACGCTAAGCGTATTCATTTCGAAAAAGAAACTTCTCGGAATAAATACGTCGCGAGCTTGTCACGTGACCATTATCACTCTTTTGGGAAGCGGGGCGTGACAGAACTATTTTGGCAATGTCATTAATCTAAGATGTAAAAAGTGAAACTATAAGATATATTGCCTTCAAACGTATTATTATAGATTATGTAGTAATCATGGTTCTTGTATATGATCTTGATAGAGAGTTTTAAACTATTAGTTAAGAGCACATAGATCGTATCACCATCTAATTTGCATAACATCTCATAAAATAATTTACTTATAAAAAGGAATTTTTTTATTAAGCATTGAAGAAAAATAATTAAAATTGTCTATCAATATGATCTTTCATGTATATTTGTTTATGATTTATTTGTTTGTTTACTTTCGATGCACCTCATGTCACGAGTGCATCTTATTCTCGTCGTTATTTTCTTTTATTTATTCCATTTAAATTAATAACCACAAATAAAGATCTTAGTTTTGTCACAAATCTTGAAAACCATAATTCTTTTATTGGAAAAAATGTTATCTTTTTATGAATTGTTATCTCATTATACCGATTTTATCTTAATCATTAAAACAGAAAGTTTTCTTGTAGTTATCTTGACACCTTATGCTATGGGAGTCTATTTTAGAATGAATACTATTGGGGTTTTTTTTATTGTTTCGGCATCTTAGGTCATGAATGTCAATATCATGTTGGTTGTATTTAAATTTTATTTTTTCTGAAATCCTATTTCACAGATGCCTATATCATGTTAATTAGTTTGACGTATGTTAATATTGTGCGATCCTTTATACGTTTATATACTACATTACGGGTATCCCTATATTTCCATATAGGGAGGTTTAACCTAAAATTATGTTTCGTGATGATCTAGCAACCGCTCTATCGTATTTATCTAACCTACGAGCGATGACGTCTCCCCATGGGCAGTACGATATTCATAGTTTAGATTAAGTCGGATCGTTGTATTGTTTTTCTTTTATGAATGAAAATTGTTTTTCTTTTATGAATGAAATTTTTTTTTCTTGTAATGTTGAACCTGATTTACACCTGATTTAGAATATACATAACTCATAGTTTTGAAGAACAAATTAAGAAAACTCAAGTTTCTAGAACATTTACAGATAAATAGCTACAATTTCCTCCTAAATTAATTTTCCTAAAAACTGACGGAAACTATCGTAAACCATCTTTTAAAAATATGTATCGAATCTGGACAGCAGCCGCAATTATCTGCGCAGCTGTCGTCAAATTATCATAACTCTCTCCCTAATTATCGAAACACGGATATTCTCATGGGAAATCTTTCATAACTCACAGACGCTTATTTCTTGTTTTATTTTTGAAAACATAAACTGAACAAAACACTTTCGAAATTGCGAAATTCCACCAGCACATGTATTCTGAAATCTGTACTGGTCTGCTCTGCGCAGCGTTCCGTAAACACACGTAACTCTCTCGTTTGAAATCCAATCAAGAAAATTTCTGTCTTTTAATTTACACGAAACCCTGAATTACAATGTACTCCTTGTGTAATATTTCCAAATTCCAATCCAAAACTACTTTTTTATGCATGTTAACTCTTTTCTACATGTGAACTTATGATTGATTTCCCGCCTGAAACTTGACTATGATGGATGTAATTTCATGTTACGTGTACATATAAAAATATTTACTTTATGTCATGATCTTGACATGACTTCTTGAATACATGACTCTGTGATTGCTTGTATTCATGAACAAACATTAATGTTTATGAATAGTTTTAACCAATATTTGCAGGGGGTGTTGGGGTAGTTAAGGATAAGTAGTTCAACTGCTTCAAGATCCCATACATGTATTCATGTATTCATGTATTCCTGTAATACTGTATAAAATCTCATGAAGTGGTTGAACACCATATCTTAATTTACGTTAAAATTGGTCATGACCGATATTTGCCGGGTGGTGTTAGGTAATTGAGGATGCATCGTTCAATTGGTTCGTAGTCCTCTGTATTCCTATATTCTGCCTGCTTATATAAAATCTCATGAAGCGGTTGGACGTCGTGCTTTAACTTGCGTTAGAATAGGAAATCTACACTTTATTGACGCTACCATCTTTATTTATTCTGATATGTTCTCTCCATACTTGTATATGAATTTCCTGACCTCTATTGTCATTGTTTATATATATCATCATATGATTGATCACTATGCCCTTATTATTTGTTTATGATCTGTTTTTTTCCCCATAATTGTATGTTAAATTCCCGACCCGTACCATCATGTCTATGCTAATATTATATTCTTCATTGTCAAGTGTTCCTAGTATAATATTTTGTTTTTATGTTGTTTTCTCTTTTATGCGTTGCTTACTTTTATGTCTTTTGTTATTAAACTTATGCATTGCCGATTTTTTATAATTTGTTACCATCTCTTAAATATTTTACATTATACTTTTTTCAAATATAAATGTTTTTATATTGATGGACTTACCAGGCGCAAGTTCGCTCATAGACATTCCTTTTTTCTTGTTTTGTTTCTTCTTAGGGATGTCTGTCATGAGGTACAGATGATTAGGCTCGGTACTGTAACACCTTAGAATGCGATTAGTGTTAATTAAGCGATAATGCGGGTTTTCTGTAAAAAGTTTACCGATTTGGTTCCTCACATTTTATAACAATTAATTAATATTTTATTATTATTTGTTATGGCTTGCACGCACGTGTACATGTTAATGTGAGGGTTGTTAGTGTTAATCTTGTTAGTGACCATGACACCTTAACCAATCCACACCTTTAAATTAATCCTTGCTTTGTTAACCTTAACCTTAACCCTAAATATTTGTTGTGAGATATTTCCTCTTGTTTTGGTTTTGAGAGAGGTGGCAAGATGACTTATGAGGATGAGTAGGCTTGCATTTATGAAGGTGAGGGGGTGGAGTTAATGTGAGGGTATGCTTACCCTACACTCACCTTTCATCTCTATCTCATCCCTCTCTCTCATTCTTATCTCACAGTGTCTCTTTCTCTATTATTTCACCACCTCTTCACTCTCAAACTGAAAACCTTCACCATCCTTCACAAAACCTTCACTAAACTTCATTAAATCTCACCAAAATCACATCCTAAGTCTTGTTTTGCCTCTAGGATCCCTTGGAGTTTGGAAAGCTAGGATCTTTGAGTTTGTGTAGTTAGGTAATGATCTCTATCTGTTAAATAGGTGTTTTTATTGTTGCGTAGGTTATTCGTTTCAGTTTAGAACGCGTAAATTTTAGTTTCGTGTAAATATCGTATTTTTAGTATAGTTTTGGGTCTCGGATGGTCTGCTATCAGACCAGGTTTTTGTTGGAAAAGTTCCCATCACAGTGACCTAGTGTAGTGACCTAGGACCCACCATAAAAACCTGAGCCCATTCCCTTTCTTGCAGGCCGCAGTTTTATTGGTTCTGGCCGCATTTTGCGGCCAGAGTGGGGGTTGTGTTTTGGGCGTAGGGTCTCTGGGATTGTGTATGGTCTTGTAAAACTTGCAACTTTTACAAATTGTTTGGGTAGCAAAATCTGGGATCACTTTGCTTGTTTCTAGTATTTCGATTACGCGCGTTACGTTATCTGATACGGTTCGTGTTCTTGTGTAGCTGTTGCTCTTGGGTTGGTTTCGTAGTGTCGCTACGCATGTTAGCCACTAGATGAATACTTGAGAGTATGTTTGGAGTTGGCGCGTCGGTCAAACGTAGTGGTTACGTGTTATTGGTCGATTGCTAATGTGAACTTATTATGTTGTTATATGATTTTAGGGTCGCAAGCGGGGACTTCGGACGCTGCGAAGAAGGGAAAGCGAGTGGTAGGCTTTACTTAGCCCAAGATCATTTGTGAGTAGATTTAACATCTACAGGGAAATTGCCTGCATGGCGTTATACGTCAGGGCTAGATATGATATGATATTAGCCGCATGTTTATATTGCACATATAGAGATTATGCATAAAACTTCATTGCATATTATTACTTGTTGTGCATGGACTTGTATCCATTGGACACTGCGTTATTATTGACGGTTCATGTTGCATGAGCACTGATTGTATGCCACCCACACCGTCGATAATTGCCATGACACGTACAATACCTATATATACGTGATATTGTATTGGCTAGGGACTTGAGACATGATCCTTATTTTCATTGTGCATATGAAATATAGCATACCTGTATACCTACATGCTTACACATATGCTTTGCCATGCTTACATGCTAGCTACCCATATACCTATATGGTATTGTACCATTAGTGACATGTATATACACATATGAGATATAGCTACATGTATATCATACCTACATACTTACATGTACACCCATATACCTTGATATAGCTACACATATACCTGGAGGGTATTACATCATTATTGATAGGCATATACTCATATCTTGCTATAGCTACATGTTCACCCTTATATGATGTTGCGTTGGATTTTGGAGAAATTAGGAACCGCATGATATATTTAATAACTTGTTGCAGTTAAATAGCGGTTTTTCCTTTATATGCCCATATTACTATTTCATGTTGCATATATTATATTTCATGGATTTTCGCATTGAGATATGGATTTCATATGATGTTTTCTGGGTGTTTTACTCCTGATGATATATCAGTGATATGAGACGCTGTTATATATGTATATATATATATATATCAGTGGTATGAGACGCTGATATATATATATGTGTGTGTGTGTGTGTGTGTGTGTGTGTGTTATATATCATCATAATGATCTATGCAAGTTTTCTTATTCTTTACTTGATATTTGGATGCATCCACTCTGAGAGTTGTGTTAGAAAACCGATACGTGGATTACGAGTATCGATATTGGACACATAGGTTCCAAGGAACGTATGGATATGGGGATTTCGAGTATCGGAGTTGAACACTTATGTTCCGGGGATTTCGAGTGTCGGAACTGGACACTTAGGTTCCGTGAAGCGTACCGATACGTGGATCACGAGTGTCGATGTTGGACACTTAGGTTCCGAGGAACGTATGGATATGGGTATTTATGTGTCGATACTGGACAGTAGTTTTTATGATGTTTTCGGGCGTCGATATTGGACACTCAGGTTCCTTGAAACTTACAGGTTATGAGGGCCGATCTGAGGGCCGATCTGAGGAATTTGGGATTTAGATTGTCTTGATGGACACTGGTTCTGCCACGATGAGAATTCCGTGAGGATGACATATTTTATCCCATATTCCACATTTATTTGATATGCATTGCTTCATGTATTAGTAGTACCTAATAGAGTATCTTTCATGACTGTTGCATATATATATATATATATATATATATATATATATATATATATTGCCATTTATGGCTATCAGCTTGCATGTGATAGATTATCGCAGTACGTGCATACTTGTGATTACCTGCATATGTTATTTACTATTCACGAGTTGGCAACTCACCCCGTTGTGCCACAGTGTTTTGCAGGTAGTCCCTAAGAGCAGTCGCGGCAGGGCTTCTTCCTATCGTATCATCTTTTACAGCAGATACCGCTACGGCTGACTGTGTGCAGTTTTGCTAGGTAGGTTTTGCGGTTATCCAATAATACTCATTTGTATATTCGTTGTATCTTGTACTCTCTATCTACCACTTTCATGTATTGACTTAGAGACGAGTTGTGAGGACGATATTGTATATTATTTCATGACTCTGGATGTCATTTATGCTGTTTTATCGTTTTTTTCTTCGCTACGGCGTCGTATATCTGTTATGGTGGTTGTTTTTCACCTTTGGGCGTGGATTTGCTCCCGTTTAGGGATGCTTTACTTATATATTTATGTTGTAGCCTTTTTGGGGCTAGTTTTTACAAAGGAGGTGCTGCCAAATTTTTAAAGGAAATAAATTTGGACTTCAAAGATTTTGATTGAGATTCCAAAAGTTTTAATAATGTTCTTATCACTTACTATTTTTAATAGTTTAGATTGTTGGTTTTTCGGTTTACTTGAATTACGTTACGCCTGGAGACGTTGCGTGGTTTAAGGGCCGTCACGTGCCAAATTTCGGGTCGTGACAAGTACATGATCGAGCCGAGTGAGGAGAAGTTCGTTCAGCTAATTTCACAAGCAAATTCTTGGTTCCTTTCCTGTATACTTCGTTCAACGATCTTCATAACATTCATGTTATTTCTTTACCTTTAAACACTTGTGCCCTTTTGGACCAACTTTGTAATAATTATTGTCGAATTTATTTGTTCAGGTTTCCTTCTTATTATGCGTTGAATTCTTGTATTATTTCTTATCACTGCTTATACAGACGTTTAGTATATTCATATCAGAAAGGAGTGCTTCTCGGTGTGAATATGTTGTCAGCTCTCGCTCCTCGTCTTTTGGGAAGTGGGACGTGACAGTTCCCGTGAGGGCTCTCAATGCAAGGTTCACGGACAATGAATTTACTTCTTCCTGTTAAAAAGAGAGAGATGTGAGTTTTTGTTAAGGTTGAAAGTGTTAGTATACGAAAATCATGAAATTGTCAAAAAAATTATAATTTTCTTTCTTCTCGTTAATTTGCAGTTAAAGCATACGAAAAGCCCAATATCTTAAAGCATACAAAAAATTTATAATTTATAATTTATGATTTATAATTTTCTTTCTTTTGGATTTTCAATATTTTTTATTTGTTATATAACTTACGAAAATCGAGAAATTTTCAAAAGCCTCAATATTTTCTATTTTCTTTCGTTATTCAATATTTTATATGCTAACACAAGAAAATTGCAAATTTTTAAGAATCTCAAAATTTTCCTTTTTCCTTCAGTTTTTTCAATATTATTCATGCCTACACGGGAATTGTGAAATTTTCAATTTTCCGTTTTCTTAAAAAATTGTAATATTTTACACATAAAATATGAATTTTTCACAAATACGTTTTCTTTAGGTTTTCTATATTTTCTTTGCAATACCAAATAATAATTATGAAATTTTTAACCCAACGAATTTTCTATTTTCTCGATTTTTCAATATTTTGCATGTTATATAGCACACAAAAATATTGATATTTTTCAATATTTTATCGGTAAAATCTAAGTATTGGGAGAAAAATTAGAAAGAGATTTTAGAAAAGAGACCAATCAGAATATTCCACTATATAAACCTAGATGTATGGAATACAAGAATGATAAATATTAACTAAGAAGCTAATAAAAATATTTCCATGATGAGAATTAAATAGGAGATGGATAACAATTTTTCTACTAAAAGTTCAACCTGGATAACAGAATATTTCATGAAATATTTTCTCATATAATATAGATAGATCGAACTTGATAAAGGGCTAAAAAATAATAGAATAAGAATAAATAAACCCTTTTGTAAAAACCCATTTTCTTTTAAGCTTTATGGAACTTCTAGCCTTATAACAAAAGTTTAAAAATGCCATGATTGGAAGGTATATTTTTCAAAAAATTGAAAAGTATTTCTGTAAAAAAAAGAAAAATATTCGTTTCATTTCGAAGGTCAATTTAAGGTTTCAATCCATTTGTGCATTAAGCGGGGTAATGAAACTAGCATATTCAGAAAATATTACCAGTTTGGAGAGGATTCATGTCTCTCTTGAAGTTTATTGGTGTTATTTAAAAACTTTGAAGTTCGATAATATCTTTTTAAATTTACCTTTTTCTTTTTTTTTATTTTACCCCAATAGTATTGAATTTTAAAAAATTAAATAGTCCCCACCGCTCTTTTATCCAACAAAATGTCGAAGAATTCTAAAGTAGGAGTTGTGTGGGGCTAAAGATAGAGCCATTTGCGACCATCAAATTTTCACTCTCTTTGCCATGCTTTTCCAAAGATTCGAAGGATATTCTCTTTTCAACTCAAGGTGCACTCTTGTGCACGATGGGGTATGGACCCATCACTCACTTTCTTAGTTGCAATTAGTTCTCCAACAATTGCAGTTGCACGAATTCTTAGCACCGATCTATTTTGTTAATATTTAGGGACATAAACCTATCGGGTATAGGAAGGGTATAAGTGTTACATATCTGATAATTGATGGTGGAGATGAATACGGATATGGATGGATATGGATATGATCATCGGAAATAAAGAGTATTGTCCGGGATTGGAAAAAATTGGATACGAATATGAACACGAAACGAAAAATTAGAATATTTGTATTCGCTAGAGTAAACTATTTTTGTCTATCATGTGTGCATTTAAGTGAAGGATACGGATATGATATATATATATATTATTGTTAACTCCCATGGCTTTTGGCAGTTGCGGATACGAATATAGATAGTCATCAAAAAATGAAAATTATTATTTGTGTTTCATAACAACCAAATACGGATACAGAGTCATCCCGAATCATTCGTATTCATTTACATCCTATTGCGCTTTAACACGCAATATGAAGATAACATACCTGCATATGTTAAGTGAACGATACAGGTGATGTTATCTTCATATTGCGCTATAGAGCATCCCGATTCACGAAGCTTTATGATAAGGAAAACAGATACATATTGACTAATATAACACGCATAGAAAACAATCATCATATTGTACACACAAATGAAAACGAGGTAAGATGTACTATTGTATCTTTAATAACATAATAACGGGATCTCTTTAGCAGAACTTTAATAGCATAATAATAGGATCTCTTTAGCAGAAATTATTAGGCATACAAGGTGCAATGCATCCGGACAGAAGAAAGAAAAAGATAGAATATTATCGGCATTTTTATGGGGTTCACACTTCTATTTCTCTCTCTCATGAATTGATGCATGGACCAGTACATAGAAGAATTTTTCCTCTCTATTGTGTTCTTAGATAGGTCGGTAGGTCACCATCTGATGGGGCTCCGTTTCGGGCCTCCGTCAGATGTTGTCTTCCGTTGATCTCGAGGTGAACTTGATTGATTGTCCTTCGTTGCGTGTGGGTCTCAATGGGATTTGAGAGGAGAAGATGGGGTGAGGAGGCTGTCGCCGAGTATCTGCAAGGAAGTCCCGGGGTGGTTTGGTACCACCGAGGACCCTCCGACGTTCAAGTTAGTGGAGAGATCCGGGCAGAGTAATGGCGTAAAGTGTAAAAAAATGGCTTACTTGACCCCCCTGTGATGGAGGTTTATATAGCGGTGGTGGCATGCAGCAGTAGGCACGAGAATCTCGCCGGCAGTTACGCTCCCGACGTCACGCCCACGCAGAGAGCAGATCGCCCATTAATAGGGATCGTGATAGCGTGGAACGTAGGATGTTGTTGGCGTAGAATCTGCGCATAGAGAGATTCGCGGAGTGGCGGTTACGCCTGTGAGTGGTGGAGTAGGTCGGAGGGTCGAGGAAGGCGGCCTCGGCCGGGGGCTCGGGGATGAGCGAAGAGACCGAGGAGTCTTGGTCTTATGGCAGCTCGGGACGAGCTGAGTGGCCGAGGAGGCCAATTCGTAGGGGGGCCCGAGGTAGGCCAGTCTGCGCTTATAGGTCGGGCGCAGGGTGGCCTGGTCGGCCACTGATGGCCCTTTCTTCTGAGTCCTGGGACACGTCATCTGCCACGTGTCCTGATCTTGGAGGTCACCAATATCGAGCATTATCATTAGCCCCCCACTCTTATCCCGACCAGCTAGCGGTCGGGTTAGGAGTGGACTGCCGGGCCTCCTGAGGTGAGGTCCCTTCTACGGTTTCGTCGGGGCGAGCCCTCGGTCCATTGGT
Organism: Agapanthus africanus; assembly: GCA_030015575.1. Taxonomy (NCBI): domain Eukaryota; kingdom Viridiplantae; phylum Streptophyta; class Magnoliopsida; order Asparagales; family Amaryllidaceae; genus Agapanthus; species Agapanthus africanus. The sequence continues at coordinate 436,770,489 of JASDDO010000018.1, forward strand.
TGTCTTTTCTGCTAGCGAATCGAGGCGAGATCTTTGCATTTAAGGAGGGTGCGCCGGTTCGTGCATTCTGCAGTCGAGGCGACGGTCCACATGCCGAGCGCCAACTGGCTGATGCGATGTGCGCAGGCCTGCGGCGTCTGATGGGACGCGGTCAATCGCTGGGCAGCCACATGGAGCGATCTGAGCCGCTGGGCGTAAGGAGCTGTTTCGGCGGGAGACGATGGGCGCCATTGGATGAGGCCGTGTGCGATAATAAATACGGGTGGGGCCCGCCCTAGGGCCCTCACTCTCTCATATTTTCTCATTCTCAAGCCCCAGCTGCTCGGCACTCGTCTCCCCTCCTTTGTTCCCAACTTTTGAAGAATTTCTTTCCCAGATTAAATGTCTTCCCTTGTAGAATCAGTATTCGTTGTAGGAGTAGATGTTAGGGTTCCTTTAGATGTGTCCGAGTCCCCTCGGGGAGCAGGGGCTGGGCCCTCTCCCCGGGGCCGTGAGGCGGGGGCCGCCTCCAGGAAGGAGGCGGTAGATGTAGCCCCCAGCACCTCGTGCTGGGTGAGGCATAAGGACGAGCTCGCCAACGTTCGAGCTCGCTTCCACATTCCCCCGAGCTACTTGCTCCGTCTAGCCGAGGAGGGAGAGAGGGCAGACCAGGTATGGGGCAGGGAGATTGCCCTGTATTTGGAAGCTTTTTGGGGCGGAATGCACCTGCCCTTCTCTCCTGAGGTCATCGCCGCTCTGAATTTCTTCGGTTTGGCCCCCGGCCAGCTAGTGCCGAACGCGTGGAGGCTTCTCCTTAGGTTCCTGATCTGCCTGAGGCTGCATCCGGTTCCTTTCAGTCTTTCCCTTCTCGATGCTTCCCTTATTTTCAAGAGTCACCCCGGCGGTCGAGCGGGCGACCCAACATGGGTTTATTTTACTTTTAGGAAGCGGCCCGGGGTTGCTGCCGGGACCGGGGTCATGGCCTTGCCCTCCTCCATCCATGATTAGAAAAAGAAAATTTTCTTCGTTCCTCCTCCCCCCCCGAGGACAAGGACTGGCCGGTGCCCACCAAATGGTCGATGGAGAAGTGTCTGCCGGGAAACCTGTCTAACGACCCCGCCGCGGTGAGAGTGGCGTCGTGGGAGCCCATCCCCAGACATGACGTGCTGCTGTCCGAGAGGGTCTTGAGCTGGGCCGGGCTTAGCCCCGCCGAGTTCGTCGGTAAGTTAGGCTTGCTTTCTGGGTTTATGCCCTACTCGTGTTGCTGATAAGTTGGGTGTTCGTTTCGTGCGGGATCCATGGACTTCGGCGTCTTCGAGATGCTATGCGCCAACCGAGGTAGCCTGCTAGGACCGAGGGCGCCAGCTCTTCCCAGACGCAGCCTTCCCCTGCTCCCACTGCCCCGGTGACGGTTCCTCGGGGACGTTCGGCGGTGGATCCCGCCCCGGGCCCCAGCAGAGCTTCGGGTCGGAAGCGGGCCCTGATTGTGGAGGACACGGCCTCGGAAGAGGAGATCGGCCCCCCCTCGGAGCCGCTCAAGAGGAGTTCCCGGAGACCTTCCCGAGGCCGGTCCTCGCCGACCGTGGTAGAGGAAGGGGGGCTCCGGTTCGCGGTGCCGTCTGGGCTGTCAGTCACGGACAGCCTCCTCCACGAGATAGAGACCTCGGCCGGGGGTCGGGTTCCTGGGGGGACCCTCAAAGCTCAGCTGGCATCGATCGCCCAGGAAACCGTGCAGATAAGCCCCCATTTCGCGGTGAGATTTGGTGTTTTCCTTCATGCTTCTGATCCTTCTTCTTTTTGTGCCTTACCAGACTCTCCAGCACGTGGCCCTCGCCCTCCGCGTAGAGACCGAGGTGGTAGCCCCGGTGGTGGAAGCCACGGGACAGCTCGCATTATTGCAAGAAAGCTCCAGGCGAGAGCAGGAGGCGATGTCGGCGAGGATCGCCGCCCTGGAGGGCGAGGTGGCAGCCGAGAAAAAGGAGGCCGCCCGGCACCGCGAGGCTGCCGTGATCGCCGAGGGTAAGCTCGGGGACTCCCAGGTGCTCGCCGGTAACCTGAAGAAGACGGTGAAGACCCTCCAAAAGGAGCTGGGGGCGTCGGCCGAGGCCTTTAAGTCGGCTGGATCGAAGGCCGTGGCGAGCTATAAGAGGTCGAGGGATTTTTATGACGACCTGGCCGTGGCCACGACCCGCATTTGGCACGACGCCCTCAATGCCGTGAAGTCTAAGATGCCGGAGTTCAACGACACGGATCTCCGGGCCGAGTTCCCCCTCGTGGGCGCTGACGAGCAAGGGGGAGAGGCTCCCAGCGAGGTGGGGACCGAGGACCCAGCGCCCCCAGTGGTCAAGGTTGAGGACCTCGAGGTCGTGCCCGGGCCCGAGGTGTAGAGCCCCCGCTCTCCTATCTTCATTTTGTTTTTCTTTCGAATTTTGTAAGGCTGAGGAGCCAGAAAATACCTTTTGTAAAAACGTATCTTTGGCGGTAATAATAAAGTTTTTCTTCTTCAGCTGTGATAAAGTTTTCCTTTCTGCCATCTGTTTGTGAAGAATACTCGCTTGGGATACTTTTACTTGTGCCGTTGTGATTTCATGTCAGGTTGGCCCTCTGCCTAACGATCGTCCGTCGAGCTGACTGCAGTTGTTTGCTGACGAGCATCTCCGAGGAGGTATCTCCTTGGGCCCCGAGGTCGAGGGGGAGATCGTTTAGGCTTGGACAGACCTGACATCTGTTTCTGATTTAGAGTATCGGCCGTCATCTGGGGGTGACTCGGCAGGGCAGCTGCGACGTCATCTCCTGCTAAGGCTTCATGCATCTGTTGCGGCGTTAGGGGGGTTACCCGCCTGGGGTGGGCGAGTAGGGTGGCTGCTCGGTCGCCTCTTTCGAGGGCTTGGTTCTTTAGAGTTGTGAGTAGGTGACCACCAGCCTTGGGGGTTGAGCAGGGTAGCCGCTCCGATGCCCCTTGTGAAGGATTTTGATCCCTGGCGTAGAGGGTGGGAGCCGGAGTTTGACCGAACAGGGTAGCCGCTCGGGTGCCTCTGTATTAGGGCTTTTGATCGTTAAGGACGGTGGTAGGAAGCTACCAGCCGTAGATGGCGAGGCAAGGACCCGACTGCCTCGGGGAGGAATTTTTGATCCCCGGGTGTGGCAGGGAAGCTGCTTGCCGGGGATTGCCGAGCGAGGGAACCTCGGGCTCTGGCTGCCTCTGGGAGGGTTTTCAGATTCTTCAGGATGGTGGTAGGAAGCTACCAGCCGTCGATGGCCAGGCAAGGACCTGACTGCCACGGGGAGGAACTTTTGATCCCCGGCGTGTGGCAGGGAAGCTGCCCGCCGGGCATAGCCAAGCGAGGGAACTTCGGGCTCGGCTGCCTCTGGGAGGGCTTTCAGATCCTTCAGGACGGGGACCGAGCAGGGTTACTGGCCAGTGCCTCTTTGCGAGGACTTTGATCCCTGTCGGTTATGGTAGGAAGCTACTAGCCGGGGATAGCCGGGCTAGGACCTGACTGCCTCTGGGAGGACTTTGGCCCTTGGCGCGAGGAAAGCTATGAGGTTGTAGTAAGCCCACCAAGGACCCTTGGCCGGACAGGGTTACTGCCCGGTGCCTCTTGGCGAGGGCTTTTGTCCTGAAAGATAGCCGAGTGAGGGAACCTCTGGCCTCGATTGCCTCTGGGAGGGCTTTTTGATCCCCGGTGTTGTGGCAGGGAAGCTGCCCGCGGGGGATAGCCGAGTGAGGGAACCTCGGGCCTCGACTGCCTCTGGGAGGGCTTTTTGATCCCCGGCGTTGTGGCAGGGAAGCTGCCCGCGGGGGATAGCCGAGCGAGGGAACCTCGGGCCTCGACTGCCTCTGGGGGGGTTTTGGTCCCCGGCGTTATGGCAGGGAAGCTGCCCGCGGGGGATAGCCGAGCGAGGGAACCTCGGGCTCAGCTGCCTCTGGTAGGGCTTTTTGGTCCTCGGTGATGTGGCAGGAGAGCTGCCGGCCGGGGATGTTTGAGCAGGGCGTCTGCTGACGCTTCGGCCTGTCCTCCCGAGTCCTTTTCTTCTGGTTGGGCCGATCCACCCGGGGAAGGTTGGCATTCACTTCGGATTCCAGCTGGACCTCGCGCTCGGTCCACGCCTTGACTTCGGCCATGGTCTTAGGTTGAGCCAGCGTGAAGGAGCGCAACCATTCTTTGTGCCTCAGACCAGATCTGAGTGTCGTTATGACGGTCTCGTCCCGGTGCTCGGGCACCTCGAGGAGGGCGTTGTAGAAGCGGGTAATATAGGCCTTGAACATTTCCTTGTCCCCGCTTTTAACCGTGAAGAGGTAGTCGACCGTGCGCTTCTGTCGACGGTTCCCCACGAAATGGGCGAGGAACTGGGTGGCTAGCTCGTCGAAGGTTGAAATTGAGTGGGGCTCGAGCCCCCGGAACCAGTCCCGACCCGCACGGATGGGGGTGGCCGGGAAGGCCCTGCACTGGGCGGCGTCGGAGTGATCTTGGAAGCTCATTCCCACGGTGAAAGCGTCCAAGTAGTCCTTCGGGCCAGTTTTCCCGTCGAACAGAGAGACCTTCTGGGGTTTATTATGCGAGGAGACCCGCACGGCGAGCAGTTCCTCGGTGAACGGCTTCGTGAGCTAGTCGGAGGCGTACTTAGCCCCGTCGCTCGAGAAGTGAGCTTCTCGGCGCATGCCCTCGATCTTCTTCTCGAGGGCGTCGAGCCGACCGTGGTACCTTGAGGAATCGGCACCTCGGGATTCCCGGTCCCCGCTGCGGGTGGACTGCGTCTGGGAGTGGCCCCGGTTTCTCTCGATAAGATGCCTCAGGTCCTGGGATGGGGTAACTCTTGAGTCGCCGGGACGAACCCCTTCCGTGCGTTCCCGCCGACCATGGTGGGGTCGGCCACGCTCGTGGATAGGAGAGGTGACCGACATTTCCTCATAGGGGTAAGGGTCGCGAGGAGGCTCAGGGCGAGCCTCCCTGGCGGCGAATCTCGGCGTGGAGCCCTGGGGCGCCCAGCGGGCCTCAGGGAGCACCGGTTCGAGGGACCGGTGGCGAGGGGATACAGCCTGCTGGTGGTTGGCCGTCCATACAGGGACAGAGTCTTCTGGAGGCGGAGGAGCAGCGATCTGTGGCCCGGGCGTGGTCGTTTGGACGCGGACGAGGGCCTCCACGAGGGATTGCAGACGATCCATCCGGCCTGCGAGAGCGTTGATGACGGCCATGGGGGGAGGTTCATCCCCGCCTTCGGTGAGCGGAAGGCGGCGGCTGGTACTGGGATCCCCAGGATGGTCGTCTGTCATGAGAGAGGAGATAGGAAGGTCAACTTTGTATTTTGTGGAATTTAACGTTCCCATAGACAGCGCCAACTGATGGGGCTCCGTTTCGGGCCTCCGTCAGATGTTGTCTTCCGTTGATCTCGAGGTGGACTTGATTGATTGTCCTTCGTTGCGTATGGGTCTTAATGGGTTTTGAGAGGAGAAGGTGGGGTGAAGAGGCTATCGCCAAGTACTTGCAAGGAAGTCCCGGGGTTGGTACCACCGAGGACCCTCCGACGCTCAAGTTAGTGGAGAGATCCGGGCAGAGTAACGGCGTAAAGTGTAAAAAAAATGGCTTACTTGACCCCCCTGTGATGGAGGTTTATATAGCGGTGGTGGCATGCAGCAGCAGGCGCGAGAATCTCGCCGGCAGTTACGCTCCCGACGTCACGCGCGCGCAGAGAGCAGATCGCCCATTAATGGAGATCGTGATAGCGTGGAACGTGGGATGTTGTTGGCGTAGAATCTGCGCACGGCGAGATTCGCGGAGCGGCGGTTACGCCTGTGAGTGGTGGAGTAGGTCGGAGGGCCGAGAAAGACGGCCTCGGCCGGGGGCTCAGGGACGAGCGAGGAGACCGAGGAGTCTTGGTCTTGTGGCAGCTTGGAACAAGCTGAGTGGCCGAGGAGGCCAATTCGCAAGGGGCCCCGAGGTTGGCCAGTCTGCGGTTGCAGGTCGGGCGCAGGGTGGCCTGGTCGGCCACTGATGGCCCTTTCTTCTGAGTCCTGGGACACGTCATCTGCCACGTGTCCTGATCTTGGAGGTCGCTAATATCGAGCATTATCACCATCTCTCGTTCATTAGAGTGCAATTGGGCTATCAATTAGCAATTGTTAAATTCATTTTGGCTAAATTACATGATACATCCTTGGCTTACCCCTACCTCTCTAAAGCCTGATGCCCTCCGAACTTTAGTTTATTCACAGTCCTTCATCTAATTACTTAATTAAACTATTTAAACGAGGAAAAAGAATTAGAGAAAAAAGATATTTCTAATTTAATATTCATATTAAGGCATTTTGCTAATAAATTAAAGTATACGAGGCAAAATTTAGTTTTATAAACTTAGAATCTACCTTGCTATCCGGACAAAAATTAGGTATATTTCCAGTAATTTAGGCATTCATTTTCAAAACTATTATTTACTAATTCATACTAGCTACGGACATAAGAGTGGAATCTGATGGTGTTCTGATAGCTAAGCCTGAGCTCACGGTATGTGAGGATTCATGCTGAACTCAAGTTTCTCTCATTCAACGAGCACTGCACCTGCAAAAAGGCCAGCGTTATTAGTGTGCAATAATGTCCTAATAAATCGATAATTAGGATCATCTTGACGAGAATCTTTCAATATACCAAGATATAAGAATATGGGTCGTACAAATCTACCTGGAAGGTGCCCGTAAGAATACTCTCTCTAATTCAGATGCACGGCATGCAACCAGTACAAGACTAATTCTTCTGCCAAGGCGAGTCAACTTTTGACTTAAGGAAAGAAAAGAGAAGAAATGACCCCTCTCTCTCTCTCTCTCTCTCTCTCGCGCTCTCTCTCTGCGCAAATGAATACTTTGAATACGGATTGAATACAAAAACTTTTAGTTAGGGCCTGTTTGGTTGCAGGATTATGGGTTTGGATTTGGATTTTGGATTGTGGAATCCTAGGATTCCATAATTTTGTGTTTGGTTGCAAGATTAGGATTTCTAGGATTCCTTTGTTTTGTATTGGGGGCCCATCATAAAAGAAGGATTCATGAATTCTAAAAATTTTCAAGGATTCTCAAGGATTTGACAATATTCATTGTACTTTTAGATGGGGCCCATGCACTTTATTTATTTAACAATCCCCCCTCTCTCTCTCTCTAAAATCCTCAAATCCAAATCCCATTTTTTCCCACCAACCAAACAAAGATTACAAGGATCTACAAATCCAATACTAGGAATCCAAAACCAACCAAACAACAAATTACCAAATCCAGAAATTTCAACCGTACTATTTTTGGAATCCAAATTCCATAATCCTGCAACCAAACAGCCCCGTACTACTAGTTCAAAGTCCTAACCTGTTCCATCGAGATACGCTACTGTACCAATCCCTCATCAAAAATAAATCATCCCACGTGCCTGCTTGTGGGCCCCTCGTCCCCCTAGGTGGTCCCCTCTACCTAGTTGTTCTCCAGCTAGCGACACCGAAGCTCGAAACGAGGGCCCACTTATAGATTTTTAAGAACCCCAGCCCAGCGATTACCAGCACGACACGTACCAGGTGGGCCCGCTACCCCGTCGCGTTTCGCGCACACGTCACCCGCGTGATCACTCGGGGGTGGGTGGTGGTGGTGGGGACCACTGGGCCCGTGGAAGACCGCGCCCAGATCCGGCACACCCAAGATAAGGATGGCCTCTTTTGGTGTGGGCCCCACCCTGGTGGGGGGCAGCCAGCAGCACTTTGGGCTGGTGGGGCCCACTGACCCAGCTTAACTGAAGGGTCCCATTTCTGGTGAGCTTTTTTTCCCCTGATAGTTGGTCCTTTTGTATTTACATGAAGACCCTTTGGCATTTAAAAATTTACACCTAGTTCCAAATTTCAATACTTTTAAGTTCCATAATTTCACCTGCTGAGAAAGCAAAATTTAATTGAGAACTCGTAAGAGGTTGTAGTTTTACATTCCAAAATGTTCTTATTATACATTATTTCGATTTATGTCGTTTTACCTATTGTAACCAAAGTTATTTTAGTTCCACATTAGAGATAAAACTTGAGAATCTGTGTATACAAGAACATGATTAAATAATAAGATATGTTGACTTTTTATGCCATTTATTATATTTACTTGTAAGTGAACAAATGTAGATTGTGATTGAGAAAAAATTCTTTAAAAACGAAACAACAAATGCTAGGTGTCCTCTTCCTATACTTTTACTTCTAAGATTCGCGGAAATACATTATATAAAGCAACTCTTCAAACAACTTAAGAGATAATTCCTTTCCTGATTGAGCTGAAGAAAAGAAATTCCATGACATTTAGCCCATGATTGAGAATGAAGTTAGGCAAACTGCAGTTTAATTTTAACTACGATTTGAGAATGGATTGCAACCCACAAACTCCACTCCAAATTTGGAGTTATCTTTAACTTTGATTAGATTAGAGTTGAGATAACTGCAATTTTGGGTTGTGATGGAGGTATGGATCTTCTTCAGATGTTGTCCTCCGTCGATCTGTCGTGAGCGTTTGTGAACGACTGAGATTAGTGTTGAGGGTTGCTTCCTTGAGCGTGTGGATCTCAGTGGGCTTGTATTGAGAAGAAACCGAGCTATCTGCAAAAGAAATCCCGAGGTGGTTGCACCACCGTGGACCCTCCAACGATCAAGTTAGTCGAGGTATATGGGAAGAGTAGCGGTTTATTGGAATGAAATTGCGTTACCCGATTCGTCTGAAAAATGGGTATATAGGGGTCGCGTGGAGCGAGCCGGTACGAGATCTCCGCCGTCAGTTACGCCCATACGTTACGCCCGCGTTAATGGCGGATCCGCTCATTAATGGAGGAACGAACCTGTGTGGGACGCGGGACGTGGGGCGGCGGATATCTCGCTTTGGCGAGATACGTGGAACCGTTGCGGAAGCGATAAAGCCTCGCGTTCTCGTTTGTCCGAGAGAGCTGGGGAGGCTTAGCTCGGCGTGAGGCTTGGAGACAAACCGGGAGGCCGAGAAAGTTCAGCTCTGCAATAGTTCGGAGACGAGTGCAGGAGAATGAGCACCAGTTCGGCGGCTAAGTCGCTCTTGGGTACGAGGCGGAGTGCAAGCTCGGGGATAAGCTGAGGAAGGTCATCAATGCTCCGCACTGATTTTACCTTGGTATCCCTCCAGAAGTCTAGTGAGCTGTCGCAGATGACACGTCATTTGCCACGTGTCGTGATCTGAGGAAATACTACTTCTGAGCATCATCAGGTTGAAATTTTGCGGTTATCTCAAATCCAAAATGATTACCCAACAAGACAAAGTTAGCGTATTGGAGTTTAAGGTTCTTTCAAAGACACTCTTTGATGGAGGTCCTTTTCGGGTCTCCGTCAGATTTTGTCCTCCGTCGATCTCCCGGTGGATCTTGGAGGTGATCTCTTGTTGCGTGTGAGTCTCAATGTGTTTTGAGGAGATTGGTGGTTTTGAGGAGTCTACGCTGAGTACCTGCAAAGAAGTCCCGGGATGGTTTGGTACCACTGAGGACCCTCCGACAATCAAGTTAGCATAAGATCCGAGCAGAGTAACGGCTAAGTGGGGTAGAAAAAGCTTACTTGACCCCTCTGTGATGGGGGTTTATATAGTGGCGGCAGCACGCAACAGCAGGCGTAAGAATCTTGCCGGCAGTTACGCTCCCGACGTTACGCCCGTGTAATAAGCGGATCGCCCGTTAATGGGGATCGTGATGGCGTGGAACGTGGGATGTTGCTGGCGGAGAATCTGCGCATGGAGAGATTTGCGGAGCGTCGGTTACGCTTGTGAGTGGTAGAGTTGGTCGATCAGAGGGACCAAGGAAGATGGCCTCGGTAGGTGAGCTCGGGAATGAGCGGGAGGGCCGAGGAGTCTTGGTCCGGTGGCAGCTCGGGGCGAGCTGAGAGGTCGAGCAGGCCAATTTGCAGGGGGTCCTAAAGAAAGCCGGCTTGTGCTTGCAGTTCGGGTATAGGGGTGGCCTGGTCGGCCCCTGTGGGCCATTTCTTCTGAGTTCTGGGACACGTCATCTGCCACGTGTCCCGATCTGGAAGATCGCCAATATAGAGCATCACCATTAGCCCCCCCACTCTTGTCCCGACCAGCTAGCGGGTCGGATCAAGAGTGGACTGCCAGGTCGCCCGGGGTGAGCTCCCCCCTAAAGTTTCACCGGGACGCGTCCCTGGGCTGTCAGCTGTCTTTTCTGCCAGCGAATCAGGGTGAGATCTCTGCATTTAAGGAAGGTGTGCCGGTTCGTGCATCCTGTCACTGAAGCGACGGTCCACGTGTCAAGCGTCGGTTGGCCGACGCGATGTGTGCAGACCTGCGGCGTCTGATGGGGTGTGGTCCAGTGTGGGAACGACAAGTGGAGCAATCGGAGCCGTTGGACGCGAGGAGGCGTTTTGACGGGAGATGAAGGAGGCCCTTGGATGAGGGCGATTGCAGTGACAAATAGGGGTGGGGCCCACTCCAGGGTCCCTACTCCTTTATATTTCCTCGCTATAAGCCCTGGTTGCTCGGCGCTCATCTTCTTTCTTCTGCTTTCGTTTCCCGAGGATCCCTCTTCTCCGGGTTAGATGTTTTCTTTCGTGGAATCTGTAGAGGTCGTAGGTTCTAGGGACCCTTTAGTTGAGTCTGAGTTTTCTCGAGGAGCAGGGATCGGACCTTCTTCTCGAGGAGCAGGGATCGGACCTTCTTCTCGGGATCGTGCGGCGGGGGCAGCCCCCAAGGAGGAAGCGGTAGATGCTGCCCCGGCGCCTCGTGTTGGGTGAGGCATGAGGAAGAGTTTGCCAATGCTCGGGCTTGCTTCCACATCCCCCCACGCTATACGCTTCGTCTGGCCAAGGAGGGAGAGGGCAAATCAAGTACGGGGTAGGGAGATCGCCCTGTACTTGGAAGCTTTTTGGGGTGGAATGCGCCTTCCCTTCTCTCCCGAGGTCGTCGAAGCACTGAATTTCTTCGGGCTAGCCCCTGGCCAGTTAGTGCCGAACTCGTGGAGGATTCTCCTCGGGTTCTTGATCCGCCTGAGGTTACAGGCGGTCCCCTTCAGCCTCTCCATCCTTGATTCTTCCCTCATTTTCAAAAATAATCCCGGGGTCGAGCGGGCGACCTGAGGTGGGTCTACCTCTCCTTTAGAAAGCGACAGGGGGGCACCACCGGGACAGGAGTTGTAGCCCTGCCTTCTTCCATTCACGATTGGAAGAAGAAGTTTTTCTTCGTCATGCCGCCCGAGGGCGAGGACTGGCCCGTGCCCACCAGGTGGTCGAGGGAAAAATGCTTGCCGGGGAACCATTCCAATGACCCCGCCGCGGTGAGAGTGGCGTCGTAGGAGCCCATCCCCCGATTCTACATGCTGCTGTCTGAGAGGGTCCTGAGTTGGGCCGGGCTCAGCCTTATTGAGTTCGTCGGTAAGTTAGGCTTACTTTTTGGCTTGTATATTGCTTGTGTCACTGACTTCTTTGCATTTGGTTTTGTGTAGGACCTATGGATATGGTCGAGCTCTGAGCCTCCATGCGCCAGCCGAGGAAGGTCACGAAGGCTGGAGGCGCCAGCTCTTCCCGCTCGAAGCCCCCCCGGCTCCTTCTCCTCCGATGGTCATGTCCCGTGAGCGTTCGAGGGTGGATCCCGTCCCGGGGCCTAGCAGAGCGTCGGGCCGGAAGTGGGCTCGGATTCTGGAGGACCCGGTCTCGGAGGAGGAGATCGGCTCTCCATCGGAGCCGCTCAAGAGGGGTTCCCGGAGGTCTTCCCGGGGCCCGCCCTCGCCGATCATGGTAGAGGGGGGCCTCCAGTTCGCGGTGCCCTCGGGGCTATCCTTCGTGGATAGCCTACAGCATGAAATAGAGAAATCGGCGGGGGGTAGGGTCCCCGGGAGGACCTTCAGGGTCCAGATGGCGTCCATCGTCCAGGAGTCCGTGCAGGTAAGTGTTTGGTTTTTTGTGAGATTCGGTGCCTCCTTCGTCTTTCTGATCTCTTTCCTATTTTTCAGGTTTTCCAGCACGTTGCCCTCGCCTTACGCATGGAGGCCGAAGTGATAGCCCCGGCGATGAAGGCTGCAGGCCAGCTTGCCTCGCCGGAAGAGAGCTCCAAGCGGGAGATGGAGGCGGTGATGGCGAGGGTTGCCGCCCTGGAGGGCGAGGTGGAGGCCGGGAAACGGGAGGTTGCCCGGTACCGCAAGGCCACCGTGGCTGCCGAGGCCAAGCTTGAGGACGCTCAGGTGCTCACCGGCAACCTGAAGAAGACGGTGAGGACCCTCCGGAAGGAGCTGGGGGCAGCGGCCGAGGTGTCGAAGTCGGCCGACTTGAGAGCGGCGAAGTTGGCCGACCTCTCGGCGGCGAAGGCGGTGGAGGGCTACAAGAAGTCGAAGGACTTCTATGATGACCTGGCCGTGGCCACAACCCGCATCTGGCACGAGGCCCTCGACACCGTTTAAGACCCATATGCCGGAGTTCGCCGACGAAGAGCTCCGGGCCAAATACCCCCTTGCGGACGCCGATGAGCAGGGGGAAGAGATTCTTGACGAGGAGGTCGCCGAGGACCCTGCTTGTCTCGTGGTGAATGTCGAGGACCCCGAGGTCACGCCTGGCCCTGAGGCCTAAAGCCCTCGTCTTCCTCCTCCTTTTATTTTGTTGCTTCTGGAATTTTTGTAAGCCTCCGGGTAGTTTGTAAGGCTGGGGAGCCCAAAATACCCTTTGTAAAGACTTTGCCTTTGGTAATAAAACTTTTTTCTTTGGTTTCATCGGTTTGCACTTTATCTTCTGTTTGTGAAGAATGCTCGTAAAATATCTCTGCTTGCATTGTTGGGCTTCCATGTCAGGTCGACTATCTGTCTAGCGATCGTTCGTCGAGTTGATTTCGATCACTTGCCAAGCGTGCCAAGCGCTGCCGAGAAAGAGGCATCTCCATGGCCCCGAAGTCGAGAGGGGATCGCTCAGGCTTGGATAGACCTGATGCCCCTTGTTGGGGCCTCGGATCCTCTGCATGTGATGGGCAGAGGGATGTCCGCCGTATTTGTGCCGAGCATGAATGGGCTCAGGGGCCTCGTTCTGAGGGCTACAAGCCCGCAGCGTCCGTTGGGCATGAACGAGCCGGGAAGATGCTCGGTTGTCCCTTGGCGAGGGCATTTGATTTCTGGCGTTGCGAGCATCGACCACCAGCTGTGGATGGCCGAGCGAGGGCCGGGCTCGACTGCCTCTACGGAGGACTTTGATCCTTAGCGTTAGAGGGGCGAAGCCCACTAAGGATGACCGGGCAGTGAAGCTGCGCGGTTGCCTCTTGGCGAGAGCTTTGATCTCTAGCGTCGTGGGTAGGCAACAACCAGCCTAGGATGACCGGACGGGGTAGCCGCTCGGATGCCTCTTGCGAGGGCTTTGATCCCTGGCGTCATGGGTAGGGAGCTACCGGCCGGAGATGACCGAGCGGGGTAGTCGCTCGGTTGCCTCTTGCGAGGGCTTTGATCCTTCAGGACGGGGAGCAAGCAGGGTTACTGTCCAGTGCCTCTTAGCGAGGACTTTGATCCCTGTCGGTTGTGGTAGGAAGCTACCAGCCGGGGATATCCGAGTAAGGGCTCGACTGCCTCTGGGAGGACTTTGGTCCTTAGTACGGGAGGGGCTGTAAGAAGGCTACCAAGGACCCTTGGCCGGGCAGGGTTACTGCTCGGTGCTTCTTGGTGAGGGCTTTTGTCCTAAAGGATAGCCGAGCGAGGGTCGGGATCGACTGCCTCTGGGAGGGCTTTTGATCCCTGTCGGTCGTGGTAGGAAGCTATCAGCCAGGGATAGCCGAGCAGGGTAGCTGCTGAGCTGCCTCTAAGGAGGACTTGAATCCTTAGCGTTGGAGGGGCCGTATGAGGCCTGCTAAGGATATCCGGGCAATGAAGCTGCGCGGTTGCCTTTTGGCGAGGGTTTTGATCCCTGGCGTTGCGAGTAGGGGAGCTACCGGCCAGGGATAGCCGAGCAGGGAAGCCGCTTGGCTGCCTCTACGGAGGACTTTGATCCTTAGCGTTGGAGGGGCCTTAGGAGGCCTGCTAAAGATAACCGGGTAGTGAAGCTATGCGGTTGCCTCTTGGTGAGGGCTTTGATCCCTGGCGTTGCGAGTGGGGAAGCTACCGGCCAGAGATAACCGAGTAGGGTAGCTACTCGGCTGATTCTTCATGAGGTTTCGCCCGACCATCCAGTTGCAGGTATGGGGAACAGGAACGGTCGCGGCGAACGCGCGCGTAGCATGCGCATTGAATGTGGGGAGAGGCGAAGCGCCAGGGTCTTGTCGTTTCGATTCCGCCAGAGAAGGCTCGATGGTCGCCGCGCGGCAGCGACTTTTTGGGCGAAAGTGGGCGACTGTTGAGTTCCGTTGGGGGCGCAGTGGGCTATATAAGGCTGAAGGAGCACTGGTCCTTTCTTTCTTCGTAAACAGATCGTTGAGAATGCAAGACTTCCTATTTACCATCCCCGATATCATCCACTTCGAAGACGTATACCTCTATGACCAGAACTGCACCGAGGACACGGTGCAGTTGGTCTATGGGAGTATCGAAGACCACTTCGGCCGGCTGCTCCCCCGACGCTCCTCCCTGCTGCAGCTGCTGATGTACTCCATCTGGAGGGCGTCGTCGGGACTTTACAACCCCTCGTCAGAGCTGCTTTACGATGAGACCGTGGGCAAGCTGCGATCTCTGAGGCGCTTCGGCCTGATCTCCGCGAATCGGCTGGCTCGCTCAGTGGCGCTCGTCCGTGAGTGCTACGAATTGAGGCTCAGGGTCAACGTGCGCGGGGGGAATCGAGGGCTGAGGTTGGATCTCGCGAGGCCTCAGCTGGCGGAGATCTTTACCGAGTACCATGAGCAGTGCTCTCTACACCCCCTTCCCCCGCTGCTGTAATTTTCTTTTTCTTTTGTATATATGGCTGAGGAGCCCATAATACCTTTTGAATAAATGAGACCTTTCTTTCTTTTTCGCAATCTTCCATTGATCTTTATTAAATTAACAACAGACCCTAGGAAGAGTTTACATTGCCCTATAAGAAAAGTATATGCTAATAGATGACCTTATTAGCGTGGCCCGAGCTCCCCGGAGGCTTGTTGGTCTCCGTACTCGGCACCGGGTACGGGGCACCCTGAGCGCCGGGCGGGTTATCTGCCGAAACGAGCATGATCTGGCTGATGGTCAGCTCGGCGGGAGGGGAAAGCTGCTCCTGCTAGCAGTCGGCCTGCCGTTTGTCCCTTAAGTAGGCGGCGAGGTGCCCCGATCGGATGAGCTTCTTGATGTAGTCCCGGAGTTGCTTACAATCCTCCGTGGCGTGGCCCAGCGTCCGGTGGAAGGCGCAGTAGGGGCCCCGGGTTCACTTCGAGGCCTGACACGGGATTGGAGGGAACTTGAAGAACCCCTCGTCCTGGGTCTTCTCTAATAACACTGCGAGGGAGTCGTTGAGCGGGGTGTACTCCTGGAACTTCGGGTGATAGGGCTGCTGACGCACCGGCCTCTCTTCCCGAGCCCTCTTCTTCTGGTCGGACCGTTCTACTCGGGGGAGGTTCGAGTTCACCTCGGTCTCCAGCTGAACCTCGCGCTCGATCCACGCCTTGACCTCGGCTATGGTCTTAGGCTGTGCCAACGCAAAGGAGCGCAACCACTCCTTGTGCCTAAGACCAGATCTGAGCGCCGTGATGACGGTCTCGTCCCGGTGCTCGGGGACCTCGAGGAGGGCGTTGTAGAAGCGAGTGAAGTAAGCCTTGAACGTCTCCTTGTCCCCGCTCTTAATTGTAAAGAGATAGTCGACAGTGCGCTTCTGCCGATGGTTCCCAACGAAGTGGCCGAGGAACTGGGTAGCCAGCTCGTCAAAGGTCGAGATTGAGCGAGGCTCGAGTCCTCGGAACTAGTCCCGACCAGAGCGGATGAGGGTGGCTGGGAAGGCCCTGCACTGGGCAGCGTCAGAATGGTCCTGGAAGCTCATCCCCGCGGTGAAAGCATCCAAATGGTCTTTCGGGTCGGTTTTCCCGTCGAACAGAGAGACCTTCGGGGGATTGTTGCGCGAGGAGACGTGGACAGCGAGCAGTCCCTCGGTAAACGGCTTGGTGAGCGAGTCGGTGGCGTACTTAGCCCCGTCGCCCGAGAGGTGACCTTCCCGGCGCATGCCCTCGATCTTCTTTTCGAGGGCGTCGAGTCGGCCGTGGTATCCCGAGGATTCGGCACCTTGTGATCCCTGGCCTCTGCTGTGGGAGACCTGAGTCTGGGTGCGGCCCCGGTTCCTCTCGATAAGGTTCCTCAGATCCCCGGGCGAGGTGGCCCTCGAGCCGTCGTGGCGAGCCCCTTCTGTGCGACCTCGTCGAGGGAGGGGGTGTCGATCATGCCTGTGGACAAGCGAGGTGACCGACATCTCCTCAGGGGGGTATGGGTCGCGAGGAGGCTCAAGGCGAGACGCTCTGGCGGCGGATCTTGGTATGGAGTTGTGGGGTGCCCAGCGGGCCTCATGGAGTATCGGCCCTCGAGATTTATGGCCAAGAGTCGTAGCCTGCCGGTGGTCAGCCGTGCCGACGAGGGCAGAACCTTCTGGAGGCGGAGGAGCGGCGATCTGGGGCCCTGGCCCGGCCGTTTGGATGCAGACGAGCGCCTCCACGAGGGACTGTAGCTGATCTATTCGGCTGGCGAGGGCGTTGATGATGGTCGTCGAAGGAGGTTCATCCGCGCCTCCTGTGAGGGGAAGGCGGCGGCTGGTACCTGGATCTTTAGGGCGGTCGCTTGCCATGTGGATGGAGATCGGAAGGCCAACTTTGTTTTTTGTGGAGTTTAGTTTCCCACAGACGGTGCCAACTGATGGAGGTCCTTTTCGGGTCTCCGTCAGATGTTTTCTTCCGTCGATCTTCCGGTGGATCTTGGAGGTGATCTCTTGTTGCGTGTGGGTCTCAATGGGTTTTGAGGAGATTGGAGGTTTTGAGGAGTCTACGCCGATTACCTGCAAAGAAGTCCCGGGGTGGTTTGGTACCACCGAGGACCCTCCGACGATCAAGTTAGCACAAGATCCGAGCAGAGTAACGGCTAAGTGGGATAGAAAAAGCTTACTTGACCCCTCTGTGATGGGGGTTTATATAGTGGCGGCAGCACGCAACAGCAGGCGCGAGAATCTCGCCGGCAGTTACGCTCCCGACCTCATGTCCGCGTAATGAGCGGATCGCCCGTTAATGGGGATCGTGATGGTGTGGAACGTGGGATGTTGTTGGCGGAGAATCTGCGCATGGCGAGATTTGCGGAGCGTCGGTTACGCTTGTGAATGGTGGAGTTGGTCGGTCAGAGAGACCGAGGAAGATGGCCTCGGCAGGTGAGCTCGGGAACGAGCGGGAGGGCCAAGGAGTCTTGGTCCGGTGGCAGCTCGGGGCGAGCTGAGAGGCCGAGGAGGCCAATTTGCAGGGGGTCCTGAGGAGAGCCGGCTTGTGCTTGCAGTTCGGGTATAGGGGTGGCCTGGTCGGCCCCTGTAAGCCCTTTCTTCTGTGTTCTGGGACACGTCATCTGCCACGTGTCCCGATCCGGGAGATCGCCAATATATAGCATCGCTGCTCTTTCAAAAAATTAATTCCATTCCCAGACAGGGCCTTAAGATTTATAAAAAAGTTACTTTTTAATATGTTGTCCTGGAGCTCATTATGGGACCCAGTACTCCCTAGTTGTTGGTTTAGGTCCAAACTTAAATAATTTAGGTCCAATCGTGGGTCGCTTTCCCGGTCCACATAAAAATGCACCTAAAACAAGCAGGCCCCACCAAAGGAGTGGGCCCATCACTAGCCCATACGCAAAAGAGCAGTTAAGGAAGGAACAACGCAAGACGCAAGTGCACAGAGCGGTAAATAAGCTCCCGATCGAGGGGAGAAACGTAATCTCGCCTGTCCAGCTGGGCCCGGCCCCAACTAAATCAAGTGGGCCCCACAGTGCAACGAGAGAGAGCGCGATAAAACACCCATGGCCCCTCTCCCTCATCCATTCGTTTCTAGGGTTTTATTTTTCGCAAAAGAAAGAAAGAAAGAAAGAGAGAAGGAAAATGTGATGATGGATTCTAGAGAGCTAGAGGACCAAGAGCGACAGATCACTGACCTTCGAATGTCCGCCAACGACGTCGCCGGCGCGAGCACCATTGCGGCGCCGGCGTCGTCGCTGCCGTTGCACCCCCACCAGCGCGTGATCGTCCCGAAGCCGGAGCCCATCGACATGATGACGGGCCTCCCGCTAACCCGCCGGGATCCGGCGAGGACGAAGGACCGCCACACGAAGGTCGAGGGCCGCGGCCGCCGCATCCGCATGCCGGCCGCCTGCGCCGCCAGGATCTTCCAGCTGACGCGCGAGCTCGGTCACAAGTCCGACGGCGAGACGATCCGCTGGCTCCTCCAGCACGCCGAGCCAGCGATCATTGCCGCCACCGGAACAGGTACGGTCCCCGCCATCGCCACCACCGTCGACGGAACCCTAAAGATCCCCACGCAACCGCCGACGTCAGCGGCGCCGTCGACGTCGTCGGCGGATGAGGGGAGCAGGAAGAGAAGGAAGCTGCAGCCGATGAGAGGCGTGGCCAGCGGAGGCGGAGCGGTGACGATAAGCTCGGGTCTGGCTCCGATAGGGTTAGGGCAGGGGATGGTGCAGATGTGGCCGCCGGCGCTATGGATGATTCCGCCTCCGCAGGCGGCGGCCGCGGCGGGGGCGGGGGGAAGTCAGGAGGTGATATGGACGTTTCCGGCTGTGAGGCCGGTGTTTTCCGGCGAGATGCAGGCGGCGGAGGCGGTGGGAGAGAAGGAGGAGCTGAAGTTGATGGGTGACGCCTCCGCGGCGGCAGAGGAGCAGGAAGACGAAGACGAGGAAGATGAAGACCAGAGGTTATCTGATACGAGCCGTGAAGATTAGGGGATTATTAATTTTTAATTTAAAATTCACTAATTTTAGAGTCCTTTTGGTTATTGTGAATTCGACGCTAATTTGTAGTTTAGTGCAGTTTTTTTCTTAAATTTCTTTGATAACTTGTGTTTTCTCTTGGAATTTTTGGTAATTGATAGTTGGGCCCACAGTGCCGTGAGGGGTAATGGGGCGGTGGGGCCCGCAGCAGTACTGGGTGTGAATCACGGGGAAGGTCCCAAAGGTGCGGGCGGCAGCACGAGAAAATGGTTAGGTTGCAGCTCGTGGTGGGGTAGGTCGTAAGTGGGGACCCACAGTGGTGGGCCCCACCAGGTTGATGCCAGACGTGCTATACTAGAATTTCCGGTTCGTTGGGTAAGTATCCCCAAGAATTCACATTTGATAATTATTTTAAAAGAACCCGGTGATCCACCGTTGATCTTTTCTCATGGTCTAATTTGTACGAGAGGGTTAGAATATCATTGCGAACGATTTTTTTTTAATTTCAATCTCAACCGTCCAAATATCTATTTCCACTTAAAATTGTCAAGATCCTTATCCTGTACATCTAATTACAGTAACAGTGATAATCACATAGGTTGCCGAAGAATATCCCTTCAATGTCCCCGTTCACATTTTATGGTGGTAGTTTTCTGTCCTTGTCTGTACTTTTTTGCTACCCATAGTCACCAAAACACTTTATTTATTCTAATCAAGTGAGGCTTATGTCTTGTAATTTCAATTTTCCCACACAATGCCTAAGCATATAGGATTGCATTTGGATAGGATGCACAGTGGATATAAGTAATACCATATTCGTATTTGTTTTCTACTGACGGTATAGATACCGATACGAATATAGATTAGGAATAAAAATTCATATCAATATTTGGTAATCGGATATAGATACGAAGCTGATATGAAAAAGATGGGTAAGAATCGGATAGACTAAAAATGATATGGATGTAGAGTGGAAATATACATGTAATCAATATGTTCCCAAAAATAAATTTGACTACTTATTTAATATAATATGAGTATTCAATTATATTTGATAAAGACAAATATGATGCAAATGTATATGATAACAAATATACTATAAATATTACAGGCATATCTTAAAACAAACATTATAAAATCAAATGTCAAAATATTTGTAAGTGCTCAACTTATAAGGGGGTACAAAAGAAGTGAAAAACAGTATGGTTTAAATAAGCTTGATAAAAAAAAATCCATGAAAATGATATATTTTTTTGTATTTGTCTGCGGGGTATTCATATCCGAATTCATGTGTACGAAATTTTGTATCTGTATCCGGTTAATTTTACTAAAACCGTATTTGTATGCGGAAAATATTTACGTTATCTGTATCTGACCGATATCAGGATAGGAACCGTACCGGATCCAGATATCGCCCTACCAACATACATTAAGATGCTAGGCTTAGCTCCTTGAAATTTTGGGCATCTCAAATTTAAATAGAGCAATACTTTTCTTATCAAGAGATGCAATGGGACGGTAAGGTGCCTATGGTTTGACAGGCTCGCAACAATCAAAGGGCACTCGCTGCTCGCAGGCCTAGTTTCTATTGTGATTTCGATGTCTATTCAAGTTCCTTTGACTTCAGCCCATTCTTTCACCAGCAGCTGCACTCACTCACGAGACTACTGTTGCAAAAATTTCTCGTTGCCATTCTTCATGGTGAGGCATACGGTCATAATGTCATGCAAGGGTCAGGATGTTTTTTTATTGGGTAAGAAAAATAAGAATTCAACAGCGTAAGTTAAGTACAAGTGATTTAAATAAGGGTAAATTGTTGAAAAAACCCTGGCGTAAGTAAAATATGGCAAAAACTCCTTTGTATTTTCTAATCAAAGAGAATGCGTCTACTTTTAAAATCAAAATCTCTGTCTAAACACTCATTTTCCGAATACCAAGTAAGGCATAGGTATTATAATTTTGTGGATGAACGAAAATACCCCTGATTCATTCACAACCGTTCAAAATTTCTCTCTCTCTCTCGCACGATCTCAGAGAACCCAATTCGTCTCTCGTTATCATCGCCGTCGGCTTTGCCATCGTCGTCACCGTCTTAGCCGCTACCGCCATCGTCGTCATTCTCTCGCTCGATCTCAGAGAACCCTATTTGCCATCGTCGCCACCGCCTTCACCATCGTCGTCATAATTCTCTCGCTCGATCTTAGAGAACACAATTCGTCTCTCGTCGCCGGCTTCGCCATCGTCATTACCGCCGTCGCCGCCGTCGTCATCATCGTTGCAACCTCGCCTTCTAAAGAAGCAGCGCAACATAACACCAAAGACGACTGCTGGGTCGTCGTAGTCGATGGCAAGATAAAAATCTCTTTTTTGGGAGGGAGGGGGGACAAGGGGTGATTTTTATGAGCTTAATTCTTTATTTGTATCAAAATTTCTCTCATTTATTAATGGATTGTGTTGATCGGTGATTTTATAGTTTAATTTCTTCATTAATTAAGCATAGTTTATGAGTATTTATGGGAATTTTGTGACGCAAACCTCTAATAATTTCACTAGATTTGTGCATTTAAGTTGATTTTGAATGGATCCTATAATTTGCTTCAGTAAAGCTAAAAGATTCTTTTTATTTGAATTAGTGTGCTTTTGTGTGGCATAATTTTGGTTATGATTCACTCTTTAGATGCTTTATTATCCAAAGTGTTAAGTACTCGCTTTGTTTTTGAGAAATTGAGTTGTAACCAATTTTATTTTTGTAACTGTGTTAAGCGAAGTTGGAATGTTTATGATTCCATATTTGCTTCATTAGATAATGGAAAATTTGCATCCCTTACCCTGATTATGAAATATTCTCTGCAACATCAATAACGAAGTTATCATGATATAAAAATGAATGATCCTAGAGGAAAAGAATATCGAGCTTAGAAGTCTCTTTGGAATTCTAGCTTATTAAGTTAGGAATATGTTAGGGTCCAAACAATCCTAAAGACATGTTTGGATACACACAATCTATAGGATAAAAATGCTAGATTCTATTTTTCCCTTGGATCAATGCAATCCTTTAAAAATGATTGTTTGGATGACATTTTCATGGGTAAATCCGGAAGGGGGATATACCCTAAATAGGTCCATTCCATGAGATAAAAAAAAATTAGCTAAGACCATAGTCACATAATTCACGAATTATTCGCCGAATTCGCGAATATTTCGCGAATTTTTGATCAGCCGACTTGATCGCCGAATTATTCCCGAATTATGTGAAAAACAGCGAATAATTCAAAAAACAGCAAATAATTCACAAAATCAAAACCTAACGTCTCATATATTAATTTCTTGCTCGAAATCCTTCCCGAACATTTCCCAAACACTTATCTAATCTTTCCCGAATACCTGCCGAATTTTTCCGAATAGTTCTCCGAATCCGAATTTTCGACCTCGCCGAATTATACCCGAACGACGAATTTGTGACTATGACTAAGACCTAATTATTTTTTCCCCAAACTTTCACTTTTCATCTTTTTGTAAACTGTGTTGCTCTCTTTCTCTTTCTTTCAAGAAAAGAATATTTTAACTCAACTATACTTTAGAAGAAAAAGTAAGCATTAACTTTATCCTAAACTATCCAAACATGTACAAGTTGAAAAAAAAATACTTAGAAATTTCATTTAATGGAATGCATGTGAATTCCAAGATTTATTTACCCAAAATGGAATCCCTAATTATTTTCCTAATTATCCAAACAACCCTAAAGAGTCAATCGATGCACAAGAATTAGAGATCTAATCATATGGACGATTGGTTTAAGTATGATTTTGATATATTGGAAGGATTGCAGTTATTAAAGATAATAAATTGGTAAGGGATAAACGACTCGATTGATGGGTGGTTGTTTAGTGAGATTGTTTGCTTACAGAGATTTTACAAAAAAAATTGATGTTGTAGAGAAAAGAACAACACCAACAACTGCGCAAGCGTTTAACCAAAACTTTTGGGATTGGCTTAATTATTAATTCATGCCGAAGTTGACCTAAATGCCAATGCAAAAGAAATTTAATATTTGAGGGTGATGAAGTTTGTGAGGCTAGATATCATAAGATCTAGAATAAACGAGAAGGTGCCAATTTATTCTTTGATTTTATTTCATTTAGAAAAAACAACAAACTTCTTTCAATTTACATAAACCTAGCATAAGGACCATCAAATCGAAGATCTGAAGCCCTATGGTTTTCATTAGAAGTGGGTTTATATAACATTGTTGGTAGGAAAAATGTTTTCCACTTTTCCCATTAGTATCATGTGTTCAATGCATAAGGTCTGAATTAGTTTTTTCCTACGATGGTTTAGAACTTCAATTTTCACCTGGGCGATTCATCCACATTGTTGGTCTCTATGTTCTAAATATGAACCGATCTAAAATTCATGTTAATTGGACGCTTTCAATTTTACATTTATATCATTTTACTTGTTCTGTTATTGAAGAATCATCCGTGTGTTTAGGTCAAGAACAGAACTTCATGTTAATTTGACAACTCTTTCTCATACATGTAATAGTCTTAACACGCGCACACGTTTCATAACTTGCCATTGTTTTTATTTTAGAAAAACAACCTTCGAGAAAATAACAAAATTCAAATATACTTTTAAGGTTAAAGTCGATGTCTCCTGCTCTTTTCCCTTGGACAAATAGTAAAGAAGGACGCATCATGCATACTGCAACACCAATAGCAAGATACTCAGAGAGATCAACTTAATTAACAAGCAATACTTAGCCATTTCATTAAATAATTTGGACTATTTATTAGGGGACCGCATACGGCTTATTTCATCTCAACTTGTTTTGTAATACCACTCAGTTGAATAAGTGGATTAAAAGGAGGCAATGCACATTTTCTTTCACTGTTTCTTTAAGCATATTTTGTTCATTGATCTAATGATATGCTTTAGAAGTTCAACCATACTTCTCTGGATATTAGCTCATGATCCATTGACTTTTCTATTAAATGCTTTGGATGTGGGTATGCTATTGTTCTTGGCTATAGATCAACCGGCTTATATTTCTATCCATAATTTACATTTTGGCTGATATTATTTTTTCTATATTCCTTCTTTTAGAAATGTTTAGATTATAGAAATTTGGGGAAAATATTGATCTAAAATCATATGGGTTTTATAATTTGTTCCTAAAGTCCGTCCTTTTTTCTAAGTTGGGTGAAAATTAGCCAATTTTCCTTGTTCTAGACCTTTCTTAATTTTTATTTATTTCTTTCTTTTTAGATAGCGACTGTCATTTTGTATCATTTTGAGATTAAGAGTTTTGATACTGTAACGATTCTGTTTTTATTGTACAAAACTTTTAAAGTTAATGTACATAATGGAGTATTTGCAAGCATGAATATATTTTAAATGTTATTTTATTTAAGAATAGTAAGAAAGTATTTGTAGCTCATTAGTACAGCCTTCCACTGTTGAGACATAACCCCTGTGTTCGAATTCCATCAGCAACATATATTTTTACTGATTTTTAAAACTTTTTGGAAGCCCAAAAATTTACACGTGCAATACACGTAAAAATGAAAAGTCAGATAAATAAAACATGCGCAAAAGGGTATTTATACAGCCGAGGACACGTAGCCAAAATCCAAACACCCAACTCTCTATGATGGCCGGCGAGATCGGTCCAATACTCGGCGCCGACGGTCCCCTCCGTAGGGAATGCTCCTCATTCTCTGCACCCCAGTCTTTTGGCCTACCCCCACTACTCCTATTATGTTTGATTTTCCTGCAATTAACTAGAGAATTGAAAATAAGCCTTACATCTAAATTTTAATGCAATTTTAATTTTCTCTTCAATCCCTAAACCCTAATTCCATCCTATAAATACAACCCCATACCCTAACCCTCTTCATTCTGAAATCTCTTGTCAAAAATCCTCAAAATTTTCTAAGTCAAAAAAGAGTACAAGTGGAGTTAGCCCAAGTTCCTTTTCCGACGAGGATTCGAAGTACTTCAGGCGACCCCGCGACTCCACGAAGGCCATCATTCCTTTTCTCAACCTCTCTTCTATCTTTTTAACTTGTAAGTCTCAACTATTTCCCTCTCTTCTTACTTTAAAACTTTCTTTTTTCAAATCATGTCGGTAAGTGGAGTTATACCGGCATTCTTTTCTAAAATCTTTAAAAACTACAATTTTCTTTTATAATCATTCATTCAAATCACTATACTTTGTTATTCAATCATGACACAAATGTTTAGAATAATTTTCACCTTGAAAAGTTCATGTTAAATAACTTTATAGTACATGTTTCGTTTAAATACCATAAACTTTACACATGCCATATTTTAATCTTTTTGCTTAGCATACCTTTAGAAAAGCTCACGAGATATTGACCTACCTCTCACATTCACATCTTGATATAACACGATTTCTCTTAAACAATAGTTTTGTGGCAAAATACGACTTTTCAATAAAATACCTTAACCTATTAAAAATATCGTTTTCTTGTAAATAGTATTTTAAATTCCTTGCGATTGTGCCTCTACAACCCACTTTTGGGGAATCCGAATCGGTTGGTACGGGTTGTCGCACATCCATCGGACTAGTAGGGCGAGATGCAGACCTCCTCACGAAGCATACGATCTCGATGGAATTTCATACAATTTTTAAGAAAAACGAGAATTTCTATTTAATAATAAAAATTTATTTTTAATAATTATAAAAATATTATCAAACCACATATTGTAAAGATATTATTAAATTCCATGTTTTCCAAACAAAATAAAAGAATTATAAGTTTCATGAAAATACCATCAAGAATCTATACAAGTCAAGTTTACACTAAAATACCTTGAACTATTCAAATTATATATATATATATATATATATATATATATATATATATATATATATTCACTAACATAGCTCATCCTATACAATTCACATCTATGAAAACCCTAAAGAATATAAATAAATACTTGAGATTTATTTTGAAAGTATACTAAAAATATTTTTTATAAAACCCCCTCAAATTATATAAAATTACATTAAGGACCTAAGTAAATATAGATTTAAGCGGGACCAATTCTCTTGAGCCTCAGTGAGCCGGAGAAAGTGGGTGCTTGCCTATTTAAGGTAGAAAACTAAACCGGGGTTATCAATAGTAATTGTCTTGGAAAAATACACAAATCCTGTGTAGGGTTTGCCTAGCACCATGCCTAGGGTTTGTCTTGCATCAAACATGCTACAATAAAATTTTTAGAGGTGCTAAGTAAAACCAACTATGAATCGAACTAGTAATTTAGGGTAATAAAGGTAAGTATCATATACTAACAAGTGTCTAACACTAAGAGGGAAGAATTACAACCTTTGTAGATCTCCCTCTTGGCTTCTTGGATCAACTTGGAGTTTGAACCAGTTTGATTGAGTCCTTCGAAGTCCATGACGATCCACCACGGAGTCCCTTTGCACAAGCTCCTAGCTTCACTTGATCAAGATGGAAGTGAAGAAAACAATCTATACTAGTGGGCTAGACTAACATAGATTGGTGATGTGGGCTGTGTTCTCACTTAAAAACCTTTTCTTTTTCTTTTCTTCACTCACTTTCTAAAACCTAGAGAGCATGAAGGAGGAAGAAGAAGAAGGAGATGGTTAAGCTAAACCCTTTGATAATAATCTCAATAATCTCAAGTAATAAGAGAGAGAGAGAGTGTGTCATCACACTATCAACCATGGTTACAAAATATCTAGATATTTTGATATTGAGTTAACAAAAACCATGGGCAATAAAACCATGGTTTTGACTTTGGTCAACTAAACAAGAGTGTAGAAACCCAACCATGATTTTATTTCCATTTTTTTTCTCAATAATCAAAATATATATAAATATTTCTCCATATGAGTCTTGCATTGCCATAACCTATGTATCATCAACCATGACACACGTATGCATGCATGTGTGCATTCATATCAATATATACATACATACATACACCCATGCATACATCATAAAGAAATACATTTTAATAAATGAGCTAATGGTCATTAAATCAACACTTGATTTAATAATCCGGTCATATCACATATGACCCGACCAATAGTAAACGCTAGATTAAAATGCGGTATCATATATCGCATTTAATCAAGTTTTCGCGCATATCCCTATATGCACCCCACATCGTTTCGCCTGAGCTACGAAACCCCTCTGTGGGACTCTAAGACTCATCAATACGCTAGCAGTAGGCAGTGATCATATCACATACCAACAAACCGTCAGAGGCACTTGCTGTACGAAACGGCTTCCAGGTATTGAGCGATTAGATGAAAAACAAGCGAACCTGTCAAAACTTCCGTCGAGCCAACTGAAAACACTTACCGTACCGTTCGGTCTCTTCGTCAGGTATACTGCATATTGATTCTAGGGATGGTATCGTCGACCCCAATAACTCAATAAGTCATGCCAGTATATGGCCTATAACAGATTGAGAAACTACTGATAACACTTATCAATAAATATCATCAGCCCCGGTCAGGGACTTCCTGTTATAGCCAATCAAGCATAGCGCAATATCAAGCTCCAATACCAGGAGAGACAAAACCCCCTATCGCTCATTGCCTCCATGTGCTTCAGGACTGTACCCAAAATCCACCTGTTTGCATGACTCAGTAGAGCCGTGGTAGGGTGGAGATCAAAGTACAATGGGAGCACACACAAGACTCTATGATGATCTCGGGTCTATAGACTAACCTGTACCAGTGTCACCTGAGAACCGCTATCCGACAATAGATATAATACCACATAGGAGTTCTCGGCAAGTCCGTTTAGTGTACCCAGTCTCCACTGAGCACCCGTATACAATCTTTGGTGTCACCACACCAATGGATATGGGATCATCCATCGTCCATCATATGGGTCAAGAAACGTATACGCTAGTCTACTCTGGAATATCGATGCCTCGTCTCGATACATGCATGACTAGGAACATTTTAAGGATATGCTTATAAACTACACATGTCCCACTAGTATGATCTGCATCATAATCCCAGTAGTCAAGCAAATATCCTAAGGGCTTTATCAACATGTACCAAGTGAGTAATATGCATGATCAAGTGAACATGTCAAGATAAAAAATAACCAGATAGCATACTATCATGTCGAGCAAGAATGTCCCCTGAATATATATACACATACCGATACATCCACTATTAAATAATGGCCTCTAGGGCATACATATATCCAACAATCTCCCACTTGCGCTAAGGCCACTTATTGGCGTATTTCATACCTAACATCTCAAAAAGTCGCTCATGCTGCGGCTGAGGGAGGGTCTTGGTGAGTGGATCCGCGGTGTTATTCTTTGTATCTACTCTCCGAATCTCGATCTTGCAGCGATCAACTATCTCCCGGATTAAATGATATCGCCTTAGAATGTGTCTGGACTTCTGATGAGACTTGGGCTCTTTGGCCAACGCCATAGCCCTATTATTATCACGATATAATGGTATTGGATCAATAATGATTGGAACTACTCCTAGCTCCGAGATGAACTTTCTCATCCAGACGGCTTCCTTGGGAGCATCATTTGTAGCAATATACTCAGCTTCTATCGTGGAGTCTGCAACGGTATCCTGTTTGGAACTCTTCCAACATACCGCCCCTCCATTGAGGATAAATACAAACCCTGAGATGGATTTGATGTCATCCTTATCACTCTGGAAGCTCGAATCGGTAAATGCCTCCATTTGGAGATCCTCATTACCATACATCAAGAACATTTCTTTAGTCCTTCGCAAGTACTTAAGAATGTTCTTCACAGCTGTCTAGTGATTCTTCCCTGGGTTGGATTGTTACCTGCTTACTACACCCAGTGCATAATCTACATCAGGGCGAGTACATAATATCTCATACATTATAGATCCTACGGCTGAAGCGTAGGGTATAATACTCATGCGAGCTCTCTCTTCATCAGTCTTTGGGCAAAAGTCCATGGAGAGAGTGACTCCATGATAAGCGGGTAAGGCACCCCGCTTGGAGTTTTCTATACTAAAATTTTTTAGGATAGTGTTAATGTATCTGGTTTGGGACAATCCCAACAACCTTTTAGATCTATCCCTATAGATCTTCATGCTCAATATGTACGAGGCATCACCCAGGTCCTTCATGGAGAACCTTTATGATAAGAACAGTTTGAACGATTGTAACATAGGGACATCGTTTCCTATCAGAAGGATGTCATCTACGTACAATACGAGGAATGTGACAGTATTCCTTACAATTTTCTTATAAACACAAGGTTCATCTGGATTTTTGACGAAATCAAACTCTTTAATGACATCATCAAAACAAATGTTCCAACTCCGTGATGCCTGCTTCAATCCATAAATGGATTTAAGCAACCTACATGCTTTCCCACTGCTCCCACTATCAATGAAGCCCTTCGCTGATCCATATAAACGCACTCTTCTAAATCACCATTTAGAAATGCAGTTTTAACGTCCATCTGCCGGATTTCATAGTCGTAGTGAGCAGCAACAGTAAGTAGGATCCGAATGGATTTAAGTATGGCTACAGGAGAAAAGGTTTTGTCATAGTCCAGTCATGGTCTTTGACGAAATCCTTTCGCTACAAGCCTTGCCTTATAGATCTCCACCTGCCCATCTACACCAATCTTTCTCTTAAAGATCCATTTGCACCCTACGGGTTTTACCCCAGAGGGTACAACTTCTAAAGTCCATACTTTGTTGGTGTACATAGACTCCATTTCGGATCTCATGGCATCCAGCCACTTCATAGAGTCACCACTCGTGATAGCTTGCTGAAAACTGGTAGGGTCATCTTCATCCATGATGCAATCTTCTCCATCACCATTAATGAGAAAACCGTAGTATCTCTCCTGTGGGCGAGAAGTCCTACCAGATCTACGGAGTGGCTGAGGTTCATAAGATTCTGTTACAACATCAGGTTCAACCAAGTCATTATTTGTAACTTGTGTCTCTAGAATCTCTTCTAGATCTACCACATTACCATCAGTATCATTTGGAAAAATTTCAATTTTTAGAAATGTGGCAAGTTGAGAAACAAATACCTTTTGTTCCTTCTTGTGCTAGAAAAGATATTTAAACGAATGTTTTGGATATCCCACAAATATACACTTAACCGATCGTGTCTCGAGTTTGTCTGGATTCTGCTTTTTAACAAAAGCTGGACAACCCCAAATCTTAACTCGTTTAAAAGATGGTCTTTTCCCATACCATATCTTATATGGAGTGGTAGACACAATCTTGCTTGGAACCCTATTCAACAAAAATGCTGCAGTCTCCAATGTATGCCCCCAAAAGGAGAGAGGTAACTCAGCATCACTCAACATGGATCGCACCATATCCAATAAGGTGCGATTCCTCCGTTATAACACACCGTTGTGCTGTGGTGTATAAGGGGGAGTGAGCTGAGAGAGAATCCCATTCTATTTTACGAAGTTCGAAAACTCTGTACTAAGATACTCTCTATCTCGATCTGATCGAAGTTTCTTGATACTCAAATCTGTTTGTTTTTCTACTTCAAGTTTGTACTCTTTGAATTTCTCGAAAGCTTCAGATTTATGCTTTAATAAAAACATATGACCGAATCTTGAGAAGTCATCAGTAAAAGTTTTGAAGTAAGAAAAACCACCTCTCGCATGTGTAGACATTGGCCCACATACATCACTATGTATGAGGCCCAAGAGTTCTATAGCTCTTTCTCCGTGTCCAGTAAACGGAGTTTTGGTCATTTTCCCTTTGATACAAGACTGACAAGTCGCATAAGATTTATATTCAAAAGGATTTAGATGTCCATCTTTATGAAACTTGTTTAGTCTTGTTTCGTTAATATGACCAAGTCTATAATACCAAAGAAAAGCTTCATTTATATCCGAAAATTTTCTTTTATTTGTGTGTTGTATGTTGAAAACTGTGTGTTGATTTAGGATGTATATCCTGTTATTAAGTGTACTATAACTAATCAACTCTTGATTCAGTTTAATGTTCATAATATTATGCTGCATTACAAAATGATATCCTTCATTGTCTAACAAAGAAACGAATATTATATTACAAAGCATACTAGGTGCATAATAACATGGGTTCAAAACCAATATACAACCCGAAGGAAACCCCAAGTGATACTCTTTCACTGAAACTGCATGTACATTGGAATTATTTCCAACTCGGCGAGTGTGATCACCGGTCTTCAAAACTCTGATATTTCTCAGTCCCTGCACACAATTGCAGATGTGAGAACCCGAACCGGTATTCAATACCCAGGAACCGGAGTTTATAGAAAAACGGTTTTTAGTCACAAACACACCTGAAGCGGAAGTATCACCATGCTTCTTTTTCTTGAGATCAGCAATATACACGACACAATTTCGCTTCCAATGTCTCGACTTCTTGCAGTAAAAACTTTCTCTTTTTCCTGACTTCTCAGCCTTGGATTTGTCTCTTCCTTGTTCCTTTTTGATTCCACCTCTCGGTTTGGTGGGTTTCTTCTTATTCCTTCCCTTGGCCTTGGCTTTTAGGATGGAAGAGGAAGATTGTCCAACAATCAGAGAGGGAGTCTTTGCCTTGAGCGTGCTCTCCGCACTTCTCAACATATTGAGAAGTTCGGGTAGTGACTTCTCCATGTTATGCATGTTGAAGTTTACTATGAATAGAGCAAAGACAGGGGGAAGAGACTGTAGAGCAATATCAACATACTGTTCGTTCTCTATTGTCCATCCGAGGCCCTCAAGCTCTTCAATAAGAGCTATCGTCTTCAAAACATGATCACCTACTGGTGTGCCAGGAGCCATCAACAACTGAAACAACTTTCGAGACGTCTCGTATCGTAGGGTACAAGATTTCTCCCCATACAACTCCTTTGTATGGAGAAAGATGGATTGAACATCCGTCTGCTCATGTTTCTTTTGATGTGTATTGTCCATCGATACAAGCGTGAAGCATTTGCCGGGCTTCTTGAGGCGATTCCCTCTTCTCTGTTATCAAAGAAATTCGGTGAGTAGTGGCACAGTCAATATCCCATGTTTTGCGGATCTCCCTATCCACAACAGAAGATTCAGGGCCTGGGCTGGGAGGGGCTGAGGCAGTGAGGACATATGATACCTTATCATATGTGAGAGCAATGTTAATGTTCCTCACCCAGTCTTTATAGTTCGGTCCGGTTAGCTTATTTTTCTCTAATAAAAGCTTAATTCCAGTCATTGGTATCTGCCATTAGGAGAGTGAAAAAAATACACCCAGCGAAAGCTCTTGCAAAGATTAGATTGGTTATTTATTTTATCTAATCGATATCTCCCACTGTTTTTATCAAATTTTCCTTCAAACCTTAAAAAGAAAATTAGCTAGGATTAATTACATTCTACAACTTCGCTAACCGTTCAGCCAAGCCAGTGTTGGTATTTTGAGGGAGGTTCCCTGTGCTTTCGCATGGATCTAATTAAAATAAACTTCATTTTCCCAGAGGCATAGCCCCGTTGACACCTTTCTAGACACCTAATGTGTTAGCTAATTGTAAAGTGCAAAACTCTCCCGGGAGTAATTCTTACTCACAGTGGGATCGAGATCCAACTATCACGTAGAAGGTATGCAATCTCATTGCAAATTTCAACTCTTGAAACTCCCGATATGGTTTTTACCCCTAGCACTCATGACCTTGGCTATGGTCAACATATCATAAGCACTAGTCAAGTTCTACCCGTCATTTCATGATTAATTAGATCCACCCATATGACCCTTAGCTATGGTCAACATAATCATGTGATTGTCCTAATTAATCACATCATATGCTGTGTAGGAAGACATCACTTAGCTACCGTACACTACGCCTTGGCTATAGTCAATATACATAGCACGAATACTAAGTACTCTACTTTCTAAAATGACGGAGGGCTGCGAATAGTTTTTAAGAAAACCTTTAACACTTTGAACTTGATATCGTTATAGAATCTAATGGTTTTAAAAGGAGTGGTTTAAGCTCCGCATTTTGAAAACTTGCTTTTTCATAAAAAGCCGAGTAGGTTTCAAATCCGATTCTATAACATTTTTTAGGTTTTTTTCATTACATTAATCTCATTAATGTAGTCCCATCATTTTAAGTCCTTAAACCATCACAGAAAAGAAACGAAAAAAGAACGTACGCTTATGCCATCCGCATTCGCCACAGTGTCCCGTTATGTACCGTTGGGTTACTTAACTAACGGCATAGCGGGGCGGGACTAGCACGGATGCAAACCATAAGTAACGTTTATTATATATCATATATATAATATACCATTCATCTCAGTATATAAAGTGATCACATCACAAAATATCAACAGCAGAAGCACATATATGAAAATATAGGATATACTAGGAGGTCCGTATTTTGTATTTAGCTAATAATAGAAAATACGGATTCCATGGTCGTGATGAATAGCCAATCCCATATCCATAGACCCCTACGAGAGCGGCAAGTGACCCTACCAATTCTAGAGTTAGAAGACCCGGTCTCGACTCCTCGAGATGGTCTCCCACTGGACCCTAGAGCCCGGTCACTTGTGCTCCCCACCTTGGGTCTATCCTAATACGGAAAAGTAAATAATATACAACAATGGTGACATCATCCTCAACCCGGAAGTGCCCCAATAAAAGAATATTACATACAATGAATTTTACATGAATGAAAAGAAAAACTCTCATCTCACATAAAACCTCCGGCCATTCAAACACGACGATCCTATACATCATATCTCAGCAACACATAACATCATATGCCATCAATGTAAGTAAGTATGCGTACCCCAATTGTCATTGACATATAGCAACGAAACTGGCGATACACCACATACTACACTTATGGTCGCAGAAAAGAAAGTGAAAAACTACAACAATTGGAATCATCACTGCCTTTAGACATCATAAACCCGGAATATCACATATTCTGGATTTCATGCCTAACGATGCAAATCTTACATTTGGGTCTCATCTATGAAAACACCTTTTCAAAGGAAGTCGGGTAGTTCAACAAGATTCCTGATTCCACCCGAGACCGAAATGTTAAATTTACACGCAACTAATTACTTTTCACAAAACTAATTAGTGTAGATTCCAATTATTGTATCACATTCACAAATATCTAGACGATGTTAAAGGTTTCGATCGAATCAACAAACACCCACATTTCCCAGAGAGCTCAACACTTGAGCAAAATTAAAATACCCAAAACATGCCACAATACCTATATACCAACCGTAGAAGGGTCAACTCTTGCCTCACCTATGGCTCCGCGTAATGATGGCAAACCCTAGGGTTTGGCCGCGGTTCCGTAGTCATAGAATCGAGTCAGGGTTTCGTTTTTCTAGAGGGTCCATAGAATTACCTGCATGATTTTTCGAATATTTTTAACTTGGAAAATTCCAACTTTTGGAAAATTTCCAGAAGGGGCCATGAGGTGGTGTTTGATGTTCGTTCGAACTGTTAAACGTCGTCTAGCTTACCTAAAACGATATTAAAATTACGACTACGAAACACTCCAAATATCCACTACAGAAAGATAACATCACATCCAATCTTTACCAAAAACAAACAATACCCGAAACACCAAAACCCAGAGACCAGAGCACCAGAAAAAAACGAAGCCCAAACTGCATGGGAAAACCGGCCAGGCCGGGTATATTAGGTATTTCGCCGGGTCAAATCCAGTGGAATGGCCTCGTTTTCGTTTGGTGTTCATATTATATTATATGTAACATTCTGCAACTGTTTAAAAAATTTTAGAGGTTCTGAAAAATTCGACCAAGACTGGGGTTTAGTTTCGAGGTTTCAAAGTTGTTTTGGTTTTGTAATTTATCTAATATCGTCTAAGTTTCTAGCTTGGCTCTGATACCACTGTAAGGTTTTCCTCGCACCATGCCTAGGGTTTGTCTTGCATCAAACATGCTATAATAAAATTTTTAGAGGTGCTAAGCAAAACCAACCATGAATAGAACTAGAAATTTAGGGTAACAAAGGTAAGTATCATATACTAGCAAGTGTCTAACACTAAGAGGGGAGAATTACAACCTTTGTAGATCTCCCTCTTGGCTCCTTGGATCAACTTGGAGTTTGAACCGGTTTGCTTGAGTCCTTCGAAGTCCATAACGATCCACCACGGAGTCCCTTTGCACAAGCTCCTAGCTTCACTTGATCAAAATGGAAGTGAAGCAAACAATCTACACTAGTGGGCTAGACTAACATAGATTGGTGATGTGGGTTGTGTTCTCACTTAAAATCCTTTTCTTTTCTTTTCTTCACTCACTTTCTAAAACCCAGAGAGCATGAAAGAGGAGGAAGAAGAAGGAGATGGTTAAGCTAAACCCTTTGATAATAATCTCAACCAATAAGAGAGAGAGAGAGTGTGTGTCATCTCACTATCAACCATGGTTACAAAATATCTAGATATTTTGATATTGAGTTAACAAAAACCATGGGCAGTAAAACCATGGTTTTGACTTTGCTCAACTAAAGAAGAGTGTAGAAACCGAACCATGATTTTATTTCTATTTTGTTTTTCTCAATAATAAAAATATATAAATATTTCTCCATGTGAGTCTTGCATTTCCATCACCTATGTATCATCAACCATGACACATGTATGTATGCATGTGTGCATTCATATCAATATATATATATACATACACCCATGCATACATCATAAAGAAATTGGTCTTAATAAATGAGCTAATGGTCATTAAATCAACACTTGATTTAATAATCCGGTCATATCACATACGACCTGACCAATAGTAAACGCTAGATTAAAATGCGGTATCATATACTCGCATTTAATCAAGCTCCCGCACATATCCCCATATGCACCCCACATCGTTTCTCCTGAGCTAGGAAACTCTTCTGTGGGACTCTAAGACTCATCAATACACTAGCAGTAGGTAGTAATCATATCATATATCCACAAACTGTCAAAAGCACTAGCTGTACGTAGCGGTTCCCAGGTATTGAGCGATCAGAAGAAAAACATGCGAACCTATCAAAACTCCCGTCGAGCCAACCGGCAACACTTACCGTACAGTCCGGTCTCTTCGTCAGATATGCTGCATATCGAGTCTAGGGATGGTATCGTCGACCCCAATAACTCAATAAGTCATGCCGGTATATGGCCTATAACAGATCGAGAAACTACTGATAACACTTATCAGTAAATATCATCAGTCCTGGCCAGGGACTTCCTGTTATAGCCAATCGAGCATTAAGCAACATCAACCCCCAATACCGGGAGAGACGAAACCCGTCCTATCGCTCATTGCCTCCATGTGCCTTGAGACTGTACCCAAAATCCACCTATTTGCATGACTCAATAGAGCCGTGGTAGGGTGGAGATCAAAATACAGTGGGAGCACACACAAGACTCTATGACGATCTCGGGTCTACAGACTAACCTGTACCAGTGTCACCTGAACTACTATTTGACGATAGATATAATACCATATAGGAGTTCTCGGCGAGTCCGTTCAGTGTACCCAGTCTCCACTGATAACCCGTATACAATCTTTGGTGTCACCACACCAATGGATATGGGATCATCCATCGCCATCATATGGGTCAAGAAACGTATACGCTAGTCTACTTTGGAATATTGATGCCCCATCTCGATACACCCAAGACTAGAAACATTTTAAGGATATGTTTATAAACTACACATATCCCAC
Source organism: Agapanthus africanus (assembly GCA_030015575.1). Classification (NCBI taxonomy): domain Eukaryota; kingdom Viridiplantae; phylum Streptophyta; class Magnoliopsida; order Asparagales; family Amaryllidaceae; genus Agapanthus; species Agapanthus africanus. The sequence continues at coordinate 436,807,016 of JASDDO010000018.1, forward strand.
TAGTATGATCTGCATCATAATCCCAGTAGTCAAGCAAATATCCTAAGGGCTTTATCAACATGCACCAAATGAGTAATATGCATGATCAAGTGAACATGTCAAGATAAGGAATAACCAAATAACATACTATCATGTCGAGCAAGAATGCCCCCTGAATATATATATATATATATATATATTTATATATATATATATATATATATATATATATATATACATACACATATACCGATACATCCACTATCAAATAATGGCATCTAGGGCATACATATATCCAACATCCTCCCGTCCATGTGCAGCAGTTACCGATAACTCCAAAACCTAATTCAGGAATTCAATTATGTATAAAGTGTCTGACTCAATCTGAGTCTCAGTCTAATCTGAATACAACCCAAACATGAATCTAACTCCAATCCAATATGAATCCATTATATACTTGAACATGAACATGTATACCGAACAATACAAACATGCAACTTGTTTTGACTTGACCGAACCATGAATATATTTTAACTTGACTACATGACCATCCGTTTACATCCCGATCCATTTACATGAACAACTTATAGCTTAGTTTCGGCAAGTCTTATACCACAAAATAATACAATATACATTATGAGGTTTTAAAGGGGTAAACTAGTACGGAATGTGTTAGAAGTGGAACGAGACGGTCACTATAATACACCTAACCTGAACATCTGTGTCGTTGTCCCGTGGGTTTTGACGGGGCCTTGTACTCTATATACCTTAATCTACGGGATAGTTGGACTCCTCTCGTATACACTGGCATATTCTGTACCAAACTACAAACAACTACGTTAACATAACAAACACTTAATTTATCCATTCTATGCTCTTTACCTGTCTATTTCTATTCTATCTCTTGGGACTTACCGAGCACTAGTTCACTAATGACATTCCATTTCTTTTATTTCTTTGGAATGTTGTCAGGAGGACCCATCTTAGGAGATCGAGCCCAGCCAGGAAGATTTGGAGCAGTTCACCGAGGAGCCAGAGTTCTAGTTCCTACTTTTACTTACTTTTCTTTTAATTCATATTGCCATTGTTTAGGAACCACTTTCCATAATTGTACTTTACTTTTCAATTGTATGTAAAGAATGAATATAAATAAAAAGTTATTGTTTTATTACATCTCTTGTCATTCTTGTGTTATTTCATTTATATTGCTTATTTACGCTTAGCGTATTTACTTCTGAGTAAATACGTCGCGGACTGCCACGTCTCCTTCTCCGTATACTGGGAAGCGGGGCGTGACAGGTTTTGTTGGTGGCCCATGCGGGTCAGTTCTGCATGGAAACCTAAGCAATATAACACAAGAATAATAAGAATTAGCAACTAAAAACATTCTTTACATTTAAAATGCCTTGAATCTATCCTAACTCTATTTTTTTCTTTCAAGGTTATGGATTCCCCGAACAATACGAGCACGAATGTTAATGACAACACCCCACACCACCATCTCTACCACTTACACCTACCATAGCAGCTCTGATCAACGAGCAGATGGTTTTGCTTGAGGCAATCAAGAGCCTCTTGGAGGGACAGCAGCAGCAGACTGCTATTCTATTGCACCGTCCAGAAGCTAAGGCACCCGATGTGAATCAATTCCGGGCACTGCACCTTAAACAATTCTCTGGTAAAGAGAGCCCTTTGGAGGCAGAGGAACGGGCTCAGTCGATTGAGGACGATCTGGAAGCATCACAAGTGCCATATATTGCATGGGTAAGAGCTGCGAAGCTGCAACTAACCGACAACGCTACAGTATGGTGGAAGGCTGAAGAAAACCGTTTTGCCCAGCCGATCAAATGGAAGACATTTCGTGATATGTTCGACGCGAAATATTTTCCCGAGACTACCCGTTTTGACATGGAGCAGCAATTCATCCACCTGCAACAAGGTTCGATATGGACCAAATCTATGGATGAATATGATACTGAGTTCACCATACTTAGCAGACTCAAATATTCAATTTCTTGATATCACATACTACACTGCTAACACAAGACCGTAACAGGTTTGCAGCACATTTCATACCGACTGCTGAGATCAGAGCACGACGATTTCAGCAAGGGTTGGACTCGGAGATCCAAGCCGCTCTAGCTACAGGGGATTTTCCAACCCACGACCTTGCACTGAAGGCTGCCCGAAGATATGATGCAGTAGTGAAGAAGAAGGGCAGACCTCAATCTGCCGGTGTGAAGCGCCCTGCTACTCAGATAGCAGGAAGAGCCTCTTCCAGGCCACCGTTTATACCCAGGAGACTTAGAGTAACTTTTAACCGGCACAGTCCAGACTTTTGTTTCTACTGCAAAAGGAATGGACACCTGGCGAAGGACTACAGGCATGCAAACGGCCTGTGCTTAGTCTGCAGCTTATCTGCTTACGACATTGTTACATGCCCCCGTAGACTCAATCCAAATCTATCTCCTAGACCAGCAAACACTCATCCGCAGCGGCCAGCTATTCAGGCACCTGCAACTCGACTTGCTCTCCCAGCTCCACCTCCTCGTGGACCTCCTGCACCTCCTCTTCGTCAGTTCCATCAAGCACAAAGGAACCTACCTCAAGGACATAGGAACTGACAGAGGAATACTCCTCCAGCAAGGTGGAATGTACCTAGGCGACAGGCTTTCACTGTGGAAGAAGCTGAAGCCACTGGCCAAGTCATCACTGGTAAATCCCTGTCTTTCAATTTTTATACATATCAAAATATCTTTTTCTATACCTAAAACATATTCCACACAACTCAGGTACGATCTTAGTAGCTTCCCTACCTGCTTTTGCACTCTTCGATACTGGAGCATTATATTGCTTTATGTCGAAACGGTTCGTCCGAACTTATGCGATTCCAGTTAAACCACTCGTATCCAGCTGGAATGTCAGTTCAGGGAACGTCGTTCTAAAGGCAACTCTGGGATACGACCAGTGTCCAGTGGTCGTCTGCAGCAGAGAATTTTATGCTGATTTCAAGATGCTGGACATACCGAACTTTGACGTAGTCTTGGGTATGGACCGGCTAGGAACTTTCTTCGCTACCATCGACTGTGTTCAAAGGAGGGTAATGTTCGAGATTCTAGATCATCCGGTCTTTTATTTCAAGAGTGGAGACCGTACCCTGGAACCTAGAGCCTACAAGGCTAAACTAAGGAAGACAGTGATTGCAACAATACAGGCGGAAGAAGACAAGCCAGAGGTAGTTCGAGAGTTTAAGGATGTATTCCCTGAAGACATCTCAGGTTTGCCTCCCGATCGAGCTCTTGAATTCAGTATTGACTTAGTACCTGGTGCACAACCGGTGATCAAAACACCATATCACTTAAATCCTGAAAGGTTGAAAGAGATCCGTACTTAGTTGGACGAACTTTTGAAGAAAGGATGGATTCGTCCCAGCACTTCAAGTTGGGGATCTCCAGTTTTGCTTGTGAAGAAGAAAGAAGGTTCATACAGAATGTGTATAGACTACCGATCTCTGAACGAAGTGACGATAAAGAAAAAGTATCCACTACCACGCATCGACGATCTGTTCGATCAGCTAAGTGGGTCTTGTGTTTTCTCAAAATTAGATCTTCGTTCAGGTTATCATCAGGTGAAGGTCAAAGAGTCTGATATTCCGAAGACGGCATTCAGGACTCGCTATGGTCATTATGAGTTTCTCGTGATGCTATTTGGAGTGATCAATGCACCAGCTATATTTATGAATCTGATGAACCAAGTTTTCCGAGAGTACCTAGACAGGTTCGTTGTCATATTCATCGACGACATCTTGGTGTATTCAACGAATCGGAAAGAATACGTTGAACATTTATGAATTTTTCTGGAGACTTTACGACATCATTAACTCCACGCCAAGTACAGTAAGTGCGAGTTTTGGCTAGATCAAGTCGGATTTCTCGGACATATTGTTTCATGCGAAGGAATCTCTGTGGATCCAGCTAAAGTACCAGCAGTAAACGAATGGTCGACACCAAAAACAGTGAAGGACATTCAAAGTTTCTTGGGTTTAGCAGAATACTACCGAAGATTCATAGAAGGTTTCTCGAAGATTGCAACACCTCTGACTAAGCTCACACGTAAAGATGAAGCATTCGTGTGGTCAGAAGTATGTGAACGAGCTTTTGTAGAACTCAAGTCAAGATTGACATCAGCGCCTATTCTCGTAATACCAAACCAATCTGGAGGATTCGTTGTGCATTGCGATGCATCCGGTAAGGGATTAGGATGTGTTCTACACCAGCATGGAAAAGTTGTAGCTTATGCATCAAGACAACTGAAAATTCATGAGCGCAATTATCCGACACATGATTTGGAGTTGGCGGCCGTTATCTTTGCACTTAAGATTTGGCGCCATTATCTACTTGGCCAGCGAGTGGACATATACACAGACCACAAGAGTCTGAAGTATGTGTTTACTCAGAAGGAGTTGAATATGTGGCAGAGAAGATGGATAGAACTTATGGCGGACTTTGACATCAACCTACAGTATTATCCAGAGAAGGTGAATGTATTTCCTGATGCACTTAGTCGCCAGCCTCTATCAATGAATCTCACCGCACAGTGGAAGCTTCAACAAGAATTGCACAGATGGAGATAGAAGTGGTTATGCCAGGTAATACTTCAAAGTTTATGAACTTACAAGTTCAGTCTACTATTGTCAATCAGATCAAAGTAGCTCAAGCAAGTGATGCCAAGTTGCAAAAGATCCGAGAACAAGTAGAAAGTGGACTTCGACCAACTTCATCATCTACGAGACGGATCTTTGAGATACAGGAGCAGATTGTGTATACCACAAGGTTCTGTTCGGGAAGAGTTGATGAAAGAAGATCACAGCTCTACGTACTCAATACAACCTGGTGGTTCAAAGATTTACAAAGATCCACGTCAACATTACTGGTGGTATGGAATGAAGCGTGAAGTAGCCAGAAGTGCAGCCAAATGCTTGGTGTGTCAGCAAGTAAAAGTTGAACATCACAGGACTGCTGGTTTACTTCAACCATAACCTATCCCAGAATGGAAGTGGCAACACATCACCATGGACTTCGTGGCTGCACTTTCTCACAGCACGAAAGGTAACGATGCGGTATGGGATATTGTGGATCGACTCACAAAGTCAGCTCACTTCATCTTATTTTGAGTTCGCCAATCTACCGAGACACTAGCAAAGAAGTACATGGAAGTAAGTTTGAACCTAAGTAAGATTTAACACTTCATAGTGTACTATTTCTGATACCGATGAACTCATGCAGGAGATCGTGAGATTACATGGAGTACCGTTTTGTATTGTCTCCGATCGTGACACCAGATTGCGATCGCATTTTTGGTAGAGTCTGCAAGCTAGCTTGGGAACGATAATGAACTTTAGCACATCTTACCATCCACAAACAGATGGATAGTCTGAGCGAACGATTCAGATCCATGAAGATATGCTAAGAGGGTGTATGTTAGATTTCGGAGGATCGTGGGAAGATCACCTACATCTTGTGGAGTTTTCATACAATAACAGCCACCAAGCGAGTATTGGAATGACACCTTTTGCAGTGCTCTATGGAAGGAAGTGTCGTTCACCACTAAGTTAGGACAACATCGGAGATAGGGAACTCCTTGGACCAGAGATGATCGTAGTAATTGTGGACGTAGTTCGCACGATCAAAGAAAGAATACGCAACCCAAGACAGACAGAAGCACCGGGCTGATGGAAAGCACCGTCATTTGGTGTTCCAGCCGGAAGATCATGTGTTCTTAAAGACCTCTCCAAACCGTGGAGTAATTCACTTTGGAAAGATGGGTAAGCTCAGTCCGAGATACATTGGATCGTTCGACATTCTCGAATGAGTCGGAGAGGTGGCATATCGTTTGGCACTACCACCCTCATCGGAAGGAGTGCACAACGTATTCCACATATCCCAGCTTCGAAGATATTTGAGTGACCCCAGCCACATCTTGGATCACTCCGAGTTCACTGTACAGATGGATCTATCTTGTGAGCAGCTACCCGTTGAAATCCTGGACAGAAAAGTAAAGTCACTTCGAAATAAGGAAGTAAACTTGGTGCGAGTGATATGGAGAAAAGATTCACCAGGAGAATCAACATGGGAACGTGAGGACGACATGCGTGCAAAATACTCTTTCCTATTTGTAAATTAGTCCTTAAGTAAATGTAAATTTCGATGAAGAAATTTTTGTAAGGGGGGTAGAATATAACGACTCTGTTTTTATTGTATAAAAATTTTAAAGTTAATGTACAGAATGGAGTATTTGCAAGCCTGAGTATACTTTAAATATTGTTTTTATTTAAGAACGGCAAGAAAGTATTTGTAGCTTATTGGTAAAGCCTTGCACTGCTGAGACGTAGCCCCGGTGTTCGAATCCCATCAGCCACATATATTTTTACTGATTTTTAAAACTTTTTGGAAGTCCAAAAGTTTACACATGCAATACATGTAAAAATGAAAAGTCAGATAAAATAAACATGTGCAAAAAGGTATTTATACAGCCGAGGTTACGTGGCCAAAATCCAAGCACCCAACTCCCTATGATGGCCGGCGAGATCGGTCCAATACCTGGCACCGACGGTCCCCTCCGTAGGGAATGCTCTCCATTCTCTGCACACCAGTCTTTTGGCCAACCCCCACTACTCCTATTATGTTTGATTTCCCTGCAATTAACCAGAGAATTAAAAATAAGCCTTAAATCCAAATTTTAATGTAATTTTAATTCTCTCTTCAATCCCTAAACCCTAATTCCATCCTATAAATACAACCACATACCCTAGCCCTCTTCATTTTGAAATCTCTTGTAAAAAATCTTCAAAATTTTCTAAGTCAAAGAAGAGGACAAGTGGAGTTAGCCCAAGTTCCTTTTCCGGCGAGGATTCAAAGCACTTCCGGCGACCCCGCGGCTCCACGAAGGCCATCATTCCTTTTCTCAACCTCTCTTCTATCTTTTTAACTTGTAAGTCCCAACTATTTCCCTCTCTTCTTACCTTAAAACTATCTCTTTTCAAATCATGTCGGTAAGTGGAGTTATATCGACATTCTTTTCTAAAATCTTTAAAAACTACAATTTTCTTTTATAATCATTCATTCAAATCGCTATACTTTGTTATTCAATCATGACACAAATGTTTAGAATAACTTTCACCTTGAAAAGTTCATGTTAAATAACTTTATCGTACATGTTTCGTTTAAATACCATAAACTTTACACATGCCATATTTTAATCTTTTTGTTTAGCATACCTTTAGAAAACCTCAGGAGGTAACGACCTACCTTTCACATACACACATCTAAACATAGCATGATTTCTCTTAAACAATAGTTTTGTGGCAAAATACGACTTTTCAATAAAATACCCCAACCTATTAAAAATACCGTTTTCTTGTAAATAGTATTTTAAATTCCTTGCGATTGTGCTTCTACAACCTATTTTTGGGAAATCCGAATCGGTTGGTGCGGGTTATCGCACATCCATCAGACTAGTAGGGCGAGATGCAGACCTCCTCATGAAGCATACGATCTCAATGGAATTTAATACGATTTTTAAGAAAAACGAGAATTTCTATTTAATAATAAAAATTTATTTTTAATAATTATATAAATATTATCAAACCACATATTTTAAAGATATTATTGAATTCCATGTTTTCCAAACAAAATAAAAGAATTACAAGTTTCATGAAAATACCATCAAGAATCCATACAAGTCAAGTTTACACTAAAATACCTTGAACTATTCAAACTATATATATATGCGTGTGTGTGTGTATGTGTGTGTATTCACTAACATACCTCATCCTATAAAATTCACATCCATGAAAACCCTAAAGAATATAAATAAATACTTGAGGTTTATTTTGAAAGTATACTAAAAATATTTTTCATAAAACCCCTCAAGTTATATAAAATTACATTAAGGAACCTAGTAAATAGGTGGTTTAAGCGGGACCAATTCTCTTGAGCCTCAGGGAGCCGGAGAAAGTGGTTGCTTGCCTATTTAAGATAGAAAACTAAACCAGGGTTATCTATGGTAATTGTCTTGGAAAATAACACAAATCCTGCCGTCCATGTGTAGCAGTTACTGATAACTCCAAAATCTAATTCAGGAATTCAATTCTGTATAAAGCGTATGACTCAATCTGAGCCTCAGTCTAATCTGAATACAGCCCAAACATGATTCTAACTCCAATCCAACATGAATCTAATATATACTTGAACCTGAACATGTATACCGAACAATACAAACATGCAACTTGTTTTGACTTGACCGAACCATGGATATATTTTGACTTGACTACATGACTATCCGTTTACATCCTGATCCGTTTACATGAACAACTTATACCATGATTTCGGCAAGTCTTATACCATAAAACAATATAATAAACATTACGGGGTTTTAAAAGGGTAGACTGGTACGGAATGTGTTAGAAGTGGAATGAGACGATCACTATAATACACCTAACCTGAGCATCCGTGCCGTTGTCCCATGGGTTTTGACGGGGCCTTGTACTCCATATACCTTAGTCCACGGGATAGTTAGACTCCTCTCGTATACACTGGCACATTCTGTACCAAGCTACAAACAACTACGTTAACATAACAAACACTTAATTTATCCTTTCTATGCTCTTTATCTGTCTATTTCTATTCTATCACTTGGGACTTACTGCGCGCTAGTTCGCTGACGACATTCCATTTCTTTTCTTTCTTTGGAAGGTTGTCTGGAGAACCCGACTCTCAGGAGATCGAGCCCAGCCAGGACGATTTGGAGCAGTTCACTGAGGAGCCAAAGTTCTACTTCCTACTTGTACTTACATTTCTTTCAGTTCATATTGCCATTGTTTAGGCATCGCTTTCCATCATTGTACTTTACTTTTCAATTGTATATAAAGAATGAATATAAATAAAAAGTTGTTGTTTTATTACATCTCTTTTCATTCTTGTGTCATTTTATTTATACTGCTTATTTACGCTTATCGTGTTTACTTCTGAGTAAATACGTCGCATCCCACCACGTCTCCTTCTCCGTACACTGGGAAGTGAGGCGTGATAGATACTAATGTCATCCATAAACTATATTAATAATTATTGATTTATTTTCATGCTCCGCTTCCCAAAAGACGGGAGCAGGCACATGACGAAGCCCGCGGCATATTTATTTCAAGAAGGTTATTTCACGAAACAAATACGCTAAGCGTAAAGTAATTAAGCAGTATAAAAAGAAAAGAATAGACAAGTGAAATAAAATTCAACATCGATATATTTACATTCAAAGAATTTACAACGTTTACACTGATATCAAGTACATTAATAAAGAGCCTTAAACATTAGGTGTACTGGAAAAGTAAAGTGCGGAAAGAAAACTAGTAGTCGGCCTATGAAGCGAGCCGGTTGTACTCCTTTCCTATCGGTTCCACTTCCTAAGTCTCTAGTTTATCTAACAAACATTCTAAGAAAGAAAAAAAGATGGGTAGAATGCCCGTTAGCGAACTTACGCTCAGTAAGTCCCCAAGAAAGGTAGGATGTGAATGTATATAAATGAATATGTAAGGTGACATGTGATATAGTATGAATGGAAATAATGAAGCATGAACAAATATAACATATCAATATTAAAGGCAACTTTGTAAACATGACAATGTGACATGAGTATAGCAAGCAAGTATAGTATGGCCGTGGAGTGTAGGTATAGGATACATGAAGTGCCTTAAATATCATAAACGGTCTTTATGAGGTAATCTAATTAACGTAAGTTTAAATATGAACGTCAACCAATCTCAAGAGTATTTTTAATCCAAGAGTATAGTCCCAAGGGTAAGGAAACACGGGCCCAAACTAAGACTGTGATTTCGGGACCCCAAGCTGTGGAGGAGTCAACCCAAATAAAGCATGTAGCATTGGGACCCCAAGCTGTGGAGGAGTCGACCCGATCCAAGAGTTCATATACTAAGGAGACTCCTGAGATTTCGTTGGATTCATATTTAAACTACCACAACATTCCGCGTATATTAATTTATGATTAATGTTATAAGTTTTGATCGAATCTATAAATATAAAAGATGAGATAAAATGTTAAGTTTTCAACATTGAGTTCAAGTCAAGAATCATATAGTCATGTCAAGTGCAAATCATATCATTTGTATCCATGGTTCAAGTCAAGTTTGATCAAGTATGAAGGTTTAGTACAAGTCATGTCAAGTGTTCATGTATATAGTTCAGGTTCGAGTCAATTTTGAGTTCAAGTCAAGTTCAAATTTAGGTTTAAGTCAAGTTCACGTTCAAGTTTAAGTTCAAATTCGAGTTCGGTTTTAAGTTCAAATTCATGTTAGATTGGAATTCAAGTCAAGTTCGAGTCCGATATGATTTGATTTTTCTAAAGTTGGAGAGGCAAGTAGTGCATCATTATCTCCGGCAACCCCGAGGCACTAACAAGAGGAGATGCCACTCAAACCAATCTGCAAGCTAAACATGTAAGCTAGACTAATCTTTTAATTTCTAAGGCATTTATGTGAAAGATATCATTTAAAAATTCTCGAGGGGTTTTAATTCTTCCTAAAACCTCGAAAGTGTTTTTGATAAAAATATGTTAATTAAAATGTCAAGATTTTTCATAAAAATATAATTTATATTTTTTGGTATTTTAGTGTTAAAACCCAGCTTTTAAAAGTTTATGATATTTTAATGAAAAAATCTATCTTTTTCGAAACTTGAAGGTATTTTCTTAATAACTTTAATTAAAAATTTTGCTTTAATTGATATTTTAGAAAATAGTGATAACCCAAATGTACATAACTTACTATATTATCTTTTATATTAAATTTTATAGAATTTGTTTATTTTCTTTTAAAACCATATTTTATTTATTTCGAGACCAAATTCTCCATGAGGAGTTCTGCATTCACTCTACTGCTCTCAGGATGTGCGATGATCCGCACCATCCATAAATAGGTCCCATAAAGAGAGTTGTAGAGACGTATTTGGAAAGGAAAGAGATTTAAAGATCGTATTTTCTACTTAAGCGTATTTTAGTGTAATTCTTTTAGAAAATGTGTGATAACATAGAATTCATGCTATGATTCAAGATGTGCGTGTGGGGTAGGTCATTACCCCATGCGCTAACTACGTTTAACAAGTCACAAGAAATGATATTGAGCAACATGAAAAAATATGGTATTTAACCGTTATATTTCATTATAGTACCGTTTAAACAATGACCAATTTATTTAAAATTCATGAAACATTTATATGTGGCATGGTATACATAGATGATATGATGGAAAAGGATATGTCAAGTTTGTAACAATAGGTTAAAATTGAAAATTAGTTTTCTAAATATTTTATGTAGATAGTTGGAGTATGAACAAAGAGAGATCAAGAGGGACTTACGATTTACAAAAAGAGCACGATTTACAAGATTAAAAGAAAGAGAGAAAGGAAAAGGGAAAGGACTTACGAGTTGCGCGTATCCTAGAGGGGGTGTAGGAGATGAGAGAAACTTGGTTTGTAGAGCCGAGATTGAAGAAGGCGAGCTTGAGGGCTTTCTTGAGGGTACTTAGCTTCGAAGGGAATTTTGGTTTCTTGAGAGATCAATTTGGGGGAATTTTTCTGAATAAATTCATAAAGGAGGTAGCTAGAATAGTCTAGTATATATAGTGAAAGTATATAGGTGTATGGTAATTAAAAAGAGAGATAAATTGTAATGAAAATAGTGATAATGGAGTAGCTGAAGAGTCTGGCAGCTCTCTAAATTGATTGGGGAGTTTTGATGTATGAAAATGAACTGAGGAGAAGCAAAGGGACGCATGGGAAAAAAATGGAGACGAACAGGGAAAGTAGGGCTACCACTTTTCCAAAACCGGCGGCCAAGTTGTGGCCAAATTTCTCAGGGTTCGTGCCAATTACTCTTATGTGTTCAAACACCACATGTATATACTTCTTTTCTGTTGCAATTTTTCATAACTCCATGTAAAGCTCGTGCAAACTCTTTGACTCCCGAAACGTCAAAAAGAAAAAAAAAATATTGGTGATGTTGGGATTCAAACACATGACCTATGAGACAGTAGTGTAGAGTCTTAACCAGTGAAGTACAAGCTGGTTCTTGCTTATAATTAGAAATAATAACTTATAACTCAGAATCAGAATAGAGTAGAGTGGTAGGAACAACATACAAAGGTATAGTAATTTTAGGGTCGTTACATCTATATTCAATTGGTCGTTTAATATTATTTTGGTTGACTTTTTACTTCTGACGAAGATGGAAATAGAGCCGTCTTTTTATTTCTTAAGGAAGATGTTTAGAGACCCATGTTGAGGATAACGTCTATGATCTTTGTTTGATGCTAACAGACCCTTATGAACAGTTTTAATGTGTCTGATGTTTTGGTCAGGCTGGTCCATTAACTTTTAGGTTTGGTATAAATACAGGATTCACTTCTCTCCCAAACCCTAAGGCTGCAGGAATTCTTAAGAACTCAAACTATATTGCTCTCCAAGGATTCCAAGATTAAAGATTTAATTTTTCCATTCAGATTCACAGCCATTGACAAGAGAATTCATAGGATCAAACTTTGTAGATTCACTCCCGTCTTCTCCAACAACGATCGAGCTTCATTGAGATTTTCTTAAACTCCGCTTTTATTATCAATTATTGTTGTTGGATCTATTATAGTTTTTATTTTTCATTTTAAACTCTAAGACAGTTAGTGATTGGATTACAGTTTGTAATTTAGGGATTTGCAAATCACTAGGGTTGTGATTTGTGGTTTGGGGATTATTGATTATTGTTAGATATCATATGATCTAGTTCGACTTGTTCTTAGGTTTAGAATAAGGTGATTGGATTAGACGCTTGTACTAAGGTTGTACGAGTTTTTGATATTAACAATATTAGTAATTCTTGGGATACAGGATTAGGCTGGAGCCGAACCTGGGTAAATATCTGTGTTCATTTGCATTACCGCATTTACTTTCTGCTTATATAACTGCCTGTGATTGTTTGGTATGCTTGAGATTGTCACTTTAAATATTATTCCGCGAAAAGATATCATTACCCTATTCACCCCCTCTAGGGTATATTCCGATCCTACATTTGGTATCAGAGCTAGGTATTTAGAGATATCTAGTTAATAATGACAATTTCTGATTGTGTTTTTCCTGAGAAACAGTCTACTGTTAGTCCCCCTATATTTAATGGTACTGATTATGCGTACTGGAATTCTAGGATGACAATTTAATTAAAGTCTATCGACTATGATATTTGGATAATGGTTAATAAGGGTTATTCTTATCATGTCCCGGTCATAGAAAGCATAACTATCACTAAGCCCGATGATAAGTGGGATGTTGAGGAGAAAAAGTGTGCTTCTTTAAATGCTCTTTTATGTGATTTAGATAAAACTGAGTTTAACCGTATTTCACATTGCTTTACACAGGAAATCTGGCATACTTTTGAGGCTACTCATGAAGGTACTTCATAGGGAAAGGAGCAATAGTTAGCGCTAGTATGAGAATTTTGGTATATTGAAGGATGAATGCATAAAGGAGATGTACTCTCGCTTTAGTATTCTTGCCTACAATTCTCGAGCACTTGGTAAGAAGTATTTTGAGCTGGAGTTGGTAAGAAAAATCCTTCGTATATTACCTAAGAGGTTTGAGGCAAAGGTAACCGCGATTCAAGAATCGAAGGATTTGAGTAAGTTGAAAATGAAAGATCTCATAGTAAATTTGATAACTTATGAGATGGAAATAAAGGCTAGAAATACTCGTGATGAAACCGAGACTAAGAAAAAGTCTCTTGCTTTGAAGAGTAGTGCTAAGAGCTATGAGGACATGGATGAATAGATGGCCATGGTTATGAGGGGATTCATAAAACTCATGGGTTCCAGACATTGAAAATCTTTTAATAACAATAAATTAAGCCCTCATAAACATAAACCTACTAAAATTGATTCTAACAGTTCTGATGAAGAATTTACTTGTTCCAGATGCAAGAAACAAGGACACATGAAAGCGATCATCCTTTATTGCAAAACGACAAAAGGGAAAAAAAAGAAAGCCCTGAATGTTACTTGGGATACAGCTGAGGAAGAGATAATTTCTTATGATGATGAGGTAGTTGCAATCTAAGATTGATAGGGCACACGAATGGAAAAAAATCTGAGGATGAGTCCACTAAGGTAAATGATCTCACTTATGATGAATTATTAAGGGCTTGTCATGGTTTGAACATTAGGATGAATAGATTGGGTGAAAGAGTGCTTAGATTAAAACAAAAAAAATTGATACTCTTTGCGTACATGATCAACTTAAGGACACTCATGAAGAACTTAAGGAGAAATATGAGACATTTAAAGAAAAATATTTTAAGTTGAAATTTTCTAGTGTATAAAATGATTAAAAAAATGTGATTCTTGCCTTGTTGTTTCCCCCAATAAAAGAGCAAAGCTCTGTTCAAAATTTGAAGGGCAGCGCCTCACATGCCCTGCATGAGAGCGCCAGCGCCAAGAGTTAAAAACTCTGAGACAGCGCCTCACGTGCCTTGCACGAGGGCGCCAGCGTCAAGAGTTAAAAAACTTTGAGGTAGCACCTCACGTGCCTCGCATGAGGGTGCCAGCGCTAGAACTAAAAGCTCTCTATTAGACAAAGCCGTTGGATCAAAGATCCAACAGAGGTGATAAATCATCAAAACGCAGAATTAAATTCAGCCGAGGAAATATTCCTCAAATCTTTCTAAACAAGAAAGATTACTCTCTGTAAAACAGAGTACCATTGGATTAAAAATCCAATGGTGATTAAAAATTACCTATCTGCAGAATAAATTCTATATGGGAAAATATTTCCTTAATCTTGTTAAAAACAAGAAAGATATCTTCTGTAAACAGAAGTCCTTGGATAAAAAATCCAATGGTGGATAAAATCCTCAAATCAATTACAGATCTCTCAATGAGAGATTTCTTTAACTAAATCAACAAACTTGCTTCTACTATATAAAGGACCAAAGACTTCAAGTCTTGTAGAGAGGAACCCCCCGATAAACTTAAAAAAAAAAGGAGAGAGCAAGAAAGAAGAAAGCTTTAAGAGGGAAGAAAGAAGAACACCTCTCTTCGAGGTAAATAAAAATAATAGAGATCTAAGCATCTCATCTGCATATTCAAGGGTTTAACCCTTAATAAATAACTTAGTTCTTTCTCTGGATCTGAGATCCATGAGACAAGTCTTCCACAAATGAGATTTTAATTCTCATTGGGGAAAACTTTGTAACATTTTAAAAAAATAAAATATTATTTTTGGGAATTTTTATAATTTAATAATATTATATTGAATATTTTAATAAGGCGGTATAATTAAATACCGATAAATTTGGGAAAAATTTGGAAAATTATGGAAATTACTAAAAAGAGGATGTTTTATGTGAATTATGCAAATTATGAAATTTTACGATTTATTTGACACTAATTTAGTGCTAATCGCGATTAAAAATCGCTAATCATGCTTTAAACCGGATTTGTGCACATGATATGCACTAAATCATTTTTAGCACTTGTCACATTTTTCTTTCATGCTTTCTCTTTTATCATGCATGGTTTGGGTTTTATTATGTGAGAAGAATAGAAAAGAAAAGAAAACAAAAGAAAAAGAAAACATTAAAGTATTAAGGCATGGGAATGAGAGAGAGAGAGAGAATGAGGGGTCAACCTTTAGTATTGGCTCATTCTCCCTTCATTATTTTCATCATATTCTTTCCCTCTTCAGCCCCATGGCAGCACCCTCCTCCTCCTCCACTATAACCCCCAAAACTCCATTAAAATCTACTCCAAAGTCCCTCCCCACTTCACAAAAATTGTGTACAAGCCCTCTAGCTACACTTTGGATCAAGAAAGTTTGCATTTTGGCGCTGTAGAGGATTCATGAGTGCCAAGTGAGCTAATTTCTGAACTTTTAGCATAGTATTTCCATTGCTTTTGCATCCATGTTAACTTAAAACCGATATAGTGAAGTTTGGTGAGGTTTGGAGATTCCTAGTTAGGGTTTGAGAAATCCTTGAGTTGTAAAGTGCAATTGAGTGCAGTAGTGACCTTAAAACCCTCCTTAGAGATAACTTTTTGGACTAAAACAGAGACTTAAACCCCTATTAGCGAACATAGAAATCCCCAATACCGTATTTTGTGGTTTCTGTGAGGGTATTTTGACATCTGCTATCACCCGAGACACCTGAAAAATATTTAGCAAATACTGAGACACAAGCAGGCAACTTAGAACCTATACCCAAAACCCTGGACCTAACCCCCACTTTCAGGCCGCAAATTTAATCGTTCTGGCCGCATTTTGGTCCGTGTTTGTTATGTGGCTCCTTTATCAGTAAAATAGACCCTCCATATATGCAAAATTGGCTAATTTAACCTAGGGTAAAATCTGGGACCATTTTCATGAGTTGCTGCTTTATGTTTTGCGATGTTTTTGAAATGAAGTTTTGATATTTGTGTTTGGTATCGATCACTTGACGTTTGTACGTCTATATCGGGGGTTACTGGTTCTTCTTGCATGTGTAGACCATAGGTTTCAACCTATGAGTGATACGTGCACTGTTTTTGTTTTCGTGCGTGATTTCGTTTACGATACTATATGTGATATGTAGGTACCCCACGGGGACTTCGAGACGAAAAGGACGAGCATGGCATCATCGACTCCAGACAGCGAGGATCAATGTGAGTAGATTATATATACGGGGGAAGTCGGGTGGATGGAGTATAGCACCCCCGCAGTTCGATATTTAGTATGCTATATATACTATATATATATGCTAGCTTTATGTGTGACATGGATATTCAGGATGTGATTAGGTGTTCAATGGTTAGATTAAGGACATTATAAGTGAACCAGTCTAGCATCTTAGTCGCGAACCTTAGAATAGGTTTACACCCACACACACACACATGCTTACTTTGTTACACTTGTGCGTATATGGGGATATGTATGTATATATACACACACATAGGTATGGGACTATGCATATATATACGTATACCTACACATGGATGATGAGGATTGTACATGATTTTGGAGATGAGTCGATGAGATTGGGCATGCTGCCATGAGATCGGTGATAGGATGTGGTTCGTATTTGGGATACGACATGAGATTTTAGTGGATCCTTTTGGCGTGGTATTTTCATACACGCATATCTATAGATGGTATCCGTTTGTACTAGACTTAAATCAGTACCCCCTGTTCGTGAGATATGATGATAATGGATACCAGATGAATGATGGGATGAATGTGATATTTCGAACCGTACCCAGATTTGGGATGCCGTACGACGGATTACGTACGAGCTATATATATATTGATGATAGATCCCCACTCTTGACTCGAGGATGTCATGTGATATATTGTATCGTATGCTGTACTATTGAGACGAAATCACCGACTATTATATGTGTATATATATATCGACTCAGATTTAGGTGGTTTCCATACCCTTTCGATTAGCTTGTTAGTTAGATCTATAATTTACTTAGTAGATATTAGACTAGACCCGAGTCATACCTATTTCAAAACTAACGAATCGTGAGTATTTTAAAGACATGCAAAGGGATTCTACGGATATTTTCAAAAGACACATTTTTTCTTAAAAATATCATAGCCCTTATTTTTCTAAACACCACGATTCGTGTTATTTCAAATGGAAAAACTGTATGACATATACTGATTGATGTAGATTCTTCACTGTTGCATTTATTATTCGATACCGCATATTCTTGCTATTCGCATCGCACTGCATGTGTAAATGTGTTTATTGTTATATTAAAGCCATGCTGTCAGGACATCGGCACCATTATCGATGATGCGTATGTTCCACGTACACCTACTTGCCGGCTCACACACTTCATCATCGATAATTGCCATGTCACTACACAGTAGGATTGTTGCATCAGGATATGACTACTTGAACTTCTATATTGGCACACAGACATATTGTACACCCATATTTGCATACATACGTATTTGCACATACATAGATGATTCTAGCTTGATTTTAGAGATTTGGGAACCACAAGATATATTTTAAAACTGGATTCATTTGAAAGAGCGGTTTTCCCTTGATATGTACATATTACTATTCCATGTTGCAAGATATACTGATATGCTTACATTTCTTTTACATGTCGCATACATCATGCTTTATGATTATACGCATTGAGATATGCCATTTTCATGAGATTTCTGGATTTGAGAATCGTGGTCATTTTAAAAGAAAGTATGCATTGTTTAAAAACCCGGTTTCTCTTGATATGATATTTCAGTGCGTCCACCATGCGTTTTCTCGGTTCTGAGACGTGTGACATGTGAAACCCGATTCGAGGTGCTGGATGAGTCCGATTGGGGGTACATGGTGGACCCGGTATGGTACCCTGGGGCGAGAACGGATCTGTCGTGCAGTAGGCGATGAGCCTAGCAGAGGGACCATTACCTACCGGTGATAGTATTTGGGCTCGACGGATATCCGGAGGATACAGACTGAAGTCGAGAGATGATATGGGCCGATCCGGACTGACGGAGCCCGTGGGCCGATCCGGACTGACGGAACCCGATATATGAGGATTTACGTGCCGATGCTGGGCACGAGTTTCATGATCTTTTCGAGTGTCGATGCTGGACACTCAAGTTCCATGATTTTGATGTGTCGTGAGGGACATACGTTGATTTTTATCCTCATACTTCCATGCAAATGCTTTATGATATTTCAATGCATTATATTTTGTGTCATTGGTCGACACGTAGACGAGATCCACATACATTCAGACATTGATTACATAGTTGGATAATATCCACATACTTATAGACTTCATGATATAGTTGACATTGATTATATTGATCATACCTCATATTTATGATATGTTGCTACCTGAGGCACTGACACGAGCACTTGGTATTACACTTATGTATAGATGTTTACCCCTGCCACCTTATCATGCTTCAGACTTATTCATATTGAGGATATATTATTACTGATCGTATTGACCTAGGATGAGTCATACATACGATTTCTGCTCTGTGATGTTTTCTACTCACGAGTTGGCAACTCACCCCTGTTGTGCCACAGTTCTTGCAGGTGTTTGCCGTACAGGTTTCATTACGGCTTTTCTGGCACACTGCTTCCTTTCTGGGTGATAGCTTTGGTAGGTGGGTTCACTCGTATCGTGACCACCCTTGTATTTATTTTAATCAGTTGTATTTAGTAATTCCATCAACCAGACATGTATTTATTTCAGACTTAGAGACAAGAGTTGTTTATTCTTTCGACCTTAGAGTCGCGTGTTGTATTATTATAGATTTCAGGCTGTTTTGAGTTTCCTTTTCAGTTTTGATTCTCGCGCTTCGGCGTTGTATATTATATTACTTGCTTGGTTGTGACCGTTGATTGACGAAGAGCTAGCTCCTGCTTGGGGATACCTTTTATCATTGATATATATATATATTATTCTTGTTGTACCCCGTTTGGGGCCAGTTCTTACAAAGGAAACTCTGCCGAAATTTTTAGAAAAGACTTGAGAATTTAAAAATGCATATTCGGCTTACTTATTTAAAAACCTTGTTTTTAAAACGTGTTTTCTTCACTTCTTTAAAACTAGTTTTCCTTCATTTATTATTTAAAATGGTTTTAGATTTCTAGGCTTTTGGCTTACTTGAATTAGATGAGGTCCTATAGACTTCATATGATTCAAGGGCCAGTCACGTGCTATTTCGGGTCATGACAAAGTTGGTATCAGAGCGCTAGGTTAACCTTGGTTCGAGTCTAAGTTTGAGTATGCGGAGCCTAGAGCGTTGGTATATATTCGGAACTTAGGCTTGACCTTACGGAACTTAGACTTAGTCGAGGGGGTATTAGACCCGAACTTTCGTAGCGTAGGTTGACCATGGTTGATGGAGTAGGTGACTTCAGTAGAGTGACGTACCGTGTCTATATTCCGCGGCATAATTACGATACGCTACTCCACCTAAGGAGCCCTAGGATGTACATTTCCTTGCACAATATTATATTCATTCCTATGATCTATCCTCATCGATATTGGTCATGATTTTGCTGCCACGATTACATGGGCAGAGGGAGCTACGGCTAGAGTTGCGGTCAACATGAGCTCGTCACGAACGAGGACTGACCAGGGCATGATTCCAGAGACATACGATTGCATAGAGGCGTCGTTTTATTGTGTTTTCGCGCCATGAGCGTTTGATGGATCGCTTTTACGGGATTTCTCGGATGTGCAGATCAGCACCAGAGAATCAGACTACTGCTAGAGGCCAGCCAGAAGGTGATGACCATTGATGTATCGCTTATTCATGATGATTGAGGCACTGCTCAGCGTGCAGACGAATGAGCCAGTTGTTGTTGCAAATGACGAGATATCGCCCAGATGTTGGAGCTACTGCAGCATGAGTATATACTTAGAGATATGATGGAAGGTCGCTAGTCATCCGAGGATGAATGACTAGAACATGTAGTTCGTTCGCTTACCCCGATGTGAGGTCATCAGATGGATTAATTCCAGCTAGAGACGACTTCACGCAGGTACGTTGAGAGTCGATGGAGACGATCTAATGTCAGGAGCCCATTTTCCAAGTTTAAAGTATTCAGAGATAAATGCAAGTAATGTTATGGACCCTCTAGAAGAATGAAACCCTAACTCGACTTAATGACCATAGAACGCCTTTAATCCTTAGGGTTTGCGGCAGTTTAGCGGTGCCATTTGTGAGGCTTGGGTTTGCCCTTCTACGGTTGGTCCACAGGTGCTGTGGCATGTACTAGAGTACTATTAAACTGTACCCAAGATGTTTAGCTCTTGGGGGAAATTATGGAACCTTGACGAGTCGATCGAAAGGTTCGACATCTTTCGGATATCATGTGATGGGATGCATTGCTTGGGAGACTTCAGATACGAGTATAGCCGTTGGAGCACAATCCATGCAGCTACGATAAGACGAGTCCGAAGCAGTCGACAGCAGAGAAAAGTGGAGTAAGAGGTTCGTACGAGATCTTGATGAGATGACGTTCCACTCCGCTGACATCAGAGATGCGATACGCATGCAGAGGCGTTGATTATTGATATATCTTTCAGAAGGAGTCGCGATGAGAATGCAGCCGTTCCGGAACAAGAAACAGATATAGTAAAGGGTGGTGACTTCTGGGCAGTTTGGCAGAAGCGAGATTTGAGAGAGACCTCGACATGACCTTTCTGGGATACTATACGAGAAGACTTGGACCCAGGAGCGGTCATATTGCGCATACCCAGCAGGCCAGAGTTCGGCATTGTCGACGAGATAGTTGGCCAGAGATCTTTAGAGGATGTGCCAGAGCGGGACTGTTTCCGTATCGTTTCCATATTGGGCCGTTGAGCCGAGGAGCTACATATCTAGCAATGCACAGTGAGAGACAAGAGCCTAAAAGCACCAGGCGCCAGACCATGAACAGGAGGCAAGTAGATATCTTGCTCTGCTAGCATTGGATGCACCGACACCTTCTCGACTTTGAAGGAGGAACTATCGACGACGGTATTTATGATTAGTGATTTGGTGATTCGATTATCACGTATCCGTCACCTTGGATTTTGGTATTTTGGGCGATCCATTCGCATGATTTAGTCTTGATGACTGAGTTTCATGATATTCGTTTTTGGTGCACTACGGTTGCACCTGACTTCGGTTTGATGTCAATCGATATATTGATTTTGATTTCATGCCTATGTTATGCATGTGATTTGACTTATGTTTTCGGCATAGTTTTCATGCACCTTTAGTGCTTTGATTTGATTTGTGCACGCTGATGCACATGGTTGTGAGATTATGTATTGCGGTATACCTGATTTGGATTGAGCTGTATTGTATACCGTCGATTTCGATTCTGATATTGATGTTGATTTCGTGCACTCTATGCATTTGATTTGGATTCTTACGCATATTTGGTGCGCTTGGATTGGATTTTGCGCATGTTCGGCGCTTGATATTGGATTTCATGATTTCGTGCATGTTGGATGCACATGAATTAGATTTTATTCGTGCATGATGGATGCACCTGATTTGGATTTTCGCGCATGTTGGGCGCATGTTATGATACGATTTGGGTGCACGCCAGATGTACTAAATCGAGATTCTTCGTGCATGTCAGATGCACCTGATTTTGCTGTCAGGCACACACGTTGCCTCTGACAGGTGTTTCGTGCACACCCATTGCACTTAGATATTGTTTCTGTGCACATGTATGGCACATATATGGATTTTGATTTCCGTGTGCACCAGACACACGTAGCATTCATATACACATTTTGGGATCGATTTCTTATGGAGCAGTACGTTTTTATGATATTTGCTATTTGTTTTCGTACTGAGCAGGACTAGTCAAAGGACAATACCTGTATATATTTTGCATGCATTGATAGTTATCGAAGGGATTTCCAAAAAGAGAGCTATAGTCTTAATATTTACCTACGTGTCTGGTATGACACGAAACGTTTAAAACAAGGAATCCCTTCTAGATTGTTTTCAAAACGGCGGAACGTACATATTAAATAAAAGATATATACATATATGGTTATTTTCTTACAATAGACATCCGCCACTGTGCCGCGATATGCGCATCGCACAGCGATTTAAAACGGTTTGGCATGCATTTCCTTCAGATATTTACATGTATAAATTGATGTTTACATGTATAGTTTTGATGTATATCATGTTGGGTTTCGTATTGGATTTGACATTGGTGTCTTCACCATGACTCCGATGATTGCGGGATGCTTGACGGAGTTTTGTTTTTGAGTTATCTGCTCATTGTTCATGCGCGTGCATTGCGTTATGATGTGTTTTATGTATTGATGATTTCGGAGCCCCGACGTCTTGGACTTTTTACTGAAATGTTTTAGTATTGAGGGGTTTAAATTTAAATTCGGAGACCAAATTTCTTTAAGGGGGGAAGATTATAAAATTTCAAAAAAATAAAATATTATTTTTGGGAATTTTTATAATTTAATAATATTATATTGAATATTTTAATAAGGCGGTATAATTAAATACCGATAAATTTAGGAAAAATTTGGAAAATTATGGAAATTACTAAAAAGAGGGTGTTTTATGTGAATTATGAAAATTATGAAATTTTACGATTTATTTAACACTAATTTAGTGCTAATCGCGATTAAAAATCGCTAATCATTCTTTAAACCGGATTTGTGCACATGACATGCACCAAGTCATTTTTAGCACTTGTTACATTTTTCTTTCATGCTTTCTCTTTTATCATGCATGGTTTGGGTTTTGTTATGTGAGAAGAATAGAAAAGAAAAGAAAACAAAAGAAATAGAAAATATTAAAGCATTAAGGCATGTACATGAGAGAGAGAGAGGGTGAGGGGTCAACCTTTAGTCTTGGCTCATTCTCCCTTCATTATTTTCATCATCTTCTTTCCCTCTTTAGCCCCATGGCAGCACCCTCCTCCTCCTCCACTACAACCCCCAAAACTCCATTAAAAACTACTCCAAAGTCCCTCCCTACTTCACAAAAATTGTGTACAAGCCCTCTAGCTACACTTTGGATCAAGAAAGTTTGCATTTTGGCGCTGTAATGGATTCATGAGTGCCAAGTGAGCTAATTTCTGAACTTTTAGCAAAGTATTTCCATTGCTTTTGCATCCATGTTAACTTAAAATCGATATAGTGACGTTTGGTGAGGTTTGGAGATTCCTAGTTAGGGTTTGAGAAATCCTTGAGTTGTGAAGTGCAATTGAGTGCAGTAGTGACCTTAAAACCCCCCTTAGTGATAGCTTTTTGGACTAAAACAGAGACTTAAACCCCTATTAGCGAACATAGAAATCCCCGATACCGTATTTTGTGGTTTCTGTGAGGGTATTTTGACATCTGCTATCACCCGAGGCACCTGAAAAATATTTAGCAAATACTGAGACACAAGCAGGCAACCTAGAACCTATACCCAAAACCCTGGACCCAACCCCCACTTCCAGGCCGCAAATTTAATCATTCTGGCCGCATTTTGCGGCCAGAGTAGGGTCATTTTGGTCCGTGTTTGTTCTGTGGTTCCTTTATCAGTAAAATAGACCCTCCATATATGCAAAATTAGCTTATTTGACCTAGGGTAAAATCTGGGACCATTTTCATGAGTTGCTGCTTTATGTTTTGCGATGTTTTGAAATGAAGTTTTGATATTTGTGTTTGGTATCGATCACTTAACGTTTGTACGTCTATTTCGGGGGTTACTGGTTCTTCTTGCATGTGTAGACCATAGGTTTCAACCTATGAGTGATACGTGCACTGTTTTGGTTTTCGTGCGTGATTTCATTTACGATGCTATATGTGATATGTAGGTACCCCATGGGGACTTCGAGACGACAAGGACGAGCATGGCGTCATCGACTCCAGAAAGCGAGAGAAGTCGGGTGGATGGCGTATAGCACCCGCACAGCTCGATGTTTAGTATGCTATATATACTATATATATATATATATGCTATCTTTATGTGTGACATGGATATTCAGGATGTGATTAGGTGTTCAATGGTTAGACTAGGGACATTAGAAGTGAACCAGTATAGCATCTTAGTCGCGAACCCTAGAATAGGTTTACACCCACACGCACACACATGCTTACTTTGTTATACTTGTGCGTATATGGGGATATGTATATATATACACACATAGGTATGGGACTATGTATATATATATATATATATGTATACCTACACATGGATGATGAGGATTGTACATGATATTGGAGATGAGTCGATGAGATTGGGCATGGTTCCACGAGATCGGCGATAGGATGTGGTTCGTATTTGGGATACGACATGAGATTTTAGTGGATCCTTTTGGCGTGGTATTTTCATACACGCATATCTATAGATGGTATCAGTTTGTACTAGACTTAGATCAGTACCCTCTGTTCATGAGATATGATGATAATGGATACCAGATGAATGATGAGATGAATGTGATATTTCGAACCGTACCCAGATTTGGGATGCCATACGACGGATTACGTATGAGCTATATATATATTGATCATAGATCCGCACTCTTGACTCGAGGATGTCATGTGATATATTGTATCGTATGCGGTACTATTGATGCGAGATCACCGACTATTATATGTGTATATATATATCGACTCAGATTTAGGTGGTTTCCATACCCTTTCGATTAGCTTGTTAGTTAGATCTGTAGTTTTCTTAGTAGTTATTAGACTAGACCCGAGTCATACCTATTTCAAAACTAACGAATCGTGAGTACTTTAAAGACAGGCAAAGGGATTCTACGGATATTTTCAAAAGACGCATTTTTCTTAAAAACACCGTAGCCCTTATTTTTCTAAACACCACGATTCGTGTTATTTCAAATGGCAAAACTGTATGACATATACTGATTGATGTAGATTCTTCACTGTTGCGTTTATTATTCGATTCCACATATTCTTGCTATTCGCATCGCACTGCATGTGTAAATGTGTTTATTGTTATATTAAACCCATGCTGTCAGGACACCAGCACCATTATCGATGATGCGTATGTTCCACGTACACCTACTTGCCGGCTCACACACTTCATCATCGATAATTGCCATGTCACTACACAGTAGGATTGTTGCATCAGGATATGACTACTTGTACATCTATATTGGCACACAGACATATTGTATACCCATATTTGCATACATACGTATTTGCACATACATAGATGATTCTGGCTTGATTTTAGAGATTTGGGAACCGCAAAATATATTTTAAAACTGGATTCATTTGAAAGAGCGGTTTTCCCTTGATATGTACATATTACTATTCCATATTGCATGATATACCGATATGCTAACATTTCTTTTATATGTCGCATACATCATGCTTTATGATTATACGCATTGAGATATGCCGTTGTCATGAGATTTCTGGATTTGAGAACCGTGGTCATTTTAAAAAAAAGTATGCATAGTTTAAAAACCCGGTTTCTCTTGATATAATATTTCAGTGTGTCCACCATGCGTTTTCTCGGTTCTGAGACGTGTGACATGTGAAACCCGATTCGAGGAGCTGGATGAGGCCGATTGCGGGTACATGGTGGACCCGGTATGGTACCCCGGGGCGAGAAAGGATCTGTCGTGCAGTAGGCGATGAGCCTGGCAGAGGGACCACTACCTACCGGTGATAGTATTTGGGCTCGGCGTATATCCGGAGGATACCGACCGGAGTCGAGAGATGATATGGGCCGATCCGGACTGACGGAACCCGCGGGCCGATCCAGACTGACGGAGCCCGATATATGAGGATTTACGTGCCGATGCTGGGCACGGGTTTCATGATCTTTTCGAGTGTCGATGCTGGACACTCAGGTTCCATGATTTTGATGTGTCGCGAGGGACACACGTTGATTTTTATGCTCATACTTCCATGTATATGCTTTATGATATTTACATGCATAATGTTCTGTGTCATTGGTCGACACGCAGACGAGATCCACATACATTCAGTCATTGATTATATAGTTGGATGATATCCACATACTTATAGACTTCATGATATAGTTGACATTGATTACATTGATCATACCTCATATTTATGATATGTTGCTACCAGAGGCACTGACACAAGCACTTGGTATTACACTTATGTATAGATGTTTACCCCTGTCACCTTATCATGCTTCAGACTTATTCAAATCGAAGATATATTATTACTGATCGTTTTGACCTAGGATGAGTCATACATACGATTTCTGCTCTGTGATGTTTTCTACTCATGAGTTGGCAACTCACCCCCGTTGTGCCACAGTTCTTGCAGGTTTTTGCCGTACAGGTTTCATTGCGGCTTTTCTGGCACACTGCTTCCTTTCTGGGTGATAGCTTTGGTAGGTGGGTTCACTCGCATCGTGACTACCCTTGTATTTATTTTAATCAGTTGTATCTAGTAATTCCATCAACCAAACATGTATTTATTTCAGACTTAGAGACCAGAGTTGTTTATTCTTTCGACCTTAGAGTCACGCGTTGTATTATTATGGATTTCATGCTGTTTTGAGTTTCCTTTTCAGTTTTGATCCTCGCCCTTCGGTGTTGTATATTATATTGCTTGCTTGGTTGTGACCGTCGATTGACGAAGAGCTAGCTCCCGCTTGAGGATGCCTTTTATTATTGATGTATATATTATTCTTGTTGTACCCCGTTTGGGGCCAGTTTTTACAAAGGAAACTCTGCCGAAATTTTCAGAAAAGACTTGAGGATTTAAAAATGCAGATTCGGCTTACTTATTTAAAAACCTTGTTTTTAAAACGTGTTTTCTTCACTTCTTTAAAACTAGTTTTCTTTCATTTATTATTTTAAATGGTTTTAGATTTCTTGGCTTTTGGCTTACTTGAATTAGATGAGGTGCTATAGACTTCATATGATTCAAGGGCCAGTCACGTGCTATTTCGGGTCGTGACAAAGTTGGTATCAGAGCGCTAGGTTAACCTTGGTTCGAGTCTAAGTTTGACTATACGGAGCCTAGAGCGTTGGTATATATTCGGAACTTACGCTTGACCTTACGGAACTTAGACTTAGTCGAGGGGGTATTAGACCCGAACTTTCGTCGCGTAGGTTGACCTTGGTTGATGAAGTAGTTGACTTCAGTAGAGTGACGTACCGTGTCTATATTCTGCGGCATAATTACGATACACTACTCCACTTAAGAAGCCTTAGGATGTACATTTCCTTACACTTTATTATATTCATTCCTATGATCTATCCTCATCGATATTGGTCATGATTTTTCTGCCACGATTACATGGGCAGAGGGAGCTACGGCTAGAGTTGCGGTCAGCACGAGCTCATCACGAACAAGGACTGACCAGGGCATGATTCTAGAGATATACGATTGCATAGAGGCGTCGTTTTATTGTGTTTTCGCGCCATGAGCGTTTGATGGATCGCTTTTATGGGATTTCTCGGACGTGCAGATCAACACCAGAGAATCAGGCTACTGCTAGAGGCCGGGTAGAAGGTGATGACCATTGATGTATCGTTTATTCATGATAATTGAGGCACTGCTCAGCGTGCAGACGAATGAGCCAGTTGCTGCTGCAAATGACGAGATATCGCCCAGATGTTGGAGCTACTGCAGCATGAGTATATACTTAGAGATATGATGCAAGGTCGCTAGTCACCCGAGAATGAATGACTAGAACATGTAGTTCGTTCGCTTACCCCGATACGAGGTCATCAGATGGATTGATTCCAGCTAGAGACGACTTCACGCAGGTACGTTGAGAGTCGATGGAGACGATCTAATGTCAGGAGCCCATTTTCTAAGTTTAAAGTATTTAGAGACAAATGCAAGTAATGCTATGGACCCTCTAGAAGAATGAAACCCTAACTCGACGTAATGACCATGGAACGCCTTTAAACCTTAGGGTTTGCGGCAGTTTAGCGGTGCCATTTGTGAGGCTTGGGTTTGCCCTTTTGCGATTGGTCCACAGGTGTTGTGGCATGTACTGGAGTACTATTAAACTGTACCTAAAATGTTTAGCTCTTGGGGGAAATTGTGGAACCTTGACGAATCCATCGGAAGGTTCGACATCTTTCGGATATCATGTAATGGGATGCATTGCTTGGGAGACTCCAGATGCGAGTATAGCTGTTGGAGCACAATCCATGCAGCTACGATAAGACGAGTCCGAAGCAGTCGACAGCAGAGAAAAGTGGAGTAAGAGGTTCGTACGAGATCTTGATGAGATGACGTTCCACTCTGCTGACATCAGAGATTTGATACGCATGTAGAGGCGTTGATTATTGATATATCTTTCAGAAGGAGTCGCGATGAGAATGCAGCCGTTCCGGAACAAGAAACAGATATAGTAAAGGGTGGTGACTTCCGGGCAGTTCGGCAGAAGCGAGATTTGAGAGAGACCTCGACAGGACCTTTCTGGGATACTATACGAGAAGACTTAGACCCAGGAGCGGTCATATTGCGCATACCCAGCAGGCCAGAGTTCGGCATCGTCGACGAGATAGTTGGCCAGAGATCTTTAGAGGATGTGCCAGAGCGGGGCTGTTTCCGTATCATTTCCATATTGGGCCGTTGAGCCGAGGAGCTACATATCTAGCAATGTACAGTGAGAGACAAGAGCCTAAAAGCACCAGGCGCCAGACCAGGAACAGGAGGTAAGTAGATATCTTGCTCTGCTAGTATTGGATGCACCAACACCTTCTCGACTATGAAGGAGGAACTATCGACGAAGGTATTTATGATTTGTGATTTGGTGATTCGATTATCACGTATCCGTCACCTTGGATTTCGGTATTTTGGGCGATCCATTCACATGATTTAGTCTTGATGACTGAGTTTCATGATATTCGTTTTTGGTGCACCACGGTTGCACCTGACTTCGGTTTGATGTCATTCGATATGTTGATTTAGATTTCATGCCTATGTTATGTATGTGATTTGACTTATGCTTTCGGCATAGTTTTCATGCACCTTTAGTGTTTTGATTTGATTTGTGCATGCTGATGCACATGGTTGTGAGATTATATACTGCGGTATACCTGATTTGGATTAAGCTGTATTGTATACCGTCGATTTCGATTCTGATATTGATGTTGATTTCGTGCACTCTATGCATTTGATTTGGATTCTTGCGCATATTTGGCGCGCTTGGATTGGATTTTGCGCATGTTCGGCGCTTGATATTGGATTTCATGATTTCGTGTATGTTGGATGCACATGAATTAGATTTTATTCGTGCATGATGGATGCACCTGATTTGGATTTTCGCGAATGTTGGGCGCATGTTATGATACGATTTGGGTGCATGCCAGATGCACTAAATCGAGATTCTTCGTGCATGTCAGATGCACCTGATTTTGCTATCAGGCACACACGTTGTCTCTGACAGGTGTTTCGTGCACACCAGTTGCACTTATATGTTGTTTCTGTGCACATGTATGGCACATATATGGATTTTGATTTCCGTGTGCACCAGACGCACGTAGCATTCATATGCACATTTTGGGATCGATTTCTTATGGAGCAGTACGTTTTTATGATATTTGCTATTTGTTTTCGTACTGAGCAGGACTAGTCAGAGGACAGTACCTGGATATATTTTGCATGCATTGATAGTTATCGAAGGGATTTCCAAAAAGGGAGCTATAGTCTTAATATTTACCTACGTGTCTGGTATGACACGAAACGTTTAAAACAAGGAAACCCTTCTAGATTGTTTTCAAAACGGCGGAACGTACATATTAAACAAAAGGTATATACATATATGGTTATTTTCTTACAATAGACGTCCGCCACTGTGCCGCGATATGCACATCGCACAGCGATTTAAAATGGTTTGGCATGCATTTCCTTCAGATATTTACATGTATAAATTGATGTTTGCATGTATAGTTTTGATGTATATCATGTTGGGTTTCGTATTGGATTTGACATTGGTGTCTTCACCATGACTCCGATGATTGCGGGATGCTTGACGGAGTTTTGTTTTTGAGTTATCTGCTCATTGTTCATGCGCGTGCATTGCGTTATGATGCGTTTTATGTATTGATGATTTCGGAGCCCCGACGACTTAGACTTTTTACTGAAATGTTTTAGTATTGAGGGGTTTAAATTTAAATTCAGAGACCGAATTCATTTAAGAGGGGGAGATTGTAACATTTCAAAAAAATAAAATATTATTTTTGGGAATTTTTATAATTTAATAATATTATATTGAATATTTTAATTAGGCTGTATAATTAAATACCGATAAATTTAGGAAAAATTTGGAAAATTATGGAAATTACTAAAAAGAGGGTGTTTTATGTGAATTATGCAAATTATGAAATTTTATGATTTATTTGACACTAATTTAATGCTAATCGCGATTAAAAATCGTTAATCATGCTTTAAACCGGATTTGTGCACATGACATGCACTAAGTCATTTTTAGCACTTTTCACATTTTTCTTTCATGCTTTCTCTTTTATCATGCATGGTTTGGGTTTTATTATGTGAGAAGAATAGAAAAGAAAAGAAAACAAAAGAAAAAGAAAATATTAAAGTATTAAGGCATGGGCATAAGAGAAAGAGAGGGTGAGGGGTCAACCTTTAGTCTTGGCTCATTCTCCCTTTATTATTTTCATCATCTTCTTTCCCTCTTCAGCCCCATGGCAGCACCCTCCTCCTCCTCCACTACAACCCCCAAAACTCCATTAAAAACTACTCCAAAGTCCCTTCCCACTTCACAAAAATTGTGTACATGCCCTCTAGCTACACTTTGGATCAAGAAAGTTTGCATTTTGACGCTGTAGAGGATTCATGAGTGCCAAGTGAGGTAATTTCTGAACTTTTAGCATAGTATTTCCATTGCTTTTGCATCCATGTTAACTTAAAACTGATATAGTGACGTTTGGTGAGGTTTGGAGATTCTTAGTTAGGGTTTGAGAAATTCTTGAGTTGTGAAGTGCAATTGAGTGTAGTAGTGACCTTAAAACCCCCCATAGTGATAACTTTTTTGAATAAAACAGAGACTTAAACCCCTATTAGCGAACATTGAAATCCCCGATACCGTATTTTGTGGTTTCTGTGAGGGTATTTTGACATCTGCTATCACCTGAGACACCAGAAAAATATTTAGCAAATACTGAGACACAAGCAGGAAACCTAGAACCTATACCCAAAACCCTGGACCCAACCCCCACTTCCAGGCCGCAAATTTAATCGTTCTGGCCGCATTTTGCGGCCAGAGTAGGGTCATTTTGGTCCGTGTTTGTTCTTTGGTTCCTTTATCAGTAAAATAGACTCTCCATATATGCAAAATTGGCTAATTTAACCTAGGGTAAAATCTGGGACCATTTTCATGAGTTGCTGCTTTATGTTTTAAGATGTTTTTGAAATGAAGTTTTGATATTTGTGTTTGGTATCGATCACTTGACGTTTGTACGTCTATATCGGGGGTTACTGGTTCTTCTTGCATATGTAGACCATAGGTTTCAACCTATGAGTGATACGCGCACTGTTTTGGTTTTCGTGCATGATTTCGTTTACGATGCTATATGTGATATGTAGGTACCCCACGTGGACTTCGAGACAACAAGGACGAGCATGGTGTCATCGACTCCAGAAAGCGAGGATCAATATGAGTAGATTATATCTACGGGGGATGTCGGGTGGATGGCGTATAGCACCCGCGCAGTTCGATATTTAGTATGCTATATATACTATATATATATATATATATATGCTATCTTTATGTGTGACATGGATATTCAGGATGTGATTAGGTGTTCAATGGTTAGATTAGGGACATTAGAAGTGAACCAGTATAGCATCTTAGTCGCGAACCCTAGAATAGGTTTACACTCACACGCACATACATGCTTACTTTGTTATACTTGTGCGTATATGGGGATATGTATATATACACACACATAGGTATGGGACTATGTATATATATATATACGTATACCTACACATGGATGATGAGGATTGTACATGATATTGGAGATGAGTCGATGAGATTGGGCATGGTTCCACGAGATCGGCGATAGGATGTGGTTCATATTTGGGATACGACATGAGATTTTAGTGGATCCTTTTGGCGTGGTATTTTCATACACGCATATCTATAGATGGTATCAGTTTGTACTAGACTTAGATCAGTACCCCCTGTTCGTGAGATATGATGATAATGGATACCAGATGAATGATGAGATGAATGTGATATTTCGAACCGTACCCAGATTTGGGATGCAATACGACGGATTACGTACGAGCTATATATATATTGATGATAGATCCGCACTCTTGACTCGAGGATGTCATGTGATATATTGTATCGTATGCGGTACTATTGATGCGAGATCACCGACTATTATATGTGTATATATATATATCGACTCAGATTTAGGTGGTTTCCATACCCTTTCGATTAGCTTGTTAATTAGATCTGTAGTTTTCTTAGTAGTTATTAGACTAGACCCGAGTCATACCTATTTCAAAACTAACGAATCGTGAGTACTTTAAAGACAGGCAAAGGGATTCTACGGATATTTTCAAAAGACGCATTTTTCTTAAAAACACCGTAGCCCTTATTTTTCTAAACACCACGATTCGTGTTATTTCAAATGGCAAAACTGTATGACATATACTGATTGATGTAGATTCTTCACTGTTGCGTTTATTATTCGATTCCACATATTCTTGCTATTCGCATCGCACTGCATGTGTAAATGTGTTTATTGTTATATTAAACCCATGCTGTCAGGACACCAGCACCATTATCGATGATGCGTATGTTCCACGTACACCTACTTGCCGGCTCACACACTTCATCATCGATAATTGCCATGTCACTACACAGTAGGATTGTTGCATCAGGATATGACTACTTGTACATCTATATTGACACACAGACATATTGTATACCCATATTTGCATACATACGTATTTGCACATACATAGATGATTCTGGCTTGATTTTAGAGATTTGGGAACCGCAAAATATATTTTAAAACTGGATTCATTTGAAAGAGCGGTTTTCCCTTGATATGTACATATTACTATTCTATATTGCATGATATACCGATATGCTTATATTTCTTTTATATGTCGCATACATCATGCTTTATGATTATACGCATTGAGATATGCCGTTGTCATGAGATTTCTGGATTTGAGAACCGTGGTCATTTTAAAAAAAAGTATGCATAGTTTAAAAACCCGGTTTCTCTTGATATAATATTTCAGTGCGTCCACCATGCGTTTTCTCGGTTCTGAGACGTGTGACATGTGAAACCCGATTCGAGGAGCTGGATGAGGCCGATTGCGGGTACATGGTGGACCCGGTATGGTACCCCGGGGCGAGAAAGGATCTGTCGTGCAGTAGGCGATGAGCCTGGCAGAGAGACCACTACCTACCGGTGATAGTATTTGGGCTCGGTGGATATCCGATGGATACCGACCGGAGTCGAGAGATGATATGGGCCGATCCGGACTGACGGAGCCCGTGGGCCGATCCGGACTGACGGAGCCCGATATATGAGGACTTACGTGCCGATGCTGGGCACGGGTTTCATGATCTTTTCGAGTGTCGATGCTGGACACTCAGGTTCCATGATTTTGATGTGTCGCAAGGGACACATGTTGATTTTTATCCTCATGCTTCCATGCAAATGCTTTATGATATTTACATGCATGATGTTTTGTGTCATTGGTTGACACGCAGACGAGATCCACATACATTCAGACATTGATTACATAGTTGGATGATATCCACATACTTATAGACTTCATGATATAGTTGACATTGATTACATTGATCATACCTCATATTTATGATATGTTGCTACCTGAGGCACTGACACGAGCACTTGGTATTACACTTATGTATAGATGTTTACCCCTGCCACCTTATCATGTTTCAGACTTATTCATATTGAGGATATATTATTACTGATCGTTTTGACTTAGGATGAGTCATACATACGATTTCTGCTCTTTGATGTTTTCTACTCACTAGTTGGCAACTCACCCCCGTTGTGCCACAGTTCTTGCAGGTTTTTGCCGTACAGGTTTTATTGCGGCTTTTCTGGCACACTGCTTCCTTTCTTGGTGATAGCTTTGGTAGGTGGGTTCACTCGCATCGTGACCACCCTTGTATTTATTTTAATCAGTTGTATCTAGTAATTCCATCAACCAGACATGTATTTATTTCAGACTTAGAGACTAGAGTTGTTTATTCTTTCGACCTTAGAGTCGCGCGTTGTATTATTATGGATTTCATGTTGTTTTGAGTTTCCTTTTCAGTTTTGATTCTCGCCCTTCGGCGTTGTATATTATATTTCTTGCGTGGTTATGATCGTCGGTTGGCGAAGTGCTAGCTCCCGCTTGGGGATGCCTTTTATCATTGATGTATATATTATTCTTGTTGTACCCCATTTGGGGCCAGTTTTTACAAAGAAAACTCTGCCGAAATTTTCAGAAAAGACTTGAGGATTTAAAATTGCATATTCGGCTTACTTATTTAAAAACCTTGTTTTTAAAAGGTGTTTTCTTCACTTCTTTAAAACTAGTTTTCTTTCATTTATTATTTAAAATGGTTTTAGATTTCTGGGCTTTTGGCTTACTTGAATTAGATGAGGTTCTATAGATTTCATATGATTCAAGAGTCAGTCACGTGCTATTTCGGGTCGTGACAAACTTGTTCTTGGGGATCAAAGTTCCAGAATAGAACAGAGAATTAAACTTTTCAGAACATAATATACGAAGAAAACCTAGCGCCAAGAGCCTTACGTGCCCTTCACGTGGGCGCTACTCAATAAGGAGTGCCTAGCACTCAGTGGTTGACGCTCAGCGCCAAGCGCCTGACATTCCTATTCCCGCCAAAATTTTCGGCCAAGAGCTTCTTGTTTCCTTAAAAAAAGGGGGAGAATCCTAAAAAACAGGCACCACGTGTAAAACACGTGGGCGCACATATGCAAGGCACATAAATAACCAAGGGACAAACATGCATCACGTGTAAAATACGTGGGTGCTCATATGCAAAGCATATGAATGCTGAACATAAATAACCAAGGGCCAAACATGCCTCACGTGTTACACACGTGAGCGCTCTAAACATACACATGCTAAAACCCATACTAGAGGTCACGTGTTAAACACGTGAGTGCTTTTGCCAATCACATGCAAAGCATGTGAGCACCCTAATTTAAAATATTCCTATCAAATTCTAGAATTAAATTCTATTTGGAAAATATTTTCTTAATCTTTCTTAAACTAGAAAGATCTTCTCTGTTAAATAGATGACCCTTGGATCAAAGATCCAGCAGTGATCATTTGATATAATAAAAATCTATCATAGGAAAATATTTTCCTAATCTTATAACAAGAATAAAATTCTATGTTAACAAGATATCCATATTAAGAAAATATATTTCTGATCTTGTTAAACTAAAAAGATATGATAGAATAAAATTCTAATCTTGTTAAAACTAACAAGATATTCATAATCTTGTTAAACAAACAAGAAATCTTCTATGTTAAACAGAGAGCCTTTAGATTAAAAATCCAACGGTGAATAAAATTTACCAATTTATCTAAAAGATCATGAAATCAATCATGATCTTTCAATGAGGAATTTTCTTAACAAATTGATTCTTTTTAATTCTCTTAAGAAGAGGAACCCCACCTAAAAGCTCCCACAAAAAGAGAATTTAATTCTCAAACCAAGAGTTTAACTCTTCTCAAAGAACTTAGTTCTTTCTCTGGTTAAGATTTGCAGAAGCAGATCTCTCCACTAGTTGAGAATTTAATTCTCATCGGGGAGATTCTGTCATGCAGATTCAAAGCCTAGGGGAAAGAACTGAATCCAAAAGAGTTTAACTCTTACAAAACATATAGGAATTTAATTCCTCTGGAACTTGGGTTTAACCCCTTAAAATGAATTTAATCCCTACAAAGAGCAAAAGGAGAACTTGATCCCTTGGAACCATAGAAGAACAACCTAATGATTCATTAGCATTCAAACGCTACATAAAAGCTCATGTAATCCCACGTGAGCACCTTTGAGGAACAAAGAGAGAAAGAATGAGATCAAGTCACGTGACCCCACGTGACCCTTGAGAAGTGCTCAGCACTCATAAAAGAGAAAAGGGAATAAATCAAAGGGCAGTTTCCATTCTTGGGATGCCTCACGTGATCCCACGTGACCGCTGAGAAGTGCTCAGCACTTATAAAAGAGAAAAGGGAATAAACCCTATTTTTTTAGTGCCTCACGTGACCCCACGTGACCCCCAAGTAGTGCTTAACTTTTATAAAGCATAAAGTGAATAAATCAAAGGGCAGTTTCTATTTTTGGGGCGCCTCACGTGATCCCACGTGACCAAATAGTGGTTAGCATTCAGAGAAGAAACAAGGGAATAAGCCCAAAGGAGCAGCGCCAACTTCAAGCGTCTCACGTGATTCCACGTGAGCGCATCAAATTCTTAGTGTTTAACACTACTTCAAGCGTCTCACGTGACCCCACACGAGCGCATCAAATTCTTAGTGTTTAACACTACTTCAAGCGCCTCACGTGACCCTACGTGAGCGCATCAAATTCTTAGTGTTTAACACTATTTCAAGCGCCTCACGAGGGAACACGTGAGCGCTGATCATACACTAGTGTTTAACAATATGAGAGGCCAATATTAGCCCAAATTAACCAAGTCTCCTGAAGCCAAAATCCTTTTTTTTGGTCATCAATCGGCCGAGCCCTCATTATACTCAGGTTTTCTCAAAATTGATCCGAGTCTCAGAAATAGCTAATGAACTCTTAGCATCTAAGATGATGTTCATCCCACCATGATCTCTCCACTCGATCTGGAATTTGGTTCAAGGGTACATCTCTCCACACCTTCGATACATGTCGTTGTAATTCTTCAACGTCTTCAGAGAGGTGGAGGGTCCCAATAACCAATAACTCTTGGCGCACCACCGAACAAGCTTTTCAAAAAGGGGAGTAAATCTAAAACACATCTCAATTTGGGGGCACCTCACGTGACCTCACGTGATCCCTTGATAGTGCTTAGCACTCAGAAAAAGAAAAAGAGAATAAAACAAAGGCAATTTTCATTCTTCAGAGTGCTTCACGTGATCTCACGTGACCCAATAGTGCTTAGCACTTAGAAAAGGAAAAAGGGAATAAACCCAAGATAGCTCCCATTTTGGGGGCACCTCACGTGTTCCTACGTGACCCCCAAATAGTTGTGTATAAAAGAGGGAGAAAATTCCAAAGACAGCACTCGCATTTTGAAGGCACCTCACGTGTCTGCACGTGACTGTTTGATGAACCAAGTGCTTAGCACTTATAAATGAAAGAGGAATAAAATCCAGAGAACAGTTCTCACCTCGGGCGCCTCACGTGCTCACACGTGAGCTAAGTGCTCAGCACTTTTATATATATATGTGGGAATAAACTTAAGGAACAATGCCCACTTCGAGGCCCCTCACGTGTGCACATGTGAGCTCCTCCAAAGTCCAGTGTTTAACACTGATTCAGTGCTTAGCACTATGGGGTGACTAAGGGAAATCAACCTTAGCTCAAATTAGCCAAGTCTTCCGAAGCCAAGACCTTTTTTGTCACGAATCAACTGGGCCGCCATGTTCAGGTCTCCCCAAACAATCCTAGTCCTAAAGATGACTAGTGTTCTCCTAACAGATGACATCTAAACTGATGTTCATCCTATTCCCCAAATCGGGATATTGGTTCAAGGGTACATCTCTTCATACCTTTGATATATATCGTTGTAATCTTTTAACGTCTTCAGAGAGATGGAGGGTCCCAATAACCAATAACTTTTGGTGCATACCTAAACGGTTGAACCAAAACTACACAGACTATGACGTCTTTGAACTAGGCTATGATGTCCTTAAACTTTACGGACTGTGGGGTCTTTAAACTCATGGACTATGATGTCCTTAACCTTTATGGACTGTGGGGTCCTTAAACTCATAGACTATGATGTCTTTAAACTTTACAGACTATGATGTCTTTAAACTCCATGGACTATGATGTCCTTAAACTTATGGACTGCAAAGTCCCTAAACAAAAACAATAGAGCCCAAATGCTCTTTTGTTAGATCTAAATGATCCTGTTAAGTATATCTTAGTCTAAAATTAGACTAACGTATCCTTAACAAATGGTTAAGTTGATCTTAGTCTAAAATTAGACTAACGTATGCTTAACAAACGTTTAAGTTGATCTTAGTCTCAAAGGAGATTAACGATCCTTAAACCCAAAGCAAAACCCAAAACTAAGAAAATACGGATTTGGACTAATCCACGCCCTACGGGCAAAAACATAAATTAGTCCTCGAATACAATCCACGGGCAACCAAAAACAAAACAAACACACACGACACAAAGTGACCATCTGGAGAAGGAGAAAGTGGTTACCGCGATGCGGTAGCGTAATTAATTGCAGGGGCTTGCGCTTGCGCTTGCAGGGAAGAGCGTCCCCACACTTAAAACCCCCTCAAACGAGGGAGAATCTGACGAAGTCTGCTACATCGGCCGCATCCGTCTAAACCTCCGATACACTGTGCCATAAGTCAACTTGGTATATTTGGAGAGGTGGACGGATAAAACCAAATAGCATCTGCCCCCAAAATTCAGGCTAGACGTCCTAATGTCCTGGTCGCGTTTTTCGGCGGACAACAGATTCTGGCACGCTCGGTGGGACCTTTTCCTCTTTCCACTCCACACTTCGTGTGTCGTGTTTCGCGAACAAATCGCGGTTTGCTATGGTTGCTCCTGTATTCGAGGTATTAAGATTTGGTGTCTTGCTCCCATGCAGATCAATGGCTTCCAGCTGCACTAACTGCAACAATTGCAATAACTCTCGCTCCGTCCTCACAGGAGGAGTGACTTATGGGCCTCAAGTGGCCTCCCTTTTCACGATGCCAGTGGAGCAGGTGACGCAAGCCACCACTGGGCCGTTCTTTAAGACCATGCACCCACCCATGAGCTTTAATGCCCCAATGCCTTTGCAAGAGGCTCCGAAGAAGTCGGTCTTTGATCGGCTTGCAACTAATGTGGCCGCTCTCAACGGGTCGTCCAAGTCCAGCACCTCAGTCTTTGATAGGATAAGCTAAAACTCCAATGGGCCCGTGAAGAAGCCCACGATACCTGAAGGGGTTATCCCGAAACGGATAGCCATCCCTGCTCCAGTGAAAAAGTCGTCAGAGCGGCTTCTCCTGTTAAAAGATCAGTCTTTGCAAGACTGGTCGCTCCAACTCCCGTTCCGGGCGAAGTCACCAAGGCTGCTACCCCTATCCAAAAGTCTGCCTTCGACAGGTTGGCCATCCCCTCTCAGCGGACGTTAGTTTTCGATAGGCTGGCACCAACAGCAGCCCCTCATCAGAGCAGGGGGAAGATGAAACCACCCCCATAGCTGAATCAATACCGTCTGCTCGGCATGCTAGACGTCGGCACTGTTGCCGAGTGAGGAAGGCTGGGGGCAGTTCCCCTTCTGGATTGACTCCGCCAGCTCCCATGGTGGAAGTCGATGCTGCTGTTTCAACTGGGAACAGCTTTGAACCACTCAGGAGGATCCGCAAGAACTCTCCGCTTCCGTGCTGAAAAGATCTCCTCCACCTGTGGAGAATGCTACAAAGACAAGGCTGGAGCAGCCCTCTCAGCGGCTGTCCTCTAAAATTCACAAGGTCTGGCAACAGGTCCAAGACTCGGTGATCAACCAAGACTATTCCCGCCAACCGAAAAAGTGAAAGTTCAGCAAGAAAAGGACTACCCTGTCGCATCACAGAAGGTGTCGTCTACTTGGGTACCCGCTGAAATGACCCCTCAACTTCGACCTCTCACAAAAGAAGAAGGTCGGAGAAAATCCCCGTGTCAGCAACAAAGCTCAAAGGCACTGAATCTAAACGCCCTAAGTCTGGGGGCATGGTGGTGCACACTGTTTATATGGCATCCGGGAAATAGGATAGCCGTATCTCCATGGGTCATCGACCACTGACCCAATCGGTAACAAAAGCTCAGGAGCAACAACAGAAGCTCCAGGAGATGCTAACACAGATGGCCGCATTCACTGGGCCAAAAGAAAGCCCGGATACGTCGTCAGAGTAGTGTCAAGAACATGAAATCGATGCTGAGTTCCTCCGCAGAATCCTTGAGAAGAAAGCAGAGAGGCCGCAGAATAAGCGACCAATATAAAACGAATGGCTCTTTTATTCCAAGACATGGTCGGGATGATGTTACAGCCGGATCCTATCACGCCCCGCTTCCTAGAGTACGCTAAAATGGGCACGTGACATAGCCAACCATGCTACCTGTGGGTAGGAAACATCCATCCACAGTCACATTACGGCTGTAGAGATATCAAGAACATAATAAAACTATCTAAATATGTCCATAATCCAAGATAACATGAGTCAATAATAATAAAGGTGCGGAAGCAAAAGATCCAATACACAATAACTGAAATGTATGTCCCATAATGCGGGCTCACATCAGGAATAAACTGCAGAAAATGAATGAACTAGCTACTACGGAACTCACAGCTCAGCCTGCTGGCTGAAGTACTCCTGCTCGGACTGCAATAGCGGTACGGAATCTGGGCCATGCAAAACCCAGACGTCAGCGCGTCATGTCATCAAGTAATATAATAATAACAGGGTAACGACAATGCAATATAAACATGAATGAAGCAAGAGTAGCAATAATATAATCAGAGCAGTGCAGGGTAGTGTGCAGTGGGTAAACTAAATTGTTCTAACAGGTTTTCTATTCTAAAGTCTTTAAAACCAAATTGATGAATCGTCGATGTAACTCAATAGTATCCCGTACATACCCGGGATCACGGCCTCAATATTCTCGGCTGCAGCCGAGACATGCCGCTAGGCACAAAACATGAATGTGTACACTCAATAGTATCCCGTACATACCTGGGACCACGGCCACAATATTCTCGGCCGAAACCGAGACATGCCGCTAGGCACAAAACAATAATGTGTACACCCAGAACAGGTAGTGAACTGTCGAGTTACAAGTCAGGTTTCACCTTTGATTTCCCCATACCCCCAAGTTATGTGTGTATGTCAAGTCAGGTATTCCGAAATCAAGAAACTACTGCCAACACAGGATCAGGTAAACAGGTTTGTCTGTATAGACAATAGGAACGGTCCATGAGGACTACATGTCAGGTTTGTTGGCATTAGACACAGGATCAGGTAACGGGTCAGGTCATGGTACATCAGGTCAAGTCAAGCAGTGTACGGTACCATATCGGGTCAATCAATATGCATGTAGCAAGTCAGGTCAAGATGTAAACGATACATAGGTGTGTTCACAATCAGTTATATAATCAAGCATGGTTATCAACAACATGATATAAGTAATGAATTAAGCAATAGGCAGATTCATTCGATTTTGCAATACAGTTATCAATTGTGTCACAGAGATGATTACAAGAGTGCAATAAGACAATTATAACCGTTTAATCATGTTATCAAGTTAAGATTTCATGGATGCAATGATATCTACATATATAGGTTCCAAGTTCGAAAGATAAAATGTTATATAACAATATTGAACATGAAAAAGAGAAATGATCGTACCAAAGTTAAATTTATCGGTTTAGGGTGTCATTAATATATATGTAAATATTGTTTAGCATGTAGCAAGGGGTACTTGCCTCGACGGGTCGCGGATCGGAAAAACGGAACGATAAACGTCGGCGGGGAAACTCGCGACGGGCGCACGGTTCACGGAATGAACCCAAACGACGAACAATGGAACCACACGGGTCGGGGTACCTCGCTGGAACGTCGGGACGCGTTGCCGGCATCACCGGATTCCGGCGAAGAATGAACAGTGAACGTCAAGGAAAAACTTTGCAACAAGAAAAGAAAGGAAAAATAAAGAAGAAGAGAAGGCTTACAAGGTTCTGCTCTGTGGTTATAGAGAGGAGACGTGAGGGTGACGGCGAGGTCGATGGAGCTCCGGCGGTGGCCTACGACGGCAGCGACGAGATCCTGCAGTTCCAGAAATTTTACAGAGAAGGGAAAAACAAGGAAAGGAAAGAGGAAGGAGACGGATAGGTAAAGCTTACAGGATGTTCAAGGGTGGTTTGGTGATCGTCGGCGACGACCAGGGGTGGCGCAGATGCGTGCAGGGGGTTCGCTGGTGGCCGCGGCGACGATGCAGGGTGCACGGGGTTGATGAAGGAGGATGTGGATGAGACGAGGTTGAGGAGGCGAGAATGCTGGTGGTGGTGGCGTCGGCGTTGGGGCTGCGGTGGCGGTAGGGTTCTCGCGACGTTGGATTTGGGTTCTGTTTTTTTTTGAAAAAGAAAAGGAGAAGGGAGAGAGATTTATATATAGAGGATAGAGAGAGAGAGGGAAAGATAGAGAAAGAGAGAGACGGGGGGAGAGAGAGAGAAAGAGAGAGAGAGAGAGACGGGGAGAGAGAGAGTTAGCGAGAGGAGAGATAGAGAGAGAGGAGAGAGATCGAGATGAGAGAGAGAGAGATCTGGGGAGAGAGAAATTTGTATTTAGTGGAGAGAAGAGAGAGAGAGAGAGAACGAGAAAGGGAGAGAGAGGTAGAGACGCGTAGGAAAGTGGGGCCCAGGGGTTTAAACAGGAATTTGATTGGCTGAAGGAACTGTAGGAGGTTAAGAAAATTTTAGAATAAAGATTTATAAGATTTAATTGAACAGTGAAATTTATATGGTTAAGAAAAATATATGCCGGTTTAAAATATTAAAATTTTGGGATTTTGGCGCAAAATAAAACATTTCCAAATCGCGCCCGGGTCGGGTCCAAAAATTTGAATTTGAAATAATAGAATTTTAGGCGGGATCCAAAATTTAAAATGAGGTGTTTAATGATCAAAAAGCATACCCCCAAAACGGACACACGTACGTGTGCGTAACCGTCCAAACTCGCCTGTTTCACTGAACGGAACGAGAACACGACGCACGGTCGCTACAACAGGGTTAGGGGTGTCAAGCAGGCCAAGATGAATATTTTTAATTTTATTTTAGATGCCATAAAAATGTTATATGCAAAAATGAATTGACGGGGTAAAATTACAATCAGTAACAATCAAGTAAGATAAATGAAATAAGGGTCACACTCCATTCATAAAGTAACAGAAATTAGTAGCATTGGGCTCGGGTTTTACAGATCCTCCAGCTGAAGACCCCCCAATTATCCTTGAAGACGACAAAGGGGAGACATCGAACCCTCTTCCGGCTTGTTCAGCAGCCAAAGAAGAAACCATTTCTAAGGCCGCCCTAGATGACTATATCGCACAACAGATACGAGCTCATCAGGCGAGCGAAGCGCCCGGCCAAATTCTTAAGACTGGACAACCCTATCCGGGTTGGTATGATCAAATAAAGTACCCGCCAGGATATACGATCCCTAAATTCCATGTATATAAGGGGACGGGAAATCCACACCAACACGTGGCTCAATTCAGGGCTCTGTACGGCAACACCGGAGTTGACGATAAGCTACTGCTTCGCCAGTTTGTTGGCAGCTTGTCGGAGACAGCGTTTGAATGGTATTCTGTGCTCCCGAATGACTCCGTTAAGACATTTGCAGAAATGGAGCTATTGTTTATACAGAGATTCGCAAGCGCTAGCGAGCACATCCCAATCACGGCATTAATTAACGCCAGAGTGAAACCAGGCGAAACATGGGTTCAGTGCACGATACGGTGGTGGAATCTATGGTAGAAGTGCGAACAATGCATAGAGGAAGCTCCTGCAGTGGGCATGTTTTTGGGAACCCTTGATCCGCAGGCGACCATATCCCAATTCATGATGTTTTTCAAGCCGACCACCTTCCAGGTCTTGATCGACAAGCTGGCCCAAATGGACCAGATGGGCCATAAACTGTCCTCCTCAAATATGGATCCTTGGAATGAGAAGGGGAAGGGAAAGCAACCTTCATCGCCAACGCTCAACAACAACCGAGTTGCCCGAGACCGGTTGTCCGCCAAAGCAACAAGCGGTAATCCCTCAATGAGAAGTTGAGACGTCCTTACTCGTTTCCCCGGGATAAAACAACGA
The DNA here is from genome assembly GCA_030015575.1 of Agapanthus africanus. Classification (NCBI taxonomy): domain Eukaryota; kingdom Viridiplantae; phylum Streptophyta; class Magnoliopsida; order Asparagales; family Amaryllidaceae; genus Agapanthus; species Agapanthus africanus. The sequence continues at coordinate 436,851,620 of JASDDO010000018.1, forward strand.
GACTGTTCGAACTAGCAGTGTACAACGAGCTCATCACTCTACCGGAGCCGAGACAACCACTACAACAGAACGATGTCAACGATCCAATTACTGCCCCTACCACCAACTATTGGGCCATCCGATCGGAGAATGGTACGTCTTCAAAAATTGGGTTGAAGACCAGTATCAACAGGGCAAGTTCGCGCTGTCCGAAAAATGGAAGGTAAATCCGCCACAACAGCACACCCCTAAAAGGGTGGACACGCCGGGGGAATCATGCTCATTTATAGAGAAAGCTCCATGGGAAGTAGTTCTTTCGGAAAAAACGAAAAGAATGCTGAAGGATCTTCAAGCATGCCCGACAATCAGGTGGAAAAGCCCGCTAGAGCCCGATATCATTGAGGGGATGCTAAAACTATGCCCAACACTAGGAGTTAATAGCAATGGGCAAAACACCCAGGCCCAGCCATCAAATCTTCGAAGAAAAAGAAGAAGACCAAAAAGCCCGCGCAGTTTGACGATAAGCGCACGAATCTGCTAAAGCATATTAACGCGGTGGAGGAATATAACCAGAAGGCGCGGACCCCAGTCACACTCCATGAATTTCTCAACCATATCGTTGAGAACAGAGACAATGACAATGACGAGGGAGATGACGCGTCAAAAGAACCCGAAGATTACGTGGCAGGTTGTCACATGATCTCTCACTCGTCAATAGATGATAAAGAAGCTCCTGATGCAGAGAAACTGGAGGAAGATCCAGAACCGGAATCAAAATCCCTGGAGCCATCGGATGAATTGATTGACAGACTGCTGAGCGAAGCTCTTCAGAAAAGCAAAGCTGACAGAGAGCGGAAAACGGCCATATACGAAAGGGCCAAGCATCGGTGTCAAGTTAAAGAAGCTCCGGTAATGAGAAGCCATAGAATACCCCAACCGGATCGAAGCATCCCTGTCGCCAGCAAAAGCAAGGAAACGATTCGCTAGGGCCCTGTCAATCGGAATGAAGTTGCCTTCTTTCAGAGGAAATACTCCCGGCGGTATACATTTTGATGAAGCGGACGTACATCCTAATTTCTGCTTATACCATCAGAGGATTGCACACCCTACCGAAGAGTGCATAGCCTTTAAAAACTGGTGGCAGGGATATGTTGCCCACCGACAGCACGTCCAGCGAGTGAAGCGCAAAGCTCATCAGGAACAGAGAAGCACGACAGATGAACGCAAAAGAACTGCCGACAACTGTCACATGATTGACACCAAAGGATCGCAAGTTCTCACCTTTGGAAGAGACCCTGATGAAGAAATAACCCTCAGCCCTCTCTTCAAGAAATCCACCTCCGACACAAAAGATACGAAGACTTGTGAGGAAATCTAACTGCGTAATCGTACGTTGCCCGGGAAAAATCTCGGACCTACAAACAACAGACCGAAACGTTCTTAAACTACTACAAACCCGCAGCATCCTTGGACTGACGCGTAAAAAAACGGTACGTCCATAAGTAAGATGGGCACGGATGAAAACCCGAAAAGGGCTCCGTGAGTAAAAACAGCAGGGCTACCGGCGAGTCTGAAAACCCGAAAGGGCGCAGACTCGTAAAAAATTCATGCACACTTGCAAGGTCCTCTCGACCTTGTAAGGAGAAAATACCCGCGTGAGATCCTTACGACTCACAAGGGAGAAACACACTTAGGGATCCTCATGATTCCTAAGGAGAAACACCTTTATGAGACACTTACGGCTCATAAAGTTAAAAGCCTTAGTCGATAGGATCCTAACCCTGATTGCGAAGCCATCTTTGTTTGAACCGACAAAGGCAAATGATGATCCGCTCCTGGCAATGTCCCAGTGGTAGCGATGCTGATGCCTAAATTGGTATCAAATTCTAAGTCCTTTCACGGCAAATGATGATTCTCTCCTGGCAACATTCCAGTCGCAGCGATACTGATGCCAGGATTGGTATCAGATCTTGAGTTCCATACTCGGAAGAAAGAAAACGGTACGTCCATAAGCAAGATGGGTACGGATGAAAACCCGAAAAGGGCTCCGTGAGTAGAAACAGCAGGGTTACCAGCGAGTCTGTGAAAACCCGAAAGGGTGCAGACTCGTAAAAAATTCATGCACACTTGCAAGGTCCTCTCGACCTTGTAAGAAGAAAATACCTACGTGAGATCCTTACGACTTACAAGGGAGCAACATACTTAGGTATCCTCACGATTCCTAAGGAGAAACACCATTATGAGACCATTACGGCTCATAAAGTTAAAAGTCTTAGTCGACAGGATCCTAACCCTGATTGCTAAGCCACCTTTGTTTGAACCGACAAAGGAAAATGATGATTCGCTCCTGGCAATGTCCCAGTGGTAGCGATGCTGATGCCTAAATTGGTATCAAATTCCAAGTTCTTTCACGGCAAATGATGATTTGCTCCTGGCAACATTCCAATCGCAGCGATACTGATGCTAAGATTGGTATCAGATCTTGAGTTCCATACTCGAAAGAAAAAAAAGGTAAGTCCATAAGCAAGATGGTCACGGATAAAAAGCCGAAAGGGCTCGTGAGTAAAAACAGTAGGGTTACCGGCAAGTTTGTGAAAACCCGGAGGTGCGCAATCTCATTAAAATACACTTGCAAAGTCCTCTCGAACTTGTAAGGAGAAAACTACCTGCGTGAGATCTTTACGACTCACAAAGGAGTGACACACTTGGGGATCCCCACGATTCCTGAGGAGAAATTATACTTACGAGATCCTCACGACTCGTAAGGAGAACCGTCTTATGACACCCTCACGGCTCATAAAATTCGAAAGTCTTAAGCTACAGGAATCTAAATCTATTCTTAAGCCATCACATTTCCCAGACTGCCCTACAAACAGTTCAATATTGACCCTTGTATACAATCCACGGGCACAAATAAACGTCTCTCCCACCAAGTTCCCGCTAATAGTGCGAAATTCCTCTATTCGGTGAACAAACACTTATAAGTCCTTTCGACTTATAAGGAGAAAATGCTCTTCTGAGATCCTTACAACTTATAAGAGAACAACCACTTAAGAATCCTCACGATTTTTAAAGAGAAAACGCACCTACGAGATACTCACGACTCGTAGGGAAAAAATAGCCGATTCCAAGTTCCATACTCGCGATAAAAATCAGCGAGTCAAAAATGCATATGAAATAGCCGAAATGTTGGGGGCAACTTGCAATAAAAATCAGCGAGTAAAATATATGCATACAAAAATAGCCGAAATGATTGCGCACCGCGAAAAATAGCCGAAATGATTGGGCAATCGCGATATAAAAAGCTGAAATGATAGAGCTTCACGGAAAGAAATAAAAAAATGAAAGAATGAAACTTTTGCCCTGCAGGTAAGTCCATACTGAACCCTGTATACAATCCATGGGCATAAACGAAAGGGAACCACGTGTCCCAACAAACTCTATCAAAGGGAAAAGTCAGATCTCGACAGCAACATCTGTATCCCAGAAGACCAACAACGGCGTTCCTTCTCAACTCCAGCAAGATGCAAACGTGACGTTAATAACCGACCTTAGGGTCGCAACCAATCGGAGCCACGGCAAATTCCCCAGTTCTAAAACTCTACGGTTCATAGACAACCTAGCGTCATCCAATGACCCCATCGCGGAAACACGTCATCAAATGACCCCGTCTTAGAAATACGTCATCTAATGACTCTGTCTCGTAAACAAGTCAACCAACCTAGAGGAAATCAGTGTCCTTAGCAACAACCTTGATTCAGGAAAATCAGCGTCCTTGACGAGAGCATCTCGACTCACGTCGACCCGCAAGGAAATTAGTGTCTTTGCAGGAATCTCTCGATTCGTCTCAACTCTGAGGAAATCAGTGTTCTTGGCAAAAACCTCGATTCAGGGAAATCAGCATCCTTGATGAGAGCATCTCGATTCGCATCAACCCGCAAGGAAATCAGTGTCTTTGCAGGAATCTTTCGATTCGTCTCAACTCCGAGGAAATCAGTGTCCTTGGCAAAACCTCGATTCAGGGAAATCAACATCTTTGACGAGAGCATCTCGATTCGCGTCGACCCGCAAGGAAATCAGTTTCTTTGCAGGAATCTCTCGATTCATCTCAACTCCGAGGAAATCAGTGTCCTTGGCAAAAACCTCGATTCAGGGAAATCAGCGTCCTTGATGAGAGCATCTCGATTCGCGTCGACCCGCAAGGAAATCAGTGTCTTTGCAGGAATTTCTCGATTCATCTCAACAACGAGGAAATCAGTGTCCTTGGCAAAAACCTCGATTCGGGGAAATCGGCGTCCTTGACGAGAGCATCTCGATTCGCGTCGACCCATAAGGAAATCATTGTTTTTGTAGGAATCTCTCGATTCGTCTCAACTCCGAGGAAATCAGTGTCCTTGGCAAAAATCTCGATTCAGGGAAATCAGCGTCCTTGACGAGAGCATCTCGATTCGCGTCGACCCGCAAGGAAATCAGTGTCTTTGCAGGAATCTCTCGATTCATCTCAATTCCGAGGAAATTAGTGTCCTTGGCAAAAACCTCGATCCAGGGAAATCAGCGTCCTTGACGAGAGCATCTCGATTCGCATCGACCCACAAGGAAATCAGTGTCTTTGCAGGAATCTCTCTATTCGTCTCAACTCCAAGGAAATCAGTGTCCTTGGCAAATACCTCGATTCATGGAAATCAGCATCCTTGGTGAGAGCATCTCGATTCGCGTCGACCCGCAAGAAAATCAGTGTCTTTGCACGAATACCTCGATTCGTCTCAACCCCCAGGGAATTCAGTGTCCTTAGCAAATACCTCGATTTAGGGAAATCAGCATCCTTGGTGAGAGAATCTCGATTCGCGTCGACCCGCAAGTAAATCAGTGTCTTTGCAGGAATATCTCGATTCGTCTCAACCCCCAGGAAAATCAGCGTCCTTGGCAATTACCTCGATTCAAGGAAATCAGCGTCCTTGATGAGAACATCTCGATTTGCGCCGACCCGCAGAGAAATTAGTGCCTCTGCAGGAATATACGACGTTGGCAAAACGGAGCTACGGCAAAGTGCCCTAGTTCCAAATCTCGACGGTTCATAGACAACCCAGAGACAACCTCGTCATTCGTTGCAATATTGTAGACACAATGTCAACAAACAAAGCCATGGAAAATCCCTCGCTTCAGGGTCTTGACGGCAACTCAAATGAGACTTGAAAAGACTATCGGAGATCATACCACACCAGCGCGAAGTGGTCATGACTCATCGGGGCTCCCAAACTAAGCCTAACCTCAAGTAAAAAGTGACATGGAATATCCTTAACGCTTGCTCTTTCGATGGTAATATCACCTGGAAGATTACTTGAAGACGTCTTGTCCAGCCCCCGAAGGGATCAGAGACACAACAGTCGCGGGGCTACCCGAACAACAAGATTGCATATCGGGGAATATATCGGCCAACGCGACGGTACGACGGTAAAAAAAAAACCCCTTAGTACCACCGACCCTAACGGACTTCTATTAGCAGGAGTTAACTGTGACGTTAGGAAACCCTTGCGAGAACTTCTCGATTCGTCTCGACCCGTGAGGAAATTAGTGTTCTTGCGAGAACTTCTCGATTCGTTTCGACTCGTAGGGAAAAGCATTAGGCAATGGGGATAAGAACCTGTTTCTTAAGCATTGGGGCCCTGCAAGTCGGTCCAAGATGGACTCTGGCATACTATTCACGGGCCACACTCTCTGAAGTCGAATCTTGATAAGGAGGGAAACAACCACTTACGAGTCCTTTCGACTTGTAAGCGAGAAAATTCTCTTGTGAGATCCTTACGACTCTCAAGAGAAAGCACACTTAGGAATCCTCACGATTCCTAAGGAGAAAATACACCTACGGGATCCTCTCGACTCGCAGGGAAAAAAGTTTTTATGAGACCCTCACGGCTCAAAAGGTTGAAAAGTTTTAAGCGGCAGATCTGAACCTGTTTCCTAAGCCATCGCTGCTCTACAAGGAGGTCAATATGGACTATTTGCGGGCAACATTTGCCAAAGCCACATTCGCCCCTGAAATAAAGAAGCTACTTACGGGCCCTTATGATTCGCAAGGAAAAATACTCGAGTGAGATCCTTACGACTCACGGAGGTGATAAACGTTTAGAAATCCTCACGATTTCTAGGGAGAATTTATACCTACGGGATCCTTTCGACTCGTAGGGAGATAAACCTTCTTGAAACCTTTACGGTTCATGAAGATGGAAAAATTCTTAGGCTACAAGGACCCTAAACTTGTCTCCTAAGTCATCAATTCTCTGACCACGCACAACATTACACTACTTCACCCACGTACATACTTACTTGGGCAAAGTAGTGGGGGGCATTTGTTCCAACCAAAATTTTCGGCCAAGAGCTACTTGTTCCCTTACGAAAAGGGGGGAGGATCCTAAAAAAACAGAAATCACGTGTAAAACACGTGGGCGTACATATGCAAAGCATATGAGCGCTGAACATAAATAACCAAAGGACAAACAGACATCACGTGTAAAACACGTGGGCGCTCATATGCAAAGCATATGAATGCTGAACATAAATAACCAAGGGCCAAACATACCTCACGTGTTACACACGTGAGCGCTCTGAACATACACTGGCTAAAACCCACACTAGGAGTCACGTGTTAAAACACGTGAGTGCTTTTGCCAATCACATGCAAAGCATATGAGCACCCTAATTAAAAATATTCCTATCAAATTCTAGAATTAAATTCTATTTGGAAAATATTTTCTTAATCTTCCTTAAACTAGAAAGATCTTCTCTGTTAAACAGAGGACCCTTGGATCAAAGATCCAGCGGTGTGATCATTTGATATAATAAAAATCTATCATAGGAAAATATTTTCCTAATCTTATAACAAGAATAAAATTCTATGTTAACAAGATATCCATATTAAGAAAATATATTTCTGAACTTGTTAAATTAAAAAGATATGATAGAATAAAATTCTAATCTTCTTAAAACTAACAAGATATTCATAATCTTGTTAAACAAACAAGAAATCTTCTCTGTTAAACAGAGAGCCTTTGGATTAAAAATCCAACGATGAATAAAATTCACCAATTGATCTAAAAGATCATGAAATCAATCATGATCTCTAAATGAGAGATTTTCTTAACAAATTGATTCTTTTTCTTCTCATATAAATAGGAGCAAGGAGAGGAGGAAAAAGGAGACAAAGGGAGAGGGGAAGAAAAATAGAGAGAGAATTTAATTCTCTTAAGAAGGGGAACCCCTCCCAAAAGCTCCCACAAAAAGAGAATTTAATTCTCAAACCAAGAGTTTAACTCTTCTTAAAGAACTTAGTTCTTCCTCTGGTTAAGATCCGCAGAAGCAGATCTTCCTACAAGTTGAGAATTTAATTCTCATCGAGGAGATTCTGTCATGCAGATTCAAAGCCTAGGGGAAACAACTGAATCCAAAAGAATTTAACTCTTACAAATCATATAGGAATTTAATTCCTCTAGAACAGGGGTTTAACCCTTTAAAAATAATTTAATTTCTACAAAGAACAAAAGGAGAACTTGATCTCTTAGAACCATAGAAGAACAACCTAATAATTCATCAGCATTCAAATGCTACATAAAAGCTCACGTGATCCTACGTGAGCACCTTTGAGGAACAAAGAGGGAAAGAATGAGATCTAGTCATGTGACCCCACGTGACCTCTGAGAAGTGCTCAGCACTCATAAAAGAGAAAATGGAATAAATCAAAGGGCAGTTTCCATTCTTGGGGCGCCTCACGTGATCCCACATGACCCTTGAGAAGTGCTCAACACTTATAAAAGAGAAAAGGGAATAAACCATATTTTTTTTGGGCGCCTCACGTGACCCCACGTGACCCCCAAGCAGTGCTTAACTTTTATAAAGCAGAAAGGGAATAAATCAAAGGGCAGTTTCTATTTTTAGGGCGCCTCACGTGATCCCACGTGACCCAATAGTGCTTAGCATTCACAAAAGAAATAAGGGAATAAAGGAGCAGCACCAACTTCAAGCGTCTCACGTGACCCCACGTGAGCGTATCAAATTCTTAGTGTTTAACACTACTTCAAGCGTCTCATGTGACCCCACGTGAGCGCATCAAATTCTTAGTGTTTATCACTACTTCAAGCGCCTCACGTGACCCCACGTGATCGCATCAAATTCTTAGTGTTTAACACTATTTCAAGCGCCTCACGAGAGAACACGTGAGTGCTGATCATACACTAGTGTTTAACACTATGAGAGGCCAACATTATCCCAAATTAACCAAGTCTCCTGAAGCCAAAATCCTTTTTTTTGGTCATCAATCGGCCGAGCCCTCATTATACTCAGGTTTTCTCAAAATTGATCCGAGTCTTAGAAATAGCTAATGAACTCCTGGCATCTAAGATGATGTTCATCCTACCATGATCTCTCCACTCGATCTGGAATTTGGTTCAAGGGTATATCTCTCCACACCTCCGATACATGTCATTGTAATTCTTCAACGTCTTCAGAAAGGTGGAGGGTCCCAATAACCAATAACTCTTGGCGCACCACCGAACAAGCTTTTCAAAAAGGGGAGTAAATCTAAAACACATCTCAATTTGGGGGCACCTCACGTGATCCCTTGATAGTGCTTAGCACTCAGAAAAAGAAAAAGAGAATAATACAAAGGCAATTTTCATTCTTCAGAGTGCCTCACGTGATCTTACGTGACCCAATAGTGCTTAGCACTCAGAAAATGAAAATGGGAATACACCCAAGATAGCTCCCATTTTGGGGGCACCTCACGTGTTCCCACGTGACCCCCAAACAGTTGTGTATAAAAGAGGGAGAAAATTCCAAAGACAGCGCTCATATTTTGAAGGCACCTCACGTGTTTGCACGTGACTATTTGATGAACCATGTGCTTAGCACTTATAAATGAAAGATTAATAAAATCCAGAGAACAGTTCTCACCTCGGACGCCTCACGTGCTCACACGTGAGCTAAGTGCTCAGCACTTTTAAATATATATGAGGGAATAAACTTAAAGAACAATGCCCACTTTGGGGCCCCTCACGTGTTCACACGTGAGTTCCTCCAAAGTCCAGTATTTAACACTGATTCAGTGCTTAGCACTATGGGGTGACTAAGGGAAATCAACCTTAGCTCAAATTAGCCAAGTCTTCTGAAGCCAAGACCCTTTTTGTCACCAATCAACTGAGCTCCCATGTTCAGGTCTCCCCAAACTAATCCTAGTCCTAAAGATGACTAGTGTTCTCCTCACAGATGACATCTAAACTGATGTTCATCCCATTCTCCAAATCGGGATATTGGTTCAAGGGTACATCTCTTCATACCTCTGATACATGTCGTTGTAATCCTTCAATGTCTTCAGAGAGATGGAGGGTCCCAATAACCAATAACTTTTGGTGCATCCCCAAACGGTTGAACTAAAACCACACAGACTATGACGTCTTTAAATTGGACTATGATGTCCTTAAACTTTACGGACTGTAGGGTCTTTAAACTCATGGACTATGATGTCCATAAATTTTATGGACTGTGGGGTCCTTAAACTCATAGACTATGATATCTTTAAACTTTACATACTATGATGTTTTTAAACTCCATGGACTATGATGTCCTTAAACTTATGGACCGCAAAGTCCCTAAACTAAAACAATAGAGCCCAAATGCTCTTTTGTTGGATCTAAATGATCCTGTTAAGTAGATCTTTGTCTAAAATTAGACTAACGTATCCTCAACAAATGGTTAAGTTGATCTTAATCTAAAATTAGACTAACGTATCCTTAACAAACATTTAAGTTGATCTTAGTCTCAAAGGAGATTAACGATCCTTAAACCCAAACCAAAACCCAAATCTAAGAAAATACGGATTTGGACTAATCCACGCCCTACGGGCGACAACACAAATTAGTCCCCGTATACAATCCATGGGCAACCAAAAACAAAATAAACACACACGACACGGAGTGACCATCTGGAGAAGGAGAAAGTGGTTACCGCGATGCGGTAGCGTAATTAACTGCAGGGGCTTGCGCCTGCAGAGAAGAGCGTCCCCACAATCAAAAACCCCTCAAACTAGGGGGAATCTGACGAAGTCTGCTACATCGGCCGCATCCGTCTAAATCTTCGATACACGGTGGCATAAATTAACTTGGTATCTTTGGAGAGGTGGACGGATAAAACCAAATAGCATCTGCCCCAAAATTCAGCCCAGACGTCCCAACGTCCCGGTCACGTTTTTCGGCGGAGAACAGTGCCCCTCACATGGGCGCTACTCAATAAGGAGTGCCTAGCACTCAGTAGTTGGCGCTCAGCGCTCAGCGCCTCACATGCCCCTCACGTGGGCACTACTCAATAAGGAGTGTTTAGCACTCAGTGATTGGCGCTCAGCACCAAGCGCCTCACGAGCTTCGCATGTGGGCACTATAAAGAGTGTTTAGCACTCCATAAAAAAACAAAAAAGGGGAAAAGTAAAGTAAAGTGTGAGCTTCAGAACCCATATAAATGCTCAGCATTGTTCGCACAGAAAGGGGACTGAGCCCAAGCAAGTGTTTAGCACTTTATTTAAATGACAAAGACTGAGTGGGCTGAGTCCAAGCTGACCAAATCCCTAACTCAGATCAACCGAGCCCATGTGCTCATTATTTTCCAAGTGGGTCTTAGTCCCAAACACGGCTATTGATCTTCCGACAGGATATTCATCCCACACCTCCCCTCAATCTAGAAATCGGTTCAAGGGTACATCACACCTCTGATACATGTCGTTGTAATTCTTCAACGTTTTCAGAGAGGTGGTGGATCCCGATAACCAACAACTCTTTGGTGCACTCCCAAGTCAATGAGTACATCCCAATACGGACTTAAACGTCCTTAAACTAACAACGGACCGAAACGCCCTTAAATTAACACAATAGAGCCCAAATGCACTCTTGTTGGATCTGAATGATCCCAAAATCCTGTTGAGTAGATCTTAGTCTAAAATTAGACTAACGTATCCTCAACAAACATTTAAGTTGATCTTAATCTCAAACGAGATTAACGATCCTTAAATCAACCCAAACCCAAATCTACGAATATACGGATTTGGACTAATCCACGCCCTACGGGCGACAACATAAATTAGTCTCCGCATACAATCCATGGGCAACCAAAAATAAAACAAATACACACACACTATACGAAGTGACTTTCTGGAGCAGGAGAAAGTAGTTGTCGCTACGCGATAACGTAATTAACTGCAGGGGCTTGCGCCTGCAGGGAAGAGCGTCCCCACAATCAAAAACCTCTCACAACGAGGGGGAATCTGACGAAGTCTGCTACAACCGCCGCGTCCGTCCAAACCTCCGATACACGGTGCCATAAATCAACTTAGTATTTTCGGAGTGGTGGACAGATAAACCCAAATAGCATCTTCCCCCAAATTCCGGCAAGACGATCCATCCTGGTTTCATCTTCGTTTTCGGCGGTAAACTGATTCTGGCATGCCCGGTAGGACCTTTTCCTCTTTCTACTCCAGACTTCATGTGTCGTGTTTTTCCGCGATCAAATAATCGCGGTATATATGTTTGTGGTAGCCCTTGGGTGATGGGATACTGAAGCCGGTGTATTGTCTCTATGAAGAATGGCGTTTTCTTCTACCCTAGCAACCCAGGCTCTATCATATCTGGTGGAGTCAAGTATGGACCACTTGCGGCCTTAAATTTATGCAATCCATCTCTTCAAGAAATCAAGCGGCTTCTCTTTGGGTCGATACACCCACCTCCCACCCTCGGTGCCTCAACGTGGAAGGAGGAGGCCCAGAAGAAGTCTGTCTTCTACAGGCTGGCTCTCCAAGCAGCTGCTTTGTCGACGGAATCAGTCCTCAAACAACTGGCACATGCCAAGGACCAAGGTCGACACAGGGGGCAGAATATTCAAGCTCTCAAAGCAAACAAAGGGACAGGCTCGACAAAATCCTAAAGCTAATCAAATCTCGTCCGTAAGAAACGGGCGACGTCGATATCGGCATCATACAAAATGAGCTGGGGGCAGTTCTCCGTATGGTCCTGTTTCAACCCCAGTGGTGAATGTTGTTGTTCCAACTGGGAACATCATCAAACTGTTGTGAAGGGTCAGACAAAATTCTCCTACTGCAATATTGAAGAAATCTCCACAGCCCAAGGAGATCCCACGAAAGAAAAACCAGTTCGCTCCTTAAAACAACTTTCCTCATCTATATATAAGGTGTGGAAGCAGGTGAAAGTCTCTGTCATTAACCGCGGCTCTTCCCCTAGACGTCAGCCAAATTCTGACAAATCCCCTTTCAAATACAAGAGGACTCATCCCAAGATGAATCCTGATACAGCGGTTCCTCCTAAAAACCAAAGCGGCTTCTCACAAAAAAGAGAGGCCTATTAAAGCTCAAATGTCCGAGGTAAACTCCAAAGGCCAAAACTCCAAACACCCCAAGCCTGGGGGCATGACAGTTTATACAATCCATATGGTGAAATCCAAAGACGAAGTTCGAGCTTCTACTGGTAACCGACCTCAAACTCGGTCCCTGACAAAGGTTCAACTGCAACGTGAAAAGCTGCAGGAGATGCTCACTCAGGCGGCAGCAAACAGTAATCCACCGCCTAAGGAAAATCCCGAGGACGCACCCGAAGAAAGAATAGAGATGGAGTAGGATATTGATTTCCTAAAGCGCGCTCTGAAAAAGGAGATGCAGAAGTGGCAGAAATGTCCACTCAAATGAACCAGATGGCCCTTCTGATTCAGAATATAGCTGGAATGATGGTTCAATCGGAACCACTGGCAGATGAACCGCCGGTAGTCAGTATTAAAGACAAGGATAACATTTCAAACTCTCTGCAAACCTCATCAACGGCTGAGGAGGAAATGATTCCTAAAGAAAAGCTGGACACATATATCGCTCAGCAAATCAAAACTCACTACGCCAGTGAAGCCTCAAATAGATCAATCAGGACTGGTTGACTGTATCCGACGTGGTACGATCAAATATAGTACGCACCAGAGTACACACTTCCAACGTTCCACATGTACAAAGGAACTGGGAATCCTCGCCAGCACATTGCATGATTTAAATCCATGTGCGGCAATTCTGGAGAAAATGATATACTACTCCTCCAACAGTTCGTCAGCGGTCTGGCGGGCATCGCCTTCGAATGGTATGCGGAACTCCCAAATGATTTCTTGAAGAGTTTCGACGAAATGGATATGCTCTTCTATCAGGAATTCGCTAATGAGAATGAACATACTACCGTAACGGCGCTGGTCAACGAGAGGGTTAGATCGAATGGGACTTGGGTTCAATATGTTACCTGATGGAGAAATCTCTGGTCAAATACGAGCAACGCATCGATGAAGTTGTAGCTATTGGAATGCTCATAGCCACCCTTGACCCAAATTCAAAGGTGTTCACGTATATGGCCCTCTTCAAGCCGACGACCTTCCAAGAACTCATAGATAAAATGGCTCGATTGGATCAAATAGGTCAAGACACTTTCTCATCCGATGATGACGAGTGAAAAGAGAAGGCAAGATGGCATTTTTCGCCTACGCTCTGTTAGTTGTATGTATACCCTAGAGGCCAGTATTGTACAGATGATGTATATTATATTGGATGCTTGGACATATATAGAGATGACTTTCTTGCTCGATATGATAGTATGCTATCTGGTTGCACTTTATCTTAACATGTATACTAGTCTCTTTAAACTGTCTTAGAGTTACATGTTGGTAAAGCCCTTAGGATGTGTACTTGACTACCTGGACTATGATGCAGATCATACTAGTGGGGACATGGTAGTCCATAAGTACATCCTTCAAGGTCCCTAGTCGTGGGTGTATCGAGACGGGGCATCGATATACCAGTGTAGACTAGCGTATACGCTTCTCGACCCATGAGATGGGCGATGGATGATCCCATATCCATTGGTGTTCGACATCAGAGATGGTATACGGGTGCTCAGTAGAGACTGGGTACACTGGACGGACTCGCCGAGAACTCCCAGATGGTATTATACCTCACATCAGATGGCAGTTCTCAGGTGACACTTGTACAGGTTAGTCTGTAGACCCGAGATCGTCATAGAGTCTTGTATGATTCCCACTGTGCTTTGATCTCCACCTTCCCACGTCCATGAGGGCGTGCAAAACGGTGGTTTTTGGGTACAGTCCCGAGTCACATGGAGGCAATGAACGATAGGAGGGGTTTCGTCTTTCCCGGTATTGGGGGTTGATGTTGTACTGTCCTCGATTGGCCGTAACAGGGAAGTCCCTGGCCAGGGCTGATTCAGAGATTTGCTGGTAAGTGTTACCAGTAGTTTCTCGACCAGTTATGAGCCTCACATCGGCACGACTTATCGGTTATTGGGGTCTGACGTTTACCACCCCTAGACTTGATATGCGAAATATCAGACGAGGAGACCGGACTGTACAGGAAGTGTTGCCGGTTGGCTCGACGGGAGTTGTAGCAGATTCTCTTGTTCTCTTCTGATCGCTCAATACCCGGGTGGCCGTTACGTTTAGCTGACCGCTTGCGGCTTGGGGGTGCTTGATATGATCATCACCCACTGCCGGCGTATTGACGAGTCTCAGAGTCCCACAATGGAGTTTCCTAGTCCAGGCGAAACGTTGTGGTGTGCGTATGCGATATGCGCATGGACCCGATTAAAATGCGCGTATAGGATACCGTATATTGGTCGGGCGGCTTGCTTTTGATAGGGGTCATATGTGATATGGCCGGATTGATAAATCAAGTGTTGATTTATCATTTAACCATTAGCTTCTCACTTGAAATCCTTTCTTGAGTATGATGGATGTATGCATGCATGTATAGTTTCTTTATTGATTCATGCACATATGGATGTACATATACACATACATACATACATACATACATACATCCTTCATGGTTGTATATACATGAAAATGGTGGCAATATAAGACTCACACCATGGTTTTATTTATGGATTAAATTGCATTTGATTTAAAACAAAAGGGAAAAAGCAAAATGGTCATTATTGATTTGTTTCTACACTCTTCTCTTGACCTAACCATTCTCACCCACCATTTGACCATGGGTTACTTTTCCTTTTGTGTTTTTAACTCAAGTTCAATAATATCCTAACCATAGTTTGACATGAGAAGAGGAAAATATATATTGATATATTTTCTATTTTCTTTTAGAGTTGAACTTATCATCTTCTCATATTGCCATCATCTTCTTCTTCCTCTCTCATTTTGCTCTCTAGTTCTTTGTAGTGAGCAATATACTCATCAAGATTGGATTTTGAAGTGAGAAAGAGAACCACAACACCATTCTACACAAGTCTAGCCCACTTGTTTAGAGTGTTAGCTTGATTTCGTTCACTTGATCGGATAAAGTTGCAAGCTTGGACAAAGCGGACTCCGGATGGATCATCGGTGACCTCGAGGAGTTCAAGCGGATCTTTTTAAAACCCCAAGTAGCCAAGGAGTCTAGCGTAGGGAGCTACAAAGGTTGTACTCTCTAAACCCTAGCATTTCTTTCATATGATGATGTGAAAAATTTGAAATCCTAATTGATTCTAGGAACGATCCGATGCTTGTTAACTTAGCACCCTAAAGACTCCACTTTTGGTTCATGTGATGCTTCCAAACCCTTCATGTGGTGCTAGGCTAACACAACATTGGTATCAGAGCCGACCTAGAACGTTAGGCGACACTTTAACGAAGTTAAAACTCCGATCGAACCCGAAAATACGGTTTTTTGGTGCTCTCTGGACTTTTTTCAAAATCTGGTTATTTTCAGAATTAAAAATACGTAAAAAATTCAGCAGGAAAATATATGAATTACGGTGTAAAAATTATGCAATGAACAGTTAACCTTGCCGCGGAAACGCGGCCGTACAAATCATTCACTGCATAAATTTTATACTGTAATGTTTTGTTCTGCTTGTATATTTTTTAGAGTATTTTTAATCTGTATTTACTGCTGAAAAATTCTGGAGATGGTTTTGGACTTGTCGATTCGATCGGAATTTTCATTTCGTTGCTTTTCGGGGTAAATTAGAAAGTAGTGAAGTATTTGAACGAGTATCATTTGCTCACTTTTCACGGGGTTTAAATCCTTCGGAGGTTCGTGCAACTTTTGTGGTGGTCCCTCTAGAAGACAGCAAACCTTAACTCGATTATATGACCGTCTTGAACTGCTCTTTGAACCTTAGGGTTTGGGGCAGTACGGCGTGCCACATGTGAGGCGTTGGCTTGACCCTTCTACAGCTGGACCGCTACTACTGTGTCACACTCCAAGTTTTTGAACTTCGCTCAAGTGTTGAGCTTTAGTGAATCTTGGGTATTTGATCGTTCGTTCGAAAACTTTAATACTGTCTAATTATCTGGAATTTGATGCAATATTTGGAATTCATATTATAAGACATGAAATACGAGGTATGTGATATTTCGCATTTACGATGTCTAAAGTGAATATGGATTCCAGATATTGCAGTTTTACACTTTCTTTTCTGTGACCGTAAGTGTAGTATGTAGTGATATTGCCGATTGTCGTTGCTATACGTCGACGACAATCGGTGTATGCATACTTACTTACGTTGATGATATGGGATATTATGTGTTGCTGAGATATGATGTGCAGGATTGTCGCGATTGAATAGCCGGGGTTTTTTTTTATGTGAGATAAGAGTTTTATATTTTCATTCATGTAAATTCAAATGTAATGTAATATTCTTTTATTTGGGGCACTTCCGAGTTGAGGTCGATGCCATCTGTGTTGTATATTATTTACTTTTCCGCATTAGGATGGACCCAAGGAGGGGAGCACGGGTGACCGGGTTCTGGGGTTCAGTGGGAGGCCATTTCGAGGAGTCGAGACCGGGTCTCCTAAACTCCATAATTGGTAGGGTCGCTTGCCGCTCTCCTAGGGGTCCAGGGTGTGGGCTTGGCTATTCGTCGCGACTGTGGAATCCGTATTTTCTATTATTGGCTAAATACTAAATACGGACGTCCTAGTATATCCCACATTATATCTATGTTTCTGCTGCATCTGTGATGTGATCATTTGATATGTTCTGATGGATACAGTATATAGTATATATGATTTATTATATAGATATTACTTATCTTTTACACCCGCACTAGCCCTACCCTGCTCTGTCGTTAGTTACCTAACTTAACGGTGCACGAGAGGACATCGAGGCGAATGCGGATGGCATAAGTGTACGTCGTATTTATCTGTGATGTTTAGGTGACTTAAATGATGGGACTTCATTAATGTGATTAATGAAAGAAAAGAAATCTAAAAGATGTTGTAGAATCAAATTTTAAATAAAAAGGGTAGCTACAGTTTTGCTTTGCATAGCGGTATATATGATATACCCTGCACCTTATTCGATGAGGAAAGGGCCGAGATCCCTTCACCGGGAGTGACCCCTTTAGCAATAACTGGCAGATGCTACACACTCGGTTTGTCTTTTGATTGCTTCTATAGTTTCTGCTTTGCAAAGTGATATATATGATATATCCCGCACCTCATTCGACGAGGAAAGGGCCGACGATCCCTTCACCGGGAGTGACCCCTTTAGCAAAACTAGAAAAGCCTCAAAATCACTCCATTTTCAAAACTTCACTTGATTCTACAACGATATCAAGTTCATTACGCAATAGGTTTTTAGAAAAACCTGACGTAGCCCTCCGTCATTTCAGATAAATCCTACTTAGTATTCGTGCTACGTTTGTTGACCTCCGTCAAGACGTAGTGTGCGGTAGCTAACTAGTATTTATCTGCTTATGCATGTGATGCAGATTGGATTAGGGTAGTCGTACGACCTTGTTGACCTCCGTCAAGGATCGTGCGGATGGGTTTGATTCAATCAAGAAATGACGGGTTGAACTTGACTTGCACCCTGTGGTTTGTTGACCTCCATCAAGGTCATAGGATGCTTGGGGCAAAATATTATCGGGAATTTCAAGTGTTGAAATTTGCAATAAGATTGCATACCTTCTATGAGATAGTTGGATCCCGATACCCACTGCGAGTAAGAGTTACTCCTGGGAGAGTTTTACACATTACAATTAGTCGATCAAGTAGTTGTCTAGAAAGGTGTCAACGGGGTTACGCCTCTGGGAAAACGAGGTTTACTTTAATTAGGTCCGTGCGAAAGCACGGGGAACCTCCCTCAAAGTACCGACACTGGCCTGGCTGAAAGATTGGCGAAGTTGTAGGGTGTAATTAATCCCAGCTAGTCTTTCCTTTTAGGGTTTGAAGGAAGATTTGATAAAAACCAGTGGGAGCCATCCTGATTAGATAAGATAATAACTAACCTGATCTTGCAAGAGCATACGCTAAAGTGTTTTCTTCTCTCTCTCTCCAGGTAGCGACCATGTCATGCCCTAATCAAGATAATAATATGGATGTATTGACCGAACCCGCATGTTATACTGTGCTGGGAAACGTTGGTTCCGTTCTTTCTTATAAGAGTTATAGGACTGAACAGGATATAGGGGAATACCAGGATTCCCATGCCACCCGAATGAAGAAAGTACATGTTGATGAATTTTCTTCGGGTATGTTCGTTACAGAGAACTGTTTCTCCATTTGCCCTACGTCCTGGGTATTAGATACCGGGTCAGGATCCCATATATGTAATTAGTTACATGGGCTCAGGAAAGGTAGAGAACTTGGAGAAGGTGATAAAGACATTAGAGTTGGAAATGGTGCAATTGTTGCAGCTAAGACTGTCGGGAAATATCACCTTGCATTACCAACTGGTAATACATTGGTTATGAACGAATGCTATTACATGCCGAACCTGATATGCAACATTATATCGGTTTCTTTGTTGAGTAAAGAGGGATATAATTTTGTATTACAGGATAATGTTATGAACATTTTCTGTAACCAAAAGTTGGTTGGATCAGGCACGTTGTGCAATGGCATTTATGTTCTAAATCAATCAACAGTTCTGAGCATAACAAACACACACAAGAGGAAGAGTTCAGAACTGAACGAATCCTTCTTATGGCATTGTAGACTGGGTCACATTAATGCGACACGACTGGCTAAGTTGCATAAGGATGGATATTTGAATCCGTTTGAATTTTCATCTTATGGCACTTTCCAGTCATATCTCAAAGGCAAGATGACCAAAACTCCGTTTACGGGACACGGAGAAAGAGTTACTGAACTCTTGGGACTGATACATAGTGATGTATGCGGTCCTATGTCTACACATTCCAGTGATGGTTCTTCATACTTCATTACATTTACTGACGATCTCTCTAGGTTCGGGTATGTGTTCCTGATGAAACACAAATCAGAAGCTTTTGAGAAATTTAGAGAATATAAACAAGAAGTTGAGAACCAAACCGGAAAAAGTATTAAAATCCTATGATCTGATCAAGGAGGTGAATACTTGAGCATTGAATTCCTGGACTTCCTAAAACAGAATGGGATTCTCTCTCAGCTAACTCCTCCATATACACCACAGCACAACGGTGTATCAGAACGGAGGAACCGCACCCTATTAGATATGGTGCGCTCTATGATGAGTGTAGCTGAGTTACTTATTTCCTTCTGGGGATATGCACTGGAAACAGCAGCATACCTACTGAATAGGGTTCCCACCAAATCAGTGCCTACCACACCATATGAGATATGGGAGGGGAAGAGACCATATCTTAATTTTAAAAAGATATGGGGTTGCCCGGCCTATGTCAAAAGACAAAAACCGGACAAACTCGAGGCAAGGTCTGTTTTGTGTAAATTTGTTGGATATCCCAAGCATTCGTGAGGGTATATCTTTTACCACAGTGAGGAACAAAGAGTATTTGTTGCTCAACATGCCACCTTTTTAGAAAAGGAATTTCTTGCAAAAGAGATTAGTGGCTCTGAGGTAGAACTGGAAGAGGTTCCAGCTGAACAAAACACAACAGAAGATTTAATGGAACCAGAGGATTCAGTAGCTCCCAATGAACCTCAGCCTCTCCGCCGATCTAGTAGGGTTCCTCGCCAACCTGAGAGATACTACGGTTTTCTCATGGATGGTGGGAGCGAGGATTGCATCATGGAGGATGATGACCCAACTAGCTTCGAGCAGGCCATCACGAGTAGGGACTCAGTGAAATGGCTGGATGCAATGCGGTCCGAGATGGAATCCATGTACACCAACAAAGTGTGGACTTTAGAAGTTGCTCCTGAAGGGGTAAAACCCATTGGGAGCAAGTGGATCTTCAAGAAAAAACTTGGTGTAGATGGGAAAGTAGAGACTTTCAAAGCTAGACTTGTTGCAAAGGGTTTTCGTCAAAGACCAGGTGTGGACTATGACAAAACCTTTTCTCCAGTGGCTATGCGTAAATCCATCCGGATCATGCTTGCCATCGCTGCATATCATGATTACGAAATCTGGCAAATGGATGTTAAGACCGTCTTTCTAAACGGTGATTTAGAAGAGTGCGTGTACATGACTCAGCCAGAGGGCTTCATAGAAAGTGGGAGCAGCGGGAAGGTGTGCAAGCTGCTTAAATCCATTTATGGATTAAAGCAAGCATCGCGGAGTTAGAACATCTGCTTTGACGTCATTATCAAAGAGTTTGATTTCGTCAAAAACCCAGATGAACCTTGTATCTACAAGAAGGTGGCAGAGAGTAAGGTTGTCTTCCACGTATTGTACGTGGACGACATACTCTTGATAGGAAATGATATTCCTATGCTGCAATCGGTTAAGTTCTTCTTATCACAAAGATTCTCAATGAAAGATCTTGGTGATGCCTCCTACATATTGGGAATTAGGATCTATAGAGATAGATCCAAACGGATATTGGGATTGTCCCAATCCAGGTACATTGACACCATACTAAAGAGGTTTAGTATGGAAGAATCCAAACGTGGGAACTTGCCCACGATATCTGGAGTCACTCTCTCCAAAGAGATGTCTCCCAAGACTGATTTGGAGAGAGCTCGCATGCAAGGGATACCCTATGCTTCGGCTGTAGGCTCTATCATGTACGCGATGCTATGTACCAGACCCGATGTAGCATACTCACTAAGTGTAGTGAGCAGGTATCAAGCTGATCCTGGAGAGAGTCACTAGACAGCTGTGAAGAGCATTCTCAAGTACTTGCGAAGGACTAAAGAGATGCTCTTGGTGTATGGTAACGGAGAACTCCAAGTGGAGTCCTTTACCGATTCGAGCTTCCAGAGTGATAAGGACGACTCTAAGTCGCAGTCGGGATTTGTCTTTACCCTTTACGGAGGGGCGGTTAGCTGGAAGAGTTCCAAGCAGGAAACCGTGGCAGACTCAACGATGGAGGCTGAATACATCGCTGCCAACGATGCTGCTAAAGAGGCTGTCTGGATCAAGAAGTTCATTACTGAACTTGGAGTGGTTCCATCCATTGAGCATCCAATACCTTTGTATTGCGATAACAATGGAGCGGTGGCTTTGGCCAAGGAACCCAGGTCCCATCAGCGATCCAGGCATATTCTGAGGCGGATCACCTGATCCGGGAGATAGTTGATCGCCGGGAGATCGAGGTCAGGAGGGTTGACATGAAGAACAACACGGCGGATCCACTCACGAAGGTCATTCCCCAGATACAGTTTGAGAGACTCTTCGGGATGCTCGGTATGCAATACTACAGCAGCTGGCCCTAGTGCAAGTGGGAGATTGTTAGTTGTATGTATGCCCTAGAGGCCAGTATTGTACAGATGATGTATATTATATTGGATGCTTGGACATATATAAAGATGACTTTCTTGCTCGATATGATAGTATGCTATCTGGTTGCACTTTATCTTAACATGTATACTAGTCTCTTTAAACTGTCTTAGAGTTACATGTTGGTAAAGCCCTTAGGATGTGTACTTGACTACCTGGACTATGATGCAGATCATACTAGTGGGGACATGGTAGTCCATAAGTACATCCTTCAAGGTCCCTAGTCATGGGTGTATCGAGACGGGGCATCGATATACCAGTGTAGACTAGCGTATACGCTTCTCGACCTATGAGATGGGCGATGGATGATCCCATATCCATTGGTGTTCGACATCAGAGATGGTATACGGGTGCTCAGTGGAGACTGGGTACACTGGACGGACTCGCCGAGAACTCCCAGATGGTATTATACCTCACGTCAGATGGCAGTTCTCAGGTAACACTTGTACAGGTTAGTCTGTAGACCCGAGATCGTCATAGAGTCTTGTGTGATTCCCACTGTGCTTTGATCTCCACCTTACCACGTCCATGAGGGCGTGCAAAACGGTGGTTTTTGGGTACAGTCCCGAGTCACATGGAGGCAATGAGCGATAGGAGGGGTTTCGTCTCTCCCGGTATTGGGGGTTGATGTTGTACTGTGCTCGATTGGCCGTAACAGGGAAGTCCCTGGCCAGGGCTGATTCAGAGATTTGCTGGTAAGTGTTACCAGTAGTTTCTCGACCCTTTATGAGCCTCACATCGGCACGACTTATCGGTTATTGGGGTCCGACGTTTACCACCCCTAGACTTGATATGCGACATATCAGACGAGGAGACCGGACTGTACGGGAAGTGTTGCCGGTTGGCTCGACGGGAGTTGTAGCAGGTTCGCTTGTTCTCTTCTGATCGCTCAATACCCGGGTGGCCGTTACGTTTAGCTGACCGCTTGCGGCTTGGGGGTGCTTGATATGATCATCACCAACTGCCGGCGTATTGACGAGTCTCAGAGTCCCACAATAGAGTTTCCTAGTCCAGGCGAAACGTTGTGGTGCGCGTATGCGATATGCGCATGGACCCGATTAAAATGCGCGTATAGGATACCGTATATTGGTCGGGCGGCTTGCTTTTGGTAGGGTTCATATGTGATATGGCCGGATTGATAAATCAAGTGTTGATTTATCATTTAACCATTAGCTTCTCACTTGAAATCCTTTCTTGAGTATGATGGATGTATGCATGCATGTATAGTTTCTTTATTGATTCATGCACATATGGATGTACATATACACATACATACATACATACATCCTTCATGGTTGTATATACATGAAAATGGTGGCAATATAAGACTCACACCATGGTTTTATTTATGGATTAAATTGCATTTGATTTAAAACAAAAAGGGAAAAAGAAAAATGGTCATTATTGATTTGTTTCTACACTCTTCTCTTGACCTAACCATTCTCACCCACCATTTGACCATGGGTTACTTTTCCTTTTGTGTTTTTAACTCAAGTTCAATAATATCCTAACCATGGTTTGATATGAGAAGAGGAAAATATATATTGATATATTTTCTATTTTCTTTTAGAGTTGAACTTATCATCTTCTCATATTGCCATCATCTTCTTCTTCCTCTCTCATTTTGCTCTCTAGTTCTTTGTAGTGAGCAATATACTCATCAAGATTGGATTTTGAAGTGAGAAAGAGAACCATAACACCATTCTACACAAGTCTAGCCCACTTGTTTAGAGTGTTAGCTTGATTTCATTCACTTGATCGGATAAAGTTGCAAGCTTGGACAAAGCGGACTCCGGGTGGATCATCGGTGACCTCGAGGAGTTCAAGCGGATCTTTTTTAAACCCCAAGTAGCCAAGGAGTCTAGCGTAGGGAGCTACAAAGGTTGTACTCTCTAAACCCTAGCATTTCTTTCATATGATGATGTGAAAAATTTGAAACCCTAATTGATTCTAGGAACAATCCAATGCTTGTTAACTTAGCACCTTAAAGACTCCACTTTTGGTTCATGTGATGCTTCCAAACCCTTCATGTGGTGCTAGGCTAACCCAACACGCTCAATAAAAATAAGCGGCTCTGAAGTAACCTGTCTCCAAAATAGTGACGGCGTGGGTACTCGTTCCCCCCGAGATATACATAGAGGCATATTTCTTACTGGTAGAAGAATCTCTATGTAGAACGGCCCTTTCTTCTCAAAGGACATGAAGGAAATTAAGGGGCCTACAAATAGGTCCTACAATCTAGTAGAATTCCACGCTAAAAAAAACGGTACGTCCACAAGCAAAATGGGCACGGATGAAAACCCGAAAGGGCGCCGTGAGTTAAAACGGCAGGACTGCCGGCGAGTTTGTGAAAACCCGAAAGGGCGCAATCTCGTTAAAATAAAAACACCTTTAAGGTCCTCTGGACTTTGTGAGGAGAAAACACCTGCGTGAGATCCTTACGACTCACAAGGGAGCAACATACTTAGGGATCCCCACGATTCCTAAGGAGAAATTACACTTATGAGATCCTCACGACTTGTAAGGAGAATTACCCCCTATAAGACCCTCACGGCTCATAGGATTCAAAAGCCTAAGATACAGGGACATGGACCTGTTCTTAAGCCGTCGTATCCCTAAGTTTTCCTACAGGCGGTCTATATTGACCCTTGTATACAATCCACGGGCACGAATAAATATTTCTTTGCCAAGTTCTATAAATGGAAAGAAATGTCCCCATATGGTGAATAACACTTGTAGGCCCTCTCGACTTATAAGGAGAAAACACTCTTGGAAGATCCTTACGACTTACAAGAGAAGACATCACTTAGGAATCCCCATGATTCTTAAGGAGAAAATACGCCTATGAGATCCTCATGACTCATAGGGACAAAACCCTTTACGAGACCCTTACGGCTCATAAAGTCAAAAGTCTTAGTCGACAGGATCCTAACCTTGTCTACTAAGCCACCTTTGTTCAAATTGACAGGGGCAAATGATGATTCGCTCTTCGCACTATCCCAGCTGTAGCGATGCTGATGCCTAAATCAGTATCAAATTCTGAGTCCTCTCAAGTCAAATGATGAGTCGCTCCTGGCAATATCCCAGTTATCGCGATATTGATGCCTAAATAGGTGTCAAACTCCAAGTCAACCTCTCTGGAAAATGCCGTCCCCACAACCATCTAATGAAGAAGGGGACCCCGTTCGTCTGGGATCAGAAATGCCAAAGTGCACAGGACGAAATCAAGCAATATCTGCAGAATCCGTTGGTACCGAACGTTCCGGTCAAGGGAAAGCCCGTCATCCTGTACAAAATAGCCCTTGAAGGTTCTTTAGGCATGCTATGGGCACAGGAGAATGGTCATGGGGAAGGAGAGAGCTCTCTAGTATTTGAGTCGAGTTCTTCTGGGGGCAGAAAAAACTACTCCCCCATTGAAAAGTATTGCCTGGCACTGATCTTTGTGATGACGATGCTTCGACATTATGCCTTGGCGCATGAGATCCATCTCATATCAAAGGTGGATCCTCTCAAATATTTGATGTCAAGAGCCATACTAACGGGAAGGCTTGCCAAATGGGCCCTCCTCTTGATGGATGTTCACCGCTGGAAACTAGGAAAGACAAACGTCTTGCCTGAATTTGGGGGCAGATGCTATTTGGATTTATCCGTCCACCTCTTCGAAGATGCCAAGTTGATTTATGGCACCGTGTATCGGAGGTTTAGACGGATGCGGCCGTTGTAGCAGACTTCATCAGATTCCCCCTCGTTTGAGGGGTTTTTTGATTGTGGGGTCGCTATTTCCCTGCAAGCACAAACCCCTGCAGTTAATTACGCTACCGCATCGCGGTAACCACTTTTTCCCTCTCCAGACGGTCACTTCGTGTCATGTATATTTGTTTTATTTTTGGTTGCCCGTGGATTGTATACGGAGACTAATTTATGTTGTCGCCCGTAGGGCGTGGATTAGTCCAAATCCGTATTTTCTTAGATTTGGGTTTGGGTTGGGTTTAAGGATTGTTAATCTCATTTGAGACTAAGATCAACTTAAACGTTTGTTAAGGATACGTTAGTCTAATTTTAGACTAAGATCAACTTAACGTTTGTTAAGGACACGTTAGTCTAATTTTAGACTAAGATCAACTTAACAGGATCATTTAGATCCAACAAAAGGGCATTTGGGCTCTATTGTTTTAGTTTAGGGACTTTGCGGTACTGTTTAGAGACATCATAGTCTGTAAAGTTTAAGGACATCATAGTCTATGAGTTTAAGGACCCCACAGTCCGTGGTAATTTAGAGACATCATAGTCTGTAAAGTTTAAGGACATCATAGTCCATGAGTTTAAGGACCCCACAGTCCGTGGTAATTTAGAGACATCATAGTCTGTAAAGTTTAAGGACATCATAGTCTGTAAAGCTTAAAGTAGTGTTAAACACTAAAACTGAAGCGTTCATGTGGGGTCATGTGAGGCGCCTGCAGATTGGGCCATACTTCTTTTATTTTACTTTCAGAGTATGCATATAAGTGTTAAACACCTGACCTTTATGACCATCACGTATGAGCACGTGATGGGTATCCATGCGTTGGATATTAATCCTTCAGTTTTACCCCATTCTCTCTTTAATGTGGTGTTTGTCAGGGGTCATGTGGGGACACGTGAGGCATCCTTTAGACGGGCATTGCCTTCGGCTAGAATCCTCTTTTGTTTGATAATTGCTAAGGGTCACGTGGGAACACGTGAGACGCCCAAAAAGTGAAACTGCCTTGGCTTTACTCCCTTTTTATTTTGGGGAGCTTTTCAAGGGTCACGTGGGAGCACATGATACACCCTAAAAGAGGAATTGTCTTTATTGTTTTCCCTTTTCCCTTTTAAATAAGTGTTGAACACTTTGGGAAATCTCTTTTTCCTGGTTCAAAGAAAGGGGGTCACGTGTTACCACGTGATCATGTTGGGTACTGATCTCTTTTACGTGCATGGAGAGTTAAATCTTTTATTTAAGAATTAAATTCTTTTGATAGGGTTAAATCTTAATTTTATTTAGAGGAATTAAATTCCTATATGTTTGAAAGAATTAAATTCTTTAAACCCAATTCTCCCTCTAAGTTTTGGATCTGCATGGCAGAATCTCCCCGATGAGAATTAAATTCTCAACTTGTGGGGAGATTTGTTTCTGCAGTTCTTCAACCAGAGGAAGAACTAAGTTCTTTTTAGAAGAGTTAAACTCTTGGTTTGAGAATTAAATTCTCTTTTGTATTGTGGGAGCTTATAAAATGATCTCCTTCCTTCTCTTACTAAGAGTTTTTTCTCTGAAGAGATCTTCTTTTCTCTCAGAAGAATTAAATTCTCTTTTTTTTTCTATCTTCTCTCTCTGTTGTTGTATCCTCTTTTTTCTCTTCTCTTCTTGACTCCTATTTATAGAAAAAAGAATCGGTTTGTTTAGTCAATCTTTCATTGAAAGATTTTTGATTGATTTTATAACCAACATGATCTTTTAGATCACTCGGTGAATTTTATTTATCATTAGATTTTTAATCCAAAAGATATTTTATTTGTTGTTCCTGGCAAATTTTTAGGAAAATATTTCCTTGTATTGAATTTTTCTATAAATTGGTGATTTTTAAGCCACCACTGGATTTTTAATCCAATGGTGCTCCACTTTACAAAGTGTAATCTTTTTTGTTTGGAAAGATTTAGGGAAATATTTTTCCAATTAGTGCTTTTGATTCCCTTTAATTAGAATTTAATTCTATTAGTTCAGAGGGTTTAGGAGTCTATCACGTGTTGGCACGTAACCTCACTGATTAAGAAATTAATTAGAATTTAATTCTATTGGTTAAGAGAGTTTAGGAGTCTATCACGTGTTGGCACGTGACCTAAGCAATTAATTAGAATTTAATTCTATTGATTAAAAAGGGCTTAGGAACCCATCACATGTTGGTATGTGACCCCACTGATTAATCATTTAATTAGAATTTAATTCTATTAGTTCAGAGGGCTCAGAAACCCATCACGCGTTGGCACATGACCCCACTGATTAAGCATTTTCAATTGTTTATTTCATTCAGCACCTATAGGCTTTGCCTGTAAAAGGTCATGTGCCTGCACGTGAGACCCGGTCACGTATGGACACGTGATGCCCCCTTTGGGGGTTTTCCTTGCTGCTTTATTTATATATTTTATTCAGTTCCCATGAGGGAAAAATGCTTTTAATTCCTTTTAATTAGAATTTAATTCTATTAATTCAGTGGGTTCAAGAGCCCATCACGTGTAGGCACGTGACTTTATCAATTGGGCATTCAAGCGTAGATAGAATCTGCCCATAAAAAGGTCACGTGTTTGCACGTGAGGCCTGGTCATGTGTAAGCACGTGATGCCCCATTTGGAGGTTTTCCTTGCTGCTTTATTTGTATTTTATTCAGTTCCCATGAGGGAATAAATGCCCCCACGACGTTGTTCTCATGTGTTTGCACGTGAGTGCAACGCTGTCATCTTTGTGGCCGTTGTATTTTCCTAGGGAATAGGGAAGATGAACCGTTTCCTATTATGTCCTATAAATGCAGCAGTCTCATCAGTGACGCCTCCATTTCT
Organism: Agapanthus africanus; assembly: GCA_030015575.1. Classification (NCBI taxonomy): domain Eukaryota; kingdom Viridiplantae; phylum Streptophyta; class Magnoliopsida; order Asparagales; family Amaryllidaceae; genus Agapanthus; species Agapanthus africanus. The sequence continues at coordinate 436,879,882 of JASDDO010000018.1, forward strand.
TCATCTTCTTCCTTTTTCAATTTCTTTGAGAATTTAATTCTCTTCCTCAGAGTTCAGTTCTTGATTTTGCTTTTCAGACGTTATGGCCGCTCATCTGTATGATCTCGATGAGATTATTTCTTATGGAGACACTCGCGCACTAGGCCGTTGCCAGAACCAGGAGTTTACAAACGCTTAGTGCGCCGAAATCATGCGCCGCTTTGATGAATACAATGGTTGACTGCTTCCTCGTCGTTCCGCTCTTTTGAAGCTCATTGTGAGAGCGATCTGGGAAGCACTTCTTTTATTCTATGACGGCATGCCGCTTAAAGCATTGGATGGCGCCGAAGATAAGGTACACTCATTGTATCTGATGGGCCTAATCTCAAAGAAAAGACGAGACAATCTTGTTGATATTCTGCATCAAACTATTCAACAGGCGACGATAATCGCTGCCTATCTCGATTTGACGCAGAGCAGTTTACGCACTTTTAAGTAGCACCTCTATTTCTCTAGCATGTAATTTTGGCAAATGTGGTCTGTAAATAGTCTATCTTGACCTCATTGTAGGATAGTGATGGCTTAGGAAACAGGTTCAGGTCTGTCACCTAAGGCTTTCCAACTTTATAGGCCGTGAGGGTCTCATAAAGATTTTTCTCCCTACGAGTCGAGAGGATCTCGTAGGTGTATTTTCTCCTTAGGAATCGTGAGGATTCCTAAGTGTACTTTCTCTTAAGAGTCGTAAGGATCTCACAAGAGAATTTTCCCACTTACAAGTTGAGAGGCCTCGTAAGTGGTCGTTTCCCTCCTTATCGATGTTCGGCTTCGGAGAGTGTGGCCCATGAATAGTATGCAAGCGCCCATCTTAGACTGACTTGCAGGGCCCCAGTGCTTTGGAAACATGTTTTTTTAATCCCCACTGCCTAAGGCTTTTCTCTACGAGTCGAGACGAATCGAGAAGTTCTCGCAACGATGTCCTAACGTCACAGTTAACCTCTGCTCTTTACGATAGAGGTCCGTTAGGGTCTGTGGTACTAGGGTTTTGTCCATGGTACTGTCGCGTTGGCTGATGTATTCCTCGATAGGCAATCTTGCTGTTCGAGTAGCCTTGCGACTATCGTGTCTCTGATCCTTTCGGGGGATGGACAAGACGTCTTCAAGCAATCTTCCAGGTAGTATTACCGTCGAAAGAGCAAGCGTTAGGGATATTCTAAGTCCCTTTTTACTTAAGGTTAGGCTCAATTTGGGAGCCTCGATGAGTCATAACCACTCCGCGCTGGTGTGGGATGATCTCCGATAGTCTTTTAGGTTTTATTTGAGTTGCCGTCAAGACCCTGAAGCTAAGGATTTTCCTTTGCTTCGTTTGCTGGCATTGCGTCTACTGTAACGAGACGAATGTCGCGGTTGTCTCTAGGTTGCGTGTGAACCGTCGAGGCTTGGAACAAGGGATTTTGCCATGGCTCCGCTTTATTGACGCTGTGTCTGCTGTAACGAGACGAATGTCAAGGTGGCCTCTAGGTTGTCTGTGAACCGTCAAGATTTGGAACTAGGGAATTTGCCGTGGCTCCGCTTTGCTGACATTGCATTTGCTGTAACGAGACGAATGTCGAGGTGGCCTCTAGGTTGTCTATGAACCGTCAAGATTTGGAACTAGGGACTTTGCCGTGGCTCCGCTTTGCTGACGTTGCGTCTGCTGTAACGATACGAATGTCGAGGTGGCTTCTAGGTTATCTGTGAACCGTCGAGATTTAGAACAAGGACTTTGCCGTGGCTCCGCTCTGCTGACATTGCGTCTGCTATAACGAGACGAATGTCGAGGTGGCTTCTAGGTTATCTGTGAACCGTCGAGATTTGGAACTAGGAACTTTGCCGTGGCTCCGCTTTGCTGACGTTGCGTCTGCTGTAACAAGATGAATGTCGAGGTGGTCTCTAGGTTTCTTATGCCGTCAAGATTTGGAACTAGGGACTTTGCCGTGGCTCCGCTTTACTGACGTTGCGTCTACTGTAACGAGACGAATGTCGAGGTGGTCTCTAGGTTTCCTGTGAACCGTCAAGATTTGGAGCTAGAGACTTTGCCGTGGCTCCGCTTTGCTGACGTTGCGTCTGCTGTAATGAGACAAATGTCGAGGCGGTCTCTAGGTTGCCTGTGAACCATCGAGATTTGGAACTAGGGATTTTGCCATGGCTCCGCTTTGCTGACGTTGCGTCTATTGTAACGAGACGAATGTCGAGGTGGTATCTAGGTTGTTTGTGAAACGTCGAGATTTAGAACTAGGGACTTTGCCGTGGCTCCGCTTTGCTGACGTTGCGTCTGCTATAACGAGACGAATGTCGAGGTGGCCTCTAGGTTGTTTGTGAACCGTCGAGATTTGGAACTAGGGACTTTGCAGTGGCTCCGCATTGCTGACTTTGCGTCTGCTGTAACGAGACGAATATCGAGGTGTTCTCTAGGTTGTTTGTAAACCATCGAGATTTGGAACTAGGGACTTTGCCGTGGCTCCGCTTTGCTGACGTTTCGTCTGCTGTAACGAGACGAATGTCGTGGTGGCCTCTAAGTTGTCTGTGAACCGTCGAGATTTGGAACTCGGGACTTTGCAGTGGCTCTGCATTGCTGACGTTGCGTCTGTTGTAACGAGACGAATGTCGAGATGTTCTCTAGGTTGTCTATAAACCGTCGAAATTTAGAACTAGGGACTTTGCCGTGGCTCCACTTTGCTGACGTTTCGTCTGCTGTAACGAGACGAATGTCGAGGTGGTCTCTAGGTTGTCTGTGAACCGTCGAGATTTGAAACTAGGGACTTTATCGTGGCTCCGCTTTGTTGACGTTGCGTCTGCTGTAACGAGACGAATGTCGAGGTGGTTCTAAGTTGTCTGTGAACCGTCGAGATTTGGAACTAGGGACTTTGCCGTGGCTCCGCTTTGCTGACATTGAGTCTGCTGTAACGAGACGAATGTCGAGGTGGTCTCTAGGTTGTCTGTGAACCATCGAGATTTGGAACTAGGGACTTTGCTGTGGCTTTGCTTTGCTGACGTTGCGTCTACTGTAACGAGACGAATGTCGAGGTGGTATCTAGGTTGTCTGTGAACCGTCGAGATTTGGAACTAGGGACTTTGCCATGGCTCCGCTTTGCTGACGTTGCTTCTGCTTATGGTTGGAACGAGAAGGAACGCCGTTGTTGATCTCTTGAGATGCAGATGTTGCCATCAAGACTTGGCTCTCTTTCTGATGAAGCCTGGTGGGATGATATGGTTCCTTCTTTGTTTGTGCCTCTGGATTGTATATAGGGATTGATGTGATCTCATTGTAGGGCAAAAGTTTCATGTTATATGTATTATTTTTTTAGTTTTCTTTTTGCGATGCTCTGTCATTTCAGCTTTTTGTATCGCGAAAGTCGCGATTGCCTAATCATTTCGGCTATTTTTCGTGGTGCCCAATCATTTTGGCTATTTTTCTTTTTCTTTACTCGCTGCTTTTTATTGAGAGTAGCCCAAACATTTCGGCTATTTTTATATGCATATATTTTACTCGCTGATTTTCATTGCGAGCTGCCTAAATATTTCGGCTATTTTATATGCATTTTTTTTAGTATGGAACTCAAGATTCGATATCAATCTTAGCATCATCATCGCTACGAATGGAATGTTGCCAGGAGCGAATCATCATTTGCCATGAAAGGACTTAGAGTTTGATACCGATTTAGGCATCAGCATCGCTACAACTGGGATATTGCCGGGAGCGAATCATCATCTGCCTTTATCAGTTCGAACAAATGTGGCTTAGCAAACAGGGTTAAGATCCTGTCGACTAAGGCTTTTGACTTCATGAGCCATAAGGGCCTCATAAAGGTGTTTCTCCCTACGAGTCGTGAGGCTCTCATAGGTGTCGTTTCTCCTTAGGAATCGTGAGGATTCCTAAGTGTATGTTCTCTTGTAATTCGTAAGGATCTTGCAAGAGTGTTTTCTCCTTCTAAATCGAGAGGACTTACAAGGGTCGTTCACCGTGTGAGCATATCCCTAGTCGCTGGTAGGACTTTGTTAGGGAAATGTTTATTCATGCCCGTGGATTGTATACAAGGGTCACTATTGAAACGCTTGTAGGGCCAAAGTGGGGTGTATGACGGCTTAAGAACAGGTTCAGTTCCCTGTAGCTTAAGGCTTTTGAATCCTATGAGCCGTGAGGGTCTCAAAGGGGAATTCTCCTTACGAGTCGTGAGGATCTCGTAAGTGTGTTTTCTCCTTAGGAATCGTGGGGATTCCTAAGTGTGTTGCTCCCTTGTGAGTCGTAAGGATCTCACACAGGTATTTTCTCCTTACAGGGTCGAGAGGACCTTGCAAGTGTCTTTTAACGAGATTGCGCCCTTTCGGGTTTTCACAAACTCGCCGGTAGTCCTGCTGTTTTTACTCACGGAGCCCTTTCGGGTTTTCATTCGTGCCCATCTCGCTTATGGACGTACCGTTTTTTTTGCGTCAGCCTTGGGATGCTGCGATCCGTAGTAGTTTATAGACGTCTCGGTCAGGTGTAGTATTTGTTCAAGAAACGGCCGTTTATTGGCCTGAAGGGTCTTTCACCATGCATATCCATGAGCAAGTAAGCCCCACCCTGGTAGACTTTGTCTATGATGTATGGGCCTTCATAGTTCGGCTTGAATTTCCCCCGTTTGGCATGATTGGGGATCATAGGTCTCTTGACCACTAGCACGAGTTCGCCTTGGCGGAATGTTCTCAGCCTAGTCAATCTCTCGTATGAGCACATCATTTTTTTTGTAAGCTTCCAAGTTTTGCTGTGCCATGAGCCGGGTTTCGTTGAGGGCATCAAGTTCCTCAAGCCGAAGATGAGCATTCTCTTCGTCCGTTAGCTCGTAATGAACCGCCACTTGTAAGGAGGGTAGCTCTATCTCCAAGGGGAGTACTGCTTCAGTGCCGAATACCAATGCATACGGTGTTGTGTTTGTGGCCGTTTTGAACGTGGTTCGATATGCCCAGAGAGCTTCATGCAGTCTCTCGTGCCAGTCCTTCCTATTTCGAGACACCGTCTTCTTTATGATCTTCGTCAAGGTCTTGTTGATAGCCTCAGCTAGACCATTAGCTCGAGGATTATAGACCGAAGAGTATCTCCAGTCTATATTATGTTGCTGTGCGAAGCGGCTGCTTTTGTGACTTCTATAGGCCGGCCCGTTATCGGAGATAATCTGTCACGGAGTGCCGAACCGATAGATGACGTGTGTCTTGAAGAAATGGAGGACATTCTCCGTCTTCACTTCTCTTAGTGGTACTGCTTCTGCCCACTTGGAGAAGTAATCAGTTGTCGCTAGTATGAACCGATGGCCTCTGGACGATGTTGGTTCAATGGGCCCGATTATGTCAGTTCCCCACATTTTGAACGACCAGCTAGCCATCGTTGTTTGTAGCGGATTTAGATGCTGGTGGATAAATTCCTCGTGAATCTGGCACGAGTGGCACTGATTCGTGTATTCGAGGCAGTCTTGGATCATTGTGGGCCAATAATAGCCATCCTTTTGATCTTCAGTTTCATCTTCGGTCCGGCTTGGTGAGAACCACAGAGTCCGTCGTGAGTTTCTTGGACGACTCTCCTTACTTCTTCAAGTCCCAGGCATCTTAGCCATAGAGAATAAAATGATCTCTTATATAAAGTGTCATTGACGATGGCGAAGGATAGAGCTCGTTTCATGAGCTGATGTCTTGAGGACGCATCTTCAGGTGTTCGACGGGATTTGAAGTAGTCTATAAAGACTTCTCTCCAATCCTTGACCTTTTCCTGGTCCTCTATCTGTAGGGCCGCTTTCTTGGTCGCTTCCTTTTCTTCAAACAACTCCTGAGATATTTCTACTGGTGCGAGAACCCAACGGCTTTGCATAACGATCCTTACATCATCGAGGTTCTCCTCGGCCAGTTCTTTAGCGAGCTTGGCTAATGCATCCGCCTTGCTATTTTCCATGCATGGTATGCTTTCCAGGGCGTAGGCAGAGATTTGAATCAGCAATTGTGGCACTCTCTCGCCGTACTTTACCAACTCTGGTTTGCACGTTTGATAATCGCCGTTTACTTGGCTAACGACCAGCTGGGAGTCTTCGTATATCAGGAGGTTTTCGATCCCCATGTCGACAGCGATCTCAAGTCCTGCTATCAAAGCTTCATATTCGGCTTCATTGTTTTTCCTCGGCTCTGTTAGGGAAAAGGCAAAGCGCATTATCCCTCCTTGCGGAGTCACGAATATGAGGCCTACCCCAAACTTGATTATGGGGGAGCTATGCTTTCACTTCTTCATGGAAGATGCCTCGTCGAAGTAAAGTTCCCATCCGGTGTCACTCTCTCCTTTCTTCCCATCGATCATGTCAAACATGTGCTCGTCTGGTAATTCACAATTTAGCGGTGAATCGGCAGGTATAAGATGCTCAGCAAGGAAGTCAGCGATGGCCTGGCCTTTCACTGCCTTGAGAGGTCAATAAGTTATCGAAAATTCCATTAAGAGTAGGGCCCATTTATCGAGCCGTCCCGTTAGTATGGCTCTTGACATCAAATATATGAGAGGATCCACCTTTGATATGAGATGGAGCTCATGCACCAACGCATAGTGCCTGAGCTTCGTTATCACGAAAATCAACGCCAGACAGTGTTTTTCAATGGGGGAGTAATTGTTTTCTGCCTCCAGGAGAACTCGGCTCAAGTAGTAGAGGGATATCTCCTTCCTTTGATCATTCTCTTATACCCATAGCGCGCCTAAGGAACCTTCAAGGGCAGTTGTATACATGATGAGAGGTTTTCCCTTGACCGGAGCTGTCAATACCGGTGGATTCTGCAAGTATTGCTTGATTTCATCCATTGCACTCTGGCATTTGCGATCCCAGACGAACGGAGTCCCTTTCTTCATTAGGTGACTGTAGGGGCGGCATTTGCTGGAGAGGTTAGCTATGAACCTCCGAATATACGCGAGCTTCCCTTGGAGAGACTGTAGTTGCTTGAGAGTTCTTGGCGGGGGTATTTCCATGATCGCTTTGATCTTCGACGGGTCTATTTCGATGCCTCGATGTCGTACGATGAATCCTAGGAATTTGCCCGAGGAAACTCAGAACGCGCATTTCAAAAGGTTCATCTTCAAGTTGTATTTCCAAAGACGTTGGAACACTATTTTTAGATGCTCCCAATACTCCTCGTGCGATTTGCTTTTCACCACAAGGTCGTCGATATAGCATTCGACGACTTCATGTATGAGGTCATCGAAAATCTTCGTCATGGCCCTCTGATAGGTAGCGCCGGCGTTCTTCAGACCGAAAGGCATCACTTTGTAGCAGAATATGCCTAGCGGGGTCCGGAAAGCGGTATGCTTTCGGTCTTCGGGGTGCATCTTTATTTGATTGTACCCTGATAAGCCGTCCATGAAGGAGAAAACTTTGTGAGTGGACGTGTTGTCTATCATCAGCTCGGTAACTGGTATGGGGAAGTCATCCTTCGGACATGCTCTCGAAAGTCTACGCAGATGCGCACCGTCCCATTTTTCTTCATCACTGGGACAATGTTGGCAATCCAGTCAGGGTACTGAACCTCTTTGATGAAGTCGGAGCCAATTAGCTTCTTAACCTCGGCGTTGATGCTCATTTCAAGTTCGAGCCGCATTCTTCTCGGCGCTTGTTTGACTGGGTTGACGTCCGGGGATATCGCCAATTTATGCACCGCTATTTCCGAATCTAGCCCCGGAATCTTGGATTAGTTCCATGTGAAGCAGTCTTTATACTGCATGAGCACGTCTTTGAGCATAGCTACCTTTTCTTCAGACAACAGCTCACTGATGAACGTCGGCCGTGGGTCGTTTGCCGTTCCCAAGTCAATTTTTCTGAGGTTATCTGCAGTAGTATGTATCCCATCTTCTAACTCTTTTGGCGTCGGTGGAAACTCTGAGATCACTTCATTATAATTTTTGAAGCACCAGGAGAGGTCAGCCATATCCTCGCATACTCCTTCTCCTGACAGCGTTATCGCATGACAGGTACGAGATCGCTTCCAAGACCGATGTTGATCCGGCTCTACTCTCGCTGTATATATGGCTTTCGGTTCATGCTTCTGTGGCGGGGTTACCCTCCAACTGCTGGATAAAACGAACCTGCCTTGCTGATACTGGTCCCCTACCCAGTCTTTGAATGTGAAGCAGCCTTCGAAAGAATGTCCTATTACTCGGTGATAGGAGCAATAATCTGGGTGATGTACCTCACTTGCTTGTTCAGGATGCTTGGACTCCGGGAGGGTAATCATCTGATGTTTAATGACAAGACTGAATATCTTTCTTGTTTTTTCTTGGGGAAAAGAATATGCTCAACCTATCTTCTTTATAAGAGACGGATCCCGGCTGCTCAATTTTCGATTGCAAGGATTCTTGGACCTGCTTTGTTGCTGTCGAAATTTTTTTCGTTCTTCAGTTTATTTTTGCCTCCGCGTCGAGTCTTCTGTATGACGGGCTGGCGATGAAGGGCATCGTCATTTTTCGTAGCCTGCTGAAGGAGGCGCTGCGTTCTGGCTTTTTCATAGATGGCCATTTCGCGGCTATGGCCATCCCGGACCTTTTGACCCGCTTCCCTTATAAGCTTATCCATCTGTTCTTCGAACGACGGACTTGGGACTTTCATGGCGAGACATCGTTTTGGTTTAGGGTTAGCGTCTTCTAATAGAGCATCTCCTTCTTCATCGAAATCATGTATAATATAGAAGCCATGGAATCGCTCCCGTTTTGTTGGATTGAACATATCTGAGCCCGATCATTTCCATTCTCCCGTTGGGCAACTTTCGCTGAGTTCCAGGGACGTTCCAGATCCTATATAGAACTGAGCTTGCCGAGCAGTCTGTTTGAAGGTACGCCTTGGCATCTCAACAGTCTTTTTAATCTTTCTGTGTAGTATTTTGGCAGACGGATGGGCTGGAGCCTGTCAAGTGTAGAATCGGCGCCATACCAGATTTCTTTCTCCACTTTGGTTTCCGCGGATCGGTAAAATAGGATCGCATTTTCATCTTTTCTCCTGAGAGGGACGTAGAACTTCTGCAGTTATTACACACTGTAGGTATCAAGTGCGTCGAGCTCTTTGTAATGCTCTTGCGGAACCATGGCGATCTGCAAACTCTGATCATCTCTAATGAAGGCTTGCACTGATGGACGAGCCGAGAATACTGCGTTGACCTCATCTTCAGAGTTACTGCCAATGACCAGAATAGGGGTAGACGGTCCTGGTTTGTTGTATCGGGGAGTTCCCGAATAGACTATCTCTTCTTCCTCCTCGGTATCGCTCCTGAAGACCGAAATGGTGGTGATAGCTTTTTGCTTATTCTCCGGTTTATGGCATCTTTCCGTGTCTTCAAATTCTGGCAGAAAGTACTTCGCGTCCTCGTATTTGCGGACTTCATTCACGGAGAATGGGTTCAGCTCCCCTGTCACGGTATACTCGAGACCATCCTTGAAATACTTCATACACTGATGTTGTGTAGAAGGGATAATGTTGTACTCGTGTAACCAAGGCCTGCCGAGCAAAGCGTTGTAGCAAGTCTTGGCGTCAATGACGTGGAACTTGATATCAGTGATGAGTAGCCCAAAGCGCAATGTCAGTATTATGAATCCGAGCGTCCGTGATGACTGTGAGTCAAACCCGGAGATAGTGATTTTATCCCGAGCGAGGTGTTGAACGCTCATGCAGATTTCTTTTAGCACCCTCACATTGAGGAGATTGACAGAGGATCTATTGTTAACTAGGATCTTCCCTATCTTAATTTCGTGGAAATACCCGGAGACATATAGAGGACGGTTGTGCTCGCATGTTTCGAGGAGGAGATCTTCATCGCCGAAAGTGATGTCAGCTGTGTGAATTTCTTCTAGCTCGTTCTTCATCTTTTCTTCGGAAAGGAAAGCTTAAAACTGGTCAAGCTCTTGTAATGCCTTGATCAATGAATCTCTCGCCTCTTTGGATAGCAGAAGGGCGTCGAGAATGCTTAGCTGCGAGGGTATCTGCGAGGGTATCTTCCTTAGGTGTGCCAGAACGTTGTAATCCACCTTGTTTTTCTTGGGCGGGTCCTTGGCTGCCAGCTCTTCGACGACTCGGTCATCGAGGGTGATATCCTCAGGGACCTTTTCTTTCCCCTTATCCTTTTTGTTCTATCCCTTGTTTGCGGGTCCAAGATTCTTTTCAGGTAGCGTGCGATTGCACAGCTGAATGTTCTCACAGGTCTTCATCTCTTCTGCTTCAGAGATGGATTCCTTGAAGAGAGGACCGAGGGATATTTCTTCATCCGAATCGCTCCAGAAGGTGAGAACTTAGGATCCCCCGGAATCAACCATGTGACAGTTGCCGGTAGTTCTTTTTCTTTCTTCTGTCGTGCTTCTTTGTTCCCGACGAGCCTTGCGCTTCATTCGCTGAACGTGTTGTCGGTGGGCGACATATCCCTGCCACCAGTTTTTAAAGGCCATGCACTCTTCGGTAGGGTATGCAATCCTCTGATGGTATAAGCAGAAGTTAGGATGTACGTCCGCTTCATCAAGATGTATACCGCCGGGAGAATTTCCTCTGAAAGAGGGCAACTTCATTCCCTTTGACAGGGCTCTAGCGAATCGTTTCCTTGTCTTAAGTTTGCTTTTGTCTGCGATAGACGTGCTTCGATCTGGTTGGAGTGCTTCAACCTTTTCATTCAGTCGCCGGCGTTTGGCTTTTTCGAATATAGCCAGTTCACGCTCTCGATTGGCTTTGCTTTTCTGGCGGGCTTCATTCAGGAATACATCAATCATCTCGTCTGACAGTCCTAGGAGTTCCGGTTTGGGATTTGCCCCCAGTTTCATTGTATCAGGAGCTTCTTCACCATTTACTGACGAGCGAGAGATCACGTGGCAGCTTGCCACATAATCCTCAGGTTCATTTGACGAGTCTTCTCCTTCATCTTTGTCGCTATCTCCGTTTTCAAGGATGTGGTTGAGAAACTCTTGAAGCATGACCGGGGTTCGCGCCTTCTAGTTATATTCCTCCAGCGCGTCGACATGTTTTTGCAGGTTCGTGCGCTTGTCTCCATGCTTTGTGGGCTTTTTGGTCTTCTTCTTCTTTTTCGAAGACTTTGACGGCTGGGCCTGAGCGTTTTGATTATCGCTACCTATTCTTGGAGTCGGGCGTGACTTCAGCATTCCCTCAATGATCTTGGGTTCGAGCGGACTTTTCCACCTGATTGCCGGGCATACTTGGAGATCCTTCAGCATTCTTTTCGTCTTGGCTAAAAGAGCGACCTCCTATGGAGCTTTTTCTATAAAAGAGCATGATGCCCCCGGCGTGTCCACCTTTTTGGGAGCGTGCGGCTGGGGCGGGCTTACTTTCCAATTCTCAGACTGTGCGAATTTGCCTTGTTGGTATTGGTCCTCAATCCAGCCTTTGAAAACGGAGCAATCTTCGATTGGATGGCTTACTGCTCGGTGGTAGGGGCAGTAATTAGGATTGTTGGCATCGCCTGGCTGCAGCAGACGTCTTGGCTCTGGCAGATTGATGAGTCTATTGTGCACTGCCAGCTCGAACAGTCTTCTTGTTTTATCCCGGGGAAACGAGTAAGGTCGTCCTAGTCTCTCCTCGAGGGATTGGCGTGGACGCACGTTGCTTTAGCGAACAACATGTTTTAAGTCGTGGCTGTTGTTGAGCATTGGCGACAAAAGTGGCTTTCCCTTTGCCCTTTTCATTCCGCCGTTCTGACTTTGAAAAGGAAGGCTTATAACCCATCTGGTCTATTTGGGCCAGCTTATCAATCAAGGTCTGAAAGGTAGTTGGCTTGAAAAACATCATGAACTGGGATATTGTTGCCTACGGATCGAGGATTCCTACAAACATGCCCACTTGGAGCCTCTTTTATGAGTTGTTCACATTTCGACCATAGGTTCCGCCACCGGATTGCATACTGCACCCATGTCTCTCCCGGCTTCACCCTGGCATTGATCAATGCCGTGATTGGGGTGCGCTCGCTAGCGCTAGCGAAACGTTGTGTAAACAGTAGCTCCATTTCTGCAAATGTCTTGACAGAGTCATTCAGGAATTCGGAATACCACTCGAATGCTGTCTTCGACAAGCTGCCAACGAATTGGAGAAGCAGCAGCTTATCGTCACCTCCAGTGTTGCCGCACAAGGCTCTGAATTGAGCAACGTGCTGGTGTGGATTCCCCGTCCCCTTATATACATGGAATTTAGGGATCGTATATCCCGACGGGTACTTTATTTGGTCGTACCAACCCGGATATGGTCGTCCAGTCTTAACAATTTGGCCGGCCGCTTCGCTCGCCTGATGAGCTCGTATCTGCTGAGTGATATAGTCATCCAGGGCAGCTTTGGAGATGGTCTCCTTCTTGGCTGCCGAACAAGCAGGAAGGGGGTTTGACGTCTTCCCTCGGTCGTCTTCGAGGATAATCGGAGGGTCTTCAGCTGGAGGATCCGGCTTTAACATCATCCCGACCATGTCTTGAAAAAAGCGCCATTCATTTTATGTTGGAAGCTTGTTCCGCTGCCTCTTTGTCCTTCTTCTCGAGGATTCTGCGGAGGAACTCAGCATCAGTTTCTTGTTCATGACACTGCTCTGACGACGCCTCCAGGCTTTCTTTTGGCCCAGTGAGTGCGGCCATCTGTGTTAGCATCTCCTGGAGCTTCCGTTGTTGCTCCTAAGCTTTTGTTACCGATCGGGTGAGTGGTCGATGACCCATGGAGATACGACTATCCTCTTTCCCGGATGCCATATAAATAGTATGCACCACCATGCCTCCAGACTTGGGGCGTTTAAGTTCAGTACCTTTCCTCACAGATAAGGGGATTTTCTCTGGCCCTTTTCTTTTGTGAGCGGTCAAAGTTGAGGGGGCCGTTGCAGCGGGCACCCGAGTAGACGACACCTTCTGCGGTACAACAGGGTGATCCTTCTCTTGCCGAAATTTCATTTTCTTTAGTCGGCGGGAGTAGTCTTGATTGATCATCGAGTCTCGGACTTGTCGCCAAATTTTATGAATTTTAGAGGACAGCCGCCCAGGGGGCTGTTCTGGCTTCACCTTTGTAGCGTTCTCCATAGGTGGAGGAGATCTTTTTAGCACGACCTTCGGGGAGTTCTTGCGTACCTTTCTAAGTGGTTCAAAGCTATTCCCAGTTGGAACAATAGCATCAATTTCCACCATTGGAGCTGGCGGAGTCAGTCCAGAAGGAGAGCTGCCCCCAGCCTTCCTTACTCAGCGCCAGTGACGACGGCGAGCATGTCGTGCTGACGGGACCGACTCAGTTATGAGGGTGGCTTCATCATGCCCCCTGCTCTGATAAGGAGCTGTTGTCGTCGTTAGTCTGTCAAAAACCGACGTCCACTGAAAGGGGATGGCCAATCTATTGAAAGCAGAGTTACACGCAGGGGAAGCAGTTTTGATGACTTCGCCAGGAACGGGAGCTAAAGCAGCTGGTCTTGCAAAGACTGATCTTTTAGCAGGAGAAGCCGCTTTGACGACTTCTTTCACTGAAGCAGGGATGGCTATCCGTTTTGGGATGGCCGTTTCGAGTATCGCGGGCTTCTTCACGGGCCCACTTGAGCTTTGGCCCAATCTGTTGAAAACCGTGACACTGGACTTGGGTGACCCGTTGGGAGGGGCCGCAGTAGTCGTAAGCAGATCAAAGACCGACTTCTTCGGAGCTTCTTGCGATGGCAATGGGGTGTTGAAGCTCATTGGTGGGAGCATGGTTCAAAAGAATAGCCCTGTGGTGGCTTGCGTCACCTGGTCCACCGGCATTGTAAAAAGGGAGACCGCTTGAGGCCCGTAGGTCACTCCTCCAGCAAGGACAGAGTGGGAGTTGTTGCAGTTGTCGCAGTTTGTGCAGTTGGAAGCTATTGATTTTCTGTTTTCTGCACTGAGCAAGACACCAAATCTTAGTACCTCGAATATAGGGGCAACAATAGCAAACCGCGATTCATTCATGAAACACGACACACAAAGTATGGAGTGGAAAGAGGAAAAGGTCCCACCGAGCGTGCCAGAATCTGTTCACCGCCGGAAACCGGAAAAGTGAAACGTTTTACCTGAATTTGGGGGCAGATGCTATTTGGATTTATCCATCCACCTCTCCGAAAATTCCAAATTGATTTATGGCACCGTGTATCGGGGGTTTAGACGGATGCGGCCGTTGTAGCAGACTTTGTCAGATCCCCTCTCGTTTGAGGGGTTTTTTGATTATGGGGACGCTCTTCCCTGTAGGCGCAAGCCCCTGCAGTTAATTACGCTACCGTATCGCGGTAACCACTTTCTCCTTCTCCAGATGGTCACTTCGTGTCGTGTATGTTTGTTTTATTTTTGGTTGCCCGTAGATTGTATACGGATAATAATTTATGTTGTCGTCCGTAGGGCGTGGATTAGTCCAAATCTGTATTTTTTTAGATTTGGGTTTGGGTTGGGTTTAAGGATCGTTAATCGCATTTGAGACTAAGATCAAGTTAAACGTTTGTTAAAGATACGTTAGTCTAATTTAGACTAAGATCAACTTAACGTTTATTAAGGACACGTTAGTCTAATTTTAGACTAAGATCAACATAACAGGATCATTTAGATCCAACAAAAAAGCATTTGAGCTCTATTGTTTTAGTTTAGGGACTTTGCAGTCCAGTTTAGAGACATCATAGTCTGTAAAGTTTAAGGACATCATAGTCCATGAGTTTAAGGACCCCACAGTCCGTGGTAGTTTAGAGACATCATAGTCTGTAAAGTTTAAGGACATCATAGTCCATGAGTTTAAGGACCCCACAGTCCATAAGGTTTAAGGACATCATAGTCCATGAGTTTAAGGACCCCACAGTCCATGGAATGTCTGGTTGTTGGGACCTGTCACCTCTCTGAAGACGTTGAAGAATTACAACGACATATATCAGAGGTATGAAGAGATGTACCCTTGAACCAATGTTGGTTGGAAGGTTTTGGGATTCACTTTGAATGCCATATGATATGATCAGTTTTGGAAGACAAGAGTATAATTGGGGTTCAGTTTCAAGAAATTTTTGCCTTGGGAAGACTTAGCCAATTTGGGCTAAGATTGGCTCGAATATAGTGGTAAACACTAGAGTACATTCGGCGCTCATGTGCTCCCACGTGAGACGCTTAAAGTAGTGTTAAACACTAAAACTGAAGTGCTCACGTGCGGTCACGTGAGGCGCCTGCAGATTGGTCCTTGCTTCTTTTATTTTACTTTCAGAGTATGCCTATAAGTGTTAAACACCTGACCTTTATGACCATCACTTGTGAGCACATGATGGGTATCCATGCGTTGGATATTAATCCTTCAGTTTTACCCCATTCTCTCTTTAAAGTGGTGTTTGTCAGGGGTCACGTGGGGACACGTGAGGCATCCTTTAGACGGGCATTGCTTTTGGGTAGAATCCTCTTTTGTTTGATAATTGCTAGGGGTCACGTGGGAACACGTGAGACGCCCAAAAAGTGAAACTGCCTTGGCTTCACTCCCTTTTTATTTTGGGGAGCTTTTCAAGGGTCACGTGGGAGCACGTGATACACCCTAAAAGAGGAATTATCTTTATTGTTTTCCCTTTTCCCTTTTAAATAAGTGTTAAACACTTTGGGAAATCTCTTTTTCCTGGTTCAAAGAAAGGGGGTCACGTGTTACCACATGATCATGTTGGGTACTGATCTCTTTTACGTGCATGGAGAGTTAAATCCCTTATTTAAGAATTAAATTCTTTTGATAGGGTTAAACCCTAATTTTATTTAGAAGAATTAAAATCCTATTTGTTTGAAAGAATTAAATTCTTTAAACCCAATTATCCCTCTAAGTTTTGGATCTGCATAGCAGATTCTCCCCGATGAAAATTAAATTCTCAACTTGTGGGGAGATCTGCTTCTGCAGATCTTCAACCAGAGGAAGAAATAAGTTCTTTTTAGAAGTGTTAAACTCTTGGTTTGAGAATTAAATTCTCTTTTGTTTTGTGGGAGCTTATAGAATGATCTCCTTCCTTCTCTTACATAGAATTTTTTTCTCTGAAAAGATCTTCTTTTCTCTCTGGAGAATTAAATTCTCTTCTTCTTTTCTTTCTATCTTCTCTCTCTGTTGTTGTATCCTCATTTTTCTCTTCTCTTCTTGGCTCCTATTTATACGAAAAAGGATCGGTTTGTTTAGTCAATCTTTCATTGAAAGATTTTTGATTGATTTTATAACCAACATGATCTTTTAGATCACTCGGTGAATTTTATTCACCATTGGATTTTTAATTCAAAAGATATTTTATTTGATGTTCCTGGCAATTTTTTAGGAAAATATTTCCTTGTATAGAATCTTTCTATAAATTGGTGATTTTTTTTAGCCACCATTGGATTTTTAATACAACGGTGCTCCACTTTACAGAGTGCAATATTTTTTGTTTGGAAAGATCTGGGGAAATATTTTTCCAATTAGTGCTTTTGATTCCCTTTAATTAGAATTTAATTCTATTAGTTCAGAGGGTTTAGGAGTCTATCATGTGTTGGAACGTGACCTCACTGATTAAGCAGTTAATTAGAATTTAATTCTATTGGTTCATAGAGTTTAGGAGTCTATCACGTATTGGCACGTAACCTAAGAAATTAATTAGAATTTAATTCCATTGGCTCAAAAGGGCTCAGGAACCCATCACGTGTTGGCACGTGACCCCATTGATTAATCATTTAATTAGAATTTAATTCTATTAGTTCAGAAGGCTCAGAAATCCATTACGTGTTGGCACGTGACCCCACTGATTAAGCATTTTCAATTGTTTATTTCATTCAGCGCCTATAGGCTTTGCCTGTAGAAGGTTACGTGTCTACACGTGAGACCTGGTCACGTGTGGGCATGTGATGCCCCCTTTGGGGGTTTTCCTTGCTGCTTTATTTATATATTTTATTCAGTTCCCATGAGGGAACAAATGCTTTTAATTCCTTTTAATTAGAATTTAATTCTATTAATTCAGTGGGTTCAAGAGCTCATCACGTGTGGGTACGTGACTTTATCATTTAGGCATTCAAGCGTAGATAGAATCTGCCCATAAAAAGGTCACGTGTTTGCATGTGAGGCCTGGTCATGTGTAAGCACGTGATGCCCGATTTGGGGGTTTTCCTTGCTGCTTTATTTGTATTTTATTCAGTTCCCTTGAGGGAACAATGGAGTTCTTGATAATCTATCGATCCCTCAAGGCAGTAAAAGGCCAGGCCATCGCTGACTTTATTGCTGAACATCCAATACCAGCCGATTCTCCCTTAAATTGCGAATTGTCAGATGAACACGTGTTCGATGCAATCAACAGGGAGGAGGAAAGAAATAATGCCCGATGGAAACTCTAGTCAATGGAGCATCTTCCAAGAAAAAGCGAAAGCAAAACACCCCTATAATTAAAGTTGGGGTGGGCCTTATCTTCGTGACTCCGCAAGGAGGGATAATGCGTTTCTCCCTTTCATTAACAGAGCCGAGAACGAACAATGTGGCTTATGAAGCTTTGATAGCAGGTTTTGAGATTGCTGTTGATATGGGCATCGAAAACCTCCTCATATATGGATGCTCCCAACTAGTCATTAGCCAAGTAATTGGTGACTATCAGACGTACAACCTAGAACTGATCAGGTATGGTGAAAGAGTGCAGCAGCTGCTGACGCAAATCCCTTCCTACATCCTGGAAAGCATACCGTGTGCGGAAAATAGCAAGGTGGATGCGTTAGCCAAGCTTGCTAAGGAACTGGCTGACGAAAACCTCGATGATGTAAGGATCATTGTGCAAAGCCGCAAGATTCTCGCACCAGCAGATATATCTCCGGAGTCGTCTGAAGAAAAGGAAGCGACCAAATAAGCAGCCTTCCAAATAGAGGATGAAGAAAAGGCGAAGGATTGGAGAGAAGTATTCATAGACTACTTCAAATCCCAGCGAACACTTGAAGATGCATCGTAAAGACATCAGCTCATGAAACGAGCTCTGTCTTTCACCTTCGTCAATGATACTCTATACAAGAGATCGTTTGACAGTTTATGGTTAAGATGCCTGGGACCAGAAGAAGCAAGGAGAGTCGTCTAAGAAACTCATGACGGACTCTGCGGTTTTCATCAAGCCGGACCAAAGATGAAGTTGAAGATCAAAAGAATGGGTTACTATTGGCCCACGATGATTCAGGACTGCCTTGAATATGCGAAGCAGTGTCACTCGTGCCAAATTCATGGGGACTTCATCCACCAGCATCCAAATTCGCTACACACAACACTGACTAGTTGGTCGTTCGAAATATAGGGAACCGATATAATCAGGCCTATCGAACCAGCATCATCCAAAGGACATCGGTTCATATTGGCAACAACTGATTACTTCTCTAAGTGGGCAGAGACAGTACCACTAAGGGAGGTGAAGACGGAGAACATCCTCCATTTCTTCAGGACACATGTTATCTACCGGTTCGGCACTCCCCGACGAATCATCTTGGATAATGGGCCGGCCTACAGGAGCCATAAGATCAACCGCTTCGCATAGCAGTATAATATAGATTGGAGATACTCTTCAGTCTATAATCCCCGAGCTAACGGTCTAACTGAGGCTTTCAACAAGACCCTGATGAAGATCATAAGAAAAATGGTGTCCAGAAATAAAAAGAACTGGCACGAAAGACTTCATGAAGCTCTCTGGACGTATCGAGCCACGTTCAAAACGGCCACGAATACAATGCTATTCACGTTGGTATTCGGCACAGAAGCAGTACTTCCCTTGGAGATAGAGCTACCCTCTCTGTGAGAGGCAGTTCGATATGAGCTGACGGATGAAGAAAACACCCATCTTCGGCTTGAGGAGATCGATGCCCTCGATGAAACTCGCCTCATAGCGCAGCAAAACCTGGAAGCTTACAAAGCAAGGATGACGCGCTCATATGAATGACTAACCAGGCCGAGAACATTCCGCCAAGGCGAATTCGTACTAGTCGTAAAAAGACTTATGATCTCCAACAGTGCAAAGTAGGGAAAATTCGAGCCAAACTATGAAGACCCGTACATCATAGATAAGATCTACCAAGGTGGGGCCTACTTGCTCATGAATATGCATGGCGAAAGACCCTTCCGGCCAATAAACGGCCGGTTCCTTAAGAAATAATACGCTTGACAAGTCATAACTCAGGTTAATGATAGATGACGTTGCTTATGTCCGCTCGCTATCTTTCTGAGTCCAAACTTTATAAGCAGTATCCGGCAAAACTTCGTCCCGAAGCTAGCAATGGACCGAGATGTCCCAAAAATAACAACGGACCGAGATGTCCCTAAACTAACGATGGACCGTAATGTCCTTAAACTAATACGTCGCATCAAGCACGACGATTATGGAATTCAAGTCCACAAGTCCCAACGGCAAGAGTAGCTACTTAAATCCCGCTGGCTACGTAGCTACCCCGATGGCGAAGTCCCCTCTAAGCGCATTGGTGAACAAAGGGGTAAAAAAACGGTATGCCTACAAGCGAAATGGGCACGAATGAAAAACCGAAAGGGCTCCGTGAGTAAAAAAACAGTAAGGCTGCCGGCGAGTTTGTGAAAACCTGAAAGGGCATAATCTCGTTGTTAGAAAAACAGTACGCACATAAGCGAAATGGGCACGGATGAAAACTCGAAAGGGCTCCGTGAGTAAAAACAGCAGGGCTGCCGGCGAGCTTGTGAAAACCCGAAAGGGCGCGATCTCGTTAAAATAAAAACACCTGCAACGTCCTTTCGACCTTGTAAGAAGAAAATACCTGCGTGAGATCCTTACAACTCATAAGGGAGCCACACATTTAGGGATCCCCACGATTCCGAAGGAGAAATTACACTTATGAGATCCTCATGACTCGTAAGGAGAATTTCCCCCTATGAGACCCTCACGGCTCATAGGATTCAAAAGCCTTAAGATACAACGGCCTGAACCTGTTCTTAAACCATCACACTCTCCAAGTTGCCCTACAGGCGGTTAATATTGGCTCTTGTATACAATCCACGGGCACAAATAAACGATTTCCCTACCAAGTTCCACCAATGACGAGGAATATCCTCATGTGGTGAACGACACTTATAAGTCCTCTCGACTTGTAAGGAGAAAACACTCCTGTAAGATCCTAACGACTTACAAGAGAAAATATCACTTAGGAGTCCTCACGACTTCTAGGGAGAACATACACCTACGGGATCCTCTCGACTCGTAGGGAGAAATACCTTTATGAGACCCTTATAGCTCATGAAGTCAAAAAGCCTTAGTCAGCAGGATCCTAACCATGTTTGCTAAGCCTCTTTTGTTCAAATCAGCAAAGGCAAATGATGATTCTCTCCTGGAAACATTCCAGTCGTAGCGATGCTGATGCCCGAACAGGTGTCAAACTCCAAGTCCTTTCAAGGCAAATGATGATTCGCTCCTGGCAACATTCCAGTCGTAGCGATGCTGATACCCGAACAGGTGTCAAACTCCAAGTCTTTTCAAGGCAACTGATGATTCGCTCTTGGCCACATTCCAGTTGCAGCGATGCTGATGCTAAGATTGATATCAGATTTTAAGTTCCATACTCGCAAAAATTAGCGAGCAAAAAAAAATGCATATAAAATAGCCGAAATGATGGGGCAACTCGCAATAAAAATCAGCGAGAAAATGTATGCATATAAAAATAGCCTAAATGATTGGGCACCACAATAAAAAGCCGAAATGATTGGGCAAGCGCGACTTTCGTGATATAAAAAACTGAAATGATAGAGTGTCGTGGAAAGAAATAAAAAATGATGAAAATTTTGCCCTGCAGGTGAGTCCATATCAACCCCTGTATACAATCCATGGGCATAAATGAAAAGGGAACCATATGTTCCCACCAGGCTCCATCAGAAGGAGAGCCAGGTCTCGACGGTTCACAGATAGCGTAGAGATCAACAACGGCGTTCTTCCTCACTCCAGCAGGATGCAGACGTGATGTCAGCAAGCGGAGCCATGGAAAAGTCCCTAGTTCCAAATCTCAACGGTTCACAGACAGCTTAGAGATCAACAACGGCGTTCCTTCTCACTCCAGCAGGATGCAGACGCAACGTCAACAACCGACCCCAGAGTCAAAACAATGGAGTCATGGCAAAGTCCCTAGTTCCCAGTCTCGACGGCAACGTCTACAGCCTAGAGATCACCCCGGCGTTCCTTCTCACTCCAACAGGATGTAGATGCGACGTCAACAACTGACCCCAGGGTCAAAACAACGAAGCCATGGCAAAGTCCCTAGTTCCCAGTCTCAACGGCAACGTCTATAGCCTAGAGATCACCCCGGCGTTCCTTCTCACTCCAACAGGATGCAGACATGACGTCAACAACCAACCCCAGGGTCAAAACAACGGAAATATAGCAAGGTCCCTAGTTCCGAGCCTCGATGGTTCACAGACAACCCAAAGACAACATCGACATTCGTCGCAATATAGCAGACACAATGTCAACAAATGAAGAAAATGAAGATCCCTAGCTTCGGGGTATTGACGACAACTCAAATAAAACCTGAAAGACTATCGGAGATCATCCCACACCAACGCAGAGTGGTCATGACTCATCGGGGCTCCCAAATTGAGCCTAACCTCAAGTAAAAAGCGGCATGGAAAATCCTTAACGCTTGCTCTTCCGATGGTAATATGACCTGGGAGATTACTTGAAGACGTCTTGTCCAGACCCCGAAAGGATCAAAGACACGACAGTCGTGGGGCTACTCGAATAGCAAGATTGCGTATCAGGGAATGCATTAGCCAACGCGACGGTACGATGGACCAAAAACCCTAATACCACAGACCCTAACGGACCTCTGTCGTAAAGAGTAGAGGTTAATTGTGACGTTAGGACATTCTTGCGGGAACTTCTCGATTCGTCTCGACTCATAGGGAAAACAATGTTCCTGCGAGAACTTCTCGACTCGTAAGGAAAAACATCTTCATGAAACCCTCACGGATTATGAAGGTGGAAAACCTTAGGCAACGGGGATATCAACCTATTTCCTAAGCACTATGGCCCTGT
This sequence comes from Agapanthus africanus, assembly GCA_030015575.1. Taxonomy (NCBI): domain Eukaryota; kingdom Viridiplantae; phylum Streptophyta; class Magnoliopsida; order Asparagales; family Amaryllidaceae; genus Agapanthus; species Agapanthus africanus. The sequence goes on from JASDDO010000018.1 coordinate 436,901,863, forward strand.
AAGTAGGTCCGAGATGGACTATTGTATACTATCCATGGGCCATATTCTCTAAAGTCGAATATCGACAAGAAAAAAAAACCCACTTACGAGTCCTCTCGATTTGTAAATGGGAAAATTCTCTTATGAGATCCTTACGATTCTTAAGAGAAAACGCACTTAGGAGCCCTCACGACACCAAAGAAGAAAATACACCTACGGGATCCTCTCGACTCGTAGGGAGAAAAGTCTTTATAAGATCCTCATGACTCATAAAGTTGAAAAGTCTTAAGCGGCAGATCCAAACCTGTTTCCTAAGCCATCGCTGCCCTGCAAGTAAGTCAAGATGGACTATCTACGGGCCACATTTTCCAAAGTTACAAGCCAATATGAAATAAAATATGTCTTTTATTTATGAATTCAAGTGAATACAAGATACACTTTATAAAGGAATTAGAATGAATTCACGTTATTCATGAATCACAAGTTTATAATTGGTACAAGAAAAAAGGTATAATGACAGTTATTAAGGAGGAGGCGTCTTCAACAAATTGACATGCCACTCACGCGCTCCTATCAATCCTTTCTCGTGGTCTGCTACTGTGGCCAATTCCGCTTCAAATTGAGTCCGTTGCTGCAAACAGGATGAACGATTTTCATCAGTTTCTAGCATGGCAGCTTCTTGCGTGACCCGCTCAGTGAAGTCGAGCGTCGTCCTTAACATCAACTCATCCGAAATAAATCGCTGGAGGTTGTCGAAAATAGCTTTTAACCGTCAGCATTCGCTTCAAACTGGGCACGCAACCGGATGGATTCGTTGGAGGCCGCCTCATGTTCTTTTCTTCTCAGGGCCGCCTCTTGTTCAAAATGGCAAATGAAAGGAACACTATGCTCGACCCATGCAGCCCGCTGGGAGTTCGAGGCCAACACCTCAGGAGCGAGACGCTTGAGCTCGATCTCGTGCAGGCAAGCCTCGATCTTTCTGCAATAATCAACCCAAGTGCCGATAAGATCTTCATCATGAAAGTTCATGAGTGTCGCCAGCATTGGATTGAATTCAACGAAAAAATCCGTAACAGAAATAAGGGCCTCAGCATTGAGATCTTCGATAAACTTGCTTAACATTCGCCGGCTATTTGTAGCACCCCTGGAAGATTGCATTTAGCGAAGGGCCCTGCGGGTATTGGAATGCGAGACTCAAAAGGAGCTGGAGCCGGTGCAATTGCTACAAAATGAATTACGGTCAAATTTCGACTTGGGAGATAAAGAAAGCACATAAAGGATGGAGTCTATTATAACGGCTGTGGAAGGAGGAAGAATGGGGAGTATCGGAAGCGCGGCTATTCTCTCGCCTCCTCCTCCGACCCGTGACGCTGTGATCAATATAAAGAAAACTTAGCAACAATAAGTCTATTTAAAAAAGAAGGGGGAACATTAGCTGAAGAATATACTAACCAATACCAGAAGGTGGAACGATTTCCGACTGAAAGGAAAAATACGAGTTCAACACCTGGTATAAATGGTCGAAAAGGACGGCTGCAGAGTTGAGACAATATACAGTCAATACAAGGAGGATTGTATCCACAGCGAAACAAATTAGTGAGAAACCCATACCTTCCAAGATTTGAGGGGGTACAGAAGAAGGCGAGGGGACAGCGACCGTCAGAGCAGCGACCGACGACACTTCTTCAGACGGCATAGCCTCAGGGTTCACTGTGCCTATGATCAAGACAGACGAAATATCATCAGAAGGGCTGAACATGATTGAAAAACTCGAAAACAACAACCCAAGGACTACTTGATAGATCATGGACCAAAACCGCGATGGAGGTGTCACCAGGTGTAACGGCTTCTTCACTCTCTCTCAGGGAAATAGATTCCACGTCCATAGCTTCATCCCTTGACTTGACGAGTGCCGTCATAACACTTGCGACTCCCGCCAATACCAAGGAGCCAAAGGGAGAAAGAGCAGCGGTCTGGACAGTCCCAGTTTCCTGAGAAAGAGTAGCCACTTCAGACTCTATAATCATCAACGTTTCACCTACCATACCATCGCCAGGACTCGGCCCTGTGTGAAAGAAAATGTGTATGTCAGAATTCGAGGACCGAGTTCTAATAAAAGACTGGGTGTTACATTACCTTGGAGTATCTTTTCAGTTTCTTCCCGAGCTGCGCGTGTAACCTGTCTATGGGCTGTAGATAGGGCAGAGGGAACACCCGCCAAAGGAGCATCAGAAAGCGGAATACTGCTTGAGCTTGCACTTACGGCCAAAATGGCATCGTGTTCCCTCACCGCATGCTTCTTGCGCTTCCTTTTGGTCTGTGCAGTGAGAAATGACCTCCTCAAGACTTCCGACAAGGGGACGTCGTCATCCAAACCGAGCTCTGCCTCCGGAGCCGCTACGGTGTCCATCATCGGCTGCTTCAGCAAAGCCTCCTATGGTGTCTTTGGGAGGGCCATGGCCATAGTAGCTGGCTCTAGAAGTTTTGCTGCATCGCCACTTGGGATCGGCACTGTGCTTGGAATAATCTAAGTTGAGGTAGTCCCTGCAATAAGGTGAAAGAGAGGTTCAGAACACGAATAAAAAGAATAAAGGTGTAATAAAGCAACTTATACCAAGACCCAAGAAAGCGCGGAGCCTCTCTTCCTCCTCGAACATCCTAAGGGAAGCCGCGAGAACCTCTTTGGCAAAAATACCTGTTGAAGAAGAGAGCATTAGTAAAAGAATAATAAAGACAAAAGGGAAAGCCATAGAAGAATATAACTGAAGTATACCTGACTTCGCGATAATGATCAACGCCGCTTCCTTGCGAGCCAGTCGCTCGGAAGCTGTGAGGGCAGCCTGAAGATCAGTATAGATTGCAGGTATGCCGAACAAACCCTCGTTGGTACCATATTCGCACAAACCCTCGCTGTAGGGAGCATATGGATCCTGGCTAAATATGACATCGGCAGAAAATAGAGACTTCTTCTTTTTCTGCGAGCGGACACCGGCAGCCGATGATAAGATTTTGCGCTTGACAGGCATTTTCGGGTGGTGGGTCCCGATTTTCGTACCAGTAACAGATTCTGAGGATGCCACGGCTACCGCAGTTATGGGAACATCAGATTGAAGCCTTTCAGGGAAGACTCTAGGGACTACGGCAGTAGCAATTTCCTTTAAGGAAGGACGAACGGCAGTCCGACGCTTTAAGAGGACAGATGGATTACCAGCGGGGACTGCATCCTTGTGATCGAGCAATAATCGCCTTTCTTCCCTGATAACAGCACCCTTCGCATGCTGGTACCACACCACGTAAGCGTTCGAAGCTTTCGGCTCGCTAATGAGAAAATTGGACCACGTATTTAGTCGCATAAAGTGGTGCAGCGCGATGTGAATACCCTCTTCAGTAGCGACTGGCTCGACTAAGAATGCCTCGAGAGGAACACCCTGATTGTAGCCCGACTGTTGAGCGAATCGGTGCGGGTTATACCTCATGAACAGTGCCGATGCGTTTTGCCTGAACACTAAAAAGCCCGGCCTAATAGAATACAAGTGCATGATTTCCCAAGCCTTCAACGTGGGAGCCCCGTCTTTGAAAGTATCACGCAGCGGTTACACTGCCTTGGTAGATTCCTTGCTGATAGTTAAGACTCTATCGACAAAAGTTATACTATCCCCGACAATACGCGGGCGAAGGACCAATCGTTGAGCCTCTCGCTGTGACGGATCTAATGCAGAAGCGTCAACTAGATACATGACCCGGGGAAAGTTGTAGCTGTCATAGAAGCGGGGTCATTTGTGAACACCGAATGCACCCAGCACGTGCATCTTGATCTAGCACGCGAAGTAGTGTAACGGATGATGTACATGTTTTACCCCTGGCAGAGTAGTATCCGCCGCTAAGCTCAGGCCATGATATAGATAGGCTAGCCCTGCAATCCCAACGGCTACACGCGTCCTTATGACAATGCGGTGGGCCGGATAAAAAACGGATGACCTTATGTAGCGAGGTTGGATCGGAAGCACAAACCAGCTCAACCACAGGCCGATGAACCCCAGAAAGAACATCTCTTCATCGACGTCTAAAGCAGCAAGTTCTGCAAAAGGGACGACCAAAGTGTCTGGAATAAAGAAATTTTTTAGATCCGCTTCCGCCGCCGGCTAGTTATCCAAACCGAAACCAAATGGGTCATCAAGCTTGGAGAATTTCGCGGTTTGTTTTGATAAGACTTATGGGCGAAGAAAGCAGGCGATGAAATTTGCGAAGCCGACTCCGTGCCCTCCAGACTCTAAAAACGGACTCTCATAAATGTTCAACACCTTGATTAGGCTCGGGAACCGATGTTGAATGGCATTCTTCAGAGTGAGACCCATTACCACTGATTTGGTGGCAAATATGTACTCATCAGGGGGAAGTATTTCCTTGTAATGTTCCCCTCTGACGTGTAGGCCTGAAATTTCCACAAACTCCTCCAAGAAAATTGAGGCTTCTCGGTCCAATAGAAGAAATGTGTGGGTTGGGATGTTCCACTGTTCCAGAAAAGCCTTAACCCACCACACATGAGGTGCGGGATATTGGAAGAGGGAAGCATATATGGCAGGATATAGCCCAAGTTTCAGCAGCAGCGATTTCTTGGCCGACAAGATATACCGGGCCCACTGTAGGTAGCCGGCTGATTGGCAAGGAGTTAACCCTATCATGTAGACTTGTCTCCAAGGGCGCGACTCTCCTTGACATATGCGCCGCCCTAAAATATTCAAAGCCATCGGTGGCTGTATGGGTATTGATGCCATAGAAGGCCGAAGGTGACCTTCCGTAGTCCAGTTGACCTCTTCTACAACATAATTCACTTGAGGCGAATTGGCGTAATTAATTGCTGAAATGGGCTCTGAGGGCGCTACACAAGAAAAACTGCGCCGACCCTGGATGATCTGATTGTACCATGACCCCCATAGGTGAAGAGATTTCTGCTCTGGGTCATAATCTTTAATAAGTGCGAAGACTTCCCAATCCACGGGCGCGTCGGTGAAGGCGCTCTCTGAACTTACAAAACGGAAAGAAGAGTCGGAAGCCATAGTACCTACACAAAGAGAGACAAGGGTTAGTTATCAACGCTATGTTCTTAACTCTGACACTTGGTACATAAAAAATTTTACCGCACAGCAATGCAGAAGAAAGGGATAAAGAGGGCCCCACAAAATCAAGGTGACGTCCCATCATTGATGGGGCAGTCACTTATTAAGGATGGAATCCTAAGAGGATTCTCATTTAATGAGAAACCTCATTGTGCTAAGGAGTTAAACTCCCTCGAGAGCTGTGCTCTGCCAACAGATTTCACATCTGTCAACTTTAATTAAGAGGGGAATAAAATTCCCCAAAAATTTCTAAGAGATATGCTCTGTAAAAACAATGGGATAATCTACCAGAACCCTCAAAAGCAAAGCTTTTTAATATGGCAAAACCCCAAGATCTTTAAGATCTGAAAGAAGAATCCTAGAAACTCTAAGAGTTCTTCATGGAAGATGAGCAATGCTCTAATTAAAGGATTAAGCAACCCTAAATACATCTTAAGATCTACGATCCAAGAAGAGCCAAGCTCAGTTAATGAGTTCGATTATAATCCTTACCAAATTTTTAAGGTAGAGTTTTAACTCTAGAAAGGATTTCTTTGGGCAGAGATCTAAGCTCTGAAACGAGAATGAAATTCTCAGGAAAAAAAGAAGGACAAGGGAAAACAGCAGTCATCTCAAGGGCCAAAGGCCCTACTTATAGGCACAGGAAGATGATTCAACTTCCAAGAAGATCCAACGGTGGAAAAGCAGCCACCGCTGCACTCACGTGTGAGCCATGTGAGCGCAACGGTGGGGGGGGGCATTTGTTTACCCCAATAAAATAGTAAAGCTCTGTTCAAAATTTGAAGGGCAGCGCCTCACGTGCCTTGCATGAGAGCGCCAGCGCCAAGAATTAAAAACTCTGAGGCAGCGTCTCACGTGCCTTGCATGAGGGCGCCCGCGCCAAGAGTTAAAAACTCTGAGGCGGCGCGTCACATGCCTCGCACGAGGGCGCCAGCGCCAAAACAAAAAGCTCTCTGTTAAACAGAGCTGTTGGATGAAAGATCCAACGGAGGTGATAAATCATCAAAACGCAGAATTAAATTCTGTGGAGGAAATATTCCTTAAATCTTTCTAAACAAAAAAGATTACTCTTTGTAAACAGGGCACCATTGGATTAAAAATCCAATAGTGATTAAAAATCACCTATCTGCAGAATAAATTCTGTATGCGAAAATATTTCCCTAATCTTGTTAAAAATAAGAAAGATATCTTCTGTAAAACAGAAGTTCTTAGATCAAAGACCCAACGGTGGATAAAATCCCCAAGTCAATTAAAGATCTCTCAATGAGAGATTTCTGTAACTAAATCAACAAACTTGCCTCTACTATATAAAGGACCCAAGACTTCAAGTCTTGTAGAGAGGAACCCCTTATAAACTTCAAAAAAAAAGGAGAGAGCAAGTAAGAAGAATGTTTTAAGAGGGAAGAAAGAAGAATACCTCTCTTCGAGGTAAATAAAAATAATAGAGATCAAAGCATCTCATCTGCATATCCAAGGGTTTAACTCTTAATAAAGAACTTAGTTCTTTCTCTAGATCCGAGATCCATGAGACAAGTCTTCCACAAATGAGATTTTAATTCTCATTGGGGTGAACTTGTTCTTGGGGATCGAAGATCCAGAAAAGAACAGAGAATTGAACTCTTCAGAACATAATATATGAAGAAAACCTAGCGCCATGCACCTCATGTGCCCCGCACGTGGGCGCTACTCAATAAGGAGAGCCTAGCACTCAGTGGTTAGCGCTCAACGCCAAGCGCCTGACGTGCCCCTCACGTGAGTGCTACTCAATAAGGAGTGCCTAGCACTTAGTGGTTGGCGTTCAGTGCTAAGCGCCTCACGTGCTCCTCACATGGCGCTACTCAATAAGGAATGCCTAGCACACAGTGGTTAGGACTCAGTGGTTGGCACTCAGCGCCAAGCGCATCATGAGCTCCGCATGTGAGCGCCATAAAGGCTGTTTAACACTCTATAAAAAACAAAAAAAGGGGAAAATTAAAGTAAAGTATGAGCGTCAGAACTCATATAAATGCCCAGCATTGTTCGCACAGAAAGGGGACTGAGCCCAAGCAAGCGTTTATCACTTTATTTAAATGACAAAGACTGAGTGGGCTGAGCCCAAGTTGACCAAATCCCTAACTCAGATCAACCGAGCCCATGTGCTCATTATTTTCCAAGTGGGTTTTAGTCCCAAACACGGCTACTGATCTTCCGATGGGATATTCATCCCACACCTCCCCTCAATCCAGAAATCGGTTCAAGGGTACATCTCTGCACACCTCTAATACATGTCGTTGTAATTCTTCAACATCTTCAGAGAGGTGGTGGGTCCCGATAACCAACAACTCTTTGGTGCACTCCCAAATCAATGAGTACATCCCAATACGTACCGAAACGTCCTTAAACTAACAACGGACCAAAACGTCCTTAAACTAATACAATAGAGACCAAATATTCTCTTGTTGGATCTGAATGATCCCAAAATCCTGTTGAGTAGATCTTAGTCTAAAATTAGACTAACGTATCCTCAACAAACATTTAAGTTGATCTTAATCTCAAATGAGATTAACGATCCTTAAATCAACCCAAACCCAAATCTAAGAATATACGGATTTGGACTAATCCACACTCTACGGGCGACAACATAAATTAGACTCCGTATATAATCCACGGGCAAACCAAAAATAAAAAAAACACACACACGACACGAAGTGACCTTCTGGAGCAGGAGAAAATGGTTATCGCTATTCGGTAACGTAATTAACTGCAGGGGTTTGCGCCTGTAGGAAAGAGCATCCCCACAATAAAAAACCTCTCACAACGAGGGGGAATCTGACGAAGTCTGCTACAACAGCCGCGTCCGTCCAAACCTCCGATACACGGTGCCATAAATCAACTTGGCATCTTCAGAGAAGTGGACGGATAAACCCAAATAACATCTTCCCCCAAATTCAGGCAAGACGATCCATCTCGATTTCGTCTCTGTTTTCGGCGGTAAACATGCCTTAAACTAGAAGATAAAAATGTGACCCTTCAAAAAGGCTAGAATAACTAGAAAAAGAAAACACTAGTCTAAAAAAAAGTGAATATGATTGTAAAGAAATGTTTATTAGTCGTAGTTCTATTCTTATTATTAAAAATATGTTTCATAAATCGAAAATAAATGACCTTGAATTTTTAATGAAAATATTTGGCGTAAGTAGTAAAAATTTGAATATGCTTTTGGGTAATGAAATGTACGCTAATAACAGAAAGGATCTTGGTTTTGATAATAAATATTTTGACAAGAAAACACAAGTAAGGAATAATGCAGTTAGGGGGAGAGATGTGTTTCCTAAATGTTTAAGATGCAAGTATGTAGAACACACCTTCAATAATTGTTTTTCTAAGAACTGTAACACAAGATTTAAACAAGTTTAGATTCCAAAAAGTGCACTTACTAATAAGAATGGACCTATATATATTAGTAGGTCACATATTTCTTCTTTTATGTAGGTGTGCTGGCGGGCTAAGAAACAAGAATGCAAGTTGTATCTTGATTCAGGCTGCTCAAGGTATATGACGGGCGATAGTGAGAAGTTCTTTACCCTAGAAAAGAAGAGTAGTGGTTGTGTGATTATGGAAAATAATGGAAAGCACGAAATTTTAGGAAAAGGTATTGTAGGTAAAAGCACTTTCAAGCATCACGATATATTCTTGGTAGAAAATCTAAAACACAAGCTCATTTCTATTAGCTAGTTGTGTGACAAAGGTATGAATGTAGTTTTCGATTCTGATTTGTGTAAAGTAATTGAAGAAGTTATAAGTAATGTTGTTCTTATTGGCAAGCGTTTTAATCATGTTTATATCATATTTTTCTAAGAACTTACACTTGCAAAATATTTGATTGCGAGAGATGATGAACCAACTCTATGGCATAGAAGACTAACACATGTGAGTATGGGGCTGCTACAAAAGAGGGAAAGGAAAGAATTGGTAAGAGGACTTCCGCATGCGAAGTATGAGACTGGCAAAGTTTGCGAAGCTTGCGCAAAAGGTAAAATGGCTAGATCATCATTTCATTCGAAGAATGTAGTGAGTACAAAACGAGTTTTGGAGTTGATACACATGGACTTGTTTGGACCTAATGACATTGCAAGTTTGGAAGGTAAGAGGTTTTGTTATATGTTGGTCGATAATTATTCTAAGTTTACATGGGTATACTTTCTAGCCAAAAAATCCGAATCTTTTGATTACTTTATAAATTTTTCAAAGCAAGTTGAAAATATTAAAAAAACTCTTTCAATAGTTACAATAAGAAGTGATCACGGTTGTGAATTTGAAAATATCGGATTTGAAAATTTTTGTGCTAAAAATGGTTTTAAACATGAATTCTCTTCTCTTAGAACACTCCAATAAAATGAAGTGGTCGAGAGAAAGAATCATACATTACAAGAATTGGCTTGAACTATATTAAGTGGGTATGAATTGCCTATCTATTTTTCGGCAGAGGCAGAGAGTACCTGTCACGCCCGCTTCCCAAAATATGGAATACGGGAGGCGACTAGGCCAGCCATGCTCCTACGGTCAGGGAACAATCCCGCCGTAGTTACACTTTGGCTTCTAGCATTACATGATAATCAGTAAACACAGCACAGAAGTAAAGGAAACGCATCACTAGTTTATTACACCAACTTTCATTGTTCACAGTTTACAATAATTCGAAAGAAAAAGAAACTACTAACCAAGTATGAATACAAAGTTATTTATGGAAAGCGGTAAAAGCACTGAAGGCACGACTGTCTAGATCTCTGCGAGTTCGAATGGTAGGTCTGACTCCTGAACTGGGTCCTCTCCAATCTCGGAGCATGCATACTCAGGTCGTCAGGGCGACATAATAGCAATTGTAATAACCCTAAATTTCCTATACAAAATTTTTCAAATATTTTTTTCAAAAATCCACAAAGGGGTATTTCAGCCTGAGCACAAGATATAGGTAATTATTTTGTTTTTAATTACAATCTACAAGAATGTAATAACTCCATTTTTAGTGTACAAGAAATTACTTTAAATTTAATGTATACTTGGAGTATTTACTCTTGCTGCTATCATTTTAAGTAATTAAATAACACCATAATTACAAGAAGAAGCTTGTAACTCATTGGTAATACCTTGCACTGCCGAACCAAGCCACCAGAGTTCAAATCCCATGCCCCACATTATTTTTAGATTATTTTTCTTTTAAAATTCTTGGAAGCCCAACAGTCCACCATAACAACGCCTCGGCCACTCATCTAGTTCCCCTATACTCTTTAGTATAGATAGAAACCCGTAAGTCCCATTTTCCCCTTCTTTCTACTTCTCAAAAATACGAACTTACGAAACCCGATGGAAATCGGAACAAACCGATTTCCGATTCGGTTTTTCTATAAAATCTCACTTGTCACCAATTCCATAATACCTAAACTTATTCATGATGACTATTAATCACATAACAATTAATTTGGACAAAGTTTCTCACATGAAATGATAGCTTTTGCAATATCGTATTCTTTCTCACTTTAATACCTCATTGTTTATTTTTCTTCTTCTAATCAATTAAATCATTCCTAAACATCTTTATCTTGACCATTAAACTTGTAAAAATCAATTTGAACAAGTTTTCACACATGAAATGATAACCTTTTCAATTTACCGCATTTCTTCACTTTAATACCATTATGTTTCAATTTCACATTTAACCCCTTAACCTTAATATACATTTAAAGTAGAGCACGAGGTAACGACCTACCTCCACACACACGCAAATACAACCCTAAAATGATATCATCAAAACTTAGAATACGAAAAATACGAAATTTTCATTAAAATACCATAATCTTCATAAAACCATTCTTAAAGGTTTTAGATTTGTTACACTTTTAAGTAAATATTTCTTACCAGGAAAATACGATAAGTTGTGGACATCGATCGTTTATCTAAACCTGACTTTGTGGTGTCTAGGCTAGGCAAGTGAGCTTAGGTAACTTTAAAAGGCCCGTCTCACGATTCGTGAGCGGATCCCTCCTTCCTCACTTGTACTTACCTAGCCACAATTGGCGGTGAAGAGGCGATTTGAGGCTTCTAACGACTTTTCGTTTAGACCATTTAGAAATAGGCTAGTTGGCTTAGGAAACCCTAGAACCTAAAATACGGAAAATTACACTTTTCAAATAAATACCTTTTACTTTATAAAAACCGTTTTCTAAAGGATTAGTATTTTACAATCTTTGCAAAGCGCCGCTACAACCCATCTTTGGGGAACCCGTTCGGGATCGTGCGATTTATCGCGCACCCTCGGGCTAGTAGTGCGAGATTCAGACCTCCGCAAGGAGCATTCGGTCTCGAAAGGTTTAAAATACGACATCTTAAGAAAATGAGATTTTTGAAATATAAAATATTTATTAAAATTATTTTTGTATAAACATATGTATATTTATCTTTTAAATACCTATTTTATTATAATATAAATATTCCACCTTTTTCTAAAATCATAATAATAAATTTTACACTAAAATTCTATGAACTTCAAATAATCAAAACTAGGATATGCTCACTAGAAATGTCACAATATAAAATCCACCCTCATTACAACTCTAAAGACGAGTAATAAATACTTGAGGTGTATCTTGAAAAGTATATAAAAGTATTTTTACATAAAACCCCCTCAAGTTTATAAATTACCCTAAGGACCCTAGCAGTTATAAGACTTCGTTTCACATTTCTAATTGTCTGACTCGGGTTTGAGTCTGATTAATCCGACTTGAATATGATTCAAGTCAACCCATAATCTACAAGTTTCCAATTCAATATGAACACATGAATCCATGAATACAATTATCACTTTATACAATTTGGCTGAACCGAACAATGGATATATTCCTTTTACATGATTCCCAGTATTCCATTTACATGACTCTACGGTTATAACCGTTTCCTGATATCATGGTTTCGGTCAGTCAGTCAATCAATCATACAATCACTACAATTTACAAGATAACAATACAAATAAGACATCGCGGGGTTTAAGGGGTAGATTGGTACGGAAGGTGTTAAAAGTGGCACGAGACTGTAAGACTTAATACACCTAACATGAATCCAATTGCTGTTGTACCGTGTCATAAACGGTACCTTGTACTAAACGTGCCTCTAGTCTCTGGCATATAGAGACTCCTCTCGTATACACTGGCATTCTTCTGTACCAAGCTACAAACAACAGCGTTAACACTAAATACAACAATATAATAATATAATACAACTGTAAAACCTACTCTCTCTCTCTCTTACTCTCTGTCTATTTCTCCCTTATCTTTGGGACTTACCGAGCGACCTGTTCGCTGACGACATTCTATTTCTTTCCTCTTTTAATGTCGTCAGGTAGTTTGGACCTGGCGGAGATCGAGCCATCTCAAAAAGACTTGGAGCAGTTTGCCGAAGACCCTGCACTTTAGTTCGTTGTACACTTTTTCTTTCTATACTTTTCATTTCCTGTTATGCCACTGTTTAGGCATCTTTATTTCAGTTGTATTTCCTTTTCATGTATTGTACAAAGAATGTTAATAAATAAAAGTTGCTGTTCTTTTATATCTTGTCTCTTGTGTATTTATTTTATATTGCTTAGATACGCTTAGCGTATGTACTTCTGAGTATATACGTAGCGGGCCTCGTCGCATCCCCTTCGCCGTATACCGGGAAGCGGGGCGTGACAGCAATATTATAATAATAACAAAAGGTAAGGAAATAAAGTAATAACGGTGGAGACAATATATGCAGGAAATCGATATGCCATTAAACAATGCAATATATGATCCGTGTCCCTATCGGTCTCTAAGTTACTTTTGAAATCGAGTTGTGAAAAAGAATGATCATGTTTAACGAGGGTCTCGTACGTACCCGAGACTACGGCCCACCGTTGCCCGGGACATAACCCTGTCAGCCGGACCGCTAGGTCTAAACCTAATATATATAAGAGTCGCTGTTTGAATGATTATCTTCTAAAATCGCTAATCTCGCTAAATACAAGTTCCTTTCCACTTCGATTTTCTCTTTTTCCCCAGGTTTCACTATCTATAAGACAAGTACACACCAATAACACTGCTTTATTCACTATTCACTATGTTGTTCACTATCACGAATCATTCACTTTTTACTGGCGTACTCGACAAAACTAAACCGATACCATTCACATTCAACAATGCATTGTACACTGAAAAATTAGTAAGGACGCTCACTATCGCTAGAAGTATTGCAGTCGGGTAACAATGTGAATTATGCCGCTAAACAAATCATATGCAATACAAGTCATTGCGCGTCTTATGAACTTAGAAAAATCACATTAAATCGTACGTTTAGAATTAAGTAAAATCATACAAAAGTGTTAAAAAGAAAATTTAACCATCATTTCAACGAAATTGGTTTCAAGTCAATCGGGTCTCGGGTTTACTAATTACAGTCATTTCTTTTTAAGTGTTTTCTGCAGGAAATTCAGTTGCTGAACTGAAGGTCCATTTCGTAACACAGTTTTCACACTATTGGGATCATAATTAGGCAAAGATAAAGTTGGATAATATTTAAGTTTATCAGTTAGATTTCCAACACACCAAACGGATTGATAATATCCGCTGTGTACTGGGAGTTATGCATTATTTAATATCGGGATATGCGTTCTGTCCCTGCTTGGGACTGCAGTATGTGCTAATAGTTTAAAATGCGATTAAATTATCAAACGATGGTAAAAATGAATGAAAACACTTCCAATAGTTAGCTAACAGGTTTATATTCACTACGGTATATGGTTATGTATAATACCTTTTTCACACAGAGATGTAAAAGCATTTCAAATCAAGTATCGATAAGCAGTGCTGCTCTAGACTACAGTCCAGAGCCGCACTCCCGAACAGTTTCCGTCACCGCTATAAAATAGAAACAAATATAAATTATATGGGGTTATAGCTTGTTTAGTTGGCTTCTATATTAGCCCTCGAACACAATATTCCGGTGTGTAACTAATTTACTATGATTTTCATAAATTTCAGGTACGGAAGGTTTCAGATACGACGGATCTAAGTGGGGATGACATTTCACGGTGTTAGGGTCCGTATTTTCGAGCCAACTCTTAACACAGTATTCATTATCATTATGGTAATCTGTTATACCTAAGGTCCATCATTTTAAGAGGGTTTTTAGCTTAGGGTTTGCATCGAGCACTATATGAACATTTGATTCGCAACGGAAATGAATATATTATAGCATGTAGCAAGTGTTGGAACTTGCTTGATGACGTATCGATGACGATACGGCAGCGATGTGGCAAAAATGGTGATCTACAGAAATGGCACGGCACGGTCACGACGCAAGTGCGGCTAAGCACGACACGGCAAAATCGACCTCCGCTCGAACTTGGGTTCGATGGCTCAGCAGCGACTAGGGGCGGGCGATGCAACGGTGGCGGCGATGATGAGCACGGTGTGCCACTGGCAAGGTCGTTGGCGGTCCAAAGATGGCTCCGACGAGGTGGGGAGCTCAGGCGAAAGTGGGGCTGTGCCTGGTTGCTGGGCGAGGTGGCTGCGGTCGGCGTTGGTGGAGTCGGGGTTGAGCTCAGTGGTGAGACGGGCGCTGGAGGTGAAGGCGAGGGGAGCTCGAGGCAGGCGATGGAGGGAGGTGTTGGGTTGTGCGGTCGATGGCGAGGCGAGCTCTGGCGAGGGGGTGTGCAGGAGAGGGTGCTCGGGGAAGGAGGTGTCCGGGAATGATTGCTCAGGCAGCGTTGAGGTGAACCGATGGAGCCTTGGGCGGGTTACGGTGGTGCTCTGGGTGGTCACGGTGGTGTGAGGAGGTCATGGGGGTGCTGGCGATGGTCTCGTCGGGGGCTTGGTGTAGGGGTTTTGGGGCTCGGGAAAGGAGAGTGGAGGAAGAGGGAGGAGGAAGGGTGAAGACGAGGGTGGTAGCACGGGGTTGGCGGCAAGAGGTGAGCGCTCGGGTGCTCGGGCATGGGTTCTCATATGGGAAAGGAGGGTGGCGAGCGGGGAGAAGAGAGAGAGGAGAGATAGAGAGAGCGATCGAGAGGAGAAAAGGAACGTGATCGAGAGGAGAGAGAAAGAACGTGGTGTGAGAGAGAGAGAGAACGTGGGGGCTTTTAAAAAATATTAATAAAGGAAAAATTTATAAGAGACAGAGAGAGTAAAGAAGGGAGAATTTATTATATAGTGATTTGGTTTTAAATAGGCAGTTAAAGAAATGGATTGGGTAGGATTTGGATGTTAAATTAGATTAATTTTTGAATTTTGAAAGGGAGAAAGTAACTGTTAGGTAAAAGGAATTGAAGGGTTATCGGGTTTGGGCTTAAGAAAAATTTAGAAGGAAAAAGAGAGGGATTAAAGATGGACTTGGGCTTAGGGTTAGGTTCGTAGGAAACAAAATAATTAGAATATAATACAAAAATTTAAAGTGGGTAAAACATTTTATTTAAATACCGGTATTGGCGTAGAAAAAGGGACTAAGTATTACAGTATCACTTGCCATGTAATTAATAGAGTACTACTTAAATCAATAATAAACAAAACTAGTTTTGAGTTATAGAATGAGAGAATTCCTAACATATAATATTTTAGAACATTTGGGTGTAGATACTTTATTTTGAATACATGTGATCAATTCAGAAAATTTGCGGCAAAAATGGATGATGAAATCTTTATAGGATATTCGGAGAGGAGTAGAGCCTGCAGAATCTACAACAAGCGATTGAAAACGATAGTGGAATCGATAAATGTTAAATTTGATGAATCAAAAGAAGAAGTTGTCGATGGTGAGAAAGAAGATGATGTAGTTGGGATATAAAAAAGAATTGAAAGCAAAGTTGAAAGTTCAAATGTGCCGAAGGAGAATGAAGAAAAAGGTGATGGCACACAAGTTCCTCCAATATCAGTTAATGCAAAGAATCTCAAGTTCAATCTGAATCATTCACCCGAACTGATTATAGGTAACCCAACAACAGGCATATAAACTCGCTCTTCTTTGAATTTTTATACTTTTTGCATCCATGGGGATTTTGTTTTAGAAATTGAGCCAAAGAATATTAATATTGCTTTGAGTGAGGATAGTTAAGTAATGGCCATGCAAGAAGAATTAAATCAGTTTGTGAGAAATAAAGTTTGGAAATTAGTTCCAAGACCGAGTGATTATCCGGTAATTGGGACTAAATAGGTGTTTAAAAACAAATTGGATGAGGATGGTAATGTGATTAGAAACAAAACCAGGTTAGAGGCAAAAAGGTATAACCAAATAGAAGGCATTGATTTTGATGAGACTTTTACACCAATTACTAAGTTAGAGGCCATTAAAATTTTGCTTACATTTGCATGTTTTAAGGGTTTTTAACAAAAACAAATGGATGTTAAAAGTGCAATCTTTAATGGTTATTTGAAAGGAAATTTTTTTTGTAGAACAACCCTCAGATTTTGAAATTCACAGTTTTCCAAATCATGTTTTTATGTTAGAAAAAGCTTTTAACAGTCTTAAGCAAGCTCCTAGAGCTTGGTATGATCGTCTTTGCACTTATCTTTTGGAAAATGGGTTTATTAAGGGGAGTGGAGACACAACATTGTTTCTATTGCATGAGGGTCATGATTTTCTTATTGTTCAGATCTATATAGATGGTATTATATATGGTTCTACTAATGATCTTTTGTGTCAAAAGTTTGAGAAAATCTTGCAGGATGAATTCAAGATGGATTTGGTTGGAGAATTGAAGTATTTTTTAGATTTTCAAGTGAGGCAAAACAGCGATGGCACTTTTATATCCCAATCGAAGTATGTGTGAGAGCTAATGAAGAAATTTAGGATGGTAAACTCGAGGCATATAGGAACTCTAATAAGTGCTCCAACAAAGTTGGATAAGGCCGAACACTGAATTGCATTTGATCAAAACCAATATCGAGATATGATTAGTTCGCTTTTATATTTTACTGCCTCTAGACCGGATATAATGTTTTTTGTGTGTTTGTGTGCACGTTTTCAAACTAACCCTAAAATATCACATTTCAAAGTTAAAAGGATTTTTAGGTATTTGTTAGGCACACAAAATTTTAGGTTGTGGTACCCCTCTTGTGATAAGTTCGACTTAACTGGTTTTTCTGATATCGATTATGCTGGATGTCATGTGGATTGGAAAAGCACTAGTGACACTTATTTTATGTTGGTTCATTCATTGGTTTCTTAATTGAGTCGTAAACAAAATAGTGTAACTTTATCAACAACTGAGACTGGATACATTGTATTTGGTAGTTGTTATGCATAAGTTCTTTGAATGATACAAACACTAGTTGATTTTGGATTGCATTTACAGAATGTACCCCTTATGTGTGATGGTAAGAGTGATATTGATTTATCTAATAATCATGTTCACTACTCTTATACTAAACACATAGATGTAAGGCATGACTTTTTAAGAAATCATGTAGATAAAGAAGATATTTGCATTAAATATATTTCTACTGATGATCGACTTGCTGATATTTTTTCAAAACATTTAGTTGGAGATAGGTTTTGCCGTCTTCGTTTTGAATTAGAAATTTTTGAAAAATAGTATGAGATGTTTGTAACATTGTGTGTGTTTTTTCATACATTTTATTTTCTTTCTTTACTGAAAAAAAATCTGGTAGATTTCCTTTGGTTTGAAGGTGGATTGGTTGGAAAAGAAGGTGGTTTGTTTATTTGGATGCGATTTTGATTGATATCCTTTGCATATGAAGTTTTAGTATTATGGTCATAATCTTTAATTTTATATTGATGATTTTTATATGATTTTTTAGCACATAATGTGATTTTATTATGACTACTTCATCTCCATCACACGCCCATCCATTATATATATTGTATGTGGAAGAAGTAGTTAACATATTAGCAAAGGATAGCGGGTTGAGTAAATTGATGGATAAGTTTGTGAACACTTTTGATACATATTTGTGATCCTATAAAAAAAATGATTAAAAGATGTGTAAACTGTGCCACAAAAAGGTAGTGAATATATATATTTGTAACTAATAGAGTTATATGACGCATGAAAAATGGATGCGATTTATAGGGTGACTAAGCTCAAGGGTATTCGACCTTTACTAAATGTTTAAATCTTTAGAATCAATGTTATGTTCACTAAGCAATACTTCTCTCATATATAAGTATCCTAACGGTATTGATTGAGAGTTAAGTATCCTGGTCTCATGGTTCCTTGAGTTGAGCGACTACACTTCATAGTCTCATGATTTAAAATATAGTAGTTTAAATTTGGGAAGTGTTGATTCGTTGGTTAACCCCCATTGCTTTATATCCATCCTTTCACACACACACAGGAGATATTTTATGATCAATGATATTGCATACCTTGTTCGAGATTTACGTTGTGTTTGTCCATTTTGATTGTTAATCATGTTTTATAATGCTTTATTCTTGTGTATTTATGTGATTATTGGTTGTTTTGCTTTTGATGAAAACAAAAAGGGGGGAAGGAATTTAAAATGGCATAGGTTGGTTGGTTTGAAGGAATTTTTTGAAAGCTGGATTTTGATGAAAAGATCTTATTCTTAACATGGCACTACATGAGCCATTAGCATCTTTTTGGTTTCATGATTTGGTTAATTTACACTTTGCATCATATGTCACATATGTTTTGTAAATTATACATTTGATATCATCTTTTCATTAGCATGGAACAATTGGTATTTATTCTAGAGAGAGCATGTCTATAGGGGGAGTATAATTTCATTGCATTGGTTTCATGAGATACTCATCTATATATTGATTTGGCATGCTCACACCTCACTTCACTTCACACACATCATATTTACATTGTTTGATTTTAACTTAAGTTTGTTATCATCAAAAGGAGGAGATTGTTGAGTATAACGTTTATGATCTGTGTTTATACTAACAAACCCTTATGAACCGTTTTAATGTGTTTAATGTTTTGGACATGCTAGCCCATTAACTGACCCATTAACTTTGAGGGCTAGGTATAAATACGGGATTCTCTTCTCTCCAAAACCTTAAGGCTGCAAGAATTCTTAAAAACTCAAACTCCATTGCTCTCCAAGGATTCCAAGATTAAAGGTTTAATTTTTCCATTTAGATTCACAGCCGTTGACGAGAGAATTCAAATTCAAGGATCAAACTTCATAGATTTACTCTCGTCTTCTCCAACAATGATCGAGTTTCGTTGAGATTTTCTTAAACTTTACTTTTATTATCAATTATTGTTATTGGGTCTATTGTAATTTTTATTTTTCATTTTAAACTCGAAAACGGTAGTAATTAGATTATAGTTTGTAATTCAGGTATTTGTAAATCACTGGCGTTGTGATTTATGGTTTAGGGATTATTGATTAATATTAGATACCATAGGATCTAGTTCGACTTGTTCTTAGGTTTAGAATAAAATGACGGGATTAGACGCTTGTAGTAGGATGTACGAGTTTTTGATATTAACAATATTAGTAGTTCTTGGGGTGCAGGATTAGGCTGGGGCTGAACCTGGGTAAATCTCTGTGTTTATTTACATTACCACATTTACTTTTTGCCTATATAACTGCCTGTGATTGTTGGATGTGCTTGAGATTGTCACTTTAAGTTTTATTCCACAAAAATATCTCACTACCCATTCACCCTCCCTCTAAGATATATTCCGATCCTACAACCCAGACAGACTAAACTTTTAATCGAAAACAATGTTAAAATAGTGGGCTATGTCAATGTTTTGTATAATGCAATGTTACTCGATTTTTTAAATTCTAGTTCTACAAAATAGCTTATACTCTCCTTACAAATAATGTAGCCTACGCTATTTATTGATAAGGTTTTGAATTGAGGTTTTTCTTATTTGATCATATTCGGATTTCAATACATCTAGTAACCTATGTGTTAAGTACAAGTCTTGCAATATCCCAATTATTCATAACCCAAAGATCAAAATTACTAATTACGTTCGTCGATTTTAACATCCCTTTTCTTCTTAACAGTAGCTATGATACCTTATTTTTCTCAATAACTTCAATACCAAATTCCAAACCATATGAAGCGACAAAGTCTTGTTGAAGACTTGAAATATCGAACTCTTGATTTGAATGCACATTTTGTATGCGTTTCAGTATCACGAAATCTTAAATTTCAGTTTTTTCCTCATTCGAAAATGTTCTCTTTAATTCTTCTCTTCTTTGATTTTCGTAATTTAATTTTTTTACCATATGTTTATTTTCTTTTAGAAATACATGACGATTTGATCGTTAAGATATTAGAGATTTATATAAAATATATAAAAATTAAAATGGTCAATTATTAGAAGTATTGTTTTAACATTTTTGATTGTTAAGGATTATAACAATATGCCTTTATTAATCGTGTTGTTTAACAATTCTGATTGCGGCGTGTTCGACTACTTATTCATAAAGGCATCGATTGACGGTTGGGAAATAGCGGATGCCTAGGGAAAAAGTTTAAGCAGTGGCAGCCGATACTTGCGGCAAAAATTCTATTGACAGACGAGAAAGAAATAGTTTGATATTGTTTCAATTCTTTTTTGCCGAAGTTTGAACTCTTTGTTATTCATACATAAAATCATCTATTTGTATTTGGCTGATGTTCGCCGATATTAATACTTTTTTTTATGAATGATAACAAATTGGTTAGATGCGACTGGTTTTATTTCGCCGATGTTGACCGATGAAGAATATTGTATAATGAATATAAAAAATTATTGACGTATTTACTTTAATATCGCTAATGTTAGCCGATATTCTGAATAATATTTTTGTTGATATTATCAGTTTTATATAGCCGATGTTGGTTGATACTATATTATGAATGATAATTTTGTTGATTTTATGAGTTTTATATAGCCGATATTAGCCGATGCTGTGTTATGAATGATATTTTTGTTGATATTCTTGGTTTTATATAACCGATATTGATGTATTTTTGTTGATGATATATGTTTGTTGATGTCAAAAATTATTGATGTATTCTTGATGATCTTAAAGGATACAGGTAACTGCTTAGAAATTACAGGCAACCAGTTAGAAGTTATATGCAAGTTCTTAGAAATTACAGGCAATTTATTAGAAATTATAGGCAACTACTTGGAAGTTACATACAACTTATTAGAAATTACAGACAAGTTATTAGAAATTACATGCAACTACTTATTAGAACTTACATACAGCATATTAGAAGTTACAGACAGGTTATTAGAAGTTATATGCAACTGCTTAGAAGTTACAGACAGCTTATTAGAAGTTACATGCAACTGCTTAGAAATTACATGAAGCTTATTAGAAGTTACATGCAAGTTATTAGAAATTATAGGCAAATTCTTAGAAATTACATACAACTTATTAGAAGCTATATGCAAATTATTAGAAGTTATATGCAACTGCTTAGAAATTACAGGACAGTCAAGTTATTAGAAGTTATAGACAACTGCTTAGAAATTACATGCATCTTATTAGAAATTACAGGCAAGTTATTAGAAGTTACAGACAACTTCTTAGAATTTATATACTATTAGAAGTTACATGCAAGTTATTAAAAGTTACAGAAAACTGCTTAGAAGTTACAAGCAACTATTTAAAAGTTACATGCAGCTTATTAGAAATTACATGCAAATTATTAGAAGTTACAGACAACTGTTTAGAAATTACATGCAGTTTATTAGAAATTACAGGCAGTTTTTTAGAAATTACAGGAAACAACTTAGAAGTTACATGCAGTTTATTAGAAATTACAGGTAAGTTATTAGAAATTACATTCATCTTATTAGAAGTTGCATGCAGCTGCATAGAAATTACATGCAAGTTATTAGAAGTTGAATGAAAATTGAGTAAATGAGATAAGAATAATGGAGAAAATGAAAGGGATAATCGTGGTTCAGTTAGCAAATAAGATTTTTTTGGGGGGAGAGAAGTAGTGCATTTGGAGGGAAAATGGCTTGGTCGGAGTATTTAATGCTCAGCCCTTTGAGGAAAAATCAATAAAACCCAACTCTTGATAGAAGTTACAGGCAACCTGATGGAAGTTATAAGCAACTACAACATCGGAATTTTTGCCCAAAGAATTGTTAGCTATAGTGCCCTCAAGGCAATTATCGTAATCGCAGGCAGATGATTATGATGATTGAGGGAGGACCTATACCGGTAGAACGGTGTTACTCGAGATGATAATATACTATCTGGTTTGTCTTTATCATCATGTGCATATTGATAGAGCCCATAGGATTCTTGCCTGACTACCAGCATTATGATAGCGATCATATACGTGGGATCTGAGGGTCTATAAGCACATCCTTAAATGTCCCTAGTCGTGGGAGTATCGAGACTGGGCATCAATACTCCGGTGTAGACTAGTGTATACTAATCGAGACCCCGACGAGGGGCGGTGGCCAGGTCTCACAAGCCATTGGTGTTAGTTTGTTCACCTAAGATAGTATACAGGTGCTCATTGGGTTATGAGTACACTGGACGGACTCGCCGGGAACGTGCTAATTGGTATTATACCTATTGTCATATAGCAGTTCCCAGGTGACATGTGTGTAGGTTAGTCTGTCGACCTGAGATCGTCATTTGTCTCATGTGAGTTCCCACTGTGCTTTGATTAATACCCTACCACGGCTCAAAGGAGTCGTGCAAACAGGTTTTAGTTGGGTACAATCCCGAGCCACATGGAGGCAGTGATCGGATCGTCGGGGATTCGTCTCTCCCGGTATTGGGGGTTGATGTCGCATTGTGCACGGGTGTCCATCACCAGAAATCCATGGCCATGGTGGACAAGAATTACCGATCCAGGATCGATAGTTTCTCAAGTGGTGATGGGCTTCATGCCGACACTAAATATCGTGTTGTTAGGGGTATGACTTTATCCACCCCCTAGACTCGATATGCGATACTCTTAGACGAACAGACCGGACTGTACATATATTGTCACTGTCAGGCTCAGTAGGGGTTCAGGATGAGTTTGCTCGTCGGCATCCCTTTCGCTCAATACCTGGGTAGCCGTTACGTACAGCTAGTGCCGCTGACGTGCTTTTGGTTAAACCCACTGCCAGCATATTGACGAGTCTTTAGAGTCCAACATAGAGGGTTTTCATGGTTCAGGCGATATGGTGTAGATGATGTATATTGGTACATACATGTATCCGATTAAATATGTGTACATATTGCACGGACTTTAATCGGACGGTTGATAATACTAGCGGTTTAGGATTAAGCCGGATTATTAAATCAGGTTTTGATTTAATAATTTATATATGTATTTATATATATGTATTTATATATATGTATTCTAGTATTATTGTTCACTATTCATTTTCTTTCTTGGCTATTCGTATTTTTGTACGAATACACGTATATGTATTTCGATACGTATACCAGGTTGGATTCCGTATTTATACGGAATGGTTTCTAGAAGATGTCCACCTCATTAATTGATTTTCTTTTTAGAAAATCAATTAGGAAATGAGGTGGAGGGTGAGTTGGCATGAGCATGGGTCAAGGCATGGTTTGCAATTGTTTATTGCTAAAATGGAAAAGATATTTTGTGTGGATTATTGAGATGAGAGAGAGAGGGGGTAGCCACAAGTATGGGTGTGGCCTTGCTCATTTCTTGAGTTGTTTTTCTTCACTTGCTTCATTCCATTCTCACTTCAACACTTAGCCATTCTTGTGTTGCTCATGCCATTGTTTACTCACCTCCTTCATCTTCTATGGTGGCTCCCTTGAGCAATTGTGATGAGAGAAAAATATAGTGATACATTTCTACACCTCCACTCTCCATTGCTAGCAACCTTGGAGCATCGGTTGTCTCGTTTCGCGAGGCTGAAGCTTGCGCCGTTTTCCTCAGGTGGATCATCGTAGATGGAGGAAGACCGGCAACCAAACTTTATCAAGGAGCAACTAAGAGCTTGGGGATGATGGTTGAAGACCGAAGGACACGGATCAACTTGGTATAACCATCTAACTTCTTATATATAGCTTGCTAGTTTAGGGTTTAAGGTAGATCCGGGTATCGGGTAATGGTAGCGCCAGTTTAGTAAATTTTTGTTTCGTAATTGGCCACGGTTTGATGGCCGGGGCGCTGCCGTAACCCAACAAAAATTCTTAGCTGTCAACTTGTACTTGGACATATGGGTCTCTAAGGGCATTTTTGGGATATACTAAAATACCCACTACTATGAGTATATGATGGAAATGGCGACGGGCCTGGAGGGTTTTAGCATGTTCAAAAAGTTAGGTTTTACTTGGGGCAGAGGTTTTTAAAAAATTTACCCTTTAAATAACTACGGAGGAGCATCCATTTACAGTGGATGGTCGATAATTCCTTCATGCTATTTGGTCTCTAAATTTATATAACTAGTATTTTTGCATGGGTAATGCACCTGTATATTAAAATGATTTGACGTTGGTATCTTAACTAAAAGTTTGAAAATTTATTATCTCAACTAAACGTCTTCATGAATCTTTTTAAATATTTTAGTTGATGCAAACATATCATCACGTGCATTTTACGTGCAAAAAATTGATTATGTGGACCATCTTAGAATAAAGATTTTTTCTCATTTTTTTCAACACTAAATTCGAAAGAAACTTTAGAGTGACACGCGTCCCCCTCCTCTTTGCATTATTGCCACGCTCCGCTTCCTAAAAACGAGAAATGGGAGCAACAAGCCCGCAATGTATTCATATCGAGAAGCACTCTTTCTTGACATGAATATGCTAAGCGTCTATATATGAAGTAAAAGAAATGATAGTATAAGAATTTTGAAACTTATAAAATATTCAATAATATTTATATTAGTCCCAAAAACGATAACTAAACACAGTTCGAAAATTCAAGAAACTAGCAATGAAAGATGGCCTTGAACAAAAGACATGCTTACTAAAAAGGAAAACTAGAGCTCGACCTGACTTGAAAAATATTGACTGTTCTTTTCGGTTGGTACCATCTCGTACCTACCCTTGTCAGCTGTCCCAAAGCCGTCTGACGATATTCCTAAGAAAAGAAAACATGAAAACATGAATGCCGTCAGTGAACTAAAGTAAGTCCCTATTTTATTAGAAAATAATATTTTTCTATGTTAACAGTATTTAAAATAAAACATGATATTTTGGTTACAATTTAATTATTAATGGTTATAATCTAATAGGTTTAATTCAGGATTTCAATCAGTTGGAACAAACGCAATACAATAATAATTCTTGTTTAATTTATAAAAAAGTAATAATAAAGTTTTGTAATTTAGGAATAACCATATGTACAGGGTTGCTATTAATATCATTAAAAGGTAACAAGGTACAAAAATTCATGATTATAAAAATATATAAAGTATATTTTATTTTAGAATTATTTGATAATAAATTGGTTTGGTAAAGTATCATGTCATACTAATTAGAATGTAGTGTAGAATTATTTTTGGTATATTGGTTAAATTATGGTGTATTAATATAATCATTAAACGATATTTGATACGAAATATGGTATACATAATAATAGACATGAGAATAACTGTGAACAGTAAACGGTAGTGGGTATGTCAAATAAATAGTATGTGCAATATAACTAGTGTATCACGATATTCGATATTTTAGTGCTGCTAAGTATAAGTATAAGTATATGTATAAGTATAACTATAAACATAACCATAAGAATAATATGTATAGGCACAAGTATAAATATAAGCTCGATTGTGAGAGTTTTATTATGTAACCAGGATATTCTGTAATACCACGGAACAATAACAACACGAGATTCACAAGATTCAATATATATATATATAATGCAATGTACTGCTTTTTTCGGTACCACGAGAAACAAGATATGATCCTCCGTTATACATAAATACCCCATTTTCGAGCTACCCCATTCTCATGATATATATATTTATATAGTGTGTGTGTGTATGTGTATATATATATATATATGTATCCAATAAATAGTGTACATATATGTTAGTTTGTCATGCATCCCGCTAGGGGTTTGATACGAGGCAGAACGGTAAAACAAATTTTTTCTAGCTAGCATGACAAACTACATCCATAAAACACCTAAAGAATTAAACTTGAAACAAGAAAACCAAAGAATTACACTACTATGATGAAGTTTATATTGAGATGATCAAGTCCTTCGGATCTTTAAACACCTCCTTTTGAACTCGTTTGATATTGTAGGGACTCCATCTAGGCCTCTTGAAGATCCAAATGAGCTTGGTGAAGACCTTGTTGTCCCAGATTGATCCACTTCGAGAGATGGAGCACAGGAACTACTTCTTCAACCTCACTCTTTGCTAAAGAAGAAGATGAAGATGATATAGAAGCGATGAACTTTCTGTACTCTCTTTCTTTTTTTCTTCTTAACTCTCTATCTTTTTCTCTTCAAGAATGAAAGAGAAAAGCAATTAGGTTATGGCAAGAATAATGCCACATCCATAATATAACCCACACCCTTTCACCTTTCATGCTAACACGTATCATAAGAAATAAGAGATGGCTCCACTTCACCCTTAGCCGTGCAATAAAGAGAAAAAGGAAAAATTAAATTAGAAAAAAAGATATGTTATATTTAAATAAAACATGACATATTGTTCTCATCACATGGAACAATAAATAAAAGAGAGATAAAAGATTATAATACTAAATTAATTACATGTATTATCATATAATATCATATAATTAATCATGTCGTTAAATTAACAATTAATTTAATGACTCGATTTAATCATAAACCGGTTGGTATCATATTCTGTCCAATTCAAGACAACTGTTTAACCAAACCCTCGCACGCATCCTCATGCGTGCACTATATCATTTCCCTCGAGTGGTCAATCTCTCTGTGTGGGGCTCTAAAGACTCGACAATAAGGTGGCAGTGAGTTGCCGGATTACATCCGAAACTCATAAGCATGTTAGCAGTAACTAGCTGTACGTAACGGCTACCCAGGTATTGAACGTAGGAAAGATCAACAAGAAAGCTTGTCCGTACCCTACAGATCCTATCGATGGCATTCACCTACAGTTTGGTCTCTTCGTCTGAGAGTGTCGCATATCGGGCCTGCGAGGTGGAAACCGTTAAGACTCTCACTAACTCGAGAAATCATGCCAATATTAAACTCGTAACCAATCGAGAACCTACCGATAACTCTTATCAGTAAATCTCACTTGCCCTGGCCAGGAACTTATAGTTACAGCCAATCGTGCACTGCGCAACATTAACTCCCCATACCGGGAGAGACGAATCATTTCCGGTCGCTCACTGCCTCGACATGATCCGGGTGTTGGATATGTATGCCCTGAAGGCCATTATTGTATATGTATACATATGGATGCTTGGACATATATATGTATAGGATAGTCTTGCTCGATATGATAGTATGCTATATGGTTTGTCTTTATCTTAACATGTGCATGTTTTACTTGCTATTATATATCTTTTATACATGTTGATAAAGCCCGTAGGATTGCTAGACTACCTGCGTTGTGATGGCGATCATACTTGTGAGAGCTGGGTAGTCGATACACACATCCTTAAATGGTCCCTAGTCGTGGGAGTATCGGGACTGGGCATCGATATTCCGGAGTAGACTAGTGAATACGTTTCTAGACCCCGACGAGGGGCGATGGTTTAGTCCCGCAACCATTGGTCTTTGGACCTAAGATCGTTTACAGGTGCTCACTAGGGGTGAGTACATTGGACAGACTCGCCGAGAACTTCCAGATGGTACTATACCTATCGTCAGATGGAAGTTCTCAGGTGACATGTATACAGATTAGTCCTTAGACTTGAGACCGTCATTTGTCTCGTATAAGTTCCCAATGTGCTTTGATCACTACCCTACCACGGCTCTATTGAGTCGTGCAAACAGGTTTTGTTTGGGTACAGTCCTGAGCCACATGGAGGCAGTGAGCGATTGTCGGGGATTCGTCTCTCCCAGTATTGGGAGTCGATATCGTACAATGTTTAATTGGTCAGGACCATAAGACCTTGGCAAAGGCAGTTGGGATTTACTGATAGGCTGATCAGTAGTTTCCCGGATTGGTCCTGAGCTGTATCAGCATGGGTTACCCGGTTATCAGGGTCTTACGTTTACCACCCCCTAGACCCGGTATGCGATACTCTCTGATGAAGAGACCGGACTGTATGGAGATTGTCACAGATAGGCTCAGTAGGGATCCGGATGAGTTTGCTCGTCGGCCTTCCTTTTCGACAGGTACCCGGGTAGCTGTTACGTACAGCTAGTGCCGCTGACGTGCTTATGGTTATAGATTTATCTAGTAACTCACTGCCGGCGTACTGTCGAGTCTTTAGAGTCCCACACAGAGGGTTTCCCTGGTTCAGGCGAAATGATGTAGCAGCCGTATTGGATACGTGTAGGGTTCCGATCGATTGATGTACTTTGTATCCGGTCTTTCGATCGGACAGTTGGTAATACTGGCCGGCTCGGGTTTGAGCCAGATAATTAAATCAGGTATTGATTTGATTATTTACATATATGTATTTCGATATGCATATTCTAGTATTACGTTCTTCGTGTTATTCTATCTCTTTAGGCATTCGTGTTTTTATCCGAATGCTGGTATGTATATACAGCTGACTGTAATCCGTATTTTATTACAGATAACCTTCTAGAAGGTGGTCATCTCATTATGCTTTTTCCATTTATTTGATAAATGGAAAATAAGGTGTAAAGTGTGAGGTATGGGAGGAATGGTGATAACCATGTTTCAATATTTAACAAATGAATTTTTAGTTCATTTGTAGTTACTATTGAAGTATGGTTGTTAATTGTTTATTCAAGAAATTCATACATAAAACCTTTGTGTTGATTTTCTCTCTCATGGATGCTTGACTAATTTCTTGAGCTCCCATTTTTCTTTATCTCCTCCCTCCTGTTGAGCTTCTTCCACCTTCATCATCTTCCTCTTCACTACCATTCTCATGAGTTGAGAAACAGGTGAAGAGACAGCCCATAAACCCTACACTAGCAAGTTTAAACAATGTTAAAACAACGAAACCGAAACAACTCCGTAACATTGAAACCAAACTTCTTGTTTCTGTCGATTTTTCGGAGGCTTCAAAATTTTTTTTAAGCAAGTGCAGAGTGATCTTAAGATAGAGAGATGAACCCTGAACAAAATCGAGTCAATTCCACCATGTTATGGCCGGCCACACCCCTCAAAAATCCGGCCTCATGATTGACTAGATGTTTTCACGTGCGTTTTAAAAATCAAAGAATAGAATACCGCAATCAATAACGGTGTCACTTGGTAGCTAGCCGATTGAGTATGGGTCGGTCCACAGGGTAAACGTGCTCTTTTTCTAATTGTTTTAACGAGTCAATTCCTATTTTTGGTAGGTTTTGAATTTTATAAAAACTAAGATTGAATTTAATTTTGATTAAAACCTTGATAGGGTTAGGATTAGGTTAGTTTAGAAACTTAATTCTACTCACTGCTTCCTTTGCCCTAGTTAAGAACATAGGTGTTAGGGTAATAATTAACAAAGGGGATTAGCACGACTAGGAAGAAACATAGTTTCTTCCTTTTGGTCCTTGTCCGTCATTTCTTAACTCTTATCCTTAAGCTCTATGTAAATCAACCACTACCGGTCTAACTAGGGAATCACCGCTATCTCGTAGGATAGGGTGCCGTAGTGAGCGGTGCGTGTTTGTTTTACATAGAGTCCTAATTTATAAAGTTATGAGGGCAAGAAAGGAGTGAGAGATTTTCATCTCTCAAACGTACCCAATCCTAACCCTAACAAGTGAGAAACTACTCACTCATTAGGGAAATTGCGACAAAATTCATTTTTATAAATTTTCTTTTTAATTAACTAAGAACTTGCAGATAAATAAAGACAGGTAAAAATTGCAGAGAGATAAATTTGCAGATAAGAAAAATTCAAGATAAAAAACTTACTTTTATTGACACCTCTTAACGATTACAATGGAATTGAAAGATTAATCTAGAATTAAAAAGTGGCATTCCCCAAAAGAGGCTGTAGGCTTTCTTATTTATAGATAGGAGAAACCCTAGGGTTTACATCTGATCCAAATATGAAATTACAATACTACCCTGAGAAAGCCGGGTCAAAGCACCGACACCACCGACACTTTGCACCGACACGTGCTCTGCACGGCCGCGGAACCACGGCCAGGAGCCTTGTTTGGCCGCGGATCCGCTGCCGTCTTGGAGGTTCTCTGTCTCAACTCTTTAGGGATGCTTCATGTTGCTGTCTACTTCTGTTTTCTTCACTTGGTTTCTCAGAATATCTTCTATTTTCTTCCAGATTTCCACAGTGCAGAATGTTTTGGACTTTTACCGTTAGCTTCGTGTTGAAGTCTTGAATCTTGTGCTGCCCTCATACGTTGTGCAATCGAGCTGTTCATTGATCTTCATTTGTTCCATAAACTGGTAGGCGACATTTGCAGATTCATCTTTTTGTTGGTCGTAGTCTCACATTTGTAGCGTCTTTCACCATTTTCACTGTATTGTTTTGAGAACCTGTAACCTGCAACTATTTAGCAGACATGGATCAAAAGCACTTATTTATTTGCAATATTATTAAGAATGGAGAATATAATAATGCAAAATTCTGATATGAACAAATACCCCCAAACTTATCTTTTGCTCGTCCCGAGCAAAACCAATTTATTCTCGAAAAAACCTAACCTAACTTTCGCAGGGAATCGTGATTGTACTGAGCTCGTGCAACAAGCCGTTAAACCTCTAGGTGTCCCTAGTAGGAGGAGTGTTGTCTCCTGAGGGTTTTCAGCGGATACTACCCAAAAAATCCGATCAATTTGGCATATTGACTTTCATTCTTCAATTTGGTGTTCTAGCAAGAAATTCTATTATCTTCAACTTAGAAATCATCATCCCGTATTTTTCACACTCACTTATCATTTAACTTAGAATTGTATATGTTCTATAAATTTATTTAGTTTTTAGCATCTTTTGAATTTTCCTTCTAAGGTTCCATCTCAACTTAGGAATTTTTATCATCTCTACTGAAAATATAAGTCATATTTTTCATTCCTATCTCTCATCCAAACCCCAATCATATACCCCTACGTGTGTGTATGTATCACCCCTATACTTGAAAATTCAATTCAAGCTATCATACTCTTGTCCATCGTCCAAAGTATTTTTAGTTGGTGAATTTTAGATGAAATTGCTCACACATCCTTCATTCGACCGTTAATACTTCTTGAGGTACTAACGACCGATTACAAAATGTGTTTGCACATTAAGGTGTAATTCCTCGTCTTATAATATCTAAGGCTTTAGCAGTGACTCCCAAACCAGTAGGTCTAAGGCACTAGGTGATAAATCACCCTCGCTATATATTTTTTATTTTACGCAGCCTTAAGTAATTACAAAACCAGTGTTCATTTTTTTTCTTTATTCACACTTATACTTTTATTTAATTTTACTTTATACTAAGGATTTTAGACAAGAGCTATTCAAGGTATCCTCTACTATCCCAAGTTTCAAGGTGCGTGTATGTGCGAGTTGTAGGGTATATATTTTCAGAATTTAGACTAAAGGTTCGGAATTATTTTTCAGACTTACACTTCAATAAAAATTTCAATACTCTTCCGTTATTTTGACTTAGCCCAAGAACTGAACTCAAAATTTGCCTATTTCTAAATAAACTATAAGGACATATATTTTCTACCGTTAAACTTTAAGAAAGGTTATTTTTAGGGTTTTTAATTTACTAAGTTTAGGATCTAGTTTTTCCTAGCTAGTTAACCATCTTATCAAATTTAAGTCGAATATGGCCAAGGTGGAAAAAAAATATTTTTTTTTATCTTTTTAGTTTTTCATTTTTCATTTGATTTTTTTATATATATATTTTTTATTTTCATTTTTTTTAAATTTTTTTAATTTTTTTTGATAAAGATGCAATGCAGAATTAAACATACAAAGAAAGAAAAGAAAAAATATATACAAAAATTAAAATATGCAATGCAATGATAACTATTTACAAACCACCTCCTCCCCCAAACTTACCAAAAGCAGTGCCCTCATTGCTTAGGCCCTCGGCGTCCCCTTGAACGTGAACGGGAACGCTCCTCTCGCGCTAGCAGCGTAGATACGCCATGTTCAACCTCAGTTACCCGGTGATCCAAGTTGGTCACCATCCCCACCAAATTATCAATCCCCCTAACGGCTCTTCTAAGAAGACGTGCATGTTCTATGGGGGTGAGCTCTTCCTCGATCGCGGTCAAGCTGGAGCTGGGTGTTCTGGCTAGTACATGTTCGGCCGGTTCTCTTTGTGACCATACATCAGTCAAGCGAGTATAGGACGTGGATACGCCCTCAATGAGAGGCCTAATGGGTATACCTCCATGCATGTAGAATTCAAATTCCTCCACAGGGAGGAAATAGCGACACAGTTGTGTCACTAACATAGGGCATAGGTAATTTGCAGCCCTTTTTCCAGCACCAATTGAATTAAGTAAAACCATGCACATGTCAAATATAGGGTTCCTAGTCATTAAGGTGTGCACGATATGAAGAGATGGGGTGAAAAATGTTGTGTTATGTGAACTGCCAAAAATGTTGTTTTGTGCCCAACGACACACGGTTAATACATTGGCGAGAAGGGTTCTAGCCTGTATTCCCTTCCTAGGTTCCCTCGAACAGTCATTACCCATTAAGGGCATGTAGTCTTCAAATTGAAGGCGTTGGTCGTGAACAGGTAATCTAAGAATTAAAGTGACTTCATGGATGAAGTCCCTGTCAATGATTTTTTCCCTATCGCCCCAAAGTAATTTAATAAAACCGTTTTGTCCAAGGCAGCCTTCCTCCATGCATTCGTAAAAATGAGTGACTAGATCTGGAACGGCGTAGGCATTGGGATGATTGTAAATTAAAAAATTCCACCCTCGCCGTGTGATTTCATCAGAAAAATAACTTTCGTAAATTGTGTGTGAAAAGATTTGTGAAAAATCTCGTTCTAATTGCATTATTGGTGCCATCACAGAGAATTAAAATGCAGAATTTGTAATTTAACAGAGAAGAGTTTAGAGATCGAACCACCTCTGAAATTTTCAGAGGGAGAAGAAACAGATGCGCGGCGGAAGCGCGGCCGAAGATAGGGTATGGCGGCGGTTGCGCGGCGGCGTGATGGGATCTCCTTGCGCTGTTACTGCGGCGGTTAGGATTTTTAGAGAGATGAAATTGGGGTTTGGTAAAAGGCAGGGAGGGTCGGGTTTTATTTATAGGGGATGGTGGTTTGGTTATTTGCAAAAAAGTCCTCTTAAAAAGAGGAATTTATTTGTAAATAAAAATTTTTAATTTTAATTTTTTTATTTTTTATTAAAACTGAAAATTTACAAAAATACCCCATTTTTTTTTTAATTTTTAAAAATTTTTATTTTTATTTTTATTTTGTTTTTATATATAATTACAAGTGATACATACCCCCAAACTTATTTGAACAGTGTTTTGGCTAGATAATCGAAATTTAGGGGTAAATGGAGGAAGATCAGTCAATGTAGATCGGCTCCTGCAAAAACAGGAGCTCCTCCGAAGGGTCCGCAGTAAGAAACGGTTTAAGTCGATATCCGTTCACTTTAAATAGTGAACCGTCCTCTGGGTTTTCTAGATCGACCGCCCCTTGCGGATATACAGTGCGTACCAAAAATGGCCCTTTCCATCGAGATTTGAGCTTGCCGGGATGGAAATGTGACCGAGTGTCGCAAAGTAAAACCTGTTGACCAGGTTTGAAAGTTTTGCGCATAAGGTGTTTATCGTGGAACACCTTCGTTCGGTTTTTAACAACTAATGCGTTCTTATGGGCTTCATCCCGCAGCTCGTTTAATTCGTTCAACTGCAGCTTTCTGTTGCTGCCCGCATCTCCTAAAGATAGGTTCAACTCTTTTATTGCCCAAAATGCCTTATGCTCTATTTCAACTGGAAGGTGGCAAGCCTTTCCATAAACAAGCCTATATGGAGACATACCAAGATCGGTCTTATAGGCAGTACGGAATGCCCAAAGGGCATCAATAAGTTTTGATGACCAATCTTTATAGTTTTTGGAAACCGTTTTCTCCAATATCTGTTTAATCTACCGATTCGAAATCTCGGCTTGCCCACAAGTTTGGGGATGATAGGGCGTTGACAGCTTATGAGTAATGGAGTATTTCCACATTAAGGACTCGAAAGTCCTATTACAAAAGTGAGATCCATTATCACTGATAATCGCGCAAGGATGCCCAAACCGAGAAAAAATATTTTTTTTGAGAAATCTAACGACCACTTTATTATCATTAGTTCGGCTGGGCACAGCCTCGACCCATTTTGAAACATAGTCAACAGCGAGTAGAATATACATGTTCCCAAAAGAGTTGGGAAATGGTCCCATAAAGTCTATCCCCCAAACATCAAAAATTTCAACAACCAATATTGGTTGGAGCGGCATTTCATTTTTCCGAGATACCCGGCCCAAGTGTTGGCACCGGGAGCATGTCTTGCAGTACTCATATGCGTCTTTAAAAAGTTGTGGCCAGTAGAAGCCACACTGCAAAATCTTTTCTGCTGTCTTTTTAGGGCCAAAATGCCCGCCACACGCTTGATCGTGGCAGAATGACAGCACGCTCTTAAATTCATTGTCGGGGACACATCGATGAATAATTTGGTCGGGACAGTATTTGAATAGATACGGTTCATCCCAGTAAAAATGTTTTACTTGAGATAGAAATCTGAGTCTGTCTTGATTCGACCATTCGTTTGGTATCAGTCCGGTGGCCAAATAATTTACAATATCTGCGAACCAAGATTCGCATGACACAGTTAAGAGCTGCTCATCTGGAAAAATGTCTTTAATAGGAATTTAAAGTGTAGGCGAAGAAGGAAGGCGTGAAAGATGGTCGGCGACTACGTTTTCGCATCCTCTCTTGTCTCTGGTGACAAGGTCGAACTCTTGTAGTAAGAGGATCCAACGTATCAGCCGAGATTTAGCATCCTTCTTCGTGAAAAGATGGCGAAGAGCTGAGAGGTCCGTGTAAACGATGACTGGAGAGCCGATTAAATAGGGCCTGAACTTTTCTAGTACAAACACAACAGCTAAGAATTCTTTTTCAGTTGTTGTGTAATTTAATTGGGCCTCGTTCAAGGTTCGGCTAGCGTAATAAATTAATGCGGCATCTTATTTATGTGCTGTCCAAGGATAGCACCAATAGCGAAATCAGATGCATCGCACATAATTTCAAATGGATGTGTCCAGTCAGGAGATGAAAGAATGGGAGCAGAAATAAGTGAGTTTTTCAACGACTCGAACGCCTTCATGTAGCTTGAGTCGAAATCAAAAGTGGTGTCCTTGACCAACAAAAGAGTGAAGGGTCTAGCTATCTTGCTAAAATCCTTGATGAACCGTCTATTAAAACCGGCATGGCCAAGGAAGGCTCGGATGTCTTTGATGCACTTGGGAGGAGGAAGATTGGAAATGACTTCAATATTAGCTTTATCTACCTCAATGCTATTTTGCGATATGATATGTCCTAAGACAATAGTTTCTCGTACCATAAAGTGGCATTTCTCCCAATTTAAAGTGAGATTCTTATCCCTACACTGGGTAAAAACTGTGTCTAAATGTAGAAAACACTCATCAAAGGAGTCGCCGAAAATGGAGAAATCATCCATAAAAATCTCCAAGAATTTTTCCACCATATCTGAAAAAATGCCCATCATACACTGCTGGAAAGTAGTGGGTGCATTGCATAACCCAAAGGGCATGCGACGGTAAGCGAATGTACCGAAAGGACAAGTGAATATGGTCTTATCTTGGTCTTTTTCAGCGATGGGAACTTGATTATAGCCGGAGTAGCCATCCAAAAAGCAATAATACTCGTGCCCAGCCAATCGTTCTAGCATTTTGTCAATAAAAGGTAATGGAAAGTGGTCTTTCCATGTCACGGCGTTGAGTTTTCTATAATTGATGCAAACTCGCAACCCAGTTTGGGTGCGGATAGGTATTAACTCATTCTCCTCATTAGTTATGACTGTTATGCCCGATTTCTTTGGGAAAACATGAATGGGGATAACCCACTGGCTATCAGAGATAGGGTAAATGATACCACCATCAAGACATTTTACAATCTCCTTTTTAACAGCCTCTTTCATTACAGGGTTGAGGCGTCTCTGTGGATCCCTTGCTGGCTTGGCATCATCCATCATATGAATATGATGTTCAACTATGAGGGGACTAATCCCCTTGATGTCCGCCATAGTCCAGCCAAAAGCTTGCCGATTGTTTTGTAAGACCATTAAAAGGGCTTTCTCTTACTCGGAGGCTAGAGATGCCGATATGATAACAGGAAGGGTCTCATTCTCACCTAAGTGAGCATATTTAAGGTAAGACGGCAATAGCTTGAGTTCGAGTTTTGGAGGCGAAACAATTGAAGGTAAAATTAGTGAAACTGTCTCAAACCGAGTCGGATGGTTCAACTAACTCATCCGAAAATTTAAAGGACTCAAACTCGGGTGGTGATTCTTCAAAATCATTCGAAAAAGTGAAACACTCATAATCGTTATCGGGTGTGAAAACTGTGTCAGATTCAAGCAGGAACGCACTAATGGCGTCAAAACTGCTGTGATCGAACAGAAATTTTTCGAGCTCACAATCCTCCTGAGTGATCTCTTTGATCGAGCAAACATCAAGTATATTAGCATTAGGCTCGGAGGGCTGATTCCCCAACTTAAAAATGTTGAGATCAATTGTCATGTTTCCAAAAGATAGGTTCATCGAACCATTTCGATAATTGATCACCGCATTAGAAGTTGCAAGGAATGGTCGATCGAGTATCACCGGAATTTGACTCCGGGGGTTAGCTACAGGCTGTATGTCCATAACAATGAAATCAACGGGGAAAATGAAGTCCCCTACTCTAATCAACACATCTTCTAACTTACCCCTAGGATGGGTGATGGATCGGTCGGCCATTTGGAGAGTACAATGTATGGGTTTCAGCTCTCTAACGCCTAATTGTTCATATATTGAATAGGGAAGCAAATTAACACAGGCACCAAGATCTAAAAGTGCGCGATTGATGTTCTTATCCCCAATAGTTATTGAAATTGTAGGACAGTCAGGGTCTTTGCGTTTTTGGGGTAAAGGTTGGGTAAGAGCATCACTTACTGCACTAGCCAAGAAAACTTTCTTAGGTACCTGCGATTTCCTCTTTTAGGTGCATAAGTCCTTCAAGATTTTAGCGTAAGAAGGGACTTGTTGGATTGCATCCAAGAGAGGTATGTTAATGCTAACCTGTTTGAATAACTCCACAATCTTCTCCATTTGTGGAATAGGTTTATTAGATCTCAATCTGTTTGGAAATGGAATATTTTGAAAATTTGTTGAGTCCAATGTTTGTGGAGTAGATTACGGAGTTGGAACGGATCCCAGTGTTGGTGTTTTCATGGAGTGAGATGTGGGTCCGTTCGAATTAGAAGAAGTAGAACCTTGTGAAGAATGAAGAACAACCTCTGAAGAAGCTGAAGAAGAAGCGGCGGCCGGGGTGTCATTGTTGCCAACGTTGTTGTGCAATACCTTTCCAGATCTCAATGTGGTCACGGAATTCACATTGTGATTTTGTTGTTCATGAGCAACATGTGCATTGTGTGTGACCGGGATTTGGCAATGGTTGAGATGGAAGCTTTCCCTTTTCTCGCTCGCTTAACGCAGCATTCAGTTGTGCAATTTGAGCTTCAATGGTTTTTATGCTTTGCTCATGTGATGCAGTGTGTTGCACCAAAGACTGAATGGAAGATTGGATGCTGGCTGAGAATTGCGTAGATTGTTTTAAAAATGCATCCAGACTTCGTTCTAGAGAGGAAACCTTATCGTTATTTGGTTGAACAAAATTATTTTGAGGAAAAGAGTTTTTTGGTGCAAAATTGTTCATTTGATTTTGGTAAGGTTGGGGTTGGAAAGGTTGCTGATATTGAGTTTGTTGAGGGGTTTGTTGTTATGGAGGAGGCCTCTGGAAATTGTTATTACCTTGGAATTGTTGTTGATTTTGATTCCAGGCGAAATTTGGGTGGCTCCTCCAACCAGGATTATAAGTTGAAGAGTATGGATCATTTCTTTGTCTTTGCAGAAAGGCAGCATTGACTTGATCTTGTCCTTGAACAGGCGGGTTGTAAGGACACTCTTCGGTTAAATGGGATGGATCCGAACAACAAGCGCAAATAGTGCGTGGGGGTAAAGCTGGGGCAGGAGAAGGCGATGAGAATTTGCTCACAATTGCTTCTAGTTTTTTCGTGAGTGCAGCCATTTCGGCCTTCATTGCAATCGACATATCAAGTTGATATATGCCTTCCCTAGACTGACCTGATGAAGTAGATGAACTGGTCTGTCTAGTACTTTCCCACTGAAGTGTTTGTTCAGCAAGATCGTCGAGAAATTGCCAAGCTTCCACGCTCGATTTTGTAAGAAAGTGACCTTGGCAAATGGTTTCCAACAACTACTTAGTTGCTGGGTTCAGTCCTTCGTATAAAGTTTGGCAAAGTTGCCATCTTTCGATACCGTGGTGAGAGCACTGAACAAGAAGGTACTTAAATCTTTTGAAACACTTCCAAAAAGGTTCGGAAGGAAGCTGGGAAAATTGATTAATTTCATTGCGACTTCTCGCGGTCTTGTGATGTGGATAAAACTTTTGAAGAAAAGCCTTAACAAACTCTTCCCAACTTTTTATGGAGTGCGATGCTGTACTATATAGCCACTTTTCAGCTAGGTCACATAAAGTGAATGGAATGACATGTAGCCTTATAGCATCATCGGAAAGTTGGGTGGTCTTCATCATTGCGCAAACATTCTGGAATTTGTTAATGAAGATGTAGGCATCTTCGGATTCCAGCTCGTGAAATTTGGGCAACATATTGATGAAGTGGGGTTTAATTTCG
This sequence comes from Agapanthus africanus, assembly GCA_030015575.1. Taxonomy (NCBI): domain Eukaryota; kingdom Viridiplantae; phylum Streptophyta; class Magnoliopsida; order Asparagales; family Amaryllidaceae; genus Agapanthus; species Agapanthus africanus. The sequence continues at coordinate 436,940,890 of JASDDO010000018.1, forward strand.
AAGTTATCCCCATTAGCCGGTGAAAGTGAAAGACAAGTAGGAAGTGCGGTGCGGGTTGGATAGAAAAGATCCTGGAGCGCAATTTGTTGGGGCGCTTCAACAGGAGGATGTTGTGGGTTATTCGCACCCAGTTGAGGTAGAATCAGTCCCGTAGTAGGTAAGGGGTTGTTAGGATTGAATCCCGACATCTCCTTAGAAGATGATGAATTTGAAGATGAAGGTAAAGAAGTGGAGGGAATTTCGACTTCGGAGTCGAACGCGTCGTCAGTAGGCACTAACATGACACGGACTAAACGGACGCTAGTGTCCCTAGTCCAACCGGACATAAACTAAATAAGGTGCAGTGTAGTCCAAAAAAAGTAGAAGGTGAGGGTAAGAAAACGTCAATGAGAGAATGTGGGTGCAAGTGGGGTGCAATGGATTTCTAGCGACAAAATGGCAAGTTTTTGTAAAAATTTTGTTTTGTGGGGGGTTTTTTTTTTTGCAAAAGATTTTTTTATAAGGAACTACGACACACTTTCAAGCAATCACAATATGCACAATCAAGCCTAGAGCTAGGGTCTCCTAAGTCAACTAGACTGCTCCTAACTGGTCCAAAGGGCAAGTTGTGAGATATCTCTCGAATCGCCTCTTCACCGCCAATTGTGGCCAGGTAAGCACAAGTAAAGAAAGGAGGGATCCGTTCACGAATCACCTTGAGACGGGCCTTTTAAAATTACCTTTCCCACTTATCTAGCCTAGGCACCACAAAGTCAGGTTTAGATAAACGACCGATTGCCCACAACCTTCCTTTGTCCTAATGAGCGCGACAGTCCTTATTGGCTGAGTCTAAATATTTTTTAATTAACTCGAGGGTTGATGCAAATACTTTTTGTGATTTTTGGGGTCCTAGGAAGGGTAATGAAATCCCCACCCAATCTGGATTGGTGTTGTAGCCTCTTAAAAGTCCGTTTTAAAAATTCAAAGCAGTAAACACACAAAAATCCAAAACACTTGCCAATTTTTTTTTATTTTATTTGCGGCACAAAGAATCCTGCACAAGATTGATTTATTGGAGAGGGAGAAGAAGTTTTGCGCAAAGAACCCTGCAGGAAAAATTTTCAGTGGATTTTAGGGGTTACAGAGAAGACAAGAATACTTACAGAGAATTCTGGACTGCTGACGTCACCAATGAGCGGCGGATCCGCGGTCAAATGCAAGAAGAAGCGGCAGTTCCGCGCCGATTCTGTTGGATCAGGCCGTCAAACTTTTCCTGTTTTCTGTTGTGGTTCTCCTCTGTCTTTTCAGATCCTCAGTTTGTTGATTTGTTCACTGGATTTTTCTAGATCTGAATCTGTTCTTCTTTCCATTGTTGCACAATTCGCACAAAAACCCTTCAAAAAATAACAAGATGATAATTTTTTTGTTTTTATATTTTTCAGTTTTTATGATTTTTTTAATTTTTAATTAACCGGAAATTACAAAAAGAAAATAACTACCGTTATCCCCGGCAACGACGCCATTTGATTGACTAGATGTTTTCACGTGCGTTTTAAAAATCAAAGAATAAAATACCGCAATCAATAACGGTGTTGCTTGGTAGCTAGCCGATTGAGTACGGGTCGGTCCACAGGGCAAACGTGTTCTTTTCTAATTGTTTTAACGAGTCAATTCCTATTTTTGGTAGGTTTTGAATTTTATAAAAACTAAGATTGAATTTAATTTGGATTAAAATCTTGCCAGGGTTAGGATTAGGTTAGTTTGGAAAGTTAATTCTAATCACTGCTTCCTTTGCCCTAATTAAGAACATAGGTGTTAGGGTAATAATAAACAAAGGGGATTAGCACGACTAGGAAGAAACATAGTTTCTTCCTTTTGGTCCTTATCCGTCCTTTCTTAACTCTTATCCCTAACCTCTATGTAAATCAACCACTACCGGTCTAACTAGGAAATCACCGCTATCTCGTAGGATAGGGTGCTGTAGTGAGCGGTGGGTGTTTGTTTTATATAGAGTCCTAATTTATAAAGTTATGAGGGCAAGAAAGGAGTGAGAGATTTCCATCTCTCAAACCTACCCAATCCTAACCCTAACAAGTGAGGAACTACTCACTCATTAGGGAAATTGCGATGAAATTCCTTTTTATAAATTTTCTTTTTAATTAACTAATGAACTTGCAGATAAATAAAGACAGGTAAAAATTGCAGAGAGATAAAATTGCAGATAAGAAAAATTCAAGATAAAAAACTTACTTTTATTGACACCTCTTGACGATTACAATGGAATTGAAAGATTAATCTAGAATTAAAAAGAGGCATGCCCCAAAAGAGGCTGTAGGCTTTCCTATTTATAGATAGAAGAAACCCTAGGGTTTACATCTGATCCACATCTGAAATTACAATACTACCCTAAGAAAGCCGGGTCAAAGCACTGACACCACCGACACTTTGCACCGACACATGCTCTGCACGGCCGTGGAACCGCGGCTAGAAGCCTTGTTTGGCCGCGGATCCGCGACCGTCTTGGAGGTTCTCTGTCTCAACTCTTTAGGGATGCTTCATGTTGCTGTCTACTTCTGTTTTCTTCACTTGGTTTCTCAGAATATCTTCTATTTTCTTCCAGATTTCCACAGTGCAGAATGTTTTGGACTTTTACCGTTAGCTTCGTGTTGAAGTCTTGAATCTTGTGCTGCCCTCATACGTTATGCAATCGAACTGTTCACTGATCTTCATTTGTTCCTTAAACTGGTAGGCGGCAATTGCAGATTCATATTTTTGTTGGTCGTAGTCTCACATTTGTAGCGTCTTTTCACCATTTTCACTGTATTGTTCTGAGAACCTGTAACCTGCAACTATTTAGCAGACATGGATCAAAAGCACCTATTTATTTGCAATATGATTAATAATGGGGAATATAATAATGCAAAATTCTGATATGAACACCTCACCGGTTTTATTATGGTGGATTGCCTCGTGTTTTGGTCTGTGTTCTTATCTCGTGGAGTTTGGGTTTCAGGTGTTGCTAGTTTTTGCCCAAGTTTGATTTTCTGGTGTTTTTCAGTTTGGGGCAATTTAGAGTGTTTCGAAGTCGTTATATTTTAACAACTGTTTAATTGTTATCAGTACTTAGATTAGCATCTGCGACCATGAATGTCCTTTGATCGGTAAACCCGTCTATCTGCTATATGTCCTTTTAAACGAGTTTGCGAACATGACACTGACGTTGATGTTCTATGATTGTGCTGATATTGTGGTTGGATTTTCGTGGTGGATAACCGGCGGTGCAATGATTTAGAACAGTTTGTATTCATTTGTACATTTGTTATTGCGGGGAGAGCGTCTGATATGGGGACTGCCATCTTTGCCGGGTTGTATATTATTTTTGGGCACGACCGGGTTGAGGTCGATGTCACCATTTGTACATATTATTTTCATTTTCTGCACTAGGATTACCCCACGGTAAAGTCACGAATAACCGGGTTCTAGAAGGCAACAAGCCAGCATCTCATGGCGTTGAGATGGAGGGGGCTTCATTCTAAAATTGACAGTCTATTCGCCGCACTCGTAGAGGGTATAGGATGACCCACGGAGGGGCACCCAAGTTACCGGATTCCGTGAAGTACTGGGTGGCCCATTCACTTTGTTGAAGGGGGTTGCCTCACTTCTGGGATCGGTGGGTAACTTTCCGCGCTCGTAGGGGTCCAGGTTTTCATTGCACAGGCTATCCACACGACCGGGAACGTCGGGTTTTATTTGCGGCTCAAATGAAACCCGGGGCTCCAAGATTATTCACCTTTCTGTATTGTTGGCTGAGATTCTGTGATGTTGCTTATTATCATGCCTGCGACGAGTGGTATATATACTTATATATATACTAGTAGATGTTGTATATGTTTTGCACCTGCGCTAGTCCATCCCTCGCTCTGTCGTTAGTTAAGTAACCTAATGGGTGATGATGGGGCCCCGCGGCGAATGCGGATGGCATATACGTACATCGTATTTTCGTTATTTTCTGGTGTGATAGGATTAAACTGATAGGACCACATTAATTTTTATTAATGCAAGAAAATAAACCTAAAAGATAGTGTTGGAACAAATTTCGAAAAACTACAGTTATATTCTTTCGCTTTGCATAGTGGTATTCTGTCATGAATATCCAGCACCTCATTCCACGAGGCAAGAGCTGAGATCCCTTTGCGGGGAGTGACCTCTTGAGAAAAAGTTTATACTATAGATTACTCGGTTTTTACAAAACCACTAGTTTTCAAAAGGTGGAGCTTAAACCACTGCTTTTTCAAAACTACTCAGGTTCCTTCAACGATATCAAGTTCATTACGTTAACGGGTTTTTCGCCAAAATCCCAGTCGTAGCCCTCCGTCATTTCGGATTGGTAGTGCTTAGTATTCGTGCTGCGTATTTCGATCTTTAGTCAAGGCGTAGTGTTCGGTAACTATGTAATACTTTTCTGTTGCATGTTAATGCGATTGGTTAGGATAGTCGTACGATCATTTTGATCTTTAGTCAAGGCTCGTGCGGGTGGGTCTAATACAATCATGATAATGACGGGTAGAACTTGACTAGGACCTTTTGACATTTTGATCTTTAGTCAAGGTCACTTGGGTCCTAGGGGAAAAAACCACATCGGGAGTTTCAAATATACAGGAAACTTGCAGATTAAGCATACCTTCTGGAGTGTGGTGACTAGAGTGGATTCCATCTAGTGTATCACACGATGACAGTTGGATACCGATCCCACTGATGAGTAGGATTACTTTCAGGAGATTATCACACTTAACAATCAATGCTATAAACCAAGTAAGTGTCTAGAAAGGTGTTAATAGGGCTACGCCTCCAGGGAAAAGAGGTTATGTAATTAAGAAACTTCGCGAAAGCATTGGAAAACCTCTCTCGAAGTACCGACACTAACCTGGCTGAAAGGTTAAGCAAGTATTGTGACATGCGATTAATCCTGACTAGTTCTTCTTTTAAAGTTTGAAGAAGAATTTGAGGAAACAGTGGGATCCATCATAGTTAGATAAATCATTAACCAATCTAATCTTGTAAGAGCGCACGCTGAGGGTTTCTTTTCTCTCTCCAGGTAGCAACCATTTCACGCCCTAATCAAGATAATAAAATGTATCGCTTGACCGATCTGAATTCTTTCGGGGCTGGAGAACGTCAGTTCAGCTCTAAATTTTGACAACGGTCATGAGTATGAGCTTGGGAAAGAGGATTGCATGGATTCCTTAATGACCCCAACGAAGAAGAAGCACACTATTGCGTCTTCTTCAGGTGCTTTTGTTATTGGAAACTGTTTTTTGGTCAGTTCTACATCCTGGGTACTAGATACCGAATCAGGATCTCATATCTGCAATTTATTACAGGGACTGAGAAAAAGTAGGATTGTTGGACCAGGTGATATGTCCCTCAGAGTAAGGAATGGAGAACAAGTTAATGCCGCTGTCGTCGGTGAATATCACCTAGCAATGCCAAGTGGCAATACTATGATTTTGAATAATTGCTATTATGTACCTTCCATGGTTTGCAACATCATATCAGTTTCTTTACTTGATAAAAATGGATATAAGTTTGTTCTTGATAGAAATATCATGAACATTTACCTTAATCAGGTATTGGTTGCAGAAGGTACACTGTGTAATGGTATCTATGTTCTTAATCAAAACACGGTTCTCAGTATACAAAACACAGGCAAGAGGAAGAGTTCAGATGTGAACGAATCCTACTTGTGGCATTTTAGACTTGGTCATATCGGAGAGAAAAGACCGAGTAAGTTGCATAAAGATGGAATTTTGGATACATTCGAGTTTTCATCTTATAAAACTTGTCAATCTTGTCTCAAAAGAAAGATGACCAAATCTCCGTTCACCGGACACGGAGAAAGAGCAGCAGAGCTCTTGGGACTCATATACAGTGATGTATGTGGTCCAATGTCTATACATGCAAGGTGTGGGTTCTCGTACTTCATCACATTCACTGACGATCTCTCTAGGTTCAGATATGTGCATCTTATGAGACACAAATCTGAATCTTTTGAGAAATTCAAAGAATTCAGAAATGAAGTAGAGAACCAAACTGGCAAAAATATCAAGATCCTCCAATCTGATAGGGGAGGGGAGTACTTAAGCACGGAATTCCAAGATTACCTAAAAGAGAATGGAATTCTCTCTCAGCTTACTCCTCCGTATACACCACAGCACAACGGTGTATCGGAGCGGAGGAACCGCACCCTATTGGACATGGTTTGCTCCATGATGAGTAATGCCGAGTTACCTCTTTCATTCTGGGGATTTGCGCTTGAAACAGCAGCCTACCTATTGAATCAGGTTCCGTCTAAATCTGTGCCTAAAACTCTATATGAAGTATGGAGTGGAAAGAAACCATGACTTAAATTCATTAAGATATGGGGTTGTTCGGCTTATGTGAAAACGCAGAAGCCGGACAAACTAGAAGCACGATCAGTTTGATGTAAGTTTGTAGGATATCCAAAACATTCAATGGGATATCTGTTCTAACACACCGAGGAACAGAAGGTGTTAATTACTCGCCACGCCACCTTTTTAGAGTGGCAATTTCTTGTAAAAGAAATAAGTGGGAGCGCAGTAGAATTGGAAGAAATTCCAGAAGGACAAACTATAACTGAAGGTTTAATAGAACCGGTAGATTCAATAATCCCAGACGAACCTCAGCCACTCCTCATATCTGGTAGGATTTCTCATCTGCCCGATTATACTACGGTTTTCTCATTGACGGGGATCGAGAGAATTGCATGTTGGAAGAAGATGATCCTACTAGTTTCAGGCAGGTCATTATCAGTAGGGACTCTGATAAATGGTTGGATGCTATGCGATCTGAAATGGAGTCTATGTATACCAATAAAGTGTGGACCTTGGATATTGCTCCACCTGGGGTAAAACCCATTGGATGCAAATGGATTTACAAAAGGAAATTTGGTATAGATGGGCAGGTGGAAACCTATAAGGCTAGACTCGTTGCAAAAGGTTTTCGTCAAAGACCAGGTATGGACTATGACGGAACCTTTTCTCCAGTGGCTATGCTCAAATCCATTCGGATCCTACTTGCCATTGATGCCTTCCATGACTATGAGATCTGGCAGATGGACGTAAAAAAGGATTTTCTAAATGGATGTTTAGAAGAGCGCGTTTATATGGATCAGCCGGAAGGTTTCATAGACAGTGGGAGCGGCGGGAAGGTGTGCAAGTTGCTTAAATCCATTTATGGATTAAAACGGGCATCGCGAAGCTGGAACATCCGTTTTGATGAAACAGTCAAGGAATTTGACTTCATCAAGAACGAGGATTAGCCTTGTATTTATAAGAAGATTGTAGGATGAACTGTCGTATTCCTAGTCTTGTACGTGGACGACATTCTTTTGATAGGAAATGACATTCCTATGCTATAATCGGTCAAGCTATTCTTATCACAAAGGTTCTCCATGAAGGACCTGGGTGATGCCTCGTACATTCTGGGGATTAAGATCTACAGAGATAGATCCAAAAGATTACTGGGACTTTCGCAGTCCAGGTACATAGAGACCGTACTAAAGAGATTTAGTATGAAAGATTCCAAGCGCGGTAATATACCCGCATTGCATGGAATCACCCTCTCCAAGGAGATGTCTCCCAAGACTGACGAGGAGAGGGTTCGCATGAGCACTATACCCTACGCTTCGGCGGTAGGATCTATAATATATGCGCTGCTATGTACAAGGCCAGATGTAGCTTATGCGCTAAGCGTGGTGAGCCGGTATCAGTCGAACCCAGGTGAGGACCACTGGACAGCAGTAAAGAACATTCTCAAATATCTAAGGAGGACTAAGGAGATGTTCTTGGTTTACGGTAATGGAGACCTAAAGGTCGAGTCCTTTACTGATTCAAGCTTCCAGAGTGATAAGGATGACAACAAGTCTGTCTCGAGTTTTGTGTTTACCCTCAATGGAGGGGCGGTGTGTTGGAAGAGTTCTAAATAGGATACTGTCACGACTCGACAATAGAGGCTAAATACATTTCTACAAGCGATGCCGCAAAAGAGGCGGTCTGGATGAGAAAGTTCATTAGTGAACTTCAGGTAGTTCCGTCCATTGTTGACCCAATACCTTTGTATTGCGATAACAATGGGGCTATAGCTTTAGCGAAGGAACCACGGTCCCATCAGAAATCCAGACACATCTTAAGGCGGTATCTCCTAATCAGGAAGATCATAGATCGCCAGGAGATTAAGGTCCGTAGAGTGGAAACAAATGACAACACTGCGGATCCATTCACCAAGGTCCTTCCTCAAGCACAGTTCGAGAGAATTTTTGAGATGTTGGGTATGCGGTACGCCGACAGCTGGTCTTAGAGCAGACTTTGGATACTTGGTACGCCAATATATGGCCTTAGTGTAAGTGGGAGATTGTTGGATATGTATGCCCTAGAGGCCATTATTGTATATGTATATATATGGATGCTTGGACATATATATGTACAGGACAGTCTTGCTCGATATGATAGTATGCTATATGGTTTGTCTTTATCTTAACATGTGCATGTTTTACTTGCTATTATATATCTTTTATACATATTGATAAAGCGCGTAGGATCATTGCTAGACTACCTGCGTTGTGATGGCGATCATACTTGTGGGAGCTGGGTAGTCAGTACGCACATCCTTAAATTGTCCCTAGTCGTGGGAATATCGGGACTGGGCATCGATATTCCGGAGTAGACTAGTGTATATGTTTCTATACCTCAAAGAGGGGCGATGGTTTGGTCCCGCAACCACTGGTCTTTGGACCTAAGATCATATACAGGTGCTCACTGGGGGTGAGTACACCGGACGGACTCGCTGAGAACTTCCAGATGCTACTATACCTATCTTCAGATGGAAGTTCTCAGGTGACATGAGTACAGGTTAGTCCTTAGACCTGAGATCGTCATTTGTCTCGTGTGAGTTCCCACTGTACTTTGATCACTACCCTACCATGGCTCTACTGAGTCGTGCAAACAGGTTTTGGTTAGGTACGACCCACATGGAGGCAGTGAGCGATTGTCGGGGAATCGTCTCTCCCGGTATTGGGAGTCGATATCGCGCTTTGTTTGATTGGTCAGGACCATAAGACCTTGGCCAAGGCAGTTGGGATTTACTGATAGGCTGATTAGTAGTTTCCCGGATTGGTCCTGAGCCGCATCAGCACGAGTTACCAGGTTATCAGGGTCTGACGTTTACCACCCCCTAGGCCCGATATGCGATACTCTCTGACGAAGAGACCGGACTGTACAGAGATTGTCATAGTTAGGCTCAGTAAGGATCCGGATGAGTTTGCTCGTCGGCCTTCCTTTTCGACAGGTACCCGGATAGCCGTTACGTACAGCTAATGCCGCTGATGTGCTTGTGGTTATGGATTTATCCAGTAACTCACTGCCGGCGTACTATCGAGTCTTTAGAGTCCCACAGAGGGTTTCCCAGGTTCAGGCGAAATGATGTAATAGCCGTATTGGATACGTGCAGGGTTCCGATCGATTGATGTACTTTGTACCCGGAATTTCGATCGGACGGTTGGTAATACTAGCAGGCTCGGGTTTGAGCCGGATAATTAAATCAGGTATTGATTTGATTATTTACATATATGTATTTCGATATGTATATTCTAGTATTACGTTCTTCGTGTTATTCTATCTCTTTAGGGATTCGTGTTTTTATCCAAATGCAGGTATGTATATACAACAGACTGTAATCCGTATTTTATTACAGATTACCTTTTAGAAGGCGGACACCTCATTATGCTTTTTCCATTTATTTGATAAATGGAAAATGAGGTGTAAAGTGTGAGGCATGGGAGGAATGGTGATAACCATGCTTAAATATTTAACAAATGAATTTTTAATTCATTTGTAGTTAGTATTGAAGTATGGTTGTTGATTGTTTATTCAAGAAATTCATACACAAAACCTTTGTGTTGATTTTCTCTCTCATGGATGCTTCATTATTTTCTTGAGCTCCCATTTTTCTTCATCTCCTCCTTCCTCTTGAGCTTCCTCCACCTTCATCATCTTCCTCTTCACTACTATTCTCATGAGTTGAGAAATAAGTGAAGAGGCAAGAAAGAGATAGCAAACACTTAGATCTTCACACTACATCCTAGATTACTTGGTTTAGCAACCCAAGTTCTCTAGTTGCTCTACGACAAAGGAGGACTGGAGAGCAAGATCGATCGCGGAGAACCAAAGGAGCTAACAAAGAAGATCAAGCATATTCATAGGTGGCCACTTGGAGCTAAAGATGAAGAAAGAAGACCGAAAGACTTGGTTCGTTTGGTGAGATTTCTTCATCATAGTAGATAGCTCTCTTTATTTAGCTAGTTAGGTTTATGGTAATATTCGGGTTAAAAGTTATTCTAGTGCCTTGTTCTAATCGTTAGAAAAAAATTTTGTTCTGCATTTGGTCACGGTAGTTGGCCGGGGCACTAGCGTAACCTTTCACCGGGACTGTACCCAACTACCACCTATTTGCACAGCTCTTTAAAGCTGTGGTAGGATAGTGATCTAAGTACAGTGGGGACCGCATGAGATACTATGACGATCTCAAGTCTACAGACTAACATATACTCATGTCACCTGAGAACTGCTATCTGACGATAGGTATAGTACCATCTTGGAGTTCTCGGTAAGTCCATTTTGTGTACTCAGTCTCTAATAAGTATCTATATACAACCTTTGGTGTCAAACAAAAATATTTATGGGATCAACCATCGCCCCGTACGAGGTCAATAAACGTATACACTAGTCTACTTTGGAATATCGATGCCTTATCTCGATACCCCTACGACTATGAACATTTAAGGATGTGCTTATCGATTACCCGGGGCCCACTAGTATGATTGACATCATAGTCCTAGTAGTCAAGAAAAGATCCTAAGGTCTTTATTAACATGTATAAGTAAGAGCAAGAATAATTGTATACATGTAAAGATAAAGTCAAAATCAGATAGCATACTATCATTTTGAGCATGATTGTTCTATACATACATATGTCCCAGAATCCAATATAATATACAATATTGATCTCTAAGACATACATATCTAATAATCTCCCACTAGCACTAGGGCCAGTAATTGGCGTATCTCATACCCAACAATCCGAAAAGTTTGTCAAACGGAACTTAGGGAATGGCATTTGTGAATGGATCCGCTGGGTTTTATTTTGTATCTAACCTCCTTATCTCGATCTACTTGCGATCAATGATCTACCTGATCAGATGATACCGCCTCAGGATGTGTCTGGACTTCTGATGAGACCGTGGTTCCTTCACTAATGCAACAACTCCATTATTATCATAACACAAGGGTAGTAGAAAAGAATACGTTGACTGGACCTAATTACAAGGACTGATTGAGGAATGTCACCATTGCCCTCACTTATGACAAAGTGTCATATGTGCTCACCGGTAAAGCACCCCAGACCTCATGTCCAAATGTCATGATTGCGGACATCGAGGTCCGTAAGAAATAGGACGAAGATTGCATAAAAGCCAAGTGCATAGTGCTGGCTTCAATGAATAATGAACTGCAGAAGCAGTATGAGAATATGGATGTATAGTCAATATTCCTCCATTTCAAGGATTTGTATGGAGAGCACTCTCGTATCGTAAGATATGAGACCTCAAAGAAATTGTTTCAAATGAGGATGGCCCTCGGATCATCTGTAGGAGAACACATCTTATAGATGATGAGTCTTATTGAAGAACTCGCAAACCTGGGGTTCATGTTAGAGAATGAGTTGTACGTCGACTTAATTCTGCAGTCCTTTCCTTCCGTCTATGCTCAGTTCATATTAAATTACAATATGCACGCAATGGAAGTTGATCTTCCAAAGCTCCTCAATATATTGAGCGTAGCTGAAAGCACCTTAAAAAAGAAAAAGGCACCCGTTCTAGTTGTTGGGATTTCTTCTTCTTCCAAGTCCAAGGCTAAAGCCAAGGGAAGGAAGAAGAAGAACCCACCAAACCGAAAGATGGTGTCCAAAAGGCGAAAGGTAAGAACAAAACTGGGGTTGTGTAATCGAAGAAAGGAGAGTGTTTTCATTGTCACAATTAAGGAGGAAGAGAAACTGCAGGGCTTATAAGGCCAGCCTTAAGAACAAGAAGCATAATGATGTTTTAGTTTCAGGTGTGTTTACAACAGAAAACTATTTATCCATTAACTCTGCTTCCTGGGTATTGGATACCGGATCGAGTTCTCACATCTGTAACTCTTTGTAGGCGTTGAGAAGTATCAGTTTTTTGAAGAAACGGAATATGACCCTCAGAGTTGGGAATGGCGCAAGTGTTGACGCCATAACTATTGGGAATTATCATCTTGGATTACCATGCGGCAACTTTTTGATTTTGAACAACCGTTATTTTGTACCAACAATGATGTGTAATATTATATCAGTTGCTTTGCTAGATAAAGAAGGATATAGTTTCACATTAGAAAGCAATGTTATGAATATTCACCTTAATCAAATAATGATTGGGACCGGTACACATAATAACGGAATATATACTCTAAATCAACACACAGTTTTCAATATCCAAAGCACCAACAAAAGAAAGTCTTCAGATATAAATGAAACTTTTTTATGGTATTGTAAACTTGGTCATATAAATGAAACAAGACTGAATAAGTTACATAAAGATGGATATTTAGATCCGTTTGAATATCAATCTTATGAAACTTGTCAATTCTGTCTAAAAGGAAAAATGACCAAAACTCTGTTTACTGCACACAGAGAAAGAGCTACCGAGCTCTTGGGTCTCATACATAGTGATATATGTTGGTCGATGTCTACACATGCATGAAGTGGAAATTCCTACTTCATAACTTTCACTGATGATTTCTCAAGATTCGGACACGTGTTTTCTTATTGAAACATAAGTCTGAAGCTTTCGAAAAGTTCAAAGTGTATAAAAGTGAAGTAGAGAAACAAATAGGAAAAAGTATCAAAATGTTTCGATCGGATCGAGGTGGTGAATACCTGAGTATTAAATTCCTTGAGTTCTTAAAAGAGAGTGGAATTCTCTCTCAGCTTACTCCTCCATATACAACACAGCACAACAGTGTATCGGAGCGGAGAAATTGCACCCTATTGGATACGATGCACTTTATGATGAGTATCATTGAGTTGCCACTTTTCTTTTGGGGTTATGCACTGGAGACAGCAACATACCTATTGAATAAGGCTCCGACCAAATCCATGCCTACTACTCCATATAAGATATGGGAGGGGAAGAAACCATACCTTAACTTCATTAAGATATAGGGTTGTCCGGCATATGTTAAAAGACAAAATCCGGACAAACTCGAGGCACGATCAATATTGTGTAAATTTATGGGATATCCAAAATATTCGATGGAATATCTGTTATACCACACCGAGGAACAGAAGGTGTTTGTTGCTCGTCATGCCGCCTTTTCGGAAAGGGAATTTCTTGTAAAAGAAATTAGTGGGAGCACGGTAGAACTGGAAGAAATTCCAGAACCATAAATGGTAGTTGAAGATTTGACAGAGCCATTGATTCAAGAACAAACAAACGAATCTCAGCCACTCCGCAGATCTGGTAGGCAATCTTATCCGTCCGAGAGATACTACGGTTTTCTCATAGACGGCAATCGAGAGGATTGCATCATCAACGATGATGAGCCTACTAGTTTCAGCAAGCTATCACAAGTGGGGACTCAGTGAAATGGCTGGATGCTATGAGATCTGAAATGGAATCCATGCACACCAACAAAGTTTGGACTTTGGACATTGCTCCTCTTGGGGTAAAACCTGTTCGATATAAGTAGATCTTCAAAAAGAAGATTGGTGCCGATGGACGGGTGGAAACCTATAAGGTTAGACTTGTTGCAAAAAATTTTCGTAAAAAACCAGGTGTGGACTATGATGAAACCTTTTCTCCAGTGGCTATGGTTAAATTCATTCGGATCCTACTTGCTGTTGCTGCATTCCACAACTACGACATCTGGCAGATGGACATAAAAACAGCTATTCTAAATGGTGATTTAGAAGAGTGCATTTATATGGATCAGCTAGAGGGTTTCGTTGATAGAAGGAGCAGCGGAAAGACATGCAAGTTGCTTAAATCCATTTATGAATTAAAGCAGGTATCGCGGAGCTGGAACATTTGCTTTGATAATGCAATCAAAGAGTTTGATTTTATCAAGAATGTGGATGAAACTTGTATTTACAAGAAAATTGTAGGGAGAGTCGTTGTTTTCCTCATATTGTACGTGGATGACATTCTCCTGATAGGAAATGACATTCATATGCAGCAATCAGTCAAACTTTTTCTGTCACAGAAATTCTTCATGAAAGACTTGGGTGATGCCTCCTACAAACTTGGGATTAAGATCTATAAGAATAGATCTAAACGACTTTTGGGATTGTCCCGGTCAAGGTGCATTGACACTATACTAAAGAGCTTTAATATGGAAGATTCCAAGCGTGGTAATTTGCCTGCTTGTCACGGAATTACCCTCTCCAAAGAGATGTCGCCTAAGACTGATGAAGAGAGGGATCGTATGAGCATTATACCCTATGCTTCGACAGCCAGGTCTATAATGTATGCGATATTATATTTCAGACCAGATGTAGCTTATGCATTTAGTGTAGTAAAACAGTATCAATCAAACCCAGGGGAGAAATTTTGGATAGCTGTGAAGAACATTCTTAAGTACTTGAGAAGAACTAAAGATATGTTCTTGGTGTATGGTAACGGTGACCTCCAAATAGATGCATTTGCCGACTCTAGCTTCCAAAATGAAAAAGATGACAGCAAATCCAACTCGGGTTATGTGAGGGGCGATCTGTTGGAAGAGTTCCAAACAGGATACCGTTGCAGACTCGACGATGAAAGCTGAATATATTGCTGCTAATGATGCAACCAAAGAAGCGGTCTGGATACGTAAATTCATTACAGAGCTTGAGGTGGTTCCCACCATTTCTGATCCAATACCCTTGTATTGTGATAACAATAGAGCTATAGCATTAGCGAAGGAACCACGGTCCCATCAGAAGTCCAGACACATCTTGAGACGGTATCATCTGATCAGGAAGATCGTTGATCGTAAGGAGATCGAGATAAAGAGGGTAAATACAAAAGAAAACCTAACGGATCCATTCACAAAGGCCATTCCCCAAGTTCAATTTGACAAACTCTTCGGGTTGTTGGGTATGAGATACACCAATAACTGGCCCTAGTACAAATGGGAGATTATTAGATATGTATACCCTAGAGGCCATTATTGTATATTATATTGGATTCTGGGACATATGTATGTATAGAACAATCTTGCTCAAAATGATAGTATGCTATTTAGTTTTGACTTTATCATTACATGTATACAATTATTCTTGCTCTTACTTATACATGTTGATAAAGGCCTTAGGATCTTTACTTGAATACCATGACTATGATGTCGATCATACTAATGGGCCCTGGGTAGTCGATAAGCACATCCTTAAATGTACCTAGTTATAGGGGTATCAAGACATGGCATCAATATTCCAGAGTAGACTAGTGTATGCGTTTCTTGACCCCATATTGGGCGATGGTTGATCCCACAACGATTGGTGTTTGACACCAAAAATTGTATACAGGTGCTTATTAGAGACCGAGTACACCGAACGGACTCTCCGAGAACTCCTAAATGGTACTATACTTATCGTCAGATAACAGTTCTCAAATGACACGAGTACAGGTTAGTATGTAGACCTGAGATCGTCATAGTATCTTATGCGGTCCCTACTGTATTTAGATTACTACCCTACCACAGCTTTAAAGAGCTATGCAAATAGGTGGTAGTTGGGTACAGTTCCGGATCATGTGGAGGCAGTGAGTAATCGGAAGGGATTCGTCTCTCCCGGTATGAGGAGTTGATGTTGCACAGTGTGCAATTGGCTGTAACCATAAATCCCTAACTAAAGTAAGTGAGATTTACTGATAAGAGTTATCAGTAGGTTCTCGATTGGTTATGAGCTTAATATCGGCACGATTTATCAGGTTAGTGGGAGTCCGACGGTTTCCATAAAAGACCGGACTGTACGGTGAGTGTCATCGATAGGCTTGACCTTTCCTTCTTTCAATACATGGGTAGCCGTTACGTACAACTAGTACCGCTGACATGCTTGTAGGTTGCGGATATGATCCGGTAACTCACTGCCAGCGTATTGTCGAGTCTTCAGAGTCCCACACAGAAGGATTGACCGCCCGAGCGAAATGATATAGTGCATGCATGGGTATGCGTGCGGGGGTCCAGTTAGACATTTGTCTTAAACCGGACGGATTATGATACTAGCTGATTTATGATTAAATCGGGTCATTAAATTAATTGTTAATTTAATTACATGATTAATTATATGATATTATATGATAATACATGTAATTAATCTAGTATTTTAATCCTTACTCTCTCTTTTATTTATTGTTCTATGTGATGAGAACAATATTTCATGTTTTATTTAAACATAACATTTTTTTTTCTAATTTAATTTTTTCTTTTTCTCTTTATTGCATGGCTAAGGGTGAGGTGGAGCCATCTCTCATTTTTTATAACATGTGTTAACATGAAAGGTGAAAGAGGTGTGGGTTATGTCATGGATGTGGCATTATTCTTATCATAACCTAATTGCTTTTCTCTTTCATACTTGAAGAGAGAAAGAGAGAGTTAAGAAGGAAAAAAGAAAGAGAGTAGAGAGAGTTCATTGCTTCTACATTGTTCCCTCATAAAAAAGAAAAGGGGAGAAAATTCCCTACAACTTAAATCTCACGTGTTAAACACGTGAGCGCCTATATGCAGAGCATATAGGCGCTGCAGTCAAACAACCAATAGGCTAAATAAGCCTCACGTGTTAAACACGTGAGCGCCTATATCCAAAACATATAGGCGTTGTAGTCAAACAACTATAGGCCAAATTGGACTCACGTGTAAAACATGTGAGCGTCCATACAGGGCATATGGACGCCAAATTAGAGAAGCTAAATAAGCCTCGAGTGTTAAACATGTGAGGGCATCTCCTTACGTAGAATTAAATTCTACTCAAACAAGGAACCATTGGATCAAAGATCCAATAGTGATTAAGCATATAATTAAATTCTATCGGGAAGAATACTTTCTGCTAAACAGAAAGTTGGTGGATCAAAAATCCAAGGAGATGGAAGATATTTTCCATATCTAAACAAAGAAAGATTGTACTCTGTTAAACCGAGCACCCTTAGATTAAAAATCCAATGGTAATAAAAATATCATCGTTCAATAGAATTTTATTTTATATATGGGAGAATATTCCCTCAATCTTGTTAAAACAAGAAAACATATTCTGTAAGACAGAAACACTTGGATCAAAGATCCAACGGTGGGTAAAAGTTTCCAAATCAATTTTGAGTCCAATTAAACCAATTGGAATCTCTCAATGAGAGATTTTCTCAAAATTAATTAACAAAATTGCCTCCACTAAATAAAGGCCCCGAGACTTCAAGTCTCAATATAGAAAAAAAAAACTCCTATAAACTCTTGCCAAAATACAGTGAGCCCTTGAGAGAACAGAGAATTTAATTTTCAAAGAAAGAACTTAAAGTATCCCTCTTGCCTAGTATAATTGATACAAGAACTTAGTTCTTCCTCTGGTTTGAGATTTGCAAAAGCAAATCTCCCCACAAGTTGAGAATTTAATTCTCATCGGGGAGATTCTGTTCTCCAGACTCAAAACTTAGGGAAAAGAACTAGGTTAAAAAGAAAAAGAAAGAAAAATAAAATGAACATATGTTCTGGGAATTTAATTCCCCCGAAATTAGGGTTTAACCCTACATAATGAACTTAGTTCTTATAAAAATAAAAGAGAACTTAGTTCTCTAATAAAAACGATGATGATGATTCAAGATCTTCAAAATAGAATTCTTGATGATTATTAATGACTAAAATGCCATTAACATAGATTAATATCTCTAAAAACAAGAAGAACTTGGTGTCTCACGTGAAACACACGTGAGTAAAATTAGTGCTTAGCACTATTATATTGCCTCATGTGTTTCCCACGTGAGTGCTTAAAAAAACGCTTCACGTGCTTCCCACGTGAGCGTCCAAAAAGCAAAGAAAAACTCCTTTGAGTTGATTAGGCAGTCACCAAATAAAGCAGCCCAATACCCAAAAATAAAGCAATTACATGAAATACACGTGAAACGCTCTCGGAAACCCAAAATCTGGCGTCTCACGTGCTTCACACGTGAGCTCCCGCCAAGTGCTTAGCACTTATGTCAAAAAAGGTAAGCAAATAAAATATGAAATTAACGCTCAGCACTCACGTGCTTCCCATTGAGTGCCATGCAAAGTGCTTAGCACTCTATGTTCAGTCAAAATGACCAAGTGCTTAGCACTGGTTGGGCAGCGCCCATATCTGAGCACCTCACATGTTTAACACGTGAGCGCCAGAGAAGATTAGCGCTCAGCACTATTCCAGCGCCCTATGTGAAATATACGTAAGCACTGCATATGTTAGTGTTTAACACTACTGGGTAGTATAAAAACCCAATCTCAGCCCAAATGGGCTAAATTTCCTCAGATTAAGCCTCTTTGATTCTAAATTAACCGAGCTCATATTTCTCATGATTTCTAAACCGATCTTAATCTCAAATATGACTAATGATCTCTCATTGATAATATCCAAAATGATATTTATTCCATATCTCCTAAGATAATCTTAGTCTTAAATATGACTAACGATTCTTAGGTCCATCAACCTCTTTCCCTCAAATATGGGATTTGGCTTAAGGTCACACCTCTAATATATATCATTGTAATTCCTCAACGTCTTCATAGAGGTAGCGGGTCCCAACAACCGACAAATCCTTCCTTGTCTTAACTTGATATAAAATTTCTTTAAGATAGAGAATGATACATCCCACATTGATGCACTTCCAAATTAACATACACAATTCAAATCGGATCGCACCCCAAATTGGGTGCATTTTATGTCACCATCATTCACTCCGCCACGCAACAAATACACGTGCGTGCAAGATGGATACTGGACCGAAATGTCCTTAAACTAACATTCGTCCCCAAAATGAGAATGTTGGACTGAAATATCCTTAAACTAATATTCGCCCCAAATACGGCGATAATGGACCGAAATGTCTTTAAACTAATATTCGTCCCCAAAACGGGAATGTTGGACTGAAATGTCCTTAAACTAAATTGCGTCCCAAAAATGGAAATGTTGGACCGAAATGTCCTTAAACCAATATTCACCCCAAATATGGTGATAATGGACCATGATGTTCTTAAACTAAAATAATTGGGTCCAAATGCTCATATGTTTTAAGTCGATCTTAATCTCAAACAAGATTAATGACCTTTAAATAAACAAAACCCAAATCTAAAATATATGGATTTGGACTGATCCGCACCTTATGGACGACGACACAAACTAGTTTCCGTATACAATCCACAGGCAACCAAAACAAACAAAAATACACACGACACGAAGTGCCGGAGTAGGAGAAAGTGGTTATCGTAATGCGATAACGTAATTAACTGCAGGGGCTTGCGCCTGTAGGGAAGAGTATCCCCACAATCAAAACCTCTCATAAAATGAGAGGGAATCTGAAGAAGTCTGCTACAACAGTCGCATCCGTCCAAACCTCTGATCTATGGTGCCATAAATCAACTTGGCATCTTCGGAGAGGTGGACAGATAAATCCAAATAGCATCTACCACCAGAATTCAGGCCAGACGTAACAACGTCTCGATCCCTGTCTTCCGACGGTGAACAGATTCTGGTACGCCCGGTGGGACCATTTCCTCTTTCCACTCCACACTTCATGTGTCGTGTTTGGCGAAAAAAATCATGGTTCGCTATGGTTTCCCTTGGATTCGAGATACTAAAATTTGGTGTCTTTCTCCTATGCAGAAAAATCGATGGCTTCCAACTGCACATCATGCAACAACAACTCTCGCTCTTCCCCAACTGGAGGAGTGACCTATGGGCCCAACACGGCCTCTATCTTTTCAATGCCGGTAGGGCAAGTAACGCAAGCCACTAATGGACTATTCTTCAGGACTATGTTCCCACCAGTGGATGTCGGTGCCTCAGTGCCGTAGGAAGAAGCACCCAAGAGGTCTATCTTCGATCGACTGGCGACCACAACGGCCTCTCTCAACGGGCCGTCCAAAGCTGACGTCTCAGTCTTCAACAGGCTGGGAAAGAACCCAAAATGGCCTGCAAAGAGGATCGTGATACCTGAAGGGCTTCCCCAAAACGGATAGCCCTCCAAACTCTTGTAGGTGAAGTCGTCAAAAGCACTTCCCCATCAGAAGGACGGTCTTCAAAAGATTAGCCAGCCCTCCCCAAACTCCAATCAGGACGTCAGTCTTCAACAAGCTGACACCAACAGCAGCCCCTCACCAAAGCCGGGGGCACGACGAAGCCGCTTCCAAAACTGAGGCGGTCCCTTTTGCACGACATGCTCGACGTCGTCACTGGTGCCAAGTGAGGAAAGCTGATGGGTAACTCCCCCTCTGGACTTAGACCACCAGCTTCAATGGTAGAAGTTGATGCTGCTGTTCCAACCAGGAACGGCTTTGATCTGCTCAGGAATGTACGTGATTAATGTAGGTTTTTGTATGCGTTTTAAATTTTAAGAATACCGCAATCAAGACGGTGTCGCTTGGTAGCTAGCCGGTTGTGTACGGGTTGATCCACAGGGAAATGGTGTTTTCTCTAAGTTCTAATGAGTTAAGTCCTATTTTTGGTAGGTTTTGTTTTAAGATCTAAGAATGAGATTAAATTGATTTAAAGTCTTGCTAGGGTTATGATTAGGTTAGTTTGAAATATGGATTCTTCTCACTGCTAACAATGCCCTAGTTAAGAATATAGGTGTTAGGGTAATAGTCAATAACGGGGATTAGCACGACTAGGAAGAAACGTAGTTTCTTCCTTTTGGTCCTTGTCCGTCCGTTCTTAACTCTTAGCCCTAACCTCTGGTTAATTCAACCACAACCGGTCTAACTAGGGAATCACCGCTATCTTGTAGGATAGGGTGCCGTAGTGAGCGGTGTGTGGTTAATTTAAATAGAGTCCTAATTAATTAAAAATTATATGGGCAAAGAAAGGAGTGAGAGAGATTTCCTTCTCTCAAACATTCCCTATCTTAACCCTAACAAGTGAGGAATTACTCACTCATTAGGAAGTTAACGATAAAATTCATTTTTATAATTTTTATATTAGAAAACTAAATTGCAGATTATAAAAGAACAGATAAAAATTGCAAGAATTAAATTCAGATAATAAAAGAATGCGAGATAAAAATAAAAATACCTTTATTGATGACCTCTCAACAAGTGCATTACAACTGGAATTTAAAATTTTAATCTAAGAATTAAAAAGAGGCATGCCTAATTAGGCTTTCAGCTTTCCTATTTATAGATAGAAAAAACCCTAGGTTACAATCTGATCATACACGAATTTACAAGACTACCCTAAGAAAGCCGGGTCAAAGCACCGACACCTACCGACCCCTATACCGACACGTGCATCATATGGCCGCGGAACCGTGGCAGGAAGGCATGTTTGGCCACGGTTCCACGGCCAATTGGTGGGATCATAGGTTCCACTTTTCAGGGTTGATTCATATTGCTTTTTCCTTCTGTTTTCTTCACTTGGATCCTCAGAATCTCTTCTGCTTTCTTCCAGATTTCCAACAGTGCAGATGATGTAGACTTTTACCGTGAGCTTCGCGTTGAAGTCTTGAATCTTGTACTGCCCTTGTGCTTTATGCATTGAACTGTCTACTGATCTTCATTTGTTCCTTGAACTGGTAGGCGGCATCATACGGATTCATCTATTGTTGGTCGTAGTCTCACATTTGTAGCTTCTTTTCATGAATTTCACTGCAATGATCTGAGAACCTGTAACCTGCAACTATTTAGCAGACATGGATCAAAAGCACCTATTTATATGTAATGTGATTAAGAATGAACGATATAATAATGCAAAATTCTGATATGAACAAATACCCCCAAACTTATCTTTTGCTCGTCCCGAGCAAAGCTAATTTTATTCTCAAAGAATCCTAACCTCACTTTCGCAGGGAACGCGATTGCACTGAGCTCGTGCAACAAGCCGTTAAATCTCTAGGTGTCCCTAGTAGGAGGAGTGTTGTCTCCTGAGGGTTTTCAGCGGATACCACCCACAAAATCCAATCAATTTGTCCTGTTGACTCTCATTCTTCAATTCAGTATTCTAGTAAGAAATTCTATTATCTTCAACTTAGAAATTATCAACCCATATTTTTCACACTCATTTTTCATTTAACTTAATATCGTATATGTTCTGCAAATTTATTAAGTTTTTAGCATCTTTTGAATTTTCCTTCAAAGGTTCCATCTCAACTAAGGAATTTTTATCATCTCTACTGAAAGTATAAGCCCTATCTTTCATTCCTATCTCTCATCCAAACCCCAATCATATACCCCTACATGTGTGTAGTTATCACCCCTACACTTGGAAATTCAATTCAAGCTATTATACTCTTGTCTGTCGTCCAAAGTACTTTTAGTTGGTGAATTTTAGATGAAATTGCTCACCCATTCTTCATGCGACCGTTAATACTTCTTGAGATACTAACGACCGATTACAAAATGTGTTCGCGCATTTAGACGTAATTCCTCGTCTTGTAATACCTAAGGCTTAGCAGTGACTCTCAAACCAGTTGGTCTAAGGCACTAAGTGATAAAGCACCCTTGCTATACTTTTTATTTATGCAGCCTTAAGTAATTACAAAACCAGTGTTCATTTTTTTTATCTCTTTATTCACACTTATACTTTTATTTTATTTTCCTTCATACTAAGGATTTTAGATAAGAGTATTTCAAGGTATCCTCTACTATCCCAAGTTTCAAGGTGCGTGTATGTGCTAGTTGTAGGGTATATATTTTCAGAATTTAGACTTAAGGTTCAGAATTATTTTTCAGACTTACACTTCAAATAAAAATTTCAATACTCTTCACTTGTTTTGACTTAGCCTAAGAACTGAACTCAAAATTTTCCTATTTCTAAATAAACTATAAGGACATATATTTTCTACAGTTAAACTTTAAGAAAGGTTATTTTTAGGGTTTTTAATTTACTAAGTTTAGGACCTAGTTTTTCTCTACTATTCAACCGTCTTGTCGAACTTAAGTCAAATATGGCCAAAATTGAAATTTTTCTATTTTCATAAAAATTTTTTCTATTTTTTCAATTTTTTATTTGGTTTTATTATTTTATATATTTTTATATTATTTTTTTATTTTCATTTTTAATTTTTATATTTTTTTATAAAGATGCAATGCGGAATTAAATATGTAAAGAAAGAAGAAACAAATATGTACAAAAATCAAAATATGCAATGCAATGATAACTATTTACAAACCATCTCCACCCCCAAACTTATCAAAAGCAGTGCCCTCACTGCTCATGGCCTCGCCGTCCCCTCGAACGTGAACGGGAACGTTCATCTCTAGCCAATAGGGTGGTCATGCCGTGCTCTATACTTGTCACTTGCTGATCCAGGTTGGTCACCATCCCTATCAATTTGTCAATCCCTTAGTGGCTCTCCTAAGTAAATGTGTTTGTGCTGCGGGGGTAAGCTCTTCCTCGCTCACGGTTAAGCTGGAGCTGGGTGTCTTGGTGGGTACATCCTCGGCCGGCTCAGTGCGCGACCATACATCATTTGAGCGTGTGTAGGACGTGGATACGCCCTCAAGAAGAGGTCTAATAGGGATCCTTCCATGCATATAAAACTCAAATTCCTCCACAGGGAGGAAATGGCGACACAGTTGTGTCACCAACATAGGGCATGGATAATTTGCAGCCCTCTTGCCCGCACCAATCGAATGAAGTAATACCATGCACATATCATAGCTGGGGTTTCTAGTCATCAAAGTGTTCATGATATGAAGGGATGGTGTGAAAAATGTAGTATTGTGAGAACTACCAAAAATATTATTTTGTGCCCAACGGCACACAGTTAATACATTCGCAAAGAGGGTTCTAGCTTGGATGCCCTTGCGTGGCTCCCTCGAACAGTCATTACCCATCAAAGGTAGGTCGTCCTCGAATCTAAGGGGTTGATCGTGAATAGGTAATCTAAGTATTAAGGTGACTTCATGGATGAAATCCCTATCGATTATTATTTCAGAGGGCGATGACTCCAGATGGCGGCGGATGCGCGGCTCAGAGCAGGGTTCGGCGGCGGTTGCGCGGCGGGATGGGGCGATCTCTCTGCAGAAATAAAGCGGCGGCTAGGGTTTTGAGGAAATGAGAGATTAGGGTTATGAAAAGTCAGAGGAGTGGTCGGGTTGTATTTATAGGGGGTGTTTTGGTTATTTGCCAAAAGGCCCTCTTAAAAAGAGGAAATTATTTGCAAAAATAATTTTTTTTAATTTTTTATTAGAACTGAAAATTTACAAAAATACCCCCCCAAAAAAATTTTTATTCAATTTTTTTTCATTTTTTCATTTTCATTTTGTTTTTATATAATTACAAGTGTGACATACCCCCAAACTTATTTGAAATAGTGTTTCCACTGTTTATGGCTGGATAACCGAAATTTTGGGGTAGATGGAGGAAGATCGGTCAATGTAAATCGGCTCCTGCAACAGCAGGAGCTTCTCCGAAGGGTCCGCAGTGAGGAACGGTTTAATTCTATGTCCGTTCACCTTGAATAGTGAACCGTCCTCGGGATTTTCTAAATCGACCGCACCGTGCGGATATACGGTGCGTACCAAAAATGGCCCTTTCCATCGAGATCTAAGCTTGTCGGGATGGAAATGTAGTTGGGTGTCGTAAAGTAAAACCTGTTGACCAGGTTTGAATGATTTGCGGATAAGATGTTTATCATGAAAGACATTCGTTCGATTTTTTACGACAACCGCGTTTTCGTAAGCTTCATCCCGAAGCTCGCTTAATTCATTTAATTGCAGCTTTCTATGGCTACCCGCATCTCCGAGAGATAGATTCAACTCTTTTATTGCCCAAAATGCTCGATGCTCAATTTCAACTGGAAGGTGGCAAGCCTTTCCATAAACAAGCCTATATGGAGACATGCCATGATCGGTCTTATAGGCAGTGCGAAATGCCCAAAGGGCATCAGTAAGTTTTGAAGACCAATCTTTACGATTTTTGGAAACTGTTTTCTCCAATAGCTGTTTAATTTTTCGATTTGAAAGCTCGGCTTGCCCACACGTTTGCGGATGATAGGGCATTGATAGCTTGTGATTAATGGAATGTTTCTGCATTAAGGACTCGAAAGTCCTATTACAGAAATGAGTTCCATTATCGCTGATGATTGCGCGGGGGTGCCCAAACCGAGAGAAAATGTTTTCTTTGAGGAATCTAACAACAACCTTATTGTCATTAGTTCGGCTGGGCACAGTCTCGACCCACTTAGAAACATAGTCAACAGCAAGGAGAATATAAACGTTCCCAAAAGAATTAGGAAACGGTCCCATAAAATTTATCCCCCAAACATCAAAAATTTCCACAACCAATATTGGTTGGAGCGGCATTTCGTTTCTCCTAGATATCCGGCCCAAGTGTTAGCACTGGGAGCATGTCTTGCAGTAATCATGTGCGTCTTTAAAAAGTTGTGGCCAGTAGAAACCACACAGCAAGATCTTTTCTGCTGTCTTTTTAGGGCCAAAATGCCCGCCACAAGCTTGATCGTGGCATAATGACAGCATGCTCTTAAATTCATTGTCGGGGACACACCGACGAATAATTTGGTCATGACAGTATTTGAATAGGTAAGGTTCATCCCAGTAAAAATGTTTTACCTGGGATAGGAATCTGAGTCTGTCCTGATTCGACCATTCATTTGGTATAAGTCCGGTGGCCAAATAATTAACAATATCTGCGAACCAAGGTTCGCATGATACAGTCAAGAGCTGCTCATCTGGAAAAACGTCTTTTATAGGAAATTGAAGCGTCGACGAAGAAGGGAGGCGTGAAAGATGGTCGGCGACTACGTTTTCGCATCCTCTTTTGCCTCTGATGACAATGTCAAACTCTTATAGTAAGAAGATCTTACGTATCAGCCGAGATTTAGCGTCCTTCTTCGCAAAAAGATGGCGAAGAGCTGAATGGTCAGTGTAAACGATGACTGGAGAGCCGATTAAATAGGGCCTGAACTTTTCTAATGCAAACACAACAGCTAAGAATTCCTTCTCGGTTGTTGTGTAATTTAATTGGGCCTCGTTCAAGGTTCGGCTAGCGTAATAAATTACATGCGGTATCTTATTGATTTGCTGTCCAAGGACAGCACCAATGGCAAAATCAGATGCATCGCACATAATTTCAAATGGATGCGTCCAGTCAGGAGACGAAAGAATTGGAGCAGAAGTGAGTGAGTTTTTCAATGACTCGAACGCCTTCATACAGCTCGAGTCGAAATCAAATGTGGTGTCCTTGGCCAACAAAAGAGTCAAGGGTCTAGCAATCTTGTTAAAATCCTTGATGAACCGTCTATAGAAACCGGCATGGCCAAGGAAGGCTCGAATGTCTCGGACGTATTTGGGAGGAGGGAGATTGGAAATGACTTCAATCTTAGCTTTATCTATCTCAATACCATTTTGCGAGATGATATATCCTAAGCCAATACATTCTCGTACCATGAAATGGCACTTCTCCCAATTTAAAGTAAGGTTTTTATCCTTACATCGGGTAAGGACTGTGTCGAGATGTAGCAAACACTCATCAAAGGAGTCGCCGAAAATGGAGAAATTATCCAAGAAGATCTCCAAGAATTTTTCCACCACGTCTGAAAAAAATACCCATCATACACCGCTGAAGGTAGCGGGTGCATTGCATAACCCAAAGGGCATGCGACGGTAAGCAAACGTACCGAAAGGACAAGTGAATGTGGTCTTGTTTTGGTCCTTTTCGGCGATAGGAATTTGATTATAGCCGGAGTAGCCATCCAAAAAGCAATAGTATTCATGCCCAGCCAATCGTTCTAGCATTTGGTCAATGAAAGGTAATGGAAAGTGGTCTTTCCATGTCGCGGCGTTAAGTTTTCTATAATTGATGTGTACTCGCTACCCAGTTTGGGTGCGAGTAGGTATTAACTCATTCACCTCATTAGTTATGACCGTTATTCCCGATTTCTTTAGGACAACGTGAATGAGGCTAACCCACTGGCTATCAGAGATAGGGTAAATGATACCATTATCAAGACATTTTACGATCTTCTTTTTAACAGCCTCCTTCATTACTGGGTTGAGTCGTCTCTGTGGATCCCTTGCTGGCTTAGCATCATCCATCATATGAATATGATGTTCAACAATTAGGGGACTAATCCCCTTGATGTCCTCCATAGTCCAGCCAAAAGCTTGCCGATTGCTTTGTAAGACCGTTAAAAGGGCTTTCTTTTGCTTGTGGGCTAGAGAAGCCGAGATGATAACAGGAAAGGTCTCATTCTCACTTAAGTAAGTGTATTTAAGATGAGACAGCAATAGCTTGAGTTCGAGTGTTGGAGGCGAAACAATTGAAGGTAAAATTGGTGAAATTGTTTCAAACTCGAAGAATTCCAACAGAGGTTCAAAACGAGTGTAAGCAACCGAGTCAGATGGTTCAGCTAACTCATCCGAAAATTCAAAGGATTCGAACTCGGATGGTGATTGGTCGAGATCGTTCGAGAAAGTGAAACACTCGTAATCATTATCGGGTGTGAAAGCAGTATCAGTTTCAAGGAAGAATGCACTAGTGGCGTCAAAATTGCTGTGATCGAAAAGAAATTTCTCGAGCTCACAGTCCTCCTGGGTGATCTCTTGGATCGAGCAAACATTAAGTATATTAGCATTAGGTTCGTAGGGTTGATTCCCCAACTTAAAAATGTTGAGTTCAATTGTCATATTTCCAAAAGATAGGTTCATCGAACCATTTCGATAATTGATCACTGTATTAGAAGTTGCAAGGAATGGACGACCGAGTATCACCGGAATTTGACTCTGGGGGTTAGCTACAGGCTGTGTGTCCATAACAATGAAATCAACGGGGAATATGAAGTCCCCTACTTTAATCAACACATTCTCTAACTCACCCCTAAGATGGGTGATAGATCGGTCAACCATTTGGAGAGTACAATGTGTGGGTTTCAGCTCTCCAACGCCTAATTGCTCATATACTGAATAAGGAAGCTGGTTAACACCGGCACCAAGATCTAAAAGTGCGCGGTTGATGTTCTTATCCCTAATAGTTATTGAAATTGTAGGACAGCCAGGGTCCTTTCGTTTTTAAGATAAAGGTTGGGTAAGAGCATCACTCACTGCACTAGCCAGGAAAACTTTCTTAGGTACCTGTGATTTCCTCTTCTTGGTGCATAAGTCCTTCAAGATTTTAGCGTAAGAAGGGACTTGTTGGATTGCATCCAAGAGAGAAATGTTAATGCTAACCTGTTTAAATAACTACACAATCTTCTCCATTTGTGGAGTTTGTTTATTGGATCTCAACCTATTTGGAAATGGAACATTTTGAAAATTTGTTGAGTCCAATGTTTGTGGAAGAGATTGCGGAGTTGGAATGAATCCTAGTGTTAGTGTTTTCGTGGAATGAGATGTGGGTCCGTTCGGAGTAGTAGAATAATTAGAGCCTTGTGAAGAATGGAGAACATGATCTGAAGATGAAGAAGAAAAAGAAGAAGCGGCGGCCGGGGTGTCATCATTAGTGCCAACATTGTTGTGCAACATCCTTCCAGATCTCAATGTAGTCACGGCACTCACATTATGGTTTTGTTGTTCAAGAGCAACATGTGCATTTTGTGGGTGACCAGGATTTGGCAGTGGTTGAGATGGAAGCTTCCCCTTCTCTCGCTCGCTTAAAGCTGCATTCAGTTGTGCAATCTGGGCTTCAATGATTTTGATACTTTTCCCATAAGATGCAGTGTGTTGCACCAAAGACTGAATGGAAGACTGGATGTTGGCTAAGGATTGTGTGGATTGTTTTAAAAACGCCTCCAGACTTCGTTCTAGCGAAGAAACCTTAT
Source organism: Agapanthus africanus (assembly GCA_030015575.1). Lineage (NCBI taxonomy): Eukaryota > Viridiplantae > Streptophyta > Magnoliopsida > Asparagales > Amaryllidaceae > Agapanthus > Agapanthus africanus. The sequence goes on from JASDDO010000018.1 coordinate 436,969,946, forward strand.
CGTTATTTGGCTGAACAAAATTGTTTTGAGGAAAAGAGTTGTTTGGTGCAAAATTGTTTGTTTGATTTTGGTAAAGGTTGGGGTTGGTAAGGTTGTTGATATTAAGTTTGTTGAGGGGCTTGTTGTTGCGGAGGAGGCCTCTGGAAATTGTTGTTTCCTTAGAATTGTTGTTGATTTTGATTTCAAGAAAAATTGGGGTGGTTCCTCCAACCAGGATTGTAAGTTGAAGAGTATGGATCATTTCTTTGTCTTTGCTGAAAGGCAGCATTGATTTGATCCTGTCCTTGAGCAGGTGGGTTGTAAGGACACTCTTCAGTCAAATGGGATGGATCCGAACAACAAGCGCATATAGTGCGAGGGGGTAAAGCAGGGGCAGGAGAAGGCGATGAGAATTTGCTCTCAATTGCTTCTAGTTTTCGTGTAATTGTGGCCATTTCGGTTTTCATTGCAATTGACTTATCAAGTTGATGAACGCCTGCCCTAGACTGACCGGAGGAAGTAGATGAAGTAGATGAAGTGGTCTGTCTAGTGCTTTCCCACTGAAGCGTTTGTTCAGCAAGATCGTCGAGAAATTGCCAAGCTTCTTCGTCAGATTTGGTTAGGAAGTGACCTTGACAAATGGCTTCCAGCAACTGCTTAGTTGCCGGGTTCAGTCCTTCGTATAAGGTTTGGCAAAGTTGCCATCTCTCAATACCGTGATGAGAGCACTGAACAAGAAGGTCTTTGAATTGTTCGAAACACTTCCAAAAAGGTTCGGAAGGAAGCTGGGAAAATTGGTTAATTTCATTACCTATTCTCGCGGTCTTTGGATGTGGGTAAAACCTTTTAAGAAATGCCTTAACAAACTCTTACCAACTGTTTATAGAATGCGATGCAGTACTATATAACCTTTTCAGCTAGGTCACATAGAGTGAAGGGAATGACTCGTAGCCTTATAGCATCATCGGAAATTTGGGTGGTCTTCATCATTGCACAAACATTCTGGAATTTGTTAATGAAGATATAGGCATCTTCAGATTCCAGCCCGTGAAATTTGGGCAACATGTTGATGAAGTGGGGCTTAATTTCGAAATTATCCCCATTTGCCGGCGGTAGTGAAAGACAAGTAGGAAGTGCGGAGCGGGTGGGATAGAAATGATCCTGGAGTGCGATTCGCTGTGGCGTTTCAACAGGAGGTTGTTGTGGGTTATTCGCACCCAGTTGAGGTGGAATCAGTCCCGAGGTAGGTAAAGGGTTGTTAGGATTGAATCCTGACATCTCTTTAGAAGATGATGAATGTGAAGATGAAAGTAAAGATGAAAAAGAAGTGGAGGGAGTTTTGACTTCAGAGTCGAACGCGTCATTAGTAGCGACTAACGAGACACGGACTAAACGGACGCTAGTGTTCCTAGTCCAACCGGACATACACTAAACGAGTTGTAGTGTAGTCAAACGTAGAATGTGAGGGTAAGAAAACGTCAATGGGAAAATGTGAATAAAGGTTGGGTGCAATGGAATTCTAGCGACAAATGGCAAGTTCTTGTAAAATTTTTGTTTTGTGTTTTTTTTTAATTTTTTTTATAAAGAGTTTTGCAAAAAATTTGTACGGAACTACGACACACTTTCAAACAATCACAATTTAAGCATGCACAATCAAGCCTAAAGCTAGGGTCTCCTAAGTCAACTAGACTGCTCCTAACTGGTCCAAAGCGATAAGTTGTGAGATATCCCTCAAATCGCCTCTTCACCGCCAATTGTGGCCAGATAAGCACAAGTGAAGAAAGGAGGGTTCTGCTTACGAATCACCGTGAGACGGGCCTTTTAAAGTTACCTTTCTCACTTGTCTAGCCTAGGTACCACAAAGTGAGGTTTAGATAAACGACTGAATGCCTACAACCTTCTTTTGTTCTAATGAGCGCGACAGTCCTTAATTGGAAAAGTCTAGATATTTTTAAATTAGCTCAATAGTGATGCATATGCTTTTTGTGATTTCTAGGGTCTTAGGAAGGGTAATGAAATCCCCACCCAATCTTGATTGGTGTTATAGCCCCTTAGATTCCGTTTTAAATATGCAAAGCAGTTAACACACAAAATCTAAAACACTTGCTAAAATTTTTTTCTTTTTATTTGCGGCGCAAAGAATCCTGCACAAAAATGATTTATTGGAGAGGGAGAAGAAGTTTTGCGCAAAGAACCATGCAGGAAAAATTTTCAGTGGAGATCAGGGAGTAGGAGAGAAGACAAAAATACTCACAGAGAAATTTGGGGTGCTGACGTCAGCAGTTGACCGCGGAACCGCGGTCAAACGCCTGCTTATGCCGCGTTTCCGCGGCGGTTTAGTAGGTTTGGATCTCCAAAATTTTCCTGTGTGCTGTTATGGTTCTCCTCTGTCTGTTCAGATCCTCTGTTTCTTGATTTGTTCACTGGGCTTGCTCCAGATCTGAATCAGTCCGTCTTCTTTTCCTGCACAATTCACATAAAACCAATCAAAAATAACAAGATGATTTTTTTATGTATTTTTTTATTTTTTTTCAATTTTTATATTTTTTATTTAATTAACCCGAAATTACAAAAAGAAATAAACTACCGTTTCCCCGGCAACGACGCCATTTGATTGATGTAGGTTTTTGTATGCATTTTAAATTTTATGAATACCGCAATCAAGATGGTGTCCCTTGGTAGCTAGCCGGTTGAGTACGGGACGATCCACAGGGAAATGGTGTTTTCTTTAAGTTCTAACGAGTTAAGTCCTATTTTTGGTAGGTTTTGTTTTAAGATCTAAGAATGAGATTAAATTGATTTAAAATCTTACTAGGGTTAAGATTATGTTAGTTTGAAATATGGATTCTTCTCACTGCTAACAATGCCCTAGTTAAGAATATAGGTGTTAGGGTAATAGTCAATAACGGGGATTAGCATGACTAGAAAGAAACGTAGTTTCTTCCTTTTGGTCCTTGTCCGTCCGTTCTTAACTCTTAGCCCTAACCTCTGGTTAATTCAACCACAACCGATCTAACTAGCGAATCACCGCTATCTTGTAGGATAGGGTGCCATAGTGAGCGGTGTGTGGTTAATTTAAATAGAGTCCTAATTAATTAAAAAATATATAGGTAAAGAAAAGAGTGAGAGATTTCCTTCTCTCAAACCTTCCCTATCATAACCCTAACAAGTGAGGAGTTACTCACTCATTAGGAAGTTAACGATAAAATTCATTTTTATAATTTTTATATTAGAAAACTAAATTGGAGATAATAAATGAACAGATAAAAATTGCAAGAATTAAATTCAGATAATAAAAGAATGCGAGATAAAAATAAAAATATCTTTATTGATGACCTCTCAACAAGTACATTAAAACTGGAATTTAAAATTTTAATCTAAGAATTAAAAAGAGGCATGTCTAATTAGGCTTTCGGCTTTCCTATTTATAGATAGAAAAAAACCCTAGGTTACAATCTGATCCATACACGAATTTACAAGACTACCCTAAGAAAGCCGGGTCAAAGCACCGACACCTGCACTGACACGTGCATCATATGGCCGCGGAACCGTGGCAGGAAGGCATGTTTGGCCGCGGTTCCGCGGCCAATTGGTGCGATCATGGGTTCCACTTCTCATGGTTGCTTCATGTTGCTTTTTCCTTCTGTTTTCTTCACTTGGTTGCTTAGAATCTCTTCTACTTTCTTCCCGATTTCCAACAGTGCAGATGATGTGGACTTTTACCGTAAGCTTCGCGTTGAAGTCTTGAATCTTGTACTGCCCTTGTGCTTTATGCATTGAACTTTCTACCGATATTCATTTGTTCCTTGAACTGATAGGCGGCATCATACGGATTCTTCTATTGTTGGTCGTAGTCTCACATTTGTAGCGTCTTTTCATGAGTTTCACTGCAATGATCTGAGAACCTGTAACCTGCAACTATTTACCAGACATGGATCAAAAGTACCTATTTATATATAATGTGATTAAGAATGGGCGATATAATAATGCAAAATTCTGATATGAACAGTACGCAAGAACTCTCCAACGGCAGTGCTAAAGATATCGCCCCCACCTGCAGAAACCATAGTGCAGGCATAGCCGAAGCGCCCCCATCAACGGCTCTCCTTCCAAATTCGTAGGGTCTGGCGAAAAGTCCAGAACTCTGTGATCAACAAAGATTACTCTCATCGACCTAAGAAATCGAAGGCTCGGCAAGAGGAAAACCACTCCTCCGTCATACAGCGAGGGGCTTCTTCTACACAGGTGCCTGCTACAACGGCTCCTTCAACTTTGACCTCCCACAAAAGGATGGGACTGGAAAGAATCCTACCGCCGGCGGCAAATTCCAAAGGCGATAGACCCAAACTCCTCAAGTCTGGGGGCATGATCGTGCATACGGTCTACTTGGCTTTCGGAAAAGAAGAAAGACATGCTTCCATAGGACATCGACAGTAAACTCAGTCGCTGAAAAAAGCTCAGGAGCAACAATAAAAGCTTCAGGAGATGCTAACCAAAATGACAGCACTTACCGGGCAGAAAGAAAGCCCGGACACAACAGTCGAACAGCGCCAGGAGCAAGAGACCGATATAGAGTTCCTGCGAAGGGTGCTTGAAAAAAAGAATAAGGAAGCTGCTGAGCATGATGCTAACATAAAGCAGATGGCTCTCTTTTTCCAGGATATGGTTGGAATGATGATCCAGCCAGAACTCCCAGCCGAGGATCCGCCGATAATTATCGAGGATGACAGAGGGGAAACATCAAATCCTCTTCCGGCTTCATCAACAGCCAAGGAGGAAATGATCTCCAAGGTACCTCTTGATGATTATATAGCTCAACAAATAAGAGCTCATCAAGAAAATGAAGCGGTTGACCAAATCGTCAACACTAGGCGACCCTATCCAGGCTAGTATGATCAAATGAAGTACCCGTCGGGATATACGATCCACAAGTTCCATGTATACAAAAGGACAGGCAACCATCATCAGCACGTCATGGAATTCAGAGCTCTGTGCGGCAACACTGGAGGCGACGAAAAACTGTTGCTTCGCCAATTCGTTGGCAGCCTGTCAGAAACGGTCTTTGAATGGTACTCGGAGCTCCCAAATGACTCCGTAAAAACATTCACAGAGATAGAACTGCTGTTCACACAGCATTTCTCCAGCGCGAGTGAGTGCACTCTAATTACGGCAATAATCAATGCCAGAGTGAAGCCATGAGAAACCTGGGTCCAATACGCTATCCGGTGGCGGAACCTATGGTCTAAGTGCGAACAGCGTATTGAAAAATCCCCTGTCGTGGGCATGTTCATAGGGACCCTTGAACCTCAAACGACGGTGACCCAGTTCATGACATTCTTCAAACCGACGACCTTCCAGGCTCTGATCGATAAACTGGCCCAAATGGACCAGATGGACCACGGACCTTTCTCCTCAAGTAAGGACCCTCAAAATGCCAAGGGTAAAAGGAAAGAGACCTTCGTTGCCAACACTCAACAACAACCGAGTGGTTCAAAACCGGATGCTCACCAAAACAACGCGCATCCACGCCTATCCCTGGAAGAAAGGCTTGGACGCGCTTACTTGTTTCCCCACGACAAGACGAGAAGACTGTTTGAATTTGCAGTGCACAACAAACTCATCACATTGCCAGACCCACGGCATCCACCACAACCCGGCGACGTCAACAACCCCAACTACTGCTCCTATCACAGAATGGTGAGCCACCCGATTGAGGATTGCTACGTCTTCAAGAACTGGGTCGAGGACCAGAATAAACAGGGGAAATTCGCGCTGTCTGAAAACTGGAAGGTAAATGATTAGTTGAAAATATTGCACATATGAATGATTATTTTCCCCACTGTTGTTATGTTCTAAAATGTGTTTATTGTAATTATAGAACATATGAGGTTTTATGTGTAAAAAGTTTATTATCATACGTTTCTATATTATACTTAATATAATAAGGGAAAATACATGCATATAATATTTATATAAAATATTAGTAATTAAATTATGCATATCATATCAAATAATTCTAATCAATATTCTTAAAATATTGTATCATACAAATGGTTAGGATAATATCTCAAAATAATAACAAATATTACTAACACTATGACTTGAGATATTGTGCAGATTTTAACTCAGATCCAAAGATTAAAAGATCCGAGATGTCGGGATCAAATCTGCCGAAATATTGAGGAAAAATATAAGATCTAGCAACGGCAGAAACTCAGAGTAAAATTTCCAAAATCCAGATATCGAAGAGATCTACAAATGTCAACACACGAGAGACCACAGAAAATCCCATGACCTGATCCCACTAAACCGCCGTAGTTGGACGGCCAAATAGACATATACGCGGAAGATCCGCGGCGGATTTGTGGCCGTTGGATGATATATTTGGTGGCTTGGATCGTGACTGCATATCTTAACCTATGGAATCTAGGTTTCTAGTTTCTGTAACTATAAATAAGGCCAAGAGCTTCACATAAAAAGGCATCAAACCGAAGAGATTAAGAGGTCCAAAGCGATCCACGTATCCAGGTGATCATCAGCCAGTCATCTACCTCTAACAATAGAGAACGAGAGAAAAAACTATGGTTCTTTGTAATCTACTTTGTACGGAGAGTTGTATGCAATAGTTGATTAATCAAGGTAGTGTTTTTATTATTCTTTTCGCAATTAATTTCCGCGCATACGTTATGCATTTAATTTCTACATCTTCATCATGTTTTCATTCTTCAACCTTTCTAAATCTCAAACCATGAGTGAGTAATTCCTAGCTTGCTAGGGTTCATAGGCTAGGGTAGATCAATGGATGATAAAATCATTTAACTTCTTTTATACATTTTACAGTCTATAAACTTTACCAAAATAAATGTTAACATCCTTATCAGGCGCGTTACCAATTTATTGCTAGTCACGACCACGATTTGAGATTGGATTAACACTTGTTTTGGTAAAGGCTAAACATGAATAGAGATCAATGCAAGGACAAGGATTAAGAGTGGGGAAACCTTAATTTCTTCCAAAAGAACCCTAATCTACATTCATCACTATCGATCTAGTTTTAAACTATTAAAAGATAAAATGAGCCATTTTTAAATATTCATCCATTACTACTAAGTCCTATGAATTCTACAAGCCTCTTCTTCATAAATCTTACATCCGTAATATATCCGTAACTACAACCAATCATCCTTCTTCCATCAACTCGTCTAAACCAAGAAAAAGGTTCATGTTTCCCTGCGGACGACCCGTACTCATCGCGGCTAGCTACTAGCGACACCGTCCTGATTATGGTTGCTTTATTTACAACACTTCTCTTTAAAAATAGAACAATCAAAATGGCGTCGTTGCCGGGGTGACGGCTGTAATTTTTTTCTTGCTATTCTGGTTGAATCTTAAATCTATATCATAAAATAAACAAAACCACATCTTGTGTATCTAATAATTATTGTGCGAGTTTTGCAAGGAAATCTGGAGTCACTGGAGCGAGGAAATAGAGATTCAGAGACTTTCAACGAGGACCAGAGGAGAATTAGAGGGCACTGAAGAAAAATCAGTAGACGAACTCACCATAGTGCGGCGGAACCGCGGCATATGCAAGCTTTTTGCGGCGGAACTGCGGCGGAGTGGGGGAGTTGAGAATCCTCTGGTATCTTTCTCCGATCTTCCTCTCTTCTTTAAGATCCAATAATCTGATTTTTCAGCAGGATTCTTTGCAAAAAGCGCAGCTCAAAAATCTTTTTGCGTGTTTTGATATTGGTTTGTTTGTGCATATTTTAACCGGACATTAAGGGGCAATAACCCAAATCCGGATTAGTTGGGGATTTCATCACCCTTTCTAGTCCCCACAAATCACAAAACGAGCTTACTTTCACCCTACATTAATTTAAAAAATATTTAGACCAAGGCTCTAAGGACTGTCGTGCTCAATTAGGACAGAGGAGGGTCGTGGGTAATGTATCGCTTTTCCGCATTTCTCTTATGGTGTCTAGGCAAGTGTGACTAAGAAAAGTGGTTACTTAATTAGGACCGCTATTTTCGATGATTCGTATAGCGGATACCTCGCACTTACATGGCCACAAGAGTGATAAAGAGATGGTATAGAATTGATCCTGCAGCTTGTCTTTTGGAAGTCTAGGAGCGGTCTAGTGCTTGACCTAGGTGACCTTAGTTCTAGGGTTGATTATGCATTTTGTGATTTGTTGAGTCAAGCCTCACGTCTCACACTTTTTCAAAACAAACCTTTTTAAATCGTTCTCACACATGCGGCCACGTGTGCTAAACCCGCTTAGTGCATGATCGGCTGGACATGGGATTCTAGTGCCCGTGTTGTCCGCGTCTTTGCTATAGACTCCGAAGTCGGTACTTCTTCATCTTCTATTTCCCTTCCACCCAACACATCTCCTAAAATGGACGGACCTCCATCGGGTTTTCACGATACCACCCTGCCACCACCAGTAGGTGCGCAGAATCCACCGTGCATCTCTCTCCAAGAAAGATGCTACCCTGTGCGTGGACCCCTTCCTACTTGTCTGTCTCTTCCACCGGCCAATAGGGATAATTTCAAAATTAAATCCCGCTTCATCAACTTGTTGCGAAGACGCATGCGTTTTCATCGCAAAATTCGAAAATGTATGCGCAATGATAGGCACAATCCAACTTTCAGGAGATGCTATGCGATTACGTCTTCTCCCTTTTACCTTATGTGACCTAGTAGAAAAATGACTTTATAGCACTGCCGCACATTCTATCGCCAAATGGGATGAATTCGTTATAGCATTCCTTAAGAAATTTTATCCCAATCATAAAACCGCCCGTGTTCGAGACGAGATTAACCAGTTTACCCAACTTCCCAACGAACCATTCTGGAAATGCTTTGAGAGTTTAAGGATCTTCTTCTACAATGCCCCCATCACGGAATTAATAGATGGAAACTTTGCCGAATTATATATGATGGTGTTAATCCTGCCACGAAACAGATGCTTGAATGCTTGAAACCATTTGTCAATGCTATTTCATGTCAAAAGACGATGGCGAAGCTTGGCAATTCCTGAAAGATCTCACCGAACAAACCTTACAGTGGGAAAGCGTTCAACCAACTTCATCTAAGGAAGGTATTTATCAGCTCGATGTTTCCATTGCAGTAAAAGCCGAAATAGCCGCGATGCAAAAGAAACTCGACACTATCGAAAACAAATTCTCATCAGCCTCCCTAAGCCAAGTTACGCTCCCCAAAACCGTGTGTTGTTGCTGTTCTGACCCATCACATTTAACGGAAGAATGTCCTTTAAATCCTCCGTTTCAAGGTCAAGAACAAACTAATGCTGCTTTTCAGCAACGATCTAAAAACGATCCTTATTCTTCCATATGCAATAAGGGATGGAGGAATCATCCTAATTTTGCTTGGATCCAAAACCAAACTCAAAATCAAAACCATTTCCCAAGCAACTATCAAAGGCCTCCCCCACAGCAACAGCAGCCACCACAACAAAATCAGCACCCCTTTCAACCGCAATCTTTTCAAAATCCGGCCAACAACTTTGATCCTTATAATAATATTTCAACGGCCGGTACCGATAAAACCACTGCGCTCGAACGTAACTTAGAAACGTTCATTAAACAATCCACGCAAACGACGGCTAATTTAACGACTTCTATCCAAACATTAGTGCAACACACTGCTTCCAACAGTGAAAAAAATCAATAGAAGCACAACTTGCACGGTTAAATGCCGCGATGAAAGAGAGAGAGAAAGGGAGACTTCTATCTCAACGTCTACCAAATCCCGATCACTCACAAAGCGCGAATATCATCCTTCAAAATCATAATGTGAGTGCTGTAACCATGTTGAGATCGGGAAGAGTGCTGAATAACAATGTTGGTAAACAAGTTGTTGAGGATGAATCAGATGAAACCCCGGCTACTACTTCTAATCCTACTTCGTCTAGTCCACCATCTTCTTTCGAGCCTATTCTCCATTTTCCACTAGGCTCGAACCCTCATCCCACTTCCCTGAAGGAATTACAATCTATAACCGTCCTAAATCCAATTTTGGGATCCATTTCATCCCCACAAACTTCTCCTCAAAAGTTGGACCCAATCCTTATCGATAAAGCTCCTTTTCCACATAGGTTGAGGGCCAACAGGCCAAGTCTACAAATGGAGAAGATTGTGGACATTTTAAAGCAATTTAACATAAATATCTCTCTCCTAGTTGGTATCAAACAAGTTCCGTCCTATGCGAAAATTTTAAAGAATTTGCGCACTAGGAAGAGGAAAAATCAAGTACCTAAAAAAGTTTTCTTAGCGAGTAATATGAGCAATTCTCTTACCCAATTGGTTCCCACGAAACGTAAGGACCGCTGTTGTCCTACAATATCTATAGCTATCGGGGGTAAAAATATAAATCGTGCTCTACTCGATTTAGATACTAGTGTTAACTTGCTTCCATATTCTGTTTATGAGCAATTAGGGATAGGAGAGCTGAAACCTACGCATTGCACTCTCCAGATGGCCGATTGATCTATCACCCAACCTCGGGGTGAGCTAGAGGACATGTTAATCAAAGTCGGGGAATTTATAATCCCTGTGGACTTTATAGTTATAGATACAAAGCGTATAGTGAACCCACAAAATCAAATTTCGGTGCTTCTAGGTCGACTTTTCCTAACAACTTCAAATGCGATAATCAATTGTCGTAACGGTTCAATAAACATGTCCTTTGGAAAGATGACAATTGAGCTTAATATCTACAAGCTAGGAAGTCAACCATCAGAACCCTATGCTCATATTTGTTCTGTCGAAAAGATAGATTCCGACAGTTGCGAATTTGAGGAGCTTCACGATTCTGACGCCACTAGTGCGTTAGGGTTTGATCCTACTGTTTATTATACACGTGAAGATCCTTTTTTCGAAAAGACTACACCTAAGTCCGTACCCTTTGACTTGTCGAATGATTTAGTCGTACTATTCGAGTTTCATAACTCCCTTTCCGATGAGATTATCATTCAGAATCATGATAAAGTTTTTGAAGATATTTTTGCTGAAGAACTCGCATTCCTAGAAGACATGGGAGTTGTGATGAATCAACCACCCAAAGAAGTTGAACTGCCACCCCTTCTTCTTATCAAGAACGAGAATACGAGTAGTGCACCATCACCGTTTCGTCTCTACCAACCGAGACGTAAACCTGATCGATTCCGCCTCCTATCTCCCCGCTTCTGCACATCCATGATCTTCCACCAACCATGGTGTTATACTGATAAAATATTCGAATGGTTGGTGTTGGCTTTTAGTCTTCATAAAGCTTTGCATAGACTAATAACTTTACCCCCTCTCTTATAATGCTTAATACTGTTTTACTCAAGTTTGGGGGGGGGGGGATATTTTGGCTCTTGAAAGAAAAACAAATTTTTACAAAATTGTGAGCTAAAAATAAGTTTGGGGGAGGATTTCACTGTCATTAATTCTTGTTCCCGTTACTAACTTTTCCTTCCCAGGTCTACAGGTTTTAAGCTTAACAGATGACATCAGTGAGGACACTGCTGCAAATAGGTTTGGGGGAGGTTTGTGCTTATTCACACATCATTTTTTGCATTATACTAAATAAAAGCACAACTTTTTTTTTGATAATGAAAGTTAGAAAGTGAAAAATACATATGATAGGATGGAAAAGTTTAAGAAAAACAAGAAAATTAGATATTTTATAACGAAGCTAGTAATAGGTAGTCATGAGCTGTTGTCCCAAAGGTTAGTAAGATGAAGGAAATCACTAATCTGAGAATAGAATTGAGTCTAAAAAATAGTCCATATTCTTAAGTCCAAACATCTGAACGTTGATACCCTACTATACGCACTTGCATACATCTTGAAACTTGGGATAGTAAAGGATACCTTGAAATGCTCTTCTCTAAAAGCCTTAGTATGAAGGAAAATAAATATATAAACAAAAAAATAAATGAAAAAATGGTGAAGAAAAATGAACACTGGTTTTGTAATTACTTAAGGCAGCATAAAAAAAATATAGCGAGGGTGCTTTATCACCTAGTGTCTTAGACCAACTGGTTTGGGGACCACTGCTAAGCCTTAGGCGTTGCAAGACGAGGATGTTGATAATTACGCTTAAAAGAGTGAGAACATTTGGTAATCGGTTGGTTAGTGCCTTAAGAACTATTAACGGTCGCATGAAGAATGTGTGAGCAATTCCATCTATAAAATATTCACCGACTAAAAAGTACTAAGGAAGATGGATAAGAGTATTATAGCTTGAATTGAATTCTCTAAGTGTAGGGATGTCCTTTACACACATGTAGGGGTATATGATCGATGTTTGGAAGAAAAGTAGGAAGGAAGACTAAAGGCGATATTTTATTGAGAGATGATGTGATTTCTGGCATCTTTTCATGACTATTAAGATAGGGCTCATGGCTACTAAAAAGCTAGTGTAGTTCGAAACTCTTATTTTCAAGTTCTTTCTTTTATATGTTCTTTACCTTTATGTGTAATTTTCATCATCTTTCTTTTATTATAGGATTTTATGGGTGTAATCTGCTAAAAACCCACAGGAGACAACACTCCTCCTACTAGGGACACCTAGAGGTTTAAAGGCTTGTTGCACGTGCTAGGTGCAATCGTGTTACCTACGAAAGTGTGCTGGGTTTTTCTTGCTCTTCTTCTTCTCTTTAATAACTAGTTTGCTTGGGACGATCAAAATTAAGTTTTGGGGTATTTGATTAGTTGAAAATATTGCACATTTGAATGATTATTTTCCCCACTATTGTTAAGTTCTAAAAAGTGTTTATTGTAATTATAGACCATATGAGGGTTTATGTGTAAAAAGCTTATTATCATATGTTTCTATATTATAATTAACATAATGAGGTAAAATACATGCATATAATATTTATTTAAAATATTAGTAATTAAAATATGCATATTATATCAAATAATTCTAATCAATATTCTTAAAATATTGTATCATACAAATAGTTAAGATAATATCTCAAAATAATAACAAATATTACTAACACTATGACTTGAGATATTGTGCAAATATTAGCTCGGATCTGGAGATCAAAAGATCCGAGATGTCGGAATCAAATCTGCCGAAATATTGAGGGAAAATATAAGATCTAGCAACGACAAAGACTCAGAATAAGATTTCCAAAATCCAGACATCGAAGAGATCTACAAATGTCAACACCAGAGACCACAGAAAATCCCATGACCTGATCCCACTAAACCACCATGGTTGGGCGGCCAAATAGACATATACGCGGCGGATCCACGGCGGATTTGTGGCCATTGGATGATATATTTAGTGGCTTGGATCGTGACTGGATATCTTAACCTATGGAATCTTGGGTTTCTAGTTTCTATGACTATAAATAGGACCGAGAGCTTCACATAAAAGGGCATCAAACCAAAGAGATCAAGAGGTCCAAAGCGATCCACGCATTCAGGTGATCATCAGCTAGTCATTTACCTCCAACAAGAGAGAGAGCGAGAGAAAAAACTAAGGTTCTTTGTAATCTAGTTTGTACGGTGAGTTGTATGCAATAGTTGATTAATAAAAGTAGTGTTTTTATTAGTCTTTTCCCAATTAATTTCCGCACTTACTTTCTGCATTTAATTTCTGCATCTTCATCATGTTTTCATTCTTCAACCTGTCCAAATCTCAAACCATGAGCGAGTAATTCCTAGCTTGCTATGGTTCGTAGGCTAGGGTAGATCAATAGATGATAAAATTATTGAACTTCTTTTATACAATTTAAAGTCTATAAACTTTACCAAAATAAATTTTAACATCCTTATTGGGCGCGCTACCAATTTATTGCTAGTCATGACCACGATTTGAGATTGGATTAATACTTATTTTGGTAAAGGCTAGACATGAATAAAGATCAATGTAAGGACAAGGGTTAAGAATGGGGAAATCTTAGTTTCTTCCAAAAGAACCCTAATCTACATTCTTCACTATCGATATAGTTTTAAACTATTAAAAGATATAAGGAGTCATTTTTAATTATTCATCCATTACTACTAAGTCCTATGAACCCTACAAGCCTCTTCTTCATAAATCTTACACCCGTAGTATATCCGCAACTACAACCAATTATTCTTATTCCATCAACTCTTCTAAAGCAAGAAAAAGGTTCACGTTTCCCTGCGGACGACCCGTACTCATCGCGACTAGCTACTAGCGACACCGTCCTGATTGTGGTTACTTTATTTACAACACTTCTGTTTAAAAACAGAACAATCAGTAAACCCACCACAGAAGCACACTCCCAAAAAAGAGGATGCGCCGGGGGCATCATGCTCGCTTGTAGAAGAAACTCCATAGGAAACCGTTCTTTCAGCTAAAACCAAAAGAATGCTGAAAGATCTACATGCATGTCCAGCAGTCAGATGGAAAAGCTTACTTGAACCTGAAATTATCAAAGGGATACTGAAACCGCGTCCCGTACCGAAAATTGTTGACAAAGGGCAAAATCCCCAAGTCAAGCCTTCAAAGTCTTCGAAGAAAAAGAAAAGGACCAAGAAGCCTGTCCAGCCTGCCGAGTATGACGACAAGCATATGGACCTACAGAAGTACATTGACGCGCTGGAGGAGTACAACCAGAAGGCGCGGAAACCGGTCACGCTCGAAGAGTTCCTCAAGTATATTGTTGAGAACGAAGATGGTGACAACGATAAGGAAAATGACTCATTAGAAAAAAACCGAAGACTATGTAGCAAGTTGCCACATGGTCTCCCATTCGTTGTTAAATGGAGAAGAAACTTCCTAAACGTTAGAAAACAACGCGGAGGGACTGGGGGCAGGATCGGTGCTAAAATCTCCGGAACTGCCAGAAGACCCGATCGATAGGCTGTTAAACAAAGCCTCGAAAAAGCAAAGCTGACCGAAAACGCGAAACAACCATGTACAAAAAGGCTAAGCGTCAGCATCAGGATAAAGAAGCTGCGGCAAGGTTGGGTCGTAAAGTACTCCAACCAAGCCAAGGTATACCTACGACAAATAAGAGCAGGATCATGGCAGAGAAGCGGTTTGCCAAAGCCCTGTTAATAGGAATGAAGCTGCCACCTCTCGTAGGAAACACTCCCAAGGTCATATGCCTCGACGGAGAGGGTTCATATCCAAACTACTGCCTGTATCATCGGAGGGTTATCCACCCCACCGAGGAATGAAGTGCCTTCAAGAAGTGGTGGCAAGGATACGCTGCCCATAAAAAAACACTTCAAGAGGGTGAAGTGCGAAGCTCGTCGATGGCAAAATAGTGCGACAGATGCGCGTGGAAAAACGGATGGCAACTGTCATATGGTTGATACCAGTTCGGAAGGGGAAAAACCCCAAGTTCTTACTTTCGGGAGCGATTCTGAGGACGAAATACCTCTCAGCCCTCTCTTCAAAGACTCCACCTCCAAAAAAGAAGAGGAGGAGAAGAATTACGAGAATATTCAACTGCGTACCGCACGCTGGCTGAAAAGAACCTCGGATCTACAAACAAAGGTTCGTGCAAAAAAGACAAAGGGAAAGAAAAAATCCATGAGGAAATTGCTATCGACGGTGGAGTTGTCAAAGAGCTCGCAGCAAGGGACCTGCCTAAGAAAAATAAGGTGGATTTCAACGTCTTGGCACATTTGAGGAAAATACCCTCGCAACTAAGCATATTGGATTCTCTCCTCATGTCCAAAGAGGCATGGGATTCTCTTATCAAGGTATTATAAGAACCCGATCAGTTCCAAGCTTTCCTCGTAAAAGAGAAGATGAAGGATGAGCTGGCAGAGGTTCACACGGCTGACATTACATTCAGTGATGAAGATCTCCTCCTTGGTACATGAGAACATAATTACCCATTATACGTCACCAGGTACTACCACGACATCAAGATAGGGAAAATCCTTGTCGACTACGGATCCTCCATCAACCTTCTCACCGTGAGAGTGCTGAAGTAGATTTGCATGAACGTTCAGCACCTGGCGGAAGAAAAAATTACCATCTTCGGGTTCGACTCACAGTCGTCACGAACGCTTGGGTCCGTAATATTGACGTTGCGCTTCGTGCTGCTCGTCACTGACATCAAATTTAATGTCATTGACGCCAAGACTTGCTATAATGCTTTGCTTGGCAGGCCATAGTTACACGAGTACAACGTCCTCTCTTCTACACAACATCAGTATATAAATTATTTCAAAGATGGCTCGAAGTACACCGTCATAGGGGAGTTAAATCCGTTCTCCGTAAACGAGGTCCGAAAATATGAAGATGCAAAGTACTTCCTACCAGACTTCGAGGATACGGAAAGGTTTCATAAGCCGAAGGAAAAACAAAAGTCCGTCGCCGCTATCCCGATCTTTTGAAGCGATTTCGGGGAAGATGAAGAAATAGTCTACTCAGGGCAACCCCAGAAAGAAAACAGCAGGCACGGACCACCTACACCTATTCTATTCTTTGGCAGCGACTCTGAGGACGAGGCCAACGCGGTGTTCTCCATCCGCCAGTTAGTGCAAACCATTGCCGGAGTAGATCAGAGTTTGCAAATCACAATGGCTCCACCTGGGCATTACAAGAAACTTGATGTGCTCGATATATACAGCATACAAGTACTACAGACTTTCTACGTCCCTCCCAGGCGAAGGGGTGAAAAGGCGATACTCTTCTACCAATCTATGGAGACCAAAGTAGAAAAAGAAGTCCGGCATGGTGCCGATTTTGCACTCGACAGGCTTCAACCAATCCGTCTGCTGAGATACTACACGGAAGGATTGAAAAGGCTGTTAAGACGCCAAGGTGTACCCCTCGAAAAAACTGTTTGGCAAGCCCAATTCTACAAAAACATTAGGGATGTTCCCAGGACTCGGCAAAAGAGGAAGATGGAGAAAACTGGGCTTGGATACGTTCGGTCCAAGAAACGGGAGCAGTTCCACAGATGTCGTGTCATAACAAGCTCCAGCGAAGGGGAAAATGCTCTTCTGAATGGCCGTGACGTTGAAACAGAGCGAGATCCTGCTCTAAGAACGTTAAGTCCGTTGCTCGAAGAACAAATAGACAAGCTAATAAAAGAAGCTTGTCAAAGAAGCTGAGATGATCACAGCCGTGAAATGGCCATTTATGAAAAGGCCAGAATGCAGCGCCTCAATCAGCAATCCGCGGAGAAGGAAGACTATAATGCTCTTCATCCCCGGCCCGCTGTATGTCCTCGTGAAAAGGGAAAATCCCGAAATAAAGGCAAAAATAGGGCAAAGAATGCAAACAACGTTCGAAAACAACAAAGCAGATCCAAGAAACCGTGCAATCGAGAAAAGGTCGATTGTAACTCGTCCTTTATAAAGAAGATGGGTTGCGAATACTCTCTCCTAAGACACCACGAGGAAAATTTTCAACCTTGTCACAAATCACCAAATGATGACACTTCCGGAGTCTCGGTATCCCGGACAAATAAACGAGGTCCATCATCCGAATTATTGCTCCTACCACCGAGGTATAATTCATCCCCTCGAAGACTAATTCACCTTCAAATACTGGTTAAAAGACAAGTATCAGCAAGGCAGGTTCGCTTTATCCGACAGCTGGAGGGTAACCCCTCCGCAAAAGCATGAGCCAAATAGGATCTATACCTTAAGGATAGGACTAGCTCAACCACAAAAAGGGAAGCAGACTCATACCTGCCATATGATAACACTCTCAAAAGATGGAGAGCACGAGACTATGGATGACCTCCACATGTGCTTCGGAAATGACGATGAGGACGAGGTAATCTCAGAGTTTCCACCAACACCAAAAGAGCTGGAAGATAGGATACACACTACGGTGGACAACCTGAGGAAAATTAACTTAAGGACGGAAAATGATCTGAGACCGACGTTCGTTAGCGAGCTACTATCTAAAAAACAGGTAGCCACGTCATGAAGTACAAAGAGTGCTTCGCATGGAACAATTCCGAGATACCAGGTCTAAATCCAAAAGTAGTAGTACATAAACTGGCCATATCGCCGAACATAAAGCCCGTCAAACAGGCGCCAAGAAGAATACGGCTCAAACTTGAGATGAGTAGCAACGCTGAAGTCAAGAAACTAATTGACTCCGGCTTCATCCAAGAAGTCCAGTATCCTGACTGGATCGCCAACATCATTCCAGTGATGAAAAAATGGGATGACTTCCCAGTTCCTGTTACCGAACTGATGATCGATAACACATCTACCCATGAGGTCTTCTCCGTCATGGATGGAGCTTCGATATACAACCAAATTAAAATGATCCAGAAGACTAAGCATACCGCCTTCCGGACTCCCCTGGGCATATTCTGCTATAAAGTGATGCCCTTCGGTTTGAAGAATGCCAACTCTACTGTTTCCCCTAATCAGAGCAAAGCTCTGTTCAAAATTCAAATTTTAAAATGAAGCAACGCTTCATAGCAGTGCCAAGGACGCTGCGCCCTAAGCAGCGCACCACATGCAAGGCACGTGTGCGCTAGCGCTATGAGCGCTGCACTCTGAGCAGCGCACCACGTGCAAGGCACGTGTGCGCTAGTGCTAAGTGCGCTGCACTCTAAGCAGCGCACCACGTGCAAGGCATGGGTGCGCTAGCGCTGGAACTAAAAGCTCCCCACCATCAGATCAAAGATCCAATAAAGATGATAAATCATCAATTAACCAGAATAAAATTCTGTTAAGAAAAGATTACTTAAAATCTTTCCAAACAAGAAGATTGTGCTCTGTAAATCAGAGCACCGTTGGATCAATAATCCAAAGGTGATTAAAAATCACCAAAATACAGAATAAATTCTGTATGGAAAAGATCTCCCAATCTGTTTAAAAACAAGAAAATTGCCTTCTGTAAATCAGAAGCCCTTAGATCAAAGATCCAACGGTGGGGAAATCCCCAAATCAATTGGAGAAAAGATCTCCTTAACCCATTGAACAAATCAGCTTGCCGTATATAAAGGCTCCAAGACTTCAAGTCTCATATAGAGGAATCCCCCCCCCCAAATTTTGAGAAATCTCAGAAAGAAGAACCAAGCTCTCGGTAGAAGAAGAAGATTTTCTTCAAGGTAAAAATAAACAGAGAGATGAAATCATCTCATATTAAAAAGAAGAATTCACTTCTTTCTTTAAGATCATAAATCTATAAGACTAAGGTCTTTCATAACAGAGATTAAAGGATCTCACCATAAAATAAGAAGAAGAACATAATTCTTCTCACGGATCATAGATCCATAAGATTAAGGTCTTTTATACAAGGAGATCATGGACATCTTATTATAAAATAAAAGGGTAGGAGGATAAGTCAATTCTCTTAGGATCACAGATCCATAAAGGCAAAGCCTTTCACCAAAATAAGATATTGAAACATCTCCTACAAAATAAGAACTTTTGTTCTTAGAATCTTGAGACAAAGTCTCTTATAAATGAGAATTCATTTCTCAGATCATAAAGCTGATCAAATAGTGCTTTGCGCTCATAAACTAGCGCTTTGCGCTCTTGGACTGAACAAACAGCGCTTTGCGCTCATAAAATAGCGCTTTGCGCTCATAAACTGGCGCAATGCTCCCATTATCTGGCGCTTAGCGCCAAGAGCGCCACGTGTTTCTCACGTGTGTGCTGATAGAATGTAAACTGCTCTTTAAAATAAAGCCCAGAGCTATGATGAATGCTCAGCATTCAATAAAAGACAAAAAATATTGTCAGAATTCAAATCAATGCCCAACATTGTCAAATGTTTAACATTTTAACTGAGTGGGCCGAGCCCAAGTTGGCCATAAACCTCTCATTCAGATTAACTGAGCCCATATGCTCATAAATCTCAGATCTTAGTCCCAATTGGACTACAGATCTCCCAACCAAAATTGGTTCAAGGATACATCTCTTCACTCCTCTGATATTTGTCGTTGTAATCCTTCAACGTCTTCAGAGAGGTGACGGGTCCCGACAACCATACATTTCATAGACTATGACGTCTTTAAACTGGACTGTAGGGTCCTTAAACCTATGGACTATATGCCCTTAACCTCGGACTGTGGGGTCCTTAAACACAGGGACTATGATGTCCTTAGCCTTGTACTGTGGGGTCTTAAACCCATGGACTATGATGTCCTTAACCTCGGACTGTGGGGTCCTTAAACCCATGGACTATGATGTCCTTAACCCTGGACCACCATGTCCTTAAACTGGTAATCGACCACAATATCCCTAAACTAAACAATAGAGCCCAAATACTCTCTTGTTGGATCTAAATGATCCCATTAAGTTGATCTTAGTTTAAAATTAGACTAATGTATCCTTAACAAACGTTTAAGTTGATCTTAGTCTTAAATGAGACTAACGTATCCTTAAACCCAATCCCAACCCCAAATCTAAGAAGATACAGATTTGGACTAATCCATGCCCTACGAGCGACAACATAAATTAGTCTCCGTATACAATCCACGGGCAACCAAAAACAAAACAAACACACGATACGAAGTGACCATCTGGAGAAGGAGAAAGTGATTACCATGATGTGGTAGCATAATTAACTGCAGGGGCTTGCGCCTGCAAGGAAGAGCATCCCCACAATAAAAAAACCCCTCAACGAGGGGAAATCTGATGAAGTCTGCTACATCGGCCGCATCCGTTTAAACCTTCGATATATGGTGTCATAAATCAACTTGGCATCTTCGGAGAGGTGGACGGATAGCACCAAATAGCATCTGCCCTCGGAATTCAGGCCTGGACGTCCCAACGTCCCGGTTGCGCCTTCCGGTGGGGAACAGATTCTGGCATGCCCGGTTGGACCTTTTTCTCTTTCTACTCCATACTTCGTGTGTCATATTTCGCGAACAAGTCGCGGTTTGACATGGTTGCCTTTGGATTTGAAGTACTAAGATTTGGTATCTTACTCCGTGCAGAAAACAGAAGATCAAATGGCTTTCAACTGCACAAGCTGCAACAATGGCAATAACTCTCACTCCGTCCCTGCTGGAGGAGTGACCTACGGGCCTCAGGCGGCCTCCGTTTTTACAATGCCGGTGGACCAGGAGACGCAAGCCACCACAAGGCTATTCTTTGGGACCATGATCCTACCAACAAGCTTTAGCGCTCCTGTACCATTGCAAGAAGCTCAGAAGAAGTCGGTCTTTGATCGGCTTACCACTACTGTGGCCCCTCTTAACGGGTTGCCCAAACCAAGCGCCTCAGTTTTCAGCAGACTGGGCCAAAGTTCCAACGGGCCCGTGAAGAAGCCCGCAATACCAGAAGGCATTATCCCGAAGCAGATAGCCATTCCAAATCCCGAAGTCACCAAGGCGGCTTCTCCTGCTAAGGGGTCGGTCTTCACAAGACTGGTCGTTTCAGCTCCCACTCCGGGTGAAGTAACCAAGGCCGTTTCCTCTGCACGAAAATCGGCCTTTTCAAGATTGGCCATTCCTTTTCAACGGGCATCGATCTTTGACATGCTAATGACGACAACAGCCCCTCATCAAAGCGGGGGGCATGAAGAAGCTCACCCAACAGCGGAGGTGATCCCGGCCACACGACATGCTCGACATCGCCACTGGCGTCGAGTGAGGAAGGCTGGGGGCAATTCCCCTTCGGGACTGACTCCGCCAGCTCCAATGGTGGAAGTTGATGCTGTTGTTCCAACTGGGAACAGTTTTGAACTACTCAACAGGGTACGCAGGAACTCTCCAACCGTTGTGCTGAAAAGATCTCCTCCACCTGTGGAAAATGCCCCAAAGACGAAGCTAGAGCAGCCCCCTCAGCGGCTATCCTCTAAAATTAATAAAGTTTGGCGACAGGTCCAGGACTCCGTGATAGATCAAGACTATCTCCGCCGACAGAAATATATGAAGGTTTGGCAAGAAAAGGACCACCCTGTCAAGCCACAGAAGGCGACGGCTACTTGGGTGCCCACTGCAACGGCCCCCTCAACTTCGACTGCTCACAAGAGGAGAAGGCCGGAGAAAATCCCTGAGTCTGCAATGAATCGCAAGACCACTGAGCCTAAATGCCCTAAGTCTGGGGGCATGGTGGTGCATACCGTCTATATGGAAGTCCGGAAAAGAGGATAGCCGTATCTCCACAGGTCATTGAGCGCTTACGTGATCAGTGACTAAGGCTCAGGAGCAGCAACAACAAAAGCTCCAAGATATGCTAACAGCTATGGACGCACTCACTGGACCAAAAGCAGGCCCAGAGACATCCTCGGAGCAACGTCATGAGCAGGAAACCGATGCTAAGTTCCTCCACAGAATGCTCGAGAAGAAGGACAAAGAGGCAGCGGAACAAGCTGCTAACATAAAACGAATGGCGCTTTTATTTCAAGACATGGTTGGGATGATGTTGCAGCCGGATGCTCCAGCTGAAGACCCTCCGATTATCCTCGAAGACGACCGAGGGGAGATGTCAAACCCCTTCCCTACTTGTTCAGCAGCCAAGGAGGAGACCATTTCTAAAGCTGCCCTGGATGACTATATCGCTCAACAGATACGAGCTCATCAGGCGAACGAAGCGGCCGACCAAATTATTAAGACTGGATGACCCTATCCGAGTTGGTACGACCAAATAAATTACCCGCCGGGATATACGATCCCTAAATTCCATGTATATAAGGGGACGGGGAATCCACACCAGCACGTTTCTCAATTTAGGGTTCTGTGCTGCAACACCGGAGGTGACGACAAACTGCTGCTTCGCCAGTTTGTTGGCAGCTTGGTGGAGACGAACTTTGAATGGTACTCCGAGCTCTCGAACGACTCCGTTAAAACATTCTTGGAGATGGAGCTGTTATTCACCCAGCATTTTGCAAGCGCCAGTGAACGCACCCCAATCACGGCGTTGATCAATGCCAGGGTGAAGCCAGGCGAAACATGGGTTCAGTATGCGATATGGTAGCGCAACCAATGGTCGAAGTGCAAACAGCGCATAGAAAAGGCTCCTGCAGTAGGCATGTTTGTGGGAACCCTCGATCCGCAGGCGACCATATCCCAATTCATGATGTTTTTCAAGCCGACTACCTTCCAGGCCTTGATTGACAAGTTAGCCCAAATGGACCAGATGGGCCATAGGCCTTCCTCTTCAAAGTCGGAGTCTCGAAATGAAAAGGGCAAAGGGAAAGCAACCTTCATCGCCAACGCTCAGCAACAACCAAGTGGCCCGAGACCGGTTGTTCGCCAAAGCAACAAACGCAAATCCCTCGAGGAGAAACTGGGACGTCCTTACTCGTTTTCCCGAGATAAGACAAGAAGACTGTTCAAACTGGCAATACGCAATGGGCTCATCACCTTGATGGAGCCGAGACACTCATCGCAACCCGGTGACGCCAACCATCCTAACTATTGTCTCTACCATCGAGTAATGGGTCATCCAATCGAAGATTTCTACGTCTTAAAAAACTGGGTTGAAGACTAGTACCAGCAAGGCAAATTCGCGTTGTCTGAAAATTGGAAGGTGAACCTGCCACAACCACATGCTCCGAAAAAGATGGACATGTCGGGGCATCGTGCTCATTCATAGAGGAAGCTCCATGGGAAGTTGTTCTTTCGGCAGAAACTAAAAGAATGCCGAAAGATCTTCAAACATGTTCGGCGATCAGGTGGAAAATTCCGCAAGAACCGGAGATCATCGATGGGATGCTGAAACCACACCCAACACCGAAAATTGAGAGTGATGGTCAAAATGCTCATGCCCAGCCGTTATAGTCTTCAAAGAAGAAGAAAAAGCACGTGAAGCCTGATGACAAGCGCACAGACTTGGAAAAGCATATTGATTCGCTGGAGGAACAATCAAAAGGCGCGATCCCCGGTCACACTCCAAGAATTTCTCAACCATGTCCTGGAGGGCGGAGATAGCAACGATGATAAGGGAGACAACTCGTCACAGGAACCAGAAGATTATGTGGCAAGTTGCCACATGATCTCTCATTCATTGCTAAATAACAAAGAAGCTCACTCAGCATCAGAAAATAATGTAGAAGAGCTGGGGGCAGGATCAATGCCAAAATCCTTGGAACTGTCAGACGAGATGATCGACATGCTACTGAACGAAACCCGTCAAAAGAGCAAACCTGATCGAGAACGCCAAATGGCCCTATTCGAAGGGGCCAGGCGTCGACATCGATTTGGAGAAGCCGTGATAGGGATGGGTCACAAAACACTCCAACCATATCAAATCACACCCTAAATGGGTGTATTCCACATTAGCGTCATGTAACCCATCACGTGAAAAATGCACGTGCATACAGGATAAACGATGGACCGAAAAGTCCGTAAACTAAAAATTTGCCTCAAATATGGCAACGATGGACCGCAATGTCCTAAAACTTGCAACTGACTGAAACGTCGTTAAACTAGTACAAACCGCAGTATCCTAGGGCTGACGCATTATTAAAAAAAAGGTACGTCCATAAGCGAGATGGGCACGGAAGAAAACCTAAAAGGGCTCCGTGAGTAAAAACAACAGGACTACCTGCGAGTTTGTGAAAACCCGAAAGGGCGCAATCTCGTTGAAAAGCACTTGCAAGGTCGTCTCGACCCTGTAAGGAGAAAATACCTGTGTGAGATCCTTACGACTCACAAAGAAGCAACACACTTGGGGATCCACACGATTCCTAAGGAGAAATTACACTTACGAGATCCTCACGACTCGTAAGGAGAACCCTCTTATGAGACCCTCACGGTTCATAAGATTCAAAAGCCTTAAGATACAGGGATCTGAACCTGTTCTTAAGCCATCACATTTCCTAGATTGCCCTACAAGCGGTTTAATACTAGCCCTTGTATACAATCCACGGGCACAAATGAATGTTTCCCCAATAGAGTCCCACTACTGACGAGGGATATCTTCATATGTTGAACGACCCTTCTAAGTCCTCTCGACTTATAAGGAGAAAACACTCTTATAAGATCCTTACGACTTATAAGAGGCCATACACTTAAGGGTCCTAATGATTCTTAAGGAAAAAACTCACCTACGAGATCCTCACGACTCGTAGGGAGAAATACCTTTATGAGACCCTTATGGCTCGTAAAGTCAAAAAGCCTTAGTCAACAGGATCCTAACCCTGTTTGCTAAGCCACCTTTGTTCGACGTCGACAAAGGCAAATGATGATTCTCTCCTGGCAATGTCCCAGTGGTAGCGATGCTGATGCCTAAATCGGTATCAAATCCCAAGCTCTTTCACGGCAAATGATAATTCGCTCCTGGCAATATTCCAGTTGTAGCAATGCTGATGCTGAGATTGGTACCAGAGTCCAAGTTCCACACTAGCGATAAAAAATCAGCGAGCCAAAAATGCATATGAAATAGCCGAAATGATGGGGCAACTTGCAACAAAATCAGCAAGTAAAATATATGCATACAAAATAGCCGAAATGATTGGGCAACTCGAATTAAAAAGCAGCGAGTAAAAAAAAAACAAAAATAGCCGAAATGATTGGTCACCGCGAAAAATAGCCGAAATGATTGGGCAATCGCGACTTTCGCGATATAAAAAGCTAAAATGATAGAGTATCGCGGAAAGAAATAAAAGAAATTATGAAATAATGAAACTTTTGCCCTACAGATGAGATCACATCGATCCCTGTATACAATCCAAGGGCACAAAAAAAAGGGAACCATATTTTCCCACCAGGCTCTGTCAAAAGGAGAGCCAAGTCTCGACGGTTCACAGACAGCCTAGAGACTACCCCAGAACCATGGCAAAATCCCCTAGTTCCAAATCTCGACGGTTCACAGACAGCCTAGAGATCACCAACGGCGTTTCTCCTTACTCCAGCAAGATGCAGATGCGACGTCCACAAACGACCCCACGGTAAAAACAACGGAACCATGGCAAAGTCCCCTAGTTCCAAATTTCGACGGTTTACAGACAGCCTAGAGATCACCAACGGTGTTTCTCTTCACTCTAACTAGATGCAGATGTGACGTCAACAACTGACCTCAGAGTGACAACGAAGTGGAGCCACGGCAAAGTCCCTAGTTCCAAATCTCAATGGCCACATCTATGGCCCGAAGACCAACAACGGTGTGCTTCCTCATTCCAGCAGGACACAGATGCTACACCATCAATCGAAGCCATGGCAAAGTCCCAATTCCAAGACTCTACAGAAAACCTGGAGTCATCCAATGACCCCGTCTCGGAATCAAGTCAACTCAAAAACCTCAATTCAGGGAAATTAGCGTCCTTGACGAGAGCATCTCGATTCGCATCGACCCGCAGAGAAATCAGTGTCTTTGCAGGAATACCTCGATTTTGTCTCAACCAACTCCGAGGAAATTAGTGTCCTTGGCAAAATACCTCGATGCAGAGAAATCAGCATCCTTAACGAGAGCATCTCGATTCGCGTCGACCCGTAAGGAAATTAGTTTCTTTGCAGGATAACCTCGATTCGTCTCAACCCCAGGGAAATCAGTGTCCTTGGCAAAAACCTCGATTCAGGAAAATCAACGTCCTTGACGAGAGCATCTCGATTAGCATTGACCCACAGAGAAATCAGTGTCTTTGCAGGAATACCTCGATTCATCTCAACCAACTCCAAGGAAATCAGTGTCCTTGGCAAAAACCTATATTCAGGGAAATCAACGTCCTTGACGAGAGCATCTCGATTCGCGTCGACCCGCAGAGAAATCAGTGTCTTTGCAGGAATACCTCGATTCGTCTCAACTCCGAGGAAATCAGTGTCCTTGGCAAAATACCTCGATTCAAGGAAATCAGCGTCCTTGACGAGATCATCTCGATTCGCGTCGACCCACAGAGAAATCAGTGTCTTTGCAGGAATACCTCGATTCGTGTCAACTCCAAGGAAATCAGTGTCCTTGGCAAAATACCTCGATTCAAGGAAATCAGCGTCCTTTACGAGATCATCTCGATTCGCGTCGACCCACAGAGAAATCAGTGTATTTGCAGGAATAGCTCGATTCGTCTCAACTCCGAGGAAATCAATGTCCTTAGCAAAAAAAACCTCAATTCAGGGAAATCAGCGTCCTTGACGAGAATATCTTGATTCGCGTCAACCCGTAAGGAAATCAGTGTCTTTTCAGGAATACCTCGATTCGTCTCAACTTCGAGGAAATCAGTGTCCTTGGCAATAAAACCTCGATTCGGGGAAATCAGCGTCCTTGACGAGAACATCTTGATTCGCGTCGACCCGCAAGGAAAACAGTGTCTTTGCAGGAATACCTCGATTCGTCTCAACTCCGAGGAAATCAGTGTCCTTGGCAAAAAAACCTCGATTCAGGGAAATCAGCGTCCTTGACGAGAACATCTTGATTTGCGTCGACCTGCAAGGAAATCAGTATCTTTGCAGGAATACCTCGATTCGTCTCAACTCCGAGGAAATCAGTGTCCTTGGCAAAAAAACCTCGATTCAGAGAAATCAGTGTCCTTGACGAGAACATCTTGATTTGCGTCGACCCGCATGGAAATCAGTGTCTTTGCAGGAATACCTCGATTCGTCTCAACTCCGAGGAAATCGGTGTCCATGGAAAAATACCTCGATTCAGGGAAATCGGTGTCCTTGACGAGAGCATTTCGATTCGCGTCGTCCCGCAAGGAAATCAGTGTCTTTGCAGGAATACCTCGAATCGTCTCAACCCCCAGGGAAATCAGTGTCCTTGGCAAATACCTCGATTCAGGGAAATCAGCGTCCTTGACGAGAACATCTCGATTCGCGTCACCCCGCAGAGAAATCAGTGTTTCTGTAGGAATATGCAACATCAACAAACGGAGCCGCGGCAAAGTTCCCAGTTCTGGGAACACGGCAAAAGACAACCCCTGACTCCATGAAATATGAATAAAGTCAACCCCTGACCCCGTGAAATGCGGATAAGGTCAACCCCTGTGTCACGCCCCGCTTCCCAAAGTATGCTAAGAAAGGCATGTGAAAGAGCCAACCAAGCTACCTGTGGATAGGAAAAATCCCTCCACAGTCACATTACGGCTGTAGAGATATCAAGAACAATAATAAACTATTTAACACGTGTCCATAAGCCAGAATAAACGAGTCAAGAATAAAATAATGCGGAAGCAAAAGATCCAATACAAGAATAAACTGGAATGTACGTCCCATAATGCGGGCTCACATCAGGAATGAAAATGCATAAATAAAACTAAAGTTACTAACAAGTCCTCACTGCTCAGCCTGCTGAATGAAATACTCCGGCTCGGCCTGTAGCAAAGGTAAGGAATCTGGGCCATGCAAAACCCAGACGTCAGTGCGTCATAATATCAAGCAATAATATAAACAAGGTAGCAAGACATGCAAGTATGAGTATAAACGGTAAAACAGGTATAACCGTAATATAAATGATGACAGTGAGGGTAATGTGTAGTGAGTAATCTAAACTGGTCTACTGGGTTAACTACTCTCAAGTCTTTTGAAATCAATTTGATGAACTATCGATGTAACTCAATAGTATCCCGTGCGTGCCCGGGATCACGGTCTAAGACTCTCGGGCTGAATCCGAGACGTGCCGCAAGGCAGTAAAAGGTAGTAGGTAACGACGAATGATGTCAGCAGCATCATCCCGGGGCTGGCCTAGCCCGTAAAACTGATCGGTAAAGGTATCGAACTGTCGAGTTACAAGTCAGGTTTCATCATTGATTTCCCCATACCCCCAAGTTATGTGTTTAAGTCAGGTATTGATAAATCTGGAGCTAATGCCAACACAGGATCAAGTAGGTATAGTTTTGTCTTAATAGACATCAGGAAATGTCCGTAGGGACAACATGTCAAGGTTGTTAGCATTAGTAACAAGATCAGGTAACATGTCAAGCTGTGGTACATCAGGTCAGGTCAGGTAGTGTTCAGGGATCAAATCATGTCAAGTAGTACACATTTATCAAGTCGCGTCAAATAGTAGTGGATTAAGTCATGTCAGGAGGTGCAAAAGTATCACGTGGGTGCTCATAATCAAACCATAATAAGTATGGGTACACAAAACCAAGTATGGGGTACTAATGTAACAATAAAATGGAATAATGTGATGTGGTATGCAAACTAGGTATAGATTCAAACATGTGGATGCACAGTTTTCGATTAGGGTTAAAGTTATGGTTCCAACACTAATTAGGATACACTTTATCAAACATGGAATATTAATATCACATTATTATGTCGCAATATGATCTATGGATGCAATTATCTATATTCTAAAAGAGATGGGTGCAAATAGGTATCCGAAACATTATAAAAACTATCAAATGGTAATGTGGGATATACAACTAAGCAGTATGTGATATAAATATTGGTATGGATGCATTGTAATGTAATCTACTATGTAATAAGATTATTTTTATGATCTAGATCTAAAATGATATAAGAGAATGCAAATGGAACATCAAAACATGATAAAATGAAACATGTGGTATTAGATTTTACACTACAGGTATAATCTATATTTAAATAGGTATAAAATAATTTAAATAGCATGTAGCAAGATTAACTTACCTAGATGGATCAAGAAACGGGTGTGTACGGAACGTCTCACGTCGGAGAAATCTCGCGACGCACGCACGGTACACGGAACGGTTCTAAACCACGCATAAAGGTGATCACGCAAGCAAGGCACGTCCGCTGGGTCGTATGGATCGTCGGCGTCATCACGTCTCCGGCGAACTACAGAAAGACAGAGAACTATATTTTTTTTGAAGAAAGAAAGCAAGGAAAGAAAAGAAAAAAAAGAGAAGAAAGGGAAGAAGAAGGAAGTGAATGGCTCACTGGGGTGCACCGTAGACAAGGAGCGAGGGGGCGATGACGAGATCAACTCCGGTGATCCTCGCCGGCGGTGAAGCGTGTGCAGGGGGTGCTCGGCTTGGGTCTCACGGTGTGCAGGGCTCGAGTTCTGGGCTCAGCGAAGGGGAGAAGGAGAAGAGGAAGGAGAGGAGAAGGTAATAGTGATGAGGGAAGAGTCGGTGGCGATGGTGAAATGCTGCGGCGACGAGGAAAGGAGGTAGGGTTTGGGTCTCGCGGTGAAAAGAAGAAAAAAAAGGGAGAAATGAGAGTTTAAATTTATAGGAAGAGAGAGAGAATTAAAGAAAGAGAGGAGAGAGAGAGAATCTGAGAAGAGGGAGAGAGGAGATCGAGAGGTGAGAGAGAGAGAGAAGTGAACAGTGGGGAGAGAGAAATTTGGAGGTTAGTGGAAGAGAGAGAAGGAGAGAAAGAAAAGAGAGAGAGAGAAAAGAGAGAGAGAAAGAGAGAGTTTGTTAAAATATTTTAAACAAATACTTATTATAAAGAAAGAGAGAAAGAGAACTGTTGAGATTTTCAGAGAGAGAGAGAGACGAGCTGTAGTTAGGATTTGAAAAGATATATTTTTTTTAGTTATAAAACTATAAATAGTAAATTTATATTTTATAGTTATAGTAGTAATCTATTAGAATATAATATTAGTCCGTTTCGAGATTTTGGCAAAAACAAACTTACTCTAAAACATGTCCGGGTCGGGTCTAAAAATTCAGATTTAAAATACAAAAAATATATGCGACTTTCAAAATTCAAAATGAATGCTCAGATAACAAAAATGCATACCCCCAAGAACGGATGCACGTACGTGCGCGTAGCCATCCAAACACGTCTGTTGCATTGAACGGGACGAGAATAAGATGCGCGGATGCTACCACGGGGTTAGGGGTATCATGCAGGTTATGAAATGCAATTTTAAATTATTTTCTGTGACCTAAAATGTTATATGATAAAAGATACGATACCAGATAAAATGTCAGTATATATTAAACATGAAAATGTACGGTCTTTATAACAAGTCAAGGCAATTTATAAATATGAATCAAACAGGTTCAAGCAAGCGGGTCGGGTCGGATGCAATGTAAAATGTAAAATATCATTCGTACCAAAAACACGATAAATCAAGAAAATACCACAGATAAATAAATACGAGAACTGGAATTGGTATAAATGAACTAGGTTGTTACACCCTGACTCCGTGAAATGCGGATAAAGTCAACCCTCAACTTTTCCATCAAAGCAATTCTTTGATTCGGGAGCAAGTCAACTCATCAACCACTTACAAGTCCTCTCAACTTGTAAGGAAGAAAATTCTCTCGGGAGATCCTTACGACTCTCAAGAGAAGACACACTTTGGAATCCTCACGATTCCTAAGGAGAAACCACACCTGCGAGATCCTCTCGACTCGCAGGTAGAAAAGTCTTTATGAGACCCTCACGGCTCATAAAGTTGAGAAGTCTTAGGTGGCAGATCCTAACCCTGTCATCCAAGCCGAAGTCAAGGTAGATTTTCTACAGGTCACCCTCTCCTAAGTCAAACATCGACAAAAAAAAGGAAGCAACCACTCACAAGTCCTCTCGACTAGTAAGGAAGAAAATTCTCTCGGGAGATCCTGACGACTCTCAAGAGAAAACACACTTAGGAATCCTCACGATTCCTAAGGAGAAAATACACCTGCTAGATCCTTTCGGCTCGTAGGGAGAAAAATCTTTATGAGACCCTCACGGCTCATAAAGTTGAAAAGTCTTAGGTGGCAGACCTGAACCTGTTTCCTAAGCCATTGTTACCCGGCAAAGAGTCCAAGATGGACCGTCACTCACTATCTACAGGCCGCACTTACTAAAATCACATGGCGATGACACAGCCAGGAGAAGAAAGCAACAGTAGAACATAAAACGTGTATCTTTTATTCATGAATTCAATGGAGTATAAGTTGGATCATATGAAAGAATAAAAAATGGATACATGTTATTTAAAGATTACAAGTGTTCAATCTATGCAAAACAGCTACTGAGAAGGATGCGTTTTCAATCAGTCAGCAAGTTGCTCGCGCACTCCTTTCAGTACCTTCTCGTGATCAGCCGCCGCGGCCAGCTCTGCTTCAATTCGAGCCCGTTGCTGCAAGCATGATGAAATCTTCTCATCAATTTCCCGTTGGTCATCTTCGCGACTCTGTTTAACCCGCTCAGTAGAGTCGAGCTTCCGCCTCAATACCAGTCCGTCCGAAATACATCGCTGTAAGTTGGCAAACGGCTCTCAGTTGCACGGCATTCGCTTCAACTTGGGCGCGCAGCCGGGCAGATTCACCCGAAGCCTCCTTCGCGTTCCTTCCGCCTCAAGGTCGCTTCTTGTTCAAAATGGTGGAGGAAGGACACACTCTGCTCAACCCATGCAGCTCGCTGCGAGTTCAGAGCCAACATCTCAGGAGCAGGGTGCCTAAGCTCAAGCTCATGCAGGCAAGCCTCAATCTTCCTGCAGTGGTTAACCCAAGACTCAACGACGCCTTCGTTATGGAAGTTCATAAGGGTCGCCAGCATTGGATTAACCTCGGCAGCAAAATCTGCAGCGAATGTAGGGACCTCTGCGTCATGCTCCTCAATGTATTCACTCAGCATACGCAAACTGGTCATAACACCTTTTGAAAATGGACGTCTGGAAAAGAGCCATGCCGGCATTATGATGCGAGGCTCGAACGGAGCTGGAGTCGGTGCGACCGCTGCAAAATAAATCATAGTCAAATGACAGCTCAAGAAATAGAGAAGATACACGATCAATAAAGTTTACTATACCGGCTGCAACAGGGGGCAGAGCTGGGAGTACCCTTGTCCCCTCCTTCAATTTGTAAGACTACAAGAAATGCAAAGAAGAATTAGCAACGACATAGCTGACCGTTAAAGAAAAGAAAAGACGTCGGTTAGAAAAGATACTCACCGACACCAACGGGCGGACTAATCTCCGACTGGAAGGAGAAGTGCGGGTTCAGCACTTGATACAGATGATCAAAGAGAACTCCTGCATGATTACGATAATACATGGTCAGTACATGAAAGATGCTGTCCCCGATTTAAATTGATCATAAACCCATACCTTCCAGCAGTTGAGAAGATATAAGAGGAGGCGAAGGGGCAACGACCGTCAGAGCGGCAACTGGTAGTGCTTTTTCAGGTGTCGCAACCTCAGCGCTCGCCACACCTACATTCGAAAGGAACAGAATGTCATCAGAAAGGATTGCAAAACGAAAAGAATGCAGCGACCCGAGACCTATCAGACAGGTCATCAGCCAAAACTGTGACGGGAGCATCGCCAAGCATCACGACTTCTTCGATCTCATTTGAGGGGATGGTTTCGCCTCCCGTAGCTTCGTCCCCTGATTCCACGAGCGCCGTCGTGAAACTTTCGATGCCAGGCGATGGCAGGGAAGCGCAAGCGGAAAGAGCGGCAATGGGAGCAGTCCCGGACTCCTGGGAAAGAGTAACTGCTTCGGGCTCAGTGGTTGTCGTCATCTCACCCGCCACCTCCTCACCACGACTTGGCCCTGCAGGGTAAGATATATGAGAATCTGAAGATTAAAACTTTGACAAAAGGACCCAGTGTTACGTCACCTTGGGACGGCTTTTCAATTGCCTCTTGAACCATGCGTACCACCTGTTAATGAGCAATAGACAGGGTGGCCGGGACATCCTCTGAAGAAGAAAGGACAGGGGAAGCAGCGCTCAAGCCTGCACCTACGGCCAAGGCGGCGTTACGTTCTCCAACTGCACGCCTTCTGCGTTTCCTTTCTGCCTGGGTTATGAGAGCTGATCTTCTTAGGACCTCCATCAAGGAGACGCCATCGTCCGCGCCAGGAGCTACCTCTAGAGCTGTTGTGGCGTCCGTCATCGGTTTCTTAAGTGAAGCTTCTTTCAGCAATACTGGCGGAGCTGGGACTTCGGTAGCTGGCCTTAGAAGCGTCTCTGCACCGTCCTGCGAAGACGATATTGCACTCGGGATAACCTGAATAGAAGTAGTCCCTACAATAAGATGGGAAAATAAGAGTTAGTTTACCCAA
Organism: Agapanthus africanus; assembly: GCA_030015575.1. NCBI lineage: Eukaryota > Viridiplantae > Streptophyta > Magnoliopsida > Asparagales > Amaryllidaceae > Agapanthus > Agapanthus africanus. Next base: position 437,003,688 of record JASDDO010000018.1, read on the forward strand.
AAAAACAAGAATCGAGGTGCGGTGAGCTGAAATATACCGATGCCTAAAGAAGCACGAAGCCTTTTCTCCTCCTCAAAAGTCTTGAGAGCAGCTGCAAGAGCTTCTTCAGTGGAGATGCCTGTGGAATAAGAAGTGTCAGCCAAAACATGATAATAAAAAAAATAACAGCGAAAAGATACGACTGAAGTTTACCTGACTGCATAAGGATGACCAGTCCTGCTTTGTGGCTAGCTAGTCGCTCGGAAGCCGCGATGGCAGCCTCCAGATCAGTATCATCTGGCGCCATGAATAGACCCTCGTTGGTCCCGTATTCGCTTAAGCCTTCTCTATAAGGAGCATGGGGCTCCTGGCCGAATACAACATCTGCAGAAAGAATCGACTTATTCTTCTTCTTCTTCTACGAGCGAGTGCCCGTAGCCGCTAGCACAAGCTTACGCTTAGTGGACACCTTTGGGCGACGAGTCCCGATATCTGAACCTACGCCAGACTCAGGAGACGCCACAGCTGCCACTTCAACAGGAGCACGGGGTAGCAGTAGCTCAGGCATATCACGCGGAACCACAGCCGCAACAGCTTCTCTCAAGGGAGGATGGACAACGGTCCATCGCTTCAGAGGAACATTTGGATTACCAGCCGGCGCTGCACCCTTACGATCAAAATATCAATCTTTTTTCCTCTCTAACGACGGCGCCCATCGAATGTTGATACCATGTCACATACACGTTCAGGGCCTTCGGAATGCAGCTCGGTTCACCAATGAAGAAGTTGGACCCTGTGTTTAGGCGTATAAAATGGTGCAGCGCGCTCCGGATACCTTCTTTGGTAGCAGCGGGTTCTGCCAAGAAAGCCTCAAGCGGGACGCCCTGATTATAGCTTAGATGCTTGGCGAAATGATACAGGTTGTATCTCATGAACAACGCTGCATCATTCTATCTAAATACGAGAAAGCCCGGCCTGATGGAGTACAGATGAAGAATCTCCCGAGCTTTCAACACAGAGGCCCCGTCTTTAAAAATGTCCAGCAATGGCAACACCATTTTTGTAGATTCCTGGCCGACGGTCAAAATTTTATCAGTAAAGGACATACCATCTCCAACCGTGCGTGGATGAAGGAGCAAACCCCTAGCTTCCCGCGGTGTCGGATTTACGATGGATGCGTCGACTAGCCGCATTATCCGAGGGAACTTACATCTGTTATAAAAGGAAGGTCTTCTGTGGATACCAAAGACGCCAAGCACGTGCAACTTGAGCCACGAGGTGAAATAATGCATTGAGAAGTTGGCAGGCTGCACCCCTGGCTCAGTAGTATCCGCTGCCGAGCTAAGGCCGTGATACAAGTGGGCTAACCCAACGATCCCGACGGCCACTTGTATCCCAGCAACCATTCGATGCGCTAGGTAGAAGAAGGACGGCCTCATATGGCGAGGGTGCATCGGAAGCGCAAACCAGCTCAGCCATAACCCGAGAAACCCCAAAAAGAATGTTTCTTCGTCGATCCCAGGAGCTGCCAGCTCTGTAAAAGGGACGACCGGGGTGTCGGGGAGAAAGAAGTTCTTCTGATCCGCCTCCACCGTCGGCAAGTTGCCCAAACCTAAGCCAAAAGGATCGTCGAGTTTGGCGAACTTCGCGGCTTCCTTCGATAGTACTTCCATAAGGAGAAAACGGGCGATGAAATCGGTAAAATTAACCCCGCGGCCTCCGGATTCGAGAAAGAGGCTCTCATAGATATTCAACACCTTTATCAAACTTGGGAATTGGTGTTAAATGGCGTTCTCTGGGGTAAGACCCATTACCATTGATTTAGTGGCAAAGATATACTCATCCGGAGGAAGCAGCTCCTCGTAAAGTTCTCCCCTAATGGGTAAACCAAAGACCTCGGCAAATTCCTCTAAAGAAACGGAGACTTCTCGATCTAATAAGTGGAAGGTGTGGGTCGGAATGTTCCACTGCTCCAAAAATGCATTAACCCACCATGTAGGAGGTGTGGAATACTGGAACAAAGAAGCATAGATCGCAGGGTATAACCCGAGCCTCAGCAGCTGTGACTTCTTCGCCGATAAGATGTATTGGGCCCACAGCAGATATCCGGCCGAGTGACGGGGAGTTAGTCCTATGTTGTATGGATGTCCCTAAGGGCACGACTCATCCTGACATATGCGCAGCCCTAGAGTGTCCAAAGCCACCGGCGGCTGCACGGGTATTGCGGCCATAGAAGGCCGAAGGAGACCCTCTGAAGTCCAATTCACCTCCTCCACAGTATAGTTTATCGGGGGTGCATCTGCATAAGGGATCGCCGAAATAGGATCCGAAGGTGTCGCGCAAGAAAAGCTCCGCCGACCTCTGATGATTTGGTTGTACCATGTTCCCCATAGATAAAGATTCTTATGCTCCGGGTCATGGTCTTTGATCAGCGCAAAAACCTCTCGGTCTACGGGCGCTACGGGGAATCCGCCTTCCGAACGGGCGAACGGGAAGGAAGTGTCGAAAGACATAGTACCTGTGGGGAAAAGAACAAATTTTGAGCCGTCAATGCTACATTTTAATTTCTGTCACTAGGTACTTTAAATATATACCACACTGCAATATAGTGAAAAGGGACCCACATAATCTAGATGGCAGTTCATCATTAATAAAAATAGTCTCATCATTTGATGTGACTGTCATTAAATGAGGAAATCCTCAATTGATTCTCATTTAATGAGAACCCCTCAGACAGAGGAGTAAATCTCCCCTTGAGAGCAGTGCTCTATGATAGAATGACACATGTCAGATTCTAATGATGAAGGAATAAAATTCCTCAAGAAAATTCTAAGAGCCTTGCTCTGAAAAAATGATGGAATAACCCATCAGAGAGCTTAAAGTAAAGTTTTAATGGAATAAAATGATCTCTGAGATCCATGAACAAACTCTTAAGAGTTCTTTATGAAAGATTAATAAATCTATATGATTTGAAAAGAGCAAAGCTCTGTTAATGGGTTAAGAAACCTTGAAAAGGATCTCTTAAGATATAAGATCTAACGAGAGCAAAGCTCTGTTGAGAAAGCTTACAAAGGTTTTCTTGAAGATCTATGATCTAAAAAAAAGCTCCATTAATGGGTTAAGAAACCCCAAGAAAGATCTCTTTAGATCTATGATTCCAAGAGAGCAAAGGTTTGTTAATGAAACCCTAAAAGGGTTTTCTTTAGATCAAAGATCTATGAAGAGCAAAGCTTTGTTAATGGGTGAAACCCTAGATTATTAAAAGATTTAATCTTTACCTAAATTTTGACAGAGTTCTGTCCTTAAGAAAATACTTAAGATGAAGAGCTATGCTCTGAGGGAGAATAAAAATTCTCAGAAAGTAAGAAGATGAATAGAAATCATTTCGAGGACCAAAGATCCTATTTATAGGCACTGAGATGCCGTTTCAACTTCTGAGTTGATCCAAGGGTACAAATGCTGCCACCGCTGCACTCACATATAGGCCATGTGAGCACAACGGTGGGGAGGCATTTGTTCCCCCCAATCAAAGTAAAGCACTGTTCAAAATTCAAATTTTAAAATGAAGCAACGCTTCATAGCAGTGCCAAGTGCACTACGCCCTAAGCAGCGCACCACGTGCAAAGCACGTGTGCGCTAGCGCTAAGTGCGCTGCACTCTAAGCAGCGCACCACGTACAAGGCACGTGTGCGCTAGCGCTAAGAGCGCTGCACTTAAGCAGCGCACCATGTGCAAAGAACGTGTGCGCTAGCGCTAAGTACGCTGCACTCTAAGCAACGCACCACGTGCAAAGCACGGGTGCGCTAGCGCTGGAACTAAAAACTCCCCACCGTCAGATCAAAGATCCAATAAAGATGATAAATCATCAATTAACCAGAATAAAATTCTGTTAAGGAAAGATTCCTTAAAATCTTTCCAAACAAGAAGATTGTGCTCTGTAAATCAGAGCACCGTTGGATCAATGATCCAAAGGTGATTAAAAATCACCAAAATACAGAATAAATTCTGTATGGAAAAAATCTCCCAATCTTGTTAAAAACAAGAAAATTTCCTTCTTTAAATCAGAAGCTCTTGGATCAAAGATCCAACGGTGGAGAAATCCCCAAATCAATTGAAGAAAAGATCTCCTTAACCGATTGAACAAATCAGCTTGCTCTATATAAAGGCTCCAAGACTTCAAGTCTCATATAGAGGAATCCCCCCCCCACAAATTTTGAGAAATCTCAGAAAGAAGAGCCAAGCTCTCGGTAGAAGAAGAAAATTTTCTTCAAGGTAAAAATAAACAGAGAGATGAAATCATCTCATATTAAAAAAAAGAATTCACTTCTTTCTTTAAGATCATAGATATATAAGACTAAGGTCTTTCACAATAGAGATTAAAGGATCTCACCATAAAATAAGAAGAAGAACATAATTCTTCTCACGGATCATAGATCCATAAGATTAAGGTCTTTTATATAAGGAGATCATGGACATCTTATTATAAAATAAAAGGGGGGAGAATAAGTCAATTCTCTTAGGATCACAGATCCATAAAGGCAATGCCTTTCACCAAAATAAGAGATTGAAACATCTCCTACAAAATAAGAACTTTTGTTCTTAGAATCTTGAGACAAAATCTCTTAAAAATGAGAATTCATTTCTCAGATCATAAAGCTGATCAAATAGTGCTTTGCGCTCATAAACTAGCGCTTTACGCTTTTGGACTGGCACTCAGCGCCAAGTGCACCACGTGCTCCTCACGTGTGCGCCACTTAACAGATAGCGCTTTGCTCTCTTGGGTTGGCGCTCCGCGCCAAGCGCACCACGTGCTCCTCACGTGTGCGACACTTAACAAATAGCGCTTTGCGCTCTTGGGCTGGTGCTCAGCGCCAAGCGCACCACGTGCTCCTCACGTGTGCGCCACTGAACAAACAGCGCTTTGCGCCCATAAATATAGCGCTTTGCGCTCATAAACTGGTGCAATGCTCCCATTATCTGGCGCTTAGCGCTAAGCGCGCGACGTGTTTCTCACGTGTGCACTGATAGAACATAAACTGTTCTTTAAAATAAAACCCAGAGCTATGATGAATGCTCAGCATTCAATAAAAGAAAAAAAATATTGTCAGAATTCAAATCAAAGCCCAGCATTGTCAAATGTTTAACATTTTAACTGAATGGGCTGAGCCCAAGTTAGCTATAAACCCCTCATTCAGATTAACTGAGCCCATATGCTCATAAATCTGAGATCTTAGTCCCAATTGGACTATAGATCTCCCAACCAAAATTGGTTCAAGGGTACATCTCTTCACTCCTCTAATATTTTTTGTTGTAATCCTTCAACGTCTTCAGAGAGGTGACGGGTCCCGACAACCATACATTCCATAGACTATGACGTCTTTAAACTGGACTGTGGGGTCCTTAAACCCATGGACTATGATGTCCTTAACCTCGGACTGTGGGGTCCTTAAACCCATGGACTATGATGTCCTTAACCTCGGACTGTGGGGCCCTTAAACCCGTAGACTATGATATCCTTAACCCTGGACCACCATGTCCTTAAACTCGTAATCGCCCGCAATGTCCCCAAACTAAACAATAGAGCCCAAATGCTCTCTTGTTGGATCTAAATGATCCCGTTAAGTTGATCTTAGTCTAAAATTAGACTAATGTATTCTTAACAAACGTTTAAGTTGATCTTAGTCTCAAATGAGACTAATGTATCCTTAAACCCAACCCCAAACCCAAATCTAATAAGATACGGATTTGGATTAATCCACGCCCTACGGGCGACAACAAAAATTAGTCTCCGTATACAATCCACGGGTGACCAAAAACAAAACAAACACACACGACACGAAGTGACCATCTGGAGAAGAAGAAAGTGGTTACCGCAATGCGGTAGCGTAATTAACTGCAGGGGCTTGCGCCTGCAGGGAAGAGCGTCCCCACAATCAAAAACCCCTCAACGAGGGAGAATCTGATGAAGTCTGCTACATCGGCCGCATCCGTTTAAACCTTCGATATATGGTGTCATAAATCAACTTGGTATCTTCGGAGAGGTGGAAGGATCGCACCAAATAGCATCTGCCCTCGGAATTCAGGCCCGGACGTCCTAACGTCCCGGTCGCGCCTTCCGGCGGGGAACAGCTACCTACCAGAGGGCCATGACAAAGATCTTCGCTGACCTCATACACGAGATTGTCGAATGCTACATCGATGACCTTGTGGTAAAGAGCAAATCTCATGAGGAACATTGGGAATATCTAAAAATAGTGTTTCGACGTCTTCGGAAGTATAATCTAAGATGAATCCTTTAAAATGCGCGTTTAGAGTCTTCTCAGGCAAATTCCTAGGATTCATCATATGTCACCGGGGTATCGAAATCGGTTTTTCGAAGATCAAGGCGATTATGGAGATGCCCACAACAAGAACTCTCAAACAATTACGATCTCTTCAAGAAAAGCTCGCATATATCCGGCGATTCATAGCTAACCTCTCCGGAAAATGTTGTCCCTACAGTTATTTAATGAAGAAGGGGACGCCGTTCCTCTGGGATCAAAAGTGCCAAAATGCACTAGACAAAATCAAGCAACACCTGCACAATCCGCCAGAATTGACCGCTTCGGTTAAGGAAAACCCCCTCATCCTATATACAACAACCCTTGAGAGTTCTCTGTGCATACTATGGGCATAAGAGAACGATCAGGGAAAGGAGAGAGCTCTATACTATTTAAGTCGGGTTCTCCTGGGGATAGAAAACAACTATTCCCCCATCGAAAAGCATTGCCTGGCTCTGATCTTCGCAATAACGAAACTCAGACATTACATCTTGGCACATGAGGTTCATCTCATATCAAAGGTGGATCCTCTCAAATATCTGATGTTAAGGGCCATACTAACAGGAAGGCTTGCCAAATGGGCCCTCCTCCTATTGGAGTTCTCGATAACATATCGACCCCTCAAAGCAATGAAAGGCCAGGCCATTGCCGACTTTCTCGCGGAGCATCCGATATCAGCCGACTCCCTCTTAAATTGCAAGTTGCTAGATGCACATGCGTTCGACACAATCGAAGAAGACTAGGAAGAAAATGATTCCCAATGGGAACTCTACTTCGATGGAGCGTCTTCCATGAAGCGGCGAAAGCAAAACACCTCCATAATCAAGGCCGGGATGGGCCTTATCTTCGTGACTCCGTAAGAGGGGATTTTGGGTTATGCCCTTTCCTTAACGGAGCCGAGGAATAACAACGAAGCTGAATATGAAGTTTTGATAGCAGGTCTCAAGATCGCTATCGACATGGGAATCAAAGACCTCCTCATATATGGAGACTCCCAGCTAATCATTAGCCAAGTAAACGACGACTATTAGATATGCAAGCCAGAGCTAATAAAATATGGTGAAAGAGTGTGACAACTACTGACACAAATCCCCTCCTACATCCTGGAGAGTATACTGCGTACAGAAAATAGAAAAGCGGATGGATTGGCCAAATTGGCTAAGGAATTGGCCGATGAAGACCTCAATGGCGTAAAGATCATTGTGCAAAGCCGCAGGATTCTTGTGCCAACAGATATATCTTCGGAAGACTTAATGGAGCCATCCGAAAGAAAAGAAATGACCGAACAAGTAGCTCTTCAAATAGAGGATGAAGAAAAGGTCAAGAATTGGAGGGAAGTATTCATAGACTACTTCAAATCCCAACAAACGCCCAAAAATGCGTCATCTAGACATCAGCTCATGAAACGAGCTCTGTCCTTCGCCTTCGTCAAAGATAATCTATATAAGAGATCGTTCGACTGTCTGTGGCTAAGATGCCTCAGACCAGAAGAAGCGAAGAAATTCGTCCAAGAGACTCACGACAGACTCTGCGGTTCTCACCGAGCTGGGCCAAAGATGAAGCTGAAGATAAAAAGAATGGGTTACTATTGGCCCACAATGATTCAGGACTGCCTCGAATATGCGAAGCAGTGTCACTCATGCCAAATCCATGGGGACTTTATCCACCAACATCCAAATCCGCTAGACCCAACAGTGGCTAGCTGGCCATTCGAAATATGGGGAACCGATATAATTGGCCCCATTGAACCAGCATTGTCCAAAGGACATCGGTTTATATTAGAAACGACCGACTACATCTCTAAGTGGGCAGAAGCAGTACTACTAAGGGAGGTGAAGACGGAGAATATCCTCCATTTTTCAGGACACATGTTATCTATTTGTTCGGCACTCCGCGGTGAATTATCTCATATAATGGGCAAGCTTATAGAAGTCATAAAATCAGCTGCTTCGCACAGGAACATAAAATAGATTGGAGATACTCTTCAGTCTATAATTCTCGGGCCAACGGTCTAACTGAAGCTTTCAAGAAGACCTTGACGAAGATTATAAAGAAAACAGTGCCCAGAAACAAAAAAGACTGGTAGGAAAGGCTGCATGAAGCTCTCTGGGCGTACCGAACAACGTTCAAAATGGCCACGAATACAACACCATACGCGTTGGTATTCAGCACGGAAGCATTGCTTCCCCTAAAAATAGAACTCCCTTCTCTATGAGTAGCGGTTCGATACGAGCTGACAGATGAAGAAAATGCTCATCTTCGGGTTGAGGGGCTCGATGCCATCGACGAAATTCGCCTTATAGCACAGCAAAATCTGGAGGCTTATAAGGCAAGGATGATGAAGTCATACGAAAAACTGATCAGGCCGAGAATATTCCGCCAAGGCGAACTCGTCTTAGTCGTCAAAAGACCCATGATCCCCAATCGTGCAAAACGGGAGAAATTCAAGCCGAACTATGAAGGCCCGTACATCATAGACAAAGTCTACCAAGGTGGATCCTACCTGCTCATGGATATGCATGGCGAAAGACCTTTCCAGCCAATAAATGTCCGATTCCTCAAAAAATACTACGCTTTACGAGTCACGACTTAGGTCTATTATAGATGACAACGCTTGTCTTCACTCGCTATCTTCCTGAGTCAGAACTCTGAGAATAGTATACAAAAAAGCTCCGTCGCCCCAAAAATAACGAAAAAGGACCGAGAAGTCCTTAAACTAATTATCCGTCTTAAATATTACTATACCGGACCGAGAAGTACCTAAACTAACAACGGACCGAGATGTCCCTAAACTAGAACCTCGCCTCAAATATGGTGACATTGGACCGAAAAATCCCTAAACTAAAATTTTGCCTCAAACATGGTGATAATGTACCGGAACATTCCTACACTAGTGCATTGCCCCAAATACGGCAATACACTCCCTTGAGATCTATATTGCAATCGAAGTCTTAGCAGGAAAGATTGCAACTCAAGTCCCACTGGCTAAATACCTACTCCAGCGATGAAGCCACCCCCAAAACCCACCGGCAAACAGGTGGGTCACCTGCGACGAAGCTACTTTCAAGAGTTTCGCCATTTAAAAAAAAGGTATGTCTACAAGCGAAATGGGCACGGATGAAAACTCGATAGGGCGTCATGAGTAAAAACAGCAGGCCTACAGGCGAGCTTGTGAAAATCCGGAAGGGAGCAATCTAGTTTAAAAAGACGATATGTCCACAAGCAAAATAGGCACGGATGAAAACCCGAAAGGACGCCGTGAGTAAAAATAACAGGACTGCCGGCGAGTTTGTGAAAACCCAAATAGGGAAAAGGAGCAACATACTCAGGATCCTTACGATTCCTGAGGAGAAATTACCTGCGTGAGTAAAAACAAGGTCCTCTCGACCTTGTGAGGAGAAAATACCTGCGTGAGATCCTTACGACTGACAAAGGAGCAATACACTCAGGAATCCTCATGGTTCCTAAGGAGAAATTACACTTACGGGATCTTCACTACTCGTAAGGAAAATTCCCCTTATGAGACCCTCACGGCTCATAAGGTTCAAAAGCCTTAAGCTACAGGGATCTGAACCTGTTCTTAAGCTGTCATGTCCCCCAAGTTGCCCTACAGGCGGTCCAATATTGACCCTTGTATACAATCCACGGGAACGAATAAATATTCCCTTACCAAGTTCTAACAATGGCGAGAAATATCCCATATGATGAATGACACTTGTAAGTCCTCTCGACTTATAAGGAGAAAACACTTTTGTAAGATTTTTATGACTTACGGGAGAAAATGGACTTAGGAGTCCCCACGATACCTAAGGAGAAAATACACCTACGAGATTCTCACGACTCATAGGGAGAAATACCTTTATGAGACCCTTACGGCTCATCCTTAGTCGACAGGATCTTAACCCTGTCTACTAAGCCATCATTGTTCAAATCGAAAAAGGCAAATGATGATTCGCTCCTGGCAATATTCCAGTTGTAGCAATACTGATGCCATAATGAGTATCATGACCAAGTCCCCAACTCGTGATAAAAATCAGCGAGCAAGAAATATGCATAAACAGCCGAAATGTTTGGGCAACTCGCAATTAAAACCAGTGAGTAAATATAAAATAAAAAAATAGCCGAAATGATTGGGCACCACAAAAAATGGCCGAAATAATTGGGCAATCGCAACTTTCGCGATATGAAGAGCTGAAAAGATAGTGTATCGCGGAAAAATAAAAATATATAAAATGAAATTTCCTCTACCGTGCAGGTGAGTCCACACTGACTCCTGTATACAATCCATGGGCACAAATGAAAGAAAGGGAACCATACTTTCGCACCAGGCTCCGTCAAAGAGAGAGCCAGATCTCGACGGCAACATCTACAGCCTAGAGATTGACTTGACGTGCTTCTCATTCCAGCAGGATGCAGACACAACGTCATCAACAAAAAAGAAGGACCCAAGGGTCAAAGCAAAAAAAGGAGTAATGGCAAAATCCTAACTCCAATATTGACGGTACATATACAACCTCGGGAGTATCCCCACCTCCCCCTCCTCATCCTAGCAGGGGCAGACACAACAATCAAAGCAAAAATGGAGTAATGGCAAAATCCTAGCTCCAGTTCGATATGCTTCTCATGTCAACAAGATGCAGACACAACGTCAACAAAGATCCAAGGGTCAAAGAAAAAATAGAGTAACGAAAAATCCTAGCTCCAAGTCTCGACGGCACATATACAACCTAGAGACTATCACAACGTTCGCTCTCATTTCAGCAGAATGCGGACGCGACTATCAAATGAAATTAGAGCAATGGCATATTCCTAGCTCCGGACTTCAATTGCATACATACAGCATAGAGGTCCTACAAATGTCTACCCTACTTTAATAAAGAAACGACACGACATCATCAAAGTAAAAATGAAGTGACGGCATATTCCCAGTTTCGGGTCTCAACGACAACTCATATAAAGCCTAAAAGACTATCGGAAATCATCCCACACCAGAGCGGAGTGATTATGACTCGTCGGGGCTCCAAATTGAGCATAATCTCAAGTAAAAAGCATCATGGCAAATTCCTAATATTTTCTCTTCAGACGGTGATATGACCTAAGGAGATTACTTGAAGACGTCTTGTCTAGCCCCCGAAGGGATTAGAGACACAACAGTCGCGGGGCTACTCGAACAACAGCTTGAAGACTGTTGTTTACTGCCGAAAATAGAGACGAACCGGGATGGATTATCTTGCCTGAATTTGGGGACAGATGCTATTTGGATTTATCCATCCACCTCTCCAAAGATACCAAGTTGATTTATGGCACCGTACATCGGAGGTTTGGACAGACGCGACCGTTGTAGCAGACTTCATAAGATTCCCCCTTGTTTGCGAGAGATTTTTGATTGTGGGGGACGCTCTTCCCTGCAGGCGCAAGCCCCTGCAGTTAATTACGTTACCGCATCGCGATAACCACTTTCTCCTGCTCCGGAAGTTCACTTCATGTTGTGTGTTTTTTTGTTTGTTTAGGTTTCCCGTGGATTGTATACGGAGACTAATTTATGTTGTCGCCCGTAGGGCGTAGATTAGTCCAAATCCTTATATCTTAGATTTGGGTTTTTATTTAAGGACCGTTAATCTATTTTGATATTAAGATCGACTTAAATATATGTGAGCATTTGGGGCTCAATTTGTTTTTGTTAAAGATACATTAGTCCAATTTGAGACTAAGATCCACTTAACGAAGTTTCAGGATCATTTTTATTTCAGATCCAACAAAATAGCGTTTGAGCTCTATTGTTTTAGTTTAAGGACGTTTTAGTCTATTATCGCCATTTTGGAGGCAAATATTAGTTTAATGACGTTTCGGTCCACTATCGCCATTTTGGAGGCGAATATTAGTTTAGGGAATTCTAGGTCCTTTGTTTATCTTGCGCGCACGTGTATTTGTTACGTGATAGAGTGAACAATGGTGATATGGAATGCACCCAATTTGGGGTGCGGTCTGATTTGAGGTGTGCACATCAATTTGGAAGTGCACCAAAAAGTTGTTGGTTGTCGGGACCCGCCACCTCTCTGAAGACGTTGAAGAATTACAACGACATATATCAGAGGTGTTGAGAGATGTACCCTTTAGCTAAATCCCGTATTTTAGGGGGGAAATGGCTATTGTAGACCTAAGAAATGTTAGTCATGTTTGAGACAAAAATTATCTTAAGAGATATAAGATGAGTATTATTTGGGATATCATCAATGGGTGACCACTAGTCATTTTTGAGACTCAGGTCGGCTTCGAAAAACATGAGCAATATGGGCTCGGTTGTTTCAGTATCAAAGAGGTCTAAGCTCAGGAACTTAGCTAATTTGGGCTAAGATTGAGTCTTCAACAGAGCTAAGCACTGAGGAATACAGTGCTCACGTGCGTTTCACGTGGGCACTGGATTAGTGTTAAACACTAGAGTTTTATGGCGCTCACGTGACACACGTGAGACACCCTAAATATGTGCACTGGACTAGTGTTAAACACTAGAGTTTTATGGCGCTCACGTGACACACGTGAGGCACTCCAACTATGGGCACTAGACTAGTGTTAAACACTAGAGTTTTATAGCGCTCACGTGACGTACGTGAAGCACCCTAAATATGGCCGCTGCCCTTTGGGTTTTATCTCCCCGCTTTTTATATAAGTGCTAAGCACTTGGTTCTTGTTGCGCCCGCGTGTGAAACACGTGAGGCACCCCAAATATGGGCGCTACCCTCTGGGTTTTATTCCACTTTTTATATAAGTGCTAAGCACTTGGTTGGAGTTCTCGTGCAAAGCACGTGGCTGTCTCTTTTTTTATACTGGGGTGCTGTAACACTCATATGGAAAACACGTGAAGTAGTTTTGATTGTTCTCTTTTTTCATTTGAGGCACTCACGTGGAAAACACGTGAGGCTTCAAAATAGTGCTAAGCGCCAACGATTTGCCGTGGAGATCTTGGATCACAGTTTTTTTTATTGAAGAACTAAGTTCTTAATATAGGGTTAAACCTTAATCTTTGGAAGAATTAAATTCCTATGTGTTCCCATTCTTCTTCTCCCTTTTTTTTATGTAAATTAGTTCTTTTCCCCTAGATTTTGAATCTTGCAGAGCAAAATCTCCCCGATGAGAATTAAATTCTCAACTTGTGGGGAGATTTGCCTCTGGAAATCTCAACCAGAGAAAAGAACTGAGTTCTTATATGAAGGGTTAAACCCTTAGAGAGGTAAAGGAGAGGTGTTTTCTTTTTATCTAGTGTTTCAAGGAAGCAGGTCTTTTCTTTGAGAATTAAATTCTCCTGTTCCTCAAAAGCTCACTGTATATTCTTTTTTTTAAGCCTCTGGGGAGTTCTCTTTCTCTGCGTCCATGTGAGACTTGAAGTCTTGGGTCCTTTATATAGTGGAGAGAAGTTTGTTTAATTCTGAGAAAATCTCTAATTGAGAGATCCCAATTGATTTAATTGGTCTCAGAATTGATTTGGGAAATTTTACCCACCATTGGATATTTGATCCAAGGACTTCTGTTTTTTACAGAAGATATTGTTCTTGTTTCTAAAAAGATTGGGGATATTTTCCCATATATAGAATAAAATTCTATCGAGCGGTGACATTTTAATCACCATTGGATTTTTAATCCAAGGGTGCTCAGTTTAATGGAGTATAATCTTTCTCTGTTTAGAAAGATATAGAAAATATTTTGGATCTTTGATCCACTAACTCTCTGTTTAACAGAAAATATTCTTCCCAATAGAATTTAATTCTATATTTAATCACCATTGGATCCTTGATCCAACGGAACCAATGGTTCATTAAGTACAATTTAATTTTACGCAAGGAGCTGTCATCACGTATTTAGTACGTGGGACTTAATTTGGCCCTCTTAGCTGTTTAATTGTAGTGCCTATATACTTTTCATAAAGGCGCTCACGTGTTTACTACGTGAGGCTTTTTTAGCCTATCAGTAGTTTAATTGTAGCGCCTATATGCTTTGCATATAGGCGCTCACGTGTATAACACATGAAGCTAGTTTATCCTATCAGTTTCTTAAATGCAGCGCCTATATGCTTTGCATATAGGCGCTCACGTGTTTAACACGTGAGACTCGAATAGTGAGGAGTTTCCCCCTTTCTTACTCTCCCCTTTTTTATGAGGGAACAAATGCCCCCCAGCGTTGCTCTCATATGGCTTACACATGAGTGCAACGCTGTCCACTCTTACAGCCGTTGGATTTGCCTAGGGGAACGGGAAGATAAAACACTCCTCATCATGTCTTATAAATGCGGGGGCGTGGCCCTTGAGATGACCACTGTTCTTTCATCCCCTTCCATACTTATTTTCTTTGAGAATTAAATTCTCTTTTTCAGAGCTTAGTTCTCTGTCCACAGAACTCCAGAATTAAACTCTGTAAAAACTCTTTCTCTGGTAAGGATTATGAACGGAACCCTTTTTGTTCTTGTCTTGGATTTTAAATCCATCAACAGAGCTTTGCTCTTTTTTCTTGGAACGATTTATCGGAGATCCAAAAAGACATTTTCTTTTCTGTAGTAAACCCTAAGGTCTTGAGGATCGTGAGTTTTCCTCTGATCTTTGAGGGTCTCTGGAATTTAATTCAATTTCCTTTGTTTCCCCATCATGAGAGTTTCTGGGATTTAATCCTATTATTAAAGGAATTTAATTCCATTATAGAGCTTAGTTCTGAAAGACTCGGAGGCTTTTGGGAAATTTATTCCCTAGCGATCTTGAGAATATATATTTTTATTATTATATTTTTCTTTTTAAGGTTTTAATACCCTTTTCACAGATTTTGAATCTGTTGGGCATTTTAATATAACTCATTTTTCGATAATGTTAGGAGTTGTTTAAATTCCACTGTTTATTTAATGAGAATTCTTTTGGATTCTCACAATGATTATCTTGCCTCATCATTGCTGACCCGCCATATTGATTTCATGGGGTCCATTGGCTTTGTAGCCAGTGGTCCCATGAAACAAACATCACGTTGTTGTTTTTTTTTATTAATGGGTTTTTCTCACCCTTCTTATTTTCAGGAACAATGGCCTCACTTCCTCACTTTTCCACTCGCTCGAAAGCCACTTTTCCACAGTCGCCATCAGAGAAGGAAGTTATAGCGATGATTAAGACACATGACAAGAACAATACGAGTCTTCTCTTATGGGGGGTTTGGTACGGTCACATCATCAGGGGCTACCATAGCTTTACCTGTGAAGTACCAACAGAACCTATCCGCTCAATATCATTGATGGAGCGCCCGCGGACTGCTTATGCAGTGGAGGCGGCTAATTGGACCCCCGGGGGCCGTCTTGAGCCATCAACAACAGTGATACCCATTCAACCCTTATTGGCTATCGATATTTTAGGACGCCAGATATGTCAGGGTGAAGCTCAACCCTGGGGGCAAGTTTATAAGGTAGGCGTTACCCCACGCCATCCAGTGGGCTACCTTCCTTGGGCCCGATACATTCTCTCCTCCCAACGCGCACGGCTGTAGAAGGGTGGGTTATACCAAGCAGTATATACGTCACTATTCTACTATCACGCTCCCCACGTCTGGTGGGTCAATGCCTTCTTGAACCAATAGAATCTTCCCACGAACACGTTCTTGCTAGGGGATCGTGAAGTCTCGATCTCGCTGGAGGAGTTTCGTGAAATTTCAAGGTTGCCGATCAGGGGAGAGCATTACGAAGAATTACTGCCTCCTGATGAGTACATATTCGCCACGGTGCCAGCTATGCTTAAGGACTTGATGATCGAGAATGCTGTTAGGCACAAGCATCTAAGTCTGATCAAAGCCTTGGGTATCTTTGAGAAACTATTTGTTACATCAGAAGGGCAAGGTGCCACTTTTGATGCTTACATTGCTTACTTTTTTCGTGAAGATGTCTTATCCAAGAAAGCTCCGAAATTCATGAAGGTCAAAGATCCTTTCGGATTTGGCTTGAAGAAATTGCCGACCAAAGAAGAGGACCTGCCACAGTTTTATATTCCGAACTGGTTAGCCGTGGCTTTTGACAGGATCGCTGCTCCTGGGATGGAGGAAGAAACTTTTTTTGTCAGCTTTATCAGTCTTTGGTTTAGCTGGTTTGCCATGTCGATGCACCGCCGCTTCATGAGAGCCTCTGTCTTCTACCCTGCTTAACGCATAACTGAAGGAGGGTGATTGGCTGTTGGTGTTGCGGGATTGGCACACCAATACCATGGGTTAAGCACTGTCGCCAACATTTCGAACCCAGGTATGGATACCGTGAATTTCTCCCTCCACTACTTCACGTCGTGGATCGAGATGCACGTGTTAGAGGCGTTTGCCGCACACCGGAGGCCTACTTTCTTTGAGTCGTATACATTCCCATGGATTATGAGACTGGTTGATACTTCCGCTCCTAACCCGACCCAGCTAGGGGCTTTGCGAGTATTACTTAATCCGTATTTAAACGAAGGTGGGATGATTTTTACCGATCGAGTCATTTCTGCACCTGCGGGACCCGTTCAATAATTGTTTGATGTATCAAAGAATGGGGCTCCAGCTTTAAAGCCAAAAAAGATCATGCACTTATACTCAATCAGGCTAGGGTATTTGGTGTTCCGTCTTAGCGATGCTACCCTTTTCATGCGGTATAATCCGCATCGCTTTGCCCAGCAGTTAGGCTATAAGCAGGGCATCCCCTCAAAGCCTTTTTAGTTGAGCCTTCTCCTTCTCTGGAGGTAGCCCGTGATGTTATCCATCATTTCATGCGGTTGAACACGGGTTCTCTTTTCATCACCCCGGAGCCTGACTATCTTCCAACGCCTATAGGGCCCTTCAAAGGATGGTATCGCAACCGGGTCGGTCCCATCATTGCAGAGGAATGGCGAGTGCTCTTTGAGTGTAGAGCTCCTATTCCAGATCAAGCCGTCAGCGTCCCGTTGCGGCCACGGACGGTTTTTTGCCCTCCTCTAAGGGACGGCGGCTCAGTGCCCATTTCCAAAGACACACAAGTGGAATGAATCCCCCGTACTGCTGGTATGCCGGTGCTACGAGAATCGAGACAGCGACTCCTGATAAAGCACCAGTCGTGGCATCTACAAAGGAAGATATCGAAAGCGATGTTAGGCGGTGTCACGTCCCGCTTCCCAGTGTATGGTTAGGAGACGCGACGGGTCATGCGACGTATTTACTCAGAAGTAAACACGCTAAGCGTAACTAAGCAATATAATGTAGAATATACACAAGAGACATGAATGTAAATGAACAACAACTTTTATTAATTAAACATTTCTTTACAATACAATACTGGAAAGTAAATACAAGTCTGGAATGCAATGCCTAAACAATGGCATAACTGAAATGAAAAGTATGTACAAGTAAAGCCTAATGGTCGTGCTACTCAGTGGTCGCCTCCAAGTGCTCCTGGATGGTCTCAAACTTCTCAGAGTCGGGTCCTCTTGACAACATTCCAATGAAAGAAGAGAGAAGGAATGTCGTCAGCGAACAATCGCTCAGTAAGTCCCAAAGAAAGAAAGAAATAGAATAGACAGATAACAGAGTATAACTAGTAATGTTTGATTATAATGTTAACGCAGTTGTTTGTAGCTTGGTACAGAATATGCCAGTATATACAAAAGGAATCCAACTAACACCGTGGACTTTGGTAACCCGTAGTACAAGGCACCATCGATAAAATCATGGAACAACGGTATGGATGTATAGACACGTCTTTTAATGACCATCTCGTGCCACCTTTAACATGTTCCGTACCAGTCTACTTCTTTATAAACCCCATATGTCTTTTATATTGATTGTATGGTTTGTTTTGTAAATGGAAGACTTCCCGAAACCATGATATCATGTAAACGGAATGGATATAAATGGACAGTCATGTAATCAGAGTATATCCATAGTTCGGTTCAAGTCATGTTCATGTTGATATGGATTGTATTCTGGTATTCATGGATTCATGTTGTATTGAAGTTATACTTGAAAAGAATTTAAGTCATATTGTATTCAGATTTGACCATGACTCGAACTGAGTTAGACTTTTAAACAGAATTGAAGTCCTGATTGTTTTGGAGTTATCGGTAACTGCTGCACATGGACGGCAGGATTTGTGTCTTTTTCCAAGACAATTACCTTGTTGATAACACCGTTTTTTAGGTTGTCTACCTTAGATAAGAAAGCACCCATATTCTCCGGCTCTCTGAGGCTCAAGAGAACTTGTCCCGCTTAAACCTATATTTACTAGGGTCCTTATTGTAAATTAAAATAACTTGAGGGGGTTTTATGAAAAATAGTTTTGATATATTTTCAAAATACACCTCAAGTATTTAATTATCGTCTTTAGGGTTTTCATAATTGTAATTTTTTTATAAAGTGAAATATTCTATTGGATATAACCTAGATTTCATTGTCTGTGGTATTTTAGTGTAATATAGGAATTGTATTGAATTGTAATGGTAGTTTTATGAAATTGGTGATTTCTTTGATTTAGAAAACATGAAATATATATATTGTATACTTAAAGTAGATATTTTGATAGTATATATATATATATATATATATATATATATTTATTTATTTATTTATAAAAATAGAACTTATTTATTAACTAGAAATCATATTTTTCTTTAAAATTGCATTAAAAATTCCATCGAGATCGAATGCTCCTTGCGGAGGTCAGCATGTCGCTCTAATAGGCCTGAGCATATGCAATAACCCGCATCATCCCGATCGGGATTCCCTAAAATGGGTTGTAGAGGCGTATTTGCAAGGAATTAAAATAATACACTTTTAAAGAAAACGGTTTTTAAATGTTTATGGTATTTAAGTGTAAACTCGTATTTTCCCACAAACTAATATTCCACAAATTATCGTGCTATGTCAAGAATGTGTATTGTGATGAGGTAGGTCATTACCTCGTGTGTTTTTTAAAGGTAATATGGTTAAAATGAATAAACAATTTCGTATGTAAACATGATGGTATTTTTCTGTAAAATATAAATAGAAATTGCAATACGAATTATTTTGAGATAAAACTTATTCTAATGTGTTTATTTATCTTTGTTAAACATTATAAGAAGATATGGTAATTTATTGTTTAAGAAAAATTGTATTTTTAAATAAAAGAGAGTCGGAAGCCGGAATAACTCCGCTTCCGACGAGTTTTGAAAAGAAGATGTTTAAAACTAGAAGTTGAGAAGAGTGAAAGGAACCTACAGATTGAATATAAAGAGGAAAGATAGAGGAAGCTATTGGAATTTTCGGGAAGTCGTTTCGTCGCCGGAATCTTCCCGAAACGTCGCCGGAACCTTGCCCTTTGCTAACTGCACTTGTACAACTTGGGACTTAGAAATTTTAAAGAGTTTTTGTAAGGGATTTCTGATTGAGGAGGGGTGAAATGTAGTATTGTATTTTTTGGGAAAATTAGGGTTTAGGGTAATAAATTGGAGAATTAACATATGAATTAAAATTTTGGTTTACTAGTGATTTTAAATTCTCTGAATAGTTGCAGAGTAAACAAACAACATGGGGTAGTGGGATAGGCCAAGGGGTGCCACGGGAAAAATCCAAGGCATCACCTACGGACATGACCGGCGGTGCCGACCCCTCTAGCTTATCTCGCCAGTCATAAACCGGTGGCTAGGGCTTGGATCTCCGCCATGTGTCTCTGTCGCTTTGTATACCTCAGTGCTCGTGTTTGATTTCTGTGCAACTTTTCATTTTACGTGTTGTGCACGTGCAAACCTTTGGGTTTCTAAAAGATTAAAAGAAAAATCAATTAAAAATATATGTGGCTGAGGGGATTCGATCACAGGGGCTACGTCACAGCAGTGCAAGGCTTTACCAATGAGTTACAAATGCTTTCTTGCTGTTCAAAAGCAAATTAAATTTATAACTTGTGCTCGGGGTTAGGTGTTCCTTTCTGTATTTTTCGAAAAAAAATCTGTACAGAAAGTTTAGGGTTGTTACATTCTACCCTCCTAATAAAAATTTTGTTCTCGAAATTTGTAGAAGGAAAGTGTAATAGATTCAAAACATTTTGGTGATAGTGATAATGTTAGAACTATTGATAGTGCATAAAAAATATTTGGAAGAACGAAAGAATGCAAAAGTTTTGGAAAGATTGAAAAAGATTGTAGGGAATTACCAGGGTTACCTTGGTCTACAGTCTCGGCTTCTACGACCGCTAATGTCAAAGCCTGTCGCCGGGGTACATTCCTCCTAGCTGGAGGCACGTTCCTCTGTCCTTGGGGCATGTTCCTCTGCCCTCGAGGCATGTTCCTCAGTGCCTGATGGAATTGGTGATTAGGCTGTGCAGGAGGTCCACATGGAGGTGGAGCTGGAAGAGCAAGACAAGGTACAGGAGCCTGGATAGCTGGCCACTGCGGATAAGTGTTGTGAGTTGGAACTGTGTTGCGCCTATAAGGACATGTTCCAATTCCATGAGTGGATGTGCTTCAAACTAAGAACATGCCTTTTGCGCGCCTATAGTCCTTCCAAAGGTGTCCATCCCTCTTACAATAGAAGCAAAAATCTGGACTTGGCCGGTTATTTATTTCTTCCGGTCTCCTGGGTACAAAAGGTGGCCTTGAAGAGGCTCCTCCTGCCATCTGAGTGGCAGGGTGCTTCACTCCGACAGATTGGGGTCTAACCTTCATCTTCACCACTGCCTCATATCGACGGGCAGCTTTCAGGGCTAGTTCGTGGGTTGGGAAATCCCCTGTAGCTAAGGCAACTTGGATCTCCAGATCTAACCCTTGCTGAAATCGTCTGGACCTGATCTCAACATTCGGTATCAAGTGTGTCACGAACCTACTGAGCATGGTAAATTCAGCAACATACTCATCTAGAGATTTGGTCCACATCGAACTCTGTTGTAGGTGGATGAATTGTTGCTCCATATCAAATTGGGCAGTCTCTAGAAAGTACTTCGCGTCGAACATGTCGCGAAAGATTTTCCATTCGATCGGCTGGTCAAGACGGCTTTCTTCCGCCTTCCACCAAACTCGGGTGTTGTCGGTAAGTTGAAGCTTCACAACTCGTACCCAAGCGATCTCTAGCACTTGTGTTGTTGCCAGATCATTCTCAATGCTCTGAGCCCATTCTTCCGCTTCCAGAGGGCTCTCTTTTCCCGAAAATTGCTTTGGGTGCAATGCCCGGAATTGCTTTACTCCGGGCGCTTCCGCTTCTGGATGGTTTAGTAAGATAGAAGTCTGCTGCTGCTGTCCTTCCAGGAGGCTTCGGATTGCCTCAAGCAGTACCGTCTGCTCATTGATCGGAACAGCAACGGTAGGCGTAAGCTGTAGAGTGGTGGTGTGTTGTTGAAATTGGTGCTGGTATTGTTAGGAGAATCCATAACCTTGAAAGAAAAATAGGGTTAGGATAGATTCAAAGTATATAAAATTGTAAGATTTAAGTAACATGAAATGCAAAGAATGTTTTTAATTGCTAATTCTTGTGTTATATTGCTTAGGACTTCATGCAGAATTGACCTGCATGTCTATACAGAACTGACCTGCATGGGCCACCAACAAAACCTGTCACACCCCGCTTCCTAGTGTACGGTAAAGAGACGCGACGGGTCACGCGACGTATTTACTCGGAAGTAAACACACTAAGCGTAACTAAGCAATATAATATAGAATATACACAAGAGATATGAATGTAAATGAACAGCAAATTTTATTAATTAAAAATTTCTTGACAATGTAATACTGGAAAGTAAATACAAGTCTGGATTGCAATGCTTAAACAATGGCATAACTGAAATGAAAAGTATGTACAAATAAAGCCTAATGGTCGTGCTACTCAGTGATCGGCTCCAAGTGCTCCTAGCTGGTCTCAAACTCCTAAGAGTCGGGTCCTCCTGACAACATTCGAAAGAAAGAAGAGAGAAGGAATGTCGTCGGCGAACAATCGCTCGGTAAGTCCCAAAGAAAGAAAGAAATGGAATAGACAGATAAGAGGTTATAACTAGTAATGTTTGATTATAATGTCAACGCAGTTATTTATAGCTTGGTACATAATATGCCAGTGTATACGAGAGGGGTCCAACTTACACCATGGACTTTGGTAACCCATAGTACAACGCTCCGTTGATAAAACCACAGAACAACGACATGGATGTATAGATATCTTTTAGTGACCATCTCATGCCACCTTTAACATATTCCATACCAGTCTACCCCTTTATAAACCTCGTAATGTCTTTTATATTGATTGTATGGTTTGTTTTGTAAATGGAAGACCTGCCGAAACCATGATATCATGTAAACAGAATGGATATAAATAGACAGTCATGTAATCAGAGTATATCCATAGTTCGGTTCAAGTCATGTTCATGTTGATATGGATTGTATTCTGGTATTCATGGATTCATGTTGTATTGAAGTTATACTTGAAAAGAATTTAAGTCATATTGTATTCAGATTTGACCATAACCCGAACTGAGTCAGATTTTTAAACAGAATTGAAGTCCTGATTGTTTTGGAGTTATCGGTAACTGCTGCACATGAACGGCAGAATTTGTGTCTTTTTCCAAGACAATTACCGAGTTGATAACACCGTTTTTTAGGTTGTCTACCTTAGATAGGCAATTACCCATATTCTCCGGCTCTCTGAGGCTCAAGAGAACTGGTCGTGATTAAACCTATGTTTATTAGGGTCCTTATTGTAAATTAATATAACTTAAGAAGGTTTTATGAAAAATAGTTTTGATATATTTTCAAAAACACCTCAAGTATTTAATTATCTTCTTTACGATTTTCATAATTGTAATTTTTTTATAAAGTGAAATATTCTATTGGATATAACCTAGATTTCATTGTATACGGTATTTTAGTGTAATATTGGAATTGTATTGAATTGTAATGGTAGTTTCATGAAATTGGTGAATCCTTTGATTTAGAAAACATGGAATATATATATATATATATATATATATATATTGTATACTTAAAGTAGATATTTTGATGGTATTTATATATATATATA
This sequence comes from Agapanthus africanus, assembly GCA_030015575.1. NCBI lineage: Eukaryota > Viridiplantae > Streptophyta > Magnoliopsida > Asparagales > Amaryllidaceae > Agapanthus > Agapanthus africanus. Next base: position 437,026,973 of record JASDDO010000018.1, read on the forward strand.
GAACTTATTTATTAACTAGAAATCATATTTTTCTTAAAAATTGCATTAAAAATTCCATCGAGATCGAATGCTCCTTGCAGAGGTCAGCATCTCACTCTAGTAGGCCCGAGGATATGCGATAACCCGCACCATTCCGATCGGGGTTTCCCAAAATGGGTTGTAGAGGCGTATTTGTAAGGAATTAAATAATACACTTTTAAAGAAAACGGTTTTTAAATGTTTATGGTATTTAAGTGTAAACTCGTATTTTCCCAAAAACTAATATTCCACAAATTATCGTGCTATATTAAGAATGTGTGTTGTGATAAGGTAGGTCATTACCTCATGAGTTTTCTAAAGGTAATATGCTTAAAATGAATAAACAATGTCGTATGTAAACATGATGGTATTTTTCTGTAAAATAGAAATAGAAATTGCAATACGAATTATTTTGAAATGAAACTTGCTCTAATGTGTTTATTTATGTTTGTTAAACATTATAAGAAGATATGGTAATTTATTGTTTAAGAGAAATTGCGATTTTAAAGAAAAGAGAGTCGGAAGCCGGAATAACTCCGCTTCCGACGAGTTTTGAAAAGAAAATGTTTAAGACTAGAAGTTGAGAAGAGTGAAAGGAACTTATAGATTGAATATAAAAAGAGAGATAGAGAGAGCTATTAAAATCGTCGGGAAGTCGTTTCGTCACCGGAATCTTCCCGAAACGTCGCTGGAACCTTGCCCTTTGCTAACTCCACTTGTACAACTTGGGACTTAGAAATTTTAGAGAGTTTTAGTATGGGATGTCTGAATGAGGAGGGGTGAAATGTAGTGTGGTTTTTATAGGGAAAATTAGGGTTTAGGGTAATGAATTGGAGAATTAAAATGTGCATTAAAATTTTAGTTTAATAGCGATTTTAAATTCTCTGGATAATTGCAGAGTAAACAAACAATATGAGGGTAGTGGAGTAGGCCAAGGGATGCCACGGAAAAAAATCCAAGGCATCACCTACAAACATGACCGGCGGTGCCGACCCCTCTAGCTCATCTCGCTGGTCATAAACCGGTGGCTAGGGGTTGGATCTCTGCCATGTGTCCCTGTCACTTGATATACCTCAGTGCTCGTGTTTGATTTCTGTGTGACTTTTCATTTTACGTGTTTTTCACGTGCAAACCCTTGGGCTTCTAAAAGATTAAAAGAAAAATCAATTAAAAATATATGTAGCTGGGGGGATTCGATCACAGGGGTTACGTCACAGCAGTGTAAGGCTTTACCAATGAGCTACAAGTGCTTTCTTGCTATTCAAAATAAAATTAAATTTATAACTTGTGCTCAGGCTTAGGTCTGCCTTTTTGTATTTTTTTGAAAAAAAATCTGTACAGAAAGTTTAGGTTGTTACAGGCAGCGCCGCGCAAAAGCGCAGAAGGGGAGGAAGCATCTCTCTGCTGGTGTTAGCTCAGGCTCCAAAAGGAGAAAGAAGTCAGTCACTGGCCTACTCGATGCTTTGCTTGAATCCGAGCCCTTTATCCAAGATAAGCCGATATCTATGCAGGAGTCGAACGTCAGTCTTATCTTCCCCGGTTCCTCTGCCGAGGAGGCTGCTCAGTTGGCTGAGGCTTTAAAGCTCTCACAAGACGAGGCTAAAAACGTCCCCTCCAGGAAAGGAAAACTTCCCGCTGTTGTATTTCATGATGTCGATCAAGCTTCAGCCATGTTACCAATAACTCCTTTGACGCTGGAGGAGGAACGTGCTTTGAAACAGCTGGTGTCGAACATCTCCGAAGATGAAACTGCTTTGAAAGCAGGTAGGGATCCATTTTCGATTGAGACCCGACGAGCGCATCTGAACAGAAAAGCGCAGCAGCTCGAACAGACCGTCCATCAGCCTCCTTGGGGTATTGGTACGTATATTTCTTTTCCTTTTCAGAAAATAATTTGTATTACTTTCACGTCGCATTATCTTTAAAAAAAATTGTAGGGCCTTCTGCAGCGGACGTAATTTCGAGCCCAGATCGCGCCATGGACGTAGGTTCTACGACTGTCTCTCATGACACACCGGATGGTGTAAAGGAGATTACTGAAGCTGCTATCCCCGCTGTGGAGCTCTTGGTGATGGCTTCTGTCCCTCCAGCAGAGATTGCCACACCGGCAATAGATTCCATGGATATTTCCGATGACGTACCTGAGGGGTTAGAAGAGATTACCGAAGCTGCCATCCCCGCTTTGGAGCTTCCAGCGGCGGCGTTTGTCCCTCTATTAGAGACTGCCATGTCGTCCATAGATTTTATGAATATTTCTAGTGACGCGCCTGAAGGTGTAGAAGAGGTTGCCAAAGCTGCCATCCCTCCAGTTCAGAGCGGGTGAAATATCGAAGGTAATCTTATATAAATATACATTTTGTTTAACGACCCCTCCATATATTTGAACCTTTCTCTCTCTCAGAATTGCGGGAGTTGGCGTCTTCTATTGTGGATCTTTCTCTGAGGAAAACCTTCCAACGTTTACTCGATATGGCAGCCCCGCAAGAGATACCTCCATAAAGCATGGTCCTTTTTTCTGGCCAAAGTCGGTATTCATTTGCCTTTTTTGGTTTTATATTTTCACAATGATGCTGATATACCCTTTTATTTAAACTATAGTACTGGAAGCCGATGACAAAGTTGAAATTCTTGACAGGCCTGGGGAGCTCTCGAACCCACCTTGCATGGCCGTGGGTAAGTGACGCTTTATCCTTGGCATCCTTTTACTTGTTCTATATTTGGGAAGGCAACTAACCGCACATGTATCTTCACAGCTTTGCCAGTCCTGACTCCATTAGAGTCCCGAATTTCCATGCCGCTAAGCCCTTACGCCCGGCACATGTCTGAGAGGATGGCAAAACAGAGTATTCATTCATTGGCGACTCTCATTGAAGATCTTCGCGTTGGTAATTCTGTCACGGCCGAAGAATTCGCTGTTGAAGCCAACGCTTCCTTATCTGTTCTTGACACTTATCATGACGAGGCACTGGTGTATACTTGGGTCGAGTATTGTCGTTGAGTAGAAGCCTACTTACATAGGATTGAATGCATACGCCTTCTCTCTGACATCTTGTCTGTAAAGACGAGCCTGTGTGGATGGATCGACCGATGTGCAGCCAATCTCCAGTCATGTGATAAAAATCTCAACCGAAAGTTTTCGGCAAGAGAGTTGGCTTTAAAGGCTTTAAGGGAACTTCAAGCCCAGCTCACTGCCAAGACTACTCGAGCTTATGAAATTTGGTGGGTTCTTCAATAGGCCATTACAGATGTGGCGGCCCTTGATAAAGCCGTTATTTTTACATGTGAGATGGTCGAGGCCCACAAGGCTACCGAGAAAGAGCTTGAGAGTCAATTTTCTTCATACCAGAACCAACAGACATGGTAGGGACTTGGCTCGGTCGTTGATAAAGCTCAAAGAACAAGTCCGGCGGAAAAATGACGAACTTGTTGGCTTATTGAATCGCCCACCAGCTTAGAAAACTTTTTACACCTTGTATTCATTTTGATTCATGAATAAAAGCATCTTGTATTCATTTTTATTTATGAATAAAAGAGATAATTCATTTCATACTTGTGTCTCTCTATCCTTCGATGTCTTGACTTGACGTAAAGTAGTTTATTTACTCATTTCGGAGCTTGTAGTTTATTTACTCATTTTAGAGTCTCTAGTTTATGAACTCATTTCGGAGCTTGTAGTTTATTCACTCATTTTGGAGTCTATAGTTTATGGACTCATTTCGGAGTTTATATAGTTTATAGACTCATTTTGGAGTTTGTTTAGTTTACCTCCCTTGGATTTACAGGCAAACTTATCCTAACGTTATATATAGATAACCTCTGCTTTTTGCGACAGAGGTCCGTTAGGTTTTGTGGTACTAAGGCTTTGGTTCATGGTACCGTCGCGTTGGCTGATGTATTCCTTGATATACAGTCTTTAAATTGTTGTTCGAGTAGCCCCACGACTGCCGTGTCTCGGATCCCTTCGGGGGATGGACAAGACGTCTTCAAGTAATCTCCGTAGGCTATATGACCGTCGGAAGAGCAAGCGTTAGGAATTTGTCATGTCGCTTTTTACTTAAAGTTAGGCTCGGTTTGCAGCCCCGATGAGTCATAACCACTTCGCACTGGTGTGGGATAATCTCCGATAGTCTCCTAGGCTTTATATAAGTTGCCGTCGAGACCCTGAAGCTGGGAATATGCCATTGCTTCATTTTTTGTTTTGATGATACCATGCCGTTTCTTTTCTGAAATAGGGTAGACATCTGTAGGACTTCTATGCTATATGTACTGCAGTTGAAGTCCAGAGCTAGGAATAAGCCTTTGCTCCAGTTTGGTTTGGCGATTTGGAGCCTTTGTTGACATTGCGTCTACTGTAACAAGAAGAATGTCGAGCTGGAGCTGGGATTTTGCCGTCACTCCTTTTTGATTTGGCTCATTTGAGTCTTTGTTGACGTCGCATCTGCACCATGATAGAATGAAAGGGTACGCCGGAGGAGTCTTTAGGTTGTATGTCAACCGTCAAGACTTGGAGTTAGGAATTTGCCATGGCTCCGTTTTGTTTCGACCTTTGGGCCTTTGTTGACATTGCGTCTGCATCCTGATGGAATGAGAAGGAACGCCGGGCTGATCTCTAGGCTGTAGATGTTGCAATTAAGATCCGGCTCTCCCTTTGATGAAGCCTGGTGAGAAAACATGGTTCCCTTTTTCATTTGTGCCCATGGATTGTATACAGAGGTCAGTGTAGACTCACCTGCAGGGCAAAGAAAATTTCCTTTTATTTTATTTTATTTTCGATTTCCGCGATACTCTATCTTTTCAACTTTTCATATTGCAAAAGTCGCGATTGCCAATCATTTCGGCTCTTTATCCGCGGTGCCCAATCATTTCGGCTATATCGTTTTTTTTTGCTCGCTATTTGTTATTGCGAGTTGCCCGAACATTTTGACTGTTCCATATGCATATATTTTTTTTGCTCGCTAATTTTTATTGCAAGTTGCCCCATCATTTCGGCTATTTCATATGCATTGTTTTTGTTCGCTAATTTTTTATTGCGGGTTTGGAATCTGATACCAACTTTGGCATCAGTATCGCTACAACTGGAATATAGCCAGGTGAGAATCATCATGTGCCATGAAAGGACTTGGAGTTTGACACCTGTTTAAGCAAAAACATCACTACCACTAGAATATTGCCAGGAGCGAATCATCATGTGCCTTTGTCGATTTGAACAAAGATGGCTTAGTAAACAGGGTTAGGATCCTGTCGACTAAGACTTTTCAAATTTATGAGCCGTAAGGATCTCATAAAGTCATTTCTTCTTACGAGTCGTGAGGATCTCCTAGGTGTATTTTCTCCTTAGGAATCATGGGGATTCCTAAGTGTATGTTCTCCCTTACAAGTCGTAAGGAACTTGTAAGAGTGTTTTCTCCTTATAAGTCGAGAGGGCTTACAAGTGTTGTTCACCATATGGGTACATTTCGTGTCGTTGGTGGAACTAGGTGAGGGCTGTATTTATTTGTGCCCGTGGATTGTATACAAAGGCCATTATTGGACCGTCTGTAGGGCAACTTGGGGAATGTGATGGGTTAAGAACAGATATGGATCCCTGTAGCTTATGGTTTTTAATCCTATGATCCATGAGGGTCTCATAGGGGGAGTTATCCTTACGAGTCGAGAGGATCTCGTAAGTGATAATTTTACAAGATTGCGCCCTTCCGGGTTTTCATAAACTTGTCGGTAGCCTTGCTGTTTTTACTCACGGCGCCCTTTCGAGTTTTCATCCGTTCCCATTTTGCTTGTGGACATACCATTTTTTTTAATGAGATCGCGTCCTTCCAGGTTTTCACAAACTCGCCGGTAGCCCTGCTTTTTTACTCATGGTGCCCTTTCGGGTTTTCATCCGTGCCTATTTTGTATTTGGACATACCTTTCTTAGCAGTGAGACTTTTGAAAGTAGTTTCGCTGCACGTGACCCATCTGTTTGCTGGTGGGACTTGGGAAATAGCTTCATTACTACGGAAACTGTGTAGTCAGTAGGACTTGAGTTGCAACTTCTGCTATTGAGACTTCGATTGCAACACAGATCTCAAGGGTGGATATCGCTGTATTTGGGGTGATACGCCATGTTTGAGGCGGCGCACTAGTTTAGGGACATTTCGGTCCATTATCGCCGTGTTTGAGGCGATGCGCTGGTTTAAGGACATTCTAGTCCGAATTTTTAGTTTAAGGACATCTCGGTCCATTGTTAGTTTAGGGACATCTCGGTCCATGGCCAGTTTAAGGACGTAGTGGTCCATTGTTATCATTTTCGAGGCAACAGATCTTCTGGATACTACTTTTAGGGTTCTGACTTAGGAAGATAGCGAGCGGACATGTTAGTTGTATGTATGCCCTAGAGGCCATTATTGTACATATGATGTATATTATATTAGATGCTTGGACATATATAGAGAGGACTTTCTTGCTCGACATGATAGTATGCTATCTGGTTGCTCTTTATCTTAACATGTATACTTATCTCTTGATACTATCTTATAGTTATATGTTGGTAAAGCCCTTAGGATGTATACTTGACTACAAGGATTATGATACAGATCATACTAGTGGGGCCATGGTAGTCCATAAATTCATCCTTTAATGTTCCTAGTCGTGGGTGTATCAAGACAGGGCATCGATATGCCAGAGTAGACTAGCGTATACGCTTCTCGACCCATGAGATGGGCGATGGATGATCCTATATCCATTGGTGTTTGACATCAGAGATGGTATACGGGTGCTCAATGGAGATTGAGTACACTGGACGGACTCGCCGAGAACTCCTAGATGGTATTATACCTGACGTCAAATAGCAGTTCTCTAGTAACACAGGTACAGGTTAGTCTGTAGACTCGAGATCATCATAGAGTCTTGTGTGATTCCCACTATGCTTTGATTTCCACCTTACCATGTTCAATAGGACGTGCAAAACGGTGGTTTTTGGGTACAGTCCCGAGTCACATGGAGGCAATGAGCGATACGAGGGGATTTCGTCTCTCCCGGTATTGGGGGTAGATGTCGTGCTGTGCTCGATTGGCTATAACTGGAAGTACCTGGCCAGGCTGATTTAGAGATTTACCGGTAAGTGTTATCAGTAGTTTCTTGATTAGAAATGAAGTCGGTTGGACAGAATCCGTTATGAGCCTCGTATCAGCATGACTTATCGAGTTATTGGGGTCTGATATTTGCCACCCCTAGACTTGATATGCGACATCTCAGACGAAGAGACCGGACTGTACGGTAGTGTTACTGACAGGCTTTATAGGAGCTAGAGCGGGCTTGCTTGTTGATCTTCTGATCGCTCAATACCGGGTAGCCGTTACATCCAGCTAGTACCGCTGACAGCTTGTGGGTGCTTGATATGATCATCACCTACTGCCGGCGTATTGACAAGTCTTTAGAGTCCTACACAGAGCTTTTACTGGCTCAGGCAAAACAAAGTAGGAGCATATATGTGATATGTGCAGGACCGAGATTAATACGAGTATGAGATACCGTATTCTATTCTCGCGATATTTGTATCGGTCAGTTATATATAGGATATAGCCGGGTTATCGAATCAAGTGTTGATTCGATAAATTGATACATATAATATTAGTCGGTTATATGAGATATAGCCAGATTATTAAATCAAGTGTTGATTTGATAATTTAGTGTATAATTGTATATGTGATATACTAATTTACATTGACTAATATTAGCTCACTTAAGTATTTATTTTTCTCACATGTGCACACTTAATATATATGTGATATATATTAATTGTGTTTTATTTATGTGTCATGGTTGATGATACATGCAATATGGGTGTATGAGACTTACACCATGATAAAGATAATGTAGGGTTTATTTATTTATTGTAATTCAATTATTAGTTGGAAATTTGTCACATGGCATGAAGCTTCATGAAGGTTTGAGATCCATTGACTTAGTCCACTAGTTTTGTCTTACACTAGATATTTGTTAACCCAACCATTATCTAAACTCATGGTTAAGTCTCTACATGAGTAATATTAGATATTTTCTCACCCATGGTTGCCATTCACTCTCACAACATTATCTCTCTTCATCTTCTTCTTCAAGCTCAAGAGCTCTCTAGTTTTTGAGCAAGTTAGAAATATTAGTGAGAAAATCAATTCTAAAGTGAACAGAAATCCTACTTCATCATCCTCTACTAGATTAGCACTTTAGTAGAGGGTGTTAGTTTCACTAATCTCTCATTAGTGAAGTAGTAGCTTGGGTTAGTGTCTCCTCGACGTAGATCATCTTCGGCCTCGAAGACTTCAAGCAAGTTCATTCCTTTCTTCTTGTGAAGCCATGCTAGAGTCCGGTAGATCACTACTTGGAGCAAAGGGACTACTACACAGAGCTATTGAAGTGAAGGACCGGTCTACAAAGGTTGTATTCCTAGTTCACTTAGAAGTAAAGATGTTTACTTGGCGTTTATAACCCTAATTCTCTAGTAAAGATTCTTGCTTAGGTTGTTTGGCACTTGAAAATTTTAAATATGGCATGTTTGATGCCTTATAGAACCTTGTTCTAGTGCTTAAGAGCCTTACAGGACACATGCGTCGTCATCTATCATTGACCTGAATCGTAACCCGTTAGGCGTAGTATCTTTTGAGGAATCGGCCATTTATTGGCCGGAAGGGTCTTTCACCATGCAAGCAGGTAGGCCCTACCCTGGTTGACCTTGTCTATGATGTGCATGCCCTCATAGTTCGGCTCGAATTTCCCCCGTTTCGCATGATTGGGGATCATAGGTCTTTTGACGACTAACACAAGTTCGCCTTAGCGGAATGTTCTCAGCCTGGTCAGTTTTTCATATGACCGTGTCATCCTTGCCTTATAAGCCTCCAGGTTTTGCTGTGCTATAAGGTGAGTATTGTCGAGGGCATCGAGCTCCTCAAGCCGGAGATGAGCGTTTTCTTCATCTGTCAGTTCGTATTGAACCGCTACTCGCAGAGAAGGGAGTTCTATTTCCAGGGGAAGTACTACTTAAGTGCCGAATAGTAACGCGTATGGGGTCGTATTCGTGGCCGTTTTGAATGTCGTTCGGTACGCCTAGAGGGCTTCGTGCAGCCTTTCGTGCCAGTCTTTTTTGTTTCTGGACACCGTTTTCTTTATAATCTTTGTCAAGGTCTTGTTGAAAGCTTCAGCTAGACCGTTAGCTTGGGGATTATAAACGAAAGAATATCTCCAATCTATTTTATGTTGTTCTGCGAAGCGGCTGATTTTATGGCTTCTATAGGCTGGTCACTTATTCGAGATTATCCATCGCGGAGTGCCGAACCGGTAGATGACATGTGTCTTGAAGAAATGGAGAATATTCTCCATCTTCACTTCTCTTAGTGGTGTTGCTTCTGCCCACTTAGAAAAGTAATCGGGCGTTGCTAGTATGAATCGATGTCCTTTAGATGATGCTGGTTCGATGGGGCCAATTGTGTCGGTTCCCCACATTTCGAACGGCCAGCTAGCTACCGTTGGGTGTAGCAGATTTGGATGTTGGTGGATGAAATCCCCATAAATCTGGCATGAGTGACACTGCTTCACATATTCGAGGCAGTCCTGAATCATTGTAGGCCAATAGTAACCCATTCTTTTGATCTTTAGCTTCATCTTTGGCCCGGCTTGATGAGAACCGCAGAGTCCATCGTGAGTTTCTTGAACGACTCTCTTTGCTTCTCCTGGCCCCAAGCACCTTAGCCACAAATCGTCAAGCGATCTCTTGTATAGAGTATCATTGACGAAATCAAAAGACAGAGCCCGTTTCATGAGCTTATGTCTTGACGATGCGTTTTCGGGCGTTTGATGGGATTTGAAGTAGTCTATGAAGACTTCCCTCCAATCCTTGATCTATTCTTCATCTTCTATCTAGAGGACTGCTTTTTTGGTCGTTTCTTTTTCTTCAGATGACTCTGTTAAATCCTCCGAAGGTATCCCTGCTGGCACGAGAACCCGGCGGCTTTGCACGATGATCTTTACGTCATTAAGGTCTTCGTCGGCCAATTATTTAGCTAATCTAGCCATTTACTTGGCTGACAATGAGCTGGGAGTCTCCATATATAAAGAGGTCTTGAATTCCCATGTCAACAGCGATCTCAAGACCTGTTATCAAAGCTTCATATTTAGCTTCATTGTTAGTCCTCGGCTCCGTCAGGGAAAGGGCGTAACGCAGAATCCCTCCTTGCGGAGTCACGAAGATGAGACCCACCCCAGCTTTGATTATGGGGGTATTATGCTTCCGCCTTTTCATAGAAGATGCTCCATCAAAGTAGAGTTCCCATCGGGCATCATTCTCTTCTTCCTTTGCGTCGAACGCATGTTCATCCAGTAACTCGCAATTTAAGAGGGAGTCGGCGGGTATAGGATGCTCGTCTAGAAAGTCGGCGATGGTCTGGCCCTTCACTACTTTGAGAGGTCGATACGTTATCGAGAATTCTATCAGGAGGAGGGCCCGTTTGGCAAGCTTTCCTGTTTGTATGGCCCTTGACATCAAATATTTGAGAGGATCCACTTTTGATATGTGTAAAAACTTTTTTCAGTATACAAAAAATTTGATTAAAAGTTAATGTACAAATGGAGTATTTGCAATCTTGTGTACACTATAAGTATTTGAATTGCTTTTGAACGACAAGAAATTACTTTTAGCTCATTGGTAAAGCCTTGCACTATTGTGACGTAGCCTCTATGATCGAATCCCCCCAGCCACATTATTTTTTTGTTGATTTTTCTTTTAAACTTTTAGAAGCTCAAAAGTTTGCACATGTACAACACGTAAAATGAAAAGTCACAAGGTAATCAAACACGTGCGCTGAGGTATACCAAGTGACAGGAACACGTAGCCAAGATCCCAACCCCATCCAACCGGATTGGACCGGTGAGATGTGAAAGGGGGCCGGCACCACCAGGCTAATCCGTAGGTAGTGCCTTGGATTTTTTCCCCTGGCGCCTCTTGGCCTACCCCACTACTCTCATGTTGTTAGTTTACTCTGCAATTATCTAGAGAATCAAAAATCACTATTAAACCAAAATTTTAATACACATTTTAATTCTTAAATTCATTATCCTAAACCCTAATTTTCCCTATAAATATCACACTACATTTCACCCCTCATTCAGAAATCCCATACAAAAACTCTCTAAAATTTCCAAGTCCAAAGTTATACAAATGGAGTTAGCAAAGGGCAACGTTTCGGGAAGAATCCGGCGACGAAATGACTTCCTGACGATTCCCATTGCTTCCTCTATCTCTCCTCTTTAATTTCAATCTGTAAGTCCCTTCCACCCTTCTCAACTTCTAGTCTTAAACATCTTCTTTTCAAAACTCGTCGGAAGCGGAGTTATTCCGGCTTCCGACTCTTTTTTCTTTAAAAACATAATTTCTATTAACAATAAATTGCCATATTTTCTTATAATTTTTAAAAAACATAAATAAACACATTAGAACAAGTTTCATCTCAAAATAATTCGTATTGCAATTTCTATTTCACTTTTACAGTAAAATACCATCATGTTTACATACGCCATTGTTTATTCATTTTACCCATAATACCTTTAAAAAACTCACGAGGTAAAGACCTACCTCATCACAACATACATTCTTGACATAGCACGATGATTTGTTGAATATTAGTTTGTGGGAAAATACGAGTTTACACTTAAATACCATAAACATTCAAAAACCGTTTTCTTTAAAAGTGTATTACTTAATTCCTTGCAAATACGCCTCTACAACCCATTTTGGGGAATCCCGAGCGGGATGGTGTGGGTTATCGCACATCCTCGGGCCTAGTAGAGCGAGATGTAGACCTCCACAAGAAGCATTCGATCTCAATGGAATTTTTAATGTAATTTTTAAGAAAAATGTAATTTCTATTTAATAAATAAGTTCTATTTTTATAAATATATATAAATACTATCAAAATATCTAATTTAAGTATACAATATATATATATTCCATGTTTTCTAAATCAAAGGAATTACCAATTTCATGAAACTACCATTACAACTCAACACAATTCCAAGATTACACTAAAATACCATATATAATGAAATCTAAGTTATATCCACTAGAATATTTCACTTTATATAAATTACAATTATGAAAACCCTAAAGACGATAATTAAATACTTGAGGTGTATTTTGAAAATATATCAAAACTATTTTTCATAAAACCCTCTCAAGTTATATTAAATTACAATAAGGACCCTAGTATACATAGGTTTAAACGGGACCAGTTCTCTTGAGCCTTAGGGAGCCGTAGAATATGGGTGCTTGCCTATCTAAGATAGACAACCTAAAAATGGTGTAATCAATACGGTAATTGTCTAGGAAAAAGACACAAATCCTGCCGTCCATGTGCAGCAGTTACCGATAACATCAAAACTAATTCAGGACTTCAAATTCTTTTAAAGTGTCTGACTCGGACAGAGTCTCAATCTAATATAAAATCAATCTGACTTGAATTCAATTCAAGTATAACTATAATACAATATGAATCCATTTATACCAGAATTCAATCTATATCAACATGACTCGACCGAACCGAACCATAGATATACTCTGATTACATGGCTATCCATATATATCCATTCTGTTTACATGATATCATGGTTTCGGCAAGTCTTCCATCTATAAAATAAAACAATACAATCAATACAAAAGACATTACGGGGTTTTAAAGGGGTAGACTGGTACGGAATGTGTTAGAAATAGCACGAGACAGTCACTTAAATACACCTAACCAGGATATCCATTGTTGTTGTACAGTAGCTTAACGGTTCCTTATGCTCCGTATACCTTAGTCTCCGAAATAGTGGGACTCCTCTCGTATACACTGGCATATTCTGTACCAAGCTACAAACAACTGTAATAACATAACAAACGATAACATTATACAGTTATATTCTCTTTTCTGTCTATTATACTTCTCTCTTTCTTTGGGACTTATCGAGCGATTATTCGCTGACGACATTCCTTTTCTTCTTTCTTTGGACTGTTGTCAGGTGGATCCGATTCACTAGAGATGGAGCCCAGTACTGAGGACTTGGAGCAGTTTGCCATCGACCCAAAGCTGTAGGCACTTGTATATACATTTCATTTCAGTTATGCCATTGTTTAGGCATTGCTTTCTATTCCTGTATTTACATTTCCAGTTATACTTGTAAAGAATTGTTAAATAAATAAAAGTTGTTGTTCATTTATATTCATGTTTCTTATGTACATTTTACTTTTTATTGCTTAGTTACGCTTATTGTATTTACTTCTGAGTAAATACATAGCGGGTCCAGTCACGTCTCCTTACCATACACTGGGAAGCGGGGCGTCACAATATGAAATGGACCTCATGCACCAAGGCGTAGTGTCTGCATGTATTTCTCCGCAAGTGACTGTCGTCTGTCCCACTCGGAAGGGTATAAAGTGTGCTGCTTTCGTAAGACAGTCGACGATAACCCAAATGGCATTGTTGCCACTTGGACTCCGTGGTAAAGCAGTCACAAAATCCATAGTGATGTGCTCCCATTTCCATTCGGATATCGGAAGCGGTTGCAACAGTCCAGCTGTTCTCTGGGGTTCAGCCTTTACTTCCTGGCATACTAAGCACTTGGAAACAAACCATGCAATCTCTCACTTTATCCCGTTCCACTAATAGTGTTGCTTCAGATCTCGATACATTTTCGTGCCATCCGGATGCACAGAATAAGCTGAACTATGAGCCTCGGCTAGTACTTCTTATCGAACATCCTCCTTTGGGACGCAGAGTCTGCTACCGAATCTCAAAGAACCGTCTTAATATATGAGTAAGTCTGTACTTAGTCCGGGTTCCACCTGCTCTCTGAACTTTTACAATCGAGGATCATCAGCTTGTACAGCCTTAATGCGATCTACAAGTGAAGACTGCACTTGTAACTGCCAAAAATGCCTGATTGCACTCGGCGTAACAACCTCTAGTTCGAGCTTCTGAAAATCCTCAATGATGCCCCTCAGACTGGTCAACATCATGACCGTTGGATTGCGACTAAGAGCGTCAGGTATGACATTTACTTTCCCCGGATGGTACTGTAAGTCCAAGTCGTAGTCCGCCATTAGTTCTAGCCATCGGCGTTGTCTCATATTCAGTTCTCTCTGAGTGAACACGTATTTCAGACTCTTGTGATCCGTGTACACTTCCACCTTTTCGCCTAATAAATAATGTCTCCAGATCTTCAATGCGAAAACCACTGCATCTAAGGTCAAGTCATGTGTTGGGTAGTTCTTCTCATGATTCCTCAGTTGCCGTGAGGTATAAGCAACTACCCGACCGTGCTGCATCAGAACGCAGCCTAAACCTTTCCCTGAAGCATCGCTGTGTATCATCAAACCACCTGAATTATCTGGCACTGTAAGAATAGAGGCCGTGGTAAACTTTTGTTTTAGTACTTCAAAAGCCTGAGTACAATCCTCTGTCCATACGTAAAGCTTCCTTCCGTGTCAGCTTTGTCAAAGGTTTAGCAACTCGTGCAAAGTCTTGAACGAAACGCCGATAGTATCCTGCCAATCCCAGGAAGTTTCTGATCTTGGCCACTGACTTTGGTTTTGGCCAATCCCTAACAGATTCTATCTTCGCTGGGTCCACTAAGATGCCTTCGTCCGAAACAATGCGTCCCAAGAACTGCACTTTGCTGAGCCAGAACTCACACTTGCTCAACTTTGCGTATAGCTTCTCTTCCCGAAGAATTTGTAGTACCGTTCGCAAGTGTTCGACGTGCTCCACTCGAGTCTTAGAGTAGACTAGTTGTCGTCAATGAATACAATGACAAACGTGTCCAAGTATTTGCAAATACTCTATTCATCAGATCCATAAATATAGCCGGAGCATTGGTAACACCGAACAGCATCACAAGAAACTCATAATGCCCGTATTGGGTCCTGAAAGCCGTCTTGCATATATTTTCGGCCATTACTCTGATCTGGTGATAGCCCAAACAAAGATCCAGCTTCGAAAATACCTTGGCACCACCCAACTGATCAAATAAGTCGTCGATACGCGAAATGGGGTATCTGTTCTTTATCGTTACTCTGTTCAGCTCCCGGTAGTCTATGCACATCCGTAGCAATTCATCCTTTTTCTTCACCAATAAGACTGGTGCACCCCACGGCGAAACGCTTGGGCGAATAAATCCTTTCTCCAGGAGATCTCCAATTTGCTTCTTCAGTTCAGCCAACTCAACTGGTGCCA
This sequence comes from Agapanthus africanus, assembly GCA_030015575.1. Classification (NCBI taxonomy): domain Eukaryota; kingdom Viridiplantae; phylum Streptophyta; class Magnoliopsida; order Asparagales; family Amaryllidaceae; genus Agapanthus; species Agapanthus africanus. Next base: position 437,042,227 of record JASDDO010000018.1, read on the forward strand.
TTCTGTACGGTGCCTTGGAAACTGGTGATGTACCTGGAATCAAATCTATCGAGAATCCCAAGACGTGTGGAGGTGGTAGACCTGGTAAATCTTCAGGGAACACGTCAAGTAAATCCCGAATGATTTCTATTGCAGGGTTTTCATCAATCTCCATAGCGGTCAATACCTTCGGTTTGGCTCTATACTTGGCTAGCTCCTGTTAGTTGTATGTATGCCCTAGAGGCCAGTATTGTACAGATGATGTATATTATATTGGATGCTTGGACATATATAGAGATGACTTTCTTTCTCGATATGATAGTATGCTATCTGGTTGCTCTTTATCTTAACATGTATACTAGTCTCTTTAAACTGTCTTATAGTTACATGTTGGTAAAGCCCTTAGGATGTGTACTTGACTACCTGGACTATGATGCAGATCATACTAGTGGGGACATGGTAGTCTATAGGTACATCCTTCAAGGTCCCTAGTCGTGGGTGTATCGAGACGGGGCATCGATATACCAGTGTAGACTAGCGTATACGCTTCTCGACCCATGAGATGGGCGATGGATGATCCCATATCCATTGATGTTTGACTTCAGAGATGGTATACGGGTGCTCAGTGGAGACTGGGTACACTGGACAGACTCGCCGAGAACTCCCAGATGGTATTATACCTCACGTCAGATGGCAGTTTTCAGGTGACACTTGTGCAGGTTAGTCTGTAGACCCGAGATCGTCATAGAGTCTTATGTGATTCCCAGTGTGCTTTGATCTCCACCTTACCACGTCCATGAGGGCGTGCAAAACGGTGGTTTTTGGGTACAGTCCCGAGTCACATGGAGGCAATGAGCGATAGGAGGGGTTTCGTCTCTCCCGGTATTGGGGGTTGATGTTGTGCTGTGCTCGATTGGCCGTAACAGGGAAGTCCCTGGCCAGGGATGATCAGAGATTTGCTGGTAAGTGTTACCAGTAGTTTCTCGACCCGTTATGAGCCTCACATCGGCACGACTTATCGGTTATTAGGGTCTGACGTTTACCACCCCTAGACTTGATATGCGACATATCAGACGAACAGACCGGACTGTACGGTAAGTGTTAATGGTTGGATTCACAGGAGTGTGAGCGGGCTTGCTCGTCGATCTTCTGATCGCTCAATACCCGGGTGGGCGTTACGTTTAGCAGACCGCTTGCGGCTTGTGGGTGCTTGATATGATCATCATCTGCTGCCGGCGTATTGACGAGTCTTTAGAGTCCTACACAGCGGTTTCCTGGCTCAAGCGAAACGAAATAGGAGCGCATATGAGATATGTGCGGGACCGAGAATAATGCGTGTATGTGATACCGTATTTCATTCTCGCGATGAATGTTTCGATTGGTTGTATGCGATATAACCTAGTTATCGAATCGAAGATTGATTCGATAAGTCGATACATTGGATACTAGTCGGTTATGTGCGACATGACCGGATCATTGAATCAAGTGTTGATTTAATGATTTAATGTATAATTATATATTTGATATATTACTTTGCATTAACTAGTATTGGTTCATTTTAAAAGGATTTTCTCACTTGATGTGCACATTGTATATGTGATATATTTTTTTGTGTGCACTTGATTGTATCATGTTTGATGATACATGTTAACTTGAGTTTGTGTAAAGATTAAACCATGGTTATATGAATGGTTAGGGTTTTTATTACTTATTCATTTATTTATTTTGATTATTGATTTTGGAAAAGAAAATGGAAATGGTGGCTTTTCTTGTTTCTTTCATGAAGCTTCATGAAGGGTTGAAACCTTGACCATTTTTTTTTTCTTCTCTTAACCTAACCATTCACCTAACCCTAGTTTACTCTCTACACTTGACCATGGTTAGTATATGATAAGTATTCATATTATTTTCATTTTAATAAAACACTTATCATATTCTATCTTCATCTTCTTCCTCTTGAACAAGAAGAAAAGCTTACTAGCTTTAATGGCATCTTGAGTAAATGAGTGAGAAATCCAATTCTAAAGTGAACCCACCTCCTATTTCTTCATCCTCTACCTCTTGCCAAGTAGTATAGGGTGTTTTTATTCACAAGTTTCATGACTTGGTGAAGTTAGAGCTTGATCTTGTGTTGCCTCGACGTAGATCTTCTTCGGCATCGAAGTCGACAACCTAGTCAACCCATTTCTCCGATGAAGTCGATGCTAGAGTCCGAGATCCGATATGGATAGCGAGGGGACGTCTACGTGGAGCTAAGGAAGTGGAGAACCGGATCTACAAAGGTTGTAGCCTCTTTCTTTTAGTTAAAATGTTAACTAGTTTCACTTTTCGCCTAAACTCTAGTCAACGAATCCGTATTAGGGTTTCTCGGCACTTGTAAAATTTAAAATTGGCATGGTTGATGCCTTGTGAGACCTCATTAGTGTGCCTAGGAACCCTACAGCTCCAAAGACCCGCTTCCGCCTTCAAAAACAAACTCTGGATGATTGGGAATGCAGAAAGTCACATTCCTAGCTCGGTAATCAATGATCGCATGGAATGTACTGATCCAATCCATCCCAAGAACTGCGTCATAGCTGCCTTTTCCGATTAAAAAGAAATCCCCATAGAAGTCCCTGCCACACACTACAACTGGACAAGATCTACAATCTCGACTAGATATTATAACACCATTTCCCGTATGTATTTCCCATCCCTTGGTCAATGGTTCATGTGGTATGGCGTGTGTATCAAAGAAATATGCAGATATGAAACAGTATAATGCTCCATAATCAAACAGTACTATAGCTGGCATAGAATGAACGAGTAGAATACCTGTAACAACTTCACGTAAGGCCTCTGCCTGCTCGGCTGTAAGGGTGAAAACCCGCCCTTGACCGCGGCCTGTGTTGGTTTGCCTCTGTTCTAGTGACCTCTGCTGCTATGGTCTAGACCCTCCCTATAACTCTGCTCGCTAAGGGCAACCACTAACCCGGTGCTGGTTGGATCCGCAAATCAAACACTGTCCCTTGGCATGGTAACAGTCTTTCTGGGTGTGCCCGTCCTTGTGACAGTAGCCGCAGACTAAGGCTTTTCTCTATGGATGTTGCTGGGGCACGAAGAGATGCTTCATCCGCGTCGTCCCTGGCCTGTGAACTAGTATGACCCCTCGGGACGATGTGTGAGTACCCGTCGAAACAACTAGGGGCCTTCTATCATTCGAGCTTGGACCCCTGAATTTACTGATTAGCTTCTCCTGAATTCGTGCAGCGTTGAGCACCTGCGTGAAAGTCTGCAACTCGAGTGACGCAATCAACTGTTGCAGCTCAAAGTCAAGTCATTGTAAGAAACGCCTGGCCTTGGTGGCCTCTGAAGCTACCATATATGAAACGAATCGGCTCAGACGGTTGAATTCTGCCGCATACACTTCAACGGGACGGCCATTCTGCTTCAGTAAGATAAATCTTTCTTCCATATCTGCCTTGGCGGTGGGGGGAAATTAGTGGTCCAAGAAGCATTCTTTGAACTTTCTCCACTCGATCGGCCCATCAAGTTTGCTCTTTTCGACGGACCACCAAGTACGGGCTTCGTCCTCCAGCTGGATCTTTATTATATTCACCTTCTCTTCATCGGGGACCCGTACGGCCGTCAGTAGGTTCTCCACATTGACCAGCCATTGTTCGGCCTCAAGTGGTTCGGCTAGTCCCGTAAACACAGCTGGGTGTAACCTCCGGAAATCCGATACAGTGCCGGTCCTGGCAGGCGTAGCTGGTGTAGCGGTGCCCTCGGGGGCGGTAATAATAGCGGAGTTTCCCCTTAATGCTGTAATAGCCCTGAGTTCCTCGGTAAGTAGGTCTGTCTTTCTCTCTTGGGCTTCTGTGAGGGTTGCCAGTGCATTCAAGATCCTCTATGTGCGATCCTGAGAACTACAGTCCGAGGAGAGGTCGTTCGGGAAAGTCGTGTCGCTGGAAAAATAGATGAACGGATATGATTAGATACAATGATGAAAGAGAAAGATAGTGAAGTGAAAATAATATAATAAAGCGTAGTTAATGTTATCCCTTAATACTAAAACCTGGCGCTCTGATACAAACAAAACCATGTCACGCCCCACTTCCCAAAATACATAATACGGGATGCGACTAGACCAGCCGTGCTCCTACGGTTAAGGAACAATCCCGCCGTATTCACACTTCGGCTTCTAGTATGACATGGTAATCAGTAATCATAGAACAGAAGTAAAGAAAACACATCACTAGTTTATTACACCAACTTTCATTGTTCACAATGTATAATAGAATGAAATAAAATAAACTACTAACTAAGTGCGAATACAAGGTTGATTTATAGAAAGCAGTAAAAGCACTGAAGGCACGACCATCTAGATCTCTGCAAGCTCGAATGGTAGGTCTGACTCTTGAATTCGGTCCTCTTCAAACTCTGAGCATGCATACTCAAGTCGTCAGGGTGACGCAATAGCAATATTATAATAGTATTAATGAGGCAAGAAAAATAAAAGTAATTACGTTGGAGATAATAAATGCAGGCAATCGATATGTCAACAAACGATGCAATGTATGATATGTGTCCCTATCGGTCTCTAAGTCACTTTTGAAATCGAGTTGCGGAAAGGAATGATCATGTTTAACGAGGGTCTCGTACGTACCCGAGACTACTGCCCACTGTTGCCCGAGACATAACCCTGTCAGCCGGACCGCTAGGTCCAAACCTAATGTATAAGAGTCGTTGTTCGAATGATCGTCTCTAAATCACTGACCTCGCTAAATACAATTTCCTTTCCGCTTCGATTTCCCCTTTTTTCCTAGGTTTCACTATCTATGAGTATGGACTAGTTGTGTATAAGTACGCATCAATAACACTGCTTTATTCACTATTCACCGTATTGTTCACTATCACAAATCATTCATTTTTACTAGCGTACTCGACACATCTAAACCGATACTATTCACGTTCGACAATGCATTATACACTGAAATTAATAAGAGCGCTTACTATAGCTAGAGATATCGCGGTTGGGTAAAATATGTGCATTTATGCCACTAAACAAATCATATGCAATGCAAATTATTATGCGTCTTATGAACTTAGAAAAATCGCATTAAATCGTACGTTCAAAATTTAGTAAAATGATACAAAAGGGGTAAGAATTAAACTCAATCAACGAATAAAAAAAATTGGTTTTAAGTCAATAGGATTTCGGGTTTGCAAATTACGGTCATTTCTTTTTAAGCGTTCTCTGCTGGAAATTCAGTTCCTGAACTGAAAGTCCATTTCTTAACACAGTTTTCACCATGTTGGGATCATAATTATGCGATGCTACAGTTGGATAATATTTAGGTTTATTAGTAAGGTTTCCAACGCACCATACGGATCGATAATATCCACTGTGTACTAGGAGTTATACATTATTCAATATCGGGATATACGTTCTGTCCCTGCTTGTGACTGCAGTATGTACAGATGGTTTAAAAAGTGATTAAAATAGCAAACGAAGGTAAAAACGAATGAAACAACTTCCAATAGTTATCTAACAGATTTATATTCACTACAGTATAGGTTTCCGCATAATATCGTTTTCACACAGAGGTGTAAAAGCATTTTATTTATAGTGTCGACAAGCAGTACTGCTCTGGACTGCAGTCCAGAACCGCACTCCCGAACAGTTTCCGCCACTGATATAAAACAAAAACAAGATGTAAGTTATATGGGGTTCTAGGTTGTCGAGTCATCTTCGATATGAGCCCTTGAACACAACATTCTGGTGTGTATCCAATTTACTGTGATTTTCACAATTTTCAGGTACAGAAAGTTTCAGACTTGACGTACCTGAAAACTTTCCGTCAAGTCTGAAAGTTTCCATACCTGAAAATTGTGAAAATCATAGTAAATTGGATACACACCGGAATGTTGTGTTCGAGGACTCATATCGAAGCCGACTCGACATCCTCGAACCCCATATAACTTACATCTTGTTTATGTTTTATAGCAGTGGCGGAAACTGTTCGGGAGTGCGGCTCTGGACTGCAGTCTAGAGCAGCACTGCTTGTCGACACTTGAAATAAAATGCTTTTACACCTCTGTGTGAAAATGGTATTATGAAGAACCCTATACCATAGTGAATATAAATCTGTTAGCTGACTATTGGAAGTGGTTTCATTCGTTTTTACCATCGTTTGCTATTTTAATCACTTTTTAAACCATCAGTACATACTGCAGTCTCAAGCAGGGACAGAACATATATCCTGATATTGAATAATGCATAACTCCTAGCACACAGTGGATATTATCGATCTGTCTGGTGTGTTGGAAACCTGACTGATAAACCTAAATATTATCCAACTGTATAATCACCTAATTATGATCCCAACAGGGTGAAAACTGTGTTACGAAATGGACTTTCAGTTCAGGAACTGAATTTCCAGCAGAGAACACTTAAAAAGAAATGACCGTAATTGCAAACCCGAAACCCGATTGACTTCAAACAAATTTCTTTGATTCTTTGATTAAGTTTACTTCTTACCCCTTTTGTATCATTTTACTAAATTTTGAACGTACGATTTAATATGATTTTTCTAAGTTCATAAGACGCATAATAACTTGCATTGCACATGATTTGTTTAGCGGCATAAATGCACATATTTTACCCAACTCGATAACTCTAGCGATAGTGAGTGCTCTTATTAATTCCAGTGTATAATGCATTGTCGAACTTAATAGTATCGGTTTAGATATGTCGAGTACGCCAGTAAAAGTGAATGATTCGTGATAATGAACAATACAGTAAATAAAGCAGTGTTATTGATGCGTATTTATACAGAACTAGACAATACTCATAGATAGTGAAACCTGGAAAAAAGGGGGAAATTAAAGAAGAAATAAAATTGTATTTAGCGAGGTCGGTGATTTAGAGGATGATCATTCGAACAGCGACTCTTATATATTAGGTTTAGACCCAGCGGTCCAGCAGACAGGGTTATGTCCCGAACAACAGTGGACCGTAGTCTCAAGTACGTACGAGACCCTCGTTAAACATGATCATTCATTTCCGCAACTCGAATTCAAAAGTGACTTAGAGACTGATAGGGACACAGATCATACATTGCATCATTTATTGACATATCGATTGCCTGCATTTATTATCTCCACCGTTATTACTTTAATTTTTCTTGCCTCATTAATACTATTATAATATTGCTATTGCGTCGCCCTGACGACCTGAGTATGCATGCTCAAGTTTGAAGAGAACCAAATTCAGGAGTCAGACCTACTATTCGAGCTTGCAGAGATCTAGATGGTCGTGCCTTCAGTGCTTTTACTGCTTTCTATAAATCAACCTTGTATTCGCGCTTGGTTAGTAGTTTATTTTCTTTCATTCTATTGTACATTGTGAACAATGAAAGTTGGTGTAATAAAATAGTGATGTGTTTCCTTTACTTCTGTGCTATGATTGCTGATTACCATGTAATACTAAAAGCCGAAGTATGACTACGGCAGGATTGTTCCTTAACCGTACGAGCACGGCTGGCCTACTCGCCTCCCGTATTCTGTATTTTGGGAAGCAGGGCATGACATGGTTTTTTTGGTATCAGAGCTCCAGGCTTTAGTATTAAGGGATAACATTAACTACGCTTTATTATATTTACTTCACTTCACTATCTTTCACTTTCATCCTTGTATCTAATCATATCCGTTCATCTATTTTTCCAACGACATAACTTCCCCGAATGACCTCTCCTCGGACTGTAGTTCTTAGGATCGTATAAAGAGAATCCTGAATGCACTGGCAACCCTCGCAGAAGCCCAAGAGAGAAAGACGGACCTACTTACCGAGGGACTCAGGGTTATTACCGCATTAGGGGGAAACTCCACTATCATTACCGCCCCCGAGGGCACCGCTACACAAGCTAAGCCTACCAGGACTGGCACTGTGTCGGATTTCAGGAGGTTACACCCAGCTGTGTTTACAGGACTAGCCGAACCACTCAAGGCCGAACAATGGCTGGTCAATGTGAAGAACCGACTGACGGCCGCACGGGTCCACGATGAAGAGAAGGTGAATATAATAAAGATCCAGCTGGAGGACGAAACCCGTACTTGGTGGTCTGTCGAAGAGAGCAGACTTGATGGGCAGGTCAAGTGGAGCAAGTTCAAAGAATGCTTCTTAGACCACTATTTTAACCCCATCACCAAGGAAGAGATGGAAGAAAGATTTATCTTCCTGAAGCAGAATGGTCGTCCCGTTGACGTGTATGTTGCAGAATTCAACCGTCTGAGCCGATTCGCTTCATATATGGTAGCTTCAGAGGCCACCAAGGCCATGCGTTTCTTACAGGGACTTGACTTTGAGCTGTAACAGTTGATTGCGTCACTCGAGTTGCAGACTTTCGCATAGGTGCTCAACGCTGCACGAATTCAGGAGAAGCTAATCAGTAAATTCAAGGGCCCCAGCTCGAATGATAGAAGGCCCCCAGTTGTTCTGACGCATACTCACACATCGTCCCGAGAGGTCATACTAGTTCACAGGCCAGGGATGACGCAGATGAAGTGTCCCTTCGTGCCCCAGCAGCATCCACAGAGGAAAGCCTTAGTCTGCGGCTACTGCCATAGGGACGGGCACACCCAGAAGGACTGTCGCCGTGCCAAGGGACAGTGTTTGATTTGAGAATCCAACCAGCACCGGGTTAGTGGTTGCCCTCAGCGAACAGAGTTACAGGGAGGGTCTGGACCACATCAGCAGATGTCACTAGAACAGAGGCAAACCAACACAGGCCACGGTCAAGGGCGGGCTTTCACCCTGACCGCCGAGCAGGAAGAGGCCTCAGGTGAAGTTGTTACAGGTATTCTACTCGTTCATTCTATGCCAGCTAAAGTACTGTTTGATTCTGGAGCATCACACTATTTCATATCTGCATATTTCGTTGATACACATCCCATACCATATGAACCATTGACCAAAGGATAGGAAATACATATGAGAAATGGTGTTATAATATCTAGTCGAGAATGTAGATCCTGTCCAGTTGCAGTGTGTGGCAGGGAATTCTATGTGCATTTCCTTTTAATCGGAACAGGAAGCTATGATGCAGTTCTCGGGATGGATTGGATCAGCACATTCCATGCGATTATTGATTGCCGAGCTAGGAATGTGACTTTCCGCATTTCCAATCACCCAGAGTTTGTTTTTGAAGGCGGAAGAGAGTCTTTGGAGCCAGCCAAGTATAGAGCCAAACCGAAGATATTGACCGCTATAGAGATTGATGAAAACCCTGCACCAGAAATCATTCGGGATTTTCTTGACGTATTCCCTAAAAATTTACCAGGTCTACCACCTCCACGCATCTCGGGATTCTCGATAGATTTGATTCCAGGTACATCACCAGTTTCCAAGGCATCGTACAGAATGGCACCAGTTGAGTTGGCTGAATTGAAGAAGCAAATTGGAGAACTCCTGAAGAAAGGATTTATTCGCCCAAGCACTTCGTTGTGGGGTGCACCAGTCTTGTTGGTGAAGAAAAAGGATGGATCGCTATAGATGTGCATAGACTACCGGAAGCTGAACAGAGTAATGATAAAGAACAAATACCCCATTCCGCATATCAACTACTTATTTGATCAGTTGGGTGGTGCCAAGATATTTTCAAAGCTGGATCTTCGTTCGGGCTATCACCAGATCAGAGTAACGGCTGAAGATATATGCAAGACGGCTTTCAGGACCCGATACGGGCATTATGAGTTTCTTGTGATGCCGTTCGGTGTTACCAATGCTCCAGCTATATTTATGGATCTGATGAATAGAGTATTTGCAAAGTACTTGGACACATTTGTCGTTGTATTCATTGAAGACATACTAGTATACTCTAAGACTCGAGAGGAGTACACCGAACACTTGCGAGCGGTACTACAAATTCTTTAGGACTAGAAGCTATACACAAAATTGAGCAAGTGTGAGTTCTGGCTCGGAAAAGTGCAGTTCTTGGGACACATTCTTTCAGGCGAAGGCATCTCAGTGGACCCAGCGAAGATAGAATCTGTTAGGGATTAGCCGACACCGAAGTCAGTGGCCGAGATCAGAAGCTTCTTGGGATTGGCAGGATACTATCGGCGTTTCGTTCAAGACTTTGCATGAGTCGCTGAACCTTTGACAAAGCTGACACGGAAGGAAGTGCCTTACGAATGGACAGAGGATTGTACTCAGGCTTTTGAGATACTGAAACAAAAGTTGACCACTGATTGGATGAATTCTCGATGAGTATGTAGAAAATGTGTAGAAATCACAACCAAAAATATTTTGACCGCAATCAATAACGGTGTCGATTGTAGCGCGTTAGCAAGTGCGGATCGTCCACAGGGAAAGTGTAATCCTTTCGTATTTCGAATTAGATGAGTTGAAAATTAAAGAAAAGAGAAGAGACAATTCATGATTTATAAAATTGAAGTTCAAGAATTAGTAAAATCTAGATCTAATAACAAGAAAACATTAAAATCAAGAATTGTCAATTGATGATTTCCAATCCAAGAATCAAGAATCGAAGTGAGGCTCGTAGGAATCGATCGAATCTACAAATGTGATGAAAACTATTGATTACATATTCTTATCCATCGATGAATTGATACTAGATCGATGATGATCAACGAGAATTAGGAATTTCTTGAGGAAACTAAAGTTCCATCATCTATCCCTTGTCCTTTCGTTGATTTCATTCACATTCTAGCCTCTAGTAAATTCAAGAATCGATCGTGGATCCCTAATTTCGAGCGAACACAATCAAGAAAGCATCGCATCGAAACTAGGTCGTCGATTCTTCAATTTGCTAGGGTTTACAAACTCGTGGGACTTAAGAATTGTACAAGAATCTAATCATCATCATCTATTGATCGTCTCGACTCCTTCACGAGCGGAGTTTTACTCAAACATCATAACAAGACACACAATCACAAATTGAGATCGAATCATGATGCAAGATTGTAAAGAAAGCAAGATAAAAGAATTTTACCTCTATTTATCAACAATTTCGTTACAATTCTCTCAAGATCTACAAGAGGAAAGAACTCGATCGCCGATTTCGGTTTCGCTCGTCTCCTTGAGTCGCGGATCTCCTTGGATCACTTGCTCCGATGAAGTCCGGCGTCGCTTTCTAAAGGATCGAAGGCTTCATGCTTGATTTGGTACTCGAAGTTCTTGATTTTAGCTTTGGAATTTGAATTGGGGATTAGGGATTACAAGTTGTGTCACTCAACTTGTATTGGGGAGATGAAGAACAACCTTAGAAGTGAAGCCTTAGGGTTCCTTTTATAGCCTTCACTAGCTTTGGCTTCCTTTAGAAGCTAGGTTTAGTTTAGCTTCCCTTGTAAGCTAGGTAGTTAGGTAGAAGATTCTAGAGGCAGTTAGTTAGGCTTAGCTTCCTTCATAAGCTTTAGGGAGAAGCTTATAGGCTTAGTTTGTTAAGTAGCTTGCTTTGGAAGCTTGAACATGATTAGCTTGATCAAGGAGCCTTGCTGATCTGGCAGAAGAGTCTGGAGAATTCTGGACTTTGAAGTGGCTTGATGAGGTGTAGAACTTGAAAGAATAATAATGCAGAAGATGTCAGCTGACGTCACAGTCACGTGACCGCGGATCCGCGGCGCATGCCATGCTCCGGCCGCGGATCCGCGGCCCAATAGGAGCTTTGATGTATCAAATTTATAGCGCTGCTTCCTTATGACTTCATGGTATTTTGCTGATATGTTGAATCTTATAATTAGTCCTTGATCACTGCCAGATCTCAAGTCTTTGAGTTGGCGTATTTTTATCAGCACTGTTTCACAGATTTGGCTTTTCTCCTGGAATTTCCTGCACAGATTCTCGAAACAAGTGTTGCGCTATACAAAGATGATGCGATGCCATGATAAACACTCAATTTCCCTCAAAATGTCGGTTTTAAAGTATAACACATGTAATTTGGTATTTTACGGCTGTTTTGCTAATATGTGCTATATTAATACCGAACACCTCTAGATGAGTGCAAATGATAGGGAAATTGACGTGTTAAAAATGCAATATTTTTGACTGATCAAATTCCCCCAAACTTATTTTTGGTCGTCTCGAGCGAACTGTTTTATTAAAAAGAGAAGGAGAAAATAAAGAAAGAGAAAAACTAACTAGCACACTTTCGTAGGCAACACGATTGCACTGAGCACGTGCAACAAGCCTTTAAACCTCTAGGTGTCCCTAGTAGGAGGAGCGTTGTCTCCTGAGGGTTTTCGGCGGATTGCACCCACAAAATCCAATAATAAAAGGAATACTATGAAAGTTACATATAAAGATAAGAATTGTAAAAGAAAGACTTTGAAAATTAGGGTTTCCAACTATGCTAGCTTTTCGGTTGTCATGAGCCCTATCTTAATAGTCATGAAAAAATGTCAGAAATCACATCATCCCTCAATAAAACATCGTCTTTATTCTTCATTCCTATCTTTCTTCCAAACATCGATCATATAACCCTACGTGTGTGTAATAGACATCCCTACACCCGGAGAATTCAATTCAAGCTATCATACTCTTGTCCATCTGCCTCGGTACTTTTTAATTAATGAATATTTAGATGAATTTGCTCACACACTTTCATGCGACCGTTAATACTTCTTGAGGTACTAACCGACCGATTACCCATGTGCTTGCTTATTAGGTGTATTTCCTCGTCTTGCACCACCTAAGGCTTTGCGGTGACTCCCAGACCAGTTGGTCTAAGGCACTAGGTGAAAAAGCACCCTCGCTATATTTTTTTATTGCTGCCTTGGCGATAACAAAACCAGTGTTCATTTTTCTGCACCATTTTATATTTTATTCATTTTTTTATTTCCTTCATACTTTGGCTTTTAGACAAGAGCATTTCAAGGTATCCTCTACTATCCCGAGTTTCAAGACGTGTGTAAGTGCGTATAGTAGGGTATCAACGTTCAAAATGTTTGGCTTCCAAAATAAGAACTATTTTTCAGACTTATTTTTATCCTCAGATTAGTGACTTCCTTCATCTTACTAACCCTTGGGACAACGGCTCATAACTACTTATTACTAGTTCGTATAAGAAAACTTCTAATTTTCTTGGTTTTCTTAAATTTTTCCAATCTTTTGGATGTAATTTTTCAGTATCTAATCTTTTATTATCTTATTTATGTACAAAAATATTATTTTTTTGAAATTTTTTAAATCTTTATAGGTTTTCAAAAATATTTAAATTTTTATAGGTTTTCAAAGAAATGTTTTGTGCTTATGCAAAATGATATGCAAATGATGCGAAAATAAGCACAAACCTCCCCCAAACTTGTTTTCAACAGTGTCCTCACTGTTGCCAACCGCTATATGTACAAAAACCTGTAAGCCTGGGAGGAAATTTATTAATGGGGGCAAAATATTTAAGTGAAGATCTTCCCCCAAACTTAGTCTTTTCACTCACCTCCATTCAAAAGATAATGCAGTAATTTATAGGACATAGAGATGAGACGGAGGAATTTTAATCAAGATAAAATGGCTCCTGTAAGAACAGGAGCTCCTCCGTGGGGTCAGTGGAAAAATACGGCTTTAATCTATGTCCATTAACTTTGAAAAATGTGCCGTTTTTAACATTTTCTACCTCAACTGCCCCGTGCGGGTATACAGACCGCACAATAAAAGGTCCCTTCCACCGAGATCATAACTTACCCGCGTGAAGGTGTAGTCGTGAATCATAAAGAAGGACTTGCTGACCAGGTGTAAACGTTTTCCTCAAAATATTTTTATCGTGAAATACCTTAGTCCGATTCTTTACGATTACAGCGTTATCATAAGCTTCATCGCGGAGTGCGCTTAGCTTGTTTAATTGCAGCTTCCGAAAGTTTTGCAATGATCAAATGCATCTTTGAACAAGGTCGGCCAATAAAAACCGCATTGCAAAACCTTTTCCGCCGTCTTTTTAGGACCGAAGTGACCCCCACATGCCTGATCATGACTAAAAGATAGAACACTCTTGAATTCCTCATTCGGGACACACCGGCGAATGATCTAGTCAGGACAATACTTAAACAAATAGGGTTCATCCCAGTAAAAGTGTTTTACTTGGGATAGAAAATAATGTTTGTCCTGTTTTGACCAATCGCTCGGTATCTGTCCCGTGGCAAGATAGTTCACAATATCCCTGAACCAAGGTTCATCGGATACATTCAAGAGTTGTTCGTCCAAAAAAGAATCATTTTTCGGCAGGGTTACAGGTGAAGAAGAGATGCGTGAAAGATGGTCGGCTACAACGCTTTCACATTCTTTCTTATCTTTGATAACAAGATCAAATTCTTGTAATAGAAGGATCCAATTTATTAGCCTACCTTTAGCATCCTTCTTCGCCAAAAGATGTTTCAAGGCGGAGTGGTCAGTGTACACAACTATTGGTGAGCCAATCAAGTAAGGCTTGAATTTTTCTAATGCAAATACAACCGCCAAAAGTTCTTTTTCGATAGTTGTATAGTTAATTTGAGCATGTTCCCTGATTTAAAATCAGGAAAAAGCTTCAAAGAAAGCATCACGTGCTAGCACGTGACAAGCGGTCATGTGTTGGCACGTGACATTTAAAGCAACGGCACAGAGCACATTCATCCCCTGATTAAGAATCAGGAAAAAGCTTCAGAAGAGGCATCACGTGCTCACACGTGACCAGTGGTCACGTGATGGCACGTGATGGTTAAGCAGCGGCCAGAAAACAGAGCGCAGAAGAAGAGAAGCACATTCCAGGGATCACGTGCTTACACGTGACCAGGGGTCACGTACGCACACGTGACCAACGGTGACGTGGCCACACGTGACCGGCTTCAAAAGCCTTATTCTTTGACAGAATTAAATTCTGAGGAAAGATCTTTCAAATCTTTCCAAAATGAAAAAGGATTATCTGAAACCGTTGGATTAAAAATCTAAAGGTGATTAAATATCACCAATTTATGGAAAAATCTTGGAATTGGAAAGATTTCCCCCTAAATCTAACCGAAATAACAAAGAGATATCTTTGGATTTAAAATCCAATGGTGAATAAAATTCACCTAATAATCTAAATGCCCAGATTAATGATACAGATAAATCAAATCTCTCAATAAACAAATGAAATCTTTCAATGAAAGATTCACTAAAACAGGTTGATTCTTTTCCTTCTCCTATAAATAGGAGCCAAAGGAGAGAGAGGGATATAGAGCCTTAGAATCTTGAAAATTCAGAAGGAAGAATTTGATTCTCTGCAAAAGAAAAATCTTAGGTAAGAAAAGAGAGGCTTCAAAAGAGAATTTAATTCTCAAAAAGAGTTTAACTCTTATATAAAGAAAAGAACTTTGTTCTTTCTCTGGTGGAGGATCTGCAAAGTGCACATCTCCCCATAAATTGAGAATTTAATTCTCATTGGATTGAGATCCTGCTATGCAGATCTAAAACATAGAGGAGGAATTGAGCTTTGAGAATTTAATTCTCACAGAATGATAGGAATTTAATTCCTTTAAGATAAAATTAGGGTTTAACCCTAAGAATTTAATTCCTTCAGAATGGACAGAACTAGGGTTTAACCCTAATTGAGAACTTAATTCTCTCAAATTTACAGGAATTTAATTCCCTTAAAAGGAAATTAGGGTTTCACCTTATGCCAGAATCTAATTCTTTACATATATGGACAATTTAATTCCTACAGAAAAGAAATTGGGGTTTAACCCTATATAAGAGTATAATTCTTCAAAAGAAAGAAGGAATTTAATTCCTCTAAAGTTTATTACTAGGGTTCAACCCTATGAAGAATTTAATTCTTAAAAGATGAACAGATCTTTAAAACATGTAAAGAGTCGGAGTCACGTGTTACCACGTGACCCCTGCAAAGATCCACAGAAAAAAGCTTTGAGGCAACGCCTCACGTGCCCCAAGTGACCCCTGGAGCACACAGAGAAAAAGGCAAAAGAAACAGAAAAGAGCTCTATGGTGCTCTCACGTGCTACCATGTGACCCCTTGGCTGAAGCTCTAACTGACGAACACCCAAATTCCCATCACGTAACAGCACGTGATACTTCAAAGTATTCAATACTTTTGACACAATAAAATAAAGGGAAGCAGGGCGCTCTCACGTGCTACCACGTGATCCCTCTTGCCTTAGTGTTTAACACTAAATTAAAATCTCTGTATCCAGTGTTGACACTGGTTTGCTCTAGTGTTCAAACACTAATTTAAAAAAAACTTTATTTGCAGTGTTTAACACTGAATTTTATTTAGTGTTTAACACTAATTTAAAATCTCTGTTCCCAGTGATTAATACTGATTTGCCTTCGTGTTAAACACTAATTTGAAATCTCTATTGCCAGTGTTTAACACTGATTTGCTTTAGTGTTTAACACTAATTTGAAAGCCTTGTTGCTAGTGTTTAACACTGACTATCTTTTAGTGTTAAACACTAGCTTGCTAATCTTGATCTCAGTGTTCAACATTGTTGGTCTTTAGTGTTTAACACTAGCTTTAGCCCAATTGGCTAAGTTTCTAGAGGCAAAGCCTCTCCTTCAATGAACCAACAGAAGGCCAATACTCCAAACATGATTGGACTTAGCCCAAGCTAGCCATAAGTCCTCAATTCAAACTTAACTGGGCTAATGGGCTCATAATATTATTAATTGGTCCTGGTTCCAAATTGGGCCAAAGACTATTTAATCTACCTTGGTTCAAGGGTACATCTCTTCACTCCTTTGATACTTGGCGTTGTAATTCCTCAACGTCTTCAAAGAGGTGACGGGTCCCGATGACGACACATTGATACGGACTGTGGGGTCCTTAAACTCATGGACTATGAGGTCCTTAACCTTGACCATGATGTCTTAAAACTAACATCGGACTGTGGAGTCCTTAAATCCACGGACTACGACATCCTTAACCTTGACCGGGATGTCTTAAAACTAACATCGGACTTTGGAGTGCTTAAATCCATGGACTACGACGTCCTTAACCTTGACCGGGATGTCTTAAAACTAACATCGGGCTGCGGAGTCCTTAAATCCACGGACTATGATGTCCTTAACCTTGACCGCAACGTCTTAAAACTAACAATGAACCGCAATGTCCTTAAACTACCTATTGACCGCAATGTCACTAAACTAAGCAACAGGGCCCCCTTAATTGCTCTCTTGTTGGATCTAAACGATCCCGTTAAGTTGATCTTAGTCTGAAAACTAGACTAACGTATCCTTAACAAATGTTTAAGTCGATCTTAGTCTCGAATGAGGCTAACGTATCCTTAAACCCAAACCCCCAAACCCAAATCTAAGATAATACGGATTTGGACTAGTCCACGCCCTACGGGCGACGACATAACTCAGTCTCCGTATACAATCCACGGGCAACCAAACACAGAACAAACACACACGACACGAAGAGATCATCTGGAGAAGGAGAAAGTTGTTTTCGCAATGTGGTAGCGTAATTAACTGCAGGGGCTTACGCCTGCAGGGATGAGCGTCCCCACAATCAAAAACCCTCAAGCGAGGGGGAATCTGACGAAGTCTGCTACATCGGACGCATCCGTTTAAACCTCCGATATGCGGTGCCATAAATCAACTTGGCATCTTCGGAGAGGTGGACGGATAGCACCAATTAGCATCTACCCCAAATCTCAGGCAAGACGTCCGTCGCGCCGCCTATTCGGAGGGGAACAGATTCTGGCAGTCCGGTGGAACCTTTTCCTCTTTCCACTCCACACTTCGTGTGTCGTGATCCTCAAACCAATCGCGGTTCGCTAATGGTTGCCCTCGGGTTTCAAGTTACCAAGATTTGGTCTTTTGCCTGGCGCAGAAATCAAGCATCAATAGCATCCAACTGCTCGAGCTGGTCGAAATGCAAGTGCAACAGACGCTCCGCTTCACCTGGAGGTGTTGCCTATGGGCCTCAAGAGGCTTCCATCCTCGCCATGCCAGTGGAACAGGTGACTCAGGCCACCACCGGTCTGTTCTTCGGGACTATGCTCCCGCCTGCAAGCTTCACTATTCCAGTGCCCGCACAAGAAGTCGGTCTTCGATCGGCTAACTGCTACAACGGCCCCTTTCAACGGGTCTTCCAATATCAAACCGGCAGCCTCTGTCTTTACCAGGCTGAACCAGAACTCTGATGGGCCCTCCAAGAAGCCCATGAACCCTGAAATGGCCGTCCCGAGGAAGACAGCTACTTCTTCTCCTGAAGTCGTCAAGGCGACTTCTCCTGTTAAGGAGTCAGTCTTTTAAAGGCTGGCTATTCCGGCTCCTGCTCCTACTCGAGGGTCTGTCTTTGACAGATTGGACATCGCCACTCAAAGGACAGCATCAGTCTTTAAGAGATTGGCACCAGCGGCACCTCATCCGGGCAAGGGGAAAAACAAAACTATCCCTATCGCCGAGCCAGTCCCCACGGCTCGACATGCTCGACGTCACCACTGGCGCCGAGTAAGGAAGGCCAGGGGCAACTCCCCCTCAGGGCTAACTCCACCTGCTCCAGTTGTGGAAGTTAAGGCTGCTATTCCAACTGGGAACATCTTTGAACCACTAAGGAGGGTACGTAAGAACTCTCCGACTGCTACTCTAAAAAGATCTCCTCCACCTATGGAGAAGGTTACAGGAACGAAGCTAGAGCAGCCCCCTCAACGGCTGTCCTCCAAAATTTATAAGGTCCGGCGGAGGATTCAAGATTCTGTAATCGACCAAGGTCACTCTCACCGGCAGAACCGTCCTGTTGAACAGCAAAGGACGACAACCACCAGGGTACCCGCTGCAACGATCCCTTCAACTTCAACGGCCCACAAGAGAAGGAGGCCGGAGAAAATTCCCACGGCCGCGGAAAATGTCAAAGGTGGTGAACCTAAACGCCCTAAGTCTGGGGTCATCATGGTACACACGGTATACATGGCGTCTGGTAAAGAGGACAGCCGTGCATCTATAGGTCATAGACCGCTTACACGGTCAGTGACCAAATCTCAGGAGCAACAGCAGAAGCTCCAAGAAATGATGAACGCAATGGCCGCACTCACTAGGCCGAAAGAAAGCCCTGAAGCGTCATCTGATCAACGCCAGGAGCAAGAAACTGACGCTGAATTCCTTCGTAGGATATTGGAGAAGAAGGATAAAGAGGCTGCCGAACAAACAGCCAATATAAAGCGAATGGCCCTCTTGTTCCAGGACATCGTGGGAAAGATGATCCAACAAGATTCTCCTGCTAAAGATCCTCCAATCGTCCTTGAAGACGATAGGGGAGAAACGTCAAATCCTCTACCGGCTCTGTCAATAGCCAAGGAGGAGACAATCTCCAAAACTGACCTAGACAAATATATAGCTCAGCAGATACGGGTTCATCAGGCGACTAAGACAGCCGGTCAGGTCGTAAAAACGGGGCGACCATATCCGAGCTGGTATGATCAGATCAAGTACCCGCCGGGCTATACAATACCGAAATTTCATGTCTATAAGGGGACGGGCAATCCCCACCAGCATGTTGCCCAGTTCAGGGCACTTTGCGGCAACACCGACGGTGAGGATAAATTGTTGCTTCGCCAGTTCGTCGGTAGCTTGTCAGAAACAGCGTTCGAATGGTACTCTGAGCTCCCGAACGACTCCGTCAAAACATTTGCGGAGATGGAGCTGCTATTTACGCAGCGATTCGCGATCGCCAGCGAACGCACTCCAATAACGGCATTGATTAATGCCAGGGTGAAACCAGGTGAGACGTGGGTCCAGTACGCTATACGCTGGCGAAACTTGTGGTCAAAATACGAACAACGCATCGAGGAAGCACCCGCGGTGGGCATGTTCGTGGGTACCCTAGATCCTCATGCAACTATCTCACAGTTCATGATGTTCTTTAAGCCAACCACGTTCCAGGCTTTGATCGACAAGTTAGCCCAGATGGGTCACAGACCGCCTCCCCCGAAGCCGGAACCTCGAAATGACAAGGGTAAAGGGAAGACAACCTTCGTTGCGAACGCTCAGCAGCAACCCAGTGCCCCGAAGCTGGCGGATCAACTGGAAGAAAGACGGCGGTATTATAATGAGAAAATGAAGTGCCCCTACTCATTCCCGGGGGATAAGAAGAAGAGGCTATTCGAGCTAGCGGTACGCAACAGGCTTATCAACTTGCCAAATCCAAGGCGACCGCCGCAACCCAGTAAGGTGAATAACCCCAACTACTGCCCTTACCATCAAACGATAAGCCATCCGATTGAGAATTGCTTCGTCTTCAAAGGATGGATCAAAGATCAATACCTACAAGGCAAGTTTGCGCTGTCCGAGAAGTAGAAGGTGAACCCGCCACAACCTCACACTCTTAAGAAGACGGACACACCAGGGCAACTTGTTCTTTCATTGAAGAAGTTCCATGGGAAATCGTGTTTTCAGCAAAAACCAAAAGAATGCTGAATGAGCTCCAGACATGCCCGGCAGTCAGGTGGAAGAACCCGCTGGAACCCCAGATCATTGAAGGGATGCTGAAGCCGCACCCAACTCCGAAGATCAGTGGTGATGGCCCGAGCACTCACAACCAGCCGTCGAAATCTTCAAAGAAAAAGAAGAAGAAATCTAAGAGGCCCGTGAAGCCTGGCAACAAGCGTACGGACTTGCAGAAACAGATTGACACGCTGGAGGAGTACAATCAAAAGGCGCGAACTCCCATCACACTCCAAGAGTTCCTCAACTACTTCTTTCAGGAGGAAGATAACGGGGAGAGCTCGTCGGATGAATCCGAGAGATGCATGGCGAGTTGTAATGTGATCTCCCACTCGTTTACGGACGGTGAAAAAACTCCTGGCACTAAGAAACTGGGGGCAGAGCCTGAACCGGAGCTTGTGTGGCCGACAGACGAAATGATCGACGCATTTCTAGACGAGATTCGTTTGAAAAGTAAAGCCGATCGGGTGCGTGAGATGGCCGCATCAGAAGAAGCCAAACGCAGGCGACTAAACGAAAGAGTCGAAGCACTCCCGCCAGATCGAAAGACACCCGACGCAGATAAAAACATATTCAAGACGAGGAAAAGGTTGGCCAAAGCCATGTCAATGGGAATGAAACTACCACCCTCGGAAGAAAACACGCTCAATGGGGCGGAGAGGCACCCTAATTACTGCTCATATCATCGGAAGATTTCACACCCCACTGAGGAGTGCGACGCTTTTAAGACATGGTGGCAGGGATATGTTGCTCATCGGCAACATTTTAAGCGAATGAAACGCAGAACTCGTCGGGAGCAGAGAAGTACGACCGAAGGACACAAAAGAACTACCGGTAACTGTTACACGGTCAACGCCGGGGGATCGCAAGTGCTGACATTCAGGAGCGATTCTGACGAGGAAATGGCTCTGGGCCCTCTCTTTAAAGAATCCATCTTAGGGAAAGAGGAAGAACCAGAGGCCTGCGAAAACATTAAGCTGCGCAATCGCACGCTCCCGGAAAAGAATCTCGGACCCGCAACTAGAAAAGATAAGGGAAAGGAAAAGGTCGCTGAGGATATCGCCTTAGATGACCAAGTCATGAAAGAGCTAACTGCCAAGGACCCGCCCAAGAGGAGTAAGGTGGACTATAACATCCTAGCGCACCTGAGAAAGCTACCCCGCAGCTCAGCATTCTTGACGCCCTCTTATTATCAAAAGAAGCGAGAGATTCATTAATCAAGGCGCTACAAGAGCCCGAGCAATTCCAAGCCTTCCTCGCCAAAGAAAAGATGAAGGATGAACTGGAAAAAGTGCACACAGCCGATGTCACGTTTGGTGATGAAGACCTTCTCCTTGGTACGTGCGACCACAACCGTCCCCTGTACGTCTCTGGATACTACCATGATATCAAGATAGGAAAAATTCTGGTTGATAATGGATCCTCCGTCAATCTCCTTAATGTTCAGGCGTTGAAGGAAGTCTGCATGAGCGTTCAGCACCTCGCTCGTGATAAAATTACCATCTCCGGCTTCGACTCCCAGTCGTCACGAACTCTCGGATCTGTGATATTAACATTACTCTTCGGACTACTCGTCACGGATATTAAGTTTCACGTCATTGACGCCAAGACCTTCTACAATGCTCTACTCGGTCGTCCTTGGTTACACGAGTACAACATCATCCCTTCTACGCAACATCAGTGTATAAAGTATTTCAAGGATGGTCTTGAGTATACCGTAACAGGAGAGCTGAACCCGTTCTCCGTGAACGAAGTCCGCAAGTACGAAGATGCAAAATACTTTTTGCCAGATTTCGAGGACACAGAGAGGTGTCGCAAACCGGAGAACAAGGCCGCCGCCGCCATTCCTGTTTTCGGGAGTGATACCGAAGAAGAAGAAGAGATAGTTTACGCTGGGCCTTCTCGACGCAACAACCTGGGGCCGTCCGCCCCCATATTGATCTTCGGAAGCGACTCAGAAGATGAGGTTAATGCTGTGTTCTCCAGTCGGCCGTCAATACAAGCATTCCCTGGTGATGATCAGAGTTTGCAAATTACCATGATTCCGCGGGAGCACTACAAAGACCTTGACGCACTTGAAGCTTACAATGTGTAAGACCTGCAAGCATTTTACATCCCTCCCAGGCGAAAAGGCGAAAAGGCAATCCTATTCTATCGGTCCACGGAAATAAGAGTGGAGAAAGAAATCTGGCACGGCGCAGATTCTACGCTTGGCAGGCTCCAACCCATCCGTTTGCCCAGATACTACATGAACGGACTAAAAAGGCTATTGAAGCGCCAAGGGGTACCTTTAAAACAGACTATTCGACAAACTCGATTCTACAACAGGATTTGGGATGTCCCTGGGACTCAGCGCAAGTTGCCCAACGGGAGAATGGAGATGCTTGGGCTTGGATATGTGAGATCTGGGAAACGGGAACGAGTCCACGGTAGCTACGCCATATATAACTTCGATGAAGAAGAGGATGCCCTGTCAGAAAACGATGACCCCGTATCAAAACTAGATCCCGCAATCAAGGTTCCAAGTCCGTCATTTGAAGAACGAATGGACAAGCTTATCAGGAAAGCAGGTCAAAAAGCTCGGGACGACCATAATCGCGAAACGGCCATCTACAAGAAAGCCAGGAAGCAACGTCTTTTTCAACAGGCTGTAAAAGACAAAAATACTCCTCCCTGTCAACCTGCTGTGCAAAAGGCCCGATGCAGAGGCAGAAATAAGTCAAAAAGCGGAAAAGGGATTCGACGACGACAACGCGGGATCAAAGAGTCATGTGATCGGGAATTGCGCGGCCCGGGTTTGTCCCTCATGAAGAAGATGAGTCAAGCATATTCTTTCCCTCAAGACAAGACAAAGAAGATACTTGATCTCGCTTTAAAACATCAAATGATTACGCTTCCGGAGTCCAAACACCCCGAGCAAGCTAACGAGGTCTCTCATCCGGGCTATTGCTCTTATCACCGAGTAATATGACACCCTCTCGAAGACTACTTCACCTTCAAGAACTGGATCGAAGATCAGTATCAGCTCGGCAAGATCGCTCTATCTGATAGTTGGAGGGTAACGCCGCCACAAAAGCACGAACCCAAAGCTACAAGAGCAGAATCAGATCCACGTCGGTCTTGGAAGCGAGTTCGTACTTGTCATATGATAACAATATCAAAAGAAGAGCCCAAGAATATGGATGACCTTCCTTAATGTTTCGAAAACAATGACGACGAGGTAATCTCAGAATTTCCACCAGCGCTGAAAGAGCTGGAAGATGTCATACATACTACTGCAGAAAACCTCAAGAAAATTGAGTTGGAAACGGCGAACGACCAGCGACCGACATTCGTCAGCGAGCTGCTATCTGAAGAAAGGGTGGCTGCGTTAAAAGACGTGCTTATGCAGCATAGAGATTGCTTCGCATGGAACTATTCTGAAATGCCAGGACTAGATCCAGAAATTGCTGTACATAAATTGGCGATATCCCCGGACATCGAGCCAGTCAAACAGGCGCCGAGAAGAATGTGGCTCGAGCTTGAGATGAGTATCAACGCCGAGGTTAGGAAGCTAATCGACTCTGGCTTCATCCAAGAAGTTCAATATCCTGACTGGATCGCCAACATCGTCCCGGTAATGAAGAAAAATGGGACAGTGCGCATATGCGTGGACTTCCAGGATCTCAATAAAGCTTGCCCGAAGGACGATTTCCCAGTGCCGGTCACCGAGCTGATGATGGATTATACGTCAACTCATGAAGTTTTCTCCTTCATGGATGGCTCATCAGGATACAATCAGATAAAGATGCACCCCGAAGACCAGAAGCACACCGCTTTCCGGACTCCTCTGGGTATATTTTGCTACAAAGTTATGCCCTTCGGTTTAAATAACGCCGGTGCCACCTATCAGAGGGCCATGACGAAGATCTTCGATGACCTCATACATGAAATCGTCGAATTCTACATCGACGATCTCGTGGTGAAAAGCAAATCATAGGAGGAGCATTTAGAGCATCTGAAGACCTTGTTTCAACGCCTTCGGCAATATAACTTGAAAATGAACCCACTTAAATGTGCATTCGAGGTGTCCTCAGGTAAATTCCTAGGGTTCATTGTCCGGCATCGGGGTATCGAGATAGATCCGTCAAAAATCAAGGCGATCATAGAAATACCACCGCCAAGGACTCTCAAACAATTGCGGTCTCTCCAGGGAAAGCTCACGTACATCCGGCGATTTATAGCCAATCTCTCCGGCAAGTGCCGCCCTTACAGTCACCTGATGAAGAAGGGAACCCCGTTCGTCTGGGATCACAAATGCCAAGGCGCGCTGGACGAGATCAAGCAATACCTGCAGAACCCGCCGGTGTTAGCTGCTCCAGTCAAGGGAAAGCCTCGTATTCTTTATACCACAGCCCTCGAAGGTTCCTTAGGCGCATTATGGGCACAAGAGAACGACCAAGGGAAAGAGAGAGCGCTCTACTATTTAAGTCGAGTCCTACTGGTGGCAGAAAGAAATTATTCCCCCATCGAAAAGCACTGCCTAGCGTTGATCTTCACAATAACAAAGCTTAGGCACTATATGTTGGCCCACGAAGTCCGTCTCATTTCGAAGGTGGACCCTCTCAAATATTTGATGTCAAAAGCCATATTGACGGGACGACTCGCTAAATGGGCCTTGCTCTTAATGGAGTTTTCGATAACCTATCAGCCTCTTAAGGCGGTGAAAGGTCAGGCCATCGCCGACTTCCTCGCTGAGCATCCAATACCGGCCGATTCTCCCTTGAATTGCAAACTCCCAGATGAACATGCATTTGACGCGATCGACGGAAGTAGTACCCGGTGGGAACTTTACTTCGATGGAGCATCTTCCATGAAGAAGCGCAAACAAAACACGCCTATAATCAAATCGGGGGTAGGCCTCATCTTCGTAACTCCACAAGGAGGGATAATGCGCTTTGCTTTCTCCTTAATAGAGCCGAGGACGAACAATGAAGCTGAATACGAAGCTTTGATAGCAGGCCTTGAGATCGCCATCGACATGGGGATTGAGAACCTCCTCATATACGGAGACTCCCAGCTGGTCGTTAGTCAAGTAAACGGCGACTACTAGACGTGCAAGCCAGAGCTGGTAAAGTACGGCGAGAAGGTGCAGCAACTGTTGACCCGAATCCCCTCCTACATACTGGAAAGCATACCGCGTGCGGAAAATAGCAAGGCAGACGCGTTAGCCAAGCTCGCTAAAGAACTGGCTGATGAGAACCTCGATGACGTCAGAATCATGATACAAAGCCGTCGGGTCCTCACCCCAGCAGAAATGTCTCCGGAATCATCCGAAGAAAAGGGAGTGACAGAGCAAAAGGCTATGCAAATAAAGGACCAAGAGAAGGCTGAAGATTGGAGAGAAGTCTTCATAGACTACTTCAAATTCTATCGAATGCCTGAAGATGCGTCCTCAAGACATCAGCTTGTGAAACGAGCTCTGTCCTTCGCCTTCGTCAATAATACTCTGTACAAGAGGTCATTTGATTCCCTGTGGCTGAGATGCCTGGGACCTGAAGAGGAGAAGAGAGTCGTTCAGGAAGTTCACGACGGACTCTGCGGTTCTCACCAAGCAGGCCCGAAGATGAAGTTGAAAATTAAACGGATGGGCTACTATTGGCCCACGATGATTCAGGACTGCCTCGAATATGCGAAGCAATGCCACTCATGCCAGATTCATGGGGACTTTATCCATCAGCACCCAAATCCTCTACATCCAACGGTGGCTAGCTGGCCGTTTGAAATGTGGGGAACCGACGTAATCGGCCCCATCGAACCAACGTCGTCCAGAAGACATCGATTCATTTTGGTGACAACTGATTACTTCTCCAAATGGGCAAAAGCAGTACTGCTGAGGGAAGTGAGGACGGAGAATATCCTCCACTTCTTCAAGACATACGTCATCTATCGGTTTGGAACTCCGAGACGGATCATCTCCGATAACGGGCCAGCCTACAGAAGCCATAAGATCAGCCGCTTCGCACAACAACACAACATAGATTGGAGATATTCCTCAGTCTATAATCCCCGAGCTAACGGTCTAGCTGAGGCTTTCAACAAGACCGTGACGAAGATTGTAAAGAAGACGGTGTCCCGAAACAAGAAAGACTGGCACGAGAGACTGCAAGAAGCTCTTTGGGCGTATCGAACTATGTTCAAAACGGCCACAAACACGACGCCGTACGCATTGGTATTCGGTATAGAAGCAGTACTCCCCCTCGAGATAGAGTTACCCTCTCTACGAGTGGCAGTCTACTACGAGCTGACGGACGAAGAAAATGCTCACCTTCGGCTTGAGGAGCTTGATGCCCTTGATGAAACCCGGCTCATAGCGCAACAAAATCTGGAGGCTTATAAAGCAAAGATGACGCGCTCATATGAAAAATTGACCAGGCCGAGGACATTCCGCCAAGGCGAACTCATGCTAGTGGTCAAAAGACCTATAATCCCCAATCGCGCCAAGCGGGGAAAATTCGAGCCGAACTATGAAGGCCCATATATCATAGACAAGGTCTACCAGGGTGGAGCGTATCTGCTCATGGATATGCACGGTGAGAGACCTTTTAGACCAATAAATGGTCGCTTCCTGAAGAAATACTACGCTTGACGGGTTAAGGCCTAGGTTAATGATAGATGACGACGACCATGTCCGCTCGCTATCTTCCTAAGCCTGAACTCTATAAGTAGTAACTGGCCTTCTTCAACGACGGACCGAAACGTCCTTAAACTAACAACGGACCGAAACGTCCTTAAACTAATAACGGACCGAAATGTCCTTAAACTAACGACAGACCAAAACGTCCTTAAACTAACAATGGACCACTATGTCCTAAAACTAGCTGTTGACCGAGATGTCGATAAACTACGGTGGATTGCAACATCTCAAAGCCGATAAAAAAAATATTAAAAAAAATATAATAAAAATAAAAACGGTATGCCTATAAGAGAAATGGGCACGGATGAAAACTAGAAAGGGCTCCGTGAGTAAAAACAGCAGGGCTACTGGCGAGTGTTTGTGAAAACCCGAAAGGGCGCAACCTCGTTAAAGGACACTTGCAGGGTCCTCACGACCTTGTAAGGAGAAACCACCCGCTTGAGATCCTTACGACTCACAAGGGAGCAACACACTTAGGAATCCTCACGATTCCTAAGGAGAAATTACACTTGCGAGATCCTCACGACTCGTAAGGAGAACTCTCTTATGGGACCCTCACGGCTCATAAGATTTGAAAGTCTTAAGTTACAGAGACCTGAACCTGTTCTTAAGCAAACCCCCCCCCCCCACAACCTTCGATGTTGCCCTACAAGCGGCTCAATATTGACCCTTGTATACAATCCACGGGCGCGAATAAATATTTCCCTAACCAAGCCCCATCCGTGACTAGGGATATGTCCACACGGTGAACAACCCTTGTAAGTCCTCTCGACTTATAAAGAGAAAACTCTTTTGTAAGATCCTTACGACTTACAAGAGAACATGCACTTAGGAATCCTCATGATTCCCAAGGAGAAAACACACCTACAAGATCCTCACGACTTGTAGGGAGAAATACCTTTGTGAGACCCTTACGGCTCATGAAGTCAAAAGCCTTAGTCGACAGGACCCCTAACCCTGTTTACTAAGCCACCTTTGTTCAACATCGACAAAGGCAAATGATGATTCGCTCCTGGCAATATCCCAGTTGTAGCGGTGCTGATGCCGAAATCGGTGTATAAATCCAAGCTTGCAGCGAAAAGCCAACAAACCACACATGCATACGAAATAGTCGAAATGATGGGGCAACTTGCGATAAAATCGGCAAGTAAAAATGTATGCATGAAAAATAGCCGAAATGATTGGGCAACTCGCAATAAAAAACAGCGAGCGAAAAATAAAATAAATAGCCGAAATGATTGGGCAACTCGCAATAAGCAGCGAGTGAAAAATAAAATAAATAGCCGAAATGATTGGACGCCGCGAAAAATAGCCGAAATGATGGGGCAATCGCGACTTTCGCGATATAAAAGCTGAAATGATAGAGCATCGCGGAAAAAGAAATAAAATAAAAATTAAATTTACGCCCTACAGGTGATGCTACATCAATCCTTGTATACAATCCAGGGGCGCAAACAAAGAAGGAATCACACTCCTCCTCCCCAGGTTTCATTAGAAGAAGAAGCCAAATCTCGATGGTTCACAGACAGCCTAGAGATCCTCTCAACACCCATCTCATTATAGCAGACACAACATCAAGCAAAGTGGAACAGCGGCAACTCCCAGTTCCATGACTCGACGGTGTACAGATGACCGAGAGTCAAATCCCAACTCTGTGAAATACGGATATAATCAGCAAAATTCTTGGTCATGTGGAACGCGGATAACGTCACTTCTGACCCCATAGAAAACGTCCAGAGCGGAGCCTAGTCCTCGCTGAACACGGCAGTGAACCCGTAGGAAGCATCTAGAGCAAAATTCATGGTCGCATGGAACGCGGATAACGTCACTTCTGACCCCGTGGAAAACGTCCAGAGCGAATCCTGGTCATCGCAGAGCACGGCAGTGAACCCGTGTGAAGCATCCAGAGCGGAGCCTAGTCCTCGCCGAACACGGCAGTGAACCCGTGGGAAGCATCTAGAGCAAAATTCCTGGTCACGTGGAACATGGATAATGTCACTTCTGACCCCGTGGAAAACGTCCAGTGTGGATCCTGGTCCTCGCAGAGCACGGCAGTGAACCCGTGTGAAGCATCCAGAGCGGAGCCTAGTCTTCGCCGAACACGGCAGTGAACCCGTGGGAAGCATCTAGAGCAAAATTCCTGGTCACGTGGAACGCGGATAACGTCACTCTTTGACCCGTGGAAAACGTCCAGAGCGGATCCTGGTCCTTGCAGAGTACGGCAATGAACTCGTGTGAAGCATCCAGAGTGGAGCCTAGTCCTCGCCGAACACGGCAGTGAACCCGTGTGAAGCATCCAGCGCAAAATTCCTGGTCGCGTGGAACGCGGATAACGTCACTCTTTGACCCCGTGGAAAACATCCAGAGCGGAGCCTGGTCCACGCAGAGCACGGCAGTGAACCCATGTAAAGCATCCAGAGCGGAGCCTAGTCCTCGCCGAACACGGCAGTGAACCTCTGTGAAGCATCTAGAGCAAAATTCCTGGTCACGTGGAATGCGGCTAATGTCACTCTTTGATCCCGTGGAAACGTCCAGAGCGGATCCTGGTCCTCGCAGAGCACGGCAGTGAACCCGTGTGAAACATCCAGAGCAGAGCCTAGTCCTCGCCAAACACGGCAGCGAACCCGTGTGAAGCATCTAGTGCAAAATTCCTGGTCACGTGGAACGCGGATAACGTCACTCTTTGACCCCGTGGAAAACGTCGCCGAACACGGCAGTGAACCCGTAGGAAGCATCCAGAGCAAAATTCCTGGTCACGTGGAACGCGGATAACGTCACTCTTTGACCCCGTGGAAAATGTCCAGAGCGGAGCCTGGTCCTCGCCGAACACGGCAGTGAACCCGTGGGAAGCATCCAGAGCAAAATTCCTGGTCTGTTACTCTTTGACCCCGTGGAAAACGTCCTGAGCGGATCCTGGTCCTCGCAGAGCATGGCAGTGAACCCGTTTGAAGCATCCAGAGCGGAGCCTAGTCCTCGCCAAATGCGGCAGTGAACCCGTGTGAAGCATCTAGTGACAAATTCCTGGTCACGTGGAACGCGGATAACGTCACTCTTTGACCCCGCGGAAAACGCCCAGAGCGGAGCCTGGTCCTCGCCGAACACGGCAGTGAACCCGTGTGAAGCATCCAGAGCAAACACCAGACTGTGGAGTCCTTAAAATCCACGGACTATGATGTCCTTAACCTCGACCGTAATGTCTTAAAACTAACATGATTCTAGACTGATTTTACCTTGGTTAAAGGGTACATCTCTTCACTCCTTTGATATTTGGCGTTGTAATTCCTCAACGTCTTCAAAGAGGTGACGGGTCCCAGTAACTACACGTTTCGTAGACTGTGGAGTCCTTAAATCCACAGACTATAAGGTCCTTAACCTTGACCGTGATGTCTTAAAACTAACATCGGACTGTGGAGTCCTTAAATCCATGGACTATGACGTCCTTAACCTTGACCGTGATGTCTTAAAACTAACATTGGATTGTGGAGTCCTTAAATCCACGAACTATGAGGTCCTTAACCTTGACCGTGATGTCTTAAAACTAACATCGGACTGTGGAGTCCTTAAATCCACGGACTATGATGTCCTTAACCTTGACCGTGATGTCTTAAAACTAACATTGGATTGTGGAGTCCTTAAACCCACGGACTATGAGGTCCTTAACCTTGACCGCAATGTCTTTAAACTACGATACCCTAGAAATCATCCCAAACCAACCCCTGACCCCGTGAAATACGGATAAGGGCAACTGCACCCAGCACTTGCGGGTCCTCACGACCTGTAAGGAAGAAAACTCTCTTGTGAGATCCTTACGGCTCTCAAGGGAAAACCCGCTTAAGAATCCTCACGATTCTTAAGGAGAACTTACACCTACGGGATCCTCTCGACCTGTAGGGAGAAAAACTCTTTATGAGACTCTCACGGCTCATAAAGCTCAAAAGTCTTAGGAGGCAGATCTTAACCCTGAATCCTAAGCCATCGCTGCCCTGCAGAGAGGCCAAGATAAATTGTCCGCAGAACACATTCAATAAAAAGGAGACACACTGTTGAGAAGAAAAATATGTCTTTATTCATAAACCAAAATGGGTACAAAGTACAATTCTTGAAACAACAAAAAAATATATACTCTCATTCAGGAGTATGTACAAAAGAAGAAAAAGGGAAAAGATACAAGTTTTCAAGCCGGCGGGCGATTTAGCAATTTTGCTAGCTCATCCTTCTTTCGCTGGGCCACAGCTTCATGATTCAGGATCGCTAGAAGACGGACCTCCGCCTGAGCCTGCTGGGCCTGATATGAGGCGAGCCGGCCTTCGAGCTCTTTCTCAGTAGCCTTGTGAGCCTCGACCCTTTCGCGAGTGAACACGGCAGCTTTATCAAGAGCCGCCACCTCTCTGATAGACTCTTAAAGTACCCGCCAGAGTTCATACGCTTTATTGGCTTTGGCTGTGAGGCTGGTTTGAAGCTCGCTCAATGCCTTAGAGGCCAGCTCCCTTTCCGAGAATTTGCGGCCGAGCCTCTTCTTGCATGATACCATATTCGTCGTGCACCGCTCGATCAAGCCCCGTAAGCTCACCTCCGTAGCTACAGCCTCTGGAGTAGCACATGTACGCTCAAGACTGAATAAACAAACCTCCACTCGACGGCAATAGTCGATCTGAAACACGCACACATCACCTGATATGGGAGGCAAAAAGGGAAATTTCCGATGCGGACCCTATCACGCATTCATTTGCGACTATATGATATTCAAAAAAGAACTGATACCCGAAGCTCTGATGTGCATGCAACATAATGATAGTAATCGCAATTAAAGAAAGGTCTCATGGGAAGAATACAAAGTTCATTTATGCAAGCAGAAACATACATACGAGTGCCCAGCGTACATGAAAGTTCAACGTAAAGCATGCGAAAACTAATTTGAATATACTACGCTGGTGGGAAAAGGTCACCAAACAAAGGATCGGTAGCGCAAGGGTTAGAAAAACAAAGAACAAAATTCTCCATCTCTCTCTCTGCTCTCTCCAACACATTAAAGCGACGGTTCTCACAAGAAGTCGCTCCCCACCGATTGGCGCCATGTTCGTCCGCAAAAGCAGACATAACAGCCCGCCGGGCTCTTATTTTTCTCAAAAGGTGAACTGAGCGATCTTTCAAAGCCTGAGTAATCAGGCACGCCTCGTGAAAACCCTCGAGCTTTTCTTCAGCCGCGTCGAGCATCGCCAGGGTCATCTCCGCCGGGTGAGGAGGGATGTCGGCAAGCACGGCAGCAAGAATCATCCGGAGCCAGAGGGAGCCCATTGGGAGGGGAGACCCCCTGCGGATCGAGAGTTCATAAGCCGCTGAGTCGCATTCGTCGTCGGTAAGGAGGGGATCCACCAATCGTGCGGCAAAGCAGGGGATCATCTCCTCGATAGGAACTTCCCATGGCTGTCGACGAGCATGAGGGTGGTTGCAGGCCATGGTACTCAGTTGTTCCTCAAGATAAATCGCACTAAATTGAGAAGAAATTTCTCTGTGAAGAGAAAAGAAGGCCATGGCCTCAGGTTATAAAGAGGGGCATTAAATGCTGCGCACGAAGAATCCTGCATGGTGGGACTATTTCCGAGACCCAAAAAAGGGAAAGCAATGGAAATCAAGGAGATGGGACTATTTCCAAGGCTCCTTTTTAGCATTAAATGCTGCACACAGAGAATATGGCATGAAAAATTAAACAGTCCCATCAAAGGGACCCCACGTGCGGAGCACATGAGCACCAAACTTGACGTGTACTGAAAAGTGAAATAGTGCTTTACCCACTAAACACATCAGCAGCAACAGTAGCAAAAGTGACAAAATTCCGCAAAAAAAAGGGGCATGCAAACACAGAGGGGCACGATAAAACTTATCATTCATACTTTAAAAAGTTCATACAAACTAAAAAAAAGGGAAAAACGATTACAACGGCAAGACCTCAGACGCGGGGCGCGGATTGAGAAACTCAAACGTGACTTTGTCCAAGATCTTCCAGGCATTTCGAACCATCCTAGTATGTTTTCTCTCGCGATCATAAGCGTCGGGATCCTCACGGATGTCCTCCAGCCTCCGATAAGCAGCAAGTATGGCCGACTGCTGAAAAGCCTGATGCAAGAGATCAATTAGATTATCTCGCCTCCTCTTCGAGATTAGGCTCATCAGATACACCGAATGCACTTTATCCTCGGAGGCATCCAATTCCCCGAGCGGTACGCCGGTGCAAAAGAGAGGGAGCGCCTCCCAGATTGCCAGCACGATGAGTTTCAAAAGAGAAGAGCGACGAGGGAGTAACTGACCATTGTACTCGTCGAAGCGGCTCATGATCTCAGCACATTGAGCGTTGGTGAACTCCTGGTTCTGGCTACGGCCCAGTGCACGAATATTCCCGTAAGAAATGATTTCGTCAAGATCGTACATATGGGCATCCATGATACCTGAAATAAAGATCATGAGAATCTATTACAAACCTTTTCTTCTGAGTTGTGAAGAAGATGACTCGGGGCGGTAAAACCCATGAAGTTCTTTAGGAAGAACTTAGTCCTTCGCAGGAATTAAATTCCTTTTTGAAAAAGGGAATTAAATGCCCATAAAAGTTCTGTTCCAGAGCCGAAGCTCCTTGGGGATGGAATTAAATTCCATAAAAAGCAACCGACATTATCATCTCCCTAAAAGATCAGATGAACCTTAAGAGATCTATTGTTTGAAGATTAAATGGTTTTATATTCCTGTTGAATAACTTGAAGAAAATGGGTTCATGTTAAAAGGGTGAAACCCTTGATGTAGATTTAAAATCCAGAGAGTTTTATGTATGAAAGTTCTTCGTTCGTTCAAGAGTATTACTTGAGGAAAAGGGGATCCTTCGACAGAGTTAAAATCTGGAAAATGTTTGAAACAGAGAACTAAGCTCTGGAAACGAGAATTAAATTCTCAGAAAGAAAAGTATGCGAGGAGGAAGATGAGCAAAGTGGAGGCGCTTCTGCAAAGACATGGGCATTTATAGGATGGGATGAAAAACGTTTCATCTACCCTACTCCCAAGGCAGATCCAACGGTCACAAAAGTGACAGCGTTGCACTCACGTGCAGACACGTGAGAACAACGCTGTGGGGGCATTTGTTCCCTGATTTAAAATCAGGAAAAAGCATCAGAAGAAGCATCACGTGCTAGCACGTGACAAGCAGTCACGTGTTGGCACGTGACATTTAAAGCAGCGGCACAGAGCACATTCATCCCCTGATTAAGAATCAGGAAAAAGCTTCAGAAGAGGCATCACGTGCTCATACATGACCAGTGGTCACGTGACGGCACGTGATGGTTAAGCAGCGGCCTGAAAACAGAGCGCAGAAGAAGAGAAGCCCATTCCAGGGATCACGTACTTACACGTGACCGGCTTCAAAAGCCTTGTTCTTTGACAGAATTAAATTCTGAGGAAAGATCTTTCAAATCTTTCCAAAATGAAAAAAGATTATCTGAAACTGTTGGATTAAAAATCTAAAGGTGATTAAATATCACCAATTTATGGAAAAATATTGGACTTGGAAAGATTTCCCCCTAAATCTAACCGAAATAACAAATAGATATCTTCGGATTTAAAATCCAATGGTGAATAAAATTCACCTAATAATCTAAAAGCCCGGATTAATAATGAAGCTAAATCAAATCTCTCAATAAACAAATGAAATCTTTCAATGAAAGATTCACTAAAACAGGTTGATTCTTTTCCTTCTCCTATAAATAGGAGCCAAAGGAGAGAGGGGGATATAGAGCCTTAGAATCTTGAAAATTCAGAAGGAAGAATTTGATTCTCTGCAAAAAAAAACCTTAGGTAAGAAAAGAGAGGCTTCAAAAGAGAATTTAATTCTCAAAAAGAGTTTAACTCTTATATAAAGAAAAGAACTTAGTTCTTTTTCTGGTGGATGATCTGTAAAGTGCACATCTTCCCATGAATTGAGAATTTAATTCTCATTGGGTTGAGATCCTGCCATGCAGATCTAAAACATAGAGGAGGAATTGAGCTTTGAGAATTTAATTCTCACAGAATGATAGGATTTTAATTCCTTTAAGATAAAATTAGGGTTTAACCCTAGGAATTTAATTCCTTCAGAATGGACAGAACTAGAGTTTAACCCTAATTGAGAACTTAATTCTCTCAAATTTACAGGAATTTAATTACCTTAAAATGAAATTAGGGTTTCACCTTATGCCAGAATCTAATTCTTTACATATATGGAGAATTTAATTCCTACAGAAAAGAAATTGGGGTTTAACCCTAAATAAGAATATAATTCTTCAAAAGAAAGAAGGAATTCAATTCCTCTAAAGTTTATTACTAGGGTTTGACCTTATGAAGAATTTAATTCTTAAAAGATTAACAGATCTTTAAAACATGCAAAGAGTCAGAGTCACGTGTTACCACGTGACCCCTGCAAAGATCCACAGAAAAGAGCTTTGAGGCAACGCCTCACGTGCCCCACGTGACCCCTGGAGCACACAGAGAAAAAGGCAAAAGAAACAGAAAAGAGCTCTAGGGCGCTCTCACGTGCTACCATGTGACCCCTTGGCTGAAGCTCTAACACACGAACACCCAAATTCCCATCACGTGACAGCACGTGATACTTCAAAGTATTCAATACTTTTGACACAACAAAATAATGGGAAGCAGGGCGCTCTCACGTGCTACCATGTGACCCCTCTTGCCTTAGTGTTTAACACTAAATTAAAATCTCTGTATCCAGTGTTAACACTGGTTTGCTCTAGTGTTCAAACACTAATTTAAAAAAAACTTTATTTGCAGTGTTTAACACTGAATTTTATTTAGTGTTTAACACTAATTTAAAATCTCTGTTCCCAGTGATTAATACTGATTTGCCTTCGTGTTAAACACTAATTTGAAATCTCTATTGCCAGTGTTTAACACTGATTTGCTTTAGTGTTTAACACTAATTTGAAAGCCTTGTTGCTAGTGTTTAACACTGACTATCTTTTAGTGTTAAACACTAGCTTGCTAATCTTGATCTCAGTGTTCAACATTGTTGGTCTTTAGTGTTTAACACTAGCTTTAACCCAATTGGCTAAGTTTCTAGAGGCAAAGCCTCTCCTTCAATGAACCAACGGAAGGCCAATACTCCAAACATGATTGGACTTAGCCCAAGCAGGCCATAAGTCCTCAATTCAAACTTAACTGGGCTAATGGGCTCATAATATTATTAATTGGTCTTGGTTCCAAATTGGGCCAAAAACTATTTAATCTACCTTGGTTCAAGGGTACATCTCTTCACTCCTTTGATACTTGGCGTTGTAATTCCACAACGTCTTCAAAGAGGTGACGGGTCCCGATGACCACACATTGATACGGACTGTGGGGTCCTTAAACTCATGGACTATGAGGTCCTTAACCTTGACCATGATGTCTTAAAACTAACATCGGACTGTGGAGTCCTTAAATCCACGGACTGCGACGTCCTTAACCTTGACCGGGATGTCTTAAAACTAATATCGGACTGTGGAGTCCTTAAATCCACGGACTACGATGTCCTTAACCTTGACCGGGATGTCTTAAAACTAACATCGGACTGCGGAGTCCTTAAATCCACGGACTATGATGTCCTTAACCTTGACCGCAACGTCTTAAAACTAACATTGAACCGCAATGTCCTTAAACTACCTATTGACCGCAATGTCACTAAACTAAGCAACAGGGCCCCCTTAATTGCTCTCTTGTTGGATCTAAACGATCCCGTTAAGTTGATCTTAGTCTGAAAACTAGACTAACGTATCCTTAACAAATGTTTAAGTCGATCTTAGTCTCGAATGAGGCTAACGTATTCTTAAACCCAAACCCCAAAACCCAAATCTAAGATAATACGGATTTGGACTAGTCCACGCCCTACGAGCGACGACATAACTCAGTCTCCGTATACAATCCACGGGCAACCAAACACAGAATAAACAAACACGACACGAAGCGATCTTCTAGAGAAGGAGAAAGTTGTTATCGCAATGCGGTAGCGTAATTAACTGCAGGGGCTTGCGCCTGCAAGGAAGAGCGTCCCCACAATCAAAAACCCCTCAAGCGAGGGGGAATCTGACAAAGTCTGCTACATCAGTCGCATCCGTTTAAACCTTCGATACACGGTGCCATAAATCAATTTGGCATTTTCGGAGAGGTGGACGGATAGCACCAATTAGCATCTGCCCCGAATCTCAGGCAAGACGTCCGTCGCGCCGCCTATTCGAAGGGGAACAGAGCATCGTTCAGGGTCTTACTTGCATAATAGATCACGTGTGGCATCTTTTCAATGTGCTGTCCTAAGACTGCACCAACTGCAAAATCTGATGCATCACACATAAGCTCAAAAGGGTGGTCCCAATATGGAGACGAAAGAACGGGGGCTGTAGTGAGGGAGTGTTTGAGTGAGTCGAATGCTGCCTCACAATCCGAGTCAAAGTGGAAGGTCGTATCCTTGGCCAAGAGAAGAGTTAAAGGTCTAGCAATTTTGCTAAAATCCTTAATGAATCTCCTGTAAAAGCCTGCATGGCCAAGAAATGATCGGATATCCTTAACGCTTTTGGGATGAGGAAGATTTTGAATGACATCTATCTTAGCTCTGTCAACCTCAATGCCTTTTCGTGAAATAACATGTCCAAGCACAATTCTCTCTTGGACCATGAAATGGCATTTTTCCCAATTCAAGGTTAAGTTCTTCTCTTTGCAACGAGTAAGAACAGCGTCAAGATTCGATAGGTAGTCAGAAAAAGAGTCTCCGAAAATCGAGAAATCGTCCATGAAAATCTCCAAAAAATTCTCGACCATGTCCGAGAATATCCCCATCATACACCGCTGAAATGTAGCGGGAGCATTGCATAACCCAAAGGGCATGCGTCTATAAGCAAGGGTACCAAAAGAACAAGTAAATGTGGTTTTGTCTTGATCTTTTTTGGCAATAGGGACCTGATTATAGCTAGAGTATCCGTCCATAATGCAATAATACTCACGTCCAGCTAAGCGTTCCAGCATCAGATCAATGAAAGGTAGAGGAAAGTGGTCTTTCCTCGTAGCGGCATTGATTTTTCTGTAATCTATACGTACACGCCACCCAGTTGAGTTGGCTGAATTGAAGAAGCAAATTGGAGAACTTCTGGAGAAAGGATTTATTCGCCCAAGCACTTCGTTGTGGGGTGCACCAGTCTTGTTGGTGAAGAAAAAGGATGGATCGCTATAGATGTGCATAGACTACCGGGAGTTGAACAGAGTAATGATAAAGAACAAATACCCCATTCCGCATATCAACTACTTATTTGATCAGTTGGGTGGTGCCAAGATATTTTCAAAGCTGGATCTTCGTTCGGGCTATCACCAGATCAGAGTAACGGCTGAAGATATATGCAAGACGGCTTTCAGGACCCGATACGGGCATTATGAGTTTCTTGTGATGCCGTTCGGTGTTACCAATGCTCCAGCTATATTTATGGATCTGATGAATAGAGTATTTGCAAAGTACTTGGACACATTTGTCGTTGTATTCATTGAAGACATACTAGTATACTCTAAGACTCGAGAGGAGTACACCGAACACTTGCGAGCGGTACTACAAATTCTTTAGGACTAGAAGCTATACACAAAATTGAGCAAGTGTGAGTTCTGGCTCGGAAAAGTGCAGTTCTTGGGACACATTCTTTCAGGCGAAGGCATCTCAGTGGACCCAGCGAAGATAGAATCTGTTAGGGATTAGCCGACACCGAAGTCAGTGGCCGAGATCAGAAGCTTCTTGGGATTGGCAAGATACTATCGGTGTTTCGTTCAAGACTTTGCACGAGTCGCTGAACCTTTGACAAATCTGACACGGAAGGAAGTGCCTTACGAATAAACAGAGGATTGTACTCAGGCTTTTGAGATACTGAAACAAAAGTTGACCACTGATTGGATGAATTCTCGGTGTGTATGTAGAAAATGTGTAGAAATCACAACCAAAAATATTTTGACCGCAATCAATAACGGTGTCGATTGTAGCGCGTTAGCAAGTGCGGATCGTCCACAGGGAAAGTGTAATCCTTTCGTATTTCGAATTAGATGAGTTGAAAATTAAAGAAAAGAGAAGAGACAATTCATGATTTATAAAATTGAAGTTCAAGAATTAGTAAAATCTAGATCTAATAACAAGAAAACATTAAAATCAAGAATTGTCAATTGATGATTTCCAATCCAAGAATCAAGAATCGAAGTGAGGCTCGTAGGAATCGATCGAATCTACAGATGTGATGAAAACTATTGATTACATATTCTTATCCATCGATGAATTGATACTAGATCGATGATGATCAACGAGAATTAGGAAGCGGAAACTAAAGTTCCATCATCTATCCCTTGTCCTTTCGTTGATTTCATTCACATTCTAGCCTCTAGTAAATTCAAGAATCGATCGTGGATCCCTAATTTCGAGCGAACACAATCAAGAAAGCATCGCATCGAAACTAGGTCGTCGATTCTTCAATTTGCTAGGGTTTACAAACTCGTGGGACTTAAGAATTGTACAAGAATCTCATCATCATCTATTGATCGTCTCGACTCCTTCACGAGCGGAGTTCTACTCAAACATCATAACAAGACACACAATCACAAATTGAGATCGAATCATGATGCAAGATTGTAAAGAAAGCAAGATAAAAGAATTTTACCTCTATTTATCAACAATTTCGTTACAATTCTCTCAAGATCTACAAGAAGAAAGAACTCGATCGCCGATTTCTGTTTCGCTCGTCTCCTTGAGTCGCGGATCTCCTTGGATCACTTGCTCCGATGAAGTCCGGCGTCGCTTTCTAAAGGATCGAAGGCTTCATGCTTGATTTGGTACTCGAAGTTCTTGATTTTAGCTTTGGAATTTGAATTGGGGATTAGGGATTACAAGTTGTGTCACTCAACTTGTATTGGGGAGATGAAAAACAACCTTAGAAATGAAGCCTTAGGGTTCCTTTTATAGCCTTCACTAGCTTTGGCTTCCTTTAGAAGCTAGGTTTAGTTTAGCTTCTCTTGTAAGCTAGGTAGTTAGGTAGAAGATTCTAGAGGCAGTTAGTTAGGCTTAGCTTCCTTCATAAGCTTTAGGGAGAAGCTTATAGGCTTAGTTTGTTAAGTAGCTTGCTTTGGAAGCTTGAACATGATTAGCTTGATCAAGGAGCCTTGCTGATCTGGCAGAAGAGTCTAGAGAATTCTGGACTTTGAAGTGGCTTGATGAGGTGTGGAACTTGAAAGAATAATAATGCAGAAGATGTCAGCTGACGTCACAGTCACGTGACCGCGGATCCGCGGCGCATGCCATGCTCCGGCCGCGGATCCGCGGCTCAATAGGAGCTTTGATGTATCAAATTTATAGTGCTGCTTCCTTATGACTTCATGGTATTTTGCTGATATGTTGAATCTTATAATTAGTCCTTGATCACTGCCAGATCTCAAGTCTTTGAGTTGGCGTATTTTTATCAGCACTGTTTCACAGATTTGGCTTTTCTCCTGGAATTTCCTGCACAGATTCTCGAAACAAGTGTTGCGCTATACAAAGATGATGCGATGCCATGATAAACACTCAATTTCCCTCAAAATGTCGGTTTTAAAGTATAACACATGTAATTTAGTATTTTACGGCTGTTTTGCTAATATGTGCTATATTAATACCGAACACCTCTAGATGAGTGCAAATGATAGGGAAATTGACGTGTTAAAAATGCAATATTTTTGACTGATCAAATTCCCCCAAACTTATTTTTGGTCGTCTCGAGCGAACTGTTTTATTAAAAAGAGAAGGAGAAAATAAAGAAAGAGAAAAACTAACTAGCACACTTTTGTAGGCAACACGATTGCACTGAGCACGTGCAACAAGCCTTTAAACCTCTAGGTGTCCCTAGTAGGAGGAGTGTTGTCTCCTGAGGGTTTTCGGCGGATTGCACCCACAAAATCCAATAATTAAAGGAATACTATGAAAGTTACATATAAAGATAAGAATTGTAAAAGAAAGACTTTGAAAATTAGGGTTTCCAACTATGCTAGCTTTTCGGTTGTCATGAGCCCTATCTTAATAGTCATGAAAAAATGTCAGAAATCACATCATCCCTCAATAAAACATCGTCTTTATTCTTCATTCCTATCTTTCTTCCAAACATCGATCATATAACCCTACGTGTGTGTAATAGACATCCCTACACCCGGAGAATTCAATTCAAGCTATCATACTCTTGTCCATCTGCCTCGGTACTTTTTAATTAATGAATATTTAGATGAATTTGCTTACACACTTTCATGCGACCGTTAATACTTCTTGAGGTTCTAATCGACCGATTACCCATGTGCTTGCTTATTAGGTGTATTTCCTCGTCTTGCACCACCTAAGGCTTTGCGGTGACTCCCAGACCAGTTGGTCTAAGGCACTAGGTGAAGAAGCACCCTCGCTATATTTTATTATTGCTGCCTTGGCGATAACAAAACCAGTGTTCATTTTTCTGCACCATTTTATATTTTATTCATTTTTTTATTTCCTTCATACTTTGGCTTTTAGACAAGAGCATTTCAAGGTATCCTCTACTATCCCGAGTTTCAAGACGTGTGTAAGTGCGTATAGTAGGGTATCAACGTTCAAAATGTTTGGCTTCCAAAATAAGAACTATTTTTCACACTTATTTTTATCCTCAGATTATTGACTTCCTTCATCTTACTAACCCATGGGACAACGGCTCATAACTACTTATTACTAGTTCGTATAAGAAAACTTCTAATTTTTTTTGTTTTCTTAAATTTTTCCAATCTTTTGGATGTAATTTTTCACTATCTAATCTTTTATTATCTTATTTATGTACAAAAATATTATTTTTTTGAAAAATTTTAAATTTTTATAGGTTTTCAAAAAAATTTAAATTTTTATAGGTTTTCAAAGAAATGTTTTGTGCTTATGCAAAGTGATATGCAAATGATGCGAAAATAAGCACAAACCTCCCCCAAACTTGTTTTCAACAGTGTCCTCACTGTTGCCAACCGCTATATGTACAAAAACCTGTAAGCCTGGGAGGAAATTTATTAATGGGGGCAAAATATTTAAGTGAAGATCTTCCCCCAAACTTAGTCTTTTCACTCACCTCCATTCAAAAGATAATGCAGTAATTTATAGGACATAGAGATGAGACGGAGGAATTTTAATCAAGATAAAATGGCTCCTGTAAGAACAGGAGCTCCTCCGTGGGGTCAGTGGAAAAATACGGCTTTAATCTATGTCCATTAACTTTGAAAAATGTGCCGTTTTTAACATTTTCTACCTCAACTGCCCCGTGCGGGTATACAGACCGCACAATAAAAGGTCCCTTCCACCGAGATCATAACTTACCCGCGTGAAGGTGTAGTCGTGAATCATAAAGAAGGACTTGCTGACCAGGTGTAAACGTTTTCCTCAAAATATTTTTATCGTGAAATACCTTAGTCCGATTCTTTACGATTACTGCGTTATCATAAGCTTCATCGTGGAGTGCGCTTAGCTCGTTTAATTGCAGCTTCCGAAAGTTTTGCAATGATCAAATGCATCTTTGAACAAGGTCGGCCAATAAAAACCGCATTGCAAAACCTTTTCCGCCGTCTTTTTAGGACCGAAGTGACCCCCACATGCCTGATCATGACTAAAAGATAGAACACTCTTGAATTCCTCATTCGGGACACACCGGCGAATGATCTAGTCAGGACAATACTTAAACAAATAGGGTTCATCCAAGTAAAAGTGTTTTACTTGGGATAGAAAACAATGTTTGTCCTGTTTTGACCAATCGCTCGGTATCAGTCCCGTGGCAAGATAGTTCACAATATCCCTGAACCAAGGTTCATCGGATACATTCAAGAGTTGTTCGTCCAGAAAAGAATCATTTTTCGGCAGGGTCACAGGTGAAGAAGAGATGCGTGAAAGATGGTCGGCTACAACGTTTTCACATCCTTTCTTATCTTTGATAACAAGATCAAATTCTTGTAATAGAAGGATCCAACGTATTAGCCTACCTTTAGCATTCTTCTTTGCCAAAAGATGTTTCAAGGCGGAGTGGTCAGTGTACACAACTATTGGTGAGCCAATCAAGTAAGGCTTGAATTTTTCTAATGCAAATACAACCGCCAAAAGTTCTTTTTCGGTAGTTGTATAGTTAATTTGAGCATGTTCCCTGATTTAAAATCAGGAAAAAGCTTTCAAAGGAAGCATCACGTGCTAGCACGTGACAAGCGGTCACGTGTTGGCACGTGACATTTAAAGCAGCGGCACAGAGCACATTCATCCCCTGATTAAGAATCAGGAAAAAGCTTCAGAAGAGGCATCACGTGCTCACACGTGACCAGTGGTCACGTGATGGCACGTGATGGTTAAGCAGCGGCCAGAAAACAGAGCGCAGAAGAAGAGAAGCCCATTCCAGGGATCACGTGCTTACACGTGACCAGAGGTCACGTACGCACACGTGACCAACGGTGACGTGGCCACACGTGACCGGCTTCAAAAGCCTTATTCTTTGACAGAATTAAATTCTGAGGAAAGATCTTTCAAATCTTTCCAAAATGAAAAAGGATTATCTGAAACCGTTGGATTAAAAATCTAAAGGTGATTAAATATCACCAATTTATGGAAAAATCTTGGACTTGGAAAGATTGCCCCCTAAATCTAACCGAAATAACAAAGAGATATCTTTGGATTTAAAATCCAATGGTGAATAAAATTCACCTAATAATCTAAAGGCCCAGATTAATGATAAAGATAAATCAAATCTCTCAATAAACAAATGAAATCTTTCAATGAAAGATTCAGTAAAACAGGTTGATTCTTTTCCTTCTCCTATAAATAGGAGCCAAAGGAGAGAGAGGGATATAGAGCCTTAGAATCTTGAAAATTCAGAAGGAAGAATTTGATTCTCTGCAAAAGAAAAATCTTAGGTAAGAAAAGAGAGGCTTCAAAAGAGAATTTAATTCTCAAAAAGAGTTTAACTCTTATATAAAGAAAAGAACTTAGTTCTTTCTCTGGTGGAGGATCTGCAAAGTGCACATCTCCCCATGAATTGAGAATTTAATTCTCATTGGGTTGAGATCCTGCCATGCAGATCTAAAACATAGAGGAGGAATTGAGCTTTGAGAATTTAATTCTCACAGAATGATAGGAATTTAATTCCTTTAAGATAAAATTAGGGTTTAACCCTAGGAATTTAATTTCTTCAGAATGGACAGAACTAGGGTTTAACCCTAATTGAGAACTTAATTCTCTCAAATTTACAGGAATTTAATTCCCTTAAAAGGAAATTAGGGTTTCACCTTATGCCAGAATCTAATTCTTTACATATATGGACAATTTAATTCCTACAGAAAAGAAATTGGGGTTTAACCCTATATAAGAATATAATTCTTCAAAAGAAAGAAGGAATTTAATTTCTCTAAAGTTTATTACTAGGGTTCGACCCTATGAAGAATTTAATTCTTAAAAGATGAACAGATTTTTAAAACATGCAAAGAGTCAGAGTCACGTGTTACCACGTGACCCCTG
Source organism: Agapanthus africanus (assembly GCA_030015575.1). Classification (NCBI taxonomy): domain Eukaryota; kingdom Viridiplantae; phylum Streptophyta; class Magnoliopsida; order Asparagales; family Amaryllidaceae; genus Agapanthus; species Agapanthus africanus. The sequence continues at coordinate 437,086,837 of JASDDO010000018.1, forward strand.
CAAAGATCCACAGAAAAAAGCTTTGAGGCAATGCCTCACGTGCCCCACGTGACCCCTGGAGCACACAGAGAAAAAAGCAAAAGAAACAGAAAAGAGCTCTAGGGCGCTCTCACGTGCTACCATGTGACCCCTTGGCTAAAGCTCTAACTGACGAACACCCAAATTCCCATCACGTAACAGCACGTGATACTTCAAAGTATTCAATACTTTTGACACAACAAAATAAAGGGAAGCAGGGCGCTCTCACGTGCTACTACGTGACCCCTCTTGCCTTAGTGTTTAACACTAAATTAAAATCTCTGTATCCAGTGTTAACACTGGTTTGCTCTAGTGTTCAAACACTAATTTAAAAAAAACTTTATTTGCAGTGTTTAACACTGAATTTTATTTAGTGTTTAACACTAATTTAAAATCTCTGTTCCCAGTGATTAATACTGATTTGCCTTCGTGTTAAACACTAATTTGAAATCTCTATTGCCAGTGTTTAACACTGATTTGCTTTAGTGTTTAACACTAATTTGAAAGCCTTGTTGTTAGTGTTTAACACTGACTATCTTTTAGTGTTAAACACTAGCTTGCTAATCTTGATCTCAGTGTTCAATATTGTTGGTCTTTAGTGTTTAACACTAGCTTTAGCCCAATTGGCTAAGTTTCTAGAGGCAAAGCCTCTCCTTCAATGAACCAACAAAAGGCCAATACTCCAAACATGATTGGACTTAGCCCAAGCAGGCCATAAGTCCTCAATTCAAACTTAACTGGGCTAATGGGCTCATAATATTATTAATTGGTCTTGGTTCCAAATTGGGCCAAAGACTATTTAATCTACCTTGGTTCAAGGGTACATCTCTTCACTCCTTTGATACTTGGCGTTGTAATTCCTCAACGTCTTCAAAGAGGTGACGGATCCCGATGACGACACATTGATACGGACTGTGGGGTCCTTAAACTCATGGACTATGAGATCCTTAACCTTGACCGCGATGTCTTAAAACTAACATCGGACTGTGGAGTCCTTAAATCCACGGACTACGACGTCCTTAACCTTGACCGGGATGTCTTAAAACTAACATCGGACTGTGGAGTCCTTAAATCCACGGACTACGACATCCTTAACCTTGACCGGGATGTCTTAAAACTAACATCGGACTGCGGAGTCCTTAAATCCACGGACTATGATGTCCTTAACCTTGACCGCAACGTCTTAAAACTAACATTGGACCGCAATGTCCTTAAACTACCTATTGACCGCAATGTCACTAAACTAAGCAACAAGGCCCCTTTAATTGCTCTCTTGTTGGATCTAAACGATCCCGTTAAGTTGATCTTAGTCTGAAAACTAGACTAACGTATCCTTAACAAATGTTTAAGTCGATCTTAGTCTCGAATGAGGCTAACGTATCCTTAAACCCAAACCCCCAAACCCAAATCTAAGATAATACGGATTTGGACTAGTCCACGCCCTACGGGCGACGACATAACTCAGTCTCCGTATACAATCCACGGGCAACCAAACACAGAACAAACACACACGACACGAAGAGATCATCTGGAGAAGGAGAAAGTTTTTATCGCAATGCGGTAGCGTAATTAACTGCAGGGGCTTGCGCCTGCAGGGAAGAGCGTCCCCACAATCAAAAATCCCTCAAGCGAGGGGGAATCTGACGGAGTCTGCTACATCGGACGCATCCGTTTAAACCTCCGATATGCGGTGCCATAAATCAACTTGGCATCTTCGGAGAGGTGGACGGATAGCACCAATTAGCATCTGCCCTAAATCTCAAGCAAGACGTCCGTCGCGCCGCCTATTCGGAGGGGAACAGATTCTGGCACGTCCGGTGGAACCTTTTCCTCTTTCCACTCCACTCTTCGTGTGTCGTGATCCGCGAACCAATCGCGGTTCGCTAATGGTTGTCCTCGGGTTTCAAGTTACCAAGATTTGGTCTTTTGCCTGGCGCAGAAATCATGCATCAATAGCATCCAACTGCTCGAGCTGGTCGAAATGCAAGTGCAACAGACGCTCCGCTTCACCTGGAGGTATTGCCTATGGGCCTCAAGCGGCTTCCATCCTCGCCAGCCAGTGGAACAGGTGACTCAGGCCACCACCGGTCTGTTCTTCGGGACCATGCTCCCGCCTGCAAGCTTCACTATTCCAGTGCCCGCACAAGAAGTCGGTCTTCGATCGGCTAACTGCTACAACGGCCCCTTTCAACGGGTCTTCCAATATCAAACCGGCAGCCTCTGTCTTTACCAGGCTGAACCAGAACTCTGATGGGCCCTCCAAGAAGCCCATGAACCCTGAAATGGCCGTCCCGAGGAAGAAAGCTACTTCTTCTCCTGAAGTCGTCAAGGCGACTTCTCCTGTTAAGGAGTCAGTCTTTTCAAGGCTGGCTATTCCGGCTCCTGCTCCTACTCGAGGGTCTGTCTTTGACAGATTGGAGATCGCCATTCAAAGGACATCGTCAGTCTTTAAGAGATTGGCACCAGCGCCGCCTCATCCGGGCAAAGGGCAAAACAAAACTATCCCTATCGCCGAGCCAGTCCCCACGGCTCGACATGCTCGACGTCACCACTGGCGCCGAGTAAGGAAGGCCAGGAGCAACTCCCCCTCAGGGCTAACTCCACCTGCTCCAGTTGTGGAAGTTAAGGCTGCTATTCCAACTGGGAACATCTTTGAACCACTAAGGAGGGTACGTAAGAACTCTTCGACTGCTACTCTAAAAAGATCTCCTCCACCTACGGAGAAGGTTACAAGAACGAAGCTGGAGCAGCCCCCTCAACGGCTGTCCTCCAAAATTTATAAGGTCCGGCGGAGGATTCAAGATTCTGTAATCGACCAAGGTCACTCTCGCCGGCAGAACCGTCCTGCTGAACAGCAAAGGACGATAACCACCAGGGTACCCACTGCAACGATCCCTTCAACTTCAACGGCCCACAAGAGAAGGAGGCCGGAGATAATTCCCACGGCCGCGGAAAATGTCAAAGGTGGTGAACCTAAATGCCCTAAGTCCGGGGGCATCATAGTACACACGGTAGACATGGCGTCTGGTAAAGAGGACAGCCATGCATCTATAGGTCATAGACCTCTTACACGGTCAGTGACCAAAGCTCAGGAGCAACAGCAGAAGCTCCAAGAAATGATGAACGCAATGGCCGCACTCACTAGGCCAAAAGAAAGCCCCGAAGCGTCATCTGATCAACGCCAGGAGCAAGAAACTGACGCTGAATTCCTTCGTAGGATATTGGAGAAGAAGGATAAAGAGGCTGTCGAACAAGCAGCCAATATAAAGCGAATGGCCCTCTTGTTCCAGGACATCGTGAGAAAGATGATACAACAAGATTCTCCTGCTGAAGATCCTCCAATCGTCCTTGAAGACGATAGGGGAGAAACGTCAAATCCTCCACCGGCTCTGTCAACAGCCCAGGAGGAGACAATCTCCAAAACTGACCTAGACAAATATATAGCTCAGCAGATACGGGTTCATCAGGCGACTGAGGCAGCCGGTCAGGTCGTAAAAACGGGGCGACCATATCCGAGCTGGTATGATCAGATCAAGTACCCGCCGGGCTATACAATACCGAAATTTCATGTCTATAAGGGGACGGGCAATCCCCACTAGCATGTTGCCCAGTTCAGGGCGCTTTGCGGCAACACCGGCGGTGAGGATAAATTGTTGCTTCGCCAGTTCGTCGGTAGCTTGTCAGAAACGGCGTTCGAATGGAACTCTGAGCTCCCGAACGACTCCGTCAAAACATTTGAGAAGATGGAGCTGCTATTTACGCAGCGATTCGCGAACGCACTCCAATAACGGCATTGATTAATGCCAGAGTGAAACCAGGTGAGACGTGGGTCCAGTACGCTATACGCTGGCGAAACTTGTGGTCAAAATACGAACAACGCATCGAGGAAGCGTCCTCGGTGGGCATGTTCGTGGGTACCCTAGATCCTCATGCAACTATCTCATAGTTCATGATGTTCTTTAAGCCAACCACGTTCCAGGCTTTGATCGACAAGTTGGCCCAGATGGACCAGATGGGTCACAGACCGCCTCCCCCGAAGCCGGAACCTCGGAATGACAAGGGTAAAGGGAAGGCAACCTTCGTTGCGAACGCTCAGCAGCAACCCAGTGCCCCGAAGCTGGCGGATCAACTGGAAGAAAGACGGCGGTATTATAATGAGAAAATGAAGCGCCCCTACTCATTCCCGGGGGATAAGAAGAAGAGGCTATTCGAGCTAGCGGTACGCAACAGGCTTATCAACTTGCCAAATCCAAGGCGACCGCCGCAACCCAGTGAGGTGAGTAACCCCAACTACTGCCCTTACCATCAAACGATAAGCCATCCGATTGAGAATTGCTTCGTCTTCAAAGGATGGATCAAAGATCAATACCTACAAGGCAAGTTTGCGTTGTCCGAGAAGTAGAAGGTGAACCCGCCACAACCTCACACTCCTAAGAAGACGGACACACCGGGGGCAACTTGTTCTTTCATTGAAGAAGCTCCATGGGAAATCGTGTTTTCAGCAAAAACCAAAAGAATATTGAATGAGCTCCAGACATGCCCGGCAGTCAACTGGAAGAACCCGCTGGAACCCCAGATCATTGAAGGGATGCTGAAGCCGCACCCAACTCCGAAGATCAGTGGTGATGGCCCGAGCACTCACAACCAGCCGTCGAAATCTTCAAAGAAAAAGAAGAAGAAATCTAAGAGGCCCGTGAAGCCTGGCAACAAGCGTACGGACTTGCAGAAACAGATTGACGCGCTGGAGGAGTATAATCAAAAGGCGCGAACTCCCATCACACTCCAAGAGTTCCTCAACTACTTCTTTCAGGAGGAAGATAACGGGGAGAGCTCGTCGGATGAATCCGAGGGATACGTGGCGAGTTGTAATGTGATCTCGCACTCGTTTACGGATGGTGAAAAAACTCCTGGCACTAAGAAACTGGGGGCAGAGCCTTAACCGGAGCTTGTATGGCCGACAGACGAAATGATCGACGCCTTTCTAGACGAGATTCGTTTGAAAAGTAAAGCCGATCAGGAGCGTGAGATGGCCGCATCAGAAGGAGCCAAACGCAGACGACTAAACGAAAGAGTCGAAGCATTCCCGCCAGATCGAAAGACACCCGACGCGGATAAAAACATATTCAAGACGAGGAAAAGGTTGGCCAAAGCCATGTCAACGGGAATGAAACTACCACCCTCGGAAGAAAACACGCTCAATGGGGCGGAGAAGCACCCTAATTACTGCTCATATCATCGGAAGATTTCACACCCCACTGAGGAGTGCGACGCTTTTAAGACATGGTTACAGGGATATGTTGCTCATCGGTAACATTTGAAGCGAATGAAACGCAGAACTCGTCGGGAGCAGAGAAGTACGACCGAAGGACACAAAAGAACTACCGGTAACTGTTACACGGTCAACGCCGGGGGATCGCAAGTGCTGACATTCGGGAGCGATTCTGACGAGGAAATGGCTCTGGGCCCTCTCTTTAAAGAATCTATCTTAGGGAAAGAGGAAGAACCAGAGGCCTGCGAAAACATTCAGCTGCGCAATCGCACGCTCCCGGAAAAGAATCTCGGACCCGCAACTAGAAAAGATAAGGGAAATGAAAAGGTCGCTGAGGATATCGCCTTAGATGACCAAGTCATGAAAGAGCTAACTGCCAAGGACCCGCCCAAGAGGAGTAAGGTGGACTATAACATCCTAGCGCACCTGAGAAAGCTACCCTCGCAGCTCAGCATTCTTGACGCCCTCTTATTATCAAAAGAAGCGAGAGATTCATTAATCAAGGCGCTATAAGAGCCCGAGCAATTCCAAGCCTTCCTCGCCGAAGAAAGGATGAAGGATGAACTGGAAAAAGTGCACACAGCCGATGTCACGTTTGGTGATGAAGACCTTCTCCTTGGTACGTGCGACCACAACCGTCCCCTGTACGTCTCTGGATACTACCATGATATCAAGATAGGCAAAATTCCGGTTGATAATGGATCCTCCGTCAATCTCCTTAATGTTCGGGTGTTGAAAGAAGTCTGCATGAGCGTTCAGCATCTCGCTCGTGATAAAATTACCATCTCCGGCTTCGACTCCCAGTCGTCACGAACTCTCGGATCTGTGATATTAACATTACGCTTCGGACTACTCGTCACGGATATTAAGTTTCACGTCATTGACGCCAAGACCTGCTACAATGCTCTACTCGGTCGTCCCTGGTTACACGAGTACAACATCATCCCTTCTACGCAACATCAGTGTATAAAGTATTTCAAGGATGGTCTCGAGTATACCGTAACAGGAGAGCTGAACCCGTTCTCCGTGAACGAAGTCTGCAAGTACGAAGATGCAAAATACATTTTGCCAGATTTCGAGGACACGGAGAGGTGTCGCAAACCGGAGAACAAGGCCGCCGCCACCATTCCTGTTTTCGGGAGTGATACCGAAGAAGAAGAAGAGATAGTTTACGCTGGGCCATCTCGACGCAACAACCTGGGGCCGTCCGCCCCCATATTGATCTTCGGAAGCGACTCAGAAGATGAGATTATTGCTGTGTTCTCCAGCCGGCCGTCAATACAAGCATTCCCTGGTGATGATCAGAGTTTGCAAATTACCATGATTCCGCGGGAGCACTACAAAGACCTTGACGCACTTGAAGCTTACAATGTGTAAGACCTGCAATCATTTTACATCCCTCCCAGGCAAAAAGGCGAAAAGGCAATCCTATTCTATCGGTCCACGGAAACAAGAGTGGAGAAAGAAATCTGGCACGGCGCAGATTCTACGCTTGGCAGGCTCCAACCCATCCGTTTGCCCAGATACTACACGAACGGACTAAAAAGGCTATTGAAGCGCCAAGGGGTACCTTTAAAACAGACTATTCGACAAACTCGGTTCTACAACAGGATTTGGGATGTCCCTGGGACTCAGCGCAAGTTGCCCAACGGGAGAATAGAGACGCTTGGGCTTGGATATGTGCGATCTGGGAAACGGGAACGAGTCCACGGTAGCTACGCCATATATAACTTCGATGAAGAAGAGGATGCCCTGTCAGAAAACGCTGATCCCGTATCAAAACTAGATCTCGCAATCAAGGTGCCGAGTCCGTCATTTGAAGAACGAATGGACAAGCTTATCAGGAAAGCAGGTCAAAAAGCTCGGGACGACCATAATCACGAAACGGCCATCTACAAGAAAACCAGGAAGCAACGTCTTTTTCAACAGGCTGCAAAAGACAAAAATACTCCTCCCTGTCAACCTGCTGTGCAAAAGGCCCGACGCAGAGGCAGAAATAAGTCAAAAAGCGGAAAAGGGATTCGACGACGACAACGCGGGATCAAAGAGTCATGTGATCGGGAATTGCGCGGCCCGGGTTTGTCCCTCATGAAGAAGATGAGTCAAGCATATTCTTTCCCTCAAGACAAGACAAAGAAGATACTTGATCTCGCTTTAAAACATCAAATGATTACGCTTCCGGAGTCCAAACACCCCGAGCAAGCTAACGAGGTCTCTCATCCGGGCTATTGCTCTTATCACCGAGTAATAGGACACCCTCTCGAAGACTGCTTCACCTTCAAGAACTGGGTCAAAAATCAGTATCAGCTCGGCAAGTTCGCTCTATCGACAGTTGGAGGGTAACGCCGCCACAAAAGCACGAACCCAAAGCTACAAGAGCAGAATCAGATCCACGTCGGTCTTGGAAGCGAGTTCGTACTTGTCATATGATAACAATATCAAAAGGAGAGCCCGAGAATATGGATGACCTTCCTTAGTGTTTCGAAAACAATGACGACGAGGTAATCTCAGAATTTCCACCAGCGCCGAAAGAGCTGGAAGATGGCATACATACTACTGCAGATAACCTCAAGAAAATTGAGTTGGAAACGGCGAACGACCCGCGACCGACATTCGCCAGCGAGCTGCTATCTGAAGAAAGGGTGGCTGCGTTAAAAGACGTGCTTATGCAGCATAGAGATTGCTTCGCATGGAACTATTCTGAAATGCCAGGACTAGATCCAGAAATTGCTGTACATAAATTGACGATATCCCCGGACATCGAGCCAGTCAAACAGGCGCCGAGAAGAATGTGGCTCGAGCTTGAGATGAGTATCAACGCCGAGGTTAGGAAGCTAATCGACTCTGGCTTCATCCAAGAAGTTCAATATCCTGACTGGATCGCCAACATCGTCCCGGTAATGAAGAAAAATGGGACAGTGCGTATATGCGTGGACTTCCGGGATCTCAATAAAGCTTGCACGAAGGACGATTTCCCAGTGCCGGTCACCGAGCTGATGATGGATTATACGTCAACTCACGAAGTTTTCTCCTTCATGGATGGCTCATCAGGATACAATCAGATAAAGATGCACGCCGAAGACCAGAAGCACACCGCTTTCCGGACTCCTCTGGGTATATTTTGCTATAAAGTTATGCCCTTCGGTTTAAATAACGCCGGTGCCACCTATCAGAGGGCCATGACGAAGATCTTCGATGACCTCATGCATGAAATCGTCGAATGCTACATCGACGATCTCGTGGTGAAAAGCAAATCGTACGAGGAGCATTTAGAGCATCTGAAGACCTTGTTTCAACGCCTTCAGCAATATAACTTGAAAATGAACCCACTTAAATGTGCATTCGGGGTGTCCTCAGGTAAATTCCTAGGGTTCATTGTCCGGCACCGGGGTATCGAGATAGATCCGTCAAAAAATTATGGTCTCTCCAGGGAAAGCTCGCGTACATCCGGCGATTTATAGCCAATCTCTCCGGCAAGTGCCGCCCTTACAGTCACCTGATGAAGAAGGGAACCCCGTTCGTCTGGGATCACAAATGCCAAGGCGCACTGGACGAGATCAAGCAATACCTGCAGAACCCGCCGGTGTTAGCTGCTCCAGTGAAGGGAAAGCCTCTTATTATTTATACCACAGCCCTCGAAGGTTCCTTAGGCGCATTATGGGCACAAGAGAACGACCAAGGGAAAGAGAGAGCGCTCTACTATTTAAGTCGAGTCCTACTGGGGGCAGAAAGCAATTGTTCCCCCATCGAAAAGCACTGCCTAGTGTTGATCTTCGCAATAACAAAGCTTAGGCACTATGTGTTGGCCAACGAAGTCCGTCTCATTTCGAAGGTGGACCCTCTCAAATATTTGATGTCAAAAGCCATATTGACGGGACGACTCACTAAATGGGCCTTGCTCTTAATGGAGTTTTCGATAACCTATCAGCCTCTTAAGGCGGTGAAAGGTCAGGCCATCGCCGACTTCCTCGCTGAGCATCCAATACCGGCCGATTCTCCCTTGAATTGCGAACTCCCAGATGAACATGCATTTGACGCGATCGACGGAAGTAGTACCCGGTGGGAACTTTACTTCGATGGAGCATCTTCCATGAAGAAGCGCAAACAAAACACGCCTATAATCAAATCGGGGGTAGGCCTCATCTTCGTAACTCCACAAGGAGGGATAATGCGCTTTGCTTTCTCCTTAATAGAGCCGAGGACGAACAATGAAGCTGAATACGAAGCTTTGATAGCAGGCCTTGAGATCGCCATCGACATGGGGATTGAGAACCTCCTCATATACGGAGACTCCCAGCTGGTCGTTAGTCAAGTAAACGGTGACTACCAGACGTGCAAGCCAGAGCTGGTAAAGTACGGCGAGAAGGTGTAGCAACTGTTGACCCGAATCCCCTCCTACATACTGGAAAGCATACCGCGTGCGGAAAATAGCAAGGCAGACGCGTTAGCCAAGCTCGCTAAAGAACTGGCTGATGAGAACCTCGATGACGTCAGAATCGTGATACAAAGCCGTCGGGTCCTCACCCCAGCAGAAATGTCTCCAGAATCATCCGAAGAAAAGGGAGTGACCGAACAAAAGGCTATGCAAATAAAGGACCAAGAGAAGGCTGAAGATTGGAGAGAAGTCTTCATAGACTACTTCAAATTCCGTCGAATGCCTGAAGATGCGTCCTCAAGACATCAGCTTGTGAAACGAGCTCTGTCCTTCGCCTTCGTCAATAATACTCTGTACAAGAGGTCATTTGATTCCCTGTGGCTGAGATGCCTGGGACCTGAAGAGGAGAAGAGAGTCGTTCAGGAAGTTCACGACGGACTCTGCGGTTCTCACCAAGCAGGCCCTGAAGATGAAGTTGAAAATTAAACGGATGGGCTACTATTGGCCCATGATGATTCAGGACTGCCTCGAATATGCGAAGCAATGCCACTCATGCCAGATTCATGGGGACTTTATCCATCAGCACCCAAATCCTCTACATCCAACGGTGGCTAGCTGGCCGTTTGAAATGTGGGGAACCGACGTAATCGGCCCCATCGAACCAACGTCGTCCAGAGGACATCGATTCATTTTCACGACAACTGATTACTTCTCCAAATGGGCAGAAGCAGTACTGCTGAGGGAAGTGAGGACGGAGAATATCCTCCACTTCTTCAAGACATACGTCATCTATCGGTTTGGAACTCCGAGACGGATCATCTCCGATAACGGGCCAGCCTACAGAAGCCACAAGATCAGCCGCTTCGCGCAGCAACACAACATAGATTGGAGATATTCCTCAGTCTATAATCCCCGAGCTAACGGTCTAGCTGAGGCTTTCAATAAGACCTTGACGAAGATTGTAAAGAAGACGGAGTCCCGAAACAAGAAAGACTGGCACGAGAGACTGCAAGAAGCTCTTTGGGCGTATCGAACTACGTTCAAAACGGCCACAAACACGACACCGTACACATTGATATTCGGTATAGAAGCAGTACTCCCCCTCGAGATAGAGTTACCCTCTCTACGAGTGGCAGTCTAATACGAGCTGACGGACGAAGAAAATGCTCACCTTCGGCTTGAGGAGCTTGATGCCCTTGATGAAACCCGGCTCATAGCGCAACAAAATCTGGAGGCTTATAAAGCAAAGATGGCGCGCTCATATGAAAAATTGACCAGGCCGAGAACATTCCGCCAAGGCGAAATCGTGCTAGTGGTCAAAAGACCTATAATCCCCAATCGCGCCAAGCAGGGAAAATTCGAGCCGAACTATGAAGGCCCATATATCATAGACAAGGTCTACCAGGGTGGAGTGTATCTGCTCATGGATATGCACGGTGAGAGACCTTTTAGACCAATAAATGGTCGCTTCCTGAAGAAATACTACGCTTGACGGGTTAAGGCCTAGGTCAATGATAGATGACGACGACTATGTCCGCTCGCTATCTTCCTAAGCCTGAACTCTATAAGTAGTAACCGGCCTTCTTCAACGACGGACCGAAACGTCCTTAAACTAACAACGGACCGAAACGTCCTTAAACTAACAACGGACCGAAACGTCCTTAAACTAATAACGGACCGAAACGTCCTTAAACTAACAATGGACCACTATGTCCTAAAACTAGCTGTTGACCGAGATGTCGATAAACTACGGTGGATTGCAACATCTCAAAGCCGATAAAAAAATTATTAAAAAAATATTTAAAAAATAAAAACGGTATGCCTATAAGCGAAATGGGCACGAATGAAAACCCGAAAGGGCTCCGTGAGTAAAAACAGTGGGGCTACCGGCGAGTGTTTGTGAAAACCCGAAAGGGCGCAACCTGGTTAAAGGACACTTGCAGGGTCCTCACGACCTTGTAAGGAGAAACCACCCGTGTGAGATCCTTACGACTCACAAGGGAGCAACACACTTAGGAATCCTCATGATTCCTAAGGAGAAATTACACTTGCGAGATCCTCACGACTCGTAAGGAGAACTCTCTTATGGGACCCTCACGGCTCATAAGATTTGAAAGTCTTAAGTTACAGAGACCTGAACCAGTTCTTAAGCAAACCCCCCCCCCACCCACAACCTTCGATGTTGCCCTACAAGCGGCTAAATATTGACCCTTGTATACAATCCACGGGCGCGAATAAATATTTCCCTAACCAAGCCCCATCCGTGACTAGGGATATGTCCACACGGTGAACAACCCTTGTAAGTCCTCTCGACTTATAAGGAGAAAACTCTTTTGTAAGATCCTTACGACTTACAAGAGAACATGCACTTAGGAATCCTCACGATTCCCAAGGAGAAAACACACCTACAAGATCCTCACGACTTGTAGGGAGAAATACCTTTGTGAGACCCTTACGGCTCATGAAGTCAAAAGCCTTAGTCGACAGGACCCCTAACCCTGTTTACTAAGCCACCTTTGTTCAACATCGACAAAGGTAAATGATGATTCGCTCCTGACAATATCCCAGTTGTAGCGGTGCTGATGCCGAAATCGGTGTATAAATCCAAGCTTGCAGCGAAAAGCCAACAAACCACACATGTATACGAAATAGCCGAAATGATGGGGCAACTTGCGCCAAAATCGGCAAGTAAAAATGTATGCATGAAAAATAGCCAAAATGATTGGGCAACTCGCAATAAAAAACAGTGAGCGAAAAATAAAATAAATAGCCGAAATGATTGGGCAACTCGCGATAAAAAGCAGCGAGTGAAAAATAAAATAAATAGCCGAAATGATTGGGCGCCGCGAAAAATAGCCGAAATGATGGGGCAATCGCGACTTTCGCGATATAAAAGCTGAAATGATAGAGCATCGCGGAAAAAGAAATAAAATAAAAATTAAATTTACGCCCTACAGGTGATGCTACATCAATCCTTGTATACAATCCAGGGGCGCAAACAAAGAAGGAATCACACTCCTCCTCCCCAGGTTTCATCAGAAGAAGAAGCCAAATCTCGATGGTTCACAGACAGCGTAGAGATCCTCTCAACACCCATCTCATTATAGCAGACACAACATCAAGCAAAGTGGAACAGCGGCAACTCCCAGTTCCATGACTCGACGGTGTACAGATGACCGAGAGTCAAATCCCAACTCCGTGAAATACGGATATAATCAGCAAAATTCTTGGTCATGTGGAACGCGGATAACGTCACGTCTGACCCGATGGAAAACGTCCAGAGCGGAGCCTAGTCCTCGCTGAACACGGCAGTGAACCCGTGGGAAGCATCTAGAGCAAAATTCCTGGTCGCGTGGAACGCGGATAACGTCACTTCTGACCCCGTGGAAAACGTCGAGAGCGGATCCTGGTCCATGCAGAGCACGGCAGTGAACCCGTGTGAAGCATCCAGAGCGGAGCCTAGTCCTCGCCGAACACGGTAGTGAACCCGTGGGAAGCATCTAGAGCAAAATTCCTGGTCACGTGGAACACGAATAATGTCACTTTTGACCCCGTGGAAAACGTCCAGTGTGGATCCTGGTCCTCGCAGAGCACGGCAGTGAACCCGTGTGAAGCATCCAGAGCGGAGCCTAGTCTTCGCCAAACACGGCGGTGAACCCGTGGGAAGCATCTAGAGCAAAATTCCTGGTCACGTGGAATATGGATAACGTCACTCTTTGACCCCGTGGAAAACGACCAGAGCGGATCCTGGTCCTCGCAGAGTACGGCAATGAACTCGTGTGAAGTATCCAGAGTGGAGCCTAGTCCTCGCCGAACACGGCAGTGAACCCGTGTGAACCATCCAGCGCAAAATTGCTGGTCGCGTAGAACGCGGATAACGTCACTCTTTGACCCCGTGGAAAACGTCCAGAGCGGAGCCTGGTCCACGCAGAGCACGGCAGTAAACCCATGTAAAGCATCCAGAGCGGAGCCTAGTCCTCGCCGAACACGGCAGTGAACCCGTGTGAAGCATCTAGAGCAAAATTCCTGGTCACATGGAATGCGGATAATGTCACTCTTTGACCCCGTGGAAACGTAACGGCCACCCGGGTATTGAGCGATCAGAAGATCGACGAGCTAGCCCGCTCACACTCCTGTGAATCCAACCAGTAACACTTACCGTACAGTCCGGTCTGTTCGTCTGATACGTCGCATATCAAGTCTAGGGGTGGTAAACGTCAGACCCCAATAACCGATAAGTCGTGCCGATGTGAGGCTCATAACGGGTCGAGAAACTACTGGTAACACTTACCAGCAAATCTCTGATCAGCCCTGGCAGGGACTTTCCTGTTACGGCCAATCGAGCACAGCGCAACATCAACCCCCAATACCGGGAGAGACGAAACCCCTCCTATCGCTCATTGCCTCCATGTGACTCGGGACTGTACCCAAAGACCACCGTTTTGCACGCCCTCATGGACGTGGTAAGGTGGAGATCAAAGCACAGTGGGAATCACACAAGACTCTATGACGATCTCGGGTCTACAGACTAACCTGCACAAGTGTCACCTGAGAACTGCCATCTGACGTGAGGTATAATACCATCTGGGAGTTCTCGGTGAGTCCGTCCAGTGTACCCAGTCTCCACTGAGCACCCGTACACCATCTCTGATATCAAACACCAATGGATATGGGATCATCCATCACCCATCTCATGGGTCGAGAAGCGTATACGCTAGTCTACTCTGGTATATCGATGCCCTGTCTCGATACACCCACGACTAGGGACCTTGAAGGATGTACTTATGGACTACCATGTCCCCACTAGTATGATCTGCATCATAGTCCAGGTAGTCAAGCACACATCCTAAGGGCTTTACCAACATGTAACCATAAGACAGTTTAAAGAGACTAGTGTACATGTTAAGATAAAGAGTAACCAGATAGCATACTATCATATCGAGCAAGAAAGTCATCTCTATATATGTCCAAGCATCCAATATAATATACATCATCCGTACAATACTAGCCTCTAGGGCATACATACAACTAACAATCTCCCACTTGCACTAGGGCCAGCTGCTGTAGTATCGCATACCGAGCATCCCGAAGAGTCTCTCAAACTGTATCTGGGGAATGGCCTTCGTGAGTGGATCCGCCGTGTTGTTCTTCGTGTCAACCCTCCTGACCTCGATCTCCCGGCGATCAACTATCTCCCGGATCAGGTGATACCGCCTCAGAATATGCCTGGATCGATGATGGGACCTGGGTTCCTTGGCCAAAGCCACCGCACCATTGTTATCGCAATACAAAGATATTGGATGCTCAATGGATGGAACCACTCCAAGTTCAGTAATGAACTTCTTGATCCAGACAGCCTCTTTGGCAGCATCGTTGGCAGCGATGTATTCAGCCTCCATCGTCGAGTCTGCCACGGTTTCCTGCTTGGAACTCTTCCAGCTAACCGCCCCTCCGTAAAGGGTAAAGACAAAGCCCGACTGCGACTTAGAGTCATCCTTATCACTCAGGAAGCTCGAATCGGTAAAGGACTCCACTTGGAACTCTCCGTTACCATACACCAAGAACATATCTCTAGTCCTTCGTAAGTACTTGAGAATGCTCTTCACAGCTGTCCAGTGATTCTCTCCAGGATCAGCTTGATACCTGCTCACTACACTTAGTGAGTATGCTATATCGGGTCTGGTACATAGCATCGCATACATGATAGAGCCTACTGCCGAAGCATAAGGTATCCCTTGCATGCGAGCTCTCTCCAAATCAGTCTTGGGAGACATCTCTTTGGAGAGAGTGACTCCAGAGATCGTGGGCAAGTTCCCATGCTTGGACTCTTCCATACTAAACCTCTTTAGTATGGTGTCAATGTACCTGGATTGGGACAATCCCAAAATCCTTTTGGATCTATCTCTATAGATCCTAATTCCCAATATGCAGGAGGCATCACCAAGATCTTTCATTGAGAATCTTTGTGATAAGAAGAGCTTGACCGATTGCAGCATAGGAATATCATTTCCTATCAAGAGTATGTCGTCCACGTACAATACGAGGAAGACAACCTTACTCTCTGCCACCTTCTTGTAGATACAAGGTTCATCTGGGTTTTTGACGAAATCAAACTCTTTGATTACGACGTCAAAGAAAATGTTCCAACTCCGCGATGCTTGCTTTAATCCATAAATGGATTTAAGCAGCTTGCACACCTTCCCGCTGCTCCCACTGTCTATGAAGCCCTCTGGCTGAGTCATGTACACGCACTCTTCTAAATCACCATTTAGAAAGGCGGTCTTAACATCCATTTGCCAGATTTCGTAATCATGATATGCAGCGATGGCAAGCATGATCCGGATGGATTTAAGCATAGCCACTGGAGAAAAGGTCTCGTCATAGTCCACACCTGGTCTTTGACGAAAACCCTTTGCTACAAGTCTAGCTTTGAAAGTCTCCACTTTCCCATCTACACCAAGTTTCTTCTTGAAGATCCACTTGCTCCCAATGGGTTTTACCCCTTCAGGAGCAACGTCCAAAGTCCATACTTTGTTGGTGTACATGGATTCCATCTCGGACCGCATAGCATCCAGCCATTTCACTGAGTCCCCACTCGTGATGGCCTGCTCGAAGCTAGTTGGGTCATCATCCTCCATGATGCAATCCTCGCTTTCACCATCCATGAGAAAACCGTAGTATCTCTCAGGTTGGCGAGGAACCCTACTAGATCGGCGGAGAGACTGAGGTTCATTAGGAGCTACTGAATCTTCTGGTTCCACTAAATCTTCAGTTACGGTTTGTGTATCTGGAACCTCTTCCAGCTCTACCACTTTGCCACTAATTTCTTTTTCAAGGAATTCCTTTTCTAAAAAGGTGGCATGTTGAGCAACAAACACTTTTTGTTCCTTACTGTGGTAGAAAAAATACCCATATGAATTCTTTGGATATCCCACAAACTTGCAGAGAACTGACCGTGCCTCGAGCTTTTCCGGATTTTGCCTTTTGACATAGGCCGGACAACCCCATATCTTAACTCGTTTAAAATATGGTCTCTTCCCACTCCATATCTCATATGGTGTGGTAGGTACAGATTTAGATGGAACTTGATTCAATAGGTATGCTGCTGTCTCCAGCGCATAACCCCAGAAGGAAATAGGTAACTCAGCTGTGCTCATCATAGAGCGCACCATATCTAATAGGGTGCGGTTCCTCCGTTCAGATACACCGTTGTGCTGTGGTGTATATGGAGGAATCAGCTGAGAGAGAATCCCATTCTCTTTTAGGAAGTCCAGGAATTCATTGCTTAAGTATTCTCCTCCTCGATCAGATCGTAGGATTTTAATACTTTTTCCGGTTTGGTTCTCAACTTCTTGTTTATATTCCCTAAATTTCTCAAAAGCTTCTGATTTGTGTTTCATCAGGAACACATACCCGAACCTAGAGAGATCGTCAGTGAATGTAATGAAGTATGCAGAACCATCCCTGGCATGTGTAGACATGGGACCGCATACATCACTATGTATAAGTCCCAAGAGTTCGGTAACTCTTTCTCCGTGTCTCGTAAACGGAGTTTTGGTCATCTTGCCTTTGAGACATGACTGGCAAGTGTCATAAGATGAAAATTCGAAAGGTTTCAAATATCCATCCTTATGCAACTTAGCCAGTCGTGTCACATTGATGTGACCCAGTCTACAATGCCACAAATAGGATTCGTTCAGATCTGAACTCTTCCTCTTGTGTGTGTTTGTTATGCTCAAAACTGTTGATTGATTTAGAACATAAATGCCATTGCACAACGTGCCTGATCCAACCAACTTTTGGTTACGGAAAATGTTCATAACATTATCCTGTAATACAAAATTATATCCCTCTTTACTTAATAAAGAAACCGATATAATGTTGCATATCAGGTTCGGCATGTAATAGCATTCGTTCAGAACCAATGTATTACCAATTGGTAATACAAGGTGATATTCCCCGATAGTCTTAGCTGCAACAATTGCACCATTTCCAACTCTAATGTCTTTATCACCTTCTCCAAGTTCTCTACCTTTCCTTAGCCCATATAACTGATTACATATATGGGATCCTGACCCGGTATCCAATAGCCAGGACGTAGAGGAAATAGAGAAACAGTTCTCAGTAACGAACACACCCGAAGAAAATGCATCAACATGTACTTTCTTCATTCGGGTGGCATGGGAATCCTAGTATTCCCCTATATCCTGTTCATTCCTATAACTCTTATAAGAATGAACGGAACCAACGTTCCCCAGCACAGTATAACATGCGGGTTCGGTCAATACATCCATATTATTATCTTCATTAGGGCATGAAATGGTCGCTACCTGGAGAGAGAGAGAAGAAAACACTTTAGCGTATGCTCGTGCAAGATCAGATTGGTTATTATCTTATCTAATCAGGATGGCTCCCACTGCTTTTTATCAAATCTTCCTTCAAACCCTAAATGGAAAGACTAGCCGGGATTAATTACACACTACAAGTTCACCAATCTTTCAGCCAGGCCAGTGTCGGTATTTTGAGGGAGGTCCCCCGTGCTTTCGCACGAACCTAATTAATGTAAACCTCGTTTTCCCAGAGGCGTAACCCCGTTGACACTTTTCTAGACACCTACTTGATCAGCTAATTGCAATGTGTAAAACTCTCCCAGGAGTAACTCTTACTCGCAGTGGGTATCGGGATCCAACTATCTCATAGAAGGTATGCAATCTCATTGCAAATTTCAACACTTGAAATTCCCGATAATGCTTTTGCCCCGAACGATCTATGACCTTGACAAGGTCAACAAACCATAGACCGCAAGTCAAGTTCAACCCGTCATTTCTTGATTGAATCAAACCCACCCGCACGACCCTTGACAAGGTCAACAAGGCCGTACGACTACCCTAACCCAATCTGCATCATATGCATAAGCAGACAAATACTGGTTAGCTACCGCACACTGCGCCTTGACAAGGTCAACAAACGCAGCACGAATACTAAACAGGACTTATCTGAAATGACGGAGGGCTACGACAGGTTTTTCTGAAAACCTATTGCGTAATGAACTTGATATCGTTGTAGAATCAAATGAAGTTTTAAAATGGATTGATTTTGAGGCTTTTCTAGTTTTGCTAAAGGGGTCACTCCCGGTGAAGGGATCGTCGGCCCTTTCCTCGTCGAATGAGGTGCGGGATATATCATATATATCGCTGTGCAAAGCAAAAACCCAAAAGCAGTCAAAAGCAAACCGAGTGTGTAGCATCTGCCAGTTATTGCTAAAGGAGTCACTCCCGGTGAAGGGATCTCGGTCCTTTCCTCATCGAATAAGGTGCAGGGAATATCATATATACCGCTGTGCAAAGCAAGAACTGTAGCTACCTGTTTTATTTTAAAATTCGATTCCACAACATCTTAGGTTTCTTATCTTCCATTAATCACATTAATGAAGTCCCATCATTTAAGTACCTAAACATCACAGATAGATATGACGTACACTTATGCCATCCGCATTCGCCTCGATGTCCCCTCGTGCACCGTTAGGTTAGGTAACTAACGACAGAGCAGGGCAGGGCTAGCGCGGGTGTAAAACATAAGTAACGTCTATATAATATATCATATATACTATATACTATATCCATCACAGAATCACATCACAGATATCGCAGCAGAAGAAACATATGAAATATTGGATATACTAGGACGTCCGTGTTTTCAATACGAGCCAGTATAAAACATGGATTCCACGGTCGTGATGAATAGCCAATCCCACACCCCTAGACCCCTACAAGAGCGGCAAGCAACCCTGCCAATTCTAGGGTTAGGAGACCCGGACTCGACTCCTCGAGATGGTCTCCCACTGGACCCCAGAACCCGGTTACTTGTGCTCCCCTCCTTGGGTCTATCCTAATGCGGAAAAGTAAATAATATACAAGAGGTGACATCTTCCGCTACCTGGAAGTGCCCCAAATAAAAGAATATTACATACAAGTTTTTACATGAATGAAAATGAAAAACACTCATCTCACATAAAAACCCCCCGGCTATTCGAACACGACGATCCAATATAACATATCCAGAAACACATAACATCACATGTCATCATCGTAAGTAAGTATGCATACCCCAATTGTCGTTGACGTATAGCAACGAAACCGGCGATATGTACATACTACACTTACGGTCACAGAAAAGAAAGTGTAAAACTACAACAGTTGGAATCCGCAACCTCTTTAGACATCACATGCCTAATCAGATGAAATACTTAGACATCACATGCCTAACAGTTATAAACCCCGCATTTTAGTCTCATTATCGAAAACTCTTTTCAATATCAAGTGAAACTAAACCGCTAGATTTATAACATTCATTCAGTTATCTCATAACTGTTTGTGAATTCCAATTATTGTATCACATTCCAGATAAACAGAAAATGTTAAAGTTTCCGATCGAACAGTCGAATACCCAAGTTTTCCCGATACAGCTCAACACATGAAATAAGTCTAACAACATTCAGTTCATGCCTCAGTACCAACGGTCCAGCCGTAGAAGGGTCAAGCCAACGCCTCACATGTGACACGCCGTACTGCCCCAAACCCGAAGGTTCAAAGGGCAGTTCAAGACAGTCACATAATCGAGTTAAGGTTTGTTGTCTTCTAGAGGGTCCATCGCGTTACTTTCACTACTTAGAACGTCGTTAAACTACGGAAAAATCCAACACTTGGAAATTTCCCGACAGGGGAAAAATTGGGTATTTATAACCGGTCGAACTTTTTAATATATTCTAAAAATACCCGGAAAAGCACACCGACAAAAATTAGACAGTCCGATCGAATACACCGAGTCCCCAATACAACCCAGAAAATACAACTCTGGAATAAATATTAAAAACATCCAGAACTCACAAGAAACACCAACAGAAACAACTGAAGAAAACACACATCCTGATCATCACAGACGGCCGCGGAACCGCCGCAAAAGGGGGGTCAACGCCGCGGTTCCGCGGCCGTACTGTTGAATTAGGTTGTTGTTTTCTCCAGTTGTTCTTAGAATTTCCTGCACATTTCTCTGCATATTTTTAATTCCAAAAGATCCACAATTTACAGAATTGTCCAAAGAGCATTTTTCAAGTCGGGGTTTTGGGTCGATCGGACTTCTAACTCCGTCGGGACTTCGCCTAAGGCTCTAGCTAGGCTCTGATACCAGTGAAAGGTTCCTAGGCACCCTATAGAGGTCTCACAAGGCATAGAACATGCCAATTTATAAAATTTATGGTGCCGAGAGACCCTAACGCGGATCGTTGGCTAGAAGTCTAGGCGAAAATCAAATCTAGTTAACACTTTAACTAAAGATCGGAAGTTACAACCTTTGTAGATCCGGATATCCACTTGCTTAGCTCGACGTGGTCGTCCTCTCGCTGTCCATCTCGAATCTCGGACTCTCGCGACGGCTTCATCAGAGAAGTGAGCGGAATAGGTCGTCGGCTTCGTGCCGAAGATGATCTACGTTGAGGTTGCACAAGTTCAAGCTCCATCTTCATCAAGTGGTGAAACTTGTGAAGAAAACACCCAAAACAACTTGGCAAGAGGTAGAGGGTGAAGAAATAGGAGGTGAGTTCACTTTAGAATTGGATTTCTCACTCTAGAAGTCAAGTTTCCATTGATGGCATCAAGCTTTTCCTTTTAGAAGATGAAGAAGAAGATGAGCTAGAATATTATGATAAGTCTTTAAAGTGAAAATGAAAATCAATACTTATCATAATTTGCACCATGGTTAGGTGTAGAGAATTTACTAAGGTTAGATATATGGTTAGGGTTAGGAATGAAGACAAAAATGGTCACTTTGGTCAAGCTTCATGAAGCTTCACTAAACTTCAAGAAAGAAAGCAACCCTTTTTGTTTTCTTATGCCTTTTCTTTTAATCCAAAATAATTAATGATAAAAGAAAGAATAATAAGGAACCCTAACCATTTACTTAACCTAAATTTAATTCTTCACACTTAACCAAAAGAGCAAGCATCATCAAACATGATACTAACATGTGCACAAAAGTATATCACATATACAAATTGCACATCAAGTGAGAAAATCCGTTTAAAGTGAACCAATACTAGTTAATGCAAAGTAATATATCAAATATATAATTATACATTAAATCATTAAATCAACACTTGATTCAATGATCCGGTCATGTCGCACACGACCGACTAGTATTCAATGTATCGGCTTATCGAATCGATCTTCGATTCGATAACTAGGTTATATCGCATACAACCAATCGAAACATTAATCGCGAGAATCAAATACGGTATCACATACACGCATTATTCTCGGTCCCGCACATATCTCATATGCGCTCCTATTTCGTTTCGCTTGAGCCAGGAAACCTCTGTGTAGGACTCTAAAGACTCGTCAATACGCCGGTAGCAGATGATGATCATATCAAGCACCTACAAGCCGCAAGCGGTCTGCTAAACGTAACGGCCACCCGGGTATTGAGCGATCAGAAGATCGACGAGCTAGCCCGCTCACACTCCTGTGAATCCAACCAGTAACACTTACCGTACAGTCCGGTCTGTTCGTCTGATACGTCGCATATCAAGTCTAGGGGTGGTAAACGTCAGACCACAATAACCGATAAGTCGTGCCGATGTGAGGCTCATAACGGGTCGAGAAACTACTGGTAACACTTACCAGCAAATCTCTGATCAGCCCTGGCCAGGGACTTCCCTGTTACGGCCAATCGAGCACAGCGCAACATCAACCCCCAATACCGGGAGAGACGAAACCCCTCCTATCGCTCATTGCCTCCATGTGACTCGGGACTGTACCCAAAGACCACCGTTTTGCACGCCCTCATGGACGTGGTAAGGTGGAGATCAAAGCACAGTGGGAATCACACAAGACTCTATGACGATCTCGGGTCTACAGACTAACCTGCACAAGTGTCACCTGAGAACTGCCATCTGACGTGAGGTATAATACCATCTGGGAGTTCTCGGCGAGTCCGTCCAGTGTACCCAGTCTCCACTGAGCACCCGTACACCATCTCTGATGTCAAACACCAATGGATATGGGATCATCCATCGCCCATCTCATGGGTCGAGAAGCGTATACGCTAGTCTACTCTGGTATATCGATGCCCTGTCTCGATACACCCACGACTAGGGACCTTGAAGGATGTACTTATGGACTACCATGTCCCCACTAGTATGATCTGCATCATAGTCCAGGTAGTCAAGCACACATCCTAAGGGCTTTACCAACATGTAACCATAAGACAGTTTAAAGAGACTAGTGTACATGTTAAGATAAAGAGTAACCAGATAGCATACTATCATATCGAGCAAGAAAGTCATCTCTATATATGTCCAAGCATCCAATATAATATACATCATCCGTACAATACTAGCCTCTAGGGCATACATACAACTAACAATCTCCCACTTGCACTAGGGCCAGCTGCTGTAGTATCGCATACCGAGCATCCCGAAGAGTCTCTCAAACTGTATCTTGGGAATGGCCTTCGTGAGTGGATCCGCCGTGTTGTTCTTCGTGTCAACCCTCCTGACCTCGATCTCCCGGCGATCAACTATCTCCCGGATCAGGTGATACCGCCTCAGAATATACCTGGATCGATGATGGGACCTGGGTTCCTTGGCCAAAGCCACCGCACCATTGTTATCGCAATACAAAGGTATTGGATGCTCAATGGATGGAACCACTCCAAGTTCAGTAATGAACTTCTTGATCCAGACAGCCTCTTTGGCAGCATCGTTGGCAGCGATGTATTCAGCCTCCATCGTCGAATCTGCCACGGTTTCCTGCTTGGAACTCTTCCAGCTAACCGCCCCTCCGTAAAGGGTAAAGACAAATCCCGACTGCGACTTAGAGTCGTCCTTATCACTCTGGAAGCTCGAATCGGTAAAGGACTCCACTTGGAGCTCTCCGTTACCATACACCAAGAACATATCTCTAGTCCTTCGTAAGTACTTGAGAATGCTCTTCACAGCTGTCCAGTGATTCTCTCCAGGATCAGCTTGATACCTGCTCACTATACTTAGTGAATATGCTACATCGGGTCTGGTACATAGCATCGCATACATGATAGAGCCTACTGCCGAAGCATAGGGTATCCCTTGCATGCGAGCTCTCTCCAAATCAGTCTTGGGAGACATCTCTTTGGAGAGAGTGACTCCAGAGATCGTGGGCAAGTTCCCACGCTTGGACTCTTCCATACTAAACCTCTTTAGTATGGTGTCAATGTACCTGGATTGGGACAATCCCAAAATCCTTTTGGATCTATCTCTATAGATCCTAATTCCCAATATGCAGGAGGCATCACCAAGATCTTTCATTGAGAATCTTTGTGATAAGAAGAGCTTGACCGATTGCAGCATAGGAATATCATTTCCTATCAAGAGTATGTCGTCCACGTACAATACGAGGAAGACAACCTTACTCTCTGCCACCTTCTTGTAGATACAAGGTTCATCTGGGTTTTTGACGAAATCAAACTCTTTGATTACGACGTCAAAGCAGATGTTCCAACTCCGCGATGCTTGCTTTAATCCATAAATGGATTTAAGCAGCTTGCACACCTTCCCGCTGCTCCCACTGTCTACGAAGCCCTCTGGCTGAGTCATGTACACGCACTCTTCTAAATCACCATTTAGAAAGGCGGTATTAACATCCATTTGCCAGATTTCGTAATCATGATATGCAGCGATGGTAAGCATGATCCGGATGGATTTAAGCATAGCCACTGGAGAAAAGGTCTCATCATAGTCCACACCTGGTCTTTGACGAAAACCCTTTGCTACAAGTCTAGCTTTGAAAGTCTCCACTTTCCCATCTACACCAAGTTTCTTCTTGAAGATCTACTTGCTCCCAATGGGTTTTACCCCTTCAGGAGCAACGTCCAAAGTCCATACTTTGTTGGTGTACATGGATTCCATCTCGGACCGCATAGCATCCATCCATTTCACTGAGTCCCCACTCGTGATGGCCTGCTCGAAGCTAGTTGGGTCATCATCCTCCATGATGCAATCCTCGCTTCCACCATCCATGAGAAAACCGTAGTATCTCTCAGGTTGGCGAGGAACCCTACTAGATCGGCGGAGAGACTGAGGTTCATTAGGAGCTACTGAATCTTCTGGTTCCACTAAATCTTCAGTTACGGTTTGTGTATCTGGAACCTCTTCCAGCTCTACCACTTTGCCACTAATTTCTTTTTCAAGAAATTCCTTTTCTAAAAAGGTGGCATGTTGAGCAAAAAACACTTTTTGTTCCTCACTGTGGTAGAAAAAATACCCATATGAATTCTTTGGATATCCCACAAACTTGCAGAGAACTGACCGTGCCTCGAGCTTGTCCGGATTTTGCCTTTTGACATAGGCCGGACAACCCCATATCTTAACTCGTTTAAAATATGGTCTCTTCCCACTCCATATCTCATATGGTGTGGTAGGTACAGATTTAGATGGAACTTGATTCAATAGGTATGCTGCTGTCTCCAGCGCATAACCCCATAAGGAAATAGGTAACTCAGCTGTGCTCATCATAGAGCGCACCATATCTAATAGGGTGCGGTTCCTCCGTTCAGATACACCGTTGTGCTGTGGTGTATATGGAGGAATCAGCTGAGAGAGAATCCCATTCTCTTTTAGGAAGTCCAGGAATTCATTGCTTAAGTATTCTCCTCCTCGATCAGATCGTAGGATTTTAATACTTTTTCCGGTTTGGTTCTCAACTTCTTGTTTATATTCCCTAAATTTCTCAAAAGCTTCTAATTTGTGTTTCATCAGGAACACATACCCGAACCTAGAGAGATCGTCAGCGAATGTAATGAAGTATGCAGAACCATCCCTGGCATGTGTAGACATGGGACCGCATACATCACTATGTATAAGTCCCAAGAGTTCGGTAACTCTTTCTCCGTGTCTCGTAAACGGAGTTTTGGTCATCTTGCCTTTGAGACATGACTGGCAAGTGTCATAAGATGAAAATTCGAAAGGTTTCAAATATCCATCCTTATACAACTTAGCCAGTCGTGTCACATTGATGTGACCCAGTCTACAATGCCACAAGTAGGATTCGTTCAGATCTGAACTCTTCCTCTTGTGTGTGTTTGTTATGCTCAGAACTGTTGATTGATTTAGAACATAAATGCCATTGCACAACGTGCCTGATCCAACCAACTTTTGGTTACGGAAAATGTTCATAACATTATCCTGTAATACAAAATTATATCCCTCTTTACTTAATAAAGAAACCGATATAATGTTGCATATCAGGTTCGGCATGTAATAGCATTCGTTCAGAACCAATGTATTACCAATTGGTAATACAAGGTGATATTCCCCGACAGTCTTAGCTGCAACAATTGCACCATTTCCAACTCTAATGTCTTTATCACCTTCTCCAAGTTCTCTACCTTTCCTTAGCCCATATAACTGATTACATATATGGGATCCTGACCCGGTATCCAATAGCCAGGACGTAGAGGAAATAGAGAAACAATTCTCAGTAACGAACACACCCGAAGAAAATGCATCAACATGTACTTTCTTCATTCGGATGGAATGGGAATCCTAGTATTCCCCTATATCCTGTTCATTCCTATAACTCTTATAAGAATGAACGGAACCAACGTTCCCCAGCACAGTATAACATGCGGGTTCGGTCAATACATCCATATTATTATCTTCATTAGGGCATGAAATGGTCGCTACCTGGAGAGAGAGAGAAGAAAACACTTTAGCGTATGCTCGTGCAAGATCAGATTGTTTATTATCTTATCTAATCAGGATGGCTCCACTGCTTTTTATCAAATCTTCCTTCAAACCCTAAAAGGAAAGACTAGCCGGGATTAATTACACACTACAAGTTCACCAATCTTTCAGCCAGGCCAGTGTCGGTACTTTGAGGGAGGTCCCCCGTGCTTTCGCACGAACCTAATTAATGTAAACCTCGTTTTCCCAGAGGCGTAACCCCGTTGACACTTTTCTAGACACCTACTTGATCAGCTAATTGCAATGTGTAAAACTCTCCCAGGAGTAACTCTTACTCGCAGTGGGTATCGGGATCCAACTATCTCATAGAAGGTATGCAATCTCATTGCAAATTTCAACACTTGAAATTCCCGATAATGCTTTTGCCCCGAACGATCTATGACATTGACAAGGTCAACAAACCATAGACCGCAAGTCAAGTTCAACCCGTCATTTCTTGATTGAATCAAACCCACCCGCACGACTCTTGACAAGGTCAACAAGGCCGTACGACTACCCTAACCCAATCTGCATCATATGCATAAGCAGACAAATACTGGTTAGCTACCGCACACTGCGCCTTGACAAGGTCAACAAACGCAGCACGAATACTAAACAGGACTTATCTGAAATGACGGAGGGCTACGACAGGTTTTTCTGAAAACCTATTGCGTAATGAACTTGATATCATTGTAGAATCAAATGAAGTTTTAAAATGGATTGATTTTGAGGCTTTTCTAGTTTTGCTAAAGGGGTCACTCCCGGTGAAGGGATCGTCGGCCCTTTCCTCGTCGAATGAGGTGCGGGATATATCATATATATCGCTGTGCAAAGAAAAAACCCAAAAGCAGTCAAAAGCAAACCGAGTGTATAGCATCTGCCAGTTATTGCTAAAGGAGTCACTCCCGGTGAAGGGATCTCGGTCCTTTCCTCATCGAATAAGGTGCAGGGTATATCATATATACCGCTGTGCAAAGCAAGAACTGTAGCTACCTGTTTTATTTTAAAATTCGATTCCACAACATCTTAGGTTTCTTATCTTCCATTAATCACATTAATGAAGTCCCATCATTTAAGTACCTAAACATCACAGATAGATATGACGTACACTTATGCCATCCGCATTCGCCTCGATGTCCCCTCGTACACCGTTAGGTTAGGTAACTAAAGACAGAGCAGGGCAGGGCTAGCGCGGGTGTAAAACATAAGTAACGTCTATATAATATATCATATATACTATATACTATATCCATCACAGAATCACATCACAGATATCGCAGCAGAAGAAACATATGAAATATTGGATATACTAGGACATCCGTATTTTCAATACGAGCCAGTATAAAACATGGATTCCACGGTCGTGATGAATAGCCAATCCCACACCCCTAGACCCCTACGAGAGCGGCAAGCAACCCTGCCAATTCTAGGGTTAGGAGACCCGGACTCGACTCCTCGAGATGGTCTCCCACTGGACCCCAGAACCCGGTTACTTGTGCTCCCCTCCTTGGGTCTATCCTAATGCGGAAAAGTAAATAATATACAAGAGGTGACATCTTCCGCTACCTGGAAGTGCCCCAAATAAAAGAATATTACATACAAGTTTTTACATGAATGAAAATGAAAAACACTCATCTCACATAAAAACCCCCCGGCTATTCGAACACGACGATCCAATATAACATATCCAGCAACACATAACATCACATGTCATCATCGTAAGTAAGTATGCATACCCCAATTGTCGTTGACGTATAGCAACGAAACCGGCGATATGTACATACTACACTTACGGTCACAGAAAAGAAAGTGTAAAACTACAACAGTTGGAATCCGCAACCTCTTTAGACATCACATGCCTAACCAGATGAAATACTTAGACATCACATGCCTAACAGTTATAAACCCCGCATTTTAGTCTCATTATCGAAAACTCTTTTCAATATCAAGTGAAACTAAACCGCTAGATTTATAACATTCATTCAGTTATCTCATAACTGTTTGTGAATTCCAATTATTGTATCACATTCCAGATAAACAGAAAATGTTAAAGTTTCCGATCGAACAGTCGAATACCCAAGTTTTCCCGATACAGCTCAACATATGAAATAAGTCTAACAACATTCAGTTCGTGCCTCAGTACCAACGGTCCAGCCGTAGAAGGGTCAAGCCAACGCCTCACATGTGGCACGCCGTACTGCCCCAAACCCGAAGGTTCAAAGGGCAGTTCAAGACGGTCACATAATCGAGTTAAGGTTTGTTGTCTTCTAGAGGGTCCATCGCGTTACTTGCACTACTTAGAACGTCGTTAAACTACGGAAAAATCCAACACTTGGAAATTTCCCGACAGGGGAAAAATTGGGTATTTATAACCGGTCGAACTTTTTAACATATTCTAAAAATACCCGGAAAAGCACACCGACAAAAATTAGACAGTCCGATCGAATACACCGAGTCCCCAATACAACCCAGAAAATACAACTCTGAAATAAATATTAAAAACATCCAGAACTCACAAGAAACACCAACAGAAACAACTGAAGAAAACACACATCCTGATCATCACAGACGGCCGCGGAACCGCCGCAAAAGGGGGGTCAACGCCGCGGTTCCGCGGCCGTACTGTTGAATTAGGTTGTCGTTTTCTCCAGTTGTTCTTAGAATTTCCTGCACATTTCTCTGCATATTTTTAATTCCAAAAAATCCACAATTTACAGAATTGTCCAGAGAGCATTTTTCAAGTCGGGGTTTTGGGTCGATCGGACTTCTAACTCCGTCGGGACTTCGCCTAAGGCTCTAGCTAGGCTCTGATACCAGTGAAAGGTTCCTAGACACCCTATAGAGGTCTCACAAGGCATAGAACATGCCAATTTATAAAATTTATGGTGCCGAGAGACCCTAACGCGGATCGTTGGCTAGAAGTCTAGGCGAAAATCAAATCTAGTTAACACTTTAACTAAAGATCGGAAGTTACAACCTTTGTAGATCCGGATATCCACTTGCTTAGCTCGACGTGGTCGTCCTCTCGCTGTCCATCTCGAATCTCGGACTCTCGCGACGGCTTCATCGGAGAAGTGAGCGGAATAGGTCGTCGGCTTCGTGCCGAAGATGATCTACGTTGAGGTTGCACAAGTTCAAGCTCCATCTTCATCAAGTGGTGAAACTTGTGAAGAAAACACCCAAAACAACTTGGCAAGAGGTAGAGGGTGAAGAAATAGGAGGTGGGTTCACTTTAGAATTGGATTTCTCACTCTAGAAGTCAAGTTGCCATTGATGGCATCAAGCTTTTCCTTTTAGAAGATGAAGAAGGAGATGAGCTAGAATATTATGATAAGTCTTTAAAGTGAAAATGAAAATCAATACTTATCATAATTTGCACCATGGTTAGGTGTAGAGAATTTACTAAGGTTAGATATATGGTTAGGGTTAGGAATGAAGACAAAAATGGTCACTTTGGTCAAGCTTCATGAAGCTTCACTAAACTTCAAGAAAGAAAGCAACCCTTTTTGTTTTCTTATGCCTTTTCTTTTAATCCAAAATAATTAATGATAAAAGAAAGAATAATAAGGAACCCTAACCATTTACTTAACCTAAATTTAATTCTTCACACTTAACCAAAAGAGCAAGCATCATCAAACATGATACTAACATGTGCACAAAAGTATATCACATATACAAATTGCACATCAAGTGAGAAAATCCGTTTAAAATGAACCAATACTAGTTAATGCAAAGTAATATATCAAATATATAATTATACATTAAATCATTAAATCAACACTTGATTCAATGATCCGGTCATGTCGCACACGACCGACTAGTATTCAATGTATCGGCTTATCGAATCGATCTTCGATTCGATAACTAGGTTATATCGCATACAACCAATCGAAACATTAATCGCGAGAATCAAATACGGTATCACATACACGCATTATTCTCGGTCCCGCACATATCTCATATGCGCTCCTATTTCGTTTCGCTTGAGCCAGGAAACCTCTGTGTAGGACTCTAAAGACTCGTCAATACGCCGGTAGCAGATGATGATCATATCAAGCACCTACAAGCCGCAAGCGGTCTGCTAAACGTAACGGCCACCCGGGTATTGAGCGATCAGAAGATCGACGAGCTAGCCCGCTCACTCTCCTGTGAATCCAACCAGTAACACTTACCGTACAGTCCGGTCTGTTCGTCTGATACGTCGCATATCAAGTCTAGGGGTGGTAAACGTCAGACCCCAATAACCGATAAGTCGTGCCGATGTGAGGCTCATAACGGGTCGAGAAACTACTGGTAACACTTACCAGCAAATCTCTGATCAGCCCTGGCCAGGGACTTCCCTGTTACGGCCAATCGAGCACAGCGCAACATCAACCCCCAATACCGGGAGAGACGAAACCCCTCCTATCGCTCATTGCCTCCATGTGACTCGGGACTGTACCCAAAGACCACCGTTTTGCACGCCCTCATGGACGTGGTAAGGTGGAGATCAAAGCACAGTGGGAATCACACAAGACTCTATGACGATCTCAGGTCTACAGACTAACCTGCACAAGTGTCACCAGAGAACTGCCATCTGACGTGAGGTATAATACCATCTGGGAGTTCTCGGCGAGTCCGTCCAGTGTACCCAGTCTCCACTGAGCACCCGTACACCATCTCTGATGTCAAACACCAATGGATATGGGATCATCCATCACCCATCTCATGGGTCGAGAAGCGTATACGCTAGTCTATTCTGGTATATCGATGCCCCGTCTCGATACACCCACGACTAGGGACCTTGAAGGATGTACTTATGGACTACCATGTCCCCACTAGTATGATCTGCATCATAGTCCAGGTAGTCAAGCACACATCCTAAGGGCTTTACCAACATGTAACCATAAGACAGTTTAAAGAGACTAGTGTACATGTTAAGATAAAGAGTAACCAGATAGCATACTATCATATCGAGCAAGAAAGTCATCTCTATATATGTCCAAGCATCCAATATAATATACATCATCCATACAATACTGGCCTCTAGGGCATACATACAACTAACAGTGAGAACAACATTGTGGGGGCATTTGTTCCCTGATCTAAAATCAGGAAAAAGCTTCAGAGGAAGCATCACGTGCTAGCACGTGACAAGCAGTCACGTGTTGGCACGTGACATTTAAAGCAGCGGCACAGAGCACATTCATCCCCTGATTAAGAATCAGGAAAAAGCTTCAGAAGAGGCATCACGTGCTCACACGTGACCAGTGGTCACGTGACGGCACGTGATGGTTAAGCAGCGGCCTGAAAACAGAGCGCAGAAGAAGAGAAGCCCATTCCAGGAATCACGTGCTTACACGTGACCGGCTTCAAAAGCCTTGTTCTTTGACAGAATTAAATTCTGAGGAAAGATCTTTCAAATCTTTCCAAAATGAAAAAGGATCATCTGAAACCGTTGGATTAAAAATCTAAAGGTGATTAAATATCACCAATTTATGGAAAAATCGTGGACTTGGAAAGATTTCCCCCTAAATCTAACCGAAATAACAAAGAGATATCTTTGGATCTAAAATCCAATGGTGAATAAAATTCACCTAATAATCTAAAAGCCCAGATTAATAATGAAGCTAAATCAAATCTCTCAATAAACAAATGAAATCTTTCAATGAAAGATTCACTAAAACAGGTTGATTCTCTTCCTTCTCCTATAAATAGGAGCCAAAGGAGAGAGGGGATATAGAGCCTTGGAATCTTGAAAATTCAGAAGGAAGAATTTGATTCTCTGCAAAAGAAAAACCTTAGGTAAGAAAAGAGAGGCTTCAAAAGAGAATTTAATTCTCAAAAAGAGTTTAACTCTTATATAAAGAAAAGAACTTAGTTCTTTTTCTGGTGGAGGATCTGCAAAGTGCACATCTTCCCATGAATTGAGAATTTAATTCTCATTGGGTTGAGATCCTGCCATGCAGATCTAAAATATAGAGGAGGAATTGAGCTTTGAGAATTTAATTCTCACAGAATGATAGGAATTTAATTCATTTAAGATAAAATTAGGGTTTAACCCTAGGAATTCAATTCCTTCATAATGGACAGAACTAGAGTTTAACCCTAATTGAGAACTTAATTCTCTCAAATTTACAGGAATTTAATTCCCTTAAAAAGAAATTAGGGTTTCACCTTATGCCAGAATCTAATTCTTTACATAGATGGAGAATTTAATTCCTACAGAAAAGAAATTGGGGTTTAACCCTATATAAGAATATAATTCTTCAAAAGAAAGAAGGAATTTAATTCCTCTAAAGTTTATTACTAGGGTTTGGACTTATGAAGAATTTAATTCTTAAAAGATGAACAGATCTTTAAAACATGTAAAGAGTCAGAGTCACGTGTTACCACGTGACCCCTGCAAAGATCCACAGAAAAGAGCTTTGAGGCAACGCCTCACGTGCCTCACGTGACCCCTGGAGCACACAGAGAAAAAGGCAAAAGAAACAGAAAAGAGCTCTAGGGCGCTCTCACGTGCTACCATGTGACCCCTTGGCTGAAGCTCTAACAGACGAACACCTAAATTCCCATCACGTGACAGCACGTGATACTTCAAAGTATTCAATACTTTTGACAGAACAAAATAAAGGGAAGTAGGGCGCTCTCACGTGCTACCATGTGACCCCTCTTGCCTTAGTGTTTAACACTAAATTAAAATCTCTGTATCCAGTGTTAACACTGGTTTGCTCTAGTGTTCAAACACTAATTTTAAAAAAACTTTATTTGCAGTGTTTAACACTGAATTTTATTTAGTGTTTAACACTAATTTAAAATCTCTGTTCCCAATGATTAATACTGATTTGCCTTCGTGTTAAACACTAATTTGAAATCTCTATTGCCAGTGTTTAACACCGATTTGCTTTAGTGTTTAACACTAATTTGAAAGCCTTGTTGCTAGTGTTTAACACTGACTATCTTTTAGTGTTAAACACTAGCTTGCTAATCTTGATCTCAGTGTTCAACATTGTTGGTCTTTAGTGTTTAACACTAGCTTTAGCCCAATTGGCTAAGTTTCTAGAGGCAAAGCCTCTCCTTCAATGAACCAACAAAAGGCCAATACTCCAAACATGATTGGACTTAGCCCAAGCAGGCCATAAGTCCTCAATTCAAACTTAACTGGGCTAATGGGCTCATAATATTATTAATTGGTCTTGGTTCCAAATTGGGCCAAAGACTATTTAATCTACCTTGGTTCAAGGGTACATCTCTTCACTCCTTTGATACTTGGCGTTGTAATTCCTCAACGTCTTCAAAGAGGTGACGGATCCCGATGACGACACATTGATACGGACTGTGGGGTCCTTAAACTCATGGACTATGAGATCCTTAACCTTGACCGCGATGTCTTAAAACTAACATCGGACTGTGGAGTCCTTAAATCCACGGACTGCGACGTCCTTAACCTTGACCGGGATGTCTTAAAACTAATATCGGACTGTGGAGTCCTTAAATCCACGGACTACGACGTCCTTAACCTTGACCGGGATGTCTTAAAACTAACATCGGACTGCGGAGTCCTTAAATCCACGGACTATGATGTCCTTAACCTTGACCGCAACGTCTTAAAACTAATATTGGACCGCAATGTCCTTAAACTACCTATTGACCGCAATGTCACTAAACTAAGCAACAGGGCCCCCTTAATTGCTCTCTTGTTGGATCTAAACAATCCCGTTAAATTGATCTTAGTCTGAAAACTAGACTAACGTATCCCTAACAAATGTTTAAGTCGATCTTAGTCTCGAATGAGGCTAACGTATCCTTAAACCCAAACCCCCAAACCCAAATCTAAGATAATACGTATTTGGACTAGTCCACGCCCTACGGGCGACGACATAACTCAGTCTCCGTATACAATCCACGGGCAACCAAACACAGAACAAACAAACACGACACGAAGCGATCATCTGGAGAAGGAGAAAGTTGTTATCGCAATGCGGTATCGTAATTAACTGCAGGGGCTTGCGCCTGCAGGGAAGAGCATCCCCACAATCAAAAACCCCTCAAGCGAGGGGGAATCTGACAAAGTCTGCTACATCGGCCGCATCCATTTAAACCTTCGATACACGGTGCCATAAATCAATTTGGCATTTTCGGAGAGGTGGAAGGATAGCACCAATTTGCATCTGCCCCGAATCTCAGGCAAGACGTCCGTCGCGCCGCCTATTCGGAGGGGAACAGAGCATCGTTCAGGGTCTTACTTGCATAATAGATCACGTCATCTTTTCAATGTGCTGTCCTAAGACTGCACGAACTGCAAAATCTGATGCATCACACATAAGCTCAAAAGGGTTGTCCCGATATGGAGATGAAAGAACGGGGGCTGTAGTAAGGGAGTGTTTGAGTGAGTCGAATGCTGCCTCACAATCCGAGTCAAAGTGGAAGGTCGTATCCTTGGCCAAGAGAAAAGTTAAAGGTCTAGCAATTTTGCTAAAATCCTTAATGAATCTCCTGTAAAAGCCTGCATGGCCAAGAAATGATCGGATATCCTTGACGCTTTTGGGATGAGGAAGATTTTGAATGACATCTATCTTAGCTCTGTCAACCTCAATGCCTTTTCGTGAAATAACATGTCCAAGCACAATTCTCTCTTGGACCATGAAATGGCATTTTTCCCAATTCAAGGTTAAGTTCTTCTCTTTGCAACGAGTAAGAACTGCGTCAAGATTCGATAGGTAGTCAGAAAAAGAGTCTCCGAAAATCGAGAAATCGTCCATGAAAATCTCCAAAAAATTCTCGACCATGTCCGAGAATATCCCCATCATACACCGCTGAAATGTAGCGGGAGCATTGCATAACCCAAAGGGCATGCGTCTATAAGTAAAGGTACCAAAAGAACAAGTGAATGTGGTTTTATCTTGATCTTTTTTGGCAATAGGGACCTGATTATAGCCAGAGTATCCGTCCATAAAG
Source organism: Agapanthus africanus (assembly GCA_030015575.1). Taxonomy (NCBI): domain Eukaryota; kingdom Viridiplantae; phylum Streptophyta; class Magnoliopsida; order Asparagales; family Amaryllidaceae; genus Agapanthus; species Agapanthus africanus. The sequence continues at coordinate 437,122,189 of JASDDO010000018.1, forward strand.
CAATAATACTCACGTCCAGCTAAGCGTTCCAGCATCTGATCAATGAAAGGTAGAGGAAAGTGGTCTTTCCTCGTAGCGGCATTGATTTTTCTGTAATCTATACATACACGCCACCCAGTTTGGGCGCGTGTCTGAATTAACTCATTTGCCTCATTGGTAATAACAGTGATGCCAGATTTCTTAGGGACGACATGAATTGGACTCACCCATTGGTAATCGGAGATTGGGTAAATAATACCATTGTCAAGGCATTTGACGATCTCTTTCTTCACCGCATCCTTCATGACGGGGTTTAACTGTCTCTGTGGTTCTCAGGTTGGTTTGGCATCATCCATCAAGTGTATATGATATTCTACAATCAAGGGTCTAATCCCTTTGATGTCCGCCATGGTCCAACCAAACGCCTGCCTATTAGATCTCAATACCGTCAAAAGTGCATTCTCTTGCTCTGATGCTAGAGAAGCGGATATGATAACCGGTAAAGACTCATTCTCACCTAAATATGCATATTTAAGATGAGAAGGTAAAAGTTTGAGATCTAATGCTGGCGGAGAAATAATAGAAGGTAGGATTATCGACTGATTTTCGGAGTCATAAAGAAGCTCATAGCCTGTGAAAGATACAGACTCGGATGGTGATAAGTCAGGAGTGTCGGACTCAAGCGTGGAAAAGGTGTCCTCACTAAGATGTTGTGCAAGATCAAACATTGATGTGGTAGTATCGTCGAGATCTTCAAAGCAAAATTCATCAACTCTGCAACTTTCGGGAGCAATCTCGTGGACAGAGCACACATCAAGTATATGAGCAGAAGGTTCAGATGGCTGACTTCCAATTTTGTAGATGTTCAGTTCAATTATCATATTTCCAAAGGATAAGTTCATTGAACCGTTTCTACAGTTAATGACAGCATTGGAAGTGGAAAGGAATGGTCGACCCAAAATCACCGGAATTTGACTCCGTGGGTTTGCTACAGGTTGTGTATCGAGAACAATGAAGTCCACAGGGAATACAAATTCCCCGACTTTTATCAACACATCCTCTAGTTCACCCCTAGGTTTGGTGATTGAACGGTCTGCCATTTGGAGAGTGCAGTGAGCTGGTTTCAACTCTCCAATCCCTAGCTACTCATAAACAGAGTATGGAAGTAAGTAAACACTTGCGCCTAGGTCAAGAAGAGCATGGTTGATGTTTTTACCCCCAATAGAAATCGATATCGTAGGACATCCTGGGTCCTTACGTTTCTTTGGTAGTTGTGGGATAAAAGTAGTGCTAACATTATTAGACATGAAGACCTTCTTTGGCACTTGAGTCTTCCTCTTCCTAGTGCATAAGTCTTTAAGAATTTTCGCATAAGCGGGGACTTGTTGAATAGCATCTAGGAGAGGGATGTTGATGTTAACCTGTTTGAACATTTCCATAATTTTCTCCATATGTGGACTCGATTTGTTACCCCTTAACCGATTAGGATAAGGAGCTTTAGCAATAAGCGCTGGGTCCATCATAGGAGAAAGTGGTGTGTGTAGACGTGATCCCAGAATAGGAGTGGGGATCGTCTGTAGAGGAATAGAAGAGGTGGGCTGAGGTGTCGAGCCTAGAGGGAAACGGAGAATAGGCTCGTGAGAAGGCGGTGGGGTAGAAGAACAAGGATCAGAAGTAAAAGTGTGTGTGTGAGGAAAGGTCTCAGCCGGGGTGTTATTGATAGATTTCTCAGTATCATCAAACTCTTCCCCAACATGATTATTCAGCACTCTTCCTGATCTCAACGTTGTAATGGAATTTACATTATAATGCCCAGGATTCGGTAGGGGTTGAGACGGAAGTTTCCCTTTTTCTCTCGCACTCATTTTGGCTTTTAGTTGTGCAATTTGTTCTTCCATCGATTTAATATTCTCATTTTGAGAGACAATGATCTTCATCACATTATCGAAGGAAGATTGCATTTTTTCCGTCCCTTGGATGGATTGTTTCATGAAAGTATCTAAGGTTTGTGCTAGTGCAGAGGTATTATCTGTACCGGTCAATTGCAAAGATTTTTCATGTGGTGCAAAAGTGTTGGCCGGATTTTGGAAGTTTTGTGATTGGTAGGGGTGCTGACTCAATTGAAGTGGTTGATGTTGTGGTGGAGGGACCCTTTGAAAATTGTTTTGAGTTGGAACCGTGTTTTGAGATTGTGATTGGTTCCAAGAAAAGTTAGGGTGATTCCTCCATCCCTGATTATATGTGGAAGAAAATGGATCGTTTCTAGGTCTTTGAAAAGCAGCATTGGTATGCTCATGACCTTGAAACGGAGAATTCAATGGACATTCTTCCGTGAGATGTGATGGATCAGAACAGCATCCACATATAGTTTTGGAGAGTGACATTTGATTTAGGGCGGCAGCTAAAAATTTATTTTCCATAGTCTCGAGTTTCTTATGTATAGCTGAAATGTCAGCTCTAACTCCTATGGAAACATCCAATTGGTTATTGCCACCCCTAAACGATTGACTCTCCCACTGTAAAGATTTTTCAGCGAAATCTTCTAAATATTTCCAAGCTTCCCCATCGTCTTTGGTCATAAAATTGCCTTGACACATGGCTTCAAGGCTCTGTTTAGTGGTAGGGTTAATGCCTTCATATATGATTCGGCACAGATCCTATCTAGGGATTCCGAGATGTGGACATTGAACCAACAGATCCTTAAAGCGGTCAAGACATTTTGAAAATGGTTCATTTGGAAGCTGAGTAAATTGATTTATTTCGCTACGGACTTGAGCTGTCTTGTGATTAGGGTAGAATTTCTTAAGGAATGCTGCAACGAATTCTTCCCAATTCGTAATGGAATGTGCGATAGTGTTATACAGCCACTTCTCGGCTATATCACACAAGGTAAATGGAAGAAGACGTAGACGCATAGCATCCACAGAAAGTTGTGACGTACCCATCATTGCGCATACTTTTTCAAATTTGGTGATAAAGACATATGCGTCTTCAGACTCGAGACCGTGGTATTTGGGTAGAAGGTTGATGTATTAGGGTTTAATCTCAAAATTATCCCCGTATGTTGGTGGAATGGATAAGCAGGTCGAAAGAGGACCTCGCATAGGATAGCACCTCTCTTGGAGAGAGATGCGGGGTGGATTCTGCGCACCTGCGGACGGCGGCAGATTAGTGGTAAAGAAGTTCGATGGAGAAGGATCCATCGATGTGGGTGTGGTGATGGGTAAAGAAGAGGTAAATGTAGAAATCCCGACTTCGGAGTCAATCGGGGGAACGCGGACTAAACGGGCACTAGAATCCCGTGTCCAGCCTATCTTGCACTAAAGGGTTTAGTATAAGTGGCAGCGTTGATATAATTAGGGGAAATGAATGAATGTGGTGTTTGTTTTGAAAAATATACGGATTTTTGAAAAAAATGATGCAAATCACAACAAATACAACAATCAACCCTAAGTCTAGTGGTCACCTAGGTCAAGGCTCTAGACCGCTCCTAACTGCCAAAAGACAAGTCGCAGGATCAATTCTCCACTGCCTCTTTGTCTCTCCTGTGGCCAGGTAAGTGCCAGGTAAGTGGGAGGTTCTCCACTACGTAAGTAGTGGGCCTAATTAAGTAACCACTTGCCTTAGACACACTTGCCTTAGACAATACAAAATAAACGCGGATAAGCAATAGATTACCCACGGCCTTCTTCTGTCCTAAATGAGCGCGACGGTCCTTAGAGTCAAGTCTAGATTTCTTTTAATTAATGAGGGTAATGCGGATGCAATTTTGTGATTTTCGGGGCTTAGGAAGGGTAATGAACTCCCCACCTAATCTGAATTTGGCCGTGCCCCTTAAATTCCGTATTAATATGCAAACAACCAAAAAAATCAAAACACGCACAATTTTTATTGCTTTTGCAGCGCTGCGAATTATTTGCAAAGAAACCTGCAGCAAATTTGTTATTGGAGCAGATTGAGAAGGAGATAAGAAAGTCAAGAAGTCACCCAGAAATTTATGTACACTGTTGCTACAGTGATGCCGTGTTTCCGCTGCAATGAACGCCTTAAACCGCGGATCCGCCGCGATTCAACAAGAACACTGCACAAAAATTTTACAGCAAACCTCTGTTCACTCCATGAGCTCTCTGGAATATTCCAAATATTTTTCCAATTGCACAGCAGACTCCAGATTTCCTTGCAACAAATCACAACGAATCGTTTAGTGTTTGTACGAATTTTGATCTCAAAATTATGATGGAATAAACTTTTCAACTCAAATTTCAAAAACGAACGAATTAGCGCACTATCCCCGGCAACGGCGCCATTTGATTGGATGAATTCTCGGTGTGTATGTAGAAAATGTGTAGAAATCACAACCAAAAATATTTTGACCGCAATCAATAATGGTATCGATTGTAGCGCGTTAGCGAGTGCGGATCGTCCACAGGGAAAGTGTAATCCTTTCGTATTTCGAATTAGATGAGTCGAAAATTAAAGAAAAGAGAAAAGACAATTCATGATTTATAAAATTGAAGTTCAAGAATTAGTAAAATCTAGATCTAATAACAAGAAAACATTAAAATCAAGAATTGTCAATTGATGATTTCCAATCCAAGAATCAAGAATCAAATTGAGGCTCGTAGGAATCGATCGAATCTATAGATGTGATGAAAACTATTGATTACATATTCTTATCCATCAATGAATTGATACTAGATCGATGATGATCAACGAGAATTAGGAATTTCTTGCGAAAACTAAAGTTCCATCATCTATCCCTTGTCCTTTCGTTGATTTCATTCACATTCTAGCCTCTAGTAAATTCAAGAATCGATCGTGGATCCCTAATTTCGAGTGAACACAATCAAGAAAGCATCGCATCGAAACTAGGTCGTCGATTCTTCAATTTGCTAGGGTTTACAAACTCGTAGGACTTAAGAATTGTACAAGAATCTAATCATCATCATCTATTGATCATCTCGACTCCTTCACGAACGGAGTTTTACTCAAACATCATAACAAGACACACAATCACAAATTGAGATCGAATCATGATGCAAGATTGTAAAGAAAGCAAGATAAAAGAATTTCACCTTTATTTATCAACAATTTCGTTACAATTCTCTCCAGATCTACAAGAAGAAAGAACTCGATCGTCAATTTCGGCTTCGCTCGTCTCCTTGAGTCGCGAATCTTCTTGGATCACTTGCTCCGATGAAGTCCGGCGTCGCTTTCTAAAGGATCGAAGGCTTCATGCTTGATTTGGTACTCGAAGTTCTTGATTTTGGCTTTGGAATTTGAATTGGGGATTAGGGATTACAAGTTGTGTCACTCAACTTGTATTGGGGAGATGAAGAACAACCTTAGAAGTGAAGCCTTAGGGTTCCTTTTATAGCCTTCACTAGCTTTGGCTTCCTTTAGAAGCTAGGTTTAGTTTAGGTTCCCTTGTAAGCTAGGTAGTTAGGTAGAAGCTTCTAGAGGTAGTTAGTTAGGCTTAGCTTCCTTCATAAGCTTTAGAGAGAAGCTTCTAGGCTTAGTTTGTTAAGTAGCTTGGTTTGGAAGCTTGAACATGATTAGCTTGATCAAGGAGCCTTGCTGATCTGGCAGAAGAGTCTGGAGAATTCTGGACTTTGAAGTGGCTTGATGAGGTGTGGAACTTGAAAGAAGAATAATGCAGAAGATGTCAGCTAATGTCACAGTCACGTGACCGCGGATCCGCGGCGCATGCCATGCTCCGGCCACGGATCCGCGGCCCAATAGGAGCTTTGATGTATCAAATTTATAGTGCTGCTTCCTTGTGACTTCATGGTATTTTGCTAATATGTTGAATCTTATAATCAGTCCTTGATCACTGTCAGATCTCAAGTCTTTGAGTTGGCGTATTTTTATCAGCACTGTTTCACAGATTTGGCTTTTCTCCTGGAATTTCCTGCACAGATTCTCGAAACAAGTGTCGCGCTATACAAAGATGATGCGATGCCATGATAAATACTCAATTTCCCTCAAAATGTCGGTTTTAAAGTATAACACATGTAATTTGGTATTTTACGGCTGTTTTGCTAATATGTGCTATATTAATACCGAACACCTCTAGATGAGTACAAATGATAGGGAAATTGACGTGTTAAAAATGCAATATTTTTGACTGATCAACCACGGCCCCTATTCTTACAGTGCCAGATAATTTAGGTGGTTTGGTGATACACGGTGATGCTTCAGAGAAAGATTTAGGCTGCATTCTGATGCAGCACGGTCGGGTAGTTGCTTATGCCTCACGGCAGCTAAAGAATCACGAGAGGAACTACCCAACACATGACTTGGAGTTAGCTGCGGTGGTTTTCGCATTGAAGATCTAGAGACATTACTTATTAGGTGAAAAGGTAGAAGTGTACATGGATCACAAGATTCTGAAATACGTGTTCACTCAGAGAGAACTGAATATGAGACAACGCCGATGGCTAGAACTAATGGCGGAGTACGACTTGGACTTACAGTACCATCCGGGGAAAGTAAATGTCATACCCGACGCTCTTAGTCACAAGCCAGCGGTTATGATGTTGACCAGACAGAGGGACATCATTGAGGATTTTCATAAGCTCGAACTAAAGGTTATTACACCGAGTGCAATCATGCAGTTTTGGCAGTTACAGGTGCAGTCATCACTTTTAGATCACATTAAGGCTGCACAAGCTGATGATCCTCGATTGCAGAAGTTCAGAGAGCAGGTAGAAGCCGGACTAAGGACAGACTTACTCATATATCGATACGGTTCTTTGAGATTCAGTAGCAGACTCTGCGTTCCCAAGGGGGATGTTCGAGAAGAAGTACTAGCCGAAACTCATAGTTCACCTTATTCTGTGCATCCGGGAGGCACGAAAATGTATCGAGATCTGAAGAAACACTATTGGTGGAACGGGATGAAGCGAGAGATTGCACGGTTTGTATCCAAGTGCTTAGTATGCTAGCAAGTAAAGGCCGAACACCAGAGAACAGCTAGACTGTTGCAACTGCTTCCGATACCCGAATGGAAATGGGAGCACATCACTATGAATTTTGTGACTGCTTTACCAAGGAATCAAAGAGGCAACAACGCCGTTTAGGTTATCGTCGACCTTCTTGCGAAAGCAGCACACTTTATACCCTTCTGAGTGGGACAGACGATAGAGTCGCTTGTGAAGAAATACATGCAAGAGGTAGTGCGACTTCACAGAGTTCCGGTCAGTATAGTGTCAGATCGAGACACCATATTTGTTTCGCACTTTTGGAAGAGCTTACAGGAGACTCTGGGTACACGTCTCAAGTTCGGCACGGCTTACCATCCACAGACGGACGGACAGTCCGAGCATACTCTTCAGACGCTCAAGGACATGTTGAGGGCGTGCATGCTAGACTTCCAGGGTTCTTGGGAGGATCACCTTCATCTGGTGGAGTTTTCTTATAACAACAGTTTCCAACCTAGCATCCAGATGGCTCCATTCGAAGAACTTTACGGACGGAAATGACGATCCCCTGTTTGTTGGGATGACGTGGGTGAGCGAAGATTACTGGGTCCCGAACTTATTGTTCAAACGGTAGACAAGGTCCAGATGATCAGACAGCGCATTAAGACGGCCCAGGACCGATAGAAGAGTTGGCTGGATGCCAGCAGGAGAGCGCTAGAATTCAAGGTCGGAGATCATTTGTTTCTGAAGATTTCACCTACTTACGGTGTTATCAGGTTTGGAAGTCACGGGAAACTCAGTCCACGATTCATCGGACCATTCGAAGTATTAGAGCGAGTATGAGAAGTGGCTTACCGTCTTGCCTTACCCCCATCATTAGCGGGCATACACAACACATTTCATGTGTTACAGTTGCGGCGCTACGTTCAAGACGACAGTCATGTTCTCGATCATTCTGAATTGACTATGGGTACCGATTTAACTTATATGCAGCAGCCTACTACTGTACTCAACCGTAGAGAGAAGGTGCTGAATAATAAAGTCATTCCGTTAATCCGAGTGTCTTGGGGCGGTCGTTCTCTTGGGGAATCTACCTGGGAATGTGAGGAGGATATACATTCGCGGTTCCCACATCTTTTCGAATAGCCATTTGTATCGCTGCTTTCTTTTTCGTTCTTTTAATTTTGAGGACGAAATTTTTGTAAGGGTGGTATAATGTAATACCCAGTTCCTTTTTGTACGTCAATATCCGTATTTAAATAAAGTGTTGTTTACAAAATTTGTTCATTTATATTTATTTATTTATTTTATTTTCAAACCCTAATCTATATTTTTATCCAAATAGTTTTCACAAAACAAATCTAACCCAAAACCCAAGTCCATCTTTAATCCCACTCTTTTTCTTTCTAAATTTTTCTTGAGCCCAAGCCCAATAACTCTTCACCTCCTTTTACCCAACATTTACCTTCTCCCTTTCAAAATTCAAAAAATAATATTCTAATTTAAAATCCAAATCATACCCAATCCATTCCTTAACTCCCTAATTAAAACCAAATTATTCTAATTAATTTCTCCTTTACTTTCTTTACTCTCTGTCTTTCTCCTCTCATTATACATATAAAATATTTTCTTGGATCCCAACACTTCCCTTCCTTGTTCTCTAATTCTTCTCCCCGCCTTCGTCCCTCCTCCGCGAAACCTGAACCCCCGCATCGCATGCCTTCGCCTCGCCACCTCACGCCGTCGTCACCCTCGACCTCGCCTCTCTCTCCTTTCCCCTCCAAAACCCCACGACAACCCACCCCCGAGCTCACCCGCAACATATACCCACAACCACTGCAGCCTTCGCCTCTACCCTCACCGTCGATCACTTCACCGGAGCTCTGACCCCGTCACCTCCGCACCCTCACCACCACCTCTTCTTCCTCCTCTCCCCTTCTTCCCGACGAGAAGATCCCCGACCTCGACTTCACCCGAGAACCCCCAATAGCCGCAGCTCCCTCATCATCACCGGCACCCGACCACCGTGACCACCATAGCTCTGGCCACCGTCTCCATCGTTCACCGACCCCGAGACCCTTGCTGTCGCAGCCCCGTTTCCATCAACCGAGCTCCGCCATCGCCGACCCGAGCTACCAGCCGAGTCCAAGCCCCGAAGCCGCACCGAGCTTAAGCCGAGGCCAAACTTTTAGCGTTGCCATGTCGTGCCTAGTCCGTGCATGCAACGTGTGTGTCGTTCATCACCGTTCGCTGCTGTCGTGTCGCCAATCGTCGTCGTCAGGCAAGTTTCACAACTTGCTTATCATGCTACGATTAGTATTGTGATTAGTTATAGATATAATTAAATCATGAATTCGAACTCAATAGTGAACATTATGCAAATGGTGCTGAGGAAACCCAATTAGTACTTTTGACCAGGCTGATATTACATGAAAATTTAGAGATAACAACTAGTTTCGAGTAGTTAAGGAAAACGTGTGTTTTTGTTTGATACCGAATGTTCACCTTAGGCGTTCGATACAAACCTTATGCGAAATCCCAAATAAAATGTGGTAGAATTTATGACTACTAGATTCCTGTAGTGATAATGGATAACGCGTAAAGAGTTGGGTCGAAAATACGTACCCTAACACCGTGAAATGTTATCCCCATTTAGATCCGTCAAGTCTGAAACTTTCCGTACCTAAAAATTGTGAAAATCAGTAAATTGGATACACGCCGAAATGTTGTGTTCGATGGCTCATATCGAATATGACTCGACAACCTAAAACTCCATATAACTTACATCTTGTTTCTGTTTTATAGCAGTGGCAGAAACTGTTCGGGAGTACGGCTCTGGACTGCAGTCCAGAGTAGCACTGCTTGTCGACACTTGAAATAAAATGCTTTTACACCTATGTGTGAAAACGGTATTATGTGGAACCCTATACCGTAGTGAATATAAATCTGTTAGGTAACTATTGGAAGTGTTTTCATTCATTTTTACCATCGTTTGCTATTTTAATCACTTTTTAAACCATCAGTACATACTGCAGTCCCAAGCAGGGACAAAACGTATATCCCGATATTGAATAATGCATAACTCCCAGTACACAGTGGATATTATCGATCCATCTGGTGCAATGGAAACCTGAGTGATAAACCTAAGTATTATCCAACTGTAGTGTCATCTAATTATTACCCCAACAGGGTGAAAACTATGTTACGAAATGGATTTTCAGTTCAGGAACTGAATTTCCAGCAGAGAACACTTAAAAATAAAATGACCGTAATTCGCGAAACCGAAACCCGATTGACTTGAAACCAATTTTGTTGAATTTTTTATTAAGTTTACTTTTTACCCCTTTTGTATCATTTTGCTTAATTATGATCGTACGAGTTAATGTGATTTTTCTAAGTTCCTAAGACGCGTAATGACTTGTATTACATATGATTTGTTTAGTGGCATAATTCACATATTTACCCAACTGCAATATCTCTAGTGATAGTGAACGTTCTTATTAATTCTCAGTATATAATGCATTCTCGAACATGAAATGGTATCGGTTTAGATGTATCGAGTACGCCAGTAAAAAAAAGTGAATGATTTGTGATAGTGAACAACACAGTGAACAATGAATAAAGCAGTGTTATTGGTGCGTACTTGTACACAACTAGCCCATACTTATAGATAGTGAAACCTGGGGGAAAAGGGGAATTCGAAGTGGAAAGAAACTTTTATTTGGCGAGGTTAGTGAAGTAGAGGATGATCATTCGAACAGAGACTCTTCTATATATATAAGAACAGAGACTCTTCTATATATATATATATTAGGCTTGGACCTAGCGGTCCGGTCCGGCCGAAAGGGTTATGTCTCGGCCAACAGTGGGCCGTAGTCTCGGGTACGTACGAGACCCTCGTTAAACATGACATTCATTTTCGCAACTCGATTTCAAAAGTGACTTAAAAACCGATAGGGACACGGATCATACATTGCATTGATTATTGACATATCGATTACCTGCATTTATTGTCTCCGCCATTATTACTTTATTTTCATGTGTTATTATTATTATCATAATATTGCTATTGCGTCGCCCTGACGACCTGAGTATGCATGCTCAGAGATTGGAGAGGACCTGGTTCAGGAGTCAGACCTACCATTCAAACTCGCAGAGATCTAGACGGCCGTACCTACAGTACTTTTACCACTTTTCATAACTCAACTTGTATTCGTACTTGGTTAGTTGCTTCCTTTTTCTTTCGAACTATTGTAAACTGTGAACAATGAAAGTTGGTTTAATAAACTAGTGATGTGTTTCCTTTACTTCTGTGATGTGTTTACTGATTACCATGTAATGCTAGAAGCAGAAATGCAACTACGGAGAGATTGTTCCCTGATCGTAGAAGCATGGCTGGCCTAGTCGCCTCCCGTATTCCATATTTTGAAAGCGGGGTGTGACACTTTTCGATGAGGGAATAGTTGTTTTCTTCCCCCAGGAGAACTCGACTCAAATAATGCACAGCTCTCTCCTTTCCCTGATCATTCTCTTGTGTGCATAACGCACCTAGAGAACCTTTAAGGGCTGTTGTGTACAAGATGAGAGGCTTTCGTTTAACCGGAGCGGCCAATACCGGTGGATTCTGTAGGTATTGCTTAATTTCGTCTAGTGCATTTTGGCACTTATGATCCCAGATAAACGGGGTCCCCTTCTTCATTAGATGACTGTAGGGACAACATTTTTCGGAGAGGTTGGCTATGAACCGCCGGATATACGCGAGCTTTCCTTGGAGAGACCACAGTTGTTTGAGAGTTCTCGGCGTGGGCATTTCTGTAATCGCCTTGATCTTCGATAAGTCTATTTCGATGCCTCGGTGTCATATGATGAATCCTAGGAATTTGTCCGAAGAGACTCCAAACACGCATTTTAGAGGATACGTCTTCATATTATACTTTCGAAAACGTTGGAACACTATGTCTGGATGCTCCCAATGCTCCTCATAAGATTTACTCTTCACCACAAGGTCGTCAATGTAGCATTCAACAATCTTATGAATGAGGTCATCGAAGATCTTCGTCATGGCCCTCTGGTAGGTAGTGCCAGCATTTTTCAGACCGAAAGGCATTACCTTGTAGCAGAATATTCCCAACAGAGTCCGGAAGGCGGTATGCTTTTGGTCTTCAGGATGCATTTTTATTTGATTGTGCCCTGAAGATCCATCTATGAAGGAGAAGACCTCATGGATAGACGTGTTATCTATCATCAGCTCAGTAACTGGTACTGGAAAGTCATCCTTTGGGCAAGCTTTGTTGAGGTCCCGAAAGTCTACTCAGATGTGCACCGTCCCATTTTCTTCATTACTGGAACAATGTTAGCGATCCAGTCGGGATATTGAACTTATTGGATGAAGCCAGAGTTAATTAGTTTCTTGACTTCGGCGTTGATACTCATCTCAAGTTCGAGCCGCATTCTTCTTGGCGCCTGTTTGACTGGCTTAACGTCTGGCGATATAGCCAGTTTATACACCGCTATTTTTGAATCTAGTCCCAGCATCTCAGAATAGTTCCATGCGAAGCAGTTTTTATATTGCATAAGTACGTCCTTTAGTGTGGCCACGTGTTTTTTAAGCAACAGCTCACTGACGAACGTGGGCCTCGGCTTGTTTTCCATCCCCAAGTCGATTTTTATCAGGCTATCCGCCGTAGTGTGTATCCAATCTTCCAGCTCTTTTGGTGCTGGTGGAAACTCCGAGATCACCTCTTCCTCATCCTCATTTGCGAAGCACTTGAAGAAGTCATCCATATTCTCATGCCCTCCTTCCTTTGAGAGTGTTATCATGTAGCAAGTACGGGTTCACTTCCATTCTTAGTATTGAGCTGGTCCTACCTTCATGATATAGGTTCTCTTTGGCTCATGCTTTTGTGGTGGGGTCATTCTCCAGCTGTCAGATAAAGCGAACCTGCCTTATTGATATTAGTCTTCGACCCGGTCTTTAAAGGTAAAGTAGTCTTCGAGAGAATGTCCTATTGCTTAATGATAGGAGCAATAATCTGGGTGATGGACCTCATTTATCTGTTCGAGGTACCATGGCTCCGGGAGCGTCATCATTTGATACTTCATGACAAGGTTGAATATTTTCCTTATCTTGTCTTGAGGGAAAGAGTATTCCCATCCCATCTTCTTTATAAAAGACGGATTTCAACTGACTTTTTCTTGATTGCGTGGCTTCTTAGATCCGCTTCGCTATTTCCGAACATCATTCTCGTTCTTCAATTTGTTTTTGCCCCTGTTTCGGGCTTTTCTCTCTTCGCAAGAATGTACAGTGGGCTAAGGGTGAAGGGCATCGTGATCTTCTCTTTCCGCAGACTACTGATGGAGACGCTGCGTCCTGGCCTTTTCATAAATAGCCATTTCTTGGTTGTGATCTTCCCAAACCTTTTGATCGGCTTCTCTTATTAGCTTGTCAACTTGCTCTTCGAACAACGGACTTGACGTTCTTATAGCGGGATTTTGCTCCGTTTCAACGTCACAGCTATTTGGAAAAGCATTCCTTTCTCCACCAGAGTTATTTATGGCGCGGCAGTTATGGAATTGCTCCCGTTTATTTGACCGAACATATCCAAGCCTAGTCATCTTCATCCTTCCGTTGGGCATCTTTCGCTGAGTCCCGGGAACGTCCCAGATCTTGTTGTAGAACTGGGCTTGTCGAACGGTTTGTTTGAAGGATACGTCTTGGCATCTTAATAGCCTTTTCAATCCCTCTGCGTAATATCTGAGAATACAGATTGGTTGAAGCCTGTCAAGCACAAGCTCGGCACCATACCATACTTCTTTCTCCACTTTGATCTCCGTAGATTGATAGAAGAGGATCGCCTTTTCACCTCTTCGCTTGGGAGAGACGTAGAAAGTCTGTAGCTCTTGTACGCTGTATATATCAAGCGCATCAAGTTCTTTGGAATGTCATGGCGGAACCATGGTCATCTGTAAACTATGATCAGTTCCAGTAACGGTTTATGCTGACAGGCAAGTGGAGAACACGGCGTTGGCCACGTTCTCAGAGTCACTGCCAAAGACCAAAATAGGAGTAGATGGTCCGGGCATGTTGCATTGGGGTTGCCCCGAGTAGATTATTTCCTCATCTTCCTCGGTGTCACTCCCAAAGATCCGGATGGTGACAATAGACTTCCGTTTATCCTCCGGCTTATGACATCTTTCCGTATCTTTGAAGTCTGGTAGGAAGTACTTTGCATCTTCATATTTTCGGACTTCATTTACGGAGAATGGATTTAGCTCCCCTGTAACGGTGTACTCGAGGTCGTCTTTGAAATACTTCATACACTGGTGCTGTGTAGAAGGGATGACGTTGTACTCGTGTAACCAAGGCCTGCCGAGAAGAGTGTTGTAGCAAGTTTTGGCATCAATGACATGAAATTTGATGTCAGTGACGAACAACCCAAAGCGTAACGTCAGTATTACGGACTCGAGCGTCCGTGATGACTGTGAATTGAAACCGGAGATGGTAATTTTATCTCGGGCTAGGTGCTGAACGTTCATGCAAATCTCCTTCAGCACCTTCACATTGAGGAGGTTGACAAAAGACCCATTGTCGACAAGGATTTTGCCTATATTGATATCATGGCAGTACCCAGTGACGTATAATGGGAGGTTATGCTCGCACGTTCCGAGGAGGAGATCCTTATCGCTGAATGTGATGTCAGCTGTGTGAGCCTCTGCCAGTTCATCCTTCATCCTTTCTTCAGCTAAGAAAGCTTGGAATTGATCAGGATCTTGCAATACCTTGATCAGAGAATCTCGTGCCTATTTGGACAGGAGGAGAGCATCCAGTATGCTTAGTTGTGAAGGCATTTTCCTCAGATGTGCTAGGACATTATAATCCACCTTGTTTTTCTTAGGTGAGTCCTTGGCTGCGAGCTCTTTAACGACTCCATCCTCAAGGGTGATTTCCCTAGGGACATTTTCTTTCCCCTTGTCTCTTTTACGCAAACCTTTATTTGTAGGTCCGAGGTTCTTCTCAGGCAGCGTGCGGTTACGCGGCTGAATGTTCTTGCAGTTCTTCTCCTCTTCTTTTTGGAGGTGGAGTTCTTGAAGAGAGGGCCGATGGTCATTTCTTCCTCAGAATCTCTCCCGAAGATAAGAACTTTGAGTTTTCTCTTTCCCAACTGGTATCAACCTTATGACAGTTGCCAGTCGTTTTCTCACGCGCACTTGTCGAACTTTGTTGCTGTCGATGAGCTTCGTGTTTCATCCTCTTGAAGTGTTGTTGATGGGAAACGTATCCTTACCACCACTTCTTGAAGGCACTGCGTTTCTCGGTGGGGTGGGTAACCCTCTGATGATATAGACAGTAGTTTGGATGTATATCCGCTCCGTCAAGGCACATGACCCTGAGAGTATTTTCCATGAGAG
Organism: Agapanthus africanus; assembly: GCA_030015575.1. Lineage (NCBI taxonomy): Eukaryota > Viridiplantae > Streptophyta > Magnoliopsida > Asparagales > Amaryllidaceae > Agapanthus > Agapanthus africanus. The sequence continues at coordinate 437,137,500 of JASDDO010000018.1, forward strand.
GGGGCAGCTTCATTCCCATTGACAGGGCTTTGGCGAACCACTTCTCTTCTTTGATCCTGCTCTTGTTTGTGGCAGGTGTACTTTGGTTTGGTTGGAGTACTTTATGACTCATCCTTACTGCAGCTTCTTCATCCTGACGCCGACGCTTAGCCTTTTCGTATATGGCCGTTTCGCATTCTCAGTCAACTTTGCTTTTTCGAAAGGCTTCATTTAACAACCTATCAATCGGTTCTTTTGACAGTTCCGGGGATTTTGGCGCCGATCCTGCCCCCAGTTCCTCTGCATTATTTTCTAACGCCGAGGGCGCTTCTTCACCCTTTGACGATGAATAGGAGACCATGTGGCAACTTGCTACATAGTTTTTGGTTTCTTCTGATGATTTGTTTTCCACATCGTTGTCACTCTCTTCGTTCTCAAGAATATGCTTGAGGAATTCTTCGAGGGTGACCGGTGTCCGCACCTTCTGGTTGTACTCCTCCAGTGCGTTAATGTACCTCTGTAAGTCTGTGCGTTTGTCGTCATACTCGGCAGGTTGCACAGGCTTCTTGGTCTTTTTATTTTTCTTCGAAGACTTTGAAGGTTTGACTTGGGTATTTTGTCCTTTGTCGACAGTTTTCGGTACGGGACGCGGTTTCAGCATCCTTCCGATGATTTCCAGTTCAAGCGGGCTCTTCCACCTGATTGCCGGACATGTCTGGAGATCCTTCAACATTCTTTTAGTTTTATCTAAAAGGACGACTTCCCATGGAGCTTCTTCCATGAGCGAGCATGATGCCCCCGGTGTATCCACCTTTTTAGGAGCGTGCTTCTGTGGCGAGTTCACCTTCCATTTCTCAGGAAGCGCGAACTTCCCATGTTGATACTAATTCTCGACCTAGTTCTTGAAGATGTAGCAATCCTCAATTAGGTGGCTCACCATTCTATGATAAGAGCAATAGTTGGGGTTGTTGACACGCCTGGTTGCAGTGGACGTCGTGGGTCTGGCAATGTAATAATTTTGTTGCGCACTGCCAGCTCGAATAGTCTCCTCGTCTTGTCATGGGGAAATGAGTAAGCACGTCCTAGCCTTTCTTCTACAGATAAGCGCGGAAGCATGTTGTTTGGCGAGTAACCGGTTTCGGGTCACTCGGTTGCTGTTGAGTGTTGGCAACGAAGGCAGCTTTCCCTTTACCCTTGGAATTTTGAGGGTCCATTTTTTAGGAGGAAGGCGTGTGGCCCATCTGGTCCATTTGGACCAGTTTGTCAATCAGAGCCTGAACGGTGGTCGGCTTGAAGAACGTCATGAACTGGGACACCGTCGTTTGAGGATCTAGTGTCCCGATGAACACACCCATAGCAGGAGATTCTTCGATGCGTTGTTCGCACTTCGACCATAAGTTTCTCCACCGGATCGCGTATTGGACCTAGGTTTCTCCTGACTTCACCCTGGCATTGATTAATACCGTGATCGAGGTGCGCTCGATTGCGCTGGCGAACCGCTGTGTGAACAGCAGTTCCATCTCTATGAATGTTTTGACGGAGTCATTTGGGAGTTCTGAGTACCATTCAAAGGCCATCTCTGACAGGCTGCCAACGAACTGGCAAAACAACAGTTTGTCGTCGCCTCTAGTATCGCTGCATAAAGCTCTGAACTGAGCAAAGTGCTGATACGGATTGCCTGTCCCCTTGTACACATGGAACTTGGGGATCATATATCCTGGCGGGTATTTGATTTGATCATACCAGCATGGATACGGTCGTCCAATTCTGACGATTTGGCCAGCCACTTCATTCGCTTGATGAGCTCGTATTTGTTGAGCTATATACTCATCAAGAGCAGCCTTGGAGATTGTTTCCCCGTTAGTTGTTGATAGAGCTGGAAGAGGGTTTGATGTTTCCCTTCTGTCATCCTCGATGATTATCGGCAGATCTTCGGCTGGAGGTTCTGGATGGATCATCATTCCAACCATGTCCTGGAACAAAAACGCCATCTGCTTTATGTTAGCAGCTTGTTCTGCAGCCTCCCTGTCCTTTCTTTCAAGCACTCTTCGCAGAAACTCTGTATCGGTCTCCTGCTCTTGGCGCTGTTCAGATGCTGATTCCGGACTTTCTTTCTGTCCGGTAAGTGCTGACATTTTTATCAGCATTTCCTGGAGCTTTTGTTGTTGCTCCTGAGCTTTTGTCAACGAACGAGTTTACGGCCGATAACCTACGGAAGCACGAATTTCCTCTTTCCCAGAAGCCATGTAGACCGTATGCACGATCATGCCCTAAGACTTGGGGCATTTGGGTCCAACGCCTTTGGAATTTGCCGCAGGAGTCGGGATTTTCTCCGGCCCATCCTTTTGTGGGAGGTCAAAGTTGAAGGAGCCGTTATAACAGGCACCCGTGTGGAAGACACCCCTCGCTGTATGATGGAGGGATGGTCTTTCTCTTGCTGAACCTTCATTTTCTTCAGTCGACTAGAGTAGTCTTTGTCGATTACAGAGTCTTGGACTTTCCGCCATACCCTGTGAATTTAGGAGGAGAGTCGTTGATGGGACTGCTCCGGTTTTGTCTGCATTATGGCTTCTGCAGGCGGGGGAGATTTCTTAAGCACCACGGTTAGAGAGTTCTTTCGCACCCTCCTAAGCAGATCAAAGTTGTTCCCGGTTGGAACAGCAGCGTCAACTTCCACCATTGAAGCCGGCGGAGTGAATCCAGAGGGGAAGTTGACCCCAGCTTTTCTCACTCAGCGCCAGTGGCGACGTCGAGCGTGTCTTGCATATGGGACCGCCTCGGTTTTGGAAGTGGCTGTGGCTTGCCCCTGGTTTTGTTGAGGAGCTCCAGCAATTGTTAGCCTTTTAAAGACCAATGTCCTTAGCAAGATTTGATTGGAGACGATCAGCCTTTCGAAGACCAATCGCCTGACTGGTGAAGCACTTTTGACGGCTTCATTAGCCCCTTCAAGAATCATGGGCTTCTTTGTGGGACCGCTTGAGCTTTGGCTCGGCCTATTAAAGACTTAGACCCCCCTTTTGGACGGCTCGTTGAGAGGAGCCGTCGCGGTCGTCAGCCGGTGGAAGACCGACTTCTTGGGAATATCGGGTTGCGGTGGACACCGATGCTTATTGGTAGGATCATGTTCTGGAAGAACAATCCAGTAGTGGCTTCTGTTATTTTCCCCACCAGCATTGAAAAAATGGAGGCCGCGTTGGGCCCATAAGTCACTCCTCCAGTTGGGGCGGAGCGGGAGTTGCTGTTGCAGGTTGTGCAGCTGGAAGTCATTGATATTCTCTTCTTCTGCATAGGAACAAGACACCAAATCTTAGCACCTCAAATCCAAGGGCAACTATAGCGAACCGCAATTTTGTTCATGAACACGACACACAAAATGTGGAGTGAAAAGAGGAAAAGGCCTTACCGGATGTGCCAGAATCTGTTTACCGCCGAAAACAGAGACGAACCAGGATGGATCATCTTGCCTGAATTTGGGGGCAGATACTATTTAGATTTATCCATCCACCTCTCCAAAGATGCTAAGTTGATTTATGGCACCATACATCGGAGGTTTGGACAGACGTAGCCATTATAGCAGACTTCATCAGATTCCCCCTCATTTGCGAGGGGTTTTTAATTGTAGGGGACACTATTTCCTGCAGGCGCAAGCCCCTGCAGTTAATTACATTACCGCATCGCGATAACCACTTTCTCCTGCTCCGGAAGTTCACTTCGTGTCGTGTGTGTTTTTGTTTGTTTAGATTGCCCATGGATTGTATACGGAGACTAATTTATGTTGTCGCCCGTAGGGCGTGAATTAGTCCAAATCCGTATATCTTAGATTTGGTGTTTTTATTTAAGGACCGTTAATCTATCTTGAGATTAAGATCGACTTAAATGTATGTGAGCATTTGGGGCTTGATTTGTTTTTATTAAGGATACATTATCCAATTTGAGACTAAGATCCACTTAACGAGGTTTCGGGATCATTTTTATTTCAGATCCAACAAAAGAGTGTTTGGGCTCTATTGTTTTAGTTTAAAGATATTTCGGTCCATTATCACCATTTTGGAGGCGAATATTAGGTTAAGGACATTTCAGTCCGCTATCACCATTTTGGAGGCGAATATTAGTTTAGGGACTTCTCGGTCCTTTGTTCATCTTGCGTGCACGTGTATTTGTTACGTGATAGAGTGAACAATGGTGATATGGAATGCACCCAATTTGGGGTGCGGTCTGATTTGAGGTGTGCACGTCAATTTGGAAGTGCACCAAAGAGTTGTTGGTTGTCGGGATCCGCCACCTCTCTGAAGACGTTGAAGAATTACAACGACATATATCAGAGGTGTGGAAAGATGTACCCTTAAACCAAATCCCGTATTTAAGGAGGAAAAGGGCTATTGTAGACCTAAGAAATGTTAGTCATATTTGAAACGAAAATTATCTTAGGAGATATAAGATGAATATCATTTGGATATCATCAATGGGCGACCGCTAGTCATTTTTGAGACTGAGGTCTACTTCGGATAGGGACTTCTCGGTCCTTTGTTCATCTTGCATGCACGTGTATTTGTTACGTGACGGAGTGAACAATGGTGATATGGAATGCACCCAATTTGAGGTGCGGTCTGATTTGTGGTGTGCACGTCAATTTGGAAGTGCATCAAAGAGTTGTTGGTTGTCAGGATCCGCCAGCTCTCTGAAGACGTTGAAGAATTACAACGACATATATCAGAGGTGTGGAGAGATGTGCCCTTAAACCAAATCCCATATTTGAGGGGAAAAGGGGCTATTGTAGACCTAAGAAATGTTAGTCATGTTTGAGACTAAATTATCTTAGGAGATATAAGATGAATATCATTTGGGATATCATCAATAGAAGACCACTAGTCATTTTTGAGACTGAGGTCGGCTTGGGAAAACATGAGCAATATGGGCTTAGTTGTTTCAGTATCAAATAGGTCTAACCTCAGGAAACTTAGCCAATTTGGGCTAAGATTGAGCCTTCAACAGTGCTAAGCACCGAGGAATACAGTGCTCATGTCCGTTTCACATGGGCACTGGATTAGTGTTAAACACTAGAGTTTTATGGCGCTCACGTGACACATATGAGGCATCCCAAATATGGGCACTGGACTAGTGTTAAACATTAGAGTTTTATGGCGCCCACGTGAGGCACCCTAACTATGGGCACTGGACTAGTGTAAAACACTGGAGTTTTATGGCGCTCACGTGACACACATGAAGCACCCCAAATATGGGTGCTGCCCATTGGGTTTTATCTCCCCCTTTTTTTATATAAATGCTAAGCACTTGGTTCTTGTTGCGCCCGCTTGTGAAACACGTGAGGCATCCCAAATATGGGCGCTGCCCTTTGGGTTTTATTCCCCCTTTTTATATAAGTGCTAAGCACTTGGTTGGAGTTCTCATGCAAAGTACGTGGCTGTCTCTTTTTTTATACTGGGGTGCTTTAACACTCACGTGGAAAACACATGAGGCGGTTTTGATTGTTCTCTTTGTTCGTTTGAAACACTCACGTGGGAAACACGTAAGGCTTCGAAATAGTGCTAAGCACCAACGATTTGGCCTTGGAGATCTTGGATCACTGTTTTTTATTGAAGAACTGAGTTCTTAATACAGGGTTAAACCCTAATCTTTGGAGGAATTAAATTCATATGTGTTCCCGTTCTTCTTCTCCCCTTTTTTTATGTAACTTAGTTCTTTTCCCCTAGGTTTTGAATCTTGCAGAGTAAAATCTCCCCGATAAGAATTAAATTCTCAACTTGTGGGGAGATTTGCCTCTACAAATCTCAACTAGAGGAAAGAACTGGGTTCTTATATGAAGGGTTAAACCCTTAGAGAGGCAAAGGAGAGGTGTTTTCTTTTTACTTAGTGTTTCAAGAAAGCAAGTCTTTTCTTTGAGATTTAAATTCTCTTGTTGCTCAAAAGCTCACTGTATATTCTTTTTTTTAAGCCTCTGGGGAGCTCTCTCTCTCTCTCTCTCTCTCTCTCTCTGTGTGTGTGTGTGTGTGTGTCCGTGTGAGACTTGAAGTCTCGGGTCCTTTATATAGTGAAGAGAAATTTGTTTAATTCTGAGAAAATCTCTCATTGAGAGATCCTAATTGATTTAATTGGTCTTAGAATTGATTTGGGGAATTTTACCCACCATTGGATCTTTGATCCAAGGACTTCTATTTTTTACAGAAGATATTGTTCTTGTTTTTAACAAGATTGGGGATATTTTCCCATATATAGAATAAAATTCTATCGAGCGGTGAAATTTTAATCACCATTGGATTTTTAATCCAAGCGTGCTCAGTTTAACAGAGTATAATCTTTCTCTGTTTAGAAAGATATAAAAAATATTTTGGATCTTTGATCCACTAACTCTCTGTTTAAACGAAAATATTCTTCCCAATAGAATTTAATTCTATGTTTAATCACCGTTGGATCCTTGATCCAACGGTTCATTAAATAGAATTTAATTTTACGCAAGGAGGTGTCCTCATGTGCTTAGCACGTGGGACTTAATTTGGCCCTCTTAGCTGTTTGATTGTAATGCCTATATGCTTTGCATATAGGCGCTCACGTGTTTACAACGTGATACTTTTTTAGCCTATCAGTAGTTTAATTGCAGCGCCTATATGCTTTGCATATAGGCGCTCATGTGTATAACACGTGAGGCTTATTTAGCCTATCAGTTGCTTAAATGCAGCGCCTATATGCTTTGCATATAGGCGCTCACATGTTTAACACGTGAGACTTGTTCAGCCAAGCAGTAGTTTAATTGCAGTGCTCATATGCCTTGCATATAGGCGCTCACGTGTTTAACACGTGAGACTCGAATAGTGCGGAGTTTTCCCTTTCTTACTCTCATCTTTTTTTATAAGGGAACAACTGTATATCGAAGAATATATCAGCCAACGCGACGGTACCACGGACTAAAACCCCAGAACCATAAACCTAACGAACCTCTGTCGTAAAGAATAGGGGTTATCTGCATATAACGTTAGGACAAGTTTGCCTGTAAACCCAAGTGAATAAGCTAGAAATACTCCAAAACGAGTGAATAAACTAGAAACTCCGAAACGAGTGAATAAACTATAAACTCCGAAATGAGTATATAAACTACAAACTCCGAAATGAGTATATAAACTACTTTACGCCAAATCAAGACATCAAAGGATAGAGATGTGCAAACATGAAATAAAATATGTCTTTTATTCATAAATCAAAATGAATAAAAGATACAAAAAAAGAAAGAAGAAAGAAAGATGTAAAGCGACAAAAAATTTAGGACGGTGGGCGGTTCAATAGGCCGGCTAGATCGTCATTTTTTCCATCGGACTTCCGCCTCAAGCTCTAGCAACGCCGCAAGTTGAGTCCCTGCCTATACCTGTTGTTATTGGTATGAAGAAAATCGATTCTCAAGCTCTTTCTCGGCGATCTTGTGGGTTTCGACCATTTCGCGTGTGAAAATGACAGCTTTATCAAGAGCCACCACCTCCGTAATTGCCTCCTGAAGGACCCGCCAGATTTTATAGGCACGGATAGTCTTGGTTGTGAGTTGGGCTTGAAGTTCCCCCAAAGCCTTTAAAGCTAACTCCCATTCCGAAAACTTCCGGTTGAGCCTTTTCTCATAAGACTGAAGATTGGCCGCACACCGATCGATCCATCCACGCAAACTGTCCTTTAGAGATAGGATATCAAAGGGAAGGCACACGCACTCAACTCCGTGTAGAGAAGCCTCCACTTGATGGAAGTATTCAACCCAAGTACGCACCAGCGCCTCGTCATGGTAACTGGCAAGAACGGACAAAGAAGCATTGGCTTCAACAGTAAATTCCTCGGCCATGACAGAAGTGCCAGCGTGAAGATCTTCAATAAGGGTTTCCAATGAATGAATGCTCTATTTTTCCATTCTCTCAGACACACATCTGGCATAAGGGCCCGGCGGCATGCAAATACGGGACTCTAGCGGAGTCAGGATTGGCAAAACTGTGAAGATACATGCATGGTTAGTCACCTTTCCGAACAGAGAATACGTAGAAGAACACCAGGGTTAAAGCGTCACTTACCTATGGCCACAGAAGGCGGATCTGAGAAGCCCCAAGGCCCATCAAAAACTTCAACTTTGTCATCAGCCTATAGGACTGTGGTTTAAAATAAAAAAAAAGGGGGCACGTCAGCATAATTATGAAAATATGATACGGAAGGCAAAAGAATACCAACCTTGGCCGGAGGAAAGGACGATGCTCGGGGGGTACCGCGTGCGGGGCCACCATATTAAGTAGACACAAGAAGGTTTCTTCCGGAGAACGATCTACAATAGAAAATGCCAAGTCCTGCAATTCTGAGAGAGAGAAAGGGTCAGACATATGGAAGGGTCGTTAAAACAAATATATATACAAGATTACCTTCGATACTTCGTCCATTCTGGACTGGAGGGATAGCAACTTCAGTAATCTCCTCTACACCCTCCGGTGCGTCACTGGAAGTATTTACAAAGTCTATGGCCTGTCCGGTGACCTCCGCTTAAGGAATAAAGGCCGTCACCGGAGGCTCTAAGGCACGATCTGGACCCGAAGCTGCGCCCGCCATAGAAGGCCCTACAAAGGAAAAAATAATAAAGACGAATACGATGTGAAACTAATATAAATTATCTGCTGAGAAGAACGTAAAAGATACATACCAATACGCCAGGGATCCTGAAGTATGGCATTTTCAAGCTGCTGCTCTTTTCTGTTTAATCGCGCTCATCGGGATTCAATAGAAGATAAATCCCTGCCTACCTTCAGAGCAGCCTCGTCTTCAGAAGCGGCCGAGATTGGCTGTTTGAGAGCCCGTTCTTCTTCCAACGTCATAAGAACCACTAGTAACATAGTCGAGACCGGATCAACATCACGGAATTCAACAGGAGGAAAGCATCCCTTCTTGGGGCGCACGTTTTCGGATTCATCCTGTGAACGCTTCAAAGCCTCGGACAACTGAGTGGCTACCTCGACAGATGTACCAGGAAAGAGGAGACCGTCATCCGGTTCATGCGCAGATATAGGCTCATTATGAAGAGGCTCAGAATCGAGCAAGGCTCAAAGTAATCCGGCGGCCAATTTCTTCCTCCTTTTAGGGCCCGAGCTAGCACTAGTAGAAGGACGTTTCCTCCCCTTCGGCATTTGCACGGCGCTGCCCAACCTCGCCTTCGGTATCCGCCTTTGTTGATGTCGTTGCGGATACTTTATCAGGAATCTCTGCCCGGGCTCTAGTGCGAACCAGCATACCAGTAGTACGGGGGATTGATTCTGCTCGAGCGGCTTCAGGAATAAGCACTGAATCACTGTCCCTCAGAGGAGGGCGAACAACCGACCATGGCCGCAACAAGGCGCTGACGGCTTGAGCTGGAGTAGGGTTTTACACTCGAAGAGCACCCTTCTATCCTCTGCGATGATAGGACTGACCTGGTGGCGATACCAGCCCTTGAAGGGTCCCACGGGCCTTAGAAGATAATCGGGCACGGGAATCATGAAGAGGGAACCAATATTTAACCGCATGAAATGATGGATAACGTCGCGGGCGGCCTCCAGCGAGAGAGTAGGATCAACTAAAAAGGCTTCGAGGGGGACGCCCTGGCTGTAACCTAGCTGCTGGGCGAAGCGATGCGGATTATACCGCATGAAGAGAGCAGTGTCATTTAGGCGGAACACTAAGTACCCCGGTCTGATTGAATGTAAATGCATGATCTCTTTGTGTTTTAAATCCAAAGCCCCACTCTTCGACAAATCGAATAACTGTTGAATGGGCCCCGCTGGCACAGAAAGTGTAACAACCCTAAATTTCCTGTACAACTTTCTGTGCAATTTTTTCAAAATTTAAAGAAAATGGTACTTTTGTCTGAGCACAAGTTAAATATTTTTTTTGCTAATTAATAGCAAGAAGGAGCTTATGGCTCATTGGTAATACCTTGCACTGCTGAACCAAGCCACCAGAGTTCAAATCGCATACCCCCACATTATTTTTAATATTGTTTTATTTTGAATTTTTAGAATACCAAAAGTTTACATGTGTATATCTCACAAAAACCCCACTTCACATGAAAAGTTAACTGTACCGGAGAGTCCACCAACCGACGGCACGCCCTCCGACCGCCGGACTCTGCCCAGATCGGCCGAATCGGCCAACGAACCGGCCGACTCGGACCGCCGCCGCCGGCCGGACTCGGCCGGACCGCCGAGTCCCTAACATGGAAGATGTGGCTTTTCAGCTCCCCTATACACCTACACACTTTAAATTATTGGATCGGTTCCAGAGAACTTTTAAAACACCATTTACTCCATTTTATTACATTTTTAATACAATTTATCACATTTTTCATTTTAACTCTTCATCTACCCTAACCCTAGCCTAACCTTATAAATATCACCTCTAAACACTACCCCCTCACCCCAAAATTCTGAGCAAACTCTCAAGAAATTCCTAGAAACCCTAGTGTGCATTTGAAGTGAGCAAAGGGGCGAAATTCCAGCGAACTTCCGACGGCGATACGAGGAGTTTTCGGCGAGGAAGCGACGCACCGGCGATTCCCCTCTCTACCTCTATCCTCCCTCTTTCTTGTTAACTCATAAGTCCCACTTTCCCCTTTTCTACTCTTTCTGAAAATACAGAATTACAAAACCCGACGGAATCGGAGCAAATCCGATTTCCGATTCGGTTTCTTTCTAAAACTCTCACTTTTCTTTAATACAATCTTATTAAACCATTACATGTTGACTACTAAACACTAACTAATCATATTGAACAAGTTTCATATCAAAAGAAATTGCTATTCCATTTTACCGTACTTTTTCATTTAAATACCATATAGTTTCATTTCGACATTTAAACCGTCATAAACTTGCTATACCTTTAAGTGGATCACGAGGTAATGACCTGCCTCCTCATACACTCATATGCAACATAGCACAATACTTTAGGGAACATAGAATACGGGAAAACGACACATTTTCAAATAAATACCATTACTAATAAAACCGTTTTCTAAAAGATTAGTATTTTACACAAATCTTTGCAAAGTGCCGCTACAACCCATTTAAGAAACCCGTTCGGGATGGTGCGGGTTATTGCATATCCTCGGGCTTAGTAGTGCGAGATGCAGACCTCCGCAAGGAACATTCGGTCTCGAGTGATTTAAAATACGACATCTTAAGAAAAATGAGATTTCTAGAAATATAATATATTAAAATTATTTTTATAAATATATAAATAAGTAACATTAAAATACCTATTTTTGTTATAATATAAATACTTCAACTTTTCCAAAATCACAAGAATCACTTTACATTAAAATACCATGAATTCCATACAACTTTAATGTTACAATTAAATACCATGTATTATGAAAATAGGTTATTTTCACTAGAAATATCACAAATATAAAATCTACATCTATGACAACTCTAAAGACGATAATTAAATACTTGGGGTGTATTTTGAAAACTATACAAAAGTATTTTTACATAAAACCCCCTCAAGTTCTATAAATTACCCTAAGGACCCTAGTAAATATAGGTTTAAGCGGGACCAATCTCTTAAGCCTCGGGAAGCCGGAGAAGTGGGTGCTTGCCTATTTAAGATAGAACACTTAACAACGGTGTTATCAACAAGGTAATCGTCTTTGAAAAAGACACAAATCCTACCGCCCATTTGCAGCAGTTACCGATAACATCAAAACAATCAGGACTTCAATTACTTTTCTAATTGTTCTGACTCAGACTGAGTCTCTTCTTAATAACCTGACTTGAATATGATTCAAGTACAATCTACAATCTACAATATTACAATTCAACATGAATCCATGAATCCATATATTCAATCTGTTCAAACTATTCAATCTATATTGACTGAACTGAACTATGGATATACATTCACTTACATGATTCTACAATTATATCCATTTACATGATTCTTCAGTTACATCCATTTACTGATATCATGATTTCGGCAAGTCATCCAATTATACAATCTATATTACAAGACAATACAAGTTGCAATACAATTTACAATACAAACAATACAACCAAGACATCGCGGGGTTTAAGGGGTAGATTGGTACGAAAGGTGATAAAAGTGGCACGAGACTGCAAGATTAAGACGTAATTAAATCTATGCCGTTGTTCCGTGGTATTATCGACGGAGCCTTGTACTTTCAGTTTGCCCTAGTCTCTAGCATATAGAGACTCCTCTCGTATACACTGGAATTCTTCTGTACCAAACTACAAACAACAGCGTTAACACTAAATACAACATTATAACAATATAATACAACATTAAAAGCTACTTTCTCTCTCTCTCTCTTACTCCCTGTCTATTCTATTTCTCCCTTATCTTTGGGACTTACCGAGCGATCTGTTCGCTGACGACATTCTCTTCTTTCTTCTTTGAATGTCGTCAGGTGATCTGGACATGTCAGAGATCGAGCCCGGTACTGAAAACTTGGACCATTTCGTTGAAGACCCAGAGCTTTAGTTCATTGTACACTTTTATTTCAGTACCTTTCCTTTTATGTTATGCCACTGTTTAGGCATTGCTTTCTATCAGATGTATTTACTTTTCCATGCATTGTACAAAAAGAATGTGAATAAATAAAATTGTTGTTTTATTATATCTTGTCTCTTGTGATTTACTTTTATATTTCTTAGATATACTTAGCGTATTTACTTCACAGTAAATATGTAGCGGCCTCGTCGCATCCTCTTCGCCGTATACCGGGAAGCGGGACGTGACAAAAAGGACTCGATCATTGAAGACCACCCGGCCTTCGTTTGAATACGGATTAAGCAATACACGCAGAACCCCTAACTGAGTCGAATCAGGAACGGAGGCATCAACCAACCTCATGACTCGCGGGAAGGTGTATGACTCATAAAAATTAGGCCGCCGGTGTGCAGCAAATTACCTAACACATGCATCTCGATACACGACGTGAAGTAGTGGATGGAGAAATTCACGGCGTCTGCACCTGGGTTTGAAGTGTTGGCGGCAATACTTAAACCATGGTATAAGTGTGACAACCCTGCAACGCCAACGGCCAATCGCGCTATTTCGGCTATGCGATGGGCAGGATAGAAGACGGAGGCTCTCATAAAACAGCGGTGCATCGACATGGCGAACCAGCTAAGCCAGAGACTGATGAAGCCTACAAAGAATGTTTCTTCGTCTATTCCAGGAGCAGCGATTGCGTCAAAGGTCACGACTGACGTATTTAGAATGTAAAATTGCAATAGGTCTTCTTCTTTGGCCGGCAATTTCTCGAAACCGAATCTGAAAGGATTCTCAACCATCGCGAATTTTGGAGCTTTCTTGGATAGAGCTTCTTTACGGAGAAAGCAAGCAATGAAAGCGTCAAAAGTGACACCTTACCCTTCTGATGCCACGGACAGTCTCTCAAAAATGCCCAAGGCCTTGATTAGACTTGGGTGCTTATGCCGAATAGCATTCTCAATCGTCAAGCCTTCAAGCATAGCTAGCACTGTAGCAAATATATACTCGTCAGGGGGTAATAATTCTTCGCGGTACTCTCCCTAATCGATAGCCCTGAAATTTCACGGAACTCCTCCAGTGAAATAGAGACTTCACGGTCCCCTAGCAGAAATGTATTCGTTGGAAAATTCCACTGGTTCAAAAAAGCCTTGACCCACCAGACGTGATGAGCATGGTAGTAGAACGGTGCCGCATACACCGCTTGATACAACCCGACTTTCTGCAGCCGTGAGCGTTGGGAGGAAAGAATGTACCGGGCCAAGGGAAGATAGCCCACTGGATGGCGCGGGGGTAAAACCTATCTTATAGACTTGCCCCCAGGGTCGAGCTTCACCCTGACATATTCGGCGTCCCAAAATATCAATAGCCATCATAGGTTGATTAGATATCCCTATCGTTGATGGCTCAAGCCGACCCTCGGGGTCTAATTAGCCGCCTCCACCGCATAAGCAGTACACGGACGCTCCATGAATGACATTGAACGAATGGGTTTTGTTGGTACTTCGCATGTAAAACTACAACGACCCCTGATAATGTGGCTGTACCAAACTCCCCATAAGAGAAGGCTCTTATTATCCTTATCATGTTCCCTAATCATTGCCATAACTTTCTCGTCTGATGGCGACAGTGGGAAAGCTGCCTCCGAGCGTGTGTAAGGGAAGTAGGGAAGTGAGGCCATTGTACCTAAAGGAAAGAAAAAAAAACCATTAATAAAAAGTGTGAGTTTGTTTCATAGGACTACTAACTACAAAGCCAATGGGCCCCACGAAATCAAAATAGCGGCTCACTAATAATGAGGCAAGATAATCATTGTGAGAATCTAAGAGGATTCTCATTAAATAAACAGTGAAGTTTTAAAAAAACTCTTAACGTGCTCGAAAAGTGAGTTCTGTTAAGAATAGACGACAGATTCAAATCTGTGAGAAGGGTATTAAAACCCTAAAAAGGAAAATGCTCAAGAACAGAAGGGGGATAAAATTCCCAAAAGTCCCTAGATCTATCAGAGCTAAGCTCTGTAAGAAAATGGAATTAAATTCCTTCAATAATGGGATTAAATCCTAGAAACCCCCATGGTGGGGAAACAAAGAAAATGGAATTAAATTCCAAGGATCCTCAAAGATCAGTGATAGGGTAAAACCCTAAGAGGAGAACTAACAATCCTCATTGATTCAAGACCCCGGAGTCTAATAAAAAAAAGAGTTTTTTTTAGATCTCTAAGAGATCAGTCCACGAAGAGAGAAAAGCTCTGCTGATGGATTTAAAATCCAAGACAAGAACAAAAAGAGATTCCTAAGAAATGAATTCCATTCATAATCCGTACCAAGAAGAGTTTTTGCAGAGTTTAACTCTGAAGTTCTATGGGCAGAGAGCTAAGCTCTGAAAGGAGAATTAAATTCTCAAGAAAAGAGTTAATGAAGAAGATGAAGAAACAGTGGTCATTTCAAGGGCCAAAGGCCCCATTTATATGACATGATGGAAAGCAGTTCAACTTCTCATTCTCCTAGGCAGTCCAACGGTGATAAAGATGAACAGCGTTGCACTCACGTGCAAGCCACATGAGAACGACGCTGGAAGGCATTTGTTCCCTCATAAAAAAGAAAATGGGAGAAAATTCCCCATAACTCAAACCTCACGTGTTAAACACATGAGCGCCTATATGCAGAACATATAGGCGCTGCAATTAAATAACTAATAGGCTAAATAAGCCTCACGTGTTAAACGCGTGAGCGCCTATATGCAAAGTATATAAGCGCTGCAATCAAACAACTAATAGGCTAAATAAGCCTCATGTGTTAAACACGTGAGCACCTATATGCAAACCATATAGGCGCTGCAATTAAACAACTATAGGCCAAATTGGCCTCACGTGTTAAACACGTGAGCGCCCATATGCAGGGCATATGAGCGCCAAATCAGAGAAGCTAAATAAGCCTCACATGTTAAACACGTGATGGCACCTCCTTACATAGAATTAAATTCTACTCAAAAAAGGAACCGTTGGATCAAAAATCCAATGGTGATTAAGCATAGAATTAAATTCTATTGGAAAGGATATTTTTTGTTAAATAGAAAGTTGGTGGATCAAAAATCCAAGGAGATGGAAGATATTTCCTATATCTTTCTAAACAAAGAAAGATTGTGCTCTGTTAAACCGAGCACCCTTAGATTAAAAATCCAATGGTGATAAAAATACCACCGTTCAATAGAATTTTATTCTATATATGGTAGAATATTCCCTCAATCTTATTAAAACAAGAAAACATATTCTGTAAGACAGAAACACTTGGATCAAAGATCCAACGGTGGGTAAAATTCCCCAAATCAATTTTGAGTCCAATTAAACCAATTGGGATCTCTCATTGAGAGATTTTCTCAAAATTAATTAACAAACTTGCCTCCACTTTATAAAGGACCCGAGACTTCAAGTCTCAATATAGAAAAAAAAAACCTATAAACTCCTGCCAAAATACAGTGAGCTCTTGAGAGAACAGGGAATTTAATTCTCAAAGAAAGAAGACCTTCCTCTTTCAAAACACTCTAGGTAAATAAAAAATGAAAGATTAAAAGTATCTCTCTTACCTAGTATAATAGATATAAGAGTTTAACGCTTCATACAAGAACTTAGTTCTTTCTCTGGTTTGAGATTTGCAAAAACAAATCTCCCCACAAGTTGAGAATTTAATTCTCATCGGAGAGATTCTGTTCTCCAGACTCAAAACTTAGGGAAAAGAACTATATTAAAAAGAAAAAGAAAGAAAAAGAACATATGTTCTAAGAATTTAATTCCCCCGAAATTAGGGTTTAACCCTACATAAAGAACTTAGTTCTTATAAAAATAAAAGAGAACTTAGTTCTCCAATAAAAACAATGATGATGATCCAAGATCTTCAAAACAGAAATCTTGATGATTATCAATGACTAAAATGTTATTAATAGAGATTAATATCTCTAAAAACAAGAAGAACTTGGCGTATCACGTGAAACACACGTAAGTAAAATTAGTGCTTAGCACTATTATATTGCCTCATATGTTTCCCACGTGAGTGCTTAAAATAAACAAAAGAAAAACTAAAACGCCTCACGTGCTTCCCACGTGAGCGTCCAAAGAGTAAAGAAAAACTCCTTTGTGTTGATTAGGCAGCCACCAAAAAAAGCATCCCAATACCCCAAAATAAAGCAATCGCGTGAAATACACGTGAAACACTCTCAAAAACCCAAAATCCGGCGTCTCACGTGCTTCACACGTGAGCTCCAGCCAAGTGCTTAACACTTATGTCAAAAAAAGGGTGAGCAAATAAAATCTGAAATTTATGCTCAGCGCTCACGTGCTTCCCACATGAGTGCCATGCAAAGTGCTTAGCACTCCATATTCAGTCAAAATGACTAAGTGCTTAGCACTGGTTGGGCAGCGCCCATATCTGAGCACCTCACATGTTTCACACGTGAGCGCCAGAGAAGATTAGTGCTCAGCACTATTCCAGCGCCCCACGTGAAATACACGTGAGCACAGCATATATTAGTGTTTAACACGACCGGGTAGTATAGAAACCCAATCTCAGCCCAAATGGGCAAAATTTCCTGAGGTTAAGCTTTTTGATTCTAAATTAACCGAGCCCATATTACTCATGATTTCCAAACTGATTTTAGTCTCAAACATGACTAATGATCTCTCATTGATAATATCCAAAATAATATTCATTCCATATCTCCTAAGATAATCTTAATCTCAAATATGACTGATGATTCCTAGGTTCATCACCCCCTTTCTCTCAAATACGGGATTTGGTTTAAGGGTATATCTCTTCACACCTCTGATATATGTCGTTAATTCTTCAACGTTTTCAGAGAGATGGCGGGTCCCGAAAACCGACAACTCCTTTCTCGTCCCAACTTGATATAAAATTTCGTCAAGATAGGGAATAATACATCCCACATTGATGCACTTCCAAATTAACGTGCACACTTCAAATCGAATCGCACCCCAAATTGGGCGCATTCTATGTCACCATCGTTCACTCCACTACGCAACAAATACACGTGCGCGCAAGATGGATACTGGACCGAAATGTTCTTAAACTAACATTCTTCCCCAAAATGGGAATGTTGGACCGAAATGTCCTTAAACTAATATTCGCCCCAAATACGGCGATAATGGACCGAAATGTCCTTAAACTAATATTCGTCCCCAAAACGGTAATATTGGACCAAAATATCCTTAAACTAAATTGCGTCCCCAAAATGGGAATGTTGGACCGAAATGTCCTTAAACTAATATTCACCCCAAACATGGCGATAATGGACCATGATGTCCTTAAACTAAAATAATTGGGTCCAAATGCTCATATGCTTTAAGTCGATCTTAATCTCAAACCAGATTAACGGTCCTTAAATAAACTAAAACCAAATCTAAAATATACGGATTTGGACTGATCCGCGCCCTACGGGCGACGACACAAACTAGTCTCCGTATACAATCCATGGGCAACCAAAACAAACAAAAATACACACAACACGAAGTGAACTGCCGGAGCAGGAGAAAATGGTTATCGTAACGCGATAATGTAATTAACTGCAGGGGCTTGCACCTGCAAGGAAGAGCGTCCCCACAATCAAAAATCTCTCATAAAATGAGGAGGGGTCTGAAAAAGTCTGCTACAACGGTTGCATCGTCCAAACCTCCAATATTGCCATAAATCAATTTGGTATTTTCAAAGAGGTGGACGGATAAATCCAAATAGTATATGCCCCCAGAATTCAGGCCAGAAATCTCAACGTATCGGTCCCTGTCTTTCGGCGGTGAACATACATCATCTTCATCTTCATCTTCTTCTTTAGCAAAGAGTGAGTTTGAAGAAGTAGTTCTTATGCTCCATCTCTCAAAGTGGATCCATCTAGGACAACAAGATCTTCACCACGCTCATCCGAATCTTCAAGAGGCCTAGAAGGAGTCCTACAACATCAAAAGAGCTCAAAAGTAAGTGTTTAAAGACCCAGAGGACTTGATCATCTCGGTATAAACCTCATCATAGCAGTGTAATTCTTTGGTTTTCTTGTTTCAAGTTTAAATATTTAGGTGTTTTATGGGTGTAGTTTGTCATGCTAGCTAGAAAAAATTTGTTTTACCGTTCCGCGTCATACCGAACACCAAGCGGGATGCATGAAAAACTAAAAATGGTATCAGAGCCTAACTAGATATTTAAACTTAGGTTTTATGGCCTTTTGATTCATTAAAATCGGTAAAAGTTTCATCACAAAAATTGTTTTTTAAAACTGTCAAAAACAGTAACTATTTCTATGTTTTTCCCGCATCCACGGGCTCACGGTTCGAACCGGGTGCCCAGTAATGAGTCGGATGAGACCCAAGGGAAGTCCCAGAGAGGTTGAGGGTGGGGGACACCACTTGAGGCCACAATTTTGCGGCCCCGAGTGGTGGCTTGGCCGAGAGCACCCTGTTGGTTGCTCTCGACCAGCCCCTACATATGGCCACACATTTGTGTGGCCATGTGTAGGGGTACCACCCAAAGACCCCCCGGACCCCCTCGGATCATGACGTGTTTTTTATTGGAGTTTCGAGCATTTTTCATGACGTCCGGAGCTCGATTGGATGAAAAATTGGGACTGTTTTTTACGTCGGGGCTGAATTTGAGTTCAAAACATTTCAAATTCATATATGTGGCTCCGCGTTTTTTTTGAATCATTGGCCACTATTCCGGATTAACGAAATCAAAGAGTTTGATGGTGTTGATTCGTTTTCATTCTTGTTTGATTGCAAGTATCATGGCGTGGCAAAATTTTATCGAATTTCTATATGGAAAATCCGATGAAATTACGAACTTGATACTTGCATATTTGTGTTGTTGTGATTGTGATGGTAAAACGGATCTTCATGTGAATAGCCGAGTGAGAGATTGTTTTATATGTAATTCATTCAAATGTAAATTTGTAATATTCTTTTGTCGGGGCACTTCCGGGAGTGAGGTAGTTGCCACCGTTTCATGTATATTTGTATTTACTTTTCTACATTTAGGAGCGACCTACGAAGGGGTGCACAATTTACTGGATTCTAGAATTCAGTGGGTGACCATCTCAAAAAGTTGAGATCCGTTTCACCCAATTCTAGGATTGGCGGGTATCTTGCCACACTCGTATAGGTCTAGGATAGATGTGATTATGGCTATTCACACGAACGTGGAATTCCATATTTCGGTTGATAACTTGATCGAAAGCGGTTTTTCCTAATATATCCGTTTTCCATTACTCTGTGATGTTTCTGTGATGCATTTATTCATGCCTGAGACGAATGCTATATTTATATATAATATAAATAAACGCTATTTATGTTTTGCATCCCCGCTAGCCCTGCCCCCGCTCTATCGTTAGTTAAGTAACCTGACGGTGTATGACGGGGCCCCATGGCGAATGCGGATGGCATAAATGTGCGTTCTAATTTTTCGTTTCTTTCTGGTGTGAATAGATTTTAAATGATGGAACTTCATTAATGAGATTAATGAAAAGAAATAAACCTAATATTGATGTTGTAAGAACCACATTTGAAATCTACTCGGCTTTTTCATCAAAATACCAATAATTTTCAAATGCAGAGCCTAAGCCACTCATATTCAAATATCACTCAGTTCTAACAACGATATCAAGTTCACTACATTAAAGGTTTTCATCAAAACCAGTCGTAACCCTCCGTCATTTTAGATACGTACCACTTAGTATTCGTGCTATATTTGTTGTCATTCGTCAAGACATAGTGAACGGTAGCTAAATGATACTTATCTATAGAATGAGATGCGATTGGTAGGGACACTCATACAGCTTTGGTAGCATCCATCAAGAGTATGTGTGGATGGGTTCGAATCAATCAAGAAATGACGGGTAGAGCATGACTAGCAGCCTGTGGTTTGTTAGCATCCATCAAAGGTCATAGGTTGTTAGGGGTAAAAACCATATCAGGAATTTCAGATTAGAAATTTGCAATGAGATTGCATACCTTCTATATGATAGTTGGGTACCGATTCCCACTGGAGTAAGTGTTACTCCTGGAAGAATTTTTCACTTTGCAATTAAATAATCAAGTAGATGTCTAGAAAGGTGTTAATGGGGCAACGCCTCTAGGGAAAAGAGGTTCTCTGTAATTAAGAAACTCGGCGAAAACCTTGGAGAACCTCACTCGAAGTACCGATACTGGCCTGGCCGAACAATTAAGCGAACGTGTATGGTGCAATTAATCCCGGCCAATCTTTTCTTTAAAGATTTTAAGGAGGAATTGATAAAAATAGTAGGAGTCATCCTGATTAGACAAGATAATAAACCATTCTAACCTTGCACGAGTATATGCTGAGCGTTTTCTTTTCTCTCCCTCTAACAGGCAGCGACCATGACCGGACTAAAACTAACAATATCATGTTCATAAGGTTCACGAGATTCAAGATATTCATTAGATTCACAATATTCATGAGATTCAAGATGTTCATTAGATTCAAGATATTCATAAGATTCAAGATTTATAGATTCATGTCGGCTTCATATCAAGATAGTATAATCTAACGCAAGAGTATTCACAGACCCAGGACTATCATCCAGGGATAAGAAAACATGGGGCCGCTAATGTAATATAACTCCAATTACCATAGGAGTATTCACGAACCCAAGGCTATCATTCAGGGGTAAGAAAACATGGGCCCATTCATGAGTTAGTAATGAGATTCCTGATAATACAAGTCAAGTTCTAGATATAATTCTAAGTCTCTATGTATATGTAATAAGCATGTGATAAGAGATCAGTTTAAGGCCAGAAATAATCATAACTTCACATGCAGAAATCTATGGGTTTGGTTTAGAACTAGGGGATCTTACAAAAGAAATAATTTGTAGTTCAGAATATCTGTAAATAACCAGACCAAGTTTGCCTCGATCGGATTTCTGATGAGAGGGTTACGGAAGTTTCCGTAACACTACGCAGAGCAGGCTTGTGCAGATTTCAGAATCCATACACCGATAGTATTTTGCATTTTTAGTAGGTTTTCGTTCATATTTTGGTTATTCCTATTAGATAGAAAATTTAGTGTCTCTGAGTCATGAACGATTCTCAACAAGAAAATCCCGATTGCAATAAACAAGTAGGGAGTTATTCCTATTTTCCTACAACCGTACATATAGTTTCTGCTGCAGTCCAGATTCGTCACATTTTATTAGGATCCTATTTTCATAAACTTCTATAACTTTTCAGGTAAATTAACCTAGAAATAAAATGTGGCTAACTATCTGTAAATATTCCAAAAACTTGAGTTTTCTCAAATTGGAATACGAGTTTATGAGATATGTTTATTCTAACTTAAGGGAAATCAGTTTCAGCATACTAACGAAAACAGTTTTAAATTAAAATATAACAAATAACAGTTGTTTTATGTTATAAATTCTTCAAATATATATCATATTATATAATGTGATTCCAGAATAAGTTAATGGATTGCATTTCAAGTGTGTTACTATTATATTTAAAATAATAAATTATTACATAATAGTTTATATGCAACCTGCTTATGTGTCATACATAACTATGAAATTAACATATTAAAAATATGAGAATAATTATATATCAATGATTCATCGTACTATATGATAGTTTTGTATACAAGAGTTACAATAAATATTATAGATTAGATAATTAATGTAGTTGAAGATAGAAATTAGTAGGTTGTTACAAAATATGAAAAAGTATTATCATATATAAAATGAAATAAACAGCTATTTTTGTTATGATTGTCCATATAGCTTATTATAGATTTTTAGTAGTGGCTCAAGAGTTAGTATTTGGCAGTAATCTTTGTGCAGAAAATCATCAAGTTTTATTATTATGGGATTAACGGTTAAACAATTTAAATGAATTTGTAATTGTTAAATCTAAACATAAGAATATCTAATTACAGTATATGGTCAGGACGATTAACATATATTAATGCATAAAGTTGTGTTTAATATGAGTAGTAAGATACATTAGCATATAAATATATTTTAAAACTAGAAAAATCTAGATCTTTCGATTTAGTTGTCCAAAACACTTGAGTTTGCTCAAAACGGATCTCGGAAGATGGAGTTATAGGTCTCCGAAAGTGGCCGTTAAAAACAGTTTTCAGATTTAGACTAAATGTATTGAAGTCATATGATGTAAAGTATGCAATGATCAAGATTAATTACGGACATTAGAATAGTCAATGAATCAATTAATACAGATGATACACAATAAAATATACATTATAATAGTTACCGATTTAGTATGATATGAGTAATACATAATATAGTTAATTATAATATTGGGAATAATAATCACGGTGGAGTGTAGTATAATACGACGGAGCATGAAAATTTACATATAGAGTAAAGAACAAAATAATAATGAAGGAACAATATACACATAAGCAAGAAAAAGTGTATAGTGCATGAAATAAATATAAATATGATGGTCACGCACTTAACACACATGCAGCAACATAATCAACTAATAATCATAATTTGTATTGTTATACTACGGTATATAAGTATTAGTTTATTTACATATCGACAATGTTATAATTCGGCATAAAGTACATAGTTACAGTAGGTCAGATTATATTTACAATTTTATTAAATTTATTTGCAATATATAAATCTTAACAGAACAATATATGACTAATAAGGATGAATATGATCAAAAATTAAAATTACATATGGCAACTGTATTAAACTATAGAAACTAAACAATAGATAACATTAATTTAATAATAATATGGAAACATAACCATAATAGTTGAAAACACAAAAAACAATAAATATAAAATAGATGAAAACATCCATGCATCCTTATTATGCAACGATTAGTAGTAACAATAAAAAATAAAAATAAAAAAAGCACTCTAACAAAATATAATAAATAAATAATGAATTTATGATAGAAGACATGATATTTAGTGGACACTCTATTATTAAAATTTATCTTTTTAGTTTTTTTTATCTCTATTAATACTATAAAATTAAAATTAAATTTTGACGATGAAGATCGATGAGGAAAAAGAAAAGGAGACTTATAAAGAAGGAGAATTTAAGGTCGTTCTTATCGGGTAGAGGATACCTCGATTCAGATCTGCAATTAAGAAAAGACAAGGGAGAAAGAGCAAAAACAGATCATGTGATCAATCTAGAAGAATCCGATGAATAAAAATAATCCTGACAAAAGGATAAAATCTTAAACTCCACAATTTATTTTGAGAAAATAATTACTTCAACGTAAAATTATTTTATATATTATATTTATTATAAAGTTATTCTACATACTACATCCATCCTTTTTTTTAAAAATAAAATACAACGACATCTAATAAAATCCAAAACAAACCAAATATTCTATCTTTAGAATATTTTTTTAAAATAATAATAATAATAATTATGACCGAAAATGCTCCTATAAAATAATATAAATTAATTATACTAAACAAAATATAAATAAATTAGTATAATATAACCATACTGAAAACTACAACAATAATAAAAAGGCTGGAGTCTGAACTTGAGAACTGTGAAATAGCAATACAGTGTCTCAACTAATAGGATATAAGTATTGATCATACCTATATTCAAATAGAAATGAATATATAACCGAGTTGAAAAAAGAAAGAAATTATCTTATTATAAAGAAAAAAGTACATGAATTTTGCGGTCGTTACAATTATACCGGTAGAGTAGAGATATACTAGTATCTTGCACATGTTCAAATAGAAATTATGTTTAATTTTTTCTAATTTGAATTCAAAAAAATTAGAGTATATTAAAATTTACACGATAGGAGCTGTAATTTGTTTTCAAAATGATCCATTATGACTGTGCTGGTTATTTAAGATCAGTAGAGATGATTGTATAGTTATAACTGATTCAGTTTATTGTACTTATTAAATATTTATTATAGAAAATTTTACATTTAATTTTTTTTTACTGCTTATACGGCGCATATTTAAGTCTAAGATAGAGCATCAACGGCACATATTTAAGTCTAAGATAGAGCATCAAATTAAAATCAATTTGGGGACCCCAGTTTTGCGGTAATAATAGTAAAGAAATTTCTTTCTTTTTAACTTAAAAACAATTACTTTAATATAAATTGATAATTGAAATTATAAAGTATCTTGGGCAGCATAATCGGCACGTGCGTGCACGGAATTGCAAATTTTGAAGGAATACAGACCGTTAGGAATTTTATTTTTTGGCCCATTGTCCTTGTCAGAAAATTACCCAAGTTTCATGTGAACGCTGTTTGCGTGGCTATGGAAGTGGCAAAGTCATTTTCCCTGGAAGTGATCTCCTCGAAAGTGACTTCTTATCTCCGAGCTGTGTATCAATGAGAAGCGTGCGGCTCAAACGCACAGAAGGGGATACCTATCAATCGTATTAATAATCGTCAGCTTTCATCTTTATCAACGTATTTTAAGACATGTAGCATGCACACACAACAAATTATGTGATATTGATATTTCTTGTACTTGTATTAGAAGGTTGTAAGTTTAGCAATTTACTGATATATAATAGAACACTTTTCATAACCAAATCAATAGTCAAAATGTATCAAAATCACATTTACATTGGTGTACATATACATGCTTCATGCCTTGAAGATCAAGATGAATAATACCAACAATCAAAAAAGAAAAAGATGTGGAATATCGACTGTGTCTTTGATACCCACGTCACTCGTAATAGATCAGCAAAGGTGTTCCATGCGTTGCTTATTTTGAGCTTGAGCAATAATTATCAATAGAAATTTTAATGGTTTTTTGCCGAAGTTACACTTGAAATCTGCTTTTTTGCAATAGAAATCTAGGTCGTTGATAATTAACCATATGATTTTATGTCATTTCTTTTAAGTAAAGTTATGATGCACGCCTGTTCTGATATGCTGCAAACAAAAATAAAAACAAGTCAATACAAGAAATAAATAAGATAATTTTCTGCACGAAGAACACTTTTGTGCATGTTGGACATGAATAAATAAAATATATTATGAGTACGGATGAGTGTTTACGGTAGAGGGAAAACGGTATTATTAAACAATTATTATTGACAATTCTTATATTTCTTGGTGGCATTGCAATGAGTGTCTTGGATCCATCGACAAAGGTGTTTCCATTGCAAAAGGGCATTTTATTTTCCCCAAATGAAGGAATGAATCGGATGATATGAGCTTTTAGTCCAATGGCTTCACACCTACCATGAGTTTCTTATTACTCTAAAACAGTTTTCCAGCAGCATATGATTTATGTGACTGTGCTTGCTTGAATCAGTCCCGGACCTGAGGCACGTCCCGACTTAAACTCAATGTACACCTTATTTCACCCTCACAAATGCATACATGAAGCGAAGGTCGACCGCAGCCTCATACATCTCTTATGTTTTATTTACCTAAATTTTCCATCATCTCCTACATAAAGTTATCTTGAATTTGTAACATTTTCAGGATAAACAGAAACAGGATAAAAATTCACCATTTACAAAAAATCTCTCTTTGCATGGGTTTGCCTGCATCATAACTTTGTAGGCTCCAAACCTTCTGCGTGAATACTTCTTTAGATGCTATACACTTTATACCATATATGAATTCATCTGAGAATGCAACAAGTGAAAACATAGCTGATAATGTAGCAGTCATTTTCTCCCAGGGGACTTGAGTTCTTCGTGTATCGACTATAGAAACACCGAGCAGCTTTTAATGAAAAGAATTAGCATTTTGAACTATGGAGATAGAGTAGTAAAATTAAGCGCCCATGTCCAAAAGATTCAGATTACAGGAATCGAGATATGTACACAATTTCCTGTAAGCAACCAAAAGGGCTTCTCTTAAAATGCTCTCAAAGCAAACGAAGAATGGCCCTGAATCAGAATGATGAAAAGAAAGATACACTAATTAACTCCCCTTTTCCATGTTAGGCATCTACAGTTCAGTCCTACAATTACATAAGAGAACCTAAAATTAAAAATAATAATAATAATAACAAATAGCTCTATTAGTTGGACGACATAATGGCAGGTTTAGGCTGGAGAAATACATTAGAACTTGCTTGTTCTCTTTCTTTTTCATGGGGAGAGAGTTTTGTTGGATGGGAATGGATTTTCCCTAGGTCAGATTCTGGCTTCCTTTTCAGCACTTTCTTCTTCACATTGTTCGTGACCATGCTTGTGCTGCTGCTGCTTACTCGGGCCTTGTCATTATTCTTTGATATGTGATGGTGTCCGGTGTCACTATTGGTTGTAGCCTTTTCTGAAGAAACGAGCACTTGCGATTGAGATGTTGGATCCATGGCTCGTCTTTCTTGCCCAGATTGTATTTTACCAGTTTCCTCTACCCTAGCTGCGGAGGCCAGCTTCTTCCTCTTTTTCCTTTCCTCATTAAGAACCTGAGACTAGAAGAAAGCACATGAAACTGATCATGCTTTATGCATTAACCAAATTAAAAAAAGTAAATTATGGAATGGCATTCTGTGCATATTTCCACACTGATAGAGGCTTTCATTAGGGATGTCAAACGTATAGAATATGGAGCGGATATAGGTGTTGCCATATCCATTGGTAGTCATAAGAGGATTTGAAAACGGATTTGAATAATTATCGGAAATGTGAAATATTGTCCATATTTGATAAAAATTCAGATACGGATACGACATGAAATGAATATTGGAAAAAAAATTATACCTAATAAGGTCAAAAATTACCGTTTTTGTCATCCTCTACGGATATGTAATGGATATATGTATTACTACATCCGTATCCGGTGGCTATTGGCCGGATACGGACAGTCATAAGAAATGCAAATTACTATATGTATTTAAAATTCAGATACGAATACGGAGTTGGCTCCTATTATCCGTGTATGTTTACATCCATGGGCTTCATTGCCTATTATTAGGGATGTATATTGTTTCGGGTACATAGCGGATATAGATATTACCATATCCATACCCGGTAATCGTAGGCGGGTTCAAATACGGATACGGATGGTTATCAGAATTGAAAATTACTATCCGTATTTGGTATAAGTCGATTCGGATATGAAATGAATATCAGAAAAAATATACCCAATAAAGTGAAAAGGTATTATTTGTGATACTGGATACTATTGATATAGGTGTTAGCTCGGATTATCCGTATCCGTTTATATATTCAATGGCTCTTGGTGCGAATATGAAAATTACTATCCGTATTTGATTAAAATCGGATATGGATACGGAGTAAGGTCGAATTATCTGTATCCATTGACATCCCTACCTATTATTCTCATCACATATGCCCAAATAGCAGGATACCACCAGCTGCACTTTCCCCTCTGATTGTTGTCAGCAACCATTCAGTTTCTTTTATTCCCAAAATACCCCTTGATGAAAGTATTATATAGGCAATGTTGGGGTGATACTAAAGAAATAAAATAGCAAACAAAAAATTTGTGGATGGGTGGCTGTGGTGGTGGTGGTTTGGGTGGGGGGGGGGGACAGTTTTTTGAGAATGGTCCAAGTGCTACTTTTGAACGGAGAGGGTGGTATTGTGCGATGAAGGCAAAATATATAAGAGGTTTCCTGCAATTTGGCCTGGTAGTTCTAGAATTGAAAGCTCTGTAGCTAGCAACAATGCTGAATATACACTGATCCAGCCAATATATTCATACCTCCAATATATGTGTCAAACATGCTACAGAAGACAGGCATCAGTTTCATGCAGCCTGTATATATACACATGCATCCACATAAAATTGAGACCAGTAGTACGTATATTTATTTATAAATGGTTCTAAACTAAACAATGAACCCGAAGAGAGATGATGACCGCACCTCATTTCAATCTTCTTCATTATGGTTCAGCAATGCAACAAGATCCCGGGACTTTAATCAGAACAATCTGCCTTCTCTTTCTACCATGCATGTCCTCTTTTTTTCTTGGGGTGGGGGGGGGTGGGGGAGGGGTGGATCAAAAGATCAACATCTAAGAAATGATAATGTTGGATAACCACTTTACCCTTACCCAAGTGGAAGCTGATAGGTTGTGGATATTACGCAAACTTATCACTACCTTCCATCTTGTGTGGCCTTTCAACGTACGTGGATAGGAATTCAGGGCAACAAATAGCCACTTGGACAGGCATAAAAAATGGGGTAATTGATCATGTTTAAATGTTAAACGATGAGGATTTGAATCAAGGACCTCCTGAAACCAAATTCTCTGATATTATGTAAGTTACGTTAATGTGTTGTAGGCCAACATTTATATGGAGCAAACTTCTTACTTAAAAGACAATATATTGCACTAAGAATTATTGATTCTATGTTATAAATTGATTTGAGGTTATCTTGCATAATAGACTACCAGAGGACAGATTTTATATGAAATATGTAATATAAGGTTCACAGGAGAGACAACTCTACTTCAATTACTTGATGGATCACTGAACAACAAAGTGCAAATATACCGAAACACAGACCAATAGCTAAGGCACGCATAAATAAATGAATGCAGAAATTCAAAAAAAGAGTTGATAGTAAGATTGTATACAAGACCTTATGTCTTAAAATCCGTGATCTCTTCCGCTCCTTTGATCTAGATATAGCATCTTTGACACCATCACTGTCCATGTAACCATTTGGCCACAACTCTGCAAGCTGAAAGAAGAAACAGCCAAATACAATAAGAACTCAAATTAGTGTTGACAACAAGGACAGACACAGGAAAATATCCACATTGAACACGCATTCACCAATAAGTATAGCTTCCCTTAAAAACCGGACAGCGTAAGGTATGATAATTAACTGACAGCTTCAGGTACTTCACAAATAACAATTACTAAGTAACTCATTCCAGGAGCCACCTAGAAGTAATGCTAAGAGGATACGTAAACAGACCAATAATAGAACCGGATATCTAAAGAAGTTAAAAGATGGCCATACAGAACGATTGCAAATCAAAGCAGGTAAGCTTCACGAAATAAGGACATGCACTACAGTTCAAATGTAAAATTTAAACGAAAAAAAATTATTTACACGATTTTAAATTAATCAAGCATACATATACAAACTCATGATAATTGCATGATATATAGGAATTGAATTACCTCTTCATAGAGCTTCCTACTTTGAGGGCCCTTGTCTTCATCCATTTCCTGGAGAAAAAACCATATGTATACATGTATTAAAAGAAAACGGTCTCACTGTCCATGCAGACTGTGAATGGTTTAGTTAAATGGTAGTATTAAAAGAATTCAAAAATGGCACCAGGCAAGAACAACCATTTTCTGACAGAAACATTACGTCTTCCACAATCTAAGCACTCCTCTATTTTATTTGTTTACCCAATGCACGACTTCTTTTGAGCCCTACCTCTTATCCATAATATCAACACCACAAAAAAAATCGTGTTAAGTATAATTTCTCACCTCAGCATACAAATCATACAGCTCACATATCTTGTCTTCCAATGCAATATTCATACCATATTTTCTTCTCTCTCTCCTTTCACCCTTGCCATTTACTTGGAAATCATCAGCAGAACCATCCTGTCGCTCAGCCAGCTAGCGAGGAAAGTAACATTTAGACATAATTGTATGGATAATTCAAAGAAATTATATTTCTAGCAAATGCATCAAAGCAGTCCAGAAAACAAAAGGTTTAGCATGTCGATTTCACTCTGAGATGCGTGTCACTGCCATGAAACTTCAAAAGAAGCAGCTTTATCTTCTACTAGACAAAGAAATTATTCTTTCCACGGTTCATTATGTACTTATGGAAAGTGTGCTGAAAACATAATCTTACCTTGAACTTCAAGAGTGACAAACGCGTCCTTATCATTTCATTGACTTCTTGTTTTACCAGTTGGAATCTCCCACTGTTCTCTTGTTTTACAGATAGACATGATCCAAGCATCTCTCTCATGTTTCTCTGCAAACAGATAATGAGAAATGAGGCCACAGTAATTCCAGGGTTTAAAGGTAAAGATGGTAATGTACCATTTCAATTGTACTCATTCTGTCTTGACAGCAACATTGTGTGCTGCCAGGGCCTTTTCCAATTCAATTAGTTTATAAACAATCACATCCTTGTTATTTCATGCATCAAGGGAACCTTTTTTATGATCAGATCCATGGTGTTGAAAGCATTTGCTTGCAAGACAATTAACTGTTACTAGTTGAAGTATATGAGGTCTACATAACTAAGGTATGCTTATCCTTTATGTATGGTATCTGTTGTATCCAAACTGCCTGTTATCTGATTGACCTGGACTAGACATCATTCTAATATTGAACTGGCATAAAGCCAACAAGTTAACTCTATGCTACAGCTGCACATGTAACAGGCCATTTGTTGAACCTATAGAAGGAGAAACAGTGAATCTACAAACAAGTATAATTCATTTTAAACATTGTGATTACAAATATTTTTGTTGACTATAATTATTTATTGAACATGTAAAACATCAGAACCTAAATGACAAACTAATAATGAACTATAAATATTGAGAAAAGGAACTTTATAAATGTTTGTAGAACATTTCAAGCATGCCACTGAAGTGACAACTAGCAGAATGCAACCAAGATGAAGAATCGGTAGTAGGTAATGGTAGGTAAAGAAATCAGGAGATTGAACTCTGTTGAAGCAGTGATTAAAACTAGATTTCTCTGTATAAAATTACCTTCAATGTCCTGCGCTGTACTATGTGTCCAACAATACTCATAAGCCGATCGATCAAATCATCTTCTGAAATCTTATTTTGGCCTGCCTGCGTCAGCAAAGAGAAAAGGGATCTAAAAATGTGTTGCTTATTATAGAAAATAAAGCTTATGGAAATTCTTTCCCGCTAATACTGGATAGTTGTCAACTGATAACAATACCAAGACAGAATTTACAGACCACTCTTAA
The DNA here is from genome assembly GCA_030015575.1 of Agapanthus africanus. Classification (NCBI taxonomy): domain Eukaryota; kingdom Viridiplantae; phylum Streptophyta; class Magnoliopsida; order Asparagales; family Amaryllidaceae; genus Agapanthus; species Agapanthus africanus. The sequence goes on from JASDDO010000018.1 coordinate 437,168,918, forward strand.
GCATATTTCAGGTGCTCTTATTTACTTAGATAAGGTGCACCCGCACCCTAAAAGCATTTTCAAACTTTAAAGTAGGATAACACAAGGGCACTTAATCACGAAACATGAAAAACAAGATAGCATGAAAAATTACCCCAATAACAACCAAGCTATAGGCTAATTATACATGAAGAAGATTAAGTGACAAACCATAACAGGATGATGTCATTCTGATCAGGAGAACAAATGGATAATCAACAACAAGCCTTTATAGCAGATACAATCAATGAATAATACTGTATATAAAATAAAGGCTATATCATTAGAAACTACCCTCAACTTGTATAACTTTTATGAGAAACTACCTCATCTTTTCACTCTTAATTCCATGGCAGCAATGAATCGCAGTAAACACAAAAAAGTTGGATAGCAGATACAATCAATGAATAATATTGTAAATAAAATAAAGGTTAGATTATTAGAAACTACACTCAACTTTTCACTCTTTATTCCATGGCAGCAATGAATGACAGTGAACAACACAAAAAAAGGTGGCTAATCATCTCCCTCCCTCCCTCCCTCCTGTGTGTGTGTGTCACAAATTTAAATTTTAAAATTAAATTATAGCAAATCTGCATCAAATTAAAATATGTTGGTTGCTCTGCTTTAGGTACCACTAGAGTCTAGCGTCTGTATCATGCTTTAAAGAAATTAATTTGAATCCCTTCAGGAGGAGAATCATTGGATGGAGGCGATAGAAGAATTCGGGCATTGTTAGTTTCAGTTAGATGGTGAGAAGAGAAGCGAAACATTTGAGCTGAGATGGTGGGAAGAAAAATGAAGAAAGATGGAGGTAGTTTTTGGTGAAACTAATAAAGGGTAAACTTTTCAAAAGGCATCACATGTGATACACATGCAATTTTCATTTGTGGAGGGTAATTTTTATAATAGTTCAAGGTGGTTTGTTATAATCAACAACTATGAGGATTTTGATAAAAGCCATATAAGTTCAGGGTAGTTTTCGATATAGCCTAAAATAAAATTACCCCTTACCCAAACTATATCCATGATTGCTCTGCATCTAACAGGATTCAGGAAAGTAAATACACTTTTGCCTTCCTTCTGATTGCAAGTTTTCATTCCCAAGAAAAGCTTTCCTTGGTGAAACCCACAACCAATCGACAATTAGCAATATCTTGAATGAAGTTATCATTGTCTTTCATTTCTAATACCAGCAATTAGCAATATCATCGCATGAAGTATAAAGTCGTTGGAGAAATGGGCACTTTCAGGACATAAATGATAAATTAAGAAGTATAATAAACACCGAACTCAACTCGCTCTAGAGTCGACCCAAGATTAGATGAATTTGTATGTCTGATCAAACAATCTGGATCTCCATACAAACCATTTATCAAAACAAAAAATGTGGCACACCATTTGTTACACCACAATCCAGTAACTGCAACCGAATCTCAAGGGGCTAGTTGTTAGGGACGTGGGAACATCAATATGGATTAGAAGCAAAAAGCTCAAACTTACTTCATGCATATGTACTCCTCCATAAGCAGAAGTCAATTATATGTCGAGAGACATGCAGGAGTGTAGGAGAAATCTAACAGCACCATCAGCTGAAAAGGCTAATGACAACATAACCTTCTGCCTGGCAATTTATCTTTTATTTTATTTTTCGTTCCTTATGCGAGGTGGTCTTGACTGAATTTTGGCCAAGCTTCAGATTGATCATCACCAAAACGATCTGAAGCTCCATAAATATTCCTATTTCAGCAGATTTTTGGGAAAACAAAATTGTTGTCTATCCAACAACATACAAAAGGAAAGCCTTTATTGTCATCTTTCCCCAAAATATAAAACCTGACTGCCCCCCAACGGAAAATATATACCAATAGACTAAACCATCACAAAAAGAGTTGAGTATGATGGAAACATATAAAGTTATTAGGTGCAATGCCATCTAACAACGCACTTTTAATCTCTATGATGCTCTTTTTTTTTGGCACTGGCCCATAAGCCCTAACTAATGCATACAACACACGCAACACACCCATGCACACATCACACACAAGGACACAACACACGCACACATCACACAACACACACAGGGGACCCACGAATTTGCCCCGAAAGCGTTAATTTGTGACCACTTCCCCTCCTGGGGTTTTTAGGGTTTGAACCCCGCACTCCCCCCAAAAAGGGAAGTGCTCATACCAACTGAGCTATAGCTCAATGGTATGATGCTCATTTTTATATTTTCGTAGTTAAAGGGCAGAAAAATAAGAAATTACAAAACACGAGTAACAAGTTGCATCAGATAGAACAATAAGATTCCCAAAGATACACAGCAGAGTTATGATAAAAAAAAAATAGATCTCAATACATAGAAGGCATATGACACCACAGAGATCAGCAGTCAAGATCTAATGAATGTTGAACAGTTGTTAAATTTATTCAGGCCGCCCGATTTGATGAAAAAAATCGATGAAGTTGGCTTTGAATAAGAAATTATGATGCTTAAATCTAATTAAGGGAATCTAGAAAAGCACAAATCAGACTCGCTGGCTGAGTTTATTAAAAACACAGAAGCCATTAGATAAGCAAAAATAGAATTCCATCAATTCACCCTTGGTTCTCTCATCCGTAGCACAGGATGATTAAAATGGTATACTATGCTAGTAGAATTCTCAAAGAAGCTGAAGCTTAGATAAAAAGGAAGAAGAGAAAAATCTAAGGTCTTTTTCTCGGTATCGGCTCAATACTGGCTTGGCTTACCTTTCATTTCGTCGTTCATCTTAAGACTATTAAAACTGGGAAAACATAGGAAGAGAAAATTGATCTAGAGGATCCCAAAATTTACTGCTACTACTTTTTTAGCTTGAAAAGGTTGGACTAGCTCCAACTCATGGGTTACTACCGCCCGAACTTTTGCTTCGGTCTAAAGTAACTAGACAGTTCAAAAGGGATACACTTTTGTCCTAATCAACTGACTTTATCGAGAAAGATTCCTTTTATTAGGACAAGAAGAGGAACCAATATGCAGATAAATAATCATGAGCATGAAAGATTAAGATGGTACGTAAGAGAAGGAAAGATGAACAAGGTTGACCATTAGTAAAAGCACTATAAAAAGGTGAGGTTATTTGGCACATTACCGATATTCTAGCAACTTTAGCAAGCATTTCCTTTACATCTTGAGGCAAATGCAACCTCCTTTTCACTCCTTGGGCTTGGGATGAGGCATCCACTTTTTGTAACTCAAGCTTTTGTGGTCTGCCTGAAAAGATAAATTACTATCAACCAAACTGCTAAAAAGATGCATAAATCCTTACTAAAGTTAGTATGCTTGGCAATCCTCAGAGAACATACATGATGCAGCTATCTTTTCCAGGTCACGTATAGCCTTCTCAAGTATAGCGCCTTTGGGTCTTGCAGCAGAACCATCCTTCACCCGTGCTGACAAAGGTTGCTGCAAAACATTGAAAAGGTAATGTAAGAAAAATAGTAGATGCTATATATAACAATCTCATGTGTCCAGGAAAATATACCCAGCATCCTATGACATTCTGACTCGGCAGCAATAGGTAGATAGGATAATACAGAACAGCCACTTGGAACTAGCCAACTTGTGGTATTTATTTGTTAAATTCACTCGTAGCTTAATAATTCAGGGATAAGAGGACGCTGGATGTATAAAAAATAACGTTTCTAGACCTAGTCACCTAAGTGTCACATAGGAATGTGAGCGTCAATCATGAATCAATATTATTTCTATTGATTTGGAAACTTGATGCAGTTGGATAAGAGCTATTGAGAATATATGGCAACATAGAGGTGTTTCAACTGTCGCTACAGGGTCTCTGGAATTTGCAAGGGAAGGAACATATGATGTATTACACGCAGGTGTGGAACTTATTTACTTCTCAAGTTCATGCTCCAACCTTAACTATTACCACTCTAACCAAAGCAAAATCCACAACATAAAGCAAATACGCAGTTATATCTTATTTAAGTCAGTTGATATCTACCAAATTTTTTTATGATTATAATTTGATGCAGGACTTGCTCTCCCATCAATAATTGTTAAAAGGAATTTATAAAAAAAACTTGAATGGATGAGGAGAAAACTAAATTGTTGACAGCAAGTTTATATCATTTTTCCTCAACCTGTGCTTGCTCTGACCACTACCTATGATTTAAAGAAGAATAAACGAGCATATACAAGAAAATTGCACAAGCAGCATGTAATGATTTTTATCATCAAAATGTTAAGACATATTAGTCAGTTTCAATCGTGAACCTCATGAATAGTATGCTCATGGCCCAAGCCTTTACTTGCAAAAAATTAAATGCTTATGGACCATAGCGCTCCATGGGATGATCAACATTTCATGACCAGCTATGCATCTACTTTCGTAGCAAGTGCCAGATTATTTGGCAATGAAACTATAGAAAATAGGGACACATCATAAATCCTAGGTTCTAAGGGTAAAGTCGCCTACCTTGTTGTCCTTACAATTTAAGCCCAAGCAACCAAAGAACAACCCTCTAAATTCTCCAACAATAGGAAAGTCACTAGAAGGGTAAGATCAAAGGTGGCAATTCTGCTTTGTGTTCAACTCTCAACGCCTCACAAGGCCAAAGACCGGTGTTGCTCCAATATTGCCAAATCCGAAATCTCCGCACAGTTTATAGAATAATGAAGATGTCGATTCGTATAAGTCTACAGGATGAGTTAATATGGACCATATTTTGCATCTAACACGTCTTATTTTTCATTGAAAAAAGTCAACAAAAAAAACATTTTGAAACATACCTTGAGAATGAAGCTAAAGGGAGTAGATAACGTGAATTTGGAAATAAGGATGAAGGGAGGTAGAATAGAAGTTCCATGTGATTAATTTGTAAATGTTTTCTTTATACTAAAGAAAACGAGGTATGTGGTTTGGTGTTCACCCGAGTAATCCATTATTTAAAAATCTTGATCCTACCCTTCATCTACTAAATTCCCAATGAACATTGGAAAAAGAAGGTTTGCACTTTAAAATCATAAAATGCTCTTAAGAATGAAGCTAAAGAGGGTGGATGAATTTGGTTTTCTTTTCCTTATTTAAGAATGGGAAGAACATATTTTATGATGCTCATAGATTGCAAGATCTTGATGCCACCATCCTCCTCTAACCATCCAACATAAAGAAATATTGGGCATACAAATAAGAACATTTGAGCATCATACACGCACCAACCCTGCAACAACCAACCCCCAACTAGAATGAGATGAAAATTGCTAGAGAAAGAGAATCGTATCAAAGTGTATGGGAGGAGGATAGAAGCAACATATTTGAGAATCGTGTCTTTATGGTGCTAGTCTAGAGTATATTTGAGTATTTAATTGACAATACTTTGTTTCTATTGGATATTAATTAGTGGTTTATTTTATTGGTTATTGGTAATTTGGGTTTTAGTTGGGTCTTATTCAGCTCTAGTAACTCTGTAATTAATCGACTGTGTGATGCAGTATCATGTGGCATCCAAGTCGACAAGGCGTGGTTCCTTGCATCTTCACTTTTCCATATCTTTTTCTCACAAATCCCTAAACTTTATGTGGCCCCAACCAAAATCCACCATAAAAACAGCCGCCAACCATCTCAACAAACCTAAGGGTCTAACCTTTAGTGATCCTTCAGTTCTATCACAAATCCTAGCTCAACTCCATCAAAGAAAAATGATCCAAATCGTCCTCAAAATAAGACACGTGCAAAATAGCAATCTAGGTCATTTCATCCTATAATTTTCATATGAGAGTAAACCAAGAAATAGTGACTTCCATTCCAAGCATGAAATGTTATCAGGAAGATTCTGATGTATCATGCCTACCTATTTTCGCACTTGCTCGTGTTATCCTTAATTATCTTGTGATGTGTTTTTCATAGATTCTGTGATTCCTTGCTTTGTGTCTATAACATTGTTTTAAAAAAGGCGGCCGCGCGGGGTTTTCGCGCTCCGCTTCATCCCGCTTAAGCGGTGATATTGCACAACTTATTATTATTGATGTATACAACTCATAACTCATAAGTGCCATAGTAGGTATACAAGTAGTGTTATTGGAGTGATAATACCACAAATACCAATTAATACAAAATCCCATCTTTTCTTTTTCTCTTTTTCCACGATTCTCTCGTTCGTGCTCAAGTCGATGGAGGCCAGGGTTTTCGAGCTGTTCAACCACGAGAAGATTCAAAAATTTGAGTTTCATGACTCTAAAATTTTGGGTTTATCAATTTTAAGAAATCGAGATCCAAATCGATTTCGAGCAATCTTAGAGTTTTATATTTTGATTTCAAGTAGTTTTTGAATTTCGGCTTCGAAATTCCAATTCGATTTCGGCTTCACTTGGTTTTGGGTTATAACAATCTTCTAGGTACTTTTGTTTATGATTTGTTATGTTTTTTTACTAATTTAAACTATGATGCTTGATGATGAGTATTGAAAAGCTTATACACTATAAGCTAATAAATTCTAAGAAAATTTTCAATTTTGAATTATTTGAACATATTCTCAGCAAATAATATATTATTTAAGAAAATTTGTCAAAATTTGGGTTGAACGTAAACATCTGCTAATGCAAAAGGAATATAAAAATAGTTAGAGCCTAATGAGAATCAATATTTATTGACGAGAAATAAGAAAATTAATGAAACACCATTTTTTTTATTTCTGAGCGGCCGGTTAAGCTGTTTGGCTCCTCGGCCGCTCCGCTTTTCTTTACCGCGGTCTTTAATAATGCTACTGGATCTTGTTCTTACTTGGATGCATATAGTAGTTCGGAATACAGATCTGCATATGCACACAAGCGGGTATAAATGTATGTGTTTCTTGATTCTTTTTTCTTTTCTTTTTTTTTTTTGCGGGGGGGAGGGGGGGGCGGTTGAGTGTTAAAAGGTTTTTTTCGCACATCAAAGAATCTATAGTCATGCAAACTAAAATTTCTATGCAGTACAACAAGTGTTGAGAATATCCCAAATGTATGGTACTGTTCAACAACCAATAAAAAGGAAGTCCTCTACAAGCATTCGTGAAAAAATATAACAGCTCAGAAATTGAGAGAAAATGAAAGAACCAAGAAATATACCATATTGAAAAGTTAGTTTAAGTAAATCTCCATTATGGAATTCTTGGTCATAAACTTATACTAGAATGACTTACCACTACTTGCATAGGATATGCACCCACAGTAGAATCCATTTTAGCGCATCCATCGATTCCATAGCTTTCCTTCCTTCGTTTTTTGGTAGATATTTCTGCTTCATTTTCACAATTCAGTAACTTCTTGGATTGTGATTCAACTTGAGAACAAACAGCTCTCTCTTGAGCTGAATGATGGACAGCTTCAACTGATTCATTTATCGATCTTGATTTGAGAGCAGTAGCTGTAGATCGGAGGACTCCCTTGTGTCGGTCATGAGAAATATCTTTTTTGCCAGATGAAGTACTTTCTATGTTGGTCCTTGATATTTTGCCAGATAAAGAACTTTCTATATTGGTTGAAGAATCCTTGAGCCTCTTTTTGTAAGGCCCTCTAGAAGTTTTTGGTTTATTTTTCAAAACTTCTCCCTCTTGAAAATGTTCTCCGTAGGCAGTTTGAATTTCAGATGGATTTGCTAATTCTTTTCCCATCGAAGGTGCACTTCTTGCAGAAGCTTTTTTCTGTATATTACCCATAGTCACAGGATCCCTCATAGTATGCTCATGATTAGTTTGGGTGTTAACTTCGGTTGAATCTTTTCTTCTCCTTTTCTTTGGTGCCAAGTTAGGCGATGAACTGGATTCTCTAGAATGAAGAAAAACATGTAGAAACTTAGTGTAATTAATTCAAGATCAACATTTATTAATGCTACTGCGAAATGCAACTTCTAACAAGTATAGCCATCGGACAATTATTTTTTCGTCAAAATTTTGAGATGGTTCTCACTGATAGCCTAGTAATTTAGGACAAGAAATATTAAAATTGAAGCAAAAATGCATGTACCTTTGAGATGATGTTTCCAAAGGAGAGCATTCTCCGACTATGGTAAAATTTTATACACATGATCAGTTAAGCAACTACCTATTAAGACCTATAGTAAAACATGTACAAATTGCTAACATCAGTAGAACTTCAGCTGAGCAAGATTTCCATTCTACAAGAAAATCGTTATTGTTATAAGAGGTGCTTGCATGTGTGTGCAATTTGTATTTTGTTCCCTCATGATATGTGCATCACAAGGAAAAATTACAATAGAAACTAATAAATGTGAGAATAATTGACATGATCCATTATCATAATATATGGACCCTCCGACCTTTTATATACAAAACATTTTACCAACCTAATTGATGTTTCTGATGACATACAACTAAAACATCCACTAGACGTATCTATCACAGGGCAAAAACTAAGGCCTCGTTTGGATAGTATCTATCCCATGGGAAAAAAAAGCACAGATGCCATTTTTCTGCCGGATTGGACCAATCCTGCAAAAGGATATGTTTGGATGGGTTTTTTGTTCTTTGATCCAAGGATAAAAACCCTCTAATTTGGCCCTATCCACTGGAAAGAGAAAATTGAGTCATACTCAATTTTTTTACCAAGATTTCACTCGCGTATCTGTTCCTCTCACTTCTTCCCTTCTCTCTCATTGCTTGAGCCCCAACTGAATCACTCATACTATCTCTTCCCCGTGCCGCCTTCTCCCTCCCCTCCATCCACTCCCCATCTCAGCCGCCCCTCCGCCGCTTCTCCGCCGCCTCCACTGTCTCCGCCACGAAGAGGAGCTCCCTTGACCCCAATAGGCTCCGCAACATGGCGGTGATCTCCCACGTCGACCATGGAAAGACCACCCTCATGGATCGGCTCCTCCGTCAGTATGGCGCCAATATCCCCCATGAGCGCGCTCTCGATTCCTTCAGCCTTGAGCGCGAGCACAGTATCACCATCGCTTCCAAGGTAAATAGATATGATTATTTGAAAAGTTCCAATTTTGTTTTGCATTTCTTAGATTATGAAGTTTGTGTCTATGGTGATTCTGTCAGGTTATTTCGATTACATGGAGGGATAGCAAGCTTAACACGGTGGATACTCCTGGCCATGCTGATTTTGGTGGTGAAGTATGCCAATTGTATTTTGGATATTTGATTTTGTTGAAAAGGTTAGGATTTTTATTGTGATGGACTGATTACAATTGGAGTTTTTGGTGCCAATGTTATCCCAAACTATCCAAATACCCATTCAAATTGAAAATCCCCTATATTTTTATCAAAGGGAATGATATTCTAATCCCAAATTAAATCCTACGAATTTTAATACTGACTATACAAATATGGCTTAAATAGGAAAACTAATATGAATTCTAAATTTCCTGGTCTACAATGCAAAATTCCTTATCCATATTATGCTAACAACAAATTACATATTACTTATTCACTTCCAATAACTTCTATGCTGGTAAATATGGGATCAAACATTGCTACATAATCATCTCTTAAGCTCTTATATGGTAAAGCCTTCAAGAATTTCAGATTCAACTGCCTATGCAAATCTAAAAGAACGGTACAAATCAATTTTTTAGGGATCAATAGGTTGCATAAGCTCTGAACTTGTACACAAAAAACTCAAGAAACATGGGCTTGGATGACAATGTACTCAATCATCATTCCACTATTTTTCGTAAATCATTTCAGCATATTACATGTATTATAATGAATGAGGGGGATATAAATTTTTCGTGACTATTCGTAAATCATATCAGCATATAACATTGAAAAGTGAAGCTATATGAGTACATCTTGGGAATTACTTTTTAAGTAGATGTGACATCTTTATTCTATAAGATTTTTAATGAATGAGGGGAATATAAATTTGAAGGTGACGGGCAGATTTTATCATAAAAATATACAAAGATGTAATGCCAAGAGAAATAAACAAAAAAATGTGTCCGTGGATAGCATTGTTGCTAGCGGTGGTGCCAAAATTGCATAGGCCGCTGCCCTGTCATATACAATAAGGAATAGATATATTATGTTAACCAATTAAACTACAATGTTAACAAAACTTGACTCCAATGTAGGTTCTTTTATTAACATTGATTCCATTAAAGTTCAATTTATCTGGAACGAGCTTAATTATCATAATATTAGGCCTAGTAAACGAGCCGAACTCAAGCAAACTAGGGTTAGCTCGAGTTTGGCTCGGTAAATTTTAGGTCGACTCGAGCTGAAAGAAGCTGTCTCATGTTCGTTTGGTCTCCATAACTTCAGCTCAGATTTGGTTCAACCACAACTCCTTAAGGAAAGAACTAAGCTCATTATGAGCCAACGAGCTCATTACGAGCTAAAGAGCTTGTGGTTTTCGAGTTTGAGGAGAGGCTCGAAGAAAATCAGTAATGAGGAAGGAGCGCCGCCAAATCAAGGAAGAGAAAAAGAAGCTACATCGATCTTGACTTCAAAGAGAGAAGGAGCCGAGGATCGATTTCAACCAGAGATGACTGCCGATCATCAACTTCAAGGATGAGACTCCCCCGCTAATTGACAATAGCGTTTAGGAATTAGGGTTAGGTTCTGAAACAAGACTGGAATAATTTGTATGGGTTTGTACGAAGATTTGGGATTGGGTACTTTGGGGTATAAGGCTTATTTTAAAATTTAAATTTTAACACCTAACAAATTTGGTAAAATTTATATGGGGTATTGGATAATTTGGATGTGGGTATTTCATGTTTGGGTTATTGGGTCGGGGTGTAAACTAGAAAACCTATACAAGCTACTAAACAAGCTGAACTCGAGCTAATAACGAAAGCAAGATCTAGCTCGAGTTCGGCTCGTTAACTAAACGGGCTGCATTTTTAGCTCATGTTTGGTTCATTACTAACAATGTTTTAAAAAGCAACCGCTTAAGCGACCGAGCGGGTTTCGCCGCTTCGTTTTATCCCACTTTTGTCAATTAGCGTTATAAAGGATATAATAAGTATTGTTATTAGAATAAAAATTCACAAATACCAATTGATACAACATTCCATCTTTTCTTTTTCTTTTTTTCCACGTTTCTATCTTTCGTGCTCGACTCGATAAATCCCACGATTGTCGAGTCAACTTTGAAACACTTCAAGATTTGGGTTTCAAAACTCCAAAATTTTAGATTTATCAACTTCAAAAGGTCGAGATCTAAATCAATTTCGAGCAATCCTTGAGTTTTCTATTTCGATTTCGAGTAGTTTTTGAATTTCGATCATGAAATTCCAATTCGATTTTGATTCCATCTGGTTTCGAGTTACAATCTTTTAGATACTTTTTTTTAATAATTTGGTAAGTATTTTTATTGATTTAAGCTATGATGCTTGATGTTGGGAATCGAAAAGCTTATAAGGACTATATAAGCTAATAAAATTTGAGAAAATTTCAATTTTGCATTGAATTATTTGAGCATATTTTAGCAAATAATATATTTATCTAAGCAAATTTGTTAAATTTTGGGTTAAATTTAGGCATTTGCTAGTACAAAAGTAACATAAAAATAGTTAGAATGTAATGAGAATCATTATTTATTGATAAAAAAAGAAATATTGATGAAACACCATTGTTCTGATTTCTAAGTCGTCTGAGCGGCCGCTTAAAGGCTTAAGCGGCGCTTAAGCATTTTAGCTGCTCGACCGCTCCGTTTTTTTCCCGCTTTTAAAACACTTATTACTAAATAAACAGAACTTGATCGAACCCTTACTAACTCGAGCCAGCTCCGTTCAATTAGCACCCCAGCTATGGAACGATCATTAAAATAGTAGCCCTTTCACTTCTCTATTGGAAAAAGGAAAAATCTTACAGAAAAGATATATTTTTTATTCAAAATTCTTAAAGAAGATGGGCAAGGTTCAATTGTATAATTTATGACAGGATCAATCATAATGTGAGTGTCTTCCGGGGCTAGATCCCCAATTCATGATTTATTCATCATCTTATAGTCACCTAGCTACCCTTTAGGCTTTAATATATTCAGCCCTATTTCAGATTGACAAGTTAAAGGAGCTTCCTCACATACCAAATAGTTGCTCAGACTGAAAATAGCAATAATTTCAGAACCTTACAATCTTTCATAAACACTTGAACGGTCACCAAAGAGATTACCATATCAAAAGAGCAAAATGGGTTAATTAGAGAAAAACAAGCACAAAGACAAAGACAACTGGATTGCGATAAAAAATTATCTGAAAAACTTCTACAAATGACTAAATCTTATGGTCGCTAGGCGAAGAGAAATACATGCATAAAGGCCATCCTACCACATAACCAAGTTGCATAAATTTAAATTTTCCTACAAACGCAAAATAAATTGTATATATAGGGTGGGAAAATTTAACTTACATCCTTTCCAACTTTCCTCTGTTGACAAAATATCCATCATGCTTGGTTGTCAATTTGTCGACTTGAAAGTATTCGTCCTGTAATGATACCAATGTACAAGGATATCAGCAAGAATTTATCCAATGATGTTGCAAAGACAGAACTGTGCCACTGCTAGGCTTAAGCATTTGAGTCTTTTATATGTGTCTCAAGTCATGATAAAAGAGATTGTTTGTGTTAGATAGCAAACATCCAGCATAAAATATAGCTGGAGAAATGAGTTTGGGGTATTGTTGTTGTCGTTGTTGTTGTTGTAGCTATGTAGCAGCAGAAGCCATGTCGTTATTAATAATGCATTAAATGTTGATGAAGATATGCCATGAAGTAGATTAACTGTGGTTCATTTGTTAATAAAGGTTATTGTGATATCTTTATAAGTTGTAGAATCAATAAGGCTGCTTTAATAACTATACTTGTCAGGTACCTTCTCTGGAGACTTGTGACTTTGAGTTGCCTATTTGGGTAATGAGGATAATGATAAGGAAAATGATGTACTGAAAAGCATGGAGGGATGCAAAACTTTCTTATAGAAGCTACATTAACAGAGTTCCGACCCTCTGAGTAAAATTGTACACTAAATTAATAATTTGAGCATCATAATGTCTGGATTTGCCAGAACTTTATAAAATGAAGACCTAAACGCTTATGATTGAGGTAAAACATGACAAGTAAGAAGAATTAAACAATGAACCAATTCAGCATCATCAATAAATGAATCCTCGGTATCATATTGATCATCATCTGGGGCATCATCAAGTTCTTCCTCATCACTGCTTTGGTCTCCCTGGATTCAAAGGTACTTACAATGCTAAATATTGATTAACATATTAAACAAAAGGTACTCCGATTATGAAATTACAGCACAACACATATTATTACCATGTACAAGCGCTCAATCTTCTCGATTACAGCACTGAAACGATTAGAGGGTTGTGCATCCTGCAGTTCACCTTCTAAAGACTGATCCTTCAAAACAAAAAAAGAAAAAGAAACTAGACTTAGTACAGGTATCAATTGATAGCCTGAAGTCCAAGTTAACGAATAACTGTTAATATGGGGAACACATAAAATACATTTCATGAAATGCCCTCAGAAAAGCAGGAGGAAGAAAAACAACTCATGTAGCCCACCGAAAAAAGAAAGAAAAAACAAGAAGAGAGAGGATTTGTTAAAGATGTTGACACCGCCGCAAGTATGAACTTTGAACATACCTAATAAACAAGCATATGTCACGTGTCTTCTAACAGACGATTAGATGCATTCATTAAAGCATGTGTTCAGGTTTTCTTTTTCCCGTAATGTTCCACATTGGCCACATATTTCTTACAAAGGTGTGTGTCTATTTGTCGTGATCATCATCACTTGTCATTGTAGGCAAATTTTCAAACAAAACGCACTACCACATTGTTAATTACACAGCCAAATTCACACAGCCATATCAGCATTCAATTGTATTTTCATCATTCAAAATGCAATTTCAACAGATTATGAAACCCTAGCCCTAAAATCAACTAATCCAAACAAAAAACAAAATTCAATCAAGAAAGACAAAGATCATACCGCAGCTGGATCGCCCCTGGAACCAGCGATAGCATCAGACTCGCTCGACTCAATGCTCTTCCTTCCTTCATTCCGAAGTTTCTTCCACGAGACAATCGTGGTCTGCCCCGGCTTCAACTCGACCGAGAACATCCGCCGCTTCGCCAACGCCATCAATTCCGCCGAAGGATTCGAATAAGACGGACGGTTCGCCTGAGGATCCGCAGCCGCCAGGGCGGAAGAGGGAGAAACCCTATCGGAGGCCGCGGCGCCTCCTTTGCCGCCTTCTTCCATCGATCGGGAGCGAGAGCGCGAGAGAGATAGAGAAAGAGAAGAGATTTGGCGCCCCTTTTGGAAATTTCTAGGGTTTTAGGAGAGAGATCGAGAAAATGAGGAGAGATTTGGGGGGATTGGGAATTGTTTGAGAGGGAAAGAGTGAAGAGAGAGCTTTCTTCAGCTTCGTCGTGCGCGGGATCTTCAGATAGATAACGCCATGGCCATAACCGTACATCGACTTGGTTGTTTTTATAATTTTTATTTATCCCCCTTGTTTTTCGTTGGGTTCGTTGGGTAACCTTGGATCGAACCACGTGTCAGATACCAGAACCTGATGGGCTTTGCTTGAATTTAAAATCAATAATAAAAAAACACAAAAAAGGAAAGAATAATATAGATTTAAGGGTTTATTGTGGATATATCCATGTCCTATGACAGGTCGAGCATGTATACCTAATAACAAGCCCCTCTACCTCTCTGATTGAAATATATTTTTCTAATTCTCATTGTATCTCTTTCCCCTTCCTCTTCAAATATAAAGAACATAATCCTAACAGTCCAATAGAAAAAGGTCTTAGCAAAATCAAATAAGGAAAACAATTATGAAACTAAATTGAGAAATATTCATCTTGGATTTCTTTTTTCCTTCTCTTGAAATTAATTGAGAGAATATGTAAACATCAAGTTATTAGATTAGGGTTAAAATTAAAGTACCTTCAAGAAAACGGAAAAGGTTTGAAGGTTGCATTGGAAGAAAATACAACATCAAGCTTTTAGATTAAGCTTAAAATATTGATATTTGGGATTAAATATTGGTTTTTATAGAGTAGAAGAGAAAAAGAAAGGGGTAAAATGGGAATTAGAAAAATATTTATTAAGCATAAGGGGTATAAATGCCTATTAAAATAATTCAAGAGTATAAGTGACCAACCCGAATAGTTCAGAGGGTCTGGATGCAATTAACCTGAGATTTAAATAATTATGAACTCATTTTATTTGCAGCTGGATTAGACCAAACCTTTAGCATGCTATACCTACAAAAAAGAAAGAATTTTTTCCATAAAATAAAATTTGAAAATTAGAAATCCATTTTTAACATTCAAATTATTTGGAAGTTTTTATTTTCCATAAATGGATGGTTCCAGAGAGAAGATGGAGTTTTTTTGCCCATTGGCTAGGGCATAAAGCCCAAAGTTTATATATTAAAAAGAAAAAAGCAACAAAATAAAAAATGAAAATAAATAAACAAGATCAAGACTATCACAAAATAATGGTTCAAGATCGAACTTTTAAGAAAATAGGTAGTGCATTCCAATTGCAAGCAATTGATCCACCACCAAGATCCATGACATCAAAAATTTTGGTTATTTCCTATAGAAGTATCGGAAATGATATCATGGAAAATAATCTCTTAAGACCTACAATGAGACCTAAACATTCAGTTGTTTCGCTCTTTCCATACGTTCTAAACAACATTCGCAACCACCATATGTAGAATCGCTCCAATCGGTGTTTTACTTGAGCTCTTAGTTTGAATGATATCCATTAAGCCAAGAAGAGTAATCGACAGATTATGAAACCCACAACGAGCTGGCGACACACGAATCATCCAATTAGAGAATTAATGCTCAAAAAATAAATAGTTATGCTTTTCAGCCTCAAGATTGAAAAAAAAAATGCATTTTCCTCCGTCACCGATACCTCTTTCTTGAAACAAATCAAGAGTTTTTAGTTTTCCAAGAGCGGCTTGTCATAGACAAAAAGGTTTTTTTTTTGGTTATTTTCATGAAACTAATCAGATTTACTTGAAGGATAAACCAAAGAAGGTTGAGATAATAATGATAATTTCGTTGATTTTGCAGTGAAAATGCCCGAATCAGAAGGTTTCCATACTAACGTATATTCGACGATAGATTTATCAATATTAACCGACCGAATCAAATTCAATGCCTCAAGTATATATGATGAAGTAAAATGAGGATCACTCACCATTCCGAATAAAAACTGAAATCTTGGCATTCAGCGGGATCCCAATATCATAAGCCAATCGCTCTCCAAAAACATCCAAAAGCGATTTTCCCTCGATCTAAGGATCAAAAAAAGATAAGTTGAGGCACCATTATGAATCCGATACTCAACTTTTTTAAACAAATCTCTACTATGGAGAATACTTCTCATAATCAGAGAATTACAAAATGATGAGGTCGTCTAAAAATTTTGAAATAAATTGCGTCTAGATGGTGCAATAAATACCGAATGAGTCCAAATAGTCCAAAGACCATATCTATGATAAAGTCTCCAACAAAACTTAAGTCAATATGCAACATTACAATCATGAAAACTAAAAATACCCAAACCACCTTACTTTTTTGGCTTACAAATATCCTTCCACTTGATGGTAAAAAGCTTCAAATTGCCCCCAAAAAATCTACGACAAACAGCTTCAGCTTTCTTTAGAACTCTTTTTAGAAGATTGAAAGCTTGCGATCAATACATTTGATAAGTAAAAAGAGTCAATTGAAAAAGCTCAAAACGGCCCGCAACAGAAAAAAGCTTGAATTTCCATCCACTAAATCCTGACATCAATTTACCAATTAAAAGGTAGACACATTGTAACATTAAGACTCTTGAAAGAGAGTGGAAGACCAAACAGTTAAAGGGGCAATTTTTTGATTTAGACCTATTAGAAAATAATAATAATATTAGGCCACTTTCAAAAATTATTACCAATTTAGACCATTTTTGACTACTTAAGCGCCACATCAGCGCTGGCCCTGACGTTGGCGTTTTTTTAAAAATTCTATGAGACGCACTTGCCAATGGCGCTTCATACATTTTCTATTGATGGGATGCACTTGGCAAGTGCGCACTTGGTAAGTGCGCCACATGCAAAACATTAATAGGCACTCGGTGTTTTGTATGGAGCGCACTTGATAAGTGCGCCCCATACAAAACATTCACCGGTCGCTCACTATTTTGTATAGGGCACACTTTCCAAATGCGTCCCATATAAAACACTGATGGAACGTACAAATTTATGGGGTGCGATTGCTAACAGCACCCCAAAAAGTAACAGACATGTTGATCTGTTTCTTTAAATCTCTCTTGGTTTCTTCATCTCTCCCATCTCTCTCTCTAGTCATTCCTTCCGATCTCTCTCTCCGCTCTCTCTCTCTCTCTCTCAATCTCATCTCATGTCTACCCTCCGACCCGATCTCCTCCTCCTTGTTCGACTCGAGACCTGAGACCCTCCTCTTCATCCTTGTTCGACTCGAGACTCGAGACTCGAGACCCCCTCCTTGTCCGACTTGATCTTTCAGATCTCTCTCAATTAGATGATTCAATTTTTTGAAAATTCAATTTTTATGTTATCTTAGTAGTTTTTTCAGTTAGGTTAAAATGGAAAATAAATTAAAATTTTGTTTTATGAAATTATATTTAGGTTGTTAATTTGTGCATTTTAGTCGTTAATTTAAGTAATTAAGTGAGTAGAAATATGAAGATAAATCAGTAAGGTGTTTGTAGGGAACTCTCAAAGCATATCTCAAGTTTTCTGGCAGGTGGGAAAATGACGGATAATTATATTCCTCTAGTTTTCTATTTTGCTAGTCAATTATCGATCAAAAAAATAACATTCCTAAATACGTGAGAGGAAAAGTAAGATCACGAGAATTAAAAAGTCTATCACATACAACGAGTTGAAAAAAGCAGTATACAAAACTACCAAAATTAACCCGCTGGAGTTCAATATTTCCTTAATATGAAAATGGCCGACGGCGCATGAATACACCACCATTGAAGTATCTTATGACGAGGGTACACAAGCCATGCTTGGTTCGGGATTGAAAACAATCGAGCTATTTATGAAGAAGGATATATTGGTGTTCGCTCAACTGACTGAACCTTCTTTTGAAGTGTCGGATTCTTCTATTCAAACGTCAGAGCATAACCCGCAAGGAGAATATTCTCGCATGCTCAATAGGAATCCTAATTCTATCGGATTTATGTCTCCTACCAATAATGACCAATATAGAGATCAAAATTACATAGGTGAAGACGCATCAAGCGAAACACCGGTGAATTGGCAGTTTATGAAGTAAGTATTACCTTACATACCTTTATACCACATGTACAATTAGCGGAACACCATTTATTTAGAGTGGAGGTATGCTATAGTTTACTAAGTATTCATAAATTTGTTTGTAGTTCCTTTGTACCGCCGGTCAGTTTTAATTGCATGTCAACACCAAGCTTTGGCTTCAATTTTATTCCCCAAAATACTGAGCACATGCAGTCATAAAATATGAGATGGACACCGATTGCAGA
This sequence comes from Agapanthus africanus, assembly GCA_030015575.1. Classification (NCBI taxonomy): domain Eukaryota; kingdom Viridiplantae; phylum Streptophyta; class Magnoliopsida; order Asparagales; family Amaryllidaceae; genus Agapanthus; species Agapanthus africanus. The sequence continues at coordinate 437,187,482 of JASDDO010000018.1, forward strand.
CGATAGGTCAGGATATCGTCATTATGCAACATGAATATCAAGTACCATGCAAGTCCCTAATGTTGGTTCTGCACATGCAACCGATGTACCTACTACCGATCTAGCAGCGTTAGAGCATAATGAAGATGATAGTGATAATGATGATGTTAGTGATGACGACGACTTTCAAGCATAAGATAGAATGAAAATTGCACATGTTCTTGATGATGAGAATGATAGGCAGTGGATTATCAATTCACGTGTTAATAACGACTTCATTGCATTTGAAGATTCGCTTGCTGATAACATGACAGATGCTCACATGTTATCTACAGCTGCAATGGAAAATGTCAATTTTCGTGATGATAGGCTTTCGGCAGTTGATACTGACAGTGGGTTGAAGATGGGCAATGTGTTCGAGAATAAGGAGAAGTTAATTCAGGCAGTTAGTGTTTGGTCAATTAAATACGGAGTTTCTTTTAGACCAATCAAGAGTAGCAAGACCAAGTACACCATTGTTTGTAAAACAGACGTGAACTGCTCTTTGAGGCTTCATGCATCTATCTCGAAGAAATCACAGACATGATATTTTGAGATAAAGAAATATGCGGGTGATCATACTTGCGTGAATCCTGTAGTAAAATCAAATCATAAATATATCACTTCTACATTTCCGTGTAACGGGATCTTTCCTTTCATGAAAGTAGATGTTGATATGACTTCTCATATGATTCAAGTGCTTGTAAAAGAAACTTTATTCATCGATATAAATTATATGAAGGCATGGAATGCATTGAACAAGGTATTGTCTAAAATTTACGGAGATTGGAAAGAGTCGTATGATAATTTGTCGCGATTCCTTGCCGCCATCAGATCAACTAATTCCGGGATTGTCTTCAAAATTACCAACGCACCACTGTCAGAAATAATATGATATTTTACTGGTGTATTTTGGGAATTTGGACCGTCCATTGAAGGTTTCGCTTATTGTCATCCAGTTCTCAGTATTGATGGAACATTTTTATTCGGCAGATACAAAGAGACTTTGTTCCTTGCTACCGGTGCTGATACAAATGATGGTCTTTATCCTTTGGCTTATGCTGTAATTTATAGTGAAACCACAGACAATTGGGAGCGGTTCATTGCTTGCATTTATAACTACATTTCATCCATGCGGAGAAAGCACGCTACTTTTATATTTGATCGGATGAAAAGGATTCCGACCGCACTAAGAAAATCATGACCGGAACCTCATATGCATCGTTATTGTATGCGACATATCAGAGCCAACTTTGCAACTTCCGGATTTCGTGATAATACCTTGCAGAATGTATTCTCCCAAATTGCATGTGCATCTGATAACTTGACATATATCGCACTGAGAGCGGAACTTAAAACTATATGTCCAAGAGCATATACTTGGATTGAAAATAATCTTAAAAATGAAGAAGTCAGATAGGTGATTGGTGTATTTTAATATATATTTTATATCCATATTTATCTTTATTATGTCACATTTAATGTTGCATGTAGGTATTTTATGATATTTGCAGGTGACATGCGCTTAATTGCAAAAAGAGCAGAAACCGGCCTAATACATGCATTTTATGTGCAAAAAAAGTTTATATGGAGCAGAAGCGCAAAGGATATCAAAATATATTTGAACAAAGTCAAAATAGTATAAAAGATCCAAGCCCAATTCAGCATAAAGGCCCGATGGCATAGCAAACTTAAAATGATCGTATCTCGAAGACCGTAACTTCGATTTCAATTTGGCAAGTTGTTACGACCCAAATTGGGAACACGATCGGCATTTAAATCACGCAACGAATAAAAGCGTAACGTAATTTAAGTAAGCCGAAAACCCAGAAATCTAAACCATGAAAAGATAGAGAGATAAAACATTAGTTAAAAACATTTAAAATCTCAAGTTAAAAATCTCAAAACTTAAATTTATTTTCTTAAAAATTTTGGCAGCATCTCCTTTGTAAAAACTAGTCCCAAACGGGTAAAAAACATAGAATATAAAAGGCATCCCCAATCGGGAGCAACTCACACCTAAAGGCGGAATACAACCACAACATATATATATATATATATACGACGCCGTAACGAAAAAAAAGCAAATAAGAGGTAAAACAATATCGCAACAAGAAATAAAAGCCGGCTCACACGAGCACGACAACCAGAGTCAAAATAATATACAAATATTGAATCTCTCGGTCTCGTTTTTAAGTCAAATACATATAAGTGGTAGATGAAGAGTACTGAATACAAAATAAGACATACAAGCGGAAGTATATGGATACTCGCACAAAAACCCACCTACAAAAGGTCTCACACCCAATAGTAGCGGTATCCACCGAAAATGATGCAATAAAGAGCCGCCGTGACTATACTGAGGGTTAACCCTGCAAAACACTGTGGTACAACGGGGGTGAGTTGCCAACTTCTGAGAAGTAAATAACATCGTATAGGTAATCACATGCATGCATGATAAACAACCAATCCTACGTATGGGGTCATGATGGCATGTGCACAATAATATGAGATGCGGCATAATCCAAATCAAGGTACTATATCGGGATACAAAAACTATGAGTACAGTGTATATCATAAAAGTCCTGAGTGTGAGATAAAAACAGAGCCGTCCTCAATAAATTATCATCATAGAAATCCGGTGTCCATCAACGACACCCAAAATCCTAATATCTCAGGCGCCGTCACTCTGATCGGCCCTCATATCCATCTCATCATCTAACTCCGAACGGTATCCTCCAGATATCCGCTGAGTTTCCATACAATCACCGGTAGACAGTGCTCCCCCTGCCAGGCTCATCGTCTACCCAACAATCTTCTTGCCCCGGGGTAGCTTACCGGGTCCACTATGTGCCCGCAGATGGCTCATCTAACTCCTCGAATCGGGTACGCTCATAGCTCAGAACCGAGAAAACTCATGGTGGACATGAAATATCATATCAAAGGAAAACCGCACTTTTTAAATATTTCAAGTTTTCAAAATGTACTTTGCGATTTCCCAAATCCACGAAACAGAAATCTCATGAAAATATCATCTGAGATAAATCACTATAGTAATGTATGCATGATGCAAATCATGATGCGTACTTGTACTAGAATCGTTATCTAACAGTCAATAATGAATGCGGTACAACATATATTTATCCATGACAATTTCTATAGTGTGCGTGGCATGGCAATTACCAACGGTGTGTGTGGCATATAAATCAGTGCTCGTGCAACATGAACCGTTAGTAATGGTGCAGTGCCCTATTAATGATATGTCGATGTACAACAGGTAATAGGATGTACAAAATGGTACTCATGCATAATCAATATATATAGACATATAAGTATATCACACAAGGTTATATCACTTGAATCTAGCCTTCGGCACTTAACGCCATACATGCGATTCCCCCGTAGATGTTAAATCTACCCACCGGACGATCTCGAGCTAAGTGAACTCGATCACCTTTTCCCCCTTCCTGGCTGCGTCCGAAGTCCCCGCCTGTGATCCTAACATCACGCAAACCCATAATGCATGAAATTAGAAAACTTTCCAATAACACACGGACACAAACGCCAAACCAACGAACTAACTCCCACAAGCTATCAATGTTAGCTTAGTGGGCTAAACGTGTGCAACGACATCCTAGGCCATACCTATGGCTGTTAAACGTACGAAACACTTAAACAAAAGTCGGATAAATTTGTATCGCACGTTGCCAAAACGCTTAAATTATAGCTAACGGTCCCAGATTTTTATACACAAAGAATTAGAGAAAGTTACACATAACACAAGCCTACAAATAACCCCAGAGACCTCATGACCAAGATTCACCCCCAGCCTCCCTGCTCTGGCCATAATTTGCGGCCAGAAGGAAAAAAATGCGGCCTGGAAAAAGTGGATTGGGCTCAGGTTTTGGGGAAAGCTTCCAGGCCTCTAAACTAAATCTCTGTGACGGCAACTTCTCAAACTAATACCTGGGTAGATAACAGATTCAAACAGAGCCCTAACTTAACACAAATGCGATATTAACATTAATTTAAAACATCTTGGTATTTTAGTGAAACTCATTAACACAAAAACCTTCATTAGAGCCTAAATAAAGGTTTAGCATCATTACCTCACCAAAACTTGGGAAAAACCATAGCCATGCAAGCTCCAAGACATCTCAAGAGGGTTAAATATGATTAGTTGAGGGTTTAGTGGGGTTTGATATTGATTTATGCTTAAGGTTAGCGGGAAAATAATGATCAAGTGAAGATTTTTAGTGAAGAAGAAGAAGAAGAAAATGAGAGGGAGGGAGTGTTGAGGGAAAATGAGAGAGTGAGAGGATGAGGGTGAGAGATGGGAGCCATGCTCTTTCTCTCTCCTCATTAAATGCCTCCCATGCTTGCCCCCCATGCCATTATGCCTCCATTTTCTATTCTTTTCCCTTCTCTTATCCTTTTTAAAATAAAAACTTGTACTTAAAATAAATATGTATACATATATATAAGATGGCATAGTAGGTTAAGTGCCATGGCTAACAAAGTATGGTTAACACTTCCTTAACCCTAGATTAATATGCACATGTGTGTGCAAGTACAAAAATAATTTAATAAAATATTAATTAATTATAATAAAATATATGAAAATAATTATTGGTTAAATTTATTAAAAACCCGCATTATATCTCTTAATTAACTCTAATCGCGATCTAAGGTGTTACACAAGTAACGTTGGAAATCTCTCGACGAGACTAATCAGCACACAAAATTTGAGGCCCAAACTCCACAAATTTTCGGCTATGGACGAATTAGGGCCGAAATCTGGCCGAGTTAGGAGTTCATATTTTTAGGCAAAATTGATTCTCTTGTATCTTTTATACCTTGCTCTCAATTTTCTCTTCGCCCTATATATTCTGCTATATAGCCTCTTTAAGGTTTCATTTCTCTCATAGCTTTGGACTAGAGTTTTCTTTTGGAGAGAGATCAATAATTTGTAAGTACTTTTGATATGAATTTAGTTAATATAATGTTTGCTTTTTCTCATATCATGAGTAGCTAAATTAATCTCTAGGGTTAGAATTGTTTTGCTTCTATGCTTGAATGAATTTATTATCTTCTTCTTTTCTTTTGTTTTTATATGAATCTTTCTTGATCTAAACCCTTTTCTTTTTGTTATTCATTGAATAAACTAAATCGTATGATGATAGTTGATGCCTTAAGTATGTTTAGGAAAAAGTGATGACACCGATTAACTAGTTAAATTAATGAAAACGCGACGAACTAGAAATCTAATTAGGGAAGCTAAGAGATGATTTTTAATAAAGAGAATTCAACCTAGTTAATTAGGGTAATCTAGATTACGCCGATAATATGATGATTTGTAGTTGACAACCTACAAGTTATTTAATAAAAGGGTAAACTAGTTACTTTGGAATTAATTAGAGTTATTTGTTTTAATCACTTTCTAAATGATTTTATGTAATTGATAGGTTATTTTTAATCGTATAACTTATGCTTACCTATATGTTTGATAATTCATTGCCAAATTACTTTTACCTATGCTTATATATATTTTGATAGTTTTAATTAAAACTAAAGAAGAAGAAAAGAAGAATAATCCTATAAACTAACCCTATTAGTTAAAACAATTCGACACCCTAGGATTTCCTTTCTTATAAAAAAACCTACTTTTATTTAACTTGCATTTATTTTATGCACTTTAGTTTTATTAATCAAATCAACCTTTTATTTATTTACTTGTTTTTGAATTAATTATGAATCAACACTTTCCTGTGGATCGATCCACAAGTATTACAATTATAAGACTGTATACTTGCGGTTAAAATTTAAAGACTAATAAAATCTCCATCAAGTTTTTGGCACCGTTGCCTGGAAGGCATAGTATTTTAATTAGTTTTAATGTAAGTAAATTTAGTTTAGTTTAGTTTATTTTTATTAGATTTGATTCTGCATATCTTATTTTTATTTCAAGAACTTATTTTTATTTCAGGAAACGAAGAGCAGATACCAAGATCTGGGATCATCCAGAGGAGGCCGAATTTTTTCCAGAACCAAAACAAGAAAAAATTCGGCGAGGGCCGAATTTTGGCCAAAATTTTGCCTCTACTTTTTTGGTTTTGTTCACAAATTTCCCCTTTATTCTGTTACAGTGTTCGTTTTGTAGACAAAGTTTTCTTTCTTCTCTAACCCCTTCTTTCCAATAAATTGCCTTTTCTGCAAGATTCTTTGCACTGCCAAATAAAAACAAAATAAATAAAAAATCTTGCTTTTAGATTGTTTTAGATTTTTGCTTGATTTATTGTTATTGGCATATTTTAAAACGGACTTTAAGGGGCAAGAAATCCAATAATAAGTTTAGGTGCGGAGTTCATTACTGATCCTAGGTTCCAAAAATCATAAAACCAGCATAAGCATTCGCTTTTCATTAATAAAAAATATCTAAACTCAAGCTCCTTAAGGACATTCGCGCTCTAATAAGACAAGAGAAGGTTGTGGATAATTTATTGCTTATCCGTATTTTTCTTGTAGTGTATAAAGAAAGTGTGTCTAAGGCAATTGGTTTACTTTTAGGCCTGTTATTTCTGTGATTCGTATAGCGGATACCTCTCACTTATCTGCCACTTACCTGGCTGCAAGATCGATAAAGAGGTTATAGAGGATTTATCTCGCAACTAATTCCTTGAAAATCTAGGAGCGGGTCTAGTGATTCGACCTAGGTGACCCTAGGTTTAGGGTTTGCTTGCGCATTTTGTGGTTATGATTTGTTAAGTCCGTATTTACTTTCTTGCATTTGAAAAAAAATAGGTGATACGATCACCAATGCACTTACACTATAGGATATATACTATCCTGTTCGCACATCCTTACTCTGGCATTGAATTGCCACCAACCACCGGTGACAATGAGATTAAATCTGTTTTTATTAATTCACTCCCCAAATTCCACAGTTTAGAATCTGAAGATGCTTATGTCTTTATTAGGGAATTTGAGGATTTATGCCAATTGTTTAATTTAAAGCAGTTAAATTCTGATGCGGTTAAGTTTAGACTCATACCATTTGCCCTCACGAATAAAGCTAAATACTGGTTTTATAACATACCTGCAAACACTATCAGAGTTGGGAGGATTTTATAAAAACTTTACTGAAAAAATTTTATCCTCATTTTAAAACTGCTAAATTTAGAAATGAAATTAGAACTTTTCACCAAACGCCGGGGGGGGGGGTGTGAATCTTTTTATACATATTTTAAATGCTTTAAAAACCATCTAATTAAGTGTCCACATCATGCGATAGAAAAATGGGAGCTTTTCCAAATAGCACACGATGGGTTAGAGTCTAAGTTAATGGTAGAATCCATGTGCCAAGGTAATTTTATGATGAAGAAAGAAGATGATGCATGGAATTTCTTAGAAGAATTATCCAATAAAACTATGCAATGTGAGAGCACAAGCGAGATGGGTGCAACCACATCCATGGAAGGGATACATGCAGTCGAAGATTCTATTGGTATACAAATTGAATTAGCTGCTCTTAGGCATACAATAGAAAAGCTAACAACTACACCTTTCCCTGTTCAACAAGTCAGATGATCCCCTGTTTAAATTGCCAAAAATCCTTTCATCTTTCCAAAGAATGTCCTTTTGTTTGCGGTCCTCAAAGTCAAGTTTTAACTCATATAGAACAGCAGGCCGCCTTTATGCAAACATCTGCTCAAACTTTGACTAATATACAAAAACAGTTAGCCGCTTTCATACAAATATCTAGTCAAGAGATATGTCACGTCCCGCTTTCCGAAAGACAGAAACAGGTACATGACAAGGCCCGCAACGTATTTATTTCGAGGTCATTTCCTGGAATAAATACGCTAAGCGTAATTGAGCAATATAAAATGAAAAGAAATTATCTTGAGATTTAAACATCAACAACTTTATTTACATTCAACTTGATACATTTACAATACATGAGTTCAACTGAAAAGGAAATACAAGAAAAGAAATGCCTAAACAGGTGGCATACATAAACTGAAAGAAAATAATAACTAGTCTAGGCATGGGTTGCGATCTGATCATGCTCCTCCTCGGTGGTGTCCACCTCCTTAGCCTCCACAGTATCTGACGAACATTCCAAGAAACAAAGATAAGTGGAATGCCCGTCCGCGAACTTTCGCTCGGTAAGTCCCCAAGAAAAAAGGTGTGAGGTATAAAAGTATAATGAAAAGGAAAAAACGGATATCATGAAGCAATGGACTATGAGATATGGTATTTAAACATGTAATTTAATGTAAGCATGGCAATTTTATTTAACATGCAGTTCTATATATCATGGCAAACTAACACGAGCATAGTATAGTATGGCCATATAGTGTAGGTATAGTGAACATGAAGTGCATTTAAGTGTCCTAAAAGGTCTCTACATGGGTAAACTAATTTAACGTAAATTCAAGGGTGGATATCAACCAATCTCAAGAGTGTTCCCGAACCCAACAGACTGTAATCCAGGGGTAAGGAATCACGGGCCCGAATCAAGTGTTAGTAACGGGACTTTAACCTAGTGTTGAAGTATTCCAAACTCAACAGGCTATAATCCAGGAGCAAGGAAACACGGGCCCTCATGATAGCTTGCTTATGTTAGTAGACATGGATTCATGATCTAGGGGGACTCCTGAGATTTTGTTGGATTCACACATGAACTACCCCAACACCCTGTGTATTCTAGGTTACAGTTAAAATTACTAGCCTTGTTCAAATCCACGAATACATCAAGTTGCAAGATTGAGTTCATGTCAATATCAAGTATTCGTGTCAAGTGTTCATGTATTCATGTCAAGTTGTATTCATGGTTCAAGTCAAGTCAGTTTCAATAGCAGCCATTGTGTTTTGGTATTTATGTTAAGTTCATGTCAAGTCATAGTATTATGTATTCAAGTTTTTGGAATATTCAAGTTCAAATGTTCTGGTGCATGATCAAGGGTTCAAGTTTATGTTAACGTTTGGCTCCTAATTGAGTTTGTATTAAGATTAAAGTAAATATCTTATGAAAGGATATAGCTCTTGAATTTTCTTAGGTCCGGGAGTAATCGGCAACTGCTGCACATGGACGACAGGATTTGTGTTTTTTTCCAAGATAATTGCCATTGAAAACTTCGTTAAGCTGTCTAGCCTGAATAGGCAAGCACTCATTTTCTCCGACTCCCTGAGACGCAGGAGAAATGATACCGCTTAAGCCTATATTAATGTATAGTCCTTAAAATATTGTTTTGCATATCTCGAGGGGGTTTAATGAAAAATATATTAATATTGTTTAAAACTAACCTCGATGGTGATTTGTAATATTTAGGGTTTTCATGAACATGTATTTTAATTGTTATGGTATTTTGGTGATAAAACCTAGCTTTTTGAAAGTTTATGGTAATTTTGTGAAAACTACTATTTTTGGAAACTTGGTGGTATTTTATAAAAAATTCTAATCTTTCATTTTAAAAATATAGTTTCTTAATTTGTTTTTATTGAAAATACGGATTCATAATTTTTATATAATTTTTCAAAAATTAGTTTTGTTTAGAAAAGTCGCGTTTCTTAAAAACCGTATTTTATTTCCTTTCGAGACCGAATACTCCGTGAGGAGTTCTGCATCTCGCTCTACTATTCCAAGAATGTGCGATAATCTACAACATCCATTAGCGGGTCCCCTGACAAGGGTTGTAGAGGCGTAATTGCCAAGGACTACAAAATACCGTTTAAAATAAACCCGTTTTTTTAAAAGGTGTGGTATTTTAATGAAAAAGTTATTTTTTAAATTAGCTATATGTTTAGAACATCGTGCTATATAAATATAGTGTGCATGTGGGGTAGGACGTTAACCAGTGAAGTTTTCCTAAAGGTATCTTTTTAACAATTATTGAAATGAGGGTTATACTAAAGTCCATGGTATTTTAATGAAAAAGTTCGTTATATGTTTGTTTCACATGAATTTTTTTTTAAACTAAAAACTAAATGATGGGAAATAAGATTAAGATTAATATAGGATGTTAGTTTGATCTAATTGGCTTATCAAGTGGAATACAAAAATTAAAAAAGAAGATTACATCGGAGATAACTCCACTTTTATCGATTTGTTTTAGAAATTTGTTTTGAGGTGGAAAAGGATAGAGATGAAGGGACTTACGTGTTTAGGTGGTTAGCAAGAGAGAAAGGAAGCTTTCGGGTGTCGTGGCATCATCGGAAATGCTCTGGTCGTTGAGTTTGGCTTGCTGCTCCACCTGGGGTGCTTAACTCCACCTGGTACTTAGAGAGTTTAAGAGAAATTTTGCTAGAATTTTGAGAATGGGAAAGAGGTAGGGCATGGGGTGATATTTATAGTGAAGAATTAGGTTTTGGGAATTAAAAATGTGGATTAAAAGGATTTAAATGGTGTTAAATGGTGAATTGAAGAGTCTCTGTTTGATTGTAAGAAAATCAAACAGTGCAGGAGAGTTAAGGGGAGTTGAAGAGTCAAGTGTGCAAAGCACGGGAGGATTTGGGCTCCATCGAACCGTCGGCATCGGCCCTTTGGCAAGAATAGACGGTCGGATCTTGGTGATTAGTCTCAAGATTCGTGTCACGTGTCAAGATGGGTGTGTACACCTCATTGCACCTATTTGATTTTCTGAAACTTTTCGTTTCTCCATGTATTGCACGTGAACTCTTGGGCTTCCGAAAAATTAAAAAGAAAAAATCCAAAGGGCTGATAGGATTCGAACACACAGGCTATGTCGCAGCAGCGTAGAGGCTTTACCAGTGAGCTACAAGTTGCTTCTTGATTTAATTAAACAAAAATAACTTATAACTTGAAACCAGAGTAGAAATACATTCTTTTATTAATATCGGATCAATAAAAGTGTATAAGACTTTTAGATCGTTACAAGATATTTGCTAATCGACAAGCAATTTCGAGACTTGAAAGACCACATAATCATAGAGTGAGAGAAAGACACCTTATCCAGTTAACCTGTCCCTAATGATGCTCACATAAATGCTGTTACCACCTTGAGATCCGGTAAATAAATTGATAACCAAGTGCGGACGCCTCAACATTCCGATGAGATACCGGCTGATGATGAGCAATCCCCTTTTGTTTCAAATACACAGCCGACATCTATACCTCTCCCAGCTTCTACATCCCAATCCCCTTCTATTAATAAATATCTTTCGCTACAAGCATCTTATCCTAATCGTTTGAAGGCAAAGAAGTATGCTGCCAAAGTAGAGAAGATGGTGGAGATGTTCAAGAAAGTCAAAGTGAATATACCTCTTCTTGATGCAATTGATCAAGTTCCTACCTACACGAAATATGTAAGACCCTAGTGCATTTATACCATATTTTATTGGGGGTTTTCAGATCTTGCGACAGTTCTTGATTATTATTGTTTTTGGGTGCGGATAATACATTTGGTAACTATGGTTAGTATCCGACCCGACCCACATACTTGAAACCCATCATGGTTCTAGATTACGTTATATTTTGCCAGTACAGAGGATCCATGCACATCTAGATTCTATATACATGTATCATATATTTTTGTGTCTGCATATCTTTTAAATAATACAAATAATAGCCAGATAATATATTCTGATATCTAGCATGGCATGTTATCATACCCCACATGATATGTTTGCATCCATACATCGTGTTCATGTCCAGAGTGTTAAAACATACTCGTTTGGATCGCTACGTATATTTACGTAGATCCGTACTTGGGGGTATGCATTTTTATTAATCAGACACCGCATTATGGTTTTAGCTTGTACGTATATTCTTCATATTTTAAAACTAGATTTTTAGAAGAAACCTGAATAATTTTCGGAGTATTTTGATATTAGCTTTATAATCCTGTAATATATATATATATATAACAATAATATATTTTAAACTAACTGTATAATTATATACACAGCTCATAAATAATATATATTTAACTACTTATAATATATACTAAATCTTATTCTCTCTCTCTACTCTCGCTGTCCCTCTGTCTCTTTCTCTCTCTCTTTCCTATATAAATATATTAGTAACTTAATAATATTAAAAACCAACTTTTTCTCTCTCTTCTGTTTCTTTTCTTTCTTCTTCCTCTGCCCTCTTGCGATGAGAAACCCAAGCCAAACCCTAGCCGCTCCCTCGCCTTCGCCGCCGACCTCATCACCTCACCCCAACCTCATCACCACCTTCACCACCTCCGCTTCCATCTCCTCCCCTCCCCTTTCCCCAAGCACCCTGCACTTCCAGCAACCGCCATCTGCAACCTAAGAACTTCCACCCTCATCGCCGGCGACTTGACGTTGCCATCACCCTAGCCCTCACCTTGTCGTCACCTCCTCACCTCCCTCTCCAACTCCCGACACCTATAACCACCACCCTCGACAACCCATGATACCAACCCTGCACCCCCAAGAACCCACGACGCTACCTGCAACCCCTCACCACCGATCACCACCGACCTCATCGCCGTCTCTTCGCCCCTCTCTCCTATCCCCGACACTACTGGCACCTCACCCATAACCACCGCAACACCCCGACAACCCCGATCACAACTCAAGAAACCCATAGCCACCTTGTCGCTGATGGCAGCCATTGTCATCGTCAAGTCGTCGCCTCGCCCCTTTCCTCTGTCCTCCGTCCTCTTAACTCAACACCAGAGTTCGACACGACAGCCCCATTCCTCTTCTTTCTTTCTTTTCTTTCTTGATCGGTTCTTGACCGTCTCGTCGGAGTCGCACGCATCGCCGATAATCCGGATGACCCAGCCATCGTCGTCTTCCAGTATAGACATCACATAACATCATTAATCAGCCAGGTCCAGTATTGCACGCGCATGAGTTTGCCTCGCGACGTTTATCCGACGTCGGACGTAGCATTTGTACCCGGTCGTCGTGAGATCCGACCAGGCAAGTTTAACTTGCAACATGCTATGTTACTATATCGATATCCATATGAATAAAAATAGTACATGTGTTTTATTAATCAGCAACTATTACCGATTTACAGTTTTACGATATCCGTTCGTATCCATACTGATAATAGCATATCTAATTGCATGCCGAAGCATCATGATATCATTATATTACTATATTAGTACAACGTGTTATCTAGTTTGCATCATACATAGTCATGGACGTATAAATGGTCATTACTGATAGACACATATGCATCTTGACATCAGTGCTGGTTACCGTGTTACGATATTGATTATAGTTTCACATTTGGCATATATTTGGTTAACATGCATCACATGACATGTTCACGACACACTACTTGACTTGTTACTTGGATCTTGTTATTAATGCAGACAATCCCGACTTGTTGTCCTGATGGATGTAACTTATTGTCTGCATAGACAAAACCTGTACCTGCTTGATCATGATTTGGCATTAGATTCATATCATCAATACTGACTTGAACACATAACCATGGGGGTAAGAGGAAATCAATAATGAAACTTGACTTGTAACTTAACAGTTCGATACTTATACTGATCAGTCTTTACGGGCTAGGCCAGCCCCGAGATGATGATGCTGACATCATTCATCTGTACATGTTACCTGTTTACTGCCTAGCGGCACGTCTCGGATTCAGCCCGAGAATCTTGACAGTGGTCCTGGGCACGCACGGGATACTATTGAGTTACATCGACGATTCCATTACATTGTTTTCAAAGACTGTAAGAATAGATAACTGAGAAGCACAATTTTTAGAACCCACATCACATACCTGTACCTCACTGTTTTATATCTGTATTTATCCGTTATATGCAGGTTTAATTATATTATCATATCCTGGTTACTACTATTGTTTTGATATCTATGACGCACTGACATATGGGTTTTGCATGTTCCAGTTCCTCTACCTTTATTGCAGGCAGATCAAGAATACTTTAACAATCAAGCCGAGCAATAAGGAGCGAGCTATTTAGTTTTAGACTCTTAGTTTATTTATTTCCGCAGTTTTATTTCTTGATGTGAGCCCATATTGGGATATGTTTTCAGATGTTGTTTATTGGAACTTGATTTGTTTCCTCTTATGCATTTTTCTGATTTTATTTACTGTGGGAAATGAACATGTATTAGATAGAATATTTTCTCTTCTTGATATCCTATAGATAGCCATAATGTGACTGTGGAGGGATGATTCCTCTCCACAGGTAGCATGGTTGACTCTGTCACGTGCCGTGGTTTGCGTATCTTTGGAAGCGAGGCATGATAGGGTTTGTTTGGTATCAGAGCCATAGGTTTCATGTTAGTTGGGTTTGGTTTCTTTTGTAGTTGGGTATTGGACCCAATACACTAATCAGGAAACACAGAATTTTAGGAACATATCCTGCCATATTATTGTCTAGTTATTCAAATTCTTGAATCTTATCCTTCTCTTAAACTCTTTTATCTTAACAATTTGGAAATGACTTTGCATCTCGGCTTGGAATCCTTTTGGTTCCTTATTGTTTCTTCCATCTTATTCTCTCGATTCTATTAGTAGGATTTGGGCGAATTTAATGGAGTTATATAGTTGTAGCTATGTACAGCGGCATGGTTACAATGCGGTACTCTATTTAGGTAATTTCGATTCATTTTCTTGACTTATGGTCATTGTATTACCTTATTCCCTCTTGGCGTCATTGCTTACGAATTTATGCCTTATCGCGAACTTGAATCCAACAACCGCGTTATATCTTTTCTCTTGTCCCTTAGTGACCAGTCCGTCTGCGTTTCGAAGAACAAGAAGAAACACAGGTGAACATATGATGACTGCAGTAGTTCGATATTAACCCTAGCGGGGGCTGGTACATACTGCTTCAAGGCCGATCAGATGTAAGATGTTTGATTGAAGAAATTCTAACAAACCCGCTTAAGTTTATCAGAGTAGCGCTGCGGAAGTGTGTGCGCCGAAAGGTGAGGTTCGTGAACAGGTTGCAGATGAAGCACCGATAGTTGTTCAAGAATTCATGGAGGTATTCAAGAAAATCTCGGGTGTATCGTCTAAACGAGATGTGGAGTTCGCGATTGATCTTATTTCTGTAGCAGCGTCGATTTCAAAGGCTTATTATCCAATGGCACCGGTGGAACTAGAAGAAGTAAAGAAATAGGTTGTCGAATTACTAGAGAAGGGTTGGATTCACAACAGCAATTCACCCTGGAGAGCTCTAGTTCTTCTAGTCAAGAAGAAGGATGGCACGCGGAGGATGTGCATCGATTATCAAGAATTAAACCTGGTGACTATTAAGAACAAGTACCCGATCCCTCACATCGACGAATTATTCGATCAACTCAGTGGCGCGAGGGTATTCTCGAAGCTGGATTTGCGATCCGGATATCATCAAGTTCGGATGAAATCAGAAGATATTTGCAAGACAGTGTTCCGAACTTGATATGGGCATTACAAGTACTTAGTGATGCCATTTGGAGTTACTAACGCACCGGTGATATTTATAGACTTGATGAACCGAATCTTTTCACCGTACCTGGACCAGTTCGTAGTGGCGTTTATTGATGACATTCTGGTCTATTCGAGGAGCAAAGAAGAGCATTCCGAACACTTGAAGATCGCACTGCAAACGTTGAGGCAAGAAAGGTTATATGCTAAGATGAGTAAGTGCGAGTTTTGGATCGAAGAAGTGAAGTTCTTGGGTCATGTCGTATCCGGAGATGGAATTGCCGTTGACCCTGAAAAGATTATAGCTGTTCATGATGGGCCAATTCCAAAGAACGTAGCGGAGATCAGAAGTTTTCTTGGGCTTGCCGGATACTATAGAAGGTTTGAGGAGAATTTCGCTCGAATAATAGAACCATTGACCAAGCTAACACGAAAGGAGGTATCGTTCATTTGGACGGAGAAATGTGCATCAGCTTTTGAAGCGTTGAAACAAAAATTGACCACCGCTCCTATCTTGACAGTGCCGGACAGTTCCGGAGGGTTGGTTATTCACAGTGACGCATCTGGGAAAGGTTTGGGATGTATTCTAATGCAGTATGTCAAGGTTATAGCCTATGCGTCAAGACAATTGAAGTCCCATGAGAAGAATTACCCAACTCATGATTTGGAGCTAGCAGCAGTGATTTTTGCTTTGAAAAATTGGAGACACTACTTGTTGGGCGAAAGAGTCAAAGTGTTTACCGATCACAAAAGCCTAAAATATGTATTCACATAGAAAGAGATCAACATGAGGAAACGTAGATGGTTGGAGCTGATAACTGACTATGATCTTGATCTAAAATATCATCTGGGGAAAGTTAATGTAGTGCCGGATGCGCTAAGTCGGTTGCCAGCGATACGGATGTTGACGGCACAAAAGGAGATTATAGATGATTTTTAGATATTCGAATCAGGGATTGTACTACCGAATTCTTAAGGATAGTTGATGAAATTACAAGTACAGTCGTCCTTGATTGATAACATTAAAGCAGCACAATCGCACGATCCAAGGTTTCAGAAGTTTCGAGAACAGATAGAAGCGGGACTTCGAACGAACTTGTTAATTCATGAAGATAGTTCGTTACGATATGGTAGTCGTTTATGTGTGCCCAAAGGAGATGTTTGAGAAGAAGCCGGGAAGGAGGCTTATAGTTCCGCGTATCCAGTACACCTGGGAGACACAAATATATACAGAGATCTGCGACAACATTTCTGGTGGGAAGGCATGAAAAGAGAGATTGCTCGCTACGTATCGAAGTGCTTGGTATGTCAGCAAATCAAGGCTGAACATCAAAGGTGTAACACCTTAAAAATGCGATTAGAGTTAATTAAGCGATATAACGTGGGTTTTTGACAAGCTTAATTAATAATTATTTTTCACACATTTTATTTAATTAATTAATATTTTATTTAATTATTTATGTACTTGTTATAATTATGCACACACATGTGCATGCTAATCTAGTTTAAAAAATATGCTAATCTATATTAAACATGTTTTTCTAGCCATGGTAAATTGATTTTAATTATTAGGTTTCTTATATATTTTAAGAATATAAAAAGTTCTTTTAAAAAGAAAAGAAAAGAAGGGAGGGGGGAGACAAAAGGGTAAGAGCCATTTAATGAAGAAAGAGATAGGCATGACTCTCATGAGCCATCTCTATCCCCTCATTTCTCTCATCTCTCTCTCATTTTTCTTCCTTTCTTCTTCTTCTTCTTCTTCTTCTTTCTTCCACAATCCTTCTCTTGAAAATTTCCACCCCAAACCATGAAAGCCTAATCACCACAAAACCTCACTAAACTCTCAATTAATCATTTTTAGCCTCTCTTGGGAGTCTTGGAGCTTGCATGGTTAGGGTTTCCTTCAAGTTTTGGTGAGGTAAGGATCTACACTCTCAAGTAGGTTTTAGTAAAGCTTTCATGTTAACTAGTTTTGCTAATCAAACCCCTAATCCTAACTAGTGATATGGTTAATGATATTTAAACTTGAGTTTAGTTTTTGGGGCTATGAAGTTTCTAGGTTAAATATGACCCAATCTAGGTTAAAGAGGATGTTTTGGTAACTAATTAGCCTTGTTAGAACACCAAGTTTCACTAAACTAGCTTAATGTTTTGGTTTAGTATTAAATATCATATTTAGTTAAGTTAAGGTTTCTGTTCGAATTTGCTATCAACCTAGAGACTTTTTTGAGAAGTTGCCATAACTGAGAGCTAGTCTTAGAGCCACGAACACAACCCCAAAACTTGAGCCCTCCCTTTCATTTTCTGGCCACAGATTTATTACATCCGGTCGCAATTTGCGGCCCATTTTAGGATTTTGGTTGTGAGTCTTTGTCGAGTGCTCTCTGGAACTACATTTAGGAGTTTGATATGTGCAACTTTCTCTAATTGTTTGTATAGGAAAATCTTGGACCGTTTTACCATATTTTGGGCGTTTCACCATATTTTGGGCGTTTCATTAACGTACGATATGGATTTTTCCGACTCTCGTTTAGGTGTCTTGTGTAGTTAGCAGCCCTTAGGGGTAGTCTTGGATATTGCTGCACATGTTTAGCATGCTAAGCTCGCATGTGGGAGTTGGTTCGTTCGTTTTGTGAATGTGTCCGTGTTTTATCGAAGAATTTATTAGCCTTACATATTATGGTTTTGTGCGATGCTAGGATCGCTTGCGGAGACTTCGGATGCGGCTAGAAAAGGGAAGGAGGTGGTCGGATTTATATAGCTTGAGATCGTTCCGGTGAGTAGATTTAACATCTATGGGGGAATCGCCTGTATGGCGTTAAGCGCCGATGGCGAGATTCTAGTTACAAAACCCTATACTATATTCTTATACATTTGTGATTGTGCATGAGTATCATAGTGTGCATCCTATTATTTGTTATGCATTGACATATCCTCAGTAGGACACTGCACAATTACCAACGGTTCATGTCGCACGAGCACTGATTCATATGCCCACACACCTCGTTGGTAATTGCCATGACACGCACACTATAGAATTGGCCATGAATAACTACATTGTATTACATTCTTAATTGGTAGTTATACTCTCGTTTATTGTACTTGTACGCATCATGTTAGCATCATACATACATTGCTATAGTACCATATTCTCATATGATGTTTCATGATATTTCGGTTTTTTCATGGATTTGGGAAACCAGAAAGTACATTTTCAAAACTTGGATTATTGAAAGATACGGTTTTCTCTTGATATGATATTTGATGTCCACCATAAGTTTTCTCGGTTTTGAGTGATGAGTATACCCGATTCGAGGAGTGAGGAGGAACCGTCTGCGGGTACATGGTGGGCCCGATACGGTACCCCCGAGTAAGAAGATCGTATAGAAAGGCGTTGAGCCCGGCAGGGAAGCACTACCTACCGGTGATTGTATGGAAACTCAGCGGATATCCGGAGGATATCGACCGGAGTTATATGATGAGATGGATATGAGTGCCGATCAGAGTGACGGCGCCAGAGATATTGGGATTTTGAGTGTCGTTGATTGACACCGGTTTTACGATGATTTATCGATGGTACCGCTGTTTTATTCCACATTCAGGATTTATTATGACATGCTCTGTTCATATAATTGTTGCACCCTAATTTTGTACCTTGCTCATGATTATGCTGCATCCACACTGTTATACTTATGCCATCATAACCTCATACTTTGGATTGTTGCTTTTTTGTCATGGTTGTGATTACCACGTATGACGTTATTTACTACCCACGAGCTGGCAACTCACCCCCGTTGTGCCACAGTGTCTTGCAGGGCCGATCCTCAGTATAGTCGCGGTGGGGCACTCTACTTCTTCTATTTCTACGGCTTCCGCTTCTTTTAGGCGTGATATATTTTTTAGGTGGGTTGTGAGTATTCATGTGCTTTCTACTTGTACTCTTATCCTTGTATCTAGTATACTCCATCTACCACATGTATGTATTGACTTAGAGACGAGACTGAGAGCTTGATATTTGTATTATATGTGACTCTGGTTGTCGTGCTCGTGTGAGCTGACTTTTGTGCTGTTGCGATGTTGTTTACTTTTTTATTCGTTTATTTCTTCGCCTTTGGTATCATATATCTGTTACGTGGTTGTGTTCCGCCTTTGGGCGTGAGATTGCTCCTAAAAAGGGGATGTTTTTATATATTATGTTTTGTATCCGTTTTGGATCAGTTTTTACAAACGAAATGGTGTCGAAATTTTTAGTAACAACTTGAGATTTTAAAATGGTTGATATTTTGAAACAAATGTTTTACCACTCTACTTCTTTTCACGGTTTAGATTCTGGGTTTCGGCTTGCTTGAATTAAGTTATGCCTTTAGACGTTGCATGATGTAACAACCCTAAACTTTTTGTACAACTTTCTATACAATTTTTTCAAAAAATACAGAAAGGGGTGTTTTTACCTGAGCACAAGATATAAGTTTGTTTTGCTTTTTAATAGCAAGAAGTAACTTGTAGCTCATTGGTAGGACCTTGCACTGCTGAACCAAAGCACCAGAGTTCAAATCCCATCCCCCACATTATTTTTAATATTGTTTTCTTTTAAATTTTTAGAAGTCCAAGAGCCTACACGTGCCTAACTCATAAAAACCCTACTACACATATAAAACAAACTGACCCAGGGGCTACACCAAGCGACGAGGGACACGTGTCAGTGAGCCCCGGCCCGACTCGGCCTACTCGGGTCGACGACTCGGCTGACTCGGCCCGCCGCCGCCGGCCGAACTCGGTCGTATCGCCGAGTTGCCTTCATGAAAGTTCTGCCTTTTTGTATTCTAATAACCCCTGTATACTTTAATTTCTTTGCACAGTAACAGAGATATTAAAACCCCCCATTATCCTATTTTTTAATACAATTTTAATACAATTTTCATACAACCTTTCACCTACCCTAACCCCAGACTTACCCTATAAATATCAACCCTAAACACACACCCCTTACTCATAAATTCTGTCTAAACTCTCAAGAAAACTCTATAGAACTTTTGTGTACAAGTGGAGTTAGCGAAGGGCGAAACTCCGGCGATTTTCCGGCGACAACCCTAGGAGATCCTGGCGAAGAAACGACGCACCGGAAGCTACGTCCACTCCCTCTCCCTCTCCTCTTTAAGCTAAACCCATAAGTCCCATTTTCCCTCTTTCCTATTCTTTCTAAAAACACGTATTTCTAAAATCCGACGGAATCGGAATAAATCCGATTTCCGATTCGGTTCTTCCTAAAACCTCACTTTTTCATAAATACAATCATGCCAAACCATTACATGTTGATTATTAAATATTAATAAACATGTTGAACAAGTCTCATGACAATCTATTTCATTTTGTAACTTTTACCGATCTTTTTCATTAAAATACCATGTAGTTTCATTTCGACATTAAAACATCACAAACTTCCTATACCTTTAAGTAGATCATGAGGTAATGACCTACCTCCTCACAACACTCATATGCAACATAGCACAATACCTTTCGGGAACATAGAATACGGGAAACAAAACATTTCAAATAAATATCATGAATTAACAAAACCAATTTCTAAAGGATTAAGTATTTTTATAATTCTTTGCAAAGTGCCGCTACAACCCATTTGGGGAACCCGACTGGGATGTTGTAGATTATCGCACATCCCTGAACTTAGTAGTGCGAGATGCAGACCTCCGCAAGGAGCATTCGGTCTCGAGAGATTTAAAATACCAAAATCTTAAGAAAATGAGATTTCTAGAAATATAATATATATATTAATTTTTTTTATAATATATATATATATATATATGTAATATCAAAAATACCAATTTTTTTATAATATAAATACTTCAACTTTTCCAAAATCATAAGAATCACTTTACATTAAAATACCATGAATTCCATACAAGTACAATATTACAAATAAATACCATATATTATGAAAGTAGGTTATTTTCACTAGAAATATCACAAATATAAAATCTACAATTATTACAACTCTATTGACGATAATTAAATACTTGGGGTGTATTTTTAAAAGTAGCAAAATTAATTTTTACGTAAAACCCCTCAAGTTTTATAAATTACAATAAGGACCTAGTAAATATAGGTTTAAGCGGGACCAATCTCTTGAGCCTCAGGGAGCCGGAGAAGTGGGTGCTTTCCTATTTTAAGGTATACAACTTAACAAACGGTGTTATCAACACGATAATCGTCTTTAAAAAAGACACAAATCCTGCCGTCCATGTGCAGCGGTTATCAATAATACCAAAACCTAATTCAGGACTTCAATTTCTTTTCTAATTTTCTGACTTAGACTGAGTCTAATTATATTAATCTGACTTGAATATGATTCAAGTACAAACTACAATTCAACATGAATCCATATATTCTATATATTCAATCTATATTGACCGAACCGAACCATGGATATACTTTCATTTACATGATTCTTCAGTTACATCCATTTACTGATATCATGGTTTCAGCAAGTCATCCAATTATATAATCTATATTACAAGACAAAACACGTTGCAATACAATACAAACAATACAATCAAGACACTACGGGGTTTAAGGGGTAGATTGGTACGGAAGGTGTTAGAAGTGGCACGAGACTGTAAGATTTAAGACACCTAACCTGAATACCACGCCGTTGTTCTGGGCTTTCTAACGGAGCCTTGTACTTCCATTTTCCTCTAGTCTCTGGCATATAGAGACTCCTCTCGTATACATTGGCATCCTTCTGTACCAAGCTACAAAAAACAGCGTTAATACTAAATACAATATTATAACAATATAAGACAACTTTAAAAGCTACACTCTCTCTTACTCTCTGTCTATTCTACTTCTTCCTTATCTTTGGGACTTACCGAGCGATTTGTTCGCAGACAACATTCTCTTTCTTTCTTTGAATGTCGTCAGGTGTTTCGGACCTTCCATAGATCGAGCTCAGCACTGAAGACTTGGACCAGTTTACTGAAGATCCCGAGCTGTAGTTTCACTTGTACATTTTCCATTTTATTTCAGTACTTTCCAGTTCTGTTATGCCATTATTTAGGCATTGCTTTCATTCAGATGTATTTACTTTTCCATGCATTGTAGAAAAAAATGTTAATAAATAAAGTTGTTGTTCATTACATTTGTCTCTTGTGTATATTTCTTTTATATTGCTTAGTTACGCTTAGCGTATTTACTTCTGAGTAAATACGTAGCGGCCTCATCGCGTCCTCTGCCCGTATACTGGGAAACGGGGCGTGACACATGATTTAAGTGCCGGTCGCGTTCCTAAATTGGGTCGTGACAAAGTTGGTATCAAAGCGCTAGGTTTTACTTTTCGGAGTGTAGGATGACCCTTGGTATGATGGAGTAGGTGACTCAAGTAGAGTGACGTAGCGTGTGTATGTTCCGCGGCATACTCATGACACGATACTCCGCCTATGTGACCTTAGGATATATGTCTTGTAATTCCTTCCTTGATTCCATGTATCTTTTTGTTTCGATTGCAATGCTCTTATCTAATCCTGTTTCTTGTTCCAGCCACTATGCCACCAAAGATTACGAGGGCCCAGGGGGCTGCCGCTAGAGATGAGGTCGGGGTGGGCTCGTCTGAGACGAAGGCTGACCAGGGCGGTACGCCTAGATTTCAGGAGCAGATTGATCCACCTTCTCCAGGCCGGATTGCTAGGCTGGAGGTGAGTATTCAGGACTTGCATTAGTTGGTTGGATCTTTGGTTGAGACCAGCCGAGCACAGAGATCAGATGATGTTTCTCCTATTACGGGGACCGTGATAGTACCTACTGCTCAGACAGTTGTACCTACCGCTACCGAGACTATTGCCGTATCATTATCGGAGTTTATGAGGATGAAGCCTCTGGTTTTCACTGGTACAGACGCAGCAGAGGATCCACAGTCGTTCCTTGACAGGATGGCTCGGATTTGTCGTTCCTTAAGATGTTCCGATGTGAGATCGGTCGAGCTTGCTAGTTTCCGTATGGAGGGTCTTGCCCAGACTTGGTGCGAGTCTATTCAGAGAAGTCGAGCCGCAGGTCTTCCTCCTATGACCTGGGATGAGTTCGCGATGGTTTTTCTTGCTCGTTTCCTTCCACAGAGCGTCAGCGATGCCCGAGCTCGTAATTTTAAGTCTTTGCACAAGACTCCCGGTATGACAGTGGCCGAGTATGATATCCAGTTCACCCAGCTATCCATATATGCTCCTTATTTGGTGGACACCGAAGAGAAGCGCGTCAAGAGATTCGTTCGAGGTCTCGATACATAGTTGTTCCTCTCTATTGGAGCCCGACACTTTGATACTTATGCAGCAGCGATGGACGCAGCCTTGCTAGTAGGGAGCGTATTTTCGAGACTACAGCTGTTCCAGGACCGAAGCGGATTCGTACTGGTGTATCAGCTCCTGAGCAGTTTGGCAGAGGCCGCGACGGATTCTTTCTAGGTCGTGGTGGTAGCAGAGGCTTGAGACGGGACCAGTTATATAGCTCTTACTTACAGGGTCAACAGCCATCGTCGGGATGTTTTCAGTGTGGGAGTCTGCATCACCGCTTCAGGTATTGTACGGAGAGACGCTAGGACGAGGCAGCAGTTCCACAGGTCACCTTACCCCCTTCACCTCCTCCTTTGAGAGCTTTGCCTCCTACGCTCATCGTTACTTGTCACACCCCGCTTCCCAGTATACGGGCAGAGGCCGCGACAAGGCCGCTACGTATTTACTCAGAAATAAACATGCTAAACGTATCTAATCAATATAAAATGTAATTTACACAAGAGACAAGATGAAAATGAACAGCAACTTTATTTATTAAACATTCTTTTTACAATACAACTGAAAGGTAAATACATGGAATGAAAGCAATGCCTAAACAGTGGCATAACAGAAATGAAAATACTGAAATGAAATGTACAAGTAACTAGAGCTCCGGGTTGAAGGCTAGCTGATCCAAGTCCTCGCTGGTGGGCTCGATCTCCTGAAGGTCCGAATCACCTGACGACATTCCAAAGAAAAGAAAGAGAATGTCGTCAGCAAACAAATCGCTCGGTAAGTCCCGTAAATAGACAAGAATGGAATAGACAGAATAGAGAGTATATTGTTATAATGTTCTATTTAGTGTTAACGCTGTTGTTTGTACCTTGGTACAGAAGAATGCCAGTGTATACGAGAGGAGTCCCACTATTCCGGAGACTAAGGTATACGGAGCACAAGGAACCGTTCAGCTACGGTATAACGGCAATGGATATTTAGGTTAGGTGTATTATGGTTATAGTCTCGTGCCACTTTTAACACATTCCGTACCAATTTACCCCTTAAACCCCGCGATGTCTTGATGGTATTATTTGTATTGTATTGTCTTGATTTATATAGATGGATGACTTGCCGGAACCATGATATCAGTAAATGGATGTAACTGGAAAATCATGTAGATGGATGTATATCCATGGTTCGGTTCAGTCAATATAGATTGAATAGATTGAACAGATTGAATATATGGATTCATATTGAATTGTAGTTTTGTAATTTCATACTTGAATTATATTGAAGTCAGATTGATTATATTGAGACTCAGTCTGAGTAAGACAATTAGAAAAGAAATTGAATCCTGAATTATGTTTTGGTGTTATCGGTAACTACTGCACATGGATGGCAGGATTTGTGTCTTTTTCCAAGACAATTACCGTATTGATAACACCATTTGTTAAGTTGTCTACCTTAAATAGACAAGCACCCATATCTCCGTCTTCCTGAGGCTCAAGAGACTGGTCCCGCTTAAACCTATGTTTACTAGGGTTCTTATTGTAATTTAATATAACTTGAGGGGTTTAATGTAAAATAGTTTTGTTATACTTTCAAAATATACCTCAAGTATTTAGTTATCGTCTTTAGAGTTTTCATAGATGTTTCTTTTATTCAATGTGAAATTTCTAGTGAATGTGACCTAGTTTTTAAAGTATAAGGTATTTATTTGAAATATTGGAATTGTATGGTATTTTCTTGTAAATGGGATGTTTTTCTTGAATTTCGGAAATGTGGAATATTATAAATATTAAAAATAGATATTTTGATATTAATTACATATATATTTATTTATTAAAAATATAAGTTTTATTTATAATAGAAATAATATTTTCTAAAGAAAAATGTATTAAAAATCTTTCGAGATCGTATGCTCCTTGCGGAGGTCTGCATCTCACTCTACTAGGCCCGAGAATGTGCGATAATCCACACCATACCAAACGGGTTCCCCAAAATAGGTTGTAGAGGCGCAATTGCAAAGATTTGTTAAATACACTTCTTATAGAAAAATGTTTTTATAAGTTGAAGATGGTTATATGTAAAGTTGTATTTTCTCAAATCTATATTCCCAAATTCTATCGTGCTATATTAGATTTGTGTATTGTAAGGAGGTAGGTCATTACCTCGTGAAATATTTATAGGTATAACAAGGAATTACGATGGTTTATGTCGAAACTAAATTATATGGTATTTTTCTGAAAAAGTATAATAAAAGTTATAAAAATGATTAGTTTGATGTGAAACTTGTTTTAATAAGTCTTTTAATGTTTACTAATCAACAAATAAGAATATGGTTTTATTTCGTTAAAGGGAAGTGTAATTTTTAAAGAAAATCGAATCGGAAGTCGGACTAACTCCGCTTCCGTAGGATTTTAGTTTTGAAAGTTTTTAGAATATAGAAGAGAATAGCAATAGGGATTTACTGAATGATTGGCTAGAGGAGAGAAAGATGAAGAGGTGGGAGTTTCCAGTACGTCGTTTCGTCGTCAGAAACTCCTTGAGTTGTCGCCGGAAGTTCGTCGGAGTTTCGCCCTTTGCTAACTCTACTTGCACACAAAAGAATCTTGGAATTTTCTTGAGAGTTTGGGCAGGGATTTGTGAGTGAGGAGGAGTGATTTGAGGGTGGTATTTATAGAAAAAATTAGGGTTTAGGGTAGTGAATGGGTGTATTAAAATTTATAATAAAAATGGATTAAATGTGAGTTTTATTGTGCTCTGTAAATGTGGAGGGAAAACAAATCATACCGGAGTTATGGGGGAGTCCAAAAGTCGCTAAGGTTAAAGAAAATTGGTGTTTGGTCTGAGTTGAATCGACGGTGCCGGCCCGAGTCACCATTTCGCCGGCCCAATTCATGAGGTGGGGGCTCGTATTGGTGCCACGTGTCCCTGACGCTTGGTCTAGCCTCGTACATATATTTCTTTAGGCTGTGACTCTTGGTTTTACGGGTTGTGCAAGTGTAGACTCTTGGGCTTCTAAAATATTAAAAGAATTTTAAATAAAAAGAATATGTGGCTGATAGGATTTGAACTCTGGTGCTTTGGTTCAGCAGTGCAGGGTCCCAATGAGCTACAATCTCCTTCTTGCTGTTCAAAAGTAAATCAAATTCTTATAGTACTCACAGGAATTGTAAATACCCCAAGTATACATTAACTTTTAATCAAATTTATGTACATAAGAATTGGTGTGTCTTTTTTCCACATCACTCGAACCAAGTTGACTTACTTGTTCCGAAGTGACTTCAATTTCCTGTCCAGGATCTCAATAGGTTACTGCTCACAAGATAAATCGGGCTGTACGGTGAGCTCAGAATGATCGAGAATATGACTGGGGTCACTCACATACCTTCTGAGTTGGAATATGTGGAACACATTGTGCACTCCTTCCAATGAAGGTGGAAGTGCCAAGCGATAAGCCACTTCACCGACTCGTTCGAGTATGTCGAACGGTCCAATGTACCTTGGATTTAGCTTACCCCGTCTTCCAAATCGAATCAATCCGCGGTTTGGAGATAACTTCAGAAATACATGATCTCCCGGTTGGAACTCCAAATGACGGCGCTTTGCATCAGCCCAGTGCTTCTGTCATCTTGGGATATGCGCATTCTTTCCCTGATAGTATGAACTACGTCGACAGTTGCTACTATCATCTCAGGTCCAAGGAGTTCTCTATCTCCGATGTCGTCCCAACTTAATGGCGATCGACACTTCCTTCCATAAAGTGCTGCAAAAGGTGCCATTCCTATACTTGCTTGGTAGCTGTTGTTATAAGAAAACTCCACAAGATGTAGGTGATCTTCCCACGATCCTCTGAAGTCTAGCATACACGCTCTAAGCATATCCTGCTCCATGAAATCTCGTGATTTGCTGCATGAGTTCATAGATATCAGAGATGGTACACTATGAAGAGTTTAAATCTTAAGTAGATTCTTACCTCCATGTACTTCTTTGCTAGTGTCTCAGTAGATTGGCCAACTCAAAATGGGATGAAGTGAGACGACTTTATGAGTCGATCCACAATAACCCATACCGTATCGTTACCCTTTGTGCCGTGAGGAAGTGCAGTCATAAAATCCATTGTGATGTGTTGCCACTTCCATTCTGCGATAGGTAATGGTTGAAGTAATCCAGCAGTCCTGTGATGTTCAGCCTTTACTTGCTGACACACCAAGCATTTAGCGACGCTTCTGGCTACTTCATGCTTCATTCCATACCACCGGTAATTTTGACGCAGATCTTTGTACATCTTTGTACCTCCAGGGTGTACTGAATAAAGAGAGCTGTGAGTTTCTTCATTAACTTGTTCCGTACAAAACCTTTTGGTACACACAGTCTGCTGCCGTACCTTAAAGATCCGTCTTCATGAATGATGAAGTCTGTTCTGAGTCTATTCTCCACTGGTTCTCTGATCTTTTGCAACTTAGCATCACTTACTTGAGCTGCTTTGATCTGATTGGCAATAGTTGATTGAACTGGTAAGTTCATCAAACTTGAAGTGTTATCTGGCATGACTACTTCAATCTCCATCTGATGCAAGTCTTGTTGAAGCTTCCAATGAGCGGTGAGATTCATTGCTAATGGTTGGCGACTAAGGGCATCAGGTACCACATTCACCTTTCCCGGATGATATTGCAGGTTGATGTCAAAGTCCGCCATGAGTTCTAACCATCTTCTCTGCCGCATATTAAGCTCTTTCTAAGTAAACACATATTTCAGACTCTTGTGATCTGTGTATATATTCACTCGCTCACCAAGAAGATAATGACGCTAAATCTTAAGAGCAAAGATAACGGCTGCCAATTCCAAATCATGCGTCGGATAATTGCGCTCATGAATATTCAGCTATCTTAAAGCATAAGCCACAACCTTTCCGTGCTGATGTAGAACACATCCTAATCCCTTACCGGATGCATCACAATGCACTTCGAAACCTCCAGATTGGTCCGGTATAACGAGAATAGGCGCTGATGACAACGTTGACTTGAGTTCTACGAAAGCTTGTTCGCATGCTTCTGACCGCACGAATTCTTCATCTTTACGTGTGAGCATGGTCAGGGGTGTTGCTATCTTTGAAAATCCTTCAATGAACCTTCGGTAATATCCAGCTAGACCCAAGAAACTTTGAATGTCCTTCACTTACTTTGGTGTCGGCCATTCACTTACTGCTGAAACTTTCGCTGGATCTACATAGATTACTTCGCCCGATACAATATGTCCGAGGAAACCGACCTGATTTAGCCAAAACTCGCATTTGCTATACTTGGCATATAGTTGATGTTGTCATAGAGTTTCCAGGACAATTCGTAGGTGCTCGGCATATTCTTTCCGACTCTTAGAATACACCAGGATGTCGTCGATGAAGATGATAACAAACTTGTCTAAGTACTCCCGGAAAACTCGATTCATTAGGTTCATGAATATCGCCGGTGGGTTGGTCACTCCAAATGGCATCACAAGGAATTCGTAATGTCCATAACGAGTTCTGAATGCCGTTTTGTGGATATCAGATTCCTTTACCTTCACCTGATGATAACCTGAACGAAGATCCAACTTAGAGAAAACACAAGATCTACTTAGCTGATCGAACAGATCGTCGATACGCGGTAGCAGATACTTGTTCTTTATCATTACTTCGTTCAAGGCTCTATAATCAATGCACATTCTGTATGAACCTTCATTTTTCTTCATGAGCAGAACTGGAGATCCCCAACTTGAAGTGCTGGGACCAATCCATCCTTTCGCCAATAATTCGTCCAACTGAGTTCGGACTTCCTTCAAACCTTCCGGAGTTAATCGATACGGTGATTTGATCACCGGTTGTGCTCATGGTACTAAATCAATGCTAAATTCAAGAGCTCGATCGGGAGGCAAACCTGATATTTCGTCAGGAAACATATCTTCGAACTCTCGTACCACTTCTAGCTTCGATCCTTCCTCTGCTTGAATTGCTTCAATCACCGCCTTCTTTGGTTTCGCCTTGTATGTACTTGGCTCCAGTGTACAGTCTCCACTTTTGAAATAGAAAACCGGATGCTCTAGAATCTCGAATACTACCCTCCTTTGACGACAGTCAATGGTAGTATAAAATGTTCCGAGATAATCCATACATAGAACCACATCGAAGTTCGGTATGTCCAGCACCTTGAAGTCAGCATAGAATTCTCTACTGCAGACGACTACTGGACACAAGCTGTATCCCATTGTTTCCTTTAGAACACCGTTCCCTGAACTGACATTCCAACTGGATACAAGCGGTGTGACTGGAATCGCATGAGTTTGGATGAACCGTTGCGACATAAAGCAATAAGATGCTCCAGTATCGAATAGTGCTAGTGCAGGAAGTGAGGTTACTAAGATTGTGCGTAAGGTATGTGGGATATGTTTTAGGTATAGGAAAAATATGTAGGTAGGTGTTAAGACTGAAATAAAAGCTTGAGAAGAAAGGGTTACCAGTGATGACTTGGTCAGTGGCCTCAGCTTCTTCCACGGTCATCGTGAAAGCCTGTCGCCGTGGTACATTCCTCCTGGCTGAAGGAGCATTCCTCTAAACGTTCCTTTGAGCTTGATGGAACTGACGAGGAGGAGGTGCAGTCGGTGGTCCTCTAGGTGGTGAAGCAGGGAGAGCGAGTCTTGGAGCAAGTGGCTGAAGGGCTGGTCTCTGCTGGTAAGTGATTGCTGGCCTAGGTGCAGCAATTGGGTTGTGTCTTCGGGGACAAGACCCAATATCATGAGTAGCTGAGCCGCAGACTAAGCAAAGACGGTTGGCTCGCCGGCAGTCTTTCACCAAATGTCTATCTCTCCTGCAGTAGGTACAAAAGGCTGGGCTGGGCCGGTTGATTGGTACTCCCGGTTTTCGGGGTACAAATGTGGCCTTGACGAGGCTCCTCCTGCCATCTGGTTGGCAGGGCGCTTAACTCCGGCAGATTGAGGTCTGCCTCTCATCTTTACCACTGCCTCATATCGATGGGCAGCTTTTAGAGCCAATTCGTGGGTCGGGAAATCTCCTGTGGCTACTGCAGCCTGGATCTCCGGATCTAACCCTTGTTGAAATCGACGGGCTCTGATCTCATCCGTCGGTATCAAGTGTGCCGCAAATCTGTTAAAGTATTGTATTAGCTGTGTAGTATGTGATATTTTAAAATTGAATTATTAAGACATATCTTACCGACTGAGCATGGTGAACTCAGCGTCATACTCATCCACGGACTTGGTCCACATCGAACCCTGTTGTAGATGGATGAATTGCTGTTCTATATCAAAGCGGGCAGTCTCTGGGAAGTACTTTACGTCAAACATGTCGCGGAAAGTCCTCCATTCGATTGGTTGGGCGAGACGGCTTTCTTCCGCCTTCCACCAAACCCGTGCATTGTCCATGAGCTACAGCTTCGCAACTCGGACCCAAGCTATCTCTGGCACTTGTGCCGCTGCCAGATCATTTTTAATGCTTTGAGCCCATTCCTCATCTTCTAGAGGGCTCTCTTTTCCTGAGAATTGCTTGGGGTGCAAGGCCCTGAATTGCTTCGCCCTAGGTGATTCTTCCTCGGGACGGTTCATTAGAATATCAGTCTACTGCTGTCCTTCTAGGAGGCTGCAGATTGCCTCAAGTAGAACTGTCTGCTCGTTGATCGGAGCAGCGACGGCAGGTGTGAGTGGTAGTGGTGGGGGAGTGTTGTTGATATTCGTGCTGGTGTTGTTTGGGGAATGCATAACCTTGAAAAAAAAATTGGTTTAGGACAGATTCAAAGTATATGAAATGATAAGATTCAAGAAGCATTAATTATAAAGAATGTTTTCAGTTGCCGGTTCTTGTGTTATATTGCTTAGGTTGTCCACGCAGAACTGACCTGTATGTCCATACAGAACTGACCTGTATGTCCACACATATCAGACCTGGATGGGCCACCAACAAAACCTGTCACGCCCCGCTTCCCAGTATACGGGCAGAGGACACGATGAGGCCGCTACGTATTTACTCAGAAGTAAACACGCTAAGCGTATCTAAGCAATATAAAATGTAATGTACACAAGAGACGAGATGTAAATGAACAACAACTTTATTTATTAAACATTCTTTTTACAATACAACTGAAAGGTAAATACGTGGAATGAAAGCAATGCCTAAACAGTGGCATAACAGAAATGAAAATACTGAAATGAAATGTACAAGAAACTAGAGCCCCGGGTCGAAGGCTAGCTGATCCAAGTCCTCGCTGGTGGGCTCGATCTTCTGAAGGTCCGAATCACCTGACGACATTCCAAAGAAAAGAAAGAGAATGTCGTCAGCGAACAAATCGCTCGTTATGTTCCATAAATAGATAAGAATGGAATAGACATAATAGAGAGTATATTGTTATAATGTTGTATTTAGTGTTAACGCTGTTGTTTGTAGCTTGGTACAGAAGAATGCCGGTGTATACGAGAGGAGTTCCACTATTCCGGAGACTAAGGTATACGGAGCACAATGAACCGTTCAGCCATGGTATAACGGCAATGAATATTCAGGTTAGGTGTATTATGGTTACAGTCTCGTGCCACTTTTAACACCTTCCATACCAATCTACCCCTTAAAACCCGTGATATCTTGATGGTATTATTTGTATTGTATTATCTTGATTTATATAGATGGATGACTTGCCGGAACCATGATATCAGTAAATGGATGTAACTGGAAAATCATGTAGATGGATGTATATCCATGGTTCGGTTCAGTCAATATAGATTGAATAGATTGAACAGATTGAATATATGGATTCATATTGAATTGTAGTTTTGTAATTTCATATTTGAATCATATTCAAGTTAGATTGATTATATTGAGACTCAGTCTGAGTCAGACAATTAGAAAAGAAATTGAATCCTGAATTAGGTTTTGGTGTTATCGGTAACTGTTGCACATGGACGACAGGATTTGTGTCTTTTTCCAAGACAATTACTGTGTTGATAACACCGTTTGTTAAGTTGTCTACCTTAAATAGGCAAGCACCCATATCTCCGGCTCCCTGAGGCTCAAGAGACTGGTCTCGCTTAAACCTATGTTTATTAGGGTTCTTATTGTAATTTAGTATAACTTGAGGGGTTTAATGTAAAATAGTTTTGTTATACTTTCAAAATATACCTCAAGAATTTAATTATCGTGTTTAGAGTTTTCATAGATGTTTTTTTTATTCAATGTGAAATTTCTAGTGAATATGACCTAGTTTTTAAAGTATAAGGTATTTATTTGAAATATTGGAATTGTATGGTATTTTCTTGTAAATGGGATGTTTTTCTTGAATTTTGGAAATGTGGAATATTATAAATATTAAAAATAGATATTTTGATATTAATTACATATATATTTATTTATTAAAAATATAAGTTTTATTTATAATAGAAATAACATTTTCTAAAGAAAAATGTATTAAAAATCTTTCGAGATCATATGCTCCTTATGGAGGTCTGCATCTCACTCTACTAGGCCCGAAGATGTGCGATAATCCGCACCATACCGAACGGGTTCCCTAAAATGGGTTGTAGAGACACCATTGGAAAGATTTATTAAATACACTTCTTATAGAAAAATGTTTTTATAAGTTGAAAGTAGTTATATATAAAGTCGTATTTCCCAAATCATTGTTCCCAAATTCCATCATGCTATGTTAGATATGTGTATTGTAAGGAAATAGGACATTACCTTGTGAACTATTTATATGGATATCTCTATCCGGATATAGGAAAGGAATTATGATGGTTTATGTCGAAACTAAACTGTATGGTATTTTTCTGAAAAAATATAATAAAAGTTTCAAAAATGATTAGTTTGATGTGCAAAGTATCTTATTAAGTTTGTTAATGTTTATTAATCAACATATAAGAATATGGTTTTATTTCGTTAAAGAGAAGTGTAATTTTTAAAGAAAACCGAATCGGAAGTCGGACTAACTCCGCTTCCGTCGGGTTTTAGTTTTATAAGTTTTTAGAATATAGAAGAGAAGAGAAATAGGGACTTACTGGATGATTGTCTAGAGGAGAGAAAGAGGAAGAGGTGGGAGTTGCCGGTACGTCGTTTCGTCGTCGGAAACTTCTTGAGTTATCGCCGGAAGTTCGTCGGAGCTTCGCCCTTTGCTAACTCCACTTGCACACAAAAAGATCTTGGAATTTTCTCGAGAGTTTGGGAAGGAATTTGTGAGTGAGGAGGGGTGATTTGAGGGTGGTATTTATAGGAAAAATTAGGGTTTAGGGTAGTGAATGGGTGTATTAAAAATTTGTAATAAAAATAGATTAAATGCGAGTTTTATTGTGCTCTGTAAATGTGCAGGGAAAACAAATAATACTGGAGTTATGGGGGGAGTCCAAGAGTCGCTAGGGTTAAAGAAAATTGGGGTTTTGTCCGAGTTGAACCGGCGGCGCCGGCCCGAGTCACCATTTCGCCGGCCCGATTCATGAGGCGGGGGCTCGTATTGGCGCCACGTGTCCCTGACGCTTGGTCTAGCCTCGAGCATATGTTTGTTTAGGCTGTGACTCTTGGCTTTACGGGTTGTGCACATGTAGACTCTTGGGCTTCTAAAAGATTAAAAGAATTTTAGATAAAAAGAATGTGTGGCTGATGGCATTTGAACTCTGGTGCTTTGGTTCAGCAGTGCAAGGTCTTACCAATGAGCTACAAGCTCCTTCTTGATGTTCAAAAGTAAATCAAATTCTTATAGTACTCACAGGAATTGTAAATAACCCAAGTATACATTAACTTTTAATCAAATTTATGTACACAAGAATTAGAGTTGTTACGTTACTTCACGCCAAACCGATGCTCAGAGAGACCGTGGTCGTGGTGGTCCTGTTCAGAGGGGACGAGGTGGCAGAGGTAGAGGACAGGCCCAAGTTTTTGCTTTGAATCGTCAAGATGCGCAGACATCGAATGAAGTTGTGACAGGTATTCTTTCAGTGTGTTCTTTCGACGCACGCATATTGTTCGACTCTGGATCTACACACCTTTATGTATCCACACACTTCGTACTGAGATTGAGCTGAGATCTGTCTTTATTAGATCAGCCACTCGTTGTGATTACTCCCGTTGGAGAGTCTTTTATCGCTCGACATGTGTTTCGGTCGTGTACTGTTCGTATTGGGGATAGGGATTCTTCCGTCGATTTGATCTTTCTGGATATGTTAGAATTTGACGTTCTCCTTGACATGGACTAGTTAGCCACTTGCTATATGTCGTTGGACTGCCGTGAGAAGGTGGTCAGGTTTTATTTTCCAAGAGAGCCAGTTCTTATTGTGCAGGGGGACCACAGTGCCTGCCCTCACAGTTTGATTTCTGCCCTTTGCGCTAGTCGAATATTGAGGAAAGGATGTCGGGGATTCTCAGCTTATATTCGTGATATTAGAGCCATAGCGGATCCGTTGGATCAGGTTCCGATTGTGAGAGAGTTCCCTGATGTATTTCCTGATGAGTTACCTGGATTGCCCCCAGAGCGCGATATTGAGTTTTGCATCGACTTGATCCCCGGCACGGGGCCTATTTCTATATCGCCTTATCGGATGGCCCCGGCGGAGCTTAAAGAGCTTAAGGATCAATTGCAAGATTTGCTTGACAAGGGACTTATTCGACCGAGTGTGTCGCCTTGGGGAGCTCCTGTCCTGTTCGTCAAGAAGAAGGATGGAAGTATGAGATTGTGTATCGACTATCGTCAATTGAACCGAGTTATGGTGCGTAATAGGTATCCTTTATCTCGTATTGACTATTTGTTCGATCAGCTCCAGGGAGCGGGATACTTTTTAAAGATTGATTTGTGGTTAGGTTATCATCAGTTGCGGGTCTGGAATGATGATATTCCGAAGACTACTTTTCGGACGCGCTACAGGCCTTACAAGTTCTTAGTGATGTCGTTCGGGCTCACCAATGCCCTAGCAGCGTTCACGGATTTGATGAACCGGATTTTTAGGCCGTTTCTCGACCAGTTTATTATTGTATTCATTGACGACATTCTGGTCTACTCCAGGAGTCGAGAGGAGCATGAGCAGCACTTAAGGATTACTTTGCAGACATTAAAAGAGCATCAGCTGTTTGCTAAAGTCTTGAAATGTGCTTTCTAGCTTGACAGTGTTGATTTCTTGGGTCATGTGATTACGACAGATGGTATACGTGTGAACCCGAAGAAGATCGAGGCCGTACAGCATTGGCCCAGACCTGTTTCTGTGACGGAGGTCCGCAGCTTCTTGAGCTTAGCCGGTTATTACCGCTGTTTCATGCAGGATTTCTCTAATTTCGCTGCACCGCTGACCGGACTGACCCGGAAAGGAGTTCCACTTCTTTGGACTGAGGCATGTGAGCAGAGTTTTTAGCAGTTGAAGACTCGTTTGACGACTGCACCAGTTCTATCTTTGCCTTCAGGATCAGGCAGCTATGTTGTTTATTGTGATGCTTCTTAAGTAGGTTTAGGTTGTGTGTTGATACAGCACGGCAGAGTCATCGCTTATGCTTCTCGGCAGTTGAAGAAGCATGAGCAGAACTATCCCACTCACGATCTATAGATGGTCGTGGTGGTCTTTGCGCTCAAGATTTGGAGACATTACTTGTATGGCGAGTCATGTCAGATCTTTATGGACCACATAAGCTTAAAGTACATCTTCCAGCAACGAGATCTGAATTTGAGGCAGCGCCTTTGGATGGAGCTTGTAAAGAACTATGATTGTGAGATCTTTATCATCCGGGAAAGACGAATGTGGTAGCTGATGCTTTGAGTCATAGGCCCGGAGGTAGCTTGTTCTATTTGAGCGCGGTTTCGAGACAGTCTTCTACAGATTGGCAGATCTTATGCGTCAACAGAGTACAGTTTGAGTTTACTTCCACTGGAGGACAACTTGCTCATGTCCGCACCCGTCCACTTCTACTTGATCGCATCCGAAAGGCTCAGTTCGACGATACTCGTTTGTCTGAGATTATAGAGCATGTTTGGCAGGGGAGAGATTTAGAGTTTGTGATGGATGGCCAGGGAGTGTTACAATTTGGGACCCGTCTATGTGTACCAGATTCTAAAGAGCTGAGACATGAGATCCTAAAGGAAGCTCATCAGTCAGCATACAACGTTCATCTGGGTTTCGCCTATCGTGATTCGAGAGATATCTACTGGTAGGAAGGGATGAAGAGAGATGTTTTTGATTTCGTTTCGAGATGCCTGACTTGCCAGTAAGTCAAAGCTGGGCACCAAAGATTGACGGGAGAGTTACAGCCTTTGCCTATTCCGGATTGGAAATGGGAGCCGATCTCCATGGATTTCGTTGTTGGTCTACCTAGGTCCAGTCGAGAGTATGACTCTATTTGGATGATTGTAGACTGATTGACGAAGGTGGCTCACTTCCTTCCAGTGAAGACCACTTACGGGTTTGCTCAGTATGCTCAGCTGTACATTGATGAGATTGTGCAGTTGCACGGCGTTCCGACATGCATTGTATCCAACAGAGGCACCCAGTTTACCAGCCCTCTTTGGCAGAAAATTCAGCAGGCTTTGGGTACCCGTTTGAGTTTCAGCACGGTTTTCCATCTACATACTGATGGTCATTCAAAGCGGACTATACAGACTCTCGAGGATATGCTCCGAGCGTGCGAGCTTGATTTTGGTGACAGTTGGGATCGTCACTTACCCTTGATAGAGTTCTCCTACAACAAAGGTTTTTAGGAAACGATTCAGATGGCACCTTTCGAGGCCTTGTATGGGAGAAAGTATCGATCGCCAGTCTATTGGACCGAATTCAGCGAGAGCACGATTTTAGGACCGCAGTTAGTTCTGGAGACTACGGAGAAGATCGAGTTGATCCAGGACAGGATGAGAGCAGCCTAGAGCAGGCAGAAGTCTTATGCCGACCGTCGTCATCGCAGACTTGAGTTCGCAGTGGGTGATCATGTTTTCTTACGAATCTCTCCGATGAAGGGTGTGATGAGGTTCGGAAAGAAAGGGAAGCTTAGTCCCGGATATGTGGGTCCTTTCGAGACGAGTCGGTACCGTTGCCTATCGTTTGGCACTTCCGCCCAGTTTTCCGAATGTACACGCCATATTTCATGTATCTATACTTCACAAGTACCTTTATGACCCTTCTCATGCGATTCAGCACCAGAAGATTCAGCTGGAGAGTGATCTTTCTTTCACCGAGCAGCCGGTAGTTATCATGGACCGGCAGGTGAAGAAATTACGGTCAAAGGTTTTGCCGTCCGTGAAGGTTCTTTGGCGTGGCCCGAACAGTGAAGAGGTCATATGGGAATCCGAGAGCGAGATGCGGAAGAAATTTTCCTATCTTTTCGAAAGTACGCGAAGTTAGATTTCAAATTCGGGGACCGAATTTCTTCAAGGGGGAAGGTTGTTACACCTTAAAAACGCGATTAGAGTTAATTAAGCGATATAACGTGGGTTTTTGACAAGCTTAATTAATAATTATTTTTCACATATTTAATTTAATTAATTAATATTTTATTTAATTATTTATGTACTTGTTATAATTATGCACACATATGTGCATGCTAATCTATTTTTAAAAATATGCTAATCTATGTTAAACATGTTTTTCTAGCCATAGCAAACTAATTTTAATTATTAGGTTTCTTATATATTTTAAGAATATAAAAAGTTTTAAAAAGAAAAGAAAAGAAGGGATGGGGTAGACAAAAGGGTAAAGGGCATTTAATGAAGAGAGAGGTGGGCATGGCTCTCATGAGCCATCCCACTCCCCTCATTTCTCTCATCTCTCTCTCATTCTTCTTCCTGTCTTCTTCTTCTTCTTTCTTCCACAATCATTCTTTTGAAAATTTCCACCCCAAACCATGAAAGCCTAATCATCACAAAACCTCACTAAACCCTCAATTAATCATGTTTAAATTCTCTTGGGAGTCTTGGAGCTTGCATGGTTAGGGTTTCCTTCAAGTTTTGGTGAGGTAAGGATTTACACTCTCAAGTAGGCTTTAGTAAAGCTTTCATGTTAACTAGTTTTGCTAATCAAACCCCTAATCCTAACTAGTGTTATGGTTAATGATATTTAAACTTGAGTTTAGTTCTTGGGGCTATGAAGTTCCTAGGTTAAATATGACCTAATCTAGGTTAAAGAGGATGTTTTGGTAACTAATTAGCCTTGTTAGAACACCAAGTTTCACTAAACTACCTTAATGTTTTGCTTTAGTGTTAAATATCGTATTTAGTTAAGTTAGGGTTTCTGTTCGAATCTGCTATCAACCCAGAGACCTTTTTGAGAAGTTTCCATAACTGAGAGCTAGTCTTA
Organism: Agapanthus africanus; assembly: GCA_030015575.1. NCBI lineage: Eukaryota > Viridiplantae > Streptophyta > Magnoliopsida > Asparagales > Amaryllidaceae > Agapanthus > Agapanthus africanus. The sequence goes on from JASDDO010000018.1 coordinate 437,226,461, forward strand.
GAGCTACGAACACAACCCCAAAACCCGAGTCCTCCCTTTCATTTTCTGGCCGCAGATTTATTGCATCTGGCCGCAATTTGCGGCCCGTTTTGGGATTTTGGCTGTGAGTCTTTGTCGAGTGCTCTGTGGAACTACATTTAGGCGTTTGGTATGTGCAACTTTCTCTAATTGTTTGTATAGGAAAATCTTGGACCATTTTACCATATTTTGGGCGTTTCATTAACGTGCGATACGGATTTTTCTGACTCTCGTTTAGGTGTCTTGTGTGGTTAGCAGCCCTTAGGGGTAGTCTTAGATGTTGCTGCACACGTTTAGCACGCTAAGCTCACACATGCTAGCTTGTGGGCGTTGGTTCATTCGTTTTGCGAATGTGTCCGTGTTTTATCGAAGAATTTATTAGCCTCATGTATTATGGTTTTCTGCGATGCTAGGATCGCTTGTGGGGACTTCGGACGCGGCTAGGAAAGGGTAGGAGGTGGTCAGATTCATATAGCTCGAGACCATTCCGGTGAGTAGATTTAACATCTATAGGGGAATCGCCTGTATGGCGTTAAGCGCCGATGGCGAGATTCTAGTTACAAAACCTTATACTATATGCTTATACATTTGTGATTGCGCATGAGTATCATAGTGTGCATCCTATTACCTATTATGCATTGCCATATCCTCAGTAGGACACTGCACCATTACCAACGGTTCATGTCGCATGAGCACTGATTCATATGCCCACACACCCCGTCGGTAATTTCCATGATATGCACACTATAGAATTGGCCATGAATAACTACATTGTATTACATTCTTAATTGGTAGTTGTAGGGTGTTTTCCGTCACCCCATTGAGATGGGAATACGCGTCGCTTGTCAGGCACATTATAGATTCCCTTTACCTAGGGTAGGCCGAGGTTTATTGATTGTAGGGATCTGAATCTCCGGCAGCCGCGGACTAAGCTGCCGTTAATTACCCCTCACCTTTGGAGCGAAGGAATCTCCGATTGACGGGTCAAACTGGTTATGCGAACTCAATGTGCAGTGTGTGTGTTGTGCTTTGAGGGGTCTTGGGTATATCGGGGACCTCGCAGAGTTTACGGGGGCCCCGCTAGAAATTTTTTCGACGGGGACCTCGCAGAGTTTACGGGGGCAGCGCCCCGTTAGAAATTTTTTCTAATGGGGGAGGTATTTTTAGTGTGGAGTGTATATAAAAAAGTGAGGGGGCATCCTAAGGACGCGTGGGCGCTGGGCGCCAGCGCCTTATGTGCTTGGCATGAGGGCGCTGGGCGCTAGCGCCTCATGTGCCCGGCACATGGGCGCCTGCAGAAAAAGGGACTTACTCCCTGCACTGGGAGTTGTACTCCCGATTGACTTTTGGAGTTAAACTCTTAAAAAAAGGACAAAGGGGCTTAGCCCCTGCACTGGGATTTGTACTCTCGATTGACTTTTGGAGTTAAACTCCTAAAAAAAAGGACAAAGGGGCTTAGCCTCTGCACTGGGGGCTGTACTCCCAATTGAATTTTGGAGTTAAACTCCTAAAAAAAGGAGATTTATATTTTATTATTATTATTTTTTTGTGGAGTTAAACTCCCAGGAGATTTTCAGAGATGATGAAAGGGGACCCCTTTCTTCTCCCTTGAGCCCAAGATCTCCTCTTGAGTCTTGGATCGTCCCAAAATGGGATTTTTGAGATGGGTTTCCTTCTTCGTCCTCTCAGTTGGCTGGATCTTTTTGGTAAAAAGGGGGGTGAGACTTAAAAATCTCCCATTTTAGGGATTTGCTCGAAGGTTTGAGCTCCACTTCAAGGGTTTTATGGTGAAAAACTGTTTCTTTTTAGGAAAAGAAAAGTGAAACTCTTGATTTAATTCAAGAGAAAAGAAGAAGGTTTAGAACCTTGAGGAAGGAGAAGGAGGCACAGAACCCTAGACTTTTTTGAGAGAATGAAAAAGTTCTTTTTGGATTTTTTTCATCATGTTTGCCTTTATAGGGTACACACTTTACATATAGCCTCTTAGGCTTTGCCAAATGGCACTTGTGCCATCCCATGCCTTATGTGATTATCTTTCTTTGCATATAAGCCACATGGTTTACAAAAATTTGGCTTTTTGCCCATTTTACATATATTTATTCCTAAAAAAAAGAATTACATTAAAGTAATTTATGGCTTCATTATTTTTGTCATGGGGCCGGTCCCTTCCATACTTGGTCTTGACCTGGGCTTAGGCCCACTTAGCTTGGGGTTGAATTTGATTTTGACTTGGTCAACCGGAATATAATTTTTGACTCCAACAAAGTGCCCCTATCAATAAATGTACACCGCATGTGTAGGTTGTGTGCATGAAATTGATGGATCTTGTTCTATATGGAGCTTGATTTGGTTGGGTTTCCTTTTGACGACCTGGAGGGTATGCTGTCATTTTAGCGACGTGGACGGTCGGTGCTGCCATTTTTTTGACTTGGACTGTCGGTGCTGCCATTTTTGCGACGCGAATGGTCGGTACTGCCATTTTTGCGACTTGGAAGGTCGGTGCTGCTATTTTTGCGACATGGATGGTTGGTGCTACCCTATTAGCGACTTGGACGGTCGGTGCTGCCCTTTTTGCGACTTGGACGGTCGGTGCAGCCCTTTTTGCGACTTGGACGGTCGGTGCAGCCGTTTTTGCGACGTAGATGGTCGGTGCTGCCATTTTAGCGACTTGGACAGTCGTTGCTGCCATTTTTGCGACTTGGACGGTCGGTGCTTCCATTTTAGCGACGTGGACGGTCGGTGATTTGATTTGACTTGATCCGCTTTCTGCTGTATCGGGATTTGATTTGACTCGCTCCGCTTTCTGCGGTGTCGGAATTTGATTTGACTTGCTCTGCTTTCTGTGGTGTCGGGGTTGAAGTTGACTTGCTCCACTTTTTATGGTGTCAGGGTTGATTTGTTTGATTTGATTTATTTTTAGAGTTCCCTACCCATCCAGCGGGACTTTTGAGCTTGGAAGTGCTACTGGGTGGGATATTAATTTGATCTGTTTGATTTCTGCCTTATTTAGCGGGACTTTTGAATTTGAGAGGAACTTGGAATTTGGATTTTGTTTGGCATCGACATTGCTGCATTGCCAGGAGAAACTCATCATTTGTCCCGGGAGGACTTGGGATTTGGTTTTGGGTCGGCATCAGTATTGCTGCACTGGAATAATGCCAGGAGCAACTCATTATTTGCCCCAGGAGGACTTGGGATTTAGTTTTTGGGTTAGCATCAGCACCGCTAACACTGAAGCGTAGTGCCAGGAGCGACTCATCATTTTCCTTTAGGAAGACCTGGGATTTGGGTTTTAGGTCGGCATCAGCACCGCTAACACTGAAGCGTAGTGCCAGGAGCGACTTATCATTTGCCCTAGGAAGACTTGGGATTTGGGTTTTGGGTCGGCATCAGCACCGTTAAAACTGAAGCGTAGTGCCAGGAGCGACTCATCATTTTCCGTACCCATTAGGGAATGATGGCTTATGAGATAAGTTTAGATCTCTATCGCCTAAGGCTTTTCAATTTTATGAGTCGTAACGGTCTCATAAAAGCATTTTCTCCCTATGAGTACAGGGGATCTCGCAGGTGTATTTCTCCCTAGGAATCATGGGGATTCCTAAGTATGTTACTCCTTTGTGAGTCGTAAGGTCTCACATGGGGATTTTCTCTTCAAAAGGTTGAGAGGACTTTGCGAGTGTATTTCATCTCTTTTCACGAGTTTGCGCCCTTTCGGGTTTTCACAAACTCCCTGGCAGTCCTACTGTTTTTACTCACAGAGCCCTTTCGGGTTTTCATCCGTGCCTGTTTTGCTTGTGGACATACCGTTTTTTTATCATCGCCGGTGGTATTTTAAATGTAGTCTCGCCGGTAGGACTTGTAAGTCCACGTTGCCTACCCCGGTACTTGCGGGGAGGCGGAAAACGGAATAAAAATCGGATTTTTATGAGCTTAGGCAACATGGACTACACTATGAAGGATCTTTGCTAAACAAAAACAAGCTAAAGCTAACTAGAAACTAGCTAAGTTCTAGAAAGGTTATACCTTGGGCTTTATGTCCTTCTCTCCTTGCTCCTTGGAGTGGTGGAAGGAGGTCACCTTAGTCGTCTTCTCACGTCGAAGAAAGATCCACCCGAAAGCCTCAACCTTTGGCTTCAACTCCAAGCTAGAAGTAACTAGGGTGCAAGAAGTGCTAATCCTTGAACCCTAGATGAGAGTAGAGATTATCAAGAGAGGGTTTTTCTCAAGCTCAAGTGTTTCTCAACACATGAGAGGGGAGAGCTTGAGGGAGAGGAAGAACAAGAGAGAGAATGTGAATAATAGAATGAGAGAATAATATGAAGCATTCTCTCATATATGTGAATTATTGTAATTAGATAATTAGTGAGATAATTGTCATAGCTAAATCAAGACATGACCATTATCATTTCATTTTTAATGCAAATTGCAAGAATCAAAGAGCATCTTCCAAATGAAATGATGATGGTCAAAGTGTCAACCAAGGTCAACAAGTCAAGAAGGTCAAATGGTCAACAACCATAACCATGCACAATTATTAAACTAATATCAATTAACAATAATACACACATAAGCATTAGGGTTAATAAAATGACAATAGTCATTAACCCTAATCAAAGTCCTCTCCCTCTGTCTCAAGCAACTGTGCATACGCACCCGTATTCGTGATCCGAGGAACACGAATACAATGAGAAAAACCAATCCCAAATCTATAGTAGGATCTGGCTTAAACCAAAGCCCGCTAGTATAAGCTGTCCGGACAGCAAACGTGCACAAGTGCGCGGATGTGAACGAACCCTGTCGCAAAACCATGCGACCTTTACTCATTTTGCTTAAAGGCGAATAGCTCTCTGTGTGGGACTCTAAAGACTCGACACTGCGCTGGCAGTGGGTTTAACCACAGACCGCAAGCGGCATTAGCTGTACGTAACGGTCCCCAGATAGATGTCGATAAGAAGACTGACGAGGTGAACCCCATCTGAACTCCTACTGAGCCTGTATGTGACAATCTCCGTACAGTCCGGTCTGTTCGTTTGATACATCGCATGGCGGGCCTAGGGGGGCGGTGAACGTCAGTCCCCTAATAGCGGTACAAGTCGTGTCGGAGTGTAGCCTAGAACACCCTGAGATAACACTGGAAACCTACCAGTATATCTCGCTTGCCCTGGCCAGGGACTACTCGTGTAATGGCTCTCCTGAACACAGCGCGATGTCAACCCCCAATACCGGGAGAGACGAATCCTGTCTAACCGTCACTGCCTCCAAGTGCTTCGGGACTGCACCCAAAAACTACCTGTTTGCACGACTCCTTTGAGCCGTGGTAGGGTAGTAATCAAAGTGCAGTGGGAACACACTCGAGGCGAAGTGACAGTGTCAAGTCAGCGGACTAAGCTGTACTCATGTCACCTGGGAACTGATAACTGACGATAGGTATAATACCAACCAACAGTTCCCGACGAGTCCTGTCCAGTGTACTCGTAACCTAACGAGCACCCGCATACTATCTCAAGTACGACGTACTGACGGCTGTGGGACAGACCGTCTCCCACGCTGGGATGAGAAGCGCATATGCTAGTCTACTCCGGAGTATCGATGCCCTGTCTCGATAGTCCAACGAATAGGGACCTGTATAAGGATGTGCTTATAGATCACCCAGCTCCCACGAGTGTGAGCGCCATCACAACGCTGGTAATCAAGCAAAGATCCTAAGGGCTCTACTAATATGTATATCAGCAATATACTAAAAGAAACACATGCACATATTAAAGCAGAGACAAACCAAGTAGCATACTACCATTTCGAGCAAGATTGTATATACAACTGTGAATATCCCAAGCTTCCATTAAGTAATATACAAACTAGTATGATACAGTAATGGCCTCTAGGGCATATACACTAACAATCTCCCACTTGCACTAAGGCCATGTACTGGCGTATCGAAGACCTATCATCTCGATCAGCCGCTCGAACTGAGTCTGGGGCAAGGCCTTGGTGAATGGATCTGCTGTGTTATCTTCTGAAGCAACCCTCCGAACCTCGATCTCCTGGCGATCCACGATCTCCCTGATCAGGTGATACCGCCTCAAGATGTGTCTGGATTTCTGATGGGACCTGGGTTCCTTCGCTAAAGCTATAGCCCCGTTGTTGTCGCAATACAGAGGTATTGGTCAACAATGGACGGAACCACCTGAAGTTCTCTCAAGAACTTCCTCATTCAGACAGCTTCTTTTGCGGCATCAGATGCAGCGATGTATTCCGCTTCCATAGTCGAGTCAGCAACGGTTTCCTGTTTGGAGCTCTTCCAACACACCGCCCCTCCATTGAGGGTGAAGACAAAACCCGACATGGACTTGGAATCATCCTTGTCACTCTGGAAGCTGGAGTCAGCAAAGGCCTCAATCTGGAGGTCTTTTCCGCCATACACCAAGAACATCTCCTTAGTCCTTCTCAGGTACTTGAGAATGTTCTTTACTGCTATCCAATGTTTCTCCCCAGGGTTTGACTGATACCTGCTTACCACACTCAGTGCATAAGCTACATCCGGTCTGGTACACAACATCGCATACATTATAGAGTCTACCGCAGAAGCGTAGGGTATAATAGACATGCTATCCCTCTCCAAATCAGTCTTGGGAGACATCTCTTTGGAGAGGGTGATCCCGTGACAAGCCGGTAGATTACCGCGCTTGGAATCTTCCATACTGAATCTCTTCAGTATGGTGTCGATGTACCTGGACTGTGAAAGTCCTAATATCCTCTTGGATCTGTCACGGTAGATCCGGATACCCAGAATGTATGAGGCATCACCCAGGTCTTTCATGGAGAACCTGTGTGACAAGAATCCCTTGACGGATTGTAGCAAAGGAATGTCATTTCCTATTAAGAGAATGTCATCCACGTATAAAACGAGGAATACTACAGTTCTCGCTACAAATCTACAATAGATGCATGGTTCACCTGGATTTTTGATAAAGCCAAATTCCTTGACCGTCTCATCAAAACAGATGTTCCAACTCCGCGATGCCTGCTTTAGTCCATAAATGGACTTAAGCAACTTGCACACCTTTCCGCTGCTCCCACTCTGAATGAAACCCTCTGGCTGATCCATATAGACACACTCCTCTAAATGTCCATTTAGAAAAGCTGTCTTTACGTCCATCTACCAAATCTCATAATCGTGGAAGGCAGCAATGGCAAGAAGGATCCGAATGGATTTCAGCATAGCTACTGGAGAAAAGGTTTCGTCATAGTCCAAACCAAGTCGCTGACGAAAACCCTTTGCTACCAGTCTAGCTTTATAGGTCTCAACCTGTTCATCTACACCAATCTTCCTTTTGAAGATCCACTTGCATCCTACGGGTTTTACCCCATCTGGAGCAATGTCCAACGTCCATACTTTGTTGGTGTACATGGACTCCATTTCGGTCCGCATTGCATCCAGCCATTTTACCGAGTCGACGCTCTGAATGGCTTGCTGGAAGCTAGTAGGCTCATCAAAGTCTATGATGCAATCCTCTCTATCCCCGTCAATGAGAAAACCGTAGTATCTCTCGGGCGGATGAGACTGCCTACTACTCCTGCGGAGTGGCGTGGGAATGTCCTGATCTTTCGAACCCTCTGGTTCTACTAAGCTTTCAGTAATAGCTCGTGGTTCTGGAATTTCTTCCAGTTCTATTGCGCTCCCACTTAATTCTTTTTCTATGAACTGGTGTTCTAGAAAGTGGGCATGGCGAGAAACAAACACCTTTTGTTCCTCTTCGCAATAGAAGAAATATCCCTTGGAGTTCTTTGGATATCCTATAAATTTGCACTGTACTGAGCGTGCCTCGAGCTTGTCCGCATGCTGCTTTTTTACAAAAGCTGGACATCCTCATGTCTTAATGTGATTAAGATAGGGTCTCTTCCCACACCATATCTGATATGGTGTACTGGCACAGTCTTAGTTGGAACTCGGTTCAAAAGGTATGCAGCTGATTCTAGCGCATATCCCCAGAACGATCGCGGTAACTCAGCGTTACTCATCATGGACCGTACCATATCCAATAGGGTTCGGTTCCGTCTCTCCGATACACCGTTATGTTGCGGAGTGTATGGAGGAGTAAGCTGAGAGAGAATTCCATTCTCTTTTAAGTAACCCAGGAACTCGGCACTCAAGTATTCACCACCTCGATCAGATCTCAGTGCCTTGATACTTTTGCCTGTTTGTTTTTCTACTTCATTCTTATATTCCTGGAATTTTTCAAAGGCCTCGGATTTATATTTCATTAAGAAGACATAACCGTACCTTGAAAAGTCATCCGTAAAAGTAATGAAGTAAGAATAACCGCTTCGCGCATGTGTAGACATTGGACCGCACACGTCGCTGTGTACGAGTCCCAAGAGCTCGCTCGCTCTTACTCCGTGTCCAGTGAACGGAGTCTTTGTCATCTTTCCTTTGAGACAGGATTGACAAGTTGCATACGATTGATATTCGAACGAATCCAAATATCCTTCTGCATGTAACTTAGTCAACCTTCTCTCATTGATGTGACCCAGTCTACAATGCCATAAGAAAGTTTTATCGATTTCTGGAGACTTTCTTTTGTGTGTATTCTGGACATTGAAAATCTGTGGCTGGTTTAATACGTATATACCGTTGTTCAATGTACCTGACCCAATCAAAACTTGATTAAGGTGAATGTTCACTACATTACTTACAAATGCAAATTCATAACCTTCTTTAGATAATAAAGATACAGAAATGATATTACAGGTTGCATTTGGTACATAATAACAACTACGTAAAACCAAAAAGTGTCCATCAGACAATCCCAGGTGATAGTCCCCCACGGCCTCAGCATCCATGCTAGCACCGTTTGCAACTCTGAGGGTCATGTCACCTGCCTTCAAAACTCTACGCTTTCTCAACGCCTGCAAAGAATTACAGATATGAGATCCTGATCCGGTATCCAATACCCAGGATGTAGAGTTTATTGATAGACAGTTTTCAATAACATACACACCTGAAGCTGAAGCTGCAACTCGCTTCAAATCCTGTGTTCTGGCTTTCCAAGCCTTGCAATCCTGTTTCCAGTGACCACTTTTGTGACAATAGAAGCATTCTTCCTTCCCCACCAGCTTTCCCGCTACCTTTGTTGCTTTTCCTTTTCCCTTCGTATCCACTTTACCGACACCGCCTCTTGGTTTGGCGGGGGCTTTCTTCTTCTTGCCCTTGGCTTTCGCCCTGGACCTAGAAGAGGAAGATCCTCCTACAAACAAAGTGGATGTCTCCCTACCCTTCTGTAGGGTGCTCTCAGCACTCCTCAACATGTTCAGAAGCTCGGAAAGTTCAACCTCCTTTCCTTGCATGTTGAAGTTAAGAATAAACTGTGCGTAAGTGGAAGGAAGGGACTGGAGAATCAAATCAGTATAGAGTTCATTCTCCAACGTGGTCCCAAGGTCCGCGAGCTCCTCAATGTAGCCAATCATCTTAAGCACGTGTTCCGCTACCGATGATATGACGGCCAACCTTGCCGAAAACAACTTCTTCGACACTTCGTATCTTGCGATACGAGACTGCTCTTCATACAGTTCTTTTGTATGAAGAAATATGGACTCTAGGTCCATATTCTCGTGCTTCCTCTGATGTTCGTTGTCCATCGAGGCTAGTACGAGGCATCTGGCCTTCGCGCAATCTATTTCCCAGGTCTTGTAGATTTCCCTATCTACGACACTGGTTTTGGGACCTGGGACAGGGGGAGCTTTGGTGGTAAGGACATACCCCAACTTGTCATAAGTGATTGCCATCTTGACATTCCTGAGCCAATCTTTGTAGTTTGGCCCTGTCAATATGTTTTTATCTAGTAATAACTTAAGTCCGGTCATGTTGAATGGTCGCTGCAATTAGGAGAGAGAAAAGAAATACTTTAGCATGATGCTCTTGCAAGTTTAGAGTGGTTTTTAGTTTGTCTAAACTGGATGGCTCCTACTGTCTCTCGAATCCCTTCTCAAACCGTAAAGAAAGGATTAGTCAGGATCAATCTCACCGTACAATACTTGCTTAACCGTTCAGCCAGGCCAGTGTCGGTACTTCGAGGGAGGTTTTCCAACGCTTTCGCGAAGTTCCTTAATTAAGTAACCTCTTTTCCCTGTGGGCGTAGCCCCGCTAACACCTTTCTAGACACCTACTAAGTTTGTAGCATTGATCGTTAAGTGAGAGTTTTCCCGAGGAGTAGCATATACTCACAGTAGGATCGGGATCCAAATATCATCGTGTGATAAAACTGAAGGAATCCTACCAGAATTATCACACTCCAAATGGTATGCAGCGCTAGCAAGTTTCAGTACTTATGAAACTCCCGATGTGGATTTTTGCCCCATGCTCTTATGACCTTGACTTTGGCCAAAATATCATAAGTCACATGTTAAGTTCTACCCGTCATTCTCCTGGTTAATTTGGACCCACCCGTATCTACCCTTGACTTTGGCCAAAATGGCAGCACGACTGTTCCAAACCAACGCATCTATCTATGCTGCACATGAATACCCAATAGCTACCAATCACTATGCCTTGACTTTGGCCAAAATACATAGCTTGAATACTTTTTGACCATTCATGTGGAATGACGGAGGGCTACGAATGGTTTTGGCGAAACCGTGAACGTAGTGAACTTGATATAATCGATAGAATGAGATAGCTTTTAAAAGGAGTGGTTCAAGCTCCGCGTTTAAAAGTTTAGTTTTGAAAAGAACCGAGTGGTTTTCAAAGTGTTCCAATCGACTTTTACTTGGTTTATTTTCTTGCATTAGTTCTTTTAATGCGTCCCATCAATTAATCCTACCATTGCAGAAAACAACCAAAATATGACGTACGCTTATGCCATTCGCATTCGCCACGGGGCCCCGTCATCACCCGTTAGGTTACTTAACTAACGACAGAGCGGGGGCTGGGCTAGCGCGGCTGTAAAACATAAGCAACGCCTAAATAGTTATCATATATAAATATATAGCAATGATAGACATTACAGATCACAGATGAATACATTGGATATACTAGGAATCCGCAATCCGTTCGAGCCTGCAACGAAAAGCGGATTACACGGTCGCGGTGAATAGCCAATACCCCACCCAAGACCCCTACGGGTGCGGCAAACTACCCGCCAAGTACCCGAAGCGAAGCAACCTCCCTCACCACCGTGAGTAGGCCACTCAGCACTTCGAGATACCCGGTAGTTTGTGCACCCCCTCCATGGGTCTATCCTAGGAGCAAAAACAGTAAAAAGAATTATACAATGACGGCTACAACCCCGACCCGGTTGTGCGGCCAAACAAATAATAATATTACATCAATTTACATATTACAATGAATGAAAGAAAAATCAACACTCATCTCACATCCACCCCGGCTATTCATCCGCGACAATCCAACCCATTCATATACACATACCATCATCAATCACAGATCACAGATATGTATAACCCCGACTAATCGACATATAGCGATTAGCCGACGTTCAATACATGTAAACATCACAGATATAACCTTTTAGTCAAAGTGTATTGAAGTTCGGAAAAAAATATGGATTTATAGGCCCCCAAAAACAAATTTCTATTCTGGAAAATCTGGGCACATATAAACCATCTTAAAAATCCTAAAACCAAGCCAGAAATACACTGCACCAAACTCGACCCAGAGAAGAGCCAAGATGGCCGCGGTTGCGCGGCAATAGCTTGCTATTGCCGCGGAACCGCGGCTCTTTGGTCGAATCTTTGGATCGTTTTTGGTGGCTTTCTTCATAAAACCCTGAGATGATTTTTGGAGTATAACAAATTTTATTTTGAACAGAAAAAAAATTAACAGAAACTTAGGGTTTTGAAAACTCGTTTTTTCGATTTTTCCGATTCGAACTTCGATACACTCTACTACCTAGCTAGTTTATATTTAGTTAGGCTCTGATACCACTGTAAGTCCACGTTGCCCACCCCGGTACTTGCGGGGAGGCAGAAAACGGAATAAAAATCGGATTTTTATGAGCTTAGGCAACATGGACTACACTATGAAGGATCTTTGCTAAACAAAAACAAGCTAAAGCTAACTAGAAACTAGCTAAGTGCTAGAAAGGTTATACCTTGGGCTTTATGTCCTTCTCTCCTTGCTCCTTGGAGTGGTGGAAGGAGGTCACCTTAGTCGTCTTCTCACGTCGAAGAAAGATCCACCCGAAAGCCTCGACCTTTGGCTTCAACTCCAAGCTAGAAGTAACTAGGGTGCAAGAAGTGCTAATCCTTGAACCCTAGATGAGAGTAGAGATTATCAAGAGAGGGTTTTTCTTAAGCTCAAGTGTTTCTCAACACATGAGAGGGGAGAGCTTGAGGGAGAGGAAGAACAAGAGAGAGAATGTGAATAATAGAATGAGAGAATAATATGAAGCATTCTCTCATATATGTGAATTATTGTAATTAGATAATTAGTGAGATAATTGTCATGGCTAAATCAAGACATGACCATTATCATTTCATTTTTAATGCAAATTGCAAGGATCAAAGAGCATCTTCCAAATGAAATGATGATGGTCAAAGTGTCAACCAAGGTCAACAAATCAAGAAGGTCAAATGGTCAACAACCATAACCATGCACAATTATTAAACTAATATCAATTAACAATAATACACACATAAGCATTAGGGTTAATAAAATGACAATAGTCATTAACCCTAATCAAAGTCCTCTCCCTCTGTCTCAATCAACTGTGCATACGCACCCGTATTCGTGATCCGAGGAACACGAATACAATGAGAAAAACCAATCCCAAATCTATACTAGGATCTGGCTTAAACCAAAACCCGCTACTATAAGCTGTCCGGACAGCAAACGTGCACAAGTGCGCGGATGTGAACGAACCCTGTCGCAAAACCATGCGACCTCTATTCATTTTGCCTAAAGGCGAATAGCTCTCTGTGTGGGACTCTAAAGACTCGACACTGCGCTGGCAGTGGGTTTAACCACAGACCGCAAGCGGCACTAGCTGTACGTAACGGTCCCCAGGTAGATGTCGATAAGAAGACTGACGAGGTGAACCCCATCTGAACTCCTACTGAGCCTGTATGTGACAATCTCCGTACAGTCCGGTCTGTTCGTCTGATACATCGCATGGCGGGCCTAGGGGGGCGGTGAACGTCAGTCCCCTAATAGCGGTACGAGTCGTGTCGGAGTGTAGCCCAGAACACCCTGAGATAACACTGGAAACTTACCAGTATATCTCGCTTGCCCTGGCCAGGGACTACTCGTGTAATGGCCCTCCTGGACACAGCGCGATGTCAACCCCCAATACTGGGAGAGACGAATCCTGTCTAACCGTCACTGCCTCCAAGTGCTTCAGGACTGCACCCAAAAACTACCTGTTTGCACGACTCCTTTGAGCCGTGGTAGGGTAGTAATCAAAGTGCAGTGGGAACACACTCAAGGCGAAGTGACAGTGTCAAGTCAGCGGACTAAGCTGTACTCATGTCACCTGGGAACTGATAACTGACGTTAGGTATAATACCAACCAACAGTTCCCGATGAGTCCTGTCCAGTGTACTCGTAACCTAACGAGCACCCGCATACTATCTCAAGTACGACGTACTGACGGCTGTGGGACAGACCGTCTCCCACGCTGGGATGAGAAGCGCATACGCTAGTCTACTCCGGAGTATCGATGCCCTATCTCGATAGTCCAACGACTAGGGACCTGTATAAGGATGTGCTTATAGATCACCCAGCTCCCACGAGTGTGAGCGCCATCACAACGCTGGTAATCAAGCAAAGATCCTAAGGGCTCTACTAATATGTATATCAGCAATATGCTAAAAGAAACACATGCACATATTAAAGCAGAGACAAACCAAGTAGCATACTACCATTTCGAGCAAGATTGTATATATAACTGTGAATATCCCAAGCTTCCATTAAGTAATATACAAACTAGTATGATACAGTAATGGCCTCTAGGGCATATATACTAACAGGACTTGGGAGAGATATGAGTCATTTGTTCCCGTGGATTGTATACGGTTTTACATGATGTATGATTCAGACCGTAGGGCTGGTGTGCTCAATTCACCTGCGAGTTGGAGCATTCACGCGTAATATTTCATGAGATATCGGCCATTGATGGGTGGCATGGGCCTTTCTCCCTTGGCATTTATCAGCTGGTAGGATCCTCCATCAAACATTTTCTTGATAACGTACGGTCCTTCCCAGTTTGGCTCGAATTTTCCCTTGGCATGTCGATTGGGGATGATCGGTCTTTTGAGGACCAACACTAATTCACCTTTCTTAAAAGCGTGGAGACGGATCATCTTATCATAGGTCCGTGACATTTGGGCTTGGTACAGTTTTAGAATTTGCTGTACCGCGAGCCTATTTTCTTCGAGGGCGTTGAGCTTTTCAAGCCGAAGGAGCACGTTTTTCTCCTTCGTCAACTCGTGCAGAATGACCATTCTTAAGCTTGGAACTTCGACTTTGAAGGGGAGGATTGCCTCCACTCCGAAGAGTAATAAGTATGGAGTAGACTGAGTTGGATTATGGTGCGTGGTACGATATGCCTACAACGCCTCGTGAAGTTTGAGATTCCAGTCTCTCTTGTTGGCTGAAGTATTTTTCCTCAGGAGCTTGCATAGAGTTTTATTGAAGGCTTCGGCTATCCCATTATGTAATGACCCCAAAATTCCTATACCTTCATATAATTCTTCTTTTTATAAAAATATTATATTTATTTGTTTTTGGGTGTCCCCGTATATTTTTTCTCTATTAAATATATTAGTGTATCACTCCTTCTATTTTTCCTATTCTATAATTTTTCAAAGCCCAAAATCTAAGCCAAGACAAATCTATTTGATTTCTTTCTTTTCTTTTTCTAAGCCTACTTTCTTTTCAAGGTACAACATATATTTAATTCTTATTAAATATATGCATGAACAACCTTGTAGCACATTGGTTAAGTCCTTGCATTATTATTCCATAGGTCACATGTTCAAATCCCCATTCTTGCAATTATTTTTTATCAATTTTTATCCTTCTCATAACCTACAAACGAGACCTTTCATTTCATCTTCTTTTTAACTCCCAAAATAATTAGAATGACTATGTGCTATAATTTATTAGAATTATGGTGGCCATAAACATTTTTTATATGTCACTCTTCTTTCTTTTCTTCATCTCACATTTCTATCATTTCCCATCTCTCTCTTCATCTCTTCTTCATCCCATCTTAGCCATTTCCTTTTGATCAATTATAAAAATAAAATAAAATCAAATCTCTTTTCTCTTGAGCTTGGAGAAGCACCGGTTCCATCAAGCTTCAAAGACTCGGTTGAGGATTTTATCTAAACGGTGAGCCGGTTGTTATACCGACTCACACAATCTGTAAGTCCCCTCTCTTCCTCCTTTTCTCTACTTGAAATTCATCCCCTTACCATGCCTCCATCACTCCGAATCTTGAGATAACTAGTTAGTCTCATGATAATTTTTTTTGTTAAATTAAAAAATGGTTGAAATAAAGCATATATGTTTAGTTATAAAATTTTGCATGCAATGGTTGATAACATGTTAAGTATTATTATTTTCGACGGTTAATCATGACCGGATCATATGTTTGCTTCACATATGTTAATTCATGTTATTTATTGCTAGAATTTTAATTATTTATATTTATTTTTGCATACAAGAAAACAAAGTTATAAATAAATACCATAAATTTATCATTTTCAAATATGATCTTACAAAACCATCTTTAAAATAATTTTTAAAAATTAACCACTTCTGGAAATTCTTAGAACATTAGGATAAAATAATAGATAGAATTCTAAATCTACAGTAAAAATTTCATATCAAACCGAATAACAGTTTAGAAGTTGCGTATTTTTTTATTCACTGTTTTTAAAATCAGAAAATTGCTAATAAGATCTTCTTCGAGAGACCATAACTCTGTAATCGTTGATCCAAATTAAGTGTTTTCAGATGTTTTAAATATCTAAATAGAAAGATCCAGATTTTCTTAGTTTTAAGATTTTACTGAAAATCGACGTAAAATATAGAAAAGTGCATTACAATATTTAGCGATGAATCTGGACAGAATCTGTCCTGATTCATACACTGTTTTTAAATAGAACATAACTCGAACTCCCGATGTCCGTTCTTGACAAAATTTAGATGTGTAGATGGATAATTGATAGAACTATAATTTCCTGTATATTAGATTACTTAGAAAAGCATTAAACAACTCGATATAGACTTTGCAATATAACATATAGTTGCTGTCCAAAAATCTGAATTTCTGTTTTAAACGCTGATGTTAAAACGATCATAACTAGAGCTTCAGAAATCCAAATCGCGCGAATCTTAGTGTTTTGGATAATTACTCCGAAATACCTATAATTTCTAATAATTTTTGTAACCTGAAACTCGATACAAATTAACTAAAACAGCGTTTTAAAAATGTGTGACAGTGCTGAACAAATTCTGATCTGTTTTGCGCGATGATATGAAAACATGTATATCTTCCAAAATGGTAGTCGTATTTAGGCGAGACTGGAACTCATGTGTTCATAAAACTTAAGGCTATGTTTTCGTTTATATTTTGATTTCAAATGACTTGATTAATTAGTCGTATATATCACATATTTACAACATTGTTTTGGACGTTACTTGTATACTTATCTCATATCATGTTCTGTGATTGCTTATTTATTTTTATTTATATGACTTGTGATTAAATCATTACATGTTAGAATTGACTTGATATTGACATGACTCAATCATGAATACTTGAACCCAGTATGTACACTTGAACCAACTTGACTCGAACCATGAATACAATTGGCATGACTTGCACTTAACATGACTACATGAACTCAATCTTGAAAACTTGATATTATACATCACCTTTTGTATTCATGGATTCGAGCAAGACTTGTAACTGTAATTATAATTTTAGAAGCGCGGGGTGTTGGGGTAGTTTGAGTATGAATCCAACGGAATCTCATGAGTCCCATTAATACAAATCATATTGCAGTGGTACCGGGCTGAACGGTACAAATCATGTTGCTGTGATACCGGGCTAAAAGGCACAAATCACGAATTCACGAATGAGGGCCCACGTTTCCACGCCCCTGGATGATAGCCCGGTGGGTTTGGAATACTTCAATAACAATTGAAGTTCCGCTATTTTGGGCCCGTGATTCCTTACCCCTGGACGATAGCCTTGGGTTCGAGAATACTCTTGAGATTGGTTGGCATTCACACTTGAACTCACATTGGTTGCTTTTACCCTTTTAGAGACCTTTTTGGACACTTACATTCACTTCATGTTCACTATATCAACACTCCACGGTTATGCTATACTTGTTTACTATGCTCATGTTATATTTCCATTCTTACATAGTTGTCATTAACATCATCATGTTATACTTGTTCATATTTTATTTCCATTCATACTATATCACATGTCATCTTGCATATTCATTTATATACTTTCACATCCCACCTTTCTTGGGGACTTAACAAGTGCAAGATCGCTGACGGGCATTCCACCCATTTCTTTGTTTCCTTGGAATGTTTGTTAGATAATCTAGAGATTGAGGAGATCGAGCCGAGTCAGAAGGATTACTCTTAGCTTGCGGAGCAGACCGACTACTAGTTCTTTCTTTTCAGCTTTTACTTCCTGTATGCTACCTGTTTAGGCACTTTTTTTTTATGCATTTTTGTTTTCAGACATCATGTATTCAGTTTGAAACTTGTGAAAGTTGGGAATGTAAATATATAAAGTTGGATTTTCATTATCATATCTTTTCTTGTCATTTTATATTGCTTATATACGCTTATCGTATTTGTTTCGAGAAATGACCTTCTAGGAATAAAAACATTGCGGGCTTGTCACATGCCGTTACTGCTCTTTTAGGAAGCGGGGCGTGACATATTGTCTATTGGATTATAGATGGAGAAATATCTCCAGTCTATCTTGTGCTGAGTAGCGAACCTTGAGATTTTGAAGTTCTTGAAAGAAGCCCCGTTGTCAGAAATGATTCTTTTTGGTGTACCGAAGCGGTATAGAATATTATACCGGCAGAATGTTAGAATATCTTCTGTCTTGACTTCTCTTAACGAGACAACTTCAGTCCATCTGGAGAAGTAGTCAGTTGCGGCCAGTATGAACCGGTAGCCTTGGATGACGGAGGATCAATTGGGCCAACTATGTCGTGTCCCAAACTTCGAAGGGCCATAACGCCATAGAAGGATGCAGTTGATTAGGATGCTTGTGAATGAAATCACCATGAATTTGGCAGAGATAACACTGTTAGTGTTATATACCCTAGATGCCATTATTGTATAATACTAGTTTGTATATTACATTTTGAAAGCTTGGGATATATACACGGATTTTATGACAGTCTTGCTCAATATGGTAGTATGCTACTTGGTTTATTTTTATTTAAATATGTGTATATGTTTCTTTTAACGTATCGCTAATACATATTGATAGAGCCCTTAGAATCTTTGCTTGACTACCAGCGTTGTGATGGCAGTCATATTAGTAGGGACCGGGTAGTCTATAAGCACATCCTTATACAGGTCCCTAGTCGTAGGATTATCGAGACAGGACATCGATACTCCAGAGTAGATCGGTGTATACACTTCTCATCCCAGTAGGGGATATGGTCTGTCCCACAGCCATTAGTACGTCGTACTGGAGATAGTATGCAGGTGTCCATTGGGTTATGAGTTACACTGGACGGACTCGTGGGGTACTGCTGGTTGGTACTATACTTATTGTCAGGTAGCAGTTCCCAGATGACATGAGTACAGTATAGTCCGTTGACTTGACACCGCTACTTCACCTCGAGTCTGTTCCTACTGTTCTTAGATTACTACCCTACCACGGCTCTATTGAGTCGTGCAAACAGGTAGTAGTTGGGTGCAATCCCGAAGCACTTGGAGGCAGTGGCGGTTAGATAGGATTCGTCTCTCCCGGTATTGGGGGTTGATGTCACGCTGTGTTCGGAAAGCCATTACACAAAGTCCCTGGCCAGGGCAAGCGAGATTTACTGGTAGACACTCCAGTAGTTTCTCGGAGTGTTTTGGGCTTCACTCCGACATGATTTATTACGCTATTAGGGGTCTGGCGTTTACCGCCCCTAGGCCCGATATGCGATACTCTTAGACGAACATACCGGACTGTACGGAGATTGTCACAGATAGGCTCAGTAGGAGTTCAGATGAGTTTGCGCATAGGCCTTCTTATCGACATATACCAGGGTAGCCGTTACTTGCAGCTAGTACCGCTGACGGCTTGTGGTTAAACCCACTTCCAGCGCAGTGTCGAGTTTTTAGAGTCCTATACAGAGGGTTTCCCTGCTTCGGGCGAAATGATGTAGAGGTCGTATGGTTTTACGACAGGGTTCGAACATATATGTGTACTTGTGCACGTATGATGTTCGGACGGATTATACTAGTGGGCTTTGGTTTAAGCCAAATCCTAGTATTAGATTATTGGATTAGTTTCGTCTCATTGTATTCGTGTTTCTCGGAATACGGATACGGGTATGTATATATAGATGAGGGCATTCTTATAATTCTCTCAAGATTGCTTTTAGAAGGAGACACCTCATTATGGCTTTTATTATTTGATTAAAACAATTATGAGGTGGAGGAAATGAATTGTTATTTTTTATATGATAATTGAAGCACGGCTACTTGGTTTGACTATTGAGGCATGGTTTGACTTAGATATTTTGTGAGATATTTTTGTGGCATTAGATATTTTGTGTGAGATATTTTTTTGAGCATGCTTATAGTCATATCAAGATCCATATTCTATTATCATTATCAAAAACACTTTCTCTTTCCTCAAGCTCTCTCTCTTCTTCTTCCTCTCAACCCTTATTGTCTCATTTGTTGAGAATCCTAGGGTTAGTGAGACTTAACTATCCAAAATCATTCTCTACTCACTTTAGGCTACTTAGATTAGCACACTAAGTATCCTAGTTACCTCATCTTAGAGGTAGAAGTTCAAGATAGACACTCTAGGGTGGATCTTCTTCGACTCGAGGAGGCCGACGAGAAGGCACGATCCCTACACACTCCAAGGAGCTCACAAGAAGAAGAAGGACTAGTAGCTTGAGGTATAACTCTCTTACATAGTAGTTAAATCTCATAGTTTGTTAGCTAGTTAGAGTTTAGTATCGATCCTGGAGTTTAGTCGATGTTACGATGTATATAAAAATCATTTTTTGTAAACTCCACCTCCCCGCGAACACATGGGTTGCATGGCATCGACTTACAGTGGTATCAGAGCCAACTAAACCATAACTAACTTGTTAGCAAAGTGTTAGAAATTCGATCGAAAATGAAATCCAAGAATCACGTCTGATTTGCACGTTTTCTGTCAATTTTAAATACTGGCCCAAAAATCTTTTCAGGGCTGTAAAAATACGTGCAGGTTATTCTTAGACAACATAAGAAATTTGGGCCTCTGAATCGGTAAGACCACCATGGAACGGCGGCAGAACAGAGCGTTCTTCCGCCGATTTCGCGGCCGAGTCAACCCCGACTAGGTCCAAAATTCTTCTGTTTTTCTATATCAGGGATTTATGATATTTGGGATATTTTGTTTCTGCCCAGGATCTTTATGTGTACAGTGTTTTACTTGGGGTAGATTCAAATTTGGTTATCAATCGAAATTCTATGTACTTTGGCTAATTGGATCTTCTTTGTTTGATATATGTGTTCGTAAACTTCAGCTAATTGCTATACGTTAGTTAGTTTGGGGTTGCATATATCTGTGTTGATTGGTTTGTGTATATGAACTTGTTGGATCATCGTGGATGAATAGCCGGGGATGTGAGATGAGAGTTTCTTTCATTCAAATGTAAATTGTAATTTGATATAATATTTTTTTGCGGGGAACATCCGGGTTGAGGTTGTAGCCACCGTTATATTATTTCATTTACTGTTTTTTGCTCATAAGATAGACCCAAGATGGGGTGCACAAACTACCGGCTTCTTTGAAGTGCCGAGTGGCCTACTCATTTTACTGAGGGAGGTTGCTTCACTTCAGGAATTTGGCGGGTAGTTTGCCGCACCCATAGGGGTCTAGGGTGGGGTTTGGCTATTCATCACAATCGTGGAATCCGTCTTTCGTTACAGGCTTAAACGAAACGCGGAATTCCTAGTATATCCAATATGTTAATCTGTGATTTGGAATGCCTATTATTGCGTGAGATGAACGAATATTATTATATATATTATATAATAGACGTTGCTTATGTTTTTCATCCGCGCTAGTCCAGCCCCCAGCTCTGGCGTTAGTTAAGTAACCTAACGGTGTAAGACAGGTCCCAGTAGAGAATGTGGACGGCATAAGCGTACGTCATATTTTCGTTTCTTTCTGCAATAGTAGGTTAATTGATGGGACTGCATATTAATGCAAATAAAACAAACCAAATCTGAATCGTTGGAACACTTTTAAAACCACTCGATTTTTTCAAAAAGCAAAATTTTAAATGCGGAGCCTAAACCACTCCTTTTAAAAGCTATCAGGTTCCTTTGATTATATCAAGTTCACTACATTCACGGTTTCGCCAAAACCATTCATAGCCCTTCGTCATTTCAGTTGGGTATTCAGTAGTATTCAAGTTATGTATTTTGACCTTTACCAAGGCATAGTGATTGGTAGCTGCTGAATAATCATCTGTATCATAGATAGATGTGTTTGTTTGGGACAGTCGTACTACTATTTTGGCCTTCTTCAAAGGTATGTACGGGTGGGTTCAAATTAACCTGGATAATGACGGGTAGAACTTGACATGTGACTTATGATATGTTGGCCTTCGTCAAGGTCATAAGAGCATGGGGCAAAAATCCACATCGGGAGTTTCTAAAGAAACTAAAACTTGCTAGTGTTTCATACCATTTAGAGTGTGTTAATTTTGGTAGGATTCCTTCGACTTTATCACACAATGATATTTGGATCCCAATCCTACTGTGAGTATATGCTACTCCTCGGGAGATTTTTTCACTAAACGATCAATAATATAAACCAAGTAGGTGTCTAGAATGGTGTTAGCGGGGCTACGCCTCCAGGGAAAAGAGGTTATTTAATTAAGGAATTTCGCGAAAGCGTAGTAAAACCTCCCTCGAAGTACCGACACTAGCCTGGCTTAAAGGTTAAGCAAGAATTGTACGGTGAGATTAATCCTGACTAATTCTTCTTTTATGGTTTGAGGAAGGATTCGATAAACAGTGAGAGCCATCCTATTTAGATAAACTAAAAACCAATCTAAACTTGCAAGAGCATTATGTTAAAGTGTTTCTTCTCTCTCTCCTAATTGCAGCGACCAAGATGACCGGTCATAAGTTACTTTTAGATAAAAGCATATTGACGGGGCCAAACTATAAAGATTAGTTCAGGAATGTCAAGATGGCCATCACATATGACAAACCGGGCTATCTTCTTACTACTAAAACCCCCGCCATCCCAGGTCCAGATTCCAGCGTCGCGGATAAGGAGATTCGTAAGATCTAGGAAATTGACAGTATGAAAGCCAAATGCCTCGTGCTGGGCTCTATGGACAATGAACACCAGAGGCGGCACGAGAATATGGATCTTGAATCCATATTTCTCCATACCAAGGAATTATATGGAGAGCAATCTCGTATGGCAAGATACGAGACCTCGAAGATACTATTTCAAGCGAGGTTGACTATCGTGTCATCTGTAAAGGACCACATCCTTACGATGACCAGCTTGATTGAAGAGCTCACGGACCTAGGGACCACGTTGGAGAACGAGCTGTATACAGACTTGGTTCTACAGTCCCTCCCCTCTACCTACGCCCAGTTTATCTTAAATTTTAACATTCAAGAGAAGAAAGTTACACTTCCATAACTCCTCAACATGTTGAGGAGCGTTGAGGGCACCTTGCAGAAGTCTAGGGAGACACCCTCTCTGCTTGTTGGAGGATCTTCCTCTTCTAGATTCAAGGCGAAAGCCAAGGGGAAGAAGAAGAAGGCCCCCACCAAGCCGAAAGGCGGTGTTAGTAAGGTAGAGGCAAGGGGCAAGGCAAAAGTTGGGGGCCAATGGTAGGGAAGGAAGAATGTTTCTACTGTCATAAGAAGGGCCATTGGAAGAAAGATTGCAGGGCCTGGAAAGCCCAGAACCAGGGTGCGAAGCAGGTTGTGTCTTCAGCTTCAGGTGTGTTTGTGATTGAAAACTGTCTGTCAATCAACTCTACTTCCTGGGTATTAGATACCGGACCAGAATCTCATATCTGTAATTCTTTGCAGGTACTGAGAAGCCGTAGAGTTTTGAAGGCAGGTGATATGACCCTCAGGGTTGCTAACGGAGCGAGCGCGGATGCTGTGTCCGTAGAGGAATATCACTTAGGATTGACAAGTGGACATGTTTTGGTTTTGCGCAACTGTTTTTATGTACCTAATTTGACTTGTAATATCATTTTTGTATCTTTGTTATCTAAAGAAGGTTATGATTTTACATTTGTAAGCGATGTCGTAAACATCCACCTTAATCATGGTTTAATTGGGTCGGGTACACTAAACAACGGTATATACGTATTAAACCAACTAAAAGTTTTCAACGTCCAGAACACACACAAAAGAAAGTCTCCTGAATTAAATCAAGCTTTCTTATGGCATTATAGACTGGGCCACATCAACGAAACACGGTTGACCAAGTTACACAAAGAGGGATATTTGGATCCGTTCGAATATCAGTCTTATGCAACTTGTCAATAATGTCTCAAAGGAAACATGACAAAGACTCCGTTCACTGGACACGGAGTAAGAGCGAGCGAGCTCTTGGGACTCATACACAGCGACATGTGTAGTCCAATGTCTACACATGCAAGAAGTGATTATTCTTATTTCATTACTTTTACGGATTATTTCTCTAGATATGGACATGTCTTCTTGATGAAACATACATCCGAGGACTTTGAGAAATTCCGAGAATATAAGAATGAAGTGGAAAAACAAACCGGCAAAAGTATCAAGACACTAAGATTTGATCGAGGTGGTGAATACTTGAGTGCCGAGTTCCTGGATTACCTAAAAGAGAATGGAATTCTCTCTCAGCTTACTCCTCCATACACGCCACAACACAACGGTGTATCGAAGAGACGAAACTGAATCTTATTGGATATGGTACGTTCCATGATGAGTAACACTGAGTTACTGTGATCATTCTGGGGCTATGCACTAGAATCAACTGTATATCTTTTGAACAAAGTTCCTACCAAGACTGTGCCTACCACACCATATCAGATGTGGAGTGGGAAGAAACCCTATCTTCAGTATCTGAAGATTTAGGGATGTCCAGCTTTTGTCAAAAAGCAGCATGCGGACAAGCTCGAGGCACACTCAGTACCGTGTAAGTTGTGGGATACCCAAAGAACTCCAGGGGTATCTTTTTTATTATGCAGAGGAACAAAAGGTTTTTGCTCGTCATGCCCACTTCTTGGAAACTCAATTTTTAGAAAAAGAGATAAGTGAGAGAGCAATAGAACTGGAAGAAATTCCAGAACCACAAACTATTACTGAAAGCATGGTGGAACCAGAAGTTTCAAAAGAACAGGACATCCCCGCGCCACTTCGCAGGAGTAGTAGGCAGTCTCATCCGCCTGAGAGATACTACGATTTTCTTGTAGACAGGGATAGAGATGATTGCATTATTGACAATGATGAGCCAACTAGCTTCCAGCAAGTCATTCAGAGCAGAGACTCGGTAAAATGGCTGGATGCAATGCGGACCGAGATGGAGTCCATGTACACTAACAAAGTATGGACTTTGGATATTGCTCCAGGAGGAGTAAAACCCGTAGGCTGCAAATGGATCTTCAGAAAGAAGATTGGTGTAGATGGACATGTTGAAACCTATAAGGCTAGACTTGTTGCAAAAGATTATCGTTAAAGACCAGGTTTGGACTATGATGAAACTTTTTCTCTAGTGGCTATGCTCAAATCCATTCAGATCCTTCTTACCATTGCTGCCTTCCACGATTATGAGATTTGGCAGATGGACCTAAAGATCACTTTTCTAAATGGAAATTTGGAAGAGTGCGTCTATATGGATCAGCCAGAGGGTTTCATTAAGAGTGGGAGCAGCGAGAAAGTGTGCAAGTTGCTTAAGTCCATTTATGGATTAAAGCAGGCATCGCGGAGTTGGAACATTTGTTTTGATGAGACGGTCAAAGAATTTGACTTTATCATAAATCCAGATGAACCATGTATTTATAATAAGATTGTAGAAAGAACTGTTGTATTTCTTGTCTTGTACATGGATGACATTCTCTTGATAGGAAATGACATTCCTATGCTACAATCTGTCAAAGGATTCTTGTCCCAAAGGTTCTCCATGAATGACCTGGGTGATGCCTCTTACATTCTGGGGATCCAGATCTATCGTGATAGATCTAAGAGGATGTTAGGACTTTCACAGTCTAGGTACATCAACACCATACTGAAAAGATTTAGTATGGAAGATCCGAAGCACTGTAATCTACCGGCTTATCCTGGAATCACCCTCTACAAAGAGATGTCTCCCAAGACTGATTGGGAAAGGGATTGCATGTCAAATATACCCTACGCTTCTGCGGTAGGCTCTATAATGTATGCGATGTTGTGTACTAGACTAGATGTTGCTTACGTACTAAGCGTGGTAATCCGGTATCAGTCAAACCCTGGGGAGACATATTGGATAACAGTAAAGAACATTCTCAAGTACCTGAGAAGGACTAAGGGGATGTTCTTGGTGTACGGCGGAAAAGACCTCCAGATCAAGGCCTTTGCTGACTTCAGCTTCCAGAGTGACAAGGATGACTCTAAGTCTATGTCGGGTTATGTCTTTACCCTCAATGGAGGGGCGATCTGTTGGAAGAGCTCCAAATAGGACACCGTTGCTGACTCAACGATGGAAGCGGAGTATATCGCCGCATGTGATGCCGCAAAAGAAGCAGTCTGGATGAGGAAGTTCATAACAGAACTTCAGGTGGTTCCGTCCATTGTTGATCCAATACCTCTGTATTGTGATAACAACGGGGCTATAGATTTAGCGAAGGAACCCAAGTTCCATCAGAAGTCCAGACATATCTTGAGACGGTATCACCTGATCAGGGAGATCGTGGATCGCTGGGAGATCGAGGTGTGGAGAGTTTCTACGGAGAACAACACTGCAGATCCATTCACAAAGGCCATCCCTCAGACGCAGTTCGAGAGGCTATTCGAGATGATAGGTCTGTGATATGCCAACACATGGCCTTAGTGCAAGTAGAATATTGTTAGTGTTATATGCCCTAGAGGCAATTATTATATACTACTAGTTTGTATATTACATTTTAGAAGCTTGGGATATATACACGGATTTTATGATAGTCTTGCTCAATATGGTAGTATGCTACTTTGTTTGTTTCTATCTAAATATGTGTATATGTTTCTTTTAATATATCGCTAATACATATTGATAGAGCCCTTAGGATCTTTGCTTGACTACCAGCGTTATGATGGCAGTCACACTAGTGAGGGGCTGGATAGTCTATAAGAACATCCTTATACAGGTCCCTAGTTGGAGGATTATCGAGACAGGGCATCAATACTCCAGAGTAGACTGGTGTATACGCTTCTCATCTCAGCAAGGGAGATGGTCTGTCCCATAGGCCATCGAGATGGTCTGTCCTATTAGTACGTCGTACCGGAGATAGTATGCAGGTGCTCATTGGGTTATGAGTTACACTGGACGGACTCATGGGGTACTGCTGGTTGGTATTATACCCATCATCAGGTAGTAGTTCCCAGGTGACATGAGTAAACATAGTCCGTTGACTTGACACTGCTACTTCGTCTCGGATGAGTTCCCACTGCTCTTAGATTACTACTCTACCATGGCTCTATTGAGGCATGCAAACAGGTAGTAGTTGGGTGCAGTCCTGGAGCACTTGGAGGCAGTGGCGGTAAGATAGGATTCGTCTCTCCCGGTATTGGGGGTTGATGTCACGCTGTGTTCGGAAAGCCATTACATAAAGTCCCTGGCCAGGGCAAGCAAGATTTACTGGTAGGTACTCCAGTAGTTTCTCAGGGTGTTTTGGGCTACACTCCGATGCGACTTATTATGCTATTAGGGGTCTGACATTTACCCCCCTTAGCTCGATATGCGATACTCTTAGACGAACAGACCAGACTGTACGTAGATTGTCACAGATAGGCTCAGTAGGAGTTCGGACGAGTTTGCTCTTCGGCCTTCTTATCGAAAGATACCTGGGTAGCCGTTACGTGCAGCTAGTACCGCTGAAGGCTTGTGGTTAAACTCATTGCCAGCTTAGTGTCGAGTCTTTAGAGTCCCACACAGAGGGTTTCCCTGCTTCGAGCGAAACGATGTAGAGGTCGTATGGTTTTACGACAGGGTTCGAACATATACGTGTACTTGTGCACGTATGATGTTCGGACGGATTATACCAGTGGGCTTTGGTTTAAGCCAGATCCTAGTATTAGATTATTGGATTAGTTTCGTCTCATTGTATTCGTGTTTCTTGGAATATAGATACGGGTATGTATATACGGATGAGGGGCATTCTTGTAATTCTCTCAAGATTGCTTTTAGAAGGAGACACCTCATAAGGGTTTTTATTATTTGATTAAAACAATTATGAGGTGGAGGAAATGAATTGTTATTTTTTATATGATAATTGAAGCATGGCTACTTGGTTTTACTATTGAGGCATGGTTTGACTTAGATATTTTGTGAGATATTTTTGTGGCATTAGATATTTTGTGTGAGATATTTTTTTGAGCATGCTTATAGTCATATCAAGAGCCATATTCTATTATCATTATCAATAACACTCTCTTTCCTCAAGTACTCTCTCTTCTTCTTCCTCTCAACCCTTATTGTCTTATGTGTTGAGAATCCTAGGGTTAGTGAGACTTAGCTATCCAAAATCACTCTCTACTCACTCTAAGATACTTAGATTAGCACACTAAGTATCTTAGTTACATCATCTTAGAGGTAGAAGCTCAAGGTAGACACTCTCGGGTGGATCTTCTTCGAATCGAGGAGGCTGACGAGGAAGCACGATCTTTACACACTCCAAGGAGCTCACAAGAAGAAGAAGGACTAGTATCTTTGGGTATAACTCTCTTACATAGTAGTTAAACCTCATAGTTTGTTATCTAGTTAGGGTTTAGTATTGATCCTGGAGTTTAGTCGATGTTACGATGCATATAAAAATCGTTTTTTGTAAACTTCGCCTCCCCACGAACACGTGGGGTGCGTGGCATCGACTTACAAACACTTCTTTGCATGCTCTTCGCAATTCCTTATCATGGTAGACTAGTAATATCCAAGCCGTTTTATTTGAAGCCGTATTTTGGGGCCGGACTGGTGAGCTTCGTAGACGTCCGAGTGAACTTCTTTCATGACTTTTTGGGCTTTTGCAGATGACAGACACCTGAGCCAGAGTTGGTCATATGATCTGTGGTATAACGTATTATTCACAAACACATATCGGATGGCTATTTTTTTCAACTGAACCCTCGCCGATTTTTCTTCGAGCAGCTTGTCGTATCGGAGGTACTCTATGAAGGGTTCTCTCCAATCGGGCTCGTCTTGAATGATCAGAGCTTCTTCGGCAGGATTGCTCTTCTGTTCTGCGCTTTTCTCTTCTCGTAAAGAGTCGGGGGCTGAATTTGCTGGCTTCTAACTTTTATCAGAATTTCATCCATATCAGGATCAGCTAGCTCCTTGGCTAAGCGAGCGAGTACGTCGGCTTTCCCATTCAACGCCCTAGGGACTCTTATTAATTCAATGTGGGTGAACTGTTTCATGAGCTCCACTACCTGGCTTCTGTACCGAGCTAACTCGGGTTTGTATATCTTATAGTCGCCGCTTACTTGGTTGACGACAAGTTGGGAATCACCGTAGTCCCATAGCCGAAGGATTTTCATTTCTATGGCTAGGTCCAGACCAGCTATCAGAGCTTCGTACTCAGCCTCATTATTTGTTCGATGCTCGGTGAGGGCGAAAGAATGTCGCAGGGTTCCTCCCGATGGCGTGACAAACACCAATCCTATCCCTGCTTTTATCTGCGGGATGCTTGATTTGCTGGAGCTCCTTATTGATGTGACCCCATTGAAGTAGAGCTCCCAACATGGCTCGTCATTCTCGAGGTGTAGCACTTTTTCGTCGGGTAACTCGCAATTGAGCGGTGAACCTTCTGGTATGGGATGAGCAGCGAGGAATTCGGTAAGAGCTTGCCCTTTTACTGCTTTCTAAGGAGTATAAACTATGTCAAACTCAAGTAGCACGACAGCCCATCTCTCCATTCTGCCGGCTAGGCTTGCCTTGGTCATTAAGTGTTTGGGTTGGTCTACCTTGGAGATCAGCATAACCCGATGAGCAAGCGGATAGTGCCTCAGCTTCTTCATTGCGAATATCAGAGCCAGGCATTGCTTTTCGATTGGGAAATAGCTGTGTTCTGCCTCGACTAAAGTTTGACTGAGGTAGTAGAGGGCATTTTCTTTTCCATCCTCATTGTTCTGGGCAAGGAGCGCACCGAGTGACTCATCTAGCATAGCGGTGCAGAGAATCAACGGTTTATTTGTAATAGGAGAAGAAAACACCAGAGGGTGCAACAGGTACTGATATTTTCGAACGCTTCTTGACATTCGACATCCCAGACAAAAGGAGCTCCCTTCTTCATAAGCTTTGAGAAAGGCCGACATATTCCTGATAGGTTCGAGATGAACCTTCGTATGTAAGAGAGTTTGCCTTGAAAGGATCTTAACCGCGTCAGATTCTTTGGAGGAGGCATTTCCATGATGGCCTTTATCTTTGATGGGTCAATTTTGATCCCCCGATGTCGAACTATGAAGCCTAAGAATTTTCCCGACGACAAACCAAAAGCGCACTTCAGAGGATTCATCTTTAGATCATATTCCCTCAGTCGGGTGAAAACAGTTCTGAGATCTCGGATGTAATCGGCCTTGGCTTCGGTCTTAATGACCAAATCATCAACATAACATTCGACGACTTTATGTATTAAGTCATCAAAGATTTTGGTCATTGCCCTTTGATATGTGGCGCCTGTATTCTTCAGTCCGAACGGCATCACCTTGTAGCAGTATATTCCGATCGGGTTTGGAATGCTGTGTGTTTCTCATCCCCGGGCGACATCTTGATCTGATTGTACCCAGACGAGCCATCCATGAAGGTGAACGGCTCGTAATTTGAGGTGTCGTCGACCATCATTTCCATGACTGATAGCGGGAAGTCATCTTTAGGGCATGCCTTGTTGAGGTCCCTGAAATCAATGCAAACTTGTATCTGTCCATTCTTCTTTTTCGCTGGGACGATGCATGCAATCTAGTCCGCATATTTCTCTTCTCTGATGAAACCGGCATCGATGAGTTTCTTGGTTTCCTCGATGACCTTTTCTTTCAGTTCCCTTCTCATTCTTCGAGGATCTTGTTTGATTGGCTTAGCATCAGGAGATATAGCCAACTTATGCACGACCACTTTAGGAGAGAGGTCAGGCATTTCTTTGTACGTCCACGCGAAGCAGTCAACGAACTCATGCAGCAGGGCGACTATCTGCTCTTTCATTTCCTCTGACAAGAGTGAGTTGATGTAGGCCGGCCTTGAATTACCGGGCATTCCAAAGTCAATCTCAGTTAGCTTGTCGAAGGTTGCTTGGCCGCTGTCTTCAAGCTCTCGAGGGGCTTCTTCTGGCTCGGCTAGCTCGTCTTCATCATTTGACCTTTAGCTAGCTTCACCAACATGGATCATGTAGCATGCCTTGACGTCATGTTGAATGAAACCCATACCCCGTCTATTTGGGATTCGTCCTTCGATGAGTGCTCGGACCTGAAGCGGATGCCATAACCCTTCATAAAACATCGCTTCGGAGTCCATTTGATATAGCCGACACCCGCACTTTTTAAAGTATTCCCACATCTCGGGTGCATAATATCCAGGATTGAGGACGGCCCTTATGCCTCTCTTGTATGAAAAGCATGTCACAGACAAATCGTCCGGGTGCGCGACAGGATTTGACCCATAAAACAGGATGCCCTTCTGTCCACTTTTCCTTCTGGGAACGTAGAAAGTTTTCAGCTGATCCACGAGACTGACAATGCATCGAGTGCTTTGCACATCTGCTCCGGCACCCTTATGATGGCTAGGGACCCTTCTGCAACTTCGAAGGTCTCTCGAAGCTTTGCTTGTTGGGTGGGGGCCTAATCTGTATAGCTGTTGCAAGGAAGATTCTCTTCCTCTGACTCTTTAGTGTCGCTGCCTAAATGAGGGTGAATTTTGCTGTCGGATGGGCCTTCGATATCAGACTCGTCCGTATCGCTACCAAGATGAAGGCGGATTTTATAGACAGACGGACTTCCAACGTCGGACTCATCAGTATCACTGCCGAAATGCAGACGCGCTTGGGGTTTTTTGCTTTTGAAAGTGATAGTCGGCTCAGATTTGCTTTTGAGTTTCAGGGCCGTTCTGTCTTTGGTCAGCTGTGGCTCAGCACTTTGGAGGTTCATAAAGTAACGAGAATCTTCATATCGGACTTCATGCACATCGAACGGTTGGATGTCTCCGTTAATGCGTCTTTCTTCTCCATTTTTAGTATACTTCATGCACTGATGGAGAGTTGACGGAACGATGCCATAATTTTGAAGCCACGACCTTCCCAAGAGAATTTTTTAGGACGTGTTGGCGTCGATCACGTATATTTTGGTTTTAGTTTGTATGTCCCCGAACCTGATCGACAGAGCTATGGATCCCAGAACTTGCTGGAAATTTTGATTGAAGCCTTGAATGACAATCCTTTCCTTTGAAAGATGTCGGGCGTCCATTGACAAACTCTTCAAAGTCCGCAAGTTCATGATGTTCACTAAGGACCTAGATCACTCAATATGCGATTAATCTGGTCTTCATCACTGTACCTTGTCACGTAAAGCGATCGGTTGTGCTCAGCTGTTCCTAGTAACATGTCTTCATCTTTAAATGTGACCGCGGCTGTATGTAGAGTGTACTGGGCTTCTTTCATATCAATTTCTGCAAAGCAAGCTTGGTACCGCTCGGGGTTTTGTAGAGCGTGAATGAGAACATCTCTAAGCTCCTTAGATAGGACCAAGGCATCGTAGATGCTCAGGAGAGACAGAAGCTTTCGGAGATGAGCTAAGACATTATAGTTTACCGAGGAAGGATTGAATTTTCATGAGCCGGCTCTCTGCCATCTTCTTCATCAGCGACTTGTTTTTTCTTCCCTTTTAGAGCATTGTCTTGATTTGGCGGTAGAGCCTTGCCGCTTCTGAGCTGGATTTGGTTGGCCTTCGTGGTAAGCTCCTCGTGAAAACAAAGTTCTTCCTCAGTGTCACTACCAAGGCGGACGACACAGCAGGTCACTATAGGGATCTCGTTATCGGAGTCTTCTTCTAGCTCCTCCAGAATCTCAGCCGCTTCTACGGGGAAGGACTCCTTCAATTGAATTAGAGTTCTTTCCTTTTGTTCATATTCTTCGAGGGAATCGATATATTTCTGAATGGTCGATCTTCCTGCAGACTCTTTTTCGCGAGCCGCACTTTATTTTTTTCTTCTTGAGCTTTTTAGATTTCGAGCCTGATTGAGCCAAATTGGTAGCTGGAACGGCGGGCTCCTTCTGCCCTTCCCATTCCGTTCTGGGCTCTTTCTAAAGTAGCTTTAGCATTTTCTTCATCTTTTTAGATATGTGCATGCTCCATGGAGGCTGCGCCGAGTTAGTTTCATTCCTCAGGGTAGCGGGTTCAGCTGTCTGTTCCCAGAAGGCTTCAGCTTGTGTCTGTATGAAGTTGGTGGTTGTAGCTTGGTTGTGCACCAACACACTCTTGGACAACCCGATCTCTCCAGTCTTATACTGCTTCTCGACCCTGTCTTTGAAAATATTGCAATCCTCGATCGCATGGCTCACTACTCGGTGGTACGGGCAATATAGAGGATTGTCGGTCATTTTTTCCTCATGATGTCTTTTCGACTCTGGCAATTGTAGACCGTTGTTAAAGGCATCTTTGAATATCTTGCGGACCTTTTCTTTTCCGAAAGAGTAAACCTTGTTATTTTTCTCTTCTAGGGAAGGCCCTTCTCATCCCAGCACCGGCTTTCGAGAACGGTTGGTTTTGGAATCGCCTGCCTTTCGCTTGTCTTCATTGTCGGACGCATTGAAGACATTGGTATTGCTGGAATTCCCACTTCTACGGTTGTCGTCCCTCTTGCTCTTCCAAGTCTTGTCTCTCTGAGAGTCCAGGATAGATTCTTGCTTCGAGCGTTCCAGCATTTGGACTTTCTTGGTCAGCTCTTGAAACGTCTTGAGGCCTGCTGTACACAAGATTGAAACCATCCAATTGATGAGGTTCCCAATGAGGAGGCCGACGGACTGGTCCTGTTCTAGCGGCGGTTCGCACTTGACAGTGAGGTTACGCCATCGGGCAATAAAGTCCGTGTTGCTTTCGTTTTTCCCCGGCTTTGTTCTCACGAGATCAGCGATGGAGATTTTGTCACTAACACTCATGAACCTTTGCCGAAATAGAGACTCCATTTGGGCAAAATTAATGACGGACCCGTCTGGTATGCTTGCGTACCAGTCGAAAGCAATACCGGTCAGGCTATTAACAAACTGACGAAGAAGGAGCGCATCATTGCCCCCTGTATTTCCGCACGACGTTTTAAAGTGAGCGACGTACTGATTTGCGTTTCCCGTCCCGTCAAATCTTCCGAACTTGGGAATGATGTAGCCGCTCGGGAACTCGATCAGATCGTACTGTGTGGGATATGGCCGCCCACTGCTGCCAACTTCTTTCTGAGCTTCGGCTTCGGCCACCAATGTTTTAACCTTACCGGTGACCAAATCCATTATCCGATCTTGTGTTAGAGGGATGGTGCTATCTGGGGCCAAGGTGTCCCCAGAAGCGGAATGTGGCCGGTTTTCATGTTGCTCACCCAATCATGGACCCAAGGGGACAGGCATCGGTTGCTTCGGGTTGTCATCACCCAACTCATGAGTAGAGACATGTGCCTGATTGGAAAGCGCTCGAGCAATTTGAGCCGTGAGTTGCATCACAACATTCATCAGGTCGTCGATTTTGGAGTAAAGCTTGGCCATCTCTTTATCTTTTCTCCTGAGCTGTTTTCGAAGCTCTTGAAGCAGCTCTTGCTCTGCGGTCCTAGGACAGAATGTCAGCTCTTCTTCGCTGTCCGAGCTTGATTCCACATATACTGAGGGGTCTTTTTGCCTATCGGCCTCATTGAGAGGGTTTTCATCGTCCAACGGAGGCGGCTGATCTTGGGAAACGACAACCAAATTCAAGCCAGATTGGTCCTGGGATGCGGTGGCCCCATCCTTGCTTTTACTGTGCAAGTTGTCGTTGGGACGCGCGCTAGCCATATAAACCGTATGGATTACATATCTAGCCATCTTTTCATTATTGGCAATTGATTTCACGGATCGTTGTCGTGGCCTTTCTGTTTCGTTAACGGACAATCCACTGAAGGCGGTTGACTAGACCGGGTTCTTGAATGGTGCTGGTGCTTCCATTTTGGCTTTGCCCCGCTATTTTTGCGCGGCAAAAAACGCCTGATGGACTCTTGAAGAGATGGTGTCATGCTGTCTCTTTTGGGGCTGAGACACGTCTCTTTGTAGCATTGTTCGGACTGATGTCTTCTTGATTCTGGCGGTCATGGCATTTTTCTGAACCCACTTCAGAGGTTCGAAGGTATTGCCGACTTTTACGGCCGACTCAGCCGTCGTCACGGGATAACTCTGCTCTTAGAACCTCACAAGATTCCACTTGGCCAGAATCTTAGCCCTCTTGTTGGCTTGATACCTGAGCCGCTTCTGTTTCAACCTTTCTGTTTTGAGCACTTGGCTGGCTACGACTCTTTGGGAAGCTGCCGTAGTGTAACATTTCAGAAAAATAAAATATTATTTTTGGGAATTTTATAATTAAATAATAAATATTATGAATATTTTATTAATGCGGTATAATTAAATACCGATAAATTGGAAAATATTTGGAAAATTATAGGAAATTCTGAAATAAGGGTGTTTTATGTGATTTAGGAAAATTATGAATTTTTATAACTAATTATATTCCATTTTAATGCTAATCGCATTAAATATCGCTAATCGTGTATTAAGCTTGATTTGTGCACATGACATGCACCAAGTCATTTTTCACATTGTTACTACCATAGATTTTTCCTCATTTTTCTTGCTTGGATTTGTTTTAAAATGAAATGAGAAAAGAAAACAAAAGAAAAGAAAAAGAAAAGGGAATGAATAAACAATGAGGCATGGGGGGACAAGAGGGCATGGACAAGAGAGAGAGAGAGAGAGGGTGAGGGGTCAACCTTGGTCATGGATCTTTCCCTCTTCCTTCATCATCTTCACCACTTCTCTCCTCCTTCATCACTTGGCTGCCCCCTCTCCTCCACCACCTTCACCACCTCAAAACATCACCAAAAACACATCAAAAATTCATCTCCCTTTCACTAAAAACATGCACAAGCTCACTACAAGCACTTTTGACCAAGAAAGTTTAGATTTTGGACACTTGGGGCAATTCAAGAAAATTCTTGAGTTGCCAAATGAGGTATTTTCTTTACCATTAGCATTGTATTTGTTTCACTTTAGCATCCATGTTAACTTATAAGTGATATTGTGTAGTGTAGTGAAGTTTGAAAATTCCTAGAAGAGGGTTGTGGGATTATTGAATCCAAAAGTGTAATTGAGGCTAGTAGAGGCCATATAACCCCTGTAGTGTTAGTTTTATGGACTAAAACAGAGACTAGAACCCCTTAACCCGAACTTAGAAACCCCGACATAGGGAATTTATGGAAATTTGAGGTGTTATTGGAGATCTGCTATCACCTGGGGACCCTAGGAATTATTTTGCAAACACAGTGATACAAGCAGGCACCCTATGAGCTACCATTAAAACCTGAGACCCCCTGTACAATTCCTGGTCGTAGATTTAATCCTATGGGCCGCAATTTGTGTCCTTGGTACTCCCAATTTGATTCTTGCTTTGTCCAGGGCTTTATCTCCAGTAAAATAGACCCTCCATGTATGCAAAATTGCCTAATTTCACCTAGGGTAAAATCTGGAGCAAGTTTTCAAGGTTTCTGATTTCGTTTTACGTTTTTTAATGAATTGGAATATGGTGTTTGTGTTTTATCTCGATCACTTGACGTTTGCACATCAATCTCGAGGGTTGTTTGGTCATTCTTGCATGTGTAGATCACAGGTTTAAACCTATGTATGATACGCGTGCCGTTTTGGTTTTCGTGTGCAATTTTGGTTTATGATACTATGTGTGATATGTAGGTACCCCCACATGGACTTCGGACGATGAAGAAAAGGATGGCGACATCGACTTCGGCAAGCGAGAATCAAGGTGAGTAGATATATATCTACGGAGAAATCGGGTGGATGGCGTATAGCACCCCCGCAGTTACGTAGTGTAAAATACGAATATATATTATATTATATATAAGATGTGTATTGTCAGACTATGATTATCAAGGTAGGTTTATGTGTTCATGGATTAGTTTAGTGTAATTAGAACTAACTTAGTTTAGTTTCTTAGTCGCGAACCCTAGAGTAAAGATTACTCCCACACGCACACACACACGCTTACATTGTTTTACTTGTGCGTATATGGGGATATATATACACACACACGCATAGGTATGAGACTATGTATATATATATATATATACGTATACATATACATGGATAATGAGGATAGTATATGATATCTGGAAATGAGTCGATGTGATTGGGCACGATGCCATGAGATCGGTGACGTGATTTGGTCCATATTACGAGATACGACATGAGTTTATAGCAGGTCTTTAGGCGATGCGTTTTCATACACACGCATATATCTATATGTTGATGGTATCAGAGTGTACTAGACTTTAGATCAGTACCCCCAGTTCATGATATGATGATAAGGATACCAGATAAATGATGAGATAAATGTGATATTCGACCTGTACCCAGATTTGGGATACCGTACGATGGATTTACCGTACGTGATATGATTATGATAATTGATCCGCACTCTTGACTCGAGGATGTCATAGTATATAGTGTATCATATGTGATACTATTGAGACGGGATCACCGACTATATATATATATATATATATATATCGACTCAGATTTAGGTGGTTTCCTTACCCTTTCGACTAGTCTATTAGTTTAGTCATGTAGTTTACTTGTAGATGTTAGACTGGACTCGAGTTATACTTATTTCCAAAACTAACGAATCATGAGTACTTTAAAGACAGGCCAAGGGACACTACGGATATTTCAAAGGACGTATCTTTTCTTAAAAACACCGTAGTCCCTATTTTCTAAACACACGATCCGTGTTATTTCAAATGGCAAAACTGTATTACTCATATAATATTAATGTAGATTATTTATTGTTGCGTTTTTTATTCATTTTCCGCATATTCTTGCTATTCGCATTACGTTGCATACTTATATGTATTTTCGTTAGTAATGATGAAACCTGTTGTTAGGACACCAGCACCATTACCGATGATCCGTATGCTCCATGTACACTCGCTTGCCGGCTCACACACATCTTCATCGGTAATTGCTATGTCACGTACACTTTAGAGAATATTATTTCATTGACATAGCTTGCTAGCTGATTGTTCCTATATGTTATTGCTTTCATATGCTAGTTTAATTATTGCATTCTTTGCTTGATATCAGATGTATTCATATATTCACCGTCATGCAAGATTATAGGGCCAGTCCAGATTGCCGGAGCCCGGTATTTACTGTTATTTACCCTTGAGATTGGGATTTCGGATTTCCATGAGACTTCTGGTTTTGGAGAAACCGCAAAGATTTTATGAAATGATCATCATTTTAAAAAAGATATAAAATTGCGGTTTTCTCCTGATATGATTTGAGATATGTCCACCATAAGTTTTCTCGGCTTTTGAGCGATATCATACACCCGATTCGAGAAGGAGGAACCGTCTGTGGGTGCATGGTGGACTCGGTGCGGTATCCCGGGGCAAGAAGGTCGCAGATGATGGCGTTGAGCCTGAGACAGGGGAGCACTACTGACCGGTGATTTTATTATGACGCGCCGGATATATGGAGGATACCGACGTGGTTTTTTATTCGAGAATTTAGGCCAGTCCGGATAGCCGGAGCCCTAGATATTGATATTTGATGATACATGCCAGTCCGGATAGCCGGAGCCTGAGATATTGAGATTTGATGATATAGGCCAGTCCGGATAGCCGGAGCCTGAGATATCAAGATTTGAAATTTATATTTTGTGTCGATGATTGACACTGATTTTCTGTATGATTTCATTGATGATACTCGATTTTATACAGAAATCTTACTGAGATAAGAAAACAGTTTCCACATTTAGATACATTTTGTTTTCATGCATTCATACATCATATTTATGATATATTGCTACCTGAGACACTGACACGAGCACATGGAGTTACACTTATGCATAGATGTTTCCCTTACCATTATTATATACTTCAGGCCATTTTATTATTTGAGGATATATATATTATGATCGTATTGACCTAAGATTGAGTCATACATACGATTTCTGCTCGGTGATATTTTCTACTCATGAGTTGGCGACTCACTCCCGTTGTGCCACAGTTTCTTACAGGTTTGCCGTACAGGTTTCTTGACTGCTTTGCTGGCACACTGCTTCTTCCGGGTGATTGTTTTGGTAGGTGGACTCACTTGCGTCGTGACCACCATTGTATCTATTTATATTCAGTTGTATCTAGTAAACTCCATCAACCAGACTGTATTATTGTATAACTTTAGAAGACCAGTTGTATATTCTTTCGACCTTAGAGTCATGCGTTGTATTATTATGGGTTTTCTTGTTGCTTTGAGTTTCCTTTTGAGTTTTGATCCTCGCCCTTTGGCGTTGTATATTATATTGCTTGCGTGGTTGTGACCGCCAATTGGCGAAGAGCTAGCTCCCGCTTGGGGATCCCTTTATTCATATTATGCATATAGTACTCTTTTGGGGCCAGTATTCACAAAGGAAACTCTGCCGAAATTTTCAGAAAAGACTTGAGATTTTAAAAATGCATATTTCGTCTTATGTTATTAAAACCACTTGCTTTAATATAAGTTTCTTCACTTTTTCTTTAAAATGGTTTAGATTTCTGGGATTTTTGGCTTACTTGAATTAGATGGGGTCCTATAGACTTCATATGATTCAAGTGCCAGTCACGTGCCATTTCGGGTCGTGACAAAGTTGGTATCAGAGCGCTAGGTTAATCTTGGTTTGAGTCTATGTTTGACTATACGGAGCCTAGGACGTTTGTATATATACGGAATCTAGGTTTGACTTTACGGAACTTAGACTTAGTCGAGGGGGTATTAGACCCGAACTTTCATCGCGTAGGTTGACCTTGGTTGATGGAGTGGTGACTTAAGGAGAGTGACGTGCCGTGTGTATGTTCTGCGGCATATTTACTATACGCTACTCCGCTTAAGAAGCCTTAGGATGTACATTTCCTTGCACAAAATTATATTCATTCCTATGATCTATCCTCATCGATATTGGTTTATGGTTTTGCTGCCACGATTACACGGGCAGAGAGAGCTACGGCTAGAGTTGCGTCATCACGAGCTCGTCACGAACGAGGACTGACCAGGGCATGATTCCAGGGACATACGATTTGTATAGATGCGTCGTTTTATTGTGTTTTCGCGCTATGAGCGTTTGATGGATCGCTTTTACAAGATTTCTCGGACGTGCAGATCAGCACCAGAGGATTGGGCCACTGCTAGAGGCCAGCCAGAATGTGATGACCGTCAATGCACCGATTATTTTGATGATTTAAGCACTGTTCAGCGTGCGGAAAAATGAGCCAGTTGTTGCTGCGAATAACAAGATATCGTCCAGATGTTTGAAGCTAATGCCGCACGCGTTATACTTAGAGATATGATAGAAGATCGCTAGTCATCCAAGGAGAAATGACTAGGACATATGATTCGTTGCCTACCCCAATGCGAGGTCATCAGATTGATTGATTCCAGCTAGAGACGACTTCACGCAGTTACATTGGGAGTTGATAGAAGATGATCGAATGTCAGAAACCCATTTTTCCAAGTTTAAAGTATTCGAAAAAACATGCAAGTAATTCTGTGGACCCTCTAGAAGAATAAAACCCTAACTCGATATAATGACCATGGGAATGCTTTGAAACCTTAGGGTTTGCAGCAGTTCAGCGGTGCCATTAATGAAGCTTGGGTTTGCCCTTCTACGGTTGGTCCATAAGTATTGTGGCATGTACTGGAATACTATTAAACTGTACTCAAGATGCTGAGCTCTTGGGGGATTATGGAACTTTGGCGAATCGATCGAAAGGTTCGATGTCATTCGGATATCATGTGACGGGATACATTGCTTGGGAGACTCCAGATATAAGTATGCCGTTGGAGCGCAGTCTTGCAGCCACGACGAGACGAGTCCGAATCAGCCGACATTAAAGAAAAGTGGAGTAAGAGGTTCGTACAAGATCTTGATGAGATGACGTTCCACTCCACTGACATCAGAGATGTGATACGCATGCAGAGGCGTTGTATATGGATATATCTTCTAGAAGGAGCCGCGATGAGTATGCAGCCGTTCTAGAACAAGAAACAGATTTAGTAAAGGATAATGACTTCCGGGCAGTTCGGCAGAAACGAGATTTAGGGGAGACTTCGACAGAAACTTTCTGGAATACTATACGAGAAGACTTGGACCCAGGATCGGTATATTGTGCACACCCAGTAGGCCAGAGTTCGGCATCATCGACGAGACATGTTATGAGTGACCATGACAGTTGGCCAGAGATCTTTAGAGAATGTGCTAGAGCGGGACTATTTCCGTTATCTTTGATTTTGGTATTTTGGACGATTTATTTGCATGATTGATATTTTGTGCACCACAGTTGCACTTGACTTCGATTTGATGTCATTCGAGATGTTGATTTTGATTTCATGCCTATGGTATGCATATGATTTGACTTAAGCTTTCGGTATAATTTCATGCACTTTTAGTATTTTGATTCGATTTATGCACACTGATGCACATGGTTATGAGATTAGATACCACGGTATACCTGATTTGGATTTGGAGTGAAATGTGTTGTATACCGTCGAGTTCGATTGTGATACTCGGTATTTGTTTTCGTGCACCTTGTGCACTTGAGTTGGATTTTGTGCACGCTTGACGCGCTTGATGTGATTTTGGTGCACACCAGATGCACTAAATCGAGATTCTTTATGCATATCAGATGCACTTGATATTGTTGTCAGGCACACACGTTGCCCTTGACAGGTATTTTCGTGCGCACCCGTTGCACTTAGATTTTGTTTCTGTGCACATGTATGGCACATTCATGGATTTCGATTTCCGTGCGCACCAAACGCACGTGGCATTCTTATGCACATTTTGGGA
The DNA here is from genome assembly GCA_030015575.1 of Agapanthus africanus. Lineage (NCBI taxonomy): Eukaryota > Viridiplantae > Streptophyta > Magnoliopsida > Asparagales > Amaryllidaceae > Agapanthus > Agapanthus africanus. The sequence continues at coordinate 437,268,006 of JASDDO010000018.1, forward strand.
TTGATTTCCTTGAGCAGTATGTTTTATGATATTACTATTTAGAGTAGTAGCTGAGCAGGACTAGTCCGAGAACAGTACTTGACTATATTTTTGCATGCATTGATAGTATCGAAGGGATTTCCAAAAAAAAAGAGCTATAGTCTCAGTATTTACCTACGTGTCCGAGATGACACGATACATTTAGCAAGGAAACCCTTCCAAATTATTTTCAAAAACGGCGGGACGTGTGTGTTAAACAAAGGGTATACAAATATATAGTTATTTTCTTACAATTGACGTCCGCCACTGTGCAGTGATACGCGCATTGCACAACAATTTTAAAAGGTTTGGCATGTATTTCTTTCAGACATTTTAATGATGTTTACATGAATAGTTTGATGTATATCATGTTGATTTCGTATTGGGCTTTGACATTGGTGTCTTCGCCATAACTCCGATGATTGCGGGATGCTTGACGGAGTTTTGATTTTGAGTTATATGCTCATTTTTCATGCGCATGCATTGCGCTACGATATGTTTTATGTATTTATGATTTCGGAGCCTCGACGACTTGATCATTTTACTGAAATGTTTTAGTATTTGAGGGGTTTAAATTTAAATTCGGGGACCGAATTTCTTTAAGGGGGGAAGACTGTAACATTTCAGAAAAATAAAATATTATTTTTGGGAATTTTATAATTAAATAATAAATATTATGAATATTTTATTAATGCGGTATAATTAAATACCGATAAATTGGAAAATTATAGGAAATTCCGAAATGAGGGTGTTTTATGTGATTTAGGCAAATTATGAATTTTTATAACTAATTATATTCCATTTTAAGCTAATCGCGATTAAATAACGCTAATCGTGCATTAAACTTGATTTGTGCACATGAAATGCACCAAGCCATTTTACACATTGTTACATTTCTACCATGGCTTTTTCCTCATTTTTCTTGCTTGGATTTGTTTTAAAATGAAATGATAAAAGAAAACAAAAGAAAAGAAAAGAAAAAGAAAAAGAAAAGGGAATGAATAAACAATGAGACATGGGGGGACAAGAGGGCATGGGCAAGAGAGAGAGAGAGAGAGAGAGAGAGAGAGAGAGGGTGATGGGTCAACCTTGGTCATGGCTCTTTCCCTTTTCATTCATCATCTTCACCACTTCTCTCCTCCTTCTTCACTTGGCTGCCCCTCTCCTCCACCACCTTCACCATCTCAAAACATCACCAAAAACACATCCAAAGTTCATCTCCCTTTCACTAAAAACATGCACAAGCTCACTACAAGCACTTTGGACCAAGAAAGTTTGGATTTTGGATACTTGGGGCAACTCAAGAAAATTCTTGAGTTGCTAAATGAGGTATTTTCTTTACCATTAGCATTGTATTTGTTTCACTTTAGCATCCATGTTAACATAGAAGTGATATTGTGTAGTGTAGTGAAGTTTGAAAATTCCTAGAAGAGGGTTGTGGGATTATTGAATCCAAAAGTGTAATTGAGGCTAGTAGAGGCCATATAACCCCTGTAGTGTTTGTTTTATGGACTAAAACAAAGACTAGAACCCCTTAACCTGAACTTAGAAACCCCGATATCGGGAATTTGTGGAAATTTGAGGTGTTATTGGAGATCTTCTATCACCCGGGGACCCAAGGAATTATTTTGCAAACACAGTGATACAAGCAGGCACCTTAGGAGCTACCACTAAAACCTGAGACCCCCTATACAATTCCTAGCCACAGATTTAATCCTATTGGCCGTAATTTGCTGCCTTGGTACTCCAATTTGATTCGTGCTTTATCCAGGGCTTTATCTCCAGTAAAATAGACCCTCCATGTATGCAAAATTGGCTAATTTCACCTAGGCCAAAATCTTGAGCAAGTTTTCAAGGTTTCTGATTTCGTTTTGCGACTTTTAATGAATTAGAATTTGGTGTTTGTATTTTATCTTGATCACTTGACGTTTGCACGTCAATCTCGAGGGTTGTTTTGTCATTCTTGCATGTGTAGATCATAGGTTTAAACCTATGTAAGATACACGTGACGTTTTGGTTTTCGTGTACGATTTTGGTTTACGATACTATGTGTGATATATAGGTACCCCCACATGGACTTCAGACGATGACGAAAAGGATGGCGACATCGACTTCGGCAAGCGAGGAACAAGGTGAGTAGATATATATCTACGGGGGAAATCGGGTGGATGGCGTTTAGCACCCCCGCAGTTACATAGTGTAAAATACGAATATATATTATATTATATATAAGATGTGTATTTTGAGATTATGATTATCAAGGTACGTTTATGTGTTCATGGATTAGTTTAATGTAATTAGAACTAACTTAGTTTAGTTTCTTAGTCGCGAACCCTAGAGTAAAGATTACTCCCACATGCACACACACACGCTTACATTGTTTTACTTGTGCATATATAGGGATATGTAAATATACACACACACACACACACACACACACGCATAGGTATGGGACTGCGTGTGTGTGTGTATATATATATACATTTGCATATACATGGATAATGAGGATAGTATATGATATCTGAGATGGGTCGATGTGATTGGGCACAATACCATGAGATCGGTGATGTGATTTGGTTCGTATTACGAGATACGACATGAGTTTATAGCAGGTCTTTAGGCGATGCGTTTTCATACACACGCATATATCTATATGTTGATGGTATCAGAGTATACTAGACTTTAGATCAGTACCCCAGTTCATGATATGATGAGATATGATGATAAGGATACCAGATAAATAATGAGATAAATGTGATATTCGACCTGTACCCAGATTTAGGATGCCGTATAATGGATTTACCGTACGTGATATGATTATGATGATTGATCCGCACTCTTAACTCGAGGATGTCATAGTATATAGTGTATCATATGTGATACTATTGAGGCGGGATCATCGACTATATATATATATATATATATATATATCGACTCAGACTTAGGTGGTTTCCTTACCCTTTCGACTAGTCTGTTAGTTTAGTCATGTAGTTTACTTGTAGATGTTAGACTGGACTTGAGTCATACTTATTTCCAAAACTATCAAATCATGAGTATTTTAAAGACATGCCAAGGAACACTATGGATTTTTCAAAGGACGTACCTTTTCTTAAAAACACAGTAGTCCTTATTTTCTAAACACACGATCCGTGTTATTTCAAATGGCAAAACTGTATGACTCATGTAATATTAATGTAGATTATTTATTGTTGCGTTTTTTATCCATTTTCCGCATATTATTTCTATTCGCATTGTATTGCATGCTTATATGTATTTTCGTTAGTAATGATGAAAGCTGTTGTTAGAACACCAACACTATTACTGATGATGCGTATACTTAACGTACACTTGCTTGCCGGCTCACACACATTTTCATCGGTAATTGCTATGTCACGTATACTTTAGAGAACATTATTTCATTGACATAGCTTGCTAGCTGATAGTTCCTATATGTTATTGCTTTCATATACTAGTTTAATTATTGCATTCTTTGCTTGATATCAGATGCATTCATATATTCGTTGTCATGCAATATTATAGGGCCAGTCCGGATTGCCGGAGCCCAGTATTTACTGTTATTTACTCTTGAGATTGGGATTTCGGATTTCCATAAGATTTCTGGATTTGGAGAAACCGCAAAGATTTTATGAGCTGATTATCATTTTAAAAAGATATAAAATTGCGGTTTTCACCTGATATGATTTGAGATATATCCACCATGAGTTTTCTCGGCTCTTGAGCGATATCATACACCCGATTCGAGGAGGAGGAGGAACCGTCTGTGGGTGCATGGTGGACCCGGTGCGGTACTCCGGGGCGAGAAGGTCGCAGATGATGGCGTTGAGCCTGAGACAGGGGAGCACTACTGACCGGTGATTTTATTGTGACGTACCGGATATCCGAAGGATACCGACGTGGTCTTTTATTTGAGGATTTGGGCCAGTCCGGATAGCCGGAGCCCTAGATATTGATATTTGATGATACAGGCCAGTCCGGATAGCCGGAGCCTGAGATATTGAGATTTGATGATATAGGCCAGTCCGGATAGCCGGAGCCTGAGATATCGAGATTTGAGATTTATATTTTGTGTCGATGATTGACACTGATTTTCTGCATGATTTCATTGATGATACTTGATTTTATACAGAAATCTCACTGAGATAAGAAAATAGTTTCTACATTTAGATGCATTCTGTTTTCATGTATTCATACATCATATTTATGATATATTGCTACCTGAGGCACTGACACGAGCACATGGTATTACACTTATGCATAGATGTTACCCTTGCCATTATTATATGCTTCAAGCCATTTTATTATTTGAGAATATATATATTATGATCGTATTGGCCTAGGATTGAGTCATACATACGATTTCTGCTCGGTGATGTTTTCTACTCACGAGTTGGTGACTCACCCTCGTTGTGCTACAGTTTCTTGCAGATTTGCCGTACAGGTTTCTTGACGGCTTTGCTGGCACACTACTTCTTCCGGGTGATTGCTTTGGTAGGTGGACTCACTTGCGTCGTGACCACCATTGTATCTATTTATATTCAGTTGTATCTAGTAAACTCCATCAACCAGACTGTATTATTGTATAATTTTAGAAGACTAGTTGTATATTCTTTCGATCTTAGAGTCGCGCGTTGTATTATTATGCATTTTTTTTGCTTTGAGTTTCTTTTTGAGTTTTGATCCTCGCCTTTCGGCGTTGTATATTATATTACTTGCGTGGTTGTGACCGCCAATTGACGAAGAGCTAGCTCTCGCTTGGGGATGCCTTTATTCATAATATGCATGTTGTACCCTTTTGGGGCCAGTATTTACAAAGGAAACTCTGCCGAAATTTTCAGAAAAGACTTGAGATTTTAAAAATGCATATTTCGGCTTATGTTATTAAAACCACTTGCTTTAAAATAAGTTTCTTCACTTTTTCTTTAAAATGGTTTAAATTTCTGGTATTTTTGGCTTACTTGAATTAGATGGGGGTCCTATAGACTTCATATGATTCAAGTGCCAGTCATGTGCCATTTCGGGTCGTGACACGTAGACCGGGCGATGGAAGGCTTTGAAGATACACTTGATTGTGCGCTTGTTGGAGTCGTTGCCTGAGCTCATCTGCAACGTTTGATTGTGACCTTTGTACCGGAAGTCTTGCTCCCAGCTGGAGCATCAGAGAGTCGTTCGGACACCGTCTTAAGTTTGGGTTGTGGTGCCTTAGCGATCACAACGTTCACCCTCTTGCCCCTTGAGACCGGCTTGGACACCTGGTTTGCTGGGATTTCTGCTAGATGAGCGCTTCCGGCAGGTTAAATGATGATGGAACCAAATTGGAGGGGTGGCTCCTCCTATTGCCGGCTGAGACTTGCAGGGAGAACCACTCGAGCATTGATCTTGACCACGTACTCTATCGGGGTCGCGTCGGAAGCTGAATTCATCTTAGAAGACATTGTCGTTGAAAGTTGATTGGTACACGGAAAAAACATTATTTTAGTACAAACATCAGTATATATGTTAAATGAGTTCGCATGAACACTTGACCCGAGATATGGGAGGAGAGAAAGGCTCATCGGGCGTGCCAGAATTTGTAGGGTGTTTTTCGTCACCCCATTGAGATGGGAATACGCATCGCTTGTCAGGAGCATTACAGATTCCCCTTGCCTAGGGTAGGCCTGGGTTTACTGATTGCGGGGATCCGAATCTCCGGCAGCCTTAGACTAAGCTGCCGTTAATTACCCCTCGCTTTTGGAGCGAAAGAATCTCAGATTGACGGGTCAAACTGGTCATGCGAACTAAATGTGCAGTGTGCGTGTGTTGTGCTTTGAGGGGTCTTTGGTATATCGGGGACCTCACAGAGTTTACAGGGGTCCCGCTACCCGGATAGTGGGCTGGGGGTCAAGAGGACTAGCACCCTCCTTGCGGGGTGCGGGGCAGCGTCCCGTTAGAAATGTTTTCTAACGGAGGAGGTATTTTTAGTATGTAGTGTATATAGAAAAAGTGAGGGGTGTTTTAAGGACGCGTGGGCGCCAGTGTTTCATATGCCTAGCGCGTGGGCGCTGGGCGCCGGCGCCTCACGCGCCCGGCACGTGGGCGCTGAGCGTCTGCAGAAAAAAGGACTTGGTCCCTGCATTGGGAGTTGTACTCCCGATTGACTTTTGGAGTTAAACTGCTAAAAAAAAGGACAAAGGGGCTTAGCCCTTGCACTGGGAGTTGTACTCCAAATTGACATTTGAAGTTCAACTCCTAAAAAAAGAGATTTTTATTTTATTATTTTTTGTGGAATTAAACTCCCAGGAAATTTTCGGAGATGATGAAAGGGGACCCCTTTCTTCTCCCTTGAACCCGAAATCTCCTCTTGAGCCTTGGATTGTCCCAAAGTGGGATTTTTAGAGATGGGTCTCCTTCTTCTTCCTCTCAATTGGCTGGATCTTGGGAGAAAGGGGGTGAGACTTAAAAATCTCCCCTTTTAGGGATTTGATCGATGGCCTGTGCTCCCCTTTAAGGGTTTTATGGTGGAAAAATATTTCTTTTTGGGAAAAGAAGAGTGAAACTCTTGATTTAATTCAAGAAAAAGCAAGAAGGTTTAGAACCTTGAGGAAGGAGATGGAGGCATAGAACCTAGACTTTTTGAGAGAATGAAAAAGTTCTTTTTGGATTTTTTCTTCATGTTTGACTCCTCGCTGCCCCCTGTTCGCTTCGGTCGTATCGTTCGGTCGTCCTAACGGCTTTATAGGCTACAAACTTTACATATAGCCCCTTGAGCTTTGCCAAATGGCACTTGTGCCATCCCATGCCTTATGTGCTTATCTCTTTTTACCCAAAAGCAATGGGGTTTACAAAATTTTGGCTTTTTGCCCATTTTACATACATTTATTCCTAAAATAAGAATTACATTAAACTAATTTATGGCTTCATTATTTTTGTCATGGGGCCGGTCCCTTCCATGCTCGGTCTTGACTTGGGCTTAGGCCCACTTAGCTTGGGGTTGAATTTGATTTTGACTTGGTCAACCGGGGTGTAATTTTTGACCCCAACAGTAGTTATACTCTCATTATTGTACTAGTATGCATCATGTCATCATCATACATACATTTCTATCGTACCATATTCTTATATGATGTTTCATGAGATTTCAGGTTTTTCGTGGATTTGGGAAACCGGAAAGTACATTTTCAAAACTTGGATTGTTGAAAGACGCAGTTTTCCCTTGATATGATATTTGATGTCCACCGTGGGTTTTCTCGAGTCTAAGTGATGAGTATACTCGATTCGAGGTGTGAGGAGGAACTGTCTGCGGGTACATGGTGGGTTCGATACGGTACCCCGGGGCAAGAAGATCGTATAGAAAGGCGTTGGGCCTGGCAGGGGAGCACTACCTACCGGTGATTGTATGGAAACTCGGTGGATATCCGGAGGATACCGACCGTAGTTATATGATGAGATGGATATGAGGGCTGATCAGAGTGACGACGCCTAAGATATTAGGATTTTGAGTGTCGTTGATTGACACCATTTTTATGATGATTTATCGATGGTACCGCTGTTTTATACCACATTCAGGACTTATTATGACATGCTCTGTTCATATTGTTGTTGCACCCTGATGTTGTACCTTTCTCATTATTATACTGCATCCACACTGTTATACATATGCCATCATAACCTTATACTTAGGATTGTTGCTTTTTCATCATTCTTGCGATTACCATGTATGATTTTATTTAGCACTCACGAGTTGGAAACTCATCCCCATTATACCACAGTGTCTTACAGGGCCGATCCTCAGTGTAGTCGCGGCGGGGCACTCTACTTCTTCTATTTCTGCGGCCATCGCTACTTTTGGGCATGATATATTTCGTAGGTGGGTTGCGAGTATTCATGTGCTTTCTACTTGTTTTCTTATCCTTGTATCTAGTATACTCCATATACTACATGTATGTATTGACTTAGAGACGAGACTGAGAGCTTGATATTTGTATTATATGTGACTCTGGTTGTCGTGCTCGTGTGAGCCGACTTTTGTGCTGTTGCGATGTTGTTTCTTTTCTTATTCGCTTATTTCTTCGCCTTTGGCATCGTATATCTGTTATGTGGTTGTGTTCTGCCTTTGGGCGTGAGATTGCTCCCGAAAAGGGGATGTTTTTATATATTATGTTTTGTATCCATTTTAGATAAGTTTTTACAAACGAAATGTTGCCGAAATTTTTAGTAACAACTTGAGATTTTAAAAAGGTTGATATTTTGAAACAAATGTTTTACCACTCTACTTATTTTCACGGTTTAGATTCTGGGTTTCGGTTTACTTGAATTACATTACGCCTTTAGACGTTGCGTGATTTAAGTGCCGGCCGCGTTCCTAAATTGGGTCGTGACAAAAGGGTAGCTGGTTTATTGCAACCACTTCTGATTCCTCAATGGAAGTGGGAACATATAACCATGGATTTCGTGACAGCTTTACCGTGGAGTCCAAAGGGCAATAATACAGTTTGGGTGATTGTTGATCGATTGACCAAGGCAGCTCATTTCATACCGTTTTGAGTCGGTCAGTTGATGGAGGCTTTAGCAGAGCGGTACATGCAGGAGATTGCGAGATTGCATGGAGTACCTGTGAGCATTGTTCTCCGCCGAAAGACGCGACCGAGACGTTGGGACGTCCGGCCTGAATTTGGGGGTAGATGCTATTTGGTTTTATCCATCCACCTCTCCGAAAATGCCAAGTTGATTTATGGCACCGTTTATCGGAGGTTTAGACGGATGCAGCCTTTATAGCAGATTTCGTCAGATTCCCCCTCGTTTGAGGAATTTTTGATTGCGGGGACGCTCTTCCCTGCAAGCGCAAGCCTCTACAGTTAATTACGCTACCGCATCGCGGTAACAACTTTCTCCTTCTCCAGATGGTCACTTCGTGTCGTGTGTGTTTGTTTTGTTTTTGGTTGCCCGTAGATTGTATACGGAGACTAATTTATGTTGTCGCCCGTAGGGCGTGGATTAGTCCAAATCCATATTTTCTTAGATTTAGGTTTGGGTTGGGTTTAAGGATCGTTAATCTCATTTGAGACTAAAATCAACTTAAACGTTTATTAAGGATACGTTAGTATAATTTTAGACTAAGATCTACTTAACAGGATCATTTAGATCCAACAAAAGAGCACTTAGGCTCTATTGTTTTTGTTTAGGGACATTACGGTCCACAAGTTTAAGGACATCATAGTCCATGACAGTTTAAAGACGTCATAGTCTGTAAAGTTTAAAGACGTCATAGTCTGTAAAGTTTAAAGACCCCACAGTTCATAAGGTTTAAGGACATCATAGTCCATGAGTTTAAGGACCCCACAGTCCGTAAAGTTTAAGGACATCATAGTCTAGTTTAAAGACGTCATAGTCTGTATGGTTTTGGTTCAACCGTTTGGGGATGCACCAAAAGTTATTGGTTATTGGGATCCTCCGCCTCTCTGAAAACGTTGAAAAATTACAACGACATATTTCAGAGGTACGAAGAGATGTACCCTTGAACCAATGTTGGTTGGGAGATCTGTAGTCAAGTTTGGGACTAAAATCAGTTAAAAAGATTTATGATCATATGGGCTTAATTAATCTAAATGAGAGATCTGTGGCCAACTTGGGCTTGTCCCACTCAGCTAAAATGTTGAACATTTAACAATGCTGAGCATTGGTTTGGGTTTTGACAATCTTTTTGTCTTTTATTGAGTGTTGAGCACTTATTATAGCTCTGGGGGCTTTATATAAAGAACAATTTATGTTCTCTCAGCGCACATGTAAGGAGCACGTGGTGCGCTTGGCGCTGAGCACCAGATTTAGAGCGCTAAAGCGCTTCTTGTAAGATAGCGCACACGTGAGGAGCACGTGGCGCGCTTGGCGCTGAGTGCCAGTCAATGAGTGCAGAGCGCTCCTTGTGAAAGAGCGCACACGTGAGGAGCATGTGGTGCGCTTGGCGCTGAGCGCTAGTAAATGAGTGCAGAACGCTCCTTGTGAAAGAGCGCCCACGTGAGGAGCATGTGATGCGCTTGGCGCTGAGCACCAGTAAATGAGTGCAGAGCGCACACGTGAGGAGCACGTGGTGCGCTTGGCGCTGAGCGTCAGTAAATGAGTGCAGAGCGCTCCTTGTGAAAGAGTGCACACGTGAGGAGCACGTGGTGCGCTTGGCGCTGAGCGCCAGTCTTGGAGCGCTGAGGCGTTTCTTTAAATTGGAGCGCTAGGAGCACTGCAGCGCTGTGCGCCAGTCTTGGAGCGCTAAGGTGCTTCTTTTTATTTGGGAGCGCTAAGGCTCTTTTTAGGCAACTTTGATCAGTTCTGCACTCTGAGAATTAAATTCTCGTTTATAAAAGACTTTGTCTCATAACTTTAAGAACAAAATTCTTATTTTAATTAAAGATTTTACAATCTCTTCTGTTCTTGTGAAAGACTTCGTCTTTATTTTATAGATCTATGATCTGAAGAGAATTAAGTTCTTCCCCCTCACTTTTTATGATGAGATACTATGATCTCTTTTGTGAAAGACCTTGGTCTTATAGATCTATGATCTAGAAAAATAAATAGGTTCTTCTTCTCTTATGAGATGATTTTATCTCTTTGTTTTATTTACCTTGAAGAAATTCTTCTTCTTCCGAGAGCTTGCTCTTCTTTTTGAAATTTCTCAAAGTTTGTGTGTGTGTGGGGGGGGGTTCCTCTCTGCAAGACTTGAAGTCTCGGGTCCTATATATAGGGGTAGCTGATTTGTTGAATCAGTTAAGAAAATCTTTCCTCTGATTGATTTGGGGATGTTTCCCACCGTTGGATCTTTGATCCAAGGGCTTCTGTTTTACAGAAGGTAATTTTCTTTTTTTTTTTAATATGATTGGGAAAATCTTCTCCCATACAGAGCTTATTCTGTATCTTGGTGATTTTTAATCACCATTGGATCTTTGATCTAACGGTGCACTAATTTTTAGAGGTGGTTTGATGATTTTTTAGTCATCTTTGTTGAATCTTTGATCCAAGAGTGGGGAACATTTAGTTCCAGCGCTAGCGCTCTCGTGCTTTGCACGTGAGCGCTGCATTAGATTCTTTGACTCTGGGTGCTAGCGCACTTAGCGCTAGAGCTCTCGTGCTTTGCACGTGAGTGCCGCATCAGAGTCTTTGAATCTTAGCGCTGGCGCTGCTAGCGCGAGCGCTGCTCGTGCTAGCGCTCTCGTGCTTTGCACGTGAGCGCTGCATCAGAGTATTTGGCTCTTTAGTGCTGGCTCTGCTAGCGCTAGAGCTTTTATGAAGTGTTGCTTCATTTCAAATTTCAAAATTTGAACAGAGCTTTGCTCTGATTGGGGAAACAAATGCCCCCCCACCGTTGCGCTCACGTGGCTTACAAGTGAGTGCAGCGGTGGCTGCATCTGCGCCATTAGATCAACTTTAGAAGTTGAAACGGCTCTCGGTGCCTATAATTAGGGCTTTTGGCCCTTGAGATGACTGTTTGTTCATCTTCCTTCTTGTTTTTCTGAGAATTAATTTTCTTTCAGAGCATAGCTCTTTGTTTTAAGAACTCTCTTAGAAACAGAACTCTGTCAAATTTTTGGTAAGATTTGAACCCATTAACAGAGCTTTGCTCTACTTAGATCATAGATCTTTAAAGATTTTTTAGGGTTTCTTAACCCATTAATTAAAAACAGAGCTTTGCTCTCTCTAGATCATGAATCAGAAAAAGAAACCCTTTTTAAGGTTCTTTTAACCCATTAACGAAGAACTCTCAGAGTTCGTTTTGCAGATCTTAAAGATCGTGAAGTTTTTACTTCTGTAGAAAGCCTTGCTTTTAGGATTTTCGATGGATTATTCCATCTTCTTCACAGAGTATTGCTCTTTAGAAATTTTGGGGGGAATTTTATTCCCTTCATGATTAATTATGACAGATGTCATATCTGTTGCAGAGCACTGCTCTCAAGGGAGATTTACTTCTTGGCCCAAGGGGCGCTCATTAAATGAGAATTCTTTTAGGATTTCCTCGTTTAATGATTGTCTTATCAAATGATGAGACTGTTTTATTAATGATGAACCGTCATCTAGATTGTGTTGGTCCGCCTTAGTCCCTTTCCACTGCATTGCAGTGCGGTACGAATTTAAAGTACCAAGTGACAGAACTTAAACTGTAGTATTGACGACTAATTTTTTTTGTTCTTTTTCGTGCAGGTACTATGTCTTTCGACATTTCTTTCCCATTCGTCCGTTCGGAAAGCGGATTCCCTGAAGCGCCTGTGGACAGGGAAGTCTTTGCGTTAATCAAAGATCACGACCCGAAGCCAAAGAATCTTCATTTATGGGGCAGATGGTACAACCAGATCATCAGGGATCGGCGGAGCTTTTCTTGCGCAGCACCTTCAGAACCTATTTCGACGATCCCTTATCCTGACGCACCTCCGGTGAACTATACCGTGGAGGAGGTCAATTGGACTTCAGAGGGTCTCTTTCAGCCTTCTATGGCTGCAATACCCGTACAGCCGCCGGCGACTTTGGATACCTTGGGGCGGCGTATATGTCAGGGTGAGTCACGCCCGTGGGGACAGCCGTACATGATAGGCCTAACTCCTCGCCATCTAGCCGGGTATTTGCAGTGGGCCCGCTACATTTTGTTGGCCAAGAAGTCGCAGATGCTGAAGCTCGGGTTGTATCCCGCGATTTACGCTTCCCTCTTCCAATATTCCACACCCCCTACATGGTGGGTCAAGTCTTTTCTGGAGCAATGGAATATTCCGACCCACACCTTCCTTCTGTCGGATCGAAAAGTCTCAGTATCTTTAGAGGAGTTTGCAGAGATCTCTGGATTACCTGTTAGGGGAGAACGCTACGAGGAGTTGCTTCCTCCGGACAAGTACATCTTTGCCACCAAATCTGTGGTAATGGGTCTTACCCCAAAGAACGCCGTTCAGCACTAATTCCCGAGCTTGATCAAGGTGTTGAATATATATGAAAGCCTATTTCTGGAGTCCGGAGGGCATGGAGTTAGCTACACAGACTTCATCGCTCGCTTTCTTCATCCGGAAGCCTTATCGAAGCAAGCTGCGCTGTTCGCCAAGCTTGACGACCTGTTTGGTTTTAGTTTAACCAACCGACGGCGGAGGCGGATTTAAAAAGTTTCTTTATTCCGGCTGCTCCTGTTGTTCCCTTCGCGGAGCTTGCTGCTCCAGACGTCGATGAAGAGACGTTCATGTTAGGGTTCATTGGCTTATGGCTGAACTGGTTCGTGTTTCCTATACACCCTCGTTATATGAGGCTATCAGTCTTTTACCCAGCCCATCGTATAGTTGCGGGAATACAAGCGACTATCGGAATTGCTGGGTTGGCACACTTGTACCACGGTCTCAGCTTAGCGGCGGATACCACTCAGCCATGGGTACAACCCGTCACTTTCTCGCTGCATTATTTTATGTCATAGATCGAGCTGCACGTACTTGGTGCTTTTGGTGTCCATAAACGACCTCGTTTCTATGACAGTTACAACTTCCCTCGGATTATGCGTCTAGTTGATGCGTCCGTTGTAAATCCGTCACAGCGGGAGGCTAGAGGCGTGCTCCTTCGTCCGCGTATGGTTGGAGATGGCATGGCCTTTGTCGATAAGGTTTTAACCATCGGCAAAGAATCCGCAAAAACGGTGCAGACTCTGCGCGATACTTTTAAAGATGGGGCCTCTACCTTGAAAGCTCGGGAGATTCTTCATTTATACTCTATCAGGCCAGGCTTTCTCGTATTTAGGCAGAATGATTCGGTGTTGTTCATGAGGTACAACCCGCACCGTTTCGCCCAGCAATCAAGCTATAATCAGGGTGTCCCGCTCGAAACCTTCTTAGCTGAGCCCACTGCCACAGAAGAAGGTATTCGCAATGCATTACACCATTTTATGTGGTTGAATACCGGCTCCCATTTCTTTATCAGTGAGCCGAGTTGCGTTCCGCAAATCTTGAACGCATATGTGGCATGGTATCAACATTCGATGGGCTCCGTTATTAGGGAAGAAAAGTGATTATTGCTTGATCGCAAGGGCACCGCCTCCGCTGATAATCTAGCCGTTCCCTTGAAGCGACAGACCATCGTCTATCCTCCCTTGAGAGAAGCTGTTGCGGCTGTGATACCACGTGTTATGCCTGAGCTGCACCTACCCCACATGCCTATAGAAGCGTTAGCTATGGTGTCTTCTGAGTCTGGCGTGGGCACAGAGATTAGGACTCGTCGCCCAAAGTTACCTGCTAAACGCAAGTTCTTGTTGCCTGCTGCCGGCGCTCGCTCGCAGAAGAAAATGAAGTCGATACTTTCTGCAGACGTCGTATTCGGCCAGGAGCCTCATTCTCCTTACAGCGAGAGCCTAAGTGAGTACGGGATCAACGAGGGTTTATTTATGGCGCCGGATGATACCGATCTAGAGGCCGCCATCGCAGTTTCCAAGCAACTAGCTCGCAATGAAGCAGGAATGATCACCTTCGCCCAGTCAGGTAGATTTTAGTCGTATCTTTCCATGGTTGTTTTAATTATAATACTTTAACTGACGCTTTCTTCTTCAACAGGTATCTCTTCCGAAGAGGCTCTCGCAGCTTCCCTCAAGAATTTTGAAGAGGAAGAGAGGCTTCGCGTTTCCTTGGGCCTTGGTATAGTTCGGTTCATTGTGCCTTCGTTCCCTTTTTCTTCATGAGTAGTCTGACCCTTCTTTTTCATCTTATTGCAGGGACTACCTCGACTCAGGTTATCCCGAGTGCAGTGCCGATTTCGCAGGGTGGCGCGGCGACGCTTCCAGGGCCGTCTGCTGAAGTCTCAGCTCCCCAGTATTGCCGAAAGAGGCTTCGCTCAAACAGCCGATGACGGACGCTGTAGAGGCTCCAGAGGCAGAACTTGATTCGGAAGATGACGTCTCCTTGACGGAGGTCTTGAGGAGGTCACTTCTCACTGCCAAGGCTGACAAGAAGTGTAAAAAGTGTGCGGCGAAGGAACGTGATGCCAGCTTGGCCGTGGGTGCGGGTTCAAGCGCTATTCCATCCGTCATTATTTCTTCCGAAGACGCCCCAGCTGCTCTGTCTACCGTCCATAGACAAATGGTGCGGGCGGCTCGGGAAGAAGCCGAAAAGCTGTCCCAAGGTAACATAACGCTGAGTCTTTTCTTAGAATTTGATCTTCAAATTCTCATATATCATATCCTGCAGGGCCCAGTCCTGGCGATGAGGCTGTAGGTAAGATGACGACAACCACCGAGCTTGAGGTGGCTACTCTTTCTTGGGAGTCCGGGACCGTCCAAACCGCCGCTCTTTCCCTCCGCGGTTCCCCGCCATCGCCTGGCATTGCGAGTGTCACGATGGCTCTTATAGAATCAGGGGATGAAGCCACTGGCGCTAAAACCATTCCATTGAAGGAGAGCAAAGAAACCGCAACGCCGAGTGATGCTTCCGTTGCAGTTCTGGCTGATGACCCATCAGGTGGGTTTCGGGTCGCTATTTATTTTCTATTTAACAATCCTTTTCAGCTTTTTCTGACGGTATTTTATTTGTAGGTGCAACGAACATTGAGATTGTGTCATCTGAAACACTTGCGGTCGCTGCCATAACGGTTGCTCCTTCGCCTTCTCCTATGTCCTCCAAGATGCTGGAAGGTATAGATTTGCGATCCTATTTAATTGAACTATGACCACCGTCTTTCTTGTACTGACCATATCTCATCGCAACCTTGCAGGAGTTCTCTTTGATCATCTATATCAAGTGCTGAACCTGCATTTTTCCTTCAATTCGGAAGTTACTTTGTCTGCTGGTGCCGGTGAGTATAGTTTTAACCGACGTCCTTTTTTCTTTGACGGGTGACCCGGTCGTTGTTAATTTTGAATTGATTGTAGCACTAAAAATTGAAGGAGGGGATGGGGGAATTGTCGCGCCACCAGTACTCCCAGCTCTGCCCCCTATCATAGCCGGTATAGTAGACTCCATTGTTCGTGCATTTTCTTTATTTCTTAAGCCGACATCTGATTATGATTTGTTTTTCAGCGATCGCACCGACTCCAGCTCCCTTCGAGTCTCGAATCCTAATGCCTATAGGGCCCTTTTCCAGATGTCCATCCTCTAGAGGCGCTGCAACTAGCCTGCGCATGTTAAGTGAATTCATTGACGATCTTGACGCTGAAGCCCTCATAATTGCTGCAGATTTTTCTGCTGAGGTTAATCCTATGCTGGCGACGCTCGTGAACTTTCATGACGAAGGCGTCGTCGAGTCTTGGGTTAATTACTGCAGAAAGATCGAGACCTGCCTGCATGAGATTGAGCTCAGGCGTCCTGCTCCAGAAGTGTTGGCTTTGAACTCCCAGTGGGCTGCGTAGGTTGAGCAGAGCGTTCCCTTCCTCTGCCACTTCGAACAAGAGGCGACCTTAAGGAGGAAGGAACGTGAGGAGGCTTCAGGCGAATCCGTCCGGTTGCGCTCTCAGGTTGACGCGAATGCTGCACAGCTGAAAGCTATCTTTGAGGGCCTCCTACGATGTATTTCTGATGGGCTAACGCTGAGGCAGAAGCTTGATCTTATTGAACGGGATGCGCAGAGTCGTGAGGCAGCTCAGCGGGAAATCGATGAAAAGGTTCCATCCTGTTTGCAGCAACGGGCCCGAGTCGAAGCTGAGCTGGCTGTGGCGGCTGCTCATGAAAAGGAGCCGAGAGGAGTGCGCAAACGGCTTGCTGATTTGCTAAAATCGTCTCCTTCTCAATAGTCATCTTTGTATCGATTGTAATTTATGAATAACATGTATTCATTTCATTTTTATTTTATATGATGTATCTCGCATTTAATTGAATTCATGAATAAAGGACACATTTTTTTATCTCCGACTATCGCTTTCTTTATTCTGCTGTGTTGTTGGCATGCGATTTTAGCAAATGTAACTTGTGGACGATAGATAACAGTTCATCTTGAACTCTTTGTAGGATAGTGATGGCTTAAGAGACAGGATTAGGATCTTCCACCTGAGACTTTCCAACTTTATGAACTGCGACGGTCTCATAAAGACTTTTCTCCCTGCGAGTCTAGAAGATCCCGTAGGTGTATTTTCTTCTTAGGAACCGTGAGGATTCCTAAGTGTGTTTTCTATTGAGAGTCATAAGGATCTCATAAGAGAATTTTTTTCAGCTTACAAGTCGAGAGGACTCGTAAGTGGTTGTTTCCCTCATTGTCGAGATTCGACTTTGGAGAGTGTGGTCCATGAATAGTATGCAATAGTCCATCTTGGACCGACTTGCAGGGCCCCAGTGCTTAGGAAACAGGTCCTTATCCCCATTGCCTAAGGCTTTTCCCTACGAGTTGAGACGAGTCGACAAGTTCTTGCAAGGACACTAATTTCCTCACGGGTCGAGACGGATCGAAAAGTTCTCGTCAAGGATGCTGATTTCCCTGAATCGAGATATTTACCAAGGACACTGATTTCCCTGGGGGTCGAGAAGAATCGAGGTATTCCTGTAAAGACACTGATTTCTCTGCAGGTCGACGCGAATCGAGATGCTTTTGTCAAGGACGCTGATTTCCCTGAATCGAGGTATTTGCCAAGGATACCGATTTCCCCGGTGTTGAGACGAATCGAGGTATTCCTGCAAAGACACTGATTTCTCCGTAGGTCGACGCGAATCGAGATGTTCTCGTCAAGGACGCTGATTTCCCTGAATCGAGGTATTTTCCAAGGACACTGATTTCCCCAGGGTTGAGACGAATCGAGGTATTCCTGCAAAGACACTGATTTCTCTACGGGGCGACGCAAATCGAGATGTTCTCATCAAGGACGCTGATTTCCCCGAATCGAGGTATTTGCCAAGGACACTGATTTCCCCGGGGTTGAGACGAATCGAGGTATTCCTGCAAAGACACTGATTTCACTGCGGGTCGACGCGAATCGAGATGTTCTCGTCAAGGACATTGATTTCCCTGAATCGAGATATTTGCCAAGGACATTGATTTCCCTGAGGGTCGAGACGAATTGAGGTATTTCTGTAAAGACACTGATTTCTCTGTGGGTCAAAGCGAATCAAGATGTTCTCATCAAGGACACTGATTTCCCTGAATCGAGATATTTGCCAAGGACACTGATTTCCTCGGAATTGAGACGAATCGAGAGATTCCTGCAAAGAAACTGATTTCCTTG
Organism: Agapanthus africanus; assembly: GCA_030015575.1. NCBI lineage: Eukaryota > Viridiplantae > Streptophyta > Magnoliopsida > Asparagales > Amaryllidaceae > Agapanthus > Agapanthus africanus. The sequence goes on from JASDDO010000018.1 coordinate 437,286,154, forward strand.
TGGGTCGACGCGAATCGAGATGCTCTCGTCAAGGGCGCTGATTTCCCTGAATCGAGGTTTTTGCCAAGGACACTGATTTCCTCGGAGTTGAGACGAATCGAGAGATTTCTGCAAAGACACTGATTTCCTTGCGGGTCGATGTGAATCGCGATGCTCTCGTCAAGGACACTGATTTCACTGAATTTAGGTTTTTTGCCAAGGACGATGATTTCCCTGGAGTTGGTTGACTTGTTTCCGAGACAGAGCGTTGATTCGGCGAGGAGGTCATTGGTTGACTTGTTTCCGAGACAGAGCGTTGATCCGGCGACGGGGTCATTGGATGACGTATTTCCGAGACAGGGTCATTGGATGACGTGTTTCCTTGATAGGGTCATTGGATGACGTACTTCGCTTTCTGCGGTGTCGGGTTGAGTTGCTCTGCTTTCTGCGGTGTTGGGGCTGACTCTATGTTGTCTGTGAACCGTAGAGTCTTGGAACTGGGGACTTTGCCGTGGCTCCGATTGGTGGTGTCGCGTCCGTGCCCTGCTGGCATTAGGAGGAATTCCATGTTGGTCTTCTGGGATGCAGATGTTGCTGTCGAAATCTGACTTTCCCTTTCACAGATTTTGTTGGGACATGTGGTTCCCTTTTCGTTTATGCCCATGGATTGTATACAGGGGTCAGTATGAACTTACCTGCAGGGCAAAAGTTTCATTTCATATGTATATTTTTGTTTTCTTTCCGCGATGCTCTATCATTTCAGCTTTTTATATCGTGAAAGTCGCGATTACCCAATCATTTCGGCTATTTTTCGCGGTGCCCAATCATTTCGCCTGTTTTTGTATGCATATATTTTACTCGTTGATTTTTATTGCGAGTTGCCCAAACATTTCGGCTATTTCATAAGCATTTTTTTCGAGTATGGAACTCATGGTCTGATACCAATCTTGCATCAGTATCGCTGCGACTGGAATGTTGCCAGGAGCGAATCATCATTTGTCATGAAAGGACTTGGAATTTAATACCGATGTAGGCATCAGCATCGCTACAACTGGGACATTGCCAGGAGCGAATCATCATTTGCCTTTGTCGATTTAAACAAAGATGGCTTAGCAAACAGGGTTAGAATCCTGTCGACTAAGGCTTTTGACTTCATGAGCTGTAAAGGTCTCATAAAGGTATTTCTCCCTACGAGTTGTGAGGATCTCGTAGGTGCATTTTCTCTTTAGGAATCGTGAGGATTCCTAAGTGTGTGTTCTCTTATAAGTCGTAAGGATCTTACAAGAGTGTTTTCTTCTTATAAGTCGAGAGGATTTACAAGAGTCGTTCACCATATGAGGATATCCCTTGTCACTGGTGGGACTCTGTTGGGGAAATGTTTATTCGTGCCTGATTTATTCGAAAGAGTGTGTTTGTAGTTAACCGCAATCAGAACGGTGTCGCATGTAGCTAGACCGAGATGAGTACGGGTCGTCCTCTGGAAAACGTGGAACCTTTTACTCTTACTTTAGATATGTTGAAAAAGAGAGGAGGGATAAAGAATTTTGTGAAAAGTTTCTAGATCTACGTTAAGCAAGAATGCAAAAATATAGATATAGATTATTTTAAAGATATAGTTAATATAATAAGAGGGCTTGTAGGGTTCGTTAGGATTTAGTAGTTATGAACGATTAATTAAAAGTTACCCTTTTTATCCTTTAATAGATTTAAAACTAGAACGACGGTGATGCGTGCAGATTAGGGTTTCTGGAGGGAAAAGGAATCCCACTCTTAACCCTTATCTCGACACGGAACTCCGTTCATATCTAGCCTTTACCAAATTAATCATTAATCTAATCTCTAATCGCGGTCGGAACTAACAAAGAATTGTTAGCGCGCCCGATTAGGATGTTAATGATTCTTTTGATAAAGTTCATAAACTTTATAGGACTTAAAAAGGGTTTAGGGATTTTTATCGTCCATTAGCCTACCCTAATCCTACGAACCCTAACAAGCGAAGAATTACTCGCGCATGTTGGGAGAAAAAGAGATGGAAAGAAATTGCATAATTAAACTACGAAGAAATAGAATAAGAAAAAGAAAGCTACCTTTATTAATCAACAATTTTCATTACACTTGAATCCTTAGAAAATGATTACAAATCTAGTTGCTTCTCGATCTCTTCCAAGGAGGTAGATGAACTGTTGATGACCAGCCTGGATGCGTGAGCCGTCTTGGACTTCGTGATCGCGTCGGCTTGATAATTTTTCCAAGAGGCTCTCGGTCCTTATTTATACTCCAAAAGCCAGAAACTTAGCTTCCTAATTTGGAAGAAAACAGTAAAGATTCTCCCCAAAAAATCTCAGCTCATAAATCCTCTGTTACGCGGCGGATCCGTGGTCAAAGGGTAGGTTTGACCACGAATCCGCGGTCTTGTATGTAGATCGTTGGATTTGGTCTTCTGCTCTTTTCTCCTTTTGACACGTGGAGATCTCTGGAACTTTTGGAAATTGGAAATCTTTTTTTTCATCTGCCAGAATTGATTTCTTAATTTTGATTTCTTAATTAGGCAGGTTAGCTTCAACAACTTGATTTCCTTGATTTTAGCCTTGGAAAATTCTGCACAACTCGGAAAGATTCTGCACAACAACTTAAATAATATTTAGTAGAATTAGTTCTACTAGGATTAGGTCAATAATATTATATACATTTTCCTACCAAAATGCTAATTATAATATATCAACACATGGAAAATATTATTTTTACAAATAAATCCTCATATGTATGATATATTATAATAAAGACCTTTTTAAATATGGAAATTGTAGGAAAAATGTAATAATAAATGTGCAGTTTAATCAACTGAACAAATACCCCCAAACTTATCTTTGATCGTCCCGAGCAAACTAGTTTATTCAAGAGAAGGAGAAAAAAGAAAGGAGAAAACTAAGCACACTTTCGTAGGCAAACACGATTGCACTGAGCACGTGCAACAAGCCGTTAAACCTCTAGGTGTCCCTAGTAGGAGGAGTGTTATCTCCTAAGGGTTTCCAGCGGATTACACCCAAAAAATCCTATAATAAAAGAGAGATGGTGAAATTTACATATAAAGATAAGAACCATAAAAGAAAGACTTTGAAAATAAGAGTTTCCAACTATACTAGCTTTTCAGTTGTTATGAGCCCTATCTTAATAGTCATGAAAAGATATTAGAAATCATATTATCCCTCAATAAAACATCGTCTTTATTCTTCATTCCTACCTTTCGTCCAAACATTGATCATATAACCCTACGTGTGTGAATAGAACATCCCTACACTCGGAGAATTCAATTCAAGCTATCATACTCTTGTCCATCTACCTCAGTACTTTTTAATTTGATAAATATTTAAGGATTTGCTCACACATTTTCATGCGACCGTTAATACTTCTTGAGATACTAACCGACCGATTACTTATGTGCTTGCTGATTAGGTGATAGTATTTTCCTCGTCTTGCACCACCTAAGGCTTAGCAGTGACTCCCAAACCAGTTGGTCTAAGGCACTAGGTTATGAAGCACCCTTGCTATATTTTTTATTGCTGCCTTGGCGATAACAAAAGCAGTGTTCATTTTTTTTCTTTTCACTATTTTTATATTTTCTTCATTTTTTATTTCCTTCATACTTTGGCTTTTAGACAAGAGCATTTCAAGGTATCCTCTACTATCCCGAGTTTCAAGACGTGTGTAAGTGCATATAGTAGGTATCAACATTCAAATGTTTGGCTTTCAGAATAGAAAATATTTTTCACGCTTATTTTTATCCTCAGATTAGTGACTTCCTTCATCTTACTAACCCTTGGGACAACAACTCATAACTACTTATTACTAGTTCGTTTAAGAAAACTTCTATATTTCTTGGTTTTCTTAAACTATTCAAATCTTTTGGATGTAATTTTTCACTTTCTACTCTTTTGTTATAAAAGAATTTTTTTTCAAATTTTTGAAAATGTTGTGCTTATGCAAAGTATGATGCAAATTGATGTGTAAATAAGCACAAACCTATTTACAGCAGTGTCCTGACTGATGTCATCCGTTAAGCTCAAAAACCTGTAGACTTGGGAGGAAATTATTACTAGTTCGTTTAAGAAAACTTCTATATTTCTTGGTTTTCTTAAACTATTCAAATCTTTTGGATGTAATTTTTCACTTTCTACTCTTTTGTTATAAAAGAAATTTTTTTCAAATTTTTGAAAATGTTGTGCTTATGTAAAGTATGATGCAAATTGATGTGTAAATAAGCACAAACCTATTTACAGCAGTGTCCTCTAAGCTCAAAAACCTGTAGACTTGGGAGGAAATTATTAATGGGGGCAAGAATATATGAAAGTGATCCTCCCCTAAACTTATTTTAGGCTCACAAATTTGTAAAAATCATTTTCTTTTCAAGAGCCAAAATATACCACCCCCCAAACTTGAGTTAAACAATTTTAATCTTTTAAAATCACATGAGGGGGTCAAGGTTATTGGTCAATGCCAAGCTTTGTAAAGACCGAAGGTCAACACCAACCATTCAAAAATTTTATCGATGAAGTACCAAGGTTGGTGGAAGAACATGTTACCTTTCGACAAGAAGAAGTGGGGAGGTGATAAGAGGTATAATGGAAAAGGATTGCGTCTCAATTTGGAGAGACGACACAGTGATAGTAATGATGGATTACTCGCATTATCATGATTGTCCAGAAGAAGGGGTGGAGGTTCAATTTCTTTGTCTTGGAGTTGATTCATCTCAACACCCGTGTCTTGTAAAAATGCGAGTTCGTCAGCGAAAATTTCCTCAAAGCTTTCGTCGATACCCCGAAGAATAATGTCATCAGAAAAAATGGGGTGATCGTCAGACTCTATAAAAAGTTCCTCATCGGTGTTAGATGTTGACCCGGACAACTCGGTGGAAGAGTCCGTGTCAAGCAACAATATATGAAGAGAGTCAGAATTATGAGGTTAATCAAATTCGCTGCTGTCAACATCCATTAATTCGACAGAACACACATGAGCACAGGGTTCGGAGGGTTCACTTCCCAACTTGTAAATGTTAAGCTCAATTGACTTCTTTCCAAAGGATAGGGTCATAGAGCCGTTTCTACAATTGATTACTGCGTTGGAAGTGGCCAAAAAGGGTCGACCGAGTATCACCGGGATTTGATTGCGTGGGTTTGCCACAGATTGTGTATCAATAACGATAAAGTCCATAGGAAATATAAATTCCCCGACTTTGATTAACACATCCTCTAGCTCACCCCTAGGTTGGGTGATAGATCGATCGGCCATCTGAAGAGTGCAATGCGCAGGTTTTAACTCTCCGATCCCTAATTGCTCATAAACAGAGTACGGAAGCAAGTTAACACTGGCACCTAAATCGAGTAGAGCACGATTGATATTTTTACCCCCAATAGAAATAGAAATTGTAGGACTTCCGGGGTCCTTTCGTTTCTTGGGTAGTTGTTGTGTAAAAGCAGTGCTCACATTACTCGCAAGGAAAACTTTTTTAGGTACTTGAACTTTTCTCTTCCTAGTGCACAATTCCTTTAGGATTTTCGCATATGACGGAACTTGTTGAATAGCATCTAGGAGAGGAATGTTTATGTTAACTTGCTTAAAAATTTCCACAATCTTCTCCATTTATGGACTTGGTCTGTTGCCCCTTAACCTGTTTGGATAAGGTACTTTATCAATAAGGGTTTGGTCCAACATTGGAGAGGATTGTGGGGATGGAGTGGATCCCAGAATTGGATTAGGGATTGTTTTAGATAGATTCGAGGAAATGGGCGAAGGGTTCGAGCCTTGGGGAAAACGGAGAATAGGTTCGGATGAAGGTGGGAGACTAGACGAATTAGGGGAAGAAGAAGAAGCTGGGGTATCATTGGTGTCACTATCATCACATTGCTCACCCACTCGGTTATTCAGCACTTTTCCCGATCTTAACGTAGTAACGGCACTCACATTATAACTTTGTGAATGGCCAGAATTCGGTAGGGGTAGAGATGGGAGTTTCCCTTTTTCTCTCGCACTTATTGCGGCGTTTAACTGTGCGATTTGGTTTTCTAACGATTTAATACTCTCACCATGGGAGGCGGAGTTTTTCGTTACGGTATCAATAGAAGACTTCATCTCAGCCGACAATTGCATGGAATGTTTCATGAACATATCCAAAGTTTGTGCAAGTGAAGAGTTGTCAGTACCGGCCACTTGTGATGTAGAAGTGTTGGCCGGATTTTGGAAATTTTGTAACTGAAAGGGGGGCTGATTCTGTGGTTGTGGTTGCTGTGGAGGAGGTCTTTGATAATTGCTTTATTGGTTTTGATTCCAAGCAAAGTTAGGATGATTCCTCCATCCTTGATTGTACGTGGAAGAATAAGGATCGTTTCTAGGTCGCTGCTGAAAAGCAGCATTAGTTTGAAACGATGCATTCATAGGACATTCTTCCGTTAAGTGTGAAGGATCCGAACAGCAACCATAGACGGTCTTAGAAAGCGTGACCTGATTTAGGGAGAATGATGAGAACTTGTTCTCAATAGCGTCTAGTTTCTTCTGTATCGCTGCCATTTTGGCTTTTACTGCGATAGAAACATCGAGCTGATGAATACTTCCCTTAGAAGAAGGTGGTCTTACGCTTTCCCACTGCAAAGTGTGTTCAGCAAGGTCTTCCAGATATTTCCAAGCTTCACCGTCGTCTTTAGACATGAAATTGCATTGACAATTTATTTCAAGCATCTGCTTTGTCGCTGGATTAATGCCCTCATATATTATTCGGCATAAATCCCATCTATTGATTCCATGATGAGGACATTGGATAAGCAGATCTTTGAAACGTTCAAAGCACTTCCAAAATGGTTCATTGGGAAGCTGGGTGAACTGGTTGATCTCGCTTCTAACACGGGCAGTCTTATGGTTTGGGTAAAACTTCTTAAGAAATGCTATGGCGAATTCATCCCAATTAGTGATAGAGTGTGCGGCAGTATTATAAAGCCATTTTTCTGCCAAGTCACACAGTGTGAATGGGAGAAGACGCAAGCGCATAGCATCGACAGTCAATTGTGAAGTACCCATCATTGCGCATACGTTTTCGAATTTGGTAATGAAAATGTATGCGTCTTCCGATTCAAGCCCATGAAATTTGGGCAGCAGATTGATGTAGTGGGGTTTAATTTCGAAATTATCCCCGTTAGGTGGTGGAAGAGATAGACAAGTAGGAAGAGGACCACGGATAGGATAGCATCTCTGTTGGAGAGAGATGCGCGGTGGATTCTGCGCACCTACGGGTGGTGGCAGCGTGGTGTTATAATCTGATGGAGTACCATCCATCTCGGTCGTGGTGTGTGGTGGGGGAAAAGAAGATGAAGAAGTACCAACTTCGGCGTTGATAGCAGGAACACGGACAAGACGGGCACTAGGATCCCGTGTCCAGCCGAGCATGCACTAAGCGGGTTTAGTGCAAGTGGCAGCGTATGTGTGATTTAAAATTGGTTTGTTTTGAAAAAGTGAGACTCAAGACAAATCACTCTAAAATTCACAAGCAACCCTAGAACTAAGGTCACCTAGGTCCAGTCTCTAGACCGCTCCTAGACTTCCAAAGGACAAGCCGCAGGATCAATCCTCTACCGCCTCCGTACTACCCTTGTAGCCAGATAAGTGCCAGGTAAGTGGGAAGGAACCACAGTAGTGGGCCTAATTAAAAACCACTAGCCTTAGTCACACTTTCCTAGACACTACAAAAGTAATGCGGATAAACGATAGATTACCCACGACCTTCCTCTGTCCTTATTGAGCGCGACAGTCCTTAGAGTCTGGTTTAGATATTTTTTAAATTAATGAAGGGTTGATCTAGATGCTCGGTTTGTGATTTGTGGGGCTTAGGAAGGGTGATGAAATCCCCACCTAATCTGGATTTGGTCTTTGCTCCTTAAAGTCCGTATTAAAATATGCAAAACAAAACCAATCACAAAACTTTTGTAAAAAGATTTTTGAACGGCGCTATTTTGCAAAGAATCCTGCAGAAAATAGATTTTATTGGATTTGAGAGGAGAGAGAAGGAATTGAGAAAGATACCAGAGAAGTTTGTAACCCTAAATCCTTAGCTAAGCCGCGTTTCCGCCGCCGAAAGGGAGGGATCAGGTGATGAAAAATTTTCTTTGGCCTCCTGTACTCCTCTGGATCTCTAACAATGTCTCTGTCTTCTGTTTTCCTCAAGTCTGTAACTCCAGATCTTCTTGCAAAATTCACGCACAAATCGTTAAATATGTAATTTGCAGTTTCGTGTTAATAATGATATGAATCGTCTACGAATTCAACACAAATAGTAAGAATAAAAAAATTACGCACGTATCCCCGGCAACGGCGCCATTTGATTGTTACGAAAAATGTGTGTTTGTAGTTAACCGCAATCAGAACGGTGTCGCATGTAGCTAGACCGAGATGAGTACGGGTCGTCCTCCGGGAAACGTGGAACCTTTTACTCTTACTTTAGATGTGTTGAAAAAGAGAGGAGGGATAAAGAATTTTGTGAAAAGTTTCTAAATCTACGTTAAGCAAGAATGCAAAAATATAGATCTAGATTATTTTAAAGATGTAGTTAATGTAATAAGAGGGCTTGTAGGGTTCGTTAGGATTTAGTAGTTATGAACGATTAATTAAAAGTTACCCTTTTTAACCTTTAATAGATTTAAAACTAGAACGACGGTGATGCGTGTAGATTAGGGTTTCTGGAAGGAAAAGGAATCCCACTCTTAACCCTTATCTCGACACGGAACTCCGTTCATATCTAGCCTTTACCAAATTAATCATTAATCTAATCTCTAATCGCGGTCGGAACTAACAAAGAATTGTTAGCGCGCCCGATTAGGATGTTAATGATTCTTTTGATAAAGTTCATAAACTTTATAGGACTTAAAAAGGGTTTAGGTATTTTTATCGTCCATTAGCCTACCCTAATCCTACGAACCCTAACAAGCGAAGAATTACTCGCGCATGTTGGGAGAAAAAGAGATGGAAAGAAATTGCATAATTAAACTACTAAGAAATAGAATAAGAAAAAGAAAGCTACCTTTATTAATCAACAATTTTCATTACACTTGAATCCTTAGAAAATGATTACAAATCTAGTTGCTTCTCGATCTCTTCCAAGGAGGTAGATGAACTGTTGATGACCAGCCTGGATGCGTGAGCCGTCTTGGACTTCGTGATCGCGTTGGCTTGATAATTTTTCCAAGAGGCTCTCGGTCCTTATTTATACTCCAAAAGCCAGAAACTTAGCTTCCTAATTTGGAAGAAAACAGTAAAGATTCTCCCCAAAAAATCTCAGCTCATAAATCCTCTGTTACGCGGCGGATCCGCGGTCAAAGGGTAGGTTTGACCGTGGATCCGCGGTCTTGTATGTAGATCGTTGGATTTGGTCTTCTGCTCTTTTCTCCTTTTGACACGTGGAGATCTCTGGAACTTTTGGAAATTGGAAATCTTTTCTTTTCATCTGCCAGAATTGATTTCTAAATTTTGATTTCTTAATTAGGCAGGTTAGCTTCAACAACTTGATTTCCTTGATTTTAGCCTTGGAAAATTCTGCACAACTTGGAAGGATTCTGCACAACAACTTAAATAATATTTAGTAGACTTAGTTCTACTAGGATTAGGTCAATAATATTATATACATTTTCCTACCAAAATGCTAATTATAATATATCAACACATGGAAAATAGTATTTTTACAAATAAATCCTCATATGTATGATATAGTATAATAAAGACCTTTTTAAATATGGAAATTGTAGGAAAAATGTAATAATAAATGTGCAGTTTAATCAACTGAACAGTGCCCGTAGATTGTATACAAGGGTCAGCATTGAACCGCTTGTAGGGCAATCTGGGAAAGGTGATGGCTTAAGAACAGGTTCAGATCCCTGTAGTTTAAGGCTTTTGAATCTTATGAGCTGTGAGGGTCTCATAAGAGGGTTCTCCTTACGAGTCGTGAGGATCTCGTAAGTGTAATTTCTCCTTAGGAATCGTGGGGATCCCTAAGTGTGTTGCTCCTTTGTGAGTCATAAGGATCTCACGCAGGCAGTTTTCTCCTTGCAAGGTCGAGAGGACCTCGGAAGTGTGCACGAATTTGTGCGAGCCTGCGCCCTCTCTGGTTTTCACAAACTCGCCGGTATCCCTGCTGTTTTTACTCACAGAGCCCTTTCGTGTTTTCATCTGTGCTCATTTTGCTTATGGATGTACCTTTTTTTTAACGAGATTGCGCCCTTTCGGGTTTTCACAAGCTCGCCGACTGTTCTGCTGTTTTTACTCACGGCGCTCTTTTGGGTTTTCATCCATGCCCATTTTCTTGTGGACGTACCGTTTTTTTTTGTCAGCCTTAGGATGCTGTGGTTTGTAGTAGTTTAAGCACGTTTCGGTCCGTTGTTCATAGGTCCGAGATTTTTTCGGGCAACGTACGATTACGCGACTAGATGTTCTCGTAAATCTTCGCATCTTTTGTGTTAGAGGTGGATTCCTTGAAGAGAGGGCTGAGAGCTAGTTCTTTGTCAGAGTCGCTTCCAAAGGTGAAAACTTGCGATCCCTTGGTGTCAACCATGTAACAGTTGCCGGCAATTCTTTTACGCTCATCTGTCGTGCTTCTCTGTTCCCGACGAGCTTTGCGCTTCACTCGCTGGACGTGTTGTCGGTGGGCAACATATCTTTGCCACCATTTTTTAAAGGCCATGCACTCTTCAGTAGGGTGCATGATCCTCTGATGGTATAATCAGAAGTTAGGATGTACGTCCGCTTCATCAAGATGTATACCGCCAGGAGTATTTCCTCTGAAAGAAGGCAACTTCATTCCCATTGACAGGGCCCTAACGAATCGTTTCCTTGCTTTAAGCTTGCTTTTTCTGGCGACAGGGATACTTCGATCCGGTTGGGGTATTCTATGGCTTCTCATTACCGGAGCTTCTTTAACTTGACGCCGATGCTGGGCCCTTTCGTATATGGCCGTTTCCCGCTCTCCGTCAGCTTTGATTTTCTGAAGAGCTTCGCTCAGCAGTCTGTCAATCAATTCGTCCTATGGCTCCAAGGATTTTGATTCCAATTCTGGATCTGTCCCCAGTTTCTTTGCATCGGGATCTTCTTTATCATCTATTGACGAGTGAGGGATCATGTGACAACCTGCCACGTAATCTTCGGGTTCTTTTGACGCGTCGTCTCCATCATTGTTATTGCCTCTCTTCTCAAGGATATGGTTGAGAAATTCCTGGAGTGTGACTGGGGTCCGTGCTTTCTGGTTGTATTCCTCCAGCGTATCAATATGCTTTTGCAGATCTGTGCGCTTGTCATCAGGCTGTGCGGGCTTCTTGATCTTCTTCTTCTTCTTCGAAGACTTTGACGGCTGGACCTGAGTATTTTGCCCATTGCTACCCATTCTCGGTGTCGGGCGTGGTTTCAGCATTCTCTCAATGATCTCGGGCTCTAGCGGGCTTTTCCACCTGATTGCCGGGCATGCTTGAAGATCCTTCAGCATTCTTTTAGTTTTTGCCGAAAGAACAACTTCCCATGGAGCTTCTTCTACGAATGAGCACGATGCCCACGGCATGTCCATCTTTTTCGGAGCATGTGGTTGTGGCGGGTTCATCTTCCAGTTTTCAGACAACGCAAATTTGCCTTGCTGGTATTGGTCTTCAATCCAGTTTTTGAAGACGTAGCAGTCTTCGATCGGGTGGACCAATACTCGGTGATAGGGGCGGTAATTGGGATCATTGACATCGTTCTGTTGTAGTAGGTGTCTCGGCTCCGGTAGAGTGATGAGCCCGTTGCGCACTGCTAGTTCGAACAGTCTCCCTGTTTTATCTCGGGGGAATGAGTAGGGACGTCTCAACTTCTCATCAATGGATTGCCGCTTGTTGCTTTGGCGAACAACCGGTTTCGGGCAACTTGGTTGTTGTTGAGCATTGGCGACAAAGGTCGCTTTCCTTTTGCCTTTTTCATTTCGAAGCTTCATCTTTGAAGAGGGCGGTCTATGGCCCATCGGGTCCATTTAGGTCAGCTTGCCGATCAAGGCCTGAAAAGTGGCCGGCTTTAAGAACATCATAAACTGGGATATGGTCGCCTGCGGATCGAGGGTTCCCACAAACTTGCCTACTGCAGGAGTGTAACAATCCTAATTTTCCTATACAACTTTCTTTACAATTTTTTTTTCAAAATCCATAAAGGGGTATTTATTGCCTGAGCACAAGACCTAAGTAATTAATTCGCTATTTAATTACAAGAAGGAGCTTATAGCTCATTGGTAATACCTTGCACTGCTGAACCAAGCCACCAGAGTTCAAATCCCATATCCTACATTATTTTTAATATTTATTTGTTTTAAATTTTATAGAAGCCTAACAGTCCACACGAGATAACTCCAAAATTTCCTACTACCCATGAAAAACTGAAAGTACCAGTGACTACTTCAGGAGACCCCCACTTCAGGAGACTCCTCTTGTATACACTGGCCTTCTTCTGTACCAAGCTACAAACAACATCGTTAATACAACATTATAACAATATAATACAACTCTAAAAGATGCCTTCTTATTCTGTCTATTCTATTTCTCCCTTGTCTTTGGGACTTACAGAGCGACCTGTTCGTTGACGACATTCTCTTTCTTTCTTCTTTGAATGTCGTCAGGTGATCTGGACACGTCAGAGATCGAGTCCACTGCTGAAGACTTGGATCAGTTTAGCGAAGACCTCGATCTCTAGACATTGTACATTTTCCATTCAGTACTTTTCAGTTCCTGTTATTCCATTGTTTAGGCATCTCTTTTATTTCAGTTGTATTTACTTTTCATGTATTGTAAAAAAGAATGTTAATAAATAAAGTTGCTGTTCAGTTTATATATCTTGTCTCTTGTGCTTACTTTTATATTGCTTAGATACACTTAGCGTATTTACTTCATAGTAAATACGTAGCGGACCAGTCGCGTCCCCTTCGCCGTATACTGCGAAGCGGGGCATGACAGGTTTTGTTGGTGGCCCATGCAGGTCAGAGTTGTATAGAACACTGCCATGCAATTCTGTTCTGCGTGAACAACCTAAGCAATATAACACAAGAACCAGCAACTAAAACATTCTTTACAGTTCATGTTCCTTGAATCTTACAATTTCATATTCCTTGAATCTTATCATTTCATGTACTTGAATCTGTCCTAACCTAAATTTTTCTTCAAGGTTATGGATTCACCAAACAACACAAGCGCCAACTTCAACAACACTCCACCTCCACTACCAATCGTTCCTACTGTTTCTGCTCCACCCACCGAGCAAACAGTTCTGCTTGGGGCGATCCGCAGCCTCCTTGAGGGACAGCAGCAGCTTTTGAACCGTCCCGAGACTGATGCACCTGGAATAAAGCAATTCAGAGCTTTGCATCCCAAAGAGTTCTCCGGAAAGGGAAGCCCACTTGAATCTGAGGAATGGGCACAGAGCATAGAAGATGATCTGGCAGCGGCACAAGTGCCAGATATAGCTTGGGTTCGTGTGGCAAAATTACAACTCACGGACAATGCACGGAACTGGTGGAAGGAGGAAGAAAGTCGTCTTGATCAGCCCATTGAATGGAAGACTTTTCGCGATAAGTTTGACGCGAAGTACTTCCCTGTGACTGCCAGGTTTGCCATGGAACAACAGTTCATTCATCAATAATAAGGTTTTATGTGGGTCAAGTCAGTAGATGAGTATGACGCTGAGTTCACCATGCTCAGTCGGTAAGATATGTCACAGTATTTTAAATTTTTAATATCACATACTACACAGCTAACACAAGACTGTAACAGATTTGCGGCACACCTGATACTGACAGATGAGATCAGAGCCCATCGATTTCAACAAGATTTGGACACGGAAATCCAGGCTGCACTAGCCACAGGGAAATTTCTGACTCATGAAGATGCTTTGGAAGCTGCCCGCAGTTATGAGGTAGTGATAAAGGCGAGGGGCAGACCCTAATCTGCCGATTTGAAATGCCCTGCCACTCAAATAGCAGGAGGAGCCTCTTCCAGGCCATTGTCTGGACCCAGGAGACCAGAAGAAACCAATAACCAGTCGAGTCCAGATTTCTGCTACTATTGCAGAAGAAAGGGACACTTGTGGAAGGACTGTAGGTGCGCAAAAGGCCTGTATCTAATTTGTGGCGCGTCCAATCACGAAATTGGGAACTGTCCTTACAATAGTAACTCAGCTCACATACCCACCAACTACCCGCAACGGCCAGCTATCCAGGCTCCTGCACATCGTTTTGCACTACCTGCTCCACCACCTGCACAGCCTACTCGCCAATTCCAACAGGTAATGAGGAACATGCCTCGAGGGCAAAGAAACATGCCCTAAAGATAGAATGTGCCTCCAGCTAGAAGGAATGTACCACGGCGACAGACTTTCACATTAGCAGCCGTAGAAGCCGAAACTGTAAGTCAAGGTAACACCAGTAAGTCTTTCTCACACTTTTTAAAACTCTTGCAACATCTTATTATACACTATCTGTACTTCAGTCACCAAAATTTATTGAATTGTTACACTTTCATGTTATAAATTTCGAGGACGAAATTTTTATAAGGAGGGTAGAATGTAACAACCATAATTTTCCTATACAACTTTATTTACAATTTTTTTTTTCAAAATCCATAAAAGGGTATTTATTGCCTGAGCACAAGACATAAGTAATTAATTTGCTATTTAATTACAAGAAAGAGCATGTAGCTCATTGGTAATAGCTTGCACTGCTGAACCAAGCCACCAGAGTTCAAATCCCATACTTCACATTATTTTTAATATTTATTTGTTTTAAATTTTATAGAAGCCTAACAGTCCACACGAGATAACTCCAAAATTTCCCACTACCGATGAAAAACTGAAAGTACCAGTGACTACTTCAGGAGACCCCCCACCTCCCCATGCCCTGACTCGGCCCGACTCGGCCGAGTCGGCAGGCGACCGGCCGACTCGGGCCGGCGGCACCGGCCGGACTCGGCCGGACGACCGAGTCCCAACAGGGAAAATGTGAACTTTCCTCTTCTCAACACCCCTGCACACTCTATTTATTTAGATCGGTTCCAGAGACTGTTGAATTCCCCATTTACTCTATTTTTAATGAATTTTTAATGTATTTTTACATTTTTTAAAATTAAAACCATACATCTACCCTAATCCTAGCCTAACACTATAAATACACCCCTACCCTCTACCCTCTCATCCCAAAACTCTGAGCCAACTCTCTAAAATTCTCAAGAAAATATGTGTACTTTGAAACAAGCTACGACGAAATTTCCGGCGAACTTCCGGCGATCATCCTAGGAACTCCCGGCGACGAAACGACGCACCAGCGACTCCTCCCGTTCAATCTCCCTCTTCTAGTTATCCAAAACCCGTAAGTCCCATTTATAACTTTCTTTTCCATTCTAAAAATACGGATTTACAAAACCCGACGGAATCGGAACAAATCCGATTTCCGATTCGGTTTTCTTATAAAACTTCACTTCTCGTTAATACAATTATGCTTAAACTCCCTCATGTTGACTATTAAACACTAATCAACCAAATTGATCAAGTTTCATTTCATAAAATGATGATTATTTCACTTTATCATATTTTTCATTTAAATACCACATTGTTTCAATTATACATTTAACTTCATTAAACTTGCCATACTTTTAAGTAGATCACGAGGTAACGACCTACCTCCTCACACACTCATATGCAACATAGCACGACACCCTCGAGAACATAGAATACGGGAAATCGACATCTTTACAAATAAATAACCTTTGAGCTAATAATAAAAAAAGAAAATATATAGACTCAGCCAATTAAGGACTTTCACGCTCATTAGGACAGAGGAAGGTTGTGGACATTCAGTCGTTTATCTAAACCTGACCTTGTGGTGCCTAGGCTAGACAAGTGAGAAAGGTAATTTTAAAAGGCCCGTCTCACGGTGATTGGTGAGCGGATCCCTCCTTTCTTCACTTGTACTTACCTGGCCACAATTGGCGGTGAAGAGGCGATCTGAGGGATATCTCACAACTTGTCGCTTTGGACCGGTTAGGAGCAGTCTAGTTGACTTAGGAGACCCTAGAACATAGAATACGGGAAATTCGACATCTTTACAAATAAATACCATAATTAATAAAACCGTTTTTCTTTAATGATTAGTATTTATACAAATCTTTGCAAAGCACCGCTACAACCCATTTGGGGAACCCGTTCGGGATGGTGCGGATTATCGCACATCCTCGGGCTTAGTAGTGCGAGATTCAGACCTCCGCAATGAGCATTCGGTCTCGAAAGATTTAAATACGACAACTTAAGAAAAACGAGATTTCTAGAATATAATAAATATATTAAAATTTATTTTCATATAAATATATGTATATGTAATTCAAAAATATTTAATTTGAATTATTTCTATCTTTTTCTAAAAATGTCACAAGAATCAGTTTACAGTAAAATACCATGAATTCCATATAATCAATATTACAAATAAATACCATTTATTATGAAAATACGATATTTTCACTAGAAATATCACAGTATAAAATCTACATTCATTACAATTCTAAATACGACTAATAAATACTTGGGGTGTATTTTGAAAAGTATATAAAAGTATTTTTACATAAAACCCCCTTAAGTTCTATAAATTACCCTAAGGACCCTAGTAAATATAGGTTTAAGCGGGACCAGTCTTTTGAGCCTCAGGGAGCCGGAGATATGGGTGATTGCCTATCTAAGGTAGACAACTTGACAACGGTGTTATCAATACGGTAATCGTCTTTGAAAAAGACACAAATCCTGCCGCCCATGTGCAACGGTTACTGATAACATTAAAACAATCAGGACTTCAATTCACTTTTCTAATTGTATGACTCAGGTTTGAGTATCATTATAATCTGACTTGAATATAATTCAAATACAATTTACAATTTACAATCTACAATCTACAATATTACAATCCAACATAAATCCATGAATTCAACTATCAACTTATATAACTTGACTGAACCGAACTATGGATATACATTCCATTTACATGATCTCCAGTTTACATCCATTTACATGATTCTACGGTTACATCCATTACAGATATCATGGTTTCGGTCAGTTATCCAATTATACAATCTATACAGTTTACAATACAATACAATCAAAACACTATGGGGTTTAAGGGATTGACTGGTACGGAAGGTGTTAAAAATGGCACGAGACTGCAAGATTTAAGACACCTAACATGAATCCAATTGCCGTTGTTCCGGGTCTTCTAACGGAGCCTTGTACTCTATATTCAGTTCACCGTAGTCTCTGGTCTAACGAGACTCCTCTCGTATATACTGGTATCCTTCTGTACCAAGCTACAAACAACAGCGTTAATACAACATTACAACAATATAATACAACTTTAAAAGATACCTTCTTATTCTGTCTATTCTATTTCTCCCTTGTCTTTGGGACTTATCGAGCGACCTGTTCACTGACGACATTTTCTTTCTTTTTTCTTTGAATGTCGTCAGGTGATCTGGACACGTCAGAGATCGAGCCCACTGCTGAAGACATGGATCAGTTTAGCGAAGACCCTGACCTTTAGACATTGTACATTTTCCATTCTGTACTTTTCAGTTCCTGTTATGCCATTGTTTAGGCATCTCTTTTATTTCAGTTGTATTTACTTTTCATGCATTGTACAAAAGAATGTTAATAAATAAAGTTGCTGTTCAGTTTATATATCTTGTCTCTTGTGCTTACTTTTATATTTTTTAGATATGCTTAGCATATTTACTTCAGAGTAAATACGCAGCAGACCAGTCACGTCCCCTTCGCCGTATACTGGGAAGCGGGGCGTGACAAGGAGCCTCTTCTCTCCGCTATTCGTACTTCGACCATAGGTTCTGCCACCGTATCGCATACTGAACCCAGGTTTCTCCCTGCTTCAATCTAGCGTTAATTAGTGCGGTGATCGGAGTGCGCTTGCGAAACGCTGGGTGAATAGCAATTCCATCTCCGTAAAAGTTTTGATGGAGTCGTTAAGAAGCTCTGAATACCATTCGAACGCCGTCTCCGACAAGCTGCCAACGAATTGGCGAAGCAGTAGCTTATCGCCACCTCCAGTGTTGCCGCACAGAGCCTTGAACATATCCTGAAGTATTAGACTTGGATGAACCGTTGAGAGGGGCCGCAGTAGTGGTGAGCCGATCAAAGACTGACTTCTTCGGAGCTTCTTGCTGCGGCAGTGAGGCGTTGAAGCTCATTGGTGGGAGCATAGTCCTAAAGAATAGTCCAGTGGTGGCCTGAGTCACCTGTTCCACTGGCATCGTAAAAACGGAGGCCGCTTGAGGCCCATAGGTCACTCCTCCAGCAAGGACGGAGTGAGAGTTATTGCCGTTGTTGCAGTTGGTGCAGTTGAAAGCCATTTTCTCTGCACGGGAGCAAGACACCAAATCTTAGTACCTCGAATCCAGGGGCAACCATATCAAACCGCGATTTTTTCGCGAACACGACACACGAAGTGTGGAGTGGAAAGAGGAAAAGGTTCCACCGGGCGTGCCAGAATCTGTTCGCCACCGAAAGACGCGACCGGGACGTTGGGACGTCCGGCCTGAATTTGGGGGCAGATGCTATTTTGTTTTATCCGTCCACCTCTCCGAAGATGCCAAGTTGATTTATGGCACCGTATATCGGAGGTTTAGACGGATGCGGCCGTTGTAGCAGACTTCGTCAGATTCCCCCTCGTTTGAGAGGTTTTTGATTGTGGGGACGCTCTTCCTTGCAGGTGAAAACCCCTGCAGTTAATTACGCTACCGCATCGCGGTAACAACTTTCTCCTTCTCCAGATGGTCACTTCGTTTCGTGTGTGTTTGTTTTGTTTTTGGTTGCCAGTGGATTGTATACGGAGACTAATTTATGTTGTCGCCCGTAGGGCGTGGATTAGTCAAAATCCGTATTTTCTTAGATTTGGGTTTGGGTTGGGTTTAAGGATCATTAATCTCATTTGAGACTAAATTCAACTTAAACGTTTGTTAAGGATACGTTAGTCTAATTTTAGACTAAGATTTACTTAACAGGATCATTTAGATCTAACAAAAGAGCACTTGGGCTCTATTGTTTTAGTTTAGGGACATTGCGGTCCATAAGTTTAAGGACATCATTGTCTGTGACAGTATAAAGACGTCATAGTCTGTAAAGTTTAAAGACATCATAGTCTACGAGTTTAAGGACCCCACAGTCCATAAGGTTTAAGGATATCATAGTCCATGAGTTTAAGGAGCCCACAGTCCGTAAAGTTTAAGGGCATCATAGTCCAGTTTAAGGACGTCATAGTCTGTGTGGTTTTGGTTCAACCGTTTGGGGATGCACCAAAATTTATTGGTTATTGGGACCCTCCGCCTCTCTGAAGACGTTGAAGAATTACAACGACATATATCAGAGGTACGAAGAGATGTACCCTTGAACCAATGTTGGTTGGGAGATCTGTAGTCAAGTTTGGGACTAAGATCAGTTAAAAAGATTTATGAGCATATGGGCTTAATTAATCTAAATAAGGGATCTGAGGCTAACTTAGGCTCGGCCCACTCAGCTAAAATGTTGAACATTTAAGAATGCTGAGCATTGGTTTGGGTTCTGATAATCTTTTTTTCTTTTATTGAGTGTTGAGCACTCATTATAGCTCTGGGCCTTTATTTAAAGACCAATTTATGTTCCCTCAGCGCACACGTAAGGAGCACGTGTTGCGCTTGGCACTGAGCGCCAGATTTAGTGCGCTAAGGCGCTTCCTGCGAGATATCGCACATGTGAGGAGCACGTGGCGCGTTTGGCACTGAGCGCCAGTCAATAAGTGCAGAGTGCTCCTTGTGAAAGAGCGCACACGTGAGAAGCACGTGGTGTGCTTAGCGCTGAGCGCCAGTAAGTGAGTGCATAGCGCTCCTTGTAAAAGAGCGCACACGTGAGGAGCACGTGGTGCGCTTGGCGCCGAGCGCTAGTAAATGAGTGCAGAGCGCTCCTTGTGAAAGAGCGCACATGTGAGAAGCACGTGGTGCGCTTGGCGCTGAGCGCCAGTCTTGGAGCGCTGAGGCGCTTCTTTAAATTGGAGCGCTAGGAGCGCTGTGCGCCAGTCTTGGAGCGCTAAGGCGCTTCTTTTTAATTGGGAGCGCTAAGGCTCTTTTTAGGCAACTTTGATCAGTTCTGCGCTCTGAGAATTAAATTCTCGTTTATAAGAGACTTTGTCTCATGAGTTTAAGAACAAAGTTCTTATTTCAATAAAAGATTTTACAATCTCTTCTGTTCTCGTGAAAGACTTCGTCTTTATTTTATAGATCTATGATCTTAAGAGAATTATGTTCTTCCCCCTCACTTTTTATGATGAGATGCTATGATCTCTTTTGTGAAAGACCTTGGTCTTATAGATCTATGATCTAGAAAAAGAAATAGGTTCTTCTTCTCTTATGAGATGATTTTATCTCTTTGTTTTTTTTACCTTGAAGAAATTCTTCTTCTTCCGAGAGCTTGCTCTTCTCTTTGAAATTTCTCAAAGTTTGTGGGGGGAGTGGGGTTCCTCTCTGCAAGACTTGAAGTCTTGGGTCCTTTATATAGGATAAGATGATTTGTTGAATCAGTTAAGGAAATCTTTCCTCTGATTGATTTAGGGATGTTTCCCACCGTTGGATCTTTAATCCAAGGATTTCTGTTTTATAGAAGGCAATCTTCTTGTTTTTTTAACAAGACTGGGAAAATCTTTTCCCATACAGAGCTTATTTTGTATCTTGGTGATTTTTAATCACCATTGGATCTTTGATCCAACAGTGCACTAATTTTTAGAGGTGGTTTGATGATTTTTTAGTCAACTTTGTTGGATCTTTCATCCAAGAGTGGGGAACATTTAGTTCCAGCGCTAGCGCTCTCGTGCTTTGCACGTGAGCGCTGCATCAGAGTCTTTGACTCTGGGTGCTAGCGCACTTAGTGCTAGCGCTCTCGTGTTTTGCACGTGAGCGCTGCATTAGAGTCTTTGACTCTTAGCACTGGCGCTGCTAGTGCTAGTGCTGATCGCGCCAACGCTCTCGTGCTTTACACGTGAGCGCTGCATCAGAGTCTTTGACTCTTTAGCGCTGGCGCTTTTATGAAGCGATGCTTCATTTCAAATTTCAAAATTTTAACAGAGCTTTGCTCTGATTGGGAGAAACAAGCATCATCCCGATTCTTATCGCACTTTTGTGAGCATTGTTTCCGGTCGTGATACCTGATTCTTATCGCACTTTTGTGAGCATCGTTTCCTACCGTGATACCCGATTCTTATCGCACTTTTGGAGGAGTCTACAGAAAAGTTTGGGGACTCGCTTAAAGTTTAGCACCACCTATCATCCTCAGACAGATGGCCAGTCAGAAAGAATGATCCAAACTCTTGAAGATATGTCGAGAGCGTGCATGTTAGACTTCAAGGGTTCATGGGAGGATCATTTGCACTTGGTGGAGTATTCGTATAATAATAGTTTTCAGGCAACTATACAGATGGCTTGTCACGCCCCGCTTTCCGGTGTACGGCGAAGGGGACGCGACGAGTCCGCTACGTATTTACTGTGAAGTAAATACGCTAAGCGTATCTAAGCAATATAAAAGTAAGCACAAGAGACAAGAGATATAAACTGAACAACAAATTTATTTATTAATATTCTTTTGTACAATGCATGAAAAGTAAATACAACCGAATAAAAAGCAATGCCTAAACAATGGCATAACAGAAAAGAAAAGTACTGAAATGGAAAAGTGTACAATGAACTAGAGCTCGGGGTCTTCACTGAACTGGACCAAGTCTTCAGCGCTGGGCTCGATCTCTCATGTGTCCAGATCTCCTGACGACATTCAAAGAAGAAAGAAAGAGAATGTCGTCAGCGAACAGGTCGCTCGGTAAGTCCCACAGATAAAGGAGAAATAGAATAGATAGAATAAGAAGGTATTTTTTAAAGTTGTATTATATAGTTGTAATGTTGTGTTAACGCTATTGTTTGTAGCTTGGTACAGAAGAATGTCAGTGTATACGAGAGGAGTTTCTATATGCCAGAGAGTAGAGGCAAGTATAGTACAAGGAACCATTTATGCCACGGTACAACAGCAACTGGATTCATGTTAGGTGTATTAAGTCTTACCGTCTCGTGCCACTTCTAACACCTTCCGTACCAATCTACCTCTTAAATCCCGAGATGTTTTGTTTGTATTGTTTGTTTTGTAAATTGTATTGATTGTATAATTGATTGACTGACCGAAACCATGATATCAGTAAACGGATGTAACCGTAGAATCATGTAAATGGATGTAACTGTAGAATCATGTAAATGGAATGTATATCCATTGTTCGGTTAAGTCAAGTTGTATAATGGATTCATGGATTCATATTGAATTGGAATATTATAGATTGTAGATTGTACTTGAATCATATTCAAGTCAGATTATAATGAGACTCAAACTGAGTCAGACAATTAGAGAAGTAAATTGAAGTCCTGATTGTTTTGATATTATCGGTAACAGCTGCACATGGGCGGCAGGATTTGTGTCCTTTTCAAAGACGATTACCGTATTGATAACACCGTTGTTAAGTTTTCTACCTTAAATAGGCAAGCACCCACTTCTCCTGCTCCCTGAGGCTCAAGAGATTGGTCCCGCTTAAACCTATATTTACTAGGGTAAATTATAGAACTTGAGGGGGTTTTATGTAAAAATACTTTTATATATTTTTCAAAATACACCCCAAGTATTTATTAGTCGTCTTTAGAGTTGTAATGAATGTAGATTTTATATTGTGATATTTCTATGAAAATATCCTAATTTCATAAATAAATGTATTTATTTGTAATATTGATTTGTATGGAATTCATGGTATTTTAGTGTAAATTGATTCTTGTGATTTTTGGAAAGAGTTGGAATATCTATAATATTTCAAAATAGATATTTTAATGTTACATATATATATAATTATATAAAAATAATTTTAATATATATTTTATATTTCTAAAAATCTCATTTTCTTAAGATGTCGTATTTTAAATCTTTCGAGACCGAATGCTCCTTGCGGAGGTCTGAATCTCGCATTACTAAGCTCGAGGATGTGCGATAATCCGTACCATCCTGAACGGGTTCTCCAAATGGGTTGTAGCGGCGCTTTGTAAACATTTGTATAAATACTAATCATTAAGGAAAAACGGTTTTATTAATTATGGTATTTATTTGTACAAATGTCGATTTCCCGTATTCTATGTTCTAGGGTCTCCTAAATTAATTAGACTGCTCCTAACTGGTCCAAAGCGACAAGTTGTGAGATATCCCTCAAATCGCCTCTTCACCGCCAATTGTGGCCAGATAAGTACAAATGAAGAAAGGAGGGTTCCGCTCACGAATCACCGTGAGACGTGCCTTTTAAAGTTATCTTTCTCACTTGTCTAGCCTAGGCACCACAAAGTCAGGTTTAGATAAACGACTGAATGCCCACAACCTTCCTCTGTCCTAATGAGCGCGACAGTCCTTAATTGGCTGAGTCTAGATATTTTTTTTTATTATTAGCTCAAAGGTTTTTTATTTGTAAAAATGTCGATTTCCCATATTTTATGTTCCCGAAGGTATCGTACTATGTTGCATATGAGTGTGTGAGGAGGTAGGTCGTTATCTCGTGATTTACTTAAAGGTATAACAAGTTTAATGGTTTAAATGTCGCAAAAGGAACTATGTGGTATTTAAATAAAAAAATACGGTAAAAGGAACTAGCAATTATTTTGTGATATGAAACTTGATCAATTTGGTTGATTAGTGTTTAATAGATTTTAAGCATAATTGTATTAACGAGAAGTGAAGTTTTATAAAGAAACCAAATCGAAAATCGGATTTGTTCCAATTCCGTCGGGTTTTTTCCAATTCCGTCGGGTTTTGTAAATCCGTATTTTAGAACAGAAAAGAGAGGTAGAATTTGGGGACTTACGGGTTTTGGACAATAACGAGAGTGAGATAGAAGGAGAGGAATCACCGGTGCGTCGCTTCGTCGCCGATAGCTTCTAGAACGATCGCTGGAAGTTCGCCGGGAATTTCGTTGTAGCTTCGCTTCATGCTCGTTTTCAAAGTACACAAGTTTCTTGGAAATTTTAGAGAGTTGTCTCAGAGTTTTGGGGTGAGAGGGTAGATGGTAGGGGTGTATTTATAGGGTTAGGCTAGGGTTAGGATAGATGTAGGGTTTTAATTTAAAAAATGTAAAAATGTAGGAAAAATCATTAAAAATGGAGTAAATGGGTGTTATTGGACTCTCTGGAAATGATCTGAACATTTAAAGTATGCAGGGGAGTTGGGAAGGGGAAAAGTCACACTTTTGGTGTCGACGACTCGCCGACCGGCGGCGCTGGACCGATTCGGCCGGTCCGCCTGCCGACTCGGCCGAGTCGGGGGCTCAGAATGTGGGGGGTCGCCTGATGTAGGCTCTAGTATATTCAGTTTTTCATGGGTAGTAGGAAATTTTGGAGTTATCTCATATGGACTGTTGGGCTTCTATAAAATTTAAAACAAAAAAATATTAAAAATAATGTGGGGCAT
This sequence comes from Agapanthus africanus, assembly GCA_030015575.1. Lineage (NCBI taxonomy): Eukaryota > Viridiplantae > Streptophyta > Magnoliopsida > Asparagales > Amaryllidaceae > Agapanthus > Agapanthus africanus. Next base: position 437,310,703 of record JASDDO010000018.1, read on the forward strand.
GGGATTTGAACTCTGGTGGCTTGGTTCAGCAGTGCAAGCTATTACCAATAAGCTACAAGCTCCTTCTTGTAATTATGGAGTGAAATAGATTCTTAAAGTTGTAACAGCAATATTAAATACTCCAAGTATACTTTAAATTTAAAGCAAATTTGTGTACACTAAAAATGGAGTTGTTACAGTCTACCCTCCTTACAAAAATTTCGTCCTCGAAATTTACAACTTTTATTTGAGGACTAGTTTACAAAGAGGTGAGGATATTTTGCACGCATTTCATCTTCCCTTTCCCAAGTGGACTCTCCTGGAGTGTTTTTCCTCCACATCACTCGGACCAAGTTGACTTTCTTGTTCCGAAGTATCTTCACTTTCCTGTCCAGGATCTCCATAGGTTGTTGCTCACAAGATAAGTCAGGCTGTATAGTGAGCTCGGAATGATCAAGAACATGGCTGGGGTCACTCGCATACCTTCTGAGTTGGGATATGTGGAACACATTATGCACTTCTTCCAATGAAGGTGGAAGCGCTAAGCGGTATGCCACTTCACCGACTCGTTTGAGTATGTCGAACGGTCCAATGTATCTCGGACTTAATTTACCCCGTCTTTCAAATCGGATCACTCTGCGGTTCGGAGATATCTTTAAGAACACATGATCTCCTGGCTGGAACTCCAAGTGACGTCTCTTTGCATCAGCCCAGTACTTCTGTCGATCTTGGGCTATGCGCATCCTTTCCCTGATAGTACGAACTACATCAACAGTCGATACTATCATCTCTGGTCCAAGAAGTTCCCTATCTCCGATGTCATCCCAACTTAATAGAGATCGACACTTCCTTCCATACAATGCTACAAAATGTGCCATTCCTATGTTTTCTTGGTAGCTGTTGTTGTACGAAAACTCTACAAGATGTAGGTGATCTTCCCACGATCCTTTGAAGTCTAACATACATGCTCTGAGAATATCCTCCAAGATCTGAATAGTTCGCTCAGACTGACCATCTGTTTGTGGATGATAAGCCGTGCTGAAGTTCAGAATTGTTCCCAAGCTCGCTTGCAGACTCTGCCAAAATTGCGATCGGAACCTGGCATCACGATCGGAGATAATGCAGACCGGTACTCCATGAAGTCTCACAATTTCCTGTATGAGTTCATGGGTATCAGAGATAGTACATTATGAAGAGTTTAAATCTTTAAATAGATTATTACCTCCATGTACTACTTTGCTAGTGTCTCAGTTGATTGGCCAACTCGAAATGGGATGACGTGAGCCGACTTTGTGAGTCGATCCTGTAAGTGCACGGCAGCGCCCCGGCCGTCTGAACGAGGCCAAAATGCGGAATACAAAAACTTTTCTATAAACTAGAACCGGCGCTACCGCGTACTTTAAACCCGGATTAGGCCATTAATCTAATGCTAACTAACTAGAGAAGGGGTAGAGAGATATACCGAGCGATCCGTGTCCTTCGGTCTTCTCGTCGTCATCCCGATCTCCCCGCGGAATCTCCGATCTTCATCTCCTCGTCGGAAGGGCACCACATCGCCGGGTTCTTTTACGGGCTCCCACCTCTGGACCGAGGCAACTCGGGCACGAAGTTGGCGAGTCGACGTGTCCAAGAATGCTGTAGGATAGTGTAGAACTATATGTCTCATGGGGGTTATAAGAAGTTGCCATTTGGGAGTGGAGAAGGAGATGTGAAATTTTGTGATGAACTAGGGAATTTTTGCAAGCAAAATGAGAACAAAATCCCCACCAAAATTTTGGACAGCCCCCCTCTATCAAGTGGCCGGCCCAAGCATCAAAAGAATGGAGAAGGGAAAATCTACAAGGGGGTGAGCACAAGAGGAGAAATGGTGATGATTAAGAATCATCATCACAACAAAGTCCACATTCATAAACCCATCACCAATCTCATCAAAACAAAAGTCAAGTAATGATGAACCAAGAAGTCAAATGATGGTTGAACCATCATGAAGCAAAAACTTACAAAAACCACCCTCCACTTTGCTAATTTGCACATTTGCAAATAAGCCCCTCCACACAAATTTTCAGCCAAAGAAAGAACAAAGGAAAAATGGCCGAAACGAAATGCAAACTGGCAACTTCAAAAAAACGACCCCGTAATAAATTACAGGAAAACCCCACGACAGTATATACATACCTGCATTTGTATTCCGACCGAATACAAATGCAATGAGACAAAATCTACACTGTACAATACTAGGATCCGGCTTAAACCAAAGCCCGCTAGTATTATCCGTCCGATCATGATCCGTGCAATACCGCACGTACATGATCGAACCCTGCCATATATCCATACGGCCTCTACAGCTTTCGCCCGAAACTTGAGAAACTGTCTGTGGGGGACTCTAAAGACTCGTCAATACTTTGGCTGTGGATTTAACCACTAGCACGTCAGAGGTATTAGCCATACGTAACGGGCTACCAGGTATTGACCAAAAGGGACGTCGATGAGCGAACTCATCCTGACACCCTACTGAGCCTGTCAGTGACAATATCCGTACAGTCCGGTCCGTTCGTCTATGAGCATTGCATGGCGGGCCTAGGGGGTTGGTAAAAGTCAGACCCCCAAAAGCGGTAAAAGTCGTGTCGGAGTGTAGCCCAGAACGCCCTGAGATATTACTGGAATACCTACCAGTAAATATCCTGCCTTGGCCAAGGACTTCGTGTAATGGCTCTCCTAGACACAGTGCGACCTCACCCCCAATACCGGGAGAGACGAACCCCTGCAGATCCGCTCACTGCCTCCATGTGGCTCAGGATTGTACCCAACTAAAACCTGTTTGCATGACTCTTTTGAGCCGTGGTAGGGTAGTAATCAAAGTACAGTGGGAACTCACACGAGACAAATGACGATCTCAGGTCGATGAACCAATCTGTACACATGTCACCAGGGAACTGCTATCTGACGTCTGGTATAAGACCAACTAGCATGTTCCCGGCAAGTCCTGTCCGGTGTACTCATAACCTAATGAGCACCTGTATACATCTTTGGTGAACCAACTGACACCGGTGGCTTGTGAGACCGGCCACCGCCCCTCGTCGGGGTCTCGACTGTATACACTAGTCTACTCTAGAGTATCGATGCCCTGTCTTGAAAACTCCCACGACTAGGGACCTTTTAAGGATGTGCTTATAAACCCCAGCTCCCACGTATATGATCGCCATCATACTGCTGGCCGTCAAGCAAGAATCCTAAGGGCTCTATCAATGTACAATAGTGACTTGTAAGGTCACCTAAAGCAGTACACGATGATAAAGATAAACCAGATAGCATACTATTATCTTGAGTAAGACTGTCCTACCGGTATAGGTCCTCCCTCAATCATTGCAATCACGTGCCTGTGATCCAATAATTGACTCTGAGGGCACTATACCCAACAGTCTCCTACTTGCACTCAAGGCTAATTATTGCGATGTCGCATACTCGTAGCCCGTGTGATACCGCACACCCAACTCCTCTACTAATCAGTCTCACAAAACCCGTTTGCGAAACTAATGCACTCGAGGAATAGCCTCAGTAAGTGGATCCGCTCTGATGTTTCTTTCTATGTCTCTCTTTATCTCAAGTTCACGGAGAAAGCCATCTCCCGAAATGAGCAATACCTGTCTTAGAGTATGTCTGGATATCTGATGGGACCTAGTTCATAAATGAACTCCAAATCTAAACTTCTTAGACTGTGTCGTCAACTGAACTTAATCAGTATCCTGCGCCATGCCTCCCTCAGTATCCGCTTGGAGCTTCTGTCCATAACAACTGCCCCTCGTCAGAGGGAAAACTATAACTCTGACAGTCACTCTGTCATCCAGGTCATCTTGGAACCCTAGAATGATAACTGTCTCCCGAATGAGGCCGTCGTTATCATATCCCTAGAACATCCACTTATGTTCTAAAACTGGTTCCGATTGTTCCTCCAGGATTGGATCAATATCAACTTATTGCATCTGCTGCAAAAACAACATCTGGTGTGGTACTTGACATCTCATGATTGACTCAATTGCCTAAGCAAGTGATCTGCCAATCATGCACATCCTTCTCCCCTTTAGTCTGTAAGACACCTTTAGAGAGGGAGACTCCATCACCTGCAGGTATAGTACCGTGCCAGGAGTCGTCCATTCTAAATACCTTTAGAATGCTGTCTAAGTACCCTGATTGGGAAACTGCCCAAATCTAGATCAAAAACCATAGATCTAGTAACCAGAATGTCTGATATTATATCTATATCCTTATGTAGAGAAACCACTGTGTGACAACCAATGTATAACCGATCGTAGTATAGGAATTTCACTTCCTATTCTGTGTATGTCATCTAAATACCAGGACATCACACCCTACTACCTTCTTAACAGATCCATCCCCTATTCTGATGAAGTCAAACCTATGACTGTCACATCAGAAATAGATGATCTATCTCCGCTATATCTGCTTTAGTCCATAAATAGACATAAGCCACTTGTCCACTATGCTTCCGTTGCTCCCACTGACTACGACAACCCTATGGCAGAGTCATATACATGTGCACTTCTAAATCTAATTTAGAACGACGCTATATTCATCCTCTTGCTGGGTCTCACAGTCTGGAACAACAGCAGTGGTAAGTCTGGGTAAACAAGAACCTCCCTGTCACCGTCTTTCAAGCTACCGGAGTACCTCTCGGGTGCCTGAGGTTACCCACCAAATCTGCGGAGTGGCCAATGGAATGTCAAACCATATTGAATCTTTAGGTTCTTATCAAATTTTCAGTAATCGTTTGCGGTTCTGGAATCACTTCCAGTTCTACCATACTCCCACTACTGTTTTCTGAAAAAATCCATTTTTGTTAAAACTGTGGCGAGTCAAGAACAATATTACTATTGATCTTCCAGATGGTAGAAAGTCAACCCTCGTCATAGCCCGGGTCAACCCACAAACAGCCATTACAGAAACTTGCCTTGAGTTATCAAGAGTCTGGTTTTAAGCATAAGCCGGACAACTCCCCGTACCTTCACATCGTTAAGATATTTCTATATCCAATATAGAAACAGAGGCACTGATTTAATTGGAACCAGATTCAAATCATGCAGCTGTCTCCAGTGCATGTCAACTAAATGGAAGGAGGCCGATCAGCGTTACTCAACTTAGGAGTGCTTCCAATTATGAGTAACCTGAAAGAGAAGCAAGTTCTCTCAAAATCATTACGATTAACTGAACACCATACACAAGTATCTACATCTTCGATCATCTTGAAGAATCCCGATACTTGCAACTTATGGTTCTCTACTTTATTCATATACCTGTAACTTCTCAAAACTTGGACCTTGTGTTTCTACGAAACACTTGTCTAAGAACTAGAGAAGTCATAAGTAAACAAAATATAGTACGAGTACCAACCCCTCTGTCCTAATGGACACAGGATAACATACAATACTCTGTATAAGTCTCCTGAGTCTAATAACTCATTCCCTGTGCGTTGTAGGTTGAAAACTGTACTTATGGTTAAGAAGAATTACACCGTTGTTTAATGCTCCTTACCTAACCATCCACTGATATAGGTAAATGTCATAGACATAATTTCAAAAAGTTATATCTCACTCTATAAAAATAGACGTACAGATATATCAATTTGAAATTGGTGCATAACAGCGGATATTCAAAACCAAATATTTGCCGTCCGGCAAACAACCCAGGCGATTTTCTCAAATATCACCAATTACAACGAATCCCGATATAATGAGGATGATCACCCAATTCCCAATAACTTACTCCCACCCATCATCTGTAAAACCATACAGATGTGAGAATCAAGCCCGGTAAATACATACCCTGGAGCAAGTGTCTAATTGGGAAATCAGTTTTCTTTTATCAGTACACAGTGAAACTGAAACATTGAAATGTTTCGTAGGGGTATCCTGGTATTCTTAGTAATGCCTCTTCCATTATCCAGATTCACAATTGTAACCGTATATTTCTTTGCCATCTCTCCACATCCCTTCATATGTCTTTAGTCATTACCTTCTGTACACCCTCTTAGGCTAAATGGTTTTCTTCCTTTCCTACCTTTCGGCACCAGCTTATGGTTTGGAAGAAGACTATCCAATAAGCATAATGGGTGTACTGTCCTAATCCTAGGAGCACTCGCAACCCGAGAGAACGTAAAGATAAAAGACACCTGAATAAACCTTATTCCTATTTCTCCTGAACCAGAATCCATCCCCGAACTGGAACAAGTTCCTTCGAGTTCGTATATAACCATACGATGGAGTATCCAAATAACTGTAGATCTTCGTAGTGATACAGAGTGTTCTGGAGAAATACAAAGGTGAAGTAGGAGTGGTAATGAAATACTTGGTTTGGTCGTGAATAGCAGTCGCAATTTACTTTGCCCTCCTTCTAATCCGTTAATTTGTCTTTACTTAATACCTTCTGTACACCACACTTAGGCTGATCGGCTTTCTTCATTCCCTATCGTTCGGCACCAGCCTAAGGTTTGGAAGAAGACTATCCAATAAACGTAACAGGTGTACTATCCCCTAATCCAAGGAGCACTCGCAACCTGAGAGAAGGTAAAAGGAAAAGACAACTGAATAGTCCTATTCGTTTTCTCCAGAACCGGAAACCATCCTTGAATCTGGAACAAGTTCTTTCGAGTTCGTATATAACCATACGATGGTTTTATCCAATGGAAGTGGAAGTTCGTAGTAATACGGGGTGTCCTGGAGAAAAGAGTAAAAGTAGGAGTGGCAATGAGATATGCAACTCTGACAATCCAAAAGCCAGTATTTAAGAAGGTTCGGTCAACTTGGTCACTGAGTCATAGTCAAGGGTCGGGCCATGGTCGCTGCCAAAGAGAGAGAGAAAAGAAACACTCAGCGTGCACTCTAACCTAGATCAGAATGGTTACCAATTTATCTAATCAGGAAACCTCCCACTGTAACCTCAAATTCTCCTCCAAACCTGAAAGAAGGATTAGTCGAGATCACCCGAGGAGTAAACCAACTCATCAGTGGGAATCGGGATCCAACTATCATCTCATGATAATGTGATGGAATCCACTCACGTTATCACACTCCAGAAGGTATGCGCATATCTGGCAAGTTTCAGTTTCTTTAGAAACTCCCGATATGATTTTTACCTTATGCTCTTATGACCTTGACGAAGGCCAACATATCATAAGTCACATGTCAAGTTCTACCCGTCATTATCCAGGTTAATTTGAACCCACCCGTACATACCCTTGACGAAGACCAAAATAGTAGTATGACTGTCCCAAACCAACGCATCTATCTATGCTGCAGAAAAGTAACAAATAGCTACCATACACTATGGCTTGACGAAGGCCAACATACATAGCATGAATACTAAGTGCTACCTTTCTGAAATGACGGAGGGCTACGAATGTTTTTTTGCGAAAAACCTTTAACGTAATGAACTTGATATCGTTGAAGGAACCGGATAGCTTTTTTATAAAAATATAGTGACGGAAACCTTTGCTAAAGTGGTCACTCTCGGTGAAGGGATCTCGGCTCTTTCCTCGTAGAATGAGGTGCAGGATATTCCAACTGAATACCACGATGCAAAGCAAAAGTAATCGACTATAGTGAAGTTATTGCCCTGACGCAAACTTCTGTCCAAGGGGTCACTCCCGGTGAAGGGATCTCGGCCCTTGCCTCGTCGACTGAGGTGCTGGATATTCATAACCGAATACCACTGTGCAAAACAAAAGAGAACGTCCTTACAATAACAGCTTTTTGAAAAACGTTCCAACAACATCAGAATAGGTTTGTTTAGCTTGCATTGATCCGAATCAATGCAGTCCCATCAATTGATCACACCAATAAAGAATGAAAATAATGATGTACGTATATGCCATCCGCATTCGCCACTGGGTCCCGTCATCACCCGTTAGGTTACTTAACTAACGACAGAGCGGGGACTAGACTAGCGCGGATGCAAAACATATACAACATCTACTAGTATATATATCAATATATAATATTCGCTCAAGGCGTGATAAAATGCAACATCACAGAAATGTAATAAGCATCACAGAACAATACAGATATCTGGGATCCCCGGGTTTCATAGAGCCGCTACTGAAACCCGACGTTCCCCTGGTCGTGTGGATAGCCTGTGTAATGAAATCCTAGACCCCTACGGGCGCGGCAAGTTACCCACCAAAACTTGAAGCGAGGCAGTCCCCTTCAGCAACATGGATGGACCACCCAGCACTTCACGGAATCCGGTAACTTGGGCACCCCTCCTTAGGCCAACCTGTACCCCCTACGAGTGCGGTGAATAGCCCGCCAATTCTAGAGTGAAGCCCCCTCCGTCTCAACGCCATGAGATGTGGGCCCGTTGCCCTCTAGAACCCAGTTATCCGTGCACCCCTTCGCGGGGTAATCCTAGTACAGAAAGTAAAATATACATACAACGGGTACATCGACCTCAGCTCGGTCGTGCCCCAAAAGAATAATATACAAACAGGCAGTGACGCCAGTTCACATGTCGGACGCTCGCCCAGCAATATCAAATGTACATATACAACCAAACTGTACTACCATTGCATCCAGGCTATCCACCACGATAAATCCGCAACATCACAGCACAACACAGAACATCAACGTGAATGTCATGTTCGCAAATCCGTCTAAAAGGGCTATAGCAGTTAGACAGGATTTACCGATCAAGTGACATTCACGGTCGCAGATATAATGTAAATACTGTGAACTAACATGTTTAAAATTTTTGATCGACTAAATTTCCCGAAGTGGGCCCCAAGCACAATACCCAGTACTCAGAAAAATCTGGGCCCAAACAGAATATACCATAAACCCCAATTCCAAGTTTAAAGAGTTCTGTAGGAAAAATGGTACGGTGAAGACACTTTATTGCGGCGGAACCGCGGCCAGAACAGGGGTTTGGCCGCGGTTCCGCGGTCCTGCTGCAGTATCACACTACCATTTTTTCACAGAATTCTTATAATTGTCTGCACGAATTTCTGCAACACTTAAAATAATTTTTCGAGCCAAAAAAAAATTCGACAGAAACTGATGCAAATGGAAACGTGGTTTTGGAAAATTCGTTCGATCGAAGTTCTAAACACGTTAGAGCAAGCTATACTAGGTTAATGGCGTGGCTCTGATACCAATGTAAGTGTACGGCAGCGTCCCGGCCGTCTGAACGAGGCCAAAATGCGGAATACAAAAACTTTTCTATAAACTAAAACCGGCGCTACCGCGTACTTTAAACCCGGATCGGGCCATTAATCTAATGCTAGCTAACTAGAGAAGGGGTAGAGAGATATACCGAGCGATCCGTGTCCTTCGGTCTTCTCGTCGTCATCCCGATCTCCCCGCGGAATCTCCGGTCTTCATCTCCTCGTCGGAAGGGCACCACATCGCCGGATTCTTTTACGGGCTCCCACCTCTGGATCGAGGCAACTCGGGCATGAAGTTGGCGATTCGACGTATCCAAGAATGCTGTAGGATAGTGTAGAACTATATGTCTCATGGGGGTTATAAGAAGTTGCCATTTGGGAGTGGAGAAGGAGATGTGAAATTTTGTGATGAACTAGGGAATTTTTGCAAGCAAAATGAGAACAGAATCCCCACCAAAATTTTGGACAGCCCCCCTCTATCAAGTGGCCGGCCCAAGCATCAAAAGAATGGAGAAGGGAAAATCTACAAGGGGGTGAGCACAAGAGGAGAAATGGTGATGATTAAGAATCATCATTACAACAAAGTCTACACTCATAAACCCATCACCAATCCCATCAAAACAAAAGTCAAGTAATGATGAACCAAGAAGTCAAATGATGGTTGAACCATCATGAAGCAACAACTTACAAAAACCACCCTCCACTTTGCTAATTTGCACATTTGCAAATAAGCCCCTCCACACCAATTTTCAGCCAAAGAAAGAACAAAGGAAAAATGGCCGAAACGAAATGCAAACTGGCAACTTCAAAAGAACGATCCCGTAATAAATTACAGGAAAGCCCCACGACTGTATATACATACCTGCATTTGTATTCCGACCGAATACAAATGCAATGAGACAAAATCTACACTGTACAATACTAGGATCCGGCTTAAACCAAAGCCCGCTAGTATTATCCGTCCGATCATGATCCGTGCAATACCGCACGTACATGATCGAACCCTGCCATATATCCATACGGCCTCTACAGCGTTTCGCCCGAAACTTGAGAAACTGTCTGTAGGGGACTCTAAAGACTCGTCAATACTTTGGCTGTAGATTTAACCACTAGCACGTCAGAGGTATTAGCCATACGTAACGGGCTACCAGGTATTGACCAAAAGGGACGTCGATGAGCGAACTCATCTTGACACCCTACTGAGCCTGTCAGTGACAATATCCGTACAGTCCGGTCCGTTCATCTATGAGCATCGCATGGCGGGCCTAGGGGGTTGGTAAAAGTCAGACCCCCAAAAGCGGTACAAGTCGTGTTGGAGTGTAGCCCAGAACGCCCTGAGATATTACTGGAATACCTACCAGTAAATATCCTGCCTTGGCCAAGGACTTCGTGTAATGGCTCTCCTAGACACAGTGCGACCTCACCCCCAATACCGGGAGAGACGAACCCCTGCAGATCCGCTCACTGCCTCCATGTGGCTCGGGACTGTACCCAACTAAAATCTGTTTGCACGACTCCTTTGAGCCATGGTAGGGTAGTAATCAAAGTACAGTGGGAACTCACATGAGACAAATGACGATCTCAGGTCGATGAACTAACCTGTACACATGTCACCAGGGAACTGCTATCTGACGTCTGGTATAAGATCAACTAGTATGTTCCCGACGAGTCCTGTCCGGTGTACTCATAACCCAATGAGCACCTGTATACATCTTAGGTGAACCAACTGACACCAGTGGCTTGTGAGACCGGCCACCGCCCCTCGTCGGGGTCTCGATTGTGTACACTAGTCTGCTCTGGAGTATCGATGCCCTGTCTCGAAAACTCCCACGACTAGGGACCTTTTAAGGATGTGCTTATAGACTCTAGCTCCTACGTATATGATCGCCATCATACTGCTGGCCGTCAAGCAAGAATCCTAAGGGCTCTATCAATGTGCAATAGTGACTTGTAAGGTCACCTAAAATAGTACACGATGATAAAGATAAACCAGATAGCATACTATCATCTTGAGTAAGACTGTCTTACCAGTATAGGTCTTCCCTCAATCATTGCAATCACATGCCTGTGATCCAATAATTGACTCTGAGGGCACTATACCCAACAGATCCACAATTACCCATACGGCATCGTTACCCTTTGTGCTGCGAGGAAGAGCAGTCACAAAATCCATCGTGATGTGTTGCCACTTCCATTCTAGAATTGGTAACGGTTGAAGTAGTCCAGCTGTCCTGTGATGTTCAGCCTTTACTTGCTGACACACCAAGCATTTTGCGACGCTTCTGGCTACTTCACCCTTCATTCCATGCCACCAATAATTCTGACGTAGATCTTTGTACATTTTGGTACCTCTAGGGTGTACTGAGTAGGGAGAGCTGTGAGCTTCTTTCATTAACTCTTTCCGAACAGGACCTTTTGGTACACACAATCTGCTGCCGTATCTCAAAGATCCGTCTTCATGGATGATGAAGTCTGTTCTGAGTCCATTCTCCACTTTTTCTCTGATCTTTTGCAACTTAGCATCACTTGCTTGAGCCGCTTTGATCTGATTGACAATGGTTGATTGAACTTATAAATTCATCAAACTTGAAGTGTTACCTGGCATGACTACTCCAATCTCCATCTGATGCAAGTCTTACTGAAACTTCCACTGAGCAGTGAGATTCATTGTTAATGGTTGGAGACTAAGAGCATCAAGTACTACATTCACCTTCCCTGGGTGATATTGCAAATTGATGTCAAAGTCCGCCATGAGTTCTAACCATCTTCTCTGCCGCATATTCAACTCCTTCTGAGTAAACACATATTTCAGGCTCTTGTGATCTGTGTATATGTTCACTCGTTCACCAAGTAGATAGTGGCGCAAAATCTTGAGAGCAAAGATGACGACTGCCAACTCCAGGTCATGCGTCGGATAATTGCGCTCATGAGTCTTCAACTGTCTTGAAGCATAAGCCACAAATTTACCGTGCTGATGTAGAACACATCCTAATCCCTTACCGGATGCATCGCAATGCACTTCGAATCCTCCCGATTGATCCGGTATGACGAGAATATGCGCTGATGTCAATCTTGACTTGAGTTCTACGAAAGCTTGTTCGCATGCTTCTGACCACACAAAGCCTTCATCTTTACGTGTGAGCTTGGTCAGGGGTGTTGCTATCTTCGAAAATCCTTCAATGAACCTTCTGTAATATCCAGCTAAACCCAAGAAACTTCGAATGTCTTTCACTGACTTTGGTGTAGGCCATTCGGTAACTGCTGAAACTTTTGCTAGATCCACAGAGATTCCATCACCTGATACGATATGTCCAAGAAAACCAACTTGCTTTAGCCAAAACTCGCACTTGCTGTACTTGGCATAGAGCTGGTGTTGTCGAAGAGTTTCCAGGACAATTCGTAGGGTGTTCGGCATGTTCTTTCCGACTCTTAGAATACACCAGGATGTCGTCGCTGAAGATGACGACAAACCTGTCTAAGTACTCCCGGAAAACTTGATTCATTAGGTTCATGAAGATTGCTGGTGCATTGGTCACTTCAAATGGCATCACTAGAAATTCGTAATGTCCATAGCGAGTTCTGAAAGCTGTTTTGTGAATATCAGCTTCCTTGACCTTCACTTGATGATAACCTGAACGAAGATCCAATTTAGAGAAAACAGAAGATCCACTTAGCTGATCGAATAAATCTTCGATGCGTGGGAGTGGATACTTGTTCTTTATAGTGACTTCGTTCAAGGCTCTGTAATCGATGCACATTCTGTATGAACCTTCCTTCTTCTTCACAAGTAGTACAGGTGATCCCCAACTTGAAGTGCTGGGACGAATCCATCCTTTCGCCAGTAATTCGTCCAACTGTGTTCAGACTTCCTTCAAACCTTCTGGACTTAGTCTATAAGGTGCTTTGATTATTGGTTGTGCTCATGGTACTAAATCGATGCTGAATTCAAGAGCTCGATCTGGAGGCAAACCTGATATATCGTCAGGAAACACATCGTCGAACTCTCGAACCACATTTGGTCTTGATTCTTCCTCCGCTTGAGCCGCTGCAACTACTACTTCTCTTGGCTTCGCTTTGTAGGTACTTGGATCCAGGGTACGGTCTCCTCTTTTGAAATAGAAGACTGGGTGGTCTGGAATCTCAAATACTACCCTCCTTTGACGACAGTCGATGGTAGCATAAAAAGTTCCAAGCTAATCCATTCCTAGAACCACATCAAAGTTCGGTATGTCCAGCACTTTGAAGTCAGCATAAAATTCTCTGCTGCAGACGACTACCGGACACAAGCTGTATCCCATTGTTGCCTTTAGAACGCCATTTCCAGAACTGACATTCCAGCTGGATACAAACGGTGAGACTGGAATTGCATGGGTTCGAACAAACTGTTGCGACATAAAGCAGTGAGATGCTCCAGTATCAAACAATGCTAGTGCAGGTATTGAGGATACTAAGATTATACCTGAGGTATGTGGGATATGTTTTAGGTATAGGAAAAGTATGTAGGATAATTATCAAGGCTGAAAGAAATTTGAGAAAGAAACGGTTACCAGTGATAACTTGGCCAGTGGCCTCAGCTTCTTCCACTGTCATCGTGAAAGCCTGGCGCCTTGGTACATTACTCTTGGCCTGAGGAGCATTCTTCGGAATGTTCCTTTGAGCTTGATGGAACCGACGAAGAGGTGGTGCAGCTTGTGGTCCTCTGGGTGGTGCAGGTAATGCAAGTCTTGGAGCAGGTGATTGAATGGCTGGGCGCTGTAGGTAAGTGTTTGCTGGCCTGGGTGTAGCAATTGGATCTTGTTTATGAGGACAAGACCCAATACCATGAGCAGCTGGGCTGCATATCAAGCAAAGGTTGTTCTCACGCCGGCAATCTTTCTCCAGATGCCCATTTCTCTTGCAGTAGTTACAAAAGGCTAGGCCGGGCATGTTGATTGGTGCTCCTGGACGCCTTGGCACAAAAGGTTGTCTGGACGAGGCTCCTCCTGCCATCTGGTTGGCAGGGCGCTTAACTCCTGCAGACTGAGGTCTGCCCCTTGCCTTTATCACTGCCTCATAACTGCGGGCAGCTTCCAGGGCATCCTCATGAGTTGGAAATTTTCTTGTGGCTAGAGCAGCTTGAATTTCTGTATCCAACCCCTGTTGAAAACGACGGGCTCTGATCTCGTCCGTCGGTATCAAATGTGCCGCGAATCTGTTTAAAGGATTGTGTTAGCTGTGTATTATGTGATATTTTAAAAATTGAAATATTGTGACATATCTTACCGACTTAGCATGGTGAATTCAGCGTCATACTCATCTACTGACTTTTCCCATATCGAACCATGTTGTAGATGAATGAACTGCTGTTCCATGGCAAACCTAACAGTCACAGGGAAGTACTTCGCGTCGAACTTATCGCGAAAAGTCTTCTATTCAGTAGGTTGTTCAAGACGGCTTTCTTCCGCCTTCCACCAGTTGCGAGCATTGTTCGTGAGCTGCAGTTTCGCCACACGAACCCAAGCTATGTCTGGCACTTGTGCCGCCGCCAGATCATCCTCTATGCTTTGTGCCCATTCCCCAGCTTCAAGTGGGCTTCCCTTTCCGGAGAACTACTTGGGATGTAAAGCCCTAAATTGCTTTACCCTAGGTGCGTCAGTGTCGGGACGGTTCAGGATTTGTTGCTGTCCCTCAAAGAGGCTGCGGATCGCCTCAAGTAGAACCATTTGCTCGGTGGGTGGAGCAGAAACAACAGGCAAAATGGGTAGTGGAGGTGGAGTGTTGTTGAAGTTGGCGCTGGTGTTGTTTAGGGAATCCATAACCTTGACGAAAAATTTAGGTTAGGACAGATTCAAAGTATATAGAATGATAGGATTCAAGGAACATGAAGTGTAAAGAATGCTTTAGTTGCTGGTTCTCGTGTTATATTGCTTAGGTTGTTCACGTAGAACAGAACTGCATAGTATGGTCCTATACAGCTCTGACCTGCATGGGCCACCATAAATGTAACGCCCCACGCCCCAGTACAGATGGTATTGTCCGCTCTGGCCGAAACCACACGGTTTTTCCTTTTAGAGTGAACCGGACCCGACCAGGGGCCACTTCCCAGGAGGTCACCCATCCCAAGACTTCCCTGGTCGGAGCACGCTTAACTACGGAGTTCTCAAGCTCCTGTAGTTTCGGTTCACTTAAAAGGCGCCTCTGTAATTGGAGAGTGGTATCATTCCATTTATAGTACAAATCTGCCCTCTTTCGGAATGTATTCCGAAGATTCCCTATTGTTCTACAGTGGGTCCCACAGACTCAAGAGGTGGACCCCACGGATTCAAGAGGTAGCCCCCGCCCACTTAAACGTGACACTTGGCGTGGCACTTTGTTCCGTGTGGCACTTTGTTCCGTGAGCAAGAACCTGGTCCCGACATGGCTCCATTCGAAGTATTGTACGGTCACAAGTGTCGCTCGCCCGTCTGTTGGGACGATGTTGGAGAGAGAAGATTATTGGGACCGGATCTTATTGTGCAAACGATGGAGAAAGTTAACGTGATCCGAAATCACATGAAGGCAGCACAAGATCGACATAAAAGTTGGGCTGATATAGGACGAACACCTCTAGAGTTCACAGTTGGTGATCTTGTATTCTTGAAGATATCACTGACCAGAGGAGTGATCCATTTTGGTAGTCAAGGCAAGGTTAGTCCTCGATTCGTGGGGCCTTTCGGTATCATCGAGCGTGTTGAAGAGGTAGCGTATCGATTGGCTTTACCACCATCTTTGGAGGGTGTTCATGACGTGTTTCATGTATCTCAATTCCGAAAGTACGTTCGAGATGAGACAAACGTCCTAGATCACTCGGAGATGACAGTAAGGGAGGAATTAACATATGAAGAAAGACCGACGGCGATTGTGAATCGACGAGACAAGGTCCTCAAGAACAAGGTTATCCCTCTAGTACTTGTTTTATGGAGGAATCGTTCGCATGGAGAATCAACTTGGGAATGTGAAGACGAGATCCGACAGAAGTTTCCACACCTTTTTTCTTAGATCCGTGTTTTCTTGTCTTTTCTTGTTCCCAGAATTTCGAGGATGAAATTCTTTTGTAGTTGGGTATATTTTAATACCCTAGTGCATTTATACCATATTTTATTTGGAGTTTTTTAGATCTTGCGACAGTTCTTGATTATTATTGTTTTTGGGTGCGGATAATGCATTTGGTAACTGTGGTTAGTATTCGACCCGACCAACATGCTTGAAACCCATCATTTCTAGATTATGTCATATTTTGCTAGTACAGAGGATCCATGCACATCTAGATTCTATATACATGTATCATATATTTTTGTGTCTGCATATCTTTTAAATAATACAAATAATAGCCAGATAATATATTCTGATATCTAGCATGGCATGTTATCATACCCCACATCATATGTTTGCATCCATACATCGTGTTCATGTCCACAGTGTTAAAACAGACTCGTTTGGATCACTACGTATATTTACGTAGATCCGTACTTGGGGATATGCATTTTTATTAACCGGACATCGCATTATGGTTTTAGCTTGTACGTTTATTCTCCATATTTTAAAACAAGATTTTTAGAAGAAATCCGAATAATTTTCGGAATATTTTGATATTAGCTGTATAATCCTATAATATATGAGAATAATGGAGGAAAGATGCCATAGGAGGGGATTTCCTCCTATGACATCGAAAAAATAGAACTTCCACCGTTTTTTCCGACGCTCGACATCCACCATCATCATCGTTATCATCTAAGATGTGCATACACCAAATTTCATCTGATTCCACCACTTTTTCACCGTTGAATTAGCAATGTAAAAAGTTCTATTGTCGGTAAACAATTAATTTTGCACCAACTAAATCAACGGTGAAAAATAGTATAATCACATGAAATTTGGTGTATCCACATCTTAGATGATAAAGATGGACGTGATGTATGCTAATCGTCGAAAAAAATCATAGAGGGTGCATTTTTCCGACGCCATAGGAGGAAATTCCCTCCTATGGCACCTTTCCTCTATTAACCTCAATATATATATATATAATAGTATATTTTAAACTAACTGTATAATTATATACATAGTTCATAAATAATATATATTTAACTACTTATAATATATACTAAATCCTATTCTCTCTCTCTCTACTCTTGCTGTCCCTCTGTCTCTCTCTCTCTCCCCTATATAAATATATTAATAACCTAATAATATCAAAAACCAACCTTTTCTCTCTCTTCTATTTCTTTTCCTTCTTCTTCCTTTGCCCTCTCGCGATGAGAAACCCGAGCCAAACCCTAGCTGCTCCCTCGCCTTTGCCGCCGACCTAATCACCTCACCCCGACCTCATCACCACCTTCACCACCTCCGCTTCCATCTCCTCCCCTCTCCTTTCCCCGAGAACCCTGAATCTCCAGCAACTTCTATCTGCAACCCAAGAACCTCCACCCTTATTATCGGCGACTCGCCGTCGCCATCACCCTAACCCTCACCTTGTCGTCACCTCCTTCTCTAACTCCCGACACCTATAACCATCACCCTCGACAACCCACGACGCCACCTGCAACCCCTCACCGCTGATCACCACCGACCTCGCCATCGTCTTCTCATCCCTCTTTTCTATCCCTAACACCACCAGCACCATGCCCATAACCACCGCAGCACCCCGACGACCCTGATCACAACTCAAGAAACCCATAGCCACCTCGTCGCCGACGACAGCCATCGTCGTCGTCAATCCATCGCCTCGCCCCTTTCCTTTGTCCTCTATCCTCTTAACAAAACACCAGAGTTCGACACAACAACCCCATTCCTCTTCTCTCTTTCTTTCTTTTCTTTCTTGATCGGTTCTTGACCGTCTCGCCGAAGTCGCACGCATCGCCAAAGAACCGGACGTGTCACGCCCCGCTTCCCAGAGTATGGTAAGGAGACATGACGGGTCACGCGACGTATTTACTCAGAAGTAAACACGCTAAGTGTAAATAAGCAATATAGTAAAGTACCCAAGTAAGACATGAGATGCAAATGAACAACAACTTTTATTTATTAAACATCCTTTACAATACAACCGGAAATGTAAATACAAGACTGAAAAGCAATGCCTAAACAATGGCATGAACTGAAAGTAAAGTATATAAAAGTGACTAGAGCTCTGGGTCTTCTGAGAACTGCTCCAAGTCGTCTGTGCCGGGCTCGATCTGCAGAGAATCAGATCCTCCGACAACATTCCAAAGAAAGAAGAGAAAAGGAATGTCGTCAGCGAACAATTTCTCGGTAAGTCCCAAAGAGATATAGAATGACAATAGACAGGTATGAGATTATAACTGGTATAAAGTTGATAGTTATGTTAACAATGTTGTTTGTAGCTTGGTATATAATTATGCCAGTGTATACGAGAGGAGTCCAGCTTATCCCGTGGACTATGGTATACGGATCACAAGGCCCCGTCAAAACCCACGGGACAACGGCAACGGATGTTCAGGTTAGGTGTATTAAAGTGACTGTCTCGTGCCACTTTAACACATTCCGTACCAGTCTACCCCTTTAAAACCCCGTAATGTATTTTTTATTGATTGTATTGTTTTGTTTAATAGATATAAGACTTGCAGAAACCATGATATCATTGGTTCATGTAAACGGAAAGGATATAAATGGATAGTCATGTAAACAATGCAAATGTATATCTATGGTTCGGTCAAATCAATTCATATTGATATAGATTGTATTCTGGTATAAATGGATTCATGTTGAATTGGAGTTATACTTGAATTGTATTCAAGGATGGATTGATTTCAGATTAGACTGAGACTCTGACTGAGTCAGATACTTTAAAATGAATTGAAGTCCTAAATTAGTTTTGGAGTTATCGGTAACTGCTGTACATGAATGACAGGATTTATAACTTTTTCCAAGCCAATTACCGTATTAATAACCCCGTTTTAGTTTTCTACCTTAAATAGGCAAGCACCCAAATTCTCCGGCTCTCTGAGGCTCAAGAGAACTGGTCCCGCTTAAACCTATATTTACTAGGGTCCTTATTGTAAATTAATATAACTTGAGGGGGTTTTATGAAAAATAGTTTTGATATATTTCCAAAATACACCTCAAGTATTTAATTATCGTATTTAGGATTTTCATGGATATAAATTTAAAAGATGAAATATTTTAGTGGATATAAACCTAAATTGAAAAGTATATGGTATTTTCATGTAAATTGACCTGTATTGATTCTTGATGGTATTTTGATGAACTTTTATGATTCTTTTATTTTGATTAGAAAAAATGGAATATATTATATATTTAAAAAATATATTTTGATAATATTTATATATATATAATTAATAAAAATAGAATTTATTTATTAATAGAAATCATGTTTTCTTAGAAATTTTAATAAAAATTCTATCGAGATCGTATGCTCTGTGAGGAGGTCTACATCTCGTCCTAGTAGTCCGATGGATGTGCGATAACCTGCACCAACCGAATTGGATTCCCCAAAATGGGTTGTAAGGATATAATCGTATGAAATTTGATTAAAACAATTTGAAGAATAAGGTTTTGATAGTTTATGGTATTTAAATGAAAAATTCGTCTTAGCCACAAAGATATCGTTCTCAAGCCATCGTATTATGTCGAGATGAGTGTTGTGATGAGGTAGGTAATTACTTCGTGCAATTTTCTAAAGATAATATGAGCAAAATGAAGAAATAATGTTGTAG
Organism: Agapanthus africanus; assembly: GCA_030015575.1. NCBI lineage: Eukaryota > Viridiplantae > Streptophyta > Magnoliopsida > Asparagales > Amaryllidaceae > Agapanthus > Agapanthus africanus. Next base: position 437,330,566 of record JASDDO010000018.1, read on the forward strand.
GTAAACTTGATGGGATTTAATCGTAAAAGTGAACTAAAAGTTGTATAACATTATAATTTTGAATTGAAACTTGTTCTACATATTGTCTTATGGTTGCTAAACAAGATATGAAGAGATGGTTAATTTTTGGTTAAGAAAATTTGAGTTTTTAAAGAAATTAGAATCAGAAGTCGGATTAACTCCGCTTCCGACGAGTTTTGAAAAGAGAAGTCTTTTTAATAGAAAGAGAGGATGGGAGAGGGGACTTACGGATTGAAAAGAGAGAAGGGAGGTAGAAGATAGGTTTGCAAGTGTCGTGGAGTCGCCAGATTTATCCCAATTTTTCGCCGGAACTTGACCTTGAGTTAACTCCACTTGTACAACTTCTTGGACTTGGAAAATTTAGAGAGTTTTGGTAAAGGATTTCTGAATGAGGAGGGCTATGGTGTAGGGTGATATTTTTATAAGAAATTAAGGTTAAGGGTATTGAAGAATGGAATTAAAATACATTAACATTTTGGATTAATGCCTCATTTTAATTCTCTGTAAATGTGCAGGGAAAACATGTTAGTTATATGTATGCCCTAGAGGCCATTACTGTACATGAGATGTATATTGTAGTGGATGCTTGGACATATATAGGGAGGACTTTCTTGCTTGACATGATAGTATGCTATCTGGTTACTCTTTATCTTAACACGTACAATGATTGTCTCTCTGTTACATGTTTTAAAGCCCTTAGGATGTGTACTTGACTACCTGGATTATGATGCGGATCATACTAGTGAGACAAATGTTGTCGGTAAGTACATCCTTTAATGTTCTTAGTCATGGGTGTATTGAGACGGGGTATCGATATACTAGAGTAGACTAGCGTATAGTTTCTCGACCCATACAGATGGGCGATGGATGATCCCATATCCATTGGTGTTTGACATTAGAGATGATATACGGGTGCTCAGTGGAGACTGGATACACTGGACGGACTCGCCGAGAACTCCTAGATGGTATTATACCTCACGTCAGATGGCAGTTCTCTGGTGACACTGGTATAAGTTAGTCTGTCGACCCGAGATCGTCATAGCGTCTTGTGTTATTCACACTGTGCTTTGATTTCCACCTTACCACGTTCAAGAGAACGTGCAAAACGGTGGTTTTTGGGTACAGTCCCGAGTCACATGTAGGCAATGAGCGATAGGAGAGGATTTCGTCTCTCCCGGTATTGGGGGTTGATGTTGCGCTATGCTCGATTGGCTATAACAGGAAGTCCCTGGCCAGGGCTATTCCTGAGATTTACTGGTAAGTGTTATCAGTAGTTTCTCGACCTGTTATGAGCCTCATATCGGCATAACTTATCAAGTTATTGGGGTCTGACGTTTACCACCCCAAGACGAGATATGCGACATATCAGACGAAGAGACCGGACTGTACGGTACTGTTTCTGATTGGATTCACAGGAGTATGAGCAGGCATGCTTGTTGATCTTCTGATCTCTCAATATCCAGGTGTCCGTTACGTTTAGCAGACCGCTTGCGGCTTGTGGGTGTTTGATATGATCATCACCTACTGCCGGCGTATTGACGAGTCTTTAGAGTCCTACACAGAGCTTTCCTGGTTCATGCGAAACGAAATAGGAGCACATATGTGATATGTGCAGGACCGAGATTAATGCGCGTATGTGATACCGCATTCTATTCTCGCGATTTGTGACATCGGTCGGTAATATGAGATATAGCCGGGTTATCGGATCAAGTGTTGATTCGATACGTTGTTGCATTTGATATTAGTCGGTTATATGTGATATAGCTGGATTATTAAGTCAAGTGTTGATTTAATAATTTAATGTATAATTGTATATTTGATATACTAGATTATATTAACTAATATTAGCTCACTTAAACATTTCTTTTTCTCACTTATGTACACTTAGTATATATGTGATATATATTAATGTACAACTTTTGTGTCATGCTAGATGCCACATGTGACATGGGTGTATGAGACTTACACCATGCTTATAATAATGGAATGGTTTTATTTATTTAAAGTTAATCAAAATTAGTGGTAATTAGTCACATGCTTGGAAGCTTGGAGAAGCTTGTAGCATCTTTGACTTAGTCCACTAATTTTGTTTTACTTGTAGATATTTATTAACTTAACCATTATTGTAACCCATGGTTTATTCTCTACATGAGTTAGTGCATGACACTAACTCACTCATAGTTGTTATTCTCATCTTATGAGTTCATTCTCATCTCTTTACTTCATCTTCTTCATCCTTGAGAAAAAGCTTTCTAGCTTTTGGAAAAGTGAGAAAATATTGTGAGAAAAATAAAATTAAAGTGAGCCCATTTCCTACTTCATTATCCTCTACTACTTGCCATTTAGTATAGGGTGTTTACTTCACTAATTTCACAATTAGTGAAGAGGTAGCATGAGCTTGAGTGTCCTCGATGTAGATCATCTTCGGCCTCGAAGACTTTGAGCAAGTTTGTTCATTTCTCCGGGAGAACCCTTTCTAGAGTTCGGGAGATCACAACTCGCAGCGAAGAGACTACTACACAGAGCTTTAGAAGTGAAGGACCGGTCTACAAAGGTTGTATTCCTCATTCACTTAGATGTAAAGTTGTTTACATATTGTTTCGTCGCATTTTCTAGTAAAGATTCTATGGTTAGGGTTAACTAGTAAGGCAAAATTTTGAAATTGGCATGGACGATGCCTCCCAAAACTTTGCTTCCATCCTAGGGAACCCTGCAGTGGTATCAGAGCCATGCTAGAAAATTGGACGGATTTTGTTAGATTACGAAACCGAAATGACTCCGAAACTTGAAACACCAAACACTAGTTTCTGTCGATTTTAAAAGGTCTTCAAATTTTTTTTAAACAACTGCAGAATGTTGTATGAGATGCAATATGAACACACAAGAAAATTTAGCCCATCTCGCCGGATTTTGGCCGAGCATAATGATGTTTTTTCCGAGCTCGCCGGCTAAGTAGTGGGGTTTGGGGTTGAATATTTTGATGTGTTCCAGAATCTAGGTTTTGGTGTTTCAGGTCTTGTTTGTTTTTTCTAAGTTTGCATGTGATGTGATCTTACAGTATAGGCAATTTGGAGTGTTTCGTATTTGTAGTTTTAACATTGTTTTAGGTATTCACATGTTGTCTAGGCGAAGTTAAAAAGTTCGAACGAATATCAAAAACCTATTTTTCCAAGTTTAAGGTATTCGGAAAAACATGCAAGTAATTCTGTGGACCTTCTAGAAGAATGAAACCCCAACTCGATATAATGACCATGGAATGCTTACGGACCTATTTCCCCCAATCAGAGCAAAGCTCTGTTTGAATTTCAAAATTCGAAAATTGAAGCAACGCTTCAGATTCCTTGCGCTGCGCGCCACGTGTCAAAAGCAGACACACCAGCGCCAGAAGCGCTGCGCCCAAGGCAGTGCACCCCCAATCAGAGCAAAGCTCTGTTTCAAAATTCAAATTTTTAAATGAAGCAACGCTTCAGATCCTTTGCGCTCTGCGCTGCGCGCCACGTGTCAAACACAGGTGCGCTAGCGCAGTTGCGCTGCGCGCCACGTGTCAAACGCAGGTGCGCTAGTGCCAATTGCGCCAGCACTGGAATTTAAATAATAAATTATTAATTAATCAGAATTAAAATTCTGTTCTAGAAAGATCTTTCCAATCTTATTAAAATAAGAAGATTATCTTCTGTAAAACAGAGGCCTTAGGATCAAAGATCCAACGGTGGGGAAATATCCCCAGATCAATCAGAGAAAGATCTCTATAACTAACTTAACAAATCAATTGGCCCTATATAAAGGCCCCAAGACCTCAAGTCTAAGAGAGAGAGAACCCACTGCAAACTTTGAGAAAAATCTCAAAGAGAAAAAAAAGGCAAGCCTTTGAAGAAAGAAGATCATTTTCTTCATCTTTAAAGGTAAAGAATCATATTCTTGAAGAAACAGAGATGAAAACATCTCACAAAAAGAAGAATCCTCTTCTAAAAAGATCAAAGATCTAAGAACGAGATCAAGATCTTCAATAAAAAAGAAAAAGATCAAAAAGATCTAATTATAAAAGATTAAAAAGAAGTAATTTACTTCATTCATAGATCTTTTGATCTATAAAGGCACAGCCTTTTGATGAGAATAAGAACCTTGGTTCTTGGATCTTGAGGCAATGCCTCTTTTGAAAAACAGAACAAAAAACTTGTTCTTTGATCTGAATTTGATCAAAGTGCGCTCTGCGCTATTGGACAGTGCCTTGCACTTTTGAAATACGCCTTTGCGCTTATTGGACTGGCGCACTGCGCCAGAATGCGCCACGTGTCAACCACAGAACGGTTTGCGATTTGCGCTTCTAAAAAAATAGCGCATTGCGCTCTTGGACTGGCGCATAGCGCCAGAGCACGCCACGTGTCATTCATTGGCACAGTGCACTGGCGCAGTGCACTCAGAAAGCGCAGTGCGCTAACAGACTTGCGCTTAGCGCAGATCGTGACACGTGTCACCTTCGCATGCGCCAGCGCATTGTGCTCTTTGATTGGCGCAAAACGCCTGACAAGCCACATGGCGCACTATCAGACCACTATTTTGCTCCTGATAAATGCTATGCATTATTAAAAGGGCCGATCCCAAATAAAGGCTCAATAGCCAGAACAATAAAATGTTCAACTGAGCCCATATGCTCATAAACCTTCAAACAGACTTTAGTCCCAAATTGGACTATAGATCTCCCGACCAATATTGGTTCAAGGGTACATCTCTGAACTCCTCTGATACTTGTCATTGTAATCCTTCAACGTATTCAGGGAGGTGATGGGTCCTGATAGCCATATATTCCACGGACTATGATGGACCACCATGTCCTTAAATTGGTAATCGACCGCAATGTCTCTAAACTAAATAATAGAGGCCAAATGCTTTCTTATTGGATCTAAACGATCCTGTTAAGTTGATCTTAGTCTAGAAATTAGACTAACGTATCCTTAACTAACGTTTAAGTTGATCTTAGTCTCAAATGAGGCTAACGTATCCTTAAAACCAACCAAAACCCAAATCTAAGAAAGATACGGATTGGGACTAATCCATGTCCTATGGGCGACAGCCTAACTTGGTCTCCGTATACAATCCACGGGCAACCAAACAAAAAAAAACACCCACGACACGAAGTGACCATATGGAGAAGGAGAAAGTTGTTACCGCGATGCGGTAGCGTAATTAACTGCAGGGGCTTGCGCCTGCAGGGAAGAGCGTCCTCACAATCAAAAACCTCTTAAATGATGGGGAATCTGACGAAGTCTGCTACATCGGCCGCATCCGTTTACACCTTCGATACATGGTGCCATAAATCAACTTGGCATCTTCGGAGAGGTGGACGGATAGCACCAATTAGCATTTGCTCCGAATTTTAGGCAAGACGGACCTGCGCGGTCGCGTCTCTGTATTCGGCGGGGAACAGATTCTGGCACGCCCGATGGGACCTTTTCCTTTTTCCACTCCACACTTCGTGTTTCGTATTCGCGAACGAATCGCGGTTTGTTAATGGTTGCCCTTGGGTTTCAAGTTACTAAGATTTGGTTTCTTGCTTGGCGCAGAAAGCAAAACAGCAATGGCATTCACCTGCTCGAAGTGTTCCACGTGCAAATGCAACTCACGTCCTGCTTAAGCTGGGGGCATAACCTACGGGCCCCAAGCGACTTCTCTGTTCATGATGCTCGTGGAGCAGATTACTCAAGCCACCACGGGGTTGTTTTTCGGGACCATGCTCCCGCCAACGAGCTTCACTGCTCCCGTGCCCGTACCAGAAGCTCCCAAGAAGTCGGTCCTCGATCGACTTACAGCTACTGCGGCCCCTCTCAACGGGTCGTCCAACACCAGTGCCTCGGTCTTCTCCAGAATGGGCCGAAGTTCAGGTAGGCCCATGATGAAGCCTGCACCTCAAGAAAAGGTTATTCCGAAGAGAGTAACCAACCCTGCTCCTGAAGTCGTCAAGGCGACTTCTCCTGCCAAGGGGTCGGTCTTTACAAGACTGACTGTCCCAACTCCCACTCCCGCTCCCGCTCCTGCTACTCAAAGGACATCAGTTTTCAACAGGCTGACACCAGCAACAGCCCCTCACCTGAACACGGGGCAAGAAAAAGCCATCCTCGTCATCGAACCAACTCCATCAGCTCGACACGCTCGACGTCTCCATAGGCGCCGGGTATGGAAGGCCGGGGGAAACTCCCCCTCTTGGCTAATTCCACCAGCTCCAATGGCGGAAATTAATGCTGCTGTTCTAACTGGGAACAGCTTCGAGTTGCTGAATAAGGTGCGCAGGAATTCTCCTACCGCCGTACTGAAAAGATCTCCTCCTCCGGTGGAGAATGTTGCGGAAGCAAAGCCAGAATAGTCCCCTCAGCGGCTGTCCTCTAAAATCTACAAGGTCTGGCGGCAGGTCCGGAACTCGGTGGTGGATCAAGAATATTCCCGCCGGCAGAAGAAGTTGAAGGTTCGACAGGAAGAAAGCCATCCTTCTAAGTCACGGAAAGCTATTTGGGTGCCCACCGCGACAGCGCCCTCCACTTTGACCGCTCCTGAGAAGAGAAGGCCAGAGAAGACCCCCATGCCTGCGACAAATGTCAAAGGCACTGAGCCCAAACGTCCTAAGTCTGGGGGCATAATGGTCCATACCGTTTACATGACATCTAGGAAGGAGGATAGCCGCGCTTCTATGGGCCACCGACCACTCACCCGATCTATCACAAGAGCCCAGGAGCAGCAACAGAAGCTTTAAGAAATGCTGACGCAAATGGCCACACTCACCGGGCCAAAAGAAAGCCCGGAGGCGTCATCAGAGCAGCGCCGTGAGCAGGAAACTGATGCCGGGTTTCTTCGGAGAATCTTCATAAAGAAGGACAGAGAAGCAGCAGAAAAAGCTACTCACATAAAACAAATGGCACTTCTCTTCCAAGACATGGTAGGAATGATGTTACAGCCGGACCCTCCAGCTGAAGACCCTCCGATCATTATTGAAGACGATAGAGGGGAGACATCTAATCCTCCTCCGGCTCATTCAGCAGCCAATGAGGAATCCATTTCCAAAGCTGCACTATACGACTATATAGCTCAGCAGATACGAGTTCATCAGGCGAATGAAGCGGCTGGGCAAATTGTTAGAACCGGACGACCCTATCCGGGCTGGTATTACCAAATCAGTTACCCGCTGGGATATACGATCCCTAAATTCCATGTGTACAAGGGGACAGGGAATCCACATCAGCATGTCGCTCAATTCAGGGCCTTATGCGGCAATACTGGAGGCGATGATAAACTTCTACTTCGCCAGTTCGTCGGTAGTTTAGCAGACACAACTTTTGAATGGTACTCGGAACTTCCCGACGACTCCATCAAAACGTTTACAGAAATGGAGTTGTTATTCACCCAGCGATTCACGAGTGCTAGTGAACGCACCCCGATAACGGCATTGATCAATGCTAGGGTGAAGCCAGGCGAGACGTGGGTCCAGTACGCTATCCGATGGCGGAATCAGTGGTCGAAATGCGAACAGTGGATCGAAGAAGCGCCGGCGGTAGGCATGTTCGTGGGCACTCTTGACCCTTAAGCGGCCATCTCCCAGTTCATGATGTTCTTCAAGCCAACTACTTTCCAGGACTTGATTGACAAGTTGGCCCAAGTGGATCAAATGGGACATAAACTATCTCCTCCAAAGACGGACTCTCGAAATGAAAAAGGGAAAGAAAAAGCAACTTTCATCGCCAATACTCAACAACAGCCGAGCAACTCAAAGCCGGTTGTTCGCCAAAACAACGTGTGTCCATGCCCATCCCTCGAGGAGAGACTGGGACGTCCTTACTCGTTTCCTCAGGATAAAACGAGGAGACTGTTCGAGCTGGCAGTGTGCAATAGACTCATCAATCTGCTGAGTCCAAAATGTCCGTTGCAGCCAGGCGATGTCAACGATCCTAATTACTGCCCTTACCACCAAGCGGTAAGTCATCCAATCGAAGATTGCTTCATCTTTAAGTGATGGATCGAGGATCAGTACCAACAAGGCAAGTTCGCGTTATCCGAAAACTGGAAGGTGAACCCGCCACAGCCTCATGCTCCTAAAAAGGTGGACACGTCGGGGGCATCGTGCTCTTTTGTTGAAGAGGCCCCATGAGAGGTGGCCCTTTTGGCCAAAACCAAAAAGATGCTGAATGATCTCCAGACATGCCCGGAGATTAGGTGGAAGAACCCGCTGGAACCCCAGATCATCGAAGGGATGCTGAAGCCGCTCCCAACTCCAAAGATTGGTGGTGATAGCCAAAGTGCTCACACCCAGCCATCGAAATCTTCGAAAAAGAAGAAGAGATCCAAAAAGCCCGTGAAGCCTGGCGACAAGCGCACGGACCTGCAGAAATAGATCGACGCACTGGGAGAATATAATCAGAAGGCGCGGACCCCAGTCATACTCCAAGAATTCCTCAGCCACGTCCTTGAGGATGGAGATGATGACAAAGACTCATCGGATGAACCTGAGGATTATGTGGAAAGCTGCCATGTGATCTCTCACTCGTTGATTGACGATGAAGAAGCTCCTTGCACCGAGAGACGGGGGTTAGGTCCTGTACCAGAACTTCTATGGCCGTCAGACGAAGTGATCGACGCCTTCCTGAGTGAAATTCATCTGAAGAGTAAAGCCGATCTGGAGCGTAAGATGACCATATTTGAAAAGGCCAAACGCCGGCGACTGGACAAAAGGGTCGAAACACTCTCACCAGATCAAAGTACATCCACCGCAAATGAAAGCAGGATCAAGATAAGGAAATGATTCGCCAAAGCCATATCGATGGGGATGAGGCTACCCTCTTTCAGAGAAAATTCTCTTGGTGGTATACATCTTGATAAAGCGGACGTACATCCTAACTTCTGCTTATATCATCAGAAGATCGCACATCCTACTGAAGACTGCAACTCCTTTAAGTGTTGGTGGCAAGAGTACGTCGCTCACATGCAACACTTCAACAGGACAAAGCGTGAAGCTCGTAGACAGTAGAAAAATGCGGCAGATGAGCGTAAAAGAATTGCCGGCAATTGTCATAGAGTTGATCCTGAGGGACCGTGAGTTCTCACCTTCGGGAGCGACTCCGACGAAAAAGTAGCCCTCGGCCCTCTCTTTAAGGAATCCATCTCTAAAACGAAAGAATTGAGAAGTTGCGAGAACATTCAGCCGTGCAATCGCACGCTACCCGGAAAGAATCTCGGACCCGCAAATAAGGAATCGAACAAAAAGGATAAAGGGAAGGGAAAAACGGCCTTCGTCGCCAACGCTCAACAACAATCGAGTGACCCTAGACCGGTTGCTCGCCAAAGCAACAAGCGGCAACCCCTCTATGAAAAGTTGAAACGTACTTACTCATTTCCCCGGGATGAAACAAGGACGCTGTTCGAACTAGCAGTGCGCGACAGGCTTATCACTCTACCGGAGCTGAAACGCCAGCTACAACTGAATGATGTCAACAATCCTAATTACTGCCCTTACCACCAAGTATTGGGCCATCCGATCGAAAACTGTTACGTCTTCAAAAACTGGGTTGAAGACCAATACCAACAAGGCAAGTTCGCGTTATCCGAAAACTGGAAGGCGAGCCCGCCACAACCACATGCTCCGAGAAAGATGGATATGCCGGGGGCATCATGCTCATTCATAGGGAAGGCCTCATGGACCGAAAAGTCCGTAAACTAAAAATCCGCCTCAAATACGGCAAGGACGGACTGCAATGTTCTAAAATTTGCAAATGACCGAAACGTCCTTAAACTAACGACGGACCGAAACGTCTTTAAACTAATAGTGGACCGAAACGTCCTTAAACTAGCAACATACCACTATGTCCTAAAACTAGCTGTTGACCGAGATGTCGATAAACTACGGTGGACTGCAGAATCCCGAAGCTAAAATAAAAAAAAAGAAAAATAAAAAAAAGAAAACGGTATGTCCATAAGCAAAATGGGCACGGATGAAAACCCGAAAGGGCTCCGTGAGTAAAAACAGCAGGGCTACCGGCGAGTCTTGTGAAAACCCGAAAGGGCGCAATCTCGTTAGAAAAAAAAAGAATAAAAAAAAAGGTATGTCCATAAGCAAAATGGGCATGGATGAAAACACGAAAGGGCTCCGTGAGTAAAAACAACAGGGCTACCGGCGAGTGTTTGTGAAAACCCGAAAGGGCGCAACCTCGTTAAAAGAAACTTACAGGGTCCTCTCCACCTTGTGAGGAGAAACCACCTGCGTGAGATCCTTATGACTCACAAGGGAGCAACACACTTAGGAATCTTCACGATTCCTAAGGAGAAATTACACTTGCGAGATCCTCATGACTCGTAAGGAGAATCCTCTTATGAGACTCTCACGGCTCATAAGATTTGAAAGTCTTAAACTACAGAGACCTGAACCTGTTCTTAAGCAACCCCCACAACCTCCGATATTGCCCTACAAGCGGCTCAATACTGACCCTTGTATACAATCCACGGGCGCGAATAAACATTTCCCTAACAGAGTCTCGTCCGTGACTAGGGATATGTCTATATGGTGAACAACCCTTGTAAGTCCTCTCGACTTATAAGGAGAAAACCCTCTTGTAAGATCCTTACGACTTACAGGAGAACATGCACTTAGGAATCCTCACGATTCCTAAGGAGAAAACACACCTACGAGATCCTCACGACTTGTAGGGAGAAATACCTTTGTGAGACCCTTACGGCTCATGAAGTCAAAAGTCTTAGTCGACAGAATCCTAACCCTGTTTACTAAGCCACCTTTGTTCGACATCGACAAAGGCAAATGATGATTCGCTCCTGGCAATATCCCAGTTGTAGCGGTGCTAATGTCGAAATCGGTGTCTAATCCTCAGCTTGCAGCGAAAAGCTAACAAGCCACACATGCATACGAAATAGCTGAAATGATGGGGCAACTTGCAACAAAATCAGCAAGTAAAAAGAAAATGTATGCATGCGAAATAGCCGAAATGATTGGGCAACTCGCAATAAAAGCAGCGAGTAAAAAATAAAACAAATAGCCGAAATGATTGGGCACCGCGAAAAATAGCCGAAATGATGGGGCAATCACGACCTTCGCGATATAAAAGCTAAAATGATAGAGCATCGCGGAAAGAAATAAGATAAAATAAAAGTGAAATTTATGCCCTACGGGTGAGATCACATCGATCCCTATATACAATCCAGGGGCACAAACAAAGAGGGAACCATACCTTCCCAACAGGCTCCATCAGAAAGCGAAGCCAAATCTCGACAGTTCATAGACAACTTAGAGACAACCCCGACATTTGTCGCAATATTGCAGACACAATGTTAACAAATGAAGCAGATGCAACTCCAACAAAAGACCTCACGGTCGAAACAAAACGGAGTGACGGAAAAATCCCAGCTCCGCCTCAGCATTCGTCTTGTTACAGCAAACGCAATATCAACAACGATGTTCCTTCGCAGTCTAGCAGGATGCAGATGCAACATCAGCGAAAGACCCCATGGTCGAAACAATGTGGAGTGACGGCAAAATTCCAGCTCTACCACGACACTCGTCTCGATACAGTAGACGTAGTGCCACCAAACAAAGCGAAGGCCAAATTCCTCGCTTCAGGGTCTCGACGGTAACTCATATAAAACCTGAAAGGCCATCGGAGATCATCCCACATCCACATGGAGTGGTCACCACCTCGACATTAGTCTCGATACAGCAGACGAGACGTCACCACAGCGTTCTTTCTCCAACAGGATTCAGACGCGACAATCAAACAACGGAGCCACGGCAAAATCCCTAGTTCCAAACCTCGACGGTTCACCAACAACCTAGAGACAACCACGGCATTCGTCTCGATACAGCAGACAGAATGCCAGCAAACGAAGCGAAGGCCAAATTCCTAGCTTCAGGGTCTTGACGGCAACTCATATAAAACCTGAAAGACTATCGGAAATCATCCCACACCAGCGCGGAGTGGTTATGACTCATCGGGGCTCTCCGAAATGAGCCTAACCTCAAGTACAAAGCGGCATGGCAAAATTCCTAACGCTTGCTCTTTCGATGGTCAAACTGCCTAGGAGGATTGCTTGAAGACGTCTTGTCCAGCCCCCGAAGGGATCAGAGACATGACAGTCGCAAGGCTACTCGAATAGCAAGGTTGCCCATCGAGGAATACATCAGCCAACGCGACGGTACGACGAACAAAACCATAGTACCACAGACCCTAACGGACCTCTGTCGTAAAGCGCAGAGGTTAACTGTGACTCTAGGATATCCTTGCGAGAAATGCTCGATTCGTCTCGACTCGTAGGGAAAAGCCTTAGGCAGTGGGGATTAAAAAACCTATCTCCTAAGCACTGGGGCCCTGCAAGTCGGTCCAAAATGGACTCTTGCATACTATTCATGAACCACGCTTTCCAAAGTCGAATCTCGACAAGAAGGGAAACAACCGCTTACGGGTCCTCTCGACTCATAAGAGGGAAAATTCTCTGATAAGATCCTTATGACTTATAAGGGAAAACGCACTTAGGAATCCTCACGATTCCTAAGGAGAAAATACACCTACGGGATCCTCTCGACTCGTAGGGAGAAAAGTCTTCATGAGACCCTCATGGCTCATGAGGTTAAAAAGTCTTAGGCAGCAGATCTGAACCTGCCTCCTAAGCCATCACTACCCTCGAAGAAGCCAAAACAAGATGTTCACCCCATTACCTGCCGGCTATGTTTGCTAAGATGATATGCTGATAACAAAAGAAAGAAGAAAGCGGAGAAACGACACAAGACATTATGAAGAACGTGTATCTTTTATTCATGAATTCGATTGAGTACAAAATACATCGTGTTAAAGAATAAAAGAAACAAATACATTTTATTCACAATTACAAATGATACAAAATTTTCATTGAGAAGGAAGCGTTTTCAACAAATTCGCAAGCTGTTCTCGCACTTCTTTCAGTGCCTTCTCATGAGCAGCCGCCACAGCCAGCTCTGCTTCAATCTGGGCCCGTTACTGCAAACAAAATGAGATTTTCTGATCAGTTTCTTGCTAGGAAGCCTCCTGACTCTGCGCGATCTGCTCATTGAGATCAAGCTTCTTCTTCAACACCAGCCCGTCAGAGATACACCATTGAAGGCTTTCAAAAATGGCGTTCAGTTGGGCAGCATTAGCTGCAACCTCAGCGTGCAGTTGGGCAGATTCAGCAGCAGTCGCCTCACGTTCTTTTCGCTTAAGAGCCGACTCTCGTTCGAAATGGCGAAGGAACGGAACACTCTGCTCAACCCACGCGGCCCGCTGGGAGTTCAAAGCCTGAGTCTTAGGGGCAAGACGCATGAGTTCAAGCTGACATAGACATGCATCGATCTTCCTACAGTGATCAACCCAAGACTCGACAACACTTTCATTATGAAAATTTACAAGCGTCGCCAGCATCGGATTGACCTCGGCAGCAAAATCCGCAGCAGAGGTAGGAGCCTCCGCGTCAAGCTCCTCGACGCATTCGCTCAGCATACGCAGACTTGTCACAGCGCCCTTTGAGGATGGACGTCTGGAGAAGGGGCCTGCCGGCATCATAATGCGAGACTCGAAAGAGACCAGAGTCGAAGCGACAGCTGCAAAACAAATCACAATCAGATGACGGATCTAGAAATATAAGAGATTCATGAACAATGGAATTTATTATACTAGCTGCAGCAGGTGGCAAAGCTGGGAGGACCGGTGGTGCAGCTGATCTCACATCTCCTCCTTCAATCTATAGCACTGCAATCAGGGCAAAGAAGAATAAAAAATAATTTCATTATCGGTAAAAGAAAGAGCATTAATTGAAAGCTATATTCACCAGCGCCACTGGATGAAGCAAGCTCCGACGGGAAGGAGAAGTGGGGATGCAGCACCTGGTACAAGTGGTCAAAAAGGACTCCTGCAAAGACGCAATAGTACAACGTCAGTACATAAATTTTGCAGCCAAGATAAGACTGGTGGGTCACAAATCCATACCATCCAGCATTTGTGACGGTGCGAGAGAAGGAAGAGAAGTGGTCACCATCAGAGCGGTAACTGACGGCGCTCCCTTGGGTAATGCGGCATCAGCACTAGCCACACCTGCGTTAGAAACAAGATAAACCCTGTCAGGAAGGATTGCAAAATATAAAAGAAGGACGGTAACCCAAAATTTACCTGATGAGTCGCCAACCGGAGTCGTGACGAGGGCGTCACTTGATACAACGGTGGCGTCTCCTTCCTCCATTGGCATGGTTTCACCTCCCGTTGCCTCATCGCCCGACTCTACAGGAGACGTCTTCACGCTCGCGAGGCCAGGAGACGACAAGGAACCGTAGGCAGGGAGAGCGATGATCGGAGCAGTGCCCGACTCTTGAGAAAGAGCAGCCATCTCGTACTTAGCGATCATGCCCGTTTCACCCACCTCGGGCTCAGTGGTCGCAGCCGCTTCATCCACTGCTACCTCAGGCTCGGCCGTAGCAGCCGTCTCACCTGCTACCACCTCGGGCTCAGTAGTAGCAGCCGTCTCACCCGCTGCCCCTTTGGGCTCGGCATTGGCAGCCATCTCAGGCATAGCAGTCGTGATTGTCTCGTCAGCCATTATCTCGGGCCTGGCAACCCCGGCTACATCGCCCACCGTCGTCTCGGGTTCAGCCGCTACCTCCTCCACCGTCCCCTCAGGCTCAACGGTCGCCGCCGCTCCTCCAGTAAGACTCGGCCCTGCAGGACAAGATATATAAGAGCCGATAGTTTAAAACTTTGACAACAAAGCCTCAAAAACACATTACCCGAGGCGGATTTACCGTTGGCTTCTCGAGCTGCACATGCCGCCCTTCTATGAGCAGTAGACAAGGCGACCGGGAGCTCCTCTGAAAGAGTAGCGGCGGGAGTAATGACGCTTGAGCCTGCTCCCACAGCCAAAGCAGCTCTACGCTCCCTTGCTGCACGCCGCAGACGCTTCCTTTCATCCCAGGCCATTACGACAGACCTTTTGGAAGCCTCCTTAAGCAAGGCGTCGTCATCCGCATTCAAGGTTGCCTCCAGAGCCGTCAAGGTTTCCATCATCGGCTTTTTAAGTAGGGCCTCTTGCGGCAATCCCGAAGAGGCCGGGATTTCGGTAGCTGGCCCGGGGAGAATTCCCGCATCGGCTTGCGAGGCAAGTCTTGTGGTCCCTGCGATAAGACAAAGAGCGGGTCAGATTACTCATAAGAAATGAAGCAGAGACATAGAAAATTGAAACGTACCAAGGCCCAATAGAGCGCGATTTCTCTCTTCCTCCTCGAAAGTCCTGAGGGAAGCCGCCAGAACGTCCTCAGTAGTGAAGCCTGTTACAAAAAGAAGAATGTCAGTCAAGACATGACAATAAAATATAACACAATGACAAGAGTATGACTAATATTTACTTGATTGTGCGAGGGCGGCTATTTTCGCTTGGTGGCTCGCAAGTTGCGCAGAAGAAGCAATAGCGGCATCGAGATCAGTGTCTTCTGGCGCTACAAAGAAACCCTCGTTGGTTCCATACTCACTTAGGCCTTCGGTAAGAGGGGCCTGAGGCTCTAGGCCGAGTACAACATCGAGAGAGGACCGACTTCTTCTTCCTCTTCTGCGCGCGAACCCTGGTCGCACCCAAAATCAGCTTACGCTTCGTAAGCACCTTGGGACGGCGGGTCCCGATGTCCGAGCCCACACCGGATTCGGGTGAAACCACGTTTACCGTATCCACGGGAGCACGGGGCGCTGAGGGCACGTCTACAGGATCATGGGGCAATCAACGCGTGGGGCTTAGCACACGTGGAGGCTCAACTCCAGCATCTTCTCTTAGTGGAGGAGGGACAGGGGTCCTTCGCCTTAAGGGAACGTTGCGATCGTTGGCGGGGGACGCACCCTTGCGATCAAGCAGCAGCCGCTTCTCTTCCTTGATGACAGAGCCCATCGCGTGCTGATACCAAGCCCCGTATACGTTGAGGGCCCTTGGAATACAACCCGTATCGCTAATGAAGAAGTGGGAGCCCGTGTTTAACCGCATAAAATGATGCAGTGCGCTCCGTATTCCCTCCCTGGTGGCCGCAGGCTCTTCCAAAAACGCCTCTAGTGGGACCCCCTGGTTATAACTTAGTTGTTGGGCAAAACGATGGGGGTTGTACCTCATAAAAAGCGCCGCATCGTTCTTTCTGAACACGAGGAAGCCCGGCCGGATGGAGTATAAATGTAGAATCTCCCGGGCTTTCAATATGGAGGCCCCGTCCTTGAAATTATCGCGCAACGCCAACACCGCCTTGGAGGTCTCCGGGCCGATTGTCAGGACCTTGTCCGTGAAAGAAATACCCGCTCCGACCATGCGCGGATGAAGAAGAAGCCCCCTAGCCTCCCGCGGAGGCGGATTCATGATAGAAGCGCCGATCAGCCGCATAACTCTCGGGAGTCTGCACTTCTCGTAAAACGAGGGTCTTTTATGAATACCAAATACCCCGAGCACGTGCATTTCCATCCACGAAGTAAAGTAGTGCATCGGGAAATTAGCGGGTTGCACCCCCGGTTCAGTTGCGTGTGTCGCCATGCTGAGACCATGGTACAGGTGGGCCAACCCGGCAATTCCAATGGACAATTGTATGCCAGCCACCATTCGATGCTGGGTAGAAGACGGACGACCTCATGTAGCGAGGGTGCATGGGGAGCACAAACCAGCACAACCATAGCCCCAGAAACCCGAGAAAGAAAGTCTCCTCGTCGATGCCCGGAGCAGCGATTTCCGACAAAGGGATGATTGCGGCATCGGGGAGATAAAAACCTTTTTGATCGGCTTCCAGTGCTGGTCGACGATCTAGTCCAAGGCCGAAGGGGTCGTCGAGCTTGGCGAATTTTTCGCCCCGTTGCGATAGAAGCTCAGGTCGAAGAAAGCGGGCGATGAAGTCTGCAAAACTAACTCCCCGGCCTCTCGATTCCAAGTAAAGACTTTCATACATATTCAACACCTTTATCAGACTCGGAAACTGGTGCTGAATAGCATTCTCCGGTGTTAGGTCCATCACCAACGGTTTGGTGGCAAAAACATATTCATCAGGAGGAAACAGCTCCTCATAGTGCTCTCCCCTCACCGGCAGACCAGAAATCTCAGCAAATTCTTCTAGAGGGATGGAAACTTCCCTATCCATTAGAAGAAAGGTATGGGTGGGGATGTTCCATTGCTCCACGAACGCCTTAATCCACCATGTCGGAGGAGCAGAGTACTCGAATAGCGAGGCATAAACTGTGGGGTATAGACCGATCTTCAGCAGGTGCGTCTTCTTCGCCGACAAAATATACCTGGCCCACTGCAAATACTCGGCCGAATGTCGAGGGGTCAACCCGATGTTGTAGGGTTGTCCCCAGGGGCGCGACTCGCCTTGGCATATGCACCGTCCCAAAATATCCATGGCTGCCGGCAGCTGTATGGGTATGGAAGCAATCGAAGGTTGAAGAAGACCCTCCGAATTCCAATTTACGACCTCCATGGCATAGTTCACCGGGGGTACATCTGCATATGAGATCGATGAGATCGGCTCTGACGGCGTCGCACAAAAGAAGCTTCGGCGACCTTTGATAATTTCGCTGTGCCACCTACCCCACAGGTGAAGGTTCTTGTACTCCGGATCGTAGTCCTTAATGAGAGCAAGAACCTCCCGGTCTACCAGTGCCTCAGGGAATCCTCCCTCTGAACGGAAAAACGGGAACGAGAGATCAGAAGACATGTTGCCTGCAAGAAAAAGTGAAATTCAATTATCAGTATTATAATTTAATTTTAGAAAATCCCGACGCTCGATACTTTAAAATTTGTACCACACTGCAATGCAGTGGAGAGGGGGACCAAAGGGGGACCCACAAAATCCAGATGACAATGCATCAATTAATAAGACAGACTCATCAATGGATGAGACTATCAATTAATGAGGAAATCCTCAAAGAATATTCTCATTAAATGAGAAATCCCTCGAGACAAGGAGCAAATCTCCCTTTCAGAGCAAAGCTCTATAACAGAGTGACACTTGTCAAACTCTGGTCACGAGGGAATAAAATTCCTTAAAGAGCCTAGCTCTGTAATGATGATGGAAAATCCATCAAAAGTTAATGAAAAATAATTCCTAAGAATTAAAGTTCTGGGATCTTAAAGATCCATAAAAAAAACTCTTAAGAGTTCTTCATCAAAAGATCAAAAGATCTATACATTGTCAAAAGAGCAGAGCTCTGACCCATGGGCTAAGAAACCTTAAGGAAAGATCTATTTAGATCTATGGGTTCTTGAGAGCAAATCTCTGTTTATGAAACCCCAAAGGGGTTTTCTTTAGATCAAAAGATCTATGAGAGCAAGGCTCTGTTAATTAAAATTAATTTAATCTAATTTAATTTTTACCTAAAATTTTCTAGAGTTTTAACTCTTGAAGTTCTTGGAAATGAGAGCAAGGCTCTGAGATAAAAATTCTTGAAGATGATAATCATCTGAGGACCAAGGGTCCTATTTATAGGCGCTGAAGCGCCTCCTCAAGTTCTGAGTTGATCTAAGGGCTCAGATGTTGCCACCGCTGCACACACGTGTGCGCCACGTGAGCGCAATGGTGGGGGGGCATTTATTTCCCCCAATCAGAGCAAAGCTCTGTTTGAATTTCAAAATTCAAAAATTGAAGCAACGCTTCAGATTCTTTGCGCTGCGCGCTGCGCGCCACGTGTCAAAAGCAGACACACCAGCGCCAGGAGCGCTGCACCCAAGGCAGCGCAGCCCCAATCAGAGCAAAGCTCTGTTTCAAAATTCAAATTTTAAAATGAAGCAACGCTTCAGATCTCTTGCGCTCTGCGCTGCGCGCCACGTGTCAAACACAGACGCGCTAGCGCAGTTGCGCTGCGCTGCGCGCCACGTGTCAAACGCAGGTGCGCTAGTGCCAATTGCGCCAGCACGGGAATTTAAATAATAAATTATTAATTAATCAGAATTAAAATTCTGTTCTAGAAAGATCTTTCCAATCTTATTAAAATAAGAAGATTATCTTCTGTAAAACAGAGGCCTTAGAATCAAAGATCCAACGGTGGGGAAATATCCTTAGATCAATCAAAGAAAGATCTCTGTAACTAACTTAGCAAATCAATTGGCCCTATATAAAGGCCCCAAGATCTCAAGTCTAAGAGAGAGAGAACCCTCTGCAAATTTTGAGAAAAACCTCAAAGAGAAAAAAGGCAAGCCTTTGAAGAAAGAAGATCATTTTCTTCATTTTTAAAGGTAAAGAATCATATTCTTGAAGAAACATAGATGAAAATATCTCACAAAAAGAAGAATCCTCTCCTAAAAAGATCAAAGATCTGAGAACGAGATCAAGATCTTCAATAAAAAAGAAAAAAAGCTAATTATAAAAGATTAAAAAGAAGTAATTTACTTCATTCATAGATCTTTTGATCTATAAAGGCACAGGCTTTTGATGAGAATAAGAACCTTGGTTCTTGGATCTTGAGGCAATGCCACTTTTGAAGAACATAACAAAAAACTTGTTCTTTGATCTGAATTTGATCAAAGTGCGCTCTGCGCTATTGGACAGTGTCTTGCACTTTTGAAATGCGCCTTTGCGCTTATTGGACTGGCGCACTGCGCCACAACGCGCCACGTGTTAACCACAGAATTGTTTGCGCTTTGCGCTTCTAAAAAAATAGCGCATTGCGCTCTTGGACTGGCGCATAGTGCCAGAGCGTGCCACATGTCATTCACTGGCGCAGCGCACTCAGAAAGCGCGGTGCGCTAACCGACTTGCGCTTAGCGCAGATCGTGACACGTGTCACCTTCGCATGTGCTAGCGCATTGCGCTCTTTGATTGGTGCAAAGCGCCTGACAAGCCACGTGGCGCACTATCAGACCACTATTTTGCTCCTGATAAATGCTATGCATTATTAAAAGGGCCGAGCCCAAATAAAGGCTCAATAGCCAGAACAATAAAATGTTCAACTGAGCCCATATGCTCATAAACCTTCAAACAGACTCTAGTCCCAAATTGGACTATAGATCTCCCGACCAATATTGGTTCAAGGGTACATCTCTGAACTCCTCTGATATTTGTTGTTGTAATCTTTCAACGTATTCAGAGAGGTGATGGGTCCCGACAGCCATATATTGCACGGACTATGATGGACCACCATGTCCTTAAACTGGTAATCGACCGCAATGTCTCTAAACTAAACAATAGAGGCCAAATGCTTTCTTATTGGATCTAAATGATCCTGTTAAGTTGATCTTAGTCTAGAAATTAGACTAACGTATCCTTAACTAACGTTTAAGTTGATCTTAGTCTCAAATGAGGCTAACGTATCCTTAAAACCAACCAAAACCCAAATCTAAGAAAGATACGGATTGAGACTAATCCACGTCCTACGGGCGAAAGCCTAACTTAGTTTCTGTATACAATCCACGGGCAACCGAACACAAAACAAACACCCACGATACGAAGTGACCATATAGAGAAGGAGAAAGTTGTTACCGCTATGCGGTAGCGTAATTAACTGCAGGGGCTTGCGCCTGCAGGGAAGAGCGTCCCCACAATCAAAAACCCCTCAAACGAGGGGGAATCTGACGAAATCTGCTACATCGGCCGCATCCGTTTAAACCTTCGATACATGGTGCCATAAATCAACTTGGCATCTTTGGAGAGGTGGACGGATAGCCCCAATTAGCATCTGCCCCGAATTTCAGGCAAGACGGACCTGCGCGGTCGCGTCTTTGTATTCGGCGGGGAACATGACCTTAGGGTTTGTGGCAGTTCCGCGGTGCCGTTAATGAGGCTTGGGTTTGCCCTTCTACGGCTGGTCCATAGGTACTGTGGCATATTCTGGGTATTTATGAACTATGCTCAAGTGTTGAGCTTTCGGGAAATTGTGGGACTTTGATGAATAGATCGAAAAGTTTAAGTCGTCCGGATATCATGTGATGGGATACAATACTTGGAATCTACACTAATTTGAATTTTATAAATCTAGCAATTTAGTCTCATTTGATCGGTTGCCATGGGATTTTGATGTGATCAAAAGTCCGTCGCAATCACGTAGCGTACACGGATACTCGCCGGGAAACATTATTAGATAGCCACGCCCCATAATCCGACTAAGTGACTGTAGGAGAACCCCGTTGCCTAAAGCATCCGTTCGGGTGCTCGCGGCCGCGGTGTTCCGCCTAAGTGCACTTCGTCGACGGTATCGGGGGGTGCGGCCGTCTACTAAAGTTTCCGACGAGCATTCGATCAGGTTATCGGGAATCTTGTTGAATTACCCGACTTGTTATTGGAAAGTGTTTTCAATATCGAGACTAAAATGCGGGGTTTATAATTGTTACGCATATGATGTCTAAAGAACTCATTTGGTTGGACATGAAATCCAAAGTATGTGATACATTGGGTTTATGATTTCCAAGGTGGTTGCAGATTCCAATTGTTATAGTTTTTCACTTTCTTTTCTGCGACCGTAAGTGTAATATGTGGTGTATCGCCGGTTTCGTTGCAATACATCAACGACAATTGGGATACGCATATTTACTTACGTTGATGACATGTGATGTTATGTGTTGCTGGGATATGTTATATTAGATCGTCGTGTTTGAATAGCCGGGATTTTTTTATGTGAGATGAAAGTTTTTCATTTTCATTCATGTAAAAACTTGTATATAATATTCTTTTATTGGGGCATTTCCGGGTTGAGGAAGATGTCACCGTTGATGTATATTATTTACTTTTTCGCATTAGGATAGACCCAAGGAGGGGAGCACAAGTAACCGGGTTCTAGAGTCCAGTGGGAGACCATCTCGAGGAGTCGAGTCCGGGTCTCCTAACTCTAGAATTGGTAGGGTTTCTTGCCGCTCTCGTAGGGGTCTAGGGATGTGGGTTTGTCTATTCAACATGACCGTGGAATCCGTGTTTTATACAGGCTTAATATAAAACCCGGAAATTCTAGAATATCCAATCTTTCATATGTTGACTTCTGATGCGATATTCTGTGATGTGATCACTTTATATGATGAGATAGATACTGTATATAGTATATGTGATATATTATATAGACGTTTTTTTATGTTTTACACCCACGCTAGCCCTGCCCCGCTCTGTCGTTAGTTACCTAACCTAACGGTGCATGGCGGGACTTCGAGACGAATGCGGATGGCATAAGCGTACGTTGTATTTATCTGTGATGCTTAGATAACTTAAATGATGAGACATTCATTAATGAGATTAATGAAAGAAAATAAACCTAAAGATGTCGTGGAATCGAATTTTCAAAAACAGGCATCTCTAGTTATTGCTTTGCATAGCGGTATTCTTTGTAGAATATCCAACACCTTATTCGATAAAGAAAGAGCCGATATCCCTTCACCGGGAGTGACCTCTTCAGTGAAACTAGCAGATGCTACAACCCACTCGGTTTGTCTTTTGATTGCTTCTATAGTTTTTGCTTTACATAGTGGTATTTGTGAATTATCTTGCACCTCATTTGATGAGGAAAGAGCCGAGATCCCTTCACCGGGAGTGACCTCTTTAGCAAAACTAGTAAAAGCCTAAAAAACACTCCATTTTAAATCATTTGATTCTACAACGATATCAAGTTCATTACGCAAAAGGTTTTCTTAAAAACCTGTCATAGCCCTCCGTCATTTCAGATAAATACTTCATAGTATTCGTGCTACGTTTGTTGGCTTTCGTCAAGGTATAGTGTGCGGTAGCTATTTATGCTTATCTGCAAAAGCATATGATGCGATTGAGTTAGGGTAGTCGTGCGACTTTGTTGGCTTTCGTCAAGGGTCGTGCATGTGGGTTTAATTCAATCAGAAAATGACAGGTTGAACTTGACTAGCAGCTTATGGTTTATTGGCTTTCGTCAAGGTCATAGGATGCTAGGGGCAAAATATTATCGGGAATTTCAAGTGTTGAAATTTGCAATGAGATTGCATACCTTCTATGAGATAGTTGGATCCCGATACCCACTGCGAGTAAGAGTTACTCATGGGAGAGTTTTGCACATTACAACTAGCCGATCAAGTAGGTGTCTAGAAAGGTGTCAACGGGGTTACGCCCCTGGTAAAACGAGATTTATTTTAATTAGGTCCGTACGACAGCACGGGGAACCTCTTTCAAAGTACCGGCACTGGCTTGGCTGAAATATTGGCGAACTTGTAGGGTGCAATTAATCCCGGACAGTCTTTCCTTTTAGGGTTTGAAGGAAGATTTGATAAAAACAGTGGGAGCCATCCTGATTAGATAAAATAATAACCAATCTGATCTTGCAAGAGCATATGCTGAGTGTTTTCTTCTCTCTCTCTCTCCAGGTAGCGACCATGTCACACCTTAATTAAGATAATAATATGGATGTATTGACCGAACCCGCTTGTTATACTGTACTGGGGAACGTTGGTCCCGCTCTAACTTATAATTGTTATAAGACCAAGTAGGAAATAGGGGATTACCAGGATTCCCGTGCCGTTCAAACGAAGTAAGTGCATGATGATGCATCTTCTTCGGGTATGTTCATTAGAGAAAACTGTTTCTCAGTATCCTCTACGTCCTGGGTATGAGATACTGGATCAGGATCCCACATATGTAATCTGTTACATGGGCTACAGATAGGTAGAGAACTGAGAATGGGTAATAAAGTTTTAAGAGTTGGAAACAGTGCAATTGTTGCAGCTAAGGTGTTGGCGGTTATCACCCTGTATTACCATATACATTGATTCTGAACGAATGTTATTAGATACCGAACCTGATATGCAACATTATATCAGTCTCTTTATTTAGTAAAGAAGGATATAATTTTGTATTGTTGGATAATGTTTTGAACATTTCCTAGAGTTGATCAGTTCAGGCACGTTATCTAAAAGCATATACGTTCTAAATCAAACTACAGTTCTCAACGTACAGAACATACATAAGAGGAAGAGTTCAGAAATGAACGAATGCTTCTTGAGGCATTGTAGACTAGGTCATATCAATGCGACCCGACTAGCTAAGTTACATTAAGATGCATATTTAAATCAATTTGAATTTACATCTTGTGAAACTTTCCAGTCATGTCACAAAGATAAGATGACCATAGCTCCATTTATTGGAAAGAGAGAAAGAGTTAGTAAACTCTTGGGACAGATTCATGATGATGTATGTAGGTCCCCTGTCTACACATGCCAGGACCGGTTCTTTGTACTTCATTACATTCACTAATAATCACTCAAGATTCAGACATATGTTCCTGTTGAAATACAAGTCTGAACCTTTTGAGAAATTCAAAGAATATAAGTTAGAAGTAGATAACCAAAACGGGTATAAGTATTATGTCCTTTGATGTGATCAGGGAGGAGAATACTTGAGCACGGAATCCTTGGACTATTTTAAAAGAGAATGAGATTCTCTCTCAGCATTACTCATCCGTATACACCATAACACGTCGGTTTATCGGGGTGGAGCAATCGCACCCTATTTGATATTGTGCGCTCTATCATGAGTATTACTGTGTTGCTTATTTCACACCGTGTTGCTTATTTCCTTTTAGGGAGTTATGCACTTGAGACGCTGCATACCTATTCAATTGGGTTCCAAACAAATCAGGTGCCTACCACTCCATATGTGATATGGTATGGGAAGATCCCATCTCTTAAGTAAGTTAAGATTTGGGGTTGTCCGACCTATGTCTAAAAGCAAAATTCGGACAAGCTCAAGGCACGATTAGTTCTGCGGAAGTTTGTTGGATATCCCAAGCATTTGCAAGGGAATATCTTCCACCACACCGAGGAACAAAATGTGTTTTATTTCTCGGTATGACACCTTTTTAGAAAAGGAATTTATTTTGGAAACAAATTAGTGGACATGAGGTAGAACTGGAAGGAGTTCCAGCTATACAAACTATAGCCGATGATTTGGTAGAACCAGAGAATTCAATAGCTCCCGACGAACCTCAAACACTCCGCCGATCTGGTAGGGTTCCTCATCCACCTAAGAGATACCGCGGTTTTCTCGATGACAGTGGGAGCAAGGATTGCATCATGAGATGATGACCTAATTAGTTTCGAGCAGGCCATCAGGAGTGGGGACTCTGTGAGAATGGCTGGATGCTAAGCGATCTGAGATGGAATCCATATTCACCAACAAAGTATGGACTTTGGTTGCTTTATCTTTTAGGTTAAACCCCCATCAGGAGAAAGTAAATCTTGAGAAGATTACTTGGTGTGGATGGAAAAGTTGAGACTTTCAAAGCTAGACTTGTTACTAAAAGGTTCTCGTCATCGAACAAGTGTGGATAATGGTGAAACCTTTTCTAGAACCTATGCTTAAGTCCATCCGGATCTTACTTGCCATTGCTACATACCATGACTACGATATCTGGCGGTTGGGTGTCATGACTGCTTTTCTAAATAGTGATTTGGAAGAGAGCATCTATAAGTATACAGCCAGAGGGCTTCGTAGACAGTGGGAGCAGCGGAAACATGTGCAAGTTGCTTTACGGGTTAAAGCAGGCATCGCGGAGTTGGAACATCTGTTTTGATGTGGTAGTCAAAGCGTTTGACTTCATCAAAATGGTAGATGAACCTTGTATATACAAAAAGGTAGTAGAGAGTAAGGTGGCCTTCCTCTTATTATACGTAGATGACATACTCTTGATAGGGAAGGTTTTTCCTATGCTACACTCGGTCAATCTCCTCTTATCACAAGGACTCTCCAAGTAGGATCAAGGTGATACCACTTAAATCCTGGGTTTTGGATCTATGAGATAGATCTAAGTGGATGTTAGGATTATCACTAGGTGTAGTGAGATGGTATCAATTGATCCTAGGGGAGAATCACTGGATAGCTTCCAGGATGGTAAGGTCGACTGAATGTCAGTCACAGGCATTGTCTTTACCCTCAGTGGAAGGACGGTATATTGGAAGAGTTCCAAGCTAGATACCGTGGCAAACTAGACGATAAAGGCTGGATACATCGCAACCAAAGATGCTACCAAATAGGTAGTCTGGGTGTATATTAGTTCATGAGATGAACTTCGTTCCTACCATTGTGTGACAATGGAGCTGTGGCTTATGCCTAGGAAGCCCCATCCCATCAGTGACCCAGACATATTCTAAGGCAGTATCACCTGATCATGGAGATGGTTGATCTCCAGGGAGATCAAGGTTAGGAGAGTAGACATATAGGAAAACACGGCAGATCTACTCACAAAGGCCTTTTCCCAAGAGAGACTTTTATGGGATGGTTGAGTATGAGATACCACAACCACTGGTATATGATGGCCCTAGTGCAAGTGGGAGATTGTTAGTTATATGTATGCCCTAGAGGCCATTACCGTATATGAGATGTATATTGCAGTGGATGCTTGGACATATATAGGGAGGACTTTCTTGCTCGACATGATGGTATGCTATTTAGTTACTCTTTATCTTAACACGTACACTGATTGTCTCTCTGTTATATGTTGGTAAAGCCCTTAGGATGTGTACTTTACTACCTAAATTATGATGCGGATCATACAAGTGGGACAAAGGTAGTCGGTAAGTACATCCTTTAATGTCCCTAGTCGTGGGTGTATCGAGATAGGGCATCGATATACCTGAGTAGACTAGCGTATAGTTTCTCGATCCATACAGATGGGCAATGGATGATCTCATATCCATTGGTGTTTGACATCAGAGATGATATATGGGTGCTCAGTGGAGACTGGGTACACTAGACGGACTCGCCGAGAACTCCAAGATGGTATTATACCTCACGTCAGATGACAGTTCTCTGGTGACACTGGTACAGGTTATTCTGTCGATCCGAGATCGTCATAGAGTCTTGTGTGATTCCCACCGTGCTTTGATTTCCACCTTACCACATTCAAGAGAACGTGCAAAATGATGGTTTTTGGGTACAGTCCCGAGTCACATGGAGGCAATGAGCGATAGGAGGGGATTTCATCTCTCCCGGTATTGGGGGTTGATGTTGCGCTGTGCTCGATTGGCTATAACAGGAAGTCCCTGGCTAGGGCTGTTCCTGAGATTTACTGGTAAGTGTTATCAGTAGTTTCTCGACCCGTTATGAGCCTCATATCGGCATGACTTATCAAGCTATTGGGGCCTGACGTTTACCACCCTAAAGCGAGATTTGCGACATATCAGACGAAGAGACCGGACTGTACGGTAGTGTTTCTGATTGGATTCGCAAGAGTATGAGCAGGCATGCTTGTTGATCTTCTGATCGCTCAATACCCGGGTGGCCTTTACGTTTAGCAGACCGCTTGCGGCTTGTGGGTGTTTGATATGATGATCACCTACCGCCGGCGTATTGACTAGTCTTTAGAGTCCTACACAGAGGTTTCCCGGTTCATGCGAAACGGAGTAGGAGCACATATGTGATATGTGCGGGACCGAGATTAATGCGCTTATGTGATACCACATTCTATTCTCGCGATTTGTGACATCGGTCGGTTATATGAGATATAGCCGGGTTATCGGATCAAGTGTTGATTCGATAAGTTGTTGTATTTGATATTAGTCGGTTATATGTGATGTAGCCGGATTATTAAATCAAGTGTTGATTTAATAATTTAATGTGTAATTGTATATTTGATATACTAGATTACATTAATTAATATTAGCTCACTTAAACATTTCTTTTTCTCACTTATGTACACTTAGTATAAATGTGATATATATTAATGTACAACTTTTGTGTCATGCTAGATGCCACATGTGACATGGGTGTATGAGACTTACACCATGCTTATAATAATGGAATGGTTTTATTTATTTAAAGTTAATCAAAATTAATGGTAATTAGTCACATGCTTGGAAGCTTGGAGAAGCTTGTAGCATCTTTGACTTAGTCCACTAATTTTGTTTTACTTGTAAATATTTATTAACCAAACCATTATTGTAACCCATGGTTTATTCTCTACATGATTTAGTGTATGACACTAACTCACCCATGGTTATTATTCTCACCTTATGAGTTCGTTCTCATCTCTTTACTTCATCTTCTTCATCCTTGAGAAAAAGCTTTCTAGCTTTTGGAAAAGTGAGAAAATATTGTGAAAAAAATAAAACTAAAATGAGCCCATTTCCTACTTCATCATCCTCTACTACTTGCCATTTAGTATAGGGTGTTTGCTTCACTAATTTCACAATTAGTGAAGAGGTAGCATGAGCTTGAGTTTTCTCGACGTAGATTATCTTCGTCCTCGAATACTTCGAGCAAACTTGTTCATTTTTCCGGGAGAACCCTTTCTAGAGTTCGGGAGATCACAACCCGCAGCGAAAGGACTACTACACGGATCTTTAGAATTGAAGGACCGGTCTACAAATGTTTTATTTCTCATTCACTTAGATGTAAAGTTGTTTACATGTTGTTTCTTCGCATTTTCTAGTAAAGATTCTATGGTTTGGGTTAACTAGTATGGCAAATTTTTGAAATTGGAATGGACGATGCCTCCCGAAACCTTGCTGCCGTTCTAGGGAACCCTGGAAAACAAACAGACTAGGGTTAGTGGAGGAGTCCAAGAGGTGCTAGGGTGAAAAAATTGGGGCTTTACCTATGGTTGGGACCGGCGGCGCCGGCCCCAAGAGAGATCTCGCCGGCCATTGAGTGGGGTCGGGGTGTGGGATTGATGCAATGTGTTGGTGTCGTTTCATATATCTTAGTGCACATGTTTGATTAATCCGAATTTTCATTTTTACGTGTTTTGCACGTGTAAACTTTTGGTCTTCTAAAAGTTTACAAGAAAAATCAGCAAAAATAATATGTGGCTGAGGGGATTCGAGCACAGGAGCTATGTCACAGCAGTACAAGGCTTTACCAATGAGCTACAAGTGCTTTCTTGCTGTTTAAAAATAAATCAAATACTTTAGCATATAAAGGGTTGCAAATACTCCATTTGTACATTAACTTTAAAAAAATTTCTGTACATTAAAACAGAGTCGTTACATTCTACCCTTCTTACAAAAATTTTGTCCTCGAAATTTACAATTATTTAAGGACTAATTTACAAAAAAGTAAGGGTATCTTGCACGCATGTCATCTTCTCTTTCCCACGCTGACTTTCTTGGTGTGTCTTTTCTCATATTACCCGGACCAAGTTTACTTCCTTGTTCCAAAATGAATTCACCTTTCTGTCCAGGATTTCAACGGGTTGTTGCTCACAAGATAGGTCCGTTTGTACAGTGAGCTCGGAGTGATCAAGAATGTGACTGGGTTCACTCACATACCTTCTGAGTTGGGATATGTGGAACACATTGTGCACTTCTTCCAATGAGGGTGGAAGTGCCAAGCGATAAGCCACTTCTCCGACTCGTTCTAGTATGTCGAACGGTCCAGTGAATCTCGGATTTAGCTTACCCCTCTTTCCAAAGCGAATTACTCCACTGTTTGGAGAAATCTTCAGAAAGACATGATCTCCCGGTTGGAACTCTAAGTGACGGCACTTTGCATCAGCCCAGTGCTTCTGTCGGTCTTGGGCTATGCACATTCTTTCCCTGACAGTGCGAACTACATCCACTGTTGCTACTATCATCTCAAGTCCAAAGAGTTCTCTATCTCCGATATCGTCCCAACTTAATGGTGAACGACACTTCCTTCCATAGAGCGCTGCAAAGGGTGTCATTCCAATACTTGTTTGGTAGCTGTTGTTGTATGAAAACTCCACAAGATATAGGTGATCTTCCCACGATCCTCCGAAATCTAGCATACAAGCTCTTAGCATATCTTCAAGTATCTGAATCGTTCGCTCAGACTGTCCATCTGTTTGTGGATGGTAAGCTGTGCTAAAGTTCAGACTTGTTCCCAACTAGCTTGCAGACTTTGCCAAAATTGCGATTGGAATCTGGTGTCACAATAGGAGACAATGCAAACCAGTACTCCATATAATCTCATGATCTCCTGCATGAGTTCATGGGTATCAGAGATAGTACATTATGAAGAGTTTAAATTTTACTTAGATTCATACCTCCATGTATTTCTTTGCTAGTGTCTCGGTAGTTGGCCAACTCGAAAGGGAATAAAGTGAGCCAACTTTGTGATTCGATCCAAAATAACCCATACAACATCGTTACCTTTCATGCTGCGAGGAAGTGCAGTCACGAAATCCATGGTAATGTGTTGCCACTTCCATTCTGGGATAGGTAACAGTTGAAGTAAACCAGCAGTCCTGTGATGTTCAGCTTTCACTTGCTGACACACTAAACATTTAGCAACGCTTCTGGCTACTTCACGCTTCATTCCATGCCACCAATAATGTTGGCGTAGATCTTTGTACATCTTTGTACCACCAGGGTGTACTGAGTATGGGGAGCTGTGAGCTTCTTTCATCAACTCTTCCTGAATAGAACCTTGTGGTACACACAATCTATTGCCGTATCTCAAAGATCCGTCTTCATGGATGATGAAGTCTGTTCTAAGTCCACTTTCTACTTATTCTCTGATCTTTTGCAACTTGGAATCACTTGCTTGAGCTGCTTTGATCTGATTGACAATTATAGACTGAACTTGTAAGTTCATCAAACTTGAAGCGTTACCTAGCATAACCACTTCTATCTCTATCTGATGCAAATCTTGTTGTTGCTTCCACAGTGCGGTAAGATTCATTGATAGTGGTTGGTGACTAAGTGCATCAGATACTACATTCACCTTCCCTCGATGATATTGTAGGTTGATGTCGAAGTCCGCCATAAGTTCTAACCATCTTCTCTGCCGCATATTCAATTCTTTCTGAGTAAATACATACTTCAGACTTTTGTGGTCTGTGTAGATATCTACCCGTTCTCCCAGAAGACAATGGCGCCAAATCTTGAGAGCAAAGATAACGGCTGCCAACTCTAGATCATGTGTCGGATAGTTGTGCTCATGAACCTTCAGCTGTCTTGATGCATAAGCTACAACTTTACCATGCTGATGTAGAACACATCCTAATCCCTTACCGGATGCATCGCAATGCACTAAGAAACCTCCAAATTGGTTCGGTATGATAAGAATTGGTGATGATGTTAATCTTGACTTGAGTTATACGAAAGCTTGTCCGCATGCTTCTGACCACACGAATTCTTCATCTTTACGCATGAGCTTGGTCAGGGGTGTTGCAATCTTCGAAAATCCTTCAATAAATCTTCGGTAGTATCTCGCTAATCCCAAGAAACTTTGAATGTCCTTCACTGTCTTTGGTGTCGGCCATTCTCTTACTGCTGCTACTTTAGCTAGATCTATAGAGATTCCTTCACTTGAAATGATATGTCCGAGAAATCCGACTTGTTCTAGCCAAAACTCGCACTTGCTGTACTTTTCATAGAGTTGATGATGTCTCAAAGTCTCCAGAACAATTAGTAAATGTTCAGCGTGCTCTTTCTGATTCTTTGAATATACCAGGATATCGTCGATGAATATGACAACGAACCTGTCTAGGTACTCTCAGAAAACTTGATTCATTATGTTCATGAATATGGCGGGTGCATTGGTCACTCCAAATAGCATTACGAGAAACTTATAATGTCCACAGCGAGTCCTGAATGTCGTCTTCGAAATATCAGACTCTTTGACCTTCACATGATGATAACCCGAACGAAGATCTAATTTTGAGAAAACGCAAGACCTACTTAACTGACCGAACAGATCGTCGATTCGCGGTAGTGGATACTTGTTCTTTATCGTGACTTCGTTCAAAACTCTATAATCAATGCACATTCTGTATGAACCTTCCTTTTTCTTCACAAGCAAAACTGGAGATCTCCAACTTGAAGTACTCGGACGAATCCATCCTTTCTACAGAAGTTCGTCCAGCTGAGTACGGACCTCTTTCAAACCTTCAGGGCTTAACCGATAGGGTGCTCTGATCACCAGTTGTGAACCATGTACTAAATCAATTCCGAATTCAAAAGCTCGATCGGGAGGCAAACCTGATATGTCTTCAGGAAATACATTGTCGAACTCTCGAACTACCTCTGGCTTGTTTTCTTCTGCCTGTAGAGTTGCAATCACTGCCTTCTTCGGTTTTTCTTTATAGGTGCTAGGTTCCAGGGTACAGTCTCCACTTTTGAAATAAAAGACCGGATGCTCTGGAATCTCGAACACTACCCTCTTTTGACGACAGCCGATGGTAGCATAGAATGTTCCTATCCAATCCAAACCCAAAACTATATCGAAGTTCGGTATGTCCAGCACCTTGAAGTCAGCATAGAATTCTCTGCTACAGACGACTACTCGACACAGGTCGTATCCTATTGTTGCCTTTAGAACGCCATTCCCTGAACTGACATTCCAGTTGGATACGAGCGGTTTAACTGGAATCGCATGAGTTCGAACGAATCGTTGCGATATAAAGCAATAAGATGCTCCAGTATCGAAGAGCGCTAGTGCAGATAGTGAGGCTACTAAGATCGTACCTAAGTTATGTGGGATAAGTTTTAGGTTTAGTAAAGGATATATGGATGTAAACAAGTATTGAATAGATTTGAATAATGGGAAGGTTACCAGTAATGACTTGGCCAGTGGGTTCAGCTTCTTCTACAGTCATTGTGAAAGCCTGTCGCTTAGTGGATATAAACCTAAATTGAATAGTATATGTTAGTGTATATGCCCTAGAGGCCATTACTGTATCATACTAGTTTGTATATTACTTAATGGAAGCTTGGGATATTCACCTTATATAGACAATCTTGCTCAAAATAGTAGTATGCTACTTGGTTTGTTTCTGCTTTAATGTGTACATGTGTTTATTTTAGTATATCACTTATACACATTAGTGGAGCCCTTAGGATCTTTGCTTGATTACCAGCGTTGTGATGGCAGTCACACTCGTGGGGGCTGGGTAATCCACAAGCACATCCTTATACAGGTCCCTAGTCGTAGGACTATCGAGACAGAGCATCGATACTCCGGAGTAGATTAGCGTATGCGCTTCTCATCCCAGCAGGGGAGACGGTCTGTCCCACAGCCGTCAGTACGTCGTACTTGAGATAGTATGCGGGTGCTCGTTAGGTTACGAGTACACTGGACATGACTCGTCGGGAACTGTTGGTTGGTACTATACCTATCGTCAGTTAACAGTTCCCAGGTGACATGAGTACAGCTTAGTCCGCTGACTTGACACTGTCACTTCACCTCGAGTGTGTTCCCACTGTACTTAGATTACTACCCTACCACGGCTCAAAGGAATCATGCAAACAGGTAGTAGTTGGGTGCAGTCCCGAAGCACATGGAGGCAGTGACGGTTAGACAGGATTCGTCTCTCCCGATATTGGGGGTTGATATCGCGCTGTGTCTAGGAGAGCCATTACACAAAGTCCCTGGCCAGGGCAAGCGAGATAGACTGGTAGGTTTCCAGTGTTATCTCAGGTGTTCTGGGCTACATTCCGACACGACTTGTACCGCTAGTAGGGGACTGACGTTTACCGCCCCCTAGGCCCGCCATGTGATGTTCTTAGACGAACAGACCGGACTGTACGGAGACTCTCACATTCAGGCTCAGTAGGAGTTCAGATGGGTTTCACCTCGTCCGACTTCTTATCGGCATCTACCTGGGGGCCGTTACGCACAGCTAGTGCCGCTTGCGGTCTGTGGTTAAACCCACTGCCAGCGTAGTGTCGAATCTTTAGAGTCCCACACAGAGAGCTATTCTCCTTTAGGCAAAAGAGTAGAGGTCGCATGGTTTTGCGACAGGTCGCATGGTCTTGCGACAGGGTTCGGTCACATCCGTGCACTTGTGCACGTTTAGTGACCGGGCGGTTATTACTAGCAGGCTTTGGTTTAAGCCAGATCCTAGTATACGTTTTGGGATTGGTTTTATCTCGTTTGTATTCGTGTTCCCCGTAACGCGGATACGGGTGTGTATGCACAGTTGACAGAGACAGAGGCAGAGGATTCTCATTAGGGTTGTTGACCGTTGACTTTTGCTTAACCCTAATGAGAATTAGAAATATGATTAACAATAATATTAATTGAGTATTATAGTGACATGGTTAGGGTTGAAAGGTTGACCTTGTTGACTTGTTGACTTTTGTTTACCGGTTGATTAGGTTGGACTGGTTGACCACCATCATGACAATGGCTATCATTTGTTTGCATTGACTTTGGCTTGCTTATTTTGTTCACAATTTGCATTTAATGCAAAAAATGATATTTTCATTTGTCATGATAACAACCATTACATTATACTCAATTATTATTACTTGTTATGATGATTTTGGATTATGAGAGCTTGGATGGCATAAGACTTGGTCATTCTCTCATTTCATTTCTCTCTCTTGCTCAAGCTCTCCCTCTTCCTCTTGCTCTCTCTAGCTCAAGGCGACCCCCTCTCATGAGTTGAGAACCATTGCCTTAGAGATAAAAACACCAAAACAATCCTCTACCCATCTTAGTTCACAAGGCCTAGCAAGCCAAGTGTTCTAGTTTCTTCAAGTTTGAAGTAGAAGCCAAAAGGTAGAAGCTCTCGGGTGGATCCATCTTCGGCGCGAGGATACGACGAGGTGAGACCGATCCGTACACCACCAAGAGTTGAAGACGAAGGAGTTCAAGAAAGGTATAACCCCCTAACCGAGTAGGTAAAACTCCTAGTTAGGTTGTTAGGTAGTTGTTTAACAAAGATCCGTATTTTGAGTCCATGTTACCACCCTAAGAAAAATCGTTTTTCACCATTTCCGCAACCCCAAAGAACCGGGGAAGGGTAGCATGGACTTACAGTGGTATCAGAGCCTAGTTAAGCACTATCTAACATGTTAGCAATGTAAGTAGAAATTCGATCGTAGAAAAAGTCGCGAAACACGCCCGGCTTGCATACTTTCTGTCGAATTTTTCCTCTGTTCCAAAAATAATAAATCTTGCCTTAAAATTCGACTCAGGGTTTTTAGAGCACACTGTAGGAAAATGGTCCAGAGAGCCGATCAAAGAGCCGCGGAACCGCGGCAGGAGCTTGCTCCCGCCGCGGATCCGCGGCCGAGTTGACTCGTCCGTGGACGATTTTCCTTGCAGCGTGGTCATAGGGGTGTTTTGGGATTTTTACAATATGTTTTTTCTCCCCAGATTTTCCAGAAAGCAAAATTTGTTTTTGGGGCTTAAAAAACCGTATTTTGATCGAATTTCTATAGACTAAAGCTAACGGGTTTATTTCTGTGATGTGATATATGTATTGAATGTCTGCTAATCGTTATATGTCGATTAGTGGGGGTTATAAATATCTGTGATCTGTAATGTTGATGGTATGTGTATATGAATTCATTGGATTATCGCGGATGAATTGCCGGGGGTTGTGAGATGAGAGTTTTCCTTTTATCTTTCAATTCATGTAATATGTAAATTGATGTAATATTATTTGTATGGCCGCACAACCAGGTCGGGGTTTTAGCCGTCATTGTATAATTTCTTTTTACTGTTTTTGCTCCTAAGATAGACCCAAGGTGGGGTGCACAAACTACCGGGTATCTCGAAGTGCCGAGTGGCCTACTCACGAGTTGAGGGAGGTTGCTTCGCTTCGGGTACTTGGCGGGTAGTTTGCCGCACCCGTAGGGGTCTAGGGTGGGGTTTGGCTATTCACCGCGACTGTGTAATCCGCTTTTCGTTACAGGCTCGTATGAATTGCGGATTCCTAGTATATCCAATGTGTTCATCTGTGATCTGAAATGGCTATCATTGCAATATATCTATATATATGATATCTATTTATGCGTTGCTTATGTTTTGCATCCGCGCTAGTCCAGCCCCGCTCTGTCGTTAGTTAAGTAACCTAACGGGTAATGACGGGGCCCCGTGGCGAATGCGGATGGCATAAGCGTACGTCATATTTTGGTTGTTTTCTGCAATGGTAGGATTAAATGATGGGACGCATTAAAATTAATGCAAGAAAAATAAACCAAGTAAAAGTCGTTGGAACACTTTGAAAAACACTCGGTTCTTTTCAAAAACCAACTTTTAAATGCGGAGCTTGAACCACTCCTTTTGAAAGCTATCTCGTTCCATCGATTATATCAAGTTCACTATGTTCACGGTTTCACCAAAACCATTCGTAGCGCTCCGTCGTTTCACATGAATGGTCAATAAGTATTCAAGCTATGTATGTTGGCCAAAGTCAAGGCATAGTGATTGGTAGCTATTGGGTATTCATGTGCAGCATAGATAGATGTGTTGGTTTGGGGCAGTCGTTCTACCATGTTGGCCAAAATCAAGGGTATGTACGGGTGGGCTCAAATTAACCTGGAGAATGACGGGTAGAACTTGACATGTGACTTATGATATTTTGGCCAAAGTCAAGGTCATAAGAGCATGGGGCAAAAATCCACATCGGGAGTTTCAAAAGAACTGAAACTTGCTAGAGTTGCATACCATTTGGAGTGTGATGATTCTGGTAGGATTCCTTCAGTTTTGTCACGCGATGATATTTGGATCCCGATCCTACTGTGAGTATATGCTACTCCTCCGGAACTTTCTCACTTAACGATCAATGCTATAAACCAAGTAGGTGTCTAGAAAGGTGTTAGCGGGGCTACGCCCACAGGGAAAAGAGGTTATTTAATTAAGGAACTTCGCGAAAGCGTTGGAAAGCCTCCCTCGAAGTACCGACACTGGCCTGGCTGAACGGTTAAGCAAGTATTGTACGGTGAGATTGATCCCGACTAGTTCTTCCTTTATGGTTTGAGGAAGGATTCGAGAGACAGTGGGAGCCATCCTGTTTAGACAAATTAAAAACCACTCTAAACTTGCAAGAGCATCATGCTAAAGTGTTTCTTCTCTCTCTCCTAATTGCAGCGACCAAACATCATGACTGGACTTAAGTTACTACTAGATAAAAACATACTGGCAGGGCCAAACTACCAAGATTGGCTCAGGAATGTCAAAATGGAAATCACTTATGACAAGTTGGGGTATCTTCTTACCACCAAAGCTCCCCCTGTCCCAGGTCCCAAAACCAGCGTCGCGGATAGGGAAATCCGTAAGACCTGGGAAATCGACTGCGCGAAGGCCAAGTGCCTCGTGCTTGCCTCTATAGACAACGAACATTAGAGGAGGCACGAGAATATGGACCTCGAATCCATATTTCTCCATACAAAAGAACTGTATGGAGAGCAATCTCGTATCGCCAGATACGAAGTGTCAAAGAAGTTGTTTTCGGCAAGATTGGCCGTCGGATCATCGGTAGCGGAACACGTGCTTAAGATGATTGGCTACATCGAGGAGCTCGCGGACCTTGGGACCACGTTGGAGAATGAGCTCTATACGGACTTGATTCTTCAATCCCTTCCTTCCACTTACGCCCAGTTCATCCTGAATTTCAACTTGTAAGAAAAGGAAGTTGAACTTTCAGAGCTCCTCAACATGCTGAGGAGTGCAGAGGGCACCCTACAGAAAGGTAGGGAAACATCCACTTTGTTTGTAGGAGGATCTTCCTCTTCTAGGTCCAAGGCGAAAGCCAAGGGAAAGAAGAAAAAAACCCCCGCCAAACCAAGGGGCGGTGTTAGTAAGGTGGATACGAAGGGAAAGACAAAAGCAACAAAGGTGGCGGGGAAGCTTGTGGATAAGGAAGAATGCTTTTACTGTCACAAGAGTAAACACTGGAAGAAAGATTGCAGGGCTTGGAAAGCCAGAACACAGGATCTGAAGCAGGTTACTGCTTCAGCTTCAGGTGTGTATGTTATTGAAAACCGTCTATCAATAAACTCTACGTCCTAGGTATTGGATACCGGATCAGGATCTCATATCTGTAATTCTTTGCAGGCGTTGAGAAAGCGTAGGTTTTTGAAAGCAGGTGACATGGCCCTCAAAGTTGCAAATGGAGCTAGCATGGATGCTGAGGCCGTGGGGGACTATCACCTAGGAATGTCAGATGGATATGTTTTGGTTTTACGTAATTGCTTTTTTTGTACCCAATGCAACTTGTAATATCATTTCTGTATCTTTGATTTCTAAAGAAGGTTATGAATTTGCGTTTGTAAGTAATGTTGTAAGCATTCACCTTAATCAAGTTCTGATTGGGTCAGGTACATTAAGCAATGGTATATACGTATTAAACCAACCATAGATTTTCAATATCCAGAATACACACAAAAGAAAGTCTCCGGAAATAAATCAGACTTTCTTATGGCATTGTAGACTGGGTCACATCAATGAGAGAAGGTTGACGAAGTTACATACAGAAGGATATTTGGATCCGTTCGAATATCAATCATATGCAACTTGTCAATCCTGTCTCAAAGGAAAGATGACAAAGACTCCGTTCACTGGACACGGAGTGAGAGCGAGTGAGCTCTTAGGACTCGTACACAGCGACGTGTACGGTCCAATGTCTACGTATGCACGAAGCGGTTATTCTTACTTCATTACTTTTACGGATGACTTTTCAAGGTACGGTTATGTCTTCTTAATGAAACATAAATCCGAAGCCTTTGGAAAATTCCAGGAATATAAGAATGAAGTAGAAAAACAAACAGGCAAAAGTATCAAAACACTGAGATCTGATCGAGGTGGTGAATACTGAAGTGCCGAGTTCCTGGATTACTTAAAAGAGAATGGAATTCTTTCTCAGCTTACTCCTCCATACACCCCGCAACATAACGGTGTATCGGAGAGACGGAACCGCACCCTATTGGATATGGTACGGTCCATGATGAGTAACGCTGAGTTACCGCGATCATTCTGGGGATATGCACTAGAATCAGCTGCATACCTTTTGAACCGAGTTCCAACTAAGACTGTGCCTACTACACCATATCAAATGTGGTGTGGGAAGAGACCCTATCTTAATCACATTAAGACATGGGGATGTCCAGCTTTTGTCAAAAAGCAGCATGCGGACAAGCTCGAGGCACGCTCAGTACAGTGCAAGTTTGTGGGATATCCAAAGAACTCCATGGGATATTTCTTCTATTGCGAAGAGGAACAAAATGTTTTTGTTTCTCGGCATGCCCACTTCTTGGAAACTCAGTTTTTGGAGAATCAGATAAGTGGGAGCGCAATAGAACTGGAAGAAATTCCAGAACCACGAGCTATTACTGAAAGCTTAGTAGAACCAGAGGGTTCGAAAGATCAGGACATTCCTACGCCGCTCCGCAGAAGTAGTAGGCAGTCTCATCCGCCAGAGAGATACTACGGTTTTCTCATAGATGGGGATAGAGAGGATTGCATCATTGATAGTGATGAGCCGACTAGCTTCCAGCAGGCCATTCAGAGCGTTGACTCGGTAAAATGGCTGGATGCAATGCGGACCGAAATGGAGTCCATGTACACCAACAAAGCATGGACGTTGGACATTGCTCCAGAGGGGGTAAAACCCGTAGGATGCAAGTGGATCTTCAAAAGGAAGATTGGTGTAGATGGACAGGTTGAGACCTATAAAGCTAGACTTGTTGCAAAGGGTTTCTGTCAAAGACCTGGCTTGGACTATGACGAAACCTTTTCTCCAGTGGCTATGCTGAAATCCATTCGGATCCTTCTTTCCATTGCTGCCTTCCACGATTATGAGATCTGGCAAATGGACGTAAAGACCGCTTTCCTAAATGGAAATTTAGAGGAGTGTGTCTATATGGACCAGCCAGAGGGTTTCATTCAGAGTGGGAGCAGCGGAAAGGTGTGCAAGTTGCTTAAGTCCATCTATGGACTAAAACAGGCATCGCGGAGTTGGAACATCTGTTTTGATGAGACGGTCAAAGAATTTGGCTTTATCAAAAATCCAGATGAACCATGCATCTATAGTAGATTTGTAGCGAGAACTGTAGTATTCCTCGTTTTATACGTAGATGACATTCTCTTGATAGGAAATGACATTCCTATGCTACAATCTGTCAAAGGGTTCTTGTCACACAGGTTCTCCATGAAAGACCTGGGTGATGCCTCTTACATTCTGGGGATCCGGATTTATCATGACAGATCCTAGAGGATATTAGGACTTTCACAGTCCAGGTACATCGACACCATACTGAGAAGATTCAGTATGGAAGATTCCAAGCGCGGTAATCTACCGGCTTGTCACGGGATCACCCTCTCCAAAGAGATGTCTCCCAAGACTGATTTGGAAAGGGATCGCATGTCTATTATACCCTACGCTTCTGCGGTAGGCTCTATAATGTATGCGATGTTGTGTACCAGACCAGATGTAGCTTATGCACTGAGTGTGGTAATCCGGTATCAGTCTAACCCTGGGGAGAAGCACTGGATAGCGGTAAAGAACATTCTCAAGTACCTGAGAAGGACTAAAGAGATGTTCTTGGTGTATGGCGGAAAAGACCTCCAGATCGAGGCCTTTACTGACTCCAGCTTCCAGAATGACAAGGATGATTCCAAGTCCATGTCGGGTTATGTCTTTACCCTCAATGGAGGGGCGGTGTGTTGGAAGAGTTCCAAACAGGAAACCATTATTGACTCGATGATGGAAGCGGAATATATCGCTACTGCAGATGCCGCAAAAGAAGCCGTCTGGATAAGGAAGTTCTTGACAGAACTTCTGGTGGTTTCGTCCATTGTTGATCCAATACCTCTGTATTGTGAAAACAACAGGGCTATAGCTTTAGCGAAGGAGCCCAGGTCCCATTAGAGATCCAGACACATCTTGGGGCGGTATCACCTGATCAGGGAGATCGTGGGTCGCCAGGAGATCGAGGTTCGGAGAGTTGCTACGGAAGATAACACTGCTGATCCACTCACGAAGGCCTTACCCCAGACTCAGTTCGAGCGGCTGATCGAGAGGATAGGTCTTCGATACGCCAGTACATGGCCTTAGTGCAAGTGGGAGATTGTTAGTGTATATGCCCTAGAGGCCATTACTGTATCATACTAGTTTGTATATTACTTAATGGAAGCTTGGGATATTCACCTTGTATAGACAATCTTGCTCAAAATAGTAGTATGCTACTTGGTTTGTTTCTGCTTTAATGTGTACATGTGTTTATTTTAGTATATCACTTATACACATTAGTGGAGCCCTTAGGATCTTTGCTTGATTACTAGCGTTGTGATGGCTGTCACACTCGTGGGGGCTGGGTAATCCACAAGCACATCCTTATGCAGGTCCCTAGTCGTAGGACTATCGAGACAGGGCATCGATACTCCAGAGTAGACTAGCGTATGCGCTTCTCATCCCAGCAGGGGAGACGGTCTGTCCCACAGCCGTCAGTACGTCGTACTTGAGATAGTATGCGGGTGCTCGTTAGGTTACGAGTACACTGGACAAGACTCGTCGGGAACTGTTGGTTGGTACTATACCTATCGTCAGTTAACAGTTCCCAGGTGACATGAGTACAGCTTAGTCCGCTGACTTGACACTGTCACTTCGCCTCGAGTGTGTTCCCACTGTACTTAGATTACTACCCTACCACGGCTCAAAGGAGTCGTGCAAACAGGTAGTAGTTGGGTGCAGTCCCGAAGCACTTGGAGGCAGTGACGGTTAGACAGAATTCGTCTCTCCCGGTATTGGGGGTTGATATCGCGCTGTTTCTAGGAGAGCCATTACACAAAGTCCCTGGCCAGGGCAAGCGAGATAGACTGGTAGGTTTCCAGTGTTATCTCAGGTGTTCTGGGCAACACTCCGACACGACTTGTACCGCTAGTAGGGGACTGACGTTTACCGCCCCCTAGGCCCGCCATGCGATATTCTTAGACGAACAGACCGGTCTATACGGAGACTGTCACATTTAGGCTCAGTAGGAGTTCAGATGGGTTTCACCTCGTCCGTCTTCTTATCGGCATCTACCTGGGGGCCATTACGCACAGCTAGTGCCGCTTGCGGTCTGTGGTTAAACCTACTGCCAGCGTAGTGTCGAGTCTTTAGAGTCCCACACAGAGAGCTATTCGCCTTTAGGCAAAAGACTAGAGGTCGCATGGTTTTGCGACAGGTCGCATGGTCTTGCGACAGGGTTCGGTCACATCCGTGCACTTGTGCACGTTTAGTGACCGGGCGGTTATTACTAGTGGGCTTTTGTTTAAGCCAGATCCTAGTATACATTTTGGGATTGGTTTTATCTCGTTTGTATTCGTGTTCCCCGGAATGCGGATACGGGTGTGTATGCACAGTTGACAGAGACAGAGGCAGAGAATTCTCATTAGGGTTGTTGACTGTTGACTTTTGCTTAACCCTAATGAGAATTAGAAATATGATTAACAATAATATTAATTGAGTATTAAAGTGACATGGTTAGGGTTGAAAGGTTGACCTTGTTGACTTGTTGACTTTTGTTGACCGGTTGATTAGGTTGGACTTGTTGACCACCATCATGACAATGGCTATCATTTGTTTGCATTGACTTTGGCTTGCTTGTTTTGTTCACAATTTGCATTTAATGCAAGAAATGATATTGTCATTTGTCATGATAACAACCATTACATTATACTCAATTATTATTACTTGTTATGATGATTTTGGATTATGAGAGCTTGGACGGCAAAAGACTTGGTCATTCTCTCATTTCATTTCTCTCTCTTGCTCAAGCTCTCCCTCTTCCTCTTGCTCTCTCTAGCTCAAGGCAACCCCCTCTCATGAGTTGAGAACCATTGCCTTAGAGATAAAAACACCAAAACAATCCTCTACTCATCCTAGTTCACAAGGCCTAGCAAGCCAAGTGTTCTAGTTTCTTCAAGTTTGAAGTAGAAGCCAAAAGGTAGAAGCTCTCGGGTGGATCCATCTTCGGCACGAGGAGACGACGAGGTGAGGCCGATCCGTACACCACCAAGAGTTGAAGACGAAGGAGTTCAAGAAAGGTATAACCCCCTAACCGAGTAGGTAAAACTCCTAGTTAGGTTGTTAGGTAGTTGTTTAACAAAGATCCGTATTTTGAGTCCATGTTACCACCCTAAGAAAAATCGTTTTTCACCATTTCCGCAACCCCAAAGAACCGGGGAAGGGTAGCATGGACATACAGTATATGGTATTTTCATGTAAATTGACTTGTATTGATTCTTGATGGTATTTTCATGAACTTTTGTGATTTTTTTCTTTTGATTAGAAAACATGGAATATAATATATATTTAAAATAGATATTTTGATAATATATATATATATATATAATTATTAAAAATAGAATTTATTTATTAATAGAAATCACGTTTTCTTAGAAATTGTAATAAAAATTCCATCGAGATTGTATGCTCCGTGAGGAGGCCTGCATCTCGCCCTACTAGTCCGATGGATGTGCGATAACCCACACCAACCAAATTGGATTCCCCAAAATGTGTTGTAAGGACATAATCGTATGGAATTTTATTAAAACAATTTGAAGAATACGGTTTTGATAGTTTATGGTATTTAAATGTAAAATTCCTCTTAACCACAAAAATATCGTTCTCAAGCCATTATGCTATATCGAGATGAGTGTTGTGATGAGGTAGGTCATTACCTCATGCAATTTTCTAAAGGTAATATGAGCAAAATGAAGAAAAAATGTTGTAGGTGAACTTGATGGGATTTAACCGTAAAAGTGAACTAAAAGTAGTATAATATTATAATTTTGAATTGAAACTTGTTCTACATATTGTCTTATGGTTGCTGAACAAGATATGAAGAGATGGTTAATTTGTGGTTAAGAAAAATTGAGTTTTTAAAGAAATTAGAATCGGAAGTCAGATTAACTCCGCTTCCGACGAGTTTTGAAAAGAGAAGCCTTTTTAATAGAAAGAGAGGAGGGGAGAGGGGACTTACGGATTGAGAAAAGAGAGGGAAGGTAGAGGATGGGTTTACAGGCGTCGTGGAGTTGCGGGGTTGCCGGATTTGTCCCGAGTCATCGACGGAACTTGACCTTGAGCTTACTCTACTTGTACAATTTCTTGGACTTGGAAAATTTAGAGAGTTTTGGCAAAGGATTTCTGAATGAGGAAGGCTATGGTGTAGGGTGGTATTTATAGGAGAAATTAGGGTTTAGGGTATTGAATAATGAAATTAAAATGCATTAACATTTTGGATTAATGCCCCATTTTAATTCTATGGAAATATGCAGGGAAAACAAATAGGCTAGGGTTAGTGGGGGAGTCCAAGAGGTGCTAAGGTGAAAAAATTAGGGCTTTACCTACGGTTGGGACCGACGGCGCCGGCCCCAAGAGAGATCTCGCCGTCCATTGAGTAGGGTCGGGGTGTGGGATTGATGCCACGTGTTGTGTCATTTCATATATCTCATTGCACATGTTTGATTAATCTGACTTTTCATTTTTACGTGTTTTGCACGTGTAAACTTTTGTTCTTCTAAAAGTTTGAAAGAAAAATCAGCAAAAATAATATGTGTCTGAGGGGATTCGAATACAGGGGCTATGTCACAGCTGTACAAAGCTTTACCAATGAGCTACATGTACTTTCTTGCTGTTTAAAAACAAATCGAATACTTATAGCATACACAGGGTTGCAAATACTCCATTTGTACATTAAATTTTAAAATTTTTATGTACATTAAAACAGAGTCATTACAGGACGGCCCAGTCATCGTCGTCGTCCAGCGTAGACATCACGTCATGCCATTGATCAGCCAGGTCTAGTCCTGCACGTGCGTGGGTTTGCATCGCGACGTTTATCTAACGTCGGACGTAGCATTTGTACCCCATCGTGTGATCCGATCAGAAAATTTTAACTTGCAACATGCCATGTTACTATATCGATATCTATATGAATAAAAATAGTACATGTGTTTTATTAATCAGCAACTATTACCGATTTATAGTTTTACGATATCCGTTCGTATCCGTACTGATAATAGCATATCAATTGCATACCAGAGAATCATGATATCATTATACTACTTTATTAGTACAACGTGTTATCTAGATTGCATCATACATAGTTATGGACGTATAAGTGGTTATTACAGATAGACACATATGCATCCGGACATCAGTGCTGGTTACCGTGTTCCGTTACTGATTACAGTTTCACATTTGACATCTATTTGGTTAACATGCATAACATGACATATTCACGACACACTACTTGACTTCTTACTTGGAT
Source organism: Agapanthus africanus (assembly GCA_030015575.1). Taxonomy (NCBI): domain Eukaryota; kingdom Viridiplantae; phylum Streptophyta; class Magnoliopsida; order Asparagales; family Amaryllidaceae; genus Agapanthus; species Agapanthus africanus. Next base: position 437,375,467 of record JASDDO010000018.1, read on the forward strand.
CTTGTTACTAATGCCGACAATCCTAACTTGTTATCCTGATGGACGTAACTTGTTGTCTGCATAGACAAAACCTGTACCTGCTTGATTTTGTGTTGGCATTAGATTCATATTATCAATACCTGACTTGAACACAAAACCTTGGGGGTAAAGGGAAATCAATAATGAAACCTGACTTGTAACTCAATAGTTCGATACTTATACTAATCAATCTTTACGGGATAGGCCAGCCCAGGGATAATTCTGCTGACATCATTCATCTATACATGTTACCTATTTACTGCCTAGCGCCACGTCTCAGATTCAGCCCAAGAATCTTGACCGTGGTTCCGGGTACGCACGGGATACTATTGAGTTACATCGACGATTCCACTAAATTGATTTCAAAGACTGTTAGAATAGATAACCGAGAAGTACAGTTTTTAGAACCCACATCACATACCTGTACCTCACTGTTTTATATCTGTATTTATCCGCTACATGCAGGTTTAATTATATTATCATATCCTGGTTACTATTATTGTTTTGATATCTATGACGCACTGACGTCTGGGTTTTGCATGGCCCATTTCCTATACCTTTATTGCAGGCAGATCAAGTATACTTTAACAATCAAGCTGAGCAATGAGGAGCGAGCTATTTAGTTTTGGACTCTTAGTTTATTTATTTCCGCAGTTTTATTTCTTGATGTGATCCCATATCGAGACATATTTTCAGATGTTGTTTATTGGAGCTTGATTCATTTCCGCTTATGCATTTTCCGGATTTTATTTACTGTGGCAAATGGACATGTACTAGATAGATAATATATATTTTCTATTCTTGATGTCCTATAGACAGCCGTAATGTGACTGTGGATGGATGATTCCTATCCATAGGTAGCATGGTTGGCTCTATCACATGCCGTAGTTTACGTATCTTGGGAAGTGGGGCGCGACAAAATATCTTAAAGATATGTGCACCAAAAAGAGGAAAATCTACGTACCTAAGAAAGTCTTTCTGGCATCAAATATTTATGATGCATTAGCTAACTCCATGTCGGTATAGTATAAGGATCCTGGATGTCCTGCTATTTCATACTTTATAAGAGATAAGCTAATCAAGCGTGCCTTGCTAGACTTAGGTGCGAGTGTTAACTTGCTGCCAAACTCACTTTATGAGCAGTTAGCGCTAGGTGAGCTTGCATCGACAAAAGTCACTTTACAGTTGGCAGATCGTTCATTAAGAAGCCTAAAGGAGAGATTGACGATGTGTTAAATAAAGTAAACGAATTTATATTCCATGCAGACTTTATTATTTTAGAAACACAACATGTCTCTAACCTGAAAAATCAAATCCCGGTAATCAACTTAATGATGCCTCTCCTAATCTTGATGATTAAATTAATATGGCAATGTCTCGAAATAATTTCCTTGAAAATCAAATTTTATTGTTATAAATGGAGAAAAACGAATTGACTTCTTTTAATGAATCGTTGAAAATTGAAAAAGAGAATTTGATTTTATCTTGCAATTCTTTGAGAGAAGAAAATAATAGTTTGTAAACACCCTAATACATTTATACTATATAATTTGAAATTTTAAATCTTGCTGTAAAATTCTTTTATTCTTTTTGCTATTGGGTTGCGAATGATTCAAGTAGTAGTTTTCATTATCCGACCCGCATGATTGAAACCCGATATGATGCAAGCTTGTATCCAATATTTTCTAGCACAATGCATCCAAGTGTATCGATCACTATATATATATATATGATATATTTTAACCTTCACATATCTCTTTATAATACAAGATAAAGAAAAATAATACCCTTTTCCTATCTAGCCTTACATGGAAAATCACCCTATATTAGGTTGTTGTGCCTATATATCATGTTCATATCCTAAGATATAGACAACAAAATAATTAAAAATCCTTATGAATATTTACGTAGATTTTATGGGGGGTATATGTATTTAATTATAAATAATTACATTATGGTTAAAATTCTTACGTATGCTCTTTAAATTTAAAAACTATAATTTTGGATGGATACGGGCAATATTTGGAGTTATCTAGCATTATCTGTAAAAATCCTACTATATATATATATATATTATCACTAAATATTCCTATACCTATAATATATATAACTGTTATATATATATATTATATTAATATTTTTTTTATAAAAACACTCTTTTTCTCTCTCTCTCTCTTCATCTCCATCTCTCTCCTCTCGCTTTCTCTCTTTCGTGCCCGAACCCTAACCCATGCCGTCCCCACCTCGTCGCCGACACCACCTTTCCATCCTCACCTCCTCATCACCACCACCGTCAATATCTCCTTCCACCTCCTTCCCCGAAGGTTTACCCGAACCGACCCCACACCCGAGAACCCACCTCTTTCTCCCTCGTCGACCTCACCGTCGGAACCGACCACCACCATCACCCTCCGTCACCTTTTTCTTCTTGTCATCAAGCCTAGAACCCTCATCCCCGACTTTTCCTTCCCTTTCTCATTTCCTCGATCACCAGCTAACCCATCACCATCCACAGAACCTCGCCATCGACTTGTCCCCATTTCCCCGTCGCCGACCAACTCTCTCTTCTTCCCCGTCCACGCTAAAAACCCCATAACCCAACAACCCATCCTCTTCTCTTTTCTTTCATCTTCTTCTTTTCTTTTTCGGCTTCGCCGGAGTTGATTACCACCGACAAGCACGACCCCGACGACCCCAGTCACCGTTGTCGTTTAATCTAGTCGCCACTTTATGCGGTTGCTCAGTTCAGGCCAAGTTTTACGTACGTTGGGTTTTGCATCGTGTCGTTATTCGGTGTTCGGAACGTGATATCCGTATATTCATCGTGAGATTTCGATCAGGCAAGTTCTAAACTTGCAACATGCTACTTTGCTTATATCAATATTTATATGATTAATTATAGCATATGTGTTTTAATATTCAACAAATATTATCAATCTACAGTTTATAGCAGTGGTATGTATTAGTACCAATGACGGTTTTATCTAGTTGCATACCGGTTTATCACAATATTATTACAATATTATATCAGTTCAGCATTCTTTATCTAGATTGCAATATAACTGGTAGCAGACGTAAAACGGTTATTACAGATAGATACATATACATCTTGGGCATTAGTTATGTTTACCGTATTTAGATATTGGCTACGGTTTTCCATCTATTATCTATTTTGGTTAATATATATTACCTGACATGTTCATAAGACATTCCTAGACCTTTTACTTGGATTATTACTAATGCCGACGATCCTGACTTGTTGTCCTGATGGACGTGACTTATTGTCTACATAGACAAAACCTGTACCAGTTTGATCCTGTGTTGGCATTAGATTGATATCATCAATACCTGACTTGAACACAAAACCTGAGGGTAAGGGGAAATCGATAATGAAACTTGACTTGTAACTCAACAATTCGATACTTTCCAGAGACCGATCGGTCGATACGGGCTTCGGCCCCAGAATGATGATGCTGACATCATTCGTCTGTACATGATACCCTATTTTTACTGCTTAGCGGCACGTCTCAGATTTAGCCCCGAGGGTCTTGATCGTGGTCTTGGATACGCATGGAATACTATTGAGTTACATCGACGATTCCATTAATTGATTTCAAAGACTTATATAATAGATAATCTAGAAGCACAGATTTTAGGATACATATCACATACTTATAGCTCACTATTTTATACATGTGTTTATTATTTACACACATGTCTAATCATAGTATCCTATCCTGGTTATTACTATTGTTTTGATATTTATGACGCACTGACGTCTGAATTTTGCATGGCCCAGTTCCTTTGACCTTGTCGCAGGAAGATCGGGAATATTTTAACAAGCAAGCCGAGCAATGAGGAGCTTGATGATTAGTTTTAGAGATGCTTAGTTTATTTTATTTCCGTAGTTTTTTATCGATGTGTCCCCACAAGAGACGTAATTCAGATATTATTCTTTATTGGATCTTTTATTCGTTTCCGCTATATACATTTCTTGACTTTTATTTACTGTGACAAATGGATATGTGTTAGTTATATTTTATTTACTGTTCTTGATATCTGATTGACAGCCGTAATATGACTATTGTTAATCACAGAAAACTACATTTTAATACCGTTCATTCATTATCTATTTTGTTATATATCGGTGCTATTAACCAGTGTCTGCTCAGTAATTACAGATTACAGGTGTTCGTGATAAAATACTGGAAACACATTAAAAATTACAGATATAATGTTTGGGAGTCGACACTGCAAACAGAACAGGAAACCGACTGATATCCAAAGAGCTTTTGCAAAATAAATGTGTGCACAAAATTTTGGTCCAACACATACATGTGTGACACTAGCTCTTTGACACTAGATCATGATGGGGGCTGCCTTGGCACAAAAGATGCATTTATGGGTGTGATGTGCATTAAATGTGCATTGAATGCTAAAGATTATGATGTGATTTGAAGTATCTAGTTTCCCTCCATATCCCTGAGTGCATCGAAGGCCTCTACAGACAAAACTAGCAGCACCAGAGTGATATTGGGAAGCATACAAGACCACACAACAACCACGAGCTTAAGACTCATCGACAGGACCGGCCACATGCCTACTTTGGCCGAGCAGGCGGCCCCCTTACCCCAATGATCCCAAATTTTCCCTGTCCCTTCCTTGCAGTCACATCACCTCATTCTTATTACTTGTTTAATCTTTTTTAGTGCCTATATAAGCAAGATCAGTGAGCAAGGAAGGCTCTCTCTCATTCTCACATATTATACCTCATTTTGATAGTTTCTTTATTTTTGGTTTAGGCTTGAGAGTGAGTGGGCTATCACTTGGTTTCTTCTTCTTTTTCTTCCCTCTTGAAGCTTTCTCTTGAGAGCTTCATTATGGAGGTTGAACAAGTTACCAATATCTTGTACCTCTTCTTCAAGTGTTAATAATATTGTTGTTTCTTTTATTTCTTGTTCTTGTTCTTATTTTCTTTTCTTTTTATTATGCTTAAATAATCTCTTTGGTGGTGGTAATGGTAAAGAAGTGAGATGAAAGGCTTTGCCTCCTCCTCCTCTTGTTAATATTTAATGTGCTTATATATATGATTCTAACTTAAAGATTGTTTATGTATTGATGTGATATGGTATTTTGAAACATGGTTACTTTGTAACCTCCTCATATACTATATTCACTCCTTTTCCCCATTTCAATGTTTAAGTTAAAATCAATTTAGTGTTAAGGTTGCTAGGTTTAGATATCGTATTTTGTGATCAAGTGCTTGACAACCTCTTGGTTTCATATACGATATACTATCACAAACACTTAGCAAACTCAACACTAAAATCATTTGCTCTCATTAACTAATTTGTGTTTTTGATGTTGTGATATGCTTGCTAACTCTCGTGCTTAGTGTTGATACCCCAAGCTTGGACATACAAACGGTAAGTGAACAAAACAGACTCGATTCGTGCTTTACGGTGAATATCGGAATTTGATGATTTGTCCTTCGCAACCGTGTTGACAAATCATGCATCATGCCGGGATCGATGTAAGGATGGACAACTCATGATCAAGGGAGCCTCGAAGGAATCGTTGTGGTTCGACCTTCCGAGCCAAAGCCACAACCACTTCTTTCTTAACATGTTTTCCTTGCTTTTCTTTGTTTTCGTATTCTTTATTATTGTGACAAAACCAACCATTCGTTATTTGTTGAACCTTAAATCACAAGACCTAACACACAATTCCTTGCGGATCGACCCGTATCTGCCGGCTTGCTACAACGCGCCGTGCACTTGCAGTTTATAAATTTTAAAACGAGAACGATCTCACGTTCGCATTCCATTTCTTTAAAATCATATCCGTTTCCAAAACATACGCGTTTGCGTGTGCGGGTGAATTCCTAATAAGTTTTTGGCGCCGTTGCCGGGGAGTTGGTAGTATTGGGTATTGTTATTTCTGGTTCTTTCTAACAAAAATAAGTACTAACTCAATATTTTCAAATCTAACACAAACTAAAAAATTCTTTTAACTTGTTCTCTGTCCTTCATACCTGATTCAACTAAAAAATCAAGTTATACCATTAGAATACTAATATAGCCTGGAGGAGCCATACAAAATTCGAGCACAAACAAGCTTCATTTGGCCGACGACATTAAGGGGAAATCCGAGCTCGCGGCCCAATGAGGGTGTTTTTGATTTTTTCTTTCAGTGTGATCTCCAGTGTGTTGTCAGTACTCTAGTGGTATTGCTTGATTTTTATAATTTTGAGTGTGTAGGAATTGGGCCATATATATCGCTTTTTGACACCAAATATCGTATTTTCTGACATTTCAGGTTTTTAAGGAATTACGACCAGCTATCGTGCAGAGCGAGACTCAAATTCAATTGCAAATGTTATGTGAAATACAATGCCAAAGATCCGGGTAGTTTGACCCGCGCAAGCGAACAATCAAAGACTCGGATCACTTTCAAAGGGGTTTCTTAACCAAATCACATCGGTACGTATTTCCTAACACATTCTTCTCGAATCTGACGCAGTCCAATATTTCTATCTTCTGTAGGATTCTTCGCACAAGCTTGCCACCAATTGCACAGAGAACTAACCGTATTTTTTGCAGCGCTTAAATTTAAACGAAAAAGAATTGATTAAATTGCTTGATGTCTTGAATTCTTTTATTGATTGCGCATTTGTATCTTAATACGGATTTAAGGGCTAAAAGACCAAACAATATACGGTAAAGGATTTCATCACCTTTTTCCGTAGCCCACAAATCACAAAACAACATTCTTGCATACCCACAATAATTAAAAATCAATTAGAACTTTGACTCTAAGGACTTCACGCTCGGTAGGAGAAGTTAACTGTGTTTAGAACACCACTTAACGGTATATCGTTCACGGGGTGTCTAGGCAAGTGTTCAAGAGAAAGGGTTATCTAATTAAGGAATTTCGCGAAAGCGTTGGAAAACCTCCCTTTATCTCTTTCACTTACCTGGCTTCGTGATCCGTATATCTTGAGCCCGTTTCTCGACACAGTTTTATTTCAACAATTAGGTTCTTGAGCAGGTCTAGTTGACTAGCATACCATAGATTGGTAGGGGTGTGGTATTCTTTGTTTTTGTGATGTTTATGAATTCTTGTAAATATAGGTGGTACACGATTTAATTCAACTTCTCATGATTCTTATTCTTTTGTTTATACTTAGTCCAAACACTTGTTCAAATTTCCACTTTTCTTTCCACATTCATGAAAATTGTCCTTTTCTAGGGGGTGACCAACCGTCCCAGATTGTTGATAATGGTCACCCACCTAACACTCTTGAACCCAGTCCCACTTTAATTAGAGATCTAATGATAGAGGATTTAGAGAAAGAGGTCGACAGATTGACTGATTTAGCATCACCACCGTTACAACCCTCTCTTCCTGAAACAACTGACACATCCTTAGGGAATGATAGTGAGATAGATGCTAGGTTGACCGCTTTAGAGAAATGTATTGAAATGATGACTACGGTCGAGAATCAAATAGCTGCAAAGCTATCCCTGTGTATACATCAGTCTGAGCAATTGTTTCATTCTCAAGCTCAATCTTTGGCTAGAATTGAAGAGCGTGTAGCTGAAGTGATTCTAAAGAGTGACACAGTCAATTAGAACCACATAATGTTGATATCTGTCATCTAGGAAGTCACCCAAGTAAGATAAACGATCAATTGAATTTTGATGATTTCATAAATGGCGATGCAATTGAATTAACTAAGTATTATCAAGACACACAAGAAAATCCACCGACTGATTTTTGCATTCCAACTTTAGAGGAGAAATCTTGTGATTTTTACGGATATGGTTTGGATAGATTGTCAGAAGAGATCAATGATCAGGAACCCACAATTTTTGTATCACCTATTGATATTGTTTCGGAAGAAATATTAGTGTGGGAACCTACCATTTTTGGATGACATATACCTACCCATTTGTGAGTGTGAGGAGGAAGAAATGGTATTGGGAGAGTTAGAAAACCATAGTGATAAGAATATGATTGTGAAAAATCATAGGGAGGAAGACAGCATTGAAAAATATTCTTTCATATCAAGTTTTGAGGAAATTTTTGCGGATGAACTTGATATTCTTGGTGAGTTTGAGTCAGGATCAATTTGGGAACATCCTAAAAACCTTTCTTTTACTGAACTTTTTGCGGATGAACTTCAGTTTTTACACGAACTTGACTTTGGAACTCAACATATGCTTTATGAACATTCAATTCATCCAGGAAACAATTCTTTAACTTTTTGAAAACTTCATCTTCATCTTCAGCGTCTTCTGATCCCTACTTTTACACGCTCATGCCCTTCACTAACATCTAACTTATAACTTTTCTTTTTCATTTTTCTTTGTATATACATATTCTTTTACCAGTCATTGCACTATATAGACAAAATTTTTAAATGTCTGGTATTAATTTCTGGACTAACCTAATTTTAACTTGTACATGTTGTAATTAGTCTTAGGTTTTTTCTTTTTCTTTGAATAAAATTCTCACGCTGGTGTCTAAGTCTAGCTACCGGAGACGGGGGCAATGATAAGGATTGTAGGGTTACTAGGCACTCTAACAAAGTTCTACAAGGCATCAACCATGCCCGATTAAAATTTTAGTCGTGCCTAATATCCCTAAACAAGATCTTTGCTAGACTATTAGGCTATCACATGCAAGTAAATTAGATTAACCACTAAGTGAATACGAAATACAACCTTTGTAGATCGGTCCTTCACTTCTAAAGCTCCTTGTTGTAGTCCCTACGCTGCGATCATGGTTCTCCCGGGCTCTTGCATGGCTTCACGAGGCGAAAGAAGCGTCCTTACTTGAAGTCTTCGAGGCCGAAGATGATCTACGTCGAGGGAATATCAACTCAAGCTACTACTTCACTAACTAGAGAATTAGTGAAGCAAACACCCTAAACTAAAGTGCTAGTCTAGTAGAGGATGGAGAAATAGGAAGTGGGTTCACTTTAGAATTTGGTTCCTCACAATGTTTCTCACTTTGGATCAAACCCTAGAGAGCTCTTTTGCTCAAAGAAGATGAAGAAAATAAAGAGAGAAAGATAATGATCAAGTGAGAAAGCTAACCATGGTGAGTGAGTATCATATAATAACTCATGTATAGACATAACCATGGCTAATCCTTTATGGTTGGGTTAACAAAATATCCATAGTAAAAACAAACTTAGTGGACTTAGTCAATGCATCCACAAGCTTCCACAAGCTTCATGCATTTTTCTAATCCTCCACTAATTTTGTAATTACTTTAAATATTAAAACCCAACATAATAAATAGCATGGTGTAAGTCTCATACACCCATGAATGATGTATCAACAACCATGATACAAAAAAGAAAACACATTTTAATATATATCATATATACATTAAAGTTGTGCACATGTGAGAAAAACCCTTAAGTGAACAAATGTTAGTTAATGTAAATTAGTATATCTAATATACAATTATACAATAAATTATTAAATCAACACTTGACTTAATAATCCGGTCATAACACATATAACCGACTAACATCCAATGTATCGACTTATCGAATCAACACTTGATTCGATAACCCGGCTATATCACATATAACCGACCGATACAAAAAGTCGCGAGAATAGAATACGGTATCACATACACGCATTATTCTCGGTCCCGCACATATCACATATGCGCTCCTATTTCGTTTTGCCTGAGCCAGTAAAACCTCTATGTAGGACTCTAAAGACTCGTCAATACGCCGGCAGTAGGTGATGATCACATCAAGCACCCACAAGCCGTCAGCGGTACTAGCTGGACGTAACGGCTACCCGGGTATTGAGCGATCAGAAGATCAGCAAGCAAGCCCGCTCCAACTCCTGTAAAAGCCAAACGGTAACACTTCCCGTACAGTCCGGTCTCCTCGTCTGATATGTCGCATATCAAGTCTAGGGGTGGTAAACGTCAGACCCCAATAACTAATAAGTCGTGCCGATGTGAGGCTCATAACGGGTCGAGAAACTACTGGTAACTCTTACCAGTAAATCTCTAAATCAGCCCTGGCTAGGGACTTTCCTGTTACGGCCAATCGAGCACAGCGCAACATCAACCCCTAATACCGGGAGAGACGAAACCCCTCCTATCGCTCATTGCCTCCATGTGACTCGGGACTGTACCCAAAAACCACCATTTTGCACGCCCTCTTGGACGTGGTAAGGTGAAAATCAAAGCACGGTGGGAATTACACAAGACTCTATGACGATCTCGGGTCTACAGACTAACCTGCACAAGTGTCACCAGAGAACTGCCATCTGACGTGAGGTATAATACCATCTGGGAGTTCTCGGCGAGTCCGTCTAGTGTATCCAGTCTTCACTGAGCACCCGTATACCATCTCTGATGTCAAACACCAATGGATATGGGATCATCCATCGCCCATCTCATGGGTCGAGAAGCGTATACGCTAGTCTACTCTGGTATATCGATGCCCTATCTCGATACACCTATGACTAGGAACATTAAAGGATGTACTTATGGACTACTATGGCCCCACTAGTATGATCTGCATCATAGTCTAGGTAGTCAAGTACACATCCTAAGGGCTTTACCAACATGTAATTATAAGACAGTATCAAGAGACAAGTATACATGTTAAGATAAAGAGCAACCAGATAGCATACTATCATATCGAGCAAGAAAGTCCTCTCTATATATGTCCAAGCATCCAATATAATGTTAGTTATATGTATGCCCTAGAGGCCATTACTGTACATTGGATGTATATTGTAGTGGATGCTGGGACATATATAGGGAGGACTTTCTTGCTCGACATGATAGTATTCTATCTGGTTGCTCTTTACCTTAACGTGTACATTGATTGTCTCTCTGTTACATATTGGTAAAGCCCTTAGGATGTGTACCTGACTACCTGGACTATGATGCGGATCATACTAGTGGGGACATGGTAGTCCATAAGTACATCCTTCAAAGTCCCTAGTCGTGGGTGTATCGAGATGGGGCATCGATAAACCAGAGTAGACTAGCGTGTACCTTCTCGACCCATACAGATGGGCGATGGATGATCCCATATCCATCGGTGTTTGACATCAGAGATGATATACGGATGCTCAGTAGAGACTGGGTACACTGGACGGACTCGCCGAGAACTCCCAGATGGTATTATACCTGACGTCAGATGGCAGTTCTCTGGTGACACTGGTACAGAGTAGTCTGTTGACCCGAGATCGTCATAGAGTCTTGTGTGGTTCCCACTGTGCTTTGATTTCCATCTTACCACGTCCAAGAGGGCATGCAAAACGGTGGTTTTTGGGTACAGTCCCGAATCACATGGAGGCAATGAGCGATAGGAGGGGATTCGTCTCTCCCGGTATAGGGAGTTGATGTTGCGCTGTGTTCGATTGGCTATAACAGGAAATCCCTGGCCAGGGTTGCTGAGATTTACTGGTAAGTGTTATCAGTAGTTTCTCGAATTGTTATAGACCTCATATCGACACAACTTATCGAGCTATTGGGGTCTGACGTTTACCACCCCTAGGTGAGATATGCGACATATCAGGCGATCAGACCGGACTGTACGGTAGTGTTACTGGTTGGATTCACAGGAGTATGAGCGGGCTTGCTTGTCGATCTTCTGATCGCTCAATACCCGGGTGGCCGTTACGTTTAACAGACCGTTTGCGGCTTGTGGGTGCTTGATATGATCATCACCTGCAGCCGGCGTATTGACGAGTCTTTAGAGTCCTACACAGAGGTTTCCTGGCTCAAGCGAAACGAAATAGGAGCGCATATGAGATATGTGCGGGACCGAGAATAATACGTGTATGTGATACCGTATTCCATTCTCGCGATGAATGTATCGAAAGGTTGTATGCGATATAACCTAGTTATCGAATCAAGGGTTGATTCGATAAGCCGATACATTGGATACTAGCCGGTTATATGCGATATAACCGGATCATTGAATCAAGTGTTGATTTAATGATTTAATGTATAATTATATATTTGATATATTACTTTGCATTAACTAGTATTGGTTCACTTTAAATGGATTTACTCACTTGGTTAGTACACATTGTATATGTGATATACTTTTGTGCACAAGTTTGTATCATATTTGATGATACTTGCTCTTTTGGGTTTGTGTAAAGATTAAACCATGTTTAGTGAATGGTTAGGGTTTCTTTTCTCTTATTTATTTATCCATTTATTATTGTTTTGGAAAAGATAAAGAGAAAAAGAAATGGTGGCTTAGTTTGTCTTTTCTTTGAAGCTTCTTGAAGCTTTGAAAAGTCTACCATTCTTGTCTCTTCTTTAACCCTAACCACTCTTCTAAACCTTGGTTAAATCTCTACACTAAACTATGGTTGAAGTTATGATAAGTATTCTTTTTATTTTCCTTTTTAATTAACTTATCATATCTTCTTCTTCTTCTTCATCTTCTTCAACAAAAGAGAAAGCTTGCTACTCCAATGGCAAGTGATGAAAACTAGTGAGAAATCCAAAACTAAAGTCTACCCACTTCCTATTTCTTCATCCTCTACCTCTTGCCAAGTTGTATAGGGTGTTTACTTCATAAGTTTTCAAAGCTTGGTGAAGTTGGAGCTTGTTCTTGTGATGCTTCGACGTAGATCATCTTCGGCATGGACATCGACGACCTAGCTCGCCATTTCTCCGACGAAGCCGACGCTAGAGCCCGGGAATTCATTTGGACAGCGAGGGGACTTCGTTGCGGAGCTATGGAGGTGGAGCACCGGATCTACAAAGGTTGTATTTCCGTTTAAACTTTTGTTAAGTGTTAACTAGCTTCATTTTTGCCTAGACATCTAGCTAACGATCCGTAGTCTAGGGTTTCTCGGCACCTAGATTTTTGAAATTGGCATGTTCGATGCCTTGTGAGACCTCATTAGGGTGCCTAGGAACCCGTCACTGGTATCAGAGCCTAGCTAGAACCTTAGGCGAAGTCTAGACAACGTTTGAATCCCGATCGAACCCGAAACCTCATTTTTCCCATGCTCTCTGTCCTTTTTTCAAAACTGTGCATTTTTCCATATTAAAAATATGCAGAAAATCAAGCAGGGTTTTATATGAATTACTGTGAAATACGGGGGCCTAATTCAATTAAACCACCGCGTAACCGCGGCACGAGCTTGGCATGTGCGGCGGTTCCGCGGCCTCATGGTCTCCTCTTGCGTTGACTTTTGCACAGTAATTCCTATTTAATAGTGATGAGTTCTCTGGGTATTTTTAATATTTATTCAAGAGTTGAATAATCTGGGATGTTTTGGAGCTTCGATGATTCGATCGGGTTTATCAGACTTTGTCTATTTGGCTTTCCGGATAAATTTTAGAATATGTTAAAAAGTTCGACCGGATATAAAAATACCCAACTTTTCCCCTGTCGGGAAATTTCCAAGTGTTGGATTTTTCCGTAGTTTAACGACGTTCTAAGTAGTGCAAGTAACGCGATGGTCCCTCTAGAAGACAACAAACCTTAACTCGATTATGTGACCGTCTTGAACTGCCCTTTGAACCTTAGGGTTTGGGGCAGTACGGCGTGCCACATGTGAGGCGTTGGCTTGACCCTTCTACGGCTGGACCGTTGGTACTGAGGCACGAACTGAATGTTGTTAGACTTATTTCATATGTTGAGCTGTATCGGGAAAACTTGGGTGTTTGACTGTTCGATCGAAAAGTTTAACATTTTCTAATTATCCGGAATGGGATACAATAATTGGAATTCACAAGAAGTTATGAGATAACTGAATGAATGTTATAAACATAGCAGTTTAGTCTCACTTGATCGGTTGCCACGGAATTTTGATGTGATCAAAAGTCCGTCGCAATCACGTAGCGTACGCGGATACTCGCCGGGTAAACTTAATAGACAGCCTCACGCCATAGCCCCGACCAAGTGACTATAGGAGAACCCCGTCGCCGAAAGCATCCGTTCGGGTGCTCGCGATAGCGGTGTTCCGCCTTGGTACACTTCGTCGACGGTATCGGGGGTGCGGCCGTCTACTGAAGTTTACGACGAGCATTCGATCAGGATGTCGGGAATCTTGTTGAATTGCCCGACTTGATATTGAAAAGTGTTTTCGATTTTGAGACTAAAATGCGGGGTTTATAATTGTTAGGCATACGATGTCTAAGTAATTCATTTGGTCAGGCATGCGATGTCTGAGGAGGTTGCGGATTCCAACTGTTGTAGTTTTACACTTTCTTTTCTGTGACCGTAAGTGTAATATGTGATATCGCCGGTTTCGTTGCTATATGTCAACGACAATTGGGATGGACATATTTACTTACGTTGATGACATGTGATGTTATGTGGTGCTGGATATGTTATATTGGATCGTCGTGTTTGAATAGCCGGGGGGTTTTTATGTGAGATGAGTGTTTTTCATTTTCATTCATGTAAAAACTTGTATGTAATATTCTTTTATGTGGGGCGCTTCCAGGTTGCGGAAGTTGTCACCGTTGTTGTATATTATTTACTTTTCCGCACTAGGATAGACCCAAGGAGGAGGGCACAAGTAACCGGGTTCTGGAGTCCAGTGGGAGACCAACTCGAGGAGTCGAGTCCGGGTCTCCTAACTCCAGAATTGGTAAGGTTGCTTGCCGCTCTCGTAGGGGTCTAGGGGTGTGGGTTTGGCTATTCATCGCGGCCGTGGAATCCGTGTTTTATACTGGCTCGTATTAAAAACACGGACGTCCTAGTATATCCAATATTTCATATGTTTCTTCTGCTGCGATATCTGTGATGTGATCATGTGATGTTCTGTGATAGATACTTGTATATAGTATATATGATATATTATATAGACGTTACTTATGTTTTACACCCGCGCTAGCCCTGCCCCGCTCTGCCGTTAGTTACCTAACCTAACGGTGCACGAGGGGACATCGAGGCGAATGCGGATGGCATAAGTGTACGTCGTATTTATCTGTGATGTTTAGGTACTTAAATGATGGGACTTCATTAATGAGATTAATGAAATAAAAGAAACATAAGATGTTGTAGAATCGAATTTCAAAATAAAACAGGTAGCTACAGTTCTTGCTTTGCATAGAGGTATATGTGATATATCCTGCACCTTATTCGATGAGGAAAGGACCGAGATCCCTTCACCGGGAGTGACTCCTTTAGCAATAACTGGCAGATGCTACAACCTTCGGTTTGTCTTTTGATTGCTTTTAAGTGTTTTTGCTTTGCACAGTGATATATATGATATATCCCGCACCTCATTCGACGAGGAAAGGACCGACGATCCCTTCACCGGGAGTGACTCCTTTAGCAAAACTAGAAAAGCCTCAAAAGCACTCCATTTCAAAATCATTTGATTCTACAACGATATCAAGTTCATTACGCAATAGGTTTTCAGAAAAAACCTGTCGTAGCCCTCCGTCATTTCAGATAAGTACTAGTTAGTATTCGTGCTACGTTTGTTGACTATGTTAAGGCGTAGTGTGCGGTAGCTAATTAGTGCTTATCTGCATAAGCATATGATGTGATTGGATCAGGGTAGTCGTGCGACTTTGTTGACTATGTTAAGGGTCGTGCGGGTGGGTTTAATTCAATCGGGAAATGACGGGTTGAACTTGACTAGCACTTATGATTTGTTGACTATGTTAAGGTCATATAGCTGCTAGGGGTAAAATATTATCGGGAATTTCAAGTGTTGAAATTTGCAATGAGATTGCATACCTTCTATGAGATAGTTGGATCCCGATACCCGCTGCGAGTAAGAGTTACTCCTGGGAGAGTTTTATACATTACAATTAGCCGATCAAGTAGGTGTCTAGAAAGGTGTCAACGAGGTTACGCCTCTGGGAAAACGAGGTTTACATTAATTAGGTTCGTACGAAAGCACGGGGGACCTCCCTCAAAGTACCGACACTGGCCTGGCTGAAAGATTAGCGAACTTGTAGTGTGTAATTAATCCCGGCTAGTCTTTCCTTTTAGGGTTTGAAGGAAGATTTGATAAAAAGCTGTGGGATCCATCTTGATTAGATAAAATCATAACCAATCTATTCTTGCAAGAGCGCACGCTGAGTGTTTTCTTCTCTCTCTCTCCTGGTAGCGACCATATCACGCCTTAATCAAGATAATAATACAGATTATTGACCGAACCCGCTTGTTATACTGAGTTGGGGAACGTTGGTCCCGCTCCAACTTATAATTGTTATAAGACAGAGCAGGAAATTGGAGAATACCAGATTTCCCGTGCCGCCCAAACGAAGAGAGTGCATGCTGATGCATCATCTTCGGGTGTGTTCATTATACAGAACTGTTTCTCAGTATCCTCCGCATCCTGGTATATGATACCGGATCAGGATCCCAGATATGTAATCTGTTACATAGGGCTACAAAAGGGTAGAAAAACTGAGAACGGGTGATAAGTTTCATGAGACAGAAAACGGGGCAAGAGTTGCAGCCAAGTCTGTCGGTCACTGTCACCCTGTATTACCAATACATTGATTCTGAACGAATGTTATTAGATACCGAACCTGATATACCAAATCATATCACTCTCTTTGGTAGAAAAGAAAGGATATAATTTTGTATTGATGGATAATGTTTTGAACATTTCCTATATCAAAAGTTGATCAGTTCAGGCACGCTATCTAAAAGCATTGACGTTCTAAATCAAACTACAGTTCTTAGTATACGGATCACACACAAGAGGAAGAGTTCAGAATTGAACGATTCCTTCTTGAGGTATTGTAGACTAGGTCAGATCAATGTGACCCGACTAGCTAGAGTTACATAAAGATGCATATTTAAATTAGTTTGAATTTACATCTTGTGAAACTCGCCAGTCATGTCACAAAGATAAAATGACCATAGCTCTGTTTATTGGAAACAGAGAAAGAGTTATTGAACTCTTGGGACTGATACATGATGATGTATGTAAGGTCTCCTGTCTACAAATGCCAGGACTGGTTCTTTATACTTCATTATATTCTCTGATAATCTCTCAAGATTCAGTCATATGTTCCTGTTGAAACATGAGTCCGAACCTTTTAAGATATTCACAGAATATAAGCGAGAAGTAGAGAACCAAAATACGGGTATAAGTATTATGTTCTATGATGAGATCAAGGAGGAGAATACTTGAGCACGGAATTCCTGGACTATTCTAAAGGAGAATGAGATTCTCTCTCAGTACTACTCCTCCGTATACACCATGGCACGATGGTATATCGGGGCGGAGTAGATACACCCTATTTGATATGGTGTGCTCTATGATGAGTACTACTGAGTTACCTTTTTCCTTTTTGGGAGTTATGCGCTTGAGAAGCTGCATACCTATTGAATAGGGTTCCAATCAAATCAGTTGCCTACCATTTCATATGTGATATGGAAAGGGAAGAGCCCATGTCTTAAGCTAGTTAAGATTTGGGGTTGTCCGGCCTATGTCTAAAAGCAAAATCCGGACAAGCTCGAGGCAAGGTCTGTTATGTAGAACTGGAAATGTTCCAGCTATGCAAATTGCAGCTGATGATTTGACAGAACCAAAGGATTCAGTAGATTCCAACGAACCTCAGCCTCTCCGCCGATCTAGTAGGGTTCCTCACCCACCTGAGAGATACTTCTGTTTCTCTATGACAGTGGGAGCAAGGATTGCGTCATGAGATGATGACCCAACTAGCTTCGAGCTGGCCATCAAGAGTAAGACTCTGTAAGAATGGCTGGATGCTTAGCCATCTGAGATGGAATCCATATACACCAACAAAGTATGGACTTTGGTTGCTATATCTGAAGGGTTAAATCCCCATCAGGAGCAAGTATATCTTGAGAAGATTACTCGGTGTAAATGGAAAAGTTGAGACTTTCAAAGCTAGACTTGTTAAAGTTTTTCGTCATCGACCAGGCATGGAAAATGATGAAACCTTTCCCAGTGCCTATGCTTAAGTCCATCCAGATCCTACTTGCCACGGCTACATACCATGACTACGATATCTGGTGGTTAGGTGTCTTGACTGCTTTTCTAAATGATGATTTGGAAGAAAGCGTCTATAAGAACACAGCCAGACAGCTTCGTAGACAGTGGGAGCAGCGGAAACGTGTGCAAGATGCTTTATAGGATAAAGCAGGCATCGCGGAGTTGGAACATCTGTTTTGATGGATTAGTCAGAGAAGTTGACATCATCAAAATGGTAGATGAACCTTGTATAAACAAAAAGGTAGTAGGGAGTATTGTGACGATTCTCGTAGAGTACGTGGATGACATACTCTTGATAGGGAAGGAGTTTCCTATGCTACGCTCGATCAATCTCCGCTTATCACTATGATTCTCCATATAGGATCAAAATGATACCTCCTAAAATCCTGAGTTTTGGATCTATGAGATAGATTTAATTGGATGTTAGGATTCCCACTAGTTGTAGTGAGATGGTATCAATCGATCCTGGGGAGAATCACTGGAAGGGTTCCAGGGTGATAAAGACGACTGAATGTCAGTCGCAGGCATTGTCTTTACCCTCAGTAAAGGGACGGTATGTTGGAAGAGTTCCAAGCTAGATACCGTGGCATACTAGACGATAAAGGCAGGATACATCGCTACTTAAGATGCTACCAAAGAGGCTGTTTAGGTGTATATTGGTTCATGAGATGAACTAGGTTCCTACCATTGTGTGACAATGGAAGTGTGGCTTTGGCCAGGGAACTCAGGTCCCATCAGTGATCCAGACATATTCTGAGGCAGCATCACCTGATCATGGAGATAGTTGATCTCCAGGGGATCGAGGTCAGGAGAGTAGACTCAGAGGACAACACAGCGGATCCACTCACAAAGGCCTGTTCCCAGAGAAAGACTTTTATGGGATGGTTGAGTATGAGATACTTCAACCACTGCTACAGATGGCCCTAGTGCAAGTGGGAGATTGTTAGTTATATGTATGCCCTAGAGGCCATTACTGTACATTGGATGTATATTGTAGTGGATACTGGGACATATATAGGGAGGACTTTCTTGCTCGACATGATAGTATGCTATCTGGTTGCTCTTTACCTTAACGTGTACATTGATTGTCTCTCTGTTACATGTTGGTAAAGCCCTTAGGATGTGTACTTGACTACCTGGACTATGATGCGGATCATACTAGTGGGGACATGGTAGTCCATAAGTACATCCTTCAAAGTCCCTAGTCCTGGGTGTATCGAGATGGGTCATCGATATACCAGAGTAGACTAGCGTGTACCTTCTCGACCCATACAGATGGGCGATGGATGATCCCATATCCATCGGTGTTTGACATCAGAGATGATATACGGGTGCTCAGTAGAGACTGGGTACACTGGCCGGACTCGCCGAGAACTCCCAGATGGTATTATACCTGACGTCAGATGGCAGTTCTCTGGTGACACTGGTATAGAGTAGTCTGTTGACCCGAGATCGTCATAGAGTCTTGTGTGGTTCCCACTGTGCTTTGATTTCCATCTTACCACGTCCAAGAGGGCATGCAAAACGGTGGTTTTTGGGTACAGTCCCGAATCACATGGAGGCAATGAGCGATAGGAGGGGATTCGTCTCTCCCGGTATAGGGAGTTGATGTTGCGCTGTGTTCGATTGGCTATAACAGGAAATCCCTGGCCAGGGTTGCTGAGATTTACTGGTAAGTGTTATCAGTAGTTTCTCGAATTGTTATAGACCTCATATCGACACGACTTATCGAGCTATTGGGGTCTGACGTTTACCACCCCTAGGTGAGATATGCGACATATCAGGCGATCAGACTGGACTGTACGGTAGTGTTACTGGTTGGATTCACAGGAGTATGAGCGGGCTTGCTCGTCGATCTTCTGATCGCTCAATACCCAGGTGGCCATTACGTTTAGCAGACCGCTTGCGGCTTGTGGGTGCTTGATATGATCATCACCTGCTGCCGGCGTATTGACGAGTCTTTAGAGTCCTGCACAGAGGTTTCCTGGCTCAAGCGAAACGAAATAGGAGCGCATATGAGATATGTGCGGGACCGAGAATAATACGTGTATGTGATACCGTATTCCATTCTCGCGATGAATGTATCGAAAGGTTGTATGCGATATAACCTAGTTATCGAATCAAGGGTTGATTCGATAAGCCGATACATTGGATACTAGCCGGTTATATGCGATATAACCGGATCATTGAATCAAGTGTTGATTTAATGATTTAATGTATAATTATATATTTGATATATTACTTTGCATTAACTAGTATTGGTTCACTTTAAATGGATTTACTCACTTGGTTAGTACACATTGTATATGTGATATACTTTTGTGCACAAGTTTGTATCATATTTGATGATACTTGCTCTTTTGGGTTTGTGTAAAGATTAAACCATGTTTAGTGAATGGTTAGGGTTTCTTTTCTCTTATTTATTTATCCATTTATTATTGTTTTGGAAAAGATAAAGAGAAAAAGAAATGGTGGCTTAGTTTGTCTTTTCTTTGAAGCTTCTTGAAGCTTTGAAAAGTCTACCATTCTTGTCTCTTCTTTAACCCTAACCACTCTTCTAAACCTTGGTTAAATCTCTACACTAAACCATGGTTGAAGTTATGATAAGTATTCTTTTTATTTTCCTTTTTAATTAACTTATCATATCTTCTTCTTCTTCTTCATCTTCTTCAACAAAAGAGAAAGCTTGCTACTCCAATGGCAAGTGATGAAAACTAGTGAGAAATCCAAAACTAAAGTCTACCCACTTCCTATTTCTTCATCCTCTACCTCTTGCCAAGTTGTATAGGGTGTTTACTTCACAAGTTTTCAAAGCTTGGTGAAGTTGGAGCTTGTTCTTGTGATGCTTCGACGTAGATCATCTTCGGCATGGACATCGACTACCTAGCTCGCCATTTCTCCGACGAAACCGACGCTAGAGCCCGGGAATTCATTTGGACAGCGAGGGGACTTCGTTGCGGAGCTATGGAGGTGGAGCACCGGATCTACAAAGGTTGTATTTCCGTTTAAACTTTTGTTAAGTGTTAACTAGCTTCATTTTCGCCTAGACATCTAGCTAACGATCCGTAGTCTAGGGTTTCTCGGCACCTAGATTTTTGAAATTGGCATGTTCGATGCCTTGTGAGACCTCATTAGGGTGCCTAGGAACCCTTCATATAATATACATCATCTGTACAATACTGGCCTCTAGGGCATATATATAACTAACAAGGATATCGTAAAACTCAGGTTTGGGGGTGAGCACTGCGTTTATTTTGCTGCATCATGTGTATATTCTGTATTGCATACATATTTAAAAACCCATAAAAATTGAAATTTTTTTCTAAAAATATAAAAACTTTGTCATGTTAGCCATCGGGGGAACTTAGATTCGAAGTCTGACGGTTCGGTTGATAAGTTAGAAATAACTAAATCCTTGTTGTGAGATTGAAAATCTGAAAGATAACTCTCCTTTGAGTTTAACCATAGACGATATACGTCTTTTATATCACTTTACACGTGTCGTATGTGTTTGAGAATTTGATGAAAGTCTGACATGTCTAAAAAACTTTTAAAATTGATAAACATCTTTAGGATCAAACAGGTTTGTTCTGAGTTAAGTAATATCAAGAATAGTTCATACAGTGAAGTAGATATGAAGAATTTTATTGGGGTTTTAATAGAAGCTATAAGTCTGAAAAATAACCCATCTGGACCCTTGTCGGAGTAATTATGCACCTTATCCACATGTAACGTTTTCGGATTTAAAAGAAAAGGCTGGCTATATCTCCGTTTTCACCGAGTTTAGAATATTTTAAAATAAAATGAGTTTTTTGTTTTGTGGCCTTGGTAACTTGGGTAATTAAGTCCTTGGGGTATCTCCACACCTAATGCCCTAAAACCATCTGGTTTGGGAGTCATTGACACAAAGCTCGTTAAGTTTCCAATCGCCAATTAAAACAAGCTAAGCAAGTGTTCTCTCCGAATTAAAAGTCCTCATGTTTCTTTGTGGGAGAATAATCTTGGCGGAGACGAGTTTTCTATTAAAACAGTTTTTTTGCGGAGATATGGAGGTATATTTATAGAAGACGTTTTGCACGATAACGAAGGGTTTGCATGAACAAAAACAGGTGAAAAGTAGGAGTGAAGAATAAGACTTAGGTTCTCGGTTAAAAACGATTGAAATTATGACTTGAAACCTAACTGGAGAATAAAACTTGAGAAAATCTTAACTCCATTCAAACTTGTGTGATCCTTTAGAAGTCTATCCTTGTCACGATCCGAAAAGTACGGAACATGACCGGCACTTAAATTACGAAACGTCTCGAGGCATACGTAATCTAAGTAAGCTAAAACCCAGAAATCAAAACCAAGAAAAGCAGTACAGTGAAGAAAAACCAATTTAAGGCAAGAAGTTTAATAACATTAGCCGAAGTATGTATTTTTAAAATCTCTAGTCATTTCTGAAAGTTTCGGCAGAGTTTCCTTTGTAAAAACTAACCCAAAACGGGTACAAAACCTGATAAAACATATATAATGAATAAAGGCATCTTCAAGCGGGAGCTAGCTCTTCGTCAATCGACGGACAAAACCACACAATGCAATATAATATAAAACGCCAAGGGGAGAGGATCGAAGCTCAAAAGGAAATTCAAAATCATCAAGAAAACCATAATAATACAACGCGCGACTCTAAGGTCGAAATAATATACACTGGCCTTCTATCTCTATCAAATATACAAGTCTGGTTGATGGAGTTTTACTAGATACAACTGAAATAATAAGTAAACAATAGTGGTCCTGATGCAAAAGAACCCACCTACCAAAGCAAATCACCCTGAGTGAAATTATGTGCCAGCAAGCCGCCAATGAAACATGTACATCTAACCAGTAAGAAAAATTTGGCACAACGAAGGTGAGTTGCCAACTTGTGAGTAGAAAACATCTACGAGTAGAAATCGCATGCATGACACTATCCTAGGTCATAACAAGTAATATCCCTAAATCAATATCCTGATCCAACTACACATAAGTGCAAGACCACGTGCTCGTGTCAGTGCTTCAGATAGCAACATATCAGATATATGATGTATGAATGCATTACGAATAGAAACAGAATATATCATGAGTGAGACAACTGTTTTCTTTATTTAATGAGATTCCTGTATGCATATAAATCGAATATCATTAATGAAATCAATAGAGAAATCAGTGTCAAGCATCGACACAAAACATGAATCTCAATATCTCAATATCCGGCTATCCGGACTGGTTTGTATTATCAAATCTCAATATCTCAATGTCTCAAATCTCAATATCTCAATACCTCGGGCTCCGTCAGTCCGGATCGGCCCATATCATCAACCACACGACCACGAACGGTATCCTCCGGATATCCGCTGCACCAGGTAAAATCACCGGTAGGCAGTCTGCCCCTGCCGGGCTCAACGTCTACAACTCGAGCTTCTTGTCCCGGGGTACCATATCGGGTCCACCATGTACCCGCAGACGGTTCATCCAACTCCTCAAATCGGGTCTCGAAAACATCTCAGAACCGAGAAAACATCATGGTGGACAATACTCATCATATCAAGGAAAACCGTATTTTTCTCTTTAAAATAAATCATCAGTTTATAAAACTTTCACATGCGGTTTCCAAATCTAGAAAATCTCAAGAAGGATCCGAAATCATAAAAATCATGATATCAATAAATAGTGAATACTGGCATAAATCTCCATAATACTACATGACCAATGAATATATGAATGCATCTGATATCATGCAATAAATGCAATAGTTAAACTAGCATATGAAAGTTATAACATATTGCAACTATCAACTAGCAAGCTCTGTAAATGAATAATATTTTCTAAAGTGTACGTGACATGGCAATTACCGATGATGATGTGTGTGAGCCGGCAAGCAGGTGTACGTGGAACATACGCATCATCGGTAATAGTGCTAGTGTCCTGACAGCAAGGTTTCATAATAATTACAGATAACATATGTATAAGCATGCAATGCGATGAAACATCATGAATATACAGAAAGCGATATGATAACAACAACACTGAAGAATAAACCTACCCAATATACGAGTCATATAATTTGGTATTTAAAATACTCATGATTCTCCAGTTTTGAAAATGAGTATGACTCGAGCCCAGTCAAAAGGGTAAGGGAATCCACCTAAGTCTGAGTCGATATATATATATATATGTATATGTATATATATATGTATATGTATATATATATATATATAATAGTCGGTGATCTCGCCTCAATAGTATCACGTACGATACAATAAATAATATGACATCCTCGAGTCAAGAGTGCGGATCTATCCTCATAACTATATCTCACACGGTAAATCTATCGTATGGCATCCCAAATCTGGGTACGGGTCAAATATCATATTTATCTCATTATTCATCTGGTATCCACATCATCACATATCGTGAGCAGGGGGTACTGATCTAAGTCTAGTACACTACTAATATCATCAACAATATCATGGTCTGGCTACTGATCTAAAGTCTCCTACAATCCGATGTCATCAACACATATTTTCATATAGAAGTATACATCGCCCAAGCGATCCATTATAAATATCTTAACATATCCCATCTCATATCTCGATCATATGTCAACTATCATATATATATCATCATCCACATGGTATCGTCGTCCAACGATCCGCTATAACATCATGACCTATCTTGGTCACATATTAAATATCTCACGGCATCATGCCCGATCATATCGACTCATTTCCCTAGTATTATATAACATCCTTATCATCCAAGCATATGAATACCAATATATATATATATATATATATATATATATACCCAATACGCTCAAGGAAGTAAATGTACGCGAGTATGTGTAATGTGCGTGTATGCAAATCTTTACTCTAGGGTGTCGTGACTAAGAAGTCCACTAAATCCTTTCTTCAATTCTCGCTAACACTAACCCCTAATCTCCTAAAGCTTTTCTTGCTTAGGTTCATATCACACACTAACATGTAAAAGTAAATCTATATCACATAACATCGTTTCTCATAATTTTGCGGGGGTGCTATACGCCATCCACCCTACTTCCCCCGTAGATATAAATCTACTCACCTTGATCTTCGCTTGCCGATGCCGACGTTGCCATGTGCTTGCTTGTCGTCTTGAAGTTCTCGTGAGGTATCTACATATCACATATAGCATCGTAAACGAAATCACGCACAAAAACCAAAATGTGGTACGAATCACCGATAGGTTAAAACCTATAGTCTCGCATGCAAAACACAACCAATAACCCTATTCGTTGGCGTTCAAACGCCACACGACAGATACACAATATCAAATACTAAAACCAAATTTCATAATACCCATAAAACAAATCCAGCAAATTAGAAAACATGCTCCAGATTTTACCCTAAGCCAAATTAGCCAAAGTTGCATATGTCAAGGGTTTAGTTTACTGGAGATAAAGCCTCAAAACCAACACGAACCCAAATGAACCAGGTCTGGCCGCAAATTGCGGCCAGAACGAATATATTTGCAGCCATGGTGTTAGCGTAGGGGCTCGGGTCTTTAGGGTATGCTTTAATTCACCTGCACATCTCTCTGTGTTCGCTATATAATTTTTCAGGTCCCCGAGTGTTGGCAGATTTCAAATTATCATCATATTTTCACAGTTTTCCGATGTCGGGGTCTCTAAGTTCGTATTCCGGGGTTTATTCTATGGTTTCAGTCCAAGATACAATCCCTACAGGGGTCATAAGGTCTCTACTAACCTCAATTACACTTCATAATTCAAAATTTCCACAAAACCCTAACTAGGAATTTTCAAAGTTCGCTAAACTACACAATACCGATTCTAAACTTGTATGGATACTTAAGGAATCGAAATACTATTATGATGGTGCAGAAATTACCTCATTTGGCAACTCAAGAAAATTCTTTAGTTGCCCCAAGTCTTCAAAATTGGATTTTTCTTTGTCCAAAGTGTTGCTAGTGGGCTTTTGCACATTTTTTGTGAAATGAATGAAGTGTTTTGGTGTATATTTTATGGTGTTTTGTGGGTTGAAGAGGAGGGGGAGATGAAGTGCTGCCATGGGAGTGAGGGAGGAAAGGAAAAGATGATGGGGATGAAGGATGAATGAAAACAAAATGAGAGCCATGCTAGGTTTGACCCCTCACCCTCTCTTTCTCATGCCCATCCCTCTTGTCATCATTGCGTCCCCTTTTCTTTTCTTTTCCTTTTTCTTTTCTTTTCTCTAAATAGAAACCAAAACAAAACAAGAAAGCCATGTAGAAAAATGTAACACAAATGTAAAAATGATATGGTGCATGTCATGTGCACAAAACACGCTTAATGCTCGATTAGCGATATTTAATTGCGATTAGCACTAAAATGGTGTAATAAATCATAAAACTTCATAATTTGCATAAATTACACAAAGCACCCTTTTTTTTTTATTAATTTCTATAATTTTCCAAAATTTCCCCAAATTTATCGGTATTTAATTTTACCGCCTTATTAAAATATTCAATATAATTATTAATTAATTATAAAAATTCCCAAAAACAATATTTTATTTTTCTGAAATGTTACAATCTTCCCCCCTTAAAGAAATTCGGTCCCCGAATTTAAATTTAAACCTCTCAAATACTAAATCATTTCAGTAAAAAGTCCAAGTCGTCGGGGCTCCGAAATCATCAATACATAAGACGCATCATAGCGCAAAGTATGCGCATGAACAGTGAGCAGATAACTCCAAATCAAAACTCCGTCAAGATCCCGCAATCATCGGAGTCATGGTCAAGACATCAATATCAAAGCCCAAACGAAACCAATCATGATATATATCAAAACCATACTTGTAAACGTCAGAAGGAAATGCATGCCAAACCTTTCATGTTGTTGTGCGATGCGCGTATCTTGGCACAGTGGCGGACCTCTATTGTAAGAAAATAACTATATATAGACATCTTTTGTTTAATATATACGTCCCGCCGTTTTTGAAAATGATTTAGAAGGGTTTCCTTGTTTTAAACGTTTCGTGTCATATCAGACACGTAGGTAAATACTGAGACTATAGCTCCATTTTTGGAAATCCCTTCGATAACTATGAATGCATGCAAAATAGATCCAGGTACTGTCCTCTGACTAGTCCTGCTCAACTGCTAGACCAATTAGTAAATATCACAAATATCATCTCAAAGGGAAATCAAATACAAAATATGTACATGAATACCACATGCGTCTGGTGCGCACGGAAATCGAAATCAATGAAATGTGCCATACATGTGCACAGAAACAAAATCTAAGTGCAACGGGTGTGCACGAAAACACCTGTCAAGGGCAACGGGTGTGCCAGACAGCAAAACCAGGTGCATCTGATATGCATGAAAATCTCGATTTAGTGCATCTGGCGTGCACCAAAATCACATCAAGCGTCCAAGTATACGCAAGAATCCAAATTAAGTGCACAGAGTGCACGAAATCAACATCAATATCATAATCGAAATCAACGGTATACAATAACCCTCAATCCAAATCAGGTATACCTCGGTATATAATCTCACAACCATGTGCATCAGCGTGCACAAATCAAATCAAAACACTAAAAGTGCATGAAAACTATGCCGAAAGCACAAGTCAAATCATATGCATACCGTAGGCATGAAATCAACATCAACATCTCGGATGATATCAAATCAAAATCAAGTGCAACTATGGTGCAAAAAATCTCAATCCAGTGCAATAAATACGCAAAAATTATAAATCAACATGCAGTGTACAAAAACATACCTCAAGTGTAATAACTATGCACAAAAACGTAAATACCCAGTAGGTGCAGCCATAATGCACGAAAACAATACCATAAAGCCCAATCATCAAAACTCAAATCCAAGCAATATAAGCATGATACTCGGATCACAAACGCAAATCGCAACAAATGACATTGAGATACACCTCCTACAATGTCGAAAATTGTCGGTATGTCCAAAACTGGAAGAGCAAGAACATCCGCTGCCTCTTGCTCACGGTCTAGTGTCTTCTGTCTCTGGGTCCTCATTTCTCTGTGGATTACCAATATTGCAATCCATCGGCTCGTTGCAGGTGTACTAACGGAAACGATCCGCTCTAGTACTCCTCTGGTCCTCTCACGATCAATTAGCACGACCACTCATTAAGTAGCACGTCTCTGGTGTCGGCCTCTGGTCCTCTGAATATACGTCACACATTTGATCCTCGATGCAAATCTCATTGCAGCAGGGTCTTGGAAAGAACCTGCTCAGGGTCTCTTCCGATTTCGCCTATGCCAAACTGTACGGAGGCTGGTACTCTTGCGTAATCCTTTCTCTTCTTCTGGACATCTGTGTTCTCAGCACAACTCCTCCTCGGAAACTGGTCGTATCTCAATGCCTCTGTATGCATATTAGCTCTCTGATGTCAGCGGAGTGGAACGTCATCTCATCACGATCTCATACGAACCTCTTACTCCACTTTTCTCTAATGTCGACTGATTCGGACTCGTCTCCTCGTGGCTGCATGGATTGCGCTACAACAGCTATACTCGTATCTGGAGTCTCCCAAGCAATGTATCGCATCACATGATATCCGAATGATGTTGAAATTTTCGATCGATTCGTCGAGGTTCCATAATCCCCCAAGAGCTCAACATCTTGGGTACAGTTTAATAGTATCAAATATATGCCACAGCATCTATGGACGAACCTAGAAGGGCAAATCCAAGCCTTACTAATGGCACAGCTGAATTGCCGCAAACCCTAAGGTTCACCGGCGTTCCATGGTCATTATGTCGAGTTAGGGTTTCATTCTTCTAGAGGTTCCGTAGAATTACTTGCATTGTTTTTCGAATACTTTAAACTTGGAAAATGGGTTCCTGATATTTGATCGTCTATATCGACTCTCAACATCAGCGTGAAGTCGTCTTCAGCTGGAACCAATCAATCTGATGACCTCGCATCGGGGTAGGCAATGAATCACATGTCCTAGTCCTTCATCTTTGGTGACCAGCGATCTTCTATCATATCTCGAAGTATAACTCATGCGGCATTAACTTCAAACATCTGGGGCGAAATCTTTTCATTTTCCGAAGTCGCTGGCTTATTTGTCCGCATGCTGAACAGTGCCTCAATCATCAAGTAATCGATGCATTGACGGTCATCACATTCTGGCTGGCCTCTAGCAGTGGCCTAAATCCTCTGGTGCTGATCTGCACGTCCGAGAAATCTCGTAAAGGCAATCCATCAAATGCTCATGGTACGAAAACACAATAAAATGATGCCTCTATGTAATCGTATGTCACTGGAATCACGCCCTGGTCAGTCCTTGTCGGTGACGAGCTCGTTCTGACCGCAACTCTAGCCGTAGCTCTCTCTGCCCGTACCACCGTGATAACAAAACCATAAACTGGTACTGATGAGGCTAGATCATAAGAAGGAATATAATACCGTGCAAGGAAATGTACATCCTAAGGCTCCTTAAGCGGAGTATCGTATCGTAAGTATGCCGCGGAACATACACACGGTACGTCACTCTACTTGAGTCACATACTCCATCAACCAAAGGTCATCCTACACTCAGGAGGTAAAACCTAACGCTCTGATACCAACTTTGTCATGACCCGAAAAGTACAGAACATGACCGGCACTTAAATTACGAAACGTCTCAAGGTGTACGTAATCTAAGTAAGCCAAAACCCAGAAATCAAAACCAAGTAAAGCAGTAGAGTGAAGGAAAACCAATTTAAGGCAAGAAGTTTAACAACATTAGCCGAAGTATATATTTTTAAAATCTTTAGTCTTTTCTGAAAGTTTCGGCAGAGTTTCTTTTGTAAAAACTGACCCCAAACGGGTACAAAACCTGATAAAACATATATAATGAATAAAGGCATCCCCAAGCGGGAGCTAGCTCTTCGTCAATCAACGGACAAAACCACACAATGAAATATAATATACAACGCCAAGGGGCGAGGATCGAAGCTCAAAAAGAAATTCAAAATCATCAAGAAAACCATAATAATACAATGCGCGACTCTAAGGTCCAAATAATATACACCGGTCTTCTATCTCTATCAAATATACAAGTCTGGTTGATGGAGTTTTACTAGATACAACTAAAATAATAAGTAAACAATGGTGGTCCTGATACAAAAGAACCCACCTACCAAAGCAAATCATCCTAAATGAAATTATTTGCCAGCAAGCCGCCAATGAAACCTGTACATCTAACCTATAAGAAAAATTTGGCACAACGGGGGTGAGTTGCCAACTCATGAGTAAAAAACATCTACGAGTAGAAATCGAATGCATGGCGCTATCGTAGGTCATAACAAATAATATCCTCAAATCAACATCCTGATCCAACTACACATAAGTATAATACCACGTACTCGTGTCAGTGCCTCAGATAGCAACATATTAGATATATGATGTATGAATGCATTACGAATAGAAACAGAATACACCATGAGTGAGACAACTGTTTTCATTATTTAATGAGATTCCTGTATGCATATAAATAGAATATCATCAATAAAATCAACAGAGAAATCAGTGTCAAGCATCGACACAAAACATGAATCTCAATATCTCAGTATCTCAGGCTCCGGCTATCCGGACTGGCCTGTATCATCAAATCTCAATATCTCAGTGTCTCAAATCTCAATATCTCAATGCCTCAGGCTCCGTCAGTCCTGATCGGCCCATATCATCAACCGCACGACCACGAACGGTATCCTCCGGATATCCGCCGCGCTAGGTAAAATCACCGGTAGGCAGTCTGCCCCCGCCGGGCTCATCGTCTACAACTCGAGCTTCTTGCCCCGGGGTACCATACCGGGTCCACCATGTACCCGCAGACGGTTCATCCAACTCCTCGAATTGGGTCTCGAAAATATCTCAGAACCGAGAAAACAACATGGTGGACAATACTCATCATATCAAGGAAAACCACATTTTTCTTTTAAAAATAAATCATCAGTTTATAAAACTTTCACATGCGGTTTCCAAATCTAGAAAATCTCAAGAAGGATCCGAAATCATAAAAATCATGATATCAATAAACAGTGAATACTGGCATAAATCTCCATAATACTGCATGACTAATGAATATATGAATGCATCTGATATCATGCAATAAATGCAATAGTTAACTAGCATATGAAAGATATAACATATTGCAACTATCAACTAGCAAGCTATGTAAATGAATAGTATTTTCTAAAGTGTACGTGATATGGAAATTACCGATGATGATGTGTGTGAGCCGGAAAGCAGGTGTACGTGGAACATACGCATCATCGGTAATGGTGCTAGTGTCATGATAGCAAGGTTTCATAGTAATTACAGAGAACATATGTATAAGCATGCAATGCGATGAAACATCATGAATATACAGAAAGCGATATGATAACAACAACACTGAAGAATAAACCTACCCAATATACGAGTCATACAATTTGGTATTTAAAATACCCACGATTCTCCACTTTTGAAAATGAGTTTGACTCGAGCCCAGTCAAAAGGGTAAGGGAATCCACCTAAGTCTGAGTCGATATATATATATATATATATATATATAATAGTCGGTGATCTCGCCTCAATAGTATCACATACGATACAATAAATAATATGACATCCTCGAGTCAAGAGTGTGGATCTATCCTCATAACTATATCTCGTACGGTAAATCTATCGTACTGCATCCCAAATCTGGGTACGGCTCAAATATCACATTTATCTCATTATTCATCCGGTATCCACATCATCACATATCGTGAGCAGGGGGTACTGATCTAAGTCTAGTACACTACTAATATCATCAACAATATCATGGTCTGGCTACTGATCTAAAGTCTTCTACAATCCGATATCGTCAACACATATTTTCATATAGAAGTATACATCGCCCAAGCGATCCATTATAAATATCTTAACGTATCTCATCTCATATCTCAATCACATGTCAACTATCATATATATATATATATATATATATCATCATCCACATGGTATCGTCGTCCAACTATCTACTATAACATCATGACCTATCTCAGTCACGTATTAAATATCTCACGGCATCATGCCCGATCATATCGACTCATTTCCCAAGTATCATATAACATCCTCATCATCCAAGTATATGAATATATATATATATATATATATATATATATATATATATATCCCCAATACGCTCAAGGAAGTAAGTGTACGCGAGTTGTAAGTCTACGGTAGCGCCCCGGCCGTCAATCTGACGCCAAGCGCGAAACAAAAACTTTTATAACTGGCGCTTTCGTATACTATATCCCGGATCTTGCCATTAATGCTAAACTAACAAACTGTAAAGAGGTAGAAAGGCTATACCGAACGATCCGAGTCCTTCGGTCTTTAGCTATCATCCCACGCTCCTTTGCGGCTACTCCGATCTCCTGTCTCCTCGTCCAGGTGGCACCACGTCAACGGATCTTTATACGGGCTCCCGCCTCTATACCGAGGCAACTCGGACATGAAGTTTGCTAGCCGACATATCCAAGATTGATGTAGAGAATAAGTAGAACACTTTGTCTCGCTTCATCCAAAACCATGGATGAACGGTTAATGAAGTTTCCTTTTAATGATCAATTGAACTAGGAATTTTTTTCAAATGAATCATATCAATTTCCAACAACCATATATCCTTCCAAAAGAATGGCCGGCCAATATAGAGAGGGGGGGGTGAGTGCAAGAAAGGTTTTGGTGACCATTAGCAATAAATGAAATGAATGAGTCACTTAAAACACCTCACAAAACATTCAATGCAAAAAACGAGTCACTAAACCTAGTCATCAACCATTTAATGCAAAATGGTGACACACAAAACCTAGTCATCATCTAGAAGCTTCCACTCATGACCCACCCTCAAGAAAAAGATAATTCCGCATTAAACCGAATGTTTAAGACGGGTGATAGAAAACTGGCAACTTCGAAAAGCGATCCCGAAATGAATTTCAGGATAACCCCGTAATAGTATAAACATACCCGCATTTGTATTACGACCGAATACAAATACAACTGAGACAAAGATATTATATCTACACAATATAATACTCGGATCCGGCTTAAACCAAAGCCCACCAGTATTATCTGTCCGAAATATGACACGTGCGTAAACGCACGTGCATTTTCCGAACCCTGCCATAAAACCATACGGCCTCTACAACGTTTCGCCCGAACTTGGGAAACTATCTGTAGGGGACTCTAATGACTCATCAGTACCCTGGCAGTGGGTTTAACCACAAGCATGTCAGCGGCACTAGCAGTGTGTAACGGCTGCCCATGTACTGACCTCAAGGGAAGCAGATGAGCGAACTCATCCTGGAACCCTACTGAGCCTAACAGTGACAATATACATACAGTCCGGTCCGTTCGTCTATGAGTATCGCATATCGGGCCTAGGGGCTGGTAACGTCAGACCCTCAATAGCGGTATAAGTCGTGTCGGAGACAAGCCCTGAACACCCGAAAACTACCGGAATACTTACCAGTAATTCTCACCTGCCTTGGCCAAGGACTTGGTGTAATGGCTTTCCTAGACACAGCGCGATCTCACCCCCAATACCGGGAGAGACGAATCCCCTGCCGATCCGCTCACTTGCCTCCATGTGGCTCGGGACTGTACCCAAAAAATACCTGTTTGCATGACTCTTTTGAGCCGTGGTAGGGTAGAAATCAAAGCACAGTGGGAACTCACACGAGAAAAATGACGACCTCAGGACGATGAACTAACCTGTACACATGTCACCAGGGAACTGCTATCTGATGCTAGGTATAATACCAACTAGCAGGTTCCCGGCGAGTCCTGTCCGGTGTACTCATAACCCAATGAGCACCTGTATACATCTTAGGTGATCCAACTGACACCAGTGGCTTGTGAGACCGGCCACCGCCCCTCGTCGGGATCTCGACTGTATACACTAGTCTACTCCGGAGTATCGATGCCCTGTCTCGAAACTCCCACGACTAGGGACCACAATTAAGGATGTGCTTATAGACTACCCAACTCTCACGTATATGATCGCCATCATACTGTTGGTAGTCAAGTAAGATCCTAAGGGCTCTATCAACGTGTAATAGTGATCAGTCACCTGAACCTGTACACGACTGATAAAGACAAACCAGATAGCATACTATCATCTCGAGTAAGACTGTGCTACCGGTATAGGTCCTCCTCAATCATTGCAATCACGTACCTGCGATCCAATAATTGACTTTGAGGGCATTATATCCAACAATCTCCCACTTGCACTTAAGGCTAATTATTGCGATGTCGCATACTCACAGCCCGTGTGATACCGAACACCCAACTCCTCTACTAATCAGTTTCACAAAGCCCGTTTGTAAAACTCTTGTGTTCGAGAAATAGCCTCAGTGAGTGGATCCGCCTTGATGTTTCTTTCTATGTCTCTCTTAATCTCAAGTTCGCGGAGAAAGCCATCTCCCGAATTGAGTAATACCTGTCTTAGAATATGTCTGGATATCTGATGGGACCTAGTTAAAAAAATGAACTCCAAATCCAAACTTCTTAGACTGTATCGATAACTGAACCTAATCAGTATCCTGCACCATGCCTCCCACAGTATCCTCTTGGACCACCTGTCCATAATACTGCCCCCTTCATCACAGGGAAAACTATAACTCTGACAATCACTCTGTCATCCATGTCACCTTTGAAGCCTGGAATGATAACCGTCTCCCGAAGGAGGCTGCCGTCATCAAATCCGTAGAACATGCACTTATGTTCTAAAACTGATTCCTTATGTTTCTTCAGGATTGGATTAATATAAACTTATTGTATCTAGTGTAAAATCAACATCTGGTGTAGTACTTGACATCTCATGATTGACTCAATTGCCTAAGCAAGTGATCTGCCAATCATGCACATCCCTCTCCCTTTTAGTCTGGAAGACACCTTTAGAGAGGGTGACTCCATCATCTGCAGGTACACCACCATGCCAGGAGTCATCTATTCTAAAATACCATTAGAATACTGTCAAAGTACCCAGATTGGGAAACTACCCAATTCTAGATCTAAAACCATAGATCCAGTAACCAGAATGTCAAATATTATATCCATATCCTTTGTGGAGAAACAACTGTGTGACGACCACAGTACAACCGATCGTAGTATTGGAATTTTACTTCCTACTCTGTGTATGTCATTCAAATACCAGGATATCACACCCTACTACCTTCTTAACAGATCCATCCCCTATTCTGATGAAGTCAAAGCCATTACTGTCACATCAAAATTTGATGATCCATCTCCGTTATATCTGCTTTAGTCTATAAATAGACATAAGCTACTTGCCCACTATGCTTCCGCTGCTCCCACTGACCACAACAACCCTCTGGCAGAATAATATATACGTGCACTTCTAAAGCTAGTTTAGAACGACACTATACTTAACCTCCTGCGGGGTCTCATAGCCTGGAACAACAGTAGTGTCAAGTCTGGATAAACAAGAACCTCCCTGTCACCGTCCTTGAGGCTACCGGTCTACCTCTCGGGTGTCTGAGGTTACCCACCATATCTGCGGAGTGGCTAATGGAATGTCAAACTTGATTGAATCTTTAGGTCCTATTAAATTTTCCGTAATCGTTTGCGGTTCTGGAATTTCTTCCAGTTCTACCATACTCCCACTACTGTTTTCT
Source organism: Agapanthus africanus (assembly GCA_030015575.1). NCBI lineage: Eukaryota > Viridiplantae > Streptophyta > Magnoliopsida > Asparagales > Amaryllidaceae > Agapanthus > Agapanthus africanus. Next base: position 437,411,150 of record JASDDO010000018.1, read on the forward strand.
GAAAAAATCCATTTTACTAAAACTGTGGCTAGTCAAGTACAATATCACTATTGATCTTTCAGATGTTAGAAAATCAACCCTCGACATAGCCCGGGTCAACCCAAAAACTGCCATTACAGAAACGTGCCTTGAGTTATCCAGATTCTGGTTTCAAGCATAAGCCGGACAACTCCCCGTACCTTAACATCGTTAAGATATGAACCATTCTATATCCAATATAGAAACTTTGGCACTTATTTAATTGGAACCAGATTCTAATCATGCAGCTGTCTCCAGTGCATATCAACTTAATAGAAAGAGGCTAATCGGCATTACTCAACTTAGGAATACATCCAATTATGAGTAACCTGAAAGAGAAACAAGTTTCTCAAAACCATTACTATTAACTGAATACCAATCACAAGAATCTACATCTTCGATCTCTTTGAAGAATCCCGATACTTGCGACATCTGGTTCTCTACTTTATTCCTATACCCACAACTTCTCAAAACTTAGACCTTGTATTTCTATGAAACACTTGTCTAAAAACTAGAGAAGTCATAAGTAAACAGAACATAGTACGAGGACCAACCCCTTTGTCCTAATGGACACTGGACAACATATAATACTCTGTATAAGTCCGCTGAGTTGAATAACTCAAAACCTGTGCATCGTAGGTTGAAAACTGTACTTATCGTTAAGAACTACTCTGTTGTTCAATGCTCCTTACCCAATCGACAACTGATATAGGTAAATGTTACGGACATAATTTCAAAAAGTTATATCTCACTTTATAAAAATAAACGTACAGATGTATCATTTTGAAATTGGTGCACAACAACGGATACTCAAAACCAAATACATGCCGTCCGGCAAAAACCTAGGCGATTTCCTCAAATATCACCAATTACAACGAATTCCGATATAATGAGGATGATCACCTTATTCCTAATAACTTACTCCCACTCATCATCTGTAAAACCATACAGATGTGAGAATCATACCTGGTCAATACATACCCTGGAGTAAGCATCTAATCGGGAAATCAGTTTTCCTTTAACAATGCACTGAAACATGAAAATGTTTCGTAGGGGTATCCTGGTATTCCTAGTAATGCCTCTTCCATAATCCAATTCATGACTTTAACCGTATATTTCTTTGCCACCTCTCCAAATCCCTTTATTTGTCTTTAGTCGTTACCTTCTGTACACCCCTTTAGGCCAAGTGGTTTTCTTCCTTCCCTACCGCCCGGCACCGGCCTATGGTTTGGAAGAAGATTATCCAGTAAGCATAATAGGTATACCCTCCTAAACCAAGAAGTACTCGCAACTTGAGAGAAGGTGATGATAAAAGACAACTGAATAATACCTTATTCTATTTCTCCCGAACTGGGGAAAAAAGCAAAGGTGAAATAGGAGTGGCGATGAAGTACGCGGTTTGGTCGTGAATGATAGCAGTCGCAATTTACTTTCCCTCTTTCTAATCCCTTTATTTTGTCTTTAGTTATTACCTTCTGTACACCCTACTTAGGCTAATTGGTTTTCTTCATTCCCTACCTTTCGGTACCTACCTATGGTTTGGAATAAGACTATCCAATAAGCGTAATAGGTGTACTCTCCTAAACCAAGGAGCCCTCGCAACCTGAGAGAAGGTGATAATAAAAGACAACCGAATAAACCAATTCATTTTCTCCTGAACCTGGATCCATCCTCGAAGAAGTCCCTTCGAGTTCGTATATAACCATACGATGGATCTATCTAATGGAAGTGGATGTCCGTAGTAATACGGGGTGTTCTGAGAAATGCAAAGGGTAAAAGAAAGAGCGGCAATGACTTATGCAACTTAGACAATCTAAAAACCAGTATTTTAAGAAGGTTCGGTCAACTTGGTCACTGAGTCATAGTCTAGGGTCGGTCAAAGGTCGCTACCAAAGAGAGAGAGAGAGAGAAAAGAAACACTCTGCGTGCATTCTAACCTAGATCAGAATGGTTATCACTTTATCTAATCAGGAAACCTCCCACTGTACTATCAAATTCTCCTCCAAACCTGAAAGAAGAATCAATCGGGATCACCCAAAGAGTAAACCAACTTATCAGTGGGAATCAGGATCCAACTCTCATCTCATGATAATGTGACGGAATCCACTCACGTTATCACACTCCAGAAGGTATGCGCATGCCTGGCAAGTTTCAGTTTCTTTAGAAACTCCCGATATGATTTTTACCCCATGCTCTTATGACCGTGACTAAGGGCCAACCCATCATAAGTCGCATGTCAAGTTTTTCCCTTCATTATCTTGTTAATTTGAACCCACCCGTACTCGCCCTTGACTAAGGGCCAACAAGGCTGTACGGCTGTCCCAAACCAACGCATCTATCTATGCAACATGTGAACACCCCAGCAGCTACCAATCACTATGTCTTGGCTAAGGGCCAAACCAACATAGCTTGAATACTACTGACCATTCATATGAAATGACGGAGGGCTACGGCTGGTTTTTGGCGAAAAACCTTTAACGTAATGGACTTGATCTCGCTGAAGGAACCTGATAGCTTTTTATAAAATTATAGTGGCGAAAACCTTTGCTAAAGAGGTCACTCCCGGTGAAGGGATCTCGGCTCTTTCCTCGTGGAATGAGGTGCAGGATATTCCAACTGAATACCGCGATGCAAAGCAACTTATAATCGAGTATAGTGAAGTAATTACCCTGACGCAAACTTCTTCCTAAGGGGTCACTCTCGGTGAAGGGATGTCGGCCCTTGCCTCGTCGAATGAGGTGCAGGATATTCCAACCGAATACCACTGTGCAAAACAAAAGGAAACGTCTTTATAATAACACTTTTTAAAACTGTTCCAACAACATCCAAATAGGTTTGTTTTCCTTTGCATTGATCAGAATCAACGCAGTCCCATCAATTAATCACACCAGAAAAGAACGAAAATAAAATGTACGTATATGCCATCCGCATTCGTCACTGGGTCCCATCATCACCCGTTAGGTTACTTAACTAACAACAGAGCGGGGATTGGACTAGCGCGGGTGTAAAACATATACAACATCTACTAGTATATATACCAATATACAAAAATCGCTCCAGGCGTGATAAATGCAACATTACAGAAAAGTAATAAGCATCACAGAACAATGCAGATAATATGGGATCCCCGGGTTTCACAGAGCCGCTACTGAAACCCGACGTTCCCCTGATCGTGTGGATAGCCTGTGCAATGAAACCTAGACCCCTATGGGTGCGGCAAGTTACCCACCAAAACCTGAAGCGAGGCAACCCCCTACAGCATAGTGAATGGACCACCCTGCACTTCACGGAATCCAGTAACTTGAGCACCCCTCCTTGGGTCAACCTGTACCCCCTACGAGTGCGGCGAATAGTCTGCCAATTCTAGAGTGAGGCCCCTCTGCCTCTCAAAGCCATAAGATGCGAACCCGTTTCCCTCCAGAACCCGGCTATCCATGCACTCCGTCGCGGGGTAAACCTAGTACAGAAATGAAAAATATGTACAACGGGTATATCGACCTCAGCCCGGTCGTGCCCCAAAAGAATATTATACAAACAGATAGTGACGGCAGTCCACATATTGGACACTCACCCCGCAATATCAAATGTACAAATAAATCCAAACTGCACTACTATTGCACACAGCTATCCACCACGACAAATCCACAATATCACAGCACAACACAGAACATCATCGCGAATGTCACGTTCGCAAATTCGTCTAAAAGAGCTATAGCAATTAGACGCAATTTACCGCTCAAATGACATTCACGGTCGGAGATATAATGTAAGTACTGTAAATTAACAAGTTTAAAATTTCGATCGACAAAACTTCCCGAAGTGGGCCCTACGTACATCTGCAGTACAGTAAAAAAAAAACTTGGCCCAAAAGAAATATTCCAGAAACCACAATTTTACAAGAAGACTTAACTGTAGAAAAATGGTTTACTGTAGCTCTAAAATGGCGGCAGAACCGCGGCCAAACTAGGGTTTGTGCGGCGGTTCCGCGGCGCTTTGGAAGCTTCAGTTGACCAAATTTCACCAGAATTCTTAAAAAAGCCTGCACGATTTTCTGAGATGCTCAAAATAATTTTTAGGCCTGTTTTAAAAATCGACAGAAACTTACACAGAAAATTGTAGTTTTCGAAATTCCGTTCGATCGATATTTTAAACGCGTTAGAACAAGTTAGTAAAGCTTAATGGCGTGGCTCTGATATCATGTAAGTCTACGGTAGCGCCCCGGCCGTTAATCTGACCCCAAACGCGGAACAAAAACTTTTATAACTGGCGCTATCGTATACTATATCCTGGATCTTGCCATTAACGGTAAACTAACAAAATGTAAAGAGGTAGAAATGCTATACCGAACGATCCGAGTCCTTCGGTCTTTAGCCATCATCCCACGCTCCTTTGCGGCTGCTCCGATCTCCTGTCTCCTCGTCCAGGTGGCACCACGTCAACGGATCTTTATACGGGCTCCCGTCTCTATACCGAGGCAACTCGGACATGAAGTTTGCTAGCCGACATAACCAAGATTGATGTAGAGAAGTAGTAGAACACTTTGTCTCGCTTCATCCAAATCCATGGATGAACGGTTAATGAAGTTGCCTTTTAATGATCAATTGAACTAGGAATTTTTTTCAAATGAATCATATCAATTTCCAACAACCATATATCCTTCCAAAAGAATGGCCGGCCAATATAGAGGTGGGGGGTGAGTGCAAGAAAGGTTTTGGTGACCATTAGCAATAAATGAAATGAATGAGTCACTTAAAACACCTCACAAAACATTCAATGCAAAAAATGAATCACTAAACCTAGTCATCAACCATTTAATGCAAAATGGTGACACACAAAACCTAGTCATCATCTAGAAGCTTCCACTCATGACTCACCCTCAAGAAAAAGATAATTCCGCATTAAACCGAATGTTTAAGACGGGTGATAGAAAACTGGCAACTTCGAAAAGAGCCCCGAAACGAATTTCAGGATCATCCCGTAACAGTATAAACATACCCGCATTTGTATTACGACCGAATACAAATGCAACTGAGACAAAGATATTATATCTACACAATATAATACTCGGATCCGGCTTAAACCAAAGCCCACCAGTATTATCTGTCCGAAATATGACACGTGCGTAAACGAACGTGTATTTTTCGAACCCTGCCATAAAACCATACGGCCTCTACAACGTTTCGTCCGAACTTGGGAAACTATCTGTGGGGGACTCTAATGACTCATCAGTACCCTGGCAGTGGGTTTAACCACAAGCACATCAGCGGCACTAGCAGTGCGTAACGGCTGCCCATGTACTGACCTCAAGGGAAGCCGATGAGCGAACTCATCCTGGAACCCTACTGAGCCTAACAGTGACAATATACATACAGTCCGGTCCGTTCGTCTATGAGTATCGCATATCGGGCCTAGGTGGCTGGTAACGTCAGACCCCCAATAGCGGTATAAGTCGTGTCGGAGACAAGCCCTGAACACCCTGAGAAACTACCGGAATACTTACCAGTAATTCTCACCTGCCTTGGCCAAGGACTTGGTGTAATGGCTTTCCTAGACACATCGCGATCTCACCCCCAATACCGGGAGAGACGAATCCCCTGCCGATCCGCTCACTTGCCTCCATGTGGCTCGGGACTGTACCCAAAAAATACCTGTTTGCACGACTCCTTTGAGCCGTAGTAGGGTAGAAATCAAAGCACAGTGGGAACTCACACGATACAAATGACGACCTCAGGTCGATGAACTAACCTGTACACATGTCACTAGGGAACTGCTATCTGACGCTAGGTATAATACCAACTAGCAGGTTCCCGGCGAGTCCTGTCCGGTGTACTCATAACCCAATGAGCACCTGTATACATCTTATGTGATCCAACTGACACCAGTGGCTTGTGATACCGGCCACCGCCCCTCGTCGGGGTCTCGACTGTATACACTAGTCTACTCCGGAGTATCGATGCCCTATCTCGAAACTCCCACGACTAGGGACCACAATTAAGGATGTGCTTATAGACTACCCAACTCTCACGTATATGATCGCCATCATACTGTTGGTAGTCAAGCAAGATCCTAAGGTCTCTATCAAAGTGTAATAGTGATCAGTCACCTAAACCTGTACACGAATGATAAAGCCAAACCAGATAGCACACTATCATCTCGAGTAAGACTGTGCTACCGGTATAGGTCCTCCTCAATCATTGCAATCACGTACCTGCGATCCAATAATTGACTTTGAGGGCACTATATCCAACATGAGTATGTGTAATGTGCGTGTATGCAAATCTTTACTCTAGGGTGTCATGACTAAGAAGTCCACTAAAATCCTTTCTTCAATTCTCGCTAACACCAACCCCAAATCTCCTAAAGCTTTTCTTGATAAGGTTCATATCACACACTAACATGTAAAAGTATATCTATATCACATCATATCGTTTCTCACAACTTTGCGGAGGTGCTATACGCCATCTACCCGACTTCCCCCGTAGATATAAATCTACTCATCTTGATCTTCGCTTGCCGATACCGACGTCCCAACGCGCTTGCTTGTCGTATCGAAGTCCTCGTGAGGTACCTACATATCATATATAGCATTGTAAACGAAATTACGCACAAAAACCAAAATGTGGAACGAAACACCGATAGGTTAAAACCTATAGTCTTGCATGCAAAACACAACCAATAACCCTATTCGTTGGCGTTCAAACGCCACACGACGGAAACACAATATCAAATACTAAAACCAAATTTCATAAAACCCGTAAAACAAATCCAGCAACTTAGAAAACATGCTCCGGATTTTACCCTAAACCAAATTAGCCAAAATTGCATATGTCAAGGGTCTTGTTTACTGGAGATAAAGCCTCAAAACCAACACGAACCCAAATGAACCAAGTCTGGCCGTAAATTGCGGCCAGAACGAATATATTTGCGGCCATGGTGTTAGGGTAGGGGCTCGGGTCTTTAGGGTATGCTTTAATTCACCTTCACATCTCTATGTGTTCGCTGTATAATTTTTCAGGTACCCGAGTGTTAGCAGATTTTAAATTATCATCATATTTTCACAGTTTTCCGATGTCGGGGTCTCTAAGTTCGTATTCCGGGGTTTATTCTATGGTTTCAGTCCAAGATACAATCCCTACAGGGGTCATAAGGTCTCTACAAACCTCGGTTACACTTCATAATTCAAAATTTCCACAAAACCCTAACTAGGAATTTTCAAAGTTCGCTAAACTACACAATACCGATTCTAAACTTGTATGGATACTTAAGGAATCGAAATACTATTATGATGGTGCAGAAATTACCTCATTTGGCAACTCAAGAAAATTCTTGAGTTGCCCCAAGTCTTCAAAATTGGATTTTTCTTTGTCCAAAGTGTTGCTAGTGGGCTTTTGCACATTTTTTGTGAAATGAATGTAGTGTTTTGGTGTATATTTGATGGTGTGTTTTGTGGGTTGAAGAGGAGGGGGAGATGAAGTGCTGCCATAGGAGTGAGGGAGGAGAGGAAAAGATGATGGGGGGAAGGATGAATGAAAACAAAATGAAAGCCATGCTAGGTTTGACCCCTCACCCCCTCTCTCTCATGCCCATCCCTCTTGTCATCATTGTGTCCCTTTTTCTTTCCTTTTCCTTTTTCTTTTCTTTTCTCTAAATAGAAACCAAAATAAAACAAGAAAGCCATGTAGAAAAATGTAACACAAGTGTAACAATGATATAGTGCATGCTATGTGAACAAAACACGCTTAATACGCGATTAGCGATATTTAATCGCGATTAGCGATATTTAATCGCGATTAGCACTAAAGTGGTGTAATAAATCATAAAACTTCATAATTTGCATAAATTACACAAAGCACCCTCTTTTTAGAAATTTCTATAATTTTCCAAATTTTCCCCAAATTTATCGGTATTTAATTTTACCGCCTTATTAAAATATTCAATATAATTATTAATTAATTATAAAAATCCCCAAAAATAATATTTTATTTTTCTGAAATGTTACAATCCTGGTCTGTAATTATGACATGATGACCCTGATCAAAGTTCTTAAAACCTTATGGACACTATCCGCACAAATACGTAAAAACGCATATAAGCTTATGTTAAACAAACTGCGAGGAGTGAAAAATAGGGTTTAACGTTTCTGACTTGAGTAATAGAACATCTAACTTTGATTCTTAACCTTAAGATCAGAATCAACAGTTTCTCCACGACGCTAACTTGACTGGATTTTGTGAGTGTGATCCGCAGAAAACCCTCAGGAGACAACACTCCTCCTACTCGGGACACTTAGAGATTTAACGGCTTATTGCACATGCTCAGTGCAATCGCGTTCCCTGTGAAAATGAGGCTAAGATTTTTTGTTTTGCTCGGGACGAGCAAAAGATAAGTTTGGGGGTATTTGTTCATTACAGAAAACTACATTTTAATACCGCTCATTCATTATCTATTTTGTTATATATCGGTGCTATTAACCAGTGTCTGCTCAGTAATTACAGATTACAGGTGTTCATGATAAAGTACTGGAAACACATTCAAAATCACGGATATAACGTTTAGGAGCCGACACTGCAAACAGAACAGGAAACCAACCAATATCCAAAGAGCTTTTGCAAAATAAATGTGTGCACACAATTTTGGTCCAACACATACATGTGTGACACTAGCTCTTTGACACTAGATCATGACGGGGGGGATGCCTTGGAACAAAAGGATCATGTATGGGTGTGATGTGTATTAAATGTGCATTCAATGCTAAAGATTATGATGTGATTTGAAGCAACTAGTTTCCCTCCATATCCCTGAGTGCACGAAGGCCTCTACAGATAAAACTAGCAGCACCAGAGTGATATTAGGAAGTACACAAGACCACACAACAAGCACGAGCCCAAGACTCATCGACAGGACCGGCCACATGTCCACTTTGGCCGAGCAGGACGGCCCCCTTACCCCAATGATCCCCATATTTTCCATGTCCCTTCCTTGCAGTCACATCACCTCATTCTTATTACTTGTTTAATCTTTTTTGGTGCCTATATAAGCCAGATCAGTGAGCAAGGAAGGCTCTCTCTCATTCTCACATATTATACCTCATTTTGATAGTTTCTTTATTTTTGGTTTAGGCTTGAGAGTGAGTGGGCTATCACTTGGTTTCTTCTTCTTCTTCTTCCCTCTTGAAGCTTTCTCTTGAGAGCTTCATTATGGAGGTTGAACAAGTTACCAATATCTTGTACCTCTTCTTCAAGTGTTAATAATATTATTGTTTCTTTTATTTCTTATTCTTGTTCTTATTTGCTTTTCTTTTTATTATGCTTAACTAATCTCTTTGGTGGTGGTAATGGTAAGGAAGTGAGATGAAAGGTTTTGCCTCCTCCTCCTCTTGTTAATGTTTAATGTGCTTATATATATGGTTCTAACTTAAACATTGTTTATGTATTGATGTGATATGGTATTTTAAAATATGGTTACTTTGTAACCTCCTCATATACCATATTCACTCTCTTTCCCAATTTCAATGTTTAAGTTAAAATCAATTTAGTGTTAAGGTTGCTAGGTTTAGATATCGTATTTTGTGATCAAGTGCTTGACAACCTGTTGGTTTCATATACAATATACTATCACATACACTTAGCAAACTCAACACTAAAATCATTTGCTCTTATTAACTAATTTGTGTTTTTAATGTTGTGGTAAGCTTGCTAACCCTCGTGCTTAGTGTTGATACCCTAAGCTCGGACATACAAACGGTAAGTGAACAAAACGGACTTGATTCGTGCTTTGCGGCGAATATCGGAATTTGATGATTTGTGCTTCGCAACCGTGTTGACAAATCATGCTTCATGCCGGGATCGACGTAAGGACGGACAACTCATGATCTAGGGAGCGTCGAAGGAATCGTCGCGATTCGACCTTCCGAGCCAAAGCCACAACCACTTCTTCCTTAACTTGTTTTCCTTGCTTTTCTTTGTTTTCGTATTCTTTATTATTGTGACAAAACCAACCATTCGTTATTTGTTGAACCTTAAATCACAAGACTTAATACACAATTCCCTGCGGATCGACCCGTACCCGCCGGCTTGCTACAACGCGCCGTGCACTTGCGGTTTTTAAATTTTAAAATGAGAATGATCTCGCGTGCGCATTCCATTTCCCTAAAATCATATCCATTTCCAAAACATACGCGTTTGCGTGCGCGGGTGAATTCCCAACAACTATGGAGAGATTTTTCCTAGCCATAGGTAGCATGGTTGGCTCTGTCACGTGCCGTATTCATGTATTTTAGGAAGCGGGGCGTGACAGGGTTTTCTTGGTATCAAAGCCATAGGATTTAGGGTTTGTTTGGTATCAGAGACATATGATTTAGGGTTAGTTGGGTTTGGTTCTTTTGTAGTCGGGTATTGAACCTAATACACTAACCAGGAAACCCAGAATTAGGAACATGTCATGCCACATTACTATCGTTCCAGTCTTGCATATATAGATATCAATATCTTGTCTATTGAATCATGTTTACTGTTACTAATCCCCTTCAGTGTTTTTGGCTTCAGAATCTTGGCGTATAGAGATTTGCGGTCATACCAAAGGCGTGTAGATAACGCCACATTACTTGGAGTTGTACGTAGTATATTAGAAAACCAGAAGCGTCAAACTGAGCCGAATCAGCGGTAGGCCGAGACTTTTCAAGAGGGTCTGAGGACGGTCTACCAGTCTGTTGTTATAGCAAATGAGAAGGCAGCAGCTCCGAGGCCAACACAGCATGAGGGCACCGTGGCAGATTTTAGAAAGCTCGGTCCGTCCACATTTACAGGATTGGAGGAGCCATTGCCAGCAGAGCAGTGGCTAGTTGATATAGAGAACCTGCTCGTTTCCGTGCAGATTCCAGATGAGAAAAGTGTTGGGTTATGTCAGTGCCCTAGCCATCAACCGTGGCCGGTGTGGAACAAAAACTGGCGTTTAAAAAAATTGCAGCTAACGAAACTAGCCCAAGATCGAACCATAAACCCTTACTAGCTAAATACAAATGTGCTAAATTACAAGGTTAGAATGTTATACCGAATGAACCAAGTCCTTCGATCTTCCATCATCTTCCTTAGCTGCTTGAGGCGTGCTCGATTGAACTTGGCCGTCGGTCTTCCTCTGTCGAAGATGATCCACCCGAGGGATGCAGTTCATGGCTCTAGCTCTACATCAAAAGAAAGTGAAGCAACTAGGGATTCTAGGTTGCTAATCTAGAATACCTAGGATGTAGTGAGTGTTCTAAGTGTTTATCCATCTCACCTCCTCTTTTGATTCTCAACTCATGAGATTGTAGAAAGGAGGTTAAGCTTGAAGGTGGAGGAACTCATGAAAAACCTAAAGAGGGAATGAAGCTAATAGTGAAAGAGCTCAAGTGAAAAATGAACCATCTCAAAAATAATGAGCATCCATGTGAAAGAAAATGAGCATGCTAGGTTTTGTAAAACATATTTTTCAATTTAATATCAAGCCCATACTTGAATAGTTTGCACAAATGAATTAAAAATTCATTTGTGCACACTATGCGAGCATGGTTCTCACCATACTCCCCTTTCTTAATTATCCACCTCATTTCCTATTTATAATAAATGGTCAAACCCAAAATGAGGTGTCCACCTTCTACTCTACTGTATATACATACCTGTATTCGTACCGGAATACGAATACCCGAAAAGATAGAATAACACAAAGAACATAATACTGGAATTTAGATATCGAAATACATATACTTAAATTATTAAATCAATACCTGATTTAATAATCTGGCTCAAACCTGAGCCGGCTAGTATTATCAACCGTCCGATCGAAAGTACGGGTAACTAGTACACTCATTCGATCGGAACCCTGCACATATCCAATACGGCTACTACATCATTTCGTCAGAACCAGGGAAACACTCTGTATGGGACTTTAAAGACTCGTCAATACGCTGGCAGGGGGTTTAACCACAAGCACGTCAGCGGCACTAGCTGTACGTAACGGCTACCCAGGTATTGAGCGAAAGGAAGGCCGACGAGCAAACTCATTCAAACCCCTACTGAGCCTATCAGTGACAATATTCGTACGGTCCGTTCTGTTTGTCTAAGATTATCGCATATCGAGTCTAGGGGGTGGATAAAGTCAGACCCCTAATAACGCGATATTTCGTGTCGGTATGAAGCCCATCACCCCCTGAGAAACAATTGATCCAAATAAGTAATTATCGACTACCTTGGCCAAGGGTTTCTGGTGATAACCACCCGTGTACCGCGCGACATCAACCCCCAATACCGAGAGAGACGAATCCCTGATGATCTGCTTGAAAGTGTTTACTAGCACTGCGACGGGGTTAAAACGGGCATCACACATACAATTTTCAAAAATTCCGGGTGCTAATGAACACTAACCAAGATCTAACTAGAAAATTAGGGTTTTATGTGATGATATGAAAAACTACAAGAAGGGAAGGAGGTTATAACCTTTGTAGACCGTGTCCTTCTCTTCTAAAGCTCCATGTTGTAGTCCACGCGACTCCACTAGGCTCCACTTGAAGGTTGGTGCAAGTTTCTTCCGATGACCTTCGTGCTGAAGATGATCTACCCGAAGCTCCACTAATCCAAGCTACCTCTTCACTAAACTCTTTAGTGAAGATAACACCCTAAGCCAAAGTGCTAATCTAGTTTAGGATGGTGAAGTAGGGGTTTTGTTTGCTCACTAGGATTTGTCTTAAGCCATATGATTTACATAACATGTGAGGGTTTATGGCTTAAGCAAGAAGAGTTAGAAGATGGAGAGAGCTAGAGAGCATGATCTGAAGAAAATGGCTAAGGCTCAAAGCATAGAATGAATCATGGCTCCGCCTAAAACCCCTCACTTATTCAAGCATCCATTATTTTTCAAATTGAAAAATAGAGCCATGCTTGAATAGTGAGTCAAGAGGAAATAAAATATTGCAAAAGCCATGCTTCACCCATACTTAAAATATCTCTACATTTTACACCTCATTTTCAACGATGCTTCATTATATATATATATATATATATATATCAAATATATATATATATATATATATTATGAAGAATAATTAGTGAGCTAATAATATTAGTTAGTATATAATTATATCAAATATAAATATATATCAAATTATTAAATCAACACTTGATTTAATAATCCGGTTATATTACATATAACCGACTAATATCATTTATCTGTATATCACATTATCAAATCAACACTTGACTCGATAATCCGGTTATATCACATATAACCTAACTGGCAACAAATAACCGCCAAATTAGAATACGGTATCTCATTCTCGTATTTAATCAGGCCCCCGCATATATCAACATATGTGCCCTACTTCGTTTCGCTTGAACCAGAAAACCTCTGTGTGGGACTCTAAAGACTCGTCAATACGCCATCAATAGGTGATGATCACATCAGTCACCCACAAGCCGTCAGCGGTACTAGCTGGAAGTAACGGCTACCCAGGTATTGAGCGATTAGAAGATCAACAAGCAAGCTTGTCCAAACTCCCATGAAGCCTATAAGTAACACTTACCGTACCGTCCGGTTACTTCGTCTGATATGTCGCATATCGAGTCTGGGGGTGGAATCGTTAGACCCCAATAACTTGATAAGTCATACCGATGTAAGGCCTATAACGGTATGAGAAACTACTGATAACACTTAACAGTAAATCTCATCAACAGCCCTGGCCAGGGACTTACTGTTATAGTCAATCGAGCACAATGAAACATCAACTCTATATACCGGGAGAGACAAAACCCCTCCTATCGCTCATTGCCTCCATGTGACCCGAGACTGTATCCAAAATCCAACTGTTTGCACGACTCCTTTGAGCCGTGGTAGAGAGGAAATCAAAGCACAGTGGGAACCACACAAGACTCTATGATGATCTCGGGTCTACAGACTAATCTGTACCAGTGTCACCAGAGAACTGCCGTCTGACGATAGGTATAGTACCATCTAGGAGTTCTCGGTGAGTCTTGTTCGATGTACCCATTCTCTAATGAGCACCCGTGTACAATCTTTGATGTCAAACACCAATGGATATGGGATCAACCATCGCCCCATACAGGGTCAAGAAACATACACACTAGTCTACTCTCGAATATCGATGCCCTGTCTCGATATTCCCTCGATTAGGAACAACTGAAGGATGTGCTTGTGGACTACCCAGGTCCCAGTAGTATGATCCACATCATAGTCCTGGTAGTCAAGCCTACATCCTAAGGACTTTATCAACATGTATATAAGAGACGGTATAATAATACCAGTGAACATGTTAAGATAAAGGAAACCAGATAGCATACTATCATGTCGAGCAAGAAAGTCCTCCATATATATGTCCAAGCATTTACTATATCATACAATAATAGCCTCTAGGGTATACATATCACTAACAATCTCATATTTGCACTAAGCCTAGTTGTTGTAGTATCTCATACCCAACATCCCAGAAAGTTTCTCGATTAGCATATGGGGGAGGGCCTTGGTGAGTGGATCCGCTGTGTTATCCTCAATGTCAACTCTCCTGACCTCGATCTCCCAACGATCTACTATCACCCTGATCATGTGATATCGTCTAAGAATATGTCTGGATCACTGATGGGACCGGGGTTCCTAGGCCAAAGACACAGCTCCATTGTTATCACAATATACAGGTATTGGATGAACAATGGTAGGAACCACACCAAGTTCAGCTATGAACTTGTTCATCCAGACAGCCTCTTTGGCAGCATCGTTGGTAGCGATGTATTCATCCTTCATCGTTGAATCTGCTACGGTATCTATCTTAGAACTCTTCTAACATACCGCCCGTCCACAGAGGGTGAAAACAAAACCCGAGACCGACTTACTTTCGTCCTTATCACTCTGGAAGCTCGAATCGGTAAAGGACTCCACCTGGAGTTCACCGTTACTATACACCAAGAACATCTCTTTAGACTTTCTCAAGTACTTAAGAATGTTCTTCACAGCTGTCCAGTATTTCTCCCCTGGATCTGATTGATACCTACTCACTACACCTAGTGAGTAAGCTACATCTGGTATGATACATAACATCACATACATGATTGACCCGACTGCCGAAGCATAGGGTATCCTTTACATGCGAGCCCTCTCCAAATCTGTCTTGGGAGGCAAATCTTTGGAGAGAGTTATTCTTGAACAAGTGGGTACATTACCATGCTTAGAATCTTCCATACTAAACCTCTTTAGTATAGTGTCAATATACTTGGATTGGGAAAATCTCAACATCCGTTTAGATCTATCTCTAAAGATCTTAATCCCTAGAATGTAGGAGGCATCACCAAGATCTTTCATGGAGAACATATGTGATAAGAAGAGCTTGACAGAGTGTAGCATAGGAACAACGTTTCCTATCAAGAGTATTCATCCACGTACAGTATGAAGAAGACAACCTTACTCTCTACAACCTTCTTATATATACATGGTTCATCTACATCTTTGATGAAGTTAAACTCTTTGACAGCTTCATCAAAATAGATATTCCATCTTCGCGATGCCTGCTTTAATCCGTAGATTGATTTAAGCATCTTGCACACGCTTCTGCTGCTCCCACTTTCTACGAAGCCCTCTGGCTGTGTTATGTACACGCTCTTTTCTAAATCACCATTTAGAAAAGCGGTCTTGACGTGCAATCTACCATATTTTATAGTTATGGTATGCAATAATGGCAAGTAGGATCCTGATGGACTTAAGCATAGCCACTGGAGAAAATGATTCATCTTTGTCGACACCAGGTCGTTGAAGAAAACCTTTTGCTACAAGTCTAGTTTTGAAAGTCACAACTTTTCTATCTACACCAATTATCTTCTCAAGATCCACTTGCTCCCGATGGGTTTTACCCCTTCAGGAGCAACTTTCAAAGTCCATACTTTGTTGGTGTACATGGATTCCATCTCAGATCGCATGGTATCCAGCCATTTCACAGAGTCTCCACTTGTGATGGCCTGCTTGAAACTAGTTGGGTCATCATCTTCCATGATGCAATCCTCGCTCCCACAGTCTATGAGAAAACTGTAGTATCTTTCAGGTGGATGAGAATCCTTATTAGATCTGCGAAGTGGCTAAGGTTCTTTGGAGACTATTGAATCTTCCGGTTCCACCAAATCTTCAGTTATTGTTTGTGTAGCTGGAACTTCTTCCAGTCCTACCTCATTACCACTAATTTCTTATAAAAAATTCTTTTTCTAAAAATATGGCATGTCGAGAAACAAACACCTTTTGTTCCTCGGTGTGGTAGAAGATATTCCCACGCGTTTGTTTGGGATATCCTACAAACTTGCATAAAACTGACCTTGCCTTGAGCTTGTCCGAATTTTGCTTTTTAACACAGGTCGGACAACCCCATATCTTAACTCGTTTAAGAGATGGTCTCTTCCCATTTCATATCTCATATGGAGTGGTAGGCAACGGATTTGGTCAGAACTCTATTCAATAGATATGCAGCTATCCCAAGTGCATAACCCCAAAAGGAAATAGGTAACTCAACATTACTCATCATAGAGCGCACCATATCTAATAGGGTGCGATTCCTCCACTCCGAAATTCCATTATGCTGTGGTGTATACGGAGGAGTAAGCTGAGAGAGAATCCGATTCTCTTTTAAATAGTCTCTGAATTCTGTGCTCAAGTATTCTCTTCCCCGATCATATCGAAGGATATTAATACTTTTACCCGTCAGGTTCTCAACTTCGTACTTATATTCCTTGAATTTCTCAAAAGATTCAGATTTGTGTTTCAACAGGAACACATGTCCGTATCTTGAGAGATCATCGGTGAATGTAATAAAGTACGAGAAACCATTGCTGGCATGTGTAGACATAGGACCGCATACATCACTATGTATTTGTCCAAGAGTTCAGTAGCTCTTTCTCCGTGTTCAGTAAACGGAGATTTGGTCATCTAGCCTTTGAGACATGACTGAAAATCTTCATAAGATGTAAATTTGAACGGATTCAAATATGCATTCTTATGCAACTCAGCCAGTCTTGTCACATTGATATGACCTAGTCTACAATGCCACAAGAAGTCTTCATTCATTCCTGAACTGTTCCTCTTGTACGTGTTCTGTATACTTAAAACTGTAGTTTGATTTAGAACGTTTATACCGTTATATAACATACCATACCTAATCAACACTTGATTTAGGAAAATATTCACAATATTTTTGGTACGAAATAACAGTCACTCAGAATCATTGTCTTACCAGTTGGTAACATAAGGTGATATTTGCCGACTGCTTTGGCTGCAACAATTGCACCATTCCCTACTACTAGAGACATATCACCCTTTTCCGGTTCTCTACCTCTCTTTAGCCCATGTAACAAATTACATACGTGGGATCCTGATCCGGTATCCAATACCCAGGATGTAGAGTTAACTGAGAAACAGTTCTTGGTAACGAACACACCCGAAGACGATGCATCAACATGCTTATTCTTCGTTTGGGTGGCGTGGGAATCCGGATATTCCTCTATTCCTTTCTCAGACTTATTACAATCATAAGATAGAGCGGAACCTAGCCCAGTATAATAAGTGGGTTTGATCAATATATCCACGTCATTATTTTGATTAAGACGTGTCATTGATCGCTACCAGGAGAGAGAGAAGGATAATCACTTTGCGTGCACTCTTTGCAAGATTAGATTGGTTATTATTTTATCTAATCAGGATGGCTCCCACTGTTTTTATCAAATCTTCCTTCAAACCCTAAAAGGTAAGATTACCCGGGACTAATTACACCTTACAAGTTCACCAATCGTTCGGCCAGGAATGTATTGGTACTCCAAGAGAGTCTCCCCATGCTTTCACATGGAACTAATTAAATGACCTCGTTTCCGCAGAGGCATCACCCCGTTAACACCTTTCTTAGACACCTAATGGATCGGCTAATTGTAAAGTGGGAAACTCTCGCATGAGTAACTTTTACTCACAGTGGGTATCGGGATCCAACTATCATATAGAAGGTATGCAATCTCATTGCAAATTCCGACACTTGAAATTCCCAATATTGTTTTTACCCCATGCGATTTATGACCTTGACAAGGTCAACAAACCATAAACCGTATGTCAAGTTCAACCCGTTCATTTCTTGATTGAATTAAACCCACCCGCACAACCCTTGACAAGGTCAATAAGGCCACACGACTACCCTAATCCAATCGGATCACATGCGGTAGATAAGCACTAATCAGCTACCGCATACTACGCCTTGACAAGGTCAACAAACGCAACATGAATAATAAATATCACATATCTGAAATGACGGAGGGCTATGTTGGTTTTCAAGAAAACCTTTAGCGTAATGAACTTGATATCATTGTAGAATCAAGTGATTTTGAAAATGAGTGGTTTAAGCTCCGTTTTTAAAATCGATTAGTTTTAAAAAACAAACCAAATAGCTTTTACTAGCTTTTGCTAAAGAGGTCACTCCTGGTGAAGGGATCTTGGCTCTTTCCTCATCGAATGAGGTGTTGCATATCCATCAAGGAATACCACTGTGCAAAGCAAGAACTACAGAAGCTATGATGATAAACCAAGTTGGTTGTAGCATTTGCTAGTTTTACTAAAGAGGTCACTCCCGGTGAAGGGATCTTTGCTCTTTCCTCATCGAATGAGGTGCTGGATATTCATCAAGGAATACCACTATGCAAAGCAAGAACTAGAGCTACCTTTTTAAAAACTTTTAATTCTACAACATTTTTAGGTTTCTTTTCTTTTTATTAATCTCATTAATGAAGTCCCATCATTTAATGTTTCCTAAACATCACAGAAAATGAAATGAAAATAGAACGTATGCTTATGCCATCCGCATTCGCCACGGGGCCCCGTCATGCACCGTTAGGTTACTTAACTAACGGCAGAGCGGGGGCTCGACTAGCGCGGGTGCAAAACATAAGCAACGTTTATTATATATCATATATATAAAGCATTCGTCTCACGCAGTTATATGATCACATCACAGAACCAAGCAGCAGAAGTCAACATATGAAATATTGGATATATTAGGAGGTCTGTGTTTTAAATTAAACCAATAATGAAAAATACGGATTCCACGGTTGTGATGAATAGCTTAACCCACATCCTATAGACCCTTATGAGAGCGGCAAGCAACCTTGCCAATTCTAGAGTTAGGAGACCCGATCTCGACTTCTTGAGATGGTCTCCCACTGGACTCCAGAACCCGGTCACTTGTGCTCCCCGCCTTGGGTCTATCCTAATGTGGAAAAATAAATAATATATATCAATGGTGACATCATCCTCAATCCGGAAGTGTCCCAAAAAAAGAATATTACATACGAATTTTACATGAATGAAAATTATAAAACTCTCATCTCACATAAAACCCCCGGCTATTCATTCACGACGATCCAATATAACATATCACAGCAACACATAACATCACATGTCATCAATGTAAGTAAATATGCATATCCCAAATTCCATTGACATATAGCAACGAGATTTGGGATACCCCGCATATTACGCTTACGGTCGCAGAAAAGAAATGGAAAACTATAATAATTAGAATCTGCATATCCTTAGACATCATAAATCCGGAATATCTCATATTCCGGATTTCATGCCTAATCTATAAACCTTGTACTTTAGTCTCAAATTGAAAACACTTTTCAATCATTTAGTCGGGTAATTCAACAAGATTCCCGACTTTCTTATCGAATGCTCATCGGAAACTTTAGTATATGGCCGCACCCTCGATGTCGTCGACGAAGTGCACTAAGGCGGAACACCGTGGCCGCAAGCACCCGAGTGGGTGCTTTTAGCAACGGGGTTCTCTTGCAGTCACTTAGTCGGGGCTATGGGGCGTGGCTGTCTACTAGAGTTACCCGGTGGGTGTTCGCGTACAATACGCGATTGCGACGGAGTTTTGATTCGAATCAAAACTCCGTGGCAACCGATTAACTAAGACTAATATACTAGATTTACAATATAGTAACTAGTTTTCACAAAACTAATTATTTCGGATTCTAACAATTGTATCACATATCATTAAAGTTATACAACGTTAAACATTTCGATCGATTTATCGAATACCCACAAAATCCAGAGACCTCAACAACTTGAGAATCATTACAAACATCCAGAGAGTGCATGATCACCAAATGGAGCAGCACAAGAGAAAAGACACCATAACTCGACTAACCTGCGGCGGAACCGCGGTCGTTTAAGGGAGTTGGGTCATCTAATTTCTTAGGCTCCATTAAAAAACCTGCATGATTTTCTGTATATTTTTAATTACCAAAATTCCAACTTTTGAAAATTCAACAGAAACATGATAAATCGCGGGTTTTGAAACCCGATCGAACACTTTAACAACGTAAAGACCAACCCAAATGTTCTAGCTTGGCTCTGATACTAATAAAGTGTTTACTAGCACCGCGACGGGGTTAAAACGAGAATCACACATGCAATTTTCAAAAATTCCGGGTGCTAATGAACACTAACCAAGATCTAACTAGAAAATTAGGGTTTTATGTGATGATATGAAAAGCTACAAGAAGGGAAAGAGGTTACAACCTTTGTAGACCGTGTCCTTCTCTTCTATACACTACTAAAATAGGGGGTTGCCCCTACGGATAATGAAATTCATAGGGGCAGATTTATTTTGGCCCTACGGATTAGTCCGTAAGGCCAGACGGTTGCCTCTACGGTCCCAGATGTTTAATTTAAAAATATTAAATCATAATTTGTTGTTTGCCCCTACGGAGCCGCAAACCAAGGACCTACAGACTAATCCGTAGGGGCATCTAAATGGGGATTTAATAAAAAAGGCACATAATTTCCCTACGCTGATTATCTCCTCTCTCGAGCGCACGAAACTCCCAAAATCCCCAAATCTCGTCGCCGCGTTGCCGATCTCGCCAATCTCGTCGCTGTTCTCTCTCTTTCGTCGCCGATCTCGTTCCCGATCTCGTCTCCGTTCTTCCTCGTCGCCGATTGCATCGATTGTCTCCTCCACCACACAGGTTAGTAATTAAATCTTCAATTAAACAAATTTTTGATTATTTTAGGGCTAGGGTTCAGGGTTTGGGTACCGATGTGGGTTAGTGTTAGGCATCGGTTGGGGTTAGTGTTAGGGTTAGGGTTGGGGTTGCGGTTGGGGCTGGGGCTGGGGTTGCGGTTGGGGTTGGGGTTCGGCTGGGGTTGCGGTTGTGGTTGGGGTTGGGGTTAGGGTTAGGGTTGGGGTTCGGCTGGGGCTGGGGCTGGGGTTAGGGTTAGGGTCATGACAATCAAAAGAATAATGTCCCAAGCAGTTATATAAAATTTTCCATCAAAACGTATTATTGTGAATAATTTTCATTGCAAGGCATTGATCTGAAGATTTCATAATATCAGCCTGAACAGTAGATTCAACAAAAATCCAAATCTTATTAGACAAATTCCCCCATATTTGTGCAAAGCCTGTAGATTGAGCAATATATTTTGCTTTTGAGAAGTCCACCATAGGTTCCATAATACGGAAAATTTGAACTTCTCTATTTTTCTATATCATAGAGATTCCTCTCACATTCCAAAAACAAGTATTCATCAATTAACAATCCTAAAAAAAAAATTGGGGCTCTGTTGACCCTTAAACTTGTTCTTTTTAGCATCGAGACTTGATTCTGTCTCCTAATTTTTGTTTTTCTGGTAACATCTTCAGCATCATCGAGACTTAATTGCATTTGAAAAGAGGATATATATTCTTTCAACTTGAATTTATATTATATTCATCTTGTTTATTGATTTCTTTTCTATGTTGAAGGTATGTATTCTAATCTCAAGTCTAATGCATCTTAGTTCTTTAATGCTCAATTCTTCATATATCTTATTCTCAAGTTGCAACTTGCAAGTAACTAAGCAAGTATTATTTTATAAGTTTAAAATAATGTTATATTAGTTACTTTATATTTTATTTAAATACTTCGTATAGTCTATGTGACGAGAAGATTCAATCGTATGATAACCGATAGAAGCCTTACCCCCGACAGCCGAAACACACACATACAACAAGAATACACAACAAACGCATCATTAGAGAGTGATTCAAGATATTCAAGTTAAAACCAATATATGATACTCGATGATAATATGAAACTTTCATATTCTCATCGATACTCATATATGAAACTAAAAGCGTCACTTAGTCCCCGTCTATCGGTTAACATACGTTCGATATTCGTCGTGACATAGAACTATACGAAGGTTGTTAAATATCGGATGGTATAGCTTGATACTAACAACCGTCGTACATTCTATGTGACGAGAAGATTCAATCGTATGATAACCGATAGATTTGTCCCGTGTGGACAAGTTAGGAATATATAAAGCAAACACCTTCATTCACATGTGTTTTCATCCGTTTCGAGATATTTCGTCGGTACCTTTCCGCTGGTTCTCCGTGTACAAAGATAGATTAGATGTTCATTTCAACGTTGATTCACATCTTTGAAATGATTATCTATTCTATTACAGTGTACCCGGAGAACAGCGGGGAGGTGCTGCCGAAATTTACTTGAAATAGTTGAAAGCATAAGTGAATGGGTGTTCGCTCTATACATTCTTAATAGGATAGAATCCTTACCCCCGAAAGCCGAAACACACACATACAACAAGAATACACAACAAACGCATCAGTAGAGAGTGATTCAAGATGTTCAATGTAACAACCTTAATTTTCCTATACAAATTTTTTCAAATATTTTTTTCACAATCCATAAAGGGGTATTTTAGTCTGAGCACAAGTTATAAGTAATTATTTTGCTTTTTAATTACAAGTTAAAAAATGTAACAACTCCATTTTTAGTGTACAAAACTTTGCTTGAAAATTAATGTATACTTAGGGTATTTACATTTTCTGTAACTATTTTAAGTAATTAATTAGCTCCATAATTACAAGAAGGAACTTGTAGCTCATTGGTAATACCTTGCACTGCTGAACCAAGCCACCAGAGTTCAAATCACATACCCCACATTATTTTTAATATTATTTTGTTTTTGAGTTTTAGAATACCAACAGTTTACACGTGCATTTCTCACAAAAACCCCACTACACCAAAAAATGTAACATTGCCAGAGGTTAGATGAACCGTCGGGGGAGATCCCGGTCGCCTGACTCGGCCGGGAATTGGCCAACTCGGCCTCGATTCGGCCGACTCAGTCCTCCGACCGAGTCACGGCCGAGCCACCCCCGAGTCGGCCGATTCCGGCGACGACCCCAACATGAAAATTGTGTATTTTCACATTCCCTATGCACCTGCAAACTTTTAGTCTCAGACCATTTCCAGAGCTCTTTTAAAACCCCAATTAATCCACTTTTAATACATTTTTTAATACATTTTATCACATTTTTTATTTTAACCTTTCACCTATCCTAACCCTATAAATACCATCCCTACCCTCTACCTTCTCACCCCAAACTCTGAGCCAACTCTCTAAAATTCTCAAGAACTCTTGTGTGCAATCGAATTGAGCGAAAGGCAAAGCTCCGGCGAATTCTTCGGCGGAATTTCCGGCAACGACCGTAGGAACTCCCGGAGACGAAACAACGCACCGGTGACTCCTCCCGATCCACCTTCCTCTTATCTTTGATCAAAACCCGTAAGTCCTATTTTCTATCTCTCTTTTCTATTCTAAAAATACGGATTTACAAAACCCGACGGAATCGGAACAAATCCGATTTCCGATTTGGTTTTCTTATAAAACTTCACTTCTAGTTAATACAATTATGCTTAAACTCCCTCATGTTGACTATTAAACACTAATCAACCAAATTGATCAAGTTTCATTTCATAAAATGATGGCTATTTCACTTTATCGTATTTTTCATTTAAATACTACATTGTTTCAATTATACATTTAACTTCATTTAAACTTGCTATACCTTTAAATAGACCACGAGGTAATGACATACCTCCTCACACACTCATATGCAACATAACACGATAACCTCGAGAACTTAAAATACGGGATAACAAACATTTTCATTTAAATACCCTTTACTTAATAAAACCATTTCTAAAAGATTTACTATTGATACATCTTTACAAATAAATAATCTTGAGCTAATAAAATAATAAAAATATCTAGACTCGGCCAATTAAGGACGGTCGCGCTCATTAGGACAGAGGAAGGTTGTGGGCATTCAGTCGTTTATCTAAACCTGATTTTGTGGTGCCTAGGCTAGACAAGTGAGAAAGGTAACTTTAAAAGGCCCGTCTCACGGTGATTCGTGAGCGGATCCCTCCTTTCTTCATTTGTACTTACCTGGCCACAATTGGCGGTGAAGAAGCGATTTGAGGGATATCTCACAACTTGTTGCTTTGGACCAGTTAGAAGTAGTCTAGTTGACTTAGGAGACCCTAGAATATAGAATACGGGAAATCGACATCTTTACAAATAAATACCATTTACTTAATAAAACCGTTTTCTAAAGGATTTGGTATTTATACAATCTTTGCAAAGCGCCGCTACAACCCATTTTGGGGAACCCGTTCGGGATGGTGCGGATTATCGCACATACTCGGGCTTAGTAGTGCGAGATTCAGACCTCCGCAAGGAGTATTCGGTCTCGAAAGATTTAAAATACGACATCTTGAGAAAATGAGATTTTTAGAATATAATATATATATTAAAATTATTTTTGTATAAATAAATGTATATTTATCATTAAAATACCTATTTTTTTATGATATAAATATTCCACCTTTTACTAAAAATCACAAGAATCAATTTTACACTAAAATACCATAAATTCCACATAAATCAATATTACAAATAAATACCTTTATTTATGAAATTAGGATATTTTCACTAGAAATATCACAATGTAAAATCCACAACCATTATAACTTTAAAGACGAATAATAAATACTTGGGGTGTATTTTGAAAAGTATATAAAAATATTTTTACATAAAACCCCCTCAAGTTCTATAAATTACCCTAAGGACCCTAGTAAATATAGATTTAAGCGGGACAATCTCTTGAGCCTCAGGGAGCCGGAGAAGTGGGGGCTTGCCTATCTAAGGTAAACAACTTAACAATGGTGTTATCAAAAAGGTAATCGTCTTTGAAAAAGACACAAATCCTGCCACCCATGTGCAGCGGTTACCGATAACATCAAAACAATCAGGACTTCAATTTACTTTGAGTTTCAGTACAATCTACAATCTACAATCTATAATCTATAATTTACAATCTACAATATTCTGATTCAACATGAATCCCTATATTCAATCTATTCAATACATTCAATCTATTTTGACTGAACCGAACCATGGATATACATCCATTTACATGATTATACAGTTACATCCGTTTACTGATATCATGGTTTTGGTCAGTCATTCAACTATGCAATCTATCCAACACAATACAACAATACAAACAAGACATCGCGGGGTTTAAGGGGTAGATTGGTACGGAAGGTGTTAAAAGTGGCACGAGACGGTAAGATTAAGACACCTAACCTATATTCAGTTGCTGTTGTACCGTGGCATAATGGTTCCTTGAGTTCCTGATACCTTAGTCTCCGGGGCAAGTGAGACTTCTCTCGTATACACTGGTATCCTTCTGTACCAAACTACAAACAACAGCGTTAACACTAAATAAAACAATATAATACAACTGTAAAAGCTACTCTCTCTCCCCCTTACTCTCTGTCTATTCTATTTCTCCTCTTATCTTTGGGACTTACCGAGCGATCTGTTCGCTGATGACATTCTCTTTCTTTCTTCTTTGAATGTCGTCAGGTGATCTGGACACGTCAGAGATCGAGCCCACTGCTGAAGACTTAGACCAATTCAGTGAAGACCCCGAGCTTTAGTTCATTGTACACTTTCCATTCATTACTTTTCATTTCTGTTATGCCATTGTTTAGGCATTACTTTTTATCAGTTGTAATTACCTTCCATGTATTGTACAGAAAGAATGTGAATAAATAAAGTTACTGTTTTATTATATCTTGTCTCTTGTGATTTTACTTTTATATTGCTTAGATACTCTTAGCATATTTACTTCACAGTAAATACGTAGCGGACCAGTCGCGTCCCCTTCGCCGTATACCGGGAAGGGGGGCGTGGCATTCAAGTTAAAACCAATATATGATACTCGATGATAATATAAAACTTTCATATTCTCATCGATATTCATATATGAAACTAAAAGCGCCACTTAGTCCCCGTCTATCGGTTAACATACGTTCAATATTCGTCGTGACATAGAACTATACGAAGGCTGTTAAATATCGGACGATATAGCTCGATGCTAACAACCGCCGTATAGTCTATGTGACGAGAAGATTCAATCGTATGATAACCGATAGATTTGTCCCATGTGGACAAGTTAGGAATGTATAAAGCAAACACCTTCATTCACTTGTGTTTTCATCCGTTTCGAGATATTTCGTCGGTACCTTTCCGCTGGTTCTCCATGTACAAAGATAGATTAGATGTTCATTTCAACGTTGTTTCACAGCTTTGAAATGATTATCTATTCTATTACAGTGTACTCGGAGAACAGCGGGGAGGTACTGCCGAAATTTACTCGAAACGGTTGAAAGCACAAGCGAATGGGTGTTCACTCTATACATTCTTAATGGGATAGAAGCCTTACCCCCGATAGCCGAAACACACACATACAACAAGAATACACAACAAACACATCATTAGAGGGTGATTCAAGATGTTCAAGTTAAAACCAATATATGATACTCGATGATAATATGAAACTTTCATATTCTCATCGATACTCATATATGAAACTCAAAGCGCCACTTAGTCCCGTCTAT
Source organism: Agapanthus africanus (assembly GCA_030015575.1). Classification (NCBI taxonomy): domain Eukaryota; kingdom Viridiplantae; phylum Streptophyta; class Magnoliopsida; order Asparagales; family Amaryllidaceae; genus Agapanthus; species Agapanthus africanus. Next base: position 437,437,999 of record JASDDO010000018.1, read on the forward strand.
CGGTTAACATACGTTCGATAATTTATTCCTTTCAACGACAAACGCACACACAAACCATATACACGGATTTTCTCCTTTGTCAGTAACCATCCCGTTCTTAGATTTCTCAATATAGTCACCATAACCTACAATTTATATATTATACAGTCCAACATGGCCCATGAGTACGTCAGAGTTAAGGACTGGATGTATGTGGATTGGCAACAACGTATGCAACCTAAGTTTGTCGCAGGAGTTGCTGCTTTTATTGAATTTGCACGCGCACATAAGAAGATCGTGATAGAGAAGATTCTCTGCCCGTGCGATAGATGTGGGAATAAGTACTGGCAGAAGGTAGAATTGGCAGAGCTTCATATCGTAAAATATGATTTTACTAGACTTTATACAACATGGAAATATCACGGGGAAGGAGAAGAACGCAGTAATGCGGCAGAAGAAGAAGGAGAACACGATAATGCGGCAGGAGAAGAAGGAGAAGACGATAATGCGGCAGAAGAAGAAAACGGTAATTTATTTCCATCAGAAGAAATGGAGGACATGGTAGAGGCTACCCTAGGTGAATCTATTCGTACCGAAGATGACATTCCTTCCGGTCAAGGACCGCGTGCGGATAAATATGAAAATTTCATGAATGATGCTAGAAAACTAATTTATGAGAATGCAAAGTATTCCACCCTCTCATGGTTCGTCCAACTTTTCCAGATTAAGTGCCTAAATGAATGGAGCAACAAGTCATTCACAATGCTTCTTTCGTTCTTGAAAGATTCTATGCCCCCGGGAAATAACGTGCCCGATAGCTGGTACGGAGCCCAGAAGATGATTTCTGATTTGGGTCTGAAGTGTGAGAAGATTCAAGCATGTCCTAAAAATTGCATGTTGTACCGGAAAGAGAATTCAGATTTGAAAGACTGTCCAACATGCGGAGAGGCCAGATATAAGCCGAAAGATTCTGATAAGAAGCCTGATATACCTGTCAAGATTGCAAGATACTTTCCCATAACACAGAGGCTACAGAGGCTATTCAGATGCAAGAAAACAGCCGAGGCAATGATTTGGCATCACTGTGCTCTTCCAAGTGAAGATGGAAAAATGAGCCATCCAAGAGATTCACCGGCATAGAAGGATTTCGATAGGAGGCACGCAATATTCAGTAGCGATCCTCGCAATGTCCGGCTCGGACTGGCTAGTGATGGATTCTGCCCATTCAACTATATGGCTGGAAGTCACAGCACATGGCCCGTTGTAATGATAATTTATAATCTGTCGTCTTGGTTGGCTATGGACCAATCATATTTTATAATGTCTCTTCTTATCAACGGACCAAACTCACCGGGAAACAATATCGACGTCTATCTCCGACCTCTGATCGAGGAGTTAAAACCTTTGTTCATTGATGGTCTAGAGACTTACGATGCAAACAAAAATACAACCTTCATACTGTGTGCGGCTTTAATGTGGACAATTAATGACTTTTCTGCGTATGGAATGCTATCAGGTTGGTCCGTACATAGTCACAAAGCATGTCCTCATTGCCATCAGCACACAACATCGAAATTCTTGAATTTTAGCAGGAAGGTTTGTTATTGCGGCCATCGACGTTTCCTACCTCTAGACCACCCCTACAGGTTAGACACTGTTCACTTTGATGGTCATCAGGAGCTTCTTGGACCTCCAGCCCCATTGTCCGGAGAGGACGTGACTGCTCAGTGGGATGGTTATAATAATGTGACCTTCGGGATGGATCCGACAAAACATGTCAAACCACCATTTTGGAACAAGTTAAGTATTTTCATTGAGCTTCCGTACTGGTCAACAAATTTAGTGCTTCATTGTCTGGACGTCATGCATATAGAGAAGGGAGTATCAGAGCACATACTCAACTTGCTTCTTTATAAAGACGGTAAATCGAAAGACAACCTGAATGCTCGGATGGATCTACAGGAGTGGGGATTAAGAAATGAATTTCACCCTAGACCGGTAGCGGGTAAACCAGGCAAGTTTGTGCTTCCCAATGCCGCTTATCATATGTCACAACCGGAGAATAAAAGATTCCTGCAGGTGTTACATAATTTGAAAGTTCCCACAGGTTTCTCAGGATCATTCAGCAAGAACATAAAAATTGTGAAAGGCAAGATCGATGGGCTGAAAAGTCATGATCACCATGTTATCGTGGAGCACCTTCTTCCATTAGCCCTCAGGACTTCTCTCCCCGAATCAGTTGGTCTAGTAATCAACGACCTATGTTGTTTTTTCAGAGAGTTGTGTGCTAAAACACTGGACGTTGTGACGCTGGATAAACTAGAAAATTCTATTGCGTTGATACTTTGCAAGTTTGAGCGTATTTTCCCACCATCATTCTTCGATATCATAATACACCTGACGGTTCATCTTGCAACTTAGGCTAAGTTAGCCGGACCGGTACAATATCGATGGATGTATCCTATCGAGAGGTATGCGGAATTTTTCGTTTCGCGCAATTTTTAAAATTATTGTTGTCCTCTATGCCCGTATTTATTTATTCAACATATTTTCTTTAGGTACCTCTACACTCTTAAGAAGTATATACGTAATAGAAATCGACTAGAGGGTTCTATCATGCAAGGTTATCTTCTTGATGAAGCAACCACATTTTTTTCCCGCTATCTGGACGAGAACATTGAGACGAGACTTAACCGGCCTCGAAGAATTCAAGACGGGCCATATGGTAAAACCGATTATAAGAGGGTAGACACTATGTTTATCAACATGATATACCGGTTTATCTTGCTTAATTGCGCATGTCTTGAACAAATTAGAGAGTAAGTTTTTTTTGGATTAATTGTTATATTTGTGTTTGTGTGTGTATGAAATGATATAATATTAATGTCACCCTTTTTTGTCGAAAACATAATTCATTTTAACGAGGTACGTGAGGGGCATCCTGATTGGAACGATGAACGATTGGAAAAATATCATCAGGATAATTTTTGCGATTGGGTCACAGATCATGTAAGTTATTCGAATAACATGTTATTGCTATCAGTTTTAATCTAAACTTATATCGTTATGTATTTGTCGTAAAATTTGTTTTGTTAGATCCACGATCCGAACTTGTCTGCATCATTTGAGAGTGAATCAAGATGTTTAGCTCAATTTCCTAGTATGGAGGTTGCATATTATAAAGGATTCGGTGTCCTTGGATACAAATTCGAAGTTAAGGACATAAAAACATCTAGATCCACTCAGAATAGTGGGATTGTGACGGTAGGATCGGACGGTGTGATTTATTATGGGTACTTAAATTGTATACTCGACATCCACTATCCCGGACGATCAAAACACTTTTATATATTCCCGTGTACTTGGTACGATACGTGAACCGATACGGATATGTGGAGAAGCAATCTTGGGACTTGGAAAGATGAATATGGATTGACCAGTGTGAACACATTTCGATTTTACGGTCAGGAAGATCCGTTTATCTTTTCGAACCAAGCGTTCCAAGTATACTATTCACAGTGTTTGAAGCATCCGGGATGGAGTGTCATATGCCATTGGAAACCCAGGGATGTCTACGATGTCCCAGAATTCGAGGACAGCGATGGGGATGAAGACAAGAGAAGGCTTAGAGTGCTCCGACCGTCTGTTTCGAAAGACGGGTTGTCTTCGGCCGATCATAAAGTTACGTGGGTTAGAAATGATATCGATGATGAAATCCAAGTAGATATGTCTGATGCGCCCATGAAACGAAAAAGGTTATCAGTAATGTTATATTATTACTTCACATTTTACGATCTATACATATATAGTCAATATTTGTAATGATTGTCTAATGCGTCCACGAACCGTTTATCTAGATTTGATGACGATGACGGGAGCAACGAGGGGCGGCAGGAGCTCCAGTCGCGGTACCGGCAGAGGCAGAGGCAGAGTGGTTCTGCCTTCTCGGAGAGCTGCGTAGGGAGCTTCAGAGGGCCGGTCTTGCACCCAGATCACAGACCCCTTCGGATGCCTCCTTCCGTGTGGACTTTGCCACACCTCCAGGTATATTGCACGCATATCCATTTTAATGTAATATTATAGATATTCATGCATGTTCATGTCAAAATTACTTATATTGTCAATGTTTGATTGTCTAGCTGTTGGTGATGCGTCCACATCAGGGACAGAGGCCACTCCCGCACCTCCAGGTATGTTTATATATCATATAGTGCATGTATATTGATTTAGAATACTATATCATAAATATACACACATTCATTTTGCTCTTAATTAGATAATCATTTTTTTATTGTCTAGCTGTAGGTGGTGCCTCCGCATCTCGGGCAGAGGCCACCACCACACCTGCGGGTATGTTTATATATCCTATAGTGCATGCATATTGATTTAGAATGTTATATTATTGATCTATACATTCTTTTTGCAATTACTTATATAATCTATTTTTAATTGTCTAATTATAGGTGGTGCGTCCACATCTGACGCAGGGGCCACTCCCGCCACTTCCGTACCCTCCGCTCAGTCCGTAGGTTAGTATGAATAAATATTAAATATTTATTTATTTTACATATCTTCTAAAGAATAAATATGAACTTCATGGAAATTTAGCGTCAATGTTTATTTTTTAGTTGAAGGGGATGCATCCGCATCCGGGACACCGGCTGTTCCTCACCGGAGGACTATCGTCCCGCTCGTGCTGCTGCCCGGGCCCAGGCTCGTGCTTTAGTCACCGGAGGTATATATCACACTTCAATTTTTGTTAAACCTTGATTTCTTAATACAACTTTGTCTTAATATTGATTGTCTTGATATTTCTTGCAGACGCAGGGCTTCCCCATCCCTAGAGGGGGACTCGAGGCCCGAATCAGTCCCACAGGCTGAAGCCCGACAGAGATAGGGGGAGGCAGCATTCCCCATCTTTTTTACCCCTGATTATCACTATACTGGCGATCATGCCGAGAGGTTCGGCCACTATATGTGGGATGAGAGCCGGCTCGTGAAGAACTATCGACTTCACGTTGAGTGGGGCGACCAGCACCGGCGCTTATTCGCCCTCTTCTGGGATCAGCCTCGAGTATTAATATATATTTTCATTTGATTTATCCAATATATTTATTATTAACACTTGCAATCTAATAACAATGTTTTTTTGTATTTTCAGTTGGATTACGATTTTCAGCCTGTACCCGACCTTGATCACCCTGGGAGGGTGCTCGATCTTCACGCTCTGTACAATGGCCTGATGAAGAATATGCAGACGAAGGTCCGATACAACAGGAATGAGCTGAAGACCGACTGCTACTCCCTGTGGATGGCGACCCCCGAGGCAGAGAGAGCGGCCGTCCTATCTACTCCGGCCTTTGCGAGAGTCGACGTAGAGACATGGCCTCTATTGTGCGAATATTTCGACTCTCAACGCAAACAGGTATGTATTTTAAATGTAATCCATTGTTTAGTGTATAATTTATTTTTTTGTGTTGCTTAATTAGAAAACTAAATGTGAATGTACATGTTGTGCAGAAACAGGCCTTTCAAAATATAGAGAATAGGAAGTCGGCGAAGAGGGGTCGCCCCAATTATACAGGTGGCTCGAGGAATATTACTCGTGCTATGAAGTTATCGGTAAATTACAATAGACCGGCCTTTGTGATATAATGCAATATTAAGAGTTATTTTATAATATATCTAATATTAAGAGTTATTTTCTAATATTGCAGAGAGCTCATACCCTGGCGCAAGGTGGTACACCGAGCGTGCTGTCCGCATATCTTGCCGTCCACGGCACCTCGACAAATCCCGCCACGGGCGAGCTTCGATACCCCGACGCCGCTACCCAGGAGTATTACGTAAGTGTTAATATTTATTCAACCCCTATTTGAAATTTTAGTTTTGAAAGGTTCAAATTTAAATGATATACTTATATTTTACTGGTTAATGTGGGTGTAGGAGCAGGTGGTTGAGCAGGCCGAGGCATCGGGGATCGATTTTACTGGATAGAACGATCCGATACTGCTGACCCCAGTCCTGGACGCCGCACACGGAGGGCACCACGGAGGTTGGGAGAGAGGCCAGGGACTGGGCCCTAGCAGGGCCTATATGAGGTTGGACTCCACCCCGGCGGTTACTTCCTCCGTCTCCAGTGAGCGACGTTTCCAGCAAGAACTGGAGAGCTTGAAAGCCACCGTTCAGGAGTGGAAGGAGATGTTGGTATGTATACTACTTAATAGTAAAATATTATGTCATATTATATATAGCAACATATCCAATATTAGTACGTAGCTTGAGCTTATTTGGTTGTAGACTTAGCTTTGATTAATCATACATACATATCTAATTAAAATAAACTACGGTTTTCCAAACTAGATATCCAAACGAGGCCTAAGTCCCTAAGTATACATAGATTGGGGTTTCGAAATAACTTGATAATGATATGAATTCGAATAATACACAGTTCTTACTCGCTTATTACATACGTATGTCCAGACGCGACAGGGTACATCGGCCGAGCCTCCACATGCATCTCCTTCAGCTGCGGCTCCGCAAACCACTACATCGGCTGCGGTTCAGCAGACAGCTCCTATAACTCCACTGCCCGCTTAGACTCCCGTAGCCGCGGCTCCGCAAGCCACTACCTCGGCGGCGGCTATGCAGACCACTCCTACAGCTCCACAGCCCGCTCAGACTCCCGCATCATCCGCATTGCATGATTTATTGACTCGGGGTATATCCGAGGAGCAAACGTGCCAGAGTATGGCGTTTATCAGAGGTGGAGCTGGACCGAGCTAGGGTAGCTTTCTGATTCTTATATTTTAAACATGTATTTATTTATATGATACATATTGTACTATATTTTGGACGATATTGATATTGGTGGTGTTTGCGTGTTTATATTGATATCATATTCTGCTTGTTGATTTCTTTTGTATATTATGCGTGAGATGTGATTATGAATACTGAGATATATGTTCTGCGTGATGATTAATTTTATATATGATGTATATATTATTGTGCACAGGGCGAGAAAAAAATAGGCAGCCCTTTTTTTAAAAAAAAACATGATAATATGTACCTACTGATTAATCCGTAAAGCCCACCATTGTCCCTACGGATTAATCCGTAGGGCCCAACAATGTACTTACAGATTTATCCGTAGGGGCAAAATATCAGGATACCTGATATTTTGCCCCTATGATCTCAGTATTAGGGGTTACGCTTGTCCCTACGGATATATTCGTAGGGGCAAACAAATGCCCCTACACAGTTATCCGTAGGGACAAAATATCAGGATACCTGATATTTTGTCCCTTCAGATTTATACCTACGCACTTATCCGTAGGGGCAACTATTTGGCCCTACGGATAAGTCCGTAAAGACACCTAATTTATTTTATAAACCGATAAATTAAATATATTTTTTGTCCTTACAGCCTAATCTGTAGGGACAACTGGACCTACACATTACTCCGTAGGGGCAAGTTTTTGACCGTAGGGGCATGTTCAAGGCTAAGACATGCACCTACGGCGTTTGCACCTACAGGGTATTTTCTTGTCCCTACGGATATATCCGTAGGGGCAGTGGTTTGCTCCTACAGATAAATCCGTAGGGGCAACCCTTATTTGTAGTAGTGATAGCTTCGGGTTGTAGTCCACGCGACTCCACTTGAAGGTTGATGCAAGCTTCTTCCGATGACCTTCGTGCCGAAAATGATCCATCCGAAGCTCTACTAATCTAAGCTACCTCTTCACTAAACTCTTTAGTGAAGATAACACCCTAACCCAAAGTGCTAATCTATTTTAGGATGGTGAAAAAGGGGTTTTGTTAGCTCATTAGGATTTGGCTTAAGCCATATGATTCACATCACATGTGAGGGTTTATGGCTCAAGCAAGAAGAGGAAGAAGATGGAGAGAGTTAGAGAGCATGAGCTCAAGAAAATGGCTAAGGCTCAAAGCATAGAATGAATCATGGCTCCACCCAAAACCCCTCACTTATTCAAGCATCAATTATTTTTCAAATTGAAAAATAGAGCCATGCTTGAATAGTGAGTCATGAGGAAATAAAATATTGCAAAAGCCATGATTCACCCATACTTAAAATATCTCCACATTTTACACCTCATTTCCTATTTTCTAAAAAAATAGAAAATCAACCATGATTCATTATATTTATATATATATATATATATATATATATATATATATCAAATATATATATTATATATTATGAAGAATAATTAGTAAGCTAATAATATTAGTTAGTATATATTTATATCAAATATAAATATATATCAAATTATTAAATCAACACTTGATTTAATAATCTGGTTATATCACATATAACCGACTAATATCATTTATCTGTATATCACATTATCAAATCAACACTTGACTCGATAATCCAGTTATATCACATATAACCTAACTGATAACAAATAACCGCCAAAATTAGAATACGATATCTTATACTCGTATTTAATCAGGCCCTCGCATATACCAACATATGTGCCCTACTTCGTTTCGCTTGAACCAGAAAACTTCTGTGTGGGACTCTAAAGACTCGTCAATACGCCAGTAGTAGGTGATGATCATATCAGTCATCCACAAGCCGTCAGCGGTACTAGCTGAATGTAATGGCTACCCAGGTATTGAGCGATTAGAAGACCAACAAGCAAGCTTGTCCAAACTCCCATGAAGCCTATAAGTAACACTTACCGTACAGTCCGGTCACTTCGTCTGACATTTTGCATATCGAGTCCGGGGGTATAATCGTTAGACCCCAAAAATTTGATAAGTCATGCCGATGTAAGGCCTATAACGGTATGAGAAACTAATGATAACACTTAACAGTAAATCTCATCAACAACCCTGGCTAGGGACTTACTGTTATAGCTAATCGAGCACAGCGCAACATCAACTTCATATACCGAGAGAGACGAAACCCCTCCTATCTCTCATTGCCTCCATGTGACCCGGGACTGTACCCAAAATCCACCTGTTTGCACGACTCCTTTGAGCCATGGTAAGGAGGAAATCAAAGCACAATGGGAACACACAAGACTCTATGATGATCTCGGGTCTACAGACTAACCTGTACGAGTTTCACCAGAGAACTGCTGTCTGATGATAAGTATAGTACCATCTAGGAGTTCTCGGCGAGTCCTGTTCGGTGTACCCATTCTCTAATGAGCACCTGTGTACAATTTTTGATGTCAAACACCAATGGATATGGGATCAACTATCGCCCATACAGGGTCAAGAAACGTATACACTAGTCTACTCTGGAATATCGATGCCATGTCTCGGTATTCCCTCGACTAGGAACAACTGAAGGATGTGCTTGTGGACTACCCAGGTCCGAGTAGTATGATCTGCATCATAGTCCTAGTAGTCAATCCTACATCCTAATGGCTTTATCAACATGTATGAGAGACGGTAAAATAATACCAGTGAACATGTTAAGATAAAGGAAACTAGATAGCATACTATCATGTCGAGCAAGAAAGTCCTCCATATATATGTCCAAGCATCCACTATATCATACAATAATGGCATATAGGGCATACATATCACTAACACCTCTCACTGCATCCATGTGGCCCGGGACTGTACCCAACTAAAACCTGTTTGCATGACTCTTTTGAGCCGTGGTAGAGTAGTAATCAAAAAACAGTGGAAACTCACACGAGACAAGTGACGATCTCAGGTCGACAGACTAACCTGTATACATGTCATCTGGGAACTGCTATCTGGCAATTGGTATAATACCAACTAGAATGTTCCCGGCGAGTCCGTCCAGTGTACTCATAACCCAATAAGCACATGTATACTATCTTAGGTGACTGACTGACACCAATGGCTTGTGAGACCGGCCACCGCCCCTCGTCGGGGTCTCGATAAGTATACACTAGTCTACTTCTGAGTATCAATGCCCAGTCTCGATACTCCCTTGACTAGGTATATTTAAGGATGTACTTATAGACCGCCCATCTCCCACGTATATAATCGCCATCATAATGCCGGTAGTCAAGCAAGAATCCTATGGGATCTATCAACATGTAATAGTGATCTGTAATACCACATGAAACATATACATGATGATAGAGACAAACCAGATAGCATATTATCATCTCGAGTAAGACTGTTCTACCCGTATAGGTCCTCCCTTAATCATCACAATCGCATGTCCGTGATTACAATAATTGACTTGAGGGTACTAAGCCAATAAAAAGGGTGGATGTAGTATGCATCCAATTGGTAGATTACGCTTGCGAATGGTGGCTCATAGAGGAGACCCATCTGACCAAGACGATCAGTTGGGTGACCTTTTCGCGAAACTTCTTGGAGAAGTTCTTTTCGCAATCTGCTCGGGAGGAAATGGAGGAGAAGTTCATTAGCTTGAAGTAGAATGGCGGATCAGTAGATACACATGCGGCTGAGTGGACCTGACTCAGTCGATTTGCGGGGCCCTTAGTTTCCAATGAAGCAGATAGGGCGAAGTGGTTTATACGTAGCTTGGATGTGGAGATATAGATACACATCATATCTCTGGGATTGACCACCTTCTCCTAAGTCCTCAAGGCGGCTAGGGAACAACATAGTTTGTCGGTGAAAGTCAAGGGTAATCTACCGCAAGAGGTTGTAGTGCGGAAGATGGCGTTTACGCCAAACAGAGCTCCTGTACGTAGAGACATTCCGGTAAACAAATGAGGGACAATACCCATAAAGAAGCCTTTTGTATCATATCAGAAAAAGGGTGCGATTTGTGACTTCTGCCATTTACCTGGACACATGCAGAAAGAGTGTTAAAGGAGGTTTGGACTTTATTTAGTTTGTGGATCAGCTGACCATACCATCAGTACTTGCCCTTCGAAACTATGATCGAGAAATGATATTCAGAAACTACCGCAGAAGCAGATTTATGGGCAGAAGCTGATCACTCAGAGGCCTAATTAGGGACAGGCTTTCACCTTGACGGTCGAGGAGGCTAAGGCGTCAAATGATATTGTTTCAAGTATCCTACTTGTTTATAATTTTCTCGCATTGGTATTATTCTATTCTGGTTCATCCCATTGCTTCATATCGTCCAAGTTTATTATTGCACACTCTATCCCACACACAGCTCTGTCTAATTGCCGGGATGATTGTTAGGATTTTGCATGCTTTGTTAATTACCGCAATCAAGACGGTTTCGCTTGTAGCTAGCCGGTTGAGTACGGGTCGTCCGCAGGGAGATGGGAATCTTTTTCTATGTGCTTTAACGAGTTAAGTCCAAATGTCCAGGTTTGTTTGAGATTAACTATGTGCTAAAATGTATATAAAGAAAGCTTGTTAGGGTTAGGATTAGGTTAGTTTGAGTTAGGAGTCGCTCACTTCTTTCGTTGCCACTCTTAATATCGGTGTTATGGTAATCGGCAACAACGGGGATTAGCACGACTAGGAAGGAACTTGCGAGTATAAGCTAGGCTTTCCAACGCTTAGTTTCTTCCTTTTGGTCCTTGTCCGTCCGTTCTTGGCTCTTAGCCTTAACCTCCGGTTAATTCAACCACAACCGGTTTCACTAAGGAATCACCGCTATCATGTAGGATAGGGTGCCGTAGAGAGCCCGGATTGTGGTTCAATTAACGCGAGTCCGAATTAAGATGTTGGGCAAGAAAAGAGTGAGAGAGATTTCCTTATCTCAAACTTTCCTTATCCTACCCTAACAAGTGAGAAAACTACTCACCCATTACAAAAAAAAAGGAAAATACAACAAAGGAGGAAGATAGAAAGAAAGAGGTTAGAAGATTACAACTAGCTATTTGAGACCTCACTTTGGCAAGGATCAAGCTTAAGCATCATTGTTGTTAAGGATAAAGAAAAATAGAACAAGAAAGAAACAAACAACAAATAACAACAACTAGATTAGCAAATGAAAATTACAAGCAATTATAATTAACAAAATAACAAGACAAGCATGATAAGGCAAAGAACTCTTTTATTCATCACTTCCCTCATAAAAGCTCACTATAAGGTTTTAATGGAGAAAAGATGATAAGAGGAAGAAGAACAACAATATCTATCCTAAAATTTAACACAAGAATTAAGCACCCTTCACTTGGCATTGTTCTGGGCTATTTATAGGCAGAAAACTAAAACCCTAGGGCAACATTCCTGACCCAAATGAATTGACCAAACTGCCCCCAGAAAACATTCATCTGCCGAGTCAACTCGGCCGCGGATCTGCGGCCGAGTCGCCATGTTGGCCGTGGATCCACGGCCATTTAGGGGATTTAGGTCTTCATTTTTGGTGGGTTTCCCTGTTGGCTGTACTCTTCAGTGTGGTATACTTGGTTTTTCAGAAGCTCTTCACATTTCTTCCAGATTTTCAGCAGATCAAAAGGTGATTTGATGTGGATCTTTTGCCATGATTTTCTTGAGCTCGGCATAGATATCTTGGATCTTGTGTTGACATTGTTCTTTGTGCATGAAAATGACCATTGATTTGCCATTTTGTCTCTTAAACTGGTGTGCGGCAACATACGGATAGAGAGCGGAGACCCGTATTTTATCTGTGGTTGGCAGTAATTCAGAATTTGTCACGCTTTTCCATGAATTTTACTGCTTAGAGCTGAGAACCTGTAACCTGCATTTATCTAGCAAACACGGATCAAGAGTACCTACCTATAAGCAATGTGATAAAAAATGGGCGGTATAAAAGTGCAAAAATCTGATATGAACAAATACCCCCAAACTTATCATTTGCTCATCCCCAGCAACGCCAATTTATTCACAAAAATTCCTAACCTCACTTTCGCAGGGAACGCGATTGCACTGAGCATGTGCAATAAGCCGTTAAACCTCTAGGTATCCCTAGTAGGAGGAGTGTTATCTCCTGAGGGTTTTCAGCGGATACTACCCACAAAATCCCGTCAAGCTAGTTTTGCAAAATAACTATGATTCAAACCCTAAGGTTTTGTTTTAAAAATAACAATTCTATTATCCTAAGTCTAGACTATCGAACCTTTATTTTCACACCTCGCTTCTTATTTAACTTAAGATTTTATATGTCTTTACGTGCAGTGCAAATAGTGTAGTTAAGTTTCAGAAGGATCGATTAAAGTCATCATGTCACAAAATAAAGCCCTGATAAAGATTTAAAAATGATCACATAAGTTTTATAAAGAGTTTAAGTATTTGTCAAGTTTCGTTTTCCAGTAAGGTTTCAATTTCAGAATTTCTATCTTCCTTAACAGGAAACTAGGTCTTATTTTTTACTCCACCTTTTTCTTGTTTTCATTTCATACACACCTCTGTGAACGTGCAATAGTCTTTATCATAGAATAAAACCTTCATATCTCCGCTAGAAATACTTTTTTATAAAAACCTGTCTTTTGTCAAGATTATTCTCACACAAAGAACCGTTAGGAATTTTAACTCGGAGAAAACACTTGCTTGATTTTGTTTTAATCTGGACTTTTTAGGCTTCTTAACGAGCTTTGGGCCAATGCACCCAAAACAGTTGGCTTTAGGGTATTAGGTGTAGAGACACCCCAGCAGACTTAATTACTCAAGTTACCTAGGCCCAAAAACAAAAGACAATTTAGCGTGAAAATCATAATGATTTAATGCGAACGGAGATATACCCAGCAGTTCAATTATTATTATTTTTTTTTTTGGATAAAAGACGTGTTTAGTGGGTTCGGTGTGTAATCATTCCAATCAAGTTCCAGATGGGTTATTTTTCAGAATTAGTTCCAATTAAGGCATCAATAACATCCCTTCATATCCGCTTCACTTCGTAAACTATTCTTGATATTACTTATTTCAGAACAAACCTATTTGATCCTCAGAAAATAATTTATCCATTTAAAAGTTTTCAGACATAATAGACTTGTCATCTAATTTTCAAAACTCACGACATGTGTAGTGTGATATAAAGACGTATATCAGCTATAGTTAACTTCAAAGGAGAGTTATCTTTCAGGTTTTCAAAATCTAAAAATAAGATTTAGTTATTCTTATCTTATCAAACAAAACCGTTGAAATGTTGAATCTGAGTTCTCCCACTAGCTAACTTAACGAAAAAAAGTTTTTATGTTTTTAGAAAATTTTCTGATTTTTATGGATTTTATGGATTTTAGTATACAGATGCAAAATATACATATGGATGCGAATGTTAGAATGCGTACCGAGCATACCCGCAAACTTAAACTGGACAGTGTCCTCATTGTCATTGCATGAAAAATTATTGAAGGGTCAAAATCGTCGGTTAGATATACACATTGTTTTTTTTTGTTTTTTAAAAGAAACGAAAAAATAATAAAAATGGATATGCACCGGACAAGAATATCCACATATATATACAAAATTGTATATACATACCCCCAAACTTATTTGAAACAGTGTCCACTGTTTTGGCTGGATAACCGAAGTTTGGTGGTAGGCAGAGGAAGATTATGCAGGGTAAACAGGCTCCTGTAAGACCAGGAGCTCCTCTGTTGGTTCGGCGCTAAGGTACGGTTTTAGTCTGTGTCCGTTTACTTTGAAAAATGATCCGTCCTTTGGATTCTCCAAATCCACAGCGCCATGCGGATACACATTCCGCACAAAAAATAGCCCTTTTCAGCGAGATCTGAGCTTACCTGGATGGAAATGTAGCCGGGTGTCGTAAAGTAGCACCTGTTGACCAGGTGCGAATGTTTTGCGCAAAAAGTGTTTATCGTGAAACACTTTCGTTCGGTTCTTAACGACAACCGCGTTTTCGTAAGCCTCATCCCGAAGCTCGCTCAATTCGTTCAACTGCAGCTTCGATGGCTGCCCTCATCTTCGAGTGACAGATTCAGCTCCTTTATCGCCCAAAATGCGCGATGCTCTATTTCCACAGGAAGGTGGCAAGCCTTTCCGTAAACAAGCCGATAGGGAGACATGCTATGATCGGTCTTATAGGCAGTTCGAAATGCCCAAAGAGCATCAGTGAGTTTTAACGACCAATCTTTACGGTTCTTGGAAACCGTCTTCTCCAATATCTGTTTGATTTGCTGATTTGAAACTTCGGCTTGCCCACAGGTTTGGGGGTGGTAGGGCGTAGATAGCTTATGATTAATGGAATATTTCCGTATCAAGGCCTCGAAAGTCTTATTACAGAAATGAGTTCCATTATCGCTAATGATCGCTCGGGGGTGCCCAAACCGGGAGAAAATGTTTTCCTTAAAAAATCTAACGACAACCTTGTTGTCGTTAGTCCGGCTGGGCACATCCTCGACCCACTTAGAGACGTAATCAACAGCGAGAAGGATGTACAAGTTCCCAAAAGAGCTGGGAAACGGCCCCATGAAATCAATCCCCCAAACATCGAAAATCTCCACAACCAAGATTGGTTGGAGCGGCATCTCGTTTCTCCTGGATATCTGGCCCAAGTGTTGGCACCGGGAACAAGTCTTGCAGTAGTCATGAGCGTCTTTCAAGAGTTGTGGCCAGTAGAAACCACACTGCAAGATCTTCTCGGCTGTCTTTCTGGGGCCAAAATGCCCGCCACATGCTTGATCGTGGCAAAACGACAGCACACTCTTGAATTCGTCGTCAGGGACACACCGATGAATAATCTGGTCGGGACAGTACTTGAATAGATAGGGTTCGTCCCAGTAAAAGTGTTTTACTTGGGATAAGAATCTAAGTCTGTCCTGATTTGACCACTCAGTCGGTAGTAATCCTGTGGCCAAATAGTTCACAATATCTGCGAACCAGGGTTCACAAGATACTGTCAAGAGCTGTTCATCCGGGAAAACGTCGTTGATCGGAAGTTGAAGTGACGACGAAGAAGGAAGTCGTGAGAGATGGTCGGCGACTACGTTTTCACATCCTCTTTTGTCCTTGATGACAAGGTCAAACTCTTGAAGCAAGAGGATCAAACGTATCAGCCGAGATTTTGGATCTTTCTTCGCAAAAAGATGGCGCAGAGCAGAATGATCCGTGTAGACGATGACTGGAGAGCCGATGAGGTAGGGCCTGAACTTTTCTAAGGCAAATACAACAGCCAAGAATTCCTTCTCAGTTGTTGTATAGTTCAGTTGGGCGTCGTTCAGGGTTCGGCTAGCATAATAGATTACGTGTGACATCTTGTTGATGTGTTGTCCAAGGATAGCACCGATGGCAAAGTCGGATGTATCGCACATAATCTCAAATGGGTGCGACCAGTCAGGAGAAGAAAGAACGGGAGCAGAAGTGAATGAGCTTTTTAATGACTCGAACGCAGTCACACAGCTCGAGTTGAAGTTGAATGTCGTGTCCTTGACTAGCAAAAGAGTCAAGGGCCTAGAAATCTTGCTAAAGTCCTTGATGAACCGTCTATAGAAACCGGCATGGCCAAGGAAGGATCGGATGTATCTGACGCATCTGGGAGGAGGGAGATTGGAAATGACTTCAATCTTTGCTTTATCTACCTCAATGCCATTTTACGAGATGATATGTCCTAAGACAATACCTTCGCGCACCATGAAGTGGCACTTCTCCAATTCAAAGTGAGGTTCTTGTCCTTACACCGGGTAAGGACAGCGTCGAGATGCAGCAAATATGCATCAAAGGAATCGCCGAAAATGGAGAAATCATCCATGAAGATCTCCATGAATTTTTCCACCATTTCTGAAAAGATTCCTATCATACACCACTGGAAGGTAGCGGGCGCATTGCATAACCCAAAAGGCATGCGTCGATATGCAAACGTGCCTAAAGGACAAGTGAATATGGTCTTGTCCTGGTCTTTTTCGGCGATGGGAATCTGATTATAGCCGGAGTAGCCATCAAGAAAGCAGTAGTACTCGTGTCCAGCCAATCGTTCAAGCATCTGATCAATGAAAGGTAGCGGAAAGTGGTCCTTCCGCGTTGCGGCGTTAAGTTTTCTGTAATCGATGCATACTCTCCACCCAGTCTGGGTGCAAGTAGGGATTAACTCGTTCGCCTTGTTGGTTATGACCGTTATGCCTAATTTCTTTGGGACAACGTGAATGGGGCTAACCCACTGGCTATCAGAGATAGGGTAAATGATACCACTATCTAGACACTTTACGATCTCCTTTTTTACAGCCTCCTTCATGACTGGGTTGAGTCGCCTTTGTGGATCCCTGGTTGGTTTGGCATCATCCATCAGATGAATGTGATGTTCAACGATCAGGGGACTAATCCCCTTGATGTCCGCCATTGACAAACAAAAAGCTTGCCTATTGCTGTACAAGACCGCAAGAAGGGCTCTCTCTTGCTCTGGAGCTAGAGAAGCCGAGATGATAACAGGGAGGGTCTCGTTCTCACCCAAGTAAGCGTACTTAAGGTGAGACGGCAAAAGCTTGAGTTCGAGCATTGGAGGTGAAACGATTGAAGGCAAGATTGGTGAAAAGGTCTCGAACTCAAAGGATTCCAGCAAAGGTTCAAAATGAGTGTAAGCGACCGAGTTGGATGGTTCAGGTAACTCATCCGAAAATTCGAAGGATTCAAACTCGGGTGGTGACTGGCTAAGATCGTTCGAGAAAGTGAAACACTCGTAGTCATTGTCGGGCGTAGAAGCAGCAGCAGGTTCGAAGAGAAACGCAGTAGTGGCGTTAAGGTTGTCGTGATCGAACAAAAACTCCTCGAATTCACACTCCTCCGGGGTGATCTCCTGGATTGAGCAAACGTCTAGTATATGAGCATTAGGTTCGGAGGGCTGATTCCCCAACCTAAAAATGTTGAGTTCAATTGTCATGTTTCCAAAAGATAGGTTCATCGAACCATTTTGACAATTGATCACAACATTTGAGGTTGCAAGGAATGGGCGGCCGAGCATCACCGGAATTTGATTCCGGCGGTTAGCTACAGGCTGTGTGTCTAAAACAATGAAGTCAACGGGGAATATGAAGTCCCCAACCTTGATTAACACATCCTCTAGCTCACCCCTAGGATGGGTGATTGATCGGTCGGCCATTTGGAGAGTACAGTGTGTGGGTTTCAGCTCTCCTACACCTAGTTGCTCATATACTGAGTACGGAAGCTGGTTAACACTAGCACCAAGATCCAAGAGTGCGCGGTTGATGTTCTTATCCCCAATGGTAATAGAAATCGTAGGACAGCCAGGGTCCTTCCGTTTTTGAGGTAAAGATTGGATAAGAGTATCACTCACAGCACTAGCCAAGAAAACTTTCTTGGGTACCTGAGATTTCCTCTTTTTCGTGCATAAGTCCTTTAAGATTTTTTCGTAAGAAGGGACTTGTTGGACATCATCTAAAAGGGGAATGTTGATGTTAACCTGCTTAAACAACTCCAGAATCTTCTCCATTTGTGGATTTTGTTTATTGGACCTCAACCGGTTTGGAAATGGAACGTTTTTAAAATTGGTTGAGTCCAATACTTGTGGAGGAGATTGTGGAGTTGGAACGGATCCCAGAGCTGGAGTTTTCATGGAGTGAGAAGTGGGTCCGTTTAGAGCAGAAGAAGAAGAAGAGCCTTTTGAAGAAGGGAGAATAGGCTCAGAAGACGGAGAAGAAGAAGAAGAAAAAGAAGAAGCGGCGGCAGGGGTGTCATCATTTATCCGTGTCCTAATGTTGTTGTGCAGCATCCTTCCAGATCTCAATGTAGTTACGGCACTCACATTATGGTTCTGTTGTTCAAGAGCAACATGTACATTATGTGGGTGATCAGGATTTGGGAGTGGTTGAGATGGAAGCTTCCCCTTCTCTCGCTCTCTTAAGGCCGCATTCAGTTGTGCTATCTGGGCTTCGATGGTTTTGATACTTTGCCCGTGAGCGGCAGTGTGTTGCACCAAATACTGAATGGAAGACTGGATATTGGCGGTGGATTGTGTTGATTGCTTTACAAATGCCTCCAGACTTCGTTCTAGCGAGGAAACCTTATCGTTGTTTGACGAAACAAAGTTGTTTTGAGGAAAAGAATTGTTGGGTGCAAAGTTGTTTGTCTGATTTTGAAAAGGTTGGGGTTGGAAGGGCTGTTGAAATTGATGTTGAGTTTGTTGCTGAGCTTGTTTTTGCCGAGGAGGGGGCCTCTGGAAATTGTTGCCTTAGAATTGATGCTGGTTCTGATTCCAGGCGAAGTTGGGGTGGTTCCTCCAACCAGGATTGTAGGTGGAAGAGTATGGATCGTTTCTTGGTCTTTGCTGAAATGCAGCATTAACCTGATCATGTCCTTGAGATGGTGGATTGTAGGGACACTCTTTGGTTAAGTGAGATGGATCGGAACAATAAGCACAAATGGTATGAAGGGGAAGAACAGGGGCAGGAGCAGGAGATGAAAATTTGCTCTCTATCACTTCAAGTTTTCTCGTTATTGCAGCCATTTCAGCTTTCATTGTAATAGAGACATCGAGTTGGTGAATGCCTAACCTAGACTGACCAGTACAAGTAGAGGAAGAAGAAGAAGTACTTGGTCTGGTGCTCTCCCATTGAAGCGTTTGTTCCGCAAGGTCGTCGAAGAATTGCCATGCTTCCTCATCAGATTTGGATAGAAAGTGGCATTGACAAATGGTTTCCAACAACTGCTTGGTTGCTGGGTTCAGGCCCTCGTATAAGGTTTGGCAAAGTTGACATTTCTCAATACCGTGGTGAGGGCACTGAACAAGAAGGTCTTTATATCGGTCAAAGCACTTCCAAAAAGGTTCAGTAGGAAGCTGGGAAAATTGGTTGATTTCATTACGGATCCTCGCAGTTTTATGATTTGGATAGAATTTCTTGAGAAACGCTTTCACAAACTCGTCCCAACTGGTTATGGAGTGGGAAGCAGTGCTATACAGCCACTTTTCAGCAAGATCGCACAAAGTGAACGGAATGACCCGTAGCCGTATAGCATCGTCTGACAGCTGGGTCGTTTTCATCATGGCACAAACATTCTGGAACTTGTTGATGAAGATATAGGCATCTTCAGACTCAAGCCCATGAAATTTCGGAAGCATGTTAATGAAGTGGGGCTTAATTTCGAAATTATCCCCATTGGCCGGTGGTAGGGAAAGACAGGTGGGAAGTGTAGAGCGGGTGGGATAGAAACGATCCTGGAGCGCGATTCGCTGTGGCGCTACAACAGGCGGTGGTTGTGGGTTATTCGCATCCATAGGAGGTGGAATCAATCCCGGGGGAGTCAAAGAGATGTTTGGATTAAATCCTGACATCGCAGAAGAAGAAGTTGGTGATAGTGAAGGTGAGGATGTATGAACAGAATTCCGGTCAACGTCGGAGTTGGCCGGAAAAGGTAAGGGTGAAAGAGGCATGGAAGGAGTTTCGACGTCTGAGTCGATCGCGTAGTCGATAGTGACTAACGAAACGCGGACTAAACGGGCACTAGTGTCCCTAGTCCAAGCGGACATACACTAAACGAGTTTAGTGTAGTCAAAGCGGAGAAGGTGAGGGTAAGAAAACGTCAATAGAGAAGTACGATGAGAGGTGGGTGAAAAAAATATGGGATTCTGGCGACAAAGGGCAAGTTTTTATAAAAGTTTTTGTTTTGTGTTTTTTTTCTTTTTTTTTTTTAAAAAGGGCTTTGCAGAAATATGTACGGACTTACAGCTTCAAACAATCATAGACAAAATATGCACAATCACACCTAGATCTAGGGTCACCTGGGTCAGCTGGACAGCTCCTAACTGTTCTAAAGGGCTAGAAATAGGACCTCAAACCGCCTCTTCACCGCCAATTGCGGCCAGGTAAGTGCCAGGTAAGTGGGAGGCTCTCCACTACAAGTAGTGGACCTAATTAAGTAACCACTTGCCTTAGACACACTTGCCTAGACACCGCAAAGTCAGGTTAGGATAAACGGCCGATGCCTACAACTAGTCCTCTGTCCTATTGAGCGCGACGTCCTTAGGGCCGATTCTAGTATTTTTTAATTAAATAATGGTCAATGCATATGCTTTTTGTGATTTCTGGGGTCCTGAGAAGGGTGATGATATCCCCACCCAATCTGGATTGGTTTCAAGCCCTTTAAAGTCCGATTAAAATATGCAAAGCAGTAACAATCAATTGCAATCAAATTTTTATTTTTTAAGCACGGCGCAAAGAATCCTGCACAAAAACAATTTATTAGAAGGGGGAAGAGAGTTTGCGCAAAGAATGCTGCAGAAACAACAGTTCAGTGGACTTCAGAGGAGTGGGGAAGAGGCTAGAAATACTCACAGGGAACCAGACAGAGGGATTTTGGTTGCTGATGTCAGCAACTGGCCGCGGTTCCGTGGCGAAACAAGCCCTTAGGCTGCGGTTCCACGGCTAAAATGATGAATTGGACCTTGAGATTTCTGGACTGTGCTGGGTCGGGTGTCCTCTTCTTGTTTGGAGCTCCTGAATCTTGATTTGCTCACTGGATTTGCTCCAGAATTTTAGAGTAGACCGTTGGTTCCGTCTTGATCAAACGCGGTGTAGCCGCGAGATATGGGTCTAACTTCCCAAGTCTTCGGCAATGAACTCGACCTTCTTTTTATCCTGCACACTTGCACAAAAACTAATCAAAAATAACAAGATAATTTTTACAATATATTTTTTTTTCCGGTTATATTCACAAATTAACCCGAAATTACACAAAGAAATAAACTACCGTCTCCCCGGCAACGGCGCCATTTGATTGTTAGGATTTTGCGTGCTTAGTTAATTACCACAATCAAGACGGTTTCGCTTGTAGCTAGCCTGTTGAGTACGGGTCGTCCGCAGGGAGATGAGAATCTTTTTCTATGTGCTTTAACGAGTTAAGTCCAAATGTCCAGGTTTGTTTGAGATTAACTATGTGCTAAAATATATGTAAAGAGAGATTGTTAGGGTTAGGATTAGGTTAGTTTGAGTTAGGAGTCGCTCACTTCTTTCGTTGCCACTCTTAATATCGGTGTTATGGTAATCGGCAACAACGGGGATTAGCACGACTAGGAAGGAACTTGCGAGTGTAAGCTAGGCTTTCTAACGCTTAGTTTCTTCCTTTTGGTCCTTGTCCGTCCGTTCTTGGCTCTTAACCTTAACCTCCGGTTAATTCAACCACAACCGGTCTCACTAAGGAATCACCGCTATCATGTAGGATAGAGTGCCATAGGGAGCGGATTGTGGTTCAATTAACGCGAGTCCGAATTAAGATGTTGGGCAAGAAAAGAGTGAGAGAGATTTCCTTCTCTCAAACTTTCCTTATCCTACCCTAACAAGTGAGAAAACTACTCACCCATTACAAAAAAAAAGGAAAATACAACAAAGGAGGAAGATAGAAAGAAAGAGGTTAGAAGATTACAACTAGCTATTTGAGACCTCACTTTGGCAAGGATCAAGCTTAAGCATCATTGTTGTTAAGGATAAAGAAAAATAGAACAAGAAACAAACAAACAACAAATAACAACAACTAGATTAGCAAATGAAAATTAAAAGCAATTATAATTAACAAAATAACAAGACAAGCATGATAAGGCAAAGAACTCTTTTATTCATCACTTCCCTCATAAAAGCTCACTACAAGGTTTTAATGGAGAAAAGATGATAAGAGGAAGAAGAACAACAATATCTATCCTAAAATTTAACACAAGAATTAAGCACCCTTCACTTGGTATTGTTCTGGGATATTTATAGGCAGAAAACTGAAAACCTAGGGCAACATTCCTGACCCAAATGAATTGACCAAACTGCCCCCAGAAAACATTCATCTGCCGAGTCAACTCGGCCGCGGATCCGCGGTCGAGTCACCATATTGGCCGCGGATCCGCGGCCATTTAGAGGATTTAGGTCTTCGTTTTTGGTGGGTTTCGCTGTTTGGCTGTACTCTTCAGTGTGGTATACTTGGTTTCTCAGAAGCTCTTCACATTTCTTCCAGATTTTCAGCAGATCAAAATGTGATTTGATGTGGATCTTTTGCTATGATTTTCTTGAGCTCCGCATAGATATCTTGGATCTTGTGTTGACATTGTGCTTTGTGCATGAAAATGACCATTGATTTGCCATTTTGTCTCTTAAACTGGTGTGCGGCAACATACGGATAGAGAGCGGAGACCCGTATTTTATCTGTGGTTGGCAGTAATCCAGAATTTGTCGCGCTTTTCTATGAATTTTACTGCTTAGAGCTGAGAACCTGTAACCTGCAATTATCTAGCAAACACAGATCAAGAGTACCTACCTATAAGCAATATGATCAAAAATGGGCGGTATAAAAGTGCAAAAATCTGATATGAACACGGGACATATACATTGGGAATAGTAGAATTATATTCAGTAGTGAGTGCAAGGGTTGCTTGATTGTTATTTTCGGATGGGAGTTATTCACGGATTTCTTGGTGATTGATACTGGCAGCTATAATGTTGTCTTGGGAATGGATTTTCTTGGCATTTTCCACGCTCACATTGATTTTAGGGCGAAGAAAGTGATTTTCCAGATTCCTGGACATCCGGAGTTCATATTTTTGGGAGGTAGCAGATCTGTCGGGCCAGTCGAATTTAGGGCTAGGACGACAAGTGCCGTTCTTTCGTCGATAGAAGTAAACAAGGAAGAAACACCAGCAGTAGTTCGAGATTTTATGGATGTGTTCGAGGACATCTCGAGTTTACTGCCAAAACGAGACATGGAGTTCGCTATTGACCTTATTCCTGGAGCAGCACCGATTTCAAAGGCTTATTATCTAATGGCACTGGTGGAACTGGAAGAGGTAAATACACAAGTTGCCGAATTACTAGAGAAGGGTTGGATTCATAGTAGTGGTTCACCATGGGGAGCCCCAGTTCTTCTAGTCAAGAAGAAAAATAGCACACGGAGGATGTGCATCGATTATCGAGAACTAAATCGGGTGGTTATTAAGAATAAGTACCCAATCCCTCGCATCGACGAATTATTCGATCAACTCAGTGGCGTGAGGGTAATCTCGAAATTGGATCTGCGATCCAGATATTATCAAGTTCGGGTGAAAGCAGAATACATTTGCAAGATAACATTCCGAACTCGATATGGGCACTATGAGCACTTAGTGATGCTATTTGGAGTTACGAATGCACCAGCAATATTTATGGACTTAATGAACTGAATCTTTTCACCATACCTGGATCAGTTCGTAGTGGTGTTTATTGATGATATTCTGGTATACTCGAGGAGCAAAGAAGAAGAGAATGAAGAACACTTGAGGATCACACTGCAAATGTTGAGACAAGAAAAGTTATATGCTATGATAAGCAAGTGCGAGTTTTGGCTTGAAGAAGTGAAGTTCTTGGATCATGTTGTATCCGGAGATGGGATTGCAGTTGACCCTGAAAAGATTGCAGCTGTTCATGATTGGCCAATTCCAAAGAATGTAGGGGAGATCAAAAGTTTCCTTGGGCTTGCCGGATACCACAGAAGGTTTTTGGAGAACTTCGCTCGAATAGCAGAACCATTGACTAAACAAACACGAAAGGAGATACCGTTCGTATGGACCGAGAAGTGTGCGTCCTCTTTTGGAGCGCTGAAGCAGAGATTGACCACCGCTCCTATTCTAACAGTGCCAGATGGTTCCGAAGGACTTGTTGTTCACAACGACGCATCTGGAAAAGGCTTGGGATGTGTTTTAATGCAGCATGGGAAGGTCATAGCATATGCGTCGAGACAATTGAAAACTCATGAGAAGAACTACCCAACTCATGATTTGGAGCTAGCAGCAGTGATTTTTGCTCTGAAGATTTTGAGACATTACTTATTGGGCGAAATGGTAGAAGTATTTACTGATCACAAGAGCCTAAAGCATGTGTTCACACAGAAAGAGCTTAACATGAGGAAGTGTAGATGGTTATAGCTGTTGGCCGACTATGATCTTGATCTAAAGTACCATCCGGGGAAAGTTAATGTAGTGCCGGATGCTCTAAGTCAGTTGCCAGTGATACGGATTTTAACTGCACAGAAGGAGATTATAGCTGATCTTCAGAGGTTCGAGTTAGAGATTGTACTACCAGATTCTTTGAGAAAGTTGATGCAGTTGCAAGTATAGTCATCCTTGATCGATAACATTAAGAAAGAACAGTCGCACGATCCATGATTGCAGAGGTTTCGAGAACAAGTAGAAGCGGGACTTCGAACAGATTTGTTGATTCATGAAGATGGTTTGTTACGTTTTGGAAGTCGTTTATGCGTGTGTAATGTTTTAAAAATTGTTTAGGAGAATTTTCTGATAATCGTTAAAATAACTTGTGTTTTCCGTAAAAACTAAGATATAATTATTTTTCCACGTAGACTTAAATACATCTATTTTAACTATGTAATCGCTGGTATTTGATATTTATTTAGTCACTTATAAATTGTTGGTTTACTTAAATATTTTTCCTTAATTAAGTATTTTTTATATTATTTTAAGCTTTCACTTATACATTTAATTGGTGAAAATTACAAATGAGAATGGGTTAATTACACAAATGTTAACAATGAAAATTTAAAACCTAGTTTGTAACATGTTTTCTTTTTTTCCAATTGTCTCCTTGCTTCTAGAAAATTCTAGGATTGGCTAGAAAATAAAATAAAATGAATTAATTAAGAAAAGGAATTAATATATGATATGATGGGGGGTTTCTTGACTTGGAATTTTCTACACACCTCACTCTCTTTTTCTCCCACTCACCTTGGCCGAGCCCTTCCTACTGCTGCTTCCCCAATTCCCCACCTCATTTCACTTCCAAAATCTTCAAGAAATGCATCAAAAATCCACACAAATTCCTACCACTTCATAGATAAACCTTCACCCATTATTCCTTGGCCCAAACTAGCTTGGATCTTGAAGCAAGAGAGCATTTTGGGAGGCTAAGTTTGCATGTTAGATCTTTAAAATTGTTGAGGTATAATCTTACTCAAATGGTTACTTGTTTCATACTTGTTATAATTTCATTCAAAATTAAGTGTTAATATGGTTTTAATTGAAAATTTGAAATTTCAAGAGAAGGGTTTGGGATCAAGTTAGGGTTTTTATCATTTGAATACGATTATAATGTGTAGTTTAAACATCTTAAGTCTTGCAAAATCTAATCTAGTTGTTAATTTGTTAATTGTTACTTTTAATCGTCTTAATTAAATAATCTAGTAAACTAATTTCATGATTAGTGTATGATTAGGTGAGGTTAAAATTTAGTAAAAGTTTATGTGGCTTAATTAAGTTATTAAGTGAACATTGTGGCCACTAGATTTGTTAAAACATCTAGATTTGAACTAAATTGGTAATTGTTGCTTACTAGGTTTTCGGAATAAATAGTTTTTAGTTGAATTTGAGGTTTTAATTATTACTACCTATTTCCTAATATATTTAGTATGTTATGAATGCGCGATTTGTGCGATCGGGTTTTAGGCTTGGTAGTTATCACGTATTGTGACCCTAGTTGTAATTGTGGTATTGTCGTGAGCGTGTTTTGTGCACCAAGTGCGTGCGCGTCTAGTTAGTGTGTGTGGTTGACTTGTATCGTTGTGTCTGAGACTATTTATATCTATCCTCTTAATTGTTTGTGTGCGATTCTAGAATCGGGTGCAGAGGCGTCGGACGTGGCACGAAAAGACAAGGTTAAGATCAGATCAGTTTAGCCGAGGCGTCCCGGTGAGTAGATGTACACATCTATGGGGGGATTGTCTGGATGGCACAAAACGTCCGATAGTTAGGATTATTAGTAGTTTTTGCATCTTTATGCGTAGCCCGATAGTTAGGATTACTAGTAATTCTTGTATTTATATGCGTAGTTTCCTAGTCATTCATCTTACTGCATTGCATCATCTCATATATATATACACACGCGCGCGCACACACACACAATATCTCATTGGACACTTGCGCCATTACCATTGGTCCATGCCGCACGCGCACTATTTTATATAAACACACACGCCATTGGTAATTGCTATGTCACGAACACTATAGAACTTTCTTAGAATCGGTATCTGTGCATTTGCATCATATATGATCTGTAGACTTGTACTTGTATATTCATTTCATTAAGATGGATACGTAGGATTGTTAGTCATACATACACACCTCATTACATCATGATTCATGCATAGCTTCTGGCCGTACTTTGCATGGTATATACTACCGTATCATAGACTTCTATCATCATTGACATGTTTACACATTATGATTCTTCTTGAGGATTTTAGTACTTATGAGATTTTTGGATTTTGGAGAAAACTGCAAGAATTTTATAAACCTATTATCATTTTAAAAATAAAAATTTGCGGTTTTCTCATGATATGATCTGTATGGCATCCACCATGTGTTTTTTCGATTCTTGAGCTGTATCATATACCCGATTCGAGGAGGGGGATGCATCATCTACGGGTACATGGTGGACCCGGTATGGTACCCCGGGACAAGATGGATGTATTAAGAAGGCGTTGAGCCCGGCAGGGGAGCACTACCTACCAGTTATTATTGGCGCGGCGGATATCCGGAGGATACCAACCATAGTCGTAGGATCTGATGAGATGGGCTGATCCGGACTAACGGAGACCGAGATATTGAGACATTGAGATATTGAGATATTGAGACATTTGAGATATTGAGATATACATATATTGTGTCGATGCTTGACACGGATTTTATGTTGATTTCATTGATGATACTTCGGTTTATTGCACAGAGGTTTTTCTAAAATAAGAATAAAGATTTCTCATACCAAACATGTTCAAGTTTCGTATTTGATTATGCATTCATATTGCATCCATACGAGTGCATCGCATTGTGTTTGATATATGTAGGCTATGACGCATTGCGTGCATGCTTACGATAGCCTTATTAGATATTACTCACTACTATGTCATACATACACACCTCATTTCAAGTTTCATGAGTTGACAACTCACCCCCGTTGTGCCACAGTATCTTACAGGTTTGACCCGTCAGCGCAGTAGCGGTGGGCGTACTTCCTCTTTTTGGCTTCATTTGCTTGATTTGCAGTTTTGCTCATAGGTGGCTTAGGAGGATATTTTTGTTCCATCTTGTATTATTATTTGTATCTAGTATACTCCATCTACCCTTGTATATTGGACTAGACGGTGAGACTCGTGAGACTTGTATTTATAGTTTTTGGTGTCGATGCTCACTTGAGCCAACGTGGTGTTTTCTTATTCCTTGCTTTTAGATGCTTATTTTGCACTTTATGATGTATATTAATTGCATGTGGTTGTGATTCTGCCATTGGCGAAGAGCTAGCTCCCGCTTGGGGATGCCTTTATTCATTATTATATGTATTTTTCATGTGTTGTACCTGTTTGAGGGCCAGTATTTACAAAGGAGACTCTGCCGAAATTTTCGGGAAATTTTGATTTTTTTTAAAAATGTTTAGTGCGACTTATTTTGTTTAAATCACTTTTTTTAAATAAGTTTTCCTTCACTCTATTTATTTAAATTGTTTAGATTTTTGGGATTTGGCTTACTTAGATTACGTTACGCCTTGAGACATTTCGTAATTTAAGTGCCAGTCACGTTCCGTACCTTCGGGTCGTGACAGTGTGCCTAAAGGAGATGTTCGTGAAGAAGTCATGAAGGAGGCTAATAGTTTCGCGTATTCAGTGCATCCGGGGGGCACGAAGATGTACATAGATTTACGATAACATTTCTGGTAGGAAGGAATGAAAAGGGAGATTGCTCGCTATGTATCGAAGTGCTTGGTGTGTCAGCAAGTCAAGGCTAAACATCAAAAGGGTAGCTGGTTTGTTGCAACCACTTCTGATTCCTCAATGGAAGTAGGAACATATAACCATGGATTTTGTGACAGATTTACCATGGAGTCCAAATGGCAATAACGCAGTTTACGTGATTGTCGATCGATTAACCAAGACAGCTCATTTTATACCATTTCGACTTGGTCGGTCGATGGAGTCTTTGGCAGAGAGGTACATGCAGGAGATTGTGAAGTTGTATGGAGTACCCTTGAGCATTGTTTCTGATCGTGATACTCGGTTTCTATTACACTTTTAGAGGAGTCTACAGGAAATTTTGGGAACTCGCTTGAAGTTTATCATGAACTATCATCCTCAGACAGATGGCCAGTCTGAAAGAACAATCCAAACTTATGAAGATATGTTGAGAGCATGCATGTTAGACTTTAAGGGTTCGTGGGAGGATCATTTACACTTGGTGGAGTTTTCATACAATAACAGTTTTCAGACGACTATACAGATGGCTCCATTCGAAGCATTATACGTTCGTAAGTGTCGCTCGCCTGTCTGTTGGGACGATGTTGGAGAAAGAAGATTATCGGGACCTGATATTATTGTGCAAACGGTGGAGAAAGTTAACGTGATCCGAAATCATATGACGGTGGCACAGGATCGACAGAAAAGTTGGGCTGATACTGGACGAAGAACTTTGGGGTTCGTGGTTGGTGACCTTGTGTTCTTGAAGATATCACCGACTAAAGGAGTAATCCGATTTGGTAGTCGAGACAAGCTTAGTCCTCGATTGGTGAGCCTTTCGATATCATCGAGCGTGTTGGAGAGGTAGCTTATCGATTGGCTTTACCACCGTCCTTGGCGGGTGTTCATGACGTTTTTCATATATCTCAACTCCGTAAGTATGTTCGAGATGAGAAGCATGTTTTAGATCACTCGGAATTGACAGTAAGAGAAGATTTAACATATGAAGAGCGACCAATGGATATTGTGGATCGACGAGAAAAGGTCCTCAAGAATATAGTAATCCCACTAGTACTTGTTTCGTGGGGAAATCGTTCGCACGGAGAATCTACTTAGGAACGTGAAGACGAGATTCGACAAAAGTATCCGCACCTCTTTTCTTAGATCTGTATCTTCTTGTCTTATCCCTGTTTCGTGAATTTCGAAAACGAAATATTTTTGTAGTTGGGTATAATGTAACACCCTAGTACATTTATACTATATAATTTGGAATTTTAAATCTTGCTGTAAAATTCTTTTATTCTTTTTGCTATTGGGTTGCGAATGATTCAAGTAGTAGTGGTCATTATCCGACCCGACCCGCATGATTGAAACCCGACATGATATAAGGTTGTATCCAATATTTGCTAGAAAAGTGAATCCAAGTGTATCGAGCACTATATATATGATATATTTTAACCTTCACATATCTCTTTACAATACAAGATAAAGAAAAATAAACCCCTTTCCTATCTAGCTTTACATGGCAAATCACCCCGTATCAGGTTGTTGCACCTATATATTATGTTCATGTTGG
Source organism: Agapanthus africanus (assembly GCA_030015575.1). Lineage (NCBI taxonomy): Eukaryota > Viridiplantae > Streptophyta > Magnoliopsida > Asparagales > Amaryllidaceae > Agapanthus > Agapanthus africanus. The sequence goes on from JASDDO010000018.1 coordinate 437,468,078, forward strand.
GTTACACTAACGCCCTGGCCATCTTTTGTGGCCATTTGCAGAACAATTTTTTTTCTACGATTGGCGCTAGAATAACGCGTTAACCGGATCAACCATAAACCTAACTAGCTATACAAGAGGATCTATCTACTATGATAGAGATTCTCACCAAAAGATCCATGTCCTTCGGTCTTCTATCCTCTTCGTATGCTCCTAGTGGCCTCCATGATCGAGCTTGATTGTCCGTCTCCCTTCGTCGAAGAAGATTCACCCGAGGGATATAGTCCATGGGTCTAGCTCCAAACTAAGTGTCAAAAACTAGAGAACTTAGGTTTCTAGACTAAGGACACTAGGATGTAGTGTGAGGATCTATGTGTGTTTCTATCTCACCTCCTTTCTTGATTCTCAACATATGAGAGTGTAGAGAAGAGGTTGAAGATGATGGTGGTGAAGCTCAAGAACAAGAGAGAGAGAGAGAGAGAGGATCAAAGCAAATGGTGATCTTAAGAAAATGAAGCATGCAAGAGAGAGAAAATCCTAAACTATGGTTTTGTAAAATGATTTTTTACAATAAAAATATATCAACCATGTTTCAATAGTTTACACAAATGAATTAAGAATTCATTTGTCAACTATTAAGGCATGGTTCTCACCATACTCCCCTTTATATTACACATCATTTTCCATTTAAAATTAAATGGAAAAAGCCATAATGAGGTGTCCACCTTCTAGAATATTTTCCATACAAAATACGGCTTACAGTCTACTGTATATACATACCTGCATTCGCATAAAAACATGAATACCCAAAGAGATAGAATAAAACAAAGAACATAATACTAGAATATACATATCGAAATACATATATGTAAATTATTAAATCAATACCTGATTTAATAATCCAGCTCAACTATAGCCAGCTAGAATTATCAACTGTCCGATCGAAAGTCTGTGTACATATAGTACCATCAATCAATTAGAACCCTGCACGTATCCAATACGGCTACTACATCATTTCTCCTGAATTAGGGAACCCTCTGTGTGGGACTCTAAAGACTCGATAGTATGTCGGCAGTGAGTTACTGGATAAATCCATAACCACAAGCAAGTTAGCGGCACCAGCTGTACGTAACGGCTATCCAGGCACCTGTCGAAATGGAAGGCCGACGAGCAAACTCATGCTGATCCCTATTGAGCCTACCTGTGACAATCTCCGTACAGTCCGGTCTCTTCGTCTGAGAGTATCGCATACCGGGTCTAGGGGGTGGTAAACGTCAGACCCTAACAATCTGATAATTCGTGCTGATGTGGCTCAGGACCAATCCGGAAAACTACTGATCAACCTATCAGTAAATCCCAACTGCCTTGTCCAAGGTCTTATGGTCCTGACCAATCGAACACAGTGCGATATCGACTCCCCATACAGGGAGAGACGAATCCCCAACAATCACTCACTACCTCCATGTGGCTCGGGACTGTACCCAACCAAAACCTGTTTGCACGACTCAGTAGAGCCGTGGTAGGGTAGTGATTAAAATACAGTGGGAACTCACACGAGATAAATGACGATCTCGGGTCAGAAGACTAACTTATACTCATGTCACCTGAGAACTGCTATATGACGATAGGTATAGTACCATTTAGAAGTTCTCGGCGAGTCCGTCCAGTGTACTCACCCATAGTAAGCACCTGTATACAATCTTAGGTGCAAAAGACCAATGGCTGTGGGACCAACCATCGTCCGTCGTCGGGGTCTGGAAACGTATACATTAGTCTACTTCCGAATATCGATGCCCAATCTCGATACTCCCACGACTAGGGACCTTTTAAGGATATGCTTACCGACTACCCAGCTCCCACAAGTATGATCGCCAATACAACGCAGTAGTCAAGCAATGATCCTACGGGCTTTATCAACATGTATAAATAATATGTAATAACAAGTAAGACATACGCACATGTTAAGATAAAGACAAACCAGATAGCATACTATCATATCAAGCAAGGTTGTCCTGTACATATATATGTCCAAGCATCCACATGTATACATATACAATAATGGTCTCTAGGGCATACATATCCAACAATCTCCCACTTGCACTAAGGTTATGTATTGATGTACCGAGTACCCAACGTCTGCACTAGGATCTGTTGTTGGCGTATCGCATACCCAACATCTCAAAAAGTCGCTCGAACTACGCTTGAGGGAAGGCCTTCGTGAATGGATCCGCCGTGTTGTCTTTTGTGTCCACTCTCCGCACTTCGATGTCCCGGCGATCAACGATCTCCCTGATCAGGTGATACCACCTCAAGATGTGTCTGAATTTCTGATGGGACTGTGGTTCCTTCGCTAGAGCTATAGCCTCATTGTTATCGCAATACAAAGGTATCAGATCAACAATGGACGGAACTACCTGAAGTTCAGTAATGAACTTCTTCCAGACCGCTTCTTTTGCGGCATCGTTCGCAGCAACATATTTAGCCTCCATCATCGAGTCTGTGACGGTGTCCTGTTTGGAACTCTTCCAACACACCGCCCCTCCTTTGAGGGTAAACACAAAACCCGAGAAAGAATTGCTGTCATCCTTGTCACTCTGGAAGCTTGAATCGGTAAAGGACTCGACCTGCAAGTCTCCATTACCGTAAACCAAGAACATCTCCTTAGTCTTTCTCAGGTATTTGAGAATGTTCTTCACTGCTGTCCAGTGGTTCTCACTTGGGTCTGACTGATACCGGCTCACCATGCTAAGCGTGTAAGCTACATCTGGTCTGGTACATAGCATCACATACATTATAGATCCTACCGCCGAAGCGTAGGGTATAGTGCTCATGCGAACCCTATCCTCATCAGTCTTGGGAGACATCTCTTTGGAGAGGGTGATTCCATGCAATGCGGGTATGTTACCGTGCTTGGAATCTTCCATACTAAATCTCTTTAGTACAGTCTCTATATACCTGGACTGCGAAAGTTCCAACAATCTCTTAGATCTATCTCTGTAAATATTGAACCCCAGAATGTACGAGGCATCACCCAGGTCTTTAATGGAGAACCTTTGTGATAAGAACAACTTGACCGATTGTAGCATAGGAATATCATTTCCTATCAAAAGAATGTCGTCCACGTACAAGACTAGGAATACGACAGTTCAACCTACAATCTTCTTATATATATAAGGCTCATCCTCGTTCTTGATGAAGTCAAATTCCTTTGACCGTTTCATCAAAACAGATGTTCTAGCTCCGCGATACCTGCTTTAATCCATAAATGGATTTAAGCAACTTGCACACCTTCCCTCTGCTCCCACTGTCTACAAAACCTTCCGGCTGATCCATATAAATGCACTCTTCCAAACTTCCGTTTAGAAAAGTCGTTTATACGTCCATCTGTCATATTTCATAGTCATGGAAGGCAACAATGGCAAGTAGGATCCAAATGGATTTGAGCATATTCATTGGAGAAAAAGTTTCGTCATAGTCCACACTTGTTCTTTGACGAAAACCTTTTGCAACAAGTCCAGCCTTATAGGTTTCCACCTGCCTGTCTACACCAATTTTCTTTTTGTAGATCCATTTGCATCCAACGGGTTTTATCCCAGATGGAGCAATATCTAAGGTGCACACTTTATTGGCGTACATGGACTCCATTTCGGATCGCATAGCATCCATCCACTTATCATAGTCCCTACTGATAATGGCCTGCTTGAAACTAGTAGGATCATCTTCTTCTAAGATGCAATCCTCCCGATCCCCGTCTATGAGAAAACCGTAGTATCTCTTGGGTGGATGAAAAATCCAACTAGATCTGCGGAGTGACTGAGGTTCGTCGGGTATTACAGAATCTAGGGGTTCTACCAAATCTTCTGTTACAGTTTGTGGTTTAGAAATTTCTTCCAGATCTACCGTGCTCCCACTAATTTCTTTTGCAAGAAATTGCCATTCTAAAAAGGTGGCGTAATGAATAACAAACACCTTCTGTTCCTCGGTGTGGTAGAACAGATACCCCCGTGAATGCTTACGGTATCCCACAAACTTACATAATACAGATCTTGCCTCGAGTTTACCAGGGTTCTGCTTTTTAACAAAGGCAGGACATCCCCATTTCTTAATATAATTAAGACATGGTCTCTTCCCACTCAATATTTCATATGGGGTGGTAGGCACTGATTTTCTCGGTGCTCTATTCAATATGAATGCAGCTGATTCAAGAGAAAACCCCCAGAATGAAAGAGGTAACTCAGCATTATTCATCATGGAGCGAACCATGTCCAATAGTGTATGGTTCCTCCGCTCCGATACACCGTTGTGCTGTGGTAGATACGGAGGAGTAAATTGAGAGAGAATACCATTCTCTTTTAGAAAGTCCCAGAATTCCGTACTTAAGTACTCCTCTCCTCTATCAGATCGGAGGATCTTGATACTTTTGCCAGTCTGGTTTTCTATTTCGTTTCTGAATTCTTTGAATTTCTTAAAAGCTTCAGATTTGTGTTCTATGAGATACACATATCCGAACCTAGAGAGATCGTCAGTGAATGTGATGAACTATGAGAATCCCTGTCACGCCCTGCTTCCTGGTATACGGTAAGGAGACACGACGATGCCCGCTATGTATTTACTCAGAAGTAAAAACGCTAAGCGTATCTAAGCAATATAATGAATGTACACAAGAAAATGACAAGAGATGTAATTGAACATCAACTTTTATTTATTCAACAATTCTTTACAAGTACAACTGGAAATGTAACTACAGGAATAGAAAGCAATGCTTAAACAATGGCATACCTGAAATGAAAAGTATATACAAGTGCCTACAGCTCTAGGTCGATGGCAAACTGCTCCAAGTCCTCAGTACTGGGCTCGATCTCTAGTGAGTCGGATTCACCTGACAACATTCCAAAGAAAGAAGAGAAATAGGAATGTCGTCAGCGAACAATCGCTCGGTAAGTCCCAAAGAAAGATAGAAGTAGAATAGAAAGACAAGAGAGTATAACTAGTAATGTTTGATTATAATATTAACGCATTTGTTTGTAGCTTGGTACAGAATATACCATTGTATACGAGAGGAGTCCAACTTACACCGTGGATTTTGGTAACCCGTAGTATAAGGCTCCGTCGATAAAACCATGGAACAACGCCATGGATGTATAGATACGTCTTTTAATGACCATCTCGTGCCACCTTTAACATGTTCCGTACCAGTCTATCCCTTTATAAATCCCGTAATGTCTTTTGTATTGATTGTATGGTTTGTTTTGTAAATGGAAGACTTTCCGAAACCATGGATATAAATGGATAGTCATGTAATCAGAGTATATCCATGGTTCGGTTCAAGTCATGTTCATGTTGATATGGATTGTATTATGGTATTCATGGATTCATATTGTATTGTAGTTATACTTGAATTGAATTCAAGTCAGATTGATTTTATATCAGATTGAGACTCTGTCTGAGTCAGACACTTTAAGAGAAATTGAAGTCCTGAATTAGTTTTGATGTTATCGGTAACTGCTGCACATGGACGGCATGATTTGTGTCTTTTTCCAAGACAATTACCGTATTGATAACATTGTTTTTAGGTTGTCTACCTTAGATAGGCAAGCACCCATATTCTCCGACTTCCTGAGGCTCAAGAGAACCGGTCCCGCTTAAACCTATGTTTACTAGGGTCCTTATTGTAAATTGATATAACTTGAGGGGTTTTATGAAAAATAGTTTTGATATATTTTCAAAATACACCTCAAGTATTTAATTATCGTCTTTAGGGTTTTCATAATTGTAATTTTTATAAAGTGAAATATTCCAGTGGGTATAATCTAGATTTCATTGTATATGGTATTTTAGTGTAATATTGGAATTGTATTGAATTGTAATGGTAGTTTCATGAAATTAGCGATTCCTTTGATTTAGAAAACATGGAATATATATATATATATATATATATTGTATACTTAAATTAGATATTTTGATAATATATATATATATATTTTTATATAAAAGAAAATAGATTTTATTTATTAAAAAGAAATCACATTTTTCTTAAAAATTGCATTAAAATTTTCATCAAGATCGAATGCTCCTTGTGGAGGACTGCATCTCACTCTACTGGGCCCGAGGATGTGCGATAACTCGCACCATCCCAGTCGAGCTTCACCAAAATGGGTTGTAGAGGCGTATTTGCAAGGAATTAAGTAATACACTTTTAAAGAAAACGGTTGTTGAATGTTTTATGGTATTTAAATATAAACTCGTATTTTCCCACAAACTAATGTTCCAAAAGTCATCGTGCTATGACAATAATGAGTGTTATGATGAGTTAGGTCATTACCTCGTCAGTTTTCTAAAGGTAATATGATCAAAATGAATAAGCAATGTCGTATGTAAACATGATGGTATTTTACCGTAAAACTAAAATAGAAGTTGCAATACATATTATTTTGAGATGAAACTTATTCTAATGTGTTTGTTTATGATTACTAAACAATATACAAAAATATTATAAATTTGTTATTAAGATAAATGGTGTTTTTAGTTAAATTAGAAACGGAAGTCGGATTAACTCCGCTTTTGACTAGTTTTGAAAATGGAATTTGTTTTAATAGAAGGAGAAGAGGGAAAGTGGGACTTAAAGATTAGAAATAAAGAGGAGAGGTAGAGGAAGCTTATGGAATCGTCGGGGAGTCGTTTCGTCGCCGGATTTGTCCCGAAACATCACCGAAAGTTGGCCTTAAGCTAACTCCACTTGTACAATTTCTTGGACTTAGAAATTTTAGAAATTTTTGGTGCTATATTTATGAATGAGGAGGGCCAAAGTGTAGGGTTGTATTTATAGGGTAGGATTAGGGTTTTATGAGTGAAGAAAGAATTAAAATACATTAAAATTTGGATTAATACATCATTTTAATTCCTCTGTTAATGTGCAGCGAAATCAAATAGGCTGGGATTAATAGGGTAGGCCAAGGGGTGTTAGGGAAACAAAAAATTTTGCATTTCCTATAGCTAAAACCGGCGGCGCCGGCCCATCACTAAATCTCACCGGTCCAATAAGTGTGGTAGGGTGTAGGATTATTGCCACGTGTCCTAGTCTCTTGGTATACCTCAATGTACATGGTTGATTTTATTGTGACTTTTCATTTTACGTGTAGTGTACGTGCAAAATTTTGAGCTTCTACAAGTTTAAAAGAAAAATCAATAAAAAATAATATGTGGCTGGGTGGATTTGAACACAAGGGCTATGTCACAGCAGTGCATGGCTTTACCAATGAGTTACAAGTGTTTTCTTGCTTTTTAAAATTAAATTAAATTTATAATTTGTGCTCAGGTTTAGGTGCTCCTTTCTGTATTTTTTTTTGAAAAAATTATGTACAGAGAGTTTAGGGTTGTTACAACCTACCCCTTGCATGTATAGACATCGGACCACATACATCACTGTGTATGAGTCCCAAGAGCTCTGCTGCTCTTTTTCCGTATCTGATGGATGGAGATTTGGTCATTTTTCTTTTGAGACAAGATTAACAAGTTTCATAAGATGTAAATTCAAACGTATTCAAATATCCATGCTTATGAAATTTACTCAGTCTTTTCTCTCCGATATGACCAAGTCTACAATGACACAAGTAGGATTCGTTCTCTTCTGAACTCTTCCTGTTGCGTGTGTTTTGTATATTGAAAACTGCGTTTTGATTTAAAACATAGATACTATTACACGGTGTACCTTCTGCAACCAATACCTTATCAAGGAAGATGTTCATGATATTTATATCAAGAACAAAAGTATATCCATCTTTATCAAGTAAAAAAAACTGATATGATGTTGCAAACCATGGAAGGTATATAGTTGCAATTGTTCAAAATCATAGTATTGCCATTTAGCAATGCTAGGTGATATTCACCGACGATAGAAGCATCAACTTGTGCTCCGTTCCCTACTCTGAAGGACATATCACTAGGTCCAACCATCATTCTTTTTCTCAGTCCCTGCAATAAATTATATATATGAGATCCTGATCCGATATCTAGTACCCAGGAGGTATGACTAACCAAAAAGCAGTTCTCAATAACAAGAACACCTGAAGGAGACATAATAGTATGCTTCTTTTTCATTGGGTGATTTGTGCTAAGTTTTACGATCGAAGAATTAATTAACGCAATCAAGAACGGCGTCGCTTGGTAGCTAGCCGGTGAGTACGGGTCGGTCCACAGGGATTTTGTATATTCTCAATTTGTTCTAACGAGTTAATTCTAAATAGTGTTGGATTGATTATCACTAAAAACTAAGGTTGATCTATAGTAGGATTAAAACCTTGCTAGGGTTAGGTTTAGGTTAAGTTTGGAAAGTCAATATTCCTCACCGCTTTCTATGCCTTAATTAAGATCTATTAAGTGTTATGGTAATAATTAATAAAGTGGATTAGTACCGTCGGGAAGAAACTAGGTTTCTTCCTCTAGGTTCTTGTCCTTCCTTTCTTAATTCTTACCCTAACCTTCATGGAAAATATGCACAACCGGTCTTTTATACTACGGTATCATCGCTACCTCGTTGGATAGGGTGCCGTAGTGAGCGGTGTGTGTATGTATGCATGGAGTCCTATAAAAAAATATGTGATGGGCAAGAAAGGGGTGAGAGATCTTCATCTCTCAAACCTTTCCTATTCCTAACCCTAACAAGTGAGGAACTACTCACTTATTAGGGAATTGATAAAAAGAGACATTTTTATGTTTTTTTATTCAATAACCTAATTTCTAAACTAGGGAAAATAATTAAAATTATAACTAGGGCAGATAAAGAAAAATATATACTAGGGCAGGAAAGAAATTTTAACTAGGGCAAGATAAAGAAAAAGACTTACTTTATTTGATGCACTCTTCAATATTACAAGAATTGAAAATTCTGAAATAGATGAATAAAATGAGGCACAAGAAGAGGCATGCTCCAAAAAGAGCATTAGGGTTTCTATTTATAGATCATAGAAACCCTAGGGTTTCGATTCCTATCTGCATTTACAAAATTACCCCTAAGAAGCCTAGTCAACGTACCGCCCCACCGACAAAATTTGCACCGACACGTGCTCCATATGGCCGCGGAACCGTGGCCAAAACCCATGTTTGGCCGCGGATCCACGGCCATATAGATGGGCCTTGGACTGGAATTTTCTGGTATATTTTATGTTGCATTTTCCTTGAATTTTCTTCATTTGGTTCTTCAGAATGTCTTCTAGTTTCTTCCAGATTTCCACAGTGCATAATGTTGTGGACTTTTATCGTTTGATTCGCGTTGAAGTCTTGAATCTTTGTGCCGCCTTTGTACTTTGTGAAATTGTTCATTGATCTTTGTTTGTTTTTCAAACTGTAGGCATGATAAAAATTCTCTATTTGTTGGTCAAAGTCTCACTTTTATATCGTCTTTTCATCATTTTCACTGTTTTGTTCCAAGAACCTATAATCTGGAACTATGTAGCAGACATGGATCAAAAACACCTGTTTATTTGTAAAATGAATAAGAATGGGGAATATAATAATGCAAAATTATGATATGAACAAATATCCCCAAACTTATCTTTTGCTCGTCCTCGAGCAAAACTAGTTTTATTCTCGAAAAAGACCTAATCTCACTTTCGCAGGGAAACGCGATTGCACTGAGCTCGTGCAACAAGCCGTTAAACCTCTAGGTGTCCCTAGTAGGAGGAGTGTTGTCTCCTGAGGGTTTTCAGCGGATACTACCCACAAAATCTTATCAATTCGGCCTATTGATTTTTATTCTCCAATTAGGTTCAACAAGGAATTCAATTATCTTTGACTCAGAAATTATCCACCCGTATTTTTCACGCTTCCTTATCATTTAACTTAAGATTATATATGATTTGTAGATTTATTTAGTTTTTAGCATCTTTTAAGTTTTCCTTCTAAGGTTCCATCTCAACTTAGGAATTTCTATCATCTCTACTAAAGATATAAGCCCTATCTTTCATTCCCATCTCTCATCTAGACCCCAATCATATACCCCTACGTGTGTGTATGAATCACCCCTACACTTGGAAATTCAAATCAAGCTATTATACTCTTGTCCATCGTCCAAAGTACTTTTCAATTAGTGAATTTTTAGATGAAATTGCTCACACATTCTTCATGCGACCGTTAATACTTCTTGAGGTACCAACGGCTGATTACAAAATGTGCTTGCACATGAATGCGTAATTCCTAGTCTTGTAATACCTAAAGCTTATAGTAGTGACTCCCAAACCAGTTGGTCTAAGACACTAGGTGATGAAGCACCCTCGCTAAATATTTTTTTTTCTATTTATGCAGCCTTACGTAATTACAAAAACCAGTGTTCATTTTTTTTAATCACTTTATTCACACTTTTTTTATTTTCCTTCATACTAAGGACTTTAGAAAAGAGCATTTCAAGATCTCTTCTACTATTCCAAGTTTCAAGGTTCGTATTTGTGCAATTTGTAGGGTATATATTTTCAGAATTTAGACTTAAGCTTAGGAATTATTTTTCAAACTTATAATTTAATAAAAATATCAATACTTTTCCTTTGTTTTAACTTAGCCTAAGAAGTCAACTCGAAATTTGCCTATTTTTAAATAAACCATAAAGACATATACTTTCTACCATTAAATTTTAAGAAAGGTTATTTTTAGGGGTTTTAATTTCCTAAATCTAAGATCTAGATGTTCCTAGCTAGTTAACTTATTTGTCAAACTCAAGTCAATTAAGGCAAAATTGACTGTCTTAATTTTTATAATTTTTCAAATTTTTCAGTTTTTATTTGAATTTTATTTTTCTATTTTTTTTATTTTCAATTATTCAATTTTTTATGGGTTTTAAAATAAGTATGCAAATGCAAAAATATACACATGAATGCGAAGGAAGAAGGCTTACCGAGCATACCCCCAAACTTAAACTTGACAGTGTCCTCACTGTCAGGCTACACCAAGAGGGTCGAAAATGTCGGCACTCCCCTGTTTATTTTTTATTATTTTTTTTATTGTTAAAAAAACAAAAAATATATACAAAAAGCCCCCCAAACTTAAGTGAGACAGTGTTTCCACTGTTTTAAGCGTTAAAGTTCAGAGTTGGGGAGGAGAAAAATCAAACTATACAAGGCCTTACACAGGCCAAAGGTTAGCACCAACCATTTAAAAACTTTATCGTTATAATGGTAGGGTTGGTGAAAGAATGGAGTGTGGAGAAAAGAAATGAGAAACACACGAGACCGTATGGGCAGAAGGGTGGAATATGGTCTCGGTATATTCGGAGAAGAATGGCGGAAGAGAGAAAGAAGTGTAGTACGAACTTGAGGGTGTAAATTGAGTGAATAAATTAGCACAAATTGTGATGACCGATGTGTTAAAAGAGATTGTGCTAATTTATCAACCCGTCGAGAAATGGGGTCAAATCCCTCAAGATTCGCAAGAAAACATGGGTACGTTGAACTTGGTAAACCATCCATTGAAAATGGAAGCGCGACGGATTCTTATGCGGTCGAAACGATGGAAAGGATGAAAGGGAGTGATTTAGGGATAGTCTTATTCTCACCTAAGTAAATTGTCTCGAACTCGAAGGATTCCATCAATGGTTCGAAATGACTGTAAGCAACCGAGTCTGATGGTTCAACTATCTCATCTGAAAATTCAAAGGACTCAAACTCGGGCGATGAGTCTTCAAAATCGTCCGAAAAAGTGAAACACTTGTAATCGTTATCGGCTGTGAGAACTGTGTCAGGTTCAAAGAGGAACGCACTAGTGGCGTCAAAACTGCTGTGATCGAACAGAAAATTTTCAAACTCACAGTCTTCCCGCGTGATCTTTTGCATGGTCGAAACAATGGAAAGGAGGGGGGTGATTTAGGAAGTATAACAGTTAAAGGTTCAGGAGGATGAATTGAAAAATCCGACACATCAAACAAAACTGGTTCATCCTCAATACTATCCTCAATACTCTCCTCAATACTATCTTCATAATTCTCCTTAAAAGTTATCTCATCCATGCAATTATCATCAAAATCAAGACGCATATGAAGTTCGGGAGAAACATTTAATGACTCGGGATGATGAATTGGAGAGAAAATTTCAGTCAAATCTACGGGTTCATCATCCAAATTATTCCATGCGTCAATATTCTCAATCAAGTAAAAATCCATTTTTTTAGACACTTCATCAAAGGCATGGATATTTATCAATTCAGGTTCTAGATTGGAGGTGTAGAGATCGAAAGGATTGGTGATGGTTTCACTCAAAAGGGACCCTTCACAATCTGGCAAATCAAGCACTACAAAGTCGCACAACTCATTAAACGTTTTATTTTCAACTGGTGAATCATTTGGGATACTTGTTTGAAAACTGGAGTTGTGGGATTCAATTGGTGATGGGCAGGTTTGATTTGGAAGGGTGCACAGCTCACTCTCTCCACTCAAATTCTCAATCTGTCTAACCGCCTCATCATACATTGGAAGATTTGGAGCTAGTTGGAAACTAGCTACCGGTTCACTAGGTTGTCTTGATGAATTAAGGGCGGCAATCGACGCATCCAAATTCCTCATCTGTTGGTTTGTCGCTACAATATAAGCTTCCAACGACTGTTCCAGACTAGACATGGGTTGTGAAGGGGTTTCAGTAAAAGATTCAAAGTTGTTTGGATACGTGAAACTCCCAAATGGTTGTGTAGAAGCAATGTCTAGGGAAGGTGCGAAAGTCGGGTAGGACTGGTAGGAATTGAATGGCTGGACAGGAGTATGATCAACATTTGGATAAAAAGGTGAATGGACTTGTTGATCCCAAGAACTGGAAGTGTTGAAAGGAGTGAAAGGTCGGTTACGAGATTGTTCAATATGTTCAGCAATAGACATGGGTTTCGGAGTTACAACAGAACTCGAAAAAGTAGTATCAACGTATGAAGGTGGTGAAGGTTGAAATGGTTGATACAAAGTGAATTGCGGAGTCGAAATGTTTCTCCTAGACGCTTCTATTCGATCTTTCAAAGAAATTTTGGGCATGGAGGGGTTGTCCGTAATCCGATCAAAACAATTCGCGTAGGAAGCAATGTTTGGATGAGGGTACCAAAGTTCGGCAAGAGTTTTGTGGATGTAAGAAGGAGAAGAAAAAGAATGTAGGTGCACGTGGGGTGCACGGAATTCTTAGCGACAAGTTGCAAGTTTTTTGTAATTTTTTTTCCTTTTTGTGTTTTTTTAAGGAGCTTTTTGCAAAAAAGATTTTTCAATAAAAGGATTAGACACACGTTCAATCAATCACAAAATGCACAATCAAGCCTAGATCTAGGGTCACCTAGGACAACTAGACTGCTCCTAACTGTTCCAAAGGGCAAGATGTGAGGACCTCAAATCGCCTCTTCACCGCCAATTATGGCCAGGTAAGCATAATTAGAGAAAGGAGGGATCCGCTCACGAATCACCGTGAGACGGGCCTTTTAAAGTTACCTTTCCCCACCTGTCTAGCCTAGGCACCACAAAGTCAGGTTTAGATCAACGATTGATGCCTACAACTATTCTTTTGTCCTATTGAGCGCGAAGTCTTTACGGCTGAGTAATCTTTTTTAATTAGCTTGATGGTCAATGCAATATGCTTTATGTGATTTTTGGGGTCCTGGGAAGGGTAATGAAATCCCCACCCAATCTGGATTGGTGTTCAAGCCCCTTAAAGTCAATTTAGGTATGCAAAGCAGTAAACACAATCACTTGCAAATAATTTTTTTGACGCGGCGCATAGAATCCTGCACAAGATCAAGTTATTGAGAAGGGGAGAAATTTTTGCGCAAAGAATCCTGCAGGAAAATTCTACAGAGGAGATAATGGGGTTACAGAGAAGAAGAGAAAACTTACAGAAGGATTTTTGCTTGCTGACGTCAGCAAGGCGCCGCGGTGTCGCGGCTAAATGTTGCCTTTGACCGCGGTTCCACGGTCAAATCATTGGTTTAGATCCCCAAATCTTTTCTGTTTTCTGTTCTGATTATCCTCTGCTTGTTCAGATCTGCTGTTTGCTGTTTTGCTCTCTGGATTTTTCCAGATCTGAATCCGTTCGTCGATCCTGCACAATTCAAACAAACTACCCTTCAAAAATAACAAGATGATAAATTTATATTTTTTTTTCCAGTTTTTATGATTTTTCAATTTTTATATTAACCCGAAATTACAAAAAGAAAATAACTACGCCATCCCCGGCAACGGCACCATTTGATTTGTGCTAAGTTTTACGATCAAAGAATTAATTACCACAATCAAGAACGGCGTCGCTTGGTAGCTAGCCGGTGAGTACGGGTCGGTCCACAGGGATTTTGTGTATTCTCAATTTGTTCTAACGAGTTAATTCCAAACGGTGTTAGATTGATTATCACTAAAAACTAAGGTTGATCTAGACTAGGATTAAAACCTTGGTAGGATTAGGTTTAGGTTCAGTTTTGAAAGTCAATATTCCTCACCGCTTTCTATGCCTAATTAAGATCTATTAGGTGTTATGGTAATAATTAATAAAGTGGATTAGTACCATCGGGAAGAAACTAGGTTTCTTCATCTAGGTTCTTATCCTTCCTTTCTTAATTCTTACCCTAACCTCCATGGAAAACATGCACAACCGGTCTTTTATACTACGATATCACCGCTACCTCATAGGATAGGGTGCCATAGTGAGTGGTGTGTGTATGTATGCATGGAGTCCTATAAAAATATGTGATGGGCAAGAAAAGGGTGAGAGATCTTCATCTCTCAAACCTTTCCTATTCCTAACCCTAACAAGTGAGGAACTACTCACTTATTAGGGAATTGATAAAAACAGACATTTTTATGATTTTTAATTTAATAACCTAATTATCTAAACTAAGGCAAATAATTAAAATTATAACTAGGGCAGATAAAGAAAAATCTATACTATGGCAGGAAAGAAATTTTAACTAGGGCAAGGTAAAGAAAAAGACTTACTTTATTTGATGCACTATTAAACATTACAAGAATTGAAAATTCTGAAATAGATGAATAAAATGAGACACAAGAAGAGGCATGCTCCAAAAGGAGCATTAGGGTTTCTATTTATAGATCATAGAAACCCTAGGGTTACATTCGATTCCTATTTGCATTTACAAAATTACCCCTAAGAAGCCTAGTCAACGCATCGCCCCACCGACAAAAATTTCACCGACACGTGCTCCATATGGTCGCGGAACGGCGGCCAAAATCCATGTTTGGCCGCGGATCCGCGTCCATATAGATAGGCCTTGGGCTGGAATTTTTTGGTATATTTTATGTTGCATTTTCCTTGACTTTTCTTCATTTGGTTCTTCAGAATGTCTTCTAGTTTCTTCCAGATTTCCACAGTGCATAATGTTGTGGACTTTTATCGTTTGCTTCGCGTTGAAGTCTTGAATCTTTGTGCTGCTTTTGTACTTTGTGAAATTGTTCATTGATCTTCGTTTGTTCTTCAAACTGTAGACATGATAAAGATTCTCTATTTGTTGGTCGAAGTCTCACTTTTATATTGTCTTTTCATCATTTTCACTGTTTTGTTCCGAGAACCTGTAACCTGCAACTATGTAGCAGACATGGATCAAAAGCACTTGTTTATTTGTAAAATGAATAAGAATGGGGAATATAATAATGCAAAATTATGATATGAACATTGGGGTCATCAAGGAAATCATGCAATCCTCTTTTCTCTGCTCATACTTATGACAGTTGTTATAAGTCAGAGCCAAACCGACGCTCTCCATCCCCAAATAAGAATTCAGATCCGTTAAGCGATACATTTTATTATCTTGGTTAGGGCATGAAATGGTTGCTACCTGGAGAGAGAGAGAAAAGAAACACTCAGCGTGCACTCTTGCAAGATTAGATTGGTTATTAGTTTATCTAATCAGGATGGTTCCCACTGTTTCCTCGAATTCTTCTTCAAACCCTAAAAGAAGAACTAGTCAGGATTAATCGCATGTCACAATACTTGCTTAACTTTTCTGCCAGGCTAGTGTTGGTACTTCGAAGGAGGTTTTCCAATACTTTCGTGAAGTTCCTTAAGTACATAACCTCTTTTCCCTTGAGGCGTAGCCCCGCTAACACCGTTCTAGACACCTACTTGGTTTATAACATTGATTGTTAAGTGAAAAAATCTCCTAAAAGTAATCCTACTCATCAGTGGGATCGGGATCCAACTATCATTGTGTGATGACCTAGATGGAAGCCACTCTAGTCATCACACTCCAGAAGGTATGCAACGCTAGCAAGTTTCCTGTATATTTGAAACACCCAATGTGTTTTTTGCCCATAACACTTATGACCTTGACGTAGGCCAACATATCATAAGTCGTTAGTCAAGTTCAACCCGTCATTATCCTGGATTAATTTAGACCCACCCGTACAAGTCCTTGACGTAGGCCAAAATAACTGTACAACTGTCCTATGTAATCGCATATCCATGCAGCAAACAAGCACTACCCAGCTACCATTCACTATGCCTTGATGTAGGCCAACATACATAGCATGAATATTATGTAATACTTGTAAGAAATGATGGAGGGCTACGGCTAGATTTTTTGGCGAAAAACCCTTTAACATAATGAACTTGATATCATTGAAGGAACCAAGTAGTTTTAAAAAGGAGTGGTTTAAGCTCCGCTTTTGAAAACCAGTGGTTTTGAAGAAAACTGAGTAATCTACAGTATAAAATTTTGCTCAAGAAGTCACTCCCCGCGAAGGGATCCAGGATTTTGCCTCCTCGAATGAGGTGCTGGATATTCATGACCAAATACCACTATGCAAAGCAAAAGAGTATAACTATAGTTTTTCGAAATTTGTTCCAATATCTTTTTAGGCTTTTTTTCTTGCATTAATCAAAATTAATGCGGTCCCATCAATTAACCTATCATACTAGAAAAGAACGAAAATACAATGTACGTATATACCATCCGCATTCGCCATGGGGCCCGTCATGCACCGTTAGGTTACTTAACTAATGGCAGAGCAGGAGATGGACTAGCGCGGGTGCAAAACATATATAACATCTACTAGTATATATAAATATATATAACATTCGTCCCAGACATGTTATAAGCAACATCAAGCAATGCAGAATGGTGGATAATCTTGGAGCCTCAGGTTTCATTTGAGACGCAAATAAAACCTGACGTTCCTGGTCGTGTGGATAGCCTGTGCAATGAAAATCTGGACCCCTACGAGCGTGATAAGTTACCGCCAATCCCAGAAGTGAGGCAACCCGAATCAACAAAGTGAATGGGCCACCCAGCACTTCACTGGATCCGGTAACTTGAGCGCCCCTCTGTGGGTCATCATATACCCCTTACGAGTGTGGTGAATAGCCCGCCAATTCTAGAGTGAAGCTCCCTCCGTCTCAACACCATGAGATGCGGGCTCGTTGCCCTCTAGAACCTGGCTATTCGAGCACTCCACCGTGGGGTAATCTTAGTACAGAAAATGAAAATATATGTACAAAGGTGACATCGACCTCAACCCGGTCGTGCCCCAATCAAATAATGTACAACACGGCAGAAACGGCTGTCCACATGTCGGACGCTCGCCCCGCAATAACAAATATACAAATGAATGTAAACTGTACTACTACCATTGCACCGCCGGCTATCGACCACGACAATCCAACCACAATATCAGCACAATCACAGAACATCAACGTGAATGTCATGTTCGCAAACCCGTCTAATAGAACATATAGCAATTAGACGGGTTATACCGCTCAAATGACATTCACGGTCGCAAATACTAATGTATGCACTGAAACTTTTAAACGATGTTAAAAATAGCGACTTCGAAATACTCTGTATTGACCCAATACCAAAGATAACTAAATATACAATCTGGGAAAAAACAAACTTATCATGAAACCCTAAATCCAAGTGTTATAGAATACCAAACAAAAACGAGTACCTTAAGCTACAGTAGAACCGGCCAGGCCGGTCTAAAATAAGTCTTCAGCGGCCAAGTTTTTGAATTCTAGGCTTGTTTTTCTCTGGTGTTCTAGTTATAGCACAAAGAACACTCTGCAGTTGTTTAAAATTTTTTCAGAAGCTCTGCAAAATTTATCAGAAACATGGATTTCGATTTCGTATTTCGGAGTTGTTTCGGTTTCGTTACTTAAACATTGTTTAAAACTGCTAGTTAAAGGTTTATGGGCCGGTTCTAATACCATGTTGGGTTACACTAATGCCCTGGCCATCTTCCGTGGCCGTTTGCGGAACAACAATTTTTCTATGATTAAAAACTGGAGTTAGAATAACCCGTTAACCGGATCTACCATAAACCGAACTAGCTATACAAGAGGAGATATCTACTATGATAGAGATTCTCACTAAAAGATCTATGTCCTTCGATCTTCTATCCTCTTCGTATGCTCCTAGTGGCCTCCATGACTGAGCTTGATCGTCCGTCTCCCTCCGTCGAAGATGATCCACCCGAGTGATGTAGTCCATGGCTCTAGCTCTATACTAAGTGTCAAATGGAGCAACTAGAGAACTTAGGTTGCAAGACTAAGGACTCTAGGATGTAGTGTGGGGATCTATGTGTGTTTCTATCTCACCTCCTCTCTTGATTCTCAACACATGAGAGTGTAGAGAGGAGGTTGAAGATGAAGGTGGTGAAGCTCAAGAATAAGAGAGAGAGGAGCAAAGCAAATAGTGAGCTCAAGAAAATGAAGCATGAAAGTGAGAGAAAATCCTCACCCATGGTTTTGTAAAATGATTTTTACAATAAAAATATTTCAACCATACTTCAATAGTTTACACAAATGAATTAAGAATTCATTTGTCAACTATTGAGGCATGGTTCTCATTATACTCCCCTCACCTTTATATTACACCTCATTTTCTATTTAAAATTAAATGGAAAAAGCCATAATGTGGTGTCCACCTTCTAAAATGTTTTCCGAAAAAAAAACGAATTACAGTCTACTGTATATATACATACCTGCATTCGCATAAAAACACGAATACCCAAAGAGATAGAATAAAACAAAGAACATAATAATAGAATATATATATCGAGATACATATATGTAAATTATTAAATTAATACCTGATTTAATAATCCGGCTCAAAACCCTAGCCGGCAAGTATTATCAACTGTCCGATCGAAAGTCCGGGTACATGGTACCATCAATCAATCGGAACCCTGCACGTATCCAATACGACTACTACATCATTTCTCCTGAACCAGGAAAACCATCTGTGTGGGACTCTAAAGACTCGACAGTACGCCGGTAGTGAGTTACTGGATAAATCCATAACCACAAGCACGTCAGTGACACTAGCTGTACGTAATGGCTACACATGTACCTGTCGAAAAGGAAGGCCGACGAGCAAACTCATCCAGATCCCTACTGAGCTTATCTGTAACAATATCCGTACAGTCCGGTCTTTTCGTCTGAGACTATCGCATACTGGTTCTAGGGGGTGGTAAACGTCAGACTCTAATAACCCGATAATTCGTGCTGATGTGGCTCAGGACCAATCCGGAAAACTACTGATCAACCTATTAGTAAATCCCAACTGCCTTGGCTAAGGTCTTATGGTCCTGACCAATTGAACACAGTGCGATATCGACTCCCTATACTGGGAGAGAAGAATCCCCAACAATCACTCATTGCCTCCATGTGGCTCGGGATTGTACCCAACCAAAACCAGTTTGCACGACTTAGTATAGCCGTGGTAGGGTAGTGATCAAAGTACAGTGGGAACTCATACGAGACAAATGACGATCTTGGGTCAGAAGACTAACCTGCACTCATGTCACCTGAGAACTGCTATCTGACGATAGGTATAGTACCAACTAGAAGTTCTCGACGAGTCCGTCCAGTGTACTCATCCCTAGTGACCACCTGTATATGATCTTAGGTGTAAAAGACCAATGACTGCGGGAACAACTATCGCCCCTCGTCAGGGTCTGGAAACTTTTACACCAGTCTACTCCGGACTATCGATGCCCAGTCTTGATACTCCCATGACTAGGGTCCTTTTAAGGATGTGCTTACCGACTACCCAGCTCCCATAAGTATGATCGCCATCACAACGCAGGTAGTTAAGCAATGATCCTACAGGCTTTATCAACATATATAAATGATATGTAATAACAAGTAATACATACGCACATGTTAAGATAAAGACAAACCAGATAGCATACTATCATGTCGATCAAGATTGTCCTATACATATATATGTCCAAGCATCAACATGTATACATATACAATAATGGCCTCTAGGGCATACATATCCAACAGTTCATATCCTAAGATATAGACAACAAAATAATTAAAAATCCTTATGAATATTTACGTAGATTTTATGGTGGGTATATGTATTTGATTATAAATAATTGCATTATAGTTAAAATTCTTACGTATGCTCTTTATATTTAAAAACTATAATTTTGGATGGATACGGGTAATATTTGGAGTGATCAAGCATTATCTGTAAAAATCCTACAATATATATATATTATATTACTAAATATTCCTATACCTACAATATATATAACTGTTAATATATATATTTTAGGGTTCCTAGGCACTCAGACAAGGGTCTATAAGGCATCAACCATGCCCGGATAAAAATTTAGACGTGCCGAACAACCCAAAGCTAGGATCTTTACTAGATAATTAGGGTTTAACATGCAAGTAAACATTTTTACAACTAAGAGTGAGGGATTACAACCTTTGTAGTCCGCTCCTTCGCTTCATAAGCTCCGAGTAGAAATCCCTTCGCCGCGATCCATGATCTCCCGGACTCAAGAGAGGCTCCACAACTCAAACGATCCATGCTAGCTTATAGTCTTCCTTTTCTCCGATGATCTACCTCGATGTTTCTATAACTCAAGCTCCTTCTCATAAATGAGGTGAACACCCTAATCTAATTGGCAAGATTAGATGAGGATGATGAAGTAATATTTGTGCTCTCTTTTATTATCAAATTCTCACTCTTAATCATCACGAAATGAAAACCTAGAAAGCTTTCTCAAAGCTCAAAGAAGAAGAAGAAGAAGAATGAATTAACTCCTTTTTTCATGAATAATGAAAAGATCATAATGATTGATAATGAAACCATGGTTAACTATGACAAGGCTAACTCATGTAGAGATTTAACTAGGGCTAAGGGTTTGGGTTGGGTTAAGCAATGAGTCACTTAAAATATCAACCATAATATTTTAGCTCATGACAAAAGAAAACCTTCTAGAAATATCAAGAAAGAACTAACCCAAATCAAACCCTAACCTTGTTTAGTCTCCACTAAACATGTTGCATTAGTAATCATATCATGTTACAATATTATATATCATATATATAATATATATTTGTAACAAAAGAAAATAATACAATTAACATATATCGCATATATATCAATGTATTATTCGGTGAGAAAATGAAATAATAAAGCGAGCCAATATTAGATAATGTAATGCAATATATCATATATATTATTATACATTAAATTATCGAATCAACACTTGATCCGACAATCCGGCTATATCGAATATAATCGACTAATATATCTTGTACCGATTCATCGAATCAACACTTGATCCGATGATCCGCCTCATATCAAAATATCGCGAGAATATAATACGGTATCTCATATCGTATTATCCTCTGTCCTGCACATATCACATATATGCCCCTACTCCGTTTTGCCTGAGTCAAGAAACCTCTGTGTAGGACTCTAAAGAATCATCAATACGCCGGTAGCAGGTGATGATCATATCAAACACTCACAAGCTGCAAGCGGTCAGCTAAACGTAACAGCCACCCAGGTATTGAGCAATCAGAAGATCAACAAGCAAGCCTATACATTCTCCTGTGAATCCAATCAGTAACACTCCCGTACAGTCCGGTCTCTTCGTCTGATATGTTGCATATCTAGTCTAGGGGTGGTATACGTCAGACCCCAGTAACCGATAAGTCGTGTCGTTGTGAGGCTCATAACGGGTCGAGAAACTACTGATAACACTTACCAGTAAATCTCTATATCAGCCCTGGCCAGGGACTTCCAGTTACATCCAATCGAACACAGCACAACATCAACTCCCTATACCGGGAGAGACGAATCCCCTCCTATTGCTCGTTGCCTCCATGTGATTCGGGACTGCACCCAAAAGCCACCGTTTTGCATGCCCTCTTGGACGTGGTAAGGTGGAAATCAAAGCACAGTGGGAATCACACAAGACTCTATGACGATCTCGGGTCTACAGACTATCATGTACCAGTGTCACCGGAGAACTGCCATCTGACATGAGGTATATCACCATCTGGGAGTTCTCGGCGAGTCCGTCCAGTGTACCCAGTCTCCACTGAGCACCCGTACACCATCCTTGATGTCAAACACCAATGGATATGGGATCATCCATCGCCCATCATATGGGTCAAGATGCGTATACGCTAGTCTACTCTGTTGTATCGATGCCCTGTCTCGACACACCCTCGACTAGGAACAGTTATAGGATGTACTCATCGACTACCGTGGCCCCACTAGTATGATCTCATCATAGTCCCAGTAGTCGAGTACAGATCCTAAGGGCTTTATCAACATGTGAGAGTAAGACAGTAAACTAATATATGTCAACATGTTAAGATAAAGTGAAACCAAATAGCATACTATCATGTTGACCAAGAAAGTCCTCTCTATATATATCCAAGCATCCATTATAATATACATCATATGTACAACAATGGCCTCTAGGGCATATACATAACTAACAATCTCCCACTTGCACTAAGGCCAGCTGCTGTAGTATCTCATACCTAGCATCCCGAATAATCTCTCAAACTGTATCTGAGGAATGGCCTTCGTGAGTGGATCCGCAGTGTTGTCCTTTGTATCTACTCTCCTGACCCCGATCTCCCGGTGATCAACTATCTCCCTGATCAGGTGATACCGCCTCAGAATATGTCTAGACTTTTGATGGGACATGGGTTACTTGGCTAAACCCACAGCTCCATTGTTATCACAATACAGAGGTATTGGATGCTCAATGGATGGAACCACACCAAGTTCACTAATGAACTTCTTTATCCAGACAGCCTCTTTGGCAGCGATGTATTCAGCCTCCATCATCGAGTCTGCAACGGTATCCTATTTGGAACTCTTCCAACATACCGCCCCTCCATTGAGGGTAAAGACAAATTCTGAGTGCGACTTAGAGTCGTCTTTATCACTTTGGAAGATGGAATCGGTAAAGGACTCCACCTGGAGTTCTCCGTTACCATACACCAAGAACATCTCCTTAGTCCTTCGTAAGTACTTGAGAATGTTCTTCACAGCTGTCCAGTGACTCTCTCCAGGATCTGCTTGGTACCGACTCATTACACTTAGTGAGTATGCTACATCGGGTCTGGTACATAGCATCGCATACATGATAGAGCCTACTGCCGAAGCATAGGGTATCCCTTGCATGCGAGCTCTTTCCAAATCAGTCTTGGGAGACATCTCTTTGGAGAGAGTGAGTCCAGGGATCGTGGGTTGGTTCCCACGCTTGGATTCTTCCATACTAAACCTCTTTAGTATGGTGTCAATATACCTGGATTGGGACAATCCCAGTATCCGTTTAGATCTATCTCTATAGATCATGATTCCCAATATGGAGGAGGCATCACCTAGATCTTTTATTGAGAATCTTTGTGATAAGAAGAGCTTGATTGATTGCAGCATAGGAAAATCATTTCCTATCAAGAGTATGTCATCCACGTACAATACGAGGAATACAACCTTACTCTCTGCAACCTTCTTATAAATACAGGGTTTATCTATATTTTTGATGAAGTTAAACTCTTTGACTACAACATCAAAACAGATGTTCCAATTCCGCGATGCTTGTTTTAACCCTTAAATGGATTTAAGCAGCTTGCACACCTTTCCGCTGCTCCCACTATCTGCTAAGCCCTCTGGCTAAGTCATGTACACGCACTCTTCTAAATCACCGTTTAGAAAGGCGATCTTAACATCCATTTGCCAGATTTCGTAGTCATGGTATGCAGCAATGGCAAGTAATATCCGGATGGACTTAAGCATAGCTACTGGAGAAAAGGTTTCGTCATAATCCATACCTGGTCGTTGACGAAAACCCTTTGCAACAAATCTAGCTTTGAAAGTCTCAGCTTTTCCATCTACACCAATTTTCTTTTTAAAGATCCACTTGCTCCCAATGGGTTTTACCCCATCAGGAGCATTTTCCAAAGTCTATACTTTGTTGATGTACATGGATTCCATCTCAGATCGCATTGCATCCAGCCATTTCACAGAGTCACCACTCGTGATGGCCTACTCGAAACTAGTCGGGTCATCATCTTCCATGATGCAATCCTCGCTTCCACCATCAATGAGAAAACCGTAGTATCTCTCAGGTGGATGAGAAACCCTGCTAGATCGGCGGAGAGGCTGGGATTCGTCGGGTACTACTGAATGCTCTGGTTCCAATAAATCATCAATTGTAGTTTGTGGTGCTGGAACCTCTTCCAGCTCTACCGCATCGCCACTAATTTCTTTTGCAAGAAATTCCTTTTCTAAAAAGGTGGCATGTTGAGCAACAAACACCTTTTGTTGTTCACTGTGGTAGAAAAGATATCCATTTGAATGTTTAGGATATCCTACAAACTTACAAAGAATTGATCGTGCCTCGAGTTTGTCCGGATTTTGCCTTTTGATATAGGCCGGACAACCCCATATCTTAACTTGTTTAAGACATGGTCTCTTCCCACTCCATATCTCATATGGTGTGGTAGGTACAGATTTTGATGGAAACTGATTCAATAGGTATGCTGCTGCTTCAAGCGCATAACCCCAAAAGGAAACAGGCAACTCGGCTGTGCTCATTATAGAGCGCACCATATCTAATAGGGTGCGATTCCTCCGTTCCGATACACCGTTGTGCTGTGGTGTATAAGGAGGAGTAAGCTGAGAAAGAATCCTATTCTCTTTTAGATAATCTAGGAACTCATTGCTTAAGTATTCACCTTCTCGATCAGATCGAAGGATCTTAATACTTTTGCCCGTTTGGTTCTCTACTTCGTGTTTATATTCTCTGAATTTCTCAAAAGCTTCAGACTTGTGTCTTATCAGGAACACATGTCCGTATCTTAAGAGATCGTCAGTGAATGTAATAAAGTAGGAAGAACCGTTCCTGGAATGCGTAGACATGGGACCGCATACATCACTATGTACCAGCCCTAAGAGTTCCGTAACTCTTTCTCCGTATCCACTAAATGGAGGTTTGGTCATTTTTCCTTTGAGACATGAATGGAAAGTATCATAAGATGATAATTCGAACGAATTCAAATATCCATCCTTATGTAACTTAGATAGCCGTGTCGCATTGATATGACCAAGTCTACAATGCCACAAGAAGGATTCGTTCATTTCTGAACTTTTCCTCTTGTGTGTGTTTTGTATATTAAGGACTGTATTTTGATTGAGAATGAATATGCCATTATGTAACGAGCCTGAACCAATCAACTTTTGATTTAGGAAGATGTTCATAACATTGTCCTGTACTACAAAATTATATCCTTCTTTACTTAATAAAGAAACTGATATAATGTTGCACATCATGTTCGGTATATAATAGCACTCATTCAGAATCAATGTATTACTACTTGGTAATACTAGATGATATTCGCCAACTTCTTTGGCTGCAATACTTGCACCATTTCCTACTTGAACGGAATGATCACATTTTCCCAGTTCTCTACCTTTACGTAGCCCAAGTAACAATTTACATATGTGGGATCCCGATCCGGTATCTAATACCCAGGACGTAGGGTGAACTGAGAAACAGTTCTCAATAACTAACACACCCGAAGAAGATGCATCAGCATGCATGTTCTTTGTTTGGGCGGTACGAGAATCCAGATATTCTCCTGTTTCCTGTTCAGTCTTATAACTCTTATAAGAAAGAATGTGACCAACGTTCCCTTGCTCGGTATAATAAGCGGGTTCAGTCAATACATCCATATTATTATCTTGATTATGGCCTGACATGGTCGCTACCTGGAGAGAGAGAGAAGAAAACACTTTAGCGTATGCTCTTGCAAGATTAGATTGGTTATTATCTTATCTAATCAGGATGTCTCCCACTGTTTTTATCAAATCTTCCTTCAAACCCTAAAAGGTAAGATTAGCCGGGATTAATTACACCCTACAATTTCGTCAATCTTTCATCCAGATCAGTGTCGGTACTTGAGTGAGGTTCCCCGTGCTTTCGTACGGGCCTAATTAAAATAAACCTCATTTTCCCAGAGGCATAACCCAGTTAACACCTTTCTAGACACCTACTTGATCGGCTAATTGTCCTGTGTAAAATTCTCCCAGGAGTAACTCTTACTCGCAGTGGGTATCGGGATCCAACTATCTCATAGGAGGTATACAATCTCATTGCAAATTTCAACACTTGAAATTCCCGATAATATTTTGCCCCTAATGTGCTATGACCTTGACAGAGGTCAACAAACTATAGTGCACTAGTCAAGTTCAACCCGTCATTTCTTGATTGAATCAAACCCATTCGCACGACCCTTGATAGAGGTCAACAAGGTCGTACGACTACCCTAATCCAATCACATCATATGTTTTACAGATAATTACTAATCAGCTACCGCACACTACGCTTTGACAGAGGTCAACAAACGCAGCACGAATACTAAATAGTTTTTATCTGAAATGACGAAGGGCCACGTAGGTTTTTCAGAAAACCATGAGCGTAATGAACATGATATCGTTGTAGAAACAAGTGATTTTGAAAAGGAGTGTTTTTTAGGCTTTTCTAGTTTCACTAAAGAGGTCACTCTCGGTGAAGGGATCTCGGCTCTTTCCCTATCGAATAAGGTGCAGGATATATCATATATACCGCTGTGCAAAGCAAGAACTATATAAGCTGTCAAAAACTAAACCTTGAGTTTGTAGCATCTGCCAGTTTTGCTAAAGAGGTCACTCCCGGTGAAGGGATCTCGGCTCTTTCCTCATCGAATAAGATGCAGGATATATCATATATACCGCTATGCAAAGCGAAACTGTAGCTACCCTTTTTATAAAGTTTTGATTCTACAACATCTTTTAGGTTTCTTTTCTTTTATTAATCTCATTAATAAAACCCATCAGCTTATGCTTCCTAAGCATCACAGAAGAAACGAAAGCAGTAATATTTATATATCAGCATATATATATAGTATAAGCATTCGTCTCAGGCAGTAATATGATCTCATCACAGAACATTGCAGCAGAAGAACATATATGAAATATTGGATATACTAGGATGTCCGTGTTTTAATACGAGCCTGTATAAAACACGGATTCCACGGTCGCGATGAATAGCTAAACCCACATCCCTAGACCCTACGAGAGCGGCAAGTAACACTGCCAATTCTAGGGTTAGGAGACTCGGTCTCGACTCCTCGAGATGACCTCCCACTGGACCCTAGAACCCGGTTACTTGTGCTTCCCTCCTTGGGTCTACCTAATGCGGAAAAGTAAATAATATACACTGGTGACATCAACCTCATCCCGGAAGTGCCCCAATAAAAGAATATTACATACAAATGAATTTTACATGAATGAAAATAAAAACCCTCATCTCACATAAAACCCCCGGCTATTCAGAACACGACGATCCAATATAACATATCACAGCAACACATAATATCTCATATTATCAACGTAAGTAAGTATGCATACACCGATCGTCGTTGATGTATAGCAACGAAAACCGGCAATACAACTACATATTACACTTACGGTCACAGAAAAGAAATTATAAAACTACAACATTTGGAATCCACAATCATTCCAGACATCGTAAATCCGAAATATCACATACTTCGCATTTCATGCCTAACTAAATGAATTCCACATATTGTATCACATTCCAGATAAATAGACAGTATTAAACTTTCCGATCGAATAATCAAATACCCAAGATTTCCTAAATAGCTCAACACTTGAGCGGAGTTCAAACAATCCCAGAATATGTCACAGTACCAATGGTCCAGCCGTAGAAGGGTCAATCCAACGCCTCACATGTGGCACGCCGTACTGCCCCAAACCCTAAGGTTTAGAGGCGGTTCAGACGGTCACATAATCAAGTTAAGGTTTGTGTTCTTCTAGAAGGTCCACCGCGTTACTTGCACGTTTTTCCGAAAGATTTAAACTCAAGAAAAATTCAACACTTGAAAGTTTTTCGTGCCGGGAAAAAGTGAGTTAATGATATCTGTTCGAACATTTTAATACTTTCTAAAATATCCAGAAAACATAACGAAGTTAAACTTTCTGATCGAATCAACGAATTCAAAATAATCCCCAGAACACTCAACACTTGAGTCAGATTAAAAATACCCATAAATATACACAATTACCTCCGGATATCCCTGTTCAAACAAGTGTCCCCAATTCACTATTTGCGCCGCGGAACTGCCGCGGCAAGCATGTTCTTGCCGCGGTTCCGCGGCCCTTTGAGAGCCTTGGGGGCTCGTTTTTCAGGGTTATCCTTAGAATTTCCTGCTGATTTTTTTGAGTATTTTTAATGCAGAAAAAATCGCATTTTTACAAAATTTCCAGAGAGGGGTCAATTTCGATGTTTCGGGGTTCGATCAGAGTTTTAACTTCGTATACACGTCGCCTCTGCTCTAGCTTGGTTCTGATACCACTGTAGGGTTCCTAGGCACTCAGACAAGGGTCTATAAGGTATCAAACATGCCCGGATAAAAATTTAGACGTGCCGAACAACCCAAAGCTAGGATCTTTGCTAGATAATTAGGGTTTAACATGCAAGTAAACATCTTTACAACTAAGAGTGAGAGATTACAACCTTTTTAGTCCGCTCCTTCGCTTCATAAGCTCCGAATAGAAATCCCTTCGCCACGATCCATGATCATCCGGACTCAAGAGAGGCTCCACAACACGAACGATCCATGCTAGCTTGTAGTCTTCCTTTTCTCCGATGATCTACCTCGAAGTTTTCTATAACTCAAGCTCCTTCTCACAAATGAGGTGAACACCCTAATCTAATTGGCAAGATTAGATGAGAATGATGAAGTAGTATTTGTGCTCTCTTTTATTATCAAATTCGCACTCTTAATCATCAAAAAATGAAAACCTAGAAAGCTTTCTCAAAACTCAATGAAGAAGAAGAAGAAGAATGAATTAACTCATTTTTTGATAAATAATGAAAAGATCATAATGATTGATAATGCAACCATGGTTAACTATGACAAGGCTAACTCATGTAGAGATTTAACTAGGGTTAAGGGTTTGGGTTGGGTGAAGCAATGAGTCACTTAAAATATCAACCATAATATCTTAGCTCATGACAAAAGAAAACCTTCTAGAAGTATCAAGAAAGAACTAACCCAAATTAAACCCTAAGCTTATTTAATCTCCACTAAACATGTTGCATTATTAATCATATCATGTTATAATATTATATATCACATATATAATATATATTTGTAACAAAAGAAAATAGTACAATTAACATATATCGCATATATATATCAATGTATTATCCGGTGAGAAAATGAAATAATAAAGCGAGCCAATATTAGTAAATGTAATATAATATATCATATATATTATTATACATTAAATTATCAAATCAACACTTGATCCGACAATCCGGCTATATCCAATATAACCGACTAATATATCATGTACCGATTCATCGAATCAACACTTGATCCGATGATCTGGCTCATATCAAAATATCACGAGAATATAATATGGTATCTCATATCGCATTATCCTCGGTCCTGAACATATCACATATGTGCCCTTACTCCGTTTTGCCGGAGTCAAGAAACCTCTGTGTAGGACTCTAAAGAATCGTCAATACGCCGGTAGCAGGTGATGATCATATCAAACACACACAAGCTGCAAGCGGTCAGCTAAACATAACAGTCACCCAGCTATTGAGCAATCAGAAGATCAACAAGCAAGCCTGTATATTCTCCTGTGAATCCAATCAGTAACACTCACATACAGTCCGGTCTCTTCGTCTGATATATTGCATATCTAGTCTAGGGGTGGTATACGTCAGACCCCAGTAACCGATAAGTCGTGTCGATGTGATGCTCATAACTGGTCGAGAAACTACTGATAACACTTACCAGTAAACTTCTATATCAGCCCTGGCCAGAGACTTCTAGTTATAGCCAATCGAACACAGCACGACATCAACTCTGTATACCGGGAGAGACGAATCCCTTCCTATCACTCATTGCCTCCATGTGATTCGGGACTGCACCCAAAAGCCACCGTTTTGCATGCCCTCTTAGACGTGGTAATGTGGAAATCAAAGCACAGTGGGAATCATACAAGACTCTATGACGATCTCGGGTCTACAGACTACCCTGTACCAGTGTCACTGGAGAACTGCCATCTGACGTGAGGTATATCACTATCTGGGAGTTCTCGGCGAGTCCGTCTAGTGTACCCAGTCTCCACTGAGCACCCGTACACCATCCTTGATGTTAAACACCGATATATATGGGATCATCTATCGCCCATCATATGGGTGAGGTTCCAGCATATATATATATATATATATATATATATATATATATTATTAATAAATTTTTTCTAAAAACACTCTTTTCTCTCTCCCCCGTCTCCATCTCTCTCCTCTCGCTTTCTCTCTCTCACACTCGAACCCTAACCCACGCAGTCCCCATCTCGTCGCCGACACCACCCTTCCACCCTCACCTCCTCATCACCACCGCCGTCAATAACTCCTTCCTCCTCCTTCACCGAAGGCTTACCCGAGCAGACCCTACGCCCGAGAACCCACCTCTTTCTCCCTCGTCGACCTCACCGCCGGAATCGCCCACCACCATCACCCTCTGTCACCTTCTCCTTCTCGTCGTCAAGCCCAGAGCCCTCATCCCCAACTTCTTCTTCCCCTTCTCGTTTCCCCGATCACCAGCTAACCCATCACCGCCCATAGGACCTCGCCGTCGACTTGTCCCTATCTCCTCGTCGCCGACCAAATCCCTCTTCTTCCCCGTCCACGCTAAGAACCCCAGAACCCAGCAGCCCATCCTTTTCTCTTTTCTTTCAACTTCGTCTTTTCTTTTCTGGCTTCGCCGGAGTTGGTTACCGCCGACGAGCACTACCCCGACGATCCCAGTCACCATTGTTGTGTACTCTAGTCCCCACTTCATGCAGTTGATCAGTTCAGGCCAAGTTTTATGTACGTTGGGTTTTGCATTGTGTCGTTATTCAGTGTTCGGAACATGATATCTGTATATTCGTCGTGAGATTTCGATCTGGCAAGTTCTAAACTTGCAACATGCTATTTGCTTATATCAATATTTATATGATTAATTATAGTACATGTGTTTTAATATTCAGCAAATATTATCATTCCACAGTTTATAGCAACAGTATGTATTCGTACCGATGACGGTTTTATTTAGTTGCATACCGGTTCATCAAAATATTATTATAATATTATATCAGTTCAGTATTCTTTATCTAGATTGCAATATAACTGATAGCAGACGTAAAATGGTTATTACAGATATATACATATACATCTTGGGCATTAGTCATGCTTACCGTATTTTGATGTTGGTTACGGTGTTCCGTTTGGTATCTATTTTGGTTAATATATATTACCTGACATGTTCACAAGACATTCCTAGACCTGTTACTTGGATTATTACTAATGCCAACGATCCTGACTTGTTGTCTACATAGACAAGACTTGTTGTCTACATAGACAAGACATGTACCTGCTTGATCCTGTATTGGTATTAGATTGATATCATTAATACCTGACTTGAACACAAAACCTGGGGGTAAGGGGAAATCGATAATGAAACCTAACTTGTAACTCAATAGTTCGATATTTTCCAGAGACTGATCAGTCGATACGGGCTTCGTCCTCGGAATGATGATGCTGACATCATTCGTCTTTACATGATACCCTATTTTTACTGCTTAGCGGCACGTTTCGGATTCAGCCCCGAGGGTCTTAACTATGGTCCCGGGCACGCATAGGATACTACTGAGTTTCATCGAAGATTTCATTAATTGATTTCAAAGACTTGTAGAATAGATAATCTAAAAGCACAGACTTTAGGATACACATCGCATACCTATAGCTCACTATTTTATACCCATGTTTATTATTTACACTCATATCTAATCATAGTATCCTATTCTGGTTATTACTATTTTTTTGATATTTATGACGCACCGACGTCTGGGTTTTATATGGACAAGTTTCTTTGACCTTGTCGCAGGAAGATCGGGAATATTTTAATAAGCAAGCCGAGCAATGAGGAGCTTGATGATTATTTTTAAATATGTTTAGTTTATTTTATTTCCGTAGTTTTTTTATCGATGTGCTCTCATAAGGGACGCGATTCAGATATTATTCTTTATTGGATATTTTATTCGTTTCCGGTATATACATTTCTTGACTTTTATCTACTGTGGTAGATGGATATGTGTTAGCTAGATTTTATTTACTGTTCTTGATATTTGATTGACAATCGTAATGTGACTATGGAGGGATTTTTCCTAACCATAGGTAGCATGGTTGGCTCTGTTAGGTGCCGTATTTATGTATTTTGGGAAGCGGGGCGTGACAGTTTGATTGAAATTTTTACTAGTGAGATTGATATTTTAAAATCTTCTAGTCGTTCACAAGCATTTTTGACAAATGATGTTCTGATTGATAGATTAGAAAAAGATAAAAATGATTTTCTTGCATAAATTGATAAATTAGAGAAGGAGAAAATTGAGTTTTTTTAAAAATTGATATTCAATAAAAAACTATTGATACTTTAAAAATTGAAAATGAAAACTTGATTTTGTCATGTGATGTTTTGAGGAATGATCATGAAAATTTGATTTCATCTTTTAAAAGCAAAATTGATTTTTTGTAATTATCCTATATTTCTCAAGGAGCATTGATAGAAGAAATTGCTTCCCTCAAAAAAAAATAATGATTTAACCGTTTCTTTTGCTAAGTTTTCAAAAATAATGGAAAAGATTGATCTTTTACCAGGCAAAGGGAAGAACTTTTTAAGTAAAGGAGACGTTGATCTTAAAACTTCAAATTTTCAAAAATTCTCTTCATCTAGTTTTGTTAACCACTATTCTAATCATAAATCTAGTTACATAGGTACATCTAATCATACTTGTCATTATTGTGGTGCACATAGTCACTTAGCATATTCTTGTGAGTTGAAAAAAAATAAATAATTTTATACCAATTTAAAATGGATCCACAAATCTAAGCCCTATAAACCCAAGTTAGTTTGGGTGCAAAAATGCACACCCAGATATTCTTTTGTAGATATTGAGAATTTAAAACCGGGAAGATTTCGGACAAGGTAAGCACAACTATGTGGGTATAACAAAGTATGTACTCTAACACAATGAGAATATTGTTTAATTTAAGTGTGTGGGGGGGGGTTGATTTTGTACAAAGTTTTTCTTTTCTTTTAGGTATTTTTCATCTTTGTTTCTTTTTCAATTTTTAAAAGAATTTCATAATTTCTTTTCATTTTTCTTTTTAGGTTTTATTTTGAAAAAAAATTGATTGAAAATGAAAATTAGAAAGTGAAAAATGTATATAAAAGAGAGGAAGAGATTTAAGAAGAAAAAGAAAAATAGATATTTGTGAATTAAGCTAGTAATAGATGATCATGAATTGGATTCCCAAAGATTGAGTGAGATGAAGGAATTACTGAATTTGAGGATAAAAATAAGTCTAAAATATAGTTCATATTCTTAAGTCCAAGCTCAGTGAGTATATACCCTATAAAATACATATACACACATCTTGAAACTTGGATTAGTAAAGGATACATAGAAATACTCTCGCCTGAAAGCCTAAGTATAAAAGAAAAACGGTATTTGAAGTTAACCACGAAGAAACAAAATATCACTGAAAAAAAGATTTATATATATAAGTGTGGGTTGTAACTTACTTAGGGCTATAAAAAAGCATAAAAATTTATTATATATAGCAAGGGTGCTTTATTACCCAGTGTCTTAGACCAACTAGTCTGGAAGTCACTGCTGAGCCGAGGTAATTACAAGATTAGGCTTATATATAGGAAATGGCTAATTACGCCTAAAGCTTACAAACTTGGTAATCATTCGATTTGTACCTCAGAAAGTAGTAGTGGTCGCATGAAAGGTGTGTGAGTGAATCCATCCATCTTTAATAAAAAGAAGTAGTACTAAGGTATTAAGGAAAGGGTACTATAGCTTGAATTGAACTCTTGAGTGCAGAGATGACTTTACACACATGTAGAGGTATATGATTGATATTAGGAGAAGAGATAGGGATAAAGAATAGGAAATTTTTTTTATCGAGGGAAGACATAATTGTTAGATTTGATCAAGACTATTAAGATGAAGGTTCATGAAAACTGAAAAAACTAGTGGAGTTTTAAAAACTCTTATTTTTCGAAACTTTTCTTTATCGGTTCCTTTGTTTGTATTTAGTTTTCACTTTCTTATTTATGTTTCCTTTATTTCCTTTATTATTTTTCCTTTTTTTCATTTTTATTTTCTTTTTCCTTTTTTGGATTTTGTGGATAGTATCCGCTGAAAACTCTCAGAAGACACAACTCCTCCTAACAGGGACACCAAGAGGTTTAAAGGCTTGTTGCATATACTCAATGAAATCGCACGCCCACAAAAGGTGCATAGGAGTAGGAGTAGGTTAAGTTAGATGGTAGTTTAGTTTTAGTTAAGAATTTGAAATCCAAAATTTGCTGAAGGACTAGTAAAAGATAAGTGCGGGGGTATTTGATTGGTGTATTTTAATGCATATTATATATATATATATATATATATATATATATCTTTATTATGTCACATTTAATGTTGCACGTAGGTATTTTATGATATTTGCA
Source organism: Agapanthus africanus (assembly GCA_030015575.1). NCBI lineage: Eukaryota > Viridiplantae > Streptophyta > Magnoliopsida > Asparagales > Amaryllidaceae > Agapanthus > Agapanthus africanus. Next base: position 437,502,931 of record JASDDO010000018.1, read on the forward strand.
GGTGTTAGGGTCTTAATTGCAAAAAGAGCAAAAAAAAAGGCCTAACACATGCGTTTTACGTACAAAACAAGTTCATATGGAGCAGAAGCGCAAAGGATATCAAATTATACAAAATATATTTGAACAAAGTCAAAATAGTATAAAAGACCCAAGCACAATGCAGCATAAAGGCCCGATACCAGAGCAAATTTAAAACAATTGTGTCTTGAAGGTTGTAACTTCGATTTCAATTTGGTAAATACCGTTGGAAATCTCTCGAAGAGACTAATCAGCACACAAAATTTGAGGCCCGAACTCCACAAATTTTTGGGCATGGCCGAATTTGAGCCGAAATCTGGCCGAGTTAGGAGTTCAGATTTTTAGGCAAAATTTGATTCTTTCGTACCTTTCGTACCTTGCTCTCCAATATTCCCTTCGCCCTATATATTCTGTTGTATAGCCTATTTAGGGTTTCATATCTCTCATTGCTTTGGGCTAGGGTTTTCTTTTGGAGAGAGATCAATAATTTGTAAGTACTTTTGGTGTGAATTTAGCTAATATAATAATTTCTTTTTCTCATATCATGAGTAGCTAAATTTATCTCTAGATTTAGAATTGTTTTACTTCTATGGTTGAATGAATTTATTATCTTCTTCTTTTCTTATGTTTTATATGAATCTCTCTTAATCTAAACCCTTTCTTTTTGTTATTCATTCAATAAACTAAATTGTATGATGATAGTTGATGCCTTGAATAGATTTAGAAAAAGGTGATGATACCTATTAACTAGTTAGATTAATGAAAGCGTGATGAAATAAAAATCTAATTAGGAAAGGTAAGAGATAGTTTTTAATCAAGAGAATTCAACCTAGTTAGTTAGGATAATCTAGGTTACACCGATAATATGATGATTTGTAGATTGACAACCTACAAGTTATTTAATAAAAGGGTAAACTAGTTACTTTTGAATTAATTAGAATTATTTGTTTTAATTATTTTCTAAATGATTTTATATAATTGAAGTTATTTTTAATTGTATGAGTTATGCTTACCTATATGTTTGATAATTCATTGCCTAATACCTTTACCTATGCTTTTATATATTTTGATAGTTTTTAATTAAAACTAAAGAAGAAGAAAAGGAGAAGAATCCTATAAACCAACTATATTAGTTAAAATAATTCTACGGCCTAAGATTTCCTTTCTTATGAAAAACCAACTTTAATTTAACTTGCCTTTATTTTATGCACTTTAGTTTTATTAATCAAATCAACTTTTTATTTCTTTACTTGATTTAGAATTAATTAAGAATCAATCCTTCCTGTGGATCGATCCTCAAGTATTATAATTGTACGACTGTATACTTGCGGTTAAAATTTAGAGACTAATAAAATCTCCATCAATGGGCTCTTTCGATAGATGGCGGTAAACGATTTTGCATGATGACTACGAATGTTTTAGAAAGCTTTAACGGGGTTTTAAAAGGATTTTGATCTTTACCTATTCAGGCCTCAGTAGCACGAACTTTTTACCGTACGAACAAATATTTCTTTACACGACGTGAGGAGGGACAAACATGGCCGACGAAGTTATGTCCTGAGTTTGAACAGTTAATTACAGCAGGGCTACCGATACTAGGTATGCTTAGATCGTGAGATTCAGCCAGTCTGAATGGCAGGTGACTGACAAAAGTGGAAACATTACACTGTAGTCATTAATGGTAGGAACTACAGTTGTACGTGCAATATCCCCAAGTCGAAAAGTTACCGTGTTCACATGTAATTTTAGCATGTACACGAGCAGAGGGTGAGGGAAACATTGCACATCATAATTTTGCTTCGAATTGGTATTTTGTCTCCAAATACAGAGTTGTTTATGCTCCGTTATTCTATCCTGTACCCGATAGACGATATTGGGAGGAGTACAACGGTCCATTGATATTTCCACCTACTGGTAGGAGACAAGAAGGACAACCACGTTCTACTTGTTTCAAAAGTGTTATGGATGAATCACGAAAAGGACGTAGGCAAAATAGATGCAGTATCTGCAACGAGTATGGTCATAACAAGGTACGATGCAAAGTTCCTCCAGCATCGCGTCGCTCTTGGTAATCACATTATATACTTTGATATACATGCAAACATACACACATACACAAAAAACATACATATGCACAAACATGTGTGCGTGCGCGCGCACATACATGTGTGCGTGCGCGCGCACACACACAAAGACATGTAAACACACACACACACACACATTAATACATGAAAACCTGCAAACGTACTTGTGCTTTGATATACATGCTCATTTTTTCAAATGACGACATATAATATGACTTTCTCATCGTGCAGATATATTTATGGATCTTGGACCTATGGATTCGGGTTTTTTGTACTTACAGGCCGAGCATAGATCAACCAACGCCGCATTAGTGCAGGTAAAAATTGTAATATTTATATCAAATTGCTATTTATATGCTGTGATACAAGTCCTCTTATTTTAATAGGCAGAGCCATCAGGTGATTCAGTGCGTTGACTACTCACGTCAAAGCAGTAGGATCCCATTTGGAGATCGTCATGTCCAGACGCAACCGCAATGGGTATGTTTTCATCTCCTGTCCAGATTGGAGTATATACATCTAGATAAACACTTGATTACGGCGCTGGTAGATAGGTCGAGACCGGAGACCTCCCCATTTCATTTCAGAGTGGGTAAGATGACTATCACCCTGCAGGACGTTGCCGTGCTACTTGGTTTTAATTTAGATAGAGATGTGGTTGCAGCGAACTTCTTAAGTGGATCTTGTGTCTTTTCAAAACTAGATCTTCGTTCGGGTTACCATCAGGTGAAGGTCAAAGAGTCCGAAATTCCAAAGACGGCGTTTAGGATTCGTTACGACCATTATGAATATCTCGTAATACCATTTGGAGTGACCAATGCACTTGCCATCTTTATGAACTTGATGAACCAAGTTTTCCGAGAGTACTTAGACATGTTTGTTGTTATACTCATCAACGGCATCTTGGTGTATTCAAAGAATCGGAAAGAACACGCCGAGCACTTACGGATTGTCCTGGAGACATTATAACAACATCAGCTCTACGCCAAGTACAGTAAGTGTGAATTTTGGCTAGATCACGTCGGGTTTCTCGGACATATAATTTCATGTGAAGAAATATCTGTAGATCCAGCTAAGGCGTCAGCTGTCAGTGAGTGGCTGACACCAAAGACGGTGAAAAATATACGAAGTTTCTTCAGTTTACCAGGATACTACCGACATTTCATCGAAGGATTCTTAAAGATCGCAGCAGCTCTGACCAAGCTCACATGTAAAGGCGAAATATTCTTGTGGTTAGAAGCATGTGAGAAGGCTTTTGTAGAACTCAAGTCGAGGTTAACCTCTGCACCAATTCTTGTAACCAGATCAATATGGCGGATTCGTTGTGCATTGCGATGCGTCCAGTAAAGGATTATGATGTGTTCTACACCAGCATGGAAAAGTTGTGGCTTTTGCATCAAGGTAACTAAAGGTTCATGACTGCAACTATCCAACCATGATCTAGAATTGGCAGCCGTCATCTTCACACTTAAGATTTGACGCCACTATCTTTTAGGAGAACGAGTAGATATATACACAGACCACAAAAATCTGAAGTATGTATTTACTCAATAGGAACCCAACATGCGGCAGAGAAGATGGCTAGAACTCATGGCGGACTTTTACATCAACCTACAGTATCATCCTGGGAAAGTGAATATAGTTCCTGATGCACTTAGTCGCTAGCCATTAGCAATGAATCTCACCGCTCAGTGGAGACTACAACAAGAACTGTATAGATTGGAGATTGAAGTAGTTGTGTCAGGTAACACTTCATCTTTGATGAACTTATAAGTCCAGTCCACTCTTGTCAATCAGATTAAGACAGCTCAAGCAAATGATGCAAAGCTACAAAGGATCCAAGAACAAGTAGAAAGTGGACTACGAACTGACTTCATCATCCACGAAGATGGATCCTTACGATATGTAAGTCGTTTATGCGTGCCAATCGGACCTATTCAAGAAGAGTTGATGAAAGAAGCTCACAGCTCTTCGTATTCGGTACATCCCGGTGGTACGAAGATGTACAAGGATCTACGACAACACTATTGGTAGAATGGAATGAAGCGAGAAGTAGCAAGAAGCGTAACCATGTGTTTGGTGTTTCAGAAAGTGAAGGCTGATCATTTTAGAACTGCTAGTTTACTTCAGCCGTTACCAATCATAGAATGGAAATGGCAGGACATTACCATAGACTTCGTAACTTCTCTCTCTCACAGCATGAAGGGTCACGATGCAATTTGGGTTATTGTGAATCGACTCCTTAAGTTGGCTCACTTTATTTCATTCAGAATTAGCCAGTCAACTGAGACGTTAGCAAGAAAGTACATGGAGGTGAGTAAAAAAATCTAAAGTAAGATTTATACCTTCAAGATGTACCCTACTTGTTTTGATACCCATAAACTCATTCAGGAGATCGTGAGATTACATAGAGTACCTGTCTGCATCGTTTCTGATCGTGATACAAGATTCTGATCAGAGTTCTGGCAGAGTGTGAAAGCTAGCTCGGGAACGAGTCTGAATTTCAGTACGGCGTATCATCCATAAACAGACGGACAGTCCGAGCGAACAATTCAGATTCAAGAAGACATGCTGAGAGCCTGCATGTTATACTTCGGAGGTTTGTGGGAAGAACACCTACACCTTATGGAGTTTTCATACAACAACAGCTATCAGGCAAGCATTGGGATGGTACCATTCGCAGCACTCTTCAGACGGAAATGTCGTTCCCCGCTGAGTTGGGACGACGTCGGAGATCGTGAACTCCTTGGACCAGAGATGATCATGGAAAATGTAGATGTGGTTCGCACGATTAAGGAAAATATGTGCATAGCCCAAGACCGACAGAAATATTGGGCAGATGCAAAGCGTCGACATCTGGAGTTCCAACCTGGAGACCATGTGTTCCTGAAGATCTCTCCAAACAGAGAAGTGATCCGTTTTGGCAAGAGGGGTAAGCTATGTCCAAGATACATAGGACTATTTGACATACTCGAACGAGTTGGAGAAGTGGCCTATCGTTTGGCACTAACACCCTCATTGGAAGGAGTGCAAAATGTGTTCCACATATCCCAACTACGACGATATGTGAGCGACCCCAGCCACATACTTGATCACTCAGAGCTCACGGTACAAACTGACTTAATTTGCGAGCAATAACCAGTTGAGATCCTGAACCGAAAGGTGAAAACATTATGGAACAAGGAGGTAAACTTGGTCCGAGTGATGTGGAGAAAGGATTCACCAGGAGAATCAACTTGGGAAATAGAAGAAGATATGCGTACATGATACCCTTACCTCTTTGAAAATTAGTCTCTGTGTAAATGTAAATTTCGAGGATGAAATTTTTATAAGGAAGGTAGAATATAACGACTCTGAAATCACTGTACATAAATTTCTTATTATTGTACAGAAAATGTTATTACAGTCCGTGTAAGAGTTAAAAGTTATTTTTGTTTAATAAAAGAAAGAAACAACTTGTAGCTCACAGGTAAAGCCTCTGCACTGCTGTGACATAGCCTGCATGTTCGATTCTCATCAGACACAATTATTTTTTTAGATTTTTCTTTTTAATTTTTCGGAAGACCAAGAGTTGCACGTGCTATTTACGGAGAAATGAAAAGTTTCAGAAAAATTAAACAGGCGCAATGAGGTGTACACACCTAACTTGACACATATCATAAATCTCGAGACGGATCAACAAATCTTGACCGCCCGTTTTCATCATTTGGCCGCCGCCGCCGGTTTGATGGAGCCCAAATCCCTCCGTGCTTTGCACACTTGACCCTTCAACTCCCTTTAACTCCCCTGCACTGTTTGATTTTCTTGCAATCAAACAGAGAATTTTCAATTCACCATTTAACACCATTTAAATTCTTTTAATCCATATTTTTAATTCTCAAACCCTAATTCTTCACTATAAATACCACCCCATGCCCTACCTCTTCCCCATTCTGAAAATTCTAGCAAAAATTCTCTTAAACTCTCTAAGCATCAAGTGGAGTTAAGCCTCCCCAAGTGGAGTAGCAAGCCAAACTCGACGATTGGAGCATCTCCGACGAAACCATGACACCCGAAGGTTTCCCCTCATTCTTTTTAATGATCTAAGCTAGTAAGTCTCTTCAACTCTATCCTTTTCCATCTTAAAACAATTTTTTAGAACAAACCGAAAAAAGAGGAGTTATCTCCGATATAATTTTCTTTTTAATATTTGTAATGCATGTGATAAGAAAATTAAATCAACTAACATGCTGCACTAATCTTAACCTTATTTTTCCCATCATTTAGTTTCTAATTTAACAAAAAATTCATAAGAAACAAACATATAACAAACTTTTTCATTAATATACCATGAACTTTAGTATAACACTTCTCGATAATTAGTTTAAATACTTTTAGAAAAAATTTACAGGGTAACGACCTACTCCACACGCATACTATGGTTCTATAGAACGGTATTCTAGAGCTATAGTTAATTTAAAGAACTTTTTCATTAAAATACCACACCGTTTTAAAACGGGTTTCTTTAAATCGGTATTTCGAAATCCTTGGCAATTACGCCTTTACAACCTTCGTCACAGGACCTGCTAATGGATGGTGCGGATTATCGCATATCCTTAGGATAGTAGAGCGAGATGCAGAGCTCCTCACGGAGTATTCGGTCTCGAAAGAAAATAAAAATACGGTCTTAAGAAACACGACTTTTCTAAACAAAACTAATTTTGAAAAATTATATAAAAATTATGAATCCCTATGTTCAATAAAAAGAAATTAAGAAAAATATACTTTTTAAATGAAAAATTATAATTTTCAATAAAATACCACCAAGTTTCCAAAATTAGCAGTTTTCACAAAATTGCCATAAACTTTCAAAAAAAGGCTAGGCTTTATCACCAAAACACCACAACAATTAAAATACATGTTCATGAAAACCCTAAATATTAAAAATCAGCCTCGAGGTTATTTATGAAATATATATATATATATATATATATTCATAAAACCCCTCGAGATATACAAACAATATTTTAAGGACTCTAGAATTAATATAGGTTTAAGCGGTATCATTTTTCTTGAGCACCAAGGAGCCGAAGAAAGTGAGTGCTTGCCTATTCTGGTTAGACAACTTAACGGAGTTATCAATGTCAATTTTCTTGAAAAAAACACAAATTCTGCCGTGCATGTGCAGCAGCTGCCGATTTCTCCCGAACATAAAATTTTAACAAATTACTTCAATTGACATTAAAAGACATGAACTTGAATCCAAACTTGAACCTAAACTTGAACTCGAAAACAAACTCGAACTCTAACCTAACTCGAATCTAAACTCGAATATGTATTTGAACCCAAACTATTCGAACCAAGATTGCAATTGTCATGACTCGCATATTACTCGGCTCACTCGAATACAATCTGAAAGTGTGTCTTAGCACCTCTACTAGGTGTCCACATCCATCAAGTATGCAATTTTAAAAAATCTAGAGGTCTAAGCAACACTAACTTAGAATCGAACTAGAGTATTAGGGTTTTCTAAACATGAAAGCAAGTTCTATACTAAGTGAAGATGGTTACAACCTTTGTAGACCAAGTCCTTCACTTCTATAGTTCCAAATAGTAGTCCATAAGCTTCAAGTAGTAGTTGCTAGAACTCTTCTTGGCTCCACATGAAGAAAGGAACGAACTTGCTTCTTGATCTTCCAAGACGAAGATGATCCACCTTGAAGTCTCTCTCACTCAAGCTCACTCTTCACTAATCAAAGTATCAGTGAAGCAAACAACCTATACTAAAGGGTTAGGATGGTGTAGGTTGATGAAGTAGGAATTTGCTCACTTTTGAAATCCTTTTCTCTTTATTTTTCTAACTCAAGAAAAGCCTAGAGGAGGAAGATGAACTTGGGTGAGTTGTGAATAATATGAGAGAGTGAACCATGAGCTCAAGATAAGAATTGGAGTGATAAAAATATCTAAGAGTAAAACAAAATTGAGTGGATGAGTCATGGCTTCTCCATGCTTCTACAAGCATCCAAATCCATGACTCATTTCCATATAATTTTATATTTTACTTTAAAAATAAATCACCCCAATTTATCCTTAGGTCATGTGTGAGTCTCATACACCCATGTTCTATGTATCATCAACCATGATACAATATCTATTTTATATATAACTATATATATCATATATACATATATACAATTATATATCAAAGAGAAGAAAATCATTAGTGAGCTATATTAGTTAAAATATATATATATATATATATATATCAAATATATTAATATATATCAAATTATTAAATCAACACTTGATTCAAAAATGCGGTCATATCATATATAACCGATTAATTACTGGGTTTCGCTTGTGCCCTGGCTATCTACCATGGCCGATGCGGAACAAAAACTGGCGTTTAAAAATTTGGCGCAAACAAAACCCGCCCTAAGATCAAAACTATAAACCTATAGTAGGAACTAAAAAAGATTTACTAAAGGTTAGAGAGGGTTATACCAAAACAACCAAGTCCTTCGGTCTTCCATCACCTTCCTAAGCTCTTTGAGGCGTGCTCGAACAAACTTGGCTGCCGGTCTTCCTTCGTCGAAGATGATCCTCCCGAGGGATGTAGCTCATGGCTCTATCACCACATCAAAGCAAGTGAAGCAACTAGGGTTTCTTGGTTGCTAATCTAGAAAGTTTAGAATGTAGTGAGTATTCTAAGTGTATCTATCTCATCTCACATCCTCTTATGATTCTCAACACATGAGAGGGTTGAGAGGAGGTGGAAGATGAAGGTGGAGGGAACTCAAGAAAACCAAGAGGAGAGTGAAGCTAATGGTGAGGAGATGAGAAAGCTCTAAAAAAATGAACCATCTCTTGTCTTTCATAAAAAATGAGCAAGTGTTTTCAGGTGAGGAAAAATCTCACATGAAGAATGGTTTTGTAAAACATTTTTTTCCAATAAAATATCAAGCCCATACTTGAATAGTATGCACAAATGAATTAATAATTCATTTGTGCACACTATATAAGCGTGGTCCTTGTTTACCGCCGAAAACGGAGACGAAACCGTGTTGGATCGTCTTGCCTGAATTTGGGGGCAGATACTATTTGGATTTATCCGTCCACCTCTCCGAAGATGCCAAGTTGATTTATGGCACCGTGTATCGGAGGTTTACACCAGTGCGACTTGTAGGGTTACTTAGCACAACATCAAGGTTTCGGGAGGCATCGTCTATGCCATTTTCTAAATTTTTCCATGCTACTTAACCCTAACCCTGGAATCTTGGCTAAAGATTTAGACGGTACGATATGTAAACAACTTTACAACTAAGTGAATGCAAAACACTCCGTGTAGAAGTCCCTTCGCTGTAAGTAAGGATCTCCCGAACTCTTGAGAGGCTCCACAAGGTGAAAAATGCTAACTTGCTTAAAGTCTTCAAAACCGAAGATGATCTATATCGAGGAGACACAAATTCAAGCTATCTCTTCACTAATTAGGGATTAGTGAAGCTAACACCCTAAACTAAATGGCTAATCTAGTAGAGGATGATGAAGTAGGAATTTTTCCCACTTTAGAAATCTTTTTCTCACTCTTTTTCTTCTTCTCTCAAAAATCTAGAGAGCTATCTCTTGAGCTTGAAGAAGATAAAGCAAATAAAAATTACAGAGTCAATGGCAACCATGAGTGAGAAATATCTCATATAACCCTTGTAGAGACATAACCCAAGTTAAAGATAATGGTTAGGTTTATAAATATCTAAGGCATAACAAAAATGGTGGACTAAATCAATGGTTATCAATAAGCTTCTCCAAGCTTCCAACCATGAAAAATTCCACTCAATTTTGAATTACTTAAATAAATAAAAACCTTAATATTATCTCATATATGGTGTAAGTCTCATACACCCATGTTGCATATATAAACTAGCATGACACAAAAATATATATCACATATATATTTAGTGTGGAATAAGTGAGGAAAAAGAATGCTTAAGTGAGCTAATATTAGTTAATGTAAATTTGTATATCATATATACAACTATACATTAAATTATCAAATCAACACTTGATTTAATAATCCGTCCATATCACATATAACCGACTAATATCATTTGTATCAACTTATCGAATCAACATTTGATTCGATAACCCGGCTATATGACATATAAACGACCAATATGAATATATCGTGAGAATATAATACGGTATCACATACTCGTATTAATCTCTGTCACGCACATATCACATATGTGTTCCTACTTCGTTTTGCCTAAGCCAGTAAAGCTCTATGTAGGACTCTAAAGACTCGTCAATACGCCGGCAGTAGGTGATGATCATATCAGGCACCCACAAGCCGGTAGTGGTACTAGCTGGATGTAACAGCAACCCAGATATTGAGCGATCAAAATATCAACAAGCAAGCCCGCTCTAACTCCTGTAAAGCCTGTTATTAACACTACCATACAGTCCGGTCTTTTGGTCTAATATGTCGCATATCCAGTCTAGGGGTGGTAAATGTTAGACCCTAGTAACCGATAAGTCGTGCCGATGTGAGCCTCATAACGGGTTGAGAAACTACTGATAACACTAACCAGTAGATCTCTATATCAGCCCTGACCAGGGACTTCCTGTTATAGCCAATCGAGTACAGCGCAACATCAATCCCCAATACCGGGAGAGACAAAACCCCTCCTATCGCTCATTGCCCCCATATGATTCGGGACTGTACCCAAAAGCCACCGTTTTGAACGTTCTCTTGAACGTGGTAAGGTGGAAATCAAAGTATAGTGGGAATCATATAAGACTCTATGACGATCTCGGGTCTACAGACTAACCTGTACCAGTGTCACCAGAGAACTGCTATCTGACGATAGGTATAATAACAACTAGGAGTTCTCGGCGAGTCCGTTCAGTGTACCCAGTCTCCACTGAGCACCCGTATACCATCTTTGATGTCAAACACCAATGGATGTGGGATCATCCATCTCCCATCATATGGTTCAAGAAGCGTATACGCTAGTCTACTCTGGAATATCGATACCCTGTCTCGATACACCCTCGACTAAGAACAATTATAGGATGTACTTATGGACTACCCTGGCCCCACTAGTATGATCTCTATCATAGTCCTAGTATTCAAGTATATATCCTAAGGGCTTTATCAACATGTGAGAGCAAGACAGTATCATAATACAAGTCTACATGTTAAGACAAAGAGAAACCAGATATCATACTATCATGTCGAGTAAGAAAGTCCTCTCTATATATATCCAAGCATCTACTATAATATACATCACATGTACAATAATGGCCTCTAGGGCATACATATAACTAACAATCTCCCACTTGCACTAAGGCCAGTTGTTGTAGTATCCCATACCCAACATCCCGAAGAGTCTCTCAAATTGTATCTGGGGTATGGCATTCGTGAGTGGATCCGCTGTGTTGTTTTTCGTGTCAACTCTCCTGAACTCGATCTCCCGGCGATCAACTATCTCCCAGATCAGGTGATACCGTCTCAGAATATGCCTGGATCCTTGATGGGACCTAAGTTCCTTGGCCAAAGCCACTGCTCCATTGTTATCGCAATACAAAGGTATTGGATGCTCGATGGACGGAACCACGCCAAATTCGTTTATGAACTTCTTCATTCATACAGCCTCTTTGGAAGCATCGTTGGCAGCGATGTATTCAGCCTCCATCGTCGAGTCTTCCATGGTTTTTTGTTTGGAACTCTTCCAACAAACCGCCCCTCCATTGAGGGTAAAGTCAAATCCAAAGACCGACTTAGACTCTTCCTTATCACTCTGGAAGCTCGAATCGGTAAAGGACTCCACTTGGAGTTCTCCGTTACCATACACCAAGAACATCTCTTTAGTCTTTCTCAAGTACTTGAGAATATTCTTCACAGCTGTCCAGTGACTCTCTCCTAGATCTGCTTGATACCTACTCACTACACTTAGTGAGTATGCTACATCCGGTTTGCTACATAGCATCGCGTTCATGATAGAGCCTACTGCCGAAGTATAGGGTATCCTTTGTATGCGAGCTCTCTCCAAATCAGTCTTGGGAGACATCTCTTTGGAGAGAGTGAGTCCTGTGATCATGGGTAAACTCCCACGCTTGTATTCTTCCATACTAAACCTCTTTAGTATGGTGTCAATATACCTGGATTGGGACAATCCCAGTATTCTTTTAGATCTATCTCTATGGATCTTAATCCCCAAGATGTAGGAGGCATCACCTAAATCTTTCATTGAGAATCTATGTGATAAGAAGAGCTTGACCGAGTGCAGAATATGAACATCATTTCCTATCAAAAGTATGCCATCCACATACAATACGAGGAAGACAACCTTTCTCTCTGCCACCTTCTTGTATATACAAGGTTCATCTACGTTCTAGATGAAGTCAAACTCTTTGACTACAACATCAAAACAGATGTTCTAATTTCGCGATGCCTGCTTTAACCCGTAGATGGATTTAAGCAGCTTGCACACCTTTCCGCTGCTCCCACTGTCCATGAAGCCCTCTGGCTGAGTCATGTACACGCACTCTTCTAAATCACCATTTAGAAAGACGGTCTTAACATCCATTTGCCAGATTTCGTAGTCATGGTATGCAGCAATGGCAAATAGGATCCGGATGGACTTAAGTATAGCCACTGTAGAAAAGGTTTCATCATAATCCACACCTGTTCGTTTACGAAAACTTTCTGTAATAAGTCTAGCTTTGAAAGTCTCAACTTTTCCATCTACACCAAGTTTTTTCTTAAAGATCCATTTGCTCCCAATGGGTTTTACCCCTTCGGGAGCAACTTCCAAAGTCCATATTTTGTTGGTGTACATGGGTTCCATCTCAGATCGCATTGCATCCAACCATTTCACAAAGTCCCTACTCTTGATAGCCAGCTCAAAGCTAGTTGGGTCATCATCTTCCATGATACAATCCTCGCTTCCACCGTCAATTAGAAAACCGTAGTATCTCTCAGGTGGATGATGAGCCCTACTAGATCGGCGGAGAGGCTGGGGTTCGTTGGAGACTACTAAATCCTCTGGTTCCAATAAATCATCAGTTGTAGTTTATGCCACTGGAACTTCTTCCATCTCTACCTCTTTGCCACTAATTTATTTTACAAGAAATTCCTTTTCTAAAAAGGTGGCGTATTGAGAAACAAACACTTTTTGTTCCTCAGCGTGGTAAAAAATATATCCTTGTGAATTCTTTGGATATCCCACAAACTTGCATAGAACTGATCGTGCCTCGAGTTTGTCCGAATTTTGCCTTTTGACATAAGCCGGACAACCCCAGATGTTAACACATTTAAGATATGGTCTCTTCCCGCTCCATATCTCATATGGTGTTGTAGGTACAGATTTAGATAGAACTTGAATTAATAGGTATGTTGTTGTCTCCAGCGTATAACCCCAAAAGGAAATAGGTAACTCGGTGGTGCTCATCATCGAGCGCATCATATCTAATAGGGTGCGACTCCTCCGTTCTGATACACCGTTGTGCTGTAGTGTATACGGAGGAGTAAGCTGAGAGAGAATCCCATTCTCTTTTAGATAGTCCTGGAATTCATTGCTCAAGTATTCTCCTCCTCGATCAGATCGAAGGATTTTAATACTTTTATCTGTTTGGTTCTTGACTTCGTACTTATATTCTTTGAATTTCTCAAAATCTTCAGACTTATGTTTCAACAGGAACACATGTCCATATCTTGAGAAACCGTCAGTGAATGTAATGAAGTATGAGGAACCATTCCTGGCATGTGTAGACATGGGATCGCATACATCACTATGTATCAGTCGCAAGAGTTCCGTAACTCTTTCTCCGAGTCCTGTAAACGAAGATTTGGTCATCTTGCCTTTGAGACATGGCTGGCAAGTGTCATAAGATGAAAATTCGAAAGTATTCAAATATCAATCCTTATGTAACTTAGCTAGTCGTGTCGCATTGATATGACCTAGTCTACAATGCCATAAGAAGGATTCGTTCATTTCTGAACTCTTCCTCTTGTGTGTGTTTTGTATGTTAAGAACTGTGTTTTTATTTAGAACGTATATGCCATTATTTAACGAGCCTGATCCAATCAACTTTTGATTCAGAAAGATGTTCTTAACATTATCTTGTACTACCAAATTATATCCTTCTTTACTTAATAAAGAAACTGATATAAGATTACATATTAGGGTCGGTATGTAATAGCATTCATTCAGAATCAATGTGTTACCATTTGGTAATATAAGATGATATTCGCCAACTTCTTTGACTACAACATTTGCACCATTCCCAACTCTTACGGAATGATCACCCAATCCCAGTTCTCTACCTTTTCTTAGCCCATGTAACATATTACATTTGTGGGATCCCGATCCGGTATCTAATACCCAAGACGTAGAGTGAACCGAGAAACAGTTCTCGATAACTAACACACCCGAAAAAGATGCATCAACATACTTATTCTTCGTTTAGGCAGCGTGGGAATCCGATATGTCCTTATTCCCTGCTCAGTCTTATAACAATTATAAGAAAGAAAGGAACCAACGTTCCCCTGCTCAGTATAACAAGCGGGTTCGGTCAATACATCCATATTATTATCATGATTAAGGTCTGACATGGTCGCTGCCTGGAGAGAGAGAGAAGAAAACACTTTAGCGTATGCTCTTGCAAGATTAGATTGGTGATTATCTTATCTAATCAGGATGGCTCCCACTGTTTTTATCAAATCTTCCTTCAAACCCTAAAAGGTAAGACTAGCCGGGATTAATTACACCCTACAAGTTCGCCAATCTTTCGGTCAGGCCAGTGTTGGTACTTTGAGGGAGGTTCCCGTGCTTTCGCACGGACCTAATTAAAATAAATCTCGTTTTCCCAGGGGCGTAACCCCGTTAACACCTTTCTTGACACCTACTTGATCGGCTAATTTTGATGTGTAAAACTCTCCCAGGAGTAACTCTTACTCGCAGTGGGTATCGGGATCCAACTATCTCATAGAGGTATGCAATCTCATTGCCAATTTCAACACTTGAAATTCCCGATAATAATTTTGCCCTTATCAACTTATGACCTTAACATAGTCAACAATCATAAGCGCTAGCCAAGTTCAACCAGTCATTTCCTGATTGAATTAAACCCACCCGTACGACCCTTAACATAGTCAACAAAGTCGTACGACTACCCTAATTCAATCGCATCTCCTGCTTTAGCAGATAAGCACTAGTTAGCTACCGCACAGTACGCGTTAACATAGTCAACAAACGTAACACGAATACTAAGTGATACTTATCTAAAATGACGGAGGGCTACGACAGGTTTTTAAGAAAACCTTTTACGTAATGAATTTGATATCGTTGTAGAAATAAGTGATTTTGAAAAGGAGTGTTTTCGAGGATTTTACTAGTTTCGCTAAAGAGGTCACTCCCGGTGAAGAGATATCGGCTCTTTCCTTATCGAATAAGGTGCAGGATATTTTACAAATACCACTATGCAAAGCAAGAACTATAGAAGCAATCAAAAACTAAACCGAGTGAGTTGTAGAATCTGCTAGTTTCGCTAAAGAGGTCACTCCCGGTGAAGGGATCTCGGCTCTTTCCTTATAGAATAAGGTGCTGGATATTCTACAAGGAATACCGCTATGCAAAGCAAAAACTAGAGCTACCCTTTTTGAAAATTTGATTTTACAATATCTTTTAGGTTTCTTTTCTTTCATTAATCTCATTAATGAAGTCCTATCATTTATGCTTCCTAAGCATCACAGAAAAAACGAAAATACAACGTACGCTTATACCATCCGCATTCGCCACAGTGTTCTGTTATGCACCGTTAGGTTACTTAACTGACGACATAGCGGGGCGGGGCTAGCGCGGATGCAAAACATAAGCAACGTTTATTATATATCATATATATAATAATAAAGCATTCGTCTCACACATATAAAGTGATCACATCACAGAATATCAGCAGCAAATGTCAACATATGAAATATTGGATATACTAGGAGGTCCGTGTTTTATTTTAAGCCTGCATAAAACACGGATTCCATGGTCTAGATGAATAGCAAAACCCACATCTCTGGACCCCTACGAGAGCGGCAAGCAACCCTACCAATTCTAGAGTTAGGAGACCCGAACTCGACTCCTCGAGATGGTCTCCCACTGGACTCTAGAACCCGGTTACTTGTGCTCCCCTCCTTGGGTCTATCCTAATGCGGAAAAGTAAATAATATACAAAAATGGTGACATCATCCTCAACCCGGAAGTGCCCCAATAAAATAATATTACATATAATGAATTTTCTATGAATGAAAATAAAAACTCTCATCTCACATAAAACCCCCGGCTATTCAAAACACGACGATCCAATATAACATATCACAACAACACATAACATCACATGTCACCAACGTAAGTAAATATGCGTATCCCAATTGTCGTTGAGATATAGCAACAAAACCGACAATACACCACATATTACACTTACGGTCGTAGAAAAGAAAATGTCAAACTATAACATTTGGAATCCACAATCACCTTAGACATCATAAACCCGAAATATCACATCGCATTTCATACCTAACAATATGAATTCCAAATATTGTATCACATTCAAGAAAAATCTAGACGATGTTTAACATTCCCATCGAATAAAAAAATAACCAAAATTTCCCAAAAAGCTCAACACTTGAGCAGTGTTAGAAATACCCAGAATAGTACCACAGTACCCATGGACCAGCAGCTGAAGGCCCGTCCCAAGCCTCTCAAGTGGCGCCGCGGAACAACCGCCAAAACTATGTTTTGGCCGCGGTTCCGCGGTCACTTAGACGAGTTAGTGACTCATTCTTCAGGTGGGTCAATGGAATTACCTGCATGATTTTTAAAGTATTTTTAAAATGAAACAAATCGAACTTTTTGAAAATTTTCCAGAGAGGGGTCCAAAATTGGCTTTACGGGGTTCGATCGGACTTCTAATTTCGTCTAGACAACGCCTAATTCTCTAGCCTGGCTTTGATACCACTGTAGGCTTACTTAGCACGACAGCAAGGTTTCGGAAGGCATCATCCATGCCATTTTCTAAAATTTGCCATGCTACTTAACACTAACCCTAGAATCTTCACTAAAGATTTAGACGGTACGATATGTAAACAATTTTACAACTAAGTGAATGCGGAATAAAACCTTTGTAGACCAGTCCTTCACTTCAAATGCTCCGTGTAGAAGTCCCTTCTCTGCAAGTAATGATCTCCCGAACTTTTGAGAGGCTCCACAAGGTGAAAGATGCAAACTTACTTGAAATCTTCAAAGCCGAAGATGATCTACGTCGAGGAGACACCAACTCAAGCTACCTTTTCACTAATTAGGGATTAGTGAAGCTAACACCCTAAACTAAATTGCTAATTTAGTAGAGGATGATGAAGTTGGAATTTTGCTCACTTTAGAAATCTTTTTCTCACTGTTTTTCTTCTTCTCTCAAAAACCTAGAGAGCTCTCTCTTGAGTTTGAAGAAGATGAAGCAAATAAAAATTAGAGAGTTAATGGCAACCATGGGTGAGAAATATCTCATATAACCCTTGTAGAGACATAACCCTAGTTAAAGCTAATGGTTAGGTTTATAAATATCTAAGGCAAAACAAAAATGGTGGACTAAGTCATTGGTTATCAACAAGCTTCTCCAAGCTTCCAACCATGACAAATTCCACTCAATTTTGAATTACTTAAATAAATAAAAACCTTAATATTATCTCATATACGGTGTAAGTCTCAAATACCCATGTTGCATATATAAACTAGCATGACAAAAAAATATATATATCACATATATATTTAGTATGCAATAAGTGAGGAAAATGAATGCTTAAGTGAGCTAATATTAGTTAATGTAAATTAGTATATCACATATACAATTATACATTAAATTATCAAATCAATACTTGATTTAATAATCCGGCTATATCATATATAACCGACTAATATCATTTGTATCAACTTATAGAATCAACATTTGATTCGATAACCCGACTATATCACATATAACCGACCGATAAGAATATATCACAAGAATATAATATGGTATAATATACTCGTATTAATCTCGGTCCCGTACATATCACATATGTGCTCCTATTCCGTTTTGCCTAAGCCAGTAAACCTCTGTGTAGGATTCTAAAGACTCGTCAATACGCCGGCAGTAGGTGATGATCATATCAGGCACCCACAAGCCGTCAGCGGTACTAGCTGGATGTAACAACTACCCGGGTATTGAGCGATCAGAAGATCAACAAGCAAGCCCGCTCTAACTCCTGTAAAGCCTGTCAGTAACACTACCGTACTGTCCGGTCTTTTCGTCTGATATGTCGCATATCCAGTCTAGGGGTGGTAAACGTCAGACCCCAGTAACCGATAAGTCGTGCCAATGTGAAGCTCATAACGGGTCGAGAAACTACCGATAACACTTACCAGTAGATCTCCATATCATCCCTGGCTAGGGACTTCCTGTTATAGCTAATCGAGCACAGCGCAACATCAACCCCCAATACTGGGAGGGACGAAACCACTCCTATCGCTCATTATCTCCATGTGATTCAAAACTGTACCCAAAAGCCACCGCTTTGCACGTTCTCTTGAACGTGGTAAGGTGAAAATCAAAGCACAGTGGGAATCACATAAGACTCTATGACGATCTCGGGTCTACAGACTAACCTGTACCAGTGTTACCAGAGAACTGCTATCTGATGATAGGTATAATACCAACTAAGAGTTCTCGAGGAGTCCATTCAATGTACCCAGTCTCCACTGAGCACCCGTATACCATCTTTGATGTCAAACACCAATGGATGTGGGATCATCCATCGACCATCATATGGGTCAAGAAGCATATAACGCTAGTCTACTCTGGAATATCGATGCCCCGTCTCGATACACCCTCGACTAGGAATAATTATAAGATGTACTTATAGACTACCCTAGCCCCACTAGTATGAACTCCATCATAGTCCTAGTAGTCAAGTACATATCCTAAGGGCTTTATCAACATGTGAGAGCTAGACAGTATCAAAATACAAGTCTACATGTTAAGACAAAGAGAAACCAGATAGCATACCATCATGTCGAGCAAGAAAGTCCTCTCTCTATATATCCAAGAATCCACTATAATATACATCACATGTACAATAATGGCCTCTAGGGCATACATATAACTAACACGGCCGTTGTAGCAGACTTCGTCAGATTCCCCCTCATTTGCGAGGGGTTTTTGATTGTGGGGACGCTCTTCTCTGCAGGCGCAAGTCCCTGCAGTTAATTACGTTACTGCATCGCGGTAACCACTTTCTCCGGTTCCATAAGGTCACTTCGTTTCGTGTGATATTTGTTTTATTTTTGGTTGCCCATGGATTGTATACGGAGACTAATTTATGTTGTCGCCCGTATGGCGTAGATTAGTCCAAATCCGTATATTTTTAGATTTGGGTTTGGGTTGATTTAAGGATCGTTAATCTCGTTTGAGATTAAGATCAACTTAAATGTTTGTTGAGAATACGTTAGTCTAATTTTAGGCTAAGATCTACTCAACAGGATTTTGGGATTATTCAGATCCAACAAAAGAGCATTTGGGTTCCCTTGTGTTAGTTTAAGGACGTTACGGTCCATTGTTAGTTTAAGGATGTTGCGGTCCGCAGTGATATGTGCCCGTCAATTTGGGAGTGCACCGAAGATTTGTTAGTTATTGGGACCCACCACCTCTCTGAAGACGCTGAACAATTACAACGATATGTATCAGAGGTGTGAGAAGATGTACCCTTGAACCAATGTCCGTTGGGAGATCTGTAGTCGTGTTTGGGACTAAGACCAATTTGGAAAATGATGAGCATATCGGCTCGGTTGATATAAATTGGGGATTTGGTCAACTTAGACTCAACCCACTCAGTCTTTGAATGAAGTGTTAAACATTTTCTTGGGTCCAGTCCCTTTTCTGTGCAAATAATGCTTTGCTTTACTTTCCCCTCTTTTTTTTGTTCTTTTATTTTTTGGAGTGTTAAACACTTTTTATGGCGCCCACGTGTGGAGTATGTGAGGCGCTTGGCATTGAGCGCTAACCACTGGGTGCTAGGCACTCCTTATTGAACAGCGCCCACGTGAAGGAAACATGAGGCGCTTGGCGCTGAGCGCCAACCATTGAGTGCTAAGCACTCTTTGTTGAGAAGTGCTCACGTGAAGGACACGTGAGGCGCTTGGCGCTGAGCGCTAACCATTGAGTGCTAAGCACTCTTTATTGAGCACCGCCTACGTAAGGGACACGTGAAGCGCTTGGCGCTGAGCGCTAACCATTGAGTGCTAAGCACTCTTTATTAAACTGCGCCCACATAATGAGCACGTGAGGCGCTGAGCGCCAACCTTTGAGTGCTAAGCACTCTTTATTGAGCAGCGCCTACGTCAGGGACACGTGAGGCGCTTGGCGTTAGGTTTTTCTTTGGGTGTTCTGTTATGAAGAGTTCAATTCTCTGTTCTTTTCTGGATCTTTGACCCCGAAGAACAATTTCATCCCCATGAGAATTAAATTCTCATTTGTGGGAGACTTATCTCATGGATCTCAGATCCAGAGAAAAAACTATGTTCTTTGAGAAGAGTTGAACTCTTGGATATGCAGATGAGATGCTCTGATCTCTATTTTTTTATTTACCTCGAAGAAAGGTATTCTTCTTTCTTCCTTCTTAAAACTTTCTTCTTGCTTTCTCTAAAGCTTATGGGGGTGGTTTCTCTGTACAAGACTTTAAGTCTTGGGCCCTTTATATAGTGGAGGCAAGTTTGTTGATTTAGTTAAAGAAATCTCTCGTTGAGAGATCTTTAATTGATTCGAGGATTTTATCCACCGTTGGATTTTTGATTCAAGGACTTCTATTTTACAGAAGATATCTTTCTTTTTTTTTAACACGATTAGGGAAATATTTCCCCATACAGAATTTTCCTGTATATATGGGTGATTTTTAATCACTATTGGATTTTTAATCCAACGGTGCTCTGTTTTACAGAGAGTAATCTTTCTTGTTTAGAAAGATTTGAGGAATATTTCCTCAACAGAATTTAATTATGTACTCTGATGATTTATCATCTCCGTTGGATCTTTGATCCAACGGCTCTGTTTAACAGATAGATTTGGTTCCGGCGCTGGTGCTCTCGCGAGAGGCACGTGAGGCGTTTTTAACTCTTGGCGATGACTTTCAAATTTTAAACAGAGCTTTGCTCTTTTATTGGGGAAACAAATGCACCCCCACCGTTGCGCTCACGTGGCTCACACGTGAGTGCAGCGGTGGCAGCTTTTCCACCGTTGGATTTTCTTGGAAGTTGAATCGACTTCCTGTGCCTATAAGTAGGGCCTTTGGCCCTTGAGATGATTGCTTTTCATCTTCTCTTATTCTTCTTTTTTCTGTGAATTTAATTCTCCTTTCAGAGCTTAGATCTCTGCCTAAAGAAATCCCTTCTAGAGTTAGAACTCTGCCTAAAATTTGGTAAGGATCATAATCGAACCCCTTAACAGAGGTTTGCTCTTCTTAGATCGTAGATCTTAAGAAATATTTTAGGGTTTCTTACCCTATTAATCAGAGCTTTGCTCATTTTTCATTGAGAACTCTTAGAGTTTGTTTTGCAGATCTTAAAGATCTTGGGGTTTTACCCTGCTAAAAAAAAGCTTTGCTTTTGAGGGTTTTGGTATGTTATACCATTGTTTATTTACAGAGCATAGCTCTTATAAATTTTTAGGGGAATTTTATTCCCCTCTTAATTAAAGTTGACAGATGTGAGATCCGTTTTCAGAGCACAATTCTTGAGGGGAGTTTAACTCCTTAGCCCAATGAGATTTCTCATTAAATGAGAATCCTTTTAGGATTTCATTCTTAATGAGCGACCACTGAATCAATGATAGGACGTCATCTTAATATTATGGGGCCCTCCTTGCCGCAGTGCAAAAATTTTGAGTGTCAAAGAACGTTAAAGTTCTGATTTCTGAATCATAACACTAATAGCTAACCCTTTTCCTTTTGTGCAGGTGCAATGGCTTTTGACTCTTCTTTCCCTTTCGTACACTCAGAGAGCGCCTTTGCCGACGCGCCTGTGGATCAAGAAGTTTTCGCACTTATTAAAGATCATGACTCAGAGCAGAAATCTCGTCACCTGTGGGGGGCATGGTATAATCAGATTATTCGGGGTCGGCACAGTTTTTCTTGCACAGCACCCTCAGAGCCAATTTCAGCAACTCACTACGCCGACCCACCTCAAGTGAATTATGCTGTAGAGGAGGTCAACTGGACCTCGGAGGGTCGTCTTCAGCCTTCTATGGCATCAATACCCATACAGCCGCCAATAGCTTTGGATATTTTAGGGCGACACATATGTTAAGGCGAGTCGCGCCCTTGGGGACAAGTCTACATGATAGGTTTGACTCCTCGCCATTCAGCCGGATACCTGTAGTGTGCTCGATACATCTTGTCGGCCTAGAAGTCGCTGCTGCCGAAGCTTGGGTTGTATCCTGCAATTTATGCGTCTCTTTTTCAATATCCCGCACCTCATGTATGGTGGGTCAAGGCTTTTCTGGAGAAATAGAACATCTCAACTCACACCTTTCTTCTATCGGATCGGGAAGTTTCAATTTTCTTGGAGGAGTTTGCGAAAATTTCAGGCTTACCAGTCAGAGGGGAACATTATGAGGAGATACTTCCCCCTGATGAGTATATCTTCGCCACCAAATCTGTGGTAATGGGTCTCACCCCAGAGAATGCCGTTCAACATCGGTTCCCGAGTCTAATCAAGTTGTTAAACATTTACGAGAGTCTATCTCTGGAGTCTGGAGGGTACAGTGTCAGCTTCACAGATTTCATCGCCCGCTTTCTTCGCCCAGAAGTCCTTTCAAAACAAGTCGCAAAATTTGCCAAGCTTGATGACCCATTTGGTTTCGGTTTAGATAACCAGCCAACGGCGGAAGCAGATCAAAAAAATTTCTTTATTCCAGACACTCCGGTCGTCCCTTTTGCAGAACTTGCTGCTTCAGACGTCGATGAAGAGACGTTCTTTTTGGGGTTCATCGGCCTGTGGTTGAGCTGGTTTGTGCTTCCGATGCATCCTCGCTACATGAGGCCATCTGTTTTTTATCCAGCCCACCACATGGTTGCAGGGTCGCGTGTAGCCGTTGGGATTGCAGGGCTAGCTCATCTATATCACGGCCTGAGCTTAGCGGCAGATACTACTCAGCCAGGGGTTACATCTTCCGTTGCACTACTTCACGTCCTGGGTCGAGATGCACGTGCTGGGTGCTTTCAGAGTTTACAAACGACCCCGCTTGTACGACAGCTACAACTTTCCCCGGGTCATGTTCCTAGCTGATGCTTCAACATTAGATCCGTCACAACGAGAGGCTCGACATTTGGTCCTTCGCCCGCATATGATCGGGGATAATATGACTTTTGTCGACAGAGTCTTAACTATCGGCAAGGAATCTACCAAGGCAGTGCAACCAATGCATGATACTTTCAAAGACGGGGCTCCTATGTTGAAGGCTCGTGAGATTCTGCACTTGTATTCAATTAGGCTAAGCTTTTTTGTGTTCAGGCAAAATGCCTCGGCACTGTTCATGCGGTATAACCTGCACCGTTTCGCTCAGCAGTTGGGTTACAATCAGGGTGTTCCCCTTGAGGCATTCTTAGCTGAACCGACCGCTACAGAAGAGGGTATTCGCAGCGCACTGCACCACTTTATGCGACTAAATACGGGGTCTAACTTTCTCATCAGCGAGCCGAGCTATGTGCTGAAAGCTTCGAACGCTAACATGGCATGGTATCAGCATGCGACAGGTGTTGTTATCTGGGAAGAGAGGCGGTTATTACTTGATAATAAGGATGCCATCCCAGATGGTAATCTAGCAGTTCCTTTGAAGCGACGGACCACCATTCGTCCCTCCTTAAGAGAAGTCGCTACGGTTGTGGTCCCGCGTGCCTTCCCTGAGAAGCCTCCACCTCATGTTCCTATAGAGGCGGTAGCTATAGCGTCCCCGGAATCTAGTGCTGATACGGAAATCGGAACCCGCCGCCCGAAAATGCCTGTCAAGCGCAAAATCTTGTCATCGGCCGTCGGTGTCCGCTCGCAGAAAAGGAAGAAGTCGCTATTTTCTGACGATGTAATACTTGGCCAGGAGCCACATGCTCCCTACAGCGAGGGATTGTGTGAATACGGTACCAACGAGGGTTTGTTCGACACGCCTGTGACCGACACTGATCTTCAGGCTGCCCTCGCAGCTTCCGAGTGACTGGCTCGTGAGGAAGAGGCGTCGATCACCATCGCGAAGTCAGGTATAATTCAGTTGTGTTCTTCTGCGTCTATCCCTTTCTTGTTATTATGCTTTTACTAACGCTCTCTGCTTCAACAGGTATTTCTATCAAAGAGGCTCTTGCGGCTTCCCTCAAGACGTTCGAGGAGGAAGAAAGTCTCCGTGCTTCCTTGGGTCTTGGTATAAGTTGCTTCATTACACCTTTATTCTTTTTATTCTTGCTCTGACCCTCTCTTTCACCTTATCGTAGGGACTACCTCAACTCAAGTTATTCCAACTGCAGTACCGATCCCGGGTGACGATGCAGCAAAACTTCTAGAGCCAGCTCATGTGGCCATAACCCTCCCAAAGTCACCAGAAGAGGTTTTGCTGAAGCAGCCGATGATGGAAGCCGTAGCGGCTCTGGAGGCAGAGCTCGGTTCGGATGACGACGTCCCCTTTTCAGAAGTCTTGAGGAGGTCATCTATCATTGCCCAGACCGAAAGGAAGCGCAGGAAGCACGCTGCGAGGGAACGCGATACCGTTTTGGCCGTAGGTGCAGGCTCAAGAATTATTCTGCTTGCTGATACTCCTCCGGCGGATGTTCCCTCTGCCTTGTCTACCGCCCGTAGACAGGTTGCATGCGCAGCTCGGGAAGAAACCGAAAAGATGCTCCAAGGTAACGTAACGTCCAGTATTTTATTAGAATTTGGTCCACAAATTCTGACATGCTCATTTTCTTTCACGCGGGGCTGAGTCCTGGCAACAGTATGATAGTTGAAACGTTGACGATTACAGAGCCCGAAGTGGCTACTCTTTCTCGGGAATTTAGGACTGTCCAGACTGCTGCTCTTTCTCCCTGTGGCTCCTTGGTGTCGGTAGGCGTCGCAAGTGTTACGACGGCCCTCGTCGAGTCAGAGGATGAAGCTATGGGCACGGAATCTATTCCCTCGAGAGAGAGTGAAGAAGCCGTTACACCTGGCGACGCCTCTTTCGCGGTTTTGGTCGATGATCCATCAGGTAGTCCTTGGGTTATTATTTTCAAGTTTTTCAATCCTGTTCAGCCCTTCTGATGATATCTCGTTTGTCTTGAGCATAGGGGCGGTAAACCCTGACGCTATACCGTCTGAAGAAGTGTCGCTGGTCGCTGCTCTGACGGTCGCTGTCCTCTCGCCTTCTTTTGTGCCCCCTCAAATCTTGGAAGGTATGGGTTCTTCACTTATTTGTTTTATTGTGGATACAATCCTCCTTGTATTGACTGTATATTGTCGCAAATATGCAGGAGTCCTTTTCGACCATTTATACTAGGTGTTGAACCCGCATTTTTCCTTTCGATCCGAAATCGTTCCACCTTCTGGTATTGGTTAGTATATTCTTCAGCTAATGTTCCCCCTTTCTTTTATGGATAGACGTATTTTTGCTAAATCTTCTTTATATTGATCATAGCGTCACAGGTTGGAGGAGGAGACGAGAGAATGGTCGTGCCTCCGGCATTCCCCTGCCGCCTATCACAGTCGGTATAATAGACTCCATCCCTCATGTGTTTTCTTCATCTCCCGAGTCGATATTTGACCATAATTTATTTTGCAGCAATTGCACCTATCTCCTTTCGAGTCACGTATTCCAATGCCCGCAGGGTCTTTCGCTAAACACATTTCTTCCAGGGGCGCCGTAAATAACCGGCGAATGTTGAGCAAATTTATTGAAGATCTTGATGCCGAGGCCCTCAATTCTGCTACGGATTTTTCCGTTGAAGTCAATCCAATGCTGGAGACACTCATGAACTTCCATGATGAAGATCTCATTGGCTCTTGGGTTGATTACTGCAGAAAGATCGAGGCTTGCCTGCACGAGATTGAGCTCAAGCGTCTCGCTTCTGAGGTGTTGGCTTCGAACTCCTAAAGGGATGCGTGGGTCGAGCATAGTGTTCCTTTCATTCACCATTTTGAACAAGAGGTGACCCTGAGAAGAAGGGAACATGAGGTGGCTTCCAGTGAATCTGTCCGATTGCGCGCCCAGGTTGAAGTGAATGCTGCACAGCTAAAAGCTATTTTCGACAACTTCCAGCGATGTATCTCAGATGGGTTGACGCTTAGGCGGACGCTTGACTTCACCGAGTGGGTCGTGCAAGATTACGAAGCTGCCTCGCTAGAAACCGATGAAAAGCTTTCGTCCTGTTTGCGGCAACAGACTCAAGTTGAAGCGGAGTTGGCTGCGGTAGCTGACCATGAGAAAGGATTGAGAGGAGCGCGTGGGTGGCTTGCTAATTTTTTGAAGACTTCTCCTTAATAACCGTCTTTATACCTTTTTTCGTACTGACTGTAAACTTGTGATTCATGAATAACATGTATTCATTTTGATTCTTTTATGAAATGTATCTTGCATTCACTTGAATTCATGAATAAAAGACATATTTTATTTCATGTTGGCATGTAACTCTTGTGAATGTCGCACGTAGATAGTCCATCTTGACTTCCTTGTAGGGCAGCGATGGCTTAGGGAACAGGTTCAGATCTGCCGCTTAAGACTTTTCAACTTTATGAGCCATAAGGGTCCCATAAAGACTTTTCTCCCTACGAGTCGACATGACCCCGTAGGTGTATTTTCTCCTTAGGAGTCGTGAGGATTCCTAAGTGTGTTTTCTCTTGAGAGTCGTAAGGATCTCATAAGGGAATTTTCCCCTTTACAAGTCGAGAAGACTCATAAGTGGTTTTTTCCCTCTTTGTCGATATTCAACTTGGGAGAGTGTGGCTCATGGATAGTATACAATAGTCCATCTTAGACCTACTTGTAGGGCCCCAATGCCTAGGAAACGGGTTTATATCCCCGCTACCTTAGGCTTTTCACCTTTATGAAGATTTCGTGAAGATGTTTTTCCCTACGAGTCGAGATGAGTCGAGAAGTTCTCGCAGGAATATTGCAGACGAATCGAGAAGTTCTCGCAAGAAAGTCCTAACGTCACAGTTAACCTCTGCTGATAGAAGTCCGTTAGGGTCTGTGGTACTAGGGTTTTTGTCCGTCGTACCGTCGCGTTGGCCGATGTATTCCCCAATATGCAATCTTGCTGTTCGAGTAGCCATGTGACTGTCGTGTCTTTGATCCATTCGGGGGCTGGACAAGACGTATTCAAGTAACCTTCCAGGTGATATTACCATCGGAAGAGCAAGCGTTAAGGATATTCCATGCCGCTTTTCACTTGAGGTTAGGCTCAGTTTGGGAGCCTCGATGAGTCATGACCACTCCGCGCTAGTGTGGGATGATCTCCGATAGTCTTTCAGGTCTCATTTGAGTTTCCGTTAAGACTCTGAAGCTAGGGATCTTCCTTTACTTCGTTTGTTGACATTGCGTCTGCAATATTGCGATGAATGTCAAGGTTGTCTCTAGGTTGTCTGTGAACCGTCGAATCTTGGAACTAGAGACTTTGTCATGGCTCCATTGTTTTGACCTTGTGGTCGGTTGTTGACGTTGTGTCTGCATCCTGCTGGAGTGAGAAGGAATGCCGTTGTGATCTCTAGGTTGTAAATGTTGCCGTCGAGACCCTAAAGCTAGGGATTTTACTTTGCTTCGTTTGTTGACATTTTGACTGGTATATTGCGACGAATGTCTAGGTTGTCTCTAGGTTGTCTATGAACCAACGAGTCTTGGAACTAGGGACTTTTCCATGGCTCCGTTTGGTGATGTCGCGTCTTCATCCCACTGGAGTAAGAAGAAACGCTGTGGTGATCTGTAGGATATAGATGTTGCCGTCGAGACCTGGCTCTCCTTCTGATGGAGCCTGGTGGGAAAATGTGGTTCCCTTTTTCGTTTGCGTCCATGGATTGTATACAGGGGTCGACGTGGACTCGCCTGCAGGGCAGAAGTTTCATTTTTTATTCTTTCTTTCCATGATGCTCTATCATTTCAGCTTTTTATATCGCGAAAGTCGCGATTGCGGATTGTTCATTTTTTACGTATGCGTTTTAAAATCAAAGTTAAGAATATACCGCAATCAATAACGGTGTCGCTTGGTAGCTAGCCGGTTGAGTACGGGTCGGTCCACAAGGAAAACGTGTTCTTTTCTTATTGTTCTAACGAGTTAAGTCCTATTTTTGGTAGGTTTTGAATTTTAGAAAAACTAAGATTGAATTTAATTCGATTTAAAACCTTGCTAGGGTTAGAATTAGGTTAGTTTAGAAAAATAACTCTACTCACTACTTCCTTTGCCCTAATTAAGAACATAGGTGTTAGGGTAATAGTTAACAAAGGGGATTAGCATAACTAGGAAGAAACGTAGTTTCTTCCTTTTGGTCCGTGTCCGTCCTTTCTTAACTCTTAACCCTAACCTCTATGTAAATCAACCACAACTGGTCTAACTAGGGAATCACCGCTATCTCGTAGGATAAGGTGCCGTAGTGAGCGGTGTGTGTTTGATTCACATAAAGTCCTAATTTAAAATATTATACGGGCAAGAAAGGAGTGAGAGATGTTCATCTCTTAAACCTATCCAATTCTAACCCTAACAAGTGAGGAATTACTCACTCATTAGGGAAATTACGATGAGATTCATTTTTTTATAATTTTGTTTTAATAGCCTAATGAACTTGCAGATAATAAAAGACAGAAACTAAATTGCAGAAATAAAAGACGAAATGAAAATTGCAAGTTAAAAACTTACTTTATTGACACCTCTTGACGATTACAATAGAATTGAAAATTTAATCTAGAAAATAAAAAGAGGCATGCTCCAAAAGAGGCTGTAGGCTTTCCTATTTATAGATAGGAGAAACCCTAGGGTTTACATCTAATCCACATTTGAAATTACAAGACTACCCTAAGAAAGCCGGGTCAAAGCACCAACACCCACCGACACGTGCACTGCACGGCCGCGGAACCGCGGCAGAATTCCATGTTTGGCCGCGGATCCGCGGCCATATGGTAGGGTCTTGAGTTCATTTTCTCAGGGCTGCTTCATGTTGCTTTTTCCTTCTGTTTTCTTCACTTGGTACTTCAGAATCTTTTCTACTTTCTTCCAGATTTCTAACAGTGCAGAATTTGTGGACTTTTACCGTAAGCTTCGCGTTGAAGTCTTGAATCTTGTGCTGCCTTCGTACTTTGTGTATTGAGCTGTTCATTGCTCATTGTTTGTTCCTTAAACTGGTAGGGGACATCATACAGATTCATCTATTTGTTGGTCGTAGTCTCACATTTGTAGCGTCTTTTCCTGAATTTCACTGTATTGTTCTGAGAACCTGTAACCTGCAACTATTTAGCAGACATGAATCAAAAGCACCTACGTATTCGTAATATGATTAAGAATGGGGAATATAATAATGTAAAATTCTGATATGAACAAATACCCCCAAACTTATCTTTTGCTCGTCCCGAGCAAAAACTATTTTTATTCTCGAAAAAATCCTAACCTCACTTTCGCAGGGAATCACGATTGCACTGGGCTAGTGCAACAAGCCGTTAATTCTCTAAGTATCCCTAGTAGGAGGAGTGTTGTCTCCTGAGGGTTTTCAGTGGATACTACCTACAAAATCCGATCAATTTGTCCTTAACTCTCATTCTTCAATTCAGTATTCTAGTAAGAAATTCTATTATCTTCAACTTAGAAATCATCAACCCGTATTTTTCACACTCACTTATCATTTAACTTAAGATCATATATGTTCTGCAAATTTATTCAGCTTTCAGTATCTTTTGAATTTTCCTTCTAAGGTTCCGTCTCAACTTAGGAAATTTTATCATCTCTACTGAAGGTATAAGCCTTATCTTTCATTCCTATCTCTCATCCAAACCCCAATCATATGCCCCCACGTGTGTGTAATTTTTACCCCTACACTTGGAAATTCAATTCTAGCTATCATACTCTTGTCCATGTCTAAAGTACTTTTAGTTGGTGAATTTTAGATGAAATTGCTCACACATTCTTCATGCAACCGTTAATACTTCTTGAGGTACTAGACGACCGATTACAAAATGTGCTTGTGCATTTAGTTGTAAGCCCTCGTCTTGTAATACCTAAAGCTTAGCAGTGACTCCCTAAGGCACTGGGTGATAAAGCACCCTCGCTATATTTTTTTTATGCTGCCTTAAGTAATTACAAAACCAGTGTTCATTTTTTATCTCTTTATTCACCAGTTATAATTTTATTTTATTTTCCTTCATACTGAGGATTTTAGACAAGAGCATTTCAAGGTATCCTCTACCATCCCAAGTTTCAAGGTGCGTGTAAGTGCGTATAATAGGGTATATATTTTCAGAATTTGGACTTAAGCTTCAGAATTATTTTTCAGACTTATACTTCAAATAGAGCTTTCAATACTCTTCCTTTATTTCGATTTTGCCCAAGAACTGAACTCAAAATTTGCCTATTTTTATATAAACTACAAGGACGTATATTTTCTACAGTAAAACTTTAAGAAATGTTATTTTTAGGGTTTTTAATTTACTAAGTTTCGGATCTAGTTTTTCCTAACTAGTCAACCGTCATGTTAAACTTAAGTCAAATATGGCCAAAATTGAACTTTTCAATTTTTATAATTTTTTAAAAATTTTCAATTTTTATGGGTTTTAAAATAAGTATGCAAATGCAAAAATATACATATGAATGAGAAAGAAGAAAGCTTACCGAGCATACCCCCAAACTTAAACTTGACAGTGCCCTCACTGTCAGGCTACACCAAGAGGGTCAAAATTGTCGGTACTCCCCCCCTTTTTTTAATTTTAATTTTTATTATTAACAGAAAAAGAAAACAAAATATATATACACAAAAAGGTTCCTCCCAAACTTAAGAGAAACATTGTTTCTACTGTTGCCATTCTTTTAAATCTCATAAACTTGTAAATTTGGGAGGAAAAATTTATTAACGGGGACATGAAATATGATCATGAAAATCTCCCCCAAACTTATTTTTGGCTCACCACTTTGAGTTAGAAAAAATTATTTTCAAGAGCCAAATTATAACCCCCCAAACTTGAGTTAAACAGTGTTAAGCTTTTAAAGAGGGGGTTCAAAATTATTGGTCAATACCAAGCTTTGCAAAGACCAAAAGTCAACACCAACCATTTGAAGAATTTATCAATGTAACGTATAGGTCAGTGGAAGAACATGTTATATAGAGCCAAGAAGAAGTGGGGAAAACATAAGTGGTGGTATGGAAAGGGTTTGCGTGAACGTGAATGTGAGGAGATAAAAGATGATGATAAATAAAAACGAGAATGTGAATGATCAGAAATGAGTGGAATATTAGCATTCTCGTATTTTATAAGAAGAAAGGGTGGTGGTTCAACTTCTATAGGTGGAGGTTGATTTATCACAAAATCCTTGTTGTTTAGGAATGAAAGTTCGTCAGTGAAAAGTTCTTCAAAACTCTCATCGATGTAACTGAAAATTTTCCTGTCAGTAAGTTTTCTGCCAGAATTTATCATACTTGATTTGTCAAAAATTATGGAGGTAGGAGACTCGAAAAACTCATCTATCTCATTTTCAAAAGTATCCAAATCAAGTTGGCTTTCTGGAATGATCATACTTGAATTATCGGATTGTGATTCATCAACACTCACTGAAATTATAAGAAGAATAGAAGAAGAACCAGAGAAAGTGGGAGAAAGAAGTTTAATATGAACTTGAGGGTGGAGATGGAGTGTATAAATTAGCACAATTTGTAATGACCGATGTATAAAAAGCGATTGTGCTAATCTATCAACCCACTGAGAAATGAGGTTAAATCTCTCAAGATTCGTGAGAAAATATGGGTACGTCGAACTTGGTAAACCAGACATAAAAAATGAAAGTGTAACGGTTTCTTGCAAAGTCGGAACGAGGATGGAGGGAAGTGATTGAGGAAGGGTATCGGTTAAATATTCAGGAGGGTGTGCGGAGTCAATGAAAGGGATAGAATGAATTGGAAAATCCGACTCTTCCAGTAAAACTGCTTCATCCTCAAAAATTTTCTCAATACTCTCCTCAAAATTTAGCTTATCCATGCAATTCTCATCAAAATCAAGACGCATATGAAGTTCGGGAAAAACAGTTAATGACTCGGGATGATGAATTGGAGAGAGAAACTCATCCAAATATGTGGGTTCATCATCCAAAATATTCCCAGCGTCTATATCCTCAATCAAGTGAAAATCAATTTTTTCAGACACCTCATCAAAAGCATGGATATTAATCAATTCAGGTTCTAGAGTGGAGGTGTAGAGGTCAAAAGGATTGGTGATGATTTCACTCGAAAGAGACCCTTCACAATCAGGTAAATCAAACACTACAAAGTCGCACAACTCATTAAACGTTTTATTTTCAATCGGTGAATTATTTGGAACACTTGATAGACATTCAAAACCGGAATTGTGGGATTCAAATGGGGATGGGTAGGTTTGATTTGGAAGGGTGCACAGCTCACTCTCTCCACTCAAATTATTAATCTTTCCAACCCCTCATCATACATTGGAAAATTTGGAGCTAGTTGGAAACTAGCTACCGGGTCACAAGGTTGTATAAAGGCGGCCATGGACGCATTCAAATCCCTCATCTGTTGGCATGACGCTACCATAAGGTCTTCCAACGACTGTTCCAGACTAGACATGGGTTGTGACGGGGTTTCAGTAAAAAATTCAAAGTTGTTTGGATACATTAAACTCCCAAATGGCTGTGTAGAAGCAATGTCTAGGGAAGGTGCAAAAGTCGGGTAGGACTGGTAGGAATTGAATGGTTGGACAGGAGTAGGATCAATATTTGGATAAGAAGGTGAATGGATTTGTTGATCCAAAGAATTCGCAGTGGTGAAAGGAGTGAAATATCGGATACGAGATTGTTCAATATGTTCAGCTATAGACATGGGTTTCGGAGTTACAACAGAACTCGAAAAAGGGGTATCAATGTAAGAAGGTGGTGAAGGTTGAAATGGTTGATATAAGGTGGATTGCGGAGTCCAACTGGTTATCCTAGACGCGTCTATTCGATCTTTCAAAGAAATTTTAGGTATGGAGGGATCGTTCAAAATTCGACCAAAAAAAGAAGCGTAGGAAGTAATGTCTGGTTGAGGGTACCAAAGTTCGGCAAGAGTTTTGCGAGGTGGGGTACCCATGATGTGATGAGAGAAAGGAAAAAAATGTGAACTTTTTTTTATTTTTTTCTCAATTTTTATTATTTTTTATTATTTTTGTTTGTTTTTGGAGTTTTGAAATTTTTGAAAGTGTTTTTTTTAGAAAGAGTTTTTGCAAGAATGTGTACGGACTTACGGCACAATTTCAAACAACCACGGTTCAAACATGCACAATCAAACCTAGAGCTAGGGTCTCCTAAGTCAACTAGACTGCTCCTAACTGTTCCAAAGTGATAAGTTGTGAGATATCCCTCAAATCACCTCTTCACCGCCAATTGTGGCCAGGTAAGCACAAATGAAGAAAGGAGAGATCCGATCATGAATCACCGTGAGACGGGCCTTTTAAAATTACCTTTCCCACTTGTCTAGCCTAGGCACCACAAAGTCAGGTTTAGATAAACGACCGATTGCCCACAACCTTCCTCTGTCCTAATGAGCACGACAGTCCTTAATTGGCTGAGTCTAAATATTTTTTAATTAACTCGAGGGTTGATGCATATGCTTTTTGTAATTTTTGGAGTCCTAGGAAGGGTAATGAAATCCCCACCCAATCTGGATTGGTGTTATAGCCCCTTAAAAGTCCGTATTAATTATGCAAAGCAGTTAACACACCAAAAATCTAAAACACTTGCAAATTTTTTTTATTTGGAAGCGCAAAGAATCCTGCACAAAAACAATTTATTGGATAGAAAGAAGAAGTTGCTGTGCAAAGAATACCTGCACGAAAATTTTCAGTGGAGTTCAGGGGGTAGGAGATAGAAAAAAAATATACTCACAGAGAAATTTGGGGTGCTGGCGTCACAGGTTGACCGCGGTTCCGCGGTCAACTGCTTGAATCTGCCGCGGTTCCGCGGCGGTTTAGTTGGTTTAGATCTCCAAAAATTTTCTCTGTGTTGTTTTGATTCTCCCCTGTCTGTTCAGATCCTCTGTTTCTTGATTTGTTCACTGGGCTTGCTCCAGATCTGAAACAGAGTTTGCTCCAAGCCTGCACACTTGCACAAAAACCTTTCAAAAAGAACAAGATGATTTTGATTTTGATTTTGTTTTATGTTTTTTTTTGTTTTAAAATTTTTCAATTTTTTAAAAAAATTTTTAATTATTTTTTTATTATTAACCCGAAATTACACAAAGAAAGAGACTACCGTCTCCCCGGCAACGGCGCCATTTGATTGTTCGTATTTTGCGTATGCGTTTTAAAATCAAAGTTAAGAATATACCACAATCAATAACGGTGTCGCTTGGTACCTAGCCGGTTGAGTACGGGTCGGTCCACAGGGAAAACGTGTTCTTTTCTTATTGTTCTAACAAGTTAAGTCCTATTTTTGATAGGTTTTGAATTTTAGAAAAACTAAGATTGAATTTAATTCGATTTAAACCCTTGCTAGGGTTAGGATTAGGTTAGTTTGGAAAAATAACTCTACTCACTTCTTCCTTTGCCTTAATTAAGAACATAGGTGTTAGGGTAATGGTTAACAAAGGGGATTAGCACGACTAGGAAGAAACGTAGTTTCTTCCTTTTGGTCCTTGTCCGTCCTTTCTTAACTCTTAACCCTAAGCTTTATGTAAATCAACCACAACCGGTCTAACTAGGGAATCGCCGCTATCTCGTAAGATAGGGTGCCGTAGTGAGCGGTG
Organism: Agapanthus africanus; assembly: GCA_030015575.1. Classification (NCBI taxonomy): domain Eukaryota; kingdom Viridiplantae; phylum Streptophyta; class Magnoliopsida; order Asparagales; family Amaryllidaceae; genus Agapanthus; species Agapanthus africanus. Next base: position 437,538,023 of record JASDDO010000018.1, read on the forward strand.
TGTGTTTGATTCACATAAAGTCCTAATTTAAAATATTATACGGGCAAGAAAGGAGTGAGAGATGTTCATCTCTCAAACCTACCAAATTCTAACCCTAACGAGTGAGGAATTACTCACTCATTAGGGAAATTACGATGAGATTCATGTTTTTATAATTTTGTTTTAATAACCTAATTAACTTGCAGATAATAAAAGACAGAAACTAAATTGCAGAAATAAAAGACGAAATGAAAATTGCAAGGTAAAAACTTACTTTATTGACACCTCTTGACGATTACAATGGAATTGAAAATTTAATCTAGAAAATAAAAAGAGGCATGCTCCAAAAGAGACTGTAGGTTTTCCTATTTATAGATAGGAGAAACCCTAGGATTTACATCTGATTCATATTTGAAATTACAAGACTACCCTAAGAAAGCCGGGTCAAAGCACCGACACGTGCACTGCACGGCCGCGGAACCGTGGCCATATGGTAGGATCTTGAGTTCATTTTCTCAGGGCTGCTTCATGTTACTTTTCCTTCTGTTTTCTTCACTTGGTTCTTCAGAATCTTTTCTACTTTCTTTCAGATTTCCAACAGTGCAGAATTTGTGGACTTTTACCGTAAGCTTCGCGTTGAAGTCTTGAATCTTGTGTCGCCCTCGTACTTTGTGCATTAAACTGTTCATTGCTCGTTGTTTGTTCCTTAAACTGGTAGGCGGCCTCATACAGATTCATCTATTTGTTGGTCGTAGTCTCACATTTGTAGCGTCTTTTCCTGAATTTCACTGTATTGTTCTGAGAACCTGTAACCTGCAACTATTTAGCAGACATGGATCAAAAGCACCTACTTATTCGTAATATGATTAAGAATGGGGAATATAATAATGCAAAATTCTGATATGAATAATTGCCTAATTATTTCGGCTATTTTATCGCGGTGCCCAATCATTTCGGCTATTTTTTTCTTTTTACACAATGCTTTTTATTGCGAGTTACCCAAACATTTCGGCTATTTCATATGCATTTTTTTGCTCGCTGATTTTTATTGCGAGTTGCCCCATTATTTCGGCTATTTCATATGCATTTTTCTCGCTGATTTTTATTGTGAGTTGCCCCATCATTTCGGCTATTTTATATGCATTTTTTCTCGCTGATTTTTATTGCGAGTTGCCCCATCATTTCGGCTATTTCATATGCATTTTTGCTCGCTTATTTTTATTGCGAGTTGCCCCATCATTTCGGATATTTCATAGGCATTTTTGCTCGCTAATTTTTATTGCGGGTATGGAAATCGAGGTCTTATACCAATCTTAGCATCAGCATTGCTGTGGCTAGAATATTTCCAGGAGCGAATCATTATTTTCCGTGAAAGGACTTGGAATTTGATACCGATTTAGGCATCAGCATCGCTACAACTAGGATATTGCCAACAGCAAATCATCATTTGCCTTTGTCGATTTGAACAAAGGTGGCTTAGCAAACAGGGTTAGGATCCTGTTGACTAAGACTTTTCGACTTTACGAGTCGTAAGGGTCTCATAAAGATGTTTCTCCCAACGAGTCGTGAGGATCTCGTAGGTGTATTTTGAAAGGTTACGCTAGTGCCCCGATCAACTACCATGACCAAATGCGGAACAAATTTTTTTCTAAAAATTAGAACATGGCATTAGAATAACTTTTAACCCGGATCTTTCTATAAACATATTTAGCAAAACTAAAGTAGTGTTATCTACTATGAAAAGAATTCTCACTAAGCGACCCAAGTTCTTCGGTCTTCTTTCCTCGTCATGTGCTCCAAGTGGCCATCTTGAACTTGTTTGATCTCCATTTCCGGCTCCATCGGTCCTCCAGGGTCGAGCTTGTTCTCTGGCCCTCCTTTTGTTAGTGTATATGCCCTAGAGGCCATTACTGTATCATACTAGTTTATATATTACTTAATGGAAGCTTGGGATATTCACAGTTGTATAGACAATCTTGCTCAAAATGGTAGTATGCTACTTGGTTTGTTTCTACTTTAATATGTGCATGTGTTTCTTTTAGCATATCGCCTATACATATTAGTGGAGCCCTTAGGATCTTTGCTTGATTACCAGCGTTGTGATGGCAGTCACACTAGTGGGGGCTGAGTAATCTATAAGCACATCCTTATACAGGTCCCTAGTCGTAGGATTATCGAGACGGGGTATCGATACTCCGGAGTAGACTAGCGTATGCGCTTCTCATCCCAGCAGGGGAGATGGTCTGTCCCAAGCCATTAGTACGTCGTACTGGAGATAGTATGCGGGTGCTCGTTAGGTTAAGAGTACACTGGACATGACTCGTTGGGAACTGTTGGTTGGTATTATACCTATCGTCAGTTATCAGTTCCCAGGTGACATGAGTACAGCTTAGTCCGTTGACTTGACACTGTCACTTCGCCTCGAGTGTGTTCCCACTGTTCTTAGATAACTACCCATCCACGGCTCAAATGAGTCGTGCAAACATGTAGTAGTTGGGTGCAGTCCTGAAGCACTTGGAGGCAGTGACGGTTAGATAGGATTCGTCTCTCTCGGTATTGGGAGTTGATATCGCGCTGTGTCTAGGAGAGCCATTACACAAAGTCCCTGGCCAGGGCAAGCGAGATATATTGGTAGCGTTTCCAGTGTTTTCTCAGGGTGTTCTGGGCTACACTCCCATACGAATTGTACCGCTATTAGAGCACTGACGTTTACCGCCCCCTAGGCCCAACATGCGATACTCTCAGACGAACAGACCGGACTGTATGGAGATTGTCACATTCAGGCTCAGTAGGAGTTCGGATGGGTTCACCTCATCGGTCTTCTTATCGGCATCTATCTGGGGATCGTTACGTACAGCTAGTACCACTTGCGGCCTGTGTTTAAACCCACTGCCAGCGTAGTGTCGAGTCTTTAGAGTCCCACACAGAGGGTTGTTCGCCTTTGGGCAAAACAGAGTAGAGGTCGCATGGTTTTGCGACGGGGTTCGTTCACATCCACGCACTTGTGCACGTTTGGTGTCCGGGCAGTTATTACTAGCGGGCTTTGGTTTAAGCCAGATCCTAGTATTTGTTTTAGGATTGGTTTTGTCTCATTGTATTCATGTTCCTCGGAACACGGATGCGGGTGTGTATGCACAGTGGACAGAGGCAGAGGAACTTCATTAGGGTTGTTGACCGTTTACTTTTTCTAAACCCTAATGAGAATGAGAAGTATGATTAATAATATTAATTAGGGATAATTGTGCCATGGTTGAGGTTGGGTTGACCATTTGAATTTTGTTGACCATTTGACCACGATCATTTCTTTTGCAAGATGCTTCTTGAAGTTTGCAATTAGCATTAAATGTGAAATGATAATGGTCACTTCAACTAACCATCCCAATTTTCTTTAGTTATTATTATTATTCTCATATTCTCTCATATGAGAGCATGGTTGTTATTTTTCTCTCATTCTCTCTTGCTCTTTCTCTCTCATGCTTTGCTCTCCCTCTTCCTCTCTTAAAGCTCTCTTCTTTCATGTGTTGAAAAACATGAGCTTTGTGAGATAAAACCATCAAGACAACTCTCTACTCATTCTAGGGTTCTTATTCTAGCAAGCCAAGCACTCTAGTTACCTCTTGGTTGAGATAGGAGCTCAAGGTAGAGGCCTTCGGGGGGATCTTTCTTCGGCAAAGAGAAGACGAAGAGGAGGAGCAGTCTACACCACTTCAAGGAGCAAGCAAGAAGGAGGACCACAACAAGAAGAGAAGGAGTTCAAGATCTTGGTATAACCATCTAACCTAGTAGCTAGAACTTGTAGTTAGTTTGTTAGTTTTTTTTAGCAAAGATCCTCTAGTTTTAGTCCATGTTACCTTGTGTTAAAAATCCGTTTTTACCTATTCTGCCTCCCCGTAAGCACCGGGGTGGGTAACGTGGACTTACACCTTTTTCGTAGATGATCCACCCGCGGAATGTGGTCCATGGCTCTAGCTCCTAACTAAGTAACAAAAGGAGCAACTAGAGAAATTGGGATGCTAATCCAAGTTTTCTAGGATGTAGTATGAAGATCTATGTGTTCTACTATCTCTACCTTACCTCTTCAGTTGTTTCTCAACTCATGAGAGGGTAGTGAAAGAAGAAGATGATGAAGGTGGAGGAAAATCAAGAGGAGGGAGGAGATGAAGAAAAATGGGAGCTCAAGAAAATAATGAAGCATCCATGCGAGAGAAAATCCACATAAAGGTTTTATGTATGAATTTCTTGAATAAACAATCAACAACCATACTTCAATAGTAACTCCAAATTAATTAAAAATTCATTTGTTAAATATTGAAGTATGGTTATCTCCATTCCTCCCATACCTCACACTTTACACCTCATTTTCCATTTATCAAATAAATGGAAAAAGCATAATGAGGTGGCCACCTTCTAGAAGGTAATCTTTAATAAATACGGATTACAGTCTGCTGTATATACATACCTGCATTCGGATAAAAACACGAATGTCCAAAGAGATAGAATAACACGAAGAACATAATACTAGAATATACATATCGAAATACATATATATAAACTATTAAATCAATACCTGATTTAATAATCCGGCTCAAACCTGAGCCAGCTAGTATTACCAACTGTTCGATCAAAATTCCGATTACAAAGTATATCAATCGATCGAGACCCTGAACGTATCCAATACGGCTACTACATCATTTCGCCTGAACCAGGAAAACCCTCTATGTGGGACTCTAAAGACTCAATAGTACGCCGGCAGTGAGTTACTGGATAAATCCATAACCACAAGCACGTCAGCGGCACTAGCTGTACGTAACGGCTACCCAGGTACCTGTCGAAAAGGAAGGCCAACGAGCAAACTCATCTGGATCCCTACTGAGCCTATTTGTGACAATCTCCGTGCAGTCCGGTCTCTTCGTCTAAGAGTATCGCATACTGGGTCTAGGGGTGGTAAACATCGGACCCTGATAACTTGGTAATTCGTGTTGATACGGCTTAGGACCAATCCGGAAAGCCACTGATCAACCTATAAGTAAATCCCAACTTCCTTGGCCAAGGTCTTATGGTCCTGACCAATCGAATACAGTGCGATATCGACTCCCTATATCGGGAGTGACGAATCCCCGACAATCGCCCACTTCCTCCATGTGGCTCGGGACGGTACCCGACCAAAACCTGTTTGCACGACTCGGTAGAGCCGTTGTACGGTAGTGATCAAAGCACAGTGGGAACCATACGAGACAAATGTCGATCTCAGGTCTAAAGAATAACCTGTACCCATGTCACCTGAGAACTTCCACCTGACGATAGGTATAGTACCATCTGGAAGTTTTCGACGAGTCCATCCGGTGTACTCACCCCCAGTGAGCACATGTATACGATTTTAGGCCTAAAGACCAATGGTTGCGGGACCAAACCATCGCCCCTCGTCGGGGTCTAGAAACGTATACACTAGTTTACTCTGTAATATCGATGCCCAGTCTCGATACTCCCATGACTAGGGACCATTTAAGGATGTGCGTACCGACTACCCATCTCCCACAAGTATGATCACCATCACAACGCAGGTAGTCTAGCATTGATCCTATGGGCTTTATCAACATGTATAAAACATATGTAATAGCAAGTAAAACATACACATGTTAAGATAAAGTCAAACCAAATAGCATACTATCGTATCAAGCAAGACTGTCCTATACATATATATGTCCAAGCATCCATATGTATACATATACAATAATGGGCTCTAAGGCATACATATCCAATAATCTCCCACTTGCACTAAGGCCATATATTGGCGTACCGAGTATCCAACGTCTGCTCTAGGGCCAACTGTTGGCGTACCGCATACCCAACATCTCAAAATGTCTCTCGAACTGTGCTTGAGGAAGGGTCTTGGTGAATGGATTCACAGTGTTGTCTTTTATATCCACTCTTCAGACCTCGATTTCCTGGCGATCTATAATCTCCCTGATCAGGTAATACCGCCTTAAGATGTGCTTGGATTTCTGATGGTACCGTGATTCCTTCGCTAAAGCTATAGCCCTATTGTTATCGCAATACAAAGGTATTAGGTCAACAACGGACGGAACTACATGAAGTTCATTAATGAACTTCTTCATTCAGACCGCCTCTTTTGCGGCATCGCTTGCAGCAATGTATTCAGCCTCCATCGTCGAGTCTACAACGGTATCCTGTTTGAAGCTCTTCCAACACATTGCCCCTCCGTTGAGGGTAAATACAAAACCCGAGACAGACTTGTTGTCATCCTTGTCACTCTGGAAGCTTGAATCGGTAAATGACTCGACCTTTAGGTCTCCATTACCGTAAACTAAGAACATCTCCTTTGTCCTTCTCAGTTATTTGAGAATGTTCTTTACTGCTGTCCATTGGTCCTCACCTGGGTTCGACTGATACCGGCTCACCACGCTTAGCGCATAAGCTACATCTGGCCTTGTACATAGCATCACATACATTATAGATCCTACCGCCAAAACGTAGGGTATAGTGCTCATGCGAACCCTCTCCTCGTCAGTCTTGGGAGACATCTCCTCAGAGAGGGTGATTCCGTGCAATGCGGGTATGTTACCGCGCTTGGAATCTTCCATACTAAATCTCTTTAGTACGGTCTCTATGTACCTGGACTGTGAAAGTCCCAGTAATCTCTTGGATTTATCTCTGTAGATCTTAATCCCCAGAATGTACAAGGCATCACCCAAGTCCTTCATGGAGAACCTTTGTGATAAAAATAGCTTGACTGATTGTAGCATAGGAATGTTATTTCCTATCAAAAGAATATCGTCCATGTACAAGACTAGGAACATGATAGTTCGTCCTACAATCTTCTTATAAATACAAGGTTCATTCTCATTCTTGATGAAGTCAAATTCCTTGACTGTTTCATCAAAACAGATGTTCCAGCTCCATGATGCCTGCTTTAATCCATAAATGGATTTAAGCAACTTGCACATCTTCCCGCTGCTCCTACTGTCTACGAAACCTTCCGGCTGATCCATATAAACACACTCTTCTAAACTTCCCTTTAGAAAAGCCATTTTTACGTCCATCTGCCAGATCTCATAGTCGTGGAAGGCAGCAATGGCGAGTAGAATCCGAATGGATTTGAGCATAGCCACTGGAGAAAAGGTTTCATCATAGTCCACACCTAGTGTTTGACGAAAACCTTTTGTAACAAGTCTAGCCTTATAGGTTTCCACCTGCCCATCTACACCAAATTTTCTTTTGTAGATCCATTTGCATCCAACGGGTTTTACCCCAGGTGGAGTAATATCCAAGGTCCACACTTTATTGGCATACATGGACTCCATTTTGGATCGCATACCATCGAGCCACTTATCAGAGTCCCTACTGATAATGGCTTGCCTGAAACCAGTAGGATCATCTTCTTCCAAGATGTAATCCTCTCGATCCACGTCTATGAGAAAACCATAGCATCTCTCGAGCGGATGAGAAATCCTACCAGATCTACGATGTGGCTGAGGTTCGTATGAGATTATTGAATCTACTGGTTCTATTAAACCTTCAGTTATAGTTTGTCCTTCGGGAATTTCTTCCAATTCTACCGCGCTCCTACTTGTTTCTTTTGCAAGAAATTGCCACTCTAAAAAGGTGGCGTGGAGAGTAACTAACACCTTCTGTTCCTCGTTGTGGTAGAACAGATATCCTATTGAATGTTTTAGATATCCTAAAAACTTACATAAAACTGATGGTGCCTCTAGTTTGTCCGGATTCTACGTTTTCACATAAGCCGGACAATCCCAAATCTTAATGAATTTAAGACATGGTTTCTTTCCACTACATACTTCATATGGAGTCTTAGGCACAGATTTAGACAGAACCTGATTCAATAGGTAGGCTCCTGTTTCAAGCACAAATCCCCAGAATGAAAGAGGTAACTCGGCATTACTCATCATGGAGCGAACCATGTCCAATAGGTTACGATTCCTCATCTCCGACACACCGTTGTGCTGTGGTGTATACGGAGGAGTAAGCTGAAAGAGAATTCCATTCTCTTTTAGGTATTTTAGGAATTCCATGCTTAAGTACTCCCCTCCTCTATCAGATGGGAGGATCTTGATACTTTTCCAGTCTGGTTCTCTACTTCGTTTCTGAATTCTTTGAATTTCTCAAAAACTTCAGATTTGTGTTTTATAGGATACACATATCCGAACCTAGAGAGATCGTCGGTGAATATGATGAAGTATGAAAACCCACCCCTTGCATGTATAGACATTGGACCATATACATCACTGTGTAGGAGTCCCAAGAGCTCTTCTGCTCTTTCTCCGTGTCCGGTGAACGGAGATTTGGTCATCTTTCTTTTGAGACAAGATTGACAAGTTTCATAAGATAAAAATTCGAATGTATCCAAAAGTCCATCTTTATGCAACTTACCCAGTCTTTTCTCTCCGATATGACCAAGTCTACAATGCCACAAGTAGGATTCGTTCACATCTGAACTCTTCCTCTTACGCGTGTTTTGTATACTGAGAACTGTGTTTTGATTAAGAACATAGATACCATTACACAGTGTACCTTCTGCAACCAATACCTGATTAAGGTAAATGTTCATGATATTTCTATCAAGAACAAACTTATATCCATCTTTATCAAGTAAAGAAACTGACATGATGTTGCAAACCATGGAAGTTACATAATAGCAATTGTTCAAAATCATAGTATTGCCACTTGGCAATGCTAGGTGATATTCACCGACGGCAGTAGCATTAACTTGTGCTCCGTTTCCTCCTCTGAGGGACATATCACCTGGTCCAACTATCCTACTTTTTCTCAGTCCCTGTAATAAACAGATATGAGATTCTGATCCGGTATCTAGTACCCAGGATGTAGGACTGACCGAAAAACAGTTATCAATAACAAAAAAACCTGAAGAAGATGCAATAGTGTGTTTCTTCTTCGTTGGGGTCATTAAGGAATCCATGCAATCCTCTTTCCCAAGCTCATACTCATGACTGTTGTCATAGTTTAGAGCAGAACTGACGTTCCCCAGCCCCGAATAAGAATTCGGATCAGTCAAGCGATACATTTTATTATCTTGATTTGGGCGTGAAATGGTTGCTACCTAGAGAGAGAAAAGAAACACTCAGTATGCGCTCTTGCAAGATTAGATTGGTTATTGATTTATCTAACCAGGATGACTCCCACTGTTTTCTCAAATTCTTTTTCAAACCTTAAAAGAAGAACTAGTCAGGATTAATCGCACATCACAATACTTGCTTAACCTTTCAGCCAGGCTAGTGCCGGTACTTTGAGGGAGGTTTTCCAACGCTTTCACGAACTTTCTTAATTACATAACCTCTTTTCCCTGGAGGCGTAGTCATGCTAACACCTTTCTAGAAACCTACTTGGTTTATAGCATTGATTATTAAGTATGATAATCACCCGAGAGTAATCCTACTCATCAGTGGGATCGGGATCCAACCATCATTGTGTGATGCGTTAGATGGAATCCACTCTAGTCACCACACTCTAAAAGGTATGCTAAATCTGCAAGTTTCCTGTATATTTGAAACTCCCGATGTGGTTTTTTGCCCTAGGACCCAAGTGACCTCGACTAAAAATCAAAATGTCAAAAGGTCCTAGCCAAGCTCTACCCATCATTTTCCTGATTGCATTAGACCCACCCGCACGAGCCTTGACTAAAGATCAAACTGATCGTACGACTGTCCTAACCAATCGCATTAACATGCAACGGAAAAGTATTACATAGTTACCGAACACTACGCCTCGACTAAAGATCGAAATACGCAGCACGAATACTAAGCACTACCAATCCGAAATGACGGAGGGCTACGGCTGGGTTTTAGGAGAAAAACCCGTTAACGTAATGAACTTGATATCGTTGAAGGAACCTGAGTAGTTTTGAAAAGGAGTGGTTTAAGCTCCACTTTTTGAAAACTAGTGGTTTTGAGAAAACCGAGTAATATACAGTATAGACTTTTGCTCAAGAGGTCACTCCCCGCGAAGGGATCTCGGCTCTTACCTCGTGGAATGAGGTGCTGGATATTCACAACCGAATACCATTATGCAAAGCGAAAGAATATATCTATAGTTTTTCGAAATTTGTTCCAACAACTTTTAGGTTTCTTTTCTTGCATTAATCAAAATTAACGCGGTCCATCATTTAACCTATCACACCAGAAAAGAACGAAAATATGATGTGCGTATATGCCATCTGCATTCGCCACGGGGCCCCGTCATCACCCGTTAGGTCACTTAACTAACGACAGAGAGGGGGCTGGACTAGCACGGGTGCATAACATATACAACATCTACCAGTATATATATAAATATATATAACATTCGTCCCAGAAATGATAATAAGCAGCATCACAGAATCTCAGCCAACAATACAGAATGGTGGATAATCTTAGAACCCCGGGTTTTATTTGCGCCGTAAATAAAACCCGACGTTCTCGATCGTATGGATAGCCTGTGTAATGGAAACCTTGTCACGACCCGAGAATTTCGACTCGTGACCGTCACTTAACCACGCAACGTCTACGGGCGTAACGCGGCTAAGAAAGCCGAACCCAGAAATCAAAACCAATAAATATAGAGTGGTTTAAAACATTTCCGTAAAACAGTCATACATGTCCGAAAAACTTTTATTAATTTAGTAGAAATCCCTTTTAGTTCAGGAGTTATAATTTTATAATTTTGTCAACATTTCCTTTAAAAACATTTGTCCCGCAAGTCGGGTAAAAGCAAGGTGTCGCAGAATTAACAAGTGAAAAGAATAAAGCATCACAATATGATATACGACGCCGTAGCGAAGAATACACAGTAAAGCAAGGACAATATCACCAAGGGTAAGACTGCATAAAATAAAGTCGGCTCACTTGCGAGCTCGACACCAGAGTACAAAATCATACACATCGTCCTCATAACTGTCTCTAGGTCAATACAGAAAGGTAGATGGAGAATACTAGATACATCGATATACAACTGAAGGATAACAGATACCGTACAAAACCCACCTAACAGCAAAAAGGCTAACCCGCCTCAGAAATGGTATCTGTGCCAAAAGATGCGGTAAACAGCCAGCCGCGACTACTCCCAAGGGCAACCTGCAAATACTGTGGCACAACGGGGGTGAGTTGCCAACTCGTGAATAGAGATAACATATATAGGTGATCGCGAGCATGCACATATAGCGTGGCTCTACTAATGCCAGCAGATGATATCAATGCATGCCAACAGTGGATGCAATAGTAATACAAGTGCTCTATCAGGTAAATGCTACAGGATGAGGTATATAGTAATCAATACTGAGCATGGGATAAATAACATCTACATGGATATGTCAACATGGAAAACAATAATCGGTGCCTCAGGCTGCACCCAAATCCCAAATACACTCAGGCGCCGGCACACCCATCGGCCCTCAAATCCTGTATATCTCTGAGAAATCACGAGTGCCTAACATCGGCACCGAAAATATCATAAAATACTCGTGTCCAGCATCGACACGCAAATCCTCGTATATCGGGCTCCGTCAGTCCGGATCGGCCCACGGGGTCCGTCTGCGGTATCGGCCCTCGGCCCCGGCAGTACGGATCATCCCGCATCCATCTCTCGACTCTGGTCAGTATCCTCCGGACAACTGCCAGGTCCAACCAATCACCGGTAGGTAGTAGTCCCTCCGCCGGGCTCACCGTCTACTGCACAGCGAAACCGTTCTCGCCCCGGGGTACCATACCGGGCCCACCACGAACCCGCAAACGGATCATCCATCTCCTCGAATCGGGTTTCAAGCACACGTCTCAGCACCGAGAAAACGCGTGGTGGACGCACCAAAATATCATATCACGAGGTACCGGGTTTTCAAAATAGTGCATCTTTTCTTAAATAATTCCACGGTCCTCAAAACCAGAAATCGCATGAAATCCAACACCAATAAGTAAATCCAATGCGAGGTACAATGTAAATCAATCCATGGTATGTGTATAAGGGGAAAACCGCTTTTTAAAATAGTTTCCGTTCTTAAAGATGTCATGCGGCTCCCAATTTCTAGAAAATCATAACCAATCATATGTAAGATGAACTACAGCAATGTAATCATGGCAGCTCTACAGTGAGTGTGGCATAGCAATTACTAACGGTGTGTGTGTAGCATGCAAATAGTGCCCGTGCAAGATAAACCGTTAGTAATAGTGCGGTGTTCTATCAGTTCTAAGCATATATATATATATATGTAGCAGGGAATGCAATATGCGATGACAGTCTATGGCGTACATGCAACATATAATAATAAAGTCCTATCAGCTCTGACGCATAACGTCATGCGGGCGATATCCCCATAGATGTGAAATCTACTCACCGTGTCTCACGCTAAGTGTATCCAACAACTTGTTTGCCCTTCTTCGCAGCGTCCGTCTCACTGGCCTGCGAACCTAGAATCACATAACAGATATCACACATAAGCTCAATTTCATAGAAACGTGACATTACGGTCCAACTAGAGACCCGTGTCGCGAACCAATCGAGCGTGTGCGCGATACGCTAAAACGTGTGATCACGCGCCTGAAACTACCCCGACGCGTCGCGATACGCAGAAGCCCCAAACCTACTCACGTATCACGCGTGTCGCGAAGGTTTAGAAAAAAACGGCAAAACAGGTATTTGGTCCCAGATTTCTATACAGAACTAAACTTACAAAAATATATACATCACAGCACCCTACACACTAGCAGACACCTACAGGACCAAACCCCAACCCAAACCCTACCCATCTGGCCGCAAATTGCGGCCAGAACGAATTAATTAGCGGCCTACTGTAGCAGTTAGGGGGTCGGGTTAAATCTGGGGTATCAGCACATCTCCACTATACTGCAGTCTTCCCAAATTTCACTCAGAACTCATCGGGTCAAAAGCAGTTCCAGAAAACTCAGTTTTGCTTAAAAACGACGGATTTGCATCAATTTGGAAAACTGGTGGTATTTTAGTGCAATTGGGGTTAAGCTAAGTTAATATGGTCTCAACAACCCACTAACAACCTACTGAAACCAATTTACACCACACTAGCACAAGGTTCCCACTAGACACCTCATATCGCACTAAAACGCACTAAAAACCACTAACCGATGCAAAACTACTCTAACCAAGCAACTAGGGAATAAGTTTAGGAAATATACCTCATACTTAACCCTAGGGAGCTGGAGGAAGAAGAAGAGGTGCAAGGAAGAGGCTGTGGTTGTTGCTGCTGTGCTTGCTGCTCACTGTTGCTGCTGCTACTGCTCTCTGCTGCTGCTGCTACTGCTTCTGGCCCCTGCTGCTGCTGTTGCTTCAGTTGCTGCTGTGCTGCTGGTTCTGGAGCTGAGAGGTAAGTGTGTGTGTGTGTGAGTGTGTGAGAGTTTTGATAGAAAAACAAAGAGAGTTGAGAGCCAAAACAAATCATCACCCAAAAGTCACCCCTCCTCTCTCTCTCTTCATTAATGGCAAGCATGGCTTGAGCCATGATGCCCCCCCTCTCTCTCACAAGTCAACACCTATAAACAAATTCAAATTAAAACAACTACTAATTAACTAATTAACTTAATTTAAACCCAAAAGACTTAATCCCATGATTAACCCACCATGGTTAATAATCATGGTAATAACTCATTTAAAAACCCTAGTTTACATGCACATGTGTGTGCAAGCCTAGGAAAATTTTGGAAAAATATTTATTAAATTAGGAAAAATATTTAAAACACAATTTGGTAAACTTTTTATTAAAAACCCATTATTTAAATATAATTATTCCCTAAACATATCCTAAGGTGTTACAATCTCTCCCCTTTAAAGAAATTCGTCCCCGAATTTCAAAAATCTAACTACACGTACCTTCAAAAAGATGGGGATACGTCTTCATCATCTCGCTTTCGGTCTCCCAAGTGACCTCCTCACGGTTCTGGCCACGCCAAAGTACCTTAACAGATGGAATGTCCTTTGATCTTAATTTCTTCACTTGTCGATCCAAGATCATCACTGGCTGTTCTGCATAGGAAAGGTCGCGCTCCAGCTGGATCGTCGGATGCTGAATCGCATGCGAAGGATCATGAAGATATCTGCGGAGCATCGAGACATGAAATACGGGATGCGCATCTGGAAAGCTGGGCGGAAGGGCTAAACGGTAGGCTACTGCACCAACACGCTCGAGGATCTCGAAGGGGCCCACATACCTGGGACTGAGCTTCCCCTTCTTCCCAAACCTCATCACACCTTTCATTGGGGAGACCCTCAAGAAAACATGATCACCAACAGAAAACTCGAGTCTGCGCCGCCGACGGTCCGCATAAGATCTCTGCCTACTCTGGGCTGCTCTCATCCTATCACGAATCAACTGGATCTTCACGGTCGTCTCATCAACGATCTGTGGCCCTAAGATACTGCTCTCACTGAGCTCTGTCCAACGAGTGGGCGACCTGCATCTCCTCCCATAAAGAGCCTCAAATGGTGCCATCTGAATGGTCTCTTGGTAGCTGTTATTGTAGGAGAACTCTACTAAGGGCAAATGATGATCCCAGCTACCTCCGAAATCCAATACACAAGCTCTGAGCATGTCCTCGAGAGTCTGAATGGTCCGCTCTGACTGTCCGTCGGTCTGCGGATGAAATGCTATGCTGAAACTCAAGTGAGTGCCCAAAGCCTCCTGAAGCCTCTGCCACAGTCTACTGGTAAACTGGGTGCCTCTGTCGGACACAATACAAGTCGGGACTCCGTGTAGTCGCACTATCTCGTCAATGTAGATCTGGGCATACTGAGTAAATTCGAAAGTCGTCTTCACCGGTAGGAAGTGAGCCGCTTTCGTCAAACGATCCACGATCACCCAGATGGAGTCATACCCTCGACTAGTCCTGGGTAGTCCCACAACGAAATCCATCGAAATCTGTTCCCATTTCCACTCCAGAATGGGTAATGGCTGTAGCTCTCCCGCGGGCCTCTGGTGTTCAGCCTTGACTTGCTGACAAGTCAGGCATCTCGACACAAAATCTGCGATGTCCTTCTTCATTCCGTCCCACCAGTAAACACCTCTCATATCATGATACATCTTGGTGGAACCAGGATGGACGCTATATACCGATCGATGTGCCTCCTCAAGAATCTCGCGCCTCAGTCCCTCAGCATCAGGTACGCACAGTCTGACTCCAAATCGTAGTAACCCCTGATCATCGATCACGAACTCGGAAAATCTGCCCTGTCCAATCTGTGCCATGATCTCTGAACATCGGTCATCACTGAGCTGTGCCTCATGTATACGATCGATCAACTGTGGGTGTGCACGGACATGCGCTATCTGTCCTCCAATCGGCGTGAACTCGAACTGTATCCGGCTGTCGCATAATATCTGCCAATCTGCTGATGACTGCTCCTGTACTGCGCTCAAACAAGATAGACTACCCCCGGGCCTCATACTCAAAGCATCCGCCACCACATTTGCCTTGCCCGGGTGATATAAGATCTCGCAGTCGTAATCCTTCACTAACTCCATCCATCAGCGCTGTCGAAGGTTCAGATCTCGCTGCTGGAATATGTATTTCAGACTCTTGTGATCCGTGAATATCTGGCACGACTCGCCGTAAAGGTAATGTCGCCAGATCTTAAGTGCAAAGACCACTGCAGCCATCTCCAAGTCGTGAGTGGGGTAGTTTTGTTCATGTTTCTTCAATTGTCGCGAAGCATACGCGATCACCCTGTCGTGCTGCATCAAAACGCACCCTAGCCCCACTCGAGAGGCATCACAATAGACCACAAATCCGCCCGATCCGGAAGGCAAAGATAACACCGGTGCCGTCGTCAGCCGAGTCCGTAACTGCTGAAAACTGTGCTCGCACTCCTCCGTCCAATCGAAAGGAACTCCCTTCCGGGTCAACCCGGTCAACGGTGTAGCAATACGGGAGAAGTCCTGCACAAAACGCCTGTAGTAACCGGACAACCCCAAAAAGCTGCGAATCTCCGTCACCGATGTGGGTCTGGGCCAACGCTGAACGGCCTCGATCTTCCTCGGGTCTACACATATACCGTCTCGTGAAATCACGTGCCCCAAGAAGTCTACGCTGTTTAGCCAAAAAGCACACTTCGAAAATTTCGCATAAAGCTGGTGCTCCCTCAAGGTCTGCAATGTAATCCGCAGGTGCTGCTCGTGCTCCTCACTACTCCGGAAATACACCAAGATATCGTCAATGAAGACTATAATGAATATATCCAAATATGACCGGAAAATACGGTTCATCAAGTCCATGAAGGCTGCTGGCGCATTTGTGAGTCCGAACGACATCACCAAAAACTCGTAATGGCTGTAGCGCGTACGGAAAGCTGTCCTGGGAATGTCCTCCTGTCGAACCCGCAGCTGATGATAGACCGATCGTAAATCGATCCTCGAAAAGTACCCTGCCCCCTGAAGCTGGTCGAAAAAATCATCGATGCGCGGCAAAAGATACCTGTTCCGCACTGTCACCCTGTTCAGCTGGCGGTAGTCGATACACAGACGCAAACTGCCGTCCTTCTTCTTGACGAACAGGACTGGAGCACCCCAAGAAGAAACACTGGGTCGAATAAGTCCCTTATCCAGCAAATCTTGCAACTGACCCTTCAATTCTCTAAGTTCCGCCGGGGCCATCCGATAAGGCGGTATGGAAATAGGCCCCGAGCCAGGAACCAAATCAATACAGAAAGAAATGTCGCGCTCGGGCGGCAACCCTGGAAGCTCGGCAGGGAACACATCAGGAAACTCACTGACAACCGGAACCTGATCCAATGGAACCTCTGTAGTGCGAGCATCGCAAACATAGGCGAGAAATCCCTGGCATCCCTTCCTCAAAAGCTGTCCAGCGCAAAAAGAAGAAATCACACTGTGAGGGGCGGCACCACGGTCCCCCAACACAACAAAAACCGACTCGCCGGGAAAGCAGAATCTAACTGTCTTCTCATGGCAGTCCACAGAAGCATAGCACGTGGCTAACCAATCCATGCCCAAAAGAACATCGAAGTCCAACATCTCCAGAAGGATCAAGTCGACAGGCAACTCTCTTTCTCCAATACAGACGATACAGGATCGGAACACGTGCCTAGCAACAAACGACTCTCCCACAGGAGTGGTCACCACAAGCGGCTGATCAAGCAAGCCGGACTCTCTACCCAGACTCGGCATAAAGTGTGTGGATACGTACGAGTGCGTGGATCCGGGATCGAACAACACGTGTGCATCAACTGAACATACAGGAAGGATACCTGAAACCACTGCATTGGACGCCTGCGCGTCCTGATGCGTCAAAGCAAAGACCCGTGCCTGTCCACCACCTGTAACTGATTGCCCTCTGCCTCGGTCATCTCGCCCTCTCTGAGAAACTCCTCCACGTCCACGACCTCTCTGTGTATGAGTCTGGCACGGAGCAATGGTAGGTACAACAGGCAACGCCCTCTGGGGTGGTGAAGGCGGTAAAGTAACATGCGGTGCTGCTGCCTCCCTCCGATGTGTCTCGGGACAATCTCGCACACGATGATAAGAACTCCCGCAATGGAAACATCCCGATAATGGCCGCTGACCCTCCTGGGGATAAGAGCTGAACAATCGGGCTCGCCTCGAATCTCTGCCACCTGCTAGGTGTCTGTCACGGCGTCGAAAAGGCTGTCTCTGCACCGATGTACCTGCACGAACTCTCTTCGGCTCTGGGGCTGCCGAAGTCTCAGCAAGGCGCTCCTCTACCATTAAGGCTGCATCTACAGCTGCTGCGTAGGTCTCGTAGTGCTGTGCGCTGATCGCAAGGAACAGTGGTGTAAGCAGGCCTCGAATAAATCTCTTGACTCACAACTCCTTGGTAGCCACTAAATATGGGGCATAGACTGCCAACTCTGTAAACAGCACGTCATACTCTGCCACTGTCATCTCTGGCGTCTGACGCAAAGACTCAAATCTACGTGCTCGGACATCCCTAACACTCTGGGGAAGGAAGCGGGCTAGAAATACTGTCATGAACTCCGTCCAGGTCATAGGAGGAAGACCTGTTGCTCTGCCCTTCTCAACTAAATCACACCACTTCTGCGCAAGACCTTCTAGGC
Source organism: Agapanthus africanus (assembly GCA_030015575.1). NCBI lineage: Eukaryota > Viridiplantae > Streptophyta > Magnoliopsida > Asparagales > Amaryllidaceae > Agapanthus > Agapanthus africanus. The sequence goes on from JASDDO010000018.1 coordinate 437,556,080, forward strand.
GAAAGCTCGCAAACTCGACCCATCTCGTATCTGCGCATCTGAGGGAACGGCATATACGGGCCATCTTGTCAATGAAGGACTGGGGGTCCTCGGCTGCATCAGTGCCTGTGAAGACCGGAGGCTTCAGCCTCATGAACTCTGATAGCGATACTGTAATCACCTCCGTGGCTGCAGGGGCAACTGGCTGTGCGGTAGGTACCATCGCGGTCGCTTGAACAGGTGGAGCTACCTCTGGTCGCTGGGCTCGAAGCGTCTCAACTAGCGATCCTATCATCTGGCGCATCTCCTGCATGCTAGATCCCACCGTCTGCCGCATCTCCTGCACACCAGCCCCTAGCGTGGCGATCTGGTCTGTCACAGGAGGAACAGTCTGCTCGGGTACAACAGGTGCACTGCCCGGATCAGTCCTCGTCTCGGACGAGTCAACACGAATCTCGGCCCTCGCGGCCGCTCTCTGTGCCCTTGTAGTCTTAGGCGGCATAATGGCTGAAAGAAAATAAGGATTCGATAAGAACACGGAAATCGAATCGCAAGAATGCATGTATTCAGGAAGGAATTTAAATCAACAAGTCCTAAGGTCGCGTAGGCGGAGTACCGTGTCGTGAGTATGCCGCGGAACATACACACGGTACGCTACCCTGCTGCAGCTACCTACTCCATCATACCAGGGTCATCCTACACTCCGAAGGTAAAACCTACGCTCTGATACCAACTTTGTCACGACCCGAGAATTTCGACTCATGACCGGCACTTAACCACGCAACGTCTACAGGCGTAACGCGGCTAAGTAAGCCGAACCCAGAAATCAAAACCAATAAATATAGAGTGGTTTAAAACATTTGCGTAAAACAGTCATACATGTCCGAAAAACTTTTATTAATTTAGTAGAAATCCCTTTTAGTTCAAGAGTTATAATTTTATAATTTTGTCAACATTTCCTTTACAAACATTTGTCCCGCAAGTCGGGTAAAAGCAAGGTGTCGCAGAATTAACAAGTGGAAAGAATAAAGCATCACAATATGATATACGACGCCGTAGCGAAGAATACACAGTAAAGCAAGGACAATATCACCAAGGGTAAGACTGCATAAAATAAAGTCGGCTCACATGCGAGCTCGACACCAGAGTACAAAATCATACACATCATCCTCACAACTGTCTCTAAGTCAATACAGAAAGGCAGATGGAGAATACTAGATACATCGATATACAACTGAAGGATAACAGATACTGTACAAAACCCACCTAACAGCAAAAAGGCTAACCCGCCTCAGAAAAGGTATCCGTGCCAAAAGAAGCGGTAAACAGCCAGCTGCGACTACTCCCAAGGGCAACCTGCAAATACTGTGGCACAACGGGGATGAGTTGCCAACTCGTGAATAGAGATAACATATATAGGTGATCGCGAGCATGCACATATAGCGTGGCTCTACTAATGCCAGCAGATGATATCAATGCATGCCAACAGTGGATGCAATAGTAATACAAGTGCTCTATCAGGTAAATGCTATAGGATGAGGTATATAGTAATCAATACTGAGCATGAGATAAATAATATCTACATGGATATGTCAACATGGAAAACAATAATCGGTGCCTCAGGCTGCACCCAAATCCCAAATACACTCAGGCGCCGGCACACCCATCGGCCCTCAAATCCTGTATATCTCTGAGAAATCACGAGTGCCCAACATCGGCACCCAAAATATCATAAAATACTCGTGTCCAGCATCGACACGCAAATCCTCGTATATCGGGCTCCGTCAGTCCGGATCGGCCCACGGGGTCCGTCTGCGGTATCGGCCCTCGGCCCCGGCAGTACGGATCATCCCGCATCCATCTCTCGACTCTGGTCAATATCCTCCGGACAACTGCCAGGTCCAACCAATCACCGGTAGGTTGTAGTCCCTCTGCCGGGCTCACCGTCTACTGCACAGCGAAACCGTTCTTGCCCCGGGGTACCATACCGGGCCCACCACGAACCCGCAAACGGATCATCCATCTCCTCGAATCGGGTTTCAAGCACACGTCTCAGCACCGAGAAAACGCGTGGTGGACGCACCAAAATATCATATCACGAGGTACCGGGTTTTCAAAATAGTGCATCTTTTCTTAAATAATTCCACGGTCCTCAAAACCAGAAATCGCATGAAATCCAACACCAATAAGTAAATCCAATGCGAGGTACAATGTAAATCAATCCATGGTATGTGTATAAGGGGAAAACCGCTTTTTAAAATAGTTTCCGTTCTTAAAGATGTCATGCGGCTCCCAATTTCTAGAAAATCATAACCAATCATATGTAAGATGAACTACAGCAATGTAATCATGGCAGCTCAACAGTGAGTGTGGCATAGCAATTACTAACGGTGTGTGTGTAGCATGCAAATAGTGCCCGTGCAAGATAAACCGTTAGTAATAGTGCGGTGTTCTATCAGTTCTAAGCATATATATATGTAGCAGGGAATGCAATATGCGATGACAGTCTATGGGGTACATGCAACATATAATAATAAAGTCCTATCAGCCCTGACGCATAACGCCATGCGGGCGATATCCCCATAGATGTGAAATCTACTCACCGTGTCTCGCGCTAAGTGTATCCAACAACTTGCTTGCCCTTCTTCGCAGTGCCCGTCTCACTGGCCTGCGAACCTAGAATCACATAACAGATATCACACATAAGCTCAATTTCACAGAAACGCGACATTACGGTCCAACTAGAGACCCGTGTCGTGAACCAATCGCGCGTGTGCGCGATACGCTAAAACGTGTGATCACGCGCCTGAAACTACCCCGACGCGTCGCGATACGCAGAAGCCCCAAACCTACTCACGTATCACGCGTGTCGCGAAGGTTTAGAAAAAAACGGCAAAACAGGTATTTGGTCCCAGATTTCTATACAGAACTAAACTTACAAAAATATATACATCACAGCACCCTACACACTAGCAGACACCTACAGGACCAAACCCCAACCCAAACCCTACCCATCTGGCCGCAAATTGCGGCCAGAATGAATTAATTGGCGGCCTACTGTAGCAGTTAGGGGGTCGGGTTAAATCTGGGGTATCAGCACATCTCCACTATACTGCAGTCTTCCCAAATTTCACTCAGAACTCATCGAGTCAAAAGCAGTTCCAGAAAACTCAGTTTTGCTTAAAAACGACGGATTTGCATCAATTTGGAAAACTGGTGGTATTTTAGTGCAATTGGGGTTAAGCTAAGTTAATATGGTCTCAACAACCCACTAACAACCTACTGAAACCAATTTACACCACACTAGCACAAGGTTCCCACTAGACACCTCATATCGCACTAAAACGCACTAAAAACCACTAACCGATGCAAAACTACTCTAACCAAGCAACTAGGGAATAAGTTTAGGAAATATACCTCATACTTAACCCTAGGGAGCTGGAGGAAGAAGAAGAGGTGCAAGGAAGAGGCTGTGGTTGTTGCTGCTGTGCTTGCTGCTCACTGTTGCTGCTGCTACTGCTCTCTGCTGCTGCTGCTACTGCTTCTGGCCCCTGCTGCTGCTGTTGCTTCAGTTGCTGCTGTGCTGCTGGTTCTGGAGCTGAGAGGTAAGTGTGTGAGTGTGTGAGTGTGTGAGAGTTTTGAGAGAAAAACAAAGAGAGTTGAGAGCCAAAACAAATCATCACCCAAAAGTCACCCCTCCTCTCTCTCTCTCTTCATTAATGGCAAGCATGGCTTGAGCCATGATGCCCCCCTCTCTCTCTCACAAGTCAACACCTATAAACAAATTCAAATTAAAACAACTACTAATTAACTAATTAACTTAATTTAAACCCAAAAGACTTAATCCCATGATTAACCCACCATGGTTAATAATCATGGTAATAACTCATTTAAAAACCCTAGTTTACATGCACATGTGTGTGCAAGCCTAGGAAAATTTTGGAAAAATATTTATTAAATTAGGAAAAATATTTAAAACACAATTTGGTAAACTTTTTATTAAAAACCCATTATTTAAATATAATTATTCCCTAAACATATCCTAAGATGTTACAAACCTGGACCCCTACGAGCGCGGCAAGTTACCCGCCAATCTCAGAAGTGAGGCAGTCCCCTTCAACAAAGTGAATGGGCCACGCAGCACTTCACGGAATCCGGTAACTTGGGTTCCCCTCCATGGGTCATCCTATACCCCTACGAGTGCGGCGAATAGCTCACCAATTCTAGAATGAAGCCCCCCTCCGTTTTAACGCCATGAGATGCGGGTTTGTTTCCTTATAGAACCCGGCTATTCGTGCACTCCACCATGGGGTAATCCTAGTACATAAAATGAAAATAATATATACAAATGATGACATCGACCTCAACCCGGTCGTGCCCTAAACAAATAATATACAATCCGGCAAAGACGGTAGTCCACATGTCGGATGCTCACCCCACAATAACAAATGTACAAATGAATTCAAACTGTACCACTATCATTGCACCACATGCTATCCACCATGACTATCTAACCACAATCACATCACAAGCATAAAACATCAATGCGAATGTCATGTTGGCAAACCCGTCTAAAAGAACATATAGCAATCAGACGAGTTGTACCGATCGAATGACATTCACGGTCGCAGATAAAAGTGAAAGTACTGTAACTATTAAACAGTGTCAAATATAACGATTTTGAAACACTCCAAATTGCCCTGAACTGAAAAACAATAGAAAATCAAACTTGGACAAAAACTAGCAACACCTGAAACCCAAACTTCAAGAAACAAGAACACTGGCCAAAATACGACGCAATCCTCCTTAAGAAAACCGGCGAGCTCGGTTTTATGATGGTTGTGGCCGGCCAAAAAGGTGGGAATCGTGTCGTTTTTGGTCAGTGTTCATCTCACAGTGTAAAGAGCACTCTGCACTTGCTAAATTTTTTTTTGAAGCCATTAAAAATTTGACAGAAACTGCAGTTTGGTTTCATTGTTACGGAGTTGTTTCGGTTTTGTTGTTTTAACATTATTTAAAATTTCTAGTATAGGGTTTATGGGCTGGCTCTGATACCATGAAAGGTTACGCTAGTGTCCCGGCCAACTACTGTGACTAAATGCGGAACAAAATTTTTTCTAACGATTAAAACATGGCACTAGAATAACTTTTAACCCGGATCTTTCCATAAACCTATCTAGCAATACTAAAGTAGTGCTATCCACTATAGAAAGAATTCTCACCAAGCGACCCATGTCCTTCGGTCTTCTTTCCTCGTCATGTACTCCAAGTGGCCACCTTGAACTTGTTTGATCTCCATTTCTGGCTCCATCGGTCCCCCAAGATCGAGCTTGCTCTCCGGCCCTCCTTTGTTGTAGATGATCCACCCGAGTGATGTGATCCATGGCTCTAGCTCCTAACTAAATAACAAAATGAGCAACTAGAGAACTTGGAATGCTAATCCAAGTTTTCGAGGATGTAGTATAAAGATCTATGTTTTCTACTATATCTACCTTGCCTCTTCACTTGTTTCTCAACTCATGAGAGGTTAGTGAAGGAGAAAGATGATGAAGGTGGAGGAAACTCAAAAGGAGGGAGGAGATTAAGAAAAATGGGAGCTCAAGAAAATAATGAAGCATCCATGAGAGAGAAAATCTACACAAAGATTTTGTGTATGAATTTCTTGAATAAACAATAAACAACCATACTTCAATAGTAACTCTGAATGAATTAAAAATTCATTTATTAACTATTGAAGCATGGTTATTTCCATTTCTCCCATACCTCACACTTTACACCTCATTTTCCATTTATCAAATAAATGGAAAAAGCATAATGAGGTGGCCACCTTCTAAAAGGTAATCTGTAATAAATACTGATTACAGTCTGCTGTTTATACATACCTGCATTCGGATAAAAACATGAATGCCCAAAGGGATAGAATAACATGAAGAACGTAATACTAGAATATACATATCGAAATACATATATGTAAACTATTAATCAATACCTGATTTAATAATCCGGCTCAAACCCGAGCCGACTAGTATTACCAACTGTCCGATCGAAACTCCGAATACATAGTACATCAATCGATCGAGACCCTGCACGTATCCAATATGGCTACTACATCATTTCGCCTAAACCAGGGAAACCCTCTGTGTGGGACTCTAAATACTCGACAGTACGTCGGCAGTGAGTTACTGGATAAATCCATAACCATAAGCACGTCAGCAACACTAGCTGTACGTAACGGCTACCCGAGTACCTATCGAAAAGGAATGCCGACGAGCAAACTCATTCGGATCCCTACTGAGCCTATCTGTGACAATCTCCGTACAGTCTGGTCTCTTTGTCTGAGAGTATCGCATACCGGGTCTAGGGGGTGGTAAACGTTAGAACCTGATAACCTGGTAATTCATACTGATGCGGCTCAGGACCAATCCAGGAAACTACTGATCAACCTATCAGTAAATCCCAACTGCCTTGGCCAAGGTCTTATGGTCCTGACCAATCGAACATAGTGTGATATCGACTCCATATACCGGGAGAGATGAATCCCCGACAATCGCTCACTGCCTACATGTGGCTCGGGTCTGTACTCAACCAAAACTTGTTTGCATGACTCAGTAGAGCCGTGGTAGGGTAGTGATCAAAGCACAATGGGAACCCACACGAGAAAAATGCCGATCTCAACTCTAAATACTAACATGTACTCATATCACCTGAGAACTTCTACCTGACGATAGGTATAGTACCATCTGGAAGTTCTTGGCGAGTCCGTCCGGTGTACTCACCCTCAGTAAGCACCTGTATACGATCTTAGGTCTAAAGACCAATGGTTGAGGGTCTAAACCATCACCCCTCGTTGGGGCCTTGAAATGTATATACTAGTCTACTCTGGAATATCGATGCCCAGTCTCGATACTCCCACAACTAGGGACCATTTAAGGATGTGCATACCGACTACCCAGCTCCCACAAGTATGATCACCATCACAACGCAGGTAGTCTAGCATTGATCCTACGGGCTTTATCAACATGTATAAAAGATATGTAATAGCAAGTAAAACATACACATGTTAAGATAAAGTCAAACCAAATAGCATACTATCATATCGAGCAAGACTGTCCTGTACATATATATGTCCAAGCATCCATATGTATACATATACAATAATGGCCTCTAGGGCATACATATCCAACATATTTTCTCCTTAGGAGTCGTAAGGACTCCTAAGTGATATTCTCTCTTGCAAGTCGTAAGGATCTTACAAGAGTGTTTTCTTCTTACAAGTCGAGAGGACTTATAAGTGTCGTTCACCACATGAGGACATTCCTCATCATCGGTGGAACTTGGTAGGGAAATCGTTTATTTGTGATCGTGGATTGTATATAAGGGCCAATATCGGACCGTCTGTAGGGCAACTTGGGGAGTGTGATAGCTTAAGAACATGGTCAAATCCTTCTAGCTTAAGGCTTTTGAATCCTATGAGCTGTGAGGATCTCACAGGGGGAATTCTTATTACGAGTCGTGAGGATCTTGTAAGTGTAATTTCTCCTTAGGAATCGTGGGGATCCATAAATGTGTTGCTCCCTTTTGTGAGTCGTAAAGATCTCACACAGGTATTTTCTCCTTAAAAGGACGAGAGGACCTTGCAAGTGCGCAAAATTTTTTTCTTCTCTTCTTTTTTTATGAGTCTGCGCCCTTTTGGGTTTTCACAAACTTGTCGGCAGTCCTGCTGTTTTTACTCACGGAGCCCTTTCGTGTTTTCATCCGTGCCTATTTCACTTATGGACGTACCTTTTTTTTAACAATGATGAAACTCTCGAAAATGGTTTCGCCGCATATGACCCATCTGTTTGCCGGTGGGATTTGAGTTGCAGTCCTCATCGCTGGGACTCGTGGACTTGAATTCCACTGTCGTCATGTTTAAGGCGACGTACTTAGTTTACGGACGTTACTGTCCATTGTTAGTTTATGGACATCTCAGTCCACAGCTAGTTTAAGGACGTTGCGGTTCGTGGGGATTTTGAGGTGAAGTTTTGCCGGATACTACTTACAGAGTCTTGACTTAGGAAGATAGCGAGAGGACACGAGCGTTGTCATATATCGTTAACCTAAGTTATGACTCGTCAAGGGTAGTATTTCTTAAGGAATCGACCATTTATTGGCCGGAAGGGTCTTTCGCTATTCATGTTCATCAGCAAGTAGGCCCCACCTTGGTAGACCTTGTCTATGATGTACGAGCCATCATAGTTCGGCTCGAATTTCCCCCGCTTTGTACGGTTGGGGATCATAGGTCTTTTTACGACTAATACGAGTTTGCCTTGGAGGAATGTTCTCGGCCTAGTCAGTCTTTCGTTTGAGCGCGTCATTCTTGCTTTGTAATCTTCCAATTTTTGCTGCGCTATGAGGCGAGCTTCACCGAGGGCATCGAGCTCCTCGAGCCGAAGATGGGAATTTTCTTCATCCGTCAGCTCATATCGAACTGCCACTCGTAAATAGGGGAGCTCTATCTACAAGGGAAGTACCGCCTCCGTGCCGAATACCAACGCGAATGGCGTTGTATTCGTGGCCGTTTTGAACGTGGTTCGATACGCCCAGAGAGCTTCAAGCAGTCTCTCGTGCCAGTCCCTTTTATTTCTGGACACCATTTTCTTTATGATCTTCGTCAAGGTCTTATTGAAAGCCTCAACTAGACCATTAGCTCAGGAATTATAGACTGAAGAGTATATCTAATCTATATTATGCTGCTGTGTGAAGCGGCTAATCTTATGGCTTCTGTAGGCTGACCCATTATCCGAGATGATTCGTCGCGGAGTGCCGAACCGATAGATGACATGTGTCCTGAAGAAATGTAGGATGTTCTCCATTTTCACATCCCTTAGCGGCACTGCCTCTGCCCACTTAGAGAAGTAATCGGTTGTTGCCAAAATGAACCGATGTCCCTCAGATGATGTTGGTTCGATAGGCCTGATTATATCGGTTCCCCACATTTCGAACGGCGAGCTAGCCAGTGTTGGGTATAGCGGATTTGGATGTTGGTGGATGAAGTCCCTGTGAGTTTGGCACGATTGACACTGCTTCGCATATTCAAGACAGTCATGAATCATTGTGGGCCAATAGTAACCCATTCTTTTGATCTTCAGCTTCATCTTTGGCCCTGCTTGATAGGAACCGCAGAGTCCGTCATTAGTTTCTTGGATGACCTTTTTTGCTTCTTTTGGTCGAAGGCATCTCGGCCACAAACTGTCGAACGATCTCTTATATAGAGCATCATTGACGAAGGCAAAAAACAGAGCTTGTTTCATGAGCTGATGTCTTGAAGATGCATTTTCGGGCATTCGATGGGATTTGAAGTAGTCTAAAAAGACTTCTCTCCAATCCCTAACCTTTTCTTCGTCCTGTATTTGGTAGGCTGCTTGTTTAGTCGCTTCCTTTCCTTCAGACGACACCGGAGATGTTTTTGCGGGCACGTGAATCTGGCGGCTTTGCACAATGATCCTTACGTCATCGTGGTTTTCGTCGGCCAGTTCTTTAGTGAGTTTGGCTAATGCATCCGCCTTGCTATTTTCCGAATGCGGTATGCTTTCCAGGATGTAGGAGGGAATTTGAGCCAGCAGTTGCTGTACTCTTTCGCCATATTTTACCAGCTCCGGTTTACACGTCTGATAGTTTCTATTTACTTGGCTAACGACCAGCTGGGAGTCTCCATATATGAGGAGGTTTTCGATCCCGATGTCAACAGCGATCTCAAGACCTGCAATCAAAGCTTCATATTCCGCTTCATTGTTTGTTCTTGGCTCTGTTAAGGAAAGGGCAAAACGCATTATCCCTCTTTGTGGAGTCACAACGATAAGGCCTGTTGGGCTGCCTAGCACGACAACAAGGTTTCGGGAGGCATCATCCATGCCGTTTTCAAAAAATTTCCATGCTAAATAACCCAAACCCTAGAATCTTAACTAGAGAATTAGACGATACAAGAATGTAAACAACATTACATCAAGTGAATAAGGAATACAACCTTTGTAGACCGGTTCTTCACTTCACATGCTCCGTGTAGTAGTCCCGCGACTCCACTAGGCTCCACTTGAAACTTTGGACGAGCTTCCTCCGATGACCTTCGTGCCGAAGATGATCCATGCGAAATCCCTCCAACTCAAGCTACCTCTACACTAAACTCTTTAGCATAGAAAACACGCTACACTCGATTGCTAGTCAAGTGTGGGATGGTGAAGTAAGGGAGGTTGAAAGCTCACAAGTTTGTGTTCAAGCTTCATGGTTCACATCACATGTGAGGGTTGAAGCTTGAACCTTGACATGAGGAGGAAGATGAAGCTAGAGAGCAACCATGAGAGCAACTCAAGAAAAAAGTCTAAGTGTTGAGAATGAGCTAGAATGAATGGCAATTCTTGACCCCTCACTCATTCAAGCATGGAATTATGCAATATAAAATTGCAACCATGCTTGAATAGTGAGTTAAGATGAATAAACAAAAGTAAATCCCAATCTTGCAACCATGCTCTCATTTTCCACCTTATTTCTATTTTCGCAAAATAGAAATTCATATGCCATGCTTCATTATATATATATATATATCATATAAATTAATATATATATAATGAAGAATAATTAGTGAGCTAATGATATTAGTTAAGATATAATTATATCACATATAATATATATCACATTATTAAATCAACACTTGATTTAATAATCCTGTTATATCACATATGACCGACTAATATCATTTATCTGTATATCACATTATCAAATCAACACGTGATTCGACAATCTGGTTATATCACATATAACCGAACCGATAACAGATAGCCGCCAGATTATAATACGGTATCACATACACGTATTTAATCAGGCCCACACACATCACATATGTGTCCTAATTCGTTTCGCTTGAACCACGGAACTTCTGTGTGGAACTCTAAAGACTCGTCAATACGCCAGCAGTAGGTGATGATCATATCAGTCACCTACCAGCCGTCAGCGGTACTAGCTGGACGTAACGGCTACCCGGGTATTGAGCGATATGAAGATCAACAAGCAAGCTCGTCCATACTCTCCATGAAGCCTATCAGTAACACTAACGTACAGTCCAGTCTCTTCTTCTGATATGTCACATATCAAGTCTAGGGGTGGAAATCGTCAGACCCCAGTAACGTGATAAGTCATGCATATGTCTGACCTATAATGGTTTGAGAAACTACTGATAACACTTATTAGTAAATCTCATAAGCAGCCCTGGCCAGGGACTTCCAGTTATATCCAATCGAGCATAGCGCAACATCAACCCCCAATACCAGGAGAGATGAAACCCCTCCTATCGCTCATTGCCTCCATATGACTCGGGACTGTACCAAAAAACCGCCGTTTTGCACGTTCTCTTAAACGTGGTATGGTGGAAATCAAAGCACAGTGTGAATCACGCAAGACTCTATGACGATCTCGGGTCTACAGACTAACCTGTAACAGTGTCACCAGAGGACTGCTATCTGACGATAGGTATACTACCATATAGGAGTCCTCGGTGAGTCCTGTTCAGTGTACCCAGTCTCCACTGAGCACCCGTATACCATCTTTCATGGCAAACACCAATGGACGTGGGATCTTCTATCGCCCATCATATGGGTCAAGAAGCGTATACACTAGTCTACTCTGGAATATCATTGCACTGTCTCGATATACCCTCGACTAGGAACAATTAAAGGATGTACTTTTGGACCACCCTGGCCCCACTAGTATGATCTCATCATAGTCCCGGTAGTCAAGTACATATCCTAAGAGCTTTATCAACATGTAAGAGACAGAAAGTATAAATATCAGTCTACATGTTAAGATAAAGGTAACCAGATAGCATACTATCATGTCGAGCAAGAAAGTTCTCTTTATATATGTCCAAGCATCCACTATAATATACATCATATGTACAATAATAGCCTCTAGGGCATATTGATAACTAACAATCTCCCACTTTCACTAAGGCCAGTTATTGTAGTATCTCATACCTGACGTCCTAAAAGTCTCTCGAATAGCATCTGGGGTATGCCCTTGGTTTGTGGATCCGCTGTGTTATCCTCTATGTCAACTCTCCTAACTTCGATCTCCTAGAGATCAACTATCTCCCTGATCAGGTGATACTGTCTAAGAATATGTCTGGTCGCTGACAGGACCGGGGTTCCTAAGCCAAAGCCACAGCTCCATTGTCATCACAATACCCAGGTACTAGATGCCCAATAGTAGGAACCAAGTTCATCATATGAACTTTTTCATGTAGACAACCTCTTTGGCAGCATCGTTGGTAGCGATGTAATTAGCCTCTATCTACGAGTGTTCTATAGTATATAGCTTGGAACCCTTCCAACATACCGTCCCTCCACTGAGGGTGAAGACAAAACCTGAGACTGACTTTCAGTCATCCTTATCACTCTGGAAGCTTGAATCGGTAAAGGAATCCATCTGGAGTTCACCGTTACCATACACTAAGAACATCTCTTTAGTCTTTCTCAAGCACTTAAGAATATTCTTCAGCTGTCCAGTGGTTTTCCCAAAGATCTTTTCGATACATATTCACTACACCAAGTGAGTAAGCTACATCTGGTCTGGTACATAACATCGCATACAAGATTGACCCATCTTCCAAAGCATAGGATATCCCTTGTATGCGAGCCCTCTCCAAATCAGTCTCGAGAGACATATCTTTGGAGAGAGTGATTCCTGAACAAGTGGTTACATTACCACGCTTAGAATCATCCATACTAAGCCCCTTTTAACATGGTGTTTATGTACCTGGATTGGGACAATTCCAAATCTATTTAGATCTATCTCTATAGATCTGTATCCCCAGGACGTAGGAGACATCAGTTAGATCTTTCATGGAGAACCTATGTGATAAGAGGTGCTTGACCGAGTGTAGCATAGGAACACCCTTTCCTATCAAGATTATGTCATCCGCGTACAATACGAGGAAGACAACCATACTCTCTACAACCTTCTTATTTATACATGGTTCATTTATCTTTTTGATGAAGTCAAACTCTTTGACAGCTTCATTAAAACAGATGTTCCATCTCCGCGATGCCTGCTTTAACCCGTCTTTGGATTTAAGCTGCTTGCACATGCTTCCGCTGCTCCCACTATCTATGAAGCCCTCTGGCGGTGTCATATACACACTCTCTTCTAAATCACCATTTAGAAAAGTGGGTTTGACGTGCAGTCTGCCAGATATCGTAGTCATGTATGTAGCAATGGCAAGTAGGATCGTGATGGACTTAAGTTTAGCGACAAGTCTAGATTTGAAAGTCTCAACTTTTCCATCTACACCAAATTATCTTTCTCAAAGTTCCTCTTGGTCCGGTTGGGTTTTACTCCTTCAGGAGCAACATCCAAAGTCAATACTTTGTTGGTGTATATGGATTCCATCTCAGATCGCATAGCATCCAGCTATTTCACATAGTCTATACTTGTGATGGCCTGCTCGAAACTAGTTGGGTCATCATCTCCATGATAAAATCCTCGCTCCCACTATTTACGAGAAATCAAAGTATCTCTCAGGTGGATGAGGAACCCTACTAGATCTGCGGAGTGGTTTCAGTTCGTCAGGGACTATTGAATCCTCCGGTTCCAACAAATCGTCAGTTATAGTTTGTGTGTGCTGGAACTACTTCCAGTTCTACCTCATTGACACTAATTTCTTTGACAAGAAATTCCTTTTCTAAAAAGTGGCATGTCGAGGAACAAAACATCTTTTGTTCCTCGGTGTGGTAGAAGATATACCCTTGCGAATGGTTGGGATATCCTACAAACTGTCACAGAACCGATCTTGCCTCAAGCTTGTCCGGATTTTGCTTTTCAACATAGGCCGGACAACCCCATATCTTAACTCGTTTAAAAGATGGTCTCTTCCCATTCCATATCTTATATGGAGTGTTAGGCAACAGATTTGATCGGAACTCTATTCAATAGGTAGGCATCTTTTCATGTGCATGTCCCTAAAAGGAAATAGTGAACTCATCAGTACTCTTCATAGAGCACTCCATATCTCATAGGATGCGATTCCTCCATCCCGATGTGCTGTTGTGCTGTGGTGTATACGGAGGAGTAAGCTGAGAGAGAATCTCATTCTCTTTTAAATAGTCTCGGAATTCCGTACTCAAGTATTCTCCTCCCTGATCAAATCGAAGGATTTGAATACCTTTACCCATCTGGTTCTCTTCTTCGTACTTATATTCCTTGAAATTCTCAAAAGATTCAGTTTTGTATTTCAACAAGAACATATGTCTGTATCTTGAGAGAACATCGGTGAATGTAATAAAGTATGTAGAACCATCCTTGGCATGTATAGACATAGAACCGCATACATCACTATGTATCTGTCCAAGAGTTCAGTAGCTCTTTCTCAGTTTCCAGTAAACGGAGATTTGGTCACCTAGTCTTTGAGACATGACTGACAAGTTTCATAAGATATAAATTTGAACGGATTCAAAAATGCATCCTTATGGAACTTCAGCTAGTCTTGTTTCATCGAAATGACCCAGTCTACAATGCCACAAGAAGACTTCGTTCATTTCTGAACTTTTCCTCTTGTGTGTGTTCTGTACGTTTAGAACTGTAGTTTGATTCAGAACGTGTACACTGTTTATACAACATATCTTACCCAATCAACACTTGATTTAGGAAAATATTCACAATTTTTATTGGTACGAAATAACAGTCGCTATCAATGTATTACCAGTTGGTAACACAAAGTGATATTTGCCAACTGCTTTGGCTGCAACAATTGCACCATCTCTACTACTAGAGGCATATCACCCTTTCCGAGTTCTCCACCTGTCTATAGCCCATGTAACAAATTACATATATGGGATCCTGATCCGGTATCCAATACCCAAGACGCAGAGTAAACTGAGAAACCGTTCTTGGTAACGAACACACCCGAAGATAATGCATCAACATGCTTATTCTTCATTTGGGTGGCATGGGAATCCGGATATTCCCCTATTTCCTGTTCGGACTTATAACAATTATAAGTGGGAGCGGAACCAACGTTCCCCTGCTCAGTATAACAAGCGGGTTCGGTCAATACATCCATAATATTATCTTGATTAAGGCCTGACATGGTCGCTACCTGGAGAGAGAGAGAAAAGAAAAACACTTAGCGTATGCTCTTGTAAGATTAGATTGGTTATTATCTTATCTAATCAGGATTGCTCCCACTGTTTTTATCAAATCTTCCTTCAAACCCTAAAAGGTAAGACTAACCGGGATTAATTACACCTTACAAGTTCGCCAATCTTTCAGCCAGACCAATGCCGATACTTTTAGGGAGGTTCCCCGTGCTTTTGCACGGACCTAATTAAAATAAACCTCATTTTCCCAGGGGCGTAACCCCGTTAACACTTTTCTAGACACCTACTTGATCGGCCAATTGTGATGTGTAAAACTCTTCCAGGAGTAACTCTTACTCGCAGTGGGTATCGGGATCCAACTATCTCATAGAAGGTATGCAATCTCATTGCAAATTTCAACACTTGAAATTCCTGATAATATTTTGCCCCAAGAGATCTATGGCCTTAACAAGGTCAACAAACCATAAATCGCAAGTCAAGTTCAACCCGTACATTTCATGATTGAATTAAACCCACCCGCACGACCCTTGAAAAGGTCAGTAAGGCTGTACGACTACCCTAATCCAATCGCATCTCATGCTTTAGCACATAAGAACTAATCATCTACCGTACACTATGCCTTGACAAGGTCAACAAACACAGCATGCATACTAAATAGTCCTTATCTGAAATGACGGAAGGATACGACCGTTTTTTAATAAAACCTTTTGCATAATGAACTTGATATCGTTTGTGGAATTGAGTGATTTTAAAAAGGAGTGTTTTTTAGGCTTTTACTAGTTCCTCTAAAGGGCTCACTCCCGTTGAAGGGATCTCGGCTCTTTCCTCATCGAATAAGGTGTTGGATATTCTACAAGGAATACCGCTGTGCAAAGCAAGAGCTATAAAGGCAATCAAAAACAAAACCGAGTGGGTTGTAGTAACTGCTAGCTTTTGCTAAAGAGGTCACTCCCGGTGAAGGGATCTCGGCTCTTTCCTCATCGAATGAGGTGCTGGATATTTTACGAGGAATACCGCTATGCAAAACAAAAACTAGAGCTACCCTTTTAGAAAATTTGATTCCACGACATCTTTTAGGCTTCTTTCTTTTTCATTAATATCATTAATGAAGCCCCATCAATTATGCTTCCTAAGCATCACAGAAGAAACAAAAATACAACGTACGCCTATGCCATTTGCATTCGCCATAGTGTCCCGTTATGTACCGTTAGGTTACTTAACAAACGGCATAGCGGGGCGGGACTAGCGCGGGTGCAAAACATAAGCAACGTTTATTATATATCATATATATAATAATAAAACATTCGTCTCACGCATATAAAGTGATCACATCACAGAATATCTGCAACAGAAGTCAACATATGAAATATTGGATATACTAGGAGGTACGCGTTTTATATTAAGCCTTTAAAAAACATGGATTCCACGGTCGCGGTGAATAGAAAAACCCATATCCCTAGACCCCTACGAGAGCGGCAAGCAACCCTACCAATTCTAGAGTTAGGAGACCCGGACTCGACTCCTCGAGATGGTCTCCCACTGGACTCTAGAACCCGGTTACTTGTGCTCCCCGCCTTGGGTCTATCCTAATACGGAAAAGTAAATAATATACAACAAGGGTGACAACATCCTTAACTCGGAAGTGCCCCAATAAACGAATATTACATACAAGTTTTTTATATGGATGAAAATGAAAAACTCTCATCTCACACAAAACCCCCCGGCTATTCAAACATGACGATCCAATATAACATATCTCAGCAACATATAACATCACATGTCATCAACGTAAGTAAATATGTGTACCCCAATTGTCGTTGACATATAGCAACGAAACCGGCGATACACCACATATTACACTTACGGTCGCAGAAAAGAAAATTTCAAACTACAACATTCGGAATCTGTAACCTTCTTAGACATCATAAACCTGAAATATCACATACTTCGGATTTCATGCCTAACCAATTGAATTTCAAATATTGTATCACATTTCACTAATAGTTAGACGATGTTAAACATTCCGATTGAATCAACAAGCACCCAAAATTTCCTAAAGAGCTCAATACTTGAGCACAGTATAAAAATACTCATAACATGCCACAGTGTCTATGGACCAACCGTAGAAGGGTCAACCCTTATCTCACCTATGGCGCCGCGGAACTACCAAAAACCCTAGGGTTTGGTGGCGGTTCCGACGGTCACAGAATCGAGTTAGGGTTTTGTTCTTCTAGAGGGTCCATAGAATTACTTGCATGATTTTTGAATGTTTTTAACATGGAGAAATTCCAACTTTTGGAAAATTTCCAGTAAGGGAGAAAATGGGTTATTGATATTCGTTCGAACTTTTTAACGTCGTCTAAATTAACCCGAAATGTTGTTAGAATTAAGACTACGAAACACTCCGTATTAACCCCAATAAAACTGTTAACATCACATGAAAACTGGGATAATCAAACAATACCGGAAACCCCAAAATCAAGCCCAGAGAACAACAAAAAATTTCGAGCCAAAGAGGAGTTAAGAAGACCAGCGAGGCCGGATATTTTTTTCATGTCGCCGGTTAAAGTCCGGTGAAATGGCCTCAAACTTTTTCAGTGTTCTAGTTGTATCACATACAACATTCTGCAGTAGCTAAAATAATTTTCTGAGATCATTTTAAAATTGACAGAAACTTGATTTTTGGTTTCGGTGTTTCGGAGTTTTTCGGTTTCGTAATTCAACAAATGTCGTCTAACTCTCTAGCTTGGATCTGATACCACTGTTGGGTTGCCTAGCATGATAGCAAGGTTTCGGGAGGCATCATCCATGCCGTTTTCAAAAATTTTCCATGCTAAATAATCTAAACCCTAGAATCTTAACTAGAGAATTAGATGATACAAGAATGTAAACATTACATCAAGTGAACAAGGTATACAACCTTTGTAGACCGGTCCTTCACTTCACATACTCTGTGTAGTAGTCCCGCGACTCCATTAGGCTCCACTTGAGACTTTAGACGAGCTTCCTCCGATGACCTTCGTGCCGAAGATGATCCACCCGAAGTCCCTCCAACTCAAGCTATCTCTACACTAAACTCTTTAGCGTAGGAAATATTCTACACTCGATCGCTAGTCAAGTGTAGGATGGTGAAGTAGAGGATGTTGAAAGCTCACAAGTTTGTATTCAAGCTTCATGATTCACATCACATGTGAGGGTTGAAGCTTGAACCATGACATGAGGAGGAAGATGAAGCTAGAGAGCAACCATGGGAGCAACTCAAGAAAAAAGGCTAAGTGTTGAGAATGAGCTAGAATGAATGACAACTCTTGACTCCTCACCCGTTCAAGCATGGAATTATGCAATATAAAATTGCAACCATGCCTGAATAGTAAGTCAAGATGAATAAACAAAAGTAAATCCCATACTTGCAACCATGCTCTCATTTTCCACCTCATTTCTATTTTCACAAAATAGAAATTCATATGCCATGCTTCATTATATATATATATATATCATATATATTAATATATATATAATGAAGAATGATTAGTGAGCTAATGATATTAGTTAAGATATAATTATATCACATATAATATATATCACATTATTAAATCAACACTTGATTCAATAATCCGGTTATATCACATATGACCGACTAATATCATTTATCTGTATATCACTGTTGAAGTCAAAATTTGCACCCCGGTTGACCAAGTCAAAGTCAAGGTCAACCCTAAGCCAGTTGGGCCCAAGCCCAAGCAAGTGGGCTAATGCCCAGGTTGAGCCCGAACACGAAGCGTCGGGCCTTCCGCCATGCCAACAACAAAATCATGTAATAAATAATTTTTTATGTAATTTTTTTTATACATGAATGTATGCAAAATGGGCACAAAGCCAATATTTTGTAAGCCCATGGCTTATGTGCAAAAATGAAATGGCACATGAGCCATGGGATGGGCAAAATGCCATTTTGCGAAGCCCAAGGGGCTATATGTAAATATGTAAGCCTATAAAAGGCAACATGATGGATAAAAAAAATAATACTTTTCATTCCCCAAAAAAATTAGGGTTCTTTGTGCCTCCTGCTCCTTCTCCAAGGTTCTAAATCTTCTCATTTCTTTTGAATTAAATCAAGAGTTTTACTCTTTCTTTTCCAAAACTAAGTAGTTTTTCACCATAAAACCCGCAAAGGGGAACTCAGATCTCCTATCAGATCTCAAAAAGGAGAGATTTTGAGATCTCACATCTCTTGATCTTCAAGATCCGGTCAAACAACAGGAGGAAGAAGAAGAACCCCCCTCCATCAGCTTCAAAACATCCTAGGAGTTTAACTCCATACATATATACAAAATAAATATTTCCTTTCTGAAGCATAGCTTCTGTTTCTTAGGCTAAAAGCCACTTTTTCTCGTTGGCGCTCAAGCGCAGAGCGCCCGCGTGCCGACACGTGGCGTGCTTGCGCTCAAGCGCAAGCGCCCGAGCGCAAGTCGCCCACGTGCCGACACGTAGCGAGCTTGCGCTCAAGCGCAAGCGCCCGAGCGCAAGTCGCCCTGGTGCCGACACGTGGGGCGCTTGCGTTCAAGCACAAGCGCTCGAGCGCAAGTCGCCCCGGTGCCGACACGTGGCGCGCTTGCGCCCAAGCGCAAGCGCTCGAGCGCAAGTCTCCCCCGTGCCGACACGTGGCGCGCTTGCGCCCAAGCGCAAGCGCTCGAGCGCAAGTCTCCCCCGTGCCGACACGTGGCGCGCTTGCGCCCAAGCGCAAGCGCTCGAGCGCAAGTCTCCCCCGTGCCGACACGTGGCGCGCTTGCGCTCCAGCGCAGGCGCTCAAGCGCAAAGCGCCTACGTGCCGACACGTGGCGCGGTTGCGCTCAAGCGCAGAGCGCCCACGTGCCGACACATGGCACTCTAGCGCCTGAGCGCACAGCACCTAGGCGCACAGCGCACAAGGTGCTGCCCCCACACATCCTTTGGATGCCTTTTCCCCCTTTCTTTCTTTTATATATATACATATATACATATATACATATATACATACATATGTATACATATTTGCACATACACGTGCTCCACGACACTGTCCCTGTTAGAAAAAAATTTCTAACGGGGCGCTGTCCCGCACCCCGCAAGGGGGCTGCTAGCCCCCTTGACCCCCAGCCCGCTATCCGAGTAGCGGGACCCCCGTAAAAACTCTGCGTGGCTCCCGATATATCCAAACCCCCTTTCAAAACACAACACACGTACACTGCACATTGAGTTCGCATGACCAGTTTGACCCGTTAATCGGAGGTTCCCTCGCCCCAAAGGCGAGGGGTAATTAACGACAGGTTAGTCCGCGGCTGCCGGAGATTCGGATCCCCACAATCAATAAACCCCGGCCTACCCTAGGCAGGGGGAATCTGTAGTACGCCTGACAAGCGCGCGCGTATTCCCATCTCAATGGGGTGACGAAAAACACCCTACAGATTCTGGCACGCCCGGTGGGACCAATCTCTCCTCCCATATTTCGGGTTAAGCGTTCATGCGAACTCAATAAATATACATACCTGTATTTATACTAAAAGTAATGCTTTTTCATGCAGATTTTCAAGCAATCACCTTCCGACGATGTCTTCGATGATGCACTCATCTCCCGTCTCCTACACGATGAGGATAGACTCTAGGACGGTCCTTCCGGCCAGTCTCGGACGACAATGGGAGGAGCCGCTGCTACCATTCGGCTCTATTGTGTTCATGCCAGTTGGCGCCATCCCAGCTCCTCAAGCCCCGGTGGTAGACAATAAGGTCTCGAAAGGCAGGAGACCAAATGTGGTGATCTCAAGGGCGCCCCAACCCAAACGCAAGTCGGTGTCTGAACGAATTTCCTTGGCCCCAGCTGGGGGAAAGGCCATCAACACCAATAAAGCTACAACGCGTCCCGAGCAAGCTCCAGCGGTGCCCTTGACCACTGCTCGATTGGGTGTCTCCTCAAGCCTCCCCATCACTCAGCCTATGGCGGCTCCCCGAAGAGCAGAAGCCTGCCAAGCGCTTAAGGCAGAGAAGCTGAGGCAGAAGCGGCTCAGATACAGAGCCAACAAAAGGGCTAGGGCTCTGGCCATGTTAAAATTTATGAATTTCCAAAGCCCGGACCGCTCCATGAAACCAGCTGCCAGTGATGAAAGAATGGCTGAGTGTGTTATCCACACTGTCTACATGGCCGGACATGAAGAAACGAACCCTCCTCTTCTTCACAGCCATGGTGATGATATGGTTGCCGCTACCCAGCATCGGCTCGATCTAAATGATGAAGAGCCCGCTCAGGCCGATAAGCCAGAGGAGCCCGTGGTTCCTGTGGAATTGAGCTCAGGCAATAATGATTACCCGATTGTCATAGCCGGAACTACAGAACAAGCATTATTCCACTGGCTTCAAAGGCAATTTCAGGACAGGGATGAGAAGATGGCCGAGGTCTATTCCAAAGTCGACGAGCTGGCAAACGTCGTGGCAAATCTCGCGACCCAAGTCGCCCGATTGCAATTACAGCAGAATCAAATTTTGGCTCATGAGCCAGGGATTGATACTCGGGGGCAGCCAACTGATATCCCTTTCAACCTAAAAGCTGAGCGCCTTCGCGAAAAACGGCCGCAATCAGCCTCCAGTCCCTCCAATACATATGCCGGGGGGAATCGCCTCTGAAAGAGAAGCTGGAAAAGGTCTATTCCTTCAAGAGGGAAAAGGTTCACAAGATATTCAGGGACGCCCTAAGAAACGGTCTACAACTGCCAGAATCAAAGAGACCGCAAGAAGAGAATATGACCGACAACCTAAAATATTTCCCCTATCACAGGGTGATAGGTCATTCCATTGAGGACTGCTTCGTCTTCAAGGATTGGGTCGAAAGGCAATACAAGATGGGAGAGATAGAACTGTCTAAAGACGTGTTAGCAAACAGTCAAGCTACGACCGCCGATTTCATGCAAATGGACACCGAAGCCTTTCGGGAACCTAACCCTCCCAGACATGTGCAGGGCGAACCAAAGATTGATCGGCCTCGAGGACCAGCATCAGTAAAGGCACCTACTCCAATGGAGGGAAAGAAGAAGATATACTCCTTCACAAGAGATGAAGTCCGCAAATTATTCATTGACGCCTTGAACAACGGTCTGCAACTGCCTGTTCCAAAGAGGCCACATGAAATGAACGTGACTGGCAATCCTATATACTGCCCATATCATAGAGTGGTGGGTCATACCATCGAAGATTGCTATATTTTCAAAGATTGGGCAGAGGACCAATATAAGCTGGGAAAAACCTCACAATCCTCGGATGTATCGGCAAGCCACAGAGCTAGGTCATCAACACAGCTCCGCCAAGATCAAAGTTCAAGGAGCTGGGATAAGCAAAAAGGACCACCACGTCGTTAAACTGGGAACACCTGATGACCACCATGTCGTTAAACTGGGAACCGTTGACCTCTAAGTCGTTAAACTGGGAATGTAAAAAAAATATATGTATATGTAAATAGACAAAAAATGTGTAAATAAAAGAAAAATAAAGAAAAGCCGAAATGATGGGGTAACCGCGAATAAAAGCCGAAATGATAGGGCAATCGCGATCTTCGCGATAAGAAAAGCTGAAAGGATAGAGCAATCGCGGTAAAACAAAAACAAAAAAAAAACAACACAAACAAAAATCCAATTTTTCAAAATTCCCTCGGCCCTACGGTTAGACCCCAAATTGACTACCGTATACAATCCACGGGCTCAAATAATTCTCATCATACCTATGCCCCTGGATAGACCTCCAAGTCTTTAAACTGGAAACAGATGACCTCCAAGTCTTTAAACTGGAAACAGATGACCTCCAAGTCGTTAAACTGGAAACAGATGACCTCCAAGTCGTTAAACTGGAAACAGATGACCTCTACGTCGTTAAACTGGAAACAGATGACCTCCAAGTCGTTCAACTGGAAACAGATGACCTCCAAGTCGTTAAGCTGGAAACAGATGACCTCTAAGTCGTTAACCTGGAAACAGATGACCTCTAAGTCGTTAAACTGGAAACAGATGACCGCTAAGTCGTTAAACTGGGCATAATAGACCCCTAAGTCTTTAAACTGGAAACAGATGACCTCTAAGTCGTTAAACTGGAAACAGTCGACCTCTAAGTCGTTAAACTGGAAACAATCGACCCCTAAGTCGTTAAACTGGAAACAATTGACCTCTAAGCCGTTAAACTGGAAACAGATGACCACTAAGTCTTTAAACTGGAAATAGATGACCTCTACGTCGCTAAACTGGAGACAGACGACCTCTACGTCGTTAAACTAGAAATAGATGACCTCTACGTCGTTAAACTGGAAACAGATGACCACCAAGTCGTTAAACTGGAAACAGATGACCACCACGTCGTTAAACTGGAAACTGATGACCGCTAAGTCATTAAACTAGGCACCACAGACCCCTAAGTCTTTAAACTGGAAACAGCTGACCACCACGTCGTTAAACTGGGAACAATCGACCTCTAAGTCATTAAACTGGGAACGAGGGAAATCCACTCATGTGTCCTCACGATACATAAGGAGAACAAACCTTTGTGGGATCCTTACGACTCATAAAGGAAAAACACACTTAGGAGTCCTCACGACTCCTAAAGATAAAATACACCTGCGGGATCCTTACGACTCGCAGGGAGAAAATGCTTTTATGGGACCCTCACGGCCCATAAAATTGAAAAGTCTTAGGTGACAGGGATCTAAACCTGTCTCCTAAGCCATCGCTTTCCAACCCCCAAGTGGCGAATGATGAGTCGCTCCTGGTACCATATTCCAGTGCAGCGATGCAGACGCTAACCAAATTCCAAATCCCATACCCCAAAACGGCGAATGATGAGTCGCTCCTGGTACCATATTCCAGTGCAGCGATGCAGACGCCAACAAAGACCCAAAATGCTTTTGGCCCTACGGTCTAGATCATACATCCTGCAAAACCGTATACAATCCACGGGTGTAAAACAATCCCAATCCCTCCCAAGTCCTACCGGTGAGACCACATTCAAAGTCCCACCAAAAATAAAAACAGAAAAGAAACAAAAAAGGCATGTCCGCAAGCAAAATGGGCACGGATGAAAACCCGAAAGGGCTCCGTGAGTAAAAACAGCAGGACTGCCGGCGAGTTTGTGAAAACCCGAAAGGGCGCACACTGGTAAAAAAGAGATGAAATACACTCGCAAAATCCTCTCGACTTTGTGAGGAGAAAATTCCCGCGTGAGATCCTTACGACTCACAAAAGAGCAACACACTTAGGAGTCCCCACGACTCCTAAGGAGAAAATACACCTACGGGATCCTTACGACCCGTAGGGAGAAAATGCTTTGTGAGACCCTTACGGCTCACAAAATGGAAAAGCCTTAGGTGACAGGGATCTAAACCTGTCTCCTAAGCCACCAATTCCCAAATCCTCTCGGGACACATGATGAGTTGCTCCTGGCATTATTCCAGTGCAGCAATGCAGATGCCAAACAAACCAAATCCAAATCCTCCCGGGGCAAATGATGAGTTGCTCCTGGCATTATTCCAGTGCAGCAATGTAGATGCCAAACCAACCAAATCCCAAATCCTCCCGGGGCAAATGATGAGTTGCTCCTCACATTATTCCAGTGCAGCAACGCAGATGCCGAACAAACCAAATCCCAAATCCTCCGGGGGCAAATGATGAGTTGCTCCTGGCATTATTCCAGTGCAGCAATGCAGAAGCCGAACAAAAACCAATTCCCAAATCCTCTCAAGACAGATGATGATTCGCTCCTGGTACTATATTCCAGTGTAGCGATGCTGATGTCAACCCAAATCAAATCAAACCAACAACCTTTATGGCGGAATCATGCTCCGTCCCAGAATTTACCCCGTGTCGAAATCATGCTTCGCCTCGGGATATCTACCTTCCCTTCTGGAATTATGCTCCGCCTCGGAATCAAATCAACCCGACACTCCGCGCCGGGGAAAAGTCGATCAGCGACAGTCCGTGCCGGGGAAAAGTCCACCCGACACTCCGCGCCGGGGAAAAGTCGATCAGCGACACTCCGTGCCGGGGAAAAGTCCACCAGCGACACTCCGTACCGGGGAAAAGTCGATCAGCGACACTCCGTGCCGGGGAAAAGTCAACCCGACACTCCGCGCCGGGGAAAAGTCGACAAGCGACACTCCGTGCCGGGGGAAAAGTCGATCAGCGACACTCCGTGCCGGGGAAAAGTCAACCCGACACTCCGCTCAGGGGAAAAGTCCACCAACGACACACCGCGCTGGGGAAAAGTCCATCAGCGACACTCCGTGCCGGGGAAAAGTCAACCCGACACTCCGTGCCGGGGAAAAGTCCATCAGCGACACTCCGTGCCGGGGAAAAGTCAACCCGACACTCCGCGCCGGGGAAAAGTCGATCAGCGACACTCCGTGCCGGGGAAAAGTCGATCAGCGACACTCCGTGCCGGGGAAAAGTCAACTAGCGACACTCCGCGCCGGGGAAAAGTCCATCAGCGACACTCCGTGCCAGGGAAAAGTCAACCCGACACTCCGCGCCGGGGAAAAGTCGATCAGCGACACTCCGTGCCGGGGAAAAGTCGATCAGCGACACTCCGTGCAGAGGAAAAGTCCATCAGCGACACTCCGTGCCGGGGAAAAGTCAACCCGGCACTCCGTGCCGGGGAAAACTCAACCAGCGACACTCCGCGCCGGGGAAATGTCGATCAGCGACACTCCGTGCCGGGGAAAAGTCAACCAGCGACACTCCGCGCCGAGGAAAAGTCGATCAGCGACACTCCGTGCCGGGGAAAAGTCAACCAGCGACACTCCGCGCCGGGGAAAAGTCCATCAGCGACACTCCGAGCCGGGGAAAAGTCAACCCGACACTCCGCGCCGGGGAAAAGTCGATCAGCGACACTCCATGCCGGGGAAAAGTCGATCAACGACACTCCGTGCCGGGGAAAAGTCCATCAGCGACACTCCGTGCCGGGGAAAAGTCAACCCGACACTCCGCGCCGGGGAAAAGTCAACCAGCGACACTCCGCGCCGGGGAAAAGTCGATCAGCGACACTCCGTGCCGGGGAAAAGTCCACCAGCGACACTCCGCGCCGGGGAAAAGTCCATCAGCGACACTCCGTGCCGGGGAAAAGTCAACCCGACACTCCGCGCCGGGGAAAAGTCGATCAGTGACTCTCCATGCCGGGGAAAAGTCCACCAGCGACACTCCGCGCCGGGGAAAAGTCCATCAGCGACACTCCGTGCCGGGGAAAAGTTAACCCGACACTCCGCGCCGGGGAAAAGTCGATCAGGGACACTCCGTGCCGGGGAAAAGTCAACCAGCGACACTCCGTGCCGGGGAAAAGTCGATCAGCGACACTCCGTGCCGGGAAAAAGTCAACCCGACACTCCGTGCCGGGGAAAAGTTGATCAGCGACACTCCGTGCTGGGGAAAAGTCAACCAGCGACACTCCGCTTCGGGGAAAAGTCCATCAGCGACACTCCGTGCCGGGGAAAAGTCAACCCGACACTCCGCGCCGGGGAAAAGTCGATCAGCGACACTCCATGCCGGGGAAAAGTCGTACAACGACACTCCGTGCCAGGGAAATGTCAAGCAGACACTCCGTGCCGGGGACACGTCAGCAAGCAACACTCTGCATTGGGGAAACGTCCAACAAAGACACTCCGCATCAGGGAAACGTCCAACAACGACACTCCGCCTCGGGGAAACATCGACCAGCGACACTCTGTGCCAGGGGACACGTCTACCAAATCGCTCCGGATCAGAGCGTCGACCGTCCATGTCGCAAAACGGGCAGTGCAGGCTCCCCACAAATCGGGAACCAAATCACTCCGGGTCAGGGAAACGTCTACCACGGACACTCCGTCTCGGAGACGCGTCAAGCGTCGACCATCCACGTCGCAAAAATGACAGTGCAGGCTTCCTACAAAGCAGGAACCAGATCGCTCTGGGTCAGGGAAACGTTTACCACGGACACTCCGTCTCGGAGACGCGTCAAGCGTCGACCATCCACGTCGCAAAAATGGCAGTGCAGGCTTCCTACAAAGCAGGAACCAGATCGCTCCGGGCCAGGGAAACGTCTACCACGGACACTCCGTCTCGGAGACACATCAAGTGTCGACCGTCCACGTCGTAAAAAGGGCAGCGCATCCCAAAGAGTGGGAAACAAGGCAAGTCGCCTCCACGTGAAAGATAATCCATCAATTTCATGCCCACGACTCACGTATGTGGTGTGCATTTATTGATGGGGGGCACTTTGTTGAAGTCAAAATTTGCACCCCGGTTGACCAAGTCAAAATCAAGGTCAACCCTAAGCCAGGTGGGCCCAAGCCCAAGCAAGTGGGCCAATGCCCAGGTTGAGCCCGAACACGAAGCGTCCGGCCTTCCGCCATGCCAACAACAAAATCATGTAATAAATAATTTTTTATGTAATTTTTTTTATACATGAATGTATGCAAAATGGGCACAAAACCAATATTTTGTAAGCCCATGGCTTATGTGCAAAAATGAACTGGCACATGAGCCATGGGATGGGAAAAACGCCATTTTACGAAGCCCAAGGGGCTATATGTAAATATGTAAGCCTATAAAAGGCAACATGATGAATAAAAAAATAATACTTTTCATTCCCCAAAAAAATTAGGGTTCGTTGTGCCTCCTGCTCCTTCTCCAAGGTTCTAAACCTTCTCATTTCTTTTGAATTAAATCAAGAGTTTTACTCTTTCTTTTCCAAAACTAAGTAGTTTTTCACCACAAAACCCGCAAAGGGGAACTCAGATCTCCCATCAGATGTCAAAAAAGAGAGATTTTGAGATCTCACATCTCTTGATCTTCAAGATCCGACCTAACAACAGGAGGAAGAACAAGACCCCCCTCCATCAGCTTCAAAACATCCTAGGAGTTTAACTCCATACATATATACATAATAAATATTTCCTTTCTGAAGCATAGCTTCTGTTTCTTAGGCTAAAAGCCACTTTTTCTCGCCGGCGCTCAAGCGCAGAGCGCCCGCGTGCCGACACGTGGCGCGCTTGCGCTCAAGCGCAAGCGCCCGAGCGCAAGTCGCCCCGGTGCCGACACGTGGCGCGCTTGCGATCAAGCGCAAGCGCTCGAGCGCAAGTCGCCCCGGTGCCGACACGTGGCGCGCTTGCGCCCAAGCGCAAGCGCTCGAGCGCAAGTCTCCCCCGTGCCGACACGTGGCGCGCTTGCGCTCCAGCGCAGGCGCTCAAGCGCAAAGCGCCTACGTGCCGACACGTGGCGCGCTTGCGCTCAAGCGCAGAGCGCCCACGTGCCGACACGTGGCACTCTAGCGCCTGAGCGCACAGCACCTAGGCACACAGCGCCCAAGGTGCTGCCCCCACACATCCTTTGGATGCCTTTTCCCCCTTTCTTTCTTTTATATATATACATATATACATACATATGTATACATATTTGCACACACACGTGCTCCACGACACTGTCCCTGTTAAAAAAAATTTCTAACGGGGCGCTGCCCCGCACCCCGTAAAGGGGTTGCTAGCCCCCTTGACCCCCAGCCCGCTATCCGGGTAGCGGGACCCCCGTAAAAACTCTGCGTGGCTCCCGATATATCCAAACCCCCCTTTCAAAACACAACACACGTACACTGCACATTGAGTTCGCATGACCAGTTTGACCCGTTAATCGGAGGTTCCCTCGCCCCAAAGGCGAGGGGTAATTAACGGCAGCTTAGTCCACGGCTGCCGGAGATTCTGATCCCCACAATCAATAAACCCCGGCCTACCCTAGGCAGGGGGAATCTGTAGTACGCCTGACAAGCACGCGCGTATTCCCATCTCAATGGGGTGATGAAAAACACCCTACAATCACATTATCAAATCAACATTTGATTCGACAATCTGGTTATATCATATATAATCGAACCGATAATAGATAGCTGCCAGATTATAATACGGTATCACATACACGTATTTAATCAGGCACACACACATATCACATATGTGTCCTACTTCGTTTCGCTTGAACAAGGGAACTTCTGTGTGGGACTCTAAAGACTCGTCAATACGCCAGCAGTTGGTGATGATCATATCAGTCACTTACAAGCCGTCAGCGGTACTAGCTGGACGTAACGGCTACCCGGGTATTGAGCGATATGAAGATCAACAAGTAAGCTCATCCATACACTCCATGAAGCCTATCAGTAACACTATCGTACAGTTCGGTCTCTTCGTCTGATATGTCGTATATCAAGTCTAGGGGTGGAAATCGTCAGACCCCATTAACGTGATAAGTCATGCCGATGCCTGGCCTATAACGGTTTGAGAAACTACTGATAATACTTATCTGTAAATATCATAAGCAGCCCTGGCCAGGGAATTCCAGTTATAGCCAATCGACCATAGCACAACATCAACCCCCAATACCGAGAGAAACGAAACCCCTCCTATCACTCATTGCCTCCATTTGACTCGGAACTGTACCTAAAACCTCCGTTTTGCACCTTCTCTTGAACATGGTAAGGTGGAAATCAAAGCACAGTGGGAATCACACAAAACTCTATAACGATCTCAGGTCTACAGACTAACCTGTACCAGTGTTACCAAAGGACTGTTATCTGACGATAGGTATACTACCACATAGGAATTCTCGGCGAGTCCTGTTCAGTGTACTCAGTCTCCGCTAAGCACCCGTATACCATCTTTGATGTCAAACACCAATGGATGTGGGATCATCCATGGCCCATCATATGGGTTAAGAAGCGTATACGCTAGTCTACTCTGGAATATCGATGCTCTGTCTCGATATATCCTCGACTATGAACAATTAAAGGATGTAATTTTGGACCACCCCAGCCCCACTAGTATGATCGCATCATAGTCCTGGTAGTCAAGTACATATCCTAAGGGTTTTATCAACATGTAAGAGACAGAATATATAAATAGCAATCTACATGTTAAGATAAAGGTAACCAAATAGCATACTATCATGTAGAGCAAGAATGTCCTCTCTATATATGTCCGAGCATCCACTATAATATACATCATATGTACAATAATGGCCTCTAGGGCATACATATAACTAACAAGGCCTACCCCAGCTTTAATTATGGGGGTGTTTTTGCAACAATCTGAAAATTTAGAAATAAATAAATTTAATTAATTAAATAATAAAATGTTAAATTAAAAAGTTATTAAAACCAAATAAGACATTGTCATAAGTAGCATGTAAAACAATTTAAATTAAAATTTTAATATGTAACATAAATAAATTATAAGGGTTTTAATGAGAAATTTAGCTTCATTTTAATTAAAATGGTGTTTTGCAAATAACATAAGTAGTGAAGGGTGTTTATGAAAAGTTTAGGAAATTGTGCAAATTGGAATTTTTAAGGGAGTAAGTAGAAAAAAGGTTAAATGAGGTTTTGTTCAGAAATTTTATCAAAAGATAAATCAATTTGGAAAAGAAAATTCATTGCCACATCCTTCTTGCATGCATGCACACACTACACCTCATCCTTGCATAAAAGTGGCACCCTTTGGTCTTTGACACCTCCTCCTCCACCTCACTCTTCCTTTTATCATATATATATCATGTGTTCAGATCTGTAGCAAATTTAAAATCTGAAAATTTACAAAGAAAAAGAAAACCAAAATAAAACAATGAAGAACAAGAGAAAGGAGAAGAAAAGAGCTAAGTCTAGGATTTCCTCACCATCAAGCTAGGACTAGGAGCTTGTGTATCTTAGAGGGAGTTCTTCCAGCGACATTCTCAGTAGGTAAAATTCTTAATTCAGTAGATTTTGTTCTGAAAATTTTTAAAATTTAGGAAGTCCTATATCCATAATATCGTATTTTAGGCAAAACTGAATGCTGTTGTAATCTGCTATAGTTTAGATAAATATCAACTTAACCAAACAGTGCCAAAATGTTGTATGTTGAACCTAGAACAAACCATAGGAGCAGGAACCCAAGGGGTTCGGATTTGGCCGGCGACCAACAATAGAATTCCGGCGTCGCCGGATTTTTGAAGAGGTTTGGTGTATTGTCTTTTTGGGTAGATTTCTGTGTAGGTGTTTGGTTATTTTGGTATTATTTAATCAAGTTAGTTTAACTGTATATAAAATCTGGGAACTAATATCGGAAAAGAGATCAAAATTCTAACATACGACACGGGTAAAACGTAATGCGTTCTGTTTTCAGTCGTGTTGCAGCGTTGGGTTAAATTTCAGTGAGGTTAAGTGTTGGATCGGTTGCAATAATCGTACGTAATGTAATTAGCACGTACAACTTATGTTTTCTTGATTGTTGCCGTATCGGAATGTAGCCGTTTTCTTATACAAGTTATTTAAATGTTAGATTTGAGTGCGGGAATTTCGGATGCCGCAAGGAAAGGAAAATGATTGGCGATTCCTGAGTAGTTACGACTTATTCTGGTGAGTAGATTTACATCTATAAACTATTATTATGATATCTAGTTAAGTTTAGCTTTTCTTCAAAGTATTGATATAGTATTGCATCTTGTATGCCCTCCATTTGCATAAAGTTTCATATGTAGTTTTTAAATGAGATATACGTGATATTTGGTCCGTACGATATGGATATAGTTTGATGGATTTGTATGAAGGATCATGCCAAAATTGAGATAATACGGATATAGTTATATGATGAGATATAATACAAGGGTTGATACGTATTGGAAATGATGAATTTGTATGCCGAATGATGGCCAATTTATCCTTTGACTCGTAGAGTTAGGTTATATTCTGTTTTAGGATGTAATGCTTGTGCGAGCTATATTCTTTTAAAAACTACGATTCGTTGCCTTTTTATAAAATACTAGGATGCGGTGCCGATTTTCAAAACAAATATCTATTTTAAATCTAGGGCGGCTTCCTTATTTCAAACTTAACGTTTCATTTCATTTCTAAAGATAATGGTATAGTTTATAATAAGTGATTATAATAATTGTGCTTAAATTAAGTTACAGGTTTGCATTATATTATCAATATTATACGTTTCTGCGATATGCACACTCTGATAGAATACTGAACAAATACAAATGATTTCCATGTTGCACAAGCACGTAAATATATGTTACACTATACCTCATTGGTAGTGCCATGTCAATGTAGAATCGTTCTGTTATATATATGTTAATATATAGATTGTTACACCGTAGAACACTTGCACAAATACTAATGATTTTCATGTTGCACGAGCACAGACGCGTATACTACACTACAACTCATTAGTAGTGCCATGACACATTAGAATTGAAATTATTATGTTATGTGATATGATTACGTAGTCTTTTCCTATTCATGTTGTAGTACTATAGATGCTGTATTTGATTTCTTGGGATTTCTGGGTATTTTACTCCCAATGATATATATCAGTGGTATGGAACACTGTTATATATATATATATATATATATATATATCATCAATACAATCTATGCAATTATTCTTATTCCTTACTTGATATTTTGATATGATGAGTAAAACGTCCACCATGAGTTTTGTGTTTTCTGGTTTTATTCCGGACCGAGTGGGGGAGATATACGGTCGCGGATTTTTACGTTATCCAGACTGAGTGGGGGAGATATAAATTTGGATACATGGTGGACCCGGTTCGAGGCCGAGAGGCAGGATGGCCGCAGTTTAGGCAGGGAGCCTAACGAGGATACCCGATACCGGAGATAGAATTGAGCACGGAAGATATTCAGGGGATACTGACCGGAGATTGAGATGAGCACGACAGCTATCCAGGGGATACTGACCGGGGTTCGATTGGATACGGCAGATATCCAGGGGATACTGATCGTAGCTAGGATATCGGGTGGCGATCATCTGTTGAGATGATGTCGACGATATCTGCATTTACATGTCGATGCTAGACACGAGAGATTTTGGATTTTAATGTCGATGCTGGACATCTATATGTATTGATATGATCATTATCATGAGGTACACCATTAGATATTATTTTGTGGATTCCATCAGGACTGATCCGGGGGACAGTACCTGCTTATGTTGTACAGGCATTCATAGACAAAAAGGGAATTCCAATATGGATTATAGATTCATGATTTTGACTCATATGACATTGAGATATTATACTTGGGATTGCATGATAATTAGTGTTGCACATATGCATATCATATAGTATATCGGTGCAGATTATGATAGGATTATACTTATGATCTAGGTATCGTCATGTATTTCGATTTCTACCTTTAAATGTACTTTTATTCACTGAGTTGGCAACTCATCCCCGTTGTGCCACAGTTCTTGCAGGTTTCACCACATAGATTATCAGCGGCTTGGACACACATTCTTTTTCGGGGATTGATTGGTAAGTGGGTTATAATTGTGTTATACACACTCTTGATTATATTGTTGTATCTAGTAGAAACTCCATCAACTTAGAAGTGGTATATTATGGACTTAGAAGCAAGACTTAAAGTTTATGTGTGGTGATGTTGCACTCTTTGGAGTCGACTTCTGATTTAGGTTTATTGGTTGCTTCATTGTTTGGACGTGGAGACTATCTTCCGTTGGGATGCTATTTTATTATGTTATATTGAGTTTTATTAAAATACAGAAGAGGGGATGTTAAGTTTTCAAAACGTCATAAATGTTTTTCAACATACTTAGTTAAATCTAGATGTTATTTTTAATGGATTTTATCGGATGATTATTTAAGCCTCATCTCAAATTTTTTAAACAGGGTTTAGATTCTGGATTTCGGCTTACTTAGATTGCGTTGATGTCTTTTGATGTCACGTGTTTTAAGTGCCGGTCACATGCTACATTTGGGTCGTGACAAAGTTGGTATCAGAGCGTTTGGTTTAACCTTTGTTCGAGTTTAGGTTGACTATATGGAGTCTGGGAATACATTTTGTTACCTGGACTTAACCTTATAGGACGTAGACTTAACTTTAGGGGTCTTATACTCGAACTTTCATTATATAGGATGACCTTTGTTGATGGAGTAGGTACTAAGCAGAGTGACGTACCGAACATATGTTTCGCGGCATATTTACTATATGATACTCCGCCTAAGATACCTTAGGATTTATATCTTGAGATTTTCCTTTTATTCCTTCCGTTGATCTATCTTCGTCAGTGTATGATTGATTGTTTGATCACCATGTTATGAGGGCCATGAAGGCTGCAGTTAGAGATACGTTCAAAGCAGACTTGTCTGGGACAATGACTAACTAGGGTGAATTTTCGATGATATAGAGACACTGATTAGTGTAGGATTTTAACGATCAAAGATAATTTACCGCAATCAAGAACGGCGTCGCTTTGCAGTTAGCCGGTGAGTACGGGTCGGTCCACAGGGATGGTGTAATTTTCCTAAGTGTTCTTACGAGCTAATTCCAATGGGTGTTTGGTCTTTTAATTTAAATCTAAAAACTAAGTTGTACGAGAGTTAAGAAACTTGCTAGGATTAGGTCTAATGTGGAGTTTGGTAAGATTAAATTTCACACCTCTTTCAATGCCCTAAATTAAATCTTTTAGGACTTATAGCAATTATTAGTAAAGAGGATTAGGATGATTGGGAAGAAACGAAGTTTCTTCCTCTAGATCCTTGTCCGTCCTTTCCTAATAATTGCTCTAACCTTCATGGAAGTCAAGCATGTCTGGTCCTTTATATTACGGTTTCACCGTTACCTCGTGGGTAGGGTGCCGTAGGGAGCGGATCATGCATGCATGCATGAAGTTCTAATTGTTACAAATTATTGGACAAGAAAGAGATGAGAGATCTTCATCTCTCAAACTCCTCCCTATTCCTAACCCTAACAAGCGAGGAAATTACTCGCTCATTAAGGGATTTGTTAAAAACATCATTTTATTGTATGTATTTTTTAGATCTAATAGATTAGTTACCTACTGCAGGTTAAAAGATTCTACACTAGATTAAACTAGGGCAAAGGAATGATTTATCTAGGGCAAGAATTAAATTAGAAAACTAAAGCAGAAAATAAAAGACAAACTTACAAGAATGATGCTCTCCCAACTTCAATTGAATCTGAATTTTTATTTATCAAAAAAAGGCATCCCCCATACAATATTTTGAATACATATTTATAGGGAATAGGAAAATTAGGGTTACAATTGCTCTCACATGTGATATTACAGATATACCCCGTAAAAATCCCAACAAAAGCACCGACGCACCGCCAGGAGTTTTCTGCACCGACACGAGCAGTAGATGGCCGTGGAATCGCGGCATAGGTGGGGGTAGGGCCGCGGTTCCACGGCCCATTGGTCGGATCTTCTGATTAGTTTTTGTGGGCTGCTTCTCTGCTGTTTGGGCTTTTTATTTCTTTAGTTATTTTCTCCATTTGGCTTCTGGGTCTTCTCCAGATCTTCAGTGAAAACTTGTAATGGCCTTTTAACCGTTCACTTTGACGTTTTGGACCTTGCGTTGCCTTTTACCTTTGTGAACTGTTCTTCGTCTAGGCTTGACTAGGATCCTTCTACTTATTGGTCAAAAGTCCCTCTTTTGTAACATCTTTTGTCTTTTTCACTGTTTTCGCTCCAAGAACCTATATCCTGTAATATGTAGCAGACATGCGTCAAAAGCACCTGTTTATTTATAAAATGAATAAGAATGGGGAATATAATAATGCAATATTATGGTATGAACAAATACCCCCAAACTTATCTTTTGCTCGTCCTCGAGCAAACTTATTTTTTTATTCTCGACAAAAAACTTAACCGCACTTTCGCAGGGAAACGCGATTGCACTGAGCACGTGCAACAAGCCGTTAAACCTCTAGGTGTCCCTAGTAGGAGGAGTGTTGTCTCCTGAGGGTTTTCAGCGGATACTACCCACAAAATCCTATCAATTAGGCCCACTGACTTTAATTCTCCAATTAGGTTTTCTAACAAGGAATTCTATTATCATTGACTCGTAAATTACCCACCCATATTCTTCACACTTCCTCATCATTTAACTTAAGATTATATATGTTCTATAGACTCGCTCAGCTTTCGGCATTTCTTAAGTTTTCTTTCTAGGGTTCCATCTCCACTTAGGAATTTTTCAATCAACTCTACTAAAGATACAAGTTCTATTCTTCATTCATTTCTCTTATCTAAACTCTAATCATATATCCCCACGTGTGTGTATAAATCACCCCTACACTTGGAAATTCAAATCAAGCAATCATACCCTTGTCCGTTGTCCAAAGTACTTATTAGTTGGTGAATTTTTGCTTACACATCCTTCATGCGACCGTTAATACTTCTTGAGGTACCAACGACCGATTACAAGATGCGTTTGCACTTTAAAGCGTACTTCCTAGTCTTGCAACACCCAAGGCTTTTTAGCAGTGACTTCCAAACCAGTTGGTTTAAGGCACAAGGTGATGAAGCACCCTCGCTAAATATTTTTCTATTTTTTTTAGCCTTAAGTAATCACAAAAACCAGTATTCATTTTTTTCTTTATTCACATTTTTTTTCTTTTATTTTCATTGTACTAAGGACTTCAGATAAGAGCATTTCAAGGTCTCCTCTACTATTCCAAGTTTCAAGGTGCGTGTTGGTGCAAATTGTAGGGTATACATTTTCAGAATCTATACTTAAGCTAGGAATTATCTTTCAAACTTATACTCTAATAAAAATCAATACTTTTCCTTTATTTCGACTTAGCCCAAGAAGTGAACCCAAAATTTGCCTACTTCTAAATAAACTATAAAGACATATACTTTCTACCGTTAATCTTTAAAGAAGGTTATTTTTAGCGTTTTTAATTTACTAAGTCTAAGATCTAGTTGTTCGTAGCCAGTTAACCTATCTGTCAAACTCAAGTTAAATATGGCCAAAATTGAATACAATACTTTTTATAATTTTGAAGTTTTTCAATTTTTATGGGTTTTCAAATAAATATGCAAATGCAAAACTATACATATGAATGCGAAGGAAGAAGACGTGCCGAGCATACCCCCAAACTTAAACTGGACAGTGTCCTCACTGTCATGCTGTACCAAAAGGGTCGATAATGTTGGCAATGTCCTGCTTATTAACATATTTACAAATGATACACACACCCAAACTTATTTGAAATAAAGTTTTGGAAAAATTGATTGGAAATTCGAGGGTGAAAGTGGAGGAAAATCAATCAGTGTAAATCGGCTCCTGCAACAACAGGAGCTCTTCCGAATGGTCCGCTGTGAGGAACGGTTTCAATCGATGTCTATTAACTTTGAATAAAGTACCGTCCTCAGAATTTTCAAGATCGACTGCACCGTGCGGATAAACGGTGCGAACTACAAATGGACCTTTCCACCTAGAACGGAGCTTGCCGGGATGATAATGTAACCGAGTATCATAGAGTAAAACCTGTTGACCAGGTTTAAAAGTTTTTCGCAAAAGGTGTTTATCGTGGAACACCTTAGTTCGGTTCTTAACAATTACGGCATTATCATAAGCTTCGTCCCGCAGCTCTTCTAGTTCATTTAACTGCAACTTTCGATTGCTGCCCGCATCTCTTAATGATAAATTCAACTCTTTGATAACCCAAAATGCCTTATGCTCAATTTCTACTGGGAGGTGGCAAGCCTTCCCGTACACAAGCCGGTATGGAGACATACCAAGATCGGTCTTGTATGCAGTACGGAAAGCCCATAGTGCATCGATCAGTTTGAGTGACCAATCTTTACGGTTTTTAGACACCGTTTTCTCCAAGATTTGCTTGATTTGCCGATTTGAAACCTCGGCTTGCCCACATGTTTGGGGATGGTATGGCGTTGACAGCTTGTGGGTGATAGAATATTTGCGCATTAAGGACTCAAAAGTCCTATTGCAAAAGTGAGAACCATTATCACTTATTATCGCTCGAGAGTGCCCAAATCGAGAAAAGATGTGTTCTTTAAGAAATCGAACGACAACCTTGTTGTCATTCGTTCGGCTAGGCACAGCCTCGACCCACTTGGACACGTAGTCAACAGCCAAAAGAATATAAACATTCCCAAAAGAATTGGGAAATAGTCCCATGAAGTCTATACCCAAAACATCAAAAACATCCACAACCAAAATTGGTTGGAGCGGCATTTCGTTTCTCC
Organism: Agapanthus africanus; assembly: GCA_030015575.1. Classification (NCBI taxonomy): domain Eukaryota; kingdom Viridiplantae; phylum Streptophyta; class Magnoliopsida; order Asparagales; family Amaryllidaceae; genus Agapanthus; species Agapanthus africanus. The sequence continues at coordinate 437,594,240 of JASDDO010000018.1, forward strand.
GCGATATCCGGCCCAAGTGTTGGCACCGGGAGCATGTCTTGCAGTATTCATATGCATCCTTAAAGAGTCGTGGCCAATAGAAACCACACTGCAAGATTTTTTCGGCTGTCTTCTTTGGGCCAAAGTGCCCGCCACATGCTTGATCGTGGCAAAAAGACAGCACACTCTTAACCTCATTTTCTGGTACACACCGACGAATGATTTGGTCGGAACAGTATTTAAAAAGATAAGGTTCATCCCAGTAAAAATGCTTTACTTGGGACAAGAATCGAAGTTTATCCTGTTCCGACCAATCTTTAGGTATCAAGCCGGTGGCTAAGTAGTTGACGATATCAGCGAACCATGGTTCGCATGAAACGGTTAAGAGTTGCTCATCGGGAAAGACATCTTTTATTGGAGTTTCAAGTGTATGCGAAGAAGAAAGTCGTGAAAGGTGATCGGCTACTACGTTTTCACATCCTCTTTTGTCCCTTATGACAAGGTCAAATTCTTGTAGCAAGAGGATCCAACGTATTAGCCTCGATTTAGCATCCTTCTTCACAAAAAGGTGGCGAAGAGCTGAATGATCCGTATATACAATGACTGGAGAGCCGATTAAATAAGGCCGAAATTTTTCTAGTGCAAACACAACTGCTAAAAATTCTTTTTCTGTTGTTGTGTAGTTTAGTTGGGCCTCATTTAATGTACGGCTAGCGTAATAAATCACGTGCGGTATTTTATTAATGTGCTATCCAAGAACAGCACCAATGGCAAAATCTGATGCATCGCACATGATTTCGAAAGGGTGCGTCCAGTCTGGAGATGAAAGAATGGGCGCATAAATGAGAGAGTGTTTCAATGACTCGAACGCTTCCATGCAAGTTGAGTCAAAATCAAATGTTGTGTCCTTGGCCAATAAGAGAGTCAAAGGTCTAGCAATCTTGCTAAAATCCTTGATGAACCGTCTATAAAAATCGGCGTGGCCAAGGAAAGCTCAGATGTCTTTGACGCATTTAGGAGGAGGAAGATTAGAAATGACTTCAATTTTGACTCTATCAACCTCTATGTCATTTTGCGAGATGACATGTCCTAAGACAATGCCTTCTCGTACCATAAAATGGCACTTCTCCCAATTGAAAGTTAGGTTCTTATCCCTACAGCGGGTAAGAACTGCGTCAAGATGTCGTAAACACTCGTCGAAGGAGTCACCAAAAATGGAGAAATCATCCATAAAGATCTCCAAAAACTTTTCAACCATGTCTGAAAAGATCCCCATCATACACCGCTGAAATGTAGCGGGTGCATTGCATAACTCAAAGGGCATGGGACGATAAGCAAAAGTGCCAAAGGGACAAGTAAATGTGGTCTTGTCTTGATCCTCTTTGGCGATGGGGACTTGGTTATAGCCGGAATAGCCATCCAAAAAACAATAGAACTTGTGCCCAGACAATCGTTTTAGCATTTGTTCAATGAAGGGTAAAAGAAAGTGGTCTTTCCTTGTCGCGGCATTGAGTTTTCTATAGTCAATGCAAACTCGCCACCCAGTTTGGGTGCGAGTGGGAATTAACTCATTTGCCTCATTGGTAATGACCGTGATGCCCGATTTCTTTGGCACAACATGAATGGGGCTAACCCATTGGCTATCCGAGATAGGGTAAATGATACCACTATCAAGACATTTGACAATCTCCTTCTTGACAGCCTTTTTCATAATGGGGTTGAGGCGTCTTTGTGGATCCCTTGCCGGCTTGGCATCATCCATCAAGTTTATATGATGTTCGACTATGAGGGGACTAATCCCCTTGATGTCCGCCATAGACCAGCCAAAAGCTTGCCGATTATTGTGTAAGACCATTAAAAGGTCCTTCTCTTGCTCAAGAGCTAGAGAGGCCGATATGATAACGGGTAAGGTCTCATTATCACCTAGATAAGCATATTTTAGGTGCGACGGTAAAAGCTTTAGTTCGAGTTTAGGAGGTGAAACAATAGATGGTAACAATGGAGTAACTGTTTCAAACTCGAAGGATTCCATCAAAGGTTCATATTGAGTGTACGCAACCGAGTCAGATGGTTCAACTAACTCATCCGAAAAAGCAAAAGACTCAAGCTCGGGTGGTGAGTCTTCAAAATCGTCTACAAAGGTGAAACACTCATAATCGTTGTCCGCCGTGAAAGCTGTGTCGGATTCTAGGAGGAACACACTAGTGGCGTTAACATTGCTGTGATCGAACAAATTTTTTTCTAATTCACAGTCCTCCTCCGCGATCTCATGGATCGAGCAAACATCAAGTACGCTAGCATTAGGCTCAGAAGGCTGATTCCCCAACTTAAAAATATTGAGTTCAATTGTCATATTGCCAAAAGATAGATTCATTGAACCATTATGACAATTGATCACTGCGTTGGAGGTCGCAAGGAATGGTCGACCAAGTATCACCGGAATTTGACTCCGGGGGTTAGCGACAAGTTGTGTATCCATAACAATAAAGTCAACTGGGAAAATGAAATCCCCTACTCTAATTAACACATCCTCCAACTCTCCCTTAGGATGGGTGATTGATCGGTCGGCCATTTGGAGAGTACAGTGAGTGGGCTTAAGCTCTCCAACGCCTAATTGCTCGTACACAGAATAAGGTAGCAAATTGACACTAGCACCAAGATCTAATAGTGCTCTATTGATGTTCTTGTCCCCAATTGTTATCGAAATAGTAGGACAACCGGGGTCCTTTTGCTTTGGGGGTAAAGAATTTACAAGAGCATCACTAACAGCACTAGCCACGAAAACTTTCTTTGGTACTTATGACTTCTTGTTTTTGGTGCATAAGTCCTTTAAGATTTTTGCATATGACGGAACTTGTTGGATTGCATCCAAAAGAGAGATATTTATGCTAACCTGTTTGAACAACTCGACAATCTTCTCCATTTGTGGAGTTGGTTTATTAGATCTCAACCGGTTTGGAAAAGGTACATTTTGAAAGGTTGTTGAGTCCAATTTTTGCAGATCAGATTGTTGAGTTGGAACGGAATCCCGTGTAGATGTGTTTGTGTTGTGAGAAGTGGGTCCGTTCGAGCAAGAAGAAGTAGAGCCTTGTGAAGGATGGAGAAGAGGCTCTAACGAAGAAGAAGAAGGCGAAGAAGATGAAGAAGGACCACCGGCAGGGGTGTCATTGTTAATACCCACATTATTTTGCAACACTTTTTCGGATCTCAACGTGGTCACAGCATTTACGTTATGATTTTGCTGTTGATATGCAGCATGTGCGTGACCAGGATTTGGCAGTGGTTGAGATGAGAGCTTTCCTTTTTCTCGCTCGCTCAATGTTGCATTGAGTTATGCAATTTGTGCCTCAATAGATTTGATGCTTTGGTCGTGTGAGGCACTGTTTTGCACCAAAGATTGAATATAAGTCTCTAATCTTACTGTAGATTGTGTAGATTGCTTTAGGAACGCATCTAGACTTCTTTCGAGCGAGCTAACCTTATCATTATTAGGTTGAACAAAATTGTTTGGCGGGTAAGCAGTGTTAGGCACAAAATTATTCACTTGATTAGGGTAAGGTTGCTGTTGGAAAGGTTGTTGAAATTGAGTTTGTGGAGGTGCTTGTTGTTGTGGAGGAGGAGGCCTTTGAAAATTGTTATTTTCTTGGAATTGTTGATTTTGGTTCCAAGCGAAATTTGGGTGACTCCTCCAACCCGGATTGTATGTCGAAGAGTATGGATCGTTTCTTTGTCGTTGCTGAAAGGCAGCATTGACTTGATCATGTCCTTGAGTAGATGCATTGTAAGGACACTCTTCGGTGAGATGTGATGGATCCGAACAACAAGCACGCACAGTTCGAGGAGGCATAACAAGGGCAGGAGAAGGCGATGAGATTTTGGTCTCAATCGCTTCTAGCTTTTTCGTAAGAGCGGCCATCTCGGCCTTCATAGCTATCGACATATCTAAGTGATGTATGCCTGCCCTAGACTGACCACTAGAAGAAGATGATGTGGTCTTGGTGCTCTCCCACTGAATTGTTTGTTCACTAAGGTCCTCAAGAAACTGCCACGCTTCCTCACTAGATTTGGTTAGAAAGTAACCTTGACAAATGGTTTCTAACAACTGCTTCGTTACCGGGTTCAATCCCTCGTATAATGTTTGGCAAAGTTGCCAACTTTCGATCCCATGGTGAGGGCATTGAACGAGTAGGTCTTTGAATCTTTCAAAACACTTCTAAAATGGTTCGGAAGGAAGCTGTGAAAATTGTATAATCTCATTACGGATTCTAGCAGTTTTGTGATGAGGATAGAACTTTTTAAGAAAAGCTTTCACAAACTCGTCCCAATTTCTAATTGAATGTGATGCTGTGCTGTATAGCCACTTCTCCGCTAAGTCACATAAGGTGAAAGGAATGACCCTTAGCCTTATAGCATCATCACTTAATTGGGTCGTTTTCATCATAGCGCAAACGTTTTGGAATTTATTGATAAAAATATATGCATCTTCGGATTCCAATCCATGAAATTTTGGCAGCATATTGATGAAGTGGGGTTTTATTTCAAAATTGTCCCCATTTGCCGGTGGGGGTGAAAGACAGGTAGGTAAAGAGGTGCGGACAGGGTAGAAGAGATCCTGGAGCGCGACTCGTGTGGGCGCTTCAACAGGCGGTTGATTCGGGTTATTCGCACCTAACGGAGGTGGAATCATTCCCGTCGGTAAGGTATTGTTAGGATTGTATCCCGACATACCTTCGGAAGAAGAATTTGAAGGTAGAGGTAAGAAAGTGGACGGAATTTCGACTTCGGTGTCGAAAGGTTCGTCGGTCGGTACCAACGAAACACGGACTAATCAGGCGTTAGTGTCCCTAGTCCAAAGTGACATACACTAAAGGGGTAGTGTAGTCAGAAAAATGAAAGACAGAATGTGGAGGTAAGAAAACGTCAATGAGAGGAAGTGATGTAAGTGAGGTGCAAGATTTCTTTAGCGACAAGTTGCAAGTTTTGAAAAAAAAAAAATTCTTTTTTTTTTTATGTGAGATTTTTGCAAAAAGATTTTTGAAAAGAGACTTTTGACACAACTGCACTCAACCACAAATGCACAATCAGGCCTAGATCTAGGATCACCTAGGTCAGCTAGACAGCTCCTAACTGTTCCAAAGGGCTAGAGATAGGACCTCAAACCGCCTCTTCACCGCCAATTGCGGCCAGGTAAGTGCCAGGTAAGTGGGAAGGAACCACGGTAGTGGGCCTAATTAAAAACCACTAGCCTTTGACACACTTGCCTAGACACCGCAAAGTCAGGTTAGGATAAACGGCTGATGCCTATAACTAGTCATCTGTCCTAGTGAGCGCGACGTCCTTAGGGCTGAGTCTAGTATTTTTTTAATTAAGAGTGGTCAATGCAAATGCTTTAAGTGATTTCTGGGGTCCTGGGAAGGGTAATGAAATCCCCACCCAATCTGAGTTTGGTTAATAGCCTCTTAAAGTCCGATTAAAATATGCAAAACAGTAAATTCACTTGCAATTAATTATTTTTAGCGCGGCGCAAAGAAACCTGTAGAAAATCTGTTATTTAGAAGGGGGAAGAAGATTTTTTAGCGCAAAGAAATCCTGCAGAAAAATTGACAAAAGATATATGTAGATTGGCAGAGGGGAGAATGAGGAAACAAACCGAGCAATTTTCGCGCAGAGAGGAGATCAACTAGCCGCGGAACCGCGGTTTAGGGCTCTGTTCGGCCGCGGTTTCGCGGTCTGGTAGCTGGATCGGCTTCTGTAAAAACTTCTGTAGCCCCTATTCTCCAATCCTCCTCTGTTCTGATGTACCAATTTCTGTTTCGCCCTCTGCAATTTTCCAGATCCGAGATTTATCGCTGTTTCTGCAAAATTCAAACGATAAACCCTTCAAACAATAAAAAAAAATGATAAAAATTTTAGTACTTTTTATATTTTCAGATTTTTATGATTTTTAAAAATTATATCAACCCGAAATTACAAAAAAGGAAATTTACGCCATCCCCGGCAACGGCGCCATTTGATTAGTGTAGGATTTTAACAATCAAAGATAATTTACCGCAATCAAGAACGGCGTCGCTTTGCAGCTAGCCGGTGAGTACGGGTCGGTCCACAGGGATGGTGTAATTTTCCTAAGTGTTCTTACGAGCTAATTCCAATGGGTGTTTTGTCTTTTAATTTAAATCTAAAAACTAAGTTGTATGAGAGTTAAGAAACTTGCTAGGATTAGGTCTAAGGTGGAGTTTGGTAAGATTAAATTTCACACCTCTTTCAATGCCCTAAATTAAATCTTTTAGGAGTTATAGCAATTATTAGTAAAGGGGATTAGGATGATTGGGAAGAATCGAAGTTTCTTCCTCTGGATCCTTGTCCGTCCTTTCCTAATAATTGCTCTAACCTTCATGGAAGTCATCCATGTTCGGTCCTTTATACTATGGTTTCACCGTTACCTCGTGGGTAGGGTGCCGTAGGGAGCGGATCATGCATGCATGCATGAAGTTCTAATTGTTACAAATGATTGGGCACGAAAGAGATGAGGGATCTTCATCTCTCAAACTCCTCCCTATTCCTAACCCTAACAAGCGAGGAAATTACTCGCTCATTAAGGGATTTGTTAAAAACATCATTTTATTGTATGTATTTTTTAGATCTAATAGATTAGTTACCTACTGCAGGTTAAAAGATTCTACACTGGATTAAATTAGGGCAAAGGAATGATTTATCTAGGGCAAGAATTAAATTAGAAAACTAAAGCAGAAAATAAAAGACAAACTTATAAGAATGATGCTCTCCCAACTTCAATTGAATCTGAATTTTTATTTATCAAATAGAGGAATCCCCCATACAATATTTTGAATACATATTTATAGGGAATAGGAAAATTAGGGTTACAATTGCTCGCACATGTGATATTACAGATATACCCCCTAAAAATCCCAACAAAAGCACCGACGCACCGCCAGGAGTTTTCTACACCGACCCATGCAGTAGATGGCCGCGGAACCGCGGCATGGGTAGGGGTAGGGCCGCGGTTCCGCGGCCCATTGGTCGGATCTTCTGATTAGTTTTTGTGGGCTGCTTCTCTGCTGTTTGGGCTTTTTATTTCTTTAGTTCTTTTCTCCATTTGGCTTCTGGGTCTTCTCCAGATCTTCAGTGAAAACTTGTAATGGCCTTTTAACCGTTCACTTTGACGTTTTGGACCTTGCGTTGCCTTGTACCTTTGTGAACTGTTCTTCGTCTAGGCTTGACTAGGATCCTTCTACTTATTGGTCAAAAGTCCCTCTTTTGTATCATCTTTTGTCTTTTTCACTGTTTTCGCTCCAAGAACCTGTATCCTGTAATATGTAGCAGACATGCATCAAAAGCACCTGTTTATTTATAAAACGAATAAGAATGGGGAATATAATAATGCAATATTATGGTATGAACAGACACGTCGTTTATTCATATATGATCGAGTTCAAATAGTGGAGCAAGTTTCTTTCGGGTCCGCGCCAAAGGGTAGAGTCATTGTTAGAGATCAGACAGACTTGAGACGTGATGTTTTTCTCCTCTCTGAAAATCGTGGTGTCGCGTACTGTTTAGACAGCGGTAACAATCATTGCTGAGGTTATCGAGATGTTGCTTCCTGGGTTCATGAAGTTAAATGGTTGACGACGTTACCAGTATGTAAGTCTATGCCACGCACCCTACGTGTCCGCGAGGAGGCGGAATAAGCAAAAAACGATTTTTATTATCTTCGTAACATCGACTAAACATTAGAATCGTTTCTAAACCCTAACTAACGATATAACTTTGAAGTTGTATCTACTATGTGTGCGATATATACCTCAAGATCCCGCTGTCCTTCACTTCCTTGCTGTCCTCTCCAAGTGATGAGCTCCTTGTCGTGAGAACGGAATCCACCTCATCGTCGTCTTCTCCGAATCGTAGACGATCCACCCGAGAGTTCCGATTTTGAGCTTTGCTTATAATTTGAAGCAACTAGGTAACTTGGTTCGCTAGAATAAGTGCCCTAGGTTGTGAAGAGAGTGATAAGGATCAAGTTATCTCACTAAACCCTATGCTTTCTAACACATGGAATGGTTGGGGTTTTCTTTGAGAGAGGAGAGAGCTTGAAGAAGATGATGGAAGCTTAAGGTTTTTCTTTTTCTTTTTGTGAAGCAATAATGTAACTGATACAATTTGTGAAGGCTTTATATGAGTTGAAATAGTCAAGGGTTTTAACTCTTTCAAGCCTAGAAAGCTCTCAAAATATCCAACAAATATCAACATACAAATATCTAAATCAATAAATTCAACAAGTCAAAGTAGTCAACATGAAAACCCTAATCCCTTTTTCAACAAAATACCATAAGCTTCCATCTCATTTCTTCCATCTATTAATCTTTTCTAAATGACAAGAATACCCCTCTCATCCGTATGCGCACATACCCGTATTCGTATTCCGAGAAATACGAATACAGTGAGACGAACTGATCCAATAATCAAATACCAGGATCCGGCTTAAACCAAAGCCCACTGGTAAAGTCTGCCCGAACATCATAAGCGCACAAGTACACGTATGTGTTCGAACCCTGTCGTAAAACCATACGACCTCTACACATTTCGCCTGAAGCCAGGAAACTCTCTGTGTGGGACTTTAAAGACTCGACAGTACTCTGGCAGTGGGTTTAACCACAAGCGCGTCAGCGGCACTAGCTGCACGTAACGGCTACCCAGGTATCTGTCGATGAGAAGGTCGACGAGGAAACTCATCCGCACCCCAACTAAGTCTGTTTATGGCAATCTCCATACAGTCCGATCTGTTCATCTAAGAGTGTCGCATATCGGGCCTAGGGGGCGGCAAGCATCAGAACCCTAATAGCGGTATAAGTCGTGTCGGAGTACTGTCCAAAACACCCTGAGAAACTACTGGAGTAGCGACCAGTAAATCTCACTTGCCCTGGCCAGGGACTTTTGTAATGGCATTCCGAACACAACGCGACATCAACCCCCAATACCGGGAGAGACGAATCCTATCTAACCGCCACTGCCTCCAAGTGCTTCGGGACTGCACCCAACTACTACCTGTTTGCACGACTCAGCAGATCCGTGGTAGGGTAGTAATCTAAAAACAGTGGGAACACACTCGAGGCGAAGCAGCAGTGTCAAGTCGACGGACTAAGCTGTACTCATGTCACCTAGGAACTGCTACCTGATGATAGGTATATTACCAACCAGCAGTTCCCCACGAATCCGTCCAGTGTAACTCATAACCCAATGAGTAACTGTATACTATCTCCAGTACGTCGTACTGATGGCTGTGGGACAGACCATCTCCCCTCCTAGGAAAAGAAGCGTATACACTAGTCTACTCTGGAGTATCGATGCCCTGTCTCGATAATCCTACAACTAGGGACCTGTAAGAGGATGTGCTTGTAGACAACCCAGCCCCCACTAGTGTGACTGCCATCACAACGCTGGTAGTCAAGCAAAGATCCTAAGGGCTCTATCAATATGTATTAGCGATAAGTTAAAAGAAACATATACACATATTAAGATAGATACAAACCAAGTAGCATACTACTATATCGAGCAAGACTGTCATCAATCTGTGTATATATCCCAAGCTTCCAAAATGTAATATACAGACTAGTATTATACAATAATGGCCTCTAGGGCATATAACACTAACAATCTCCCACTTACACTAAGGCCATGTGCTGGCATATCGCATACCTATCATCTCGAATAGCCTCTCGAACTGCATCTGAGGGATGGCCCTTGTGAATAGATCTGCAGTGTTGTCCTCTGTAGCAACCCTCCGAACCTTGATCTCCCGGCGATCCACGATCTCCCTGATCAGGTGATACCGCCTCAAGATGTGTCTGGACTTCTGATGGGACCTGGGTTCCTTTGCTAAAGCTATAGCCCTGTTGTTGTCACAATACAAAGGTATTGGATCAACAATGGATGGAACCACCTGAAGTTCTGTTAAGAAATTCCTCATCCAGACAGCTTCTTTTGCAGCATCTGAGGCTGTGATATACTCCGCTACCATCGTCGAGTCAGCAACGGTTTCTTGTTTGGAGCTATTCCAACATACCGCCCCTCCGTTGAGGGTTAAGACGTAACTCGACATGGACTTGGAGTCATCCTTGTCACTTTGGAAGCTGGAGTCAGCAAAGGCCTCAATCTGGAGGTTCTTTCCGCCGTAAACCAAGAACATCTCCTTAGTCCTTCTCAGGTACTTGAGAATGTTCTTTACCGCTATCCAGTGCTTCTCCCCAGGGTTTGATTGATACCGGCTTACCAAACTCAGTGCATAAGCTACATCTGGTCTAGTACACAACATCGCATGCATTATAGAACTTACCGCAGATGCGTAGGGTATAATAGACATGCGATCCCTTTCCAAATCAGTCTTGGGAGACATTTCTTTGGAGAGGGTGATTCCGTGACAAGCCAGTAGATTACCACGCTTTGAATCTTCCATACTGAATCTTTTCAGTATGGTGTCGATGTACCTGGACTGTGAAAGTCTCAATATCCTCTTAGATCTGTCACGATAGATCTGGATCCCCAAAATGTAAGAGGCATCACCCAGGTCTTTCATAGAGAACCTGTGTGACAAGAACCCTTTGACAGATTGTAGTATAGGAATGTCATTTCCTATCAAAAGAATGTCAACCACGTACAAGAAGAGGAATACAACAGTTTGTGCTACAATCTTACTATAAATGCATGGCTCATCTGGATTTTTGATAAAGTCAAATTCTTTGACTGTCTCATCAAAACAGATGTTCCAACTCCACGATGCCTGCTTTAGTCCATAGATGGACTTAATCAACTTGCACACTTTCCCGCTGCTCCCATTCTGAATGAAGCCCTCTGGCTGGTCTATATAGACGCATTCCTCTAAATTTCCATTTAGAAAAGCGGTCTTTACGTCCGTCTGCCAAATCTCATAATCGTGGAAGACAGCAATAGCAAGAAGGATCCGAAAGGATTGGAGCATAGCCACTGGAGAAAAGGTTTCGTCATAGTCCAAACCAGTTTTTTGACGAAAACCCTTTGCAACAAGTCTAGCCTTATAAGTTTCAACCTGTCCATCTACACCAATCTTCTTTCTGAAGATCCATTTGCAGCCTCCGGGTTTTATCCCTTCTGGAGCAATGTCCAAAGTCCATACTGTAAGACTACGGTAGCGCCCCGGCCGTCTTTCCGAGGCCAAAATGCGGAACGAAAATTTTTCTTAACTAGAAACCGGCGCTATCGTATTCTTAAACCTTGATCGAACCATTAACCTACTACTAGCAAACTAGAGAGGGGATAGAAAGCTATACCGATCGATCCGTGTCCTTCGGTCTTTGGCCACCATCCCAAGCTCCTCGCGGCATCTCCGGTCTCGATCTCCTCGTCGGAAGGGCACCACATCGAGAAGTCTTTTTACGGGCTCCCACCTCTGAACCGAGGCAACTCGGACATGAAGTTTGCTAGCCGACGTGTCCAAGATTGCTGTAGACTAAGTGTAGAACGCTTTGCCTCAAGGGTTAATTGAAGTTGCCTCAAAGGAGGGAAGATGAAAATGAACTTTGAAAGGGAGCTACGGAATTTTGTTGCAAGGAAAATGAGAATGAATTCACCACAACACATAAAATGGGGCTGTCCCAAAATTATGCTCGGCCTTCTCTTGAGAGGAGGGAGGTGAGGGCATAAAGCAAGAGGAAAAATGTGTGATAACAAGGAAAAAGGGTCACACCAACATCCATCTCAATCCCATCTCATTAATGCAAGCAATGTGCATGAATAAAGCAACAAAAGAAAGCAAGCTTTCTAGAATCATCATATGAACTGCTGAAGCCCCAGCCACCACAAAAAAAAACCCATTTGCTAATTGCACATTTGCAAATAAGCCCCTCCATGGAAAATTCAGCCAAGGAAAGAAAGAAAGGAAAATGGACGAAAAGGGAAAGCAAGCTGCCAACTTCAAAAAGTGATCCGGTAACAAATTAAAGGATAACCCCGCGACTGTATATACATACATGCATTTGTATTCCGACCGAATACAAATGCAATGAGACAAAATCTACACGGTATAATACTAGGATCCGGCTTAAACCAAAGCCTGCTAGTATTACCCGTCCGAACCATGACATGTGCATAAGTGCACGCGTACGTTCGAACCCTGTCATAAATCCATACGGTCTCTACAACGTTTCGCCCGAAACTTGAAAACTGTCTGTGGGGGACTCTAAAGACTCGTCAATACTTTGGCTGTGGATTTAACCACTAGCACGTCAGAGGTATTAGCTGTACATAACGGGCTACCAGGTATTGACCACAAGGGAGGTCAATGAGCGAACTCATCCTGACACCCTACTAAGCCTGTCAGTGACAATATCCGTACAGTCCGGTCCGTTCGTCTATGAGCATCGCATGGCGGGCCTAGGGGGTTGGTAAAAGTCAGACCCCCAAAAGCGGTACAAGTCGTGTCGGAGTGTAGCCCAGAACACCCTGAGATACTACTGGAATACCTACCAGTAAATCTCCTGCCTTGGCCGAGGGCTTTGTGTAATGGCTCTCCTAGACACTGTGCGATCTCACCCCAAATACCGGGAAAGACGAATCCCCTGCCGATCCGCTCACTTGCCTCTATGTGGCTCGGGACTGTACCCAACTAAAACCTGTTTGCATGACTCCTTTGAGCCGTGGTAGGGTAGTAATCAAAGCACAGTAGCAACTCACACGAGACAAATGACGACCTCAGGTCGATGAGCTAATCTGTACACATGTCACCAGGGAACTGCTATCGACATCAGGTATAATACCAACTAGCATGTTCCCGGCGAGTCCTGTCCAGTGTACTCATAACCCAATGAGCACCTGTATACATCTTAGGTGAACCAACTGACACCAGTGGCTTGTGAAATCGGCCACCTCCCCTCGTCAGGGTCTCGACTATATACCCTAGTCTACTCCGGAGTATCGATGCCATGTATCGAAACTCCCACGACTAGGGACCACTTTTAAGGATGTGCTTATGGACTACCCAACTTTCACGTATATGATCGCCATCATACTGTTGGTAGTCAAGCAGCATCTTAAGGGCTCTATCAACGTGTAATAGTGAACATGTCACCTAAAACTGTACACAACTGATAAAGACAAACCATTGTAGCGAACTATTCTCTATCAACGTGTAATAGTGAACTACAATGTCACCTAAAGCATGTACACGATGATAAAGACAAACCAGATAGTATACAAACCTCTTGAGTAAGACTGTCCTACTGGTATAGGTCCTCCCTCAATCATTGCAATCACGTGCCTGCGATCCAATAATCGACTTTGAGGGCACTATATCCAACAATCTCCCACTTGCACTCAAGGCTAATTATTGCGATGTCGCATACTCACAGCCGGTGTGATACCGAACACCCAACTCCTCTACTAATCAGTCTCACAAAACCCGTTTGCGAAACTATTGCGTTCAAGGAATAGCCTCAATGAGTGGATCCGCTCTGATGTTTCTTTCTATGTCTCTCTTAATCTCAAGTTCGCGGAGAAAGCCATCTCTCGAAATGAGCAATACCTGTCTTAGAATATGTCTGGATATCTGATGGGACCTAGCTCATAATGGAACTCCAAATCCAAACTTCTTAGACTGTATCGTCAATTGAACTTAATCAGTATCCTGCGTAATGCCTCCCACAGTGTCCGCTTGGATCACCTGTCCAAAACACTGCCCCTCGTCAGAGGGAAAACTATAACTCTGACAGTCACTCTGTCATCCAGGTCACCTTGGAAACCTGGAATGATAACTGTCTCCCGAAGGAGGATGTCGTTATCATTTCCCCAGAACATTAACTTATGTTCTAACACTGCTTCCGAATGCTTCTCCAGGATTAGATTAATATCAACTTATTGCATCTCATGCAAAAACAACAGCTGGTGTGGTACTTGACATCTCATGATCATCTCAATTGCCTAAGCAAGTGATCTGCCAATCATTCACATCCCTCTTCCCTTTAGTCTGTAAGACACCTTTAGAGAGGGTGACTCCATCACCTGCAGTTACACTACCGTGCCAGGAGTCTTCCATTCTAAAACACCTTTAGAATACTGTCTAATACCCAAATTAGGAAACTACCCAAATCTAGATCTAAAACCATAGATCTAGTAACCAGAATGTCAGATATTATATCCAAGCTTTATGTGGAGAAACCACTATGTGACAACCAAAGCATAACCGATCGTAGTGCAGGAATATCACTTCCTACTATGTGTATGTCATCCAAATACCAGGACATCACACCCTACTATCTTCTTAACAGATCCATCTCCTATTCTGATGAAGTCAAACCTATGACTATCACATCAGAAATAGATGATCTTTCTCCGCTATATCCGCTTTAGTCCATGAATAGACATAAGCTACTTGTCCACTATGCTTCTGCTGCTCCTACTGACTACGACAACCCTCTGGCAGAATAATATACACGTGCACTTCTAAAGCCAGTTCAGAACGACGCTATACTCATCCTCCTACCGAGTCTCATAGTCTGGAACAACAGTAGTGTCAAGTCTGGGTAAACAAGAACCTCCCTGTCACCGTCTTTGAGTATACCGAAGTACCTCTCAAGTGCCTGAGGTTACCCACCATATCTGCGGAGTGGCCAATGGAATGTCAAATCAGATTGAATCTTTAGGTTCTTATTAAATTTTCAGTAATCGTTTGTGGTTCTGGAATCACTTCCAGTTCTACCATACTCCTACTACTGTTTTCTGAAAAAATCCATTTTACTAAAACTGTGGCGAGTTAATAACAATATCACTATTGATCTTCCAGATGGTAGAAAGTTAACCCTCATCATAGCCTGGGTCAACCCACAAACAGCCATTACGGAAACGTGCCTAGAGTTATCCAGAGTCTGGTTTTAAGCAAAAGCCGGACAACTCCCCGTACCTTAACATCGTTAAGATATGAACTATTCTATATCCAATATAGAAACAGAGGAACATATTTAATTGGAACCAGATTCAAATCATGCAGCAGTCTCCAGTGCATATCACCTAAATGGAAGGAGGCCGATCAGCGTTACTCAACTTATGAATGCATCCAGATATGAGTAACCTGAAAGAGAGACAAGTTTCTCATAATCATTACTATCAACTGAATACTATACACAAGTATCTACATCTTCGATCACCTTGAAGAATCCCGATACTTGCAACATCTGGTTCTCTACTTTACTCTTATACCTATAACTTCTCAAAACTTGGACCTTGTGTTTCTACGAAACACATGTCTAAGAACTAGAGAAATCACAAGTAAACAGAATATAGTACGAGGACCAACCCCTCTGTCCTAATTGACATTAGACAACATACAATACTCTGTATAAGTCCCCTGAGTCAAATAACTCAATCCCTGTGTGTCGTAGGTTGAAAACTCTACTTATGGTTAAGAAGAATTACACCGTTGTTTAATGCTCCTTACCTAACCATCCACTGATATAGGTAAATGTCATAGACATAATTTCAAAAAGTTATATCTCACTTTATAAAAATAAACATACAGATATATCAATTTGAAATTGGTGCATAACAACGGATATTCAAAACCAAATGTTTGCCGTCCGGCAAACAACCCAGGCGATTTCCTCAAATATCACTAATTACATCGAATCCCGATATAATGAGGAGGATCACCCAATTCCCAATAACTTACTCCCACTCATCATCTGTAAAACCATACAGATGTGAGAATCAAACCTGGTAAATTCATACCCTGGAGCAAGGGCTAATTGGGAAATTAGTTTTCTTTTAACAATACACAGTGAAACTAAAATATGTAAATGTTTCGAAGGGGTATCCGAGTATTCCTAGTAATGCATCTATTATCAGATTCACAACTGTAACCGTATATTTCTTTGCCATCTCTCCAATTCCCTTTATATGTCTTTAGTCATTACCTTCTGCACACCCTCTTAGGCTAAATGGTTTTCTTCTTTCCCTACCGTTCGGCACCAGTCTATGGTTTGGAAGAAGACTATCCAATAAGCATAATGGGTGTACTGTCCTAATCCTAGGAGCACTCGCAACCCGAGAGAAGGTAAAGATAAAAGAAAACTGAACAAACCTTATTCCTATTTCTCCTGAACCAGAATCCATCCCCGAACTGGGACAAGTTCCTTCGAGTTCGTATATAACCATACGATGGAGTATCCAAATAACTGCGGATCTTCGTAGTGATACGGGGTGTTCTAGAGAAATACAAAGGTGAAGTAGGAGTGGTAATGTAATACTTGATTTGGTTGTGAATAGCAGTCGCAATTTACTTTGCCCTCTTTCTAATCCCTTTATTTGTCTTTACATAATACCTTCTGTACACCATCGTTGGGCAAATTGGTTTTCTTCATTCCCTACCGTTCGGCACCTGCCTATGGTTTGGAAGAAGACTATCCAATAAGCGTAACAGGTGTACTATCCCCTAATCCAAGGAGTACTCGCAACCTAAGAGAAGGTAAAAGGAAAAGACAACTAAATAGTCCTATTCGTTTTCTCCAGAACCGGAAACTATCCTTGAATCTGGAACAAGTTCCTTCGAGTTCGTATATAACCATACGATGGTTTCATCCAATGGAAGTGGATGTTCGTAGTAATACGGGGTGTTCTGGAGAAAAGGATAAAAGTAGGAGTGGCAATGAAGTATGCAACTCTGACAATCCAAAAGCCAATGTATTAAGAAGGTTCGGTTAACTTGGTCACTGAGTCATAGTCAAGGGTCGGGTCATGGTCGCTGCCAAAGAGAGAGAGAAAAGAAACACTCAGCGTGCACTCTAACCTAGATCGGAATGGTTATCACTTTATCTAATTAGGAAACCTCCCACTGTAACCTCAAATTCTCCTCCAAACCTGAAAGAAGAATTAGTCGGGATCATCCGAGGAGTAAACCAACTCATCAGTAGGAATCGGGATCCAACTATCATCGCATGATAACGTGATAGAATCCACTCACTTTATCACACTCCAGAAGGTATGCGCATATCTGGTAAGTTTCAGTTTCTTTAGAAACTCCAAATGTATGTTTTTACCTCTAGGACCCAAGTGACCTTGATAATGCCAACATATCAAAGAGTCCAAGTCAAGTTCAACCCGTCATTATCTTGATTGCATTAAACCCACCCGTACGAGTCCATGACAATGCCAACATAACCATGCGACTGTCCTAACCAATCCACTTATCCATGCGACAGAAAAACATTACAGAGCTACCGAACACTATGCCTCGGCAATGCACGACATACGTAGCACGAATACTAAGCAATACTAATCTGAAATGACGGAGGGCTACGACAGGTTTTTGGCGAAAAACCTTTAACGTAATGAACTTGATATCGTTGAAGGAACCGGATAGCTTTTTATAAAAATATAGTGGTGAAAACCTTTGCTAAAGAGGTCACTCCCGGTGAAGGGATCTTGTCTCTTTCCCCGTAGAATGAGGCGCAGGATATTCCAACTGAATACCACGATGCAAAGTAAAAAGGCAATCGGCTATAGTGAAGTTATTACCCTGACGCAAACTTCTGTCCAAGGGGTCACTCCCGGTGAAGGGATCTCGGCCCTTGCCTCGTCGACTGAGGTGCTGGATATTCATAACCGAATACCACTGTGCAAAGCAAAAAGAGAACGTCCTCGCAATAACAGCTTTTTGAAAAATGTTCCAACAACATCAGAAAAGGTTTGTTTAGCTTGCATTGATCCGAATCAACGCAGTCCCATCAATTGATCACACCAATAAAGAACGAAAATACGATGTACGTATATGCCATCCGCATTCGCCACTGGGTCCCGTCATAGCCCGTTAGGTTACTTAACTAACGACAGAGCGGGGACTGGACTAGTGCGGGTGTAAAACATATACAACATCTACTAGTATATATATCAATATATAATAATCGCTCAAGGCGTGATAAAATGCAACATCACAGAAATGTAATAAGCATCACAGAACAATACATATAGTCTGGGATCCCCAGGTTTCACAGAGCCGCTACTGAAACCCGACGTTCCCCTGGTCGTGTGGATAGCCTGTGCAATGAAATCCTAGACCCCTACGGGCGCGGCAAGTTACCCGCCAAAACCTGAAGCGAGGCAGCCCCCTTCAACAACGTGAATGGACCACCTAGCACTTCACGGAATCCGATAACTTGAGCACCCCTCCTTGGGTCAACCTGTACCCCCTACGAGTGCGGCGAATATCCCGCCAATTCTAGAGTGAAGCCCCCTCCGTCTCAAAGCCATGAGATGCGGGCCCGTTGCCCTCTAGAACCCGGCTACCCGTGCACCCCTCCGCGGGGTAATTCTAGTACAGAAAGTAAAATATACAACAGGTACATCGACCTCAGCCCGGTCGTGCCCCAAAAGAAAAATATACAAACAAGCAGTGACGGCAGTCCACATGTCGGACGCTCGCCCCGCAATATCAAATGTACATATACAACCAAACTGTACTAACATTGCATCCAGGCTATCCACCATGATAAATCCGCAACATCACAGCACAACACAGAACATCAACGTGAATGTCACGTTCGCAAATCCGTCTAAAAGGGCTATATCAATTAGATAGGATTTACCGATCAAATGACATTCACGGTCGCAGATATAATGTAAATACTGTGAACTAACATGTTTAAAATTTTCGATCGAAAAAATTTCTTGAAGTGGGCCCCAAGCATAATACCCAGTACTCAAATAAATTTGGGCCCAAAATAAAAATACCAGAAACAACAATTCCAAGTCAGAGAGCAGTGCAGAAATTTTAGTGCAGAAAAGGCAAAACTTAGCGGCGGAACCGCGGCCAAAGCAAGGGTAGGGCCACGGTTCCGCGGTGCAACTGTAGCTTCGTGCTACCAAATTTTCTCAGAATACTTAGAAAACCCTGCACGGATTTCTGCAACACTCAAAATAATTTTTCGGTGCCAAAACAAATTCGATAGAAACTGAACAATTGGAAACGCGGTTTTTGGAAATTTCGTCCGATCGAAGTTCTAAACACGCTAGAGCAAGCTGGTAAAGGTTAATGGCCTGGCTCTGATACCATGTAAGACTACGGTAGCGTCCCGGGCGTCTTTCTGAGGCCAAAATGCGGAACGAAAATTGTTCTTAACTAGAAACCAGCGCTATAGTATGCTTAAACCCGGATCGAACCATTAACCTACTACTAGCAAACTAGAGAGGGGATAGAAAGCTATACCGATTGATCCGTGTCCTTCGGTCTTTGGCCACCATCCCAAGCTCCTCGCGGCATCTCCGGTCTCGATCTCCTCGTCAGAAGGGCACCACATCGAGAAGTCTTTTTATGGGCTCCCACCTCTGAACCGAGGCAACTCGGACACAAAGTTTGCTAGCCGACGTGTCCAAGATTGCTGTAGACTAAGTGTAGAACGCTTTGCCTCAAGGGTTAATTGAAGTTGCCTCAAAGGAGGGAAGATGAAAATGAACTTTGAAAGGGAGCTAAGGAATTTTGTTGCAAGGAAAATGAGAATGAATTCACCACAACACATAAAATGGGGATGCCCTAAAATTGTGTTCGGTCTTCTCTTGAGAGGTGGGAGGTGAGGGCATAAAGCAAGAGTAAAAATGTGTTATAACAAGGAAAAAGGGTCACACCAACATCCATCTCAATCCCATCTCATTAATGCAAGAAATGAGCATGAATAAAGCAACAAAAGAAAGCAAGCTTTCTAGAATCATCATATGAACTGCTGGAGCCCCAGTCACCACAAAAAAAAACCCATTTGCTAATTGCACATTTGCAAATAAGCCCCTCCATGGAAAATTCAGCCGAGGAAAGAAAGAAAGGAAAATGGCAAAAAAGGGAAAGCAAGCTGGCAACTTCAAAAAGTGATCCGGTAACAAATTACAGGATAACCCCGCGACTGTATATACATACCTGCATTTATATTCCGACCGAATACAAATGCAATGAGACAAAATCTACACGGTATAATACTAGGATCCGGCTTAAACCAAAGCCCGCTAGTATTACCTGTCCGAACCATGACACGTGCACAAGTACACGCGTACGTTCGAACCCTGCTATAAATCCATACGGACTCTACAACGTTTCACTCGAAACTTGAAAACTGTCTGTGGGGGACTCTAAAGACTCGTCAATACTTTGGCTGTGGACTTAACCACTAGCACGTCAGAGGTATTAGCCGTACGTAACGGGCTACCAGGTATTGACCACAAGGGAGGTCGATGAGCGAACTCATCCTGACACCCTACTAAGCCTGTCAGTGACAAAATCCGTACAGTCCGGTCCGTTCGTCTATGAGCATTGCATGGCGGGCCTAGGGGGTTGGTAAAAGTTAGACCCCCAAAAGCGGTACAAGTCGTGTCGGAGTGTAGCCCAGAACACCCTGAGATACTACTGGAATACCTAACAGTAAATCTCCTGCCTTAGCCGAGGGCTTTGTGTAATGGCTCTCCTAGACACCGCGCGATCTCACCCCCAATACCGGGAGAGACGAATCCCCTGCCGATCCGCTCACTTGCCTCCATGTGGTGCGGGACTGTACCCAACTAAAACCTGTTTGCACGACTCCTTTGAGCCGTGGTAGGGTAGTAATCAAAGCACAGTGGGAACTCACACGAGACAAATGACGACCTCAGGTCGATGAACTAATCTGTACACATGTCACTAGGGAACTGCTATCTGACGTCAGGTATAATACCAACTAGCATGTTCCCGGCGAGTCCTGTCCAGTGTACTCATAACCCAATGAGCACCTGTATACATCTTAGGTGAACCAACTAACACCAGTGGCTTGTGAGACCGGCCACCGCCGCTCGTCGGGGTCTCGACTGTATACACTAGTCTATTCCGGAGTATCGATGCCCTGTCTCGAAACTCCCACGATTAGGGACCACTTTTAAGGATGTGCTTATGGACTATCCAACTCTCACGTATATGATCGCCATCATACTGTTGGTAGTCAAGCAGAATCCTAAAGGCTCTATCAACGTGTAATAGTGAACATGTCACCTAAAGCTGTACACAACTGATAAAGACAAACCATAGTAATATACTATTCTCTATCAACGTGTAATAGTGAACTACAATGTCACCTAAAGCATGTACACGATGATAAAGACAAACCAGCTAGTATACAAACCTCTCGAGTAAGACTGTCCTACTGGTATAGGTCCTCCCTCAATCATTGCAATCACGTGCCTGCGATCCAATAATCGACTTTGAGGGCACTATATCCAACACATACTTTGTTGGTGTATATGGACTCCATCTCGGTCCGCATTGCATCCAGCCATTTTACCGAGTCGCCGCTCTGAATGGCTTGCTGGAAGCTAGTAGGCTCATCATTATTAATGATGCAATCCTCTCTATCCCCGTCTACGAGAAAACCGTAGTATCTCTCAGGCGGATGAGATAGCCTACTACTCCTGCGGAGAGGTGCGGGAATGTCCTGTTCTTTTGAAACTTCTGGTTCTACTAAGCTTTCAGTAATAGCTTGTGGTTCTGGAATTTCATCCAGTTCTATTGTGCTCCCACTTATCTGATTTTCTAAAAATTCAGTTTCCAAGAAGGAGGCATGATGAGAAACAAAAACCTTTTGCTTCTCTGCGTAATAGAAAAAATACCCCTTGGAGTTCTTTGGATATCCCACAAACTTACACTGTACTGAGCGTGCCTCGAGCTTGTCCGCATACTGCTGTTTAACAAAAGCTGGACATCCCCATGTCTTAAAGTGTTTAAGACATGGTTTCTTTCCACTCCACATCTGATATGGTGTGGTAGGCACTGTCTTAGAAGGAACCTGGTTCAAAACATATGCAGCTGATTCTAGTGCATATCCCCAAAAGGATCGCGGCAACTCAGCCTTACTCATTATTGAACGAACCATATCTAATAGGGTTCTGTTCCGCCTTTCCGATACACCATTGTGTTGTGGCGTGTATGGAGGAGTAAGATGAGAGAGAATTCCATTCACTTTTAGGTAATCCAGGAACTCGGCACTCAAGTATTCACCACCTCGATCAGATCTTAGTGTCTTGATACTTTTGCCTGTTTGTTTTTCTACTTCATTCTTATACTCCTGAAATTTCTCAAAGGCCTCGGATTTATGCTTCATTAAGAAGACATGTCCATACCTAGAGAAATCATCCGTAAAAGTAATGAAATAGGAAAACCCACTTCTTGCATATGTAGACATTGGACTACATACATCGCTGTGTATGAGTCCCAAGAGCTCGCTCGCTCTTACTCCGTGTCCAGTAAACTGAGTCTTTGTCATTTTTCCCATGAGACAAGATTGACAAGTTGCATAAGACTGATATTCGAACGGATCCAAATATCTCTCTTTATGTAATTTAGTCAATCGTGTTTCATTGATGTGACTCAGTCTACAATGCCATAAGAAAGCATGATTTAATTCTGGAGACTTTCTTTTGTGTGTATTCTGGATATTGAAAATCTGCGGTTGGTTTAATATGTATATTCCGTTGCTTAATGTACCCGACCCAATCAAAACAT
Source organism: Agapanthus africanus (assembly GCA_030015575.1). NCBI lineage: Eukaryota > Viridiplantae > Streptophyta > Magnoliopsida > Asparagales > Amaryllidaceae > Agapanthus > Agapanthus africanus. The sequence continues at coordinate 437,616,759 of JASDDO010000018.1, forward strand.
GATTAAGGTGAATGTTTACAACATTGCTTACAAATGCAAAATCATAACCTTCTTTAGACATTAAAGATACAGATATGATATTACAAGTCGAACTGGGTATAAAATAATAGTTGCGCAAAACCAAAACATGTCCATCTGTCAATCCTAAGTGATAGTCCCCCACGGACTCAGCATCCATGCTTGCTCCGTTTGCAACTCTGAGGGTCATATCACCCGCCTTCAAAACCCTACGGATTCTCAGTGCCTGCAAAGAATTACAGATATGAGATCCTGATCCGGTATCCAATACCCAGGAAGTAGAGTTGATGGACAGACAGTTTTCAATAACATACACACCTGAAGCCGAAGCTACAACTTGCTTCGGGTCCTGGTTCCTGGCCTTCCAAGCCCTGCAATCTTTCTTCCAATTTCCTTTCTTGTGACAATAAAAGCATTCTTCCTTTCCCACAATCTGTCCCGCTACCTTTGCTTTTCCCTTGGCTTCCACCTTTTTAACACCGCCCCTTGGTTTGGTGGGGGCCTTCTTCTTCTTTCCTTTGGCTTTCGCCTTGGACCTAGAAGAAGAAGCTCCTCCAACAAACAAAGCGGGTGTTTCCCTGACTTTCGGCAGGGTGCCCTCTGCACTCCTCAACATGTTGAGGAGTTCTGGAAGTTCAACTTCTTTTCCTTGCATGTTGAAATTCAGGATAAACTGGGCGTAGGTGGAAGGAAGGGACTCAAGAATTAAGTCTGTGTACAGCTCATTCTCTAATGTGGTCCCCAGGTCCGCGAGCTCTTCGATATAACCGATCATTTTAAGAACGTGTTCCCCAACTGATGATCCGACGGCCAACCTCGCCTGAAAAAGTTTCTTCGAGGTCTCGTATCTTGCGATACGAGATTGCTCTCCATATAAATCTTTGGTATGGAGGAATATGGATTCGAGATCCATATTCTCGTGCCGCCTCTGGTGCTCATTGTCAATAGAGGCTAGCACGAGGCACTTGGCCTTCTCACAGTCTATCTTCCAGGTCTTACGGATTTCCTTATCCGCGATACTGGATTCTGGGCCTGGTTTGGCAGGGGCTTTAGTGGTGAGAAGATAGCCCAATTTGTCATAAGTAATAACCATCTTGACATTCCTGAACCAATTTTTGTAGTTTGTCCCTGTCAATATATATTTATCTAACAATAACTTAAGGCCCGTCATGTTGTGTGGTTGCTACAATTAGGAGAGAGAGAAGAAACACTTTAGCATGATGCTCTTGCAAGTTTAGATTGGTTTTTAGTTTATCTAAACAGGATGGCTCTCACTGTTTCTCGAATCCTTCCTCAAACCAGAAAAGAAGAATTAGTCAGGATTAATCTCACCGTACAATACTTGCTTAACCGTTCAGCCAGGCTAGTGTCGGTACTTCGAGGTAGGTTTTACGACGTTTTCGCGAAGTTTCTTAATTAAATAACCTCTTTTCCCTGGAGGCGTATCCCCGCTAACACTGTTCTAGACACCTACTTGGTTTATAGTATTGGTCGTTAAGTGAAATAATCTCCCGAGGAGTAGCATATACTCACAGTAGGACCGGGATCCAAATATCATCGTGTGATAAAGCTGAAGGAATCCTACCAAAATTATCACACTCCAAATGGTATGCAATACTAGCAAGTTTCAGTTTCCTTAGAAACTCCCTATGTGGATTTTTGCCCCATGTTCTTATGACCTTGACTAAGGCCAACAAATCATAAGTCACATGTCAAGTTCTACCCATCATTATCCAGGTTAATTTGAATCCAGCCATACACACCCTTGACTAAGGCCAACAAAGTGGCATAACTGTCCCAAACCAACGCATCTATCTATGCTACATATGAATACCCAGCAGCTATCAATCACTGTGTCTTGACTAAGGCCAACAAACATAGCTTGAATACTATTGAACATTCATATGAAATGACGGAGGGCCACGAATGGTTTTGGCGAAACCGTGAACGTAGTGAACTTGATATAATCGAAGGAACTTGATAGCTTTTTAAAAGGAGTGGCTTAAGCTCTGCATTTTTAAAAGTTTTGCTGTTTTGAAAAAACCGAGTGGTTTTGAAATTGTTCCGACGATTCACTTTGGTTTGTTTTCTTTGCATTTATAATGCGTCCCATCAATTAATCCTACCATTGCAGAAAACAACAAAAATATGGCGTACGCTTATGCCATCCGCATTCGCCACTGGGCCCCGTCATCACCCGTTAGGTTACTTAACTAACGACAGAGCGGGGGCCGGACTAGCGCAGATGCAAAACATAAGCAACGCCTACTAGATATCATATATAGATATATACATTCGTCAGATGCAATAATAGGCATTCCAGATCACAGATGAACACATTGGATATACTAGCAATCCGCATTTCTTTTGAGCCTGTAATGAAAAGAGAATTACACAGTCGTGATGAATAGCCAACCCCACCCTAGACCCCTACGGGTACGGCAAACTACCTACCAAGTACCCAAAGTGAAACAGTCTCCCTCAACAACGTGAGTAGGCCACTAAACACTTCAAAGTACGCGGTAGTTTGTGCACCCCACCTTGGGTCTATCCTAGGAGCAATAAACAGTAAATGAAATAATACAACGGTTGCTACAATCTCAACCCGGATGTGCCCCGCGAAAAAATATTACAACCATTTACAAATTACATTTGAATGAAAGAATAAAACACCTCATATCCCCGGCTATCCATTCACGACAATCCAACAAGTCCATATACACAATCAAACATTACAGAAATGTACAACCCCCAACTAACCGACATATAGAAATTAGCAGAAGTTTACGAACACATTTATCAAACACAGAAACATTAAACGATATCAAACTGCGACTTCGAAGCATCCCTAATTGCCACAGAGAATAATAAACAGCATATGCAAAAATGGCAAAAATAAACAACTCCTGAGACCCTAGATCCTAGCAACAAACCCACACCCAAAACTACGAAGCAAACACACACTATAAAACCGGGGTGTACGAAAATTTAGGGTTGGTGGCCGGCCAGAAATGCATGGATTTGCCTCGTTTTTGGTGCATGAACTTTTAACGGTGTAAGGAACACTCTGCAGTTGTTTGAATAATTTTTCAGAGGCTCGGAAAAATCAACAGAAACTAGAATCTAGGTTTCGATGTTTACGGGATATTTCGGTTTCGTAGTTTTAGTTATCGTTTAATCTGTTAGCTATGATTTAGTCGGCTCTGAAACCACTGTAAGTCGATGCCACGCACCCTACGTGACCGCGGGGAGGCGGAATAAGCAAAAAACGATTTTTATTGGCTTCGTAACATCGACTAAACATTAGAATTGTTTCTAAACCCTAACTAACGATATAACTTTAAGGTTGTATCTACTATGTATGCGATATATACCTCAAGATCTCGCTGTCCTTCACTTTCTTGCTGTCCTCTCCAAGTGATGAGCTCCTTGTCGTGAGAACGGAATCCACCTCCTCGTCGTCTTCTCCAAATCGTAGACGATTCACCCGAGAGTTCCGATTTCGAGCTTTACTTATAACTTGAAGCAACTAGGTAACTTGGTTTGCTAGACTAAGTGCCCTAGGTTGTGTAGAGAGTGATAAGGATCAAGTTATCTCACTAAACCCTATGCTTTCCAACACATGGAATGGTTAGGGTTTTCTTTGAGAGAGGAGAGAGCTTGAAGAAGATGATGGAAGCTTAAGGTTTTTCTTTTTCTTTTTGTGAAGCAATAATGTATCTGATACAATTTGTGAAGGCTTTATATGAGTTGAAATAGTCAAGGGTATTAACTCTTTCAAGCCTAGGAAGCTCTCAAAATATCCAACAAATATCAACATATAAATATCTAAGTCAATAAAGTCAACAAGTCAAAGTAGTCAACATGAAGACCCTAATCCCTTTTTCAACAAAAAAACCATAAGCTTCCATCTCATTTCTTCCATCTATTAATCTTGTCTAAATGACAAGAATACCCCTCTCATCCGTATGCGCACATACCCGTATTCGTATTCCGAGAAATACGAATACAGTGAGACAAACTGATCCAATAATCAAATACTAGGATCCGGCTTAAACCAAAGCCCACCGGTAAAGTCTGCCCGAACATCATAAGCGCACAAGTACACGTATGTGTTCGAACCCTGTCGTAAAACCATACGACCTCTACACGTTTCGCCTGAAGCTGGGAAACTCTCTGTGTGGGACTCTAAAGATTCGACAGTACTCTAGCAGTGGGTTTAACCACAAGCGCGTCAATGACACTAGCTGTACGTAACGGCTACCCAGGTATCTGTCGATGAGAAGGTCGACGAGGAAACTCATCCATACCCCAACTGAGTCTGTCTGTAGCAATCTCCGTACAGTCCGGTCTGTTCGTCTAAGAGTGTCGCATATCGGGCCTAGGAGGCGGTAAGCGTCAGACCCCTAATAGTGGTATAAGTCGTGTCGGAGTACTGTCCAAAACACCCTGAGAAACTACTGGAGTACCTACCAGTAAATCTCACTTGCCCTGGCCAGGGACTTTGTGTAATGGCATTCCGAACACAGCGCGACATCAACCCCCAATACCGGGAGAGACGAATCCTATCTAACTGCCACTGCCTCCAAGTGCTTCGGGACTGCACCCTACTACTACCTGTTTGCACGACTCAGTAGAGCCATGGTAGGGTAGTAATCTAAAAACAGTGGGAACACACTCGAGGCGAAGCAGCAGTGTCAAGTCGATGGATTAAGCTGTACTCATGTCACCTAAGAACTGCTACCTGACGATAGGTATATTACCAACCAGCAGTTCCCCATGAGTCCGTCCAGTGTAACTCATAACCCAATGAGCACCTGTATACTATCTCCAATACGTCGTACTGATGGCTGTGGGACAGACCATCTCCCCTCCTGGGAAAAGAAGCGTATACACTAGTCTACTCTAGAGTATCAATGTCCTGTCTCGATAATCCTACGACTAAGGATGTGCTTGTAGACTACCCAGCCCCCACTAGTGTGACTGCCATCACAACGCTGGTAGTCAAGCAAAGATCCTAAGGGCTCTATCAATATGTATTAGCGATAAGTTAAAAGAAACATATACACATATTAAGATAGATACAAACCAAGTAGCGTACTACTATATCGAGCAAGACTGTCATCAATTCGTGTATATATCCCAAGCTTCCAAAATATAATATACAGACTAGTACTATACAATAATGGCCTCTAGGGCATATAACACTAACACAGTATAGATGGATCAGCAGGATTCTTAACCGTTCAGATGTGAGATGGTTAGGATTTTAAATTTGTTGTGGCGCTTCGATACGAGATCGTTGAAATTGATGTACTTCTTTCGATGGTGTTTGTTCAGACCAGGTGCAAGTAGTTCAAGAAGGAGATCGTGTAGTAAGCTTTCCTCTAATAAATTGGGACGAGTCTTCGAAGGTGAGATTAGCCAGATTTCTCTACAGGTTATCAGAAGTAACGGATTTGCTAAATTCTCCAAGAGTGCTTTTTGGCTGGATAGTGTAGATTTCTTGGGTCACGTAGTTGCAAGAGATGGGATACGTGTGGACCCAAAGAAGATAGAAGCGGTACAGCACTGGCCCAGACTTGTGTCAGTTTCAGAAGTTCGAAGTTTCTTGGGTTTGGCCGGTTATTACAAGACGTTTTGTGCAGGATTTTTCTCGGATCGCTGCACTGTTGACCAGATTGACTAGGAAGGAAGTTCCATTTCTTTGGACAGATGCATGTGAGCAGAGTTTCCAGTAGTTGAAGACTCGCTTGACAACTGCACCTGTCTTATCACCTTTCGGGGCAGGTGGTTTCGTGGTATGTTGTGATGCCTCTCGAGTGGGTTTAGGTTGTGTATTGATGAAGCACGGCAGGGTTGTAGCTTATGCTTCTCGGCAGTTGAAAAGGCACGAGCAAAACTACCCCACTCATGATTTGGAGATGGTTGCAGTAGTGTTCGCACTGAAGATTTGGAGGCATTACTTGTACAGTGAGCCGTGCCAAATCTTCACAGATCATAAGAGATTAAAGTACATTTTTCAGCAGAGGGATCTGAATCTAAGGCAGCGTAGATGGATGGAACTCGTGAAGGATTACGATTGTGAGATCTTGTATCATCTAGAAAAAGCAAATATTGTAGCAGATACTTTGAGTCGAAGACCTAAAGGGAGCCTATCTCATTTGCGCACCTTGCAAAGACAGTCTTCTACAGATTGGCAGATTTTATGCGATAGTCGTATATAGTTTGAGTTCACCCCGACAGAAGGACAGTTAGCACATGTTCGCACCCAACCCCAGTAATTGGATCGTATCTAAGAAACTCAACCTGTAGATGCTCGTATATCAGAGATTATGGACCAGGTTAGGCATGGCAGGGAGTCGGAGTTCGTGATAGATGACCGTGGAGTATTACGTTTTGGAACTCATCTTTGTGTGCCAGATTCGGATGGACTGAGACATGAGATCTTAGAGGAGGCCCATAGATCAGCAGATAGTATTCATCCTGGTTCCACCAAAATGTACTATGACTTAAGGGATATTTATTGGTGGGAAGGAATGAAGAGGGACGTTGCGGAGTTTGTTTCGAGATACATGACTTGTCAGCAAGTCAAGGCCGAGCACCAGAGGCCGGCAGGAGAGTTGCAGCCCTTGCCCATTCCGTAGTGGAAATGGGAACATATTTCCATGGATTTCATTGTGGGTCTACCTAGGACTAGCAGAGGGATGATTCCATTTGGGTGATTGTAGATAGATTGACAAAGGCGGCTCATTTTCTTCCGGTGAAGACGACGTATGGGTTTGCTCAGTATGCTCAGATTTATATCGATGACATTGTACGATTACATGAAGTTCCGACGTACATAGTTTCAGATAGGGGTAACCAGTTTACCAGCAGGCTATGGCAGAAACTTCAAGAAGCTCTTGGTACCCGATTGAGTTTTAGCACGGTTTTCCACCCACCGACAGATGGTCAGTCAGAGCGGACCATTCAGATGCTAGAAGATATGCTTCGAGCTTGCAGCCTTGATTTTGGGGGTTGTTGGGATCGTCGCTTACCTTTGATAGAATTCTCGTACAAAAACAGTTTTCAGGAGACATCCAGATGGCACCCTTTGAAGCTTTGTATGGGAGGAAATGTCGATCACCCGTTTGCTGGACGGAAATGAGTGATATTAGCATTTTGGGACATCAGATAGTACAGGAGACTACGAAAAAGATTCAGCTGATACAAGACAGAATGAGAGTGGCCCAGTGCAGAAACAAATCGTATGCAGATCGACGACGTCATAGACTCGAGTTTGATGTGGGAGAACATGTGTTCCTTCGTGTATCTCCGATGAAAGGTGTGATGCGTTTCGGGAAAAAGGGGAAGCTCAACCCAGATATGTCGGACCTTACGAGATTCTAGAGAGTGGGTGCTGTAGCTTATCGTTTAGCATTTCCACCGAGTTTTTCCGATGTGCATCTGGTGTTTCACGTATTGATGCTTCGCAGGTATACTCACGATCCTTCTCACGCGATCCAGCATTAGACCTTACAGCTTGAGCCGGATTTATCCTACACGGTGCAGCCTGTAGCTATTCTAGACCGGCAGGCAAAGAAACTGAGATCAAGGGTACTTCCAACTGTAAAGGTTCTTTGGCAAGGAAAGAATCGCGAGGAGATCACTTAGGAGACCGAGGATGCGATGCGAAAGAAATTTCCCCAGCTTTTCGAAGGTACGTCTAGTTAAGTTTAAATTTGGGGACCGAATTTTCTTAAGGGGGGAATATTGTAACATTCTGAAAATTTAGAAATAAATAAATTTAATTAATTAAATAAAAAAATGTTAAATTAAAAAGTTATTAAAACCAAATAAGACATTGTCATAAGTAGTATGTAAAACAATTTAAATTAAAATTTTAATATGTAACATAAATAAATTATAAGGGTTTTAATGAGAAATTTAGCTTCATTTTAATTAAAATGGTGTTATGCAAATAACATAAGTAGTGAGGGGTGTTTATGAAAAGTTTAAGAAATTGTGCAAATTGGAATTTTTAAGGGAGTAAGTAGAAAAGAGGTTAAATGAGGTTTGGTTCAGAAATTTTATCAAAAGATAAATCAATTTGGAAAAGAAAATTCATTGCCACATCCTTCTTGCATGCACACACACACACTACACCTTCTCTTTGCATGAAAGTGACACCCTTTGGTCTTTGACACCTCCTCCACCACCTCACTCTTCCCTTTATCACATATATATCATGTGTTCAGATCTGTAGCAAATTTAAAATCTGAAAATTTACAAAGAAAAGAAAACCAAAATAAAATAAAGAATAACAACAGAAAGGGGAAGAAAAGAGCTAAGTCTAGGATTTCCTCACCATCAAGCTAGGACTAGGAGCTTATGCATCTGAGAGGGAGTTCTTCCAGCGACGTCCTCAGTAGGTAAAATTCCTAATTCAGTAGATTTTGTTCTGAAAATTTTAAAATTTAGGAAGTCCTATATCCATAATATCGTATTTTAGGCAAAACTGAACGCTCTTGTAATCTGCTATAGTTTAGATAAACATCAACTTAACCAAACAGTGCCAAAATGTTGTATGTTGAACCTAGAACAAACCATAGGAGCACGAACCCAAGGGGCTCGGATTTGGCCGGCGACAACAATAGAATTCCGGCGTCGCCGGATTTTTGAAGAGGTTTGGTGTATTGGCTTTTTGGGTAGGTCTCTGTGTAGGTGTTTGGTTATTTTGGTATTGTTTAATCAAGTTAGTTTAAATGTATATAAAATCTGGGAACTAATATCGGAAAAAGATCAAAATTCTAACATACGACACGGGTAAAACGTAGCGCGTTCTTTTTTCAGTCGTGATGCAGCATTGGGTTAAATTTCAGTGAGGTTAAGTGTTAGATCGGTTGCAATAATCGTATGTAATGTAATTAGCACGTACAACTTGTGTTTTCTTGATTGTTGCCGTATCGGAATGTAGCCGTTTTCTTATACAAGTTATTTAAATGTTAGATTTGAGTGCGGGAATTTCGGAGGCCGTAAGGAAAGGAAAAAGATTGGCGATTCCTGAGTAGTTACGACATATTCCGGTGAGTAGATTGTAAGGTTCCTAGGCACTCTTGTGAGGGTTCATAAGGCATCAACCATGCCCGAATAAAATTTTAGACGTGCCGAACAACCCAAAGCCGGGATCTTTACTAGATTATTAGGGTTTAACATGCAAGTAAACATCTTTACTACTAAGTTTGAGGGATTACAACCTTTGTAGTCCGCTCCTTCGCTTCATAAGCTCCGAGTAGAAGTCCCTTCACCGCGATCCATGATCTCCCGGACTCAAGAGAGGCTCCACGACTCGAACGATCCATGCTAGCTTGTAGTATTCCTTTTCTCCGATGATCTACGTCGAAATTGCTATAACTCAAGCTCTCTCACTCTAATGAGGTGAACACCCTAATCTAATTGGATAGATTAGATGAGGATGATGGAGTAGTATTTATGCTTTCTTTTTATATTAAATTCTCACATGAAATCATCACAAAATGAAAAACTAGTAAGCTTTCTCAAAGCTCAAGAGAGAAGAAGATAATGAAAAATGAGTTAATCCTTTTGTGATGAATAATGAAATGAATATATGAATTAATAATGTAACCATAGTTTAGTATGACAAGGATAACCCTTGTGGAGAATTAACTAGAGCTAGGGTTTGGTTGGGTTAAAGAATGAGTCATAGATAAATATCAACCATAATATCTAACTCATGACAAAAGGAATTGCTTCTAGAAGGTGCATAAAGCAACTAACCCTAATCAAACCCTAACCTCGTTTAATCTCCACTAAACATGTTTCATTATTAATCATATCATGTTACTATAATATATATAACACATATATTATATATTTGTAATAAAAGAAAATAATACAATTAATATATATCGCATATATCTCAATGTATTATCCGGTGAGAAAATGAAATAATAAAGCGAGCCAATATTAGATAATGTAATACAATATATCATATATATTATTATACATTATATTATCGAATCAACACTTGATCCGACAATCCGGCTATATCGAATATAACTAACTAATATATCATGTATCGATTCATTGAATCAACACTTGATCCGATGACCCGGTTCATATCTAAATATCGCGAGAATATAATACGGTATATCATATCGCATTATCCTCGGTCCTGCACATATCACATATGTGCCTCTACTCCGTTTTTCCTGAACCAAGAAACCTCTGTGTAGGACTCTAAAGAATCGTCAATACGCCGGTAGCAGGTGATGATCAAATCAAACACCCACAAGCTGCAAGCGGTCAGCTACGTAACAGCCACCCAGGTATTGAGCGATCAGAAGATCAACAAGCTAGCCTGTCCATTCTCCTGTGAATCCAATCAGTAACACTCCCGTACAGTCCGGTCTCTTCGACTGGTATGTCGCATATCAAGTCTAGAGTGGTACACGTCAAACCCCAGTAACCGATAAGTCGTGTCGATGTGAGGCTCATAACGGGTCGAGAAACTACTGGTAACACTTACCAGTAAATCTCTATATCAGCCCTGGCCAGGGACTTCCAGTTATAGCCAATCGAACACAGCACAACATCAACTCCCTATACCGGGAGAGACAAATCCCCTCCTATCGCTCATTGCCTCCATGTGATTCGGAACTGCACCCTAAAGCCACCATTTCGCACGCCCTCTTGGACGTGGTAAGGTGGAAATCAAAGTACAGTAGGAATCACACAAGACTCTATGACGATCTCGGGTCTACAGACTATCCTGTACCAGTGTCACCGGAGAACTGCCATCTGACGTGTGGTATATCACCATCTGGGAGTTCTCGGCGAGTCCGTCCAGTGCACCCAGTCTCCACTGAGCACCCGTACACCATCCTTGATGTCAAACACCGATGGATATGGGATCATCCATCGCCCATCATATGGGTCAAGATGCGTATACGCTAGTCTACTCTGGTGTATCGATGCCCTGTCTCGATATACCCTCGACTAGGAACAGTTATAGGATATACTCATCGACTACCATGGCCCCACTAGTATGATCTCATCATAGTCCCAGTAGTCGAGTACAGATCTTAAGGGCTTTATCAACATGTGAGAGAAAGACAGTGAACCAATACAAGTCAACATGTTAAGATAAAGTGAAACCAAATAGCATACTATCATGTCGAGCAAGAAAGTCCTCTCTATATATATCCAAGCATCCATTATAATATATATCACATGTACAATAATGGCCTCTAGGGCATATACATAACTAACAATCTCCTAATTGCAGTAAGGCCAGCTGATGTAGTATCTCATACCTAGCATCTCGAATAATCTCTCAAACTGTATCTGGGGAATGTCCTTCGTGAGTTGATCCGCAGTGTTGTCCTTCGTATCTACTCTCCTAACCTCGATCTCCCGGCGATCAACTATCTCCCTGATCTGGTGATACCGCCTCAGAATATGTCTGGACTTTTGATGGGACCTGGGTTCCTTGGCCAAAGCCACAGCTCCATTGTTATCGCAATACAGAGGTATTGGATGTTCAATGGATGGAACCACACCAAGTTCACTAATGAACTTCTTTATCCAGACAGCCTCTTTGGCAGCATCGTTGGCAGCGATGTATTCAGCCTCCATCGTCGAGTCTGCAACGGTATCCTGTTTGGAACTCTTCCAACATACCGCCCCTCCATTGAGGGTAAAGACAAATCCCGAGTGCGACTTAGAGTCGTCCTTATCACTTTGGAAGCTGGAATCGGTAAAGGACTCCACCCGGAGTTCTCCGTTACCATACACCAAGAACATGTCTCTAGTCCTTCATAAGTACTTGAGAATGTTCTTCACACCTGTCCAGTGACTCTCTCCAAGATCTGCTTGATACCAACTCACTACACTTAGTGAGTATGCTACATCGGATCTGGTACATAATATCGCATACATGATGGAGCCTACTGCCGAAGCATAGGGTATCCCTTGCATGCGAGCTCTCTCCAAATCATTCTTGGGAGACATCTCTTTGGAGAGAGTGAGTCTAGAGATCGTAGGTTGGTTACCACGCTTGGATTCTTCCATACTAAACCTCTTTAGTATGGTGTCAATGTACCTGAATTGGGACAATCCCAGTATCCGTTTAGATCTATCTCTATAGATCATGATTCCCAATATGCAGGAGGCATCACCTAAATCTTTTATTGAAAATCTTTGTGATAAGAAAAGGTTGACTGATTGCAGCATAGGAATATCATTTCCTATCAAGAGTATGTCATCCACGTACAATATGAGGAAGACAGCCTTACTCTCTGCTACCTTCTTATAGATACAAGGTTCATCTATATTTTTGATGAAGTCAAACTCTTTGACTACAACATCAAAACAGATGTTCCAACTCCGCGATGCTTGCTTTAACCCATAAATGGATTTAAGCAGCTTGCACACCGTTCCGCTGCTCCCACTATCTACGAAGCCCTCTGGCTGAGTCATGTACACGCACTTTTCTAAATCACCATTTAGAAAGGCGGTCTTAACATCCATTTGCCAGATTTCGTAGTCATGGTATGCAGCAATGGCAAGTAAGATCCGGATGGACTTAAGCATAGCCACTGGAGAAAAGGTTTCGTCATAACCATACCTGGTCGTTGACGAAAACCCTTTGCAACAAGTCTAGCTTTGAAAGTCTCAACTTTTCCATCTACACCAAATTTCTTTTAAAGATCCACTTGCTCCCAATGGGTTTTACCCTTTCAGGAGCATTTTCCAAAGTCCATACTTTGTTGGTGTACATGGATTCCATCTCAGATCGCATTGCATCCATCCATTTCACTGAGTCACCACTCGTGATGGCCTGCTCGAAACTAGTTAGGTCATCATCTTCCATGATGCAATCCTCGCTCCCACCATCAATGAGAAAACTGTAGTATCTCCCAGGTGGATGAGAAACCCTACTAGATTGGCGGAGAGGCTGAGGTTCGTCGGGTACTACTGAATCCTCTGGTTCTACCAAGTCTTCTGTTATAGTTTGTGTTGCTGGAATCTCTTCCAGTTCTACCTCATTGCCATTAATTTCTTTCATAAGAAATCCCTTTTCTAAAAAGGTGGCATGTAGAAAAACAAACACCTTTTGTTCCTCAGAGTGGTAGAAGATATACCCTCGCGAATGTTTGGGATATCCAATAAACTTACATAGGACAGACCTTGCCTCGAGCTTGTCCGGATTTTGTGTTTTTACATAGACCGAACAACCCCATATCTTAACATACATAAGAGATGGTCTCTTCCCTTTCTATATCTCATATGGAGTGGTAGGCACTGATTAGGTGGGAACCATATTCAATAGGTGTATGGCTGTCTCAAGCGCATACCCCCAGAAGGAAATAAGCAACTCAGCATCACTCATCATGGAGCGCACCATATCTAATAGGGTGCGATTCCTCCGTTCCGATACACCGTTGTGCTATAGTGTATAAGGAGGAGTAAGCTGAGAGAGAATCTCATTCTCTTCTAGATAATCCAGAAAATCATTGCTTAAGTATTCTCCTCCTCGATCAGATCGAAGGATCTTAATACTTTTGCCCGTTTGGTTCTCTACTTCGTGCTTATATTCTCTGAATTTCTCAAAAGATTCAGACTTGTGTTTCATCAGGAACACGTGTCCGTATCTAGAGAGATCGTCAGTGAATGTAATGAAGTAGGAAGAACCGTTCCTGGCATGCGTAGACATGGGACCGCATACATCACTATGTACCAGTCCTAAGAGTTCGGTAACTCTTTCTCCGTGTCCACTAAACGGAGCTTTGGTCATTTTTCCTTTGAGACATGAATGGCAAGTATCATAAGATGATAATTCGAACGGATTCAAATATCCATCCTTATGTAACTTAGCTAGCCGTGTCGTATTGATATGACCAAGTCTACAATGCCACAAGAAGGATTCGTTCATTTCTGAACTTTTCCTCTTGTGTGTGTTTTGTATATTGAGGACTGTATTTTGATTGAGAATGAATATGCCATTATGTAACGAGCCTGATGCAATCAACTTTTGATTTAGGAAGATGTTCATAACATTATCCTGCACTACAAAATTATATCCTTCTTTACTTAATAAAGAAACTGATATAATGTTGCACATCATGTTCGGTATATAATAGCACTCATTCAGAATCAGTGTATTACGACTTGGTAATACTAGGTGATATTCGCCAACTGCTTTGGCTGCAATACTTGCACCATTCCCTACTTGAACGGAATGATCACCTTTTCCCAGTTCTCTACCTTTACGTAGCCCATGTAACAATTTACATATGTGGGATCCTGATCCGGTATCTAATACCCAGGACATAGGGTGAACTGAGAAACAGTTCACAATAACTAACACACCCGAAGAAGATGCATCATCATGCATGTTCTTTTGGGCGGCTTGAGAATCCAGATATTCTCCTGTTTCCTTTTCAGTCATGTAACTCTTATAAGAAAGAACGGGTCCAACGTTCCCTTGCTCAGTATAATAATCGGGTTCAGTCAATACATCCATATTATTATCTTGATTATGGCCTGACATGGTCGCTACCTGGAGAGAGAGAGAAGAAAACACTTTAGCGTATGCTCTTGCAAGATTAGATTGGTTATTATCTTATCTAATCAGGATGTCTCCTACCGTTTTTATCAAATCTTCCTCCAAACCCTAAAAGGTAAGATTAGCCGGGATTAATTACACCCTACAATTTCGTCAATCTTTCAGCCAGATCAGTGTCGGTACTTGAGAGAGGTTCCCCGTGCTTTCGCATTGACCTAATTAAAGTAAACCTCGTTTTTCCAGAGGCGTAACCTCGTTAACACTTTTCTAGACACCTACTTGATCGGCTAATTGTCCTGTGTAAAACTTTCCCAGGAGTAACACTTACTCGCAGTGGGTATCGGGATCCAACTATCTCATAGGAGGTATGCAATCTCATTGCAAATTTCAACACTTGAAATTCCCGATAATGCTTTTACCCCTAGCGTCCCATGACCTTGACGAAGGCCAAACTACCCATAGGGCGCTAGTCAAGTTCAACCCGTTCATTTCTTGATTGAATTAAACCCACCCGTATGACCCTTGACGAAGGCCAAACTACGCCGTACGAATACCCTAATCCAATCGCATCGTATGCTAGCAGATAAGCACTAGTTAGCTACCGTACACTACGCCTTGACGAAGGCCAAACTACCGCAGCACGAATACTAAGTAGTACTTATCTGAAATGACGGAAGGCTACGCAGGTTTTTCAGAAAACCCTGAGCGTAATGAACTTGATATCGTCGTAGAATCGAGTGTTTTTGAAAAAAGGGGTGTTTTTAGGCTTTTCTAGTTTCGCTAAAGAGATCACTCCCGGTGAAGGGATCTCGGCTCTTTCCCCATCGAATAAGGTGCAGGGTATATCATATATACCGCTGTGCAAAGCAAGAACTATATAAGCTGTCAAAAACTAAACCATGAGTTTGTAGCATCTGCTAGGTTTCGCTAAAGAGGTCACTCCTGGTGAAGGGATCTCGGCTCTTTTCTCATCGAATAAGGTGCAGGGTATATCATATATACCGCTATGCAAAGCAAAACTGTAGCTACCCATTTTATAAAGTTTTGATTCTACAACATCTTTTAGGTTTCTTTTCTTTTTATTAATCTCATTAATAAATCCCATCAGCTTATGCTTCCTAAGCATCACAGAAGAAACGAAAGCAGTAATATTTATATATCAGCATATATATATAGTATAAGCATTCGTCTCAGGCAGTAATATGATCTCATCACAGAACATCGCAGCAGAAGAACATATATGAAATATTGGATATACTAGGATGTCCGTGTTTTCAATACGAGCCGGTATAAAACACGAATTCCACGGTCGTGATGAATAGCCAAACCCACATCCCTAGACCCCTACGAGAGCGGCAAGTAACACTGCCAGTTCTAGGGTTAGGAGACCCGGTCTCGACTCCTCGAGATAGCCTCCCACTGGACCCTAGAACCCGGTTACTTGTGCTCCCCTCCTTGGGTCTACCTAATGCGGAAAAGTAAATAATATACACTGGTGACATCAACCTCATCCCGGAAGTGCCCCAATAAAAGAATATTATATACAAATGAATTTTACATGAATGAAAATAAAAAAAACCATCTCACATAAAAACCCCGGCTATTCAGAACACGACAATCCAATATAACATATCACAGCAACACATAATATCACATATCATCAACGTAAGTAAGTATGCATACACCGATCGTCGTTGATGTATAACAACGAAGACCGGCAATACAACTACATACTACACTTACGGTCACAGAAAAGAAATTGTAAAACTACAACATTTGGAATCCACAATCACTTTAGACATCGTAAATCCGAAATATCACATACTTCGCATTTCATGCCTAACTATATGAATTCCACATATTGTATCACAATCCAGATAAATAGACAGTGTTAAACTTTCCGATCGGATAATCAAATACCTAAGATTTCCTAAATAGCTCAACACTTGAGCGGAGTTCAAATAATCCCAGAATAGGTCACAGTACCGATGGTCCAGCCGTAGAAGGGTCAAGCCAACGCCTCATATGTGGCACGCCGTACTGCCCCAAACCCTAAGGTTTAGAGACGGTTCAGACGGTCACATAATCGAGTTAAGGTTTGTTTTCTTCTAGAGGGACCACCGCATTACTTGCATGTTTTTCCGAAAGATTTAAACCCAAGAAAAATTCAACATTTGAAAGTTTTTCGTGCCGGGAAAAAATGAGTTTAATGATATCTGATCGAATGTTTTAACAGTTTCTAAATATCCAGAAATAATAACGAATTTAAATTTTCCGATCGAATCTACGATTACAAAATAAACCCCAGAACACTCAACACTTGAGTCAGATTAAAAATACCCAGAAATTATAACTGACAGAATAGATATTACTGTGCAAAAAGATAGGATAAATGCAACTGTACGGCCGCGGATCCGCGGCCCAAGCAAGGATTGGCCGCGGCTCCGCGGCGGTCCGTACTGTTTAGCCTGTCGTTTTTCACTGTTATTCTTATAATTTCCTGCTGTTATTTTTAGGTATTTTTAATACAGAAAAATCACAGTTTTTAAAAAATGCCCAGAGAGGGGGTCGTTTCGTCGTTTCGGGGTTCGTTCGGAGTTTTAACTTCGTATACACGTCGCCTAATGCTCTAGCTAGGTTCTGATACCATTGTAGGGTTCCTAGGCACTCTTGTGAGGGTTCATAAGGCATCAACCATGCCCGAATAAAATTTTAGACGTGCCGAACAACCCAAAGTCGGGATCTTTGCTAGATTATTAGGGTTTAACATGCAAGTAAATATCTTTAGTACTAAGTTTGAGGGATTACAACCTTTGTAGTCCGCTCCTTCGCTTCATAAGCTCCGAGTAGAAGTCCCTTCACCGCGATCCATGATCTCCCGGACTCAAGAGAGGCTCCACGACTCGAACGATCCATGCTAGCTTGTAGTATTCCTTTTCTCCGATGATCTACGTCGAAATTGCTATAACTCAAGCTCTCTCACTCTAATGAGGTGAACACCCTAATCTAATTGGATAGATTAGATGAGGATGATGGAGTAGTATTTATGCTTTCTTTTTATATCAAATTCTCACATGAAATCATCACAAAATGAAAAACTAGTAAGCTTTCTCAAAGCTCAAGAGAGAAGAAGATAATGAAAAATGAGTTAATCCTTTTGTGATGAATAATGAAATGAATATATAAATTAATAATGTAACCATAGTTTAGTATGACAAGGATAACCCTTGTAAATAATTAACTAGAGCTAGGGTTTGGTTGGGTTAAAGAATGAGTCATAGATAAATATCAACCATAATATCTAACTCATGACAAAAGGAATTGCTTCTAGTAGGTGCATGAAGCAACTAACCCTAATCAAACCCTAACCTCGTTTAATCTCCACTAAACATGTATCATTATTAATCATATCATGTTACTATAATATATATCACACATATATTATATATTTGTAACAAAAGAAAATAATACAATTAATATATATCGCATATATATCAATGTATTATCCGGTGAGAAAATGAAATAATAAAGCGAGCCAATATTAGATAATGTAATACAATATATCATATATATTATTATACATTAAATTATCGAATCAACACTTGATCCGACAATCCGGCTATATCGAATATAACCGACTAATATATCATGTACCGATTCATCGAATCAACACTTGATCCGATGACCCGGTTCATATCTAAAAATCGCGAGAATATAATACGGTATCTCATATTGCATTATCCTCGGTCCTGCACATATCACATATGTGCCTCTACTCCGTTTTTCCTGAGCCAAGAAACCTCTGTGTAGGACTCTAAAGAATCGTCAATATGCCGGTAGCAGGTGATGATCAAATCAAACACTCACAAGCTGCAAGCGGTCAGCTAAACGTAACAGCCACCCAGGTATTAAGCGATCAGAAGATCAACAAGCTAGCCTGTCCGTTCTCCTGTGAAACCAATCAGTAACACTCCCGTACAGTCCGGTCTCTTCGTCTGATATGTCGCATATCAAGTCAAGGGGTGGTATACGTCAGACCCCAGTAACCGATAAGTCGTGTCGATGTGAGGCTCATAACGGGTCGAGAAACTACTGGTAACACTTACCAGTAAATCTCTATATCAGCCCTGGCCAGGGACTTCCAGTTATAGCCAATCGAACACAGCACAACATCAACTCCCTATACCGGGAGAGACGAATCCCCTCCTATCGTTCATTGCCTCCATATGATTCGGGACTGCACCCAAAAGCCACCGTTTTGCATGCCCTCTTGGATGTGGTAAGGTGGAAATCAAAGTACAGTGGGAATCATACAAGACTCTATGACGATCTCAGGTCTACAGACTACCATGTACCAGTGTCACCAGAGAACTACCATCTGACGTGTGGTATATCACCATCTGGGAGTTCTCGGCGAGTCCGTCCAGTGTACCCAGTCTCCACTGAGCACCCGTACACAATTCTTGATGTCAAACACCGATGGATATGGGATCATCCATCGCCCATCATATGGGTCAATATGCGTATACGCTAGTCTACTCTGGTGTATCGATGCCCTATCTCGATATACCCTCGACTAGGAACAGTTATAGGATGTACTCATCGACTACCGTGGCCCCACTAGTATGATCTCATCATAGTCCCAGTAGTCGAGTACAGATCTTAAGGGTTTTATCAATATGTGAGAGAAAGACAGTAAACCAATACAAGTCAACATGTTAAGATAAAGTGAAACCAAATAGCTTACTATCATGTCGAGCAAGAAAGTTCTCTCTATATATATCCAAGCATCCATTATAATATACATCACATGTACAACAATGGCCTCTAGGGCATATACTTAACTAACATAGATTTACATCTACGGGGGAAGTCGGGTTGATGGCGTATAGCACCCCCGCAACCTTATAACTATTATTATGATATCTAGTTAAATTTAGCTTTTCTTCAAAGTATTTATATAGTATTACATCTTGTATGCCCTCCATTTGCATAAAGTTTTATATGTAGTTTTTAAATGAGATATACGTGATATTTGGTCCGTACGATATAGATATAGTTTGATGGATTTGTACGAAGGATCATGCCGAAATTGTGATAATATGGATATAGCTATATGATGAGTTATAATACAAGGGTTTATACGTATTGGAAATGATGAATTTGTATGCCGAATGATGGCCAATTTATCCTTTGACTCGTGGAGTTAGCTTATATTCTGTTTTAGGATGTAATGCTTGTGTGAGCTATATTTTTTTAAAAACTACGATTCGTTGCCTTTTTATAAAATACTAGGATGCGGTGCCGATTTTCAAAACAAATATCTATTTTAAATCTAGGGCGGCTTCCTTATTTCAAACTTAACGTTTCGTTTCATTTCTAAAGATAATGGTATAGCTCATAGTAAGTGATTACAATAATTATGCTTAAATTAATTTACAGGTTTGCATCATATTATCAATATTATACGTTTCTGCGATATGCACACTCTGATAGAACACTGCACAAATACCAATGATTTCCATGCTGCACAAGCACGTAAATATATGTTACACTACACATCATTGGTACTGCCATGTCACTATAGAATCGTTCTGTTATATATGTGTTAATATATAGATTGTTACACCGTAGAACACTTGCAAAAATACTAATGATTTCCATGTTGCACAAGCACAGACGCGTATAATACACTATACCTCATTAGTAGTGCCATGACACATTAGAATTGAAATCATTATGTTATGTGATATGATTACGTAGTCTTTTCCTATTCATATTGTAGTACTATAGATGTTGTATTTGATTTCTTGGGATTTCTGGGTATTTTACTTCTGATGATATATATCAGTGGTATGGGACACTATATATATATATATATATATATATATATATATATATATATCATCAATACAATATATACAATTATTCTTATTCCTTACTTGATATTTTGATATGATGAGTAAATCGTCCACCATGAGTTTTGTGTTTTATGGTTTTATTCCGGACCGAGTGGGGGAGATATACGGTCGCGGATTTTTATGTTATCCAGACTGAGTGGGGGATATATACAGTTGGATACATGGTGCACCCGGTTCGGGGCCGAGAGGCAGGATGGCCGCAGTTTAGGCAGGGAGCCTAACGAGGATGCCCAATACCGGAGATAGAATTGAGCACGGCAGATATCCAGAAGATACTGACCGAAGATTGAGATGAGCACGGTAGCTATCCAGGGGATACTGACCGGGATTCTATTGGGTACGGCAGATATCCAGGGGATACTGATCGTAGCCAGGATATCGGGTGGCGATCATCTGTTGAGATGGTGTCGACGATATCTGCATTTACGTGTCGATGCTAGACACGCGATATTTCGGATTTTGATGTCGATGCTGGATATCTATATGTATTGATACGATCATTATCATGAGGTACACCATTAGATATTATTTTATGGATTCCACCAGAACTGATCCGGGGGACAGTACCTGCTTATGTTGTACAAACATTCATAGACAAAAAGGGAATTCCGATACGGATTATAGATTCATGATTTTGACTCATATGACATTGAGATATTATACTTGGAATTGCATGATAGTTAGTGTTGCACATATGCATATCATATACTATATCGGTACAGATTATGATAGGATTATACTTATGACCTAGGTATCGTCATGTATTTCGATTTCTACCTTTAAATGTACTTTTATTCACTGAGTTGGCAACTCATCCCCGTTGTGCCACAGTTCTTGCAGGTTTCACCGTATGGATTATCAGCGGCTTGGACACACATTCTTTTTCGGGGATTGATTGGTAAGTGGGTTATAATTGTGTTATACACACTCTTAATTATCCATATATTCTTGTATCTAGTAGAAACTCCATCAACTTAGAAGTGGTATATTATGGACTTAGAAGCAAGACTTAAAATTTATGTGTGGTGATATTGCACTCTTTGGAGTCGACTT
The DNA here is from genome assembly GCA_030015575.1 of Agapanthus africanus. Lineage (NCBI taxonomy): Eukaryota > Viridiplantae > Streptophyta > Magnoliopsida > Asparagales > Amaryllidaceae > Agapanthus > Agapanthus africanus. The sequence continues at coordinate 437,638,323 of JASDDO010000018.1, forward strand.
CTGATTTAAGTTTATTGGTTGCTCCATTGTTTGGACGTGAAGACTAGCTTCCGTTGGGATGCCATTTTATTATGTTGTATTGAGTTTTATTAAAATACAGAGGAGGGGATGTTAAGTTTTCAAAACGTCATAAATGTTTTTCAACATACTTAGTTAAATCTAGATGTTGTTTTAAATGGATTTTATCGGATGATTATTTAAACCTCATCTCAAATTTTTTAAACAGGGTTTAGATTCCGGATTTCGGCTTACTTAGATTGCTTCGATGTCTTTTGATGTCACGTATTTTAAGTGCCGGTCACGTGACACCTTTGGGTCGTGACAGTTTTGCTTTCGCTTCTTTATGGAAGACGCTCCGTCAAAGTAGAGTTCCTATCGGGCATTATTTCCTTCCTCCTCTCAGTCCATTGCGTCAAACGCATGTTCATTTGGCAATTCGCAATTTAAAAAAGAGTTGGCTGGTATGGGATGCTCAGCAAGAAAATCGGCGATGGCCTGGTGTTCAGTTGATAAAACTGCACATTTGTTATTACATTTTTCCTACTATTTCTATATTAAAAAAGGTCTTTATTATAATATATCATACATATGAGGGTTTATCTATAAAAATACTATTTTCCATGTGTTGATATATTATAATTAGCATTTGGTAGGAAAATGTATGCAAAAAAAATATCATTGACCAAATCTTAAGAAAACAAACTCTACTAATTATCATTTGAGTTGTTGTGCAGAATTTTCAGGACTAAAATCAAGGAAATCAAGTTGTTAAAGCAAACCTGCATAATTAAGAAATCAAAACTTAGAAATCAAGTCTGGCAGCAACTACGAGAAGATTTCCAAGTTCCAAAGGTTCCAGAGATCACCACATGTCACAAGGATCAAGCCACAGATAAATGATCAAAAGATCACCACCCTTGGCCGCGGATCCGCGGCCAAACCCCCCTATTGGCCGCGGATCCGCCGCAATATAGAGGAGTTAGGGGCTGCGCTTTTTCTGGGTGAATCTTTACTGTTATCTTCCAAATTTGGAAGCAAGGGTTCTGGCTTTGGGACTATAAATAAGGACTGAGAGCCTCTTGGAAAAATTATCAAGTCGACGAGATCACGAAGTCCAAGACGGCTCAAGCATCCAGGCTGATCATCAACTGTTCGTCTACCTCCTTAGAAGAGATCGAGAAGCAACTAGAAATTGTAATCATTTTCTAAAGAATCAAAGAGTAATGAATATTGTTGATTAATAAATGTAGCTTTCTTTTTCTTATTCTATTTCTTCGTAGTTTAATTATGCATTTTCTCTCCATCTCTTTTTTTTCCAACATGCGCGAGTAATTCTCCGCTTGTTAGGGTTCGTAGGATTAGGGTGGGTTAATGGATGATGAAGATCCCTAAACCCTTTTTACGTCCTATAAAGTTTATAAACTTTATCAAAAGAATCATTAACATCCTAATCAGGCGCGCTACCAATTCGTTGTTAGTCTCGACCGCGATTAGAGATTAAATTAATGATTGTTTTGGTAAAGGCTAGATATGAACGGAGTTCCGTGTCGAGATAGGGATTAAGTGTGGGATTCTTTTTCCCTCCAGAAACCCCAATCTACACGCATCACTGTCGTTCTAGTTTTAAATCTATTAAAGGATAAAAAAGGATAATTTTTAATTAATCATCCATAACTACTAAATCCTAACGAACCCTACAAGCCCCCTTATTATATTAACTACATCCATAAATAATCTAGATCTATATTTTGCATTAGTGCTTAACGTAGATCTAGAAACCATTCCACAATATTCTTTATCCCTCCTCTCTTTTTCAACACATCTAAAGTAAGAGTAAAAGATTTAACGTTTCCCTGAGGACGACCCGTACTCATCTCGGTCTAGCTACGCGCGACACCGTTATTGATTGCGGTTATTCTAAAAACACTTTTTCAAAACAATCAAATGGCGCCGTTGCCGGGGATACGTGCGTAATTTTTTATTCTTACTATTTGTGTTGAATTCTTACTTGATCCATATCATAATTAAAACAAAACTGCAAATTGCATATTTAACGATTTGTGCGTGAATTTTTCCAAGGAGATCTGGAGTCACAGACTTAAGGAAACTGGAGACAGAGACATTCTTAGAGATCCAGAGGAGCACAGAAGGAAACAGAGAAAATTTCATCAACAGATCTTTCCTTCTTGCGGCGGATCCGCGGCAAAGGAGGCATATCCGCGGCGGAAGCGCGGCGGGCTAGGAGATCTAGGGTTTCAAACTTCTCTGGTATCTTTCTCAACTCTTTCTCTCTCCTCTAAAATCCAATAAAATCTATTTTCTGCAGGATTCTTTGCAAAATAGCGTCGCTCAAAAAAAAATCTTTTTGCAAAGTTTTGTGATTGGTTTTGTTTTACATATTTTAATACGGACTTTAAGGGGCAAAGACCAAATCAAGATTAGGTGGGGATTTCATCACCCTTCCTAAGCCCCACAAATCACAAACCGAGCATCTGCATCCACCCTACATTAATTTAAAAAATATCTAGAGCAAACTCTAAGGACTGTCGCGCTCATTAAGGACAGAGGAAGGTCGTGGGTAATCTATCGCTTATCCGCATTACTTTGGTAGTGTCTAGGCAAGTGTGTCAAAGACAAGTGGTTACTTAATTAGGACCACTACTTTCGTAGTGGGGAGCCTCCCACTTACCTGGCACTTACCTGGCTACTAACTACTGCGACTGGCTTTGAATATCGATCAAAGACTGGAACTGCGTCTAGATCTGCTGCTAGTGCTACCTCTGCTTCTCTCGTGACTGGACTCCCCCGCTAATAGAGTCAGAGATTCTATGGCTACAAGGGTAGTAAAGAGGCGGTAGAGGATTGATCCTGCGGCTTGTCCTTTGGAAGTCTAGGAGCGGTCTAGAGACTGACCTAGGTAACCTTAGTTCTAGGGTTATTTGTGCATTTTAAAGTGATTTATCTTGAGTCTCACTTTTTTTCAAAACAGACCAATTTTAAAATCACACACACGCTGCCACTTGCACTAAACCCGCTTAGTGCATGCTCGGCTGGACATGGGATTCTAGTGCCCATCTTGTCCGCGTTCCTGCTATCGACGCCGAAGTCGGTGCTTCTTCATCTTCTTTTCCACCACCACACACCACGACCGAGATGGACGGTACTCCATCAGATTATAACACCACGCTGCCACCGCCCGTAGGTGCGCAGAATCCACCGCGCATCTCTCTCCAAGAGAGATGCTATCCTATCCGTGGTCCTCTTCCTACTTGTCTATCCATTCCACCAGCTAACGGGGATAATTTCAAAATTAAACCCCACTATATCAATCTGCTGCCTAAATTTCACGGGCTTGAGTCGGAAGACGCGTACGTTTTCATCACCAAATTCGAAAAAGTATGCGCAATGATGGGTACTTCACAATTGACTGTGGATGTTATGCGCTTACGTTTTCTCCAATTCACACTGTGCGACTTGGCAGAAAAATGGCTTTATAATACTGCCGTACACTCTATCACTAACTGGGATGAATTCGTAATTTCATTTCTTAAGAAGTTTTACCCAGACCATAAGACTGCCCATATTAGGAGCGAGATTAACCAGTTCACCCAGCTTCCCAATGAACCATTTTGGAAGTGCTTTGAACGTTTCAAGGATTTGCTTGTCCAATGTCCTCATCATGGAATACAAAGATGGGATTTATGTCGAATTATATATGAGGGCATTAATCCAGCGACAAAGCAGATGCTTGAAACAATGTGTCAATGCAATTTCATGTCTAAAGATGACGGTGAAGTATGGAAATATCTGGAAGATCTCGCTGAAAACACTTTACAGTGGGAAAGCGTAAGACCACCTTCATCTAGGGGAGGTATTCACCAGCTCGATGTTTCCATCGCAGTAAAAGCCGAAATGGCAGCAATACAGAAGAAACTCGACGCTATTGAGAACAAGTTCTCATCATTCTCCCTAAATCAGGTCACGCTTCCCAAGACCGTCTGTGGTTGTTGTTCGGATCCTTCACACTTAACAGAAGAATGTCCTATGAATGCATCGTTTCAAACTAATGCTGCTTTTCAGCAGCGACCTAGAAATGATCCTTATTCTTCCACGTACAATCAAAGATGGAGGAATCATCCTAACTTTGCTTGGAACCAAAACCAACCCCAAAATCAAAATTAGTTCCAAAGCAATTATCAAAGACCTCTTCCACAGCAACCACAACCACAGAATCAGCTCCCCTTTCAATCACAGAATTTTCAAAATCCGGCCAACACTTCTACACCACAAGTGGCCAGTACTGACAACTCTTCACTCGCACAAACTTTGGATATGTTTATGAAAGATACCATTCAAATGTCGGCTGAGATGAAGTCTTCTATTGATACCATAAAGCAAGATTCCGCCTCCCATGGCGAAAGTATTAAATCAATAGAAAACCAACTCGCACAGTTAAATGCCGCAATGAGTGCGAGAGAGAAAGGGAAACTCCCATCTCAACCCCTACCAAATCCTGGCCATTCACAAAATCATAATGTGAATGCCATTACTACGTTGAGATCGGGAAAAGTGCTGAATAACCGAGTGGGTGAGCAATTTGATGTTAGTGACACCAATGATACCCCAGCTTCTTCTTCTTCCCCTAATTCGTCTAGTCTCCCACCTTCATCCGAGCCTATTCTCCGTTTTCCCCAAGGCTCGAACATTTCACCAAATCTATCTAAGTCGATTCCCACTCCAATTTTGGGATCGAATCCGTCCCCACAGTCTTCTCCACAAACGTTGGACCCAAAACTTATTGATCAAGCTCCATTTCCAAACAGATTAAGGGCCAACAGACCTAACCCGCAAATGGAGAAGATTGTGGAAATGTTTAAGCAAGTTAGCGTGAATATTCCTCTCCTAGATGTTATTCACCAAATCCCATCTTATGCAAGAATCCTTAAAGACTTATGCACTAGGAAGAGAAAAACTCAAGTGCCTAAGAAGGTTTTCATGACGAGTAATGTTAGCACAGCTTTTACCCAACAAATACCAAAGAAACGTAAGGACCCCGGCTGTCCTACAATCTCTATTTCTATTGGGGGTAAAAATATCAATCGTGCTTTACTCGATCTTGGCGCTAGCGTTAACTTGCTTCCTTATTCAGTATACGAGTAGTTAGGAATTGGAGAGTTAAAACCCGCCCATTGTACTCTCCAGATGGCAGACAGATCGATCGCCAAACCTCGGGGCGAACTAGAGGATGTGTTAATTAAAGTTGGGGAATTCATATTTCCCATGAACTTTATTATTTTAGATATACAACCTGTGGCAAACCCACGCAATCAAATCCCGGTGATACTTGGTCGACCCTTCCTAGCAACTTCTAACGCTGTAATTAATTGTCGTAACGGTTCTATGAACTTATCCTTCGGGAAAATGACAATTGAGCTTAATATTTACAAGCTAGGAAGTCAGCCATCAGAACCTTCTGCTCATTTGCTGGATGTTTGTTCCATCCACGAGATAGCTCCCGAAAGCTGCATGGATGAGGAACTTTACTTTGATGATCTCGACAACACTAATGAGACATCGTTTGATCTTGCACCACTTTATAGTGAGGATATGTTCAATGAGTCCGTCCTTAAGTTTGAACCCGTTGACTCGTTGCAAAAAGTCAGCAGCACTTTCCGAGTCAATATCTTATGCAAGGTTTGAACCTCTTAGGGAGTCCGAATATCATTCCCTTACCCCACCTTCTATTGTCTCTCCGCCAATTCTTGATCTCAAACCGCTACCTTTTCATCTTAAATATGCATATTTAGGAGAGAATGAGACTTTGACAGTGATTATATCTGCTTCTCTAGCCTTAGAGCAAGAGAACGCACTTTTGGCAGTGTTGAGATCGAATCGGCAAGCATTTGGTTGGACAATGGCTGACATCAAAGGGATTAGTCCCTTAATTATTACATTACATACATCTGATGGATGAAGCCAAACCAACCCGAGACCCACAAAGACGGTTAAATCCCGTTATGAAGGAGGCGGTAAAGAAAGAAATCGTCAAGTCCCTTGATAGTGGAATAATTTACCCCATATCTGATAGCCAATGGTTAAGTCCAATTCATGTGGTCCCTAAAAAGTCTGGCACCCAAACTGGATGGCGCGTATGTATTGATTACAGGAAACTCAATGCCGCAACGAGGAAAGATCACTTTCCTCTACCTTTCATTGACCAGATGTTAGAACGATTAGCTGGACACGAATACTACTGTTTCTTGGACGGATACTCTGGCTATAACCAGGTCCCCATCGCCGAAAAGGATCAAGATAAAACCACATTTACTTGTGCTTTCGGAACCTTTGCTTATAGACGCATGCCCTTTGGGTTATGCAACGCTCCCGCTACATTTCAGCGGTGCATGATGGGGATATTTTCAGATATGGTGTAAAATTTTCTAGAAATTTTTATGGACGATTTCTCCATTTTTGGGGACTCCTTTGAGGACTGCCTTCGTAATCTTGACGCGGTTCTTACCCGCTGTAAGGAAAAGAACTTGACTTTGAATTGGGAAAAATGCCATTTGATGGTCCAAGAAGGTATTGTACTTGGACATATAATTTCACGAAAAGGCATTGAGGTTGACAGAGCTAAAATAGATGTCATTCATAACCTCCCCCGTCCCAACTGTGTCAAAGATATACGATCCTTCCTTGGTCATGCAGGATTTTATAGGAGATTTATTAAGGACTTTAGCAAAATTGCTAGACCCTTAACCCTTCTATTGGCCAAGGACACTACATTTCACTTCGATTCGGATTGTGAGGCTGCTTTTGAATCACTTAAAGGATCACTCACTACAGCCCCCGTTCTATCATCTCCGGATTGGAACTACCCGTTCGAGCTTATGTGTGATGCATCAGATTTTGCTATTGGTGCTGTCTTAGGACAGCACATTGATAAGATGCCACATGTAATTTACTATGCAAGTAGGACCTTGAATGATGCACAAATAAATTACACAACTACCGAGAAAGAACTCTTGGCAGTTGTATTTGCATTAGAGAAATTCAGGCCCTACTTGATTGGCTCGCCTATTGTGGTTTACACAGATCACTCCGCCCTACGACATCTTTTATCGAAGAAGAATGCGAAGGCCAGGCTAATACGTTGGATCCTATTGTTACAAGAATTTGATCTTGTCATCCGAGACAAGAGTGGATGTGAAAACGTTGTAGCCGACCATCTTTCACGCATCACTTCTTCGCCAACTTTGACCGTGCCGATAAATGACTCATTTCCTGACGAACAGCTCTTGACTGTATCCTACGAACCTTGGTTCGTTGATATCGTGAACTATCTTGCAACGGGACTTATTCCTAATGAATGGTCGAAACAAGACAAACTTCGATTTCTATCCCAAGTAAAATATTTTTACTGGGATGAACCTTATCTATTCAAGTATTGTTCAAATCAAATCATTCGCAGGTATGTCCCTAACGATGAATTCAAGAGCGTGTTATCATTTTGTCATGATCAGGCATGCGGCGGTCATTTTGGTCCTCGAAAAACGGCGGAGAAAGTTTTGCAATGTGGCTTTTATTGGCCAATATTATTTAAAAATGCATATGAACATTGCAAAACTTGTCCGCGATATCAGCATTTGGGTCGGATTTCACGAAGAAACGAGATGCCGCTCCAACCTATATTGTTTGTGGAAATATTCGATATTTGGGGTATTGATTTTATGGGCCCTTTTCCCAACTCTTTTGGGAATCTATATATCTTGTTAGCAGTTGATTATGTCTCGAAATGGGTGGAAGCTATACCGTGTCGCATTAATGACAACAAAGTTTTCATTAAGGTCCTTAAAGAAAATATCTTTTCGCGATTCGGACACCCTCGCGCTATAATTAGCGACAACGGGACACATTTCTGTAATCGGTCTTTCGAGGCCTTGATGCGGAAATATTCAATCACTCACAAGCTTTCTACGCCCTATCATCCCCAAACAAGCGGGCAGGCTGAGATCTCAAATAAGCAGATCAAACAAATCTTGGAGAAGACGGTTTCTAAAAACCGTAAAGATTGGTCAACCAAATTGACGGATGCACTTTGGGCATTCCGCACCGCTTATAAGACCGATCTTGGTATGTCTCCATACCGCCTAGTGTTTGGGAAGGCATGCCACCTTCCTGTCGAGATCGAACATAAAGCTATATAGGCTATTAAAGAGCTTAACTTTGATTTTGATCATGCAGGCAGCTATCGGAAGCTGCAATTGAATGAGCTAAGCGAACTCCGCGATGAAGCTTACGATAATGCGGTGATCGTAAAAAACAGGACTAAAGTGTTCCACGATAAAAATCTTTTGAAAAACACCTTCACATCGGGGCAAAAAGTCCTTCTTTAGGATTCCCGTCTCCATCTTCATCCGGGTAAGCTTAAATCTTGTTGGAAAGGACCTTTTGTGGTGCGGTATGTACACCCGCACGGGGCAGTAGAAGTTGAAAATTTGAAAAACGGTTCAATTTTTAAAGTAAATAGGCATAGATTAAAACCGTATTTCTCTGCTGACCCCTCGGAGGAGCTCCTGTTTTTAAAGGAGCCGCTTTATCAAAACTAAATTTCCTCCGCCTCACCTCCATGTTTTTGTAACATTTTCTCATTTTAAGAATGGAGGTGAGTAAAAATGGATTTAATTGAATATCTGTGCGTGTCAAAGATCAAGTTTGGGGGTAGTTTTCATTTGACTATTATTTTACCCCTTGTGTCTCTCCCCTAGTATACAGATCCATGCTCTCAAAAGGCTATATCAGTGAGGACACTGCTGAAAACAGGTTGGGGGGTTGTATTCACTGAATTATCTTTGACACTGGGCATTAAATTTTTTTTTTATAACAAAAGAGTAGAAAGTGAAAAATTACATCCAAAAGATAGGAATAGTTTAAGAAAACTAAGAAAATTAGAAGTTTTCTTAAACGAACTAGTAATAAGTAGTTATGAGCTGTTGTCCCAAGGGTTAGTAAGTTGAAGGAAGTCACTAATCTGAGGATAAAAATAAGTCTGAAAAATAGTTTCTATTCTGGAAGCCAAACATTTGAATGTTGATACCCTACTATATGCACTTACACACGTCTTGAAACTCGAGATAGTAGAGGATAACTTGAAATGCTCTTGTCTAAAAGCCAAAGTATGAAGGAAATAAAAAAAATAAAGAAAATAAAAAAATGGTGAAAAGAAAAAAATGAACACTGGTTTTTTTATCGCCAAGGCAGCAATAAAATAATATAGCATGGGTGCTTCATCACCTAGTGCCTTAGACCAACTGGTTTGGGAGTCACTGCTAAGCCTTAGATGGTGCAAGACGAGGAAAATACTATCACATAATATGCAAGCACATAAGTAATCGGTCGGTTAGTACCTCAAGAAGTATTAACGGTCGCATGAAAATGTGTGAGCAAATCTAAATATTCATCAAATTAAAAAGTACTGCGGCAGATGGACAAGAGTATGATAGCTTAAATTGAATTCTCCGAGTGTAGGGATGTTCTATTCACACACGTAGGGGTATATGATCGATATTTGGATGAAAGGTAGGAACGAAAAATAAAGACGATGTTTTATTGAGGGATGATGTGATTTCTAACATTTTTTCATGACTATTAAAATAGGGCTCTGATTTTGATCTCAAAAAACTGTTTCTAAACTGCAATCAAGAACGGCGTCGCATGAAGCTAGCCGGTGAGTACGAGTCGGTCCATAGGGATGTTGTGAATCTCCTAGTCGCGCTTACGAGTTAATTCCAGAGGGTGTTCGGATTGATTATTAAATCAAAAAACTAAATCTATCTATCTAAAATTATCTAGATCTATTCTTGCTAGGGTTAGGTTTAGGGATGGTTTGGAAATGCAAGTAAATCTCAACGCTTTCATACCCGAATGAAGATCTATGAGGAGTTATGGTAATTATCAATAAAGGGGATTAGATCCATTCGGGAAGGTGTTCCTTCCTCTAGGTTCTTTTCCTTCCATTAGAGATCCTTACCCTAACCTCCATGGAAAACGCGCGCAACCGGGCCTTTACACTACGGTGTCACCGCTACCTCGAGGGATAGGGTGCCGTAGGGCGCAGTGTGTGCGTGTATGCATGGAGTCCTATTCAAAATGTATTATGGGTAAGAAAGGGATTAGAGATCCCATCTCTCAAAATCCTTCCCCAAAGCTAACTCTAAACAAGTTCCTAGGACATGAAATTAAATCTACCTAGGGCAAAGAATTGAAATCTAAACTAGAGCAGGAATTAAATCTACTTACAGATGCATTTCTCCAATCATCAATGCAGGGTTGTCAGATCTGAATTTCTGAATTGAAGAGAGGCACCGATGCTCTCCACAAGAATTCTGAATTTATTATTAAAAGGAGGCATAACAATTACAATCTTTACAGTTCCTATTTATAGAGAATAGGAAACCCTAGGTTACATTTTGATCCGCATGTCTACAATTACAAATATACCCCCAGGAAATCTTTTCAAAGCCGCCACAATATTATGGTAAAATTTAATCCAAGCACGGGCTTTATACGGCCGCGGAACCGCGGCAATTACGGGCTTGGGCCGCGGTTCCGCGGCCCTTTGACAAGATTGGTTGATCAATTTTTTATGGGCTTCTTCAGGGTTCTTTGGGCTTCTGGTTCTTGGGTTTATTTTATCAATTGAGCTTCTGGTTCTCTTCCAGATTTCCAATGAACATTGTAGTGGACTTCTACCCGTTCGCTTTGAGTCGATGTCTTGAATCTTGCTTTGTGAATTGTTCCTTATGTAGGCTTGATCAAGATTCTCTGTTTGTCGGCCAAAGTCTCACTTTTACGTCGTATTTTCATCGTTTTCACTGTTTCTTGTCCAAGAACCTGTAACCTGTAACATGTAGCAGACATGCGTCAAAAGCACCTGTTTATTTATAAAAAGAATAAGACTGGGGAATATAATAATACAATATTATGGTGTGAACAAATACCCCCAAACTTATCTTTTTCTCGTCCTTGAGCAAACTTATTTTTTATTCTCTACAAAAAACCTAACCGCACTTTCGCAGGGAAACGCGATTGCACTGAGCACGTGCAACAAGCCGTTAAACCTCTAGGTGTCCCTAGTAGGAGGAGTGTTGTCTCCTGAGGGTTTTCAGCGAATACTACCCACAAAATCCTATCAATTTGGCTTTTTCGACTTTAATTTTCCAATTAAGTTTTCTAACAAGGAATTCTATTATCGTCGACTCGTAAATTATCAACCCATATTCTTCACACTTCCTCATTATTTAACTTAAGATTATATATGTTCTATAAACTTACTTAGCTTTCGGCATTTCTTAAGTTTTCCTTCTAGGGTTCCATCTCCACTTAGGAATTTTTATCAACTCTATTAAAGATACAAGTTTTATTCTTCACTCCTTTCTCTCATCTAAATCCCAATCACATACCCCTACGTGTGTGTATAAATCACCCCTACACTTGGAAATTCAAATCAAGCAATCATACCCTTGTCCGTTGTCCAAAGCACTTCTTAATTGGTGAATTTTTTTAATTGAATTTTGCTTACACATCCTTCATGTGACCGTTAATACTTCTTGAGGTACCAACGGCCGATTACAAGATGTGTTTGCACATTAAAGCGTAATTCCTAGTCTTGCAACACCCAAGGCTTTAGCAGTGACTCCCAAACCAGTTGGTCTAAGGCACTAGGTGATGAAGCACCCTCGCTAAATATTTTTCCATTTTTGCAGCCTTAAGTAATCACAAAAACCAGTGTCCATTTTTTTATTCTTTATTCACACTTTTATATTTTTTGTTTCATTTTCTTCGTACTAAGGACTTTAGATAAGAGCATTTCAAGGTCTCCTCTACTATTCCAAGTTTCAAGGTGCGTGATTGTGCAATTTGTAGGGTATACATTTTCAGAATCTAGACTTAAGCTAGGAACTGTTTTTGAAACTTATATTCTAATAAGAACATCAATACTTTTCCTTCGTTTCGACTTAGCCCAAGAAGTGAACTCAAAATTTGCCTATTTCTAAATAAACTACAAAGACATATACTTTCTACCGCTAAACTTTAAAGAAGATTATTTTTAGGGTTTTTAATTTACTAAGTCTAAGATCTAGTTGTTCCTAGCCAGCTAACCTATTTGTCAAACTCAAATCAATTAGACCAAATTGAATACATTGATTTTTATAATTTTTGAAATTTTTCAATTTTTATGGGTTTTCAAATAAGTATGCAAATGCAAAGAATATGTACAAATGAATGCGAAGGAAGAAGACGTACCGAGCATACCCCCAAACTTGAACTTGACAGTGTCCTCACTGTCATGTTAAACCAAGAAGGTCAAAATGTCGGAACTCCCCTGTTTATTTATTTATAAAAAAATTTATTTTTTTATTTTTTAATGTTTTGAATTTTTTATTTTTTATAGAAAAAGAAAATAAAAAATATATATACATATATACAACAAGGTTCCCACCAAACTTAAGCTTGGCCTTACACAAGCCAAAGGTTAGCACCAACCATTCAAAGATCTTATCGTGGTAAAGGTATAGTCGGTGCAAGAACGGGGTGGAAAGAAAAGAGATGAGAAGCACACAAGACCGTGTGGAAAGAAGAATGGTAGAATATGGTCTCGGTGGGGGAGAAGAATGGCGGAAAGGAGCAAGAAGTGGAGTACGATCTTGAGGGTGTAAATCGAGTGAATAAATTAGCGCAATTTGTGATGACCGATGTGTTAAAAGCGATTGCGCTAACCTATCAACCCGTCGAGAAATGGGGTCAAATCCCTCAAGATTCGCAAGAAAACATGGGTACGCCGAATTTGGTATTGGAGATGAAAGCGTAACGGTCTCTTGTACGGTCGGAACAATGGGAAAGACGAAAGGAAGTGAACTAGGGATAGTATCATTCTCACCGTAGTAAACTGTCTCGAACTTGAAAGATTCTATTAATGGTTCGAAACTATTGTAAGCACCCGAGTCTGATGGTTCAACTAACTCATCTGAAAATGTAAAGGACTCAAACTCGGGCGGTGAGTCATCAACATCGTCCGAAAAAGTGAAACACTCGTACGTGTTATCGGCTGTGAGAACTGTGTCAGATTCAAAGGAAAATTTTTCAAGCCCACAGTCTTCAAGCGTGGTCGGAACGATTGAAAGGAAGGAGGGTGATATAACAGTCAAAGGTTCAGGAGGCTGAATTGGAAAATCAGACATATCAACCAAAAATAGTTCAACCTCAATATGATCCTCAAAACTCTCCTCAATACTATCCTTATAATTCTCCTCAAAATTCAACTCATCCATGCCATTATCATCAAAGTCAAGACGCATATGAAGTTCGGGAGAAACATTTAATAACTTGGGATGATGATTTGAACATAAAATCTCAATTAAATCGACAGGTTCATCATCCGAAATATTCCCGGCGTCTATATCCTCAATCAAGTGAAAATCAATTTTCTTAGACACCTCATCAAAAGCATGGATATCTATCGATTTAGGTTCTAGATGGGAGGTGTAAAGATCGAAAGGATTAGGTGCGGTTTCACTCGAAAGGGGTTCCTCACAATTTGGCGAATCAAACACTACAAAATCACACAACTCATTTTTATTTTGAACTTGTGAATCATTTAGGACATTCGATAGAAAACCGGAGTTGTGGGCTTCAATTGGGTAAGGGTAGGTTTGATTTGGAAGTCCTCTCTCATTCTCATTCTGCCCAACCGCCTCCTCATACATTGAAAAATTTGGAGCTAGCGGGAAACTAGCTACCGGTTCAGCAGGTTGCATAAGGGCGGCCACGGACGCTTCCACATTCCTAGTCATTTTGTTTGTTGCTGCGATATATGCCTCCAACGACTCTTCCAAACTAGACTTGGGTGGTAAAGGAGTTTCGGTAAAAGATTCGAAATCGTGTGGATATGCAAAACTCCCTAATGGCTGCGTAGAAGCAATATCTAGTGAAGGTGGGAAAGTCGGGTAGGACTGGTAGGAAGTGGGTGATTAGACAGGGGTAGGGTCAACATATGGATAAAAAGGTGAATAGTCGTGTGGATCCCTAGAACTAGATGAGTGGAGAGGGGAGAAAGATCGGCTGTGAGATTGAGCAATATGCTCAGCAATGGACATCGGCTTAGGAGTGACAGAAGGACTTGAAAAAGTGGTATCAACATATGGAAGTGGTAAAGGTTGACTTGGTTGACACAAAGTGGGTTGAAAAGTCAAACTGTTTCTCCTAGACGCCTCTATTTGATCTTTCAAAGATATTTTTGGGAAGGAGGGATCGTCTTTAAATTGACCAAACAAATTACCGTACGACGCAAAATTAGGTTCGGGATACCAAAGTTCGGCAAGTGATTTATTATGTGGGGTAACCATGTTAGAAGAAAGGGTGAAAGAAAGAAAGATGTGTGGTGGTTGTGCAAGGATTTATTTGCGGCAAAAATTTTGCAAGTTTCTATAAAAGATTTGTCCTTTTTTCCTTTTTCTTTATTTGGAAATTGTTGCAAATAGATTTTTAATTAAAGATATGCAACCGAAAAATATTACTTGCAATCAGTTTTTATTTTAAGCGGGGCCCAAAAATCCTGCACAAGATTGTTATTTGGAAGGGAATATATTTTATAGCTCACAGAATCCTGTAGGAATTTCCAGAAAAGATATGTCAAAAATTACAGAGGAGGAACCAGAGAAACTTACAGAGGAAATTTCCTGTGCTGAATACACTGGATAACCGCGGAATCGCGGTCATAGGCGGCTTGGCGCGGCGGAAGCGCGGCGGCGGAAGCGGCGCAGTTCCTGAGATCTCACCAGGGTGCCGCGGAAGGGCGGCAGGAGGCTGCTAATGCCGCGGAATCGCGGTGGACTGGGCGGTTCTGAACTGGAGAATTTTTCTGTTGTTCTATTTCTGGAATTCTCCTCTGTTCCGATCTTCTCTTTTCTGTTTTGCTTTCTGGAAATTTCCAGATCCGTCTTTGTTTGTAAATCTTGCAAAATTCAAACAACAAAGTATCCCTTCCAAAAATAACAGATTATATATATTTTTATATTTTTTTGATTTTTTTGATTTTTATGATTTTTTTAATTTTAAGATTAATCCGAAATTGCGAAAAGGAAAGTTCTACGCCATCCCCGGCAACGACGCCATTTGATTTTGTTCTCAAAAAACTATTTCTAAACCGCAATCAAGAACGGCGTCGCATGAAGCTAGCCGGTGAGTACGGGTCGGTCCACAGGGATGTTGTGAATCTCCTAGTCGCGCTTACGAGTTAATTCCAGAGGGTGTTCGGATTGATTATTAAATCTAAAAACTAAATCTATCTATCTAAAATTATCTAGATCTATTCTTGCTAGGGTTAGGTTTAGGGATGGTTTGGAAATGCAAGTAAATCTCAACGCTTTCATACCCGAATGAAGATCTATGAGGAGTTATGGTAATTATCAATAAAGGGGATTAGATCCATTCGGGAAGGTGTTCCTTCCTCTAGGTTCTTGTCCTTCCTTTAGAGATCCTTACCCTAACCTCCATGGAAAACACGCGCAACCGGGCCTTTACACTACGGTGTCACCGCTACCTCGAGGGATAGGGTGCCGTAGGGCGCAGTGTGTGCGTGTATGCATGGAGTCCTATTCAAAATGTATTATGGGTAAGAAAGGGATTAGAGATCCCATCTCTCAAAATCCTTCCCCAAAGCTAACTCTAAACAAGTTCCTAGGGCATGAAATTAAATCTACCTAGGGCAAAGAATTGAAATCTAAACTAGAGCAGGAATTAAATCTACTTATAGATGCATTTCTCCAATCATCAATGTAGGGTTGTCAGATCTGAATTTCTGAATTGAAGAGAGGCACCGATGCTCTCCACAAGAATTCTGAATTTATTATTAAAAGGAGGCATAACAATTACAATCTTTACAGTTCCTATTTATAGAGAATAGGAAACCCTAGGTTACATTTTGATCCGCATGTCTACAATTACAAATATACCCCCAGGAAATCTTTTCAGAGCCGCCACAATATTATGGTAAAATTTAATCCAAGCACGGGCTTTATACGGCCGCGGAACCGCGGCAATTGCGGGCTTGGGCCGCGATTCTGCAGCCCTTTAACAAGATTGGTTGATCAATTTTTTATGGGCTTCTTCAGGGTTCTTTGGGCTTCTGGTTCTTGGGTTTATTTTATCAATTGAGCTTCTGGTTCTCTTCCAGATTTCCAGTGAACATTGTAGTGGACTTCTACCCGTTCGCTTTGAGTCGATGTCTTGAATCTTGCTTTATGAATTGTTCCTTATGTAGGCTTGATCAAGATTCTCTGTTTGTCGGCCAAAGTCTCACTTTTACGTCGTCTTTTCATCGTTTTCACTGTTTCCTGTCCAAGAACCTGTAACCTGTTACATGTAGCAGACATACGTCAAAAGCACCTGTTTATTTATAAAAAGAATAAGACTGGGGAATATAATAATACAATATTATTGTGTGAACAGGCTCATGACTACTGAAAAGCTAGTATAGTTGGAAACTTTTATTTTCAAAAGTCTTTCTTTTATGGTTCTTATATTTATATGTAAATTTCACCATCTCTCTTTTATTATAGGATTTTGTGGGTGTATTCCGCTGAAAACCCTCAGGAGACAACACTCCTCCTACTAGGGACACCTAGAGATTTAACGGCTTGTTGCACGTGCTCAGTGCAATCATGTTTGCCTACGAAAGTGTGCTTAGTTTTCTCCTTTCTTTTTTCTCCTTCTCTTGAATAAACTAGTTTGCTCGGGACGATCAAAGATAAGTTTGGGGTATTTGTTCAATTGATAAAACTGCACATTTGTTATTACATTTTTCCTACTATTTCTATATTAAAAAAGGTCTTTATTATAATATATCATACATATGAGGGTTTATCTATAAAAATACTATTTTCCATGTGTTGATATATTATAATTAGCATTTGGTTGGAAAATGTATGCAAAAAAAATATCATTGACCAAATCTTAAGAAAACAAACTCTACTAATTATCATTTGAGTTGTTGTGCAGAATTTTCAGGACTAAAATCAAGAAAATCAAGTTGTTAAAGCAAACCTGCCTAATTAAGAAATCAAAACTTAGAAATCAAGTATGGCAGCAACTACGAGAAGATTTCCAAGTTCCAAAGGTTCCAGAGATCGCCACAGGTCATAAGGATCAAGCCACAGAGAAATGATCAAAAGATCACCACCCTTGGCAGCGGATCCGCGGCCAAACCCCCCTGTTGGCTGCGGATCCGCCGCAATATAGAGGAGTTAGGGGCTGCGCTTTTTCTGGGTGAATCTTTACTGTTATCTTCCAAATTTGGAAGCAAGGGTTTTGGCTTTGGGACTATAAATAAGGACCGAGAGCCTCTTGGAAAAATTATCAAGTCGACGAGATCACGAAGTCCAAAACGGCTCACGCATCCAGGCTGATCATCAACTATTCGTCTACCTCCTTAGAAGAGATCAAGAATCAACTAGAAATTGTAATCATTTTCTAAGGAATCAAAGTGTAATGAATATTGTTGATTAATAAAGGTAGCTTTCTTTTTCTTATTCTATTTCTTCGTAGTTTAATTATGCATTTTCTCTCCATCTCTTTTTCTCCCAACATGCGCGAGTAATTCTCCGCTTGTTAGGGTTCGTAGGATTAGGGTGGGTTAATGGATGATGAAGATCCCTAAACCCTTTTTATGTCCTATAAAGTTTATAAACTTTATCAAAAGAATCATTAACATCATAATCGGGCGCACTACCAATTCGTTGTTAGTCTCGACTGCGATTAGAGATTAGATTAATGATTGTTTTGGTAAAGGCTAGATATGAACGGAGTTCCGTGTCGAGATAGGGGTTAAGAGTGGGATTCCTTTTTCCTCCAGAAACCCCTAATCTACACGCATCATTGTCGTTCTAGTTTTAAATCTATTAAAGGATAAAAAGGGTAATTTTTAATTAATCATCCATAACTACTAAATCCTAACGAACCCTACAAGCCTCCTTATTATATTAACTACATCCATAAATAATCTTGATCTATATTTTGCATTAGTGCTTAACGTAGATCTAGAAACCATTCCACAATATTCTTTATCCCTCCTCTCTTTTTCAACACATCTAAAGTAAGAGTAAAATATTTAACGGTTCCCTGAGGACGACCCATACTCATCTCGGTCTAGCTACGCACGACACCATTATTGATTGCGGTTATTCTAAAAACACTTTTTCAAAACAATCACCTGGCCTTTTATTGCCTTGAGGGGTCGATATACTATCGAGAACTCCATCTAGAGGAGGGCTTAATAGGTAAGTCTTCCCGTTAGTATGTCTCTTGACATCAAATACTTGAGAGGATCCACCTTTGATATGAGATGGACCTTATGTGCCAAGGCATAATGTCGAACCTTCGTTATCGCGAAGATCAGTTCTAGGCAATTATTTTCGATGGGGGAGTAGTTGTTTTCTACCCCCAGGAGAACTCGACTCAAATAATAGAGAGCTCTCTCCTTTCCCTGGTCATTCTCTTGTGCTCATAGTGCGCCTAAAGAACCTTCAAGGGTTGTTGTGTACAGGATGAGAAGCTTTCCCTTGACCGGAGCGGTCAGTATTGGCGGGTTTAGCAGATATTGTTTGATTTCGTCTAGTGCACTTTGGCATTTACAATTTCAAATGAACGGGGTCCCCTTCTTCATTAGATGGCTATAGGGGCGGCATTTGCCGGAGAGGTTAGTTATGAACCGTCGGAAATACGCGAGCTTTTCTTGGAGAGACTGCAGTTGCTTGAGATTTCTTGGCGATGGCATTTCCATAATCGCCTTGATATTTGATGGATCTATTTCGATGCCTCGGTGTCTTACAGTGAATCTTAGGAATTTTCCTGAAGAGACTCCAAACGCGCATTTCAGAGGGTTCATCTTCAGGTTATATTTCCAAAGATACTGGAACACTATTTTCATATGTTCTCAGTGTTCCTCGTACGATTTTCTTTTCACCAAAAGGTCGTCGATATAGCATTCAACGATCTCATGGATGAGGTCATCGAAGATCTTCGTCATGGCCCTCTGGTAGGTGGCGCCTGCATTCTTCAGACCGAAGGGCATCACCATATAGCAGAATATGCTTAGAGGAGTCCGGAAGGTGGTGTGCTTTCGGTCTTCAGGATGTACCTTTATTTGATTATACCCTGAAGATCCATCCATGAAGGAGAAGACTTCATGAGTGGACGTGTTATCTATCATCAGCTCAGTAACCGGTACGGGGAAGTCATCCTTCGGGCAAGCATTATTGAGGTCTTGAAAGTCCACGCAGACGTTCACCGTCCCATTTTTCTTCAACACTGGGACAATATTGGCGATCCAGTCAGGATATTGAACTTCTTGGATGAAGCCGGAGTCAATTAGTTTCTTGACATCGGCATTGATACTCATCTCAAGTTCGAGCCGCATTCTTCTTGGTGCTTATTTGACTGGTTTGACGTTTTGTGATATTTCCAGTCTATGCACCGCTATTTCTGGATCTAATCCCGGCATCTCGGATTAGTTCCATGCAAAGCAGTTTTTATACTGCATAAGCATGTCATTTAGTGTAGCCACATTCTTTTTAGACAGCAGCTTACTGACAAACGTTGGCCTCGGATCGTTTGTCGTTCCCAAGTCAATTTTCCTCAGATTTTCCGCCGTTGTATGCATCCCATCCTCCAGCTCTTTTGGCGCCGGTAGAAATTATGAGATCTCATTGTCCTCATTTTCATCTACGAGGCAACGGGAGAGGTTGTCCACATTCTCATCCTCTCCCTCTTTCGATAGTGTTATTATATGATAGGTACGAGCTCATTTCCAAGCTCGATGTTGATCTGGACTTACCTTCGCAATGTAGGTCGCTTTTAGCTCATGCTTTCATGGTGGGGCTACCACTCCAACTGTCGGATAGAGCAAACCTGCGTTGCTGATACTGGTCTTCAACCCAGTCTTTGAAGGTGAAGCAGTCTTTAAGCGGATGTCCTATTACTCGGTGGTAGGAGCAATAATCCGGGTGATGGACCTCGTTTATCTGTTCAGGGTATCGAGACTCCGGGAGCATCATCATCTGATACTTCATGACAAGGTCGAATATTTTCCTTGTCTTGTCTTAGGGGAACGAGTACTCTCGACCCATCTTCTTCATAAAAGACGGGTTCCAGCTGAATTTTTCTCGATCGCATGGCTTCTTGAATCCGCTTCGCTATTTTTGAACTCCATTCCCATTCTTCACCTTGTTTTTGCTTCTATGTCGGGCTTTCTTCATTCCACTAGAGCGCACAATGGGCTGAGGGTGAAGGGCATCGTTACCCTTCATAGCCTGCTGAATGATACGTTGCGTCCTGGCTTTCTCGTAAATGGCCATTTTCCGGCTGTGGTCATCCTGAATCTTTTGACCCGCTTCCCTTATTAGCTTGTCAATTTGTTCTTCGAACGAGGGGCTTGGCATTCTCATGGCGGGATCTCGCTCTGGTTCGATATCAGCGCTATCTGGAAATGCATTCGCTTCTCCACTAGGGTTATTTATGACATAGCAGCCATGGAATTGCTCTCGTTTCTTGGACTGAACATATCCAAGCTCGGTCATCTCCATCCTCCCATTGAGCATCTTTCACTGAGTCCTGGGAACGTCCCAAATCTTGTTGTAAAACTGGGCTTGTCAAGCGGTTTGTTTAAAGGGTACGACTTGGCATCTTAATAGCCTCTTCAATCCCTCTGCGTAGTATCTGGGCAGCCAGATTGGTTGAATCCTGTCAAGCGCAAGATCGGCACCATGCCAGACTTCTTTCTCCACTTTGGTCTCCATGGATTGATAGTAGAGGACCGCCTTTTCATCTCTCCGCCTAGGAGGAACGTAGAAGGTCTGCAGCTCTTGCACGCCGTATGTATCGAGCGCATCAAGTTCCCTGTAATGCTACTGCGGAACCATGGTGATTAGCAAACCCTGATCAACTCCAATGAAGGTTTGTATTGATGGACGAACAGAGAATACTGCGTTGACCTCGTCTTCAGATTCGCTGCCGAAGACCAAAATAGGAGTAGATGGTCCTGGCCTGTTGCCTTGGGGTTGCCCCGAGTAGACTATTTTTTTTATCTTCCTCGGTATCGCTCCCAAAGATCGGGATAGTCACGATGGCTTTTTGTTTATCCTCCAGTTTATGACATATTTCCGTGTCTTCGAAGTCTGGTAGGAAGTACTTAGCGACTTCATATTTGCGGACTTCATTTATGGATAATGAGTTTAGCTCCCCTGTAACTGTGTACTCGAGCCCGTCTTTGAAGTACTTCATACACTGATGTTGTGTAGAAGGGATGATGTTGTATTTGTGTAACCAGCGCCGACCGAGCAGAGCGTTCTAGCTAGTCTTGGCGTTGATGAAATGAAATTTGATGTCAGTGACGAGCATCCCGAAGCGTAACGTCAGTATTACAGACCCGAGCATCCATGATGACTGCGAGTCGAATCCAGAGATGGTAATTTTGTCCCGAGCCAGGTGACGAACGTTCATGCAGATCTCCTTCAGTACTCTCACATTAAGAAGGTTGACGGAGGACCCGTTGTCAACCAGGATCTTCCCTATCTTGATGTCGTGGTAGTACCCAGTGACATACAGAGGACGGTTGTGCTCGCACGTTCTGAGGAGGAGATCTTCATCGCCGAATGTGATGTCAGCTGTTTAAACTTCTTCCAGCCCGTCCTTCATCTTTTCTTCTGCAAGGAAGGCTTGAAACTGATCAGGCTCTTGTAATGCCTTGATCAGAGAATCTCGTGCCACTTTGGACAAGAGGAGAGCATCCAATATGCTCAGTTATGAAGGTACCTTCCTCGGGTGTGCAAGGACATTGTAATCCACCTTGTTTTTCTTAGACGGGTCCAAAGCGGTGAGCTCTTTAACGACTCTATCATCGAGGGCAATTTCCTTAGGGACCTTTTCCTTCCCCTTGCCCCTTTTGCTCGAACCTTTGTTTGTAGGCCCGAGGTTCTTTTCAGGCAACGTGCGGTTACGCGGCTGAATGTTCTCATAAGTATACGACGCCCAATCGGCGAAGATCAACACCAAGATAAAAATAAAGCAAGATATCAACCCAATAAGCGAACATAAAACCCATCGCTCAAATCTCGCAACTAGAAGTCTCATTAAGTCTTACTATTTATACAAATACTAGTTTTGATTGATGGAGTTGACTAGATACAATATGAATAATAAGTACAAGAGTGGGCACGATACAATTTTCCCACCTACCAAAGCAAGTCACCCGAATGCAAGCTGTGTGCCAACGAGGCCGCTACCGATCCATACGGTCAACCTGCAATAACTGTGGCACAACGGGGGTGAGTTGCCAACTCGTGAGTAGAAAACATCAGCAGGTAAAAATCGAATAAATAACGATTCCTAGGTCAACTATATCATAAAGGTAATACTATGATGTCTAGGGTGACCGTATGTAACTATGTACCAACAATATAAATAAATGCCAGTATGTAAGTGGATATCATCCAATAATATAATCAATGCCAGTATGCATGTGGACCTCGTCCACTCGAAACATCGTAAAAGCATATGTATGTAAATGTATGAGGATATCAAGAATGTGTGTCCATCAATGACACAACAAATTATGGAACCTGAGTGTCCAGCATCGACACTCGAAAATATTATGAAACCCGTGTCCAGCATCGACACGTAAATCCTCATATCTCAGGCTTCGTCTATCCGGACTGGCCTGTATCCATCTCATGACTCCGGTCGGTATCCTCCGGATAGCCGCCGAGTCCAAATACTATCACCGGTAGGTAATGCTCCCCTGTCAGGCTCAACGCCATCATCTGCGACCATCTTGCCTCGGGATACCTCACCAGGTCCACCATGCACCCGCAGATGGTTCCTCCTCCTCCTCGAATCGGGTGTATGATATCGCTCAAGAGCCGAGAAAACTTATGGTAGACTATACAAATATCATATCAAGAGAAACTGGGTTTTTAAAAAATTACATACTTTATTTTGAAATAACCACAGTTCTAAATCCAGAAATCTCATGAAAACAGCATATCTCAAATGCGTATACTCATAAAGCATGATGTATGCGACATATAATAGAAATATAAGCATATCTGTATATAATGCAACATGGAACAGTAATATGCACATATCAAGGGAAAACTGCTCTTCAAAATGAATCCAGTTTTAAAATATATCCTGCGGTTCCCAATTCCTCCAAAGTCAAATGCAACATCGTATAAAGGTGTATATGTAACTATAGCAAGTAAATTATGCAAGGAGTCATATCATGATGCAGCTATTCTACTGTGTGGTGATATGGCAATTATCGATGATGAAGTGTGTGAGCCGGCAAATCTGTGTAAGTGTGACATACGCATCATCGATAATGGTGCAGGTGTACTAGCACAAGTATATGAAAAGCAATGGTAATGACATGAACGTAGCATAAAGTAAATAATCAGCTAAATACGATAAAGTATACGTATCTAACATGACCGAGTCGGTGAATCTGTCAATCGGCCTCCTCTAGACAAAGATATGGATCAATCATCAATTAACTCATCACGTACGGTAACTCATCGTACGGTGTCATTAAACAATTTAGGATCCTAACAACCTATATGACAGGGAGGATACGGACCTCACGTCTCGTACGGCTTATCACTCAAGATTCACAACATTATCCATATATATATATATATATATATATATATATATATATACACACACCTATCTCTCAGGTTCCATCTGTATAAATCTCAGATCATGAGACCGGTAAAGGTATCAATTATCACATATCGACTCGTATCCATATACCAACAAATCATCAAGTTATCATATCACATCATATTTTCTTTTCATCACATTAAGTCAAATTTTATATATACATTCTACTTTATTAATCTAGTTTCATGTTACGCTAAACTCAATGCTTATTCTAGTGTAATTACCTATCTATAAGTCGTAATTCGCTTTCACTTTTCATATCCATAAAGCTTTCTCATATCTTAATATATATATTCAATCACTAATATTATCACTAACTATCTTTTAAACTATATCCCTAGTTTCCTAATCTAGGTTTCTACGACTGTATCCTATAGATCGGTTTCCATTTAATATTTGCGGGGGTGCTATACGCCATCCACCCGACTTCCCCCGTAGATTTAGATCTACTCACCTAGTCCTTGCTCGCCGAAGTCAATGAAGCCACTCTACTTCACCTCGGAATCCATGCGAACGTACCTACAAGGATACACAATTGAAATCGCTATTAACATCATGTTCTGAAATCCAATACGGCACGCGCACTGCTTATAGGTTAGAACCTATAGCTTACGCGTACAAAATCAACCAAACAACCCTTGTTGTTGACGTACAAACGCCAAACAACCCAAAACTATATCAAATACCAAAACCCAAGTTTCATAATCGAAAAACACGAAAACAGCAACCTAGGAAAACCCTCCCAGATTTCTCTATAGGACAAACTAAGGTATTTTGCACATGGGGTTAGTCTACATATCACAAAACAAAGCTACCCACCAAAAATCCCTAGATTTCACTCTGGTGTGGCCGCAATTTGCGGCCACAAGGAATATATTTGCGGCCCAGAACATGAATTGGGGTCTCGGGTCTCTAGGGTGCACTCACAATCACCTGCTCATCTCACTGTCTTTGCTAAATGATTTTTGGTGTCCCCGGATTACTCCAGATTCCTATATACACTAACTAAATTCACAAAAACCCGATATCGACAAATCTAAAGTTCGTATTTTGGGGTTTGGTCACTGGTCCAGGTCAAGAAATCAATCATTAGGGTCATGTAAACAGCCACTAAGCATCACCCAATCCACACAACACTCAAACCCTCCTCTAGAAATTTCCAAGTTCACAAATACGCACCCTAAACCAATTCTAAACTAACTAGAATGCTTGGAAAATATAAACAAACTAAGTGAAGGGAAATATACCTCATGTATGTTGCCAAGCAAAACCCTAGCTCTACAAAGTCCTCAAAATCCAACATTGATGGGTCCAAAGTGTAGAGGGTGAAGAGGGAATCAATTTTAATGAAAGGGGTTTAGGGTTTGGATGAAGAATTTGAGATGATCTCTTGGGGTGAAGATGGAGGGAAGCTCGAGGAAGGAGGATATGGGGAAAAGTGGAGAAAACAAATGGGGGTGAGAATATAAGGCAGCCCTCTCTCTCTCTCACTCTCTTATTCTCACCCTCTCTCTCTTTTTTACTCTTTTGCCCTTTCTCATTTTCTTTTCTTTTCTTTTTAATACCAAAACACATAATACCCTAAAAACCACACAAGAAAACAACGTGTAATCAAAACGTAACATGACATGGTGCACTAGCCATGGAAAACTGTAGAAACACGGATTTGGCTTAATCGCGATTAGCAGTGCACTAATCAGGTTTTGTCCAAACTGCATAAAATAAACTTTTAAAAATGCCGAATCTGATAAATATATTTTTAAATGAATAAATCATTTTAAATCTCCAATTATTGGTATATATTTATACCTTTTTACGAAAACCCCAATTTCGCAAATGGGTAGTTTTCGTGAAATATATTATTTTAATATTAAATTCCAAAAATAATATTTTATATTTTCTGAAATGTTACAAACATGATCTATTCTCTCTTTGTTCTTTAACTCAATATTAAAAATATCTAGATATTTTATAACCATGGTTGTGGGTGAGTGTGACTCTCTCATATTTATTTTCTTTTCTCATTTTATCATGAGAATTATCAAAAGAGCTCAAGCTTAGCCATTCTTCTTCTTCCTCCTCATTCAAGCTCTCTAACTTTTTCAAGTGAGTGAAGAACATAAAAAGAAAGGTTTTTTAAGTGAGATCCAAACCCACATCACCAATCAATATTAGTCTAGCCCACTAGTGTAGGTTGTTTGCTCCACTTCCATTTAGATCAAGTGAAACTAGAAGCTTGAGCCAAGGGACTCTGTGGTGGATCGTCGTGGACTTCGAAGGTTTCAAGCGAACCCGTTCAAACACCAAGTTGATCCAAGGAGTCACAAGAGGAGATCTACAAAGGTTGTATTACTCACCTCTTAGTGTTAGACGCTTGTTAGTATATGATACTTGTTTATGTTAACCTAATTTTCTAGTTCGATTCATGATTGGTATTGTTTAGCACCCCTAATGATGCAAGCCAAACCCTAGGCATGGTGCTAAGAAATCCCTACAGTGGTATCAGAGCCAAGCTAGACACTTAGACGATGTTAGAAATATTACGACCGAAACAACTCCGAAAGTTCGATAAACTGAAACCCTAAAATTTTGCTTTATGTCGATTTTTAAATGACCTCCTAAAATTATTTAAGCAACTGCAGAAGCTTGTATGTGATGCATGTAGAACACTAGAGAAAAAAGAGGTGATTCCACCGATTTTGACCCGGGGAAAAGCCCATTAATTCCGCCGTCGCCGGCCATACCCCCTCCAATTCGACTCATTTTTCTTTGGTGCTCTGGTCTGTATGTTTTGGGGTTTCAGGTATTGTTTGGTTAGCCTAAAATTTCATGTGATGTTAATTTTGTTAAGAGGCTGATTCGGAGTATTTCGTGGTCGTAATTTTAACATTGTTTCAGGTAACCTAGACGACGTTTAACAGTTCGAACGAACATCAAACACCACCTTATTCACTCTTTTTGTAATTTTTCCAAGTGTTGGAATTTACCAAGTTAAAGATATTCGAAAGATCATGCAAGTAACCCTATGGACCCTCTAGAAGAACGTAACCCTAACTCGATTCTATGACCACGGAACCGCGGCCAAACCCTAGGGTTTGCCGTAGTTCCGTGGCGCCATAGGTGAGGCAAGGGTTTAACCTTCTACGGTTGGTCCATAGGCACTGTGGCATGTTTTGGGTATTTTAAATTTGCTCAAGTGTTGAGCTCTCGGGAAATTGTGGATGTTTGTTTATTCAATCAAAACGTTTAACATCGTCTAGTATTTTTGTGAATGTAATACAATAATTGGAATCCACACTAATTAGTTTTGTGAAAAGTAATTAGTTGCGTGTAAATCTAACATTTTGGTCCCGGGAAAAATCAGGAATCTTGTTGAATTACCCGACCTCTTTTGAAAAGGTGTTTTCATAGTTGTGACCCAAATGTAAGATTTGCATCGTTAGGCATGAAATCCAGTATATGTGATATTCCACGATTATGATGTATAAAGGAAGTGTTGATTCCAATTGTTGTAGTTTTTCACTTTCTTTTCTGCGACCATAAGTGTAGTATGTGGTTTGTCGCCGATTTCGTTGCTATACATCAACGACAATTGGGGTACGCATACTTGCTTACGTTGATGACATGTGATATTATGTGTTGATGTGATATAATGTACAGGATCATCATGATTGAATGGTCGGGGGTTTTATGTGAGATGAGAGTTTTTATTTTCATTCATGTATAATTCATTGTATGTAATATTCTTTTATTGGGGTACTTCCGGGTTGAGGATGATGTCATCATTGTTGTATATTATTTACTTTTCCGCATTAGGACAGACCCAAGGTGGGGAGAACAAGTGACCGGGTTCTAGGGTCCAGTGGGAAGCCATCTCGAAGATTCGAGACCGGGCCTCCGAACTCTAGAATTGTTAGGGTCACTTGCCGCTCTCGTAGGGGTCTAGGGGTGTGGGCTTGGCTATTCGTCGGGACCGTGGAATCCGCATTTTCTATTACTGGCTAAATACAAAATACGGACCTCCTAGTATATCCTATATTTTCATATGTGTGCTTCTGTTGTTGATATTCTGTGATGTGATCACTTTATATGCTAAGACGAATGGTGTATTATATATATAATATATAATAAACGTTGCTTATGTTTTGCATCCGCGCTAGTCTCACCCCGCTATGCTGTTAGTTAAGTAACCTAACGGTATATAACGGGACACTATGACGAATGCGGATGGCATAAGCGTACATTCTATTTTCATTTCTTTTCTGTGATGGCTTAAGGACTTAAATGATGGGACTATATTAATGAGATTAATGTAAAAAGAAAAAAGAAACCTAAAAGATATTGTAGAATCGGATATGAAACCCACTCGGCTTTTTACGAAAAAGCAAGTTTTTCAAAGTGCGGAGCTTAAGCCACTCCTTTTAAAACCATTAGATTCTACAACGATATCAAGTTCAAAACGTTAATGGTTTTCTTAAAAACCATTCGCAGCCCTCCGTCATTTTAGGAAGTAGAGTACTTAGTATTCGTGCTACGTATGTTGACTATAGCCAAGGCGTAGTGTACGGTAGCTAAGTGATGTCTTCCCACACAGCATATGATACGGTTAATTAGGACAGTCACAGGATTATGTTGACCATAGCCAAGGGTGATGTGGGTGGGTCTAATTAATCATGAAATGACTGGTAGAACTTGACTAGTGCTTATGATATGTTGACCATAGCCAAGGTCATGAGTGCTAGGGGTAAAAACCATATCGGGAGTTTCAAGAGTTGAAATTTGCAATGAGATTGCATACCTTTTATGTGATAGTAGGATCCCGATCTCACTGTAAGCAAGAGTTGCTCCCAGGAGAGTTTTACACTTTACAATTAGCTAACCCATTAGATGTCTAGAAAGTTGTCAATGGGGCTACGCCTCTGGGAAAACGAGGTTTATTTTAATTAGGTCCGTGCGAAAGCACGGGGAACCTCTCTCAAAGTACCAGTACTGGCCTGGCTGAACGGTTAGCAAAGTTGTAGAATGTAATTAATCATGGCTAATTTTCTTTCTAAGGTTTGAAGGAAAATTTGATAAAAGCAGTGGGAGACATCGATTAGTTAAGATAATAACCAATCTGATCTTTGCAAGAGCTTTCGCTGAGTGTACTCTTTTCTCTCTCCTAATGGCAGATAACCATGACTGGAATTAAGATTTCGTTAGAGAAAAATAAGCTAACCGGGCCGAACTATAAAGACTGGCTAAGAAACATTAACATTGCTCTCGCATATGATAAAGTATCATATGTCCTTGTTTCCCCCAATCAGAGCAAAGCTCTGTTCAAATTCCAAGGCGGAAAATTAAGCGACGCTTCTGTTTCCCCCAATCAGAGCAAAGCTCTGTTTTCAAAATTCAAATTCAAAAAAATGAAGCAACGCTTCAGATCGCTTGCGCTCTGCAATGCGCGCCGCGTGTCAAACACAGACGCGCTAGCGCAATTGCGCTGCGCGCCACGTGTCAAACACAGGCGCGCTAGCGCAGTCGCGCTGCGCTCTGCGCTGCGCGCCACGTGTCAAACACAGGCGCGCTAGCGCAGTTGCGCTGCGTCAAGACGCGCTAGCGCAGTTGCGCTGCGCGCCACGTGTCAAACGCAGGTGCGCCAGCGCCAATTGCGCCAGCACTTGAATTTAAATAATAAATTATTAATTAATCAGAATTAAAATTCTAGAAAGATCTTTCCAATATTATTAAAATAAGAAGATTATTTTCTGTAAAACAGAGGCCTTAGGATCAAAGATCCAACGGTGGGGAAATATCCCCAGATCAATCAGAGAAAGATCTCTGTAGCTAACTTAACAAATCAATTGGCCCTATATAAAGGCCCCAAGACTCCAAGTCTCAGGGAGAGAAAACCCTCCGCAAACATGAAAAAAAAACTCAAAGAGAAAGAAAGGCAAGCTTTTGAAGAAAGAAGATCATTTTCTTCATCTTTAAAGGTAAAGAATCATATTCTTGAAGAACAGAGATGAAAATATCTCACAAAAAGAAAAATTCTCTTCTAAAAAGATCAAAGATCTAAGAACAAGATCAAGATCTTCAATAAAAAAGAAAAAGATCAAAAAGATCTAATCATAAAAGATTTAAAGAAGTAATTTACTTTATTCACAGATCACTTGATCTATAAAGGCACAGCCTTTTGATGAGAACAAGAACTTTGGTTCTTGGATCTTGAGGCAAGGCCTCCCTTAAAGAACAGAAAAATTGTTCTTTGATCTTAAATTGATCAACATGCGCTCTGCGCTATTGGACAGTGCCTTGCACTCTTAAAATGCGCCTCTGCGCTCTTGGACTGGCGC
The DNA here is from genome assembly GCA_030015575.1 of Agapanthus africanus. Lineage (NCBI taxonomy): Eukaryota > Viridiplantae > Streptophyta > Magnoliopsida > Asparagales > Amaryllidaceae > Agapanthus > Agapanthus africanus. Next base: position 437,668,433 of record JASDDO010000018.1, read on the forward strand.
ACTGCGCCAGAGCGCGCCACGTGTCATTCACTGGCGCAGCGCACTCAGAAAGCGCAGTGCGCTAACAGACTTGCACTTAGCGCAGAGCGTGACACGTGTCACCTTCGCATGCGCTAGCGCATTGCGCTCTTTGATTGGCACAAAGCGCCTGACAAGCCACGTGGCGTACTATCACACCACTAAAAATGCTATCCATTTAATTACATCCAATGACAGAGCCCAATGCTATTCATTAATAAAAGGGCAGAGCCCAAGTAAAAGCCTAATAGGCAGAACATGAATAAAATGTTAAAACATTTTCAACTGGACTTAGCCCAATTCTGGCCATAAGTCCTCAATATAAATTGAACTGAGCACAACTACTCTTCCAATCAATTTACACCCGGTTCGTGGGTACATCTCTTTACTCCTCTGACATCCGTCGTTGTAATCCTTCAACATCGTCTGAGAGGTGACGGGTCCCGACGACCACACATTGCTACGAACTGTGGGGCCCTTAAACTCATGGACTATGACGTCCTTAACCTCGACCATGATGTCTTAAAACTAATACCAGACTATGATGTCCTTAACCTCAACCGTGATGTCTTAAAACTAATACCGGACTGTAGGGTCCTTAAACTCATGGACTATGACGTCCTTAACCTCGACCGTGATGTCTTAAAAATAATACCGGACTATGATGTCCTTAACCTTGGCCGTGATGTCTTAAAACTAACATCGGACTATGGGGTCCTTAAGCTCATGGACTATGATGTCCTTAACCTCGACCGTGATGTCTTAAAACTAACGTCGGACTGTGGAGTCCTTAAATCCACGGACTATGACGTCCTTAACCTTGACCTCAATGTCTTAAAACTAACATTGGACCGCAATGTCCTTAAACTACTTATCGACCGCAATGTCACTAAACTAAACAATAGAGCCCAACTGCTCTTTTGTTGGATCTAAACGATCCTGTTAAGTTGATCTTAGTCTAAAATTAGACTAACGTGTTCTTAACGAACGTTTAAGTTGATCTTAGCCTCAAACAAGGCTAACGTATCCTTAAACACACCCTCCCCCCAAACCCAAATCTAAGAAAGATACGGATTTGGACTAATCCGCGTCCTACGGGCAACAACACAAATTAGTCTCCGTATACAATCCACGGGCAACCGAACACAAAACAAACACCCACGACACGAAGTGACCATATGGAGAAGGAGAAAGTTGTTACCGCGATGCGGTAGCTTAATTAACTGCAGGAGCTTGCGTCTGCAGGGAAGAGAGTCCCCATAATCAAAAACCCCTCGAATGAGGGGGAATCTAACGAAGTCTGCTACATCGGCCGCATCCATTTAAACCTTCGATACACGGTGCCATAAATCAACTTGGCATCTTCGGAGAGGTGGACGGATAGCACCAATTAGCATCTGCCCCAGATTCAGGCAAGACGTCCAGTCTTCCCGGCTTCCGGCGGTAAACAGATTCTAGCACGCCCGATGGGACCTTTTCCTCTTTCCACTCCACGCTTCGTGTGTCGTATTCGCGAACGAATCACGGTTTGTTAATGGTTGCCCTTGGGTTTCAAGTTACTAACATTTGGTCTCTTGCTTGGCGCAGAAAGCAAAACAGCAATGGCATTCACCTGCTCGAAGTGCTCCAATTGCAGCTGCAACTCGCGTCCTGCCTCTACTGGGGGCATAACCTACGGGCCCCAAGCGGCCTCTCTGTTCATGATGCCCGTGGAGCAGATTACTCAAGCCACCACAGGGCTATTTTTCGGGACCATGCTCCCGCCAATGAGCTTCACTGCTCCCGTGCCCGCACCAGAAGCCCCAAGAAGTCAGTCTTCGATCGACTTACAGTTACTGCGGCCCCTCTCAACGGGTCGTCCAACACCAGCGCCTCAGTCTTCTCCAGATTGGGCCAAAATTCCTGCGAGCCAACAATGAAGCTTGCAGTCCCAGAGAAGGTTATTCTGAAGAGAGTAACCAACCCTGCTCCTGAAGTCATCAAGGCGGCTTCTCCTGCCAAGGGGTCGGTCTTTACAAGACTAACCGCCCTAACTCCCACTCCCGCTCCTGCTACTCAAAGGACATCAGTCATTAATAGGCTGACGCCGGCAACAGCCCCTCACCCGAACAGGGGGAAAGACAAGGCCATCCCCGTTACCGAGCCAATTCCATCAGCGCGACATGCTCGACGTCGCCACTGGCGCCGAGTGAGGAAGGCCGGAGGCAACTCCCCTTCTAGGCTAACTCCATCAGCCTCGACAGCGGAAATTAATGTTATTGTTCCAACTGGGAACAGCTTTGAGCCGCTGAATAAGGTGCGTAGGAATTCTCCTACCGCCGTACTGAAAAGGTCTCCTCCTCTAGTGGAGAAGGTTGCGGAAGCAAAGCCAGAACGGTCTACGCAGCGGCTGTCCTCCAAGATCTATAAAGTTTGGCGGCAGGTCCGGAACTCAGTGGTTGATCATGACTACCCTCGCCAACAGAAGAAACTGAAGGTCCGACAGGAAGAAAGCCGTCCTACCAAGCCACGAAAAGCTATCTGGGTGCCCACCGCAACGGCCCCCTCAACTTCGACCATTCATAAGAAAAGAAGGCCGGAGAAGACCCCCATGCCTGCGACAATTGTCAAAGGCACTGAGCCTAAATGCCCTAAGTCTTGGGGCATGGTGGTGCATACTATTTACATGGCATCCGGGAAAGAGGATAGCCGCGCTTCTACGGGCCACCGACCACTCACCCGATCCATCACAAGAGCCCAGGAACAGCAGCAGCAGAAGCTCCAGGAGATGCTGACTGCGATGGCCGCACTCACCGGGCCAAAAGAAAGCCCGGAAGTGCTATCGGAAAAACGTCGCGAACACGAGACTGATGCGGAGTTCCTTCAGAGAATGCTCGAAAAGAAAGACAGGGAGGCTCCGGAACAAGCGGCCAATATAAAGCATATGGCTCTTCTGTTCCAAGACGTGGTAGGCATGATGATCCAGCCGGATCCCCCAGCTGAAGATCTTCCGATTATCCTCGAAGACGACAGAGGAGAAACGTCAAATCCACCTCCGGCCCTGTCAACAGCCAAAGAGGAAGCAATCTCTAAGGCCACCGTGGATGACTATATTGCTCAGCAAATAAGAGTTCACCAGGAAAATGAGGCAGCTGGCCAGGTCGTCAAAACAGGACGACCATATCCGAGCTGGTATGATAAGATAAAGTACCCGCCGGGTTACACAATCCCGAAATTCCATGTCTACAAGGGGACAGGCAATCCCCATCAACATGTCGCCCAGTTCAGGGTTCTATGTGGCAACACCGGCGGCGATGATAAGCTCTTGCTTCGCCAATTCGTCGGCAGCTTATCAGAGACGGCGTTTGAGTGGTACTCCGAGCTTCCAAACGACTCCGTCAAAACTTTCGCAGAGATGGAGTTGCTATTCACTCAGCGATTCGCAAGCACCAGCGAACGTACCCCAATAACGGCGTTGATCAATGTAAGGATGAAGCCCGGAGAAACTTGGGTCCAATATGCAATCCGATGGCGGAACCTGTGGTCGAAGTGCGAACAGCGCATCGAAGAAGCACCAGCGGTGGGCATGTTCGTGGGCACCCTAGACCCTCATGCAACTATTTCACAGTTCATGATATTCTTCAAACCGACCACGTTCCAAGCTTTGATCGATAAGCTAGCTCAGATGGATCAAATGGGTCACAGACCGTCTCCCCCGAAGCCGGAACCGCGGAACGAAAAGGGTAAAGGGAAGGAGACCTTCGTTCCAAACACCCAACAGTGGCCCAGTGCCCCAAAGCTAGCAGATCAACTGGAAGAGAGACGGCGCTATTACAATGAGAAAATGAAGCGTCCTTACTCATTACCACGAGACAAAATGAAGAGGTTGTTCGAGCTGGCGGTGTGCATCAGGCTTATCAGCTTGCCAAATCCAAGGCGACCACCATAACCCAGCGAAGTGAATAACCCCAATTACTGCCCTTACCACCAAACGGTAAGTCACCCGATCGAGGATTGCTTCATCTTTAAGGGATGGATCGAGGATCAATACCTACAAGGCAAGTTTGCGCTGTCCGAGAAGTGGAAGGTAAACCCGCTACAACCACGCACTCCTAAGAAGACGGACACACTGGGGGCAACATACTCTTTTGTTGAAGAAGCCACATGGGAGGTCGTTCTTTCGGCCAAAACCAAAAGGATGCTGAAAGATCTCCAGACATGCCCAGCAATCAGGTGGAAGAATCTGCTGGAACCCCAGGTCATCGAGGGGATGCTGAAGCCACGCCCAACTCCAAAGATTGGTGGCGATAGCCAAAGCGTTCATGCTCAGCCGTCGAAATCTTCGAAAAAGAAGAAGACATCCAAGAAGCCCGTGAAGCCTGGCGACAAGCGCACAGACTTACAGAAGCAGATTGACGCACTGGAAGAGTATAACCAGAAGGCGTGGACTCCAATCATGCTCCAAGAGTTCCTCAGCCACGTCCTTAAAAACGAAGATGATGGAGAAGACTCGTCGGATGGATCTGAGGAATACGTGGCAAGTTACCATGTGATTTCTCACTCGTCGATAGACGATGAAGGAACTTCTTGCACTGAGAAGCTGGGGGCAGATCCTAAGCCGGAACTTCTGGGGCTATCAGATGAAATAATTGATGCATTCCTGAACACGGCTCTTTTGAAAAGTAAAGCTGATCGGGAGCGTGAGATGGCCATATTTAAAAGAGCCAAACGCCGGCGACTAGACGAAAGAGTCAAGACACTCCTGCCAAATCAAAAGACATCCGTTGCGGATAAAAACAAGTCCAAGACGAGGAAAGGGTTCGCTAAAGCCATATCAATGGGAATGAAGCTACCACCCTCCGAAGGAAACACTCCCGGTGAAGCAAAAATGCATCCAAGCTACTGCTCATATCATCGAAAGATTTCTCACCCCACCGAGGAGTGCAATGCTTTTAAAAGATGGTGGCAGGGATATGTTGCTCACCGGCAACATTTTAAGCGGATGAAACGCAAAACTCAGCGGGAGCAAAGAAGTGCAACTGAGGAGCATAAGAGAAATACCGGTAATTGTTGCATTGCCAACACCGGGGGATCGCAAATTCTCACTTTCGGAAGCGACTCTGACGAAGAAATAGCTCTTGGCCCTCTCTTTAAAGAATCCGCATTGGGGAAGGAGGAAGAACCGAAAGCCTGTGAAAACATCCAGCTGCACAATCGCACGCTTCCGGAAAAGAATCTCGGATCCACGAGTAAAAAAGATAAGGGAAAAGAAAAGGTCTCCGAGGATATCGCCCTGGATGACCAAGTCATGAAAGAACTGGCCGCCAAAGACCCGGCAAAGAAGAGTAAGGTGGACTACAATGTTCTGGCGCACTTGAGAAAGTTACTTTCGCAGCTCAGTATTCTCGACGCCCTTTTATTATCCAAAGAAGCGAGAGATTCATTGATCAAGGCGCTCCAAGAACCAGAGCAATTCCAAGCTTTTCTCGCCGAAGAAAAGATGAAGGACGAGCTGGAGGAAGTACACACAGCCGATATCACCTTCGGTGATGAAGACCTCCTCCTTAGGACGTGCGAGCACAACCGTCCCCTCTATGTCTCAGGGTACTGCCACGATATAACAATAGGCAAAATCCTGGTCAACAATGGGTCTTCCGTTAATCTCCTCAACGTGCGAGTGTTGAAGGAAATCTGCATGAGCGTCCAGCATCTCGCTTGTGATAAAATCACCATCTCTGGTTTTGATTCCCAGTCATCGCGGACTCTCGGCTCTGTGATATTGACATTATGATTCTGGTTACTTGTCACGGATATTAAATTCATGTCATTGACGCCAAGACATGCTATAACGCTTTGCTCGGCCAGCCTTGGTTACACGAGTACAGCATCATCCCTTCTACACAACAACAGTGCGTGAAATACTTTAAGGACGGTCTCGAGTATACCGTAACAGGAGAGTTGAACCCGTTCTCCGTGAATGAAGTCTACAAGTACGAAGATGCAAAATATTTTTTGCCAGATTTGGAGGACACGGAGAGATGTCACAGACCGAAGAACAAAGCTATCACCACCATTCCAGTCTTCGGGAGTGATACTAAAGAAAAGGAAGCGATGGTTTATTCAGGTCCGCCCCAACGCAACAAGCCGGGACCGTCCGCTCCTATGTTGATCTTTGGCAGCAACTCGGAAGATGAGGTCCATGCTATATTCTTTGCTCGGCCTCCAATACGAACATTCTCTAATGAAGAACAAAGTTTGCAAGTTGCCATGGTTCCGCCCAAACATCATAAAGAACTGGACGCGCTTGATACCTATAGTGTGGAAGAGCTGCAGACGTTCTACATCCCTCCCAGACGAGAAGGCGAAAAGGCGATCCTATTTTACCACTCCGGGGAAACCAAAGTGGAGAAAGAAATCTGGCACGGTGCGGATCCTACACTTGACAGGCTTCAGCCCATTCGTCTGCCTAGATATTACACAGAAGGCTTGAAAAGGCTATTAAAGCGCCAAGGGATGCCCTTCAAACAGACCGCTCGGAAAGCTAAGTTCTATGACAGGGTCTGGAACATTCCCGGAACTCAACGCAAGTTGCCCAACGGGAGAATGGAAGCAATCGGGCTTGGATATGTTCGGTCCAAGAAACGGGAGCTACTCCGCGACTGCTATGTCATACATGACTTCGATGAAGAAGGAGATGCTTAATGGGAGAGTGCTAATCCCAAACCAGAAAAAGTCCCCACGTGAAAATGCCCAGTCCGTCGTTCAAAGAACAAATGGACAATTTTATAAGGGAAGCTGGTCAAAAAGTCCGAGACGACCATAATCGCGAAATGTCCATCTATGAGAAGGTTAGGACGCAACGCCTTCTCCAACAGGCTGCAAAAAATGAAAATGCCCCTCCCTGTCAACCTGTTGTAAAAAAGGCTCGGCGCAGAGGCAGAAACAAGTCAAAAAGCGGAAAAGGCATTCAGCAACAACAAAGAGGGACCAAGAAGTCACGCGAGCGGGAATCGAGCGGTCCGGATTTGTCCCTTATGAAGAAGATGAGTCGAGCATACTCTTTTCCTCAAGACAAGACAAAGAAGATACTTGACCTCGCTATAAAACATCAAATGATTATCCTCCCGGAGTCCAAGCACCCCGAACAAACAGGCGAAGTCTCACACCCGAACTATTGCTCTTATCATAGGGCAATAGGACATTCTCTCGAAGACTGCTTCACCTTCAAGAACTGGGTCGAAGATCAATATCAGCTCGGCAAGTTCGCTATATCCGACAGTTGGAGGATAACTCCGCCGCAGAGGCACGAACCAAAAGCCGCGCATACAGCGAGAGTAGAACCAGATCAACATCGGTCGTGGAAGCGAGCTCGTACCTGTCATATGATAACGATATCAAACGAAAAGCCCGAGAATATGGATGACCTCCCCTGGCGCTTCGAAAACAATGATGACGAGGTGATCTCAGAGTTTCCACCGACGCCAAAAGAACTGGAAGATGGAATACACACCACTGCAGATAACCTCAAGAAAATTGATTTGGGGACGACAAGTTACCCGCGACCAACATTCGTTAGTGAGCTATTGTCTAAAGAAAGGATGGCTACGTTGAAGGACGTGCTCCTGTAGCATAGAGATTGCTTTGCATGGAACTATTCCGAAATGCCAGGACTAGATCCAGAGATTGCTGTCCACAAACTGGAAATATCCCCGGACGTTAAGCCAATCAAACAAGCACCAAGAAGAATGCGACTCGAGCTTGAGATGAGCATTAACGCCGAGGTCAAGAAGCTGATCGACTCCGGCTTCATCCAAGAAGTTCAGTATCCTGATTGGATCGCCAAAATCGTCCCAGTGATGAAGAAGAATGGGACGGTGCACATCTGTGTGGACTTCCGGGATCTTAATAAAGCTTGTCCGAAGGATGATTTCCCAGTACTGGCCACTGAGCTGATGATAGATAACACGTCCACTCACGAAGTTTTCTCCTTCATGGACGGCTCGTCGGGATATAATCAGATAAAGATGCATCCCGAGGACCAGAAGCACACCGCTTTCCGGACCCCTTTGGGTATATTCTGCTACAAGGTGATGCCTTTCGGTCTAAAGAACGCCGGTGCCACCTATCAGAGGGCCATGACGAAGATCTTCGATGACCTCATACATGAAATCGTCGAATGCTATATCGACGACCTCGTGGTTAAAAGCAAATCATACGAGGACCATCTCGAGCATCTGAAGATCGTATTTCAACGTATTCGGCAATACAACTTGAAGATAAACCCACTCAAATGTGCATTCGGGGTATCTTCAGGTAAATTCCTAGGATTCATCATCCGACACCGAGGTATCGAGATAGATCCGTCAAAGATCAAGGCGATCATGGAAATGCCTCCGCCAAGGACTCATAAGCAGCTGCGGTCTCTCCAAGGAAAGCTCGCATATATCCGGCGATTTATAGCCAATCTCTCCGGCAAGTGCCGTCCATACAGTCACCTAATGAAGAAGGGAACCCCGTTCGTCTGGGATCATAAATACCAAGGCGCGCTGGACGAAATCAATCAGTATCTGCAGAACCCGCCAGTGCTGGCTGCTCCGGTCAAGGGAAAGCCTCTTATTCTTTATACAACAGCCCTCGAAGGTTCTTTAGGCGCGCTGTGGGCATAAGAGAACGACCAAGGGAAGGAGAGAGCTCTCTATTACCTGAGTCGAGTTCTTCTGGGGGAAGAAAACAATTACTCTCCCATCGAAAAACACTTCCTGGCGTTAATCTTCGCGATAACGAAACTCCGGCACTATGCATTGGCGCATGAAGTCCGTCTCATATCGAAGGTGGATCCTCTCAAATACTTGATGTCGAAGGCCATATTAACGGGGCGACTCGCTAAATGGGCCCTGCTCTTGATAGAGTTCTCAATAACTTATCAGCCTCTTAAGGTAGTAAAAGGTCAGGCCATCGCCGATTTCCTCGCAGAGCATCCGATACCGGCCGATTCTCCCTTGAATTGCGAACTGCCAGACGAACATGTGTTTGATGCAATCGACGGAAGTGGTACCCGGTGGGAACTCTATTTTGATGGAGCATCTTCCATGAAGAAACGCAGACAGAACACGCCTATAATCAAATCGGGGGTAGGCCTTATCTTCGTGACTCCACAAGGAGGGATAATGCGCTTCGCTTTCTCCTTAACAGAGCCGAGGACAAACAATGAAGCCGAGTATGAAGCTTTTATAACAGGCCTCGAGATCGCCATCGACATGGGAATTGATAGCCTCATCATATACGGGGACTCCCAACTGGTCGTTAGTAAAGTAAATGACGACTACCAGACGTGCAAGCTAGAGCTGGTGAAGTATGGCGAGAGAGTACAGCAACTGCTGACTCAAATTCCCTCCTACATGCTGGAAAGCATACCGCGTGCAGAAAATAGCAAGGCGGACGCGTTAACCAAGCTCGCTAAAGAACTGGCTGATGAGAACCTCGATGACGTCAGAATCGTAGTACAAAGCTGTCGGGTCCTCGCACCGGCAGAAATATCTCCGGAGTCATCCGAGGAAAAGGAAGCGATTGAGAAGACGGCCCTGCAAATAAAAGACCAAGAAAAGGCTGAGGATTGGAGAGAGGTCTTTATAGACTACTTCAAATCCCGTCGAACGCCTGAAGATGCGTCCTCAAAACATCAGCTCATAAAATAAGCCCTATCTTTCGCCTTCGTCAATGATACTCTGTACAAGAGGTCATTTGATTCTCTGTGGTTGAGATGCCTGGGACCTGAAGAGGCGAAGAGAGTCATTCAGGAAGTTCATGACGGACTCTGCGGTTCTCACCAAGCCAGACCGAAGATGAAGTTGAAGATCAAACAGATGGGTTATTATTGGCCCACGATGATCCAGGACTGCCTTAAGTATGAGAAGCAATGCCACTCGTGCCAGATCCATGGGGACTTTATCCATCAGCATCCAAATCCACTACACCCGACAGTGGCTAGCTGGCCGTTCGAAATGTGGGGAACTGACATAATCGGCCCCATCGAACCAGCATCATCCAAAGGACATCGTTTCATTTTGGCGACAACTGATTACTTCTCCAAATGGGCAGAAGCAGTACCGCTGAGGGAAGTGAAGACGGAGAATATCCTCCATTTCTTCAAGACGCACGTTATTTATCGGTTTGGAACTCCTCGACGGATCATCTCCAATAACGGGCCAGCCTACAGAAGCCACAAGATTAGCCGCTTCGCACAACAGCACAACATAGACTGGAGATACTTCTCAGTTTATAATCCCCGAGCTAATGGTCTAGCTGAGTCTTTCAACAAAACCTTAACAAAGATCGTGAAGAAGACGGTGTCCCGAAATAAGAAGGATTGGCACGAGAGACTGCAAGAAGCTCTCTGGGCATATCGAACCACGTTCAAGACGGCCACGAACACAACACCGTACGCGTTGGTATTCAGTACAGAAGCAGTACTCTCTCTCGAGACAGAGTTACCTTCTCTACAAGTGGCAGTCCATTATGAGCTAACGGATGAAGAGAATGCTCACTTTCGGCTTGAGGAGCTCGATGCCCTTGATGAAACCTGGCTCCGGGCGCAACAAAATCTGGAAGCTTATAAAGCAAAGATGACGCACTCATATGAAAGATTGACCAGGCCGAGGACATTCCGCCAAGGCGAACTCGTGCTAGTGGTCAAAAGACCTATGATCCCCAATCGCGCCAAGCGGGGAAAATTCGAGCCGAAATATGAAGGCCCGTACATCATAGACAAGGTCTACCAGGGTAGAGCCTATCTACTTATGGACATGCATGGCGAGAGGTCCTTCAGCCAATAAATGGTCTCTTCCTGAAGAAATACTACGCCTAACGAGTCACGCCCCAGGTCAATGATAGATGACGACGACTATGTCCGCTCGCTATCTTCCTAAGCCTAAACTCTATAAAATAGTGACAGGCCTTCTTCAACGACGGACCGAAACGTCCTTAAACTAACAGCGGACCGAAATGTCCTTAAACTAACAACGGACCACTATGTCCGAAAACTAGCTGTTGATCGAGATGTCGAGAAACTACGATGGATTGCAGCATCCCAAAGCTGATACCAAAAAAAAGAATAAAATGAAGAAGAAGAAGAATAAAAAAGAGAAAACGGTATGTCCATAAGCAAAATGGGCACGGATGAAAACCCGAAAGGGCTCCGTGAGTAAAAACAGCAGGGCTACCGGCGAGTCTTGTGAAAACCCGAAAGGGCGCAACCTCGTTAGAAAAAAAAGAAGAGAATAAAAAAACGGTATGTCCATAAGCAAAATGGGCACGGATGAAAACCCGAAAAGGCTCCGTGAGTAAAAACAGCAAGGCTACCGGCGAGTCTTATGAAAACCCAAAAAGGCGCAACCTCGTTAAAAGGCACTTACAGGGTCCTCTCGACTTTGTAAAGAGAAACCACCCACGTGAGATCCTTACGACTCATAAGGGAGCAACACACTTAGGGATCCCCACAATTCCTAAGGAGAAATTACACTTGCGAGATCCTCACGACTCGTAAGGAGAACTCTCTTATGGGACCCTCACGGCTCATAAGATTTGAAAGTCTTAAGTTACAGAGACCTGAACCTATTCTTAAGCAACCCCCACAACCTCCGATATTGCCCTACAAGCGGCTCTATACTGACCCTTGTATACAATCCACGGGCGCGAATAAACATTTCCCTAACCAAGTCCCACCCGTGACTAGGGATATGTCCATATGGTGAACAACCCTTGTAAGTCCTCTCGACTTATAAGGAGAAAACCCTTTTGTAAGATCCTTACGACTTACAGGGGAACATGCACTTAGGAATCCTCACGATTCCTAAGGAGAAAACACACCTACAAGATCCTCACGACTTGTAGGGAGAAATACCTTTGTGAGACCCTTACGGCTCATGAAGTCAAAAGCCTTAGTCGACAGGATATTAACCCTGTTCGCTAAGTCGACAGAGGCAAATGATGATTCGCTCCTGGCAACATCCCAGTTGCAGCGGTGCTGATGCCGAAATCGGTGTCTAATTCCAAACTTATGGCAAAAAGCTAGCGAGCCACGTATGCATACGAGATAGCCGAAATGATGGGGCAACTTGCAACAAAAGAAGCAAGTAAAAAAAATGTATGCATGCAAAATAGCCGATATGATTGGACAACTCGGAATAAAAAGCAGCGAGTAAAAATAAAATAAATAGTCGAAATGATTGGGCACCGCAAAAAATAGCCGAAATGATTGGGCAATCGCGACCTTCGCGATATAAAAGCTGAAATGATAGAGCATGCGGAAAGAAATAAAAAATAATAATAAAAATGAAATTTATGCCCTACAGGCGGTATTACATCAATCCATGTATACAATCCAGGGGCGCAAACGAAGAAGGAATCGCACTCCTCCTCTCCCAGATTTCATCAGAAGAAGAAGCCAAATCTCGATGAGTCACAGATAGCCTGGAAATCATCTCAACATTTGTCCCAGCAAACACAACATCAAACAAAGCGGAACAGCGGCAACTCCCAGTTCCATGACTCGACGATATACAGATGACCGAGAGTCAAATCCCAACTCCGTGAAATGCGGATATAATCAGCAAATTCCTGGTCACGTGGAACACGGATAACATCACTTCTGACCCCGTGGAAAACGTCCAGAGCGGAACCTGGTCCTCACAGAGCACGGCAGTGAACCCGTGTGAAGTATCCAGAGCGGAGCCTAGTCCTCGCCGAACACAGCAGTGAACCCGTCGGAAGCATCTAGAGCAAAATTTCTGGTCACGTGGAACACGGATAACGTCACTTCTGACCCCGTGGAAAACGTCCAGAGCAGATCCTGGTCCTCGCAGAGCACGGCAGTGAACCCGTGTGAAGCATCCAGAGCGGAGCCTAGTCCTCGCCGAACACGGCAGTGAACCCGTGGGAAGCATCTAGAGCAAAATCCCTGGTTACGTGGAACACAGATAACGTCACTTCTGACCCCGTGGAAAACGTCCAGAGCGGATCCTGGTCCTCGCAGAGCACGGCAGTGAACCCGTGTGAAGCATCCAGAGCGGAGCCTAGTCCTCGCCGAACACGGCAGTGAACCCGTGGGAAACATCTAGAGCAAAATTCCTGGTCACGTGGAACATGGATAACGTCACTTCTGACCCCGTGGAAAACGTCCAGAGCGGAGCCTAGTCCTCGCCGAACACAGCAGTGAACCCGTGGGGAGCATCTAGTGCAAAATTCCTGGTCACGTGGAACATGGATAACGCCACTTCTGACCCCGTGGAAAACGTCCAGAGCGGATCCTGGTCCTCGCAGAGCACGGTAGTGAACCCGTGTGAAGCATCCAGAGTGGAGCCTAGTCCTCGCCGAACACGGCAGTGAACCCGTGGGAAGCATCTTGAGCAAAATTCCTGGTCACGTGGAATACGGATAACGTCACTTCTGACCCCATGGAAAACGTCCAGAGTGGATCCTGGTCCTCGCAGAGCACGGCAGTGAACCCGTGTGAAGCATCCAGAGCAGAGCCTGGTCCTCGCCAAACACGGTAGTGAACCTGTGGGAAGCATCCAAAGCAAGCATCGGACTGTGAGGTCCTTAAACTCACGGACTATGATGTCCTTAACCTCGACCGTGATGTCTTAAAACTAACAATCAACCAAAATGATTTTAAACTGATTTTACCTTGGTTCAAGGGTACATCTCTTCACTCCTTTGATATTTATCGTTGTAATTCCTCAACGTCTTCAAAGAGGTGACGGGTCCCAATAACCACACATTTCGCAGACTGTGAGGTCCTTAAACTCACGGACTATGATGTCCTTAACCTTGACCGTGATGTCTTAAAACTAACATTGGACTGTGGAGTCCTTGAATCCACGGACTATGATGTCCTTAACCTCGACCGTGATGTCTTAAAACTAACATTGGACTATGAGGTCCTTAAACTCATGGACTATGATGTCCTTAACCTCGACCGTGATGTCTTAAAATTAACATTGGACTGTGGAGTCCTTAAATCCATGGACTATGATGTCCTTAACCTCAACCGTGATGTTTTAAAACTAACAACGGACTGTGGAGTCCTTAAATCCATGGACTATGATGTCCTTAACCTCGATCGCGATGTCTTTAAACTACGGTATCCTGGAAAACTTCCAAAGCGGAGCCTGGTCCTCGCCAAACGCGGCAGTGAACCCGTAGGAAGCATCCAGAGCAACCCCTGACTCCGTGAAATGCGGATAAGGGCAACTTCACCCATCACTTGCGGGTCCTCATGACTCGTAAGGGAGTAAATTCTCTTGTGAGATCCTTACGACTCTCAAGAGAAAACACACTTAGGAATCCTCACGATTCTTAAGAAGAAAATTACACCTACGGGATCCTCTCGACCCGTAGGGAGAAAATTCTTTATGAGACCCTCACGGCTCATAAAGTTGAAAAGTCTTAGGTGACAGACCTTAACCTTATTTTCTAAGCCATCACCACTCTACAAAGAGCCTAAGACTGACAGCTATACGCTATCTACAGACCACACTTGCTAAAGTCACATGGCAAACAACACAGTAAAGAGAAGAAAGCGACAGAAAGAACATCTGATTTGCATTTGATTAAGCGTTCGAGACATACCCATTCATGCATGTGCAAAAGATTTAGTATGTGAAATAAGACAAGCTGAAATGAGAAATTTGCCATTCATACTTCAAAAAAAAGGGGGTTCTTACAATTATGAAAGCAATAAACAAATATGCTGCTAAAGTAATTGCAATGGCAAAACCTCAAATCCAGGACATGGATTGGGGAACTCAAAAGTGACCTTTTCCAGGACTTTCCAAGACTGGCGAACCATCCTAGTGTGCTTTCTTTCGCGAGCACGAGCGTCGGGATCCCCACGGATGTCCTCCACCTTCCGATAGGCAGCAAGTATGGCAGACTGCTGAAAGGCCTGGTGCAAGAGATCGACAAGATTGTCTCACCGTCTCTTCGAGATTAGGTTCATCAGATACACCGAGTGCACCTTATCTTCAGCGGCGTCTAATGCTCTAAGTAGCACGCCGGCATAGAATAGAGGGAGCGCTCCCCAGATTGCTCCCACAATAAGCTTTAGAAGAGGGGAACGCCGGGGAAGCAGTTGACCATTATATGCGTCAAAGCGACTCATAATTTCGGCACACTTAGCGTTTGTGCATTCTCGGTCCTGAGAACGGCCGAGTCGGCGGATGTCTCCGTAAGAGATTATCTCGTCGAGATCATACATGTGAGCATCCATTACTCCTGTGACAGAAAATTAGCAAAGATCAGCAGACAGACGAAATAAGCAATTTCTTATTTAAAACAGGCGCAGGAAATTAAACTCCTCGAGAGCAATACTCTACAAACAGGAGTGACATCTGTTAAAGTCCATTATGAGGGGAAGTTAAATTAATTCCCCGAGAATGCTAAGAGCCTTGCCCTAGGAAATGATGATGGGAAAACCCATCAGAAAAAAAATTAAAATCAATTTTTTTATAAATTAAAAATTCTGAGATCTTCAAGATCTATGAACAAACTCTAAGAGTTCTTTATGAGCAAAGCTCTGTTCATGGGTTAAGAAACCCTGAAACAAGATCTCCTTAGATCTATGGGTTCAGGAGAGCAAAGCTCTATTAATGAAACCCTAAAAAGGTTTTCTTTAGATCAAAAGATCTATGAGAGCAAGGCTCTGTTAATTAAAATTAATTTAATTTAATTTAATTTTTACCTAAAATTTTTTAGAGTTTTACTCTTGAAAAGTTCTTGAAGCTTAAGAGCAATGCTCTGAATAAGAGATAATTCTCAAGGAGGAGATGGTAATCATCTGAGGACCAAAGGTCCTATTTATAGGCATTGAGAGCCGTTTCAACTCCCCAAAAGTGGATCCAGCGGCTGAGATGCTACCACCGCCGCACTCACGTTTGGGGCCACGTAAGCGCAACGGTGGGGGGGCATTTATTTCCCCCAATCAGAGCAAAGCTCTGTTCAAATTCCAAGGCGGAAAATGAAGCGACGCTTCTGTTTCCCCCAATCAGAGCAAAGCTCTGTTTTCAAAATTCAAATTCAAAAAAATAAAGCAACGCTTCAGATCGCTTGCGCTCTGCGCTGCGCGCCACGTGTCAAACACAGGCGCGCTAGCGCAATTGCGCTGCGCTCTGCGTGTCAAACGCAGGTGCGCCAGCGCCAATTGCGCCAGCACTGGAATTTAAATAATAAATTATTAATTAATCAGAATTAAAATTCTAGAAAGATCTGTCCAATCTTATTAAAATAAGAAGATTATCTTCTGTAAAACAGAGGCCTTAGGATCAAAGATCCAACGGTGGGGAAATATCCCCAGATCAATCAGAGAAAGATCTCTGTAACTAACTTAATAAATCAATTGGCCCTATATAAAGGCCCCAAGACTCCAAGTCTCAGGGAGAGAGAACCCTCTGCAAACCTGGAAAAAAAAACACAAAGAGAAAGAAAGGCAAGCTTTTGAAGAAAGAAGATCATTTTCTTCATCTTTAAAGGTAAAGAATCATATTCTTGAAGAACAGAGATGAAAACATCTCACAAAAAGAAGAATCCTTTTCTAAAAAGATCAAAGATCTAAGAACAAGATCAAGATCTTCAATAAAAAAGAAAAAGATCAAAAAGATCTAATCATAAAAGATTTAAAGAAGTAATTTACTTCATTCATAGATTATTTGATCTATAAAGGCACAGCCTTTTGATGAGAACAAGAACTTTGGTTTCTTGGATCTTGAGGCAAGGCCTCCCTTGAAGAACAGAAAAATTGTTCTTTGATCTTAAATTGATCAACATGCGCTCTGCGCTATTGGACAGTGCCTTACACTCTTAAAATGCGCCTCTGCGCTCTTGGACTGGCACACTGCGCCAGAGCGCGCCACGTGTCATTCACTGACGCAGCGCACTTAGAAAGCACAGTGCGCTAACAGACTTGCGCTTAGCGCAGAGCGTGACACGTGTCACCTTCGCATGCGCTAGCGCATTGCGCTCTTTGATTGGCGCAAAGCGCCTGACAAGCCACGTGGCGCACTATCAGACCACTAAAAATGATATGCATTTAATTACATCCAATGACAGAGCCCAATGCTATGCATTAATAAAAGGGCAGAGCCCAAGTAAAAGCCTAATAGGCAGAACATGAATAAAATGTTAAAACATTTTCAACTGGACTTAGCCCAATTCTGACCATAAATCCTTAATATAAATTGAACTGAGCACAACTGCTCTTCCAATCAATTTACACCCGGTTCGAGGGTACATCTCTTTACTCCTCTGACATCCGTCGTTGTAATCCTTCAACGTCGTCAGAGAGGTGACGGGTCCCGACGACCACACATTGCTACGGACTGTGGGTTCCTTAAACTCATGGACTATGACGTCCTTAATCTCGACCGTGATGTCTTAAAACTAATACCGGACTATGATGTCCTTAATCTCGACCGTGATGTCTTAAAACTAATACCGGACTGTGGGGTCTTAAACTCATGGACTATGACGTCCTTAACCTCGACCGTGATGTATTAAAACTAATACCGGACTATGATGTCCTTAACCTTGGCTGTGATGTCTTAAAACTAACATTGGACTGTGAGGTCCTTAAGCTCATGGATTATGATGTCCTTAACCTCGACCGTGATGTCTTAAAACTAATGTCGGACTGTGGAGTCCTTAAATCCACGGACTATGACGTCCTTAACCTTGACCGCAATGTCTTAAAACTAACATTGGACCGCAATGTCCTTAAACTACTTATCGACCGCAATGTCACTAAACTGAACAATAGAGCCCAACTGCTCTTTTGTTGGATCTAAACGATCCTGTTAAGTTGATCTTAGTCTAAAATTAGACTAACGTGTCCTTAACGAACGTTTAAGTTGATCTTAGCCTCAAACAAGGCTAACGTATCCTTAAACACACACCCCCAAACCCAAATCTAAGAAAGATACGGATTTGGACTAATCCACGTTCTACGGGCGACAACACAAATTAGTCTCCGTATACAATCCACGGGCAACCGAACACAAAACAAACACCCACGACACGAAGTGACAATATGGAGAAGGAGAAAGTTGTTACCGCGATGCGGTAGCGTAATTAACTGCAGGGGCTTGCGCCTGCAGGGAAGAGCGTCCCCACAATCAAAAACCCCTCGAACGAGGGGGAATCTGACGAAGTCTGCTACATCGGCCGCATCCGTTTAAACCTTCGATACACGGTACCATAAATCAACTTAGCATCTTCGGAGAGGTGGACGGATAGCACCAATTAGCATCTGCCCCCAGATTCAGGCAAGACGTCCAGTCTTCCCGGCTTCCGGCGGTAAACAGTCCTCACTGCTTCAGCCCCTCCCAGCCCAGGCCCTGAATCTTCTGTTGCGGATAAGGAAATCTGCAAAATGTGGGATATTGACTGTGCTACTGCCAAATACCTCGTGCTTGCATCGATGGATAATACACATCAAAAGCAGTACGAGCAGATGGATGTTCAATCCATTTTTCTCCATACAAAAGAGTTGTATGGGGAGCAATCTCGGACCCTGAGATACGAAGCATCTCGAAAGTTGTTTCAAATGCGGATGGCTCCTGGCACACCAGTAGGCGATCACGTTTTGAAGATGATAGCTCTTATTGAAGAGCTTGAAGGCCTCGGATGAACAATAGAGAACGAACAATATGTTGATATTGTTCTACAGTCTCTTCCCTCTGCCTTTGCTCCATTCATAATGAACTTCAACATGCATAACATGGAGAATTCACTACCCGAACTTCTCAATATATTGAGAAGTGCGGAGAGCACGCTTAAGGTGAAGTCTCCCTCTCTGATTGTTGGACAATCTTCCTCTTCCGTCCCGAAAGCCAAGGCCAAGGGAAGGAATAAGAAGAAACCCACCAAACCGAGATGTAGAATAATGAAGGCACAAGGGATATACAAATCCAAGGTTGAGAATTCGGGAAAAGGAGAATGTTTTCACTGCAAGAAGAAGGTGCACTGGAAGCGGAATTATATTGAATACCTTGATCTCAAGAAAAAGAAGCATGGTGATGCTTCTACTTCAGGTGTGTTCATAACTGAAAACTGTTTTTCTATAAACTCTGCTTCCTGGGTATTAGATACCGGTTCGGGTTCTCATATCTGCAATTCTGTGTAGGGCTTGAGAAATAGCAGAGTTTTGAAGACTGGTGATCACACTCTCTGAGTTGGAAATAGTTCCAATGTACATGCAGTTTCAATGGGAGGGTATCACCTAGGGTTGCCGTCGGGTTGTCTATTGGTTTTGAACCCATGTTATTATGTACCTAGCATGCTTTGTAATATAATATCTGTTTCTTTGTTAGACAATGAAGGATATCATTTTGTATTGCAGCATAATGTTATGAACATTAAACTGAATCAAGAGTTGATTGGTTCTGGTACACTTAATAACGGGATATATGTCCTAAATCAACACACTGTTTTCAACATACAACACACAAATAAAAAAAAAATTTAGATATAAATGAAGTTTTTCTTTGGCATTGTAGATTTGGTCATATTAACGAAACAAGACTAAGCAAGCTTCATAAAGATGGATATTTAAATCCTTTTGAATATAAATCTTATGCGACTTGTCAGTCTTGTATCAAAAGGAAAATGACCAAAACTCCGTTTACTGGACACGGAGAAAGAGCTACAGAACTCTTGGGCCTCATACATAGTGATGTATGTGGGCCAATGTCTACATATGCGAGAGGCAGTTTTTCTTACTTCATAACTTTTACTGATGATTTCTCGAGATTCGGTCATGTGTTTTTATTAAAGTATAAGTTTGAACCTTTCAAGAAATTTAAGGAGTATAAACTTGAAATAGAAAAATAAACAGGAATGAGCATCAAGATACTTCGATCAGATCGAGGTGGAGAGTATCTTAGTACAGAGTTTTCGAACTTCCTAAAAGAGAATGGGATTCTCTCTCACTCACTCCCGCTTACACACCACAACACAACGGTATGTCACAGCGGCGGAATCGTACCCTATTGGATATGGTACGATCCATGATGAGTGATGCTAAGTTACCTCTCTCCTTTTGGGGGCATGCATTGGAGACTGCAGCTTTTCTGTTGAAAATAGTTCCAACCAAGACCGTGTCTACCACTCCATATGAGATATGGTATGGGAAGAGACCATCTCTTAAACGAGTTATGATTTGGGGTTGTCCGGCTTTTGTTAAAAAGCAAAATCCAGACAAACTCGAGATACGGTCGGTTAAATGTATATTTATGGGATATCCAAAACATTCGTTTGGATATCTTTTCTACTACAAGGAGGAACAAAAGATGTTTGTTTCTCAACATGCCATATTTTTAGAAAATGAGATTTTTCCAAATGATACTGATGGCAATATGGTAGATCTAGAAGAGGTTCTAGAGACACAAGTTACAAATGATGATTTGGTTGAACCTGATGTTGCAATAGAATCTTATGAACCTCAGCCACTCCGTAGATCCGATAGGACTTCTCGCCCACCGGAGAGATACTACGGTTTTCTTATTGATGCTGATAGAGAAGATTACATCATGGATGATGATGACCCTCCCAGTTTTCAGCAAGCTATCACGAGTGGTAACTCTGTGAAGTGGCTAGATGCCATGAGATTCGAAATGGAGTCTATGTACATCAACAAAGTATGGACTTTGGATGTTGTACCCTCTGGGGTAAAACCCATAGGGTGCAAATGGATCTTTAAAAGAAAGATCGGTGTAAATAGGCAGGTGGAGACCTATAAGGTAAGGCTTGTAGAGAAAGGATTTTATCAAAGATCAGGACTGGACTATGACGAAACCTTTTCTCCTGTAGCCATGCTTAAATCCATTCGGATCCTACGTGCTATTGCCGCTCACTATTACTATGAAATCTGGCAGATGGACGTTAAAACTGCTTTTCTAAATGGTGATTTAGAAGAATGCGTTTATATGGATCAACCAGAGGGTTTCATTGATAGTGGGAGCAGCAGGAAAGCATGTAGGTTGCTTAAATCCATTTATGGATTGAAGCAGGCATCACGGAGTTGAAAAATCTATTTTGATGATGTCATCAAAGAGTTTGATTTCATCAAAACGCCAGATGGACCTTGTGTTTATAAGAAAATTGTAGGGAGTACTGTCACATTCCGCGTATTGTACGTGGATGACATTCTTTCGATAGGAAACGATGTTCCTATGCTACAATCGGTCAAATTATTCTTATCACAAAGGTTCTCTATGAAAGACCTAGGTGATGCCTCATACATATTAGGCATGAAGATCTATAGGGATAGATTTAAAAGGTTGTTGGGATTGTCCCAAACCAGATACATTAACACCATCCTAAAGAGGTTTAATATGGAAGACTCCAAGCGAGGTGCCTTACCCGCTTGTCATAGAGCTACTCTCTCCAAGGACTTTTGCCCAAAGACCGATGAAGAGAGAGCTCGCATGAGTATTATACCTTACGCTTCGGCCGTAGGATCTATAATGTATGCAATGTTATGTACTCTCCCTGATGTAGCTTATGCACTGGGTATAGTAAGCAGGTATCAATCTAACCCAGGGGAGAATCACTAGACAGCTGTGAAGAACATTCTTAAGTACTTGCGAAGGACTAAAGAAATGTTCTTGGTGTATGGTAACGGGGATCTCCAAATGGAGGCCTTTACCGATTCGAGCTTCCAAAGTGATAAAGATGACAGCAAATCTATCTCAGGGTTTATATTTACCTTCAATGGAGGGGCGGTATGTTGGAAGAGTTTCAAATAGGATACCGTTGCAGACTCCACGATGGAAGCTGAGTATATTGCTGCAAATGATGCTGCCAAAGAAGCTGTCTGGATGAAGAAGTTCATCTCGGAGCTAGGAGTAGTTCCAACCATTATTAATCCAATACCATTGTATTGTGATAATAATAGGGCTATAGCGTTGGCCAAAGAGCCCAGGTCCCATCAGCGATCCAGACACATCCTGAGGCGATATCATTTGATCCGGGAGATAGTTGATCGCCAAGAGATCGAGATTCGGAGAGTAGATACAAAGAATAACACCACGGATCCACTCATCAAGGCCTTCCCTTAGCCACAGCATAAGCGACTCTTTGAGATGTTGGGTATGAGATACGCCAATAATTGGTCTTAGTGCAAGTGGGAAATTGTTGGATATATGTATGCCCTAGATGCCATTATTTGATAGTGGATGTATCGGTATGTGTATATATATATTCAGAGGACATTCTTGCTTGACATGATAGTATGCTATCTGCTTGTTCTTTATCTTGACATGTTCACTTGATCATGCATATTACTTATTTGGTACATGTTGATAAAGCCTTTAGGATATTTGCTTGACTACTGGGACTATGATGCAGATCATACAAGTGGAACATATGTAGTTTATAAGCATATCCTTGAAATGTTCCTAGTCGTATGTGTATTGAGACGAGGCATCGATATTCCATAGTAGACTAGCGTATATGGTTCTTGACCCATATAATGGGTGATGGATGATCTCATACCCATTGGTGTGGTGACACCAAAGATTGTATACGGGTGCTCGGTGATGACTGGGTACACTGAACGGACTCGCCGAGAACTCCTATGTGGTATTATATCTATCATCGGATAGCAGTTCTCAGGTGACATGGGTACAGGTTAGTCTATATACCCGAGATCGTTATAGAGTCTTGTGTGTCCTCCCACTGTACTTTGATCTCCGCCCTACCACGGCTCTACTGAGTCGTGCAAACAGGTGGATTTTGGGTACAGTCCCAAGGCACATGGAGGCAATGAGCGATAGGAGGGGTTTCGTCTCTTCCGGTATTGGGGGTTGATGTTGTGCTATGCTTGATTGACTATAACAGAAAGTCCCTGGCTAGGGCTGATGAGATTTACTGATAAGTATTATCAGTAGTTTCTCGATCTGTTATGAGCCATATACCGTAATGACTTATTGAGTTATTGGGGTCGACGATACCATCCCTAGACTCGATATGCAGCATATCTGACAAAGAGACAGGACTGTACGGTAAGTGTTGACATTGGCTTGACGGGAGTTTTGACAGGATCGCTTGTGTTTCTTCTGATCGCTCAATACCTGGGAGCCGTTACGTACAGCTAGTGCCGCTGACGGTTTTTGGGTATGTGATATGATCACTACCTACTGCTAGCGTGTTGACAAGTCTTAGAGTCCCACAGAGGGGTTTCTTAGCTCAGGCAAAATGATGTGGGGTGCATATGGGATATGCACGGGAGCTCGATTAAATGCATGTATACGCTACTATATTTTAATCGGGAGTTTTCTGTTGGTCGGGTCGTATGTGATATGACCGGATTATTAAATCAAGTGTTTATTTAATATTATTGACTTTTAGCTCATTTATTTAAAACCTTTTCTATTGTGATGTATGCATGAATGAATGTATGTATATATATTGATATGAATGCACGCATGCATGCATGCATGCATGTGTCATGGATGATGATACAATGGAGATGGCAATGCAAGACTCACATGGTAAAATATTTATGTATTTTGATTATTGAGAAAAAGGAAAATGGGAATAAATCATGGCTAAGCTTCTACACTCTTCTTTACTTGACCTAGGATTAACCATGATCTATTCTCTATTTGTTCTTTAACTCAAAATTAAAAATATCTAGATATTTTATAACCATGGTTGTAGGTGAGTGTGACTCTCTCATATTTATTTTCTTTTCACATTTTATCATGAGAATTATGAAAAGAGATCAAGCTTAGCCATTCTCCTTCTTCTTCCTCATTCAAGCTCTCTAGTTTTTTCAAGTGGGTGAAGAACATAAAAAGAAAGGTTTTTTAAGTGAGATCCAAACCCACATCACCAATCTATATTAGTCTAGCCCACTAGTGTAGGTTGTTTGCTCCACTTCCATTTAGATCAAGTGAAGCTAGGAGCTTGAGCCAAGGGACTCCGTGGTGGATCGTCGTGGACTTCAAAGGTTTCAAGCGAACCCGTTCAAACACCAAGTTGATCTAAGGAGTCACAAGAGGAGGTCTACAAAGGTTGTATTACTCACCTCTTAGTGTTAGACACTTGTTAATATATAATACTTGTTCATGTTACCCTAATTTTCTAGTTCGATTCATGGTTGGTATTGTTTAGCACCCCTAAATTTTTGTTATAGCATGTTTGATGCAAGCCAAACCCTAGGCATGGTGCTAAGGAATCCCTACAATATTATTATTGTTATTATTATGACCCAACCTCTGATGTATATGGAACTTGTAAGATAACATCCTTCTGCTCTTGAGTTGTCGGGCACAACTCTTTGCTAGATTTGAAATACTTCGCTAAAGGCGTATTCACCGGCTTTGATTTGTCCATATTGAACCGCTTCAAAACTTTTTCCACGTAGTCTTTTTGCGACAGCCATAGCTATCGTTGCTGCCTATCTCTTATGATCTTCATGCCCAGAATTTGCTTGGCTACTCCCAAATCATTCATAGAGAATTTTTCAGCCATTGGCTTCTTCTGACTTTGAATTTTCTTGAAATTCGGACTCGCCACCAACATGTCATCCATATAAAGAGATAAAATTATGTAGTCGCCATCCTTATATGTCTGAATGTAAACACAGTGATCTGAATCACATCTTACAAATCATGTCTCTAATATGAACCGATCAAACTTGAAATACCACTGCTTTGGAGCTTGCTTAAGGCCATATAAACTCTTTCGCAGTTTACTAACCATATTTTATTTCCCCTTAACCTTGTATGCTGAGGGTTGCATCATATAGATTTCCTCCTCTAAATCTCCATGAAGGAATGCGGTTTTCACATCTAACTGTTCTAAATGCAAATCTTCTACTGCCACCATACTAAGTATAACCCGAATTGATTTCAATTTCACCATTGGGGAAAATATCTCCTGATAGTCTATTGTTCATATCATAATATTGCATTATTATATTCCTCATTCTTATGCATTTTACAAATAAACAGGTGCTTTTGACCCATGTCTGCTGCATAGTTACAGATTACAGGTTCTCAGAGCTAAAAACAGTGAAAAAGACATAAGATGATACAAAAGTGAGACTACGACCAATAAATGGTGGAATCTTGATAAAGTCTACATGAAGATCGGTTCACAAAATACAAGGCAGCGCAAGGTTCAAGACTTCGTCACGAAGCAACGGTATAAGTCCACTACAATTATTCACTGGGAGATCTGGAAGAAACCTAGAAGCCAATCTGAAGAACCAAGCAAAGAAGTAGGAAGAAAAACAAGACCAGAGCCAGCACAAGAACTTTCAAGACCCAAGCCTACTTTTTGGCTGTGGAACCGCGGCCAAACCTGGCCTGCGGCCGCGGTTCCGCGGCCGTGCGGAGCCCGTAGTGGCGGAATTTTTACCATAAACGTTGGCGGCGCTGACTAGTCTTCTTAGGGGTATTTTTGTAATAGCAGACATGTGGCGATTGTAAACCTAGGTTTTCTATGTCCTATAAATAGAAACCCAAATTCTTGTATTAGGTTATGCCTCATTTCATTAATAAAATTCAGAATTCATTTTGGAGAGCATCAATTTGTAAGTAGTTCTTTTTATTTTCCCTAGTTAATTTTATTATCTGCCCTAGGCAATTTCTATTCTTGCCCTAGTTTAGATTTAATTCCTTGCCCTAGATAGATAGTTTAGATCTGTTCTTCAATTCCCTAATGAGCGAGTAGTCTCCTCGCTTATTAGGGTTAGCTTTGGGGAAGGCTTGAGAGATGAAGATCTCTCACCCCTTTCTTGCCCATCACATATAATTAATAGGACTCCATGCATACATGCACACACCGCTCCCTACGGCACCCTATCCCACGAGGTAGCAGTGATACTGTAGTATAAAGGCCCGGTTGAGCATGTTTTCCATGGAGGTTAGGGTAAGGATTGATAAAGGAAGGACAAGAACCTAAAGGAAGAAACATCTTCCCGAATGGTTCTAATCCACTTTATTAATAATTACCATAACTCCTGATAGATCTTAATATGGGTATAGAAAGCGGTGAGATTTATTGACTTTCCAAACTTAACCTAAACCTAACCATAGCAAGATTTAGATCTAGATTAATTTAGTTTTTAGATTTAATCAATCCGACACCCATCGGAATTAACTCGTAAGAGCAATTAGGAAATTCACAACATCCCTGTGGACTGACCCGTACTCACCGGCTAGCTACCAAGCGACGCCGTTCTTGATTGCGGTTACTAAATATTTTTAATCAATCAAATGGCGCCGTTGCCGGGGATGGCGTGTTATTTTCTTTTCGCAATTTCGGGTTAATCTAAAATCATAAAAAACATAAAAACTGAAATATTAAAAAAATATAAAAATTTATCATCTTTGTATTTTGTGAAGGGTATTTTTGTTTGAATTTTGCAGGATATACAATCGAGTTCGGATCTGGAAAAATCCAGAGATCAAAACAGCATATATCAAATCTGAACAGCAGAGGATTTCAACAACAGAACAACAGAAAAAATCTCGGGATCAGAACCAGCCACTTGACCGCTGAACCACCGCTCCAACCCTGTTCTGACCGCGCATCCGCGGTGGCTAGGTGATGTCAGCATCTGCAACTTTTTTTCGGGACTTGAGCCGCCCAACCCACCGCGGAACCGCCGCTCTAGCGCTATTCCGACCGTGGAAATGCGGCTACCTGGTGAAAAACTTCTGTGAGCTTACTTTCTCTCTCCTCTGTAAAACCCTATATATCTTCTGTAAAAATTTCCTGCAGGATTCTTTACGCTTAAAAACTCTCTCCCCCTTCCAATAATTGATTTTGTGCAGGATTCTTTGCGCCGCGCTTAAAATTAAAAAAAAAATTGATTGCAAGTGATTGTTACTGCTTTGCATATTTTTAATTGGAATTTAAGGGACTTGAAACCAATCCAGATTGGGTGGGGATTTCATCACCCTTCTCAGGACCCCAGAAATCACATAAGGCATTTGCATTGATCATTTTTAATTAAAAAAATACTAGACTCAGCCCTAAGGACATCGCGCTCAATAGGACAGAGGACTAGTTGTAGGCATCAGCCATTGATCCTAACCTGACTTTACGGTATCTAGGCAAGTGTGTCTAAGATGAGTGGTTACTTAATTAGGGCCACTACTTGTAGTGGAGAGCCTCCCACTCACCTGGCACTTACCTGGCCGCAATTGGCGGTGAAGAGGCGGTTTGAGGTCCTATTTCTAGCCCTTGGAACAGTTAGGAGCTGTCTAGCTGACCTAGATGATCCTAGACCTAGGCCTGTTGTGCATTTGTGGTTGATTGCATTTGTGTCAGAGCCTTTATCAAAAATCTTTTTTGCAAAAGTTCCAAATAAAGAGAAAAAGGAAA
The DNA here is from genome assembly GCA_030015575.1 of Agapanthus africanus. Classification (NCBI taxonomy): domain Eukaryota; kingdom Viridiplantae; phylum Streptophyta; class Magnoliopsida; order Asparagales; family Amaryllidaceae; genus Agapanthus; species Agapanthus africanus. The sequence goes on from JASDDO010000018.1 coordinate 437,695,823, forward strand.
AAGGAAAAAAAATTTAAAAAACTTGCAACTTGTCGCTAAGAACTCCTTGCACCACCCACCTTCTTTTTCTTCTCCTTTTTACATCATGGGTATCCCACCTCACAAATCTCTTGCCGAACTTTGGTATCCTAAACCTAACTTTGCCTCTTACGCGAATTATTTCGGTCGATTTAAGGACGACCCTCCATGCCCAAAATTTCTTTGAAAGATCGAATAGAAGCGTTTAGGAGAAACAGTTTGACTCCGCAATCCACTTTGTATCAACCGTGTCAACCTTCACCACCTTCGTACGTTGATACCACTTTTTCGAGTCCTGTTGTAACTCCTAAACCCATGTCGATTACTGAGCATATTAAACAATCTCGTAGCCGATCTTTCACTCCTCTCCACACATCCAGTTCTAGGGATCAACAAGTCCATTCACCTTTTTATCCAAATGTTGATTCTACTCCTGTCCAACCATCCAATTCCTACCAGTCCTACCCGACTTTCCCACCTTCACTAGACATTACTTCTACTGAAATCCCTTCACAACCCATGTCTAGTTTGGAACAGTCGTTAGAAGCTTATATTTTAGCAACAAAAAAAATGATGAGGAATGTGGATGGCGTCCATGGCCGCCCTTATGCAACCTAATAAACCGGTAGCTAGTTTCCAACTAGCTCCAAAAATTCCAATGTATGAGGAGGCGAATGGACAGAGTGAGAATTTAAGAGGAGAGAGTGAGTTCTACACCTTTCCAAATCAAACCTACCCATACCCAATTGAAGCCCACAACTCCGGTTTTCCATCGATTGTCCCAAATAATTCACAAGTTGAAAATAAAACATTTAACGAGTTGTGTGACTTTGTAGTGCTTAATTGTGATGAATCCCTTTCGAGTGAAACCACATCTAATCCTTTTGAACTTTACACCTCCACTGTAGAACCTAAATCGATAAATATCCATGCTTTTGATGAGGTGTCAGAAAAAATTGATTTTCACTTGATTGAGGATATAGACGCCGGGAATATTTTGGATGATGAACCCGTAGATTTGACTAAAATTTTATGTCCAATTCATCATCCCGAGTCATTAAATGTTTCTCCCGAACTTCATATGCGTCTTGATTTTGATGATAATGGCATGGATAAGCTAAATTTTGAGGAGAATATTGAGGAAATTATTGAGCATGAACCAGTTTTGTTTGATGAGTCGGATTTCCCAATTCATCATGTCCCTTCCACTGATTGTGTACACCATCCTGAATCTTTAACTGATACCCTTCCTCACTCACTTCCCTCCATCCTCGTTCCGACCTTGCAAGATACCGTTACGCTTTCATCTCCAATACCAAGTTCGACGTACCCATGTTTGCTCACGAATTTTGAGGGATTTAATCTCATTTTTCCGCGGGTTGATAAATTAGCACAATCGCTTTTTACACATCGGTCATTACAAATGGTGCTAAGTTATACACTACATCCCCACCCTCAAGTTCGTATTCCCACTTTCTTTGGTTCTTCTAATCTTCCTTTAATGATACCGAGTGTTGATGAATCATAATCCGATATTTTGAGTTCGAAAATTTTAGAAACACAACTTGATTTAGAATCTTTTGAGAATAAGGTAGATGAGCTTTACGAGTCTCCTACCTCCGTAATTTTTGAACAATCAAGTGTGTTGAATTCTGGCGTGACACTTTTTGAGATTGAAACGTTCAATCGGACCTTCGATGAAAGTTTCGAAGATATTTTCGCCGACGAACTCGCATTCTTAAACGATACGGATTTTGTGATTAATCAACCTCCACTCGAAGAAGTAGAACCACTACCATTTCTTTTTTCCCTCCGCCATTCTCCTCCACCGAGACCGTATACCGTTTCTATCTCCACACGGTCTCGTGTGCTTCTCATTTCTTTTCTTTACACTCCATTCTTTCACCAACCCCACCATTATCACGATAGCATTTTTGAATGGTTGGTGCTAACTTTTGGTCTCTGTAGGGCCTTGTATAGTTTGATTTTTCTCCTCCCTAACTCTGAACTTTAACGCTTAGACAGTGGAAACACTGTCACACTTAAGTTTGGGGGAACCTTGTTGTATATATATTTTTTTTGTTTTTTTCTTCTTTTAACGAAAAAAAAATTATTATAAATAAATAAACAGGGGAGTGCCGACATTTTGAACCTATTGGTGTAGCATGACAGTGAGGACACTGTCAAGTTTAAGTTTGGGGGTATGCTCGGTAAGCCTTCTTCCTTCGTATTCATATGTACATTTTGCATTTGCATTACTTATTTCAAAATCCATAAAAAACTGAAAAATTTCAAAAATTATAAAAATTAAAGTATTCAATTTTGGCCATACTTGACTTAAGTTTGACAAAAAGGTTAACTAGTTAGGAACAACTAGATCTAGACTTAGTAAATTAAAAACCGTAAAAATAACCTTTCTTAAAATTTAACGGTAGAAAGAATATGTCTTTGTAGTTTATTTAGAAATACGCAAATTTTGAGTTCACTTCTTGGGCTAAGTTAAAACAAGGGAAGAGTATTGATATTTTTATTAAAGTATAAGTTTGAAAAATAATTCCTAGCTTAAGTCTAAATTCTGAAAATGTATACCCTACAAATTGCACAAACACGCACCTTGAAATTTGGAATAGTAGAGGAGACCTTGAAATGCTCTTGTGTAAAGTCCTTAGTACGAAAAAAATTATACAAGTGTGAATAAAGAAATAATAAAAAAATGAACACTGGTTTTTTGTGATTACTTAAGGCGGCAAAAATAGAAAAAATATTTAGCGAGGGTGTTTCATCACCTAGTGCCTTAGACCAACTGGTTTGGGAGTCACTGCTAAAGCCTTAGGTGTTGCAAGACTAGGAATTACGTTTTAATATGCAAACACATCTTGTAATCGGTTGTTGGTACCTCAAGAAGTATTAACGGTCGCATGAAGGATGTGTGAGCGAAATTCATCTAAAAAGTCACCAATTAAGAAGTGCTTTGGACAACGGACAAGAGTATGATTGCTTGATTTGAATTTCCAGGTGTAGGGGTGATATATACACACACGTAGGGGTATGTGATTGGGATTTAGATAAGAGATATGAATGAAAAATAGAACTTGTATCTTTAGTAGAGATGATAAACATTCCTAAGTTGAGATAGAACCATAGAAAGAAAACTTAAAAGATGCCGAAAGCTAAGTACGTCTACAGAACATATATAATCTTAAGTTAAATGATAAGGAAGCGTGAAGAATACGGGTGGATGATTTATGAGTCGAAGATAATAGAATTCCTTGTTAGAAAACCTAATTGGAGAACAAAAGTTAATAGGCCAAATTGATAGGATTTTGTGGGTAGTATCCGCTGAAAACCCTCAGGAGACAACACTCCTCCTACTAGGGACACCTAGAAGTTTAACGGCTTGTTGCACGAGCTCAGTGCAATCGCGTTTCCCTGTGAAAGTGAGGTTAGGATTTTGTCGAGAATAAAACTAGGTTTGCTCGAGGACGAGCAAAAGATAAGTTTGGGGGTATTTGTTCATATCATAATATTGCATTATTATATTCCCCATTCTTATGCATTTTACAAAACAGGTGCTTTTGACCCATGTCTGCTACATAGTTACAGGTTACAGGTTCTCAGAGCAAAAAACAGTGAAAAAGACATAAGATGATACAAAAGTGAGACTACGACCAATAAATGGTGGAATCTTGATAAAGCCTACACGAAAATCAGTTCACAAAATACAAGGCAGCGCAAGGTTCAAGACTTCGTCACGAAGTAACGGTAAAAATCCACTACAATTATTCACTGGGAGATCTGGAAGAAACCTAGAAGCCAATCTGAAGAACCAAGCAAAGAAGTAGGAAGAAAAACAAGACCAGAGCCAGCACAAGAACTTTCAAGACCCAAGCCTACTTTTTGGCCGCGGAACCGCGGCCCAACCTGGCCTGCGGCCACGGTTCCGCCGCTGTGCGGAGCCCGTAGTGGCGGATTTTTTACCATAAACGTTGGCGGCGCTGACTAGTCTTCGTGGGGGTATTTTTGTAATAGCAGACATGCGACGATTGTAAACCTAGGGTTTTCTATGTCCTATAAATAGAGACCCAAATTCTTATATTAGGTTATGCCTCCTTTCATTAATAAAATTCAGAATTCTTTTTGGAGAGCATCAATTTGTAAGTAGTTCTTTTTATTTGCCCTAGTTAATTTTATTATCTGCCCTAAATAATTTCTATTCTTTCCCTAGTTTAGATTTAATTCTTTGCCCTAGATAGATAGTTTAGATCTGTTCTTCAATTCCCTAATGAGTGAGTAGTCTCCTCGTTTGTTAGGGTTAGCTTTGGGGAAGGCTTGAGAGATGAAGATCTCCCACCCCTTTCTTGCCCATCACATATAATTAATAGGACTCCATGCATACATGCACACACCGCTCTTTACGACACCCTATCCTACGAGGTAGCAGTGATACCGTGGTATAAAGGCCCGGTTGAGCGTGTTTTCCATGGAGGTTAGGGTAAGGATTGATAAAGGAAGGACAAGAACCTAGAGGAAGAAATATCTTCCCGAATGGTTCTAATCCACTTTATTAATAATTACCATAACTCCTAATAGATCTTAATATGGGTATAGAAAGCGGTGAGATTTATTGACTTTCCAAACTTAACCTAAACCTAACCGTAGCAAGATTTAGATCTAGATTAATTTAGTTTTTAGATTTAATCAATCCGACACCCATCAGAATTAACTCATTAGAACAATTAGGAAATTCACAACATCCCTATGGACCGACCCGTACTCACCGGCTAGATACCAAGCGACGCCGTTCTTGATTGCGGTTACTAAATATTTTTGATCAATCATCTATCCCATGCTGTTGCGCATATCCCTTGACTTCCAATCGATATTTGTACCGCTTCATGCTATCGGCATCATCCTTGATTCTGTACATCCACCTATTCAACAACGTCTTCTGACTCTTAGGTAGCTTCACTAGATCTTATGTACGGTTCTTCTTCAAGGAATCCATCTCTTCATCCATGGCTTGCTCCCACTGCTTGCTAGCACTATCTTGCGTTGCTTCTGTGAGGGATACGGGCTCTCCTGATTCAGTGTACAAAATGAAGTCGGTAACTAATCTTTCAGGTGGTCTCCACTTTCGTGTAAATTTCCTTAGAATTGGAACATCTGGTTGCTGAACCTGGTCTTCAAATGGTTCGTGAACTTGATCCTGCACTGCAGTACTCGTCTCCTCCATATTCTGATCTGCACTTGTAGGCACCTGACTGCTCTTCTGAGTTCCATCTAACTCAACGAAATCAGATACTGCACCATCATTGGCTTGCTTTGCTTCCTTATACAAGTGTTGATAATCGAAGACGACGTTCTGGTTTTGAATTATCTTCTTACTTGAATAATCCCACAGCCGATATCCGAACCCATCTCCTCCATAACCGATAAATGGACACTTCCTAAACTTGGAGTCAAGCTTACCCCTTTACGTCTTATCTATCAATGAATATGCAATGCAACCAAAAAATTTAAGGTACGAGTAATGGTAGGGATGCGGGGGTTTGCGCAATGGAAGCGTAGGAAAATGGACAATAAAAATTCTTAGCAAACCTCAAGCATCCACAACCATAGAATCGTCCAAACAACTAGAGTAGGAAATACTAGAGAGCACAACACTTAGAGTTAGGCAAATACAACCTTTGTAGCATTTTCATATGCTCCTATGATGAACTTGAACTCTAGCTAGACTCCTATGTGCTCCAGATCGAGCTTGGTCTCCGATTGGCTTGCCGAAGATGATCCACTTAAGGAAATCCTTTTATAGCTCCATCTTCATATCAAGGTGGCACCTTTGATGAAAAAACTAACCATCCAAGCATGCTAGGAGTGGAGTGTTAGAGATGCAGTAGGCTCACATATTTATCCTCTCATTTTTTTTCAATTTCTTTTTGTCTCTCATGAGAGAGGAAGAAGAAGAAGAGGGTGGGGAAAGAGAAAGGTTATGGCTTGAATAATAATTCATTCTCTAATTGAGAATAAATATTATGTCTCATATCATTTCCTCTTTACCTCTCTCTTGCACTTATCCTCATTTTAAGGGTGGGTGTGTTCCCTCATCTCTCATTCCATCACATGGCTCAAGATGAGACATAAAGAAATAGATTTATGTATTTCCAAAATACATAAGCTTTTATATATATATATATATATATATATATATATATATATATATATATATATATATATAGAGAGAGAGAGAGAGAGAGAGAGAGAGAGAGAGAATGAGAAAAATATCATGTGAGCAAAATACTAGATTTATATATATCCAATATATATAAATATATTAAATCAATACTTGATTTAATATCTTTCTTTCCAAAAGACCGGCTAGTATTATCAAACGTCCGATTACAATCAGTGTATCCAATATACTGATTAATCGAACACCGGTACGCATCCAATGCGCACATCTATATTATATCACTAGAGTCGGAAAAAGTTCTGTGTGGGACTTTAAAGACTCGACAATACGCCGGTAGTGAGTTACTGGATCCAATTCATAACCACAAGCATGTCAGTGGCACTAGTTATACGTAACGGCTACCCGGGTATTGAACGAAAAACTGGTCGACAAGCAAGCTCGTCCATACACTGCATGAGCCTATCAATAACATTCACCGTACAGTCCGGTCTGTTCGTCTAAGAGTGTCGCATACCGGGTCTAGGAGGTAGAAACCCCAGACTCCTAATAACCCGATAAGTCATGCCGATATGAAACTGATAGCCAACCGAGAAACTACTGATCTCTTATCAGTAAGTATCATCCTCCCTGGCCAGGAACTTATGGTTATAACCGATCGCGCACAACGCAATATCGACTACCTATATCGGGAGAGTCAAATCCTCTCAATCTTCTCACTACTTCCATATGGCTCGAGACTGTACCTAACTAAAATATGTTTGTATGATTCAGTAGAGCTGTGGTAGGATAGTAATCAAAGTACAATAGGAACTCATATAAAACATGATGATCTCATGTCAATAGATTCCCATGTACTCATGTCACCAGAGAACTGCTATCTGACGATAGGTATAATACCATTTAGGAGTTCTCGGCGAGTCCGTCCAGTATAACTTATAACCCAATGAACATATGTATACAATCTTTAGTACCAGACACCAATGTCTATGAGACCGGCCACCGCACCTCGTCGGGGTCAAGAAACGTATACACTACTATACTCTGAAATATCGATGTTCAGTCTCGATACTCCCCCGACTAGGGACATTTAAGGATATGCTTATGGACTACCCAGTTCCCACAAGTATGATCTCCATCATAATAATGTTAATTAAGCAAGGATCCTATGAGCTTTATCATTATGTATCAGTGACATATAATAGCAAGTAAAACGTATACACATGAATGATAAAGACAAACTAAATAGCACACTATCATCTCGAGCAAGACTGTTCTACCTGTATAGATCTTCCCTCAATTATCATAATCACTTTCTTGCAATTACAATAATTGCCTTGAGGACACTATATCTAACAAGTAATTTACTAGTTTACCTGAACAAATTTCTTCCGGAATTCCTTTATCGAGCGCACTTGCCGAGCTTTTATTGATCAGATACACGGCAACATCGATAGTTGCTGCCTATAGGAATTTTGGCACATCCGCATCCAAGGTCATGCTCCTCACCCGCTCTAGGATCGTCGTGTTCATCCTTTCAGCGATACCATTCTATTGCGGTATCCCCGGTACTGTCTTTAATTAACGTATACCTTTCTTCTAGCAAAACTCCTCGAACTCTTGTATGCAATATTCCCCGTCATTATCGGACTTTAGGCACTTAACTTTCGTCCCCGTTTGGTTCTCCACCTATGCAATCCAATGTTTAAAGAGACCAAACATATCGGACTTCTTCTTCATTGCATAGACCCAAGTCTTCTTACTTGCATCATCAATAGAAGTTACGAAGTACCGATTTCGTCCATAAGACTCTACAGAGGCCGGTCCCCATACATCCGTATGCACCAACTCTAGCTTCTTGGTCTTCTTTACTACACCACCAATCTGAAACCTGAGTGCGCTTTGCTTTCCAAAAATGCAATTCTCACAGAGCCCCAACTCTACCTTCTTCAGCCCGGATAAAAGCCCTTTACCCTGAAAAATCTTTATATTCTTCTCGCTAAGGTGCCCCAATCTCTTGTACCACAACGAAGTCTCAGAATATGTATATGAACCTGTTGTCAATGCACTCGAATCGCTACTATTCCCACTGAAGGAATACAATGAACCAATCAATTTTCCCATTGCAATTACCAACGCTCCATTGGAAATTTTCCGCTAAGAATTCACAAACACCGTAAAGTACCTTTCACTGTCTAGCTGAATTGTAGAGATCAGACTCTTCTTCAGATCTGGTATGTGTGTAGAATTCTTCAGTTTTATCTTACCTCCTCCTGACGGGTGCAGTATAATCGTCTCTTTTTCCAATGATTTTACACGGCTGACCATTTTCCACCGTCACATGCCAAGATTCCCTTGAACATAGTCGCTAAAGTGATGCCGACCTGAAGTGCAGTGAAAGGATGCCCTTAAATATAGAAACCAGGCATCTCCCTTTGTGCTCACAGTCGCCGAAAGACAAAGTCCATATTCCCCTTATTTATGTATAGACACCACATTGGCTTTCTTGTCATCTGTGCCTTTCTCTTTTTTCAAGAGTCTGCAATCCGCTTTGAAGTGACCCTTCTTTCCGCAGTTCCAACAGTTTCCTTGGATCTTTCATTTTGACTTTTCTCGCCTCTTTGACTTCCACTTCTACCATTTTCCCCTTTCCATTGTCCTGCCACAATTCTCAACTGAGAGTGTAGAAATTTTCGAACTCCCACTCACAGCCTTTCTCCTCATCTCATCACTTAATATGTAGCTCACCGCATCATTAAATGTGAGAGTCTCTAAGATCGAGTCGTTGACAAACATAACCAGGTTTTCCTAACCCTCCTTCAATGAACATAGAAACAATAGGGCTCAAATCTCATCTTCAAACGTGATTGAGACTGATTCGAGTTGGCTTGGCATACCGTTGAACTCGTTTAGATGCTCTGTCACTGAACCGTTTTCTGTCTTCTTCATGTTGAAAAGCTTCTTCATCAGAAATATATATTTGACGTTGAAGGATTCTCATACAACTTTGCTAATGTTTTCATTAGCTCCATGGATGTTTTCTCCTCCGAGATATTAAAGGCCACTTCCAGAGTCAATGATAACCTAATCGTTGCCAGGGCTTTCCTATCAAGTAGATTTCATGCCTTATCGGACAACTTCTCGGGCTTGTCGCCCAACAACGGAAGATATAAATCTTTCTAATATAGGCGGTCCCCCATTTGCATACACCACCAACCATAGTTATGATCATTGAACTTTACGAGTTGAAAGTATGTTTTAGCAACTCTACTAGATTTATACAAGTATCAAGTATGCAATTTTAAAAAATCTAGAGTGCTAAGTTATACTAAATAAGAATCGAACTAGAGAATTAGGGTTTAGAGTAAAGCAAACAAGTTCTACACTAAGTGAAGAGGGTTTACAACTTTTGTAGATCGGTCCTTCACTTCTAAAGCTCCAAGTAATAATCCATAGAACTCTTCCTTGACTCTACTTAAAGAAAGGAACGAGCTTTGCATGTTGTCTTCGAGGCCGAAAATGATCCACTTTGAAGTCTCTCTCACTCAAGCTCACTCTTCACTAATCAAGGTATTAGTGAAGCAAACAACCTATACTAAAGGACTAGAATAGTGTAGATTGATGAAGTAGGAATTTTTCTCACTTATTTTTCTTCTTTTTCTTTTCTTTTCTCACCTCAAGAAAAATCTAGAGAGGAAGAATAAGTAGATGAGGATGAACTTGGATGAGAGAGAATGAACTACGAGGTGAAGTGATAAGATGAGATGAGATGGTGATAAATATCAATGAATAATTCCAAAAGAGAAGTACCGAGTCCTGGTTTCTCAAGGCTTCTACAAGCATCTCAATAAAATGACTTATTTCCTTTTCTTTTTAATTCATTAATTAAATCACTATCTACGCATCTCACTTCATGTGTAATTCTCATACATCCTAGTTCTATGTATCATCAACCATGATACAAAATTATATATATATATATATATAATATACACAAATATATATATAAAGAGAAGAAAATCTTTAGTGAGCTTGGTATTAGTTAATATATATATATATATATATATATATATCAAATTATCAAATCAACACTTAATTCAATAATCCGGTTATATCATATATAACCGACTAATATCATATATTTATATATATCACATTATTAAATCAACACTTGATTCAATAATCCGGTTATATCACATACAGCCGGCTAATATTCAATATTAATTTATATATATATACATATATATATATATATATATCAAATTATTAAATCAACACTTGATTCAATAATCCGGGTATATCAAATATAATCCGGCTAATATCAAATATAAACAACATATACATAAATCAAATCATTGAATCAATACTTGATTCAATAATCCGGTTATATCACATATAACCTGACTGATATCAAATATCGCTAGATTAGAATATGGTACCACATACTCGTATTTAATCAAGCTCGCGTACATATCTCCATATGTGCCCTACTTCGTTTCGCTTGAGCTAGGAAGCCTCTGTGTGGAACTCTGAAGACTCGTCAATACGCCAGCAGTAGGTAATGATCACATCAGATACCCACAAGCCGTCAGCAGTACTAGCTGGACGTAACGGCTACCCAGGTATTGAACGAATAGAAGATCAACAAGCAAACTTGTCCAAACTCCCGTAGAGCCTATAAGAAACACTTACCGTACAGTCTGGTCTCTTCGTCTGATATGTCGCATATCAAGTCTGGGGGTAGAATCTTCAGAAACCAGTAACTTGATAAGTCATGCCGATGTGTGGCCTATAAACTTTCGAGAAACTACTGATAACACTTACCAGTAAATCTCATCAGCCCTGACCAAGGACTTGCTGTTATAGCCAATCGAGCGTAGCGCAACATCAACTCCCAATACCGGGAGAGATGAAACCCCTCCTATCGCTCACTGCCTCCATGTGACTCGGGACTGTACCCAAAATCCACCTGTTTGCACGACTCTTTTGAGCCGTGGTATGGAGGAAATCAAAGCATAGTAGGAACCACACAAGACACTATGACAATCTCGGATCTACAGACTAACCTGTACAAGTGTCACCAGAGAACTGCTATCTGACAATAGGTATGGCACCATCTAAGAGTTCTCGGCGAGTCCTGTTCGGTGTACCCATTCTATAATGAGAACCTGTGTACAATCTTTGATGTTAAACACCAATGGTTGTGCTATCAACCATCGCCTCATACAGGGTCAAGAAACGTACACACTAGTCTACTCTGGAATATCGATGCCCTGTCTCGATACTCTCTCGACTAAGAACTGTTAAAGGATGTGCTTGCGGACTACAAAAGCCCCACTAGTATGATCTACATCATGGTCCTGATAGTCAAGCTTACATCCTAAGGACTTTATCAACGTGTATCAGAGAGACGAAATAAAAATACAAGTGTACATGTTAAGATAAAGAGCAACCGGATAGCATACTATCATGTCGAGCAAGAAAGCCCTCTATATATGTCCAAGCATCCACTATATCATACAATAATGGCCTCTAGGGCATACATATTCCTAACAATCTCCCACTTGCACTAAGGCTAGTTGTTGTAGTATCGCATACCCAACATCCTAAAAAGTCTCTCAAACTGCGTCTGGGGGAGGGCCTTCGTGAGTGGATCCGCCGTGTTGTCCTTCATATCCACTCTCCAGATCTCGACCTCCCAGTGATCAACTATCTCCTGGATTAGGTGATACCGCCTCAAAATATATCTGGATCGCTGATGGGACTGGGGTTCCTTGGCCAAAACCACAGCTCCATTGTTATCACAATACAAGGGTATTGGATCCTCAATGGATGGAACCACACCGAGTTCAGTAATAAACTTCTTCATCCAGACAGCCTCTTTGATAGCATCATTAGCAGCGATGTATTCAGCCTCCATCGTCGAATCTGCTACAGTATCTTGCTTGGAACTCTTCCACAATACCGCCCCTCCATTGAGGGTGAAGACAAAACCCGAGACAGATTTGCTTTCATCCTTATCACTCTGGAAGCTCGAATCGGTAAAGGACTCCACCCGGAGTTCACCGTTACCATACACCAAGAACACCTCTTTGGTTCTTCTCAAGTATTTAAGAATGTTCTTCATAGATGCCCAATGCTTCTCCCCTGGATCTGATTGATACCTACTTACAACACTAAGTGCGTAAGCTACATCCGGTCTGGTGCATAAAATTGCATACATGATAGACCCAACTGCAGAAGCATAGGGTATCACGTGCATGCGAGACCTCTCCAAATCAGTCTTAGGAGACATCTCTTTAGAGACTGATTCCTGAACAAGCGGGTAAGTTGCCACGCTTAGAATCTTCCATACTAAACCTCTTTAGTATGGTGTCTATGTACCTGGATTGGGATAATCCCAATATCCTTTTAGATCTATCTCGATAGATCTTTATCCTCAGAATGTAGGAGGCATCACCCAAATCTTTCATGGAGAACTTTTGTGATAGGAAGAGTTTGACCGAGTGCAGCATAGGAACATCATTTCCTATCAAGAGTATGTCATTTACATACAATACAAGGAAGACAACCTTACTCTCTACAACCTTTTTATATATACAAGGTTCATCTATGTTTTTGATGAAGTCAAACTCTTTGACTGCTACATTAAAACAGATGTTCCAGCTCCACAATGCCTGCTTTAATTCGTAGATTGATTTAAGCAGCTTACATACCTTTCCGCTGCTCCCACTATCTACAAAGCCTTCTGGCTAAGTCATATACACGCTCTCTTCTAAATCACCATTTAGAAAAGCGACCTTGACGTCCATCTGCCAAATTTCATATTCATGGTATGCAGCAATGGCAAATTGGATCCTGATGGACTTAACCATAGCCACTGGAGAAAAGGTTCCATCATAGTCGACACCTGGTCGTTGACGAAAACCTTTTGCTACAAGTCTAGCTTTGAAGGTCTTAACCTTTCTATCTACACCAATTTTCTTCTTAAAGATCCACTTGCTCCCAATGGGTTTTACCCCTTCAGGAGCAACTTCCAAATTCCATACTTTGTTGGTGTACACGGATTCCATCTCAGATCGCATAGCATCCAGCCATTTCACAGAGTCCCCACTTGTGATGGCCTGCTCGAAACTAGTTAGGTCATCATCTTCCATGATGCAATCCTCACTCCCACCGTCTATGAGAAAATCGTAGTATGTCTCAGGTGGATGAGGAACCCTACTAGATCTGAGGAGTAGCTGAGATTCGTCGGGGACTATTGACTCCTCCGGTTCTACCAAATCATCAGTTATAGTTTGTTTAGTTGGAACTTCTTCCAGCTCTACCTCAATACCCTTAATTTCTTTCACAAGAAATTCATTTTCTAAAAAGGTGGCATGTTGAGCAACAAACACATTTTATTCCTTAGTGTGGTAGAATAGATATCCATATGAATTCTTTGGATATCGTACAAATTTGCAAAGAACTGATCATGCTTTTAGTTTGTCCGGATTCTGTTTTTTAACATAGGCCGAACAACCCCATATCTTAACTTGTTTAAGATATGGTCTCTTCCCATACTATATCGTATATGAAGTGGTAGATATGGATTTGGTCGGAATTCTATTCAATAGGTATGCAGCTGTCTCAAATGCATAACTCTAAAAGAAAATAAGTAACTAAGCACCGCTCATCATAGAGCACACCATATCTAATAGGGTGCAATTCCTCCGCTCCGATACTCCATTGTGATGTGATGTATACGAAGGAGTAAGCTGAGAGAGAATCTCATTCTCTTTTAGATAATCTCGGAATTCCGTGGTTAAGTATTCACCTCCTCGATCAGATCGAAGGATTTAATACTTTTACCCGTCTGGTTCTCTACTCCGCACTTATATTCCTTGAATTTCTCAAAAGCTTCAAATTTGTGTTTCAACAGGAACACATGTCCGAATCTTGAGAGATTATCGGTGAATGTAATAAAATACGAGGAACCATTACTGACATGTTTAGACATAGGGCCGCATACATCACTATGTATCAGTCCCAAGAGTTCAGTGTCTCTTTCTCCGTGTCCCGTAAACGGAGTTTTGGTCATCTTGCCTTTGAGACATGACTGACATGTTTTATAAGATATAAATTCGAACGGATTCAAATATCCATCTTTATGCAACTTAGCTAGTCTTGTCGCATTGATATGACCAAGTCTACAATACCACAAGAAGGCTTCGTTCATTTCTGAACTTTTCCTCTTGTGTGTGTTCTGTATATTTAGAACTGTATTTTGATTTAGAACATACATACCATTACATGATGTACCAAACCCAATCAACACTTGATTTAGGAAAATATTCATAACATTTTTCTCTAATGCAAAGTTATATCCTTCTTTGTCTAATAAAGAAACGGATATTATATCGCACATCATCGACGGTACGTAATAACAGTCGTTCAAAATCAATGTATTACCATTTGGCAATACTATGTGATATTTGCCGACAGCTTCGGCAGCAACAATTGCTCCATTCCCTACTCTGAGAAACATATCACTCTTTCCCAGTTCTCTACTTCTCCTTAACCCTTGTAACATATTACAAATATGGGATCCTGATCCGATATCCAATACCCAGGACGTAGAGCAGACTGAGAAACAGTTCTTAATAACTAACACACCCAAAGAAGATGCATCAGAATGCTCTTTCTTCGTTCGGGTTGCATGGAAATCCTTGAATTCCCCTATCCCTTGCCCAACCTTATGACAGTTGTTATAAGATAGGGCGGAACCAACGTTTTCCAGCCCAGTATAATAAGCGGGTTCGGTCAATACATCCATATTATTATCTTGATTAAGATGTGACATGATCGCTATCTAGAGAGAGAGAAGAAAACATTTTAGCGTGCACTCTTACAAGATTAGATTGGTTATTATTTTATCTAATCAGAATGGCTCTCACTGTTTTTATCAAATCTTCCTTCAAACCCTAAAAGGTAAGATTATCCGGGATTAATTACACCCTACAAGTTCGCCAATCGGTCAGCCAGGCAGGTATTGGTACTCCGAGGGAGTCTCCCGGTGCTTTCGCATGGAACTAATTAAATAACCTCATTTCCGCAGAGGCATAACCCCGTTAACACCTTTCTTAGCACCTACTGGATTAGCTAATTGTAAAGTGAAAAACTCTCTCAGGAGTAACACTTACTCACAGTGGGTATCGGGATCCAACTATCATATAGAAGGTATGCAATCTCATTGCAAATTTCAACACTTGAAATTCCCGATATCTGTTTTTACCCCTAGCGACTTATGACCTTGGCTATGGTCAACAAATCATAAGCGCTAGTCAAGTTCAACCAGTCATTTCGTGATTGAATTAAACCCACCCGTACGACCCATGGCTATGGTCAACAAGGTCATATGACTAACCTAATCCAATCGCATCAGCATGCGGCAAATAAGTACTAATCAGCTACCGCACACTATGCCTTGACTATGGTCAACAAACGCAGCACGAATACTAAATAGTATCTATCTGAAATGACGGAGAGCTACGACTGATTTTAAAGAAAAACATTAACGTAATGAACTTGATATCGTTGTAGAATCTAGTGATTTGAAAAGGAGTGGTTTAAGCTCCGCTTTAAAATTGAGTAGTTTTCAAAACAAACCAAGTGGGTTGTAGCATATACTAGTTTTGCTAAAGAGGTCATTCCCGGTGAAGGGATCTAGGCTCTTTCCTCATCGAATGAGGTGTTGGATATTCATAATAGAATACTGCTATGCAAATGATTAGTCTAAATTATTGCACAATTGTATGAACATTTTCCCTATTATTGTTAAGTGCTAAAAGGTGTTAATTGTAAATAAAGAACATATGTTGGTTTATTTGTAAAAGATTATTAGCATATGTTTCTTCATTTATAATTAATATAATTAGGGAAAATATATGCATATACTACTTAAATGAAATATTAGTAATTAAAATATACATATCATATCAAATATTCCTAATCAATATTCTTAAGATTTAATATCATATAAATGGTTGGAATAATATCTCAAAAATATAAAATGCTACTAACACTTTGATTTGAGATATTTTGCAGGTATTAGCTCAAGTCTGGAATCCAAGTAAGAGATCCAAGTCAAATCGGGATATCGAAACCGAATCTGCCAAATTTTAGAAGCAAATCAAGGAATCAAGCAACGGTAGAGACTCAGAGCAATATTTTCAGAATCTATATATCAAAGAATATCCAAATATAGACACAAAAAGGCAGAAAAAATCTCAAAACCTAATTCCACTAGGATACGGCTGAACCGCTGCCAAACATAGCATTACGCGGCGGTTCCGCAGCTCTTTGGTAGCCGTTGGATGTGGGATTTTGTGGATCTGATCTTAACAGCATCTGCTCTCATATGGAATCTAAGGTTTCTGGTTTCAAGGACTATATAAAGGACCGAGAACTGTGCATTCAAAATCATCCAAGTGATCACATAATCATATATTCATCTACCTCCATAAAAAGAGAGATCTAGAGCAAACTAGGGCTCTTGTAATCTACTTTGTAAAGAGAAGTTGTAATGCAATAGTTGATTAATAAAGCTAGTTTTTGTTTTAATTCGTTTCGCATTTACTTTACGCATTACTTTTCTGCATCTTTATTATGCTTTCATTCATCTTCAATCTTTCTTCTAAATCGCCACTAACCATGAATGAGTAATTCCTTACTTGCTAGGGTTTGTAGGATAGGATAAATAATGGATGAAAAATCTTTTAACTTCTTTTTAACATTTTAAAGTTTATAAACTTTAGCAAAATAAATGTTAAACCTCCTTATCGGGCACGCTATTAATTTATTGATAGTCACGACCACAATTTGAGAATGGTTAAACACTTATTTTGTTAAGGGCTTGACATGAATAGAGATCAATGGACGGACAAGGGTCGGTAGTGGGAAACCCTCATTTCCTCCAAGAACCCTAATCCATATTCATCACTATCGCTCTAGTTTTAAACTATTAAAAGATAAAAAGGGTCATTTTTAATATTCATCCATTAACTACCAAGTCCAAAGAACCCTACAAGCCTTTTTATTATAAATTTTATATCCGTCTTAAAATAGAACGACAACAAACCATCCTATCTTTTATCAACTCGTCTAAAGTAAGAAAAGAGTTCACGTTTCCCTGCGGACGACTCGTACTCATCGTGACTAGCTATTTGCGATACCGTCTTGATTGAGGTTATTTACAAAACACTTTTTCGCACGATCAATCAGCAAAGCAAGAACTAGAGCTACATTTTTAAAAACTTTGATTTTACAACATCTTTAGGATTCTTTTATTTTTATTAATCTTATTAATGACGTTCCATCATTTATGTTTCATAAACATCACAGAAGAAACGAAAATAAAACACACATATATGCCATCCGCATTCGCCACAGGGACCCGGGTCTTCACCTTAAAATTACTTAACTTACGGTAGGACGGGGTCAGGGCTAGCGCGGATGCAAAAGATATATAGTGTCTACTAGTATATCATATATATAAGTAGCATTCGTCTCACACATTTATATGATCACATTATATCACAGAAAACAACAGAAGCATATATATGAAATATAGAATATACTAGGAGGTCCGTGTTTTAGATTAAGCCCGAAATGAAAAACACGGATTCCACAGTCGTGATGAATAGCCAAGCCCACATCCCTAGACCCCTACGAGAGCGGCAAGCAACCCTACCAGTTCTAGAGTTAAGCGACCGGTATCAATTTCTCGAGATGGCCTCCTACTGGACTCTAGAACCCGGTTACTTGTGTCCCCGCCTTGGGTCTATCCTAATGTGGAAAAGTAAATAATATATATCAAAGGAGACAACAACCTCAACCCGGAAGTGTCCCAATAAAAGAATATTACATACAAATTTTTACATGAATGAAAATTAAAAAAAAATCTCGTCTCACGCAAAACCCCCCATCTATTCAATCACGACGATCTAATATAACATATCAACCAGCAACACAATAACATCACATGTCATCAATGTAAGTAAATATGTGTATCCTAATATCATTAATGTATAGCAACGAGATCGGGGATACTGCCACATATTACACTTACAGTCGCAGAAAAGAAATAAAAACTACAATAATTAGAATATGCATCATCCTTAGACATCATAAACCCGGAATATCACATATTCCGGATTTCATGCCTAACTCTATAAACATTGCATTTAAGTTTCGAATTGAAAACACTTTTCAAAAAACAAGTCGGGTAAATCAACAAGATTTGCGATTATTCGATCGAATGCTCATCGGAAACTTTAGTAGATGGCCGCACCCTCGAGGCCATCAACAAAGTGCACTTGGGCGGAACACCATGGCCACGAGCACCCGAGTGGATCCTTTTGGCCGTGGGTTCTCCTATAGTCACTTAGTCAGGACTATGGGGGCGTGGCTGTCTACTAATGTCTCCGGGCGACTATTCGCGTACAATACGAGATTACGACGAAGTTTTGATCCGAATCGAAACTCCGTGGCAATCCATCACTTGAGACTAAAATGCGAGATTTACAAAACGATAACTAGTTTTCACAAAACTAATCAATGTGGATTCCAAAAATTGTATCACATATTCATAACTATCTAGACGATGTTAAACATTTCAATCGATATTTCAAACACCACCAATTCACGGAGACCTCAACAACTTGAGCCGCATTAAATATTCCCAGAAAACCCAGAATATTAAAATGAAGTAGTACAAGAAGTATCGATTCCTAACTCTACCAATGAATCGTGGAACCGCGGCTAATACAAAGTAAAGGCGGCGGTTCCGCGGCCATCTCGTGGAGTTAGGGGCTCGTATTTCATGTACCTCCATCGAAAAGCCTGCTGAATTTTCTGGGTATTTTTAATCTAGAAAATTTCAACTTTTGAAAATGTGGACAGAAACTTGTCAAAACGGGTTTTAAAACGTCAGTCAAACACTTTAACGTCATCTAGACTACGCCTAAGTCTCTAGCTTGGCTCTGATACCATGAAAGTATGTCTTAGCACCTTTACTAGGTTTATACAAGTATCAAGTATGCAATTTTAAAAAATCTAGAGTACTAAGTTATACTAAACAAGAATTGAACTAGAGAATTAGGGTTTAGAGTAAAACAAACAAGTTCTACACTAAGTGAAGAGGGTTCACAACCTTTGTAGACCGGTCTTTCACTTCTAAAGCTCCAAGTAGTAATCCCTAGAACTATTCCTTGACTCCACTTGAAGAAAGGAACGAGCTTTTCATGTTGTCTTCGAGGCCGAAATGATCCACTTTGAAGCCTCTCTCACTCAAGCTCACTCTTCACTAATCAAGGTATTAGTGAAGTAAACAACCTATACTAAAGGACTAGAATAGTGTAGATTGATGAACTGGGACTTTTTCTCACTTATTTTTCTTCTTTTTCTTTTCTTTTCTCACCTCAAGAAAAATCTAGAGAGGAAGAAGAAGTAGATGAGGATGAACTTGGATGAGAGAGAATGAACTATGAGGTGAAGTGATAAGATGAGATAAGATGGTGATAAATATCAATGAATAATTCCAAAAGAGAAGTAATGAGTCCTGGCTTCTCAAGGCCTCTACAAGAATCTCAATAAAATGACTTATTTCCTTTTCTTTTTAATTCATTAATTGAATCACTATCTACTCATCTCACTTCATGTGTGGTTCTCATACATCCTAGTTTTATGTATCATCAACCATGATATAAAATTATATATATATATATATATATATATATATATATATATATATATATATATCACATATATACATAAATATATATAAAGAGAAGAAAATCTTTAGTGAGCTTGATATTAGTTAATATATATATATACATCAAATATATAAATATATATCAAATTATCAAATCAAAAATTGATTCAATAATCCGGTTATATCATATATAACTGACTAATATCATATATTTATTTATATCACATTATTAAAACAACACTTGATTCAATAATCCGGTTATATCACATACAACCGACTAATATTCAATATTAGTTAATATATATAACATATATATATATCAAATTATTAAATCAACACTTGATTCAATAATCCGGGTATATCAAATATAATCCGGCTAATATCAAATATAAACAACATATACATAAATCAAATCATTGAATCAATACTTGATTCAATAATCCGGTTATATCACATATAACCTGACTGATATCAAATATCGCTAGATTAGAATACGGTATCACATACTCGTATTTAATCAAACTCCCGCACATATCTCCATATGTGCCCTACTTCGTTTTGCTTGAGCTAGGAAACCTCTGTGTGGGACTCTAAAGACTCGTCAATACGCCAGCAGTAGGTAATGATCACATCAGATATCTACAAGCCGTCAGCGGTACTAGCTGTACATAACAGCTACCCAGGTATTTAATGAATACAAGATCAACAAGCAAACTTTTCCAAACTCCCGTAGAGCCTATAAGCAACACTTACCATACAGTCCGGTCTCTTCGTCTGATATATCGCATATCGAGTCTGGGGGTGGAATCGTCAGACCCCGGTAACTTGATAAGTCATGCTGATGTGTGGCCTATAACCTTTCGAGAAACTACTGATAACACTTACCAGTAAATCTCATTATCCCTGGACAGGAACTTGCTATTATAGCCAATCGAGCATAGCGCAACAACAACTCCCAATACTGGGAGAGACGAAACCCCTCCTATCGCTCACTGCCTCCATATGACTCGGGACTGCACCCAAAATCCACCTGTTTGCACGACTCCTTTAAGCCATGGTAGGAAGGAAATCAAAGCACAGTGGGAACCACACAAGACACTATAACGATGCCGGGTCTACAGACTAACCTGTACAAGCATCACCAGAGAACTGCTATCTGGCGATAGGTATGGAACCATCTAGGAGTTCTCGACGAGTCCTGTTCGGTGTACCCATTCTCTAATGAGCACATGTGTACAATCTTTGATATCAAACACCAATGGTTGTGGGATCAACCATCGCCCCATACAGGGTCAAGAAACGTACACACTAGTCTAGTCTGGAATATCGTTGTCCTGTCTTGTAACGACTCTGAATTTACTGTACGAAATTTTCCAGTTTAATGTACAGAAATGAGTTATACAGCCTGAGTTTGAGTTATAAGTAAATTTTGTTAAATAACAGCAAGAAACAAGTTGTAGCTCACTGGTAAAGCCATTGCACTGCTGTGACGTAACCCATGTGTTCGATCCCCATCAGACACATTATTTTTTTCTAATTTTTCTTTTCAACTTGTTGGAAGCCCAAAAGTTTACATGTGCAATACACATAAAAATGAAAATTCAGAAAAAATCAAACAGTCACAAAATGGAGTAAACCCTAATTTAATCTCGTGGCACGAATCCCAAAGCCAGATGGCAAATATCGACCGGCAGGAAGCGCGATTTGGCCAGTACCGATGGCTGGTCTGGGCCCAATAAGCCCTGGGCTTTGCAAACACAGCCTTTCAACTGCCCCTAACTCCTCTGCACTGTTTGATTGCCAATCAAACAGTGCCCCTTCAATTCACAATTTATCATCTTTTTAATGCATTTCAATTCCACATTTTAATTTCAAACCCCTAATTCTACACTATAAATACCACCCCACACTTTGGATCAACAACATTCTGAAATTTCTAGCCAAAACTCTCAAAAATTCTCTAAGTACAAGTGAAGTACAAGTGGAGTTAGCAAGCGGTCAACTTCTGGCGAAGAATCGAAGCTATTCCAGCGCTCCCGCGATGCCACAACAACAACCCTCTCTTCTTCTACCTTTCCTTAGCCTAACTAAATAGTAAGTCCCTCCTAAACTTCTTTTCTCTTAATTGAATTTATCTTTTTACTAAAATCGGTAAAAGTGGAGTTAATACCGATATCACTTTTTTCCAAAACCTATAACTCCAATTCCTAACATCTTTTGGTCAAACGAACCTTTATACAATACTTGTAACATTAAACCCTAATATTTAGAATCAAAATTTCATTAAAATACTCATGTGAAATAACAATTATAACACCTTTTCATTTAAATGCCATGAACTTATTAAACACCTCTTTTCGTATCTTGTTCAAACATACCTTTAGAAAACATCACGGGGTAATGACCTGCCCCTCATGTACACACTTGGTTCCATAGCACGATATCTTTCTTGTATGAATTTTTGTTTCGAGAAAATATTACATTAAAATACCACATAAATCTAAAATCAGATTTCTTTTAAACGGTGTTTTAAATTCCTTTGCAATTATGTCTCTACAACCCTTTTTAGGGGTTCCGCTATTGAATGGTGCGGATTATCGCACATCCTTAGGCTAGAAGAGCGAGATGCAGACCTCCTCACGGAGTATTTAATCTCGAAAGGTTTTAAATACGGTTTTTAAGAAAAACACATTTTTCTAAATAAATAAAAATTAATTTTTAATAATTATATAAAATTACAAAATCCATATTTTCAAAATATAATAACTTGCTTTTTTCTAATAAATGAAAGAAGACCAGGTTTCAATAAAATACCCTCAAGTTACCAAAAGACAAGTTTTACAATAAAATATTATGAACTTTTCAAGCTAAGCAATTATCACTAAAATACCTCAAATCCTTAAAATTCATATCTATGCAAACCCTAAATAATATAAATAAATTCTTGAGGTTAAAATATTTTCATAAAACCGCCTCGAGTTATATAAAACAGTATTTAAGGACTTTTGTAAATATAGGTTTAAGCGGGATCAATTCTCTTGAGCCCCAAGGAGCCGGAGAAAGTGAGTGCTTGCCTATTTAAGGTAGACAACTTAACGGAGTTATCAATGGTAATTGTCTTGGAAAAAGACACAAATCCTACCGTCCATGTACAGCAGTTACCGATGACTCCGGAACGTAATTCAAGATCTAAATCAGTTACAAGTGTCTGACTCAAGTCTGAGTCTATTCAATCATGAATCCAAAGTCAAACATGAATACTACATGAACATGAACATGAATATTTGAATTCAAACATCAAAATCAACATGAATACTTGACTTGACTTAACTGAACCATGGTTATAACTTGACATGATTACTTAACTACTTGACTACATCCTGAACATGACTACTTGAACAACTTGTATCCATGGTTTCAGCAAGACTTGTAAATATACTCTATACAATACATTACACGGGGATAACAAGGTAGATTGGTACGGAACGTATAGTGTGGCACGAGATGGTCACTTAAAAAACACCTACATGAACTCTCGTGCCGTTATCCCGTGGGTTTTGACAGAACCTTATACTACATGTTACCGTAGTCCACGAGGTAATATGGACTCCTCTCGTATACAAATACCTTCTGTACCAAGCTACAAACAACTACATTAGAATAACAATCATATACATGTATAACTTACCAGCTCAATTCGCATTACTTGTTATATTCCATTTCTTCCTTTAGGACTTACCGAGCGTTCGTTCGCTGACGACATTTCCTTCTATTTCTTTCTTTGGAATATTCATCAGGAGGACCGGTCACTGAAGAGATCGAGCCTAGCCAGGAGGACTTGGAACAGCTCACTGCCCAGCCGGACTTCTAGCTCTCCTTGTATTTATTTTCATCTTGTATGAAACTGTTTAGGCACTGTTTTTTTATCATTGTATCTTTTCACTTTCAAACAGTTGTATCTAAAGTGAATGTAAATAAGGTTGCTATTTATTTTATATCACTTGTCATTATTGTGCATTTTATATATATTGCTTAATTACGCTTAACGTATTTATTTCTTAGTAAATACGTTGCGGCCTGCCACGTCACTGTTTACGTATACTGGGAAGCGGAGCATGACAGGTTTTGTTGGCGGCCCATGCAGGTCCGTTCTGCATGAAGTCTTAAGAAATATATCATAAGAATTATAAGAATCAGTAACTAAATATTCCTTACATTTCTGATTTCTTGAATCTATCTTAAGATTTCTTTTTCTATCAAGGTCATGGATTCTCCCAACAACAGCAGCACGAACGTCAATGGCAACACCTCACCGCCTACTCTAACTCCACCACCCACCGTTGCAGCTCCCATCAACGAGCAAACAGTACTGCTTGAGGCAATCAAGGGCCTCCTGGAGGGTCAGCAGCAGCAGACTGCTATCCTCATGCACCACCTAGAAGCTGGGGCATCCGGAGTCAAGCAATTCCGGGCACTACACCCAAAACATTTCTCTGGGAAAGAGAGCCTACTGGAGGTAGAAGAATGGGCTCAGTCAATAGAAGATGGCCTGGCAGCAGCACAAGTGCCAGAGATTGCTTGGGTGAGAGTTGCGAAGCTGCAACTAACAGACAACGCCAGAGTATGGTGGAAGGCTGAAGAAAGCCGTCTCGCCCAACCGATTGAATGGAAGAAGTTTCGCGATATGTTCGACGTGAAGTACTTCCCTGAGACTGCCCGTTTTGACATGGAGCAGCAGTTCATCCACTTACAATAAAGCTCGATGTGGAGCAAGTCTGTGGATGAATATGATACTGAGTTTACCATACTTAGCATGTAAGATATTGTCTCAAATTCAATTTCCTGATTTCACTTACTACACTGCTAACACAAGGTCGTAATAGGTTCGTGACACACCAGATTCCTACTGCTAAGATCCGGGCAAGACAATTTCAGCAAGGGGTTAGACCCGGAAATCCAAGCTGCACTTGCTACAGGGGATTTCCCAACCCAAGATCTTGCTTTGAAGGCTGCCAACACTATGAGGCAGTTGTGAAGAAGAAGGACAGACCGCAGACTGCCGGTGTAAAATGCCCTACCACACAGATGGAAGGAGGAGCCTCTTCCAGGCCAACTTTTGCACCCAGGAGACCGGGAGGATCATTTAACCGGTCTAGTCCAGACTTTTGTTTCTACTGCAAGAGGAATGGACACCTGGCGAAAGACTGCAAGCATGCAAATGGCCTGTGCTTAGTTTGTGGCGTATCCACTCAAGCCGTAGAAGCATGTCCATATAGATTCAACCCAGCTCCAGCCCCCAGACCCACAATCACAGTTCCACAGCGGCCAGCTATCCAGGCTCCTGCACCCCGACTAGCCCTACCTGCACCACCTCCACGTGGACCTCCTGCCCAGCCTCAATTTCAATTCCACCAGGCACAGAGAAACGTGCCTCAAGGGCAGAGAAACATGCCCCAATGACAGAGGAATGTGCCTCCAGCCAGAAGGAATGTACCCAGACGTCAGGCTTTCATAAAAACGGTTGAGGAAGCCAAAGCCACTGGCCAAGTAATCACTGGTAATTCCCAATCCCTTCACATATTTTCAATCCTTGTATATTACTATATTTTTCCTGTATCTAAAACCAACCTCACACAACTTAGGTACTATACTAGTAGCCACCCTTCTTGCACTTGCACTTTTCGACACTGAAGCATCACACTGCTTCATGTCGCAATGATTCGTGAGAACGCATGAGATTCCCATGAAGCCACTCATTTCAAGCTGGAATGTCAGTTCCAGGAATGGAGTCTTGAAAGAAACTATGGGATTTGATCAGTGTCCAGTTGTAGTTTGTGGACGAGAATTCTACCCGAATTTCAAATTACTGGACATCCCAAACTTCGATGTTGTGTTGGGAATGAACTGGCTGGGAGTTTTCTATGCTAAGATTGACTACCGTCAAAGGAGGGTAGTATTTGAGATACCAGATCACCCAGTTTTCTACATTAAGAGTGGAGATAGAACATTGGAGCCAAGAATCTTCCGTGCTAAACCAAAGAATGCAGAAGTGTTTACTCTACCGATGGAAGAAGAAAAGCCAGAAGTAGTTCGAAAGTTCGAGGATGTGTTCCCTGAAGATATATCAGGTTTGCCTCACGATCGAGCTCTTGAGTTTAGCATTGACTTAATACCTGGTGCGCAACCGGTAAATCAAAGCTCCGTACCGGTTAAGTCCAGAAGGATTGAAGGAGATCCCCATTTAATTGGACGAACTCATGAAGAAAGGTTGGATTCGTCCCAGTACTTCAAGCTGAGGATCTCTGGTATTGCTTGTGAAGAAGAAAGAAAGTTCATACAGGATGTGTGTAGATTACCGAGCTCAGAACGAAGTGATGATCAAGAACAAGTATCCACTACCGCACATCGATGATCTTTTCGATCGGCTAAGTGGGTCTTGTGTATTTTTGAAGCTAGATCTTCGTTCGGTTTATCATCAGGTGAAGGTCAAAGAGTCCTATATTCCGAAGACGGTATTTAGGACTCGCTATGGCCATTATGAATATCTCATAATGCCATTTAGAGTAACTAATGCACCTGCCATCTTTATGAATCTGATGAACCAAGTTTTTCGAGAGTACTTAGACAGGTTTGTTGTCATCTTCATCGACGACATCCTGATATATTCAAAAAATCAGAAAGAACACGCCGAGCATTTATGGAATGTCCTGGAGACATTGCGACAACATCAGCTCTACGCCAAGTATAGCAAGTGTGAATTTTGGCTAGATCAAATCGGATTTCTCGGATATATCATTTCAGACGAAGGAATCTCAGTAGATCTAGCTAAGGTGTCGGCTGTCAGCGAATGGCCGACACCAACGATGGTGAAAGATATATGAAGTTTTTTTGGAATTAGCAGATACTACCGATGATTCATTGAAAGCTTCTCAAAGATTGCAACACTCCTGACCAAGCTCACGCGTAAAGACGAAGCATTCGTGTGGTCAGAAGCATGTGAAAAAGCTTTTGTAGAAGATTAACTTCTGCTCCTATCCTTATGATACTGGATCAGTCTGGAGGTTTCGTTGTACACTGTGATGCTTCCAGTAAGCGATTAGGATGTGTTCTACACCAGTATGGAAAAGTTGTGGCTTTTGCATCAAGACAGCTAAAAATTCATGAGCGCAACTATCCAACACATGATCTGGAGTTGGCAGTTGTCATCTTCGAACTTAAGATTTGGCGCTACTATTTTCTGGGAGAACGAGTGGAT
Organism: Agapanthus africanus; assembly: GCA_030015575.1. NCBI lineage: Eukaryota > Viridiplantae > Streptophyta > Magnoliopsida > Asparagales > Amaryllidaceae > Agapanthus > Agapanthus africanus. The sequence goes on from JASDDO010000018.1 coordinate 437,723,036, forward strand.
ATATACACTGACTACAAGAGTCTGAAGTATGTATTTACTCAGAAGGAACGAAATATGTGGCAGAGAAGATAGCTAGAACTCATGGTGGACTTCGACATCAACCTACAGTATCATCCTAGGAAGGTGAACGTAGTTCTTGATGCACTTAGCCACCAGCCATTAGCAATGAATCTCACAGCACAGTGGAAGCTACAGCAGGAATTGCACAGATTGGCAATCGAAGTAGTTATGCCAGGTAAAGCTTCGTATTTGATGAACTTACAAGTCCAGTCTACTCTTGTCAATCAGATCAAAGCAGCTCTGATACCATATTGGGTTATATTAGCGCCCCGGCCATCTATCGTGGCCATTTGCGGAACAAATTTTTTTCTATGATCTAAATTGGCGCTAAATGAAACCCGATAACCGGATCTACCATAAACCCTAAACTAGCGAACATTAGAGAAGCTATCTACTATGATAGAGGAGTCTCACCAAAAGATCCATGTCCTTCGGTCTTCTCTCCTCTTCCTTATCTCCTAGTAGCCTCCATGATCGAGCTTGATCGTCCGTCTCCTTCTGTCGAAGATGATCCACACTAGAGATGTAGTCCATGTCTCTAGCTCCAAACTAAGTATCAAATGGAGCAACTAGAAAACTTAGATTGCTGGTCTAAGTGATCTAGGATGTATTCTAGGATTCTATGTGTTTCTATCTCACCTCCTCTCTTGATTCTCAACACATGAGATTGTAGAGAGGAGGTTGGAGATGAAGATGGAAGAGCACAAGAGCAAGGAGGGGAAAGAGCAAATGGTGAGCTCTAGAAAAATAATGAAGCATACATGTGAGAGAAAATCCTCACTTTGGTTTTGTAAAATCATTTTTACAATATAATATCCTCACCATGCTTCAATAGTTTGCACAAATGAATTAATAATTCATTTGTCAACACTATTGAGGCATGGTTCTCACCATTCTCCCCTTACTTGACTTTACACCTCATTACCCATTTATGAATAAATGGATAAATACATAATGAGGTGTCCACCTTTTAGAATGTATTCTGTATAAAATACGGATTATAGTCTACCGTATATACATACCTGCATTCATATAAAAATACGAATACCCGACGAGATAGAATAACACAAAGAATATAATACTAAAATATACATATCGAAATATATATATGTAAATTATTAAATCAATACTTTATTTAATAATCCGGCTCAATCCCGAGCTGGCTAGTATTATCAACTGTCCGATCGAAAGTCTCAATCAATCGGAACCCTGCACGTATCCAATACAGCTACTACATCATTTCGCCTGAACCAGGAAAACCCTCTATGTGGAACTCTAAAGACTCGACAATACGCCTGCAGTGAGTTATTGGATAAATCCATAACCACAAGCACGTCAGCGGCACTAGTTGTACGTAATGGCTACCCGAGTACCTGTCGAAAAGGAAGGCCGACGAGCAAACTCATCCGGATCCCTATTGAGCCTATCCGTGATAATCTCCATACAGTTCGGTCTCTTCGTCTGAGAGTATCGCATACCAGATCTAGGGGTGGTAAACGTCAGACCCTAATAACACGATAATTCATGCTGATGCGGATCAGGACCAATCCAGGAAACTACCGATAAACCTATTAGTAAATCCAAACTGCCTTGGCTAAGGTCTTATGGTCCTGACTAATCGATCACAGTGCGATATCGAATCCCTATACCGGGAGAGACGAATCCCCAACAATCACTCACTGCCTCCATGTGGCTTGGGACTGTACCCAATCAAAACCTGTTTGCATGACTCAATAGAGCCGTGGTAAGGTAGTGATCAAAGTACAGTGAGAACTCATACGAGACAAATGACGACCTCAGGTCCGAAGACTAACATGTACTCATGTCACCTGAGAACTTCCATCTGACGATAGGTATAATACCATTTAGAAGTTCTCGGCGAATCCGTCCAGTGTACTCACCCCCAGTGAGCATCTGTATACAATCTTAGGTGATCACACCAATGGTTGTGGGACCAAACACCGCCCCTCGTCGGGGTCTAGAAACATATATACTGGTCTACTCCGGAATATCGATGCCCAATCTCGATACTCCCATGACTAGGGACCTATTAAGGATGTGCTTATCGACTACCCTGCTCCCACAAGTATGATCGTCATCACAACGCAGGTAGTCAAGCAATGATCCTACGGGCTTTATCAATATCTATAGATGGTATGTAATAACAAGTAGAACATATGCACATGTTAAGATAAAGACAAACCGGATATTGATTTATATGGTTTTTACGATAAAAAATATATGTTACCGCAATCAAGAACGGCGTCGCTTGGTAGCTAGCCGGTGAATACGGGTCGGTCCACAGGGATGGTGTTAATTTCCTAAATGTTCTTATGAGCTAATTCCAAAGGGTGTTGGATCTTTTATCACAAAAACTAATTTGAGTTATACTAGGATTAGGAAACTTGCTAGGATTAGGTTTAGGTAAAGTTTGGTAAGTTAAAAATTTCCATCTCTTTCAACGCCCTAAATTAGATATCCTTTTAGGAGTTATCGTAATTATTAATAAAGGGGATTAGGATGATCGGGAAGAAACTATGTTTCTTCCTCTAGATCCTTGTCCGTCCTTTATCGATCCTTACCCTAACCTCCATGGAAAACATTCATATCCGGTCTTTTATACTACGGTATCACCGTTACCTAATGGGTAGAGTGCCGTAGGGAGCGGAATATGAAAGTATGCATGGAGTCCTAATTATTCATAAGTGATTGGCAAAGAAAGAGGTGAGAGATCTTCATCTCTCAAATCCTTCCATATTCCTAACCCTAACAAGCGAGGAAACTACTCGCTCATTGAGGGATCTACGAAAGACATAATTTTTATAAGTTTTGATTTAAGAGATTAATGATCTACTGCAGATTAATAAAAATTCTATTCTAGATTAAACTAAGGCAAATAAGAATTTATCTATCTAGGGCAGAAATTAAAACTAAGAACTAAGGCAGAAAATAAAACCTACTTACAAATTGATACTCTCCAAACTTCAAAAGAAATCTGAATTTTATTGATGAAAAGAGGCATGACCTAATACAAGAATTTGGGTCTCTATTTATAGGACATAGAAAACCCTAGGTTTACAATTGCCGCATGTGTGCTTTTAAAAAAATACCCCTGGGAAGACTATTCAGCGCCGCCTCAACATTTGGTAAAAAATTTTGTCTTTACGTGCTCCACACGGCCGCGGAACCGCGGCCGCAGCCATGGTTTGGCCGCGGTTCCGCGACCAAAAGAGAAGCTTGGGTCTTCAACTTTCTGCTGCTGGCTCTGGTCATGTTGGTCTTCCTACTTCTTTAGTTTTTTTCTCAAATTGGCTTCTAGGTTTCTTCCAGATCTCCCAGTGAATAATTGTAGTGGACTTTTACCGTTGCTTCGAGACGAAATCTTGGACCTTGCGCTGCCTTATTCTTTGTGAACCGATCTTCGTGTAGGCTTAATCAAGATTCCTTCTATTTGTTGGTTGTAGTCTCACTTTTGCATCGTCTTTTATCTTTTTCACTGTTTTTGCTCCAAGAACCTGTAACCTGTAACTATGTAGCAGACATGGGTCAAAAGTACCTGTTTATTTGTAAAATGCATAAGAATGGGGAATATAATAATGCAATTTTATGATATGAACAAATACACCCAAACTTATCTTTTGCTCGTCCTCGAGCAAACCTAGTTTTATTCTCGACAAAAACCTAACCTCACTTTCGCAGGGAAACGCGATTGCACTGAGCTCATGCAACAAGCCGTTAAACCTCTAGGTGTCCCTAGTAGGAGGAGTGTTGTTTCCTGAGGGTTTTCAGCGGATACTACCCACAAAATCCTATCAATTTGGCCCATTAACTTTTATTCTCCAATTAGGTTTTCTAACAAGGAATTCTATTATCGCCGACTCATAAATTATCCACCCATATTCTTCACACTTCCGTATCATTTAACTTAAGATTTTACATGTTCTGCAGACCTATTTAGCTTTTGGCATCTCTTAAGTTTTCTTTCTAGGGTTCTATCTCAACTTAGGAATTTTTATCATCTCTACTAAAGATACAAGTTCTATTTTTCATTCCTCTCTCTTATCTAAATCCCAATCACATACCCCCTACGTGTGTGTATATATCACCCCTACACTTGGAAATTCAAATCAAGCAATCATACTCTTGTCCGTTGTCCAAAGCACTTCTTAATTGGTGAATTTTTAAATGAATTTTGCTTACACATCCTTCATGCGACCGTTAATACTTCTTGAGGTACCTACGACCGATTACAAAATGCGTTTGCATTTTAAAGTGTACTTCCTAGTCTTGTAACACCTAAGGCTTTTTAGTAGTGACTCCCAAACCAGTTGGTCTAAGGCACTAGGTGATGAAGCACCCTCGCTAAATATTTTTCTATATTTGCAGCCTTAAGTAATTAAAAAAACCAGTGTTCATTTTTTTCTTTATTCACACTTATATTTTTTTATTTTTCATCGTACTGAGGACTTTAGACAAGAGCATTTCAAGATCTCTTCTACTATTCCAAGTTTCAAGGTGCGTGCTTGTGCAAATTGTAGGGTATACATTTTCAGAATCTAGACTTAAGCTTAGGAATTATTTTTCAAACTTATACTCTAATATAAATATCAATACTTTTCCTTTGTTTTAACTTAGCCTAAGAAGTGAACTCAAAATTTGCCTATTTCTAAATAAACTACAACGACATATACTTTCTACCGTTAAACTTTAAGAAAGGTTAATTTTAGGGTTTTTAATTTACTAAATCTAAGATCTAGTTATTCCTAGCCAGTTAACCTATTTGTCAAACTTAAGTCAAATACAGCCAAAGTTGAATACATTAATTTTAAGAATTTTTGAAATTTTCAATTTTTATGGGTTTTTCTTTTTCTATTTTTTTTTATTTTTCAATTTTTTCAATTTTTATGATTTTTATATAAGGATGCAATGCAGAATTTAAATATGCAAAAGAAAAAGAAAAATATATACAAAAAAATAAAATATGCAATACAAAAGATAACTATATACACCACCATCTCCCCCAAACTTAAGCAAAGCAGTGCCCTCACTGCCCGGCCCCACATCGCGCTCTCGAGCGTGAACGTGATCGCTCTTCCCTAGCCAACAGGGTTTGAATACCCCTCTCAACCTCGTCAGTCGACGGTCGTGTTCCCTTGCCGTCGCCCTAAACTCCTCCCTTAATGCATCAATTCCTTTCACAGCTCTCCTCATTAACCATGCATGCTGTTGAGGTGTCATTTCGCCCTCGCTCGATATCGAGCTAGAGCTAGGGGTGCGAGCGGGGACACTTTCCGCCGGTTCGGTTCGCGACCATATATCAGTCAATCTAGAATAGGACGTAGAAACACCCTCAATAAGTGGTCGAACCGGAATTCCTCCCATCATGTAAAACTCAAATTCCTTAACGGGGAGGAAATATCTGCAAAGCTGTGTGACCAACATAGGACATGGGTAATTTGAGGCCCGTTTTCCCGCACCTATAGAATTAAGCAATACTGTGCACATATCGAAACGTGGATTCTTCGTCATAAGTGTGTGCACAACATGTAAGGAGGGGGTGAAAAAAGTTGTATTGTGAGAACTGCCAAAAATGTTATTTTGTGCCCATCGGCACACGATCAAGACATTCGCGAAAAGGGATCGAGCTTGAATACCCTGTCGCGGCGCCCTCGAGCAATCGGTGCTCATCAAGGGCATGTAGTCCTCGAATTGTAGGGGGTGGTCGTGTGCAGGAATGCGAGGTATAAGTGTGACCTCGTGAATTAAATCCCTATCAATTTTTATTTCGCGATCTCCCCAGTTCGATTTTATATAACCTAATACAGCCAGACACCCATCCTCCATAGATTCATAAAATTGGTTAACTAAATCCGGTAAAGCAAATGCAGAAGGGTGGTTATAGATCAGAAAATTCCAACCCCTCCGCTCAATTTCGTTCGCGAAGTAGCTACCATAAACTTCGTGTGAGAAAACCTGTGAAAAATCCCTCTCTAATTGCATGCTGTGCGACATAGTGTTCTACAGATTTTAAAATGTGAAAAACAGAGAGGAAATGAGCAGATTGTACCTCCCCTGAAGTTTCAGGGGGTTAATCGCCAGAGGCACGGCGGATCGGCGGCGGGAGCGGTCTTGCACGGCGGAAACGCGGCTGCTTGGAGGCGGCGCTCCTAGATCTTTCTGCAGATGGGAGGTGGCGGCGGCTAAGGTGTTAAGAGGATGTAGAAATTAGGGTTAGAAAGACAGAGGGCTCGGTTCTTTATATAGGGGGGAAAGATGGAAATTTGCAGGAAAAAAACCCTCCAAAAGGAGGAATTTATCTGTAAATAAAATTTTTATTTATTTATTCATTCTGAAATTTTACAAAATGGTCCAAAAAAAATTATTGTTTTTCAAAAAAAATTTATTTTTTATGGTATTTTGTATTTATGTATTTACAAATGATACACACCCCAAAACTTATTGGAAACAAGTTTTGGCAAGACGATTGGAAATTCGGGGGTGAAAGTGGAGGAGAATTAATCGGTGTAAAGCGGCTCCTGCAAAAACAGGAGCTCCTCCGATGGGTCCGCCGTGAGGAACGGTTTCAATCGATGTCTATTTACTTTGAATAAAGTACCGTCCTCCGGATTTTCAAGATCGACCGCACCGTGCGGATAAATGGTGCGAACTATAAATGGCCCTTTCCACCTAGAACGGAGCTTGCCGGGATGATAATGTAACTGAGTGTCATAGAGTAAAACCTGTTGACCAGGTTTAAATGTTTTTCGCAAAAGGTGTTTATCATGAAACACCTTAGTTCGGTTTTTAACAATTACGGCATTATCATAAGCCTCATCCCGCAGCTCTTCTAGTTCATTTAATTGCAGCTTTCGATTGCTGCTCGCATCTCCTAATGATAAATTCAACTCTTTGATTGCCCAAAATGCCTTATGCTCAATCTCTACTGGGATGTGGCAAGCCTTCCCGTAAACAAGCCGGTATGTAGACATACCAAGATCAGTCTTGTATGCAGTACGGAAAGCCCATAGTGCATCGATCAGTTTGAGTGACTAATCTTTACGGTTTTTAGAAACCATTTTCTCCAAGATTTACTTGATTTGCTGATTCGAAACCTCAGCTTGCCCACATGTTTGGGGATGGTATGGCGTTGACAGCTTGTGAGTAATAGAATATTTGCGCATTAAAGACTCAAAAGTCCTATTGCAAAAGTGAGAACCATTATCACTTATAATCGCTCGAGGGTGCCCAAACCGAGAAAAGATATGTTCTTTAAGAAATCGGACGATAACCTTGTTGTCATTCGTTTGGCTAGGCACAGCCTCGACCCATTTTGAAACATAGTCAATAGCCAACAGAATATACACATTCCCAAAGGAATTGGGAAATGGTCCCATGAAGTCTATTCCCCAAAAATCAAAAACATCCACAACCAAAATTGGTTGGAGCGGCATTTCGTTTCTCCACGATATCCGGCCCAAGTGTTGGCACCGGGAGCATGTCTTGCAGTATTCACATCCTTAAAGAGTCGTGGCCAATAGAAACCACACTGCAATATTTTCTCGGCTGTCTTCTTTGGGCCAAAGTGCCCACCACACGCTTGATCGTAGCAAAAAGACAGCACACTCTTAAACTCGTTTTCCGGTACACACCGACGAATGATTTGGTCGGAACAGTATTTAAAAAGATAAGGTTCATCCCAGTAAAAATGCTTTACTTGGGACAAGAATCGTAGTTTATCCTTTTTCGACCAATCTTTAGGTATCAAGCCGGTGGCTAAGTAGTTTACTATATCAGCGAACCATGGTTCGCAAGAAACGGTTAAGAGTTGCTTGTCGGGAAAAACATCTTTGATTGGAATTTCGAGTGTAGGCGAAGAAGGAAGTCGTGAAAGGTGATCGGCCACTACGTTTTCACATCCTCTTTTGTCCCTTATAACAAGGTCAAACTCTTGTAGCAAGAGGATCCAACGTATTAGCCTAGATTTAGCATCCTTCTTCGCGAAAAGGTGGCGAAGAGCTGAATGGTCCGTATACACAATAACTGGAGAGCCGATTAAGTAAGGCCGGAATTTTTCAAGTGCAAACACAACTGCTAAAAAATCTTTTTCTGTTGTTGTGTAGTTTAGTTGGGCCTCATTTAATGTACGGCTAGCGTAATAAATCACGTGCGGCATTTTATTAATGTGCTGTCCAAGAATAGCACCAATGGCAAAATCTGATGCGTCACACATAATTTCGAAAGGATGCGTCCAGTCTGGAGATGAAAGAATGGGCGCAGAAATGAGAGAGTGTTTCAATGACTCGAACGCTTCCATGCAAGTTGAGTCAAAATCAAATGTTGTGTCCTTGGCCAATAAGAGAGTCAAGGGTCTATCAATCTTGCTAAAATCCTTGATGAACCGTCTATAAAAACCGGCGTGGCCAAGGAAAGCTCGTATGTCTTTGACGCATTTAGGAGGAGGAAGATTAGAAATGACCTCAATTTTGGCTTTATCAACCTCTATGCCGTTTTACGAGATGACATGTCCTAAGACAATGCTTTCTCGTACCATAAAGTGGCACTTCTCCCAATTTAAAGTTAGGTTCCTATCCCTACAGCGGGTAAGAACTGCGTCAAGGTGTAGCAAACACTCGTCGAAGGAGTCACCAAAAATGGAGAAATCATCCATAAAGATCTCCAAAAACTTTTCAACCATGTCTGAAAAGATCCCCATCATACACCGCTGAAATGTCGTGGGTGCATTGCATAACCCAAAGGGCATGCGACAATAAGCAAAAGTGCCAAAAAGACAAGTAAATGTGGTCTTGTCTTGATCCTCTTTGGCGATGGGGATTTGGTTATAGCCGGAATAGCCATCCAAAAAGCAATAGAACTCGTGCCCAGCCAATCGTTCTAGTATTTGGTCAATGAAAGGTAAAGAAAAGTGGTCTTTCCTTGTCGCGGCATTGAGTTTTCTATAGTCGATGCAAACTCGCCACTCAGTTTGGGTGCGAGTGGGTATTAACTCATTTGCCTCATTGGTAATGACCGTGATGCCCGATTTCTTTGGCACAACATGAATGGGGCTAACCCATTGGCTATCCGATATAAGGTAAATGATACCACTATCAAGACATTTAACAATCTCCTTCTTGACAGCCTCTTTCATAATGGGTTGAGGCGTCTTTGTGGATCCCTTACTGGCTTGGCATCATCCATCAAGTGTATATGATGTTCAACTATGAGGGGACTAATCCCCTTGATGTCCACCATAGACTAGCCAAAAGCTTGCCGATTATTTTGTAAGACCATTAAAAGGGCCTTCTCTTGCTCAAGAGCTAGAGAAGCCGATATGATAACGGGTAGGGTCTCATTCTCACCTCGATAAGCATATTTAAGGTGCGACGGCAAAAGCTTTAGTTCGAGTTTAGGAGGTGAAACAATTGATGGTAACAATGGTGTAACTGTTTCAAACTCGAAGGATTCCATCAAAGGTTCAAATCGAGTGTACGCAACCGAGTCGGATGGTTCAACTAACTCATCCGAAAAAGCAAAAGACTCAAACTCGGGTGGTGCGTCTTCAAAATCGTCTACAAAGGTGAAACACTCATAATCGTTGTCCGCCGTGAAAGCTGTGTCGGATTCTAGGAGGAACGCACTAGAGGCGTCAACACTGCTGTGATCAAACATAAAATTTTCGAACTCACAGTCCTCCTCCGCGATCTCATTGATCGAGCAAACATCAAGTACGCTAGAATTAGGCTCGGAAGTCTGATTTCCCAACTTAAAAATGTTGAGTTCAATTGTCATATTGCCAAAAGATAGATTCATTGAACCATTACGACAATTAATCACCGCATTAGAAGTCGCAAGGAATGGTCGACCAAGTATCACCGGAATTTGACTCCGGGGATTAGCTACAGGTTGTGTATCCATAACAATAAAGTCAACGGGGAAAATGAAATCCCCTACTCTAATTAACACATCCTCCAACTCTCCCCTAGGATAGGTGATTGATCGGTCGGCCATTTGGAGAGTACAATGAGTGGGCTTAAGCTCTCCAACGCCTAATTGCTCGTACACAGAATAAGATAGCAAATTGACACTAGCACCAAGATCTAATAGTGCTCTATTGATGTTCTTGTCCCCAATTGTTATCGAAATAGTAGGACAACCGGGGTCCTTATGCTTTTGGGGTAAAGATTGGACAAGAGCATCACTAACAGCATTAACCACGAAAACTTTCTTTGGTACTTGTGACTTCCTCTTTTTGGTGCATAAGTCCTTTAAGATATTTGCATATGAAAGAACTTGTTGGATTGGATCCAAGAGAGGGATATTTATGCTAACCTGCTTGAACAACGCTACAATCTTCTCCATTTGTGGAGTTGGTTTATTGGATCTCAACCTGTTTGGAAAAGGTACATTTGGAAAATTTGTTGAGTCCAATTTTTGTGGATCAGATTGTGGAGTTAGAACGGATCCCCGTGTAGATGTGTTCGTGTTGTGAGAAGTGGGTCCGTTCGAGCTAGAAGAAGTAGAGCCTTGTGAAGGATGAAAAATAAGCTCTAACGAAGAAGAAGGTGAAGAAGATGAAGAAGGACCACCGGCAAGGGTGTCATTGTTAATACCCACATTATTTTGCAACACTTTTTCGGATCTCAACGTGGTCACAGCATTTACGTTATGATTCTGCTATTCATATGCAACATGTGCGTGACCGGGATTTGGCAGTGGTTGAGATGGAAGCTTTCCTTTTTCTCGCTCGCTCAACGCAGCATTGAGTTGTGCAATTTGTGCCTCAATAGATTTGATGCTTTGATCGTGTGAGGCACTGTTTTGCACCAAAGATTGAATAGAATTTTCTAACCTTGCTGCGGATTGTGTAGATTGCTTTAGGAACGCATCTAGACTTCTTTCGAGCGAGTTAACCTTGTCATTATGAGGTGGAACCAAATTGTTTGGCGGGTAAGAATTGTTGGGCACAAAATTGTTCACTTGATTAGGGTAAGGTTGCTGTTAGAAAGGTTGCTGAAATTGAGTTTGTGGAGGTGCTTGTTGTTGTGGAGGAGGAGGCCTTAGAAAATTGGTGTTTCCTTGGAATTGTTGATTTTGGTTCCAAGCGAAATTTGGGTGACTCCTCCAACCCGGATTGTATGTCGAAGAGTATGGATCGTTTATTTGTCGTTGCTGAAAGGCGGCATTGACTTGATCATGTCCTTGAGTAGATGGATTGTAAGGACACTCTTCGGTGAGATGTGATGGATCCGAACAACAAGCACAAACAGTTTTTGGAGGCACAACAGGGGCAGGAGAAGGCGATGAGATTTTGGTCTCAATCGCTTCTAGCTTTTTCGTAAGTGCGGCCATCTCGGCCTTCATAGCAATCGACATATCTAAGTGATGTATGTCTGCCCTAGACTGACCAATAGAAGAAGATGAGCTGGTCTTGGTGCTCTCCCACTGAATTGTTTGTTCACTAAGATCCTCAAGAAACTGCCACGCTTCCTCACTAGATTTGGTTAGGAAGTGACCTTGACAAATGGTTTCTAGCAATTTCTTCGTTGCCGGGTTCAATCCCTCGTATAATGTTTGGGGCATTGAATGAGTAGGTCTTTGAATCTTTCAAAACACTTCCAAAATGGTTCGGAAGGAAGCTGGGAAAATTGTATAATCTCATTACGTATTCTAGCAGTCTTGTGATGAGGATAGAACTTTTTCAGAAAAGCTTTCACAAACTCTTCCCAATTCTTAATTGAATGCGACGCTGTGCTGTATAGCCACTTCTCGGCTAAGTCACATAAGCTGAAAGGAATGAACCTTAGCCTTATAGCATCGTCGGATAATTGGATTATTTTCGTCATAGCGCAAACGTTTTGGTATTTGTTGATAAAGATATATGCATCTTCATAATCCAATCCGTGAAATTTGGGTAGCATATTGATGAAGTGGGGTTTGATCTCGAAATTGTCCCCATTTGCCGGTGGGAGTGAAAGACAAGTAGGTAGGGCGGTGCGGATTGGGTAGAAGAGATCCTGGAGCGCGATTCGTTGGGGAGCTTCAACAGGCGAGTGATTCGGGTTATTCGTACCTAACGGAAGTTGAATCATTCCCGTCGGTAAGGTGTTGTTAGGATTGTATCCCGACATACCTTCGGAAGAAGAATTTGAAGGTGAAAGTGAAGAAGTGGAAAGGATTTCGACTTCGGAGTCGAAAGGTTCGTCGGTCGGTACCAACGAAACACGGACTAATCGGGCGCTAGTGTCCCTAGTCCAACCGGACATACACTAAAAAAGGTAGTATAGTCAAAAGGTGAAAGACAGAATGTGAAGGTAAGAAAACATCAATGAGAAGAAGTGGTGTAAGTGGAGTGCAAGGATTTCTTTAGCGACAAGTTGCAAGTTTTTGGAAAAGATTTTGTCCTTTTTTTTATGTGGAGCTTTTTGTAAAAAGATTTTGAGAAGAGACTTTGATACAAATGCAATCAACCACAAATGCACAATCAGGCCTAGATCTAGGGTCACCTAGGTCAGCTAGACAGCTCCTAACTGTTCCGAAGGGCTAGAAATAGGGCCTTAAACCGCCTCTTCACTGCCAATTGCGGCCAGGTAAGTGCCAGGTGAGTGGGAGGCTCTCCACTACAACTAGTGGCCCTAATTAAGTAACCACTCTCCTTAGACACACTTGCCTAGACACCGCAAAGTCAGGTTAGGATTAACGGCCGATGCCTATAACTAGTCCTCTGTCCTATTGAGCGCGACGTCCTCAGGGCTGAGTCTAGTATTTTTTAATTAAATATGGTCAATGCAAATGCCTTATGTGATTTCTGGGGTCCTGGGAAGGGTGATGAAATCCCCACCCAATCTGAATTGGTCTCAAGCCCCTTAAAGTCCAATTAAAGATATGCAAAACAGTAAATCACTTACAATCAATTTTCTTTTAAGCGCGGCGCAAAAAATCCTGCAGAAAATCAATTATTGGAAGGGGGAAGATTTTTTTTTTAAGCGCAAGGAATCCTGCAGAAGATTTGGCAAAAGATATATGGGGATTTGCAGAAGAGAGGAAAAGGAAACAAACGGTGCAATTTGCAGAAGATGACGTCAGCAGGAAGCCGCGGTTGCGCGGTCGGAGGCTAGGTGCGGCCGCGGATTAGCGGTGGAAACGGCGGTTCAGCTCACGAGACTTTTGCTGCTGTTCTGTTGTTGAAATCTCCCTCTGTTCTGATCTCCCGTTTTCTGTTTCGCACTCTGGATTTTTCCAGATCCGTCGATCCTGCAAAGATTCACACAAGAAACCCTTCAAACAATAAAAGATGATAGAATTTTTATATTTTTATTTTTTTTCAATTTTTATCATTTTTATATTTTATATTAACCCGAAATTACAAAAAGGAAATTTTACGCCATCCCCGGCAACGGCGCCATTTGATTTGTATGGTTTTTACGATCAAAAATATATGTTACCGCAATCAAGAACGGCATCGCTTGGTAGCTAGCCGGTGAATACGGGTCGGTCCACAGGGATGGTGTTAATTTCCTAAATGTTCTTACGAGCTAATTCCAAAGGGTGTTGGATCTTTTATCACAAAAACTAATTTCAGTTATACTAGGATTAGGAAACTTGCTAGGATTAGGTTTAGGTAAAGTTTGGTAAGTTAAAGATTTCTACCTCTTTCAATGCCCTAAATTAGATATCTTTTTAGGAGTTATGGTAATTATTAATAAAGGGGATTAGGATGATCGGGAAGAAACTATGTTTCATCTTCTAGATCCTTGTCCGTCCTTTATCGATCCATACCCTAACCTCCATGGAAAACATTCATATCCAGTCTTTTATACTACGGTATCACCGTTACCTCATGGGTAGAGTGCTGTAGGGAGCGGAATATGAAAGTATGCATGGAGTCCTAATTATTCATAAGTGATTGGCAAAGAAAGAGATGAGAGATCTTCATCTCTCAAACCCTTCCCTATTCCTAACCCTAACTAGCGAGGAAACTACTCGCTCATTGAGGGATCTACGAAAGACATAATTTTTATAAGTTTTGATTTAAGAGATTAATGATCTACTGCAGATTAATAAAAATTCTATTCTAGATTAAACTAAGGCAAATAAGAATTTATCTATCTAGGGCAGAAATTAAAACTAAGAACTAAGGCAGAAAATAAAACCTACTTACAAATTGATGCTTGATTGATCTCAAAAACTATCTATTACCGCAATCAAGAATGGCGTCGCTTGGTAGCTAGCCGGTGAGTACGGGTCGGTCCACAGGGATGTTGTGAATTTCCTAATCTCTCAAACGAGTTAATTCCGATAGGTGTTCGGATTGATTATTAAATCTAAAAACTAAATTAATCTATATCTAAGTCTTGCTAGGGTTAGGTCTAGGTTAAGTTTGGAAAGTCTATAAATCTCACCGCTTTCTATACCCATATGAAGATCTAATTAGGTGTTATGGTAATGATTAATAAAAGGGATTAAAATCATCGGGAAGATGTTTTCTTCCTCTAGTTTCTTGTCCTTCCTTTAGAAATCCTTACCCCAACCTCCATGGAAAACCATCACAACCGGGCCTTTATACTACGGTATCACCGCTACCTCGATGGATATGGTGTCGTAGGGAGCGGTATGTGCATGTATGCATAGAGTCCTATGAAAATATATGACGGGCAAGAAAGGAGATGAGAGATCTTCGTCTCTCAAACCTTCCCCGGATCTAACCCTAACAAGCGAAGAGACTACTCACTCATTAGGGAATTAAAATACATTTATCTAGGGCAGAGAATAAAAGATTAACTAGGGCAAGGAATTAAATTTATCTAGGGCAAGAATAGAAAATTAATCTAGGGCAGAAAATAAAGAACTTACAAAAAATGATGCTCTCCAAAAGAAATCTAAATTTATTAATGAAGGGAGGCATGAAAAGAATACAATGATTTAGAGTTCCTATTTATAGAGGATAGGAAACCCTAGGTTACAATTGATTCGCATGTCTACATTTACCAAAATAGCCCTATAAAGACCAGTCAACGCAGCCACAAGACTTGGTAAAAAATTCCAGCTCCTAACTGCGCAATACCGCCGCGGAACCGCGACCTGAGGTCCTGTTTGGCCGCAGTTCCGCGGCCAAAAGGAAGAATTGGCCTTGATGGTTTCTTGTGCAGCTTCTTGTAATTTTGGCATTCCTACTTCTTCAGGTCTTTTCTCAGATTGGCTTCGAGGTTTCTTCTAGATCTCCAGTGAATATTGTTGTGGACTTTTACTGTTTCTTCGTGTCGCTGCCTTTATACTTGGTGAACTGTTGTTCATTGTTCCTCGCAATGTAGGCGCGAACAAGATTTCACCATTTATCATTTGTAGTCTCACTTTTTCATTGTCTTTTCATTATTTTCACTGTTCTAGATCCAAGAACCTGTAACCTGTAACATGTAGCAGACATGCATCAAAACCACCTGTTTATTTATAAAACGAATAAGAATGGGGAATATAATAATACAATATTATGGTATGAACAAATACCCCTAAAATTATCTTTTGCTCATCCTCGAGCAAACTTATTTTTATTCTCTACAAAAACCTAACCGCACTTTCGCAGGGAAACGCGATTGCGCTGAGCTCGTGCAATAAGTCGTTAAACCTCTAGGTGTCCCTAGTAGGAGGAGTGTTGTCTCCTGAGGGTTTTCAGCGGATACTACCCTCAAAATCCTATCAATTCGGCCCATCGACTTTAATTCTCCAATTAGGTTTTCTAACAAGGAATTCTATTATCGTCGACTCGTAAATTATCCACCCATAATCTTCACGCTTCCTCATCATTTAACTTAAGATTATATATGATCTGCAGACCTACTTATCTTTCGGCATCCCTTAAGTTTTCCTTCTAAGATTCCATCTCCACTTAGGAATTTTTATCAACTTCACTAAAGATACAAGTTCTATTCTTCACTCCTTTCTCTCATCTAAACTCCAATCACATACCCCTACGTGTGTGTAAATATCACCCCTACACTTGGAAATTCAAATCAAGCAATCATACTCTTGTCCGTTGTCCAAAGCACTTCTTAATTGGTGAATTTTTTTAAATGAATTTTGCTTACACATCCTTCATGCGACCGTTGATACTTCTTGAGGTACCAACAACCGATTACAAGATGTGTTTGCACATTAAAGAGTAATTCCTAGTCTTGCAACACCCAAGGTTTTAGAAGTGACTCCCAAACCAGTTGGTCTAAGGCACTAGGTGATGAAGCACCCTCGCTAAATATTTTTTCTATTTTTTAGCCTTAAGTAATCACAAAAACCAGTGTTCATTTTTTTCTTTATTCACACTTGTATTTTTTTTATTTTCTTCGTACTAAGGACTTTAGACAAGAGCATTTCAAGGTCTCCTCTGCTATTCCAAGTTTCAAGGTGCGTGATTGTGCAAATTGTAGGGTATACGTTTTCAGAATCTAGACTTAAACTAGGAATTCTTTTTCAAACTTATACTCTAATAAAAATATCAATACTTTTCCCTTGTTTCGACTTAGCCCAAGAAATGAACTCAAAATTTGCCTATTTCTAAATAAACTACAAAGACATATACTTTCTACCGTTAAACTTTAAGGAAGGTTATTTTTAGGGTTTTTAATTTACTAAGTCTAAGATCTAGTTGTTCCTAGCCAGTTAACCTATCTGTCAAACTCAAGTCAAATAAGGCCAAAATTGAATACATTAATTTTTATAATTTTTGAAATTTTTCAATTTTTATGGATTTTAAAATAAGTATGCAAATGCAAAAATATACACATGAATGCGAAGGAAGAAAACGTACAGAGCATATGGTTCTTGTCCTTCCTTTAGAGATCCTTACCCTAACCTCCATGGAAAACCATCACAACCGGGCCTTTATACTACGGTATCACCTCTACCTCGATGGATATGGTACCGTAGGGAGCGGTATGTGCATGTATGCATAGAGTCCTATGAAAATATATGACGGGCAAGAAAGGAGATGAGAGATCTTCGTCTCTCAAACCTTCCCCAGATCTAACCCTAACAAGCGAGGAGACTACTCACTCATTAGGGAATTAAAATACATTTATCTAGGGCAGAGAATAAAAGATTAACTAGGGCAAGGAATTAAATTTATCTAGGGCAAGAATAGAAAATTAACCTAGGGCAGAAAATAAAGAACTTACAAAAAATGATGCTCTCCAAAAGAAATCTAAATTTATTAATGAAGGGAGGCATGAAAAGAATACAATGATTTAGAGTTCCTATTTATAGAGGATAGGAAACCCTAGGTTACAATTGATTCGCATGTCTACATTTACCAAAATAGCCCTATAAAGACCAGTCAACGCAGCCACAAGACTTGGTAAAAAATTCCAGCTCCTAACTGCGCAATACCGCCGCGGAACCGCGACCTGAGGTCCTGTTTGGCCGCAGTTCCGCGGCCAAAAGGAAGAATTGGCCTTGATGGTTTCTTGTGCAGTTTCTTGTAATTTTGGGATTCCTACTTCTTCAGGTCTTTTCTCAGATTGGCTTCGAGGTTTCTTCCAGATCTCCAG
This sequence comes from Agapanthus africanus, assembly GCA_030015575.1. Lineage (NCBI taxonomy): Eukaryota > Viridiplantae > Streptophyta > Magnoliopsida > Asparagales > Amaryllidaceae > Agapanthus > Agapanthus africanus. The sequence continues at coordinate 437,740,630 of JASDDO010000018.1, forward strand.
TGAATATTTTTGTGGACTTTTACTGTTTCTTCGTGTCGCTGCCTTTATACTTGGTGAACTGTTGTTCATTGTTCCTCACAATGTAGGCGCGATCAAGATTTCACCATTTATCATTTGTAGTCTCACTTTTTCATTGTCTTTTCATTGTTTCACTGTTCTAGATCCAAAAACCTGTAACCTGTAACATGTAGCAGACATGCGTCAAAAGCACCTGTTTATTTATAAAACGAATAAGAATGGGGAATATAATAATACAATATTATGGTATGAACAATGCTCTCCAAACTTCAAAAGAAATCTGAATTTTTTTGATGAAAAGAGGCATGACCTAATACAAGAATTTGGGTCTCTATTTATAGGACATAGAAAACCCTAGGTTTACAATTGCCGCATGTATGCTTTTACAAAAATACCCCTAGGAAGACTATTCAGCGCCGCCTCAACATTTGGTAAAAAATTTTGTCTTTACGCGCTCCGCACGGCCACGGAACCGCGGCCGCAGCCATGGTTTGGCCACAGTTCCGCGGCCAAAAGAGAAGCTTGGGTCTTCAACTTTCTGCTGCTGGCTCTGGTCATGTTGGTCTTCCTACTTCTTTAGTTCTTTTCTCAAATTGGCTTCTAGGTTTCTTCCAGATCTCCCAGTGAATAATTGTAGTGAACTTTTACCGTTGCTTCGAGATGAAATCTTGGACCTTGCGCTGCCTTGTTCGTTGTGAACCGATCTTTGTGTAGGCTTAATCAAGATTCCTTATATTTGTTGGTTGTAGTCTCACTTTTGCATCGTCTTTTATCTTTTTCACTGTTTTTGCTCTAAGAACCTGTAACCTGTAACTATGTAGCAGACATGGGTCAAAAGCACCTGTTTATTTGTAAAATGCATAAGAATGGGGAATATAATAATGCAATTTTATGATATGAACAGATATCATACTATCATATCGAGCAAGATTGTCCTGTACATACATATGTCCAACCATCCACATGTATAAATATACAATAATGGCCTTTAGGGCATATATATCCAACAATCTCTCACTTGCACTAAGGCCATATATTGGTGTACCGAGTATCCAACGTCTGCTCTAGTGCCAGTTGTTGGCGTATCGCATACCCAACATCTCAAAAAGTCGCTCAAACTGCGCTTGAGGGGGGCTTTCATGAATAGATCCGCCGTGTTTTCTTTTGTGTCCACTCTCCGCACCTCGATCTCCTGGCGATCAACGATCTCCCTGATCAAGTGATACCGCCTCAAGATGTATCTGGATTTCTAATGGGACCGTGGTTCCTTTGCTAAAGCTATAGCCCCATTATTATCACAATACAAAAGTATCGGATTAACAATGGACGGAACACCTCAAGTTCAGTAATGATCTTCTTAATCCAGACGGCTTCTTTTGCGGCATCGCTGGTAGCAATGTATTCAGTCTCCATCGTCGAGTCTGCGACGGTGTCCTGTTTGGAAATCTTCCAACACACCGCCCCTCCATTGAGAGTAAACACAAAATCCGAGACAGACATGCTGTCATCCTTGTCACTCTGGAAGCTTGAATCGGTAAAGGACTCGACCTGCAGGTCTCCATTACCGTAAACCAAGAACATCGATTTAGTCCTTCTCAGGTACTTGAGATTGTTCTTCACTGTCGTCCAGTGGTTCTCACCTAGGTCTGACTAATACTGGCTCACCACGCTAAGCGTGTAAGCTACATCTGGTCTTGTACATAGCATTGCATATATTATAGATCCTACGGCCGAAGCGTAAAGTATAGTGCTCATGCTAACCCTCTCCCCATCAGTCCTGAGAGACATCTCTTTGGAGAGGGTGATTCCGTGCAATGCGGATATATTACCGTGCTTAGAATCTTCCATACTAAATCTCTTTAGTACGGTCTCTATGTACCTGGACTGCGAAAGTCCCAATAATCTTTTGGATTTATCTCTATAAATCTTGATTTCCAGAATGTACGAGGCATCACCCAGGTCCTTCATGGAGAACCCTTTTGACAAGAACAGCTTGACCGATTGTAGCATAGGAATATCATTTTCTATCAAAAGAATATCGTCCACGTACAAGATTAGGAATACGACAGTTCATCCTACAATCTTCTTATATATACATGGCTCATCCTCGTTCTTAATGAAGTAAAATTCCTTGAATGTTTCATCAAAACAGATGTTCCAGCTCCGCGATGGTTTCTTTAATCCATAAATGGATTTAAGCAACTTGCACACCTTCCCGCTGCTCCCACTGTCTAGAAAACCCTCCAGCTGATCCATATAAACACACTCTTCCAAACTTCCATTTAGAAAAGACGTTTTTACGTCCATCTGCCAAATTTCATAGTCATGGAAGGCAGCAATGGAAAGTAGGATTCGAATGGATTTGAGCATAGCCACTAGAGAAAAGGTTTCATCATAGTCCACACCTGGTCTTTGACGAAAACCTTTTGCAACAAGTCTAGCCTTATAGGTTTCCATTTGCCCATCTACACCAATCTTCTTTTTGTAGATCCATTTGCATCCAACGTGTTTTACCCCAGGTGGAGCAATATCTAAGGTCCCCACTTTATTGGCGTTCATGGACTCCATTTCGGATCGCATGGCATCCAACCACTTATCAGAGTCCCTACTGATAATGGCCTGCTTGAAACTAATAGGATCATCTTCTTCCAAGATGCAATCCTCTTGATCCCCGTCTATGAGAAAACCGTAGTATCTCTCGGGCGAATGAGAAATCCTACTAGATCTGCGGAGTGGCTGAGGTTCGTCTGGGACTTCTAAATCTTGAGGTTCTACCAAATCCTCAGTTTGAGTTTGTGGTTTTGACATTTTATCCAGTTCTACCGTGCTCCCACTTATTTCTTTTGCAAGAAATTTCCACTCTAAAAAGTTGGCCGACGAGCAACGAACAATTTCTGTTCCTCGGTGTGGTAGAACAGATATCCTAGAGAATTTTTAGGATATCCCACAAACTTGCATAAAACTGACCGTGCCTAAAGTTTTTCCGGATTTTGTACTTTTACATAGGCCGGACAACCCCATATCCTAATACGGTCAAGATACGGTCTTTTACCACACTATATTTCATATGAAGTGTTAGGCACGGAGTTGGATGGAACCTGATTCAATAGATATGCTGTTGTTTGAAGCCCATGTCCCCAAAACGAAAGAGGAAACACGGCGTTACTCATCATGAAGCGAACCATGTCCAATAGGGTACGGTTCCTCCTCTTCGATACACCGTTGTGCTGTGGTGTGTAAAGAGGAGTAAACTGAGAGAGAATTGTTTCCCGCAATCAGAGCAAAGCTCTGTTCAAATTTCAAATTTTGAAATGAAGCAACGCTTCATAGCAGCGCCAAGTGAGCGGCGCCCTAAGCAGCGCACCACGTGCAAAGCACGTGTGTGCTAGCACTAAGAGCGCTGCACTATAAACAGCGCACCACGTTCAAAGCACGTGTGCGCTAGCGCTAAGTGCGCTGCACTCTAAGCAGCGCACCACGTGCAAAGCATGGGTGCACTAGCGCTGGAACTAAAATCTCCCCACCGTCAAATCAAAGATCCCATAAAGATGATAAATCATCAATTAACCAGAATAAAATTCTGTTAAGAAAAGATTCCTTAAAATCTTTCCAAACAAGAAGATTGTGCTCTGTAAATCAGAGCACCATTGGATCAATGATCCAAAGGTGATTAAAAATCACCAAAATACAGAATAAAATCTGTATGGGAAAGATTTCCCAATCTTGTTAAAAACAAGAGGATTGCCTTCTGTAAATCAGAAGCCCTTAGATCAAAGATCCAACGATGGGAAAATCCACAAATCAATTGGAGAAAAGATCTCCTTAACTGATTGAACAAATCAGCTCGCCCTATAAAAAGGCCCCAAGACTTCAAGTCTAATACAGAGGAACCCCCCCCCCCAAACTTTGAGAAATCTCATAAAGAAGAGCCAAGCTCTCGGTAAAAGAGGAAGATTTTCTTCAAGGTAAAAATAGACAGAGAGATGAAATCATCTCATATTAAAAAGAAGAATTCACTTCTTTCTTTAAGATCATAGATCCATAAGACCAAGGTCTTTCACAAAGAGATTAAAATATCTCACCATAAAATAAGAAGAAGAACATAATTCTTCTCACAGATCATAGATCTATAAAATAAAAGGGGGGAGAATAATTCAATTCTCTTTGATCACAGATCCATAAAGGCAAAGCCTTTCATTAAAATGAGAGATTGAGACGTCTCCTACAAAAGTAAGAACTTTGTTCTTAGAACCTTGAGACAAAGTCTCTTATAAAAAGAGAATTTAATTCTCAGGGCGCAAACTGATCTAAGTTGCATAAAAGAAGAGTTTCAGCGCTCCACATCTAGCGCAAAGTGCTGCAGAGCCTTAGCGCTCTTAATCTAAAAGGAGCCCTAGCACTCCAAATTTAAAGAAGCGCTATGCGCTCAAGACTGGCGCACAGCGCCAAGCGCGCCACGTGCTCCTCACATGTGCGCTACTTAGCAGAAGCGCCTCAGCGCTTCATATCTAGCGCAAAGCACTGCAGCGCCTCAGCACTCCAAATATAGCGCACTGCGACTAGCGCTGGTACTAAGCGCACCATGTGCTCCTCACGTGTGCGCCACTGAAAAAATAGCGCTTTGCGCTCATAAACAAGCGCTTTGCGCTCATAAACAAGCGCAATGCGCTCATAATCTGGCGCTCAGCACCAAGCGCACCATGTGCTCCTCACGTGTGTGCTACCCAGCAGAAGCGCTCTGCGTTCTTTGACTGGCGCAAAGCGTCAAGCGCGCCACGTGCTCTGCACGTGTGCGCTAAAAGAACATAAATTGTTCTATAAGTAAAACCTAGAGCTATGATGAATGCTAAGCATTCCATAAAAGACAAAAATATTGTCAGAAATCAAATCAATGCTCAGCATTGTTAAATGTTTAACATTTTAATTGAATGGCCTGAGCCCAAAATGGCCACAGAACCCTAATTCAGATTAATTGAGCCCATATGCTCATAAATTTTTTATCTTAGTCCCAAATTGGACTATAGATCTCCCAACCAATATTGGTCCGAGGGTACATCTCTTCACTCCCATGATATTTTTCGTTGTAATCCTTCAACGTCTTCACAGAGGTGACGGGTCCCGACAACCAAACATTCCACGGACTGTGGGGTCCTTAAACCCATGGACTATGATGTCCTTAACCTTGGACTGTGGGGTCCTTAAACCCATGGACTATGATGTCCTTAACCTCGGACTGTAGGGTCCATTAAGCCCATGGACTATGATGTCCTTAACCTTGGACCGCAATGTCCTTAAACTAATTATTGACCGCAAAGTCCCTAAACTAAACAATTGAGCCCAAATGCTCTTTTGTTAGATCTAAACGATCCCGTTAAGTTGATCTTAGTCTAAAATTGAACTAACGTACCCTTAACAAACATTTAAGTTGATCTTAGTCTCAAATGAGACTAACGTATCCTTAAACCTAACCCCAAATCCAAATCTAAGAAGATATGAATTTGGACTAATCCACGCCCTATGGGCGACAACATAAATTAGTCTCCGTATACAATCCACGGGCAACCAAAAACAAAACAAACACACACGACACGAAGTGACCATCTGGAGAAGGATAAAGTGGTTACTGCGATGTGGTAGCGTAATTAACTGCAGGGGCTTGCGCCTGCAAGGAAGAGCGTCCCCACAATCAAAAACCCCTCCAATGAGGGGGAATCTGATGAAGTTTGCTAAATTGTCATCTTCGGAGAGGTGAACGGATAGCACCAAATAGCATCTGCCCTCGAAATTCAGGCAAGACGAACCTACGTGGTCTCGTCTCTGTTTTCGGTGGAGAACAGATTCTGGCACGCCCGGTGGGACCTTTTTCTCTTTCTACTCCACACTTCGTGTGTCGTGTTTCGCGAACGAATCGCGGTTTGACATGGTTGCCCCTGGATTCAAGGTACTAAGATTTGGTGTCTTGCTCCGTGCAGAAAACAGAAGATCAATGGCTTTAAACTGCACTAACTGCAACTGCAACTCTCGCTCCGTCCCATCCGGAGGAGTGACTTACGGGCCCCAAGCAGCCTCCATCTTCGCTATGCCGGTGGAACAGGTGACTCAATCCACCACTGGGCTATTCTTCGGGACCATGATCCCACCAACGAGCTTCAGCGCTCCTATGCCATCTCAAGAAGCTAAGAAGAGGTCGGTCTTTGATCGGCTTGCAACCACCACGGTCCCTCTAAGCGGGTCGTACAACTCCAGCGCCTCAGTCTTTAACAGATTGGGCCGAAGCTCCAATGGGCCCATGAAGAAGCCCACAATTCCTGAAGAGGTTATCCCAAAACGAATAGCCATTCCTATTCTTGAAGTCCCCAAGACGGCTTCCCCTGTTAAGGAGTCGGTCTTTGCAAGACTGACTGTTTCGGCTATCGCTCCAAACAAAGTCACCAAGACTGCTCCTGTTCGAAAGTCGGCCTTCGACAGGTTGGCTATCCCCGCTCAGCAGACGTCCGTTTTCAATAGGCTGGGGCCAATAACAGCACCTGACCAGAACAGGAGGCACGATCAAGCCACCCCTATAGCTGAGACAGTACCGGCTGCACGACATGCTTGACGTCGCCACTGGCGCCGAGTAAGGAAAGCTGGGGGCAATTCCCCTTTTGGACTAACTCCGCCAGCTCCAATGGTGGAATTTGATGCTTCTGTTCCAACCGGGAACAGCTTTGAATTACTTAACAGGCTGCGCAGGAATTCGCCAACTGCTGTGCTGAAAAGATCTCCTCCACCTATGGAGAGCGCCCAAAGGCGAAGCTGGAGCGGCCCCCTCAACGGCTGTCCTCTAAAATTTACAAGGTTTGGCGTTAAGTCCAAGACTCGGTGATTGATCCAGATTACTCCCGCGGACAGAAAAAGATAAAGGTTCGGCGAGAAGAGGACCACCCTGTCAAGCCACAGAAAGCGACAGCTACTTGGGTGCCCACTGTAACGGCCCCCTCAACTTCGACCGCCCATAAGAGAAGAAGGCCAGAGAAAATACCTGAGTCTGCAACGAATCGCAAGACCATTGAACCCAAACGCCTTAAGTCTGGGGGCATGGTGGTACACACCATCTATATAGCATCCAGAAAAGAGGATAGCCATATCTCCACAGGTCATCGACCGCTTACGCGATCAGTGACTAAGGCTCAGGAGCAACAACAACAAAAGCTCCAAGAAATGCTAACAGCCATGGCTGCACTCACGGGACTAAAAGCAAGCCCGGGGACATCCTCAGAGCAGCGTCGTGAGCAGGAAACCGATACTGAATTCTTTCGGAGAATGCTTGTGAAGAAGGACAAAGATGTCGCGGAACAAGCGACCAATATAAAACAAATCACCCTTCTATTCTAGGATATGGTGGGCATGATGATCCAGCAAGACCCTCCAGCCGAAGACCCTCCAATAATAATTGAAGATGATAGAGGAGAGACATCAAATCCCCTGCCAGCTCTGCCAGCAGCCAAGGAGGAGACCATCTCTAAGGCCGACCTGGATGATTACATCACTCAGCAGATACGAGTTCATCAGGCGAATGAAGCGGCTGGGCAAATTGTTAAGACTGGACGACCCTATCCAGGTTGGTACGACCAAATAAAGTACCCGTCGGGATACACGATCCCTAAATTCCACGTATAAAAAGGGACAGGGAATCCACACCAGCATGTTTCTCATTTCAGGGCTCTGTGCGGCAACACTGGAGGTAATGATAAACTACTGCTCTGCCAGTTTGTTGGCAGCTTGTCGAAGACGGCATTCGAGTGGTATTCGGAACTCCCGTATGACTCTATCAAGACATTTGCAGAGATGGAGTTGCTGTTTACACAGAGATTCGCAAGCGCTAGCGAGCGCACCCCAATCATGGTGTTGATCAATGCCAGGGTGAAGCCGGAAGAAACGTGGGTGCAATACGCAATACGATGGCGGAATCTGTGGTTGAAGTGCGAATAGCACATCGAAGAAGCGCCTGCGGTAGGCATGTTCGTGGGTACTCTCGACCCTCGGGTGACTATTTCCCAATTCATGATGTTCTTCAAGCCAACTACTTTCCGGGCCTTGATTGGCAAGCTGGCCCAAATGGACCAGATGAGCCACAGGCCTTCCTCTTCGAAGCCGGAGCCACGTAATGAAAAAGGGAAGAGGAAAGCAACCTTCATCGCCAATACTCAACAACAGCCGGGTAACTTAAAGCCGGTTGTTCGCCAAAACAACGTGCGTCCACGCCCATCCCTCGAGGAGATACTAGGACGTCCTTACTCATTTCCCTGGGATAAAACGAGAATACTGTTCGAGCTAGCAGTGCGCAACAGACTCATCAATCTGCCGGATCCAAAACGTCCGTTGCAGCCAGGCGATGTCAATAATCCTAATTATTGCCCTTACCACCAAGCAGTAAGCCATCCAATCAAAGATTTCTTCTTCTTCAAAGGCTGGGTTGAGGACCAATACCAACTAAGCAAATTCGCGCTGTCTGAAAACTGGAAGATGAACCCGTCACAACCACATGATCCGAAAAAAATGGACATGTCGGGGGCATCATGCTCATTCATAGAGAAAGCCCCATGAACCGAAAAGTCCGTAAACTAGAAATTTGCCTCAAATACGGCAACGACAGACCGAAACGTCTTTAAACTAATGATGGACCACTATGTCCTAAAACTGGCTATTGACCGAGACATCTATAAACTACTACTGACCGCAGCATCCCAAGGCTGACGACGCAAAAAAACGGTATGTCCATAAGCGAGATAGGCACGGATGAAAACCCGAAAGGGCTCCATGAGTAAAAACAGCAGGGCTACCGGCGAGTTTTGTGAAAACCCGAAAGGGCGCAATCTCGTTAAAAGACACTCGCAAGGTCCTCTCGACCTTATGAGGAGAAAATACCTGCGTGAGATCCTTACGACTCACAAAGGAGCAACACACTTAGGGATCCCCACGATTCCTAAGAAGAAATTACACTTACGAGATCCTCATGACTCGTAAGGAGAATTCCTCTTATGATACCCTTACGGCTCATAAGATTCAAAAGCCTTAAGCTACAGGGATCTGAACCTATTCTTAAGCAGTCATACACCCTGATTTTGCCCTACAAGCGTCTCAATATTGGCCCTTGTATACAATCCACAGGCGCGAATAAACATTTCCTTAACAAAGTCCCACCCGCGACTAGGGATATGTTTACACAGTGGACAGCCCTTGTAAGTCCTCTCGACTTATAAGGAGAAAACACTCTTGTAAGATCCTTACAATTTATAAGAGAACACACACTTGGGAATCCTCATGATTCTTAAGGAGAAAACGCACTTACGAGATCCTCACGACTCGTAGGGAGAAATACCTTCATGAGACCCTTACGGCTCATGAAGCTAAAAGTCTTAGTCGACAAGATCCTAACCTTGTTCGCTAAGCCACCTTTGTTCGACATCGACAAAGGCAAATGATGATTCGCTCCTGAAAATATCCCAGTTGTAGCGATGCTGATGCCTAAATCGGTATCAAATCCCAAAATCGCGGGGAAAAGTCAGCGAGCCAAAAAATGCATATGAAATAGCCGAAATGATGAGGCAAATTGCAACGAAATCAGCAAGTAAAAATGTATGCATACAAAAACAGCCGAAATGATTGGGCAACTCGCAATAAAAAGCAGCGAGTAAATAAAACAAATAGCCTTAATGATTGGGCACCACGAAAAATAGCCGAAATGATTGGGCACCGCGAAAAATTGCCGAAATAATTGGGCAATCGCTACTTTCGCGATATAAAAGCTGAAATGATAGAGCATCGCGGAAAAGAAAATATATAAAATAAAACTTTTGCCCTACAGGTGAGATCACATCGATCCCTGTATACAATCCAGGGGCACAAACAAAGAGGGAACCATATCATCCCACCAGGCTCCATCAGAAAAACAGCCAAGTCCCGACGGCCACATCTACAGCCTGGAGACCCACAACAGCGCTCCTCCTCATTCCAGCAGGACTCAGACACAACATCACCAAACGGAGCCACGGCATAGTCCCTAGTTCTAAATCTCGACGGTTCACAGACAACCTAGAGACCACCTCGATATTCGTCTCGTTACAGCAGACGCAACGTCACCAAACGGAGCCACGGCATAGTCCCTAGTTCCAAATCTCGATGGTTCACAGACAACCTAGAGACCACCTCGACATTCGTCTCACTACAGCAGACGCAACGTTAGCAAAGCGGAGTAACGGCAAAATCCCAGCTCCACTTCAGCGTTCATCTCGTTACACCAGACGCAATGTTAACAACGGCGTTCCTTCGCAGTCCAGCAGGATGCAGATGCAACGTTAATGAAAAGACCTCACAGTCGAAACAAAGCGAAGTGATGGAAAAATCCCAGCTCCACCTCTGCATTCGTCTCGTTACAGCAGACGCGATATCACCCCAGCGTTCTTCCTGCAACAGGATTTGGACGCGCCAAAACAATGAAGCAAAGGCAATATTCCTAGCTTCAAGGTCTTGACGGCAACTCATATAAAACCTGAAAGACTATCGAAGTTCATCCCACACCAGCGCGGTGTGGTCACCACCATGACATTCATCTCGATACAGCAGACGCGATGCCAGCAAACGAAGCAAAGGCAATATTCCTAGCTTTAAGGTCTTAACGGCAACTCATATAAAACCTGAAAGACTATCGAAGATCATCCCACACCAGCACGGAGTGGTCACCACCGTAACATTCATCTCGATACAGCAGACGCGATGCCAGCAAACGAAGCAAAGGCATATTCCTAGCTTCAGGGTCTTGACGGCAACTCATATAAAACCTGAAAGATTATCAGAGATCATCCCACACCAGCGCGGAGTGGTTATGACTCATCGGGGCTCCCCAAACTGAGCCTAATCTCAAGTAAAAAGCGGCATGGCAAAATTCCCAACGCTTGCTCTTCCGACGGTCAAATCGCCTAGGAAGGTTGCTTGAAGACGTCTTGTCCAGCCCCGGAAGGGATCAGAGACACGACAGTTGTGAGGCTACTCGAACAGTAAGATTGCCTATCGAAGAATACATCAGCCTACGTGACGGTACGACAGACAAAAACCCTAGTACCACAGACCCTAACGGACCTCTGTCGTATAGAGCAGAGGTTAACTGTGACGTTAGGACATCCTTGCGAGAACTTCTCGATTTGTTTTGACTCATAAGGCAAAGCCTTAGGCAATGGGGATTAAAAAACCTGTTTCCTAAGCACTGGGGCCCTGCAAGTCGGTCCAGGATGGACTCTTGCATACTATTCACTGGTCACACTCTCCGAAATCAAACATCGACGAAGAGGGAAACAACCACTAACGAGTCCTCTCGACTTGTAGGCGGGAAAATTCTCTTGTGAGATCCTTACGACTCTCAAGAGAAAACACACATAGGAATCCTCACAATTCCTAAGGAGAAAATACACCTACGGGATCCTCTCGACCTGTAGGGAGAAAATTCTTTTTGAGACCCTCACGGCTCATAAAGTTGAAAAGCCTTAGGCAGCAGATCTGAACCTGCTTCCTAAGCCATCACTACCTCTCAAAGAGCTTAAGATGGAATGCTCTCTCTATCATCTACAGGCCACACTTGTTAAAATCACATGGCAATGACACAGCAAAGAGAAGAAAGTAACAGTAGAACAAAAAATGTGTATCTTTTATTCATGAATTAAATGGAGTACAAGTTGGATCATATGAAAGAATAAAAAATGGATACATGTTATTCAAAGATTACAAGCGTTCAATCTATACAAAACAGCTACTGAGAAGGAAGCGTTTTCAATAAGTCAGCAAGTTGCTCTCGCACTCCTTTCAGTGCCTTCTCGTGATCAGCCACCGCGGCCAGCTCCGCTTCAATTTGAGCCTTTTGCTGCAAGCATGATGAAATCTTCTCATCGATTTCCCATTGGACAGCTTCGCGACTCTGCGTAACCCGCTCAATAGAGTCGAGCTTCCGCCTCAATACATGCCCGTCCGAGATACACTGCTGCAAGGTGTCAAAAGCAGCTCTCAGTTGCTCGGCATTCATTTTAACTTGGGCGCGCAGCCGGGCAGACTCATCCGAAGCCTCCTCGCGTTCCTTCCTCCTCAAGGTCGCTTCTTGTTCGAAATGGCAGAGGAAGGACACGCTCTGCTCAACCCACACAGCCCTCTGGGAGTTCAAAACCTGAATTTCAGGAGCAGGATGCCTAAACTCAAGCTCATGCAGGCAGGTCTCAATCTTCCTGCAGTGGTTAACCCAAGACTCAACGACGCCTTCGTTATGGAAGTTCACAAGCATCGCCAGCTGGATTAACTTCAGCAGCAAAATCTACAACGAATGTAGGGACCTCCGCGTCAAGCTCCTCGATGTAATCGCTCAACATATGCAGACTGGTCACAGCGCCTTTTGAAGATGGACGTCTGGAAAAGGGCCCTGCTGGCATTATGATTCAAGACTCGAACAGAGCTGGAGTCGGTGTCATTGCTGCAAAACAAATCATAGTCAAATGACGGCTCAAGAAATAGAGAAGATACATGAACAATAGAGTCGGTTATACCGGCTACAACAGGGGGCGGAGCTGGGAGTACCGGGGGCGTGACGATACCCGCGTCCCCTCCTTCAATTTGTAATGCTACAAGTAATGCAAAGAATAATTAGCAACGGCATGACTACCCGTTAAAGAAAAGAAAGGACGTCGGTTAGAAAAGATACTCACCGGCACCAGCGGGCAAACTAATCTCCGACTGGAAGGGGAAGTATGGGTTCAGCACCTGATACAGGTGATCAAAGAGAACTCCTGCAAGATCACGATGATACATGATCAGTACACGGAAGAGGTTGCCCTTAATTTAAATTAATTACAAACCCATACCTTCCAACATCTGAGAAGATATAAGAGGGGACGAAGGGGCAGCCACCGTCAGAGCGGCAGCTGGCGGTGCTTCTTCAGGTGGCACAACCTCAACGCTCACCACACTTACATTAGAAACAAGAGAAATACTGTCAGAAGATATTGAAAGGAATTGCAGAATGAAAAGAAAAGCAATGACCCAAAATCTACCTGAAGAGTCGCCGGTCGAAACTGCGACAAGGGCATCACTGGGTGCAGCGACTGCTTCACCCTCCTCCATTGGAATGGTTTCGCCGCCAGTAGCTTCATCCCCCGACTCCATGAGAACCGTCATGATACTCGCAGCACCCGGCAACGGCAAGAAACCGCAAGGGGAAAGAGTGGCAATAGGGGCAATTCCAGACTCTTGAGAAAGAGTGGCCACTTCAGGCTCAGTGGTTGCCGCCGTCTCACCTACCACTTCCTCATCAGGACTCGGCCCTACAGGTATGCGTATGAGAATCTGAGGATCAAACATTAATAAAAAGACCCAGAGTTACGTTACCTTGAGATAACCTTTCAACTGCCCCCCGAGCCGCGCGTATCGCCTGTCTATGAGCGATAGACAGGGAAACCGGAGCACCCTCTGAAGAAGCAGGGACAGGAGAAGCAGCGCTCGAGCCTACACCTACAGCCAAGGCGGCATTACGTTCTCTTGCCGCACGCCTCCTGCGCTTCTTATCCGCCTGGGCTGTGAGAGTCGATCTTCTTAGGACCTCCATTAAGGAGACGTCATCATCCGCGCCAGGACCTACCTCTGGAGCCATTATGGCATCCTTCATCGGTTGCTTAAGTAAATCCTCTTTTGGCAATGCTGAGGAGGCCGGGACTTCGATAGCTAGCCCTGGAAGCATCTCCGCATCGCCCTGCGGGATTGGCACTGTACTGGGGATGACCCGAGTCGAGATAGTCCCTGCAATAAGATGAAAAATGGGTCAGATTACCCATAAGAAAGGGAAATGAAGGCACAATGAGCCGAAATATACCAAGGCCCAACGAAGCACGAAGCCTCTCTTCCTCCTCAAAAGTCTTGAGGGAAGCCGCGAGAGCCTCTTCGGTGGAAATGCCTGTTAAAGAAGGAATGTCAGTCAAAACATGATAACAAAAACATAACAGCAAAAAGATACGGTTGAAGCTTACTTGATTGTGCGAAGATGATCAGTCCTTCTTTGTGGCTAGCGAGTCGCTCAGAAGCTGCAATGGCGGCCGCCAGATCAGTATCATCCGGCGCCATAAATAAGCCCTTGCTGGTCCCGTATTCGCTCAGGCCCTCTCTATAAGGAGCATGAGGCTCCTGGCCGAATGCAACATCTGCAGAAAGAATAGACTTCTTCTTCTTCTTTTGCGAGCGAGTACCGGTGCTGCTAGCACAAGATTACACTTGGTGGGCACCTTGGGATGACGAGTCCCGATATTTGAACCCACGCCAGACTCAGGAGATGCCACAGTCACCGCTTTCACGGGAGCACGGGGTATCGGTAGCTCAGGCCTATCACGCGAGACCATAACCGCAGCAACCTCTCTGAAAGGAGGACGAACGATGGTCCGTTGCTTCAAAGGGATGGCTGGATTACCGGCAGGGGCTGCACCCTTACGATCGAGCAACAGCTTCTTTTCCTCCCTGATGACGGCACCCATCGCGTATTGATACCACGCCACGTATACGTTCAGGGATTTCGGAACACAACTTGTCTCACTAATGAAGAAATAGGACCCTTTGTTTAGGCGCATGAAGTGGTGCAAAGCGCTCCGGATACCCTCTTCAGTATAAACCGGTTCTGCCAAGAATGCCTCGAGCGGGACGCCCTGATTATAACTTGATTGCTGGGCAAAACGGTGGGGGTTATACCTCATGAACAAAGCCGAGTCGTTCTGCCTGAACACCAAGTATCCCAGCCTGATCGAGTACAAATGGAGAATCTCCTGAGCTGTCAAGGTAGAAGCTCCGTCTTTAAAGGTGTCCCGCAACGGCTGCACCGTCTTAGCGGATTCCTTACCGATGGTCATAACCTTATCAACAAATTTCATGCCGTCCCCGACGGTACGTAGGCGAAGAATTACACCCCGAGCCTCTCGCTGACTTGGCTCCACAATGGAAGCATTGACCAGCCGCATGATCCGTAGAAAATTGCAAGTTTCATAGAAATGAGGCCGCTTGTGCATTCCAAAAGCACCGAGCACATGCAACTCGAGCCATGAAGTAAAATAATGCATCGGGAAGTTCATGGGCTGCACCCCCGGTTGAGTAGTGTCGGCCGCCAAACTGAGGCCGTGATACAAATGAGCCAGCCCGGCAATCCCAACAGCAACCTGTCTCCCTTCAACCATCCGAATACCTAGGTAGAAGACAGACGGACTCATGTAGCGAGGGTGCATGGGAAGCGCGAACCAGCATAACCACAAACTGAGGAACCCTAGAAAGAACGCCTCCTCATCGATGCCCGGAGCGGCAATTTTTGAAAAGGGGACGATCGCGACGTTTGGAAGAAAGAAACTCTTTTGATCGGCTTCCAATATTGGCCGGCTATTCAAGCCAAAGCCGAAAGGATCATCAAGTTTGGCAAACTTTTCACCTTGTTACGATAATGTTTCTGGACGGAGAAAGCGGGCGATGAAGTCCGCAAAGCCAACCCCATGGCTTCCAGATTCAAGAAATAGGCCCTCGTAAATGTTTAGCACCTTGATCAAGCTGGGGAATCGGTGCTGAATGGCATTATCTGGGTTTAGACCCATCATCACCAGTCGGGTAGCGAAAATATACTCATCAGGGGGCAAAATCTTCTCATAATGCTCCTTTCTGACAGGCAAGCCGGAGATATTCGCAAACTCTTCCAAGGAGATGGAAACTTCCCGATCTAGCATAAGGAAGGTATGAGTTAAAACGTTCTACTGTTCCAAAAAGGCTTTGACCACCAGGCTGGAGGTGGGGAATATTGAAACAGAGAAGCATAGATCGTGGGGTACAACCCAAGCTTCAGCAGCTCTGACTTCTTTGCCGATAAGATGTATCGAGCCCACTGTAGATATCCAGCTGAGTGACGGGGAGTCAGGCCTATGTTGTATGGCTGTCCCCAAGGGCGCGACTTGCCCTTGCAAATACGCCACCCTAGAATGTACAAAGCCATCGGCGGTTATACAGGTATTGCAGCCATAGATGGCTGAAGACAACCCTCTGAAGTCCAATTAACCACCTCCACGGCATAGTTCACCGGGGGTACGTCAGCATAATGAATCGCCGAGATGGCATCTGAAGGTGTTGCGCAAGAGAAGCTGCGCCGACCCATGATGATCTGATTATACCATGTTCCCCACAAATGAAGATTCTTGTGCTCCGGATCATGGTCTTTGATCAGCGCAAGAACCTCTCGGTCTACGGGCGCTTCGGGGAATTCGGAGCAGACGAACGGGAAGGAAGTGTCGAAAGACATAGTACCTGCGCGGAAAAGAACAAATTTTCAACCGCCAATGCTACAGTTAAAGTTCTGTCACTAGGTACTTTAAATATGTACCACACTGCAATGCAGTGAAAAGGGACCAAAGGGGACCCACATAATCCAGATGACATTGCATCATTAATAACAGCCTCATCATTTGATGAGACTGTCTTTAAATGAGGAAATCCTCGATTGATTCTCATTCAATGAGAACCCCTCGGGATAAGGAGTAAATCTCCCCTTGAGAGCAGTGCTCTGTGGCAGAGTGACTTCTGACAACTCTAATGATGCAGGAATAAAAATTCCTCAAGAGCCTTACTCTGAAAAAATGATGGAATAATCCAACAGAAAAATTGAAATCAATTTTTATATGAATTAAAATTCTGAGATCTTTAAGATCCATGAACAAACTCTTAAGAGTTATTCATGAGAGATTAACAAATCTCCATTATTCAAGAGAGCGAAGCTCTGTTAATGGGTTAAGAAACCCCAAGAAAGATCTCTTTAGATCTATGAGAGTAAAACTCTGTTAATGAAACCCTAAAAGGGTTTTCTTTAGATCTAAGATCTATGAAAAGTAAAGCTCTGTTAATGGGTAAAACCCTAAAAACATTTTGAGATCTATGATCTGAGGAAGAGCAAAGCTCTATTGATAAAGTTCAAATCTTACCAAAAATTTGGCGGAGTTTTGACTCTTGAAAGTTCTTAAAACAGAGAGCTATGCTCTGAAGGAGAATAAAAATTCTTAGAAAGTAAGAAGATGAACAGAAATCATCTCAAGGGCCAAGGGTCATATTTATAGGCACTGAGATGCCGTTTCAACTTCTGAGTTGATCCAAGGGCGCAGATGTTGCCACCGCCGCACTCACATGTGGGCCACGTGAGCACAATGGTGGGGGGCATTTGTTTCTCCCAATCAGAGCAAGGCTCTGTTCAAATTTCAAAATTTGAAATTAACCAACGCTTCATAGCAGCGCCAAGTGCGCTGCGCCCTAAGCAGCGCACCACGTGCAAAGCACGTGTGCGCTAGCGCTAACAGTGCTACACTATAAGCAGCGTACCATGTGCAAAGCACGTGTACGCTAGCGCTAAGTGTGTTGCACTCTAAGCAGCGCACCACGTGCAAAGCACGGGTGCGCTAGCGCTGGAACTAAAATCTCCCCACCGTCAGATCAAAGATCCCATAAAGATGATAAATCATCAATTAACCAGAATAAAGTTCTGTTAAGGAAAGATTCCTTAAAATCTTTCCAAACAAGAAGATTGTGCTCTGTAAATCAGAGCACCGTTGGATCAATGATCCAACGGTGATTAAAAATCACCAAAATACAGAATAAATTCTGTATGGGAAAGATTTCCCAATCTTGTTAAAAACAAGAGGATTTCCTTCTGTAAATCAGAAGCCCTTGAATCAAAGATCCAATGATGGGAAAATCCCCAAATCAATTGGAGAAAAGATCTCCTTAACTGATTGAACAAATCAGCTCGCCCTATATAAAGGCCCCGAGACTTTAAGTCTAATACAGAGGACCCCCCCCCACCCATAAACTTTGAGAAATCTCATAAAGAAGAGCCAAGCTCTCGGTAAAAGAAGAAGATTTTCTTCAAGGTAAAAATAGACAGAGAGATGAAATCATCTCATATTAAAAAGAAGAATTCACTTCTTTCTTTAAGATCATAGATCCATAAGACCAAAGTCTTTCACAAAGAGATTAAAAGATCTCACCATAAAATAAGAAGAAGAACATAATTTTTCTCACAAATCATAGATCTATAAAATAAAAGGGGGGAGAATAATTCAATTCTCTTTAATCACAGATCCATAAAGGCAAAACCTTTTATGAAAATGAGAGATTGAGACATCTCCTACAAAAGTAAGAACTTTGTTCTTAGAACCTTGAGACAAAGTCTCTTATAAAAAGAGAATTTAATTCTCGGGGCGCAAACTGATCTAAGTTGCATAAAAGAAGAGCTTCAGCGCTCTACATCTAGCTCAAAGCGCTGCAGAGCCTTAGCGCTCTTAATCTAAAAGGAGTCCTAGGGCTCTAAATTTAAAGAAGCGCTCTGCGCTCAAGACTGGCGCATAGCGCCAAGCGCGCCACGTGCTCCTCACATGTGCGCTACTTAACAGAAGCGCCTAAGCACTGCACATCTAGCGCAAAGCGCTGCAGCGCCTCAGCACTCCAAATATAGCGCACTGCGACTAGTGCTAGCGCTAAGCGCACCATGTGCTCCTCACGTGTGCGCCACTGAACAAATAGCGCTTTGCACTCATAAACAAGCACAATGCGCTCATAATCTGGCGCTCAGCACCAAGCGCACCACGTGCTCCTCATATGTGCGCTACCCAGCAGAAGCGCTCTGTGTTTTTTGACTGGCGCAAAGCGTCAAGCGCGCCACGTGCTCCGCACGTGTGCGCTAAAAGAACATAAATTGTTCTATAAGGAAAGCCTAGAGCTATGATGAATGCTAAGTATTCCATAAAAGACAAAAATATTGTCAGAACTCAAATCAATGCTCAGCATTGTTAAATGTTTAACATTTTAATTGAATGGGCCGAGCCCAAAATGGCCACAGAACCCTAATTCAGATTAATTGAGCCCATATGCTCATAAATCTTTGATCTTAGTCCCAAATTGGACTATAGATCTCCCAACCAATATTGGTTCGAGGGTACATCTCTTCACGCCTCTGATATTTATCATTGTAATCCTTCAACGTCTTCAGAGAGGTGACGGGTCCCGACAACCAAACATTCCATGAACTGTGGGGTCCTTAAACCCATGGACTATGATGTCCTTAACCTTGGACTGTGGGGTCCTTAAACCTATGGACTATGATGTCCTTAACCTCGGACTGTGGGGTCCCTTAAGCTCATGGACTATGATGTCCTTAACCTTGGACCGCAATGTCCTTACACTAATTATGGACCGCAAAGTCCGTAAACTAAACAATAGAACCCAAATGCTCTTTTGTTGGATCTAAACGATCCCGTTAAGTTGATCTTAGTCTAAAATTATACTAACGAACCCTTAACAAATATTTAAGTTGATCTTATTCTCAAATGAGACTAACGTATCCTTAAACCCAACCCTAAATCCAAATCTAAGAAGATACGGATTTGGACTAATCTACGCCCTACGGGCTACAACATAAATTAGTCTCCATATACAATCCACGGGCAACCAAAAACAAAACAAACACATACGATACGAAGTGACCATCTGGAGAAGGAGAAAGTGGTTACTGCGATGCGGTAGCATAATTAATTGTAGGGGCTTGCTCCAGATCCCTGATTGGTAGAGTTTTTGCGTGCTTAGTTAATTACCGCAATCAAGACGGTTTCGCTTGTAGCTAGCCGGTTGAGTACGGGTCGTCCGCAGGGAGATGGGAATCTTTTTCTATATGCTTTAACGAGTTAAGTCCAAATGTCCAGGTTTGTTTGAGATTAACTATGTGCTAAAATGTTATATAAAGAGAGCTTGTTAGGGTTAGGATTAGGTTAGTTTGAGTTAGGAGTCGCTCACTTCTTTCATTGCCACTCTTAATATCGGTGTTACGGTAATCAGCAACAACGGGGATTAGCACGACTAGGAAGAAACTTGCGAGTATAAGCTAGGCTTTCCAACGCTTAAGTTCTTCCTTTTGGTGCTTGTCCGTCCGTTCTTGGCTCTTAGCCTTAACCTCCGGTTAATTCAACCACAACCGGTCTCGCTAAGGAATCACCGCTATCATGTAGAATAGGGTGCCGTAGGGAGCGGATTGTGGTTCAATTAACGGGAGTCCGAATTAAGATGCTGGGTAAGGAAAGAGTGAGAGAGATTTCCTTCTCTCAAACTTTCCTTATCCTACCCTAACAAGTAAGAAAACTACTCACCCATTACAAGAAAAAGAAAATACAACAAAAGGAGGAAGATAGAAAGAAAGAGGTTAGAAAATTACAACTAGCTATTTGAGACCTCACTTTGGCAAGGATCAAGCTTAAGCATCATTGTTGTTAAGGATAAAGAAAAAGAGAACAAGAAAGAAACAAACAACAAATAACAACAACAACTAGATTAGCAAATGAAAAATACAAGCAATTATCATTAACAAGATAAGCATGATAACAAAAAGAACTCTTTTATTCATCCTTCCACTCATGAAAGCTCACTACAAGACTTTAATGGAGAAAAGATGAAAAGAGGAAGAAGAACAACAAAGTATATCTAAAACCTAATACAAGAATAAGCACCATTGGCTTGGCAAGTTCTGGGCTATTTATAGGCAGGAAACAGAGAACCTAGGGCAACATTCTGAACCCAAATAGAGTTACCAAAATCCCCCCAAAATTTGAGATTCTGTCAAGATAAACTGGCCGCGGATCCGCGGTCTAAGCGCGCTTATGCCGCGGATCCACGGCCATTTAGAAGAATTAGGTCATAAAATTTGTTGGGTTTTCCTGGTTTTCGGTACTCTTCAGTGTGGTATATGTTGTTTCTCAGAAGCTCTTCACAATTTTTCCAGAATTTCAGCAGATCAAAAGGTGATGTGATATGGATCTTTTGCCATGATTTTTCTTGAGCTCCGCGTAGACATGTTGGATCTTGTGTTGACATTGTGTTTTGTGCATGAAAATGACATCGATTTGCCATTTTGTCCCTTAAACTTGTGTGCGGCAACATACGGATAGAGAGCAGAGAACCGTGTTTTATCTGTGGTTGGCAGTAATCCGGAATTTGTCGTGCTTTTCCATGAATTTCACTGTTTAGAGCTGAGAACCTGTATCCTGCAATTAACTAGCAAACACGGCTCAAGAGTACCTACCGATAAGCAATGTGATAAAAATTGGGCGGTATAAAAATGCAAAAATCCGATATGAACAAATACCCCCAAACTTATCATTTGCTCGTCCCGAGCAAAGCCAATTTATTCACAAAAATTTCTAATCTCACTTTCGCAGGGAACGCGATTGCACTGAGCATGTGCAACAAGCTGTTAAACCACTAGGTGTCCCTAGTAGGAGGAGTGTTGTCTCCTGAGGGTTTTCAGCGGATACTACCCACAAAATCCCGTCAAGCTAGTTTTTGCAAAATAACTATGATTCAAACCCTAAGGTTTTGTTTTTTAAAAATAATAGGTCTATTATCCTAAGTCTAGACTATCGAACCTTTATTTTTCACACCTCGCTTCTTATTTAACTTAAGATTTTATATGTCTTTACGTGCAGTGCAAATAGTGTTGTTAAGTTTCAGAAGGATCGATTAAAGTCATCATGTCACAAAATAAAGCCCAGATAAAAATTTTAAAAGGATCACATAAGTGTTATAAAGAGTTAAGCATTTTTCAAGTTTCGTTTTCCAGTAAGGTTTCAATTTCAGAATTTCTATCTTCCTTAACAGGAAACTAGGTCTTATTTTTCACTCCACCTTTTTCTTGTTTTCATTTCATACACACCTCTGTGAACGTGCAATAGTCTTTATCATAGAATAAAACCTTCATATCTCCGCTAGAAATATTTTTTATAAAAACCTGTCTTTTGTCAAGATTATTCTCACACAAAGAACCGTTAGGAATTTTAACTCGGAGAGAACACTTGCTTGACTTTGTTTTAATCTGGACTTTCTAGGCTTCTTAACGAGGTTTGGGCCAATGCACCCAAACCAGTTGGCTTTAAGGCATTAGGTGTAGAGACACCCCAGCGGACTTAATTACTCAAGTTACCTAGGCCCAAAAACAAAAGACAATTTAGCGTGAAAATCATGATGATTCAATGCGAACGGAGATATAACCGGCAGTTCAGTTATTTTTTGGATAAAAGACGTGTTTAGTGGGTTAGGTGTGTAATCATTCCAATCAAGTTTCAGATGGGTTATTTTTCAAAATTAGTTCCAATTAAGGCATCAATAACATCCCTTCATATTCACTTCACTTCATAAACTATTCTTGATATTACTTATTTCAGAACAAACCTATTTGATCCTCTGAAAATCATTTATCCATTTAAAAGTTTTTAGACATAATAAACTTGTCATCTAATTTCCAAAACTCACGATACGTGTAGTGTGATGTAAAGACGTATATCAGCTATAGTTAACTTCAAAGGAGAGTTATCTTTCAGGTTTTCAAAATCTAAAAATAAGATTTAGTTATTCTTATTTTATCAAACAAAACCGTTGAAATGTTGAATCTGAGTTTTCCCACTAGCTAACTTGACGAAAAAGTTTTTATGTTTTTAGAAAATTTTCTGATTTTTATGGATTTTAGTATGCAGATGCAAAATATATATATGAATGCGAAGGTTAGAAATGCGTACCGAGCGTACCCCCAAACTTAAACTGGACAGTGTCCTCACTGTCGTTGCATGAAGAAATCATTGAAGGGTCAAAATTGTCGGTTAGATATACACAATTTTTTATTTTTTTTTAAAGAAAAGAAATATAATAAAAATGGATATGCACCGGACAAGAATATCCATATATATATACAAAATGGTATATACATACCCCCAAACTTAGGTGAAACAGTGTCCACTGTTTTGGCTGGATAACCGAAGTTTGGTGGTAGGCAGAGGAAGATTATGCAGGGTAAACCGGCTCCTGTAAGACCAGGAGCTCCTCTGATGGTTCGGCGCTAAGATACAGTTTTAGTCTGTGTCCGTTTACTTTGAAAAATGAACCGTCCTTTGGATTCTCCAAATCCACAGCGCCATGCGGATACACATTCCGCACAAAATATAGCCCTTTCCAGCGAGATCTGAGCTTACCTGGATGGTAATGTAGCCGGGTGTCGTAAAGCAGCACCTGTTGACCAGGTGCGAAAGTTTTGCGCAAAAGGTGTTTATCGTGAAACACCTTCGTTCGGTTCTTAACGACAACCGCGTTTTCGTAAGCCTCATCCCGAACCTCGCTTAATTCGTTCAACTGCAGCTTCTGATGGCTGCCCGCATCTTCGAGAGACAGATTCAGCTCCTTTATCGCCCAAAATGCGCGATGCACTATTTCCACAGGAAGGTGGCAAGCCTTTCCGTAAACAAGCCGATAGGGAGACATGCCAAGATCGGTCTTATAAGCCGTTCGAAATGCCCAAAAGGCATCAGTGAGTTTTAACGACCAATCTTTACGGTTCTTGGAAACCGTCTTCTCCAGTATCTGCTTGATTTGCCGATTTGAAACTTCGGCTTGCCCACAGGTTTGGGGGTGGTAGGGCATAGATAGCTTATGATTAATGGAATATTTCCGCATCAAGGCCTCAAAAGTCTTATTGCAGAAATGAGTTCCATTGTCGCTAATGATCGCTCGGGGGTGCCCAAACCGGGAGAAAATGTTTTCCTTAAGAAATCTAACGACAACCTTGTTGTCGTTAGTCCGGCTGGGCACAGCCTCGACCCATTTAGAGACGTAATCAACAGCGAGAAGGATGTACAAGTTTCCAAAAGAGCTAGGAAACGGCCCCATGAAATCGATCCCCCAAACATCGAAAATCTCCACAACCAAGATTGGTTGGAGCGGCGTCTCGTTTCTCCTGGATATCCGGCCCAAGTGTTGGTACCGGGAGCAAGTTTTGCAATAGTCATGAGCGTCTTTGAAGAGTTGTGGCCAGTAGAAACCACACTGCAAGATCTTCTCAGCTGTCTTTCTGGGGCCAAAATGCCCGCCACATGCTTGATCGTGGCAAAATGACAGCACACGCTTGAATTCATCGTCAGGGACACATCGACGAATAATCTGGTTGGGACAGTACTTGAACAAATAGGGTTCGTCCCAGTAAAAGTGTTTTACTTGGGATAAGAATCGAAGTCTGTCCTGACTTGACCATTCAGTCGGTAGTAATCATGTGGCCAAATAGTTCACAATATCTGCGAACCAGGGTTCGCAAGATACTGTCAAGAGCTGTTCATCCGGAAAAACGTCGTTGATCGGAATTTGAAGCGACGGCGAAGAAGGAAGTCGTGAGAGATGGTCGGCGACTACGTTTTCACATCCTCTTTTGTCCTTGATGACAAGGTCAAACTCTTGAAGCAAGAGGATCCAACGTATCAGCCCGAGATTTTGCATCTTTCTTCGCAAAAAGATGGAGCAGAGCAGAATGGTCCGTATAGACGATGACTGGAGAGCCGATGAGGTAGGGCCCGAACTTTCCTAAAGCAAATACAACAGCCAAGAATTCCTTCTCAGTTGTTGTATAATTCAGTTGGGCGTCGTTCAGGGTTCGGCTAGCATAATAGATTACGTGCGGCATCTTGTTGATGTGTTGTCCAAGGACAGCACCGATGGCAAAGTCGGATGCATCGCACATAATCTCAAATGGGTGCGTCCAGTCAGGAGAAGAAAGAACGGGAGCAGAAGTGAGTGAGCTTTTTAATGACTCGAACGCAGTCACACGGCTCGAGTTGAAGTCGAATGGCGTGTCCTTGGCCAGCAAAAGAGTCAAGGGCCTAGCAATCTTGCTAAAGTCCTTGATGAACCGTCTATAGAAACTGGCATGGCCAAGGAAGGCTCGGATATCTCTGACGCATCGGGGAGGAGGGAGATTGGAAATGACTTCAATCTTCGCTTTATCTACCTCAATGCCATTTTGCGAGATGATATGTCCTAAGACAATACCTTCGCGCACCATGAAGTGGCATTTCTCCCAATTCAAAGTGAGGTTCTTGTCCTTACACCGGGTAAGACCAGCGTCGAGATGCAGCAAACACTCTTTAAGGGAATCGCCGAAAATGGAGAAATCGTCCATGAAGATCTCCAAGAATTTTTCCACCATGTCTGAGAAGATTCCCATCATACACCGCTGGAAGGTAGCGGGCGCATTGCATAACCTAAAGGGCATGCGACGATATGCAAACGTTCCGAAAGGACAAGCGAATGTGGTCTTGTCCTGGTCTTTTTCGGCGATGGGAATCTGATTATAGCCGGAGTAGCCATCAAGAAAGCAATAGTACTCGTGCCCGGCCAATCGTTCAAGCATCTGGTCAATGAAAGGTAGCGGAAAGTGGTCCTTCCGCATTGCGGCGTTGAGTTTTCTGTAATCGATGCATACTCGCCACCCAGTCTGGATGCGAGTAGGGATTAACTCGTTCGCCCCGTTGGTTATGACCGTTATGCCTGATTTCTTGGGGACAACGTGAATGGGGCTAACCTACTGGCTATCAGAGATAGGGTAAATAAGACCACTATCTAGACACTTTACGATTTCCTTTTTTACAGCCTCCTTCATGACTGGGTTGAGACGCCTTTGTGGATCCCTGGCTGGTTTGGCATCCTCCATCAGATGAATGTGATGTTCAACGATCAGGGGACTAACCCCCTTGATGTCGGCCATGGATCAGCCAAAAGCTTGCCTATTGCTGTGAAAGACCGTGAGAAGGGCTTTCTCTTGCTCTGGAGCTAGAGAAGCCGAGATGATAACAGGAAGGGTCTCGTTCTCACCCAAGTAAGCGTACTTAAGGTGAGAAGGCAATGGCTTGAGTTCGAGCGTTGGCGGTGAAACGATTGAAGGCGGGATTGGAGAAAAGGTCTCGAACTCAAAGGATTCCAGCAAAGGTTCAAAACGAGTGTAAGCGACCGAGTTGGATGATTCAGGTAACTCATCCGGAAATTCGAAGGATTCAAACTCGGGTGGTGAGTGGCTAAGATCGTTCGAGAAAGTGAAACACTCGTAGTCATTGTCGAGTGCAGAAACAGCAGCAGGTTCGAAGAGGAACGCACTAGTGGCGTTAAGGTTATCGTGATTGAACAAAAACTCCTCGAATTCAGACTCTTCTGGGGTGATCTCCTGGATTGAGCAAACGTCTAGTATATGAGCATTAGGTTCGGAGGGCTGATTCCCCAACCTAAAAATGTTGAGTTCAATTGTCATGTTTCCAAAAGATAGGTTCATCGAACCATTTCGACAATTGATCACAGCATTTGAGGTTGCAAGGAATGGAGACCGAGTATCACCGGAATTTGATTCCGGGGGTTAGCTACAGGCTGTGTGTCTAATACAATGAAGTCAACGGGGAATATGAAGTCTCCAACCTTGATTAACACATCCTCTAGCTCACCCCTAGGATGGGTGATTGATCGGTCGGCTATTTGGAGAGTACAGTGTGTGGGTTTCAACTCTCCTACACCTAGTTGCTCATACACTGAGTACGGAAGCATGTTAACACTGGCACCAAGATCTAATAGTGCACGGTTGATGTTCTTATCCCCAATGGTAATAGAAATCGTAGGACAGCCAGGGTCCTTCCGTTTTTGAGGCAAAGATTGGGTAGGAGCATCACTCATAGCACTAGCCAAGAAAACTTTCTTGGGTACCTGAGATTTCCTCTTTTTCGTGCACAAGTCCTTTAAGATTTTAGCGTAGGAAGGGACTTGTTGGACAGCATCTAAAAGGGGAATGTTGATGTTAACCCGCTTAAACAACTCCAGAATCTTCTCCATTTGTGGATTTTGTTTATTGGACCTCAACCGGTTTGGAAATGGAACGTTTTTAAAATTGGATGAGTCAAATGCTTGTGGAGGAGATTGTGGAGTTGGAATGGATCCCAGAGCTGGTGTTTTCGTGGAGTGAGAAATGGGTCCGTTTAGAGCAGAAGAAGAGCCTTTTGAAGAATGGAGAATAGGCTCAGAAGACGAAGAAGAAGAAGAAGCGGCCGGGGTGTCATTGTCGATCCGTGTGCCAATGTTGTTTTGCAGCTGATCAGTCGAAAATATTGCATATTTTAGCCGGCAATTTCCTTATCATTTGCATCCATATAGAAGTGTACGGTATTCATAATTCACATAATTAGCAAATCGGTCGCAAAATATCAGATTACATGTATTCGACCTTAAAACCGGCATTTCTAGGGAAATTGACTGCATTACATCACATGGCATATTTTCTATATCTTGCAACAAGCGATCCGAAGCCGATCCACGACTCACGAAGCCGAGCGATGCCCGATCAACAATCTAGATTCTTCTTCTTGTAGTTCTTGAAGCAAATGTAATCAAAATTGTTGAGATCAATAAAGGTGATATTCTTTTATCTTGTTTTCTTTAAATTCCGCATCATGTTATCTTTACAAATCTTTAATATTGTCTTTGTGGTGATGTGTGAATAAAACTCCGCTTGTTAAGGAGTCGAAACGATCTTTAGTATGATGATGTAACAAATTTGCAATCGATTCTTGAATCCCACGAGTTTGTAAACCCTAGCAAGTTCAAGAATCGACAACCCATTTCGTTTCGATGCTTTCTTGATTGACATCGATCGAAATTGGGGAGTTACGATCGTTTCTTGAAATTGCTAGAGGCTAGAATATAAATGGTATCCTCGAAAGAACAAGGGTTAAGAGATGAAACCCTAATTTCATCAAGAAAGCCCTAACTCTCGTCGATCACCATTGATCTAGTATCAATTCTTCGAAGGACAAGAACACGAAACCTTTTAGATTACATCACGTCTAAAGATCCGATCGATTCCTACGAGCCTCTCTTATATTCTTGATTGTTGATTGGAAATATTATCGAAACACCGATTCTTGGTTGTTTATAGTTTCTTGATTCTTGCATAAAGAATAGTGACACTCGAATACAAATCATTCTTGAATCATGTTTTCTTTTATTGTTGCTTAACTTTTCATTTCAAACGTATCAAAATACAAGTGAATCGTGCAATCCCTGTGGACGATCCGCACTCACTACAAACTACATCCGACACCGTAGTTTGATTGCGGTCAAAATATTTTTTTGGTTGTGATTTCTTTACAATTTTATACAAACACAACGGAAAATCTATCAATCAAAATGGCACCGTTGCCGGGGACATTTTGATTAGATACTCTTTTAAATAATAACCAAGAAATTGTTTCAATCAAAATGGCGCCGTTGCCGGGGATCGCGCGCTAATTCATTTACATTTTAGTTTGAAGTGAAAGAATTATTACATTCTACTTCTTGAAATCAAAATTCGTACAAACTCTTATACGTGTGTTGTGATTGATTGCAAGGTGATCTGGAGCATTCTGTGCTGTGGAAAAATTGTTTGGGATATACCAGAGAGCTGAGGGAGCCAAGATAAGCTCCCTGTACAGTGATCTCACAGTTGAGGCGCGGAAGAGCGGCACTTAGGGTGTTCTTGCGGCGGAACCGCGGCTTGGTAGGGGGTTCTCTGCAAAATTTTTGCAGCAGGTAATTTCTTGCTCTCTCCCCTCTCCTCTTTTAGCTCCAACTAACCCTTTGCTGCAGGATTCTTTGCAAATAATCGCAGCGCGCAAAAGCAAAATTAAAATTGTGTGTGATTTTGATTTCTTGGTTGTTTGCATTCTAATACGGAAATTTAAGGGGCACGGCCAAATCCAAATTAGGTGGGGATTTCATTACCCTTCCTAGGCCCCGAAAATCGCAAAACTTGCATCCGCATTACCCTCATTAATTAAAAGAAATCTAGAGAAGACTCTAAGGACTGTCGCGCTCAATAGGACAAGAGAAGGCCGTGGGTAATTCATTGCTTATCCGAGTTTTCTTGTGGTGCCTAAGGCGAGTGTGTCTAAGGCTAGTGGTTTTTAATTAGGCCCACTACTACGTAGTGGAGTACCTTCCCACTTACCTGGCACTTATCCGGCCACAGGGGGACAAAGAGGCAGTGGAGAATTCTATCCTGCGACTTGTCTTTTGGCAGTTAGGAGCGGTCTAGAGCCGGACCTAGGTGACCACTAGATTCTAGGGTTGTGTGTTACATTTGTTTTGTCGCATCATTTTTTTAAAAATCCGTCCCTTTTTCAAAAGCAAGCACCGCATTCATTTTTTCCCTAATTATAAGTCAACGCTGCCACTTGTACTAACCCTTTTTAGTGCAAGATAGGCTGGACACGGGATTCTAGTGCCCGTTTAGTCCGCGTACCCTTTATCGACTCCGAAGTCGATAATTCTCCATTTACCTTTTCTTTACCCACTACCACACCCACACCGATGGATCCGAATCCATCGAACTTCTTTAACCCTAATCTGCCACCGTCCGTTGGTGCGCAGAATCCTCCCCACATTTCTCTCCAGGAAAGATGCTATCCACATAGAGGTCCTCTTTCGACCTGCTTATCCACACCACCAGCCAATGGGGATAACTTTGAGATTAAGCCCCAGTATATCAATCTTTTACCCAAATACCACGGACTCGAGACCGAGGACGCTTACGTTTTCATTACCAAATTTGAAAACGTATGCGCAATGATGGGTACGTCACAACTTTCAGTGGATGCGATGCGTCTACGACTTCTTCCATTTACTTTGTGCGATATAGCCGAGAAGTGGCTATATAACACTACCGCACACTCTATTACGAATTGGGAAGAATTCGTCGCTGCATTCCTTAAGAAATTTTACCCAATCCAAAAGACGGCTCGAATCCATAGCGAACTGAACCAATTTGCCCAGCTCCCTGCTGAACCATTCTCTAAATACTTTGAACGTTTCAAGGATCTATTGGTTCAATGTCCTCATCACGGCATCCCGAGATGGGAGCTTTGCCGAATCATATATGAGGGCAGTAACCCTAGCACTAAACAGAGCCTTGAAAACATGTGTCAAGGTACATTTATGACTAAGGATGATGGGGAAGCTTGGCGATACTTAGAAGAGTTCGCTGAAAAATCACTAATTTGGGAGAGTGGAACCCAACCATTGAATAGGGGTGGCGTTCACCAAATAGATGTGTCCATAGGTGTTCGAGCTGAAATGGCAGCAATGCAAAAGAAGCTCGACGCTATGGAACACAAATTTGCAGCAGCCTCCCTAAACCCAGTGTCACTCCCCAAAACTGTTTGTGGGTGCTGTTCTGATCCGTCACATTTAACGGAAGAATGTCCATTAAACTCTGCGTTTCAAGGTCACGAGCATTCTAATGCCGCATTTCAAAGACCTCGAAACGATCCATATTCTTCCACGTACAATCAGGGTTGGAGGAACCACCCGAATTTTGCTTGGAACCAAAATCAATCTCAAAACACGGTTCCAAACACGAATCAATTTCAAAGGGCTCTTCCTCCACCACAACAGCAACCCCTTCAACTCACTCAGCACCCCTATCAGTCACAAAATTTCCAAAACCAGGGCAACACTCCTGCACAGTCTAATCCTATGCAGCCCTGTTCTGACGATTTCTCTCAATTCACTCAAACCATGAAATCACTTTTATCAAATTTCATGGAGGTTTCGACTGAGGTTAGATCTTCCGTCAGTGAAATAAAGAAAAACTCAGCGTCCCAAGCTGAGAGTATTCGCACGATGGAAGCTGAAATCGCACGCTTAAAAGCCGAAATGAGTGCGAGAGAAAAAGGGAAACTTCCCTCTCAACCCCTACAGAATCCTGGGCATTACAATGTAAATGCCATTACAACGTTGAGATCGGGAAGAGTGCTGAATAATCATGTCGGGGAAGATATTGATAATACTGAAAATCATATCAACACCCCGGCTGAGTCCTTTCCACACACACACACTTCACCTTCTGATCCTTCTTTTTCTACCAAACCACCTTCTAGCGAGCCTATTCTCCATTTCCCTTTAGGCTCGACACCTTCACCCAACCCTTATAGTTCTCCACAGACGGTCCCCACACCTCCTTTGGGACCTCGTCTACCCCCCTTTCCTTCTCCTATGATGGACCCCGCGCTTATTGCGAAAGCACCTTACCCGAACCGGCTAAGGGCTAACAGAACGAGTCCTCATATGGAGAAAATTTTAGAGATGTTCAAACAGGTTAACATCAATATCCCTCTCTTAGATGCAATTCAGCAAGTCCCCGCTTATGCGAAAATTCTTAAGGACTTGTGCACTAGGAAGAGGAAGACTCAAGTGCCGAAGAAGGTCTTTATGTCTAATAATATCAGCACTGCTTTTATACCCCAGCTTCCAAAGAAAAGAAAGGACCCAGGTTGTCCTACAATATCGATTTCGATTGGGGGTAAAAACATAAATCGTGCTCTTTTAGACCTTGGCGCAAGTGTTAACCTGCTCCCTTATTCTGTCTATGAGCAATTAGGGATTGGAGAGCTGAAACCTGCTCATTGCACTCTCCAGATGGCAGACCGATCTATCACCAAACCAAGGGGTGAATTAGAGGATGTGTTGATAAAGGTCGGGGAATTTGTTTTTCCTGTAGACTTCATTGTGCTAGACACACATCCTGTAGCAAACCCCCGGGGCCAAATTCCGGTGATTCTGGGTCGTCCTTTCCTTGCCACTTCCAACGCTGTTATAAACTGTAGAAATGGTTCAATGAATTTATCATTTGGAAATATGACCATTGAACTAAACATCTATAAAGTTGGAAGTCAGCCATCAGAACCCTCGGCTCATATTTTAGATGTGTGCTCTGTCCATGAGATCGCTCCCGATAGTTGTGGAGCTGAGGATCTTTGCTTTACTGATCTCGATGACATTAGCACATCTCTGTTTGACTTCACACATGATCTTAGTGAGGACACTTTACCTACACATGAGTCCTGCACTTCTGACTTTTCTCCACCCGAGTCTGTATCTTTCACAGGCTCTGAGCTTCTTTGTAGATCCAAAAATCAATCTATGACCCTTCCTTCTATCATTTCTCCGCCTGAGTTAGATCTCAAAATTTTACCTTCTCACCTGAAATATGCATATCTTGGTAAGAACGAGTCATTACCGGTTATCATTTCCGCTTCTCTTGCATCAGAGCAAGAGAATGCACTTTTATCGGTATTGAGATCTAACAAAGAGGCGTTTGGTTGGAGTATGGCGGACATCAAAGGGATTAGTCCCTTGATAGTTGAACATCATATACATGTGATGGATGATGCCAGACCGACCCGAGAACCACAGAGACGGTTGAATTCCGTCATGAAGGAAGCTGTCATGAAAGAAATCGTCAAATGCTTAGATAGTGGTATTATATACCCCATCTCCGATAGCCAGTGGGTGAGTCCTATACATGTCGTTCCTAAGAAATCCGGCATCACAGTTATCACAAATGAGGCGAATGAGTTGATTCAGACACGCGCCCAAACTGGGTGGCGTGTATGCATCGATTATAGAAAACTCAACGCTGCTACGAGGAAAGACCACTTTCCTCTACCATTTATTGATCAAATGCTGGAACGCTTAGCGGGACGAGAGTTTTATTGTTTTATGGACGGATACTTAGGCTACAATCAGGTCCCCATCGCCAAAAAGGATCAAGATAAAACCACTTTTACTTGTCCTTTTGGTACCTTTGCTTACAGTCGCATGCCCTTTGGGTTATGCAATGCTCCCGCTACCTTTCAGCGGTGTATGATGGGGATATTCTCTGATATGGTAGAGAATTTTTTGGAGATCTTTATGGACGATTTCTTGATTTTTGGAGACTCTTTTTCTGATTGCCTAGCGAATCTGGACGCTGTTCTTACTCGTTGCAAAGAGAAGAACTTGACTTTAAACTGGGAAAAATGCCATTTTATGGTCCAAGAAGGAATAATACTTGGACATGTCATTTCACAGAAAGGCATTGAGGTTGACAGAGCTAAAGTAGATGTCATTCAAAACCTCCCTCATCCCAAAAGCGTTAAAGATATTCGCTCTTTCCTTGGCCATGCGGGCTTTTATAGGAGATTCATTAAGGATTTTAGCAAAATTGCTAGACCTTTAACACTACTCCTGGCCAAGGATACGACCTTCCATTTCGACTCGGATTGCGAGACAGCTTTCGACTCACTTAAACACTCACTCACTTCAGCCCCCGTTTTATCATCACCAAATTGGGACTACCCCTTTGAGCTGATGTGTGACGCATCTGATTTTGCAGTAGGTGCAGTCTTAGGACAGCACATTGAAAAGATGCCACACGTGATTTACTATGCAAGTAAGACCCTGAATGATGCGCAAATCAATTATACAACCACCGAGAAAGAGCTTTTAGCGGTTGTATTTGCATTAGAAAAATTCAGGCCTTACTTAATCGGCTCACCTATAGTTGTGTATACTGACCATTCCGCTTTGAAACATCTTCTGGCGAAGAAAGATGCAAAAGGTCAACTAATACGTTGGATCCTTCTTTTACAAGAATTCGATCTTGTTATCAAAGATAAGAAAGGATGTGAAAACGTAGTAGCTGACCACCTTTCACGCATCGTTTCTTCCCCTGTGACCCTGCCGATCAATGATTCATTCCCTGACGAACAACTCTTGAGCATATCAGCTGAACCATGGTTCAGGGATATTGTGAACTATCATGCCACGGGACTTATACCGAGCGATTGGTCAAAACAGGACAAATATCGTTTTCTTTCCCAAGTAAAACACTTTTACTGGGACGAGCCCTATTTGTTTAAATATTTTCCTGATCAGATCATTCGCCGGTGTGTCCCGAATGAAGAGTTCAAGAGTGTTCTTTCATTTTGTCATGATCGGGCCTGTGGGGGTCACTTTGGTCCTAGAAAGACAGCGGAAAAGGTTTTGCAATGTGGATTTTATTGGCCGACCTTATTCAAGGACGCATTTGAGTATTGCAAAACCTGTACACAATGTCAGTATACGGGTAGAATATCCCAGAGGAATGAAATGCCTCAGCAACCCATCTTGGTTGTTGAAATGTTTGATGTTTGGGGCATAGATTTTATGGGTCCTTTTCCCAACTCCTTTGGGAATCTGTACATATTGCTGGCGGTTGATTATGTCTCGAAGTGGGTAGAAGCCATTCCATGTCGCACTAATGACAGGAAAGTTGTCATTAAGTTCTTGAAAGAAAATATCTTCTCGCGATTTGGACACCCACGCGCTATTATTAGCGATAATGGGACACATTTCTGCAACAGATCTTTCGAGACTCTGATGCGAAAATACTCAATCAACCACCGACTTTCTACACCCTATCATCCCCAAACAAGCGGGCAGGCTGAGATCTCAAACAGACAAATCAAACTTATCCTGGAGAAAACTGTTGCTAAGAATAGAAAAGACTGGTCGACCAAATTGACGGATGCTCTTTGGGCATTCAGGACTGCATATAAGACCGACCTAGGAATGTCTCCATATAGGATAGTGTTTGGAAAAGCATGTCATTTACCTGTCGAGATAGAGCATAAAGCATTGTGGGCTATAAAAGAAATAAATTTTGATCTAAACCTTGCTTGCAACTTTCGGAAGCTGCAACTTAATGAGCTAAGCGAACTCCGTGATGAAGCTTATGATAATGCTGTAATCACAAAGAATAGGACTAAGGTTTTTCACGATAAAAGCATTTTAAGGAAAACATGTTTACCTGGTCAACAAGTCCTTCTTTATGATTCACGATTACACCTTCACGCGGGTAAGCTCCGATCTCGATGGAAGGGACCTTTTGTTGTGCGGTCTGTATACCCGCACGGGGCAGTAGAAGTAGAAAATGTTAAAAACGGCACATTTTTCAAAGTAAATGGACATAGACTAAAGCCGTATTTTTCCACTGACCCCACGGAGGAGCTCTTGTTCTTACAAGAGCCAGTTTATTTGGATTAAAATTCCTCCGTCTCACCTTCATATCATTGCATCATCTTTTGAATGAAGGTGAGTGAAAGATAATTTTGGGGGAAGTTCTTCACTTATATATTTTGCCCCCACTAATAATTCCCCCCAGATTTACAGGTTTTATAGATATAGCTGTCGGCAACAGTGAGGACACTGTTGAAAACAAGTTTGGGGGAGGTTTGTGCTTATTTTTGCATCATTTGCATATCATCTGCATAAGCACAAAACATTTCTTTTAAAAGTCTATAAAAAATTGAAAAATTTTCAAAACCCATAAAAATTTAAAAATTTTCAAATATAAAAATAATTTTAATATTTACACTCTTTTTTGTATATAAATAAGATAATGAAAGTTTAGATAGTGAAAAGTTACATCCATGAGATTAGAAAAATTTTAGAAAACTAAGAAAATTAGAAGTTTTCTTATACGAACTAGTAATAAGTAGTTATGAGCCGTTGTCCCAAGGGTTAGTAAGATGAAAGACGTCACTAATCTGAGGATAAAAATAAGTCTGAAAAATAGTTTCTATTCTGGAAGCCAAACATTTTGAACGTTGATACCCTGCTATTCGCACTTACACACGTCTTGAAGCCTGGGATAGTAGAGGATACCTTGAAATGCTCTTGTCTTAAAGCCAAAAGTATGAAGGAAATAAAAAAAAATGAATAAAGAAAATATAAAGTGGTGAGAAAAATGAACACTGGTTTTGTTATCACCGAAGGCAAGAAAAATGTATAGCGAGGGTGCTTCTTCACCTAGTGCCCTAAGGCCAACTGGTCTGGGAGTCACTGCTATGCCTAAGGTGGTGCAAGACGAGGAAAATACACCAAGTAAGCAAGCACAGGAGTAATCGGTCGGTTAGTACCTCAAGAAGTATTAACGGTCGCATGAAAGTGTGTGAGCAATCTCATCTAAATATTCATTAATTAAAAAGTACTGAGGCTGATGGGCAAGAGTATGATAGCTTGAATTGAATTCTCCGGGTGTAGGGATGTCTTTACACACACGCAGGGTTATATGATCGATGTTTGGAATACAGATAGGAATGAAGAATAAGACGATGTTTTATTGAGGGAGGACGTGATTTCTGACATCTTTTCATGACCATTAAGATAGGGCTCATGACAACCGAAAAGCTAGCTTAGTTGGAAACCCTAATTTTCAAAGCTTTTCTTTTACGATTCTCTTCTTTAAATGTAATATTCATGATCTTGCTTTTATTATTGGATTTTGTGGGTGCAATCCGCTGAAAACCCTCAGGAGACAACACTCCTCCTACTAGGGACACCTAGAGGTTTAAAGGCTTGTTGCACGTGCTCAGTGCAATCGTGTTGCCTACGAAAGTGTGCTAGTTAGTTTTTCTCTTTCTTTATTTTCTCCTTCTCTTTTTAATAAAACATTCGCTCGAGACGATCGAAATTAAGTTTGGGGGTATTTGATCAGTCGAAAATATTGCATATTTTAGCCGGCAATTTCCTTATCATTTGCATCCATATAGAAGTGTACGGTATTCATAATTCACATAATTAGCAAATCGGTCGCAAAATATCAGATTACATGTATTCGACCTTAAAACCGGCATTTCTAGGGAAATTGACTGCATTACATCACATGGCATATTTTCTATATCTTGCAACCCGCGTTTCGAAGTCTATGCAGGAAAAGAGAAGCTTGCTCGATCATTACACCGCTCGAAAGATACGTAAACTCACTAAATTCAAATCTGGTATCAATCCAAAGGAGCAATTACAATTAAAAATATCAAAGGAAGCAACAAACAGCAGTCTAAGACCACAGCAGAAGACCCAGATCCCAAGGCCCCAACTTGGCCGCGGATCCGCGGCATGGTCTTGCTCAGGCCGCGGTTCGGCGGCGGCTACAGGGGATCACTTCCTAAAATTTATACCACAACTCCTGTTTCAGTGGCTACAGCTCAAAAATGCACTTCAACTTCCAGAAGACTCCAGATACTTCTACCAGATCAGCAAACACCTTGAGTTTCATTAAATTCTAGAACTTTCCCTAAACCCTAGCTTAAACCCTAAGCTAGCTCCTAACAAACTCCTTCTAGAAACTCTTCAACAAACTTTTGGAGGGAAAGTTCTAATTCAAACCTAAACCTAGGGTTTGGGAGTTCTATAAATAGGACCCTAGACTCAAGGGGGAAAGATGTTGAAAGTTGGGAAATCTTGGAAAATTCAACCCATTTTATAGTTTTAGCCAATCTCTTTCTTCATCCCCTCTTCCTCAAGTTTAGTGAGAGAGCTTGTAGGAAACCCTAACCCTAATTCCAAGCCAACATCAAGAATCCCGAGTACTCATTAAGCAAGAAGCCTTACAACCTTTAGGAGCGGAGCCGATTTCAACGGAGCAAGCGATCCGAAGCCGATCCACGACTCACGAAGCCGAGCGATGCCCGATCAACAATCTAGATTCTTCTTCTTGTAGTTCTTGAAGCAAATGTAATCAAAATTGTTGAGATCAATAAAGGTGATATTCTTTTATCTTGTTTTCTTTAAATTCCGCATCATGTTATCTTTACAAATCTTTAATATTGCCTTTGTGGTGATGTGTGAATAAAACTCCGCTTGTTAAGGAGTCGAAACGATCTTTAGTATGATGATGTAACAAATTTGCAATCGATTCTTGAATCCCACGAGTTTGTAAACCCTAGCAAGTTCAAGAATCGACAACCCATTTCGTTTCGATGCTTTCTTGATTGACATCGATCGAAATTGGGGAGTTACGATCGTTTCTTGAAATTGCTAGAGGCTAGAATATAAATGGTATCCTCGAAAGAACAAGGGTTAAGAGATGAAACCCTAATTTCATCAAGAAAGCCCTAACTCTCGTCGATCACCATTGATCTAGTATCAATTCTTCGAAGGACAAGAACACGAAACCTTTTAGATTACATCACGTCTAAAGATCCGATCGATTCCTACGAGCCTCTCTTATATTCTTGATTGTTGATTGGAAATATTATCGAAACACCGATTCTTGGTTGTTTATAGTTTCTTGATTCTTGCATAAAGAATAGTGACACTCGAATACAAATCATTCTTGAATCATGTTTTCTTTCATTGTTGCTTAACTTTTCATTTCAAACGTATCAAAATACAAGTGAATCGTGCAATCCCTGTGGACGATCTGCACTCACTACAAACTACATCCGACACCGTAGTTTGATTGCGGTCAAAATATTTTTTTGGTTGTGATTTCTTTACAATTTTATACAAACACAACGGAAAATCTATCAATCAAAATGGCACCGTTGCCGGGGACATTTTGATTAGATACTCTTTTAAATAATAACCAAGAAATTATTTCAATCAGCAGCATCCTTCCAGATCTTAATGTAGTCACGGTACTCACATTATGGTTCTGTTGTTCAAGAGCAACATGTACATTATGTGGGTGACCGGGATTTGGGAGTGGCTGGGACGGAAGCTTCCCCTTCTCTCGCTTGCTTAAGGCCGCATTCAGTTGTGCAATCTGGGCTTCGATGGTCTTGATGCTTTGCCCGTGTGCAGCAGTGTGTTGCACCAAAGACTGAATAGACGACTGGATGTTTGCGGTGGATTGTGTCGATTGTTTAATGAACGCCTCCAGACTTCGTTCTAGCGAGAAAACCTTATCGTTGTTTGACGGAACAAAGTTGTTTTGAGGAAAAGAGTTGTTGGGTGCAAAGTTGTTCATCTGATTTTGAAAAGGTTGGGATTAGAAGGGCTGCTGAAATTGATGTTGAGTTTGTTGCTGAGCTTGTTGTTGCGGCGGAGGGGGCCTCTGGAAATTGTTGCCTTGGAATTGATGCTGGTTCTGATTCCAGACGAAATTGGGGTGGTTCCTCCAACCGGGATTGTATGTGGAAGAGTATGGATCATTTCTCGGTCTTTGCTGAAATGCAGCATTAACCTGATCCTGTCCTTGAGATGGTGGATTGTAAGGACACTCTTCGGTTAAGTGAGAAGGATCGGAACAACAAGCACAAATGGTACGAAGGGGAAGAACAGGGGCAGGAGATGAAAATTTGCTTTCTATAGCTTCAAGTTTTCTCGTTATTGCAGCCATTTCAGCTTTCATCGCAATAGAGACATCGAGTTAGTGAATGCCTACCCTAGACTGACCAGTAGAAGTGGAGGAAGAAGAAGAAGAAATTGGTCTGGTTCTCTCCCATTGAAGCGTTTGTTCCACAAGGTCGTCGAAGAATTGCCACGCTTCCTCGTCAGATTTCGATAGGAAGTGGCCCTGACAAATGGTTTCCAACAACTGCTTGGTTGCTGGGTTCAGGCCCTCGTATAAGGTTTGGCAAAGTTGCCATTTCTCAATACCGTGGTGAGGGCACTGAACAAGAAGGTCTTTATACCGGTCAAAGCACTTCCAAAAGGGTTCAGTAGGAAGCTGAGAGAATTGGTTGATTTCGTTACGGATTCTCGCGGTTTTATGATTCGGATAGAATTTCTTGAGAAACGCTTTCACAAACTCATCCCAACTGGTTATGGAGTGGGAAGCGGTGCTATACAGCCATTTTTCAGCAAGATCGCACAAAGTGAACGGAATAATCCGTAGCCGTATAGCATCGTCTGACAGCTGGGTCGTTTTCATCATGGCACAAACATTCTGGAACTTGTTTATGAAGATATAGGCATCTTCAGATTCAAGCCCATGAAATTTCGGAAGCATGTTAATGAAGTGGGGCTTAATTTCAAAATTATCCCCATTGGCCGGTGGAAGAGAAAGACAGGTGGGAAGTGCAGAGCGGGTGGGATAGAAACGATCCTGGAGCGCGATTCGCGGTGGCGCTACAACAGGCGGTGGTTGTGAGTTATTCGCGTCCATAGGAGGTCGAATCAATCCCGGGGGAGTCAAAGGGATGTTTGGATTAAATCCTGACATCGCAGAAGAAGAGGTTGGTGATGGTGAAGGTGAGGATGTATAAACAGAATTCCGGTCAACGTCGGAGTTGGCCGGCAAAGATAAGGGTGAAAGAGGCGTGGAAGGAGTTTCGACGTCATAGTCGATCGCGTAGTCGGTAGCGACTAACGTAACGCGGACTAGGCGGACGCTAGTGTCCCGAGTCCAACCGGACATACACTAAACTAGTTTAGTGTAGTCAAAGCGAAGAAGGTGAGGGTAAGAAAACGTCAATGGAGAAATATGATGGGTGGGGGGTGAAAAAATGGGATTTTGGGCGACAAAGGGCAAGTTTTTATAAAAGTTTTTGTTTTGTGTTTTTTTATTTTTAGAAAGAGCTTTACAGAAATATGTACGGATTTACGGCTTCAAACAATCACAGACAAAATATGCACAATCACACCTAGATCTAGGGTCATCTAGGTCAGCTAGACAGCTCCTAACTGTTCCAAAGGGCTAGAAATAGGACCTCAAACCGCCTCTTCTCCGCCAATTGCGGCCAGGTAAGTGCCAGGTAAGTGGGAGGCTCCCCACTACGTAAGTAGTGGTCCTAATTAAGTAACCACTTTCCTTGGACACACTTGCCTAGACACCGCAAAGTCAGGATAGGATAAACGGCCGATGCCTGTAACTAATCCTCTGTCCTATTGAGCGCGAAGTCCTTAGGGCTGAGTCTAGTATTTTTTAATTAAATAATGGTCAATGCATATGCTTTTTGTGATTTCTGGGGTCCTGGGAAGGGTGATAAAATCCCCACCCAATCTGGATTGGTTTCAAGCCCTTTAAAGTCCGATTAAAATATGCAAAGCAGTAACAATCAACTGCAATCAATTTTTTATTTTTTAGCGCGGCGCAAAGAATCCTGCACAAAAAAAATTTATTGGAAGGGGGAAGAGAGTTTGCGCAAAGAATGCTGCAGAAAACACAGTTCAGTGGAGTTCATAGGAGTGGGGAAAAGGAAAGAGAGAATTACAGGGAATTTGGGCTGCTGATGCCAGCAAACCGCCGCGGTTCCGCGGCTTTATGGTGGCCTTGGAGCTTCATTTTTCTTTAAGGTGCTTCCTTGGATGTCCTCTTCTTGTCTGGAGGTCCTGAATCTTGATTTGCTCACTGGATCTGCTCCAGAATTTTACAGTAGACCGTTGGCTCCGTCTTGATCCGTCGCGGTGTAACCGCGAGATATGGGTCTAACTTCCCACCTCTTTGGCACTGAACTCAACCTTCTTTTTATCCTGCACACTTGCACAAAAACTAATCAAAATAACAAGATGGTTTTTTATAATGTATATTTTTTTTTGTTTTACAGTTATGTTTATATTCACAAATTAACCCGAAATTACACAAAGAAATAGAC
Organism: Agapanthus africanus; assembly: GCA_030015575.1. Taxonomy (NCBI): domain Eukaryota; kingdom Viridiplantae; phylum Streptophyta; class Magnoliopsida; order Asparagales; family Amaryllidaceae; genus Agapanthus; species Agapanthus africanus. The sequence continues at coordinate 437,781,711 of JASDDO010000018.1, forward strand.
TACCGTCTCCCCGGCAACGGCGCCATTTGATTGGTAGAGTTTTTGCGTGCTTAGTTAATTACCTCAATCAAGACGGTTTCGCTTGTAGCTAGCCGGTTGAGTACGGGTCGTCCGCAGGGAGATGGGAATCTTTTTCTATGTGCTTTAACGAGTTAAGTCCAAATGTCCAGGTTTGTTTGAGATTAACTATGTGCTAAAATTTTGTATAAAGAGAGCTTGTTAGGGTTAGGATTAGGTTAGTTTGAGTTAGGAGTCGCTCACTTCTTTCATTGCCACTCTTAATATCGGTGTTACGGTAATCGGCAATAACGGGGATTAGCACGAGTAGGAAGGAACTTGCGAGTATAAGCTAGGCTTTCCAACGCTTAAGTTCTTCCTTTTGGTGCTTGTCCGTCCGTTCTTGGTTCTTAGCCTTAACCTCCGGTTAATTCAACCACAACCGGTCTCACTAAGGAATCACCGCTATCATGTAGAATAGGGTGCCGTAGGGAGCGGATTGTGGTTCAATTAACGGGAGTCCGAATTAAGATGCTGGGTAAGGAAAGAGTGAGAGAGATTTCATTCTCTCAAACTTTCCTTATCCTACCCTAACAAGTAAGAAAACTACTCACCCATTACAAGAAAAAGAAAATACAACAAAAGGAGGAAGATAGAAAGAAAGAGGTTAGAAGATTACAACTAGCTATTTGAGACCTCACTTTGGCAAGGATCAAGCTTAAGAATCATTGTTGTTAAGGATAAAGAAAAAAAAGAACAAGAAAGAAACAAACAACAAATAACAACAACTAGATTAGCAAATGAAAAATACAAGCAATTATCATTAACAACATAACAAGATAAGCACGATAACAAAAAGAACTCTTTTATTCATCCTTCCACTCAAGAAAGCTCACTACAAGATTTTAATGGAGAAAAGATGAAAAGAGGAAGAAGAACAACAAAGTATATCTAAAACCTAATACAAGAATAAGCACCATTGGCTTGGCAAGTTCTGGGCTATTTATAGGCAGGAAACAGAGAAACTAGGGCAACATTCTGAACCCAAATAGAGTTACCAAAATACCCCCAAAATTTGAGATTCTGTCGAGATAAATTGGCCGCGGATCCGCGGTCTAAGCGCGCTTATGCCGCGGATCCCGGCCATTTAGGAGAATTAGGTCATAAAATTTGGTGGGTTTTCCTGGTTTTCAGTACTCTTCAGTGTGGTATATGTTGTTTCTCAGAAGCTCTTCACAATTTTTCCAGAATTTCAGCAGATCAAAAGGTGATGTGATGTGGATCTTTTGCCATGATTTTTCTTGAGCTCCGCGTAGACATGTTGGATCTTGTGTTGACATTGTGCTTTGTGCATGAAAATGATATCGATTTTCCATTTTGTCCCTTAAACTGGTGTGCGGCAACATACGGATAAAGAGCGGGGACCCGTGTTTTATCTGTGGTTGGCAGTAATCCGGAATTTGTCGTGCTTTTCCATGAATTTCACTGTTTAGAGCTGAGAACCTGTATCCTGCAATTAACTAGCAAACACGGCTCAAGAGTACCTACCGATAAGCAATGTGATAAAAATTGGGCGGTATAAAAATGCAAAAATCTGATATGAACAGTCCCCACAATTAAAAACCCCTCCAATGAGGGAGAATCTGACGAAGTCTGCTATATCGGCCGCATCCGTTTAAACCTTCGATACATGGTGTCATAAATCAACTTGGCATCTTCGGAGAGGTGGATGGATAGCACCAAATAGCATCTGCCCTCGAAATTCAGGCAAGAAGAACCTACGCGGTCTCGTCTCTGTTTTCGGCGGAGAACAAGAATTCCATTCTCTTTTAAGTAATCTAGGAATTTCGTGGTTAAGTACTCCCCTCCTGTATCAGATTGGAGGATCTTGATACTTTTGTCAGTCTGGTTCTCTACTTCGTTTCTGTATTCTTTGAATTTCTCAAAAGCTTCAGATTTGTATTTCATAAGATACACTTATCTGAATCTAGAGAGATCGTCAGTGATTGTGATGAAGTACAAGAACCCACCCCTTGCATATATAGATATCGGACCACATACATCACTGTGTATGAGTCCCAAGAGCTCTGCTTCTCTTCTCCGTGTCCGGTGAACAGAGATTTGGTCATCTTTCCCTTGAGATAAGACTGACAAGTTTCATAAGATGAAAATTTGAACGTATCCAAATATCCATATTTATGCAACTTACTTATTCTTTTCTCTCCGATATGACCAAGTCTACAATGCCACAAGTAGGATTCGTTCACATCTAAACTTTTCCTCTTGCGTGTGTTTTGTATGTTGAAAACTACGTTTTGATTTAGAGCATAGATACCATTACACAGTGTACCTTCTGCAACCAATACCTGATTAAGGTAAATGTTCATGATATTTCTATCAAGAACAAACTTATATCCATCTTTATCAAGTAAAAAAACTGATATGATGTTGCAAACCATGGAAGGTACATAGTAGCAATTGGTCAAAATCATAGTATTGCCTTTTGGCAATGCTAGGTGATATTCACCGACGGCAACAGTATCAACTTGTGCTCCATTTTCTACTCTGAGGGACATATTACCAGGTCCAACTATCATACTTTTCTTCATTTCCTGCAATAAATTACAGATATGAGATCCTGATCCGGTATCTATTACCCAGGAGGTAGGACTGACCGAAAAACGGTTCTCAATAACAAGAACACCTGAAGGAGACGCAATGGTATGCTTCTTCTTCGCTAGGGTCATCAAGGAATTCATGCAATCCCCTTTTCTCTACTCATACTCATGACTGTTGTCATAAGTTAGAGCCAAACCGACGTTCCCCAGCCCCGAATAAGAATTCGAATCGGTCAATAGATACATTTTATTATCTTGATTAGGACGTGAAATGGTTGCTACCTGGAGAGAGAGAAAAGAAACTCTTGCAAAATTAGATTGGTTATTAGTTTATCTAATCTGGATGGCTCCTACTGTTTCCTTGAATTCTTCTTCAAACCCTAAAAGAAGAACTAGTCAGGATTAATCGCATGTCACAATACTTGCTTAACCTTTCGGCCAGGATAGTGTCGGTACTTCGAGGGAGGTTTTCCAACATTTTCGCGAAGTTCCTTAATTATATAACCTCTTTTCCCTGCAGGCGTAACCCCGCTAACACCGTTCTAGACACCTACTTGGTTTATAGTATTGATTGTTAAGTGAAAAAATCTCCCAAGATTAATCCTACTCATCAGTGGGATCGGGATCTATCTATCATTGTATGATGACCTAGATGGAAGCTACTCTAGTCACCACACTCCAGAAAGTATGCAACACTAGCAAGTTTCATGTATGTTTGAAACTCCCGATGTGGTTTTTGCCCCTAACGACTTTATGACCTTGACAATGCCAACATATCATAAGCCGCTAGTTAAGTTTGGCATGTCATTATCTTGATTAACTTAGACCCACCCTCATAACCCTTGACAATGCCAATATAGCTATGCGACTGTCCAAAATAATCGAAAACAAAGCTACAAAAAAGCAATACTCAGCTACCGATCACTACGCCTTGACAATGCCAAAATACGTACGAATACTAAGTAGTACTTGTAGAAAATGACGGAGGGCTACGGCTGGGTTTTTGGCGATAACTACTTTAACGCAATGAACTTGATATCGTTGAAGGAACCTAGTAGTTTTTAAAAGGAGCGGTTTAGGCTCCACTTTTTAAAAATTATGGTTTTGAAGAAAAATGAGTAATCTACAGTATAAACTTCCGCTCAAGAGGTCACTCCTCGCAAAGGGATCTAGGCTCTTGCCTCCTAGAATGAGGTGCTGGATGTTCATGACCGAAAACTACTATGCAAAGCGAAAGAATATTACGACAGTTTTTCGAAATTTGTTCCAACAACATCTTTTAGGTTTCTTTTCTTGCATTAATCAAAATTAATGTGGTCTCAATTAATTCCTATCATACCAGAAAAGAACGAAAATACAATTTACGTATATGCCATCCGCATTCACCACGGGGCCCCGTCATGCATCGTTAGGTTACTTAACTAACGACAGAGCGAGGGCTGGACTAGCGCGGGTGCAAAACATATACAACATCTACTAGTATATATATAAATATATATAATATTCATCCCAGGCATGATATAAGCAATATCACAGATCAACAACAAGCAACACAGAATGGTGGATAATCTTGGAGCATCAGGTTTCACTTGAGCCGCAAATAAAACCCGACGTTTCCAGTCGTGTGGATAGCCCGTGCAATGAAAACCTGGACCCCTACAAGCGCAGCAAGTTACCCACCAATCCCAGAAGTGAGGCAACCCCAATTAACAAAGTGAATGGGCCACCAGCACTTCATGGGATCCGGTAACTTGAGCGTCCCTCCGTGGGTCATCCTATACCCCCTACGAGTGCGGCGAATAGCCCGCCAATTCTAGAATGTAGCCCCCTCCGTCTCAACGATATGAGATGCGAGCTCGTTGCCCTCTAAAACCCGACTATTCGAGCACTCCACCGCGGGGTAATCCTAGTACAGAAAATGAAAATATATGTACAAAGGTAACATCGACCTCAACCTGGCCGTACCCCAATCAAATAATATACAACACGGCAGAGAAAACAGTACACATGTCGAATGCTCACCCCGCAATAACAAATGTACAAATGAATCTCAAATGTACTACTAACATTGCACCACAAGCTATCCACCATGACAAACCAACCACAATATCAGCACAAACACAGAACATCAACGTGAATGTCATGTTCGCAAACCCGCCTAAAAGAACATATAGCAGTTAGTTGGGTTATACCGCACAAATGACATTCACGGTCGCAGATAGTAACATATGAACTAATAAAACACGTATTTTAAAATTTCGATCAACTTAACTTTTCAGAATAGGCCCCAAGTGCTAACCAGTACTTGAACAAATCTGGGCCAGTATTATACATCTCAAAAATCACAGTTCAACACAAAGAAGTTCCAAAAGAATTTTGATACACAGATGCTTCCATTCGGCCGTGGAACCGTGCGAACAGGCATGTTCTGCGGCGATTCTGTGGCCGTATGTGAAGATTGTGTGCTCAAATTTCTTCAATACTTCTAAAAAAGCCTGCACGGATTTTTGAAACGCTCTGTATAATTTTTTGAACACTTTTTAAAAACGGTAGCAAGCATGATTTTTGAATTGCAATTTCAAAAAATTCCGTCGATCGATATTTTAAACATGTCTAAACTAACTAGTATGGGTTTATGGGGTGGCTCTGATACCATGTTGGATTACACTAGCACCCCGGCCATCTACCGTGGCCATTTGCGGAACAAAATTTTTTCTACAATTTAAAACTAGCGCTAAATGAAACCTGATAACCGGATCTACTATAAACCCTAAACAAGCTAACACTAGAGAAGCTATCTACTATGATAGAGGAGTCTCACCAAAAGATCCATGTCCTTCGGTCTTCTCTTCTCTTTCTTAGCTCCTAGTGGCCTCCATGATCAAGCTTGATCGTCCATCTCCCTCCGTCGAAGATGATTCACCCGAGAGATGTAGTCCATGGCTCTATCTCCAAACTAAGTACTAAATGGAGCAACTAGAAAACTTGGATTGTTGGTCTAAGTGATCTAGGATGTAGTCTAGGTTTCTATGTGTTTCTATCTCACCTCCTCTCTTGATTCTCAACACATGAGAGTATAGAGAGGAGGTTGGAGATGAAGGTGGAAGAGCACAAGATCAAGGAGGTGAGAGAGCAAATGGTGAGCTCTAGAAAAATAATGAAGCCTACATGTGAGAGAAAATCCTCACTTTGGTTTTGTAAAATCATTTTTACAATATAATATCCTCACCATGCTTCAATAGTTTGCACAAATGAATTAATAATTCATTTGTCAACACTATTGAGGCATGGTTTTCACCATTCTCCCCTTACTTGAATTTGCACCTCATTACCCATTTTGAATAAATGGATAAATACATAATGAGGTGTCCACCTTCTAGAATGTATTCTGTATAAAATATGGATTATAGTCTACCGTATATACATATCTTCATTCGTATAAAAATACGAATACCCGATGAGATAGAATAACACAAAGAACATAATACTAGAATATACATATCGAAATATATATATGTAAATTATTAAATCAATACTTGATTTAATAATCCGGCTCAATCCCAAGCCGGCTAGTATTATCAACTGTCCGATCGAAAGTCCGGGTACATAGTACCATTAATCAATCAGAACCCTGCACGTATCCAATATGGCTACTACATCATTTCGCCTGAATCAGGGAAACCCTCTGTGTGGGACTCTAAAGACTCGACAGTACGCCGGCAGTGAGTTACTGGATAAATCCATAACCACAAGCACGCCAGCGGCACTAACTGTGCGTAACGGCTACCCGGGTACCTGTCGAAAAGGAAGGCCAACGAGCAAACTCATTCGGATCCCTACTGAGCCTATCCGTGACAATCTCCGTACAGTTTGGTCTCTTCATCTGAGAGTATCGTATACCGGGTCTAAGGGGTGGTAAACTTCAGACCCTAATAACCCGATAATTCATGCTGATACGGCTCGGGACCAATCCGGAAAACTACTAATCAACCTATCAGTAAATCCAACTGCCTTAGCCAAGGTCTTATGGTCCTGACCAATTGATCACAGTGCGATATCGACTCCCTATACTGGGAGAGACGAATCCCCAACAATCACTCACTGTCTCCATGTGGCTCGGGACTGTACCCAACCAAAACCTGTTTGCACGACTCGGTAAAGCCGTGGTAGGGTAGTGATCAAAGTACAGTGGGAACTCACACGAGACAAATGACGATCTCAGGTCTGAAGACTAACCTGTACTCATGTCACCTGAGAACTTCCATCTAACGATAGGTATAATACCATCTAGAAGTTCTCGGGGAGTTCGTCCAGTGTACTCACCCCCAGTGAGCACATGTATACAATCTTAGGTGATCACACCAATGGTTGTGGGACCAACCACCGCCCCTCATCGGGGTCTAGAAACATATACATTAGTCTACTCCGGAATATCGATGCCTAGTCTCGATACTCCCACAACTAAGGACCTTTTAAGGATGTGCTTATCGACTACCTTGCTCCCACAAGTATGATCGCCATCATAATGCAGGTAGTCAAGCAATGATCCTACGGGCTTTATCAATATGTATAGATGATATGTAATAAATAGTAGAACATATGCACATGTTAAGATAAAGACAAACCAAATAGCATACTATCATTTCAAGCAAGATTGTCATGTACATACATATGTCCAAGCATCCACATGTAAATATATACAATAATGGTTGTTAGCTATAGTGCCCTCAAGTCAATTATTGAATCGCAGGAACGTGATTGCAATGATTGAAGGAGGACCTATACCGGTAGAACAGTCTTACTCGAGATGATAGTATGCTATCTAGTTTGTCTTTATCATCGTGTACATGCTTCAGGTGACATTACAGATCACTATTACATGTTAATAGAGCCTATAGGATTCTTGCTTAACTACCAGCAGTATGATGGCGATCATATACGTGAGAGCTGGGTGGTCTATAAGCACGTCCTTAAAGTGTCCCCAGTCGTGGGAGTTTCGAGACTGGGCATCGATACTCTAAGAGTAGACTAGTGTATACGGATCGAGACCCCGACGAGGGGCGGTGGACGGTCTCACAAGCAATTGGTGTCAGTTGGTTCACCTAAGATGTATACAGGTGCTCATTGGGTTATGAGTACACCGGACGGACTCGCCGGGAACATGCTAGTTGGTATTATACCTACTGTCAGATAGCAGTTCTCAGGTGACATGTGTACAGGTTAGTCTATCGACCTGAGATCGTCATTTGTCTCGTGTGAGTTCCCACTGTGATTTGATTACTACCCTACCATGGCTCAAAGGAGTAGTGCAAACAAGTTTTAGTTGGGTACAGTCCCGAGCCACATGGAGGCAGTGAGTGGATCGTCAGGGGATTCGTCTCTCCCGATATTGGGGGTTGATGTCGTGGAGTGCACGGGTGGCCATCACCAGAAATTCTCAGCCAGGGTAGACGAGAATTACTGATTCGAATCAATAGTTTCTCAGTTGGTGATAGACTTCATACCGACACTAAATGTCAAGTTATTAGGGTTCTGACTTTATCCACCCCCTAGGCTCGACATGCGATACTCATAGACGAACGGACCGGACTGTACGGATATTGTCACTGTCAGGCTCAGTAGGATTTCAAGATGAGTTTGCTCGTTGGCCTCCCTTTCGCTCAATACCTGGGCAGCCGTTACGTACAGCTAGTGCCACTGACATGCTTGTGGTTAAACCCACTGCCAATGTATTGACGAGTCTTTAGAGTCCCACACAGAGGGTTTCCCTGATTCGGGCGAAACGTTGTAGATGCCGTATGGTTTTATGGCAGGGTTCGATCATATACGTGCACTTGTGCACGGATCATGATCGGACGGATAATATTAGTGGGCTTTGGTTTAAGCCGGATCCTAGTATTATATTGTTGGATTATTTTCGTCTCGTTGTATTCGTATTCAGTCGGAATACGGATGCAGGTATGTATATACAGATGAGGGGTATTCTTGTAATTCGTTACAAGATAACTTTAGGGTTGCCATTTCTTTTCTTTCATTTTGTATTAAACATTTAGAGTTTTTAAATGTTTAATATTGTTGAGGTGGAAAGTGTGAGCATGGATTTTGGCTTGGACATTAATGAGGCATGGGCTCTTGGTTTTGTTTGATTGTGAACATTTATTGTGGCAAGTTGTGGTTGATTTTTTGTGAGGAAATTAAGTGGCTATTGTTTGGGGGCAGGAGGAAATTTTGTGGCCATTTTGTTGTGTGCAGGGAATTTTTTTTCTTGAGTTGCAAAAACAACAGCCACTTCATCACCTCAAAAGAACAGCCACTTCACTTCTTTTCCCTTGAAGTCTTGGACAAAATTCTTAAGCTCATTTTCTTTACTCCAATGGCAACTTTTTCACCTCCACCAATTCCATCTCACGAGTTGAGAATCATTAGGTGTTTTTAGACAAAGTAATCACACACAATCTCTACTTCATTTTGGGTATCTAGGCTAGCAAACTGGATGCCCGAGTTGCTTTGGTTTTGAAGCGGTAGTCTGTATTACTAATCATCGACGTGGATCGTCTTCGACGAGGGAGACCATAGACCGAACTTGATCGAGGAAGCCGCGAGGAGCTTGGGACAGAGGTTGAAGACCGAAGGACACGGATCGATCGGTATAACCTCTCTAAACTCCTTTTACAGTTAACTAGTATAGGGTTAATGGTTCGATCCGGGAATCGGGTTCCGTTAGCGCCGGATTTTAAAAAGTTTTTGTTCCGGGTTTGGCTATGGATTAATGGCCGGGACGCTAGCGTAACCTTACAATGGCCTCTAGGGCATACATATCCAACACAAGCAAATGATGCCAAGCTACAAAAGATCCGAGAACAAGTAGAAAGTGGACTTCGAACTGACTTCATCATCCACGAAGATGGATCCTTACGATATGGAAGTCGATTATGTGTACCTCACGGTCCTGTTCAAGAAGAGTTGATGAAAGAAACTCACAACTCTCCTTATTCTATACACCCCGGTGGTACAAAGATGTATAAGGATCTACGGCAACACTACTGGTGGCATGGAATGAAGCGCGAAGTAGCCAGAAGCGTAGCCAAGTGTTTGGTGTGTCAGCAAGTGAAGGCTAAAAATCACAGAAATGCTGGTCTACTTCAGCCGTTACCAATCCCAAAATGGAAATGGAAGCACATTACCATGGACTTCGTGACTGCCCTTCCTCGCAGCATAAAGGGTAACGACGCAGTATGGGTTATTGTGGATCGACTCACCAAGTCAGCTCATTTTATTCCATTTCGAGTTGGCCAATCAACCGAAACGTTAGCAAAGAAGTACATGGAGGTGAGCATGAATCTAAAGAAAGATTTAACTCTTCAAAATGTACTATATTGATACCAATGAACTCATGCAGGAGATTGACAGATTACATGGAGTACCAGTTTGCATCGTCTCCTATCGTGATACAAGATTCCGATCACAGTTTTGGCAGAGTCTGCAAGCTAGCCTGGGAACGAATCTAAACTTCAGCATGGCTTACGGACAATCCGAGTGAACAATTCAGATTCTGGAGGACATACTATGAGCTTGTATGTTAGACTTCGGAAGTTCATGGGAAGATCACCTACACCTTATGGAGTTTTCATACAACAACAGCTATCAGGCAAGCATTGGAATGACACCATTTGCAGCACTCTATGGAAGGAAGTGTTGTTCACCACTAAGTTGGGGAGACATCGAAAATCGTGAACTCCTTGGACCAGAGATGATCGTGGCAACTGTGGATGTAGTTCGCACGATCAGGGAAAGAATGCGCATAACTCAAGATCAACAGAAACATTGGGCAGATGCAGAGCGGCGACATCTGGAGTTCCAACCTGGAGACCATGTTTTCTTAAAGATCCCTCCAAACAGAAGAGTGATCCGCTTTGCCAAGAGGGTAAGTTCAGTCCTAGATACATAGGACCGTTCGACATACTCGAATGTGTTGGAGAAGTGGCATACCGTTTGGTACTACGATCCTCATTGGAAGGAGTGCACAACGTGTTCCACATATCCCAGCTACGAAGATATGTGAGCAACCCCAGCCACATCCTTAATCACTCAGAGCTCACAGTCCAGACTGACCTGACTTGCGAGCAACAACCCGTTGAGATCCTGAATCGAAAGGTGAAGAAACTGTGGAATAAGGAAGTAAACTTGGTCCGAGTGATGTGGAGAAAAGATTCACCAGAAGAATCAATATGAGAACGAGAAGAAGACATGCATGCAAGATATCCTCACTTATTTGCAAATTAGTCCCTATGTAAATATAAATTTCGATGACGAAATTTTTATTAGGAGGGTAGAATGTAACGAATCTGAATTTACTGTACGGAATTTTCCAGTTTAATGTACAGAAATAAGTTATACAGCCTGAGTTTGAGTTATAAGTAAATTTTGTTAAATAACAGCAATAAACAACTTGTAGCTCGCTGGTAAAGCCCTTACACTGTTGTAACGTAGCCCCTATGTTCGATCCCATCAGATACGTTATTTTTTTCTGATTTTTCTTTTTAACTTGTTGGAAGACCAAAAGTTTACACGTGCAATACACATAAAAATGAAAAGTCAGAAAAAATCAAACAGACACAAAATGGAGTAAACCCTAATTTAATCTCGTGGCACAAATCCCAAAGCCAGATGGCAAATATCGACCAGCGGAAAGCGCGATTTGGCTGGTACCGATGGCTGATCTGAGCCCAATAAGCCATGGGATTTGCACACACAACCTTTCAACTACCCCTAACTCATCTGCACCGTTTGATTGCCCCGCAATCAAATAGAACCCCTTCAATTCACAATTTATCATCTTTTTAATGCATTTTAATTCCCCATTTTAATTCCAAATCCCTAATTCAACACTATAAATACCACCTCACACTTTGGATCAACATCATTCTGAAATTTCTAGCCAAAACTCTCAAAAATTCTCTTAGTACAAGTGAAGTACAAGTGGTGTTAGCAAGCGGTCAAATTCCGGCGAAAAATCGAAGCTATTCCGGTGCTCCCACGACGCCACGATGATAACCCTCTCTTCTTCTACATTTCCTTAGCCTAACTAAATAGTAAGTCCCTCCTAAACTTCTTTTCTCTTCATTGAATTTATCTTTTTATAAAAATCGGTAAAAGTGGAGTTAATACCGATATCATTTTTTCCAAATCCTATAACTCCAATTCCTATCATCTTTTGGTCAAACGGACTTTCATACAATACTTGTAATCTTAAACCCTAATATTTAGAATAAAAATTTCATTAAAATTCTCATGTGAAAAAACAATTGTAACACCTTTTCATTTAAATACCATGAACTTATTAAACACCTCTTTTCGTATCTTGTTAAAACATACCTTTAGAAAAACTTCAAGGGGTAATGACCTACCCCTCACGTACACACTTGATTCCATATCACGATATCTTTCTTGTATGAATTTTTGTTTCGAGAAAAATATTACATTAAAATACCACATAAATCTAAAACCGGATTTCTTTTAAACGGTGTTTTAAATTCCTTTGTGATTATACCTCTACAACCCTTTTTAGGGGACCCACTATTGAATGGTGCGGATTATCGCACATCCTTGAGCTAGTACAGCGAGATGCAGACCTTCTCATGGAGCATTCGATCTCGAAAGGTTTTAAATACGGTTTTTAAGAAAAACGCATTTTTCTAAATAAATAAAAATTAATTTTTAATAATTATATAAAAATAAAAAATCCATATTTTCAAAATATAATAACTTAATTTTTTTCTAATAAATGAAAGATGACCAAGTTTCAATAAAATACCCTCAAGTTACCAAAAGACAAGTTTTACAATAAAATACCATGAACTTTTCAAACTAAGCAATTATCACTAAAATATTTCAAATCCTTAAAATTCATATCCATGAAAACCCTAAATAATATAAATAAATTCTCGAGATTTATTTTGAAATTTTATTAAAAATATTTTTCATAAAACCCCATCGAGTTATATAAAACAATATTTAAGGACTTTAGTAAATATATATTTAAGCGGGATCAATTCTCTTGAGCCCTAAGGAACCGGAGAAAGTGAGTGCTTGCCTATTTAAGATAGATAACTTAACGGAGTTATCAATGATAATTGTCTTGGAAAAAGATACAAATCCTGTCGTCCATGTGCAACAGTTAACAATGACTCCCGAACCTAATTCAAGGTCTAAATCAGTTACAAGTGTCTAACTCAAGTCTGAGTCTATTCAATCCTGAATTCAAAGTCAAACATGAATACTTGAACATGAACCTGAATACTTGAATTCAAACATCAAAATCAACATGAATACTTGACTTGACTTGACCGAACTATGGTTATAACTTGACATGATTACTTGACTACTTGACTACATCCTGAACATGACTACTTGAACAACTTGTATTCATGGTTTCGGCAAGACTTGTAAATGTACTCTATACAATACATTACGCGGGGATAATGGGGTAAATTGGTACGGAACGTATAGCGTGGTACGAGATGGTCACTTAAAATACACCTACATGAACTCTCGTACCGTTGTCCCGTAAGTTTTGACGGGGCCTTGTACTACATGTTACCATAATCCACGGGATAAGATGGACTCCTCTTATATACACAAATATTTTCTGTACCAAGTTACAAACAACTACGTTAGAATAACAATCATATACCTGTATAACTTACCGGCTCAATTCTCATTACTTTTTATATTCCATTTCTTCTTTTGGGACTTACTGAGCATTTGTTCGCTGACGAAATTCCTTCTATTTCTTTCTTTAGAATGTTCTTCAGGAGGACCGGTCACTGAAGAGATCGAGCCTAACCAGGAGGACTTGGACTAGCTCACTGTCCAGCCGGACTTCTAGCTCTCCTTGTATTTATTTTCATCTTGTATGCTAAACACTGTTTTTTTATCATTGTATCTTTTCATTTTCAAACAGTTGTATGTAAAGTGAATGTAAATATAGTTGTTGTTCATTTTTGTATCACTTATCATTCTTGTGCATTTTATATATATATATTGCTTAATTATGCTTAACGTATTTATTTCTTAGTAAATACGTTGCGGCCTGCCACGTCACTGTTTCCGTATACTGGGAAATAGGGCGTGACATGTCTCGATACTCTCTCGACTAGAAACTGTTAAAGGATATGCTTGCAGACTACACAAGCCGCACTAGTATGATCTGCATCATAGTCCTGGTAGTCAAGCCTACATCCTAAGGGCTTTATCAACATGTATCAGAGAGACAGTATAAAATACAAGTGTACATGTTAAGATAAAGAGCAACCACAAGAAAGTCCTCTGTGTATGTGTGTGTGTGTGTGTGTGTCCAAGTATCCACTATATCATACAATAATGGCCTCTAGGGCATACATATTCCTAACACGATTCTAATCTTCTCCTCCGCCATATTTCGTTTACCACTGCATCGAACTGAACCTTCTCCTCAGATCTGAACCAATACCTTCGAAAATACGATCTAAGAAGATGGGAGAGGACATAAGCGTCGTCACCCACCGTAAACTTAAACCGTAGAATCGAAGATCTTTTGGTTCTCTAAACTCTGATACCACTTTGTTGGGATGGGGGAAGGAACAATAACACGGAAACTATGCTAACGGCCAATCCACGCAATACGCAAATTAAACAACGAAAAACAAAACACAATAAAGCAAGAACAAGAGAATCAAACCACAGAGACAGGGGATTTTTTAACAAGATTCACCCGCCGTATAGCTAGTCCCTGAGAGAGCAGAATCTGTAAATCTTCTGCTGTAGTCAATTTTTACACCAAGAGCAACCCTAGAAGATTTCTCTCAAATCACTTAGCCGTCTCCTTCTCTTTATACAATAATCTTAATAGCAGTAATTTTATCATATGAGAGATCCCTATATATATCCTAACCCTAATTCTTATTTAAATTAGAGATAAAACATAATATTAAATATTCGATTCGCACATAAACCCGTCGGCAGACGTCTGATGCACTGCCTCCTCTCTGTGTTGGTTTCAGCACCTTTGGCAAACGTCTGCCACTCCTTGGTAAGAAATTTGCCTGCGCTCTGTGACGGATCTGGATTTAGCCAGACGTCTATCACTTTTCCTTCAGACGTCTGGCATTGCTCTGCTCTTTTTGCTCCTGCATGTGTGCATGCCCAGACGTCTGAACCTCCTTGTTCAGACGTTTGAGGAAGACTCTCCACAATTTCAACAAAAATCCCCCAAAAAAATATGCCTTGCAAATTTATACTTAAGCCCTTATATTTTTATTATTTTATATAACTTATAAAATTTTCAATTCTCTAATATTAACGCTAACTGCATTCATTTAATTTAAATTTAGAAAAACTATAGAGAAAATTCATGTAATGTCCAAGATAAATTTTTTACACACATGCATCGCACTTGCAACATACTAATTTGTACCTAAGTTGAGCTATACTTATAAATTTCCATAGCATTAGCATGTCTCCTATCCTACATCCATTTCAGATTAGGGAATAGAACCGATTCCATATTCAAGCCATGCTTCAAATTGGAATCGGTTAATGAATAATCTTCTTTTCTTTCTCTGCAATTATAGGACAAAATGAAGGGGATCATTTGATTTTGAAATTGATCAATGAGATAACTTCTTATTATTTTAGATAAATTAAACAAAAAAACACCATCGATTTATGTGCAATAAACATAATTAAACGCCATATCATTATTATTTTATAAGTGCGATGTACGTAATTATATTGCTATGTCGTTATAATTTTATATCGAGATGCACGTAGTTAAATCAATAAAAAAAATTTATCATCGAAATTACTAATTACGTGTAACGCACGTGCCGAAAACTCTAGTTATTTTAATGCTAAAAGATAGGGTTTTTCAAGCTGAAATTATCAATTTGATCATGGTTAAAAAAATATGTCATGCTTTTGAAAAAAATATCTAACAAGTGTTAGTGATATGTATGCCCTAGAGGCCATTACTGTACATACGATGTATATTGTAGTGGATACTTGGACATATATATGGAGGACTTCTTGCTCGACATGATAGTATGCTATCTGGTTGCTCTTTATTTTAATATGTACTCTGATAGTCTGTATGTTACATGTTGATAAAGCCCTTAAGATGAGTACTTGACTACCAGGACTATGATGCAAATCATACTAATGGGGACAGTGTAGTCGCTAAGTACATCCTTCAAATGTTCCTAGTCGTAGGTGTATCGAGACAGGGCATCGATATACCAGAGTATACTAGCGTATGCTTCTTAACCCATGTAGATGGGCGATGGATGATCCCATATCCATTGGTGTTTGATATCAGAGATAGTATACGGGTGTTCAGTGGAGACTGGGTACACTGGATGGACTCACCGGGAACTCCCAGATGGTTTTATACCTCACGTCAGATGGCAACTCTCCGGTGACACTGGTACAGGTTAGTCTGTAGACCCAAGATCGTCATAGAGTCTTGTGTGATTCCCACTGTGCTTTGATTTTCCACCTTACCACATTCAAGGGAACGTGCAAAACTGTGGCTTTTGGGTACAGTCCCGAATCACATGGAGGAAATGAGCGATAGGAGGGGTTTCGTCTCTCCCGGTATTGGGAGTTGATGTTGCGCTGCGTTCGATTGGTTATAACTGGAAATCCCTAGCCAGGGTTGCTGAGATTTACTGGTAAGAGTTATCAGTAGTTTCTCGAACTGTTATGGACCTCATATCGACACGACTTATCGGTTACTGGGGTCTGACGTTTACCACCCCTAGACTAGATATGCGACATATCATACGAAGAGACCGGACTGTACAGGAGTGTTACTGATCAGATTCACAGGAGAATGTACAGGCTTACTTGTTGATCTTCTGATCGCTCAATACCTGGGTGGCGGTTAAGTTTAGCTGACCGCTTGCAGCTTGTAGGTGTTTGATATGATCATCACCTACTGCCGGCGTATTGATGATTCTTTAGAGTCTTACACAAAGATTTCCTGGCTCAAGCAAAACCGAGTAGGAGCACATATGTGATATGTGCGGGACCGAGAATAATACGAGTATGTGATACCGTATTGGATTCTCGCGATGTGTGATATCGGCCGGGTATATTTGATATAGCCGGGTCATCGGATCAAGTGTTGATTCGATAAACTGATACTTGTTATATTAGTCGGTTATATGTAATATAGCCGGATTATCGGATCAAGTGTTGATTCGATAATTTAATGTATAATTATATATGAGATATATTACATTGCATTAACTAATATAAGCTCACTTAAAGATTCATTTTCTCACTGGATAATACATTGATGTATATGCGATATATGTTAATTGTATTATTTTCTTTTGTTACATTATATATTATATATGTGATATATAATATTGTAACATGTTAGGGTTACAAATGCAACATAGTTGTTGAGTTTAAACCAAGTTAGGGTTTGGATTTGGATTAGCTTTTGGGTTAGCTTTTGGATGAAGCTTTCATGAAGCTTTCCTTTTGTCTTCATCCTTTGATATTTTGTGTAGATATTATTTAACCCAACCCAAACCCTTAACCTATGGTTTATTCTCTACAAGGTTTAAGCTTTTCATTCTTAACCTATGGTTTCAATTGTAAGCACAACAATAATTTCATTATTCATCACAAAAGGTTTTCTTCTTCTTCTTCCTCTTGAAAGCTTACTAGCTTTTGGATTTTTGATGATATTTTGTGAGAAATTGAAAACAAAAGAGAGCAAAATTCCTACTTCATCATCCTCATCTATTCTAACCACTTAGATTAGGATGTTTGCTTTGCTAATACTTGATTAGTGAAGCAAGAGCTTGGGTTTGAGATTCTTCAAGGTAGATCGTCTTAGTTGTTGAAGATTGGAAGCAAGGTTGCATCTTTCTCTTCATGGAGTCTCTCTAGAGTCCGGGTACTTGATGATCGTAGTGAAGGGACCTCAACACGGAGCTTATGAAGTGAAGGAACGGACTACAAAGGTTGTAATCCCTAACTCTTAGATGTTAAAGTGTTAACATGCTTGTTTGGTTTGATTCTCTAGTTAAAGTTCCTAGGCTTAGGGTTACCTTCAATGGAAAAATTTTAACTTGGCATGGTTGATGCCTCCCAAAACCTTACCGCCGTTGTAGGTATCCCAATAGTGGTATCAGAGCCTAACTAAAGAATCAGACGGATAAGTGTAGGATTAAGAAACCGAAACAACTCCGAAACACCCGATATCAAACCCTAGTTTCTTTCGAATTATGTCTGGAGTCTAAAAATTTTTCAAACATGTGCAGAATAATGTATGAGATACATATTGATCATGGCCCAAACCCCACCCCCTGCTCAGAATTTGGCCGATCACAAGGCTAAAAATTCCGAGCAGGCCGGCCCCCCAGTCTTTTCTGGGCTCCTGTTTTGGGTCATGGTCAAGTCTCTGGGGTTTGGTATTTTTTGGTGTTTTTTATTTTTGATAAATTTGCGTGAGATGTTTATTTACTCAAAAGGTAATTCGGAGTGTTTCGTATTCGCAATTCTAGCTTAGTTTCATGATTGTTTAGACAGTGTTAAAAAGTTCGAACGGATATCAATAACTCACTTTTCCCCCTGCCGGAAAATTTCCAAGTGTTGGATTTTTCCTTAGTTAAAGAACATTCAAAGTCGTGCAAGTAACGCGGTGGACCCTCTAGAAGAACGAACCCTTAACTCGATTATGTGACCGTCAGAACCGCCTCTAAACCCTAGGGTTTGTGGCAGTTCGGCATTGCCACATGTGAGGCGTTGGTTTGACCCTTCTACGGCCGGACCATTGGTACTGTGGCATGTGATGGATGTTTTTTAAACTAAGTTCAAGCGTTGAGTAAAAAGGGAAATTTTGGGTGTTTGTTGATTCGATCGGAATGTTTAACGCCGTCTAACTTTTTCTGTAATGTGGTACAATATTTGGAATCCACATGTAGTTATGAGATAGCTAATTTGAATGTTATAAATCTAGCAGTTTAGTCTCAGTTGATCGGTTGCCACAGGATTTTGATGCGATCAAAAGTCCGTCGCAATCACGTAGCGTACGCGGATACTCGCCGGGTAAACTTAATAGATAACCATGCCCCAAAGCCCCGACCAAGTGACTGTAGGAGAACCCCGTCGCCAAAAGCATCCGTTCGGGTGCTCGCGGCAGCAGTGTTCCGCCTTAGTGCACTTCGTCGACGGCATCGGGGGGTGCGGCCGTCTACTAAAGTTTCCGACGAGCATTCGATCTGGATGTCGGGAATCTTGTTGAATTGCCCGACTAGAAATTGAAAAGTATTTTCAATATTGAGACTAAAATGCGGGGTTTATAATTGTTAGGCATGCGATGTCTAAGGAATTCATATGATTAGGCATGTGATGTCTAAGGAGGTTGCGGATTCCAATTGTTGTAGTTTTACACTTACTTTTTTGCGACCGTAAGTGTAATATATGGTGTATCGCCGGTTTCGTTGCTATACATCAACGACAATTGGGATACGCATATTTACTTACGTTGATGACATGTGATGTTATGTGTTGTTGTGATATGTTATATTGGATCGTCGTGTTTTGAATAGCCGGGGGTTTTATGTGAGATGAGAGTTTTTATTTTCATTCATGTAAATTTCATTGTATGTAATATTCTTTGTTTGGGGCACTTCCGGGTTGAGGATGGTGTCACCATTGTATATTATTTACTTTTCCGCATTAGGATAGACCCAAGGCGGGGAGCACAAGTAACTGGGTTCTAAAGTCCAGTGGGAGACCATCTCGAGGAGTCGAGACCGGGTGTCCTAACTCTAAAATTGGTAGGGTTGCTTGCCGCTCTCGTAGAGGTCTAGGGGTATGGGATTTGCTATTCATCGCGAACGTGAAATCCGTGTTTTATATAGGCTCGCAATAAAACACGGACCTTCTAGTATATCCAATATTTCATATGTTTCTTCTGTTGCAATTTTCTGTGATGAGATCATATTACTGCCTGAGACGAATGTTTATATTATATATATGAGATATATATTATATTGTTGATTTCGTTTCAAATGTGATGCTTGTGAAGCATAATAAAATGGGACTTCATTAATAAGATTAATGAAATAAAAGAAAGCTAAAGTTGTTGTAGAAACTTGTTTTAAAAACTGGTAGCTCTAGTTTTTGCTTTGCATAGCGGTATTCCTTATAGAATATCCAGCACCTTATTCGATAAGGAAAGAGCCGAGATCCCTTCACCGGGAGTGACCTCTTTAGCGAAACTAGTAGATGCTACATACTCGGTTTTGTCTTTTGATTGCTTTTCTAGTTCTTGCTTTGCATGGTGGTATTTGTGAAATATCCTGCACCTTATTCGATAAGGAAAGAGCCAAGATCCCTTCACCGGGAGTGACCTCTTTAGCAAAACTAGTAAAAACCTCAAAAACACTCCATTTAAATCATTTGATTCTACAACGATATCAAGTTCATTATGCAAAAGGTTTTCTTCAAAACCTTTCGTAGCCCTCCGTCATTTCAGATAAGTACTAGTAAGTATTCGTGCTACGTTTGTTGACCTTAGCCAAGGCGTAGTGTGCGGTAGCTAATTAGTGCTTATCTGCAAAGCATATGATGCGATTGAGTTAGGGTAGTCGTGCGACTTTTTTGACCTTAGCCAAGGTTCGTGCGGGTGGGTTTAATTCATTCGGGAAATGACGGGTTGAACTTGGCTAGCACTTATGATTTGTTGACCTTAGCCAAGGTCATAAGTTGCTAGGGGCAAAATATTATCGGGAATTTCAAGTGTTGAAATTTGCAATGAGATTGCATACCTCCTATGAGATAGTTGGATCCCGATACCCGCTGCGAGTAAGAGTTACTCCTGGGAGAGTTTTACACATTACAAATAGCCGATCAAGTAGGTGTCTAGAAAGGTGTCAACGGGGTTACGCCTCTGGGAAAACGAGGTTTATTTTAATTAGGTCCGTGAGCAAGCACGGGGAACCTCCCTCAAAGTACCGGCACTGGCCTGGCTGAAAGATTGGCGAACTTAAAGGGTGTAATTAATCCCGGCCAGTCTTTCCTTTTAGGGTTTGAAGGAAGATTTGACTAAAATAGTGAAAGCCATCCTAATTAGATATATTAATAACCAATCTAATCTTGCAAGAGCATACGCTGAGTGTTTTCTTCTCTCTCTCTCCAGGTAGCGACCATGTCACGCCTTAATCAAGATAATAATACGGATGTATTGACCGAACCCGCTTGTTATACTGCGCTAGGGAACGTTGGTCCCGCTCCAACTTATAATTGTTATAAGACCGAGCAGGAAATTGAGGATTACCAGAATTCCCGTGCCGCCCAAACGAAGAAAGTATGCTGATGCATCTTCTTCGGATGTGTTCATTGCACAGAACTGTTTCTCAGTATCCTTTACGTCCTGGGTATGAGATACCGGATCAGGATCCCGCATATGTAATATGTTACATGGGCTACTGAAAGGTAGAGAACTGAGAAAGGGTGATAAGTTTTAAGAGTTAAAAATAGTGCAGGTGTTACAGCCAAGTCTGTTGGCAGTTATCACCTTGTATTACTAAATATATTGATTCTGAACGAATGTTATTAGATACCGAACCTGATATACAATATCATATCAGTCTCTTTATTTAGTAAAGAAGGATATAATATTGTATTGTTGGATGATGTTTTGAACATTTCCTATATCAAGACTTGATCGGTTCAGGCACGTTATCTAAAAGCATATACGTTCTAAATCAAACCACAGTTCTTAACGTACAGAACACACACAAGAGGAAGAGTTCAGAAATGAACGAATCCTTCTTGAGGCATTGTAGACTAGGTCATGTCAATGCGACCCGACTAGCTAAGTTAGATAGAGATGCATATTTAAATCTGTTTGAATTTACATTTTGTGAAACTTGCCAGTCATGTCATAAAGATAAGATGACCACAGTTCTGTTTATTGGAAACAGAGAAAGAGTTAGTGAACTTTTGGGATTGATACATGATGATGTATGTAAGGTCCCCTGTCTATACATGCCAGGACCGGTTGTTTATACTTCATTACATTCACTGATTATCTCTCAAGATTCGAACATATGTTCCTATTGAAACACAAGTCTGAACCTTTTGAGAAATTCAATAAATATAAGTTAGAAGTAGAGAACCAACACGGGTATAAGTATTATGATGAGATCAGGGAGGAGAATACTTGAGCACGGAATTCCTGGACTATTCTAAAGGAGAATGAGATTCTCTCTCAGTACTACTCCTCCGTAAACACCCCAGCACGTCGGTGTATCGGGGCGGAGCAATCGCACCCTATATGATATGGTGTGCTCTAAGATGAGTATTACTGAGTTGCCTATTTTATTTTGGGGGTTATGCACTTGTGAAGCTGCATACCTATTGAATAGGGTTCAAATCAAATCAGGTGCCTACCACTCCATATGTGATATGGAATGGGAAGAGCCCATGTCTTAAGTATGTTAAGATTTGGGGTTGTCCATCCTATGTCAAAAGCAAAATCCGGACAAGCTCGAAGCAAGGTCGGTTCTGTGGAAGTTTGTTGGATATCCCAAGCATTCGCAAGGGAATATCTTCTACCAAACTGAGGAACAAAAGGTGTTTTGTTATCTCAGCATGCCACCTTTTGGAAAGGGAATTTCTTGTGAAGAAATTAGTGGTCATGAGGTGGAACTGGAAGGAGTTCCAGCTATACAAACTGCAGCTGATGATTTGGTAGAACCGGAGGATTCAATAGTTTCTAACGAACCTCAGCCTCTCCGCCGATCTGGTAGGGTTTCTCATCCACCTAAGAGTTACTTCGGTTTTCTTTATGACAGTAGGAGCGAGGATTGCATCATGAGATGATGACCCAACTAGTTTCGAGCAGGCCGTCAAGAGTGGGGACTCTGTAAGAATGGCTGGATGCTTAACGATCTGAAATGGAATCCATATACACCAACAAAGTATAGACTTTTGTTGTTTTATCTGAAGGGTTAAATCCCCATCATGAGCAAGTATATGTTAAGAAGATTACTTGGTGTACATGGAAAAGTTGAGACTTTCAAAGCAATGCTTAAGTCCATCCAGATCCTACTTGCCACTGCTACATACCATGACTACGATATCTGGCGGTTGGGTGTCAGGACTGCTTTTCTAAATAGTGATTTGGAAGAGAGCGTCTATAAGTACACAGCCAGAGGGCTTCGTAGACAGTGCGAGCAGCGGAAACGTGTGCAAGTTGTTTTATGGGATAAATCAGGCATCGCGGAGTTGGAACGTCTGTTTTGATGTGGTAGTCAAAAAGTTTGACTTCATCAAAATGGTGGATGAACCTTCTATATACAAAAAGGCAGTAGGGAGTATGGTGGTGATCATCGTATAGTACGTGGATGACATACTCTTGATGGGGAAGGAGTTTCCTATGCTACGCTCGGTCAATCTCCTCTTATCACAAGGATTCTCCATATAAGATCAAGGTGATACCTCCTAAATCCTGGGTTTTGGATCTATGAGATAGATCTAATTGGAAGTTAGGATTCTCACTAAGTGTAGTGAGATGGTATCAATCGATCCTGGGCAGAATCACTGAAAAGCTTCCAGGGTGGTAAGGTCGACTGAATGTCAGTCACAGGCATTGTCTTTACTCACAGTAGAGGGGCAGTATGTTAGAAGAGTTCCAAGCTAGATACCGTGGCAAACTAGACAATTAAAGGCTAAATACATCGTTACCAAAGATGCTACCAAAGAGGAAGTCTGGGTATATATAAGTTCATGAGATGAACTTCATTCCTACCATTGTATGACAATGGAGTTGTGGTTTAGGCCTAGGAACCCCCATCCCATCAGAGATCCAGACATATTCTTAGGCAGTATCACCTGATAATGGAGATGATTGATCTCCAGGGAGATCGAGGTCAGGAGAGTAGATACAAAGGACAACAGCGCGGATCCACTCACAAAGGCCTATTTCCCAGTAGAGACTTTTATGGGATGGTTGAGTATGAGATACCTCAACCACAACTGATTGTTGGGTATGAGATACCACAACAGATGGCCCTAGTGCAAGTGGGAGATTGTTAGTGATATGTATGCCTTAGATGCCATTACTGTACATAGGATGTATATTGTAGTGGATACTTGGACATATATATGGAGGGCTTTCTTGCTCGACATGATAGTATGCTATCTGGTTGCTCTTTATCTTAACATGTACTCTGATGGTCTCTATGTTACATGTTGATAAAGCCCTTAGGATGAGTACTTGACTACCAGGACTATGATGCAGATCATACTAATGGGGACAGTGTAGTCGCTAAGTACATCCTTCAAATGTTCCTAGTCGCAGGTGTATCGAGACAGGGCATCGATATACCAGAGTAGACTAGCGTATGCTTCTTAACCCATGTAGATGGGCGATGGATGATCCCATATCCATTGGTGTTTGACATCAGAGATAGTATACGGGTGCTCAGTGGAGACTGGGTACACTGGACGGACTCGCCGAGAACTCCCAGATGGTATTATACCTCACATCAGATGGAAGTTCTCCGGTGACACTGGTACAGGTTAGTCTGTAGACCCGAGATCGTCATAGAGTCTTATGTGATTCCCACTGTGCTTTGATTTCCACCTTACCATGTTCAAGAGAACGTGCAAAACGGTGGCTTTTGGGTACAGTCCCGAATCACATGGAGGCAATGAGCGATAGGAGGGGTTTCGTCTCTCCCGGTATTGGGAGTTGATGTTGCGCTGTGTTCGATTGGCTATAGCTGGAAATCCCTGGCCAGGGTTGCTGAGATTTACTGGTAAGAGTTATCAGTAGTTTCTCAAACTGTTATGGACCTCATATCGACACGACTTATCGGTTACTGGGGTCTGACGTTTACCACACCTAGACTAGATATGCGACATATCAGACGAAGAGACCGGACTGTACGGGAGTGTTACTGATTGGATTCGCAGGAGAATGTATAGGCTTGCTTGTTGATCTTCTGATCGCTCAATACCTTGGTGGCTGTTACGTTTAGCTGACCGCTTGCAGCTTGTGGGTGTTTGATATGATCATCACTTACTGCCGGCGTATTAACGATTCTTTAGAGTCCTACACAGAGGTTTCCTGGCTCAAGCAAAACCGAGTAGGAGCACATATGTGATATGTGCGGGACCGAGAATAATACGAGTATGTGATACCGTATTGGATTCTCGCGATGTGTGATATCGGCCGGGTATATGTGATATAGCCGGGTCATCGGATCAAGTGTTGATTCGATGAACTGATACTTGTTATATTAGTCGGTTATATGTAATATAGCCGGATTATCGGATCAAGTGTTGATTCGATAATTTAATGTATAATTATATATGAAATATATTACATTACATTAACTAATATAATCTCACTTAAAGATTCATTTTCTCACTGGATAATACATTGATGTATATGCGATATATGTTAATTGTATTATTTTCTTTTGTTACATTATATATTATATATGTGATATATAATATTGTAACATGTTAGGGTTACAAATGCAACATAGTTGTTGAGTTTAAACCAAGTTAGGGTTTGGATTTGGGTTAGCTTTTGGATGAAGCTTTCATGAAGCTTTCCTTTTGTCTTCATCCTTTGATATTTTGTGTAGATATTATTTAACCCAACCCAAACTCTTAACCTATGGTTTATTCTCTACAAGGGTTAAGCCTTTCATTCTTAACCCATAGTTGCAATTGTAAGCACAACAATAATTTCATTATTCATCACAAAAGGTTTTCTTCTTCTTCTTCCTCTTGAAAGCTTACTAGCTTTTGGATTTGTGATGATATTTTGTGAGAAATTGAAAACAGAAGAGAGAAAAATTCCTACTTCATCATCCTTATCTATTCTAGCCACTTAGATTAGGGTGTTTGCTTTGTTAATACTTGATTAGTGAAGCAAGAGCTTGGGTTTGAGATTCTTCAGGGTAGATTATCTTAGTTGTTGAAGATTGGAAGTAAGGTTGTATCTTTCTATTCATGGAGCCTCTCTAGAGTCCGGGTACATGATGATCGTAGTGAAGGGACCTCAACACGGAGCTTATGAAGCGAAGGAATGGACTACAAAGGTTGTAATCCCTAACTCTTAGATGTTAAAGTGTTAACATGCTTGTTTGGTTTGATTCTCTAGTTAAAGTTCCTAGGTTTAGGGTTATCTTCAATGGAAAAATTTTAACTTGGCATGGTTGATGCCTCCCAAAACCTTGCTGCCGTTGTAGGTATCCCAACAACACGATAATAACAAACTTTTCAAATCTTCTTAGTTAATAAATCGAGGACAAATTAAAGTAACCGAGACTTGGGAATATTTAAACAACATGATTAACCATGTATTTATGTTTGAGATGTTATTTTATTATTTTATTAATTTAACCATAATTTTATTTTTGATATGTTATTTTGTTATTTTATTTTATTTTGTTTTTGATATATTTATTTGTAGGGTTACTAGACACTCTAATAAGGTTCTACAAGGCATTAACCATACCCGATTTAAATTTTAGCCGTGCCGAACAACCCTAACCAAGACCTTTAAACTAGAGATTAGGCGAAACAAAGCATGTTAAACACTTTAACATCTAAGAGTTTGGGATTACAACCTTTGTAGTCCGGCCCTTCACTTCATAAGCTCCGTGTTGAGGTCCCTTCGCTGCGATCATCAAGTTCCGGACTCTAGAGAGGCTCCACGAAGAGAATGATGTAAACTTGCTTCCGATCTTCGATAACTAAGATGATCTACCTTGAAGTTTCTTAAACACAAGCTCTCACTCTCAAATGAAGTGAACACCCTAATCTAAATGGCTAGGATAGATTAGGATGATGAAGTAGTATTTGTGCTCTCTTTTATTTTCAAATTCTCACACTAATCATCACAAAACTCAAAACCTAGAAAGTTTTCTCAAAGCTCAAGGAAGAAGAAGAAGAATGAATGAATGAATTAAATCCTTTTGTGATGAATAATGAAAATATCATCATGATTAATAATGCAACCATGGTTAACTATGATAAGGCTAACCCATGTAGACACTTAACCAAGGATGAAGGGTTTGGGTTGGGTTAACAATGAGTCACTAAAATATCAACCATAATATCTTAGCACAAAAAAAAAAGAAAACCTTCTAGAAGGTTCATGAAAGAACTAACCCAATTCAAACCCTAACCTTATTTAATCTCCACTAAACATGTTGCATTAGTAATTATATCATGTTACAATATTATATATCACATATATAATATATATTTGTAACAAAAGAAAATAATACAATTAACATATATCGCATATATATCAATGTATTACCCGGTGAGAAAATGAATCAATAAAGCGAGCCAATATTAGATAATGTAATTCAATATATCATATATATTATTATACATTAAATTATCGAATCAACACTTGACCCGACAATCCGGCTATATCGAATATAACCGACTAATATATCATGTACCGATTCATCGAATCAACACTTGATCCGATGATCCGGCTCATATCAAAATAACGTGAGAATATAATACGGTATCTCATATCGCATTATCCTCGGTCCGGCACATATCACATATGTGCCCCTACTCCATTTTTCCTGAGTCAAGAAACCTCTGTGTAGGACTCTAAAGAATCGTCAATACGCCGGTAGCAGGTGATGATCATATCAAACACCCACAAGCTGCAAGCGGTCAGCGAAACGTAACAGCCATCCAGGTATTGAGCGATCAGAAGATCAACAAGCAAGCCTGTACATTCTCCTGCGAATCCAATCAGTAACACTCCCATACAGTCCGGTCTCGTCGTCTGATATGTCGCATATCTCGCCTAGGGGTGGTATACGTCAGACCCCAGTAGCTTGATAAGTCGTGTCGATATGAGGTCTATAACAGTTCGAGAAACTACTGATAACACTTACCAGTAAATCTCAGCAACCCTGACCAGAGATTTCCAGTTATAGCCAATCGAACACAGCACAACATCAACTCCCTATACCGGGAGAAACGAATCCCCTCCTATCGCTCATTGCCTCCATGTGATTCGGGACTGTACCCAAAAGCCACCTTTTTGCATGCCCTCTTGGGTGTGGTATGATGGAAATCAAAGCACAGTGTGAATCACACAAGACTCTATGACGATCTCGGGTCAACAGACTACTCTGTACCAGTGTCACCGGAGAACTGCCATCTGACGTGAGGTATAATACCATCTGGGAGTTCTCGGCGAGTCCGTCCAGTGTACCCAGTCTCTACTGAGCATCCGTACACCATCATTGATGTCAAACACCGATGGATATGGGATCATCCATCGCCCATCATATGGGTCAAGATACGTATACGCTAGTCTACTCTGGTGTATCGATACCCTGTCTCGATACACCCTCGACTAGGAACAGTTATAGGATGTACTCGTCAACTACCGTGGCCCCACTAGTATGATCTCATCATAGTCCCAGTAGTCGAGTACATATCCTAAGGGCTTTATCAACATGTAACATAGAGACAATCAGAGTACATGTTAAGATAAAGTGCAACCAGATAGCATACTATCATGTCGAGCAAGAAAGGCCTCCATATATATGTCCAAGCATCCATTACAATATACATCGTATGTACAGTAATGGCCTCTAGGGCATACATATAACTCACATTATTGACTACCATTCACTCATCAATTATGTCCTCTCCTCGCTTTCTGTTTATTATATGTCCTTTTTTAGATTGCCTAAGTGGATTATTAGGAAAATTTATAATGTCAGGGCCACTTTTCTTTGGAGGGGCATAAACAATGGGAAGAAGGGATATAATTTAGTCAAATGGAAGAATGTTTTACTCGTAAAAGAGAAAGGGGCCGGGGCTTAGAGACATTGATCACTTTAATATTTCTCTTTTGTGTAAATGGGTTTGGAAATTACACAATTCTCATGAATACTCCATTGTAGTTCTTAGATCCATTTACAATTATAACAACAGACTAACTAACATCCGTAACTCTTCCAACTTTTTGAAAGGGTTGAACGAGTGTGGTTTCACTTTCTACGATCATATTTCTTGGATTTTAGGTAATGGTAAGCAAATTTTCTTTTGAAAGGACAAATGGGCTTCCTTCTTGCTCCTTCAGAACTTTATCCATCTCTCTACAAGATTGTTTGGAACTAAGAGGCACTAGTTCATATACAAGGTTATTATATCAAAGGTATGTGGACTTGGAAGCCAGCCTTCAATAAAATTATATCTGCTAATGATAAGGTTCATTTGCAAAATCTCATGAACAAGCTCTCTAAATTTCCTACTAATTCTGATACTCTTGATACTATCAGGTGGCCTAATTCCAGTAATGGTGTATTCACTGTTAGCTCTACTTATAACACTTTTAAACGTACTAATCATTGCTACCCCTTGTATAAGGTCATTGGGTACAACTCTGCTCCCGTCAAGATCAATTTTTTTCTTGGTTATTAGCTCAAGATAGGATTTTGATTAAAGAAAACTTAGTTAAGAGAGGTTGGTATAATTATGTTGTTTGTGTTTTTGACTCCTGCATGATTGAAACATCCACCCATATTTTCTTTGAATGTAAAATTATCAAGCTCATTTGGAAGGATCTCGTGAAAGCTATAAATATTCATATCATGCCTGCCTGTTTCTTTTGTTCATGTTATTGACAGTTGGAAAACTGCCAACATTCTTATTAAGCTTGGTCATGTTTGGATTCTTTTGCTTTACTCTACCTGCTGGAATATTTGGAAGCATAGGAATACAAAAGTTTTAACAAATGTTGATAGTACATATAAACAGATTATGAGTTTCATTCTATATCACTCCTTTACATGATAAACATAAAAACACAATTTCAGTCTCACTTAAGTTTAAGAATCTTCAAGATTTGTATACTGGTGATGTGGATAAACTTATCAGTAGACATTATAATCCATTTTTGATATTTAGCTATGTCTTTTTGTTTTAGCGCCAACTTTTCTTTGGCACCAACAATACCTATTTCTCTTTCACTTGTAGGTTCCTTAAAATGTAACTTTCACCTTATGGATGCCTGCTTATCTTCTCGTGATGGATTCTGTTCTATAACTTTTGTCTGGAGATACCTTTGCTAGATTTCTTTTTTGCTGGATTTCTTTTGTTCATGGACAAAACATTTTTGATGATGTAACCAAATCTTCCACATTTTTTATATGATGAGGTCCCTCCTCATATAAATTTGAATGATTGCATGGAATGCAATGGACTCGGGTTTTCAAGTTTTATATTAGGCTTCAATACAACAAATTTGGAACTTGCAAAAATATCTTTGGACGTCTATTGCTACCTTTTCTTCTTTTCAAATATTGCTGGAAAATATTTACTCATAATTTTTAGTTTCGGTTTTAGGTCCTATGTTAATTAGTTTGGCTTCTATTAGAAAAAATTTTGCAGCTCAGGTCTAATCTTGTTATGTATAGTTATCGTTTTATTCTAGGAATGCTGGATTTTCAACTATCGCCTTTTTCTTTTAACCAGGAATTTTATGGCCCTATGTTCAGTCAAAAATATCGCACATTTGATATAATATTTTTCTTACTTTTCTTAAATATTTAAAGGTGTTACTTATAAATATAGAACATGTTTGGCTTTATCTGCAAAATACTATTTACCATATATTTATATATTATAATTAACATTATAAAGGAAAATATATGCATATAATATTTATATAATATTTTTATTATGCATATCGTATCAAATAATCTTAATCAAATTGCTTAAAAATTTATTACCATATAAAATGGTTAAGATTATATCTCTATAACAAATATTACTAACATCATTCATATAGATATTGTGCAAGATTTGGCTCAAATAAGGAGATCGGGATATCGAGATATCGGGAATCAAAAATCTGCCGATGAAGTTTAATTAAATCATAAAATCAATACTGGTAGAGACTCAGAAAAGATATGAAGATTCCAGATATCACAATAATCTCCATGTGTTAATATGAGGCTACAGAAGAACTTTCATCGACCGATCCCACTATCCCACTGCCCTTCCGCAGCCATAAGCTCAAATACGCGGTGGATCTGATATATAGAATTAGGGTTTGGGATTTTGTGGGTAGGATCTTCTCACATATAACATCTAAGAATTGTATCTTCTGTGACTATAAATAGGATCGAGGGCTAAATCTAGAAAGCGTCACCTTTTACACGAAGCAAATCACCGTCAAAGAACAAGTGATCCACGACAGGTCCGCGATTCGACGGGATAAAGCGACGTGAGTATCGACGGAACATCTACTTCCTACAAGGCATAGATCGAGAGCAACTTCTTCTTCCTCTTGTAATCTAAACTCATAGGATTTGTACTTGTGAAATTGATTAATAAAAGTAGATCATTAGTTTACTTATTTAGCATTTATTTTCTATATTTACATTATGATCTCTATCCGTTCTTCTTCTTCTATCTCCATCATGCGCGAGTAATTCTCCGCTTGATAGGGTTCGTAGGATTATGGTAGAACAATGGATGAGAAAATATTTTAACTTTTTTTAAATCTTATGAAGTTTATAAATTTCAAAAGAATCGTTAACATTCTAATCGGGCGTGCTATCAATTTATTAATAGTTTTGACCGCGATTTGAGATCAGATTAATAATTGTTTTGTTAAGGGCTAGACATGAATAAAGATCAATGAAGGGATAAGGGTCAATAGTGGGAAAACCCTAGTTTCTTCCAAGAATCTTAATTCTCATTCATCACAATCTATCTAGTTTTAAATCTATCAAAAGATAAAATGAGTCATCTTTATTAGTCGTCCATGACTACTAAATCCCCTACAAGCCTTTTCCCTATAAATTCTATATCCGTATTTAAACTAGATTTTAAAACTATAAATTCTACATCCGTGTTTAATATACATCTAGAATATACAACTATTCTTCTTTTATTTTCTTCAACTCGTCTAAAGCAAGATTAGAAAATTCGCGCATCCCTGCGGATGACCCGTACTCATCTCGGCTAGCTACACGCGACACCGTTATTGATTGCGGTTACTACACACTCTTTCAAAGAACCAATCAAATAGCGTTGTTGCCGGGGATACGTGCATAATTTTTTTTCTTTCTATTCGTGTTGAATTCTTATTCGATTCATATCATAATAATAAAACAAAACCGCAACTTGCATATTTAACGATTAGTGTGCGATTTTTACGAGAGATTCTGTAGTCACTTGAATGAGGAAATCGAGATTCAGAGACTTTTAGAGAGGACCAGAGAAGCAAAGGAGACCACGGTGGAAAAATTGTCAAGAGAACCCTTCTTTCTGCGGCGGAACCGCGGCATTAGTGGGATTTTGGCGGTGGAACCGCGGCGGAGTTGGAGAGTTGTGCCACCAAACTTCTCTGGTATCTTCTTCATATCTTTCTCTCTCCTCTGTGAATCCAATAATTTTATTTTCTGCAGGATTCTTTGCAAAATATCGCCGCTCAAAAATCTTTTTGCATGTTTTGAAATTGGTTTGTTTTTGCATATTTTTAATACGGACTTTAAGGGGTAAGACCAAAATTCAGATTAGGTGGGGATTTCATTACCCTTCTTAGGCTCCACAAATCACAAAATGAGCATCCGTATAACCCTATATTAATTAAAAAATATCTAGACCAAGACTCTAAAGACTGTCGCGCTCAATTAGGACAGAGGAAGGTCGTGGATAATCTATCGTTTATCTGCATTACTTTTGTGGTGTCTAAGGAAAGTGTGATTACGGTAAGTGGTTACTTAATTAGGCCCGCTATTTTCAGTGATTCGTATAGCGGATACCTCCCACTTACCTGGCACTTACCTGACCACAAGAGTGATAAAGATGTGGTAGAGGATTGATCCTACGGCTTGTCCTTTGGAAGTCTAGGAGAGATCTAGTACTTGACCTAGGTGACCTTAGTTTTAGGGTTTGTTTGTGCCTTTTATGATTTGTTGAGTCAACCCTCAAGTCCCACTTTCAAAGCAAAACAATCCAAATAGAGCTTAAATCTTTCCATTTTCACCCTCTTTTCTTTTGCCCTTCTTATAATGGGTAACCCAAACAGACGAACTCTTGACGAGCTTTGGTATCCAGAACCAGATATTTCTTGTTTTCCATCCGACTCTACCATGTCTTTGAAAGCAGAAAGAAACAGTTGGACTCCTCACCAAAATTCAACATCGCCTTATGTTGATAATTCATTTAAAGCACGTGAGGAACCACCAAACGCATGTCCATTGCTGAGTATATTGTAAAGACCGAATCCCAAAGTTTCAATCCAGTCAAACCGTTAGGACAACAAACACCATCATTTCCTGAAGAAAGTATTGCTACTCGTTTTGCGGCGTATATGACATCTGTTGCTAGTCGCCAACCAATCTCACTATTCTTCTTATCACAATGTTGACCCTACTCCTGTCCATTTTTCACAACCATTCGATTCCTATTAATTCTACCTGACTTTTACACCTTCTCTAGACATTTCTTCTGGACAATCATTTGGGAGTTTCACCTATCCACAAGAATTTCAATCCGAAACCCCTTACCGACCCATGTCTCTTCTTGAACGGACAATGGAAGAATTTCGGGTAGCGTCGTGCTGCCACATAAAGGAATTGAATGCGTCCATGGCAACCCTCATACAACCCAACGAACGAGCAACTAGTTTCCAACTAGCTCAAAAAATTTCAATGTATGATACGGCAATAGAACAAATTGAGAATTTTGGTAGTGAGAGAGAGCAGTACACCCTTCCAAATCAAATATCTCCATCCTAAATTGAAATTCACAACTCCAGTTTCACAAATCTATCGAGTACACCAAATGATTCACCAATTGAAAATAGAAGATTTGATGAGTTCTGTGACTTTGTAGTGTTTGATTTACCCGATTGTGATGGGTCTATGTCAAGTGAAACCATATCCAATTCTTGTGATCTCTACACCTCCACTCTAGAACCAAAATTGATTGAAAACCATGTTTTTGATGAGGTGTCTGAGAATTTTAACTTTCACTTGATTGAGGATATTGACGCTGGGGATATATTGAATGATGAACCCACGGTTTTGGATGGATTTTTCTCACCAATTCATCAGGTCCTTTCACTTCCGTGTGGACATCATCTCGAACCTTTAACTGTTTTTCCCAAACCCAATATGCGTCTGGAAATTGATGATAAATGCATAACCAAACAGCAGAACGATATTCAGCCTTCATTTCCTATATCTGGTTCCACAATGCTCGACACAAAAATTTGTTTACCCATTTCATCATCCATTTTCTTTGGTTCTTCTTCTAATCTTCCTTTAATTTTATCGAGTAATGATAAATCACACTCCGACATTTCGAGTTTGATAATTCTGGAAAGACCACTTGATTTAGACCCCTTTGAGAATGAGGTAGATGAGTTTTTCAAGGCTCCTACCTCCATAATTTTTCACAAATCAAGTGTGTTGAATTCTAGCACGACACTTATTGACATTGAAACGTTTAATAAGACCATCGATGAAAGTTTCGATGATATTTTTGCCGACGAACTCGCATTCCTAAACGACACGGATTTTGTGATTAATCAACCTCCACCCGAAGAAGTTGAACCACCACCATTTCTTCTTATCCCATACGAGAATGCGACTATTCTTCCCATACCCACTCATTCACATTCTCGTTTTTGTTCACCGTCATTGTTTCGTCTCCACAAACAGAGACGTAAACTCGTTCTATTCCACCCTTTATCCCCTCTCCACTTCTTCACGTCTATAAGTGACATGTTCTTCCACTAACTATATTGTTACATTGATAAATTCTTTGAATGGTTGGTGTTGACTTTTGGTCTTTGTAAAGCTTTATATTGACCAATAACTTTAACCCCCTTCATAATTTTAAATGCTTAATACTATTTAACTCAAGTTTGGGGGGAAAGGAAATCTTTTGGCTTTTTAAAGAAAATAATTTTGTACAAAATTATGAGCCAAAAATAAGTTTGGGGGAGGATTTCACTGTCATTTATTCATGTCCCTGTTACTAACTTTTCCTCCCAAGTCTACAGTTCTTTAAGCTTAACAGATGACATCAGTGAGGACACTGCTGCAAACAGGTTTGCGCTTATTCACGTATTATTTTGCATTATCATAAATATAAGCACAAAAAAAAATTGATAATGAAAGTTTGAAAGTGAAAATCACATATGAAAGATAAGAATAGTTTGAGAAAAGTAAGAAAGTTAGATGTTTTCTTAAACGGAACTAGTAATAAGTAATTATGTAACAACCGAGTCCAGTGCTACTAATTTCAGTTACCGTTTGAACGTAGTATGGCACTCATTTCATTTATCTTGCTTGATTGTTACTTTTACCCCATCAATTCAATTTTTACATATAACATTTTAAAGCATCTAAAATAAAATTAAAATATTCATCATGGCCTACTTGACACCGCTAACCCTGTTGTAGCGTCCGTGTATCGTGTTCTCGTCCCGTTCAGTGAAACGGGCGAGTTTGGACGGCTACGCGCACGTACGTGTGTCCGTTTTGGGGGTATGCTTTTTGATTATAAAACACTTCATTTTAAATTTTGGATCCCGCCTAAAATTCTATTATTTCAATTTCAAGTTTTTGGACCCAACCCGGGCGCGATTTGGAAATATTTACTTTGCACCAAAACCCCAAATTTTAACATTTAAACCATCGTATATTTTCTTAACTATATAAATTTTTACTGTTCCCTATAATCTTTTAAATCTTTCTCAATTAATCCCTCCAACCAATCCCCTCCTTCTATTTTTTTCCGTGGGCCTCTCTCCCTATCTCTCTCTCTCCCCACTTCCTCTCTCTCTCTCTCATATATTCTCTCTTCTTCCTCCTCTTTTCTTTTTTTTCACGTAACCTAACCTCATCGCAACCCTACCGCCGCCTTGCCCTAGCCGCCGCAGCCCAGCGCCGACGCCCTCACCGCCGGCCTCTTCGCCTCCTCGCCCTCGACTGAGCCTCCACCTCCTCTCCTCCGTTCCTTTCCCGTGACCGCCTCGCCTCAACCCATCGTCCTCGCCTCCTCAACCTTCGCCGTGTCACCGTCGCTGTCGCTTCCTTCCCGACCTCGTTCCCCCTTCGACCACCATCTCCCTCGTCTCAACCACAGACCCAAAACCCTGCAACCAGCCTCTTTCCGTGCACCCTGCACTCGCGCCGCGGCCACTTACAGCCGCAGCTCCTCGAGGGATCGCCACCGGCGATCTCGATCCGTTCCCCCGACCTCGTGCATTCCCAGTAAGCTTCTCTTCCTCTCCTCCTCCACTTCTTCTCCTTCCTTTTCTTTTCTTTTCTTGCGTCGGTTTCCATTCTTGACCGCTGGTGTTTGCTGCAGGTATCTCCGCCGGAGCTCCGTCGACGTCGTCGACCATCACCACCCCTCCACAGACCCTAGTGAGCACCCTCGTCTCCATCCTCCTTCTATTCCCTCTTCCTGATTCTCCTTTTGGTCGTTCATGAATTCTTGAATTTGTAGTTTCGCTGTTCGCCGAAATCCGGCCGTGCCGGCGACGCGTCCCGACGTTCCAGCGAGGTACCCCGACCCGTGTGGTTCCATTGTTCGTCGTTTGGGTTCATTCCGTGAACCGTGCGCCCGTCGCGAGTTTCCCCGCCGACGTTTATCGTTCCGTATTCCCGGTTCACGACCCGTCGAGGCAAGTAACCCTTGCTACATGCTAAATAATATCTACATATTCATTAATGACACCCTAAACCTGCTATTTAACTTTAGTATTATAATTTCCCATTTTATGTCAATATTGTCATATATCATTTTATCTTTCAAACTTGTAACCTGCCTGTTGCAATTACCGTTTTGGAACCTAATAATCACATTTACATGTTTTAACTACACTTTTATTGATGATGTAGCCTATGGCACCTTATCTACCGTTTTACTTCATTCGGACACTTGTATACATTTAACCTGCTTAAATTGTGATTTCATCCGTGGAATAATATATACATATAACATTGCATCCATGAAGTCTTAAACTTGTTAACATGATTAAATGGCTATAATTGTCTTACTGCATTCTTATAATGTTGAAATTATCTCTGTGACACAACTGATAACTGTACTGCTAATTGAATGAATCTTCCTATTGCTTGATTCATTGGTTAGATCATGCTGTTGATAACCAGACTGAGTATGAGCATGCCTATGATATTGTTTACATCTTGACCTGACTTGCTACATACATATTGATTGACCCAATATGGTACCGTATACTGCTTGACTTGACCTGATGTACCATGACCTGACCCGTTACCTGATCTTGTGTCTAATGCCAACAAACCTGACATATAGTCCTCACGGACCGTTCCTGTTGTCTATCCAGACAAACATGTTTACCTGATCCTGTGTTGGCATTAGTTTCTTGATTACGGGATACCTGACTTGACTTACACATATAACTTGGGGGTATGGGGAAATCAGTATTGTAACCGAACGTAACTCCAGGGGCCATCCTATTGTTTGCCGTTTTTCCGGGCGTTACGGAATACCTATTGTTTGCCGTTTTTCCGGGCGTTACGGAATACCTATTGTTTGTCGTTTTTCCGGGCGTACGGAATACCTATTGTTTGCCGTTTTTCCGGGCGTTACGGAATACCTATTGTTTGTCGTTTTTCCGGGCGTACGGAATACCTATTGTTTGCCGTTTTTCCGGGCGTTACGGAATACCCATTGTTTGCCGTTTTTCCAAGCGTTACGGAATACCTATTGTTTGCCGTTTTTCCGGCCGTTACGGAATACCTATTGTTTGCCGTTTTTCCGGGCGTACGGAATACCTATTGTTTGCCGTTTTTCCGGGCATTACGGAATACCCATTGTTTGCCGTTTTTCCGGGCGTTACGGAATACCCATTGTTTGCCGTCTTTCCGGGCGTTACGGAATAACTACCGACGAGTTACGATGAGGATTACATTATTTGGTTTCAAAGACTTTAGAACCTGATAGAACAGTTTAATTTACCCACTGCACACTACCCTGCACTGCTCTGACTTATTGTATTGTTACCCTTGCTTTATTCATGTTTATATTGCATTGCCTGCTACCCTGTTTATATTTTATTACTTGATGACATGACGCGCTGACGTCTGGGTTTTGCATGGCCCAGATTCTGTACCGCTGTTGCAGTCCGAGCAGGAGTACTTCAGCCGACAGGCTGAGCTGTGAGTGTCGGCAGTAGTTAGTTTTTCTTTCCTGCATTTTATTCCTGATGTGAGCCCGCATTATAGGACATACATTCCAGTTATTTGTATTGGATCTTTCGCTTCCGCATTTATTTATTCTTGACTCATGTTATCTTGGATTATGGACATGTTTTAGATAGTTTTATTTTGTTCTTGATATCTCTACAACTGTAATGTGACTGTGGATGGATACTTCCTACCTACAGGTAGCATGGTTGGCTATGTCACGTGCCCATTTTAGCGTACTTTGGGAAGCGGGGCGTGACATAGTTCTTTTGGTATCAGAGCCATAGGTTAGTCGGGTTGATTCTTTTGTAGTTGGGTATTGTACCTAATACACGAATCAGAATACCCGTGTTTAGGAAACATGTCCTGCCACCTTGCTGTTTTACCATTCTTGAATCGCATTCTTCCTGATTATATCTTTTACGATGTGCAAACTTCCTTTGCATATCGACTCGAAACCTGATTCCTTGTTATCTCTAGGACTTAGGCGACTTGGATGGAGTTATGTAATTGTGACTATGATACCGCGGCATAGTTACAATGCGGTGCTCTATTTAAGTAACTTGGAGTTCTAGCCTTGATCTAAATTTTGAATCTATCATCATGCTAATGTTGGGTGTTTTGATTTCAGAAATATGGCAGGTAAGAATTTGAAGACGTACCAAAGGCGTGTGGACGAAGCCGCCATGCTTGGAGTGATAAGGGGAATGCTGGAGAATCAAAAGAGACAGACCGAGCTGATCCAGCAGCAAGCAGAATCGTTTCAGGAAGGTTTGCAGATCGTTCAGCAGTCTGTGAACAATGTTGGAGCTAAACCAGTTGACCGAGTAGGGACCGTAGCAGATTTCAGACGTTTGGGTCCGTCTACATTTACTGGTTTGGAGGAGCCGTTGCCAGCGGAGCAGTGGCTAGTTGACACAGAGAATTTGCTTATCGCGGCATAGATTCCAGATGAGAAAAGAGTTGATGTGGTACGCATTCAGTTAGTGGACTACGCCCGAGAATGGTGGCTTGTAGAGGAGAACCGCTTGCCCAAGCCGATCAAGTGGGCGGATTTTTCAAAGAGTTTCCTAGAGAAGTTCTTCCCGCGGACTGCACGGGAGGAAATGGAAGAGAAATTCATCGGGCTAAAGCAGAATGGAGCACCCGTAGATGTGCATGCAGCAGAATGGACGAGACTCAGTAGTTTCGCTGGACCTTCAGTTGCCAACGATGCAGACAGGGCACGGAGGTTCATGCGCAGCTTGGACGTGGACATCCAGAGGCAGATCGTCTCCCTGGGTTTGACCACTTTCTCACAAGTACTTGCAACAGCTCGAGAGCAGCAGAGTTTACCTGGGATGAAGGGGAGTTGGCAGCAAACAGCAGTTGCGGTAAGGAAGCAGTTCTGTCGGGCCAGTCGAGTTTAGGGCTAGGCCGACAAACAATATTCTTGCATCAATGGAAGTGATGAAAGTGAAGAGCCGGCTGTTGTTCGTGATTTCATGGACGTGTTTGAAGATATATCGGGATTGCCGCCGAAGCGAGACGTGGAGTTCGCAATTGATCTTATCCCTGGTGCAGCGCCAGTATCCAAAGCGTATTATCCAATGGCACCAGTAGAGTTGGAAGAAGTCAAGAAACAGGTTGCTGAATTGCTTGAGAAGGGTTGGATTCGAAGCAGTAACTCGCCTTGGGGAGCTCCAGTTCTTCTAGTAAAGAAGAAGGATGGCACAAGAAGGATGTGCATCGACTATCGAGAATTAAACCGGGTGACTATTAAGAACAAGTACCCGATCCCTCGCATTGGCAAACTTTTCGAGCAGCTTAGTGGCGCGAGGGTATTCTCGAAGCTGGATTTGCGATCCGGATATCATCAGGTCCGAGTGAAAACAGAAGATATTTGCAAGATGGCGTTCCGAACTCAGTATGGACATTACGAGTACTTAGTGATGCCCTTCGGAGTAACGAATGCGCCGGCAGTATTCATGGACTTGATGAACCGAATCTTTTCACCGTTCTTGGATCAGTTTATTGTGGTATTCATTGATGATATTCTGGTTTACTCAAAGAGTTTTGAAGAGCATGCTGAACATTTGAAGATCGCACTACAAACGTTGAGACAAGAGAAGTTATATGCGAAGATGAGTAAGTGCGAGTTTTGGCTGGAGGAAGTAAAGTTTTTGGGGCATGTTGTGTCTGGCGACGGGATCGCCGTCGATCCAGAAAAGATTGCAGCAGTTCGAGACTGGCCGATTCCAAGGAATGTTGTGGAGATAAGAAGTTTTCTTGGACTCGCCGGATATTACAGGAGATTTGAGGAGAACTTTGCTCGTCTGGCAGAGCCGTTGACCAACCTTACGCGCAAGGAGGTACCTTTTGTACGGACGGATGCGTGTGCGTTAGCTTTCGAGACGTTGAAGCAGAAATTGATAACCGCCCCTATTCTGACAGTGCCAGACAATTCCGGAGGATTGGTGATTCACAGCGACGCATCTAGGAAAGGGTTGGGATGTGTTTTGATGCAGCATGGGAAGGTTGTAGCGTACGCATCGAGATAGTTGAAGACCCATGAGAAGAATTACCCAACGCATGACTTGGAACTTGCGGCTGTGATTTTCGCTTTGAAGATTTGGAGACACTACCTTTTGGGCGAAAGAGTCGAAGTTTTTACTGATCATAAGAACTTGAAGTATGTGTTCACACAGAAGGAGCTTAATGTGAGGCAGCGTAGATGGTTGGAGCTGATGGCTGACTACGATCTTGATCTTAAGTACCATCCGGGGAAGGTTAACGTCATGCCGGATGCGCTTAGTCGGTTACCAGCAATTCAGGTGTTAACTACGCAGAAGGAACTTGTTGAAGATTTTCGAAGATTTGACTTGGAGGTTGTGCTACCGCATCCTACGGGACAGTTGATACAACTACAAGCACATTCATCGTTGATCGAGAATATTAAAGCAGCACAATCGCAGGACCCTAGAATGCAAAAGTTTCGAGGACAGGTTGAAGCCGGACTACGAACAGATTTATTGATCCACGAAGATGGTTCGTTGAGGTATGGTAGCCGTTTGGGTGTGCCAAAAGGAGATATTCGCGAAGAGCTTATGAAGGAGGCACAAAGATGTACCGAGATATTCGACAGCATTTCTGGTGGGAAGGTATGAAACGGGAGATTGCTCGTTTTGTGGCGAAGTGCTTGGTGTGTCAGCAAGTTAAGGCTGAACATCAAAGGGTTGCTGGTTTATCGCAACCACTTCCGATTCCTCAGTGGAAGTGGGAACATATAACCATGGATTTCATGACGGCTTTACCGCGGAGTCCAAAAGGCAACAATTCTGTATGGGTGATTGTGGATCGGTTGACCAAGGCAGCCCACTTCTTTCCTTTCCGGGTTGGTCAATCAACAGAGACTTTAGCGGAGCGGTACATGCAAGAGATTGTAAGATTGCATGGAGTACCGGTGAGCATCGTGTCCGATCGAGACACTCGGTTCTTATCCCACTTTTGGCGGAGTTTACAGGAAAGTTTGGGGACTCGATTAAAGTTTAGCACAGCTTATCATGCTCAAACTGATGGTCAGTCGGAGAGAACGATCCAAACTCTTGAAGACATGTTGAGAGCATGCATGTTGGACTTCAAGGGCTCTTGGGAGGATCATCTGCATTTGGCGGAGTTTTCTTACAACAACAGTTTTCAGGCAACTATCCAGATGGCTCCATTTGAAGCTTTGTATGGTCGTAAATGTCGTTTACCTGTTGTTGGGGTAAAAATTTACACCCCGGTTGACCGAGTCAAAGTCAAGGTCAACCCCCAAGCTAGGTGGGCCCAAGCCCAGGTCAAGCGGGCCCATGCCCAGGTCGAGCCCGCGGCCAGCCTCTTCCATGCCAAAATATAGACCATGTAATAAATAATTTTTATGTAATTTTTTATACATGAATGTATACAAAACGGGCAGAAAGCCAAATTTTTGTAAGCCCATGGCTTATGTGCAAAAATGAAATGGCACATGAGCCATGGGATAGGCAAAATGCCATTTTGTGAAGCCCAAGGGGCTATATGCAAATATGTAAGCCTATAAAAGGCAACATGATGAATAAAAAAAAAACTTTTTCATTTCCCCGAAAACTAGGGTTCTTTGTGCCTCCTGCTCCTTCTCCAAGGTTCTAAACCTTCTCAATTCTTTTGAATTAAATCAAGAGTTTTACTCTTTCATTTCCAAAACTAAGTAGTTTTCCACCACAAAACCCACAAAGGGGAACTCAGATCTCCCATCAGATCTCAAAAAGGAGTGTTTTTAAAAATCTCCTACTTCTTGATCTTCAAGATCCGGCCAAACAACAGAAGGAAGAAGAAGAACCCCCTTCATCAGCTTCAAAACATCCCAGGAGTTTAACTCCATACATATATACATAACAAATATTTCCTTTCTGAAGCATAGCTTCTGTTTCTTAGGCTAAAAGCCACTTTTTCTCGCCGGCGCTCAAGCGCAGAGCGCCCGCGTGCCGACACGTGGCGCGCTTGCGCTCAAGCGCAAGCGTCCGAGCGCAAGTCGCCCACGTGCCGACACGTGGCGTGCTTGCGCTCAAGCGCAAGCGCCCGAGCG
This sequence comes from Agapanthus africanus, assembly GCA_030015575.1. NCBI lineage: Eukaryota > Viridiplantae > Streptophyta > Magnoliopsida > Asparagales > Amaryllidaceae > Agapanthus > Agapanthus africanus. The sequence goes on from JASDDO010000018.1 coordinate 437,824,193, forward strand.
CAAGTCGCCCCGGTGCCGACACGTGGCGCACTTGCGCCCCAGCGCTAGCGCTCGAGCGCAAGTCTCCTCCGTGCCGACACGTGGCGCGCTTACGCTCAAGCGCAAGTGCTCGAGCGCAAGTCTCCCCCGTGCCGACACATGGCGCGCTTGCGCTCCAGCGCAGGCGCTCAAGCGCAAAGCGCCTACGTGCCGACACGTGGCGCGCTTGCGCTCAAGCGCCCAGCGCTCAAGCGCAAAGTGCCCACGTGCCGACACGTGGCACTCTAGCGCCTGAGCGCACAGCGCTCAAGGCGCTGGCCCCACGCATCTTTTGGATGCCTTTTCCCCCTCTTTCTTATATATATATATATATATATATATATATACATATATACATATATATATACACATATGTGTACATATTTACACACACACATACTCCGCGACACTGTCCCTGTTAGAAAAAAAATTCTAACGGGGCGCTGCCCCGCATCCCGCAAGGGGGCTGTTAGCTCCCTTGACCCCCAGCCCGCTATCCGGGTAGCGGGACCCCCGTAAAAACTCTGCGTGGCTCCCGATATATCCAAACCCCCCCTTTTCAAAACACAACACACGTACACTGCACATTGAGTTCGCATGACCAGTTTAACTCGTTAATCGGAGGTTCCCTCGCCCCAAAGGCGAGGGGTAATTAACGGCAGCTTAGTCCACGGCTGCCGGAGATTCGGATCCCCACAATCAATAAACCCCGGCCTACCATTGGCAGGGGGAATCTGTAGTATACGCCTGACAAGCGCGCGCGTATTCCCATCTCAATGGGGTGACGAAAAACACCCTACAGATTCTGGCACGCCCGGTGGGACCAATCTCTCCTCCCATATTTCGGGTTAAGCGTTCATGCGAACTCAATAAATATACATACCTGTATTTACACTAAAAATAATGCTTTTTCATGCAGATTTTCAAGCAATCACCTTCCGACGATGTCTTCGATGATGAACTCATCTCCCGTCTCCTACACGATGAGGATAGACTCTAGGACGGTCCTTCCGGTCAGTCTCGGGCGACAATGGGAGGAGCCGCTGCTACCATTCGGCTCTATTGTGTTCATGCCAATTGGCGCCATCCCAGCTCCTCAAGCCCCGGTGGCAGACAAACCGGTCTCGAAAGGCAGGAGACCAAATGTGGTGATCTCAAGGGCGCCCCAACCCAAACGCAAGTCGGTGTCTGAACGAATTTCCTTAGCCCCAGCTGGGGGCAAGGCTATCAACACCAATAAAGCTACAACGCATCCCGAGCAAGCTCCAGCGGTGCCCTTGACCACTGCTCGATCGGGTGTCTTCTCTAAGCTCCCCTCTGATCAACTCACAATGGCTTCCCGGGTAGCAGATACACGCCAAGCCTTTAAAATCGAGAAGCTGAGGGAGAAAAGGCTCAGATACAGAGCCAACAAAAAGGCTAGGGCTACTGCCAGGCTAAACCTCATGAGGTTCGAAGAACAGGGTTACTCCGCCAAAGATGAGGGGATGGCTGAATGTGTTATCCACACTGTCTACGTGGTGGGCACACGCAGCAAGAGCAAGGACGGGGCCACCACATCTCAAATCCAATCTGTCTTGAATGTGGTTGCCACTTCCCAAGAACAGCCACCTCCGCTGGATGATGAAAACCCTCTCGATGAGGTTGATAGGCAGAGAGAGCCCTCAATTCATGAGGAGTCAGGCTCGAAAAGCGAAGATGAGCCAACTTTTCGTCCTAAGACCGCAGAGCAGCAACTTCTCCAAGAGCTCCGAAAACAGCTCAGAAGCAAAGATAAGGAGATGGCCAAGCTCTACTCAAAAGTCGACGACTTGACAAATGTCGTCTTATGGCTTACGGCCCAACTTGCCTCTCAGCCGCCCAATCAAGCACAGGGCTCAGCTCATGAACCGGGAAATGGTGTCCCGAGACAGCCGACGCCCGTTCCCTCAAATCCAAAAGTGGGCGGACCGCAAGAAAATCAGTCGCATCCTATCTCAGCAAATCTCTTGGCTACCGATGACAGTAGCCCGCTAACTCAAGATCAAATCATGGATTTGGTTGCCAACAAAGTCAAAACCTTGGTAGCCAAAGCCGAAGCGCAAAAAGATATCAGCAGTAGTGGGAGACCATATCCTGCTCAGTAAGATCTGGTAGAATTTCCTAGCGGCTATGTCATCCCCAAATTCGGAAGATTCGATGGGACGGGAAATGTGAATCAGCACATCGCCCACTTCAAAGCCTCATGCGGGAATACTGGGGGCAATGATGCGCTTCTCCTCCGCCAGTTCGTTAATAGCTTGACCGATGTTGTTTTCGACTGGTACGCGAGCCTACCGGATGGCTCCGTTACTACTTTCGTCCAAATGGAGTCTTTGTTTCGACAAAGATTCATGAGCGTCAGCGATAAGATCACCATTGCCGAGCTCGTAAGGACCAAGCCCAAGAACAACGAAAGCAGCACGGATTTTATAACCCGATGGCGCAATCTCTCCGTCAAATGCGAACCGCCGATAGAGCAGGACCAATCTGTTAGTCTCCTCGTCGGAAATCTCAACAATTGGATGGCCCCATTTCTATGCACCGCGGGTCTCAAAACATTCCAAGAGCTGACCAGGAAAGTTCAGATGCTGGAGCGCTCAAAACAGGAGTCCTTCTCGGATTCCCAAAATAACAATAGGTCCGGGAGAAACCGAAAGGACGATAATCGCAAAAGCGGAAACTCCGATGATTCTGAATCTTTCAACACTTCGGCTAACCGAAATAAGCAAGGGATGAGCGGGCCTAGCGCCAACCAGCCTCGGAAGCCAGTGTTCGGAGAGGGAGGAGAATCTCCACTGAAAGAAAAGCTGGATAAGGTCTATTCCTTCAGAAGGGAAAAAATCCGTAAAATATTCAAAGACGCCCTGAAGAACGGTCTACAACTGCCAGAGTCAAAAAGACCGCAGGAAGCGAATAGGACCGACGACCCCAAATACTGCCCCTATCACAGAGTGATAGGCCATGCCATTGAGGACCGCTTCGTCTTCAAAGATTGGGTCGAAAAGCAATAAAAGGCAGGAGAGATAGAACAGTCTAAAGGCGTGTTAGTAAACAGTCAAGACGCGACCGCCAATTTCATACAAACGGAGACTGAAGTTCTTCGTGAAACGGATTCTCTCAGACATCTGCCTTTCTTTGAAAACAATCGACCACCACGTCATTAAACTGGGAACAGTCGACCACTAAGTCGTTAAACTGGAATGTAAAAAGAAATATGTGAATATAAACAAAAAATGTGTAAATAAAAGCCGAAATGATGGGGCAACTCGCAATAAAAATCAGCGAGTAAAAATAAAGATGAGAATAAAGCCGAAATGATGGGGCAACCGCGAATAAATAGCCAAAATGATAGGGCAATCGCGATCTTTGCGATAAGAAAAGCTGAAATGATAGAGCAATCGCAGTAAAACAAAAAAAACAGAAACAAAACAAAAAGAAACAAAAAAAAACGGCGAATGATGAGTCGCTCCTGGTACCATATTCCAGTGTAGCGATGCAGACGCCAACCAAAATCCAATTTTTCAAAACTCTCCCCGCCCTACGGTTAGTCCCCAAATGGACCACCGTATACAATCCACGGGCTCAAATAATTCTCGTCATACCCATGCCCCACCATAATTACCAGTTACGCGGCTGGTCTCCGCCTTGGGAATTATGCTCCATTGAGAAGATCCACTCATGTGTACTCACGATATATGAGGAGAATAAACCTTTGTGGGATCCTTACGACTCATAAAGGAAAAACACACTTAGGAGTCCTCACGACTCCTAAGGAGAAAATACACCTGCGGGATCCTTACGAATCATAGGGAGAAAATGCTTTTATGGGACCCTCACAGCCCATAAAATTGAAAAGCCTTAGGCGATTGGGATCTAAACCTGTCTCCTAAACCATCGCTCCCCAATCCCCAAATGGCGAATGATGAGTCGATCCTGGTACCATATTCCAGAGCAGCGATGCAGACGCCAACCAAATTCCAAATCCCATACCCCAACGGCGAATGATGAGTCGCTCCTGGTACCATATTCCAGTGCAGCGATGCAGACGCCGACAAAGTCCCAAAATTTTTCCGGCCCTATGGTCTGGATCATACATCCTGCAAAACCGTATACAATCCACGGGCGTAAAACGATCCCAATCTCTCCCAAGTCCTACCGGCGAGACCACATTCAAAGTCCCACCGGCAGAGAAGATTCAAAAAAAAAGGGAAAAAGAAAAAAAAAAGAAGAAGAAGAAGAAAAAAAGGTATGTCCACAAGCAAAATGGGCACGGATGAAAACCCGAAAGGGCTCCGTGAGTAAAAACAGCAGGACTGCCGGCGAGTTTGTGAAAACCCGAAAGGGCGCAAACTCATGAAAAAGAAATGAAATGCATTCGCAAAGTCCTCTCGACTTTGTGAGGAGAAAATTCCCGTGTGAGATCCTTACGACTCACAAAGGAGCAACACACTTAGGAGTCCCCACGACTCCTAAGGAGAAAATACACCTATGGGATCCTTACGACCCGTAGGGAGAAAATGCTTTGTGAGACCCTTACGGCTCACAAAATTGAAAAGTTTTAGGTGATAGAGACCTAAACCTGTCTCCTAAGCCATCGCTTCCTGATAAGCAAACGTAAATGATGATTCGCTCCTGGTACCATATTCCAGTGTAGCGATGCTGATGCCAAACAAAAAAAACCAATTCCCAAATCCTTTCATGACAAATGATGATTCGCTCCTGGTACCATATTCCAGTGTAGCGATGCTGATGTCAACCCAAATCAAATCAAACCAACAACCTCTACATCGGAATCATGCTCCGTCCCATAATTTACCCCGTGTCGAAATCATGCTTCGCCTCGGGATATCTACCTTCCCTGCCGGAATTATGCTCCACCCCGGAATCAAATCAACCAACAAGCTCTGCGTCGGAATTATGCTCAGTCTCAGAATGCATCCCGTGTCGAAATGATGCTTCGCCTCGGTGTATCTGCCTTCCCTGTCGGAATTTTCCTTCGGCTCGGAATCAACCAACAACCTCCTCGTCGGAAGTATGCTCCGCCTCGGAATCAAGTCAACCAACCAGCTCTGCGTCGGAATCATGCTTCGTCTCAGAATGTGCACCCCATGTTGAAATCATGCTTCGCCCCGGAGTACCTGCCTTCCCTGTCGGAATTATACTTCGCCTGGGAATCAACCTCTGCATCGAAATTATGCTTCGGTCAGAATGTCTGCCGCCCTTCGGAATGATGCTCCGAACCCTGGAATCATGCTCCGCTCTTCGAAAAGATGCTCCGAACTCTGGAATCATGCTCCGCCCTTCGGAATGATGCTCTGAATCCTGGAATTATGCTCTGCTCTTCGGAAAGATGCTCCGAACTCTGGAATCAAGCTCCGCCCATCGGAATGATGCTCCGAATCCTGGAATCATGCTCCGATCATCGGAATGACGCTCCGATCTCTGGAATTATGCTCCGCCCATCGGAACGATGCTCCGATCTCTGGAATTATGCTCCGCTCTTCGGAAAGATGCTCCGAACTCTGGAATCATGCTCCGCCCTTCGGAATGATGCTCCGAATCCTGGAAGCATGCTCCGATCATCGGAATGATGCTCCGATCTCTGGAATTATGCTCCGCCCATTGGAACGATGCTCCGATCTCTGGAATTATGCTCCGCTCTTCGGAAAGATGCTCCGAACTCTGGAATCAAGCTCCGCCCATCGGAATGATGCTCCGAATCCTGGAATCATGCTCCAATCATCGGAATGATGCTCCGATCTCTGGAATTATGCTCCGCCCATCGGAACGATGCTCCGATCTCTGGAATTATGCTCCGCCCATCGGAACGATGCTCCGATCTCTGGAATTATGCTCCGCTCTTTTGAAAGATGCTCCGAACTCTGGAATCATGCTCCGTCCTTCGGAATGATGCTCCGAATCCTGGAATCATGCTCCGATCATCGGAATGATGCTCCGATCTCTGGAATTATGCTCCGCCCATCGGAACGATGCTCCGATCTCTGGAATTATGCTCCGCTCTTCGGAAAGATGCTCCGAACCCTGGAATCATGCTCCGCCCTTCGGAACGATGCTCTGATCTCTGGAATTATGCTTCGCGAATCAAAATGATGCTCCGATTCCCAGGAATCATGCTTCCCGGGATGATGCTCCGCCCCTGGAATGATGTTCTACCTCAAAGTCCAACTTCAAGATCCATCAATTTCATGCACACAACTCAAATGTGCGGTGTGCATTTATTGATGGAGGGCACTTTGTTGGGGTAAAAATTTACACCCCGGTTGACCGAGCCAAAGTCAAGGTCAACCCCCAAGCTAGGTGGGCCCAAGCCCAGGTCAAGCGGGCCCATGCCCAGGTCGAGCCCGCGGCCAGCCTCTTCCACGCCAAAATATAGACCATGTAATAAATAATTTTTATGTAATTTTTTATACATGAATGTATACAAAACGGGCAGAAAGCCAAATTTTTGTAAGCCCATGGCTTATGTGCAAAAATGAAATGGCACATGAGCCATGGGATAGGCAAAATGCCATTTTGTGAAGCCCAAGGGGCTATATGCAAATATGTAAGCCTATAAAAGGCAACAGGATGAATAAAAAAAAACCTTTTTCATTCCCCCAAAAACTAGGGTTCTTTGTGCCTCCTGCTCCTTCTCCAAGGTTCTAAACCTTCTCAATTCTTTTGAATTAAATCAAGAGTTTTACTCTTTCTTTTCCAAAACTAAGTAGTTTTCCACCACAAAACCCACAAAGGGGAACTCAGATCTCCCATCAGATCTCAAAAAGGAGTGTTTTTAAAAATCTCCTACTTCTTGATCTTCAAGATCCGGCCAAACAAAAGAAGGAAGAAGAAGAACCCTCTTCATCAGCTTCAAAACATCCCAGGAGTTTAACTCCATACATATATACATAACAAATATTTCCTTTCTGAAGCATAGCTTCTGTTTCTTAGGCTAAAAGCCACTTTTTCTAGCCGGCACTCAAGCGCAGAGCGCCCGCGTGCCAACACGTGGCGCGCTTGCGCTCAAGCGCAAGCGTCCGAGCGCAAGTCGCCCACGTGCCGACACGTGGCGCGCTTGCGCTCAAGCGCAAGCGCCCGAGCGCAAGTCGCCCCGATGCCGACACGTGGCGCGCTTGCGCTCAAGCGCAAGCGCCCGAGCGCAAGTCGCCCCGATGCCGACACGTGGCGCGCTTGCGCTCAAGCGCAAGCGCCCGAGCGCAAGTCTCCCCCGTGCCGACACGTGGCGCGCTTGCGCTCAAGCGCAAGTGCTCGAGCGCAAGTCTCCCCCGTGCCGACACGTGGCGCGCGTGCGCTCCAACGCAGGCGCTCAAGCGCAAAGCGCCTACGTGCCGACACGTGGCGCGCTTGCGCTCAAGCGCCCAGCGCTCAAGCGCAGAGCGCCCACGTGCCGACACGTGGCACTCTAGCGTCTGAGCGCACAGCGCTCAAGGCGCTGGCCCCACGCATCCTTTGGATGCCTTTTCCCCCTCTTTCTTATATATATATATATATACATATATACATATATATATACACATATGTATACATATTTACACACACATACTCCGCGATACTGTCCCTGTTAGAAAAAAAATTCTAACGGGGCGCTGCCCCGCACCCCGCAAGGGGGCTGTTAGCCCCCTTAACCCCCAGCCCGCTATCCGGGTAGCGGGACCCCCGTAAAAACTCTGCGTGGCTCCCGATATATCCAAACCCCCCTTTTCAAAACACAACACACGTACACTGCACATTGAGTTCGCATGACCAGTTTAACTCGTTAATCGGGGGTTCCCTCGCCCTAAAGACGAGGGGTAATTAACGGCAGCTTAGTCCGCGGCTGCCGGAGATTCGGATCCCCACAATCAATAAACCCGGGCCTACCATGGGTAGGGGGAATCTGTAGTATACGCCTGACAAGCGCGCGCGTATTCCCATCTCAATAGGGTGACGAAAAACACCCTACACCTGTTTATTGGGACGATGTCGGTGAACGAAGATTACTGGGACCAAATTTGGTTGTGCAGACAGTTGAGAAGGTTAACACTTTAAGAAATCATATGAAAGCAGCACAAGACAGACAGAAGAGTTGGGCAGATACGTCAAGAAGACCTCTAGAGTTCGCCGTGGGTGATTTGGTATTCTTGAAGATATCACCGACTAGAGGGGTGATTCGTTTTGGAAGTCGAGGAAAGCTTAGTCCTCGCTTCGTTGGACCCTTTGAGATCTTGGAACATGTTGGTGAGGTAGCGTATCGTTTGGCGTTACCGCAGTCCTTGGCGAATGTGCACGATGTGTTTCACGTATCTCAACTCCGTAAGTATATTCGTGGTGAAACGCACGTATTGGATCATTCGGAGCTAACAGTACGAGAAGATATGACTTTTGAGGAGCGACCGGTTGAAATCGTGGATCGAAGGGAAAAGGTTCTTAAGAACAAGGTGATCCGTCTTGTGCTTGTTTCTTGGGGAAATCGCTCGCATGGAGAGTCCACTTGGGAACGAGAAGATGAAATCCGGCAGAAGTTTCCTCACCTTTTCTTATAATGGTTTGTCGCCTATCTTGTGCTCTTGGAATTTCGAGGACAAAATTCTTTTTGTAGTTGGGTATAATGTAACAACCGAGTCCAGTGCTACTAATTTCAGTTACCGTTTGAACGTAGTGTGGCACTCATTTCATTTATCTTGCTTGATTGTTACTTTTACCCCGTCAATTCAATTTTTGCATATAACATTTTAAAGCATCTAAAATAAAATTAAAATATTCATCATGGCCTACTTGACACCCCTAACCCTGTTGTAGCGTCCGTGCATCGTGTTCTCGTCCCGTTCAGTGAAACGGGCGAGTTTGGACGGCTACGCGCACGTACGTGTGTCCGTTTTGGGGGTATGCTTTTTGATTATAAAACACTTCATTTTAAATTTTGGATCCCGTCTAAAATTCTATTATTTCAATTTCAAGTTTTTGGACCCGACCCGGGCGCGATTTGGAAATGTTTACTTTGCGCCAAAACCCCAAATTTTAATATTTAAACCATCGTATATTTTCTTAACTATATAAATTTTTCTGTTCCCTATAATCTTTTAAATCTTTCTCAATTAATCCCTCCAACCAATCCCCTCCTTCTATTTTTTTCCGTGGGCCCCTCTCCCTGTCTCTCTCTCTCTCCACTTCCTCTCTCTCTCTCTCATATATTCTCTCTTCTTCCTCCTCTTTTCTTTTTTTTCACGTAACCTAACCTCATCGCAACCATACCGCCGCCTTGCCCTAGCCGCCGCAGCCCAGCGCCGACGCCCTCACCGCCGGCCTCCTCGCCCTCGACCGAGCCTCCACCTCCTCGCCTCCGTTCCTTTCCCGTGACCACCTCGCCTCAACCCATCGTCCTCGCCTCCTCAACCTTCGCCGTGTCACCGTCGCTGTCGCCTCCTTCCCGACCTCGTTCCCCCTTCGACCACCATCTCCCTCGACTCAACCACAGACCCAAAACCCTGCACCCAGCTTCTTTCCGTGCACCCTGCACTCGCGCCGTGGCCACCTACAGCCGCAGCTCCTTGTGGGATCGCCGCCGGCGATCTCGATCCGTTCCCCCGACCTCGTGCATTCCCAGTAAGCTTCTCCTCCTCTCCTCCTCCACTTCTTCTCCTTCTTTTTCTTTTCTTTTCTTGCGTCGGTTTCCATTCTTGACCGCTGGTGTTTGCTGCAGGTATCTCCGCCGGAGCTCCGTCGACGTCGTCGACCATCACCACCCCTCCACAGACCCTCGTGAGCACCCTCGTCTCCATCCTCCTTCTATTCCCTCTTCCTGATTCTCCTTTTGGTCGTTCATGAATTCTTGAATTTGTAGTTTCGCTGTTCGCCGGAATCCGGCCATGCCGGCGACGCGTCCCGACATTCCAGCGAGGTACCCCGACCCGTGTGGTTCCATTGTTCGTCGTTTGGGTTCATTCCGTGAACCGTGCGCCCTTCGCGAGTTTCCCCGCCGACGTTTATCGTTCCGTATTCCCGGTTCACGACCCGTCGAGGCAAGTAACCCTTTCTACATGCTAAATAATATCTACATATTCATTAATGACACCCTAAACCTGCTATTTAACTTTAGTATTATAATTTCCCATTTTATGTCAATATTGTCATATATCATTTTATCTTTCAAACTTGTAACCTGCCTGTTGCAATTACCGTTTTGGAACCTAATAATCACATTTACATGCTTTAACTACACTTTCATTGATGATGTAGCCTATGGCACCTTATCTACCGTTTTACTTCATTCGGACACTTGTATACATTTAACCTGCTTAAATTGTGATTTCATCCGTGGAATATATATATATATATATATATATATATATATATATATATATATATATACATATAACATTGCATCCATGAAGTCTTAAACTTGTTAACATGATTAAATGGCTATAATTGTCTTACTGTATTCTTATAATGTTGAAATTATCTCTGTGACACAACTGATAACTGTACTGCTAATTGAATGAATCTGCCTATTGCTTGATTCATTGGTTAGATCATGCTGTTGATAACCAGACTGAGTATGAGCACGCCTATGATATTGTTTACATCTTGACCTGACTTGCTACATACATATTGATTGACCCGACATGGTATCGTATACTGCTTGACTTGACCTGATGTACCATGACCTGACCCGTTACCTGATCTTGTGTCTAATGCCAATAAACCTGACATGTAGTCCTCACGGACCGTTCCTGTTGTCTATCCAGACAAACCTGTTTACCTGATCCTGTGTTGGCATTAGTTTCTTGATTACGGGATACCTGACTTGACTTACACATATAACTTGGGGGTATGGGAAAATCAGTATTGTAACCGAACGTAACTCCAGGGGCCATCCTATTGTTTGCCGTTTTTCCGGGCGTTACGGAATATCCATTGTTTGCCGTTTTTCCGGGCGTTACGGAATACCTATTGTTTGCCGTTTTTCTGGGCGTACGGAATACCTATTGTTTGCCGTTTTCCGGGCGTACGGAATACCTATTGTTTGCCGTTTTTCCGGGCGTTACGGAATACCCATTGTTTGCCGTTTTTCCGGGCGTTATGGAATACCCATTGTTTGCCGTCTTTCCGGGCGTTACGGAATAACTACCGACGAGTTACGATGAGGATTACATTATTTGGTTTCAAAGACTTTAGAACCTGATAGAACAGTTTAATTTACCCACTGCACACTATCCTGCACTGCTCTGACTTATTGTATTGTTACCCTTGCTTTATTCATGTTTATATTGCATTGCCTGCTACCCTGTTTATATTTTATTACTTGATGACATGACGCGCTGACGTCTGGGTTTTGCATGGCCCAGATTCTGTACCGCTGTTGCAGTCCGAGCAGGAGTACTTCAGCCGACGGGATGAGCTGTGAGTGTCGGCAGTAGTTAGTTTTTCTTTCCTGCATTTTATTCCTGATGTGAGCCCGCATTATGGGACATACATTCCAGTTATTTGTATTGGATCTTTCGCTTCCGCATTTATTTATTCTTGACTCATGTTATCTTGGATTATGGACATGTTTTAGATAGTTTTATTTTGTTCTTGATATCTCTACAACCGTAATGTGACTGTGGATGGATACTTCCTACCCACAGATAGCATGGTTGGCTATGTCACGTGCCCATTTTAGCGTACTCTGGGAAGCGGGGCGTGACAAATTATGAGCCGTTGTCCCAAGGGTTAGTAAGATGAAGGAAATTACTAATCTGAGGATAAATCTGAATCTGAAAAATAGTCCCTATTCTTGAGGCCAAACATTTGAACGTTGATACCCTACTATATGCACTTGTACACATCTTGAAACTTGTCTAAAAGCCTTGGCATGAAGAAAAATAAAAATATGAAGAAAAAATAGTGAAGAAAAATGAATACTGGTTTTGTAATTACTTAAGGCAGCATAAAAAATATAGCGAGAGTGCTTTATCACCTAGTGCCTTAGACCAACTGGTTTGGGAGCCACTGCTAAGCCTTAGGTGTTGCAAGACAAGGAATTATGCCTAAATGAGCGAGCACATTTAGTAATCGGTCGATTAGTACCTCAAGAAGTATTAACGGTCGCATGAAAGATGTGTGAGCAATTTCATCGAAATTATTCACCAACTATAAAGTACTAAGGAAAATGAATAAGAGCATGATAGATTGAATTGAATTCTCTAAGTGTAGGGATGTCTTTTACACACACGTAGGGGTATATGATCGATATTTGGAAGAAAAGTAAGGGAAAGACTAAAGACGATGTTTTATTGAGGGATGATGCGATTTCTAACATTTTTCACGACCATTAAGATAAGGCTCATGGCAACTGAAAAACTAGTATAGTTGGAAACTCTTATTTTCAAGTTCTTTCTTTTATGGTTCTTATCTTTGTACGTAATTTTCATCTTCTTTCTTTTATTATAGGATTTTGTGGGTGTAATCCGCTGAAAACCCTCAGGAGACAACACTCCTATTAGAGACACCTAGAAATTTAATGGCTTGTTGCACGTGCTCAATGCAATCGTGTTACCTACAAAAGTGTGCTACTTAGGTTTTTCTTTTTTCTTTCTCCCTCTCTTGAATAAATAGTTTGCTAGGGATGATCAAAATTAAGTTTGGGAGTATTTGTTCGGTCGAAAATATCGCACATTTGATATAACATTTTTCTTACTTTTCTTAAATATTTAAAGGTGTTTATTATAAATATAGAACATATTTGTGTTTATCTGCAAAATACTATTTACCATATATTTATATATTATAATTAACATTATAAAGGAAAATATATACATATAATATTTATATAATATTTTTATTATGCATATCATATCAAATAATCTTAATCAAATTGCTTAAAGATTTATTATCATATAAAATGATTAAGATTATATCTCTATAACAAATATTACTAATATTATTCATGGAGATATTGTATAAGATTTGGCTCAGGTCAGAAGATCGGGATAACGAGATATCGGGAATCAAAACTCTGCCGATGAAGTTTAATTAAATCATAAAATCAATACTGGCAGAGACTCAGAGAAGATATGAAAATTCCAGATATCACAACAATCTCTATGTGTTAATATGAGGCTACAGAAAAACTTTCATCGACCAATCCCACTATCCCACGCCATAAGCCTAAATACGCGGCGGATCCGCAGCCGATATGTAGAATTAGGGTTTGGGATTTTGTGGGTAGGATCTTCTCAACAAACCCTCACATATGATATCTAGGGTTTGTATTTTCTGTAACTATAAATAGGACCGATGGCTAAATACAGAAAGTATCACCTTTTACACGAACTAAATCACCGTCAAAGAACTAATGATCCATGACAGGTCCGCGATTCGACGGGATAAAGCGACGTGAGTATCGACAGAACATCTACTTCCTACGAGACAGAGATCAAGAGCAACTTCTTCTTCCTCTTGTAATTTAAACTCATAGGATTTGTGCTTGTGAAGTTGATTAATAAAGGTAGATCATTAGTTTAATTATTTAGCATTTATTTTCTATATTTACATTATGATCTCTGTCCGTTCTTCTTCTATCTCCATCATGCGCGAGTAATTCTCCGCTTGATAGGGTTCGTAAGATTACGGTAGAACAATGGATGAGAAAATATTTTAACTTCTTTTAAATCTTATGAAGTTTATAAATTTTAGCAAAAGAATCGTTAACATCATAATCATGCGCGCTATCAATTTATTGATAGTCTTGACCACGATTTGAGATCAGATTAACAATTGTTTTGTTAAGAGCTAGACATGAATAGAGATCAATGAAAGGACATGGATCAATAGTGGAGAACCCCTAGTTTGTTCCAAGAACCCTAATTCTCGTTCATCACTATCTATCTAATTTTAAATCTATCAAAAGATAAAAGGAGTCATCTTTATTAGTCATCCATGACTACTAAATCTTAACGAACCCTACAAGCCTTTTCCCTATAAATTCTATATACGTATTTAAACTAAATTTTAAAACTATAAATTCTACATCCGTATTTAATATACATCTAGAATCTACAACTATTCTTCTTTTATTTTCTTCAACTCGTCTAAAGTAAGATTAGAAATTCTACGCATTCCTGCAGACAACCCGTACTCATCTCGGTTAGCTACACGCGACACCGTTATTGATTACGGTTACTACACACTCTTTTACAGATCAATCACCTTATCATCTATATAGTTAGTTTTTGTGCCTTTTGGAAAATATACTCTAAATCAAATTCTTATGATTGCTCTTTCCTAATTTTTGGTAACTCTTTTCTCTGAGTGTGCTGAGTTCAAATGTTACTGAAATCCTAATATTGTCTCTGACAAAATGAATTTAGCTGACTCTTTTTACTTCACGGAAAAACATTATATTTTCAGTTTCAAACATGAGGATGCTTTATGATATCTGCATCTGCTTTGTCTTTTTATATATGTGCGTATTTTGGATACTGTTGTGTCTTTGATTATGTGTGGACCTATACAAAGGTAGATGATTGGCAAGTGTAGCTATTAGGAGAAGCCATGTCTCAAATTCAACAAAAGTCCATCTACAGTCTACAAAACAAATTTCTGCTATCAAGCCTGCATTCATCCAGAGGCCTTTCTCTTGCTCGAGTTCCTGTACTTCTATTTTTTCTGTCATTTTTCCTTTTCCCCCCTTATATTTTGTTATGTGGAGGGCCCAGCAATAGGGCTGTGTAAGTTGGTTATTCTTTTGTGAACTTTTGCCGTTTTTAATAAAACTTTGGCTAAATTTCAACCTGCTACCATGAACTTTGAGCATTTTCAACAAATGGTACCCTGAACTTTTAAAATGATGCATTGTTACCATGAGCTTTCAGGATATCAAAAAACTACAATAACGGAGTTAACAGAAAATTAGAAAATGACTGTACTGCCCTTTTATATAAATCAACAAAAAAATGAATTTAACTTTTTTTCAGAATTTAATTTTGTTTCGGTTAAAATATACTATTCTTTTATACAAATTAACAAAAGTTAAAAAAGAAAATGTTAATTACTTAACTTTTTTTAATTTATATAAAAGACATAAGTCATTTTCTAATTGTCCGTTAACACCGTTATAGTGGTTTTATGATACTCTGAAAATTCATGGTAGCAATCCATCATTTTAAAAGTTCAGGATGCCATTCGTGTAAAATGCCCAAAGTTCATGGTAGCAAGTTAAAATCTTGCCTAAATTTTATATGGGACAGGTTTCAATTTTGGGAAGACCTCTTCGGCAAAAAAATCATATGCATTACCTGTGCTGGAATGTTGGTCCTCACTTAAGGCAATCAAAGTCATCCCTGACTCCATGACCCAATTACCCGACCCGAACCCAATGATTTCTGGATTGTACCTGACCCGAACCCGAAAGTTTATAAAACGGTTCAACGAGAACGGACCTGGTAAGTAAATCAGTCCGGTTAGGGTTGATCGGCCTAACCAGCCACGAGTCGGGCTTCGGTTTTACGAAACCCATCCGATTATTAAACGGTCAAGTTAGGGTGCAAACGGCCCGACCCGATTGGGACGCCTGATGATGCGATGCCATTTACAAAATCGGGGCCGTGGCTTTGTCCTTGGCATGATTTCTTCTTTCACTATCAACTTCCAAAAAAAAAAAAAAAAAACCAGAGCCCTAGCAATGGTGTAGTAAAATACTAAGGTAATGCTATCTCTCTTCTTCTTGAATTTTTTTCATTTTCATTTTATATTTCGTGGCTTTCTTGTCTCTTGTTTTTGCTTGGTTTCAATCTTGCTAAGAAAAACCCTAACTTTAGGGTTTTGATGTATAAAGATCTGTTGCTGTTGTCGTTCTTCTTCTTTTTGCTAAGTTCATTCAAATCATCGGTCAAAACCCTAGAACAGCAGTCAAATTCTACTTGTAAGAATTACAACAAGTTGTAGTGGTAAATTAAACAATCGCTTGATTTGTTTAGAGTAGAATTTGAGTGTTTTAAAAAGTTTTGGTTGATGATCGCATGGGGATTTTGTGCTAACTAATCAATCGAATTAAGTTCTTTACAGGGCAAACTGCATTAAGTTTATTGCTAGAATTTCAACTTTAGCAGACATTCTTTTTTGTCAAGTTGATAGTTAATTATAATGTAATGTAATCATGTGTTGTTGATCTGCACACTTGCGTTAATCTATGTTGCACGGATTCTTTGTTGAGATGGTGTATCCATATTGGAGTTTTGATCGGATTTGTATTCAAGATGCACTTACAATCTATGCATCATTAGTTCAGAATTTAATTTTGAAAGAAAGTGGTTGTTTGGACAACTGATGCTCTCTGAAATACTTAAAATTCTATAAACCGGAGGAAAGTCTATAGAGATAAAGAATCTACCAATCTAGATCTTCATCTTAGACTAGTGAAATTATTCGAATATTTAGTTAAATATGCCAAAATGGTAATTTTCCTGTTATTATGCATATAGATATAAAGAATAAAAAAATTAGATCATTTGCATCAATCTTATTCTGGAATTATCGAATCCAACTCATATCATGCCTTGAATATGTATGTGAATCCATGCTACTTAGGTATCAATATAGCTGACAGTATATAAAGTTTGAAAGATTATAACTATAAAAAGAATAGTTTGATATGATTAGCTAGATTTACTGGATTAAACCACACTTGATTCACAATGTTAACCATATGTCAATTGTGAAAGCCTTATGCTTACATTAATGCATAAAACTACTAATTATAGTACATTAGTACTATAGTATTCGAATTTGGTTTTCTTTTTAGTGAATGTGGCACCTGAAATATATTAATAGATTTATACTATATTACCATGCAAAAAGCTATTTTAGTTGACATTACACCCCAACACTCTAGTTGTACATCATACTGAATAATATCATGCAATGCACAAGTGTTTCATATTATGTTTTTTGGGTGTAGTAGCTAACTAGTATACCATCATTAAAGAGACTAGTCATGGAAAGTGGTTGCTATATTATAACTTATATCCGCAAGCATGGTCTTTAAGTCCTATTTTAACCTATTTCTTGCTGATGCAGCTAAATTTAGAAGCACATGAAGGATTAAGAAACAATTCAGACTTTCATGTTCCTGTGTCTTAGGTAATTCATTTAAGGTTTTTTTTTATTCCACACCCCTAAATCTTCGGTATTTCTAAAATCACACCCAAAACTCCATAATTCTAAAAAGCGCCCCCAATTCTTCTCTGTTAACTAAAAAACACCATTCCGTTAATTTAACGGTTTGGGTAAATCAACTATGGTTAGATTAAAGGGTTAATTACATAATCTTTCCTTAATCCATCTTCTTCTTCGTCATTTTTTGAAGAAACCCATCTTCTTTTTCCTCTCATCCTTTCCATCTCTCTTCATTACCAATTCAATAGAAAAGAAATGCTATCTTCTCATACTCTTGACTCTCTTTCACCTCTATGCACTTCCCTTCTCCTAACCATTTCCTCAAACCCATTCCCTACTTTCTTTGCTTCTCGCTCAAAGCAAAGCCTGAATCTATTCAAGACTTCTCTTATTCTTATTGTCTCTCTCCTCACTCGAAGCCCTATTGAATGAAGCTGCTAACTTCATCTCCTCGCATCCCGCTTATATCCTTATAATTGGTGGCAAACATATATATAGTGGAAGGATGATCCTGTAGCATAGGATTGCTTTGTTCATGTATACTCTATATCAGATGTGATAATGGGGAGAAAAACTACTGAAGTTTTGTTTTTTAGTTGAACAATTGGTAGCTTAAAGTTTGCTTGCATCAAACAAGCCAAGCTTGGTGCATGCTTTCGAAGTACAGCATTTTGGGCTTGTTGTAGAGTGTGTGTGTGTGTGTGTGTGTGAGAGAGAGAGAGAGAGAGAGAGGGCAATTAGTCCCTAACAGATGTATTGAACTTGAATCTAACGGAATTTGTATGTTGATTGGATGGAGGTTAACTAAGGGGAGTAATTTAGTTTAATTTGAAGAATTTGGTGTTTTTTTTTTAAATTATGAAGTTTTGGGTGTGTTTTTTAGATACACCAAAGATTTGGGGTGCAATAAAAAAAAACCTTCAATTAAACGTGAACCTGTTTTACCAAGTATTTGATCATATGATAATCTTTTTCAAAATGGCAATGTTTTACACGAGAGTGTAGATTCAAACACCTGTATTTTGGTAACATGTATCTAGTTTACGTTGATGACAATTTGAATTTCTTATGAGCAGGTTATCTTGTATGGCAACTAATTTAGCCTATTTAGGTGCCGAGGTCAAATTGAATTTCTTATGAGCAGGTTATCTTGTATGTCAACTACTTTAGGTGCTGAGGTTTTCCAGAGATGTGATTATATTGATACAAGATAACTTGGAAGTTGGCCCTTTTTCTTTACCGGGTACTAAAAGCAAACCTTTGGTGATAAGGGAAAAAAATTACTTTATCTCCTGCGAATTGGTGCGACATCATTAGATAAAACTTTGTCAGGCCTAAATGGAAATCAAGCTAGAGGATGATGACTACATCAATTTTTTGAATGATCAAAAGGTGAATGTGAATGATGACGAAATCATAGACCCTGTCTATAAAGTGTTTTTAGATCATTTAAGGGAAGATGGGAACTCATATATTTTTGAAATGGTGAATTGGGATACTGGCTTGCACACAAGTGTAAAATATGAATTGGAGGATGAGTTATCCGAAAAGAATGAGTCAGGTATTTCATTTGAAGGAAAAGAAAATCCTGAAGCCAAAAGACGGAGGAAAAGAAGGTTCTGCTTAAAATCCGGTGAAGCTGACAAGGCTTTCCCTATTCCTAACATCAAGTCTGAATCCCCTTTGGTGGATGATTCCTATATGGACTTTCTAAGGCACTTAAAGTACAAGGAAAATTACATGGTTCTCGAACTTGATTCTGTTTCCATTAGATATGAAGATGAAAGGGAAGCATCAGTATCTTCAGAAATCTTGGAACCTGAGAGTGATGTTAAAGTTGACGAAAAAGTTCTGATACCATATAAAAGCACTGAAGCGCCCGATTTAATTGTAAGTATTTAGATTTTACATATTTTTTTTGATTGTTCATATGCTATCTGTTGTTACTTGCAAGTAAATTGTCTGTCTTTTTTTAAAACCTTTTTAAGGCTAAATTACACTAAAATGTCCTTTAGTATCATTGACTTTCAGTTATCTAATTTAAAGTTTTTTAAATAATTTTTTCCACAGTAGCTCCCTTAAAAGTGCTACATTTACGTGTATCTTAGTGAAAAGGACCCCATAAAAGTTAAAACACAAAGCTTAAGGGAGTTTATTGTAAGTAAAAAAAACTTAAAGGTAGTTTAGTGGACAACAACGATAGTTAAGGTAGTTTAGTGTAATTTTACCGTTTTTTAATGAGCAGCACTAAACTGCTGATTGCTCTGCAAATTTGAAATATCAGGTGTATGAAGATGCCAACAGCTCCATCACTTCCATGGTTAATCTTGAATGTTATGAGTTAACTGATTTTAAATCAAAACTCGAGATCATTCTAAATACGCCATATGACGAAGCTGAATACGAAGTGCGATTGAAAGAAGCAACTGAACGCAAACCGGTCAACAAACAGAAGCACTTACGAAGCATGTCTATATCATACCCAACAAAGGAAGTGGGACTGTCGTATCTTGATCATTATCCTGGTAATAAAGATTACATACGTAATCTCTTTGACTGTGTCCATATGCTATTTAGTAAAATATGTTATTTGTTCTTCTTCGTTGTGACAACATTGTTAGTACCTTAAAGTCTGACTATCATATTGACTGATAACACATTGAGTTATTGATTGATTACTCCCACATTTGAGGTAAATGCAGTAATATACTAATATCTGCTATTGCCTCTGAACAACACTAGGAATATGATGGTTATGTTTTTGGCCTTACATTAAGTGGGACTCACAATAGTGTTTTTTGATATAGAACAAATATGATCATGAACAACCGCAAGGAAACTCTTGAATATAAAAACCGTAAGTTTCTAAACAGAATAATGAACCATAGTATTGTGCTAATTCTAGCATTATAGATGCAAAATGTAGTTACATTTCAATGGTTAAGTCTAGGGAGACTCAAGATTCATTCGGATGGCTTGGTAAGATGGTCATCTGCTTAGACAACTTTAACTGAAGGACTTCTGAAATAATCTCAACATATTTACTTGATCGAGTTAAAACTGGTTAAAAGATGTTCCTTAAACCAGTTAAAACCATTGAAATGTGCGCCCAAATTATTTGAATCCATATTTATAACAGTTTACTGGGCAATTTAACCTAGAATAAGCTCCCTTGAACCCAAGTTTAGTCCATCCATCCATCCATCCATCTATATATAATACTAAAGTGGAAGTAGGGTTAGGAAAAAAGTGAAATTTCCCAAAAATGCGAACTTTCACAAGAATTCCTAGGGAGTCTCACGGCCTCTATCTATCTATCTATCTACCTTTATAAAGTTGAGTTAGGGGTAGGTAAAAAAGTGAACTTTTCACTTATGAACATCTATGTCCAACTCAAATTTATTAAAACTTTATAAAGTTGGGCTAGGGGTACGTAAAAAAGTGAACTTTTCACTTATTCACATCTATGTCCAACTCAAATTTATTAACTTTGTTTTGTATTTTTTGAAATCATTAATAGCCTCATAAAAAGTTACATGTGACCAACTTGGCATCCATCAATAGCTTTACTTTGAATTGGTGATTCGCAAATTATAATTAGTTTTAACTTTTAATAATATAAATGGGAACATTGGAGATTATGTAGTATCTAATTCTTAATTATGAATTAACCATAATGTGCAATCTCTAGACATACCTCACCTTAGTTTTGTTAGATTTAACTAGAAATGTAAACAGTTATGAATAATTCAAGTAAACTTCCTATTTGATCTGATTTAATATCAAGTATGGATAGTAATTTTCATCCGCGATAGCTATTTGTATTTGTATATGCATCTGTTAGGCTCTAATATGGTATGGTAACACCTATATACGTTTCATCCATATCCATTTCAGATATAAAAAAAATGGTAAGTTATGTTCTTTTTAAATATTCGTTTCATAACCATAGCCGCCTTCTACCAGGCATAGATAGTAGTTCTCATTTTACATAACTATCTGTGTATCTGTATTCTTATTCTTCTATATCCGATCCGTTCATATCCCTGAATTTAACTAATTTTACTTAATCTAATGAAATATTATGAAATCACTAATTCAAAAGATATATTTAGCTTTATTTGTTAAAGAATGGTGATCTTCATGCATTAAAGTATTTTTAAGTAGAGGATTGAATCAAACCCTGCAATAAAATATTTTGCATGTAGGCTTCAAATTAAACTTGGTATAATTTGTTGAGTAATATATAAAAAAAATTAATGAAAAATGTTAAATTATGCGTGAGAATTATTTGATCATGACAATATTAATAAAACCATGAAAATATTGATATATAGTAAGTTAGAAAACAAAAGTAGTTAAAAGGACCCAAAAAATTTAGGAACACTGCAACAATATTGGTAGAGCAAACATAAAAAAGAGGATTGAATTTTAACAAGCTATGAAATAATTAATTTTTTCAATATATAGTAAATATACCAGGTTATATCATGCATTATTGCTACTTGAAAATATGGTTTATATTAGTAATTTGATTTATACAATATAAATAACTACACCCTGTGCAAGCATAGGGTATCTGCTGGTTACTAAAAAAGGGCTAAAAGGTTAGAAACACCTTTGAAGATTAATGGGGAGTCATCCAAATTGATAATCTGAACCGGTCATCCCGGTCATCCAAAATTTACAGGCATAAAATGTAATGTGATTTCTACCCTATCCGTGTAATGATCTCAAATTGAATGTCATTCTATGGTCTCAAGTACAGTCACTTGATTTACTGGATTTTTAAGCTAGAAATTTTCAATCTATTTTCAGAATTAACCGCTTTCTGATAGTAGGGCCGGGGTACTAGCTGTCTTATATAAATCTATGGCAGATCACTGTAACTAAAAAGAAAGAAAGATTAGACTGAAAATTATTTGAGTTATGTATATATAAAACTAGTCACATCTTAATACTTCTTCCTAAACATACTCTTTTGTTTGTGTAGGTCATGTATAGCAACCAATTAAAAGTATCATTCTTAGATAGAATATAAGACTACAATGAATATATGAATACTGGTGATATTGATGTAAAAATAAAAACTTCCTTTTAAATTAAAAAAACCGTCTTGCCTCTCTCGAAATAAATGAGAATATCAGTTGTATGATTGTATCTATATTTTTAGTTCTGCAATATGCCTTTAAGTTTCCTTCATGACAGGTTATTGTTTTAGAGAAGTGCCAATATGCTCCAAACAAGCTTATATTTAAAAAATAAAAATAAAACTGTCTTTTTGTTACTTTGTTATATATCTAACGACCCTCATAATTTTTGGTCAATACTGATAATGCTCCTATAATCTTGTAGATCTAGAGGAACGGATCATCTCTGCTGCTGATGCTCATGGGAGACTAAATCTCTTGCGTGGATTTTTCTTCTGGCTAAAGGTGACATTTAGACCTTTTCTCCCTCTATTCATTTTGATGCCATGATGTTTCCTCTTTTATAGATTTAGTTAAACTTGTAGCCCTTTTTGATACATGAAGAATGTTATGAAATGGTTCCCCCTACTAAATAAGATATACACTAGAAATCTAACAATTTTGGGTCCTAGAAAAAGAGAAGGTAAAGGGGAAAAAATTGGGCAGGAAATAGGGTTTCTTTGAATTGAAATAAATTAGATGTATAAAACAGGAGAGTTTGAGATACAATCTTGGAGAAGCTATATTTTTTGAATATTTTATAAGCAGATTCAATATGGAAAATTTAAAGTTCAAATAAATTTATATACGATCACTAAAGCAACCGCTCAACTATGTGTTGGATAATACTCTTCAGCATTCATTTAAAGTGTTTATTTGATATATTTTATGGTTAAATGTGTTATATCGCTTGATATTGAGAACATCGGCATCACTTGCAGAATTTGAGCCAAGAAGGAGCATATATGCCATGGGCATCTTCTGGCTACGAAGTGATTGCAAATGGTGATAACGAGGTGGTGCTTCCGCTTGACGTAGCAAGAGATTAAATTTGAGTGGAAATTCAACATGTGTAATATTTTGTATCCTTTGTCAGCAGTATGTTGGTGCAGCGACCATTTTGTATTAGAGTCTCTACTGGTCAGTGTATTAATTTTCAGCAGATTTCGATCAAATTTGAGCCGCGTAGCCCTTGTAAATTTAATTATTTATTTGCAAATATTGTGGGCATTATGCATATTTACTTGTTTCAGAGGCATTTTGTTTGGAAGGAATGGGAAGAACAGATTCCCGACTTGTTGCCATCTCTAAATTTCCATGTGGTATATCATCTTCTTATAAATTATGTTTATGCTTTATTTGTTTGTTTGTTTACAATGTTGGGCATCATCAAGAATGATTTGGTAGTATTCGAGATGTAAAATTTAACCGGGTTAATTATTTATGAATCGCTTTGCATATCAATTTGTTGAAATCTTTATTAGTTTCTCCCTTAGAAACTTCACTTAGTTTCATTATAAACCTACTTTAATAAAGCCTCAAGTAGTGTCATATCATCAAGCTAGACAGCGTCAGAAGTTGGCAACTCTCAAACCGATCTGATTACGATAGTTTCCTTTTCCTTCGACCCTTTTCCTTAAACAATCCGTTACATGGATTCATGATTAGATAAGTCACTTTCTATGACAAAGAAACATGTTTGGAAAAGGGATCATAGGATACCAAAGTTTTGTGTGTGGCTCTAAGAATGTGACGAGGACTGAAAAGAGATAGGAGCAAACAACATAATTGTAGACATGTTACTTTCATATAAATGTAGGCCTTAGACCTTGGCAACAAGAAGACTGATGAAGAGTCCAAGGTGTGGTCACTAGCTCACATAAATCACTTGAATGATTGGAATCCCTGCAGTTGAGACAACGCAATTTTGTGGTCCTTTAAATTAGTGATCAGTTTTCAACGATAAGCTTTTTTTGATGATATGTACAGATTATCGATGTCCTAATATGCTAAACACTATTATATAAGATTTTATGGTTGCTACTATTATATATGTAGACATTTTTATTTCATTTTGGAAGACTTCAGATTGGGAGATAGTGGATAATTTTGATGAAGTACCATGAGCTTCTCTTTTCCCCCCTAAAATAGAGAAATCTAGTGAATGTTTCTTTAATCGCCATTTGCTGAATTTTTTTTATGGTAATTTAAGCAGAGAGCTATTCGATCTGTCTTATTATATGGTACAGAATGCTGGGCTCCTAAGAAGCATCATACACAGAAGATGCACATAACGGAGATGCGAATACTTCGTTAGATGTGTGGTAACACTAGAAAAGATAAGGTGCGAAATGAGGATATTCGTGCAAAAGTTGGTGTAGCACTTGTGGAGGAGAAGATGCTGGAAAACCAGCTAAGATGGTTTGGTCATGTGCGACGCAGATCCATGGAAGCACCGCTTCGACGAATGGAAACTATCGATACAAGTAACGTCAAAAGGACGAAAGGGAGACCTAAGAAAATATGGATGGAGGTGATACGAAAAGATATGATTGTCAAAAGCCTCGATGAAAGTATATTGTTCGATAGGAGTGAATGGAGGCGGAGGATTCATGTGCTGGACCCGGCGTGATTCTCATGCTGGTTCATGTAGCCTATCCATATACTTGGGATAAAAGGATCGGTTGCTGTTGTTGTTGGTTAACATTTATTAGGGGGACCATGAACCGTGCTTGCTCCTCTTAAGGCCTGTTTGGTTGCATGATTTAGAAATTTGGATTCCAAAATAGTACGGCTGAAAATTTTTGGATTTGGTAATTTGTTGTTTGGTTGGTTTTGGATTTCAAGTATTGGATTTGTAGATCCTTGTAGTCTTTGTTTGGTTGGTAAAAAAAGTGGGATTTGGATTTGAGAATTAGAGAGAAATAGATAGAAAGAGGATTATTAAATAAATAAAGTACACGTGTCTCATCTAAAAGTACAATGAGCAGTACCAAATCCTTAAAAAAAATTAGGATTCAAGAATCCTTAGTTTATGGTGGGCCCTCCATAAAAAACAAAAATATCCTAGAAATCCAAATTTCCCAACCAAACAAATAATTATGGAATGCTTGGATTCGACCATCCAAATTCATAATAATCCTCCAACCAAACAAGCCCTTGGTCTCTCCCTGAGATTCCAATTTTGTAACCTGCAGGTCTGCTTCTGCAACTAGCTTATGGCCCTCAAGAGATTTGGGTGCTCTATTTCTCTCTCTGCTATTATGACCTTCTCTCTTTACTATTCCCAAAAGGCCCATGGTTTTCCCCGTCCAAATATAAGTTTAGAAAACTTCACCACCTTCTCAAATAGTCAAACCATCAAAAAAAAACAAATTGTCTTCATAAAATGAATCTAATATATACACATGCATGTGCAAAACTCTAGCATCAAGAAACCGGACTTCTAGATCCATATAATAGTTTCAATAGTTTCTGGACAATCTTGATGTCATCTTAAAATTGGATGACATAAAAGAGCAATATTTTTCCACGCACGAGGTTAAAATTTAAAACAATGTTACCAAAATAAAAAATTAAAAATTAAAAATTAAAAGTCAAAAAGTTAAAGTCAAAATCAAAATCAACGCTCAGACAACTGGATCCAAGTCCAACCAACTCAGGCTCAAGCCCAAGCAAGTGGGCCTATGCCCAAACAGTCTCAAATCCAAACGAAACCGACCGACCATCGAAGGAGAAAAAAGAGAAAGAAATTTGTAATAAATAAATTTTGTATGCAAATGAATGTAAAAATGTACTATAAATAGACAAAAAACCAAAATTATGTAAAGCCCATGTTTTATGTGCAAAAAGAAATGAGCACATGGGCATGGGAGAAACCAAAAGCAATTATGTAAAGCTCAACGACTAAGTTGCAAATTGTAATGGGTACTTAAACCCAACCATATGATGAAATGTTAAGCTTTTCTCATTCTCTCAAAATACTAGGGTTTGTGCCTTCTCTTTTTTCCCTCTTCTTCTTCTTCAAATAAATCAGGAGGTAAACCTCTTTTTTCTCAAAATAAATAACAAAATTTCTTAGATCCATTAAAAGGGAGTCTCTTTTTTCAATCAAATCTCATAAAGGAGGGATTTTTGGCTTACTCACTCTTCTCTGGATTCAAAAGAGGAAGTAGGAAGATGAAGGAGACATCATCTCCAAAATTCTTCTCTTTACAAGATCTAAGGCTTAAAAGAGGAAAAAAGGACCTCATTTCTCTTATACAAGACTCAAATCCCAGGTTCAAAATATCATGAGAGCTTTTTTGGGCAAAGTAAAGAGAAGGTTGAGGGTGATCCCACCAAAGGGACGGCCTTTGAGCCTTCCCTTTAGGAAAACCTTCGGGGATTTAAATTTAAATCCGTGCTTCCCTATTTGAACGTAGATTTTTATCCGCGCTTCACCCATAAGTGGGAAAACATAGATTTCGTTCTATATTTCTTCTAAATAATTGATAAAATGACGAAATCAGGCAGTTATACCGCCGATTTTCGTCAAAAATTCGCACACTTGATGTCGTTAGAAAACTAAGTTAAAAGAAAATAAATAAATATAATAAATAAAATATTATAAAAACCGCCGAGACTCCCCTCACCCGAGTAACCCCTAATAACGCTACCGGATACCCGAAAGGGGCACCCGAACCATGGAAAAAAACCCCGATAGGGGAAAAATCATCCCCACCGGGAGGAGGCCACCCTGTGTGCCCCTGGTGTATCCGGACCTGGTTTTCCACTCCCTGGGGCAACCAGACCTTTATCTTTATTAAAATATAAAAATAAAAAAATATTTAAAAAAATGAAATGAACAAACCTGCATTTATTTTCAAACACACGCACATTTTCACATTGAGTTAGTAAGATCGCAAGACCCATTAATCGGAGATTTTCTCGCCTCAAAGCGAGGGGTAATTAATGACAGTTTTATTCATGGCTACCGAAGATCAAATCCCCACAATCAATAAATGCCTGTTCACCATCGAGTGGGGAGAATCTGTACAATACCTGACAAGCGAGCGTACCCATCTCAATGGGTAACGAAAAAACACTCTACAGATTTTTGCATGTCCGATGGGACCACCTCTTCTATCATCTTTCGGGCTAAACGATCATGCGAACTCATTCAACATATGTATCGTTGTTTGTACTGAAATTATGCTCTATAATGCAGGATTATCAATCTTCAGCAACAAACAACAATCAACATCACTCGATAATGTCTCCGAAGACAAACTCGGCTTCTGATGCAACCCAGGTCACGTGCATGATCAAGACGCCTGCCTGAGTGATTCTCCCGTCAAACTTTATGCAGCAATGGGAGGAACTGCCGTTTCAATTCGGTTCCATCCTATTTTTTTGGCCTTCAGCGCTCCTACCGTGGAGGCGCTAATTCAAATGAACAAACCGGTCTTGAAGGAAAGGAGGCCGAATGGGATACTGCCGAGGCCACCCGAGCCAGAACGCAAATCCGTCTTCAAATGGCTTTTTATCGCCCCAGCTGAGGACATGGCTGTCAACTCGAAGGTGACCACAAGACGTCCCGGGCAAGCCCAGGCAATGACCGTGATGACCGCATGCTCGTGCGTCTTTTCAAGACTCTTTATCAATCGGCCTACAATGACTTCCAGGAAAGCAGCTGCCCGCTAAGACCTTAAAGCGGAGAAGCTAAGACGGAAATGGCTCAAATACAGAGCCAACAAAAGGGCTAGGGCTCCCGCTCACTTGGAGTTTGTGAGGTTCCAGAATGATTGTTACCCCACGACACAAGCTGGACCGGCCGTGAAAATCGCCAACTCTTTTGAGCCACTAAAGCTGGTTAAGAAAAATGCTATGACTGCTAAAATAAAAAAGTAGGCGATTTAGTTAGTCTTGCAAAGAGGTGTATCTAAGCCCTCGATTGAGAAGAGTGACCCTATCTCGTCAAAGGTCTACCAGGTGCTCCTCGCTGCGCAGAAGCAAAGAGGAAAATTCAAAAAAAAAAGGCGCCAGTGCCACCCAAGACCCTATCTAGACCGAGTGGCTTCAGTCGCCTGTGCTTCCTTAAGAAGGGCATGCCACGACGACGGTGTCATGCCCCGCTTTCCGGTGTACGGAGAGGAGACGCGACGGGTCACGCGACATATTTACTCTGAAGTAAACACGCTAAGCGTATATAAGCAATATAAACTAAAGTACACAAGAGACAGGAATGTAAATGAACAATAATTTTATTTATTAAACATTCTTTTACAGGTAAAACTGGAAATGTAAATACAATGATGGAAAGCAATGCCTAAACAATGACATGAACTGAAAAGAGAATATGTACAAGTAAAGTCAATGCTCAGGATCTTCTGTGAACTACTCCAAGTGCTCCTGACTGGTCTCGAGCTTCTCAGAGTCGGGTCCTCCTGACAACATTCCAAAGAAAGAAGAAAAGGAATGTCGTCAGCGAACAATCGCTCGGTAAGTCCTAAAGAAAGAGAAAAGTAGAATAGACAGAAAGAGAGTGTATCTAATATAATATTTGATTGTTAGGTTAACGTAGTGTTTGTAGCTTGGTACAAAAGATGCCAGTGTATACGAGAGGTGTCCAACTTACACCGTGGACTTTGGGAACCTGTAGTACAAGGCTCCGTCGAAAATACCACGGAACAACGGTATAGATGTAATTACGTCTTAAGTGACCACCTTGTGCCACCTTTAACATATTCCGTACCAGTTTACCCCATTATAAACCCTGTAGTGTATTAATGTATTGATTGTATTGTATTGTCTATAGTAAATGGAAGACTTGCCGAAACCATGCTATCAGTAAATGGAACGGATGTAAATGGATAGTCATGTAAACGGAATATATCTATGGTTTGGTTCAGTCAATATAGATTAATATAGATTGAATAAACGGATTCATGGATTCATGTTGTATTGTAGTATATACTTGAATCATATTCAACTCAGATTGATTAGATTGAAACTAAGTCTGAGTCAGACACTTTGAAAAGAACTTGAAATCCTGAATTAGTTTTAATGCTATTGGTAACTGCTGCACATAGACGGCAGGATTTGTGTCTTTTTTCAAGACAATTACCATGTTGATGACACCGTTTGTTAGGTTGTCTAACTTAGATAGGCAAACACCCATATTCTCCGGCTCCCTAAGGCTCAAGAGAACTGGTCCCACTTAAACCTATATTTACTAAGGTATTTATTATAATTTAACATAACTCGAGAGGGTTTTATGTAAAAATAGTTTAATATAATTTCAAAATACAACTCAAGTATTTAATTATCTTCTTTAGCGTTTTCATAGATGTATATTTTATAAATGTGAAAATTCCAGTGAGTAAAACCTAGTTTTCATAGTACATGGTATTTTATTGAAATATTGGTATTGTTTTGTATTTGGATGGTATTTTCATGTAATGGTGAATCCTTTAGAAAACTTGGAATATTTATATGATATAATTTAAATAGATATTTTGATAATAGATATATACATATATATATTTAATGAAAATAAATTTTATTTATTTTCTTGTAGAAATCTCATTTTCTAAAAAATGCATTAAAATTCTATCGAGATCGAATACTCCTTTCGGAGGTCTGTATCTCGCTCTACTAGGCCCGAGAATATGCGATAACCTGCACCATCCCGATTGGGGTCCCCAAAATGGGTTGTAGAGGCATAATTGTAAGGAATTGTCTAACACACTTTTTAAAGAAATGGTTTTGCAAGTTGATGGTATTTATTTGTAAAGTTGTGTTATCCCATGAATATATTCCTAAAACTTCATCGTACTATGTCAAAGATGTGTGTTGTGATGAGATAGGTCGTTATCTCATGAGTTATCTAAAGGTAATACAATTTTTATGTTGTTTTATGTCGAAACTAAAGTATATGGTATTTTACTGTAATAATACAATAAAAATTGCATAGAAGAATATTTTGAGATGAAACTTATTTTAAAGTGTTTGTTAATATTTGTTAAATATTATATGAGAGTATGGTATTTTGTTAATTAAGAAAAAATAGAGTTTTAAAGAAAAACCGAATCGGAAGTCGGATTAACTCCGTTTCCGTCGGGTTTTAGAATTGAAAGTTTTTAGAATAGAAGATGAAAAGGGGAGAGGGGACTTACTGGCCTTTGGAAAAGAGAAGGGAGATAGGAAACTAAGGAAGGTTTCATGGTATCGTTTCGTCGCCGGAAACTCCTTAGAACGTCGCCGGAACTTCACCCTTTGCTAACTCCACTTGCACAACTAGAGACTTGAGAATTTTTGTGAGGAAATTCTGAATGAGGAGGGGTGAAATATGGTGTAGTATTTATAGGGAAAACTAAAGTTTTGGGGTAATGAAGAATGAATTAAAAATGCATTTAAAATGGATTAAAGAGGTGATTTAATATTCTCTGAATGAATGCAGAGAAAACAAACAATATGGGGTTAGTGGGGTAGACGAAGAGGTGCCAGGGAATTTTTTTGGGAGCAATAGGTACGGGGGGGGGGGGGAGGGCGACGGTACCAGTTAAAAAAGATGTTTGGCCGGTTGATTTCCGGCGGTGGAGGGTGAGATTTGTGCCACGTGTCGGGGTCGTTTGGTATACTCCAGTGCACGTGTTTGTTTATTCTGTATCTCTTCAGTTTACGTGTAGTGCACGTGTAAACTCTTGGGCTTCTAAAAGATTAAAAGAAAAATTAATAAAAAATATATGTGTCTGGAGGGATTCGATCACAGGGGCTACGTCACAGCAGTACAAGGCTTTACCAATGAGCTACAAGTATTTTCTTGCTGTTCAAAAGCAAAATAAATTTATAACTTGTGCTCAGGCTTAGGTACTCCTTCTATATTTTTGAAAAAATCCGTACGGAAAGTTTAGGTTTGTTACATTCTACCCTCCTTATAAAAGTTTCGTCCTCGAAATTTGTAGAAAGAAAGTGTAATAGATTCAAGAAAAGCTTGGTGATAAAACTATTGTTAGTGCATGAAAAATCTGTGGAAGAATGAAAGAATGCTAAAGTTTTGGTAAGGTGAGGGAATTACCAGGGTTATCTTGGTCTACAGTCTCGGCTTCTACGGCCGCTGATATGAAAGCCTAACGCCGGGTTACATTCCTCCTAACTGGGGGTACATTCCTCTGTTCTTGGGGCATGTTCCTCTGCCCTCGAGGCATATTCCTTAATGCTTGTTGGAATTGATGATTAGGCGGTGCAGGAGGTCCACGTGGAGGTGGAGCTGGGAGTGCAAGATGAGGTGCAGGAGCCTGGATAGCTGGCCGTTACGGATAAGTGTTATGAGTTGGAACTGGGTTGCGTCTATAAGGACATGTTCCAATTCCATGATTGGATGCGCCACAAACTAAGCACAGGCCTTTTGCGCGCCTACAGTCTTTCCACAGGTGTCACGACCCGAAATAGCACGTGACTGGCTCTTGAATCATATGAAGTCTATAGGACCTCATGTAATTCAAGTAAGCCAAAAATCCAGAAATTTAAAACCATTTTTTTGGAAGAAGTAAGGAAAACTAGTTTTAAAACAAGTGTTTTTAAATAACATAAGCCGAATATGCACTTAAAAAAATCCCAAGTCTTTTCTTAAAATTTCGGCAGAGTTTCCTTTGTAAATACTGGCCCCGAACAGGATACAACATGAATAATATATACATCAATGATAAAAGACATTCCCAAGCGGGAGCTAGCTCTTCGTCAATCGACGGTCACAACTACGCAAGCAATATAATATATAACGCCGAAGGACGAGGATCAAAACTCAAAAGGAAACTCAAAATGTCAAGAAAACTATAATAATACAACGCGCGACTTTAAGGTCGAAGAATAATACATTGGTTTTCTAAGTCTGAAATAAATACAAGTCTGGTTGATGGAATTTTACTAGATACAACTGAAAATAAATAAGTACTGTGGTGGTCACGATGTGAGTGAACCCACCTACCAAAGCAATCACCCAGAAAGGAAGCAGTGTGCCAGAAACCGCAATGAAACCTGTACGGCAAAATCTGCAAGAACTGTGGCACAACGGGGGTGAGTTGTCAACTCGTGAGTAGAAAATATCACAGAGCAGAAATCGTATGTATGACTCAATCCTTAGTCAAACGATCAGTAATAATATATATCCTCAAAATGATAACGTCTAAAGTATGATAAGGTGGCAAGGGTAAACATCTATACATCAGTGTAATACCAAGTGCTCATGTCAGTGCCTCAGGTAGAAACATATCATAAATATGAGGTATGATCAATGTAATCAACATGAATCAATGTCAACTATATCATGAAGTCTATAAGTATGTGGATACCATCCAACTATATAATCAATGTCTGTATGCATGTGGATCTTGTCCACGTGTCAACCAATGACACAAAACATCATGCATGTAAATATCATAAAGCATATGCATGGAAGTATGAGAATATAAATCAACGTGTGTCCCTCGCGACACATCAAAATCATAGAACCTGAGTGTCCAGCATCGACACTCGAAACATTATGAAACCCGTGCCCAGCATCGGCACGTAAATCCTCATATATCGGGCTCCGTCAGTCCGGATCGGCCCATATCATCTCTCGACTCTGGTTGGTATCCTTCGGATATCCGCCGAGCCCAAATACTATCACTGGTAGGTAGTGGTCCCTCTGCCGGCTCATCGCCTACTGCACGACAGATCCGTTCTCGTCCCGGGGTACCATACCGGGTCCACCATGTATCCGCAATCGGCCTCATCCAGCTCCTCGAATCGGGTATCACTGTTACACGTCTCAGAACTGAGAAAACGCATAGTGGATGCACTGAAATATCATATCAAGAGAAACCGGGTTTTTAAAACAAGACATACTTTCTTTTTAAAATGACCACAGTTCTCAAATCCAGAAATCTCATGAAAACAACATATCTCAGTGCGTAAAAGCGTAAAGCATGATGTATACGACATATAACAGAAATGTAAGCATATCCGTATATCATGCAATATGGAATAGTAATATGCACATATCGAGGGAAAACCGCTCTTTTAAAATGAATCCAGTTTTAAAATATATCTTGCGGTTCCCAAATCTCCAAAATCAAGCCAGAATCATCTATGTATGCGCAAATACGTATGTATGCAAGTATGGGTATACAATATGTGTGTACGCAAGTATGTCATGCAAAGGGTCTTCTCCTGATGCAACAATCCTACTGTGTAGTGACATGGCAATTATCGATGATGAAGTGTGTGAGCCGGCAAGCAGGTGTACGTAGAACATACGCATCATCGATAATGGTGCTGGTGTCCTGACGGCATGGGTTTAATATAACAATAACACATTTAAACATGCAATGCGATGCGAATAGCAAGAATATGCGGGAAATGAATAATAAACACAACAGTGAAGAATCTACATCAATATATATATATATATATATATATATAGTTTTGCCATTTGAAATAACACGAATCGTGGTGTTTAGAAAAAAATAAGGGCTACAGTGTTTTTAAGAAAAGACGCGTCTTTTGAAAATATCCGTAGAATCCTTTGGGCTGTCTTTAAAATACTCACGATTCGTTAGTTTTTGAAATAGGTATGACTTAGGTCTAGTCTAACATCTACTAAGTAAACTACAGATCTAAATAACAAGCAAATCGAAAGGGTATGGAAACCACCTAAATCTGAGTCGATATATATATATATATATATATATATATATATATATATACATATATAATAGTCGGTGACCTCGCCTCAATAGTACCGCGTATGATACAATATATCATATGATATTGTCACGCCCCGCTTCCCAGAGTACGCAAGATTGGGCACGTGACATAGCCAACCATGCTACCTGTGGGTAGGAAGTATCCATCCACAGTCACATTACGGCTGTAGAGATATCAAGAACAAGATAAAACTATCTAACACATGTCCACAATCCAGAATAACAAGAGTCAATGATAAGTAAATGCGGAAGCAAATGATCCAATACAATAATAGAAAAGTATGTCCCATAATGCGGGCTCACATCTGGAAATAAAAATGCAGGAAATAAAACTAACCACTACAGAACTCACGAATCAGCCTGCTGGCTGAAGTACTCCTGCTCGGACAGCGACAGTGGTAAAGAATCCGGGCCATACAAAACCCAGACGTCAGCGCGTCATGTCAACCAATAATATAATATGAACAGTGTAATAGGCAATGCAGAAATAAACATGAATACAGCAATAGTATGAAACAAGCAGTGCAGGGTAGTGTGCAGTGGGTAACTAAACTGTTCTATCGGGTTTTCTATTCTAAAGTCTTTGAAATCAATTCGAGTAATCCTCTATGTAACTCAAAGGATATGTCCCGTTACCCCCCGGGACCACGGATCAGGAATATGGGAACCAATAGTGGTTCTGTCCCGTTGCCCCCCGGGACCACGGATCAGGAAAATGTAAGAGTCACGAATGGCTCTGTCCCGTTACCCCCCGGGACCACGGATCAAGTAATACCCTTTTAAGTTACACTTTAGTTTACACTTTTGATTTCCCCATACCCCCAAGTTATATGTGTCAGGTCAGGTATTCAGTAATCAAGAACTAATGCCAACACAGGATCAGGTAACAGCATGTTTCGTCTGGATAGACAACAGGAATGGTCCATGAGGACTACATGTCGGGTTTGTTGGCATTAGGCACGAGATCAAGTAACAGGTCAGGTCATGGTACCTCAGGTCAAGTCAACAGTAAACGGTACCATGTCAGGTGTATCAATATATATCATGTGTAACCAAGTCAAGTCAAGATGTAACAATATCGTGGGTGTGCTCACAACAGATATATAATCGAACAGGGGATTAACAGCAGGAAATAAGCAATAAATTAAACAACAATGAGCAGTTCATTCAATCACCATAGTGCATTAATATAGTGCAGCTGTTTTAGTATAGTAATAGGTTTTGAGCACCCCTTAGCGGTGCAACAGTTTAAGTGATGGTGCAATACAGTTATCAAGCCTTTGAATGCAATATCCGAATGTAAAAGCACTATGTGGGAAAGTGCTACAATCTACTAAACAGTAAAATGTGATTAACAGGTAAACTTGGTTCTTAGGTTAAAAGTGGCAAATTGTAATTTCTATGTTAACTGTAAAATGATATATGTCATATTGCAATCAAATGAGAAAATAACTATACCGAGTTAAGTTTGCAGGTTTAATGAGTCAAAACATATATAATTGTATAGTATAGCATGTAGCAAGTGATACTTGCCTCGACGGGTCACGAACCGGGAAAAACGGAGCGTAACGTCCGCGGGGAAACACGCGACGGACGTACGGTTCACGGATTGAACCCAAACAATGAACAATGGGACCACGCGGATTGGGGTACCTTGCTGGAACGTCGGATCAAGTCGTCGGCACGGCCGGATTCCGGCGAGATGCAAAAACAGCGACAATCAAGAATTGCAACAAGAATAAAAAGAAAACAAAGAGGAATGGAAGGAGGATGGAGAAGGGACCGCTCACGAGGATCTGTGGGACGGGTGGTGATCGCCGACCACGGCGACGGAGCTCCGGCGGGGTACCTGCAGCGACGGCGGAAATTTCCAGATCAAGAAATCTTAACCAGAGAAGGAAGAAGAAGAAAGGAGAAGATGGAGGATGAGAAGCTCACCGAGGGGGTGCTAGCGAGGCCGGGGCGGATCGAGATCGCCGGCGGCGATCCGACGAGGTGCAGGCGGTGTGCAGGTGGCGTGCAGGCGGCGTGCAGGTGCTCGGGAAAGAGGGAAGAGGGGGAAGAAGGTGCAGTGGCTGCGACGAGCGCGAAGAGGCGAGGGTGATGGTGGTGATGGCGCCGGCGTTAGGGCTGCGGCGGCGACGGGCACGGTGGCTAGGGCTAGGGTTGATGGTTCTCACGATGGGTTCTGTTTCCTCGTGAAGGAAAAGGTTGCAGGGTATGAATAAATATAGGGAAGAGAGAAAGGGAGGTAAAGAAATTAGAGAGAGAGAGAGAGAGACGTGAGAGATGGAGAGAGGAAGAGAGAGAGAGAAAGAGATAGGAGCGGGCCCACGAGGAGTTAAAAACCCCATGATTGGCTGATAAAGAATTTGAGTGGTTAAAAGAATTTTTTTAAAAAGATTTAAGAATATTACGGTAACAGTAAGGGTATATATATATATATATATGAAATATTATATGGTTAGAATATTATATTAATTTGGGATTTTGGCGCTATATGAAACATTTCCAAATCGTGCTCGGGTTGGGTCCAAAAATTCGAAATTCAAATAATAGGATTTTAAGCGGGTTCCAAATTTTAAAATGAAATGTTTTATGATTAAAAAACATACCCCCAAGTCGGCCACCTGTACGCGCGCGTAGTCGTCCAAACTCGCCCGTTTCACCGAACGGAACGAGAACTCGACGCACAGACGCTACCACGCGGCTAGGGGTGACGAGTAGGCCAAGATAGATATTTTTAATTTTATTTTAGGTGCTAAAATTTGTTATATGCAGAAATGACTTTGCCAGATACAATTTTGCAGTAAGACCCAAACAAGCAAGATAAAATGAAATGAGTAATATCTAACACTCAACCAGTAACATAAATAGTAGTATTGGGCTCGGGTGTTACATTATACCCAACTACAAAAAAGAATTTCGTCCTCGAAATTCCAAGAATACAAGATAGAAAACTACAGGAAAAGGTGATGAAACTTCTGTCGGATCTCGTCTTCTCGCTCCCACATGGACTCTCCATGCGATCGATTACCCCAAGAAACTAGCACAAGGGGGATAAGCTTGTTCTTAAGAACCTTTTCCCTTCGATCCATGATTTCAACCGGTCGCTCCTCAAAAGTTAGGTCCTCCCGTACAGTTAACTCCGAATGATCCAAGACGTGTGTTTCATCTCAAACATACCTTCGTAGTTGAGACATGTGAAACACGTCATGCACACCCGCCAAGGACTGCAGTAATGCCAAACAGTACGCTACCTCTCCAACGCGCTCCAATATCTCGAAGGGTCCAACGAATCGAGGACTAAGCTTCCCTCGACTCCCAAAACGGATCACCCCTCTAGTCGGTGATATTTTCAAGAATACCAAATCGTCCACGGCGAACTCTAGAGGTCTTCTTGACGTGTCAGCCCAACTTTTCTGTCTGTCTTGAGCTGCCTTCATATGCTTCCTGATGGTATTCACCTTTTCAACTGTCTGTACCACCAAATCTGGTCCCAGTAATCTTCGTTCACCAACATCATCCCAACAAACAGGGGAACGGCACTTACGACCATACAAAACTTCAAACGGAGCCATCTGGATAGTTGCTTGGAAACTATTGTTGTAAGAAAACTCCACCAAGTGTAGGTGATCCTCCCATGAACCCTTGAAGTCCAACATGCATGCTCTCAACATATCTTCAAGAGTTTGGATCGTTCTCTCCGACTGACCATCAGTTTGAGGATGATAGGATGTGCTAAATTTCAATCGAGTCCCCAAACTCTCCTGTAAACTCCTCCAGAAGTGTGATAAGAACCGAGTGTCCCGATCGGACACGATGCTCACCGGTACGCCATGCAATCTTACAATCTCCTGCATGTACCATTCTGCCAAAGTCTCCGTTGATTGACCAACCCGGAAAGGAATAAAGGGAGCTTCCTTGGTCAACCGATCGACAATCACCCATACCGCATTGTTGCCCTTTGGACTCCGCGGTAAAGCCGTCACGAAATCCATGGTTATATGTTCCCACTTCCACTGAGGAATCGGAAGTGGTTGCAACAAACCAGCAACCCTTTGGTGTTCAGCCTTGACTTGCTGACATACCAAGCACTTAGCCACGAAGCGAGCAATCTCTCGTTTCATGCCTTCCCACCAGAAATGCTGTCGAATATCATGGTACATCTTTGTACCTTCTGGATGTACAGAGTAAGCTGAACTGTGTGCCTCCCTCAAAAGCTCTTCACGAACATCTCCCTTTGGCACACACAAACGGCTACCATACCTCAACGAACCATCTTCGTGGACCCGTAAATCTGTTCGTAGTCCGGCTTCAACCTGCTCTCGAAACTTCTGCAGTCTAGGATCCTGCGATTGTGCCACTTTAATCTTCTCAACCAAGGACGACTGTACCTGCAACTGCATTAACTGTCCCGTAGAATGTGGTAGCACAACCTCCAAGTCGAATCTTCGAAAATCTGCAATGATCTCCCTCTGCGTAGTTAACACCTGAATCGCTGGTAACCGACTAAGCGCATCCGGCACGACGTTAACTTTTCCCGGATGGTGCTTAAGATCAAGGTCGTAGTCGGCCATCAGCTCCAACCATCTACGCTGCCTCATGTTCAACTCCTTCTGAGTGAACACATACTTCAAACTCTTGTGATCCGTAAAAACTTCGACTCTCTCACCCAAAAGGTAGTGTCTCCAAATTTTCAAAGTGAAGATCACAGCCGCAAGCTCCAAGTCATGAGTTGGGTAATTCTTCTCATGGGTCTTCAGTTGTCTTGACGCGTATGCTACGACCTTCCAATGCTGCATCAAAACACATCCCAATCCTTTCCCAGATGCGTCGCTATGAATCACCAGTCCTCCGGAATTGTCTGGTACGGTCAGGATAGGGGCGGTTATCAACTTCTGCTTTAACATTTCAAAAGCCAATGCACACTTATCCGTCCATACAAAAGGTACTTCCTTGCGCGTAAGCTTGGTCAACGGTTCTGCCAAACGAGCGAAGTTCTCCACAAATCTCCTGTAGTACCCGGCTAATCCAAGGAAACTTCTTATCTCAGCTACATTCCTTGGAATAGGCCAATCTCGAACTGCTGCAATCTTTTCGGGATCGACGGCGATTCCGTCGCCCGACACAACATGCCCCAGAAACTTCACTTCTTCCAGCCAAAATTCGCACTTACTCATCTTCGCATACAATTTCTCCTGTCTCAATGTCTGCAGTGCGATCTTCAAATGCTCAGCATGCTCCTCCAAACTCTTTGAGTAAACCAGGATATCGTCAATGAATACTACAATAAACTGGTCCAAGAACGGTGAAAAGATTCGGTTCATCAAGTCCATGAATACTGCCGGCGCATTCGTTACTCCGAAGGGCATCACTAGATACTCGTAATGTCCATACCGAGTTCGAAACGCCGTCTTGCAAATATCTTCTGCTTTCACTCGGACCTGATGGTATCCGGATCGCAAATCCAATTTCGAGA
Organism: Agapanthus africanus; assembly: GCA_030015575.1. NCBI lineage: Eukaryota > Viridiplantae > Streptophyta > Magnoliopsida > Asparagales > Amaryllidaceae > Agapanthus > Agapanthus africanus. Next base: position 437,863,573 of record JASDDO010000018.1, read on the forward strand.
ATACCCTCACGCCACTAAGCTGCTCAAAAAGTTCTCCAATGCGAGGGATCGGGTACTTGTTCTTGATAGTCACCCGGTTTAATTCTCGATAGTCGATGCACATCCTTCTCGTGCCATCCTTCTTCTTTACTAGAAGGACTGGAGCTCCCCAAGGCGAGTTGCTACTTCGAATCCAACCCTTCTCAAGCAATTCAGCAACTTGTTTCTTGACTTCTTCTAACTCTACTGGTGCCATTGGATAATAGGCTTTAGATACTGGCGCTGCACCAGGAATAAGGTCAATCGCGAACTCCACGTCTCGCTTCGGCGGTAAACCCGATATATCTTCAAACACATCCATAAAATCGCGAACAACCGCCGGCTCTTCACTACTATCAACTTCCATAGCTGCAAGAACATTGTTTGTCGGCCTAGCCCTAAACTCGACTGGCCCGACAGAACTGCTTCCTCCAGTGAAGGTAAACTCAGGATGTCCGGGAATCTGGAAAATTACTTTCCTTGCCCTACAGTCAATGTGGGCGTGGAAAGTGCCAAGAAAATCCATTCCCAAAACAACTTCATAGCTGCCCGTATCAATCACCAAGAAATCTGCAAAAAGCTCTCGTCCGCACACCACAACTGTACAGTCTTTACACTCCCTACTAGATACAATTTTCCCATTCCCAGTGTGTATGTCCTAGAAACTAGACAGGGTCGTGCAGGCAATCGAGTGTGTAGTTATAAACTTGGATGACATAAAACAATGGGATGCACCAGAATGAAATAATGCCACTGCGGGAAAACCATGAACGAGTAGAATACCTGAAACCACTTCTCCTGATGCCTTAGCTTCCTCAGCTGTCAAGGTAAAAGCTCGAACCTGATTAGGTCCTTGAGTCAGCTGTTTCTGCCCTTGGAACGGTTTCTGCGGAGGCTTCTGAAAATCATCCCTCGTACGAAGCTTCGACGGACAGGCACCAACTGCGTGATCAGCCGCTCCACAAACCAAACAAAGTCCCAGCTTCCTTCGACAATCCTTCTGCACGTGCCCAGGTAAACGGCAGTAGTCACAAATCATGCTCTTCCTTCGATCAACGATCATAGGCTTCTTTATGGGTGCTACACCTCGACGGTCCACTGGAATACCTCTGCGACCATGAGCTCTGTTAGGTACAAATGCGGGCTTCCTTGCCGCAACTGCTGTCTGCTGCAAGCTCCCTTTCATCCCAGATAAACTCTGCTGTTCCCGAGCTTCCGTAAGAACCTGTGAGAAAGTGGTCAAACCCAGAGAGACAATCTGCCTCTGGATGTCCACATCCAAGCTGCGCATGAACCTCCGTGCCCTGTCTGCATCGTTGGCAACTAAAGGTCCAGCGAATCTGCTGAGTCTCGTCCATTCCGCTGCATGCACATCCACGGGTGCTCCATTCTGCCTCAGCCCAATAAACTTCTCTTCCATTTCCTCCCGTGCAGTTCGCGGGAAGAACTTCTCCAGGAAACTCTTAGAAAAATCCGCCCATTTGATCGGTTTGGGCAAGCGGGTCTCCTCCACAAGCCACCATTCTCGGGCGTAATCCACTAGCTGAATGCGCACCACATCAACTCTTTTGTCCTCTGGAATCTGTGCCGCAATCAGCAAATTTTCTGTGTCAACTAGCCACTGCTCGGCTGGCAATGGCTCCTCCAAACCAGTGAATGTAACCGGACCCAAACGTCTGAAATCTGCCACGGTCCCTACCCGGTAAACTGGTTTAGCTCCAGCGTTGTTTACAGACTGCCGAATGGCCTGCAAACCTTCCTGAAACGAATCTGCTTGCTGCTGGATCAGCTCAGTGTGCCTCTTCTGATTTTCTAGCATTCCTCGTATTACTCCCAACATGGCGGCTTCGTCCACGCGCCTCTGATACGTCTTGAAATTCTTATCTGCCATATTCCTGAAATCAAAACACCCAACATTAGCATGATGATAGATTCAATATATAGATCAAGGCTAGAACTCCAAGATACTTAAATAGAGTACCGCATTGTAACTATGCCGCGGTATCATAGCCACAATTACTTAACTCTACCCAAGTCGCCTAAGTCCTAGGGATAACAAGAAATCAGGTTTTCGAGTCGACATGCAAAGTAAGTTTGCACGTCGATATAATCAGGAAGAATGTGATTCAAGAATGGTAAAACGGTCAAGGTGGTAGGACATGTTTCCTAAGCATGGGTATTCTGATTCGTGTATTGGGTACAATACCCAACTACAAAAGAATCAACCCAACTAACCTATGGCTCTGATACCAAAAGAACCATGTCACACCCCGCTTCCCAGAGTACGCAAGATTGGGCATGTGACATAGCCAACCATGCTACCTGTGGGTAGGAAGTATCCATCCACAGTCACATTACGGCTGTAGAGATATCAAGAACAAGATAAAACTATCTAACACATGTCCACAATCCAGAATAACAAGAGTCAATGATAAGTAAATGCGGAAGCAAATGATCCAATACAATAATAGAAAAGTATGTCCCATAATGCGGGCTCACATCTGGAAATAAAAATGCAGGAAATAAAACTAACCACTACAGAACTCACGAATCAGCCTGCTGGCTGAAGTACTCCTGCTCGGACAGCGACAGTGGTAAAGAATCCGGGCCATGCAAAACCCAGACGTCAGCGCGTCATGTCAACCAATAATATAATATGAACAGTGTAATAGGCAATGCAGAAATAAACATGAATACAGCAATAGTATGAAACAAGCAGTGCAGGGTAGTGTGCAGTGGGTAACTAAACTGTTCTATCGGGTTTTCTATTCTAAAGTCTTTGAAATCAATTCGAGTAATCCTCCATGTAACTCAAAGGATATGTCCCGTTACCCCCCGGGACCACGGATCAGGAATATGGGAACCAATAGTGGTTCTGTCCCGTTGCCCCCGGGACCACGGATCAGGAAAATGTAAGAGTCACGAATGGCTCTGTCCCGTTACCCCCCGGGACCACGGATCAAGTAATACCCTTTTAAGTTACACTTTAGTTTACACTTTTGATTTCCCCATACCCCCAAGTTATATGTGTCAGGTCAGGTATTCAGTAATCAAGAACTAATGCCAACACAGGATCAGGTAACAGCAGGTTTCGTCTGGATAGACAACAGGAATGGTCCATGAGGACTACATGTCGGGTTTGTTGGCATTAGGCACGAGATTAGGTAACAGGTCAGGTCATGGTACCTCAGGCCAAGTCAACAGTAAACGGTACCATGTCAGGTGTATCAATATATATCATGTGTAACCAAGTCAAGTCAAGATGTAACAATATCGTGGGTGTGCTCACAACAGATATATAATCGAACAGGGGATTAACAGCAGGAAATAAGCAATAAATTAAACAACAATGAGCAGTTCATTCAATCACCATAGTGCATTAATATAGTGCAGCTGTTTTATTATAGTAACAGGTTTTGAGCACCCCTTAGCGGTGCAACAGTTTAAGTGATGGTGCAATACAGTTATCAAGCCTTTGAATGCAATATCCGAATGTAAAAGTACCATGTGGGAAAGTTCTACAATCTACTAAACAGTAAAATGTGATTAACAGGTAAACTTGGTTCTTAGGTTAAAAGTGGCAAATTGTAATTTCTATGTTAACTGTAAAATGATATATGTCATATTGCAATCAAATGAGAAAATAACTATACCGAGTTAAGTTTGCAGGTTTAATGAGTCAAAACATATATAATTGTATAGTATAGCATGTAGCAAGTGATACTTGCCTCGACGGGTCACGAACCGGGAAAAACGGAGCGTAACGTCGGCGGGGAAACACGCGACGGACGCATGGTTCACGGATTGAACCCAAACAACGAACAATGGGACCACGCGGATCGGGGTACCTTGCTGGAACGTCGGATCAAGTCGTCGGCACGGCCAGATTCCGGCGAGATGCAAAAACAGCGACAATCAAGAATTGCAACAAGAATAAAAAAAAAACAAAGAGGAAGGGAAGGAGGATGGAGAAGGGACCGCTCACGAGGATCTGTGGGACGGGTGGTGATAGCCGACCACGGCGACGGAGCTCCGGAGGGGTACCTACAGCGACGGTGGAAATTTCCAGATCAAGAAATCTTAACCAGAGAAGGAAGAAGAAGAAAGGAGAAGATGGAGGATGAGAAGCTCACCGAGGGGGTGCTAGCGAGGCCGAGGCGGATCGAGATCGCCGGCGGCGATCCGACGAGGTGCAGGCGGTGTGCAGGTGGCGTGGAGGCGGCGTGCAGGTGCTCAGGAAAGAGGGAAGAGGGGGAAGAAGGTGCAGTGGCTGCGACGAGCGCGAAGAGGCGAGGGTGATGGTGGTGGTGGCGCCGGCGTTGGGGCTGCGGCGGCGACGGGCACGGTGGCTAGGGCTAGGGTTGATGGTTCTCGCGATGGGTTCTGTTTCCTCGTGAAGGAAAAGGTTGCAGGGTTTGAATAAATATAGGGAAGAGAGAGAGGGAGGTAAAGAAATTAGAGAGAGAGAGACGTGAGAGATGGAAAGAGGAAGAGAGAGAGAGAGAGATAGGAGCGGGCCCACGAGGAGTTAAAAACCCCATGATTGGCTGATAAAGAATTTGAGTGGTTAAAAGAATTTTTTTAAAAAAGATTTAAGAATATTACGTTAACAGTAAGTAAGGGTATATATATATATGAAATATTATATGGTTAGAATATTATATTAATTTGGGATTTTGGCGCTAAATGAAACATTTTCAAATCGCGCCCGGGTTGGGTCCAAAAAATCGAAATTCAAATAATAGGATTTTAAGCGGGTTCCAAATTTTAAAATGAAATGTTTTATGATTAAAAAGCATACCCCCAAGTCGGCCACCTGTACGCGCGCGTAGTCGTCCAAACTCGCCCGTTTCACCGAACGGAACGAGAACTCGACGCACGGACGCTATCACGCGGCTAGGGGTGACGAGTAGGCCAAGATAGATATTTTTAATTTTATTTTAGGTGCTAAAATTTGTTATATGCAGAAATGACTTTGCCAGATACAATTTTGCAGTAAGACCCAAACAAGCAATATAAATGAAATGAGTAATATCTAACACTCAACCAGTAACAGAAATAGTAGTATTGGGCTCGGGTGTTACTGATATCCTCGAGTCAAGAGTGCGGATCTATCATCAATATAAAGCTCGTACGGTACATTCATTGTACGACATCCCAAATCAGGGTATGGGGTCAAATATCACATTCATCTCATCATTTATCTTGTATCTTTATCATCATATCTCATGAACCGGGATACTGATCTATGTCTAGTATAAACTGATACCATATATATGTGTGTGTGTGTGTATGATAACACATGCCTAAAGGCCCGCTATTGTTGGAGATAGTGCCCTCATAGTCAATTATTGGATCGCAGGTACGTGATTGCAATGATTGCGGAGGACCTATCCCGGTAGGATAGTCTTACTCGAAATGATAGTATGCTATCTGGTTTGCCTTTATCAGTCGTGTACATGTTCAGGTGACTGATTGCATGTTACACTTTGATAGAGCCCTTAGGATCTTGCTTTACTACCAACAGTATGATGGCGATCATATACGTGAGAGTTGGGTAGTTTATATGCATATCCTTAATTGTGGTCCCTAGTCGTGGGAGTTTCGAGACAGGGCATCGATACTCCGGAGTAGGCTAGTGTATACAGTCGAGACCCCGACGAGGGGCGGTGGCCGGTCTCACAAGCCACTGGTGTCAGTTGGATCACCTAAGATGTATACAGGTGCTCATTGGGTTATGAGTACACCGGACAGGACTCGCCGGGAATCTGCTAGTTAGTACTATACCTATCGTCAGATAGCAGTTCCCTGGTGACATGTGTACAGGTTAGTTCATCGACCTGAGGTCGTCATTTGTCTCGTGTGAGTTCCCACTGTGCTTTGATTTCTACCCTACCACGGCTCAAAGGAGTCGTGCAAACAGGTAGCTTTTGGGTACAGTCCCGAGCCATATGGAGGCACGTGAGCGGATCGGCAGGGGATTCGTCTCTCCCGGTATTGGGGGCGAGGTCGTGCAGTGTCTAGGAGAGCCATTACACAAAGTCCATGGCCATGGCAGGAGATTTACTGGTAGGTACTCCAGTAGTATCTCAGGGTGTTATTGGGCTACACTCCGACACGACTTATACTGCTTCTGGGGGTCTGACGTTACTAGCCCCCTAGGTGGATATGCGATACTCATTGACGAACGGACCGGACTGTATATACATTGTCACTGTTAGGCTCAGTAGGGTTTCTGGATGAGTTCGCTCATTGGCCTCCCTTGAGTTCGCTCATCAGCTTCCCTTGAGGTCAGTCCATGGGCAGCCGTTACGCATAGCTAGTGCCGCTGACGGTTTGTGGTTAAACCCACTGCCAGGGTACTGACGAGTCATTAGAGTCCCCCACAGACAGTTTCCCAAGTTCGGGCGAAACGTTGTAGAGGCCGTATGGTTTTATGGCAGGGTTCGGAAAATGCACGTGCGTTTACGCACGTGTCAGTTTTCGGGCAGATGATACTGGTCGGCTTTGGTTTAAGCCGGATCCGAGTATTATATTGAGTAGATATAACATCTTTGTCTCAGTTGCATTTGTATTCGGTCGTAATACAAATGCGGGTATATTTATACAGTTACGGGGTTATCCTGAAAGTCGTTTCGGGATCACTTTTGGAAGTTGCCAGTTTCCAGTTTTCTATCAGCCGTCTTTTAACATTTGGTTAAAGACGGATTTATCTTTTCTTCTGTTGAGGTGAGTCAGTGTTCTAGAAGCATCTAGATGAGGTGACTAGGATTTATTGGTGTTGTGTTTTCATTGGATGCATTTAATGGTTCATTAATGCATGATGACTAGGTTTATGACTCATGCTTTAACATTAAAGCATTTTGTTTTGGTTAAGATCTTTTGTTCATGATATTATTTCTAATGGTCACCTCCCTCCTCCTACCATCACCTCCCTCCTCCTTTATAAGGTGGCCGGCCCTCTCTCTCCTCCACTATTCACTCATTTGGAGAAATTATGGTTGCTAAAAAGAAAAGACTATAGTTTTGGATGCATGGAAATTTCATAGTTCATTTCTTGTTCCATTTCATTTCCATCGGCAACTTCATTTACCGATCGTCCACGGACTTGGACGAAGCGAGACAAAGTCATCTACTCATTCTCTACATCAATCTTGGTCGTCTCTTTTAGCAAACTTGACGACCGAGTTGCCTCGAGTCAGAGGCGGCCCGTTTAAAGAATCAGTGATGTGGTGCCACCTGGACGAGCAGATCGGAGATCGACGAGATCGGAGCAGCCGCAACGGAGCGTGGGATGATGGTTAAAGAACGAAGGACTCGGATCGTTCGGTATAACCTTTCTACACTCTTTACAGTTTGTTAGTTTAGCAATAATGGAAGATCCGGGTTAAAGTATACGATAGCGCCAGTTAAAAAGTTTTTGTTCCGCATTTGGCTTCTGTAGACGGCCGGGGCGCTAGCGTAGACTTACAGTGGTATCAGAGCCTCACCATTTTGCTATACTAACTTGTGCTAACGCGTTTAAAACATCGATCGAACCGGAAATCAAAAATCATAATTTTTCACCTTGACAGTTTCTGTTGTTTTTAAACGGTGTCCTAAAAATATTTCACACATCTCAGAAAACTGTGCAGGGTTTTTTAAGAACCACGACAAAATTTGGGCACTTGATTCCTTCATACAGCCGCGGAAACGCGGCCAAACCCATGGTTTGGCCGCGCATCCGCGGCCACTTGGTGAGCTCATGCTCCCAAATTTGTACAGTGAGTTCTCTGTTGGATTTTGTGGTTTTTGGTAAATATCGTTTTTGCCCAGATTTTGTTACTGTTCACCAGTAAGTCGTGGGGCCCATTTTTTTGATATTTGGTCGATCGAAATTTAAACATGTTAGTTTACAGTGTTTACATTATATCTCCGACCGGGAATGTCATTTGATCGGTAAACTGCGTCTGATTGCTATAGTTCTTTTAGACGGGTTTGCGAACGTGACATTCGCGTTGATGTTCTGTGTTGTGCTGTATTGTTGCGGATTTGTCGTGATGGATAGCAGTGTGCAATGATAGTGCAGTTTGAGTTTATTTGTACATTTGATATTGCGGGGCGAGCATCCAACTTGTGGACTGCCGTCACTGCCTGTTGTATAATATTCTTTTGGGGCACGACCAGGTTGCGGTCGTTGTACCTGTTGTACTATTTTTCATTACTGTACTAGGTTTTACCCCGCGACGGAGTGCACGGATAGCCGGGTTCTGGAGGGCAACGGGTCCGCATCTCATGGCTTTGAGAGGCAGAGGGGCCCCACTCTAAAATTGGCAGACTATTCGCCGCACTCGTAGGGGGTACAGGTTGACCCAAGGAGGGGTGCTCAATTTACCGGATTCCGTGAAGTGCCGGGTGTTCCATTCACTATGCTGTGGGGACTACCTCGCTTCAGGTTTTGACGGGTAACTTGCCGCACCCGTAGGGGTCTAGGTTTCATTGCACAGGCTATCCACACGACAGGGGAACGTCGAGTTTCAGCAGCGGCTCTGTGAAACTCGGGGATTCCAGATTATCTGTATTGTTCTGTGATGCTTATTACTTTTCTGTAATGTTGCATATTATCACGCCTGGAGCGATTATGTATATTGGTTTATATACTATTAGATGTTGTATATGTTTTACACCCGCGCTAGTCCAGTCCCCGCTCTGTCATTAGTTAAGTAACCTAACGGGTGATGACGGGACCCAGTGACGAATGCGGATGGCATATACGTACATTTTATTTTCGTTCTTTTCTGGTGTGATTGATTGATGGGACTGCGTTGATTCTGATCAATGCAAAAAGTTAAACAAACCTGTTTGATATTGTTGGAACAATTTAAAAAGTTTTATTGCAAAGAAGTTTCCTTTTGTTTTGCATAGCGGTATTCAGTGGAATATCCTGCACCTCATTCGACGGGGCAAGGGCCGATATCCCTTCACCGGGACTGACCCCTTGGGCAGAAGTTTGCGTCAGGGTAATAACTTCACTATAGTCGATTACATGTTGCTTTGCATAGCGGTATTCAGTGGAATATCCTGCACCTCATTCCACGAGGAAAGAGCCGAGATCCCTTCACCGGGAGTGACCTCTTTAGCAAAGGTTTTCGCCACTATATTTTAAAAAGCTATCAGGTTCCTTCAACGAGATCAAGTTCATTACGCAAAAGGTTTTTCGCCAAAAACCAGCCGTAGCCCTCCGTCGTTTCTTATGGATGGTCAGTAATATTCAAGCTATGTTTGTTGGCTTTCGTCAAGGCATAGTGTTTGGTAGTTGCTGGGGTATTCATTTGTTGCATAGATAGATGTGTTGGTTTGGGACAGTCGTATTACCTTGTTGGCTTTCGTCAAGGGTATGTACGGGTGGGTTCAAATTAACAAGATAATGACGGGCAGAACTTGACATGTGACTTATGATTTGTTGACATTCGCCAAGGTCATAAGAACATGGGGTAAAAATCATATCGGGAGTTTCTAAAGAAACTGAAACTTGCCAGGCATGCGCATACCTTCTGGAGTGTGATAACGCGAGTGGATTCCGTCACGTTATCATGCGATGAGAGTTGGATCCCGATTCCCACTGATGAGTTGGTTTACTCTTCGGGTGATCCCGATTAATTCTTCTTTAGGTTTGGAGGAGAATTTGACAGGACAGTGGGAGGTTTCCGGATTAGATAAAGTTATGACCATTCTGATCTAGGTTAGAGTGCACGCAGAGTGTTTCTTTTCTCTCTCTCTCTTTGGCAGCGACCTTTGACCGACCCTAGACTATGACTCAGTGACCAAGTTGATCGAACCTTCTTAAAATACTGGCTTTTGGATTGTCTTTGTTGCATAAGTCATTGCCACTCCTTCTTTTACCCTTTGAATTTCTCAGAACACCCGTATTACTACGGATATCCACTTCCATTGGATAGATCCATCGTATGGTTATATACGAACTCGAAGGGACTTCTTCGAGGATGGATCCAGGTTCAGGAGAAATAGAATTGGTTTATTCAGTTGTCTTTTATTATCACCTTCTCTCAGGTTGCGAGAGCTCCTTGGTTTAGGAGAGTACACCTAATACGCTTATTGGATAGTCTTATTCCAAACCATAGGCAGGTGCCGAAAGGTAGGGAATGAAGAAAACCAATTAGCCTAAGTAGGGTGTGCAGAAGGCAATAACTAAAGACAAAATAAAGGGATTAGAAAGAGGGCAAAGTAAATTGCGACTGATATCATTCACGACCAAACCGCGTACTTCATCGCCACTCCTATTTCACCTTTAAAGGAATAAGGTATTATTCAGTTGACTTTTATCATCACCTTCTCTCAAGATATGAGTACTCCTTGGTTTAGGAGGGTACACCTATTATGCTTACTGGATAGTCTTCTTCCAAACCATAGGCTGGTGCCGAACGGTAGGGAAGGAAGAAACCATTTAGCCTAACGATGGTGTACAGAAGGTAACGACTAAAGACAAATAAAGGGATTTGGAGAGATGGCAATAAAATATACGGTTGAAGTCATGAATTGGATTATGGAAGAGGCATTGCTATGAATACCAGAATACCCCTACGAAACATTTTCATGTTTCAGTGCATTGTTAAAGGAAAACTGTTTTCCCGATTGGATACTTACTCCAAGGGTGTGTATTCACCAGGTTTCATTCTCATATCTGTATGGTTTTACAGATGATGAGTGGGAGTAAGTTATTGGGAATTAGGTGATTATCCTCATTATATCGGAATTCGTTGTAATTGGTGATATTTGAGGAAATCGCCAGGGTACAGTTTTCAACCTACGACGCACAGGTTTTGAGTTGTTTAAACTCAGCGGACTTATACAGAGTATTGTATGTTGTCCAGTGTCCATCAGGACAAAGGGGTAGGTCCTCGTACTACGTTCTGTTTACTTATAACTTCTCTAGTATTTAGACAGGTGTTTCGTAGAAATACAAGGTCTAAGTTTTGAGAAGTTGTGGGTATAAAAATAAAGTAGAGAACCAGATATCACAAGTATCGGGATTCTTCAAAGAGATCGAAGATGTAGATTCTTGTGATTGGTATTCAGATGATAGTGATGGTTTTGAGAAACGTGTTTCTCTTTCAGGTTACTCATAATTGGATGGATTCCTAAGTTGAGTAATGCTGATTAGCCTCTTTCCATTAAGTGATATGCACTGGAGACAGCTGCATGATTGAATATGGTTCCAATTAAATAAGTGCCAAAGTTTCTGTATTGGATATAGAATGGATCGTACCTTAAAAGATATTAAGGTACGGGGAGTTGTCCAGCTTATGCTTAAAACCAGACACTGGATAACTCAGGGCACGTTTCTGTAATAGCTGTTTGTGGGTTGACCCTGGCTATGTCGAGGGTTGATATTCTACCATTTGGAAGATCAATAGTGATATTGTTCTTGACTCGCCACAGTTTTAGTAAAATGGATCTTTTTCAGAAAACAAGTGGGAGTATGGTAGAACTGGAAGTGATTCCAGAACCGCGAACGATTACGGAAAATTTAATAGGACCTATATATTCAATCAGGTTTGACATTCCAATAGCCACTCCGCAGATATGGTGGGTAACCTCAGACACCCGAGAGGTACTTCGGTAGCCTCAAGGACGGTGACAGGGAGGTTCTTATCTACCCAGACTTGACACTACTGTTGTTCCAGACTATGAGACCAGGCAGGAGGATAAGTATAGCGTCGTTCTAAACTAGCTTTAGAAGTGTACGTGTATATTATTCTGCCAGAGGGTTGTCGTAGTCAGTGGGAGCATCGGAAGCATAGTGGGCAAGTAGCTTATGTCTATTTATAGACTAGAGCAGTTATAGCGGAGATAGATCATCTAATTTTGATGTGACAGTCATGAGTTTGACTTCAATCAGAATAGGGGATGGATCTGTTAAGAAGGTAGTAGGGTGTGATGTCATGGTATTTGGATGACATACACAGAGTGGGAAGTAAAATTCCTATACTACGATCGGTTGTACTGTGGTCGTCACACAGTTGTTTCTCCAGAAAGGGTATGGATATAATATTTGACATTCTGGTTTCTGAATCTATGGTTTTAGATCTAGATTTGGGTAGTTTCCCAATGTGGGTACTATGACAGATATTCTAATGATTTTTAGAATAGTTGACTCCTAGCATGGTGGTGTACCTGCAGGTGATGGAGTCACCCTCTCTAAAGGTGTCGTATAGACTAAAGGGGAGAGGGAAGTGCATGATTGGCAGATCACTTGCTTAGGCAATTGAGGCAATCATGAGATGTCAAGTACCACACCAGATGTTGTTTTTGCACTAGATGCAATGAGTTTGTATTAATCCAATCCTGGAGAAACATAAGGAAGCAGTTTTAGAACATAAGTACATGTTCTACGGATTTGATAACGGCAGCCTCCTTCGGGAGACGATCATCATTCCAGGCTTCAAAGGTGACATGGTTGACAGAGTGATTGTCAGAGTTATAGTTTTTCCCTCTGACGAAGAGGGACAGTATTATGGACAGGTGGTCCAAGAGGATACTGTGGGTGGCATGGTGCCGGATACTGATTAGGTTCAGTGATCGATACAGTCTAAGAAGTTTGGATTCGGAGTTCATTTATGAACTAGGTCCCATAAGATTTCCAGACATATTCTAAGACAGGTATTACTCGATTCGGGAGATGGCTTTCTCCACGAACTTGAGATTAAGAGAGATATAGAAAGAAACATCTAGGCGGATCCACTCACTGAGGCTATTTCTCGAACACAATAGTTTTACAAACGGGCTTTGTGAAACTGATTAGTAGAGGAGTTGGATGTTCGGTTTCACACGGGCTGTGAGTAGTCGACATCGCAATAATTAGCCTTGAGTGCAAGTGGGAGATTTTTGGAGATAGTGCCCTCATAGTCAATTATTGGATCGCAGGTACGTGATTGCAATGATTGCGGAGGACCTATCCCGGTAGGACAGTCTTACTCGAAATGATAGTATGCTATCTGGTTTGCCTTTATCAGTCGTGTACATGTTCAGGTGACTGATTGCATGTTACACTTTGATAGAGCCCTTAGGATCTTGCTTTACTACCAACAGTATGATGGCGATCATATACGTGAGAGTTGGGTAGTTTATATGCATATCCTTAATTGTGGTCCCTAGTCGTGGGAGTTTCGAGACAGGGCATCGATACTCCGGAGTAGGCTAGTGTATACAGTCGAGACCCCGACGAGGGGCGGTGGCCGGTCTCACAAGCCACTGGTGTCAGTTGGATCACCTAAGATGTATACAGGTGCTCATTGGGTTATGAGTACACCGGACAGGACTCGCCGGGAATCTGCTAGTTAGTACTATACCTATCGTCAGATAGCAGTTCCCTGGTGACATGTGTACAGGTTAGTTCATCGACCTGAGGTCGTCATTTGTCTCGTGTGAGTTCCCACTGTGCTTTGATTTCTACCCTACCACGGCTCAAAGGAGTCGTGCAAACAGGTAGCTTTTGGGTACAGTCCCGAGCCATATGGAGGCACGTGAGCGGATCGGCAGGGGATTCGTCTCTCCCGGTATTGGGGGCGAGGTCGTGCTGTGTCTAGGAGAGCCATTACACAAAGTCCATGGCCATGGCAGGAGATTTACTGGTAGGTACTCCAGTAGTATCTCAGGGTGTTATTGGGCTACACTCCGACACGACTTATACTGCTTCTGGGGGTCTGACGTTACTAGCCCCCTAGGCGGATATGCGATACTCATTGACGAACGGACCGGACTGTATATACATTGTCACTGTTAGGCTCAGTAGGGTTTCTGGATGAGTTCGCTCATCGGCCTCCCTTGAGTTCGCTCATCAGCTTCCCTTGAGGTCAGTCCATGGGCAGCCGTTACGCATAGCTAGTGCCGCTGACGGTTTGTGGTTAAACACACTGCCAGGGTACTGACGAGTCATTAGAGTCCCCCACAGACAGTTTCCCAAGTTCGGGCGAAACGTTGTAGAGGCCGTATGGTTTTATGGCAGGGTTCGGAAAATGCACGTGCGTTTACGCACGTGTCAGTTTTCGGGCAGATGATACTGGTCGGCTTTGGTTTAAGCCGGATCCGAGTATTATATTGAGTAGATATAACATCTTTGTCTCAGTTGCATTTGTATTCGGTCGTAATACAAATGCGGGTATATTTATACAGTTACGGGGTTATCCTGAAAGTCGTTTCGGGATCACTTTTGGAAGTTGCCAGTTTCCAGTTTTCTATCAGCCGTCTTTTAATATTTGGTTAAAGACGGATTTATCTTTTCTTCTGTTGAGGTGAGTCAGTGTTCTAGAAGCATCTAGATGAGGTGACTAGGATTTATTGGTGTTGTGTTTTCATTGGATGCATTTAATGGTTCATTAATGCATGATGACTAGGTTTATGACTCATGCTTTAACATTAAAACATTTTGTTTTGGTTAAGATCTTTTGTTCATGATATTATTTCTAATGGTCACCTCCCTCCTCCTACCATCACCTCCCTCCTCCTTTATAAGGTGGCCGGCCCTCTCTCTCCTCCACTATTCACTCATTTGGAGAAATTATGGTTGCTAAAAAGAAAAGACTATAGTTTTGGATGCATGGAAATTTCATAGTTCATTTCTTGTTCCATTTCATTTCCATCGGCAACTTCATTTACCGATCGTCCACGGACTTGGACGAAGCGAGACAAAGTCATCTACTCATTCTCTACATCAATCTTGGTCGTCTCTTTTAGCAAACTTGACGACCGAGTTGCCTCGAGTCAGAGGCGGGAGCCCGTTTAAAGAATCAGTGATGTGGTGCCACCTGGACGAGCAGATCGGAGATCGACGAGATCGGAGCAGCCGCAACGGAGCGTGGGATGATGGTTAAAGAACGAAGGACTCGGATCGTTCGGTATAACCTTTCTACACTCTTTATAGTTTGTTAGTTTAGCAATAATGGAAGATCCGGGTTAAAGTATACGATAGCGCCAGTTAAAAAGTTTTTGTTCCGCATTTGGCGTCTGTAGACGGCCGGGACGCTAGCGTAGACTTACAGCTATAACTCATGTCGTATCTCATAATACGAACTACATCATATCACCGATCTCATGGCACCATGCCCAATCTCACCGACTCATCTCCAAATATCATCCACTATCCTCATCATCCAATTGTAGGTATACGTGTCTATATACACATCGTCCCATACCTATGTGTGTATATATATATATACGTATCCCCATATACGCACAAGTATAAAATGTAAGCATGTGTGTGCGTGTGGGTGTAAACATATTCTAGGGTTCGCAACTAAGAAGCTATACTAGTTTACTTCTAAAAACCCTAATCTAACCATTGAACACCCAAACATATCTTGAATATCCATGCCACACTTAAAAGATATCATATATATATATATATAGTATATATATAGCATACTATACATCGAACTGCGGGGATGCTATACGCCATCCACCCGACTTCCCCGTAGATATAATCTACTCACTTGCTTTTCGCTTTCCGTTGCTGACGTCGCCACGCGCTTGTTTGTCGTCTCGAAGTCTTCGTGGGGGTACCTATACATCATAACGTATCGTGTCGCATGAAAACCCAATTCAAAACCAAAACGACACGCTAAAAGCCTATAGGTTAGAACCCATGGACTACGCTTTCAAAACTACCAAATAACACTCGATTTCGACGTACAAACGTCAAGTGATCGAATACGACACAAATCAAAAAAATCTAGAATTCAAAATACGCAAAACGAAACCCCGAATCAAAACAGCAACTCTTGAAAATGGTCCCAGATTTTACTCTAGCTCAAATCAGCCAATTTTGCATATGCCAAGGGGCTAGTTTACTGATGAAGGAGCCACAGAACAAACACGGACCAAAATGGCCCAGGTCTGGCCGCAATTTGCGGCCAGAGAGAATATTTTTGCGGCCAAAAGGTGGAAGTGGGGTCTTGGGTCTTTAGGGTATACTCTAAATCACCTGCACATCTTTCAGTGGTTGCTAAATAATTTTCAGGTCATCCGGGTGTTAGCAGTTTTCAATATACACTCACAGAATCCACAATTTTCCGATATCGGGTTTTCTAAGTTCGTATTCTGGGGTTCTAGTCTCTGGTTTGGGTCTAAATTCTAGCACTAGGGGGTTTGTGTGGCCTCTACTAAGCTCAATTACACATCACAACTCAAAAATTCCATAAACCCCAACTAGAAATTTCCACATCTCACTAAACGACACCAAATCGATTCTAAACAAACATGGATGTAAAAGCAACGAAAATTGTAAACTAATGGTTAAGACAATACCTCATTTGGCAACTCAAGAAAATTCTTGAGTTGCCCCAAGTGTCCAAAATGCAAGCTTTCTTGGTCCCAACTGTAGCTAGTGAGCTCATGCACATTTTTAATGAAGTGGGTATTGAGTTGAGGCATTTTTGGTGATGAAGTGGGGTGTTTGAGGAGGGAGGAGGTGGAGGGCAGCAGCAATGGTGAGAGAGGAGATGAAAAGGATGAAAAAAAATGAAGAGGGAGACAAGGACCATGACTTAGGTTTGACCCCTCACTCTCTCACTTGTCCATGCTTTAATTCTTTATTCATTTTCTTTTCTTTTCTTTTCCTTTTCTTTTCTCTTCTCACAAAACCAAAGCCATGAATGAAAAATGAAGAGAAAACCATGTAGGAAAATGTAACACAAGTGTAAAAATGATATAGTGCATGTTTTGCACAAAACAAGGTTAATGCGCGATTAGCGATATTTAATCGCGATTAGCACTAATTAGCGTATAATTAATCATAAAAACTTATAATTTGCATAATTCACATAAAACACGCTCTGTTAGTAATTTCCATAATTTTCCAAATTTTCCCCCCAATTTATCGATATTTAATTATACCGCCTTATTAAAATATTCAATATTTTATTATTTAATCATAAAAATTCCCAAAAAATAATATTTTATTTTTTTGAAATATTACAATAGGTGTCCACGCCTCTTGCAGTAGAAGCAAAAATCTGGACTTGGCTGATTATTGGTTTCTTCCGGTCTCCTGGGTTCAACAGTTGGCCTTGAAGAGGCTCCTCTTACCATCTAAGTGGCAGGGCGCTTCACACCTGCAGATTGAGGTCTGCACTTCCTCTTCACTGCTATCTCGTATCTTCGAGTAGTTTTCAAAGCCAAATCATAGGTTGGAAAATCCCCTGTAGCTAAGGCAGTTTGGATTTCCTGGTCCAACCCTTTCTGAAATTGTCTGGACCTGATCTCAGCAGTCGATATGAGATGGGGCTACAAACTTGTTACGGTCTTGTGTTAGCTGTGTAGTATGTGATATTGAAAATCGAACATTGAGACATATCTTATTTACTGAGCATGGTAAACCCAGCATCATATTCTTCTAATGATTTGGTCCACATAGAACCCTGTTTTAGGTGAATGAACTGCTGCTCCATGTCGAATCGGGCAGTCTTAGGGATGTACTTCGCGTCGAACATGTCGCGAAAAGTCCTACATTCGATCGGTTGGTCAAGACAACTTTCTTCCGCCTTCCACCAGATCCGTGCATTGTCAGTGAGCTGCAGCTTCGCAACTCGAACCCAAACTATCTCTGACACTTGTGCCGCTGCCAGATCATCTTCAATACTCTGAGCCCACTTCTCAGCTTCTAGAGGGCTCTCTTTTCCTGAGAATTTCTTGGGGTGTAAAGCTAGGAACTGCTTTACCCCAGGTGCTTCCGCTTCTGGACGGTTCATCAAAATAACAGTCTGCTGCTGCTGTCCCTCCACGAGGCTGCGGATCGCCTCAAGCAATACCGTCAGCTCATTGATCGGAGCAGCGACGGGAGGTGTAAGCGGTATAGGTGGTGGAGTGTTGTTGAAGTTGGTACTAGTGTTGTTTGAGGAATCCATAACCTTGAAAGAAAATTTTTGGGTTAGGACAGATTCAAAATATATGAAATTGGAAAATTCAAGGAATATGTAAAGAATGTTTTTAGTTACTGGTTCTTGTGTTATATTTCTTAGGACATCATGGAGAATTAACCTGCATGTCCATACAGAACCGACCTGTATGTCCATACAGAGCTGACCTGCATGGGCCGCCAACAAAACCTGTCACGCCCCACTTCCTAGTGTATGGCAAGAGGACGCGATAAGGCCGCAACGTATTTACTCAGAAGTAAATACGCTAAGCGTATCTAAGCAATATAAAGTAAAGTACACAAGAGACAGAAATGTAAATGAACATCAACTTTATTTATTAAACATTCTTTTACAGGTACAACTGGAAATGTAAATACAATGATGGAAAGCAATGCCTAAACAATGGCATGAACTGAAAAGAAAATATGTACAAGTAAAGTCAATGCTCAGGATCTTCTGTGAAATACTCCAAGTACTCCTGGTTGGTATCGAGCTCCTCAGAGTCGGGTCTTCCTGACAACATTCCAAAGAAAGAAGATAAGGAATGTCGTCAGCGAACAATCGCTCGGTAAGTCCCAAAAAAAGGGAGAAGTAGAATAGACAGAAAGAGAGTGTATCTAGTGTAATATTTGATTGTTAGGTTAATGTAGTGTTTGTACCTTGGTACAGAAGATGCCAGTATATACGAGAAAAGTCCAACTTACTCCGTGTACTTTGGTAACCCGTAGTACAAGACTCCGTCGAAAATACCACGGAATAACGGCATGGATGTAATTACGTCTGAAGTGACCACCTTGTGCCACCTTTAACATATTCTGTACCAGTCTACCCCTTTATAAACCCCGTAGTGTATTAATGTATTGATTGTATTGTATTGTCTGTAGTAAATGGAAGACTTGCCGAAACCATGATATCAGTAAATGGAACGGGTGTAAATGGATAGTCATGTAAACGGAATATATCCATGGTTCGGTTCAGTCAATATAGATTGATATAGATCGAATAAATGGATTCATGGATTCATATTGTATTGTAGTATATACTTGAATCATATTCAAGTCAGATTGATTATATTGAGACTCAGTTTGAGTCAGACACTATGAAAATAATTTGAAATCCTGAATTAGTTTTGATGTTATCGGTAACTGTTGCACATGGAAGACCGGATTTGTGTTTTTTTCCAAGACAATTACCGTGTTGATAACACCGATTGTTAGATTGTCTAACTTAGATAGGCAAGCACCCATATTCTCTGGCTCCATGAGGCTCAAGAGAACTGGTCCCGCTTAAACCTTTGTTTACTAGGGTCCTTATTGTAATTTAACATAACATGAGGGGGTTTTATTTAAAAATAGTTTGATATAATTTTCAAAATATATCTCAAGTATTTAATTTTCTTCTTTAGGGTTTCATAGATGTATATTTTATAAATGTGAAAATTCTAGTGAGTAAAACCTAGTTTTCATAGTACATGGTATTTTATTGAAATATTGGTATTGTTTTTGTATTTGGATGGTATTTTCATGTAATGGTGAATCCTTTAGAAAACTTGGAATATTTATATGATATAATTTAAATAGATATTTTGATAATAGATATATACATATATATTTAATGAAAATAAATTTTATTTATTTTCTTGTAGAAATTTCATTTTCTAAAAAATGCATTAAAATTCCACCGAGATCGAATATTCTTTTCGGAGGTCTGCATATCGCTCTATTAGGCCTGAGAATGTGCGATAACCCGCACCATCCCGATCGGGCTCCCCAAAATAGGTTATAGAGGCGTAATTGCAAGGAATTGTTTAACACACTTTTTATAGAAATGGTTTTGCAAGTTGATGGTATTTATTTGTAAAGTCGTGTTATCCCATGAATATATTCCTAAAACTTCATCGTGCAATATCAAAGATGTGTGTTGTGATGAGTTAGGTCATTACCTCGTGAGTTATCTAAAGGTAATACAATTTTTATGTTGGTTTATGTCGAAACTAAAGTATGTGGTATTTTACTGTGATAATACAATAAAAATTGCATAGAAGAATATTTTGAGATGAAACTTATTTTAAAGTGTTTGTTAATATTTGTTAAATATTATGTGAGAGTATGGTATTTTGTTGATTAATAAAAAATAGAGTTTTAAAGAAAAACCGAATCGGAAGTCGGATTAACTCTGTTTCTGTCGGGTTTTAGAATTGAAAGTTTTTAGAATAGAAGATGAGAAGGGGAGAAGGGACTTAATGGTTTTTGGACAAGAGAAGGGAGAGAGGAAAATAAGGAAGGCTTCAGGACGTCGTTTCGTTGACGGAAACTCCTTGGAACGTCGCCGGAACTTCACCATAACTCCACTTGCACAACTAGAGACTTGAGAATTTTTGAGAGTTTTTATGAGGAAATTCTGAATGAGGAGGGGTGAAATATGGTGTAGTATTTATAGGGAAAACTAGGGTTTTGGGATAATGAAGAATGAATTAAAAATGCATTTAAAATGGATTAAAGAGGTGATTTAATATTCTCTAGATGAATGCAGAGAAAACAAACAATATGGGGTTAGTGGAGTAGGCGAAGAGGCACCAGGGAATTTTTTTGGGAGCAATAGGAAGGGGGGGACCGGCGGTACCGGTTAAAAAATATGTTTGGACGGTTGGTTTCCGATGGTGAAGGGTGAGATTTGTGCCACGTGTCAGGGTCGTTTGGTATACTCCAGTGCACGTGTTTGTTTATTCTGTGTCTCTTCAGTTTATGTGTAGTGCACGTGTAAACCCTTGGGCTTCTAAAAGATTAAAAGAAAAATTAATAAAAAATATATGTGGCTGGAGGGATTCGATCACAGGGGCTATGTCACAGCAGTGCAAGGCTTTACTAATGAGCTACAAGTGTTTTCTTACTGTTCAAAAGCAAAACAAATTTATAACTTGTTCTTAGGCTTATGTACTCCTTCTGTATTTTTGAAAAATATCGTACAGAAAGTCTAGGGTTGTTACAGACGGTCTGTAAAACCTACAGGCATTGTTGCCGAGGATGAGGGGAAGGCCGGGTACACAATCCATACTGTCTATATGGCTGGCATGTGCCCACTGCTAACCTTCGAAGTAAGAATAAGGAATCGACCGTCTCTCCTTAGGCCCAATCTGGCTTGGGTGCGACTGCCACTTCTTAGTCCTAGCAGGCTCCAGATGACAATGAAAACCCTTTTGGTGAGGCGACGAGGAAAAAAGAGCCTGTGGTTCCTGAGGGATCGGACTTAGACAATTAGGGTAGCCCAGCCTTCATTCCTAAGAATACGGATCGAGCGTTGCTCGAAGACATTCAGAAGCAGCTGAAAGACAAAGACAAAGAGATCACCAAGGTTATTCAAAAATCGATGACCTAATGAATATTGTGATGCAGCTTACAACTCAAGTCACTCAGGTGTAGGCCTTGCAAGCGTAAGGCTCTACCCATAAGCCAGGGAATAACGCCCCGAATCAGCTAGCACCTATTCCTACCAGCCCGGTGGTGGTAGATCTTCATGAAAGCTGGCCGCATTCACCCAGAAGGGAAGTTTTGACGCTTGATAGCGACACCCTGACAGAAGAAAAGATCATGGACTTAGTCACCAGTAAAGTCAAAATGTTAGTGGCTGATACTAAGTCAAATAAGAACTGTAGCAGCAACGGAAGACCGTACCCTGCCAGATATGATCTAGTGGATTATCCTAGTGGCTACGTCATCTCTAAGTTCATAAAGTTCAACGGGATGGGAAATGCCAATCAACACATTGCTCACTTTAAAGCATCATGCGGAAATACCGGGGGAAATGATGTGCTGCTCCTCAGGCAATTTGTTAAAAGTCTAACCAACGTCGCCTTCGACTGGTACTCAAACATTCATACCGGATGGCTCGGTCACGACATTTGCTTAAATAGAATCTCTATTTAAGAAAAGATTCATGAGTGTCAGCAATAAAATCACCACTGCCGACCTTGTGAGGACCAAAGCGGGGAATAATGAAAGTGTCACGGATTTTATAACCCGACGGCGTAGTCTTACCATCAGGTGCAAACCTCCGTTGGAGCAGGACTAATCCGTCATCCTTCTTATAGGAAATATTGACAACTGGATGAATCCTTTCCTATGCATGGCGGGTCTCGAGATATTTCAGGAGTTGACTAATAAAGTCTAGATGTTGGAATGTTCAAAGCATGAGTTCACTTCGGACCTATAAATTACCAATAAGTACATGAACCAGACGGACGATAACCACAAAGGCAGAAGTTCCAACAATACCGACTCTTTTAATGCATCCGACGATGAGGGCAATCAAAAAGTAGGCGAATCAAAGACCGACCAGCCTTGAAAACCAGTATTGGGAGAAGGACCAATTTTAGAAGAGAAAAATAATAAGGTCTACTCTTTTAGAAGGAATAAAATCCGTAAAATATTCAAGGAGGCCCTGAACAGTAGTCTATAACTGTTGGGTTTGGTGCCCGCGCCGCCGATGCCACGGCCGAGGCGAAAGCGAAAACAAAAACTTTTGCGAGCACCAAACACCCGTAAAACCCAGAATACGATCCAAAAACATAAACTAGCTAACTAGAAATATAAGGGTTGAGAAACTACAATCTTTGTCACGTATCCACCCAATTGTGGAAGACCCCTCCAAGCCAGTAGCCGCCGGGATCGCGCTTGAAAATCTACCACCCTCGCCGAAGACGATCCACCCGAGGGAAACCGGAGGAGGCTCTAACCGATGATCCAAACTTGCTAGGTATGGCTAGTTGGTGATGTAGGAATATATCGCCAAACTTTCTCTCTCATGAATGCATGCTCATAAGAGAAAGAAGAAGGGGAAGAGAAAAAGGTCTAAGTATTTTTCTCCACTATGAGGCATGAAGCAAGTTGGATGAAAGAATCATCAAGTCAAAATGAAGAGAGAATGGCTACCTCTTTTTACAACCATAGTGCAATAGTGCACCAATAAATTCACATCACAATTCAAGCAATTCCTCTCTACAATCACAAGCATGCTTCATGCCACCTTATTTCCTTATTTTTCTAAAACGAAAAACAAATATGAGGTGTTCTTCTTCTAGAAGCATTCCCGTATAAATACGGAATACTTCACCTGGGATATGTATTGCTACATATACACGTATCCGTATAAAAATACAGATTGCACCAAAGAGAGAAAATGAATAGTAAACAATAATACTAAAATATATATATCAAAATACATATATAAATTATTAAATCAAAACCTAATTTAATAATCAAGATTAATTTTGAGCCGGCTAGTATTATCAACCGTTCGATTAAAATCCATGTATCCCGTACATGTATTTAATCAGACCCCTGCACGTACCAACATACGGCTCCTACATTAATCGCCTAAACCGGGAAAAACCTCTGTGTGGAACTCTGAAGATTCGAAAATACGCTGGCAGTGGGTTTAACCACAAGCACGTCAGTGGCACTAGCTATACGTAATGGCTACCCAGATACTTGTCGAAAGGGGAGTCGACAATCAAGTACGTCCTTACCCTACTGAGCCTGAATGTGACAATCTCCGTACAGTCCGGTCTCTTCATCAAAGAGTTTCACATATCGGGTCTAGGGGGTGGATAACGTCAGACCCCTACTAACCCGATAAGTCGTGTCTGTGTCAAGCTCATCACCAACAGAGATACTACTGATCGACTATCAGTAAATCTCATCCACCGTGGCCACGGATTTCTGATGATAACCAACTGAACACATCACGACATCGACTCCTAATACATGAGAGACGAATCCCTGACAATCGACCACTGACTCCATGTGGCTCGGGACTATACCCAACTAACACCTGTTTGCACGACTCCTCTGAGCCGTGGTAGGGAAGTAATCAAAGTACAGTGGGAACTCACACGAGACAAATGATGATCTCAGGTCAAAATACTAATCTGTACTCAAGCCACCTGAGAACTTCCATCTGACGATAGATATAATACCATCTACAAGTTCTCGGCGAGTCCGTCTAGTGTACTCACCTCCAGTGAGAACCTGTATACTATCTTAGATGACACAACACCAATGGCTTGTGAGACCTTCCACCGTCCTTCGTCGGGGTCTAGAAATGGATACACTAGTCTACTCCGGAATATCGATACCCAGTCTCGATACTCCCACGACTATGGACATTTAATGATGCACTTATGGACAACCCAGCTCTCACATATATGATCACCATCATAATGCTGGTTGTTAAGCAACAATCTTATAGGCTTCATCAATGATGAAGATAAACCAAATAGCATACTATCATCTCGTGTAAGACTGTTATATCTGTATAGGTCCTCCCTCAATTATCATAATCGCTCGTGTGTTACCGAATACCCAAGTTCTCTACTAACCAGTTTCGCAAACTATATTTGTGAAACTTAATGTATTCGAGAAATAGCCTCAGTGAGTGGATCCGCTACAATATTCCAATTTCATCTCTCTATATCTCAACATTGCGGACATCAACAATCTCCCAAACTGAGCAATACCCCGCCTCAAGAATTTATTTGGATACTTGATGGGACCAAGTTCATCAATGAACAACTCCATCCAACAAACTTCTTAGGCTATATCTTCTATTGAGTCATGACCAGCATCCTGCACCATGATTACCTCAGTATCCCTATTGGAACACTATCCAATATTCTGATCCTCAAAAGAGGCTAAACTCAAAACTCTGACAGCATCTCTGTCAACTAGGTAACCTTCGAAGCCTGAACCGATAACCGCCTTCCAGAGGAGGCTACCGTTACCTTATACCAAGAACATCCTCTTATATTCTTTACTGCTTCCTACCGTTTCTCCAGGATTAGATTAATATCTGCTTACTACAGCAAGTGTATAAGCAATATCTGGTGGTTGTACAAGACATTGGATAATTGACTCAATTGTCTAAACAAATGATACGTCATTCATGCCAGTCCCTCTCTTCATTAGTCTAGAAAACATCCCTTTAGAGATGGTGACTCTGTCACCTGCAGGTACACTATCACGCCAGGAGTCGTCCATTCTAAAATACTTTTAGAATGCTGTCTAAGTACCCGATCAGGAAATTTCCCAAATCTAGATCTAAAACCAGAATCCCTGATACATCATCCATCTGGTTTTGTACAAAACATTGCATGATTGACTCAATTGCCTATGCAAATGATATGTCATTCATGCCAGTCCCTCTCTTTATCAGTCTAGAAGATATCTCTTTAGAGAGGGTGACTCCATCACCTGCGGGTACACTACCACGCCAGGAGTCGTCCATTCTAAAATACTTTTAGAATGTTGTATAAATACCTGATTTAGGAAACATCCAAAATCTAGATCTAGTCACCAGAATTCCTGATATGCTTTCCAATCTAACGTGGAGAAAACACTATACGACAACCAAAATTTAACCGATTATAGTATAGAAATATCACTTCCTATTTGGAGTATGTCATCCAAATCCAGGACAATACTCCTTACATACTTCTTACTAGGTTCATCTATTGTTTTGATGAAGTCAATCTCTTGACTGTCACATCAAAAACAGATGATCTGTTACCGCTATCCATGCTTTAGTCTATTAATAGATATAAGCAACTTGCACACCATCTGCTGCTCTCATTGACTACGATAACCCTCTGGCAGAGTCATATACACGTGCACTTCCAAATTCCTATTTGGAAAGACGTTATAGTCATCCACCTTCCAGATATCATAACCAAGAACTGTATTAACGCCAAGTCATATCCATATGGATTTTAGCATAAATACTGAAGTAAAAGTCACATCACAATCCGCAACGGGTATTTGATAAAAACTCTTTACAACAAGTATAGCCTTATTAGGTTAGTACCTTTCCACCTGCACAGATCCCGAAAGATCTACTTGCTCCTAATGAGCTTCACCCTTTCAGGAGCACCCAGCAAAATCCAAAATCCATGACTTGCTGAAGTGCGTGGAGTCCATCTTGGGTATGAAATATTTGGTCACTTGGAAGTTACCACTTCCTATGACCTGCTGATAACAAGTAGGGGGAATAGTAGCGCCACGCCATATTCGTATGGACTTCAGTATAGACACTGAAATAAAAGTCTTATCAAAATCCACAACGGGTATTTGATGAAAACTCTTTACAACATGTCTAGCCTTATTAGGTCGGTACCTTTCCACCTGCATAGATCTCGAAAGATCTACTTGCTCTTAATGGGTTTTACCCATTTAAGAGCATCCATCAAAGTCCAAAATCCATAATTTGCTGAAGTGCGTAGAGTTCATCTTGGATATAAAATATCTGGTCACCTGGAAGTTACCATTTCCTATGACCTGCTGATAATTAGTAGGGCCATCATCATCATGATGATGACTTCCCTGTTACTGTCTATGAGAAAACCGAAGTATTTGTTGGGTATCTGAGATCACCTACTAAAATATGTGGAGTGGCTAATGATTTGTCAAATCCAATTGAATTCTTAGGTTCTACTAAATTTTCGGTAACCGTTTGTAGTTCTGGAATCACTTCCAATTCTACCATACTCCCACTAATTTCTTTTGCAAAAAGATTCCTTTTATAAAATGGTGGCGAGTCAAGAACAATGTAACTGTTGATCTTGAAAATGGTAGAGACAAAATCCTAGCGAATGCTTGGGATAATCCACAAACCGCCATTACCGAAGCGTGCCTTGAGTTTGTCCGGATTCTGCTTTTAAACAGACACCGGATAACTCTATATCTTAACAACGTCAAGATATATAACCATTTTATGTCCATATAGAATCAAGTCACTAATTTAGGTGGAACTAGATTCAAAAGTCATGCAGCTGTGCATATTATCTAATGGAAAAAAGGCCAATACAACATTACTCATCAAGGAGCACACTCACGGATGAGTAACCTGTGAGAGAATCAAGTTCTCAATACTATGATAGAATATCTAGCATAAGTATCTACATCTTCGATCATCTCGAAAAATCCTGATACTTCCAATGTATGGTTCTCTACTTTATTGTTATACCTATAAACTTCTTAAGATCGTTGGAACTTGCATTACAACAAATGCGTATCTAAAACCAGAGAACTCATAGGCAATCCTGAATGAAATAAGAGTACTAACCCCTTGTTCCAAAAGACACCGGATAACATACATTTCTATGTATAAGTCACAAGAATATACTAACTTAAATTCTGTGTTTTATAAATTGAAAACTGTAATTTGGTTGAAAATGTCTTACACCGTTATTCAATACACCTTATCTTATCTTCAACCAATAAAGGTAAATGTTCATAACACAATTTTCAAAATATATATCTCACTTTATAAAATAAAGGTACATATATTTCATTCTAAAATTTGATGCATAACAACGGTTATTCGAAACCAAATATTTGCTGTCAAGAAAAAACTAGGCGATTTAATCCAAGATCACCAATTGCAACGAATTCCGATATTGAGGATCAAATCGCCCATTTCCCAATATTCTACTCCTACTCATCATCTGTAACACCGTACTGATGTGAGATTCTAATATGGTAAATACATTCCTGGAGTCAGAATTGATTGGGAAAACAGTTCTCTTTTGCAAATACACAGAAATACTGAAACAAGAAAATGTTATATAGGGGGTGGTAAGGTATTCCTAGTAATGCATTTTCCATTATCCAGATTCATGACAGTAGTTGCAATTTTCTTTGCCCTCACTTTAATCCCTTTATATGTCTCTACATCTTACCTTCTGCACACCGTCCTTAGGCTGATTGATTTTCTTTCTTCGCTACCTTTCAGCACCAGCCTAAGATTTGGAAGAAGACTATCCAACAAACGTAATAGGTGTACTCTCCTAGTACAAGGAGCACTTGCAACCTGAGAGAAGGTAAAGGGAAAAGACAATCGAATAATCTTATTCAATTTCTCCAGAACCTGTGGCCATTCTCGACTGAAATAACTTCTTCGAGTTTGTATGTAACTATACGAAGACCGTTCCAAGCGATATGGATCATCATAGTGATACAAAGCGTTTTGAAGAAATGCAAAGGGTAAAGTAGGAGTGGCATGGATATGCGCGGTTTTATCGTGAATCATGAAAATCCGGAGTCCAAGGGTGTAAGAAGGTTCGATTAACTTAGTTCATGAGTTTTTAAGGTAAGTCATGGGTCATTATACCAGAGAGAGAGAGAAAAGAAACCAGAGAGAGAGAGAAAAGAAACACTCAGCATGCACTCTATCAAGATTAGATTGGTTATCACTTTATCTAATCAGGATGGCTCCCACTGTTTCCTCAAATTCTCTTTCAAATCATAAAAGGAGAACTAGTCGTGATCATATACACTTTCCAAGTTCGCTAACCATTCAGCCGGGCCAGTGTTGGTACTCCGAGGGAGGTCCCCCGTTCTTTCACATGGACCCAATTAATAACATCGTTTCCGCTGATGCGTAATCTCGTTAACACTTTCTAGACACCTAATAGGCTAGCTAATTGTGAAGTGAAAAATCTCCCAAAGAGTAACATACTCATCGATGGGAATCGGGACCCAACTATCATCATATGATAACCTGACGGAATCCACTCAAGTCACCACACTCCAGAAGGTATGTGCATTCCTGGCAAGTTTCTCGTATGTTTGAAACTCCTGATATGGTTTTTACCCCTAACGGTTTATGACCTTGACTAGATTAACAAACCATAAACCGCTAGTCAAGTTCAACCCGTCATTTTCTTGATTGCATTAAACCCATCCGTACGTGCTCTTGACTAGGTCAACAAGGCCGCACGACTGTCCTAACTAATCGCATTACAATGTACAGAAAAGAACCACTTAGCTACCGTTCACTACGTCTTGACTAGGTCAACAAGCACAGCACGAATACGAAATAATATTAATCTGAAATGACGGAGGGCTACGGCTAGTTTTTGGCGAAAAACCTTTAACATAATAAACTTGATGTCGTTGAAGGAACTCGAGTGGTTTTGAAATGGAGTGGTTTAAGCTCCACTTTTTTAAAACTAGTAACATAAACATTTGCATAAGAGCGAACTCCCAGTGAAGGGATCAAGGCTCTTCCCTCATAAAATAAGGTGCGGGATATTCCTAATCGAATACCTCTATGCAAAGCAAAAGAATATGACTATGAGTTTTGAAGAAAACCGAGTAGTTTTAAAATTGGTTCTGACAACATCATTTAAGTTTATTTTCCTTGTATTATATCGATAATGCGTTCCTATCATTTTAAGTTTCCAAGCCACAAAAGAAACAACCAAAATAACATGCTTTTTATATGCCATCTGCATTTGCCACGGGGTCTCGTCATGCACCGGTAGGTTACTTAACTAACGGCAGAGCGGGGCAGGACTAGCGCGGAAGCAAAACATATAGAAGCATATACTAAATATAATATATATATATATATATATATATATATATATATATATCAACATCGTAGGCAGATAATAGTCATCACAGGCAGATTAAAATCATCACAAGCATGCGAACAACAATATGGAATAGCGGATAATCTAGGAGCCCCGCGTTTCATTTGAGCCATAAATGAGATGCGATGTTCGCCGGTCATGTGGATAGCCAGTGCAATGAAGAACCTAGACCCCTACGAGTGCAGAAAGTTACCAGCCAATCCCCGAAGTGAAGCAACCCCAATCAACAGAGTGAATGGGTCATCCAGCACTTCACGGAATCCGATAACTTAAGCATCCCTCCATGGGTCAACCTATACTTTCTACGAGTGTGGCGAATAGTCCGCCAATTCTAGAGTACGGCCCCTCCCGGTCTCAACGCTATGAGATGCGGGCTCGTTGCCCTCTAGAACCTGGCTATTCGAGCACTTCTCCGTGGGATAATCCTAGTATAAAAAAGAAAATATATATACAACGGTTATATCGACCTCAATCCGGTCGTGCCCCAATAAAAGAATATACAAACTGGCAGAAACGGCAGTCTACATGTCGGACGCCCGCCTCGCAATAATGAATATACAAATGAATCTAAACTATACATCTAACATCGTACACAAGGCTATCCATCATGATAATCCATCCATAATATCAGTGCAATATAGAATATCAACGTGAATATCTTGTTTGTAAACCCGTCTGATTATACATATAGCAACCGGTCAGATTATACCGCGCTATGATATTCACGGTCGCAGAAACTAACAAACGCACTGAAAACTACGAATTCAAAATTTCGATCAATTAAAACTTTCCGCATTGTCCCCGAGCACAAACCAGTACTTAAACAAATCTGGACCAAAACCAAATATCCCAAAAAATCACATTTCCATTACCTAAAACACCCGAAAAAATTTGGGGCACAACGGCCCAAATTGGACCGCGGAACCGCAGCCAAATGGCATGTTAGGCAGCGGTTCCGCGGCCAAAATTTGGGCTCATGTGCCCAAATTTTTTTCCGGCCTCTAGTATTGTCTGCACATAATTTTAATATGATCTGAACAATTTTTTGAACAACTTTAAAATTCGAACAACGGGCGATGAAATGGAAATGTGAATCGGAAAATTCCGTCGATCGAAAATTAAACTAGTGCTAGTTAAGGTTTATGGAGTAGCTTTGATACCATGTTGGGTTCGGTGCTAGCGCCGCGGAGGCCACGGCCGAGACGGAGGCGAAAACAAAAACTTTTGCGAGCACCAAACACTCGTAAAACCCAGAATATGATCCAAAAACCTAAACTAGCTAACTAGAAATACAAGGGTTGAGAAACTACAACTTTTGTTGCGTGTCCACCCAATTGTGGAAGACCCCTCTAAGCTCGTAGCCGCCGGGATCGCACTTGAAAATTGACCACTCTCGCCGAAGACGATCCACTTGAGGAAAACCGGAGTAGGTTTTAAGTGATGATCCAAACTTTCTAGGTGTGGATAGTCGGTGATAAAGGAATATATCACTAAACTTCTCTCAAGAATCCATGCTCATGAGAGCAAGAAGAAGAAGAAGAAGAAGGAGAAGAAGAGAAAAATGGCTAAGTATTTTTCTTCACTATAAGGCATGAAGCATGTTGGATGAAAGAATCATCAAGTCAAAATGAAAAGAGAATGGCTACCTCTTTTTACAACCATGGTGCAATAGTGCAACAATAAATGCACATCACAGTCCAAACAATTCCTCTCTACAATCACAAGCATGCTTCATGCCACCTCATTTCCCATTTATTTTTCTAAAAAGAAAAACAAATACGAGGTGTCCTTCTTCTAGAAGCATTCCCATATAAATACGGAATATTTCACCTGATATATATATCGCTATATATACGTGTATCTGTATAAAAATACGGATAGCACTAAAGAGAAAAAATGAACAGTGAACAATAATACTAAAATATATATATCAAAATACGTATATAAATTATTAATTCAAAATATGATTTAATAATTCGGTTTAATCCTAAGCCGGCTAGTATTATCAACTGTCCGATTAAAGTCCGTGTATCCCATACATGTATTTAATCGGACCCCTGAACATACCAACGTACGGATCCTACATCTATCGCCTGAACCGGAAAAACCCTCTGTGTGGGACTCTAAAGATTCGACAATACGCTGGCAGTGGATTTAACCACAAGCACGTCAGCGGCACTAGCTATATGTAACGGCTACCCAGGTATTTATCGAAAGGGAGGTCGACAATCCAGTACGTTCTTACCCTACTGATCCTGAATATGAAAATCTCAGTACAGTTCGGTCTCTTCATCAAAGAGTATTGCATATCGGGTTAGGGGGTGGATAACGTCAGATCCCTACTAACCCGATAAGTCATGTCTGAGTCAAGCTCATCACTAACAGAGATACTATTGATCAACTATCAGTAAATCTCATCCACTGTCGCCATGGATTTCTGGTGATAGCCAACTGAACACAGCGTGAAATTGACTCCTAATACCCGGAGAGACGAATCCCTAACAATCGACCACTGCCTCTATATGGCTCAGGACTGTACCCAACCAAAACTTATTTGCACGACTCCTTTGAGCCGTGGTAGGGAAGTAATCAAAGTATAGTGGAACTCACATGAGACAAATGAAGATCTCAGGTCAAAAGACTAACCTGTACTCATGCCACCTGAGAACTTCTATCTAACGATAGATATAATACTATCTAGAAGTTCTCGGCGAGTCCGTCCAGTGTACTCACCTTCAGTGAGCACCTATATACTATCTTAGATGACACAACACCAATGGCTTGCGAGACCGGCCACCGCCCCTTATTGAGGTTTAGAAACGTAGACACAAGTCTACTCCGGAATATCGATACCCAGTCTCGATATCCCCACGACTAGGGACATTTAAGGATGTGCTTATGGACAACCCATCTCTCACATATATGATTGCCATCATAATACTGGCTGTCAAGCAAAAATCCTATGGGCTTCATCAATGATGAACATAAACCAGATGGCATACTATCATTTCGAGTAAGATTATTATACCTGTATAGATCCTCCATCAATTATCATAATTATGTACTTGCAATTACAATAATTATTTTGAGGGCACTATATCCAACAACAACTGCCAGAATCAAAAATACCCTACGAAATAAAGATGACTGATAATCTCCTATACTACTTATACCACAGAGTGGTGAGTCATACGATCGAAGACTGTTACGTCTTCAAGGATTGGGTCGAGAAACAATATAAGGCAGGAGAAATTGAACTGTCCAATAACATGTTGATAAACAATCAAGCCACGACAACCACTTTCATACAAACAGAAGTGTAACATCTTAAAATTTTTTAGAGTTAAATTATAATTTAATTAGCGATATAACATGGGTTTTTTAATAAAAATTAGTCAATAATTATTTTCATATATATATATATATATGAAAAATTTAAAAATATATATAAACACACATACACATTTAACCTAGATATGATAACATGTTAGTTTAGACTAAAACACAACTTAGGAGCCATGACATTTAAACCCCACAATTTACCTCTTAAATAATTAATTAATTAAATGGATTTAGAAAAGAAAAGAAAAAAGAAGAAAAAAAAGTAATAATGGGAGGACATGAGATGATGGTGCATTAAATGATGAAGAAAATTGTGTATAGCAAGCATGAGCCATTTTCTTTCTTTCAACTCTTCCTTCTCTTTTTCATTTCCTTCTTCTTTTCTTCACCTCCTCTTCTTGAAATCTCTCTACCTCCCCAAAACTAATCCAACAAAAATATCTCATCTCAAAATCCATCACAAATCACCACAAAAATCAAGTTTTGTCCCACAAGAAACTATGGTGTAAGCTCAAATCCTTGATCTTGAGGTTATCTTGTAAGGTTGGGACTTCCTTCAAGCTAATCTTGAGGTAATAAGCCAACCTCAATCTTATTTTATCAGATTCTTGCCTTAACAACTCCTAATCTAAATTAAAGTCTATGTTTTGTAATGTTTTAAAAATTTAAAGTGAGGTTTTGAGGTGAAATCGGGGTTGTGAAAATTTTTAAGGTAACCATAATCTAAAGTAGGATAGATAAGAGTATTTTAATGCTAATTATCTTTATTTAGCCAATCAAGACTTCACTAATCCACCATAATGTTTTCAATTAGTGTCAAAACTAGTTTTTATTAAAGGTTAAGGTTTCAAATTAAATCTGCTATTAAACCAGTAATTTCAGAATTATTTTGCGATTATTGGAAGATAGTTATTAGGCCCTCAGTGCACCCTTGAAACCCAAGCCCATCCCTCCTAACCTTGGCCGTCGATTAATTCGATTTGACCGCAATTTTTAGGTCAAAATTGGAATTAGGGTCTGAAACTTAGTCAGTAGCTCACTCATTAGATAATTAAGGCTACCCCATACGCTAAAAAGTCTAATTTCACCTTAAGCAAAATCTGGAGTCGTTTGACCTGATTTCTGTCTAAGTTTTATAACATTTGAAACTTGGTTTTTTGGATTTTCTTAATGTGACTTGGTCGTTTAACGTTCGCACGTTGACGTCGGGGGTTGCTTTGTTATTCTAGCACGCGTTGACCATAAATTCTAACCTATGTGTGATTTGCTTGTCGTATCGATTTTCGAATTTGATTTTGATACAATACGATATGCTTTGATTTGTAGGTACAAGCGCGTGGACTTCCGGGGCGATGAAGTAGGGCAGGGCATCCGTCGGCATCAACTAGAGCGAGGCGTTATTGGTGAGTAGATGTATATATACCGAGAAGTCGGGTGGATGGCGTATAGCACCCCCGCAACCTAGTACTAGGATACTAGATATACAGTTATATATATATATATATTAGATATGTATACCTATCCTATAGGGTTAATAGGATATCATATGCGATAGTAGTAGATTTAGTAGAAAAATATACCCTGGTACTGTTTTTTAGCCTATAAGCTATATCTACTTATGAAGTATATAAATACACATATTTTGCAATATGATACGATAAGATGAGGATATGATTTGATTTTGATGATACGAGACGATATGATTGGATATGATGATTTGAGGCGACGTGATATTATATGATATAAGATAATATGAGATGAGATATGATGATATGAGATGAGATGTTGTACGTGACTATAGATCCGTACTATTAATTTGATGATATCGTATGATGAATTATACCGTACATGATATGATGAGAATGGATCGCCGACCTATATATATATTGACTCGAGAAATTTTGCTTTTAAATCACTTATGTAAATATTAGGATATATTTAGAAGCATACCTATTTTCAAAACTAACGAATCGTTACACACTTTTAAATGATAACTTCAATGGATGCTATGACTTTTCAAATGGTATCTTTTTCAAAAACATCGTAACGCCCTATTTTTCTAAAAACAACGATTCTTACTATTTTAAACTATAACTGTATGGCTCCTACGTAGTTGCGTATTTTTATACTGTTCGCGTTTACGATTTTTTATTCTGCTTACGCTAGCATTATGATTTCTTATATCTACATAAGCTTGCATTATTTTTATTTACGATATACATATAATACGTTTCATACGCTTATCTTTATGTGACTTCGTTTGTTAAGACACACACACACACCATTACCGATGATGCACATGTTACACATACACATACTTTCTGGCTCACACACATCATTGGTAATTGCTATGCCACGTACACATTAGAACTCGTCATGTCACCGTATCACCGTATGACCTGTTAGCATTTATTTACTGCTAAGTACATAGTACCACATATTATTGTAGATATTACACTTCCTTTACCTTACTACACGACACGCTCATATGAACACACTTGCTATGCATTACAGTATTGTTCTGTGCCTGTACATATTATTTCATTACTGCTATGCTTTTATGAGATTCTGTTTTCATGAGATTTCTGGATTTGAGAAACCACAGATATTATTTAAAAACTTATGACTGTTTAAAAACGCGGTTTCTATTGATATGATATTTCGACGTCCACCATGAGATTTCTCGGTACCGAGCAATGATGATTACCCGATTCGATGAGGAAGGAGTCACCGTCTGCGGGTATATGGTGGACCCGGTACGGTACACCGGGGCAAGAAGATCGTATAGAAAGGCGTTGAGCCTGGCGGGGAAACACTATCTACCGGTGGCAGTATTGGACTCGGTGGATATCTGGAGGATACCGACCGATATGATATGGTACAGATGGATATGAGGACCGATCTGATGAGACGGTGCATGGGATATAAGGGTCGATCCGATGAGACGGTGCCTGAGATATAAGGATTTACGTGTTGATACTGGACACGGGTTTTATGATGATTTCGAGTGTCGATACTAGACACTCAGGATTTTACGATGATTTTGATGTGTCGTTGATGGACACATGATTAAATGACATATACAAATATATAACACAGATGATATGGTACCATATATTGATACAGGCACGATATTATATATTTATACACATATGTATACACGATCACTTCTATTCAATACGATATTATATTATATTATATTACAATATGACCTAAGAGATCATTATTGTCACGCCCTGCCTCCCAGTGTACGGGTAAGAAGACGCAACGAGACCCGCTACGTATTTACTCAGAAGTAAACACTCTAAGCGTATCTAAGCAATATAATATAAATATACACAAGAAGACATGAGGTGTTAATGAACAACAACTTTTATTTATTAAATATTTCTTTACAAGTACAACTGAAAATGTAAATACAATGGTGAAAGCAATGCCTAAACAATGGCATGAACTGAATGAAAAGTAAGTACACGTAAAGTCTAATGGCCGTGCTGCTCAGTGGTCTGCTCAAAGTGCTCCTGGCTGGTCTCGAATTCCTCAGAGCCGGGTCCTCCTGACAACATTCTAAAGAAAGAAGAGAAATGGGAATGTCGTCAGCGAACAATCGCTCGGTAAGTCCCAAAGAAAGAAAGAAATAGAATAGACAGGTGGGAGAATATAACTGTTATGATATTTGATTGTTATGTTAACGCAGTTGTTTGTATTTTGGTACAGAATATGCCTATCTATACGATAGGAGTCCAATTTACACCGTGGACTCTGGTAACCCATAGTACAAGGCTCCGTCGATAAAACCACGGGATAACGGCATGGATGTATAGTTACGTTTTTTAGTGACCAACTCGTGCCACCTTTAACATGTTCCATACCAGTCTACCCCTTAAATACCCCGTAATGTATTTGTATTGATTGTATTGTTTTGTTTTTTAGATGGAAGATTTGCCGAAACCATAATATCATGTAAACGGAATGGATATAAATGGATAGTCATGTAATCAGAGTATATCCATGGTTCGGTTTGGTCGATTCGTGTTAATATAGATTGCATTATAGTATAAATGGATTCATGTTGTATTGTAGTTATACTTGAATTGAATTCAAGTCAGATTATTTTCAGATTTTACCGTGACTCGAACTGAGTCAAACTTTTAAACAGAATTGAAGTCCTTATTTATGTTTTAGAGTTATCGGTAACTGCTGCACATGGACGGCAGGATTTTTGTCTTTTTTCAAGACAATTACCGTATTGATAACCCCATTTTTAGGTTATCTAGCTTAGATAGGCAAGCACCCATATTCTCCGGATCCCTGAGGCTCAAGAGAACCGGTCCCGCTTAAACCTATATTTACTAGGGTCCTTATTGTAAATTAATATAACTTGAGGGGGTTTTATGAAAAATAGTTTTGATATATTTTCAAAATAAACCTCAAGTATTTAATTATCATCTTTAGGGTTTTAATACTGGTAGTTTTTATAAAAATGAAGTTTTCTAGTGAATAGAACCTAGATTACATTTTATATAGTATTTTAATGTAATATTGGAATTGTATTGATTTGTATTGGTAGTTTCATGAAATTTGTGATTCCTTTGATTTAGAAAACATGGAATATATATATATATATATTGTATATTTAAAGTAGATATTTTGATAATATATATATATATATATTTATTTATAAAAAATAGAACTTATTTATTAAATAGAAATCATATTTTTCTTAAAAATTGCATTAAAAATTCCATCGAGATCGGATGCTCCATGAGAAGGTCTGCATCTCGCTCTAGTAGACCCGAGAATGTGCGATAACTCGCACCATCCCGATCGGGGTTCCCTAAAATGGGTTGTAGAGGCACATTTGCAAGGAATTAAATAATAAACTTTTAAAGAAAACGGTTTTTGAATGTTTATGGTATTTAAATGTAAACTCGTATTTACCCACAAACTAATGTTCCAAAAGTCATCGTGCTATGTCAAGATTATGTGTTGTGATGAGGTAGGCCATTACCTCATGAGTATTCTAAAGGTAATATGGGTAAAATGAATAAGCAATGTCGTATGTAAACATGATGGTATTTTCTCGTAAAACTGAAATAGAAGTTGCAATACATATTATTTTGAATTGAAACTTGTTGTGAATATTGTTTTATGTTTGTTAAACAATATAAGAAGAGATGGTAATTTGTTATTTAAGAAAAAATTGAGTTTTTAAAGAAAAAGGAATCGGAAGTCGGAATAACTCAGCTTCCGACGAGTTTTGAAAAGTGAAAGTTTTAGACTAGAGATTGAGAAGGGGATAGGAGACTTACATGTTGGAATTAGAGAGAAGAGATATGGGAGATTTTGGTATCGTCGGGGAGTATTTTCGTCGCCGGATTTTTCTCGAAATGTCGCCGTAACTTCGACCTTTGCTAACTCCACTTGTACAACTTTTGAATTTAGAAATTTTTAGAAAGTTTTGGCATGGAATTTCTGAATGAGGAGGGGTAAAATGTAGTGTGGTATTTATATAGAAAATTAAGATTTAGGGTAATGAATTAAGAATTAAAAAAATGCATTAAAATGTGGATTAATGCCTCATTTTAATTTCTCTGTTAATGTGCAGAGAAATCACATAGACTGGGGTTAAAGGAGGGAGTCCAAGGGGTGTTAGAGCACAAAAAATGAAGCATTACCGTCGGGGAAGCCTGGCGGCGCCGGCCTCACAACGAATTTCGCCGGTCCAAAGCCGGTGGGTTGGGCTTGGACTTTTGCCACGTGTCCCTGTCTGTTAGTATATCATTTTCCATGTGTTTTTTTCCTTTGTGAATTTTCATTTTACGTGTTGTGCACATGCAAACCTTTGAGCTTCTAAAAGTTTAAAAGAAAAGTTAATAAAAAATATATGTGGCTGGAAGGATTCGATCATAGAGGCTACGTCACAGCAGTGCAAGCCTTTACCAATGAACTACAAGTGCTTTCTTGCTGTTCAATAGCAAATTAAATTTATAACTTGTGCTCAGGCTTAGGTATCCCTCTCTGTACTTTGAAAAATTTTGTACAGAAAGTTTAGGGTTGTTACATTCTACCTTCCTTCTAAAAATTTCGTGCTCGAAATATATAGAAGGAAAGTGTAACAGATTCAGGAAAAGTTTAATGATAGTGATGGTGATAGAACTAGTGATAGTGCATGAAAAATATTTGGAAGAACGAAAGAATGCAAAAGTTTTAGAAAGATTGAAAAAGATGTGAAGGAATTATCAGGATTACCTTGGTCTACAGTCTCGGCTTCTACGGCCGCTAATGTGAAAGCCTGATGCCGGGGTACATTCCTCCTAGCTGGAAGCATATTCCTCTGTTCTTGAGGCATGTTCCTCAGTGCCTATTGGAATTGGCGATTAGGCTGTGCAGGAGGTTCACGTGGAGGTGGAACTGGGAGAGTAAGACAGGGTGCAGGAGCCTGGGTAGCTGGCCGCTGCGGATAGTTGGCGTGTGTTGGAGCTGGGTTGCGTCTATAAGGACATGTTCCAATTCCATGATTGGATATGCCACAAACTAAGCACAGGCCTTTTGCGCGCGTACAGTCCTTCCATAGGTGTCCATCTCTTTTGCCGTAGAAGCAAAAATCTGGACTTGGCCGGTTATTTGTTACTTCCGGTCTCCTGAGTTCATGAGTTGGTATTGAAGAGGCTCCTCCTGCCATCTGGGTGGCAGGACGCTTCACACCGGCAGGTTGAGATCTGCCCTTCTTCTTCACTATTGCCTCGTATCGACGGGCAGCTTTCAGAGCCAGGTCATGGGTTGGGAAATCCCCTGTACTTAAGGCAGCTTGGATCTCCGGATCTAACCCTTACTGAAATCGTCTATACCTGATCTCAGCTGTCGGTATCAAGTGTGTCGCGAACCTACTGAGCATGGTAAATTCAGTATCATACTCATCCACAGATTTGGTCCACATCGAACCCTGTTGTAGGTGGATGAATTGTTGTTCCATATCAAATCGGGCAGTCTCTGAAAAGTACTTCGCATCGAATATGTCGTGAAAAGTTTTCCATTCGATCGGCTGGGCAAGACGGCTTTTCGCCTTTCACCATACTTGGGCGTTGTCGGTGAGTTGCAGCTTCGCAATTCGTACCCAAGCGATCTCTGGCACTTGTGCTGCTGCCTGATCATCTTCAATGCTCTGAATCCATTCTTCAGCTTCCAGAGGGCTCTCTTTTCCTGAAAATTGCTTTGGGTGCAGTGCCCGGAATTGCTTTACGCTGGGTGCTTCCGCTTCTGGATGGTTCAGTAAGATAGCAGTCTGCTGCTACTGTCCTTCCAGGAGGCATCGGATTGCCTCAACCAGTATCATCTGCTCATTGATCGGAGCAGCAACGATAGGCGTAAGCGGTAGAGGTGGTGGTGTGTTGTTGAATTTGATGCTGGTATTGTTTGGAGAATTCATAACCTTGAAACAAAATTAGGATTATGATAGATTCAAAGTATATGAAATTGTAAGATTCAAGGAATATGAAATGTAAAGAATGTTTTTAGTTGCTGATTCTTGTGTTATATTGCTTAGGACTTCTTGCAGAATTGACCTGCATGTCTATACAGAACTGACCTGTATGGTAGGGTTCCATGCAGAACTGACATGTATGGGCCACCAACAAAACCTATCACGACCCACTTCCTAGTGTACGGGTAAGAAGACATGACGATGCCCGCTACGTATTTACTCAGAAGTAAACACGCTAAGCGTATCTAAGCAATATAATATAATTATACACAAGAAGACATGAAGTGTAAATGAACAACAACTATTATTTATCAAACATTTCTTTACAAGTATAACTGAAAATGTAAATACAATGGTGAAAGCAATGCCTAAACAATGGCATGAACTGAATGAAAAGTAAGTACAAGTAAAGTCTAATGGCCATGCTACTCAGTGGTCTGCTTCAAGTGCTCCTGGATGGTCTCGAATTCCTCAGAGTCGGGTCCTCTTGACAACATTCCAAAGAAAGAAGAGAAATAGGAATGTCGTCAGCGAAC
Organism: Agapanthus africanus; assembly: GCA_030015575.1. Classification (NCBI taxonomy): domain Eukaryota; kingdom Viridiplantae; phylum Streptophyta; class Magnoliopsida; order Asparagales; family Amaryllidaceae; genus Agapanthus; species Agapanthus africanus. Next base: position 437,904,292 of record JASDDO010000018.1, read on the forward strand.
AATCGCTCGGTAAGTCCCAAAGAAAGAAAGAAATAGAATAGACAGGTGGGAGAATATAACTGTTATGATATTTTATTGTTATGTTAACACAGTTGTTTATACCTTGGTACAGAATATGCCAGTGTATACGAGAGAAGTCCAACTTACACCGTGGACTTTGGTAACCCGTAGTACAAGGATCCGTCGATAAAACTATAAAACAATGACATTGATGTATAGTTACGTTTTTTAGTGAGCACCTCGTGCCACCTTTAACATGTTCCGTACCAGTCTACCTCTTAAATACCCCATAATGTATTTGTATTGATTGTATTATTTTGTTTTATAGATGGAAGACTTGCCGAAACCATGATATCATATAAACAGAATGGATATAAATAGATAGTCATGTAATCAGAGTATATCCATGGTTCGGTTTAGTCAAGTTATGTTGATATAAATTGAATTTTTGTATAAATGGATTCATGTTGTATTATAGTTATACTTGAATTGAATTCAAGTTAGATTATTTTCAGATTTGACCGTGACTCGAACCGAGTCAGACTTTTAAACAAAATTGAAGTCCTGATTTATGTTTTGGAGTTATCGGTAACTGCTGCACATGAACGGCAGGATTTGTGTTTTTTCCCAAGAAAATTACCGTATTAATAACCCCGTTTTTAGGTTGTCTACCTTAGATAGGCAAGCACCCATATTCTCCGGATGCTTGAGGCTCAAGAGAACTGGTCACGCTTAAACCTATATTTACTAGGGTCCTTATTGTAAATTAATATAACTTGCGGGGGTTTTATGAAATATAGTTTTCATATATTTTTAAAATAAATCTCAAGTATTTAATTATCGTCTTTAGGGTTTTTATAGTTTTAGTTTTTATAAAAATGAAGCTTTCTAGTGAATAGAACCTAGATTACATTGTATATGGTATTTTAATATAATATTGGAATTATATTGATTTGTATTGGTAGTTTCATAAAATTTGTGATTCCTTTGATTTAGAAAACATGGAATATATATATTGTATATTTAAAGTAGATATTTTGATAATATACATATACATATATATAATAAAACTTATTTATTAAATAGAAATCACATTTTTCTTAAAAATTGTATTAAAAATTCCATCGAGATTGGATGCTCCGTGAGGAGGTCTGCATCTCGCTCTATTAGGCCCGAGGATGTGCAATAACCCGCACCATCCCGATCGGGGTTCCCCAAAATGAGTTGTAGAGGCGCATTTGTAAGAAATTAAATAATACACTTTTAAAGAAAACGATTTTTGAATGTTTATGGTATTTAAATGTAAACTCGTATTTTCCCACAAACTAATGTTCCAAAAGTTATCGTGCTCGTGCTATGTCAAGAATGTGTTTTGTGATGAGGTAGGTCATTACCTCATGAGTTTTCTAAAGGTAATATGGATAAAATGAATAAGCAATGTCGTATGTAAACATGATGGTATTTTACCGTAAAACTGAAATAGAAGTTGCAATACATATTATTTTGAATTGAAACTTGTTGTGAATGTTGTTTTATGTTTGTTAAACAATATAAGAAGAGATGGTAATTTGTTATTTAAGAAAAAATGAGTTTTTAAAGAAAAAGGAATCGGAAGTCGGAATAACTCAGCTTCCGACGAGTTTTGAAAAGTGAAAGTTTTAGACTAGAGATTGAGAAGGGGATAGGAAACTTACATTTGGAATTAGAGAGAAGAGATAGGGGAGATTTTGGTATCGTCGGGGAGTTTTTTCGTCGCCGGATTCTTCCCGAAACGTCGCCGGAACTTCGACCTTTGCTAACTCCACTTGTACAACTTTTGAACTTAGAATTTTTTAGAGAGTTTTGGTATGGAATTTCTGAATGAGGAGGGGTAAAATGTAGTGTGTTATTTATAGGGAAAATTAGGGTTTAGGGTAATGAATTGAGAATTTTATAAATGCATTAAAATGTGGATTAATACCTCATTTTAATTTCTCTATTAATGTATAGAGAAATCAAATAGACTGGGGTTAATGGGGGAGTCCAAGGGGTGTTAGAGCACAAAAAAATGAAGCATTACCGTCGGGGGGGAGGGTGTTTCCTGATTTAAAATCAGAAAAGCTTATGGAAAAAGCTTCAGAAAAGGGTCACGTGCTTACACGTGACCAGCAGTCACGTGTGGGCACGCGACACCTAAAAGTATCGACAAGGCAAATTCAGTTTCCTAAATACATCAAAGAAAGGGGCTTCAGAAAGGGTCACGTGCTCCCACGTGACCTGGGTCACATGTCGACACGTGACATTTAAGAGCAGCGGCAAAGACACAACGGTTCCCTGATCAAATCAAGAAAAAGGCTTCAGAAGAGGTCACGTGCTCCCACATGATCAGGGTCATGTGTTGACACGTGACACTCAGAACATCAGACTCATTCTCCGGTTAAATCGAGAAGAAGGCTCCATGCCAGGGTCACGTGCTCACACGTGACCAGTTGTCACGTGGTGGCACGTGACAGCTAAACAGAGAACAGAAAGCAAAGCGCAGAAAGAAAGAAGAAAGCTCGTTCCAAGGGGGTCACATGCCCACACATGACCAAGGGTCACGTGGCCATACGTGACCGACTTCAAAGACCATTTGTTAACAGAATTAAATTCTGAGAAAAGAACTCTCAAATCTTTCCAAAGGAAAAAGATTATAAGCAACCGATTAAATTAAAGATTCAGAGGTGATTAAATATCACCTATCTATGGAAAAATCTCGAACTTGGAAAGATTTCCCCTTTAAATCTAACAGAAATAACAAGGGAGAAGCTCTGGATTTGAAATCCAATGGTGAATAAAATTCACCTAATAATCCAAAGGTCCAAAACGAATGGTGGATACAAATCAAATCTCCTAATGAAAGATTCACAGAAACTAATTGACTCGGCTGCTTCTCCTATAAATAGGAGCCAAGAGACACAAAAAAAGAGATATATACGCAGAAGGAAGAAAAGGGAGAGAGCTTTGATACTTTGAAGAATTTGGATCTTCTGCAAAAGAAAACCCTAGGTAAGAAAGGGAAGGCTCCTTGAAAGAAAAGAGAATTTAATTCTCAACAGAGTTTAACTCTGATATATAAAAAAGAAGAGCATATCTCTTCTCTCTTTGATAGAGGATCTGCAAAGTGCACATCTCCCCTTGAAGTTGAGAATTTAATTCTCAATGGGTCGAGATCCTGCCATGCAGATCCAAAACATAGAGAGGGAACGGAAGCACGAGAATTTAATTCTCACAGAACTATAGGAATTTAATTCCTTTAAAATAAAACTAGGGCTTGACCCTGTGTCATGGGAATTTAATTCCTTCAGAACGAAAAGAAAAAGGGTTTAACCCTAATTAAGAATATAGTTCTGTTGAAACAGCGGGAATTTAATTCCCTTAATCATAATTCTTTAAAATGGGAGTTTAATTCCTTAAAAGATTTTATTAGGGTTTAACCCTATTCAGTTCTTCACATATATGAGGAATTTAATTTCTACAGAAAATTCAGAGTCCAACTCTATTCCAGAATATAAATCTTCAAAAGGAAGTAGGAATTTAATTCCTCTGAAATTACTGTCAGGGTTTAACCCTACGAGGAATTTAATTCCTGGAAAAGATTAACAGATCCTCTAAACAAAGAGGCAGGGTCACGTGTCACCACGTGACCCCCCCAAAAGATCTACAGAAAGCTCCTTTTGAGGCAGTGCCCCACGTGACCCACGTGACCCTTGACAGACGCTTTAACACACAAGCGTTTGAATGCCCGTCACGTGATGGCACGTGATGCTCTGAAAGATGCAATAGTCTCAGAAGAACAAATGAAGGGAGGGCGCTCTCACGTGTTGCCACGTGACCCCTCTTGCCTTAGTGTTTAACACTAAATTGAAACTCCCGAACCCAGTATTGAAACACGGTTGGGCCTTAGTGTTCAACACTAATCAAAGAACTTTATTCGCAGTGTTCAACACTGATTACCTTAGTGTTTAACACTAATCTGAGATCTCCATTGCCAGTGTTTAACGCTGATCTGTTTTAGTGTTTATGATAATTTGAAAGCCTTGTTGCTGGTGTTTAACACCAATTATATTTTAGTGTTAAACACTGACTTGTCAATCTCGTTCCCAGTGTTCAACACTGTAGGGTTCCTAGGCACTCTAGTGAGGTCTCACAAGGCATCAACCATGCCAATTTCAAAAATTCTAGGTGCCGAGAGACCCGACTACGGATCGTTTGCTAGAAAACTAGGCGAAAAAGCTAACTAGTTAACATTTAACTATGAGAATACGGATATACAACCTTTGTAGATCCGGTGCTCCACCTCCACGGCTCCGCAATGAAGTTTCCTCGCTGTCCAAGATGGATCCCGGGCTCTAGCGTCGGCTTCATCGGAGAATAGGCGAGCTAGGTCGTCGATGTCCATGCCGAAGATGATCTACGTCGAGGCATCGCTAAATCAAGCTCCGACTTCACCAAGTCAAGAAACTTGTGAAGGAAACACACTCTACTACTTGGCAAGAGGTAGAGGATGAAGAAATAGGAAGTGGGTAGACTTTAGTTTTGGATTTCTCACTCTTTTTCATCACTTGCCATTAATGGAGCAAGCTTTCTTCATGTGGAAAAATGAAGAAGAAGAAGAAGCTAATATGATAAGTTAATTAAAAATTAGAAAAGAAATGAATACTTATCATATTAGAACCATGGTTAGGTGTAGAGAATCAATCATGGTTAAGTGCAATGGTTAGGGTTAAGCTAAAAGACAAAATGGTCATATGGTCAAAACTTCATGAAGCTTCATCAAGCTTCATGAAAGAAAGAAAGAATGATAACCATTTTGTTTTCTTTTGTCATTTCATTTTAATCCATATAAAAAAGATAAATGAATGGACAAATAAATAGAAACCTTAACCATATACTTAACCTAGGTTTAATTCTTTACACTAACCAATGTTGCATGCATCATCAAACATGATACAATCAAGTGCACAAAAATATATCGCATATACAATGCGCACATCCGAGTGAGAAAATCCATCTTAAGTGAACCGATACTAGTTAATGCAAAGTAATATATCAAATATATAATTATGCATTAAATCATTAAATCAACACCTGATCTAATGATCCGGTCATATCGCATATAACCGACTAATATCAACAGTAACAACTTATCGAATCAACACTTGATCCGATAACCCGGCTATATCGCATGTAACCGATCAATGTCACATATCGCGAGAATCGAATACAGTATCACATACTGGTATCATTCTCGGTCCCGCACATATCTCATATGCACTCCTATTTCGTTTCGCTTGAGCTAGGAAACCTCTGTGTAGGACTCTAAAGACTCGTCAATACGCCGGCAGCAGGTGATGATCATATCAAACACCCACAAGCCGCAAGCGGTCTGCTAAACGTAACGGCCACCCTGGTATTGAACGATCTGAAGATCGACGAGCAAGCCTGCTCACACTCCAGTGAATCCAACCAGTAACACTACCGTACAGTCCGGTCTGATCGTCTGATATGTCGCATATCCCGCCTAGGGGTGGTAAACGTCAGACCCCAATAGCTCGATAAGTCGTGTCGATATGAGGTCTATAACAATTCGAGAAACTACTGGTAACACTTACCAGTAAATCTCAGCAACCCTGGCCAGGGATTTCCTGTTATAGCCAATCGAACACAGCGCAACATCAACCCCCTATACCGGGAGAGACGAATCCCCTCCTATCGCTCATTGCCTCCATGTGACTCGGGACTGTACCCAAAAACCACCGTTTTGCACGCCCTCTTGGACGTGGTAAGATGGAAATCAAAGCACAGTGGGAACCACACAAGACTCTATGACGATCTCGGGTCAACAGACTACTCTGTACCAGTGTCACCAGAGAACTGCCATCTGACGTGAGGTATAATACCATCTGGGAGTTCTCGGCGAGTCCGTCCAGTGTACCCAGTCTCTACTGAGCACCCGTATATCATCTCCGATGTCAAACACCAATGGATATGGGATCATCCATCGCCCATCTGTATGGGTCGAGAAGGTATACGCTAGTCTACTCTGGTATATCGATGCCCCGTCTCGATACACCCACGACTAGGGACTTTGAAGGATGTACTTATGGACTACCATGTCCTCACTAGTATGATCCGCATCATAGTCCAGGTAGTCAAGTACAGATCCTAAGGGCTTTACCAACATGTAATAGAGAGACAATCAGTATACACGTTAAGGTAAAGATCAACCAGATAGCATACTATCATGTCGAGCAAGAAAGTCCTCCCTATATACGTCCCAGCATCCACTACAATATACATCCTATGTACAGTAATGGCCTCTAGGGCATACATATAACTAACAATCTCCCACTTGCACTAGGGCCATCTGTAGCAGTGGTTGTAGTATCTCATACTCAACCATCCCATAAAAGTCTCTCTCTGGGAATAGGCCTTTGTGAGTGGATCCGCTGTGTTGTCCTCTGAGTCTACTCTCCTAACCTCGATCTCCCTGGAGATCAACCATCTCCATGATCAAGTGATACTGCCTTAGAATATGTCTGGATCACTGATGGGACCGGCGTTCCTTGGCATAAGCCACAAATCCATTGTCACACATTGGGAGGAACATAGTTCATCTCATGAACCATTATACACCCAAACAGCCTCTTTGGTAGCATCTTTAGTAGCGATGTATCCTGCCTTTATCGTCTAGTATGCCACGATATCTAGCTTGGAACTCTTCCAACATACCGTCCCTTTACTGAGGGTAAAGACAATGCCTGCGACTGACATTCAGTTGTCTTTATCACCCTGGAACCCTTCCAGTGATTCTCCCCAGGATCGATTGATACCATCTCACTACAACTAGTGAGAATCCTAACATCCAATTAAATCTATCTCATAGATCCAAAACTCGGGATTTAGGAGGTATCATTTTGATCCTATATGGAGAATCATAGTGATAAGCGGAGATTGATCGATCGTAGCATAAGAAACTCCTTTCTTATCAAGAGTATGTCATCCACGTACTCTACGAGGATCACCACCATACTCCCTACTACCTTTTTGTTTATACAAGGTTCATCTACCATTTTGATGATGTCAAACTCTTTGACTAATCCATCAAAACAGATGTTCCAACTCCGCGATGCCTGCTTTAATCCTATAAAGCATCTTGCACACGTTTCCGCTGCTCCCACTGTCTACGAAGCCCTCTGGCCGTGTACTTATAGACTCACTCTTCTAAAACATCATTTAGAAAAGCAGTCATGACATCCAACCACCAGATATCGTAGTCATGGTATGTAGCCGTGACAAGTAGGATCTGGATGGACTTAAGCATAGATCCTTAGAAAAGGTTTCAACATAATCCATATCTGGTTAATGATGCAAACCTTTAACAAGTCTAGCTTTGAAAGTCTCAACTTTTCCATGTACACCAAGTAATCTTCTCAAGATATACTTGCTCCTGATGGGGATTTAACCCTTCAGATATTGCAACCAAAGTCCATACTTTGTTGGTGTATAAGGTTCCATCTCAGGTCACTAAGCATCCAGCCATTCTTACAGAGTCCCACTCCTGATGGCCAGCTCGAAACTAGTTGGGTCATCATCTCATGATGCAATCCTCGCTCCCACTGTCATAGAGAAACCGAAGTATCTCTCAGGTGGGTGAGGAACCCTACTAGATCGGCGGAGAGGCTGAGGTTCATTGGAATCTACTGAATCCTTTGGCTCTATTAAATCATCTGCTGCAGTTTGTATAGCTGGAACATTTCCAGTTCTACATTACAGACTTTGCCTCGAGCTTGTCCGGATTTTGCTTTTAAACATAGGCCGGACAATCCCAAATCTTAACTAGCTTAAGACATGGGCTCTTCCCTTTCCATATCACATATGAAATGGTAGGCAACTGATTTGATTGGAACCCTATTCAATAGGTATGCAACTTCTCAAGTGCATAACTCCCAAAAGGAAATAGGTAACTCAGTAGTACTCATCATAGAGCACACCTTATCATATAGGGTGTGATTGCTCCGCCCTGATATACCATCGTGCTATGGTGTATACAGAGGAGTAATGCTGAGAGAGAACCTCATTCTCCTTTAGAATAGTCCAGTATTTCCGTGCTCAAGTATTCTCCTCCTTGATCTCATCATAGGACATAATACTTATACCCTTATTTTGGTTCTCTACTTCTCGCTTATATTCTGTGAATATCTCAAAAGGTTCAGACTCATGTTTCAACAGGAACATATGCCTGAATCTTGAGAGATTATCAGAGAACGTAATGAAGTATAAAGAACCGGTCTTGGCATGTGTAGACAGGGGACCTTACATACATCAACATGTATCATCCCAAGAGTTTACTAACTCTCTCTCTGTTTCCAATAAACAGAGCTGTGGTCATCCTATCTTTATGACATGACTGGCGAGTTTTACAAGATGTAAATTCAAACTGATTTAAATATGCATCTAAATGTAACTCCAGCCAGTCGGGTCACATTGATATGACCTAGTCTACAATGCCTCAAGAAGGATTCGATCATTTCTGAACTATTCTTCTTGTGTGTGTTCTGTATACTAAGAACTGTAGTTTGATTTAGAACATCAATGCTTTTAGATAACGTGCCTGAACCGATCAACTTTTGATATAGGAAATGTTCAAAACATTATCCAACAATACAAAATTTTATCGTTTCTTTACTAATAAAGAGACAGATATGATTTTGCATAACAGGTTCGGTATCTAATAACATTCGTTCAGAATCAATGTATTGTAATACAGGGTGACAGTGACCAACAGACTTGGCTGCAACAATTGCCCCGTTTTCTGCCTCATGAAACTTATCACCCGTTCTCAGTTCTCTACCTTTCTGTAGCCCTATGTAACAGATTACATATCTGGGATCCTGATCTGGTATCACATACCCAGGACGTAAAGGATACTGAGAAACAGTTCTGTATAATGAACACACCCGAAGATGATGCATCATCATGCACTCTCTTCGTTTGGGCGGCATGGGAAATCTGGTATTCCCCAATTTCCTGCTCTGTCTTATAACAATTATAAGTTGGAGCGGGACCAACGTTCCCCAGCTCAGTATAACAAGCGGGTTCGGTCAATATTCCGTATTATTATCTTGATTAAGGCGTGATATGGTCGCTACCTGGAGAGAGAGAGAAGAAAACACTCAGCGTGCGCTCTGTCAAGAATAGATTGGTTATTATTTTATCTAATCAGGATGGCTCCCACTGCTTTTTATCAAATCTTCCTTCAAACCCTAAAAGGAAAGACTAGCCGGGATTAATTACACACTACAAGTTCGCCAATCTTTCAGCCAGGCCAGTGTCGGTACTTTGAGGGAGGTCCCCCGTGCTTTCGCACGAACCTAATTACAGTAAACCTCATTTTCCCAGAGGCGTAACCCCGTTGACACCTTTCTAGACACCTACTTGATCGGCTAATTGTAATGTATAAAACTCTCCCAGGAGTAACACTTACTCGCAGCGGGTATCGGGATCCAACTATCTCATAGAAGGTATGCAATCTCATTGCAAATCTCAACACTTGAAATTCCCGATAATATTTTGCCCCTAGCAGCTATATGACCTTAACATAGTCAACAAATCATAAGTGCTAGTCAAGTTCAGCCCGTCATTTCCCGATTGAATTAAACCCACCCGCACGATCCTTAACATAGTCAACAAAGTCGCACGACTACCCTAATCCAATCACATCATATGCTTATGCAGATAAGCACTAATTAGCTACCGCACACTACGCCTTAACATAGTCAACAAACGTAGCACGAATACTAACTAGTACTTATCTGAAATGACGGAGGGCTACGACAGGTTTTTCTGAAAACCTATTGCGTAATGAACTTGATATCGTTGTAGAATCAAATGAATTTTGAAATGGAGTGTTTTTGAGGCTTTTCTAGTTTTGCTAAAGGAGTCACTCCCGGTGAAGGGATCGTCGGTCCTTTCCTCGTCGAATGAGGTGCGGGATATATCATATATATCACTGTGCAAAGCAAAAACTCTTAAAAGCATTCAAAAGACAAACCGAGTGTGTAGCATCTGCCAGTTATTGCTAAAGGAGTCACTCCCGGTGAAGGGATCTCGGTCCTTTCCCTATCGAATAAGGTGCAGGATATATCACATATACCGCTGTGCAAAGCAAGAACTGTAGCTACCTATTTTATTTTGAAATTCGATTCTACAACATCTTAGGTTTCTTTTATTTCATTAATCTCATTAATGAAGTCCCATCATTTAAGTACCTAATCATCACAGATAAATACGACGTACACTTATGCCATCCGCATTCGCCTCGATGTCCCCTCGTGTACCGTTAGGTTAGGTAACTAACGGCAGAGCGGGGCAGGGCTAGCGCGGGTGTAAAACATAAGTAACGTCTATATAATATATCAAATATACTATATATAATATCTGCCACAGAACATCGCATGATCTCAGATAAAACACAGCAGAAGAAACATATGAAATATTGGATATACTAGGACGTCCGTGTTTTCAATACGAGCCAGTATAAAATACGGATTCCACGGTCGTGATGAATAGCCAATCCCACACCCCTAGACCCCTACGAGAGCGGCAAGCAACCCTACCAATTCTAGGGTTAGGAGACCCGGACTCGACTCCTCGAGTTGGTCTCCCACTGGACCCTAGAACCCGGTTACTAGTGCTCCCCTCCTTGGGTCTATCCTAGTGCAGAAAAGTAAATAATATACAAACGGTGACTACTTCCGCAACCTGGATGTGCCCCAATAAAAGAATATTACATATAAGTTTTTACATGAATGAAAATGAAAAACACTCATCTCACATAAAAACCCCCCGGCTATTCAAACACGATGATCCAATATAACATATCCAGCAACACATAACATCACATGTCATCAACGTAAGTAAATATGCGCATCCCAATTGTCGTTGACATATAGCAACGAAACCGGCGATATCACATATTACACTTACGGTCACAGAAAAGAAAGTGTAAAACTACAACAGTTGGAATCCGCAACCACCTCAGACATCGCATGCCTGACCAAATGAATTCCTTAGACATCGCATGCCTAACAATTATAAACCCCGCATTTTAGTCTCAAAATCGAAAACACTTTTCAATATTCAAGTCGGGCAATTCAACAAGATTCCCGACATCCTGATCGAATGCTCGTCGCAAACTTTAGTAGACAGCTTCACCCCCGATACCGTCGACGAAGTGCACCAAGGCGGAACACCGCTACCGCGAGCACCCGAACGGATGCTTTCGGTGATGGGGTTCTCCTACAGTCACTTGGTCGGGGCTATGGAGTGAGGCTGTCTATTAAGTTTACCCGGCGAGTATCCGCGTACGCTACGTGATTGCGACGGACTTTTGATCACATCAAAATTCCGTGGCAACCGATCAAGTGAGACTAAACTGCTATGTTTATAACATTCATTCAGTTATCACATAACTATTTGTGAATTCCAATTATTGTATCACATTCCGGATAAATAGAAAATGCTAAACTTTTCGATCGAACATTCGAACACCGAAGTTTTCCCGATACAGATCAACACATGAAATAAGTCTAACAACATTCAGTTCGTGCCTCAGTACCAACGGTCCAGCCGTAGAAGGGTCAAGCCAACGCCTCACATGTGGCACGCCGTACTGCCCCAAACCCTAAGGTTCAAAGGGCAGTTCAAGACGGTCACATAATCGAGTTAAGGTTTGTTGTCTTCTAGAGGGTCCTCTGCGTTACTTGCACTACTTAGAACGTCGTTAAACTACGGAAAAATCCAACACTTGGAAATTTCCCGACAGGGGAAAAATTGGGTATTTATATCCGGTCGAACTTTTTAACATATTCTAAAATTTATCCGGAAAGCCAAATAGACAAAATTTGATACCCCGATCGAAACACCGAATCCCCAAAACAACTCCAGAAAATTCAACTCTTGAAACAGTATTAAAAATGCCCAGAAAATACAAACAACAGAGTTATGAATTACTGTGCAAAGAACCGTCGCTAATGCCTTCAATGCGCCGCGGAACCGCCGCTAAAGGGGGGTCAACGCCGCGGTTCCGCGGTCAACCTGGGGAATTAGTGGTTCGTTTTTCATGGTAATTCATACAATACCCTGCTGAATTTTTTAAGCACTTTTAATTTGGAAAAAACCCAGAATTTGAAAAAAGGACAGAGAGCAAGTTTGATTCGGGGTTTCGGGTTCGTTCGGACTTCAAATTCCGTCTAGACTTCGCCTAAGGCTCTAGCTAGGCTCTGATACCACTGTAGGGTTCCTAGGCACTCTAGTGAGGTCTCACAAGGCATCAACCATGCCAATTTCAAAAATTCTAGGTGCCGAGAGACCCGACTACGGATCGTTTGCTAGAAAACTAGGCGAAAAAGCTAACTAGTTAACATTTAACTATGAGAATACGGATATACAACCTTTGTAGATCCGGTGCTCCACCTCCACGGCTCCGCAATGAAGTCTCCTCGCTGTCCAAGACGGATCCCGGGCTCTAGCGTCGGCTTCATCGGAGAATAGGCGAGCTAGGTCGTCGATGTCCATGCCGAAGATGATCTACGTCGAGGCATCGCTAAATCAAGCTCCGACTTCACCAAGTCAAGAAACTTGTGAAGGAAACACACTCTACTACTTGGCAAGAGGTAGAGGATGAAGAAATAGGAAGTGGGTAGACTTTAGTTTTGGATTTCTCACTCTTTTTCATCACTTGCCATTAATGGAGCAAGCTTTCTTCATGTGGAAAAATGAAGAAGAAGAAGAAGCTAATATGATAAGTTAATTAAAAATTAGAAAAGAAATGAATACTTATCATATTAGAACCATGGTTAGGTGTAGAGAATCAATCATGGTTAAGTGCAATGGTTAGGGTTAAGCTAAAAGACAAAATGGTCATATGGTCAAAACTTCATGAAGCTTCATCAAGCTTCATGAAAGAAAGAAAGAATGATAACCATTTTGTTTTCTTTTTTCATTTCATTTTAATCCATATAAAAAAGATAAATGAATGGACAAATAAATAGAAACCTTAACCATATACTTAACCTAGGTTTAATTCTTTACACTAACCAATGTTGCATGCATCATCAAACATGATACAATCAAGTGCACAAAAATATATCGCATATACAATGCGCACATCCGAGTGAGAAAATCCATCTTAAGTGAACCGATACTAGTTAATGCAAAGTAATATATCAAATATATAATTATGCATTAAATCATTAAATCAACACTTGATCTAATGATCCGGTCATATCGCATATAACCGACTAATATCAACAGTAACAACTTATCGAATCAACACTTGATCCGATAACCCGGCTATATCGCATATAACCGATCAATGTCACATATCGCGAGAATCGAATACAGTATCACATACTGGTATCATTCTCGGTCCCGCACATATCTCATATGCACTCCTATTTCGTTTCGCTTGAGCTAGGAAACCTCTGTGTAGGACTCTAAAGACTCGTCAATACGCCGGCAGCTGGTGATGATCATATTAAACACCCACAAGCCGCAAGCGGTCTGCTAAACGTAACGGCCACCCGGGTATTGAACGATCTGAAGATCAACGAGCAAGCCTGCTCACACTCCAGTGAATCCAACCAGTAACACTACCGTACAGTCCGGTCTGATCGTCTGATATGTCGCATATCCCGCCTAGGGGTGGTAAACGTCAGACCCCAATAGCTCGATAAGTCGTGTCGATATGAGGTCTATAACAATTCGAGAAACTACTGGTAACACTTACCAGTAAATCTCAGCAACCCTGGCTAGGGATTTCCTGTTATAGCCAATCGAACACAGTGCAACATCAACCCCCTATACCGGGAGAGACGAATCCCCTCCTATCGCTCATTGCCTCCATGTGACTCGGGACTGTACCCAAAAACCACCATTTTGCACGCCCTCTTGGACGTGGTAAGATGGAAATCAAAGCACAGTGGGAACCACACAAGACTCTATGACGATCTCGGGTCAACAGACTACTCTGTACCAGTGTCACCAGAGAACCGCCATCTGACGTGAGGTATAATACCATCTGGGAGTTCTCGGCGAGTCCGTCCAGTGTACCCAGTCTCTACTGATCACCCGTTTATCATCTCCGATGTCAAACACCAATGGATATGGGATCATCCATCGCCCATCTGTATGGGTCGAGAAGGTATACGCTAGTCTACTCTGGTATATCGATGCCCCGTCTCGATACACCCACGACTAGGGACTTTGAAGGATGTACTTATGGACTACCATGTCCCCACTAGTATGATCCGCATCATAGTCCAGGTAGTCAAGTACAGATCCTAAGGGCTTTACCAACATGTAATAGAGAGACAATCAGTATACACGTTAAGGTAAAGATCAACCAGATAGCATACTATCATGTCGAGCAAGAAAGTCCTCCCTATATACGTCCCAGCATCCACTACAATATACATCCTATGTACAGTAATGGCCTCTAGGGCATACATATAACTAACAAACACCGATTGCTCTGTAGTGTTTAACACTAGGCTTTGACCCAATTGGCTAAATGGATAGAGGCAAAGCCTCTCCTTCAATGGACCAACAGGAAGCCAATATTCCAGACATGATTGGACTTAGCCCAAGCTGGCCATAAGTCCCCAATTCGTAATTGAATGAACTAATGGGCTCATAACGTAATTAATTGGTCTTGATCCCAAATTGGGCCAAAGACTATTTAATCCACTCCGGTTTAAGGGTACATCTCTTCACTCCTTTGATACTTGGCGTTGTAATCCCTCAACGTCTTCAAAGAGGTGACGGGTCCCGGTGACCACTCATTAATACGGACTGTGGGGTCCTTAAACTCATGGACTAATGCGTCCTTAAATCAAGATACGGACTGTGGGGTCCTTAAACCCATGGACTATGAGGTCCTTAACCTTGACCGAGATGTCTTAAAACTAACAATGGACTGTGGGGTCCTTAAACCCATGGACTATGAGGTCCTTAACCTTGACCGAGATGTCTTAAAACTAACAATGGACTGTGGGGTCCTTAAACCCATGGACTATGAGGTCCTTAACCTTGACCGAGATGTCTTAAAACCAACAATGGATTGTGGGGTCCTTAAACCCATGGACTACGACGTCCTTAACCTTGACCGAGATGTCTTAAAACTAACAATGGACCGCAATGTCCTTAAACTACCCATAGACCGCAATGTCCTTAAACTACCCATGGACCGCAACATCCTTAAACTACCAATGGACCACTACGTCCCTAAACTGGAACAATAGAGCCTCCGCATGCTCTTTTGCCGGATCTAAACTATCCTGTTTAAGTTGATCTTAGCCTCAAAGATGGCTAACGTATCCTTAAGCCTTCAAACAGACTGGACTATGAATCTCCCCCAATTAACTCTGGTTTGAGGGTACATCTCCGAATTCCTCTGACATCTGTCGTTGTAATCCTTCAACGTCGTCAGAGAGGTGACGGGTCCCGACGGCCATACATACGATGGACCACTATGTCCCTAAACTGGAACAATGGAGCCCAAACACTCCTTCGTCGGATCTAAACGATCCCGTTAAGTTGATCTTAGTCTCAAGTTAGACTAACGTATCCTTAACAAACGTTTGAGTTGATCTTAGCCTCAAGTATGGCTAATGTATCCTCAAACCAAAATCACAAACCCAAATCTAAGATAACACGGGTTTGGACTAGTCCACGCCCTACAGGCGACGACATAACTCAGTCTCCGTATACAATCCACGGGCAACCAAAAACAAAACATAAAATAGACACACACGACATGAAGTGACCATCTGGAGAAGGAGAAAGTTGTTACCGCGATGCGGTAGCGTAATTAACTGCAGGGGCTTGCGCCTGCAGGGAAGAGCGTCCCCACAATCAAAAACCCCTCAAACGAGGGGGAATCTGACGAAGTCTGCTACATCGGCCGCATCCGTTTAAACCTTCGATACATGGTGCCATAGATCAACTTGGCATCTCCGGAAGGGTGGACGGATAGCACCAATTAGCATCTGCCCCGAACCTCAGGCGAGGCCCCGCGTCTCGGCCGCCGTTCGGAGGGGAACAGATTCTGGCACCCCCGGTGGGACCTTTTCCTCTTTCCACTCCACACTTCGTGTGTCGTAATTCGCGAACCAATCGCGGTTCGCTAATGGTTGCTCTTGGGTTTCAAGATACTAAGAATTGGCATCTTGCTTATTGCAGAGAGCAAAGGATCGATGGCTTCTACTTCTGCGAAATTCTCCAACTGCTCGGACTGCAATTGCAAACAACGCTCTGCCTCGCCAGGAGGTATAGCCTACGGACCCCAAGCTGCTTCGCTATTCACAATGCCCGTGGAACAAGTCACTCGCGCCACCACAGGATTGTTCTTTGGGACCATGCTCCCGCCGACAAGCTTCACCGCTCCAGTGCTGACAACGGAAGCTCTCAAGAAGTCGGTCTTTGATCGTCTTACCCCTGCCGCGGCTCCTCTCAACGAGTCGCCCAACATCAGCGCCTCGGTCTTCTCTAGATTGGGCCAGAAATCCTGCGAACCCATCATGGGGCCTACAATCCCAGAGAAGGCTGCTTCTAAGAAAGTGGCCGCTCCTGCTCCCGAAATCGCCAAGGCGGCTCCTCTGACCAAAAAGTCGGTCTTTACAAGATTAACGGCTTCAGCTCCCGCTCCTGCTGCCCAAAGGACGTCGGTCTTTGACAGGCTAACACCAGCAACGACCCCCCACCTACGCAGGGGGCAAGACGAGGCTATTTTCACCGCTGAACCCGTGCCGTCCGCTCGACACGCTCGACGTCGCCACTGGCGCCGAGTAAGGAGGGCTGTGGGCAACTCCCCCTCGGGACTAACTCCACCAACCCCGATGGCAGAAGTTAATGCTGCTGTTCCAACCGGGAACAGCTTCGAGATGCTAAATAAGGTGCGAAAGAATTCTCCTACTGCAGTGCTAAAAAGGTCTCCTCCCCCATTAAAAAAGGTTGTGGAAATAAAATCAGAACAGCCCCGATCCCCTCAACGGCTGTCTTCCAAAATCTATAAGGTTTGGCGGCAGGCCCGAGACTTGATCATCGATCCAAACTTCTCCCGCTAGCACAAGAAGCTGAGAATCCAACCGGAAGCTGGTCACCAGGCTAAACCCCAAAAGGCTGTCTGGATGCCCACCTCAACGGCCCCCTCAACCTCCATGGCTCATAAAAGGAGGAGGCCAGAGAAGATCCCCCAGCCTGCAACGACGGTCAAAAGCACTGAGCCCAGACGCCCGAAGTCTGGGGGCATGGTGGTGCACACTGTTTACATGGCTTCTGGAAAGGAGGAAAGCCGCACTTCTACGGGCCACCGACCGCTAACCCGATCCGTGACAAAAGCCTAGGAGCAGCAACAAAAGCTTCAGGAAATGATGAATGCTATGGCGGCACTTACCGGGCCAAAAGAAAGCCCAGAAACGTCCTCAGACGCACGCCAGGAGGAAGAAACCGACGCTGAATTCCTTCGCCGGATACTGGAGAAAAAGGACAAAGAGGCTGCTGAACAAGCGGCCAACATACAACGTATGGGCCTTCTCTTCCAAGATATGATAGGAATGATGATCCAGCAGGACTTACCCGCCGAGGATCCCCCAATCGTTCTTGAAGACGACCGAGGAGAAACGTCGAATCCACCACCAGCCCTCTCGACGGCCAAGGAAGAGACAATCTCCAAGGCTGACTTGGTTGACTACATAGCCCAGCAAATCCGGGTTCATCATGCGACTGAGGCAGCTGGTCAAGTCGTAAAAACGGGACGGCCATATCCAAGCTGGTACGACCAAATCAAATACCCGCAAGGCTATACGATACCAAAATTCCACGTGTATAAGGGGACCGGCAATCCCCATCAACATGTCGCCCAGTTCCGGGCCCTCTGCGGTAACACCGGCGGTGATGATAAACTGTTGCTCTGCTAGTTCGTGGGCAGCTTATCAGAAACAGCGTTCGAATAGTATTCGGAACTCTCGAACGATTCTATCAAAACGTTCACTGAAATGGAGTTGTTATTCACTCAGCGATTCGCAAGTGCCAGCGAACGCACTCCAATAACTGCATTGATTAACGCCAGGGTAAAACCAGGCGAAACCTGGGTCCAGTATGCTATACGCTGGAGGAATTTGTGGTCGAGATGTGAACAACGCATTGAGGAGGCACCCGCAGTGGGCATGTTCGTGGGAACCCTAGACCCCCACGCAACTATCTCTCAGTTTATGATGTTCTTTAAGCCAACCACATTCCAGGCTTTAATCGACAAGTTGGCTCAGATGGACCAGATGGGTCATAGACCACCTCCCCCGAAGTCGGAACCTCGGAATGACAAGGGTAAAGGAAGGGCAACCTTTGTTGCGAATGCCCAACAGCAACCTAACGCCCCGAAACCGGCAGATCAACTGGAAGAAAGACGCCGGTATTATAATGAGAAGATGAAACGTCCCTACTCGTTCCCACGAGACAAGACGAGACGGTTATTCGAGCTGGCAATACGCAACAAACTTATAAACCTACCAAATCCAAGGCGACCGCCGCAACCCACCGAGGTGAATAACCCTCACTATTGCCCTTACCATCAAACGGTAAGTCATCCGATTGAAGATTGCTTCGTCTTCAAAGGATGGATTGAAGATCAATACCTCCAGGGGAAGTTTATACTATCTGAAAAGTGGAAAGTGAACCCACCACAACCGCATACTCCTAAGAAAGCAGAAGCACCGGGGGCAACCTGCTCCTTTATTGAAGAAGCTCCATGGGAGGTCGTGCTATCAACTAAAACCAAAAGAATGCTGAGAGACCTTCATGCGTGCCCTGCGATCGAATGGAAGGACCCTCTTGAACCTCAAATTATCAAAGGGATGTTGCCTAACTACGAAGACTCACGATAATGGCCCAAATACTCACGCCCAACCGTCAAGATCTTCGAAGAAAAAGAAGAAGAAATCCAAAAAGCCCGTGAAGCTTGGAGACGAGCACACGAACTTGCAGAAGCAAATCGACGCACTGGAAGAGTACAATCAAAAGGCGCAGACTCCTGTCACACTGCAAGAGCTCCTCAACCACATCTTTCAAGAGGGAGACGATGGAGAGAGCTCGTCGGATGAATCCGAAGGATATGTGGCGAGTTGTAACGTAATCTCCCACTCGTTTACCGATGATGAGAAAACTCCAGGCACTAAGAAGCTGGAGGCAGAGCCTGAACCAGAGCGTGCGTGGCCGACAAATGAAATGATCAATGCCTTTCTAGACGAGATTCGTCTAAAAAGTAAAGCGGACCGGGAGCGTGAGATGGCAGCGTCAGAAGGAACCAAATGCAGGCGACTGGACGGAAGAGTTGAACTACCTCTGCCAGAGCGAAAGGCATCCGAAGGAGACAAGAGGATATTCAAAACGAGGAAAAGGTTTGCCAAAGCCATGTCAATGGGGATGAAGCTACCACCCTCGGAAGGAAACACACATGATGGGGTGGAAAGGCACCCTGATTATTGCGCATATCATCGGAAAATCTCACACCCCACGGAGGAGTGCGACGCCTTTAAGATATGGTGGCAAGGATATGTTGCTTGTCGGCAACATGTTAAGCGCATGAAACGCAAGAGCCGTCGGGAGCGAAGAAGTACTATCGATGGGCACAACAGAACTACTGGCAACTGTTGTATGGCTCACGCCGGGGGGTCACAAGTTCTCACCTTTGGGAGCGACTCTGATGAAGAAATGGCTCTGGGCCCTCTCTTTAAAGAATCCGTTTTAGGGAAAGAGGAGAAACCGGAGACCTGGGAGAACATTCAGCTGCGCAATCGCACACTCCCAGAGAAGAATCTCGGGCCCGTGAGTAGAAAAGATAAGGGAAAGGAAAAGGTCACTGAAGATATCACTTTAGATGACCAAGTCATGAGAGAGTTGGCTGCCAAAGACCCTCCTAGGAAGGATAAGGTGGACTATAACATCCCCACGCACCTAAGGAAGCTACCTTCTCAGCTTAGCATTCTCGATGCCCTCCTATTATCAAAAGAAGCGTGAGACTCACTAATTAAGGCATTACAAGACCCTGAACAATTCCAAGCCTTCCTCGCCACTGAAAAGATGAAGGATGAACTGGAGGAAGTGCACACGGCCGACATCACTTTCGGTGACGAAGACCTCCTTCTCGGGACGCGCGACCACAACCGTCCCCTATATGTCTTCGGATACTGCCATGATATCAAGATAGGCAAGATCCTGGTGGATAATGGATCCTCCGTCAATCTCCTTAATGTTCGGGTGTTGAAGGAAATCTGCATGAGTGTGCAACACCTCGCTCGTGACAAAATTACTGTCTCCGGTTTCGATTCATAATCGTCACGGACTCTCGGATCTGTGATACTAACATTACGCTTTGGACTTCTCGTCACGGACGTCAAATTCCATGTCATTTACGCCAAGACCTGCTACAACGCCTTGTTCGGTCGTCCTTGGCTACACGAGTACAACATCATCCCGTCTACGCAACATCAGTGTATGAAGTACTTTAAGGATGGTTTCGAGTATACTGTAACAGGTGAGTTGAACCCATTCTCCATGAACGAAGTCTGCAAATACGAAGATGCGAAGTACTTTTTGCCAGATTTCGAGGATACAGTAAGGTGTCGCAACCCGGAGAACAAAACCGCCGCCACCATCCCTGTTTTCGGGAGCGATACCGAAGAAGAGGAAGAGATAGTTTATGCAGGGCCATCTCAACGCAGCAACCTGGGGACGCCCGTCCCCATGTTGGTCTTCGGAAGTGATTCAGAAGATGAAGTTAATGCCGTGTTCTCCAACCGGCTGTCAATACAGGCACCCCCTGGCGATGACCATAGTTTGCACATCACCATGGTACCGTGAGAACACTACAAGGATCTCGACACGCTTCAAGCTCACAATGTGCAGGACCTGCAAACATTTTACGTCCCTCCCAGGCAAAGGGGTGAGAAGGTGATCCTATTCTACCGATCCTCAGAGTCGAAAGTAGAGAAAGAGATCTGGCACGGCGCGGATGCTACACTTGACAGGCTCCAACCCATCCGTCTGCCTAGATACTATACAAATGGATTAAAGAAGCTATTGAAGCGCCAAGGAGTACCCTTAAAACAAACTGTTCGGCAGGCTCGGTTCTACAACATGATTTGGGATGTCCCCGGGACTCAACGCAAATTACCCAACGGGAAAGTGGAAACACTCGGACTTGGATACGCGAGAGCCGGAAAACGGGAACGGGCCCACAGTAGCTACGCCATATATACCTTTGATGAAGAAGAGGATGCCCTGTCAGGAGATGCCAACCCCTCATCAAAACTAGACCCCGCGATTGAAGCGTCGAGTCCGTCGTCTGAAGAACGAATGGGCAAGCCTATCAGGAAAGTGGGTCAGAAAGCTCGGGAAGACCACAACCGCGAAATGGCCATCTACGACAAGGCCAGGACGCAACGTCTATCTCAACAGGCTGCGAAAGACAAAGATGTTCGCCTTTGTCAATCCGTTGTACGAAAGGCCCGATGCGGAGACGGAAATAAATCAAGAAGCGGAAAGAGGAGCCGACAACAACGACGCAGGATTAGAGGGTTACGTGATCGGGTATTGCACGGCTCGGATTTGTCCCTCATGAAGAAGGTGAGTCGGGCGTACTCCTTTCCCCGAGACAAGACGGAGAGGTTACTCAAGCTAGCTTTAAAACATCAAATGATCGCGCTTCCAGAGTCTAGACACCCTGAACAAGCTACCAAGGCTTCTCATCTGAGCTATTGCTCTTATCATCGAGCCATAGGACATCCTACCGAAGACTGCTTCACCTTCAAGAACTGGGTCGAGGACCAGTACCAACAGGGCAGATTCGCTTTATCCGACAGCTGGAGGGTAACGCCGCCACAAAAGCATGAACCCAAGGCCGCAAGAGCAGAACCGGATCCACCTCAGTCCTGGGAGCGGATTCGCACCTGTTATACGATTACGATATTAAAAGAAGAGCCCGAGAACATAGATGACATTCCCCAGTGCTTTGAGAACAGCGATGATGAGGTGATCTCAGAATTTCCGCCCGCTTCGAAAGAACTGGAAGATGGTATACATACTACTGCAGATAACCTCAAGAAGATTGAGTTGGGATCGGCAGACGACCCGCGACCGACATTTGTCAGCGAGCTGCTATCTGAAGAAAGGGTGGCTGCGTTAAAGAACGTGCTTCTACGGCATAAAGACTGCTTCGCGTGGAACTACTCCGAGATGCCAGGATTAGATCCGGAGATTGCTGTGCATAAATTAGCAATATCCCCAGATATCAAGCCGGTCAAGCAGGCGCCAAGAAGGATGCGAC
The DNA here is from genome assembly GCA_030015575.1 of Agapanthus africanus. Taxonomy (NCBI): domain Eukaryota; kingdom Viridiplantae; phylum Streptophyta; class Magnoliopsida; order Asparagales; family Amaryllidaceae; genus Agapanthus; species Agapanthus africanus. Next base: position 437,926,697 of record JASDDO010000018.1, read on the forward strand.
TCGAGCTTGAGATGAGCATCAACGCCGAAGTTAAGAAGCTGATCGATTCTGGATTTATCCAAGAAGCCCAATATCCCGATTGGATCGCCAATATCGTCCCGGTAATGAAGAAGAATGGGACGGTACGCATATGCGTGGATTTCAGGGATCTCAATAAAGCCTGTCCAAAGCATGATTTCCCAGTACCAGTAACCGAGCTAATGATAGATAACACGTCCACTCACGAGGTTTTCTCCTTTATGGACGGGTCGTCAGGATACAATCAGATAATGATGCATCCCGAAGACCAGAAGCACACCGCTTTCCGGACCCCTTTGGGTATATTCTGTTACAGGGTTATGCCCTTTGGTCTAAAGAACGCTGGCGCTACCTATCAAAGGGCCATGACAAAGATCTTCGACGACCTCATACATGACATCGTCGAGTGCTATATCGATGACCTCGTAGTAAAGAGCATGTCATACGGAGAACATCTAAAGCATCTGGAGACTGTATTTCAACGCCTTCGGCAATATAATTTGAAAATGAATCCCCTCAAATGCGCGTTTGGAGTCTCCTCGGGCAAATTCCTGGGATTCATCATTCGACACTGAGGTATTGAAATAGATCCGTCAAAAATTAAAGCGATCATGGAAATGCCTCATACAAGAACCCTCAAACAGTTGCGGTCCCTACAAGGGAAGCTCGCATATATCCGGCGGTTTATCGCTAATCTTTCAGGCAAATGCCGTCCTTACAGCCACCTGATGAAAAAGGGAACTCCATTCGTTTGGGATCACAAATGTCAAGGTGCACTAGACGGGGTCAAGCAGTACCTGCAGAACCCTCCGGTGTTGGCTGCGCCGGTCAAGGGAAAACCCCTCATTCTTTATACGACCGCCCTCGAAGGTTCCTTGGGCGCATTATGGGCACAAGAGAACGATCAGGGGAAAGAGAGGGCACTCTACTACTTAAGTCGAGTTCTACTGGGGGCAGAAAGCAACTACTCTCTCATTGAAAAACATCGCTTGGCGTTAATCTTCGCGATAACAAAGCTCAGGCACTATGCGTTGGCGCATGAAGTCCGTCTCATTTCAAAGGTGGATCCCCATAAATACTTGATGTCGAAAGCCATATTGACGGGACGACTCGCTAAGTGGTCCCTGCTCTTGATGGAGTTCTCGATAACGTATCAACCTCTCAAGGCAGTGAAAGGCCAGGCCATTGCCGATTTCCTCGCTGAGCATCCGATACCGGCCGATCCTCCTCTGAACTGTGATTTGCCGGACGAGCATGCATTTGATGCGATTAGCGGCGGAAGCACCCGATGGGAACTCTATTTCGACGGAGCGTCCTCCGTAAAGAAACAGAAACAAGGTGTCCCAATGATCAAATCGGGGGTAGGCCTCGTCTTTGCAACTCCACAAGGAGGGATAATGCGCTTCGCCTTCTCCTTAACAGAGCCGAGGACAAACAATGAAGCTGAATACGAAGCTCTGATAGCAGGCCTCGAAATCGCCATCGACCTGGGAATTGAAGACCTCCTTATATACGGGGATTCTCAACTGGTCGTTAGTCAAGTAAATGGTGACTACCAAACGTGCAAACCGGAGTTGGTGAAGTACGGCGAAAAGGTGCAACAACTATTGACCCAAATTCCCTCCTATACTTTGGAGAACATACCGTGCGCGGAAAACAGCAAAGCAGACGCGTTGGCCAAACTTGCTAAAGAACTGGCTGACGAGAACCTCGATGACGTCAGAATCGTGGTACAAAGCCGTCGAGTGCTCGCCCCGGCAGAAATACCTCCGGAATTATATAAAGAAAAGGGAGCGACTGAGCAGACGACCCTACAAATAAAAGACCATGAGAAGGCCGAGGACTGGAGGGAAGTCTTCATAGACTACTTTAAGTCCCACCGAATGCCCAAAGAAGCGTCCTCAAGACATCAGCTCATGAAACGAGCTCTATCTTTCGCTTTCGTCAACGATACTCTATACAAGAGATCGTTTGATTCTCTATGGCTGAGATGCTTAGGACCTGACGAAGCAGAAAGAGTAATTCAGGAAGTTCACGACGGACTTTGCGGTTCTCACCAAGCAGGCTCAAAGATGAAGTTAAAAATTAAACGGATGGGTTACTACTGGCCCACGATGATCCAGGACTGCCTCGAGTATGCGAAGCAATGCCACTCGTGCCAGATTCATGAAGACTTTATCCACCAACATCCGAATCCACTACACCCAACGGTGGCTAGCTGGCCATTCGAGATGTGGGGGACTGACATAGTCGGCCCCATCGAGCCAGCATCGTCCCGGGGACATCGTTTTATCCTGGCGACAACTGATTACTTCTCCAAATGGGCAGAAGCAGTACCACTGAGGGAAGTGAAGACGGAGAATATCCTCCATTTCTTCAAGACGCACGTCATCTATCGGTTTGGAACTCCACGGCGGATTATCTCCGATAATGGGCCAGCCTACCGAAGCCATAAGATTAGCCGCTTCGCACAGCAGCACAATATAGACTGGAGATATTCTTCAGTTTACAACCCACGAGCTAACGGTCTGGCCGAGGCCTTCAATAAGACCTTGACGAAGATCATAAAAAAGACCGTTTCCAGGAATAAGAGAGACTGGCACGAGAGGCTGCAGGAAGCCCTTTGGGCTTATCGAACTACATTCAAGACGGCCACGAACACAACGCCGTACGCGTTGGTATTTGGGATGGAAGCAGTGCTCCCCCTTGAGATAGAGTTACCCTCTCTACGAGTGGCAGTCTACCACGAGCTGACGGACGAAGAAAATGCTCACCTTCGGCTTGAGGAGCTTGATGCCCTCGACGAAACCCGGCTCATAGCGCAACAACATCTGGAAGACTACAAAGCAAAGATGACGCGCTCGTACGAAAGATTGACCGGGCCGAGGACATTCCGCCAAGGCGAACTCGTACTAGTGGTCAAAAGACCTATGATCCCCAATCGTTCCAAGCGGGGAAAATTCGAGCCGAACTATGAAGGCCCGTACATCATAGATAAGGTCTACCAGGGTGGAGCCTATCTACTCATGGACATGCACGGTGAAAGGCCTTTCAGGCCAATAAACGGCCGCTTCTTAAAGAGATACTATGCTTAATGAGCCACAGCCTGGGTCAATGATAGATGACGACGACTATGTCCGCTCGCTATCTTCCTAAGCTCAGACTTTACAAGCAGCAGCCAGCCTTCCCATGACGATGGACGGAAACGTCCTTAAACTAACGATGGATCGAAACGTCCTTAAACTATCGATGGACCGAAATGTCCTTAAACTAACGACGGACCGAAACGTCCTTAAACTAACAACGGACCGAAACGTCCTTAAGCTATCGATGGACCAACGACGGACCGAAACGTCCCTAAACTACTACCACAGCAACCTTAGGCCGACGAAAAAAAAAGAGAGAAAAAGAATAAAAAAACGGTGTGTCCACAAGCAAAATGGGCACGGATGAAAACCCGAAAGGGCTCCGTGAGTAAAAACAGCAGGACTACCGGCGAGTGTTTGTGAAAACCCAAAAGGGCGCAACCTCGTTAAAAGACACTTGCAGGGTCCTCTCGACCTTGTAAGGAGAAACCACCTGCGTGAGATCCTTACGACTCACAAAGGAGCAACACACTTAGGGATCCTCACGATTCCTAAGGAGAAAATACACTTACGAGATCCTCACGACTCGTAAGGAGAACTCTCTTATGGGACCCTCACGGCTCATAAGATTTGAAAGTCTTAAGTTACAGAAACCTAAACCTGTTCTTAAGCAAATCCTCCACAACCTTCGATATTGTAAGTGCACGGCGGCGCCCCGGCCGTCAAACCGACGGCCAAATGCGGAAACGGTGATAAACTTTAATTTTGCGAACTTTGCAAACCGGCACCACCGCGCACTAAACTCCGGATCGGGCCATTAAACTAGATCTAGCTAACAACAAGACGGGTTAGAGATATACCGAGTGATCCGAGTCCTCCGGTCTTCTCGTCGTCGTCCCGATCTCCCGCGGAAACTCCGGTCGTTGCATCCTTGCCGAAAGGGCACCACATCGTCTGTATCTTTTACGGGCTCCCACCTCAATACCGAGGCAACTCGGGCACGAAGCTGGCTAGTCGACGTGCCCAAGATTAGCTGTAGAATGTAGTGTAGATGATGCTTGTCTCATTTGGAGTTTGTAGTTGCCTTGATGGAGGAATAAGGTTATGGAAAAATGGTGCTTTCATTTTTCCAAAACTAGATGAATGAGATGATGAAATGAGTGCTACAACAAAATGGAAATTTCTCTCATTTTTCATCCAAAGTGGCCGGCCATCCAAGCTTGGAAATGGTGGAGGGAAAAGCATCACAAATAAGGGAGGTGAGTGTAGGATCAATCAAGTGGTGACCACATCCAAAAACATCAACCATACTTCACTTCTATTCACACCTTAACCTCATTAATGCAAAAGTATGGATGAAGGATTCTAATCCTATCATAATGAAGACAAATGCAAGAAACCCCCTCCTCAAATGTTATTTGCACAATTGCAAATAACCCCCTCCATCGGAAAAGTCCGGCCGGGAAAGAACAAAGGAAAACCGGCCGGAACGGAATGCAAACTGGCAACTCCAGAAAACTGGTCCCATAATAAATTACAGGAAAACCCCGATACTGTGCATGCACACCCGCATCTGTATTCCGTCCGGATACAAATGCAAAGAGACAAAACTACACTGTACTATACTAGGATCCGGCTTAAACCAAAGCCGGCTAGTAATGTTCGTCCGATCCTGATCCGTGCAATACCGCACGTATCTGATCGAACCCTGCCATATATCCATACGGCCACTAGTACAAACTGTCCGATCCTGATCCGTGCAATACCGCACGTATCTGATCGGACCCTGCCATATCTCCATACGGCCTCTACAACGTTTCGCCCGAAAGCCTGAGTAACAGAAAGTGTGGTGGACTCTAAAGACTCGTCAATACTATGGCTGTGGATTTAACCACTAGCACGTCAGAGGTATAAGCCAATACGTAACGGGCCACCAGCTATTGACCAAAAGGGACGTCGATGAGCGAACTCATCCCGACACCCTACTGAGCCTGTCAGTGACAATATCCGTACAGTCCGGTCCGTTCTTCTATGAGCATCGCATGTCGGGCCTAGGGGGTAGGTAAAAGTCAGACCCCCAAAAGCGGTACAAGTCGTGTCGGAGTGTAGCCCAGAACACCCTGAGATACTACTGGAATACCTACCAGTAAATCTCCTGCTTTGGCCAAGGACTTCGTGTAATGGCTCTCCTAGACACAGCGCGACCTCACCCCCAATACCGGGAGAGACGAACCCCCGAAGATCCGCTCACTGCCTCCATGTGGCTCGGGACTGTACCCAACTAAAACCTGTTTGCACGACTCCTTTGAGCCGTGGTAGGGTAGTAATCAAAGCACAGTGGGAACTCACACGAGACAAATAACGATCCCCAGGTCGATGAACTAACCTGTACACATGTCACCTGGGAACTGCTATCTGACGTCAGGTATAAGACCAACTAGCATGTTCCCGGCGAGTCCTGTCCGGTGTACTCATAACCCAATGAGCACCTGTATACATCTTAGGTGAACCAACTGACACCAGTGGCCTGTGAGACCGGCCACCGCCCCTCGTCGGGGTCTCGACTGTATACACTAGTCTACTCTGGAGAATCGATGCCCTGTCTCGAAACTCCCACGACTAGGGACCATTTAAGGATGTGCTTGTAGACCCCAGCTCTCACGTATATGATCGCCCTCATACTGCTGGCAGTCAAGCAAGAATCCTATGGGCTCTATCAACGTGTAATAGTGACATGTAAGGTCACCTGAAGCAGTACACGATGATAAAGGTAAACCAGATAGCATACTATCATCTCGAGTAAGACTGTCATCCCGGGATAGGTCCTCCCTCAATCATTGCAATCACGTGCCTGTGATCCAATAATTGACTCTGAGGGCACTATCTCCAACAATCTCCCACTTGCATTCAAGGCTAATTATTGCGATGTCGCATACTCACAGCCCGTGTGATACCGAACACCCAACTCCTCTACTAGTCAGTCTTACAAAGCTCGTTTGCGAGACTATTGCGTTCGAGGAATAGCCTCAGCGAGTGGATCCGCTCTGAAGTTTCTTTCTATGTCTCTCTCTATATCTCAAGTTCGCGGAGAAAAACATCTCCCGAAATGAGCAATACCTGTCTTAGAGTGTCTGGATATCTGATGGGACCGAGCTCATAAATGAACTCCAAATCCAAACTTCTTAGACTGTATCGTCAACTGAACTTAATCAGTATCCTGCGCCATGCCACCCTCAGTATTTCCTTGGACCACCTGTCCAAAATACTACCCCTCTTCAGAAGGAAAACTATAACTCTGACAACCTCCTTGTCGTCCATGTCACCTTGGAAGCCTGGAATGATAACTGTCTCCCAACTGAGGCTGTCGTTATCATATCCCTAGAACATCCACTTATGTTCTAAAACTGCTTCCGACTGTTTCTCCAGGATTGGATCAATGTCAACTTATTGCATCTAGTGCAAGAACAACATCTGGTGTGGTACTTGACATCTCATGATTGACTCAATTGCCTAAGCAAGTGATCTGCCAATCATGCGCATCCCTCTCCCCTTTAGTCTATAAGACACCTTTAGAGAGGGTGACTCCATCACCTGCAGGTACACTACCGTGCCAAGAGTCGTCCATTCTAAATACTCTTAGAATGCTGTCAAAGTACCCTGATTGGGAAACCACCCAAATCTAGATCCAAAAAACCATAGATCTAGTAACCAGTATGTCTGATATAATGTCCAAGTCCCTTGTGGAGAAACCACTGTGTGACGACCAAAGTATAACCGATCGTAGTATAGAAATATCACTTCTTACTTTGTGTATGTCATCCAAATACCAGGATATCACACCCTACTACCTTCTCAACAGATCCATCCCCTATTCTGATGAAGTCAAACCCATGACTGTCACATCAGAAATAGATGATCTATCTCCGCTATATCTGCTTTAGTCTATAAATAGACATAAGCCTGATGTCCACCAATGCTTCCGCTGCTCCCACTGACTACGACAACCCTCTGGCAGAGTCATATAGACGTGCACTTCTAAAGCTAGTTTAGAACAACGCTATACTCATCCTCCTGCCGGGTCTCGCAGCCTGGAACAACAACAATGGCAAGTGTGGGTAAACAAGAACTTCCCTGTCACCGTCCTTGAGGCTACCGGAGTACCTCTCGGGTGCCTGAAGTTACCCACCTTATCTGCGGAGTGGCCAATGGAATGTCAAAACAGATTGAATCTTTAGGTTTCTTATCAAATCTTCAGTAATCGTTTGCGGTTCTGGAATCACTTCCAGTTCTACCATACTCCCACTATTGTTTTTGAAAAATAACCATTTCTTTTAAAATGTGGCGAGTTAAGAACAATATCACTATTGATCTTCCAGATGGTAGAAAGTCAACCCTCGTCATAGCCTGGGTCAACCCACAAACAGCCATTACAGAAACGTGCCTTGAGTTGTCCAGTGTCTGGTTTTAATTATAAGCCGGACAACTCCCCGTACCTTAACATCGTTAAGATATGAACTGTACTATATCCAATATAGAACCAGAGGCACTGATTTAATTGAACCAGATTCAAATCATGCAGCTATCTCCAGTGCATGTCAACTAAATGGAGAGAGGCCGATCAGCGTTACTCAATTTAGGAATGCTTCCAATTATGAGTAACCTGAAAGAGAAGCAATTTCTCTTTATCATTACTATCAACTGAATACCATACACAAGTATCTACATCTTCGATCACCTTGAAGAATCCCGATACTTGCTTTACCTGGTTCTCTACTCTATTCAAATACCTATAACTCCTCAAAACTTAGACCCTGTGTTTCAACGAAACACATGTCTAAGAACTAGAGAAGTTAAAAGTAAACAGAATATAGTATGAGGACCAACCCCTCTGTCCTAATGGACACTGGACAACATACAATACTCTGTATAAGTCCGCTGACTCTTTCACTGTGTGTCGTAGGTTGAAAACTGTACTTATGGTTAAGAAGAATTACACTGCTGTTTAATGCTCCTTACCTAACCATCCACTAATATAGGTAAATGTCATCGACATAATATCAAAGGGTATATCTCACTCTATGAAAATAGACGTACAGATATATTAATTTGAAATTGGTGCACAACAGCGGATATTCAAAACCAAACATTTGCCGACCGGCAAACTGCCCAGATGATCTCCTCAAATATCACCGATTACAACGAATCCCGATATAATGAGGATGATTACCCTATTCCCAATAACTTACTCCCACTCACCATCTGTAAAAACCATACAGATGTGAGAATCAAACCTGGTAAATACATACCCTGGAGCAAGTGTCCAATCGGGAAATCAGTTTTCTTTTAACAGTACACAGTTGAACTGAAACATTGAAATGTTTCAATGGGGTATCTTGGTATTCCTAGTAATACCTCTACCATTATCCAGATTCACAACTATAACCGCATAATTCTTTGCCACCTCACTAAATCCCTTTATTTGTCTTTAGTCGTTACCTTCTGCACACTCCTTAGGCCAAATGGTTTTCTTCCTTCCCTACCGTTCGGCACCAGCCTATGGCTTGGAAGAAGACTATCCAATAAGCATAATGGGTGTACTGTCCTAATCCTAGGAGCACTCGCAATGCGAGAGAGGGTGAAGATAAAAGACAACTGAATAAACCTTATTCTTATCTCTCCTGAACCAGAATCCATCCCCGAACTGGAACAAGTTCCTTTCGAGTTCGTATATAACCATACGATGGAGTATCTAGTAAACTGTGGATCTTCGTAGTGATACGGAGTGTCCTGGAGAAATACAAAGGTGATTTAGGATTGGCGAAGAAATACTTGGTTTGGTCGTGAATATGAGTTGCAATTTACTTTGCCCTCTTACTAATCCCTTGCTTTGTCTTAATCTTAATACCTTCTGCACACCATTTAGGCTAATTGGTTTTCTTCATTCCCTACCGGTCGGCACCAGCCTAAGGTTTGGAAGAAGACTATCCAATTTGTGCAATAGGTGTACTATCTCCTAAACCAAGGAGTACTCACAACTTGAGAGAAGGTGAAAGGGAAAAGACAACTGAATAATCCTATCCGTTTTCTCCAGAACCGGAAACCATCCTCGAATTCCTTCGAGTTCGTATCTAACCATACGATGGTTTTGTCCAATGGAAGTGGACGTTCGTAGTAACACGGGGTGTCCTGGAGAAAGGGTAAAAGTAGGAGTGGCAATGAGGTCTGCAACTCTGACAATCCAAAAACCAGTGTTAAGAAGGTTCGGTCAACTTGGTCACTGAGTCATAGTCTTAGGGTCTGGTCAATGGTCGCTGCCAGAGAGAGAGAAAAGAAACACTCAGCATGCACTCTAACCAAGATCAGAATGGTTACCAATTTATCTAATCTGGAAACCTCCCACTGTACCTCAAATTCTCCTCCAAACCTGAAAGAAGAATTAGTCGGGGTCACCCGAGGAGTAAACCAACTCATCAGTGGGAATCGGGATCCAACTATCATCGCATGATAACGTGACGGAATCCGCTCACGCTATAACACTCCAGAAGGTATGCGCATATCTGGCAAGTTTCAGTTCTTTTGAAGCTCCCGATGTGATTTTTACCCCATGCTCTTATGACCTTGACTATGGCCAACAAATCATAAGTCACATGTCAAGTTCTACCCGTCATTATCCAGGTTGATTTGAACCCACCCGTACAAGCCCTTGACTAGGGCCAACAAGGCTATACGACTGCCCCAAACCAACGCATCTATCTATGCTGCATATGAATAACCAACAGCTACCAAACACTGTGCCTTGACTATGGCCAACAAACACAGCTTGAATACTATTGACTATCCATATGAAACGACGGAGGGCTACGAATGGTTTCTGGCGAAAACCTTTAACGTAATGAACTTGATTTCGTTGAAGGAACGGATAGCTTTTTAGAAAATATAGTAACGAAAACCTTCGCTAAAGAGGTCACTCCCGGTGAAGGGATCTCGGCTCTTTCCCCGTAGAATGGGGTGCAGGATATTCCAAATGAATACCACGATACAAAGCAAAAGTAATCGGCTATAGTGAAGTTAATGCCCTGACGCAAACTTCTGTCCAAGGGGTCACTCCCGGTGAAGGGATCTCGGCCCTTGCCTCGTCGACTGAGGAGCAGGATATTCCAAATGAATACCACGATGCAAAACAAAAGTGAACGTCCTTGCAATAACAGCTTTTTGAAAAGTGTTCCAACAACATCAGATTAGGTTTGTTTAACTTGCATTGATCCGAATCAATGCAGTCCCATCAATTGATCACACCACAAAGAACGAAAATATACTGACGTACGTATATGCCATCCGCATTCGCCACTGGGTCCCGTCATCACCCGTTAGGTTAGCTAACTAACGGCAGAGCGGGGACTGGACTAGCGCGGATGAAAAACATATACAACATCTACTAATATATATACTAATATATTATATTTCGCTCAAGGCGTGAATAAAATGCAACATCACAGAAATGTACAGCATTACAGAACAATACAGATATCTGGGATCCCCGGGTTTCACAGAGCCACTACTGAAACCCGACGTTCCCCTGGTCGTGTGGATAGCCTGTGCAATGAAATCCTAGACCCCTACGGGCGCGGCAAGTCACCCGCCAAAACCTGAAGCGAGGCAGCCCCCTTCAGCACTGTGAATGGACCACCCAGCACTTCACGGAATCCGGTAACTTGGGCACCCCTCCTGGGTCAACCTGTACCCCCTACGAGTGCGGCGAATAGCCCGCCAATTCCAGACAGAAGCCCCCTCCGTCTCAATGCCCTGAGATGCGGGCCCGTTGCCTTCTAGAACCCGGCTATCCGTGCACCCCTCCGCGGGATAACCCTAGTACAGAAAGTAAAATATACATACAACGGGTACATCGACCGCAACCAGGTCGTGCCCCAAAAGAATAATACAAACAGGCAGTGACGGCAGTCCACATGTCGGACGCTCGCCCCGCAATATCAAATGTACATAATACAACAAAACTGTACTAGCATTGCATCCAGGCTATCCCCCACGACCGATCCGCAACATCACAGCAAAAACACAAAACATCAACGTGAAAGTCACGTTCGCAAATCCGTCTAACCGGGCTATAGCAGTTAGACCGGATTTACCGATCGAGTGACATTCACGGTCGCAGATATAATGTAAATACTGTGAAAAATGTGTTTAAAATATCCGATCGATCAAAAAATTAACAAGTGGGCCCCCAAGCAATACTGTAGCAGTCACAGAAAATCTGGGCCTAAATTCAATATCCCAAAACCCCCAAAATAAGCCCACAAGCCCACTGGAAAAATACGAGGCAGTGAAGACACTAGAGTGCGGCGGAACCGCGGCCCAAGGGGGGTTTGGCCGCGGTTCCGCGCTCAAGTCGTCGACTGAAAGTGTCGAATTTTTACAGAGGTCTTATAATATCTTGTACATCAGTTTTATGCAACCTGAAAAATTTTTGGACACCAAAAAATCTCAACAGAAAACTGATGTGAACTAAGATTGGGTTTTTGGAATTTTGATCGATCGGAACTGAAAAACACATCAAACGAAGCTAGACGAAGTTAATGGCGAGGCTCTGATACCACTGTAAATGCACGGCGGCGCCCCGGCCGTCAAACCGACGGCCAAATGCGGAAACGGTGATAAACTTTAATTTTGCGAACTTTGCAAACCGGCACCACCGCGCACTAAACTCCGGATCGGGCCATTAAACTAGATCTAGCTAACAACAAGACGGGTTAGAGATATACCGAGTGATCCGAGTCCTCCGGTCTTCTCGCCGTCGTCCCGATCTCCCGCGGAAACTCCGGTCGTTGCATCCTTGCCGGAAGGGCACCACATCGTCTGTATCTTTTACGGGCTCCCACCTCAATACCGAGGCAACTCGGGCACGAAGCTGGCTAGTCGACGTGCCCAAGATTAGCTGTAGAATGTAGTGTAGATGATGCTTGTCTCATTTGGGGTTTGTAGTTGCCTTGATGGAGGAATAAGGTTATGGAAAAATGGTGCTTTCATTTTTCCAAAACTAGATGAATGAGATGATGAAATGAGTGCTACAACAAAATGGAAATTTCTCTCATTTTTCATCCAAAGTGGCCGGCCATCCAAGCTTGGAAATGGTGGAGGGAAAAGCATCACAAATAAGGGAGGTGAGTGTAGGATCAATCAAGTGGTGACCACATCCAAAAACATCAACCATACTTCACTTCTATTCACACCTTAACCTCATTAATGCAAAAGTATGGATGAAGGATTCTAATCCTATCATAATGAAGACAAATGCAAGAAACCCCCTCCTCAAATGTTATTTGCACAATTGCAAATAACCCCCTCCATCGGAAAAGTCCGGCCGGGAAAGAACAAAGGAAAACCGGCCGGAACGGAATGCAAACTGGCAACTCCAGAAAACTGGTCCCATAATAAATTACAGGAAAACCCCGATACTGTGCATACACACCCGCATCTGTATTCCGTCCGGATACAAATGCAAAGAGACAAAACTACACCGTACTATACTAGGATCCGGCTTAAACCAAAGCCGGCTAGTAATGTTCGTCCGATCCTGATCCGTGCAATACCGCACGTATCTGATCGAACCCTGCCATATATCCATACGGCCACTAGTACAAACTGTCCGATCCTGATCCGTGCAATACCGCACGTATCTGATCGGACCCTGCCATATCTCCATACGGCCTCTACAGCGTTTCACCCGAAAGCCTGAGTAACAGAAAGTGTGGTGGACTCTAAAGACTCGTCAATACTATGGCTGTGGATTTAACCACTAGCACGTCAGAGGTATAAGCCAATACGTAACGGGCCACCAGCTATTGACCAAAAGGGACGTCGATGAGCGAACTCATCCTGACACCCTACTGAGCCTGTCAGTGACAATATCCGTACAGTCCGGTCCGTTCGTCTATGAGCATCGCATGTCGGGCCTAGGGGGTGGGTAAAAGTCAGACCCCCAAAAGCGGTACAAGTCGTGTCGGAGTGTAGCCCAGAACACCCTGAGATACTACTGGAATACCTACCAGTAAATCTCCTGCCTTGGACAAGGACTTTGTGTAATGGCTCTCCTAGACACAGCGCGACCTCACCCCCAATACCGGGAGAGACGAACCCCCGAAGATCCGCTCACTGCCTCCATGTGGCTCGGGACTGTACCCAACTAAAACCTGTTTGCACGACTCCTTTGAGCCGTGGTAGGGTAGTAATCAAAGCACAGTGGGAACTCACACGAGACAAATGACGATCCCCAGGTCGATGAACTAACCTGTACACATGTCACCTGGGAACTGCTATCTGACGTCAGGTATAAGACCAACTAGCATGTTCCCGGCGAGTCCTGTCCGGTGTACTCATAACCCAATGAGCACCTGTATACATCTTAGGTGAACCAACTGACACCAGTGGCCTGTGAGACCGGCCACCGCCCCTCGTCGGGGTCTCGACTGTATACACTAGTCTACTCTGGAGAATCGATGCCCTATCTCGAAACTCCCACGACTAGGGACCATTTAAGGATGTGCTTGTAGACCCCAGCTCTCACGTATATGATCGCCCTCATACTGCTGGCAGTCAAGCAAGAATCCTATGGGCTCTATCAACGTGTAATAGTGACATGTAAGGTCACCTGAAGCAGTACACGATGATAAAGGTAAACCAGATAGCATACTATCATCTCGAGTAAGACTGTCATCCCGGGATAGGTCCTCCCTTAATCATTGCAATCACGTGCCTGTGATCCAATAATTGACTCTGAGAGCACTATCTCCAACAGATATTGCCCTACAAGGGACTCGATACTGACCCTTGTATACAATCCACGGGCGCGAATAAACATTTCCCCAACAAAGTCCAACCCTTATAGGTCCTCTCGATCCATACGGAGAAAGCCCTCTTGTAGGATCCTTACGACTTACAGAGGAGCACACACTTAGGAATCCTCACGATCCCTAAGGAGAAAATACACCTGCAAGATCCTCACGACTTGTAGGGAGAAATACCTTTGTGAGACCCTTACGGCTCATGAAGTCAAAAGCCTTGGTCGACAGGACCCTTAACCCTGTTTGCTGAGCCACCTTTGTTCATCATCGACAAAGGTAAATGATGATTCGCTCTTGGCAACATTCCAGTTGTAGCGGTGCTGATGCCGAAATCGGTGCCTAAAATCCAGGCTTGCAGCGAAAAAGCTAGCAAGCCACACATGCCTACAAAATAGCCGAAATTATGGGGCAACTTGCAATAAAAAGCAGCAAGTAAAAATGAAGGCATGAAAGATAGCCGAAATGATGGGGCAACTCGCAATAAAAAGCAGCGAGCAGAAAATAAATAGATAGCCGAAATGATTGGGCACCGCGAAAAATAGCCGAAATGATGGGGCAATCGCGACCTTCGCGATATAAAAGCTGAAACGATAGAGCATCGCGGAAAAAGAAATAAAATAAAAATAAAATTTATGCCTTACAGGTGATGTTCCATCACACCCTGTATACAATCCAACGGCATAAACAAAAAGGGAACATACCTCCCTCCCCCAGGTTTCACCAAAGAAAGAAGCTAAATCTCGACGGGCCACAAGCGACCTAGAGATCATCCCAACACTCGTCTCGTAACAACGGACACAACTTCAAGCTAAGCAGAACAGCGGCAACTCCCAGTTCCATGGCTCGGTGGTATACATATCGCCAATAGTCAAACCTCCATCCCGTGAAATGCAGATACAATCAGCAAAATTCCTGGTTACGTGGAACGCGGATAATGTCACTCTTTGACCCCGTGGAAAACGTCCAGAGCGGATCCTGGTCCTCGCAGAACACGGCAGTGAACCCGTGTGAAGCATCCAGAGCGGAGCCTAGTCCTCGCCGAGCACGGCAGTGAACCCGTGTGAAGCATCTAGTGCAAAATTCCTGGTTACGTGGAACGCGGATAACGTCACTCTTTGACCCCGTGGAAAACGTCCAGAGCGGATCCTGGTCCTCCCAGAGCACGGCAGTGAACCCGTGTGAAGCATCCAGAGCGGAGCCTAGTCCTCGCCGAGCACGGCAGTAAACCCGTGTGAAGCATCTAGTGCAAAATTCCTGGTTACGTGGAACGCGGATAATGTCACTCTTTGACCTCGTGGAAAACGTCCAGAGCGGATCCTGGTCCTCGCAGAGCACGGCAGTGAACCCGTGTGAAGCATCCAGAGCGGAGCCTAGTCCTCGCCGAGCACGGCAGTGAACCCGTGTGAAGCATCTAGTGCAAAATTCCTGGTTACGTGGAACGCGGATAACGTCACTCTTTGACCCCGTGGAAAACGTCCAGAGCGGATCCTGGTCCTCGCAGAGCACGGCAGTGAACCCGTGTGAAGCATCCAGAGCGGAGCCTAGTCCTCGCCGAGCACGGCAGTGAACCCGTGTGAAGCATCTAGTGCAAAATTCCTGGTTACGTGGAATGCGGATAACGTCACTCTTTGACCCCGTGGAAAACGTCCAGAGTGGATCCTGGTCCTCGCAGAGCACGGCAGTGAACCCGTGTGAAGCATCCAGAGCGGAGCCTAGTCCTCGCCGAGCATGGCAGTGAACCCGTGTGAAGCATCTAGTGCAAAATTCCTGGTTACGTGGAACGCGGATAACGTCACTCTTTGACCCCGCGGAAAACGCCCAGAGCGGAGCCTGGTCCTCGCCAAGCACGGCAGTAAACCCGTGTGAAGCATCCAGAGCAAATACCGGACTGTGGAGTCCTTAAAATCCACGGTCTATGACGTCCTTAACCTCGACCGTGATGTCTTAAAACTAACGATCAAACATCCCGATTCCTTACGGATTCTGCCTTGGTTTAAGGGTACATCTCTTTACCCCTTTGATACCTGGCGTTGTAATTCCTCAACGTCTTCAAAGAGGTGACGGGTCCCTGCAACCAAACATCGGACTGTGGAGTCCCTAAATCCACGGACTATGAGGTCCTTAATCTTGACCGTGATGTCTTAAAACTAACATCGGACTGTGGAGTCCCTAAATCCACGGACTATGAGGTCATTAACCTTGACCGTGATGTTTTAAAACTAACAGCGGACGGTGGAGTCCCTAAATCCACGGACTATGAGGTCCTTAACCTTGACCGTGATGTCTTAAAACTAACAGCGGACGGTGGAGTCCCTAAATCCACGGACTATGAGGTCCTTAACCTTGACCGCGACGTCTTTAAACTACGATACCTGGAGCGGCCCCTGACCCCGTGAAACACGGATAAGGGTGACCACATCCAGCACTTGCAGGTCCTCACGACCTGTAAGGAAGAAAAACTCGCTTGTGAGATCCTTACGACCCTCAAGGGAAAACCCGCTTAAGAATCCTCACGATTTTTAAGAAAAACTTACACCTATGGGATCCTCTCGACCTATAGGGAGAAAAAACTCTTTATGAGACCCTCGTGGCTCATAAAATGCAAAAGTCTTAGGAAGCAGATCTTAGCCCTGAATCCAGAGCCATCGCTGTCCTGCAAGGAGATCAAGATAGAATATCCGCAGAATACATTCAATAAAAAGGGGATACACCATTGAGAGGAAAAACGTATCTTTTATTCATAAACCAAAATGGATACAAAGTGCAATTCATGAAAGAACAAAAAGAAAATACTCTCATCCATGAGTATGTACAAAAAGGAAGGAAGAGATACAAATGTTTCAAGCCAGCGGGCGATTCAGCAGCTTGACCAGCTCATCGTTCTGTTGCTGAGCCACGGCTTCATGACGCAAGATCTCCAGAAGACGGGCCTCCGCCTGAGCTTGCTGAACCTGATACGAAGCAAGCCGAGCTTCGAGCCCTTTCTCGGTGGCTTTATGAGCCTCGACCCTCTCACGAGTGAACGTGACAGCTTTGTCGAGAGCCACCACCTCTTTTATGGACTCCTGAAACACCCGCCAGAGTTCATACGCTTTGTTGGCCTAAGACTCGCCCGAAGCTCGCTCAGCGCCTTAGAAGCCAGCTCCCTCTCCGAGAATTTACAGCCGAACCCCTTTTTCTCGCGCGACAAAATGTTTGCCACGCGTCATCCTATCAGGTCATGTAAGCTCACTCCCGCGACCGCAACCTTGGAAACAAGACACTTACAAGACTGTATAAACGGGCTTCCAGTCGACGGGAATAATCGATCTAAAACGCGCTCACATCACCTGACATGAAAGGCAACAAGAAAGGTTTCCGACATATTTCAAGCATGCGTTCGCAATCATATGAGTATTCAAAAAAAAAATAATAATAGCATTTGCAATCGCATGAACATTCGTAATGTCCAAAAAGGTCTGATGCGCAGGAAAGTGATGATAGCATTTGCAATTAAAGAAAGTTCTCATGAGAAGAATGCAAAGTTTATTTACGCAAGCGGAAACATACATACTAGTACCAAGCCTACATGGAAATTCGGCATAAAGCGTAAAAAAGGAGGGACTAATTTAAAAATGTTCTACCCTAACGGAAAAGGTCACCAAACATGGGATCAACGGCACAAGGGTTAATGAAGCAGAGGACAAAATTCTTCATCTCTCTCTCTGCTTTCTCCAGCACATCAAAGCGACGGTTCTCACGAAGAGTCGCTCCCCATCGATTGGCGCCGTGTTCGTCCGCGAAAGCAGACATAATAGCTCGCCGGTCCTTTATCTGGCTCAGCAGATGAATTAAGCAATCCTTTAAAGCCTGAGTAATCATCCGGAGCCAGAGGGAACCCATCGGGAGGGGGGACCCCCTACGGATCGAGAGTTCATGCATGGCTGAGTCGCATTCGTTGTCGGTAAGGAGGGGATCCACCAACCGAGCAGCAAAGCGGGGGATCATCTCCTCAATAGGAACTTCCCATGGCTGTCGACGAGCATGAGGGCGATTGCAGGCCATGGCGCTCGTTTGTTTCGCTCGACAAGTTACACCAAGATAAAAAAAATAATATAAATCTCTTTGTGAAGGGAAAAGAAAGCTATAGCCTCATATATAAAGAAGTGCATTAAGTGCTGTACGCGGAAAATCTCGCATGATGAAGCTATTCCCAAGGCCAAAAAAAGGAAATGCATCGAAAATCAAGGAGATGGAACTATTTCCAAGGCCCTTTTTCTGCATCTGATATTGTGCACTGAAAATATGGCATGGGAAGATTTTGTGAACAGCCCCATCAAGGGACCCCACGTGCAGAACACGTGAGGCCCAAACCCGATGTACACAAAAAAAAACGGAATAGCACCCTGCATATTAAAAGCACCAACAACAAAAATAGCAAAATGATGAAATCCCAGAGAAAGGCATACGAACAGGGAAAAACATGATAAAACTTATCATTCATACTTTGAGAAGTTCATACAAAATAAAGAGGACACAACTACAACGGTAAGACTTCAGACGCGGGGCACGGGTTGAGAAACTCGAAATTAACTTTGTCCAAGATTCTCCAAGCATTTCGAACCTCCCGAGTATGCTTCCTCTCGCGGTCGCAAGCGTCGGGGTCCTCACGAATATCCTCCACCCTCCGATAGGCGGCAAGTATGGCGGACTGCTTAAAGGCTTGGTGCAAGAGATCAATAAGGTGATCTCGCCTCCTCTTTGAGATCAAGCCCATCAAGTACACCGAATGTACCTTATCCTCAGCAGTGTCCAAGGCCCTGAGTAGTATGCCAGCGCAAAAGAGAGGAAGTGCCTCCTGGATCGCCAACACGATCCGCCTCAGAAGGGAAGAGCAACGGGGGAGTAGCCGGTGGTTGTACTCGTCAAAGCGGCTCATGATCTCGGCACACTGAGCATCGGTGAACTCCTGGTTCTGACTGCGGCCCAGTGCACGAATATTCCCATAGGAAATGATCTCGTCAAGACCATACAGATGGGCATCCATGATACCTGAAATAAGGGTCCTAAGACATCATTACAAAACTTCTGTTGCATTAATTGCAGAAGAACAACCTCGGGCCAAGAGACCCCAGGAAGCCTCCGTGTGAAGAAATCGAGTTCTTCATTGGAATTAAATTCCTTATTAAGAGAAGGGAATTAAATTCCCAGAAAACATTTTTTGGATGGAATTAAATCCCATGGAGTTGAACCGCCATCATCATCTCCCCAAGGATCATCCGGCCCTAAGAGATCTACTGATGGAGGTTAAAGAAATTGAACAAAAAATGGGTTCTTTGTGAAATCCTTAATGTGGATTTAAAATCCAGAGAATTCTTTGAAAACGAAGGCGCTTCAGCCGTTCAACATTATTACCTGAGGAAAAGGGATTCTTCAACAGAGTTAAACTCTGGAAAATGTCTGAGACAGAGAACTAAGCTCTGGAAGCGAGAATTAAATTCTCAAGGGAAAAGTTCTCAGAAGAAGAAGAAAGTGAAGGCTCCTCTGAAGAGACGGTGGTATTTATAGAAGGCGAGGGAAACGATTCATCTCCCCAAATCCCTAAAGGAATCCAACGGTCACAAAAGGTGACAGCGTTGCACTCACGTGCTGACACGTGAGAACAACGCTGTGGGGGCATTTGTTTCCTGATTTAAAATCAGAAAAGCTTATGGAAAAAGCTTCAGAAAAGGGTCACGTGCTTACACGTGACCAGCAGTCACGTGTGGGCACGCGACACCTAAAAGTATCGACAAGGCAAATTCAGTTTCCCAAATACATCAAAGAAAGGGGCTTCAGAAAAGGTCACGTGCTCCCACGTGACCTGGGCCACGTGTCGACACGTGACATTTAAGAGCAGCGGCAAAGACACAACGGTTCCCTGATCAAATCAAGAAAAAGGCTTCAGAAGAGGTCACGTGCTCCCACGTGACCAGGGTCACGTGTTGATACGTGACACTCAGAACATCAGACTCATTCTCCGGTTAAATCGAGAAGAAGGCTCCATGCCAGGGTCACGTGCTCACACGTGACCAGTTGTCACGTGGTGGCACGTGACAGCTAAACAGAGAACAGAAAGCAAAGCGCAGAAAGAAAGAAGAAAGCTCGTTCCAAGGGGGTCACATGCCCACACGTGACCAAGGGTCACGTGGCCACACGTGACCGACTTCAAAGCCCATTTGTTAACAGAATTAAATTCTGAGAAAAGAACTCTCAAATCTTTCCAAAGGAAAAAGATTATAAGCAACCAATTAAATTAAAGATTCAGAGGTGATTAAATATCACCTATCTATGGAAAAATCTCGAACTTGGAAAGATTTCCCCTTTAAATCTAACAGAAATAACAAGGGAGAAGCTCTGGATTTGAAATCCAATGGTGAATAAAATTCACCTAATAATCCAAAGGTCCAAAACGAATGGTGGATACAAATCAAATCTCCTAATGAAAGATTCACATAAACTAATTGACTCGGCTGCTTCTCCTATAAATAGGAGCCAAAAGACACAAAAAAAGAGATATATACGCAGAAGGAAGAAAAGGGAGAGAGCTTTGATACTTTGAAGAAATTGGATCTTCTGCAAAAGAAAACCCTAGGTAAGAAAGGGAAGGCTCCTTGAAAGAAAAGAGAATTTAATTCTCAACAGAGTTTAACTCTGATATATAAAAAAGAAGAACATATCTCTTCTCTCTTTGATAGAGGATCTGCAAAGTGCACATCTCCCCTTGAAGTTGAGAATTTAATTCTCAATGGGTCGACATCCTGCCATGCAGATCCAAAACATAGAGAGGGAACGGAAGCACGATAATTTAATTCTCACAGAACTATAGGAATTTAATTCCTTTAAAATAAAACTAGGGCTTGACCCTGTGTCATGGGAATTTAATTCCTTTAGAACGAAAAGAAAAAGGGTTTAACCCTAATTAAGAACATAGTTCTGTTGAAACAGCGGGAATTTAATTCCCTTAATCATAATTCTTTAAAATGGGAGTTTAATTCCTTAAAAGATTTTATTAGGGTTTAACCCTATTCAGTTCTTCACATATATGAGGAATTTAATTCCTACAGAAAATTCAGAGTCCAACTCTATTCCAGAATATAAATCTTCAAAAGGAAGTAGGAATTTAATTCCTCTGAAATTACTGTCAGGGTTTAACCCTACGAGGAATTTAATTCCTGGAAAAGATTAACAGATCCTCTAAACAAAGAGGCAGGGTCACGTGTCACCACGTGACCCCCCCAAAAGATCTACAGAATGCCCCCTTTGAGGCAGTGCCCCACGTGACCCTTGACAGAAGCTTTAACACACAAGCATTTGAATGCCGGTCACGTGATGGCACGTGATGCTCTGAAAGATGCAATAGTCTCAGAAGAACAAATGAAGGGAGGGCGCTCTCACGTGTTGCCACGTGACCCCTCTTGCCTTAATGTTTAACACTAAATTGAAACTCCCGAATCCAGTATTGAAACACCGTTGGGCCTTAGTGTTCAACACTAATCAAAGAACTTTATTCGCAGTGTTCAACACTGATTACCTTAGTGTTTAACACTAATCTGAGATCTCCATTGCCAGTCTTTAACGCTGATCTGTTTTAGTGTTTATGATAATTTGAAAGCCTTGTTGCTGGTGTTTAACACCAATTATCTTTTAGTGTTAAACACTGACTTGTCAATCTCGTTCCCAGTGTTCAACACCGATTGCTCTGTAGTGTTTAACACTAGGCTTTGGCCCAATTGGCTAAATGGATAGAGGCAAAGCCTCTCCTTCAATGAACCAACAGGAAGCCAATATTCCAGACATGATTGGACTTAGCCCAAGCTGGCCATAAGTCCCCAATTCGTAATTGAATGAACTAATGGGCTCATAACGTAATTAATTGGTCTTGATCCCAAATTGGGCCAAAGACTATTTAATCCACTCCGGTTTAAGGGTACATCTCTTCACTCTTTTGATACTTGGCGTTGTAATCCCTCAACGTCTTCAAAGATGTGACGGGTCCCGGTGACCACTCATTAATACGGACTGTGGGGTCCTTAAACTCATGGACTAATGCGTCCTTAAATCAAGATACGGACTGTGGGGTCCTTAAACCCATGGACTATGAGGTCCTTAACCTTGACTGAGATGTCTTAAAACTAACAATGGACTGTGGGGTCCTTAAACCCATGGACTATGAGGTCATTAACCTTGACCGAGATGTCTTAAAACCAACAATGGACTGTGGGGTCCTTAAACCCATGGACTATGAGGTCCTTAACCTTGACCGAGATGTCTTAAAACCAACAATGGACTGTGGGGTCCTTAAACCCATGGACTACGACGTCCTTAACCTTGACCGAGATGTCTTAAAACTAACAATGGACCACAATGTCCTTAAACTACCCATAGACCGCAATGTCCTTAAACTACCCATGGACCGCAACGTCCTTAAACTACCAATGGACCACTACGTCCCTAAACTGGAACAATAGAGCCTCCCCATGCTCTTTTGCCGGATCTAAACGATCCCGTTTAAGTTGATCTTAGCCTCAAAGATGGCTAACGTATCCTTAAGCCTTCAAACAGACTGGACTAAGAATCTCCCCCAATTAACTCTGGTTCGAGGGTACATCTCCGAACTCCTCTGACATCTGTCGTTGTAATCCTTCAACGTCGTCAGAGAGGTGACGGGTCCCGACGGCCATACATACGATGGACCACTATGTCCCTAAACTGGAACAATGGAGCCCAAACACTCCTTCGTCGGATCTAAACGATCCCGTTAAGTTGATCTTAGTCTCAAGTTAGACTAACGTATCCTTAACAAACGTTTGAGTTGATCTTAGCCTCAAGTATGGCTAACGTATCCTCAAACCAAAACCACAAACCCAAATCTAAGATAACACGGGTTTGGACTAGTCCACGCCCTACGGGCGACGACATAACTCAGTCTCCGTATATAATCCACGGGCAACCAAAAACAAAACATAAAATAGACACACACGACACGAAGTGACCATCTGGAGAAGGAGAAAGTTGTTACCGCGATACGGTAGCGTAATTAACTGCAGGGGCTTGCGCCTGCAGGGAAGAGCGTCCCCACAATCAAAAACCCCTCAAACGAGGGGGAATCTGACGAAGTCTGCTACATCGGCCGCATCCGTTTAAACCTTCGATACATGGTGCCATAGATCAACTTGGCATCTCCGGAAGGGTGGACGGATAGCACCAATTAGCATCTGCCCCGAACCTCAGGCGAGGCCCCGCGTCTCGGCCGCCGTTCGGAGGGGAACAGATTCTGGCACCCCCGGTGGGACCTTTTCCTCTTTCCACTCCACACTTCGTGTGTCGTAATTCGCGAACCAATCGCGGTTCGCTAATGGTTGCTCTTGGGTTTCAAGATACTAAGAATTGGCGTCTTGCTTATTGCAGAAAGCAAAGGATCGATGGCTTCTACTTCTGCGAAATTCTCCAACTGCTCGGACTGCAATTGCAAACAACGCTCTGCCTCGCCAGGAGGTATAGCCTACGGACCCCAAGCTGCTTCGCTATTCACAATGCCCGTGGAACAGGTCACTCGCGCCACCACAGGATTGTTCTTTGGGACCATGCTCCCGCCGACAAGCTTCACCGCTCCAGTGCTGACAACGGAAGCTCTCAAGAAGTCGGTCTTTGATCGTCTTACCCCTGCCGCGGCTCCTCTCAACGAGTCGCCCAACATCAGCGCCTCGGTCTTCTCTAGATTGGGCCAGAAATCCTGCGAACCCATCATGGGGCCTACAATCCCAGAGAAGGCTGCTTCTAAGAAAGTGGCCGCTCCTGCTCCCGAAATCGCCAAGGCGGCTCCTCTGACCAAAAAGTCGGTCTTTACAAGATTAACGGCTTCAGCTCCCGCTCCTGCTGCCCAAAGGACGTCGGTCTTTGACAGGCTAACACCAGCAACGACCCCCCACCTACGCAGGGGGCAAGACGAGGCTATTTTCACCGCTGAACCCGCGCCGTCCGCTCGACACGCTCGACGTCGCCACTGGCGCCGAGTAAGGAGGGCTGGGGGCAACTCCCTCTCGGGACTAACTACACCAACCCCGATGGCAGAAGTTAATGCTGCTGTTCCAACCGGGAACAGCTTCGAGATGCTAAATAAGGTGCGAAGGAATTCTCCTACTGCAGTGCTAAAAAAGTCTCCTCCCCCATTAAAAAAGATTGTGGAAATAAAATCAGAACAGCCCCGATCCCCTCAACGGCTGTCTTCCAAAATCTATAAGGTTTGGCGGCAGGCCCGAGACTCGATCATCGATCCAAACTTCTCCCGCCAGCACAAGAAGCTGAGAATCCATCCGGAAGCTGGTCACCAGGCTAAACCCCAAAAGGCTGTCTGGACGCCCACCTCAACGGCCTTCTCAACCTCCATGGCTCATAAAAGGAGGAGGCCAGAGAAGATCCCCCAGCCTGCAACGACGGTCAAAAGCACTGAGCCCAGACGCCCGAAGTCTGGGGGCATGGTGGTGCACACTGTTTACATGGCTTCTGGAAAGGAGGAAAGCCGCACTTCTACGGGCCACCGACCGCTAACCCGATCCGTGACAAAAGCCCAGGAGCAGCAACAAAAGCTTCAGGAAATGATGAATGCTATGGCGGCACTTACCGGGCCAAAAGAAAGCCCAGAAACGTCCTCAGACGCACGCCAGGAGGAAGAAACCGACGCCGAATTCCTTCGCCGGATACTGGAGAAAAAAGACAAAGAGGCTGCTGAACAAGCGGCCAACATACAACGTATGGGCCTTCTCTTCCAAGATATGATAGGAATGATGATCCAGCAGGACTTACCCGTCGAGGATCCCCCAATCGTTCTTGAAGACGACCGAGGAGAAACGTCGAATCCACCACCAGCCCTCTCGACGGCCAAGGAGGAGACAATCTCCAAGGCTGACTTGGTTGACTACATAGCCCAGCAAATCCGGGTTCATCATGCGACTGAGGCAGCTGGTCAAGTCGTAAAAACGGGGCGGCCATATCCAAGCTGGTACGACCAAATCAAATACCCGCAAGGCTATACGATACCAAAATTCCACGTGTATAAGGGGACCGGCAATCCCCATCAACATGTCGCCCAGTTCCGGGCCCTCTGCGGTAACACCGGCGGTGATGATAAACTGTTGCTCCGCTAGTTCGTGGGAAGCTTATCAGAAACAGCGTTCGAATGGTATTCGGAACTCCCGAACGATTCTATCAAAACGTTCGCTGAAATGGAGTTGTTATTCACTCAGCGATTCGCAAGTGCCAGCGAACGCACTCCAATAACTGCATTGATTAACGCCAGGGTAAAACCAGGCGAAACCTGGGTCCAGTATGCTATACGCTGGCTGAATTTGTGGTCGAGATGTGAACAACGCATTGAGGAGGCACCCGCAGTGGGCATGTTCGTGGGAACCCTAGACCCCCACGCAACTATCTCTCAGTTTATGATGTTCTTTAAGCCAACCACATTCCAGGCTTTAATCGACAAGTTGGCTCAGATGGACCAGATGGGTCATAGACCACCTCCCCCGAAGTCGGAACCTCGGAATGACAAGGGTAAAGGAAGGGCAACCTTTGTTGCGAATGCCCAACAGCAACCTAACGCCTCGAAACCGACAGATCAACTGGAAGAAAGACGCCGGTATTATAATGAGAAGATGAAACGTCCCTACTCGTTCCCACGAGACAAGACGAGACGGTTATTCGAGCTGGCAATACGCAACAGACTTATAAACCTACCAAATTCAAGGCGACCGCCGCAACCTACCGAGGTGAATAACCCTAACTATTGCCCTTACCATCAAACGGTAAGTCATCCGATTGAAGATTGCTTCGTCTTCAAAGGATGGATTGAAGATCAATACCTCCAGGGGAAGTTTATACTATCTGAAAAGTGGAAAGTGAACCCACCACAACCGCATACTCCTAAGAAAGCAGAAGCACTGGGGGCAACCTGCTCCTTTATTGAAGAAGCTCCATGGGAGGTCGTGCTATCAACTAAAACCAAAAGAATGCTGAGAGACCTTCATGCGTGCCCTGCGATCGAATGGAAGGACCCTCTTGAACCTCAAATTATCAAAGGGATGTTGCCCAACTACGAAGACTCGCGATAATGGCCCAAATACTCATGCCCAACCGTCAAGATCTTCGAAGAAAAAGAAGAAGAAATCCAAAAAGCCCGTGAAGCTTGGAGACGAGCACACGAACTTGCAGAAGCAAATCGACGTACTGGAAGAGTACAATCAAAAGGCACGGACTCCTGTCACACTGCAAGAGCTCCTCAACCACATCTTTCAAGAGGGAGACGATGGAGAGAGCTCGTCGGATGAATCCGAAGGATATGTGGCGAGTTGTAACGTAATCTCCCACTCGTTTACCGATGATGAGAAAACTCCAGGCACTAAGAAGCTGGAGGCAGAGCCTGAACCAGAGTGTGCGTGGCCGACAAATGAAATGATCAATGCCTTTCTAGACGAGATTCGTCTAAAAAGTAAAGCGGATCGGGAGCGTGAGATGGCAGCGTCAGAAGGAACCAAATGCAGGCGACTGGACGGAAGAGTTGAACTACCTCTGCCAGAGCGAAAGGCATCCGAAGTAGACAAGAGGATATTCAAAACGAGGAAAAGGTTTTCCAAAGCCATGTCAATGGGGATGAAGCTACCACCCTCGGAAGGAAACACACATGATGGGGTGGAAAGGCACCCTGATTATTGCGCATATCATCGGAAAATCTCACACCCTACGGAGGAGTGCGACGCCTTTAAGATATGGTGGCAAGGATATGTTGCTCGTCGGCAACATGTTAAGCGCATGAAACGCAAGAGCCGTCGGGAGCGAAGAAGTACTATCGATGGGCACAACAGAACTACTGGCAACTGTTGTATGGCTCACGCCGGGGGGTCACAAGTTCTCACCTTTGGGAGCGACTCTGATGAAGAAATGGCTCTGGGCCCTCTCTTTAAAGAATCCGTTTTAGGGAAAGAGGAGAAACCGGAGACCTGCGAGAACATTCAGCTGCGCAATCGCACACTCCCAGAGAAGAATCTCGGGCCCGTGAGTAGAAAAGATAAGGGAAAGGAAAAGGTCACTGAAGATATCACTTTAGATGACCAAGTCATGAGAGAGCTGGCTGCCAAAGACCCTCCTAGGAAGGATAAGGTGGACTATAACATCCTCGCGCACCTAAGGAAGCTACCTTCTCAGCTTAGCATTCTCGATGCCCTCCTATTATCAAAAGAAGCGCGAGACTCACTAATTAAGGCATTACAAGACCCTGAACAATTCCAAGCCTTCCTCGCCACTGAAAAGATGAAGGATGAACTGGAGGAAGTGCACACGGCCGACATCACTTTCGGTGACGAAGACCTCCTTCTCGGGACGCGCGACCACAACCGTCCCCTATATGTCTCCGGATACTGCCATGACATCAAGATAGGCAAGATCCTGGTGGATAATGGATCCTCCGTCAATCTCCTTAATGTTCAGTTGTTGAAGGAAATCTGCATGAGTGTGCAACACCTCGCTCGTGACAAAATTACTATCTCCGGTTTCGATTCACAATCGTCATGGATTCTCGGATCTGTGATACTAACATTACGCTTTGGACTTCTCATCACGGACACTCCATCAATGCATGAAATATACTAAAGATGGCAAAGAAAAGCGCATTGACAGAGACATACAGCTGTTCGGCGTTCACGAAGTCCGGTATGAAGATTCCCGATACTTCATGAACCCTCAAGATACCGCGCCCCCACTTTCCGAAGACGAAACAATGTTGAGTCCCAAAAGTACATTAAAGCCAGCTACCACCTTCAAAATCAAAACCCTTCAAAGGCGTCTGTGTTTTGGTAGTGACGCTAACGAGTCTGATGATGAAAGCCTGTCCTTGATCTTTCATCCTAGAAAAGTTCGCCCGCATTTTGACATTGACTCTGATAAATTTGTTGATGAAGGACCATCCTTAATAATCCGTCCCATCAAAGTTCGTCCGCACTTAGGCAGTGACATCGAAGAATCAGACACCGAGGATCTGTCCTGCAACAGGTGAGCGGACAAGAATCATGTTTAAAAAGCAAGGCTATGGGTGACTCCTGAAATTGCAGAAGGGTCTCTGTCCGTCACCAGAATCTTGGAGTAATTATATAAAGAACTCGACGCTCTGTCGGTCTCCACTATGGATCAAGTGAATCCCTTCCATGTCCTCAGAAGTAAAAATGGACAGAAGGGGATTTTGTTCTATGGGTCAAACTCTATCATTCACCTGAATGACTTGTCTCTAATCTGCCTTCCATACGAAAGAGGCATAAGAAGTGTCCAGAACCCTAAATACTATGCTTCTGAGATGCAGGAATATTTTAAGAAATGTAGATGCCCGTTATATCAAACGGATTTCGAGGCAAAATTCTATGAAGGGCTATGGTACGCACCCTATAACGACTCTGAAATCCCTGTACAGAATTAATTGTTTAAATGTATAAAAAAGGGTATTTCAGCCTGTGTAGGAGTTATAAGTTATTTTTGTTCAATAAAAGCAAGAAGCAACTTGTAGCTCACTGGTAAAACCTCTACACTGCTGTGACATAGCCTGTGTGTTCAATTCCCATCATTCTCAATTATTTTAAACATTTTTCTTTTTAATTTTTCGGAAGCCCAAGAGTTGCACGTGAAATTCACGGAGAATCGAAAAGTTTCAGAAAAATCAAACAGGATAAATGCGGAGTTAATACAGATTAAAACTGGTGGCACGAATCTCGAGTCGATTTGGCCAAATCGAACCACCCAAAGTCCCCATCCACCCGCCGCCGATGGTCCAAGATGCATCAATTGTCTCCGTGTATTGCACACTCGTTCCTTCAGCTCCCCTCAACTCCCCTGCACCGTTTGATTTTCCTGCAATCAAACAGAGACTCTTCAAATCCCTAATTAACACCATTAAATTCATTTTTATTTCACACCCAATCTCATTTTTACCCTATAAATACCATCCCATACCCTAGCCCTCCACTATTATGAAAATTTCCTCAAAATTCTCTATATTCAAGAAGGGTTAAGGCTATTCAAGTGGAGTTAAGCAAGCCAAAGGGAGTAGCGATGAAATTCCGACGACCGGAGCATCTCTGACGAGACCAAGACCTTCTCTCTCTTCCTTAACCTCTTTTTAACACTACACAACGAGTAAGTCTCTCTTCTCTCTATTTCTTTCATCTCAAATTGTCTTCTAAACACACACCGACAAAGTGGAGTTAACTCCGATATATTTTATTTTAGCATTTGTACTCCCATCATTAAGAAAAATAGGTCAAACTAACTATCTCACATCACTCGTAACCTTATTTACAATCATTTAAATTTTAGTTTAATAAAGTTTTCATAAGAAACAATCATATAGCAAACTTTTCCATTAAAATACCATGAAATTTAGTATAACTGTTTTTTCGATAACCAGAGTATATACCTTTAGACCATTCACGGGGTAATGATCTACCCCAAACACACTATTGTTTCATAGCACGAGGTTCTACATATAGGGTTTATGTAAAGAATAGGTTTTACATTAAAACACCACATTTTTTTCAAAACGGGTTTCTTTTAAATCGATATTTTAAATCCATAACAAATAGGCCTCTACAACCCTCTTAAGGGGACCTGCTAATAGATGGTGCAGATTATCGCACATTCTTGGGATAGTAGAGCGAGATGCAGAACTTCTCACGGAGTATTCGGTCTCGAAAGGAAATAAAAATACGGTTTTTAAGAAATACGACTTTTCTAAACAAAACTAAACTTTAGAAAATTATATAAAACTATGAATTCATATTTTTAATAAAAACAAGTTTTGAAACTATATTTTAATGAAAGATTAGAACTTTTAGTAAAATACCATCAAGTTTACAAAAGAGCTAATTTTCATAAAAATACCATAAACTTTTAAAAGCTAGTTTTTATCACCAAAACACCACAACAATTAAAATACATGTTCATGGAAACCCTAAATATTATAAATCACCCTCGAGGCTTATTTTTAAACAATATTAAAATATTTTTCATAAAACCCCCTCGAGATATGGAAATAATATTTAAGGACTCTATATTAATATAGGTTTAAGCGGTATCATTTTTTTTGAGCCCCGGGGAGCCGGAGAAAGTGAGGGCTTCCCTATTCAGATTAGACAACTTAACGGAGTTATCGATGGTAATTGTTTTGGAAAAAGACAAATCCTGCCTTTCATGTGTAGCAATTGCCGATTTCTCCCGAACATAAGATTTTTAACAGTTTAAAATTAATTCATATGAAAAAGACCTGAACTCGAATTCAAACTCGAATCTAAACTTGAACTCGAACTCGAACACAAACTCGAACTCTAACCCAACTTGAATCTAAATCTAAACATGAACTCGAACACAAACTCGAACTCTAACCCAACTCGAATCTAAACTTGAACATGAACTCGAATCCAATCTACTCGAACTAACTTGACTCGAACCAATTTTGCAATTGACATGACTCGCATTTTAATCGACTCACTCGACTTCATTCTACACCTTTTACAATCTATGGTTTCGATCAAGACATGTTATAACAAACCCATCAATTTAATTAAGTATACTATACAGTTATAAACTATTTATACTCGGGGTGTTTGGGATAGTTTCTTGTGTAAATCTAATGGAGCTTCAGGAGTCCCGTATTAATCTCTTTTTTTTTATTTTACTTGAATATTAGTCGGGTTGACTCATCCACAGCCTAAAGCCCCGATGACAACACATGAAATGGGCCCGTGTTTCTTTGCTCCTGAGGCCCCACTCTTGTGCTGGTGAATACTTCTACGACTGCGTTGATATTCACACTTGGAACTTAACATTAACATGGTGACCATATAGAGACCTATAGTACATATTTTACCCATGAACATATACTTTTACATCATATATATATATATATATATATATATATATATATTCTATACTTGTCATTCTTTTACTCTTATTTTATTCTTGGGACTTACTGAGCGCTAGTTCGCTGACGGGCATTCCACCCACCCTTATTTTCTTGGAATGTTCGTCAGATACGGTCGAGATGGAGGAAGTGGAGGCCACAGAGGAACACTACAACTGGATTGCTCCTCGAGATTAGCTTAGCTTCACTTTTTATTCAGTTTATGTATGCCACATGTTTAGGCATTTTCTTTTATTGTATTTACTTTCCAGTTAAACTCATGTACTTGTAAATATTAGAAGTTGAATGTAAATAAATTTGTTTGTTGAAAAATTTTACGGTCTCCATTTATTCTTGCATTGTGTATTATTGTTCAATACGCTTAGTATATTTATTTAGGGAATGACCTTCTCTAGATAAATATGTCGCGGGCTTGCCACGTCACCGTTTCCGTCTACTGGGAAGTGGGTCGTGACACACCCTAAGCCCGGCCATTCATCAAAGGACGAGTCCCAGATCAACGAGCTAATCGAAATTGACCTAGGGACGCCCGATAATCTACGGCCGACCTTTATCAGCACGCTCTTGTTAGAGGGAGTTAAAGAGCAAATAATTTCCTTACTACATAAGTTCGTCGACTGTTTTGCATGGACGTATAAAGAGATTCCTGGCCTCTCCCTAGAGGTGGTTGTGCATAAAATAGCTATATCTCCTGATGCCAAGCCGGTCAAGTAAGCTCCTCGGAGAATGAGAAGGGAGCTAGAAGAAAAGATCATCGAAGAAAATAAGAAACTCATCGATGCCGTCTTCATCAAGGAAGAGAAATATGCAGACTGGATCGCATGCATTGTCCTGATAAAGAAGAATAACGGGCAGATCCGAATTTGTGCTGACTTTAGAGTTCTTAGCAAGGCATGCCCTAAAGATGATTTCCCATTCCTGATCATGGAAATGATGGTTGACGATAACCTCAAGCTATGAGCAGTTCACCGTTGGGATCAAAATTTACACCCCACGGCCAAAATCAAAAAATTAAAAAGCCAAGTCAAAACCCAAAAAGTGGGCGCGGACCCAAGCCCGAATGCAAGTTAAGTGGGCCCAAGCCCGAACCCAGGCAAGTGGGCCCAAACCCGGCTCAAACCGGTCCAAGCTCAAGCATGGGGGTTGACCCCACGCCAAGAAAAGAATTAAAATGTAGTAAGTATATGTAATATGTAATAAGTAGGAATAATGAAAGAAAAATAGGCAAAAGCCAATTTTGTAAATCCCAAAGGCTTAAGTGCAATTGTGTAAGCGTATTTAAACCCACCATATAATGAAATGAATAAGTTTTCTCCCTTCATGAAATTTGCTAGGGTTTTGAGCCTCCATCAAGAAAAAGGTAAGGCTCTTTCTCCTTCATCTTCTTTCTCAAAGAGAGAGAGAGAGAAACTCAAAAGAAAATAGAGTTCCTTTTGGGTTTCTCTCATTTCCTTCATCATTTTCCAAAAAGAATCCATTAAAGAGAACCCATCTCTTAAGAAAATCTCATCTCAAGAACATAAGATTCAGAACCAAAACCAAGGAAAGGAGCAACCTTTCTTCTTTAAATCGAATAACAAGAGAGAAGGATCCCCAGGGTGAAAGCCCATGGCTTTCACCCTGGGCAAGCTTATTTTCGAACAAATAAACTTGATGAAAGCCCATGGCTTTCACCACGCCCGCGCCGGATCTCCCCATGAGATCTATGGGAACATGGGTCACAACCCATATTCCCCATCATGTGAACATGGGACACACCCCATGTTTAGCCCCGAGATCCCTTTTGGGATCCCTGTTTCAGGACCCCCTCTGAGGTCCCAATTCTGGAACACCCTTGAGGGGTCCTTATTTCAGGACCCACCCTTAAGGGGTCCCTATTTCAGGATCCTCAGAGGGGCTCCCGACTTTGGGACCCCCCAAAAGGAGGCTGTCTCGACTTCAGGACCACCCAAAGGGGTCTCAGGATTTCGGGACCCCCCAAAGGGGGTCCACCTCTTCGAGCCCCTCAAAAGGTCTATTACTTTCGGCTCCACCCCCAAAAAGGTCCCCTTTCTTCCTACACTTCCTCTTTTCCCCTTCTCTGAGCTCTTCGATGCACTCAAATCACCCTTCTCAAATAGAATTTTGTTTCAGGACGCTGCCCTAAGCCCCGTAAGAAGGCTGCTAGCCCCTTTGACCCCTAGCCTGCTGACCGGGCAACAGAACCCCTGTGTGATGGCCCCCGATATGTTCAAAGAGACCAAAAACTGTCTTTAAGAATGATGCACATATCACAGAATGAGTTCGCATGACCCGTCAATCGGAGGTTCCCTCCCATCAAAGTGAGGGGTAATTAACGACGGTTTGTTCGCGGCTGCCGGAGATTAGAATCTTCACAATCAATAAACCCCTGCCTGTCACAGGGTAGGCAGAATCTTTACTCACCCGAAGCACATGTGCATCTATCTCAACAGGGTGACAAAAAACACTCTACAGATTATGGCATGTCCGGTGGGACCTATCTCTCCACCCATATCTCGGGTCAAATGATCAATTGAACTCAGCCAAGACATACGTTGTTGTCTGCACGAAACTATGATCCTTGATTCAGATCATTAACTTTCAACAACAAACAACCCTCAACAATAATCAACAATGATGGCATTTTAAATGGTTGTTAGTCGCAAGTAATGGATGACGACCAGGGTCCGCTCACCGTTCTACGCTTCTACCTTATGTTCGGATGTCAACAAAGAACTGCTTCACATACCTACTCCATACATCCAAAATGACATTAAACTAAAGTTTCTCAAGTTTTCAAGTTTCGTCCAAAATGACATTAAACTAAATTTTCTTAAGTTTTCAAGTTACGTTCGAAATGATTTTAAACTAATGTGTCAAATTTGTGGGAAAACAAGCTCAGCTTCTGACTCGACCCCCGTCGCATACACACTCAAGACAACTAGCAGAGAGACTTCTCCAACAAACCACATGCAGCAAGGCGCAGGAAATCGAATCCAATTTGGGTCCATCATATTTTCTTCAATCTCCATCAATGCTTCTACCGCGGAGACTCTAATAAGCCAAATAAACAGACTGGTCAAGGGAAAAAAGGCCGAACATCATAACCGCAAGGGTGCCCACAAATCGGTGTTTGAGCGAATTTCTATCTCCCCATATGGGGGCAAAGTCGTTAACTCACAAGGGGCAACAGGACATCCTAGGCCAGCCCAAGCGAGACCTATGACGAAGGAAAATGCAAATGTCTTCTCTAGACTGTCTATCAGTCAGCCTAAAATGGTCGCTAAGAAAGCAGATGCCTGCCAAGCCCTCAAAACTAAAAAGTTGAGACAAAAGAAGCTCAGATACAGAGCCAATAAAAGGGAAAGGGCTCCTGCTCACTTGGAATTCATGAGGTTCCAAGAACATGGTTACCCCTCGGCGAAAGCTAAGTCTGCCGTGAAAATCAACAACTCTTTTGAACCGTTAAAATCGGCACAGAAGAATGCTATGACTGTGAAGATCAAGATGACGTTGAGTCAAAGGGTTCTGCAAAAAAGCGTGTCTAAACCCCATAATCAAAAGCATAGCACGATCTCATCAAAGGTATACCAAGATCTACTCGCCATGCAAATTAAAAGAAAGAACTCAAATAGAGGGTACCAGCTGTATCTAAAATCATGGTCGGACCGACTGCTCTCAGTGCTTGTCCTTCCCTGAAAGGAGTGGACTGCAGCAATGGTCCAAAAGCCGTACAAATATCTCTGCCAATGAGGTGGTAATGGACGGATATACAATCCACAGTCTATATGGTGGACTTATAAGAATAGGTCCTCCTATGTTCCACAACCATGATAAAGATATGGTTGCTGCTACCCAATCCCGGATTGGTTCAGAAGACACTACTTGGGCATCTGGACAAAAAGAACCAACAATTCCAGAAGAGTCAGACGACAATGATAGCCCGGTCTCCGTCCACAAAAATATGGAACGAGCAATGTTCCTAGATATTCAAAAGCAGCTTCATGACAGAGTCAAGCAGTTGACCAAGTTCTATTCCGAAATCGACGATTTGATGAATGTCGTGGCGAACCTAACAACCCAAGTCGTTCGGATGCAGTCATAACAAACTAAAGACTCTACCCACGAACTAGGGACTGACATCTCGAATTGGCCAACAACCATTTTGTCCAGCTCGAAGGCGGGGGGTCATCATGAAAGTAAGATGCCTCTAGCCTCCAGGGATGTTCTGGCGCTTGATGGCGTCAAATTGACACAAGAAAAAATCAAAGCCAAATCATCGGTAGTTGAAACTGAAGTACAGAAAGGTTGTACCAATAATGGAAGGCCATACCCTGCTGAATACGATCTTGTGGAATATCTCCGTGGCTATGCCATCCCTAAGTTCAAAATGTTCAACAGGATGGGGAACGCAGATAAACATATTGCCCACTTCAAGGCGTCATGCAGAAACACAGAGAGCAATGACGCGCTTCTCCTCAGACAGTTCATTAAAAGTTTGACCGACTTTGCTTTCTACTGGTACGTAAGTATATCAAACAACTTGGTCAAGACATTTACTCAAATGGAATTGTTGATCAAATAAAAATTCATGAGTGTCAGTGATAAAATCGCTATTGCTGATCTCCTGAAGACTAAATGGGAGGACAATGAAAGCGTCGCTGATTATATAAATCGACGGCGTAATCCGAGCGCCAAATAAGAACAACTGTTATGATAAGAGAAAGCCACTAACCTGATCAGGGGAAATATCGATAACTGGATGACTCCCCTCTTATGGATGTGAGGCCTCAAAACTTTTCAGGAGATGACTGAAAGAGTCCATGCATTGGAAAACGCATTCCCGAGTCTGCCCTGAACATCCAAATTAATAACCAATCTAAGTACCGGAAGGAAAACAGCCGTAAAGACAACAATTCCAGCAATACCAACCCTTTCAATACATCTGCTGACTGGAGTAAGCAAACAACAGGTGAACTAAAAACTGACCGACCTCGAAAGCCAGCATTGGGAGGTGAACCGACTCTGATAGAGAGAAAGAAGAAAATCTACTCTTTCACAAAGGATAAAGTCCGAAGGATATTTAAGGATGCCCTAAACAATGGTCTGTAGCTGCCCATGCCAAAGAGACCGCACGAAGCGAAAATGACCGATAACCATGACTATTGCCTATAGCATAGAGTATTGGGGCATACAATCGAAGGCTGGAAATTGAGATCCTCCGGGAGTGAACAGCTCAATGGTCCATCTTGAAAAATAACTAGAGTCTGCCGCTACTTTCATGTGACATATGCTTGTCCAAAAGACGAAGGAAGTATTGATACTTTTTCAAGGAAAGCCCATGATAAAATAAGAGGATCAAATAAGGCCTACTGTTTCGGCCATCAATCCAGCTCCATCAAATTCAAACTCCAAGAATCTCAAATAGCATTGCAATAAGGCGCCGACAAGGACAAACAAAGAATAAGCACGACATTGACCCTTATGTCGTTAAACTGGGAAATAAAAGAAAAAGAAAAAAGAAAAGAAAAAAAGGGTCAGTACACAAGTAATAGGGGCACGAATGAAAACCTGAAAAGGCTTCATGAGTAAAAATAGCGAGACTACTCACGAATTTATAAAAACCCATAAGGGCGCAAACTCGTATAAAAAAGTCTCCAACGACGAACGATGAGTCGCTCCTGGTACCATTCCGGTGTAGCGATGCAGATGCCAACCAAAATCCAAATCTTCAAATCCTCCAATGGAGAATGATGAGTCATTTCTGGTACCATTCCATTGTAACGATGTAGACACCAACCAAAATCCAAATCTCCAAACGGCAAATGATGAGTCACTCCTGGTACCATTCCAGTGTAGCGATGCAGATGTCAACCAAAATCCAAATCTCTAAATCCTCCAAAGACGAATGTTGAGTTGCTCCTGATACCATACTCCAGTGCAGAGATGCAGATGCTAACCAAGATCCAAATTCAAAATTCTCCGACGACGAATGATAAGTCGTTCCTGGTACCATTCCAGTGTTAGCAATGCAGACACCAACAAAATTTCAAATCATCAAATTTCCCAACGGCAAATGATGAATTACTTCTGGCACCCGTGCTCCAATATTAGCAACGTTGATACCAGCCCCAACCCTAAAATTCCAAATTTTCAATCTAAATTCAAATCCAACTTCAATCCAAATCTCAACTCAAAATCAAACCCTACCAACTTTGAAAATCCAAATTCCTAACCCTACTCGGCAATAATTCCAAGCTCAAAAAGTCCTGCCGAACAGAGCAGAAACCAAGCAAATCAAACCAAAATCCACTTCCAACAACTGCCAATGCAAATTCTATTCAAAATATTCAAATTCCAATCAAAATATAATCTAAATGCCAACTCCAAAATCCAATTCCCACTCCAAAATCCAATCCCAACTTCAAAATCCAGTTCCAACTTCTAATCCAAATTTTATTCAAAATTCTCAACTTCAAT
Source organism: Agapanthus africanus (assembly GCA_030015575.1). Taxonomy (NCBI): domain Eukaryota; kingdom Viridiplantae; phylum Streptophyta; class Magnoliopsida; order Asparagales; family Amaryllidaceae; genus Agapanthus; species Agapanthus africanus. The sequence goes on from JASDDO010000018.1 coordinate 437,964,112, forward strand.
TCAAACTCAATCCAAATCCTGGCTAAAATCCAGAAAAAGTCCAAATTTCAACTCCTAAAATCCGGACCTTTAAGTCCTGATTCAAATCCTCTGAGAGTGGATGATAAATCACTCCTAGGATTAAACTTCAAACATCCCGTCTATGATTATGTTAAACATCCTGTCTATGATGATGTTAAACCCTCCATCTATGATGATGTTAAATATCTCGTCTACGATGACGTTAAACCCTACATATATGATGACGTTTAACATTCCGTCTAAGTAAACGTTAAACCTTCCGTCGAAGTTGACATTAAACAGCCAGATTCTAAATCAAAATCTCTAAAAATAGTCCATCTAAGATGACGTTAAGCTCTCTGTCTAAGTAGACGTTAAACCAAGATCTCCCGTCTAAGTAGACGTTAAACCAATCTCTTTCGTCTAACTAGACGTTAAACCAAGCTCCTTCCGTCTAAGTAGATATTAAACCAAGCTCTCCATCTAAGTAGACGTTAAACAAAATCTTCCATCTAACTAGACATTAAACAAACCTTCCATCAAAGTAGACGTTAAACAAACCTTTCGTCTAAGTAAACGTTAAACAACCTCCCGTCTAAGTAGACGTTAAATAAATCTTTCGTCTAAGTAAACGTTAAAAAAACCTCCATCTAAGAGACGTTGAACAATCTGTCTACGATGATAATGAACCTCATCATGTAGCAAACGAGAAGAGACGTTGGCTCAATCCCCAAATCAAATCAAGCCAACCAATGACCTCCTCATCGGAATCAAGCTCCTCCCCGGAAACAAATCAAATAATGACTTTCCCGTTGGAATCAAGCTCCGTCTCGGAATCAAGTCAACCAATGATCTCCTCATCGGAATCAAGCTCTGTCTCGGAATCAAGTCAATCAACGACCTACTCGTTGGAATCAAGCTCCGCCTCGGAAATAAGTCAACCAATGATCTCCTCGTCGGAATCAAGCTCCGCCCTGGAAATAAGTCAACTAATGACCTCCATGTCGGAATCAAGCTCTGCCTTAGAATCAAGTCAACTAATGACCACCCCGTCAGAATCAATCTCCGCATCGGAATCACATCAGCAATGACCTCCGCACCAAAATCACGTCATCAACGACCACCGTACCAGAATCACGTCAGTAAACGACCTCTATATCGAAATCGCATCACCAAAAGACCTCCACACTGGGATCACGTCAGCAACGACCTCCACAACGGAATCACGTCAGCAACGACCTTCATACCGTAATCACGTCGACAAAATACCTTCGCACCGGGATCACGTCAACAAATACCTCCACATCGGAATTGTTAGATATGTATGCCCTAGAGACATGTATTGTATAGGATGCTAGGGATATGTATGTACAGGACAATCTTGCTCAGTTGTATATAGTATATTATTTTAGTTGTCTTTATCTTAATATGTGTATTTCTTTCTATTGTTGCTTTATATTGCTTATATATATTGATAAAGATTCGATACAGTAGTATACCATTACGGTTTGACTTTATCTTAACATGTGCATATGTTATACTCGATATCACATATGGCAGATACATGTTGATAAAACCCATAGGATTTTGCTTGACTACCAGCGTTATGATGGTTGTTCACCTCCGAAAGACCGGACCGAGACGTTGGGACGTCTAACCTAAATTTGGAGGCAGATGCTATTTGGACTTATCCATCTACCTCTCCGAAGATACCAAGTTGATTTATGGTACCATATATCGGAGGTTTGGACAGATGTGGCCGTTGTAGCAGACTTTATCAGATTCCTCTTCATTTGTGAGGGATTTTGATTGTGGGGATGCTCTTCCCTGCAGGCGCAAGCCCCTGCAGTTAATTACGTTACCGCATTGTGATAACAACTTTCTCCTACTCCGGAAGTTCACTTCGTTTCATGTTGTGTTTGTTTTATTTTGGGTTGCCCGTAGATTGTATACGGAGACTAATTTATGTCGTTGCCCGTAAGGCGCGGATTAGTCAAAATCCGTATATTTAAGATTTGGGTTTAGGTCAAGAATTTTACTTGACGGGGCCCACATTGGTAGCTTGGTTTAGCAATGGGGATGAACTTAGGACGTAGATATCACATTTGTGAGGTCCATCGGTTCAGGAGATATTTGGGTTTGATCTAAGGATCATTAGCCATATTTGAGACTAAAATCGATTTATGAGCAGTGAGCATATGGGCTCAACTGATCATTAGATCATATATGAATAGCCCATGGATAGTATACGGTAGTTATTATGAAGAAAGTCCGCATGGCAAAACATATTAATTTAAGAACGTCGCGGTCCAACATTCCCTGTTTAGGACGAATGTTAATTTAAGGACATTTCGGTCCAATATACCTAGCTTGGGATGAAGATTAGTTTAAGGACATTTCGGTCCAATATTCTTATTTTGGGGACGAATGTTAATTTAAGGACATTTCGGTCCAATATACCTAGCTTGGGATGAAGATTAGTTTAAGGACATTTCGGTCCAATATTCTTATTTTGGGGACGAATGTTAGTTTAAGGACATTTCGGTCCAACATTCCCATTTTGGGGACAAATGTTAGTTTAAGGACATTTTGGTCCAATATCTATCTTGCGCGCACATATATTTGTTACGTGGCAGAGTGAATAATTGTGACATGGAATGCACCCAATTTGGGGTGCGATCCGATTTGAAGTGTGCACGTCAATTTGGAAGTGCATCAATGTAGGATGAAAGGAGTTGTTGGTTGTCAGGACCCGCCACCTCTTTGAAGATGCTGAGGAATTACAACGACATATATCAGAGGTGTGGAAATATGTACCCTTAAACCAAATCCTTTATTTGAGGGAAAAGATCATGGTATATCATCTAAGAATCGTTAGTCATATTTGAGACTAAGATTAACTTAGGAGATATGGGATAAAGATCATTTTGGATATCATTAATGAGAGATCATTGGTCATGTTTGAGACTAAAATCAGTTTGGATATCATGAATATAAGTTAGCTAATTTGGGCTAAGATTGGGTTTTTGTAACACCCAGCAGTTCTAAGCACTCAGCTGCATATAGCGCTGGCGTGTATATCACTTGAGGCACTCCAATAGTGCTGAGCACTAACTTTTGTGGCGCTCATGTGTGTTTCACGTGAGGCGCTCCAATAGAGCTAAGAACTAACTTTTCCCGGCGCTCACGTGTGTTTCACATGAGGCGCTATATAACTTGGCCTTGAGCGCTCATGTGCTTTTCACGTGAGGCGCTGAGTTCTTTTGGATATTTAATTTCTGTTGATATTTTTAGAGAACTTAAATCTCTGTTAATGGTATTTTGACCATTAACGATCACCAAGATCATTATTTTGAGAATATAGGATCATGTTCTTTAAGAACTAAGTTCTTGATTTGAAGGAACTAAGTTCCAGGAGTATTATGAACTCCATATTTTCCATGTTCATGTTTTCAGAGAGGTTAAACCTCTTTTAATGGTGTTTTGACCATTAAGGATCACCAAGATCACTATTTTGAAGATCTTGGATCGGGTTCTTTAAAGAACTAAGTTCTTAATTTGAAGGAACTAAGTTCCTGGAGTATTATGAACTCCATCTTCTTCTTTTCAATTTTGTTCTTTCCTGAATTTTTGATTCTCAAGAACAAAATCTTCCCGATGAGAATTAAATTCTCAACTTGTGGGAGATTTGCCTTGCGGATCTCAGTTCGATAGAAAAAACTAAGTTCTTTGGAAAGAGTTAAATCATTAGATATGTTAGGTAAACGAGATGTTTTGATCTCGATATTTTCTTTACCTAGGATTTTGAGAATGGAGACGATCTTCTTTATTGAGAATTAAATTCTCTACTGTTTTGTGGAACCTTTTGAGAGCCTTTTGTATTTTTACAGAAGCTTACGGGGGGTCTCTCCTCCTTATTTGGAAAGAGAGATTATTGGTCGTTGGGACCCACCACCTCTCCGACGACGCTGAGGGATTACAGCGCCATATATCGAAGGTGTGGAGGGATGTACCCTTTGAACCATATCTCATTCATCAAGGGGAGAACAAGTTGGAGCTTACACTTCTAGCTGCTTGAAAAAGGTTTCTTTGCATTCGCGCACGTGCGTCGCACGTGTTGCGCACTTGTTGAGCGCTCATGCGTTGCATGTGGTGCGCACGTGGCGCTTGCACATCATGGGGAGGCAGCTAAGGCCCTAACTTGGAGAACTAAGCTCCTATAGAGAACTAAGTTCCTTTGAGGATTGAATCATCGCACGTGGTTTTCTCGTGCCGGGAATACGTGCATTACAAGTGGTGCGCATGAGCGCTTGCGCATATGCATATTATGGGGGGCAGCTAAGGCTCTAACTTGGAGAACTAAGTCCTATGGAGAACTAGGCTCCTTTGAGGATTGAATTCTCGCACGTGGTGCGCAAATAGTGGGCATACATGTGTTGCACGTGGTATGCACGTGGCGGACGCACGTGCGTTGCACGTAGCACACATGGCGCTTGTGCATATGCGCATTAAGGGGGGCAGCTAAGGTCCTAACTTGAAGAACTAAGCTCCTATGGAGAACTAAACTCTTTTGAGGATTGAATCCTCGCACATGGTGCGTACGTGGCGAGTGCACATGCATTGCAAGTGGTACGCATGTGGCGGGCGCATATGCGTTGCACGTATCCCATATGGTGCTTGCGCATATGCGCATTATGGGGTGTAGCTAAGGCCCTAATTTGGAGAACTAAGCCCTTATGGAGAATTAAGCTCCTTTGAGAATTGAATCCTATTTTTTCTAAGAGGTACCCCCTCTTATTTATATAGGAGTGGTAGAGAAGAGATCTCACTTTTTTCCGATGTGGGACTAAAAATGTATCCCCCATGTAGTAGAGTATTACTTAGACTATACGTGCCTAGCACATTTCCTCATAACTTTTGATTCCGGAAGAGTAATGAGGTCCTTAATATATCAAATCGAAGGATTTTTCATGACGCTTTTGATTCCATCATAATTTACTTGATTCTCATTTAGGAGTTTGGCAAAATACAGTCCGGAAAATACTGGTTTGCATTTTTTAAAGCGTATTGCTGTTATTTGATACCTTGGGCTCTTTTGCGCAGAAATTTTTGGCGGGAACAAATTCCCCCCACCACTTTGCCCACGTAGGTATGTACGTGGGTTAAGTAGTGCAAAGGTATGCATATCCATAGAATTAATGACTCAAGAGACTGGTTTAGGTCCCTGTCGTCTAAGACTTTTAATCTTCATAAGCCGTAAAGGTCTCAAGAAAGTTTTTCTCCCTATGAGTCGTGAGGATCTCATAAATGTGTATTCTCCCTAGAAATCATGAGGATTCCTAAGTGTCTTTCTCCTTCGTGAGTCGTAAAGATCTCACGAAAGTATTTTCTCTTTATGAGTCGAGGGGACCCACAAGTGGCTTCTTCACTTTATTGACGAATGTGGCCCGTGGATAGCGTACAAGAGTCATTTTGGACCTTTTTGTAGGGCGGCGATGGCTTAGGGAACAGGTTTAGATCTGTCGCCTAAGGCTTTTCAACTTTATGAGCCGTGAAGGTCTTATAAAGACTTTTTTCCCTACAGGTCGAGAGGATCTCGTAGGTGTCTTTTCTTTTTAGAAGTAGTGAGGACTCCTAAATGTGTTTTCTCTTGAGAGTCGTAAGAATCTCATAAGAGAATTTTCCCTTACGAGTCGAGAGGACTAATAAGTGGTTTCTCCTCCTTATAGGTATCCGAGTTTGGAGAATGTGGCCTATGGATAGTATACAAGAGTCAATTTGGACCTACTTATAGGGCCACAGTGCTTAGAAAACAGGTTTAGATTTGTCGCCTAACACTTTTCAACTTTATGAGCCATCAGGGTCTCATAAATACTTTTCTCCCTACGAGTCGAGAGGATCTCGTAGGTGTATTTTCTCCTTAGAAGTCGTGAGGACTCCTAAGTCTGTTTTCTCTTGAGAGTCGTAAGGATCTCACAAGAGAATTTTCCCTTTACGAGTCAAGAGGACTCATAAGTGGTTTCTCCTCCTTGTCAGTATGCGACTTTGGAGAATGTGGCTCGTGGATAGTGTACAAGAGTCAATTTGGACCTACTTGTAGGGCCACAGTACTTAGGAAACAGGTTGATATTTCCGTTACCTAAAGCTTTTCACCTTCATGAGCCGTGAGGGTTTCATAAAGATGTTTTTCCCTACGAGTCGAGATGAGTCGAGAGGAACTCGCAGGTGTATCCTAATGTGAAATATAAATAATCCCTATTCTTTACGACAGGGGTCCGTTAGGTTTGTGGTACTAGGCTTTTAGTCCATGGTAACGTCGCATTGACTGATGTATTCCTCGATATGTTGTCTTTAAGCTGCTGTTCGAGTAGCCCCGCGACTGTCGTGTCTCTGATCCCTTCGGGGATGGACAAGACGTCTTCAAGTAATCTCCTTTGGTCATATTACCGTCGGAAGAGAAAACGTTAGGAATTTGCCATGACGCTTTACTTGAGGTTAGGCTCAATTTAGAGCCCCGATGAGTCATAACCACTCTGCTCTAGTGTGGGATGATCTCCGATAGTCTTTTAGGTTTTATATGAGTTGCCATCGAGACCCAAAGCTGGAAATATTCCGTCACTTCATTTTTTTTTTAATGATGTCGTGCCATTTCTTTGCTGAAGTAGGCAGACATCTATAGGACCTCTATACTGTATGTATTACAATTGAAGTCTGGAGCTAGGAGTATACCATTGCCCCAATTTCATTTGATAGTTGCGTCCGCATCCTGCTAAAATGAGGGGGGACGTCGAGATAGTCTCTGGGTTGTATATAAACCGTCAAGACTTGGAACTAGGATTTTATCGTGACTCCATTTTTGCTTTGACCCTTGGGTCTTTTGCTGACATTGCATCTGCATCCTGCTGGCATGAGAAGCATGCCGAGCTGGAGTTAGGATTTTGTCGTCACGCCTTTTTTATTTGGCCCCTTGGAGCCTTTGTTGACGTCGCATCTGCACCGAGAAGGAACATCGAGCTGGAGCTGAGATTTTGCCATTAATCCTTTTTTACTTGACCTTTGGGTCTTTGATGACGTTGCGTCTACATCCTGCTGGTATGAGAAGCACGTCGAGCTGGAGTTAGAATTTTTCCATCACTCCTTTTTGATTTGAATCCTTGGAGCCTTTGTTGACGTTGCGTCTGCATCCTGCTGGCATGAGAAGCACGTCGAGCTGGAGTTAAGATTTTGCCATCACTTCTTTTTTATTTTACTCATTGGAGCCTTTGTCGACGTCCCATCTGCACCGAGAAGGACCGTCGAGCTGGAGCTGGAATTTTGCTATTACTCCTTTTTCGTTTGACCCTTGGGTCTTTGATGACATTGCGTCTACATCCTGCTGGCATGAGAAGCATGTCGAGCTAGAGTTAGGATTTTTCCGTCACTCCTTTTTGATTTAGCTCCTTGGAGCCTTTGTTGACATTACGTCTGCATCCTACTGGCATAAGAAGCACATCGAGCCGGAGTTAGAATTTTTCCATAACTCCTATTTTTGTTTTGGCCCTTGGGTCTTTTGTTGACGTTGTGTTTGCACTGAGAAGGAACGTCGAGCTGGAGCTTGGAATATGCTGATTTTGATGTATTTCGGTTCAATTGTTTCCCGATAACAGTTTCATTTGATCGATAACAGTATTTAGAAAATTGTATAAAGAAATCACAACCAAAGAATTATATTTGACCGTAATCAACTACGGTGTCAGTTGTAGATCGTAAGCGAGTGCGGATCGTCCACAGGGATTGTGCGATTCATTTCAATGTTCGATTTGTTTGAATTGAAAAGTTAATCGAAAAGAAAAGAAAGCATGATTCAAGATTTATCAATTGTTTCAAGTGTCACTATTCTATTCAAGAATCAAGAAAATGACAAACAATCAAGAATCGGATTTCGATGATATTTCCAACCAAATGTCAAGAATCTAAATGAGGCTCGTAGGCATCGATCGGATCTATAGACGTGATGTAATCATCAAGATATCGTGTTCTTGTCCTTCGAAGAATTGATACTAGATCGATGATGATCGACGAGAGTTAGGGCTTTCTTGTGAAACTAGGGTTTCATCATTTAACCCTTGTTCTTTCGTCGATATCATTCACATTCTAGCCTCTAGCAATTTCAAGAAACGATCGTAACTCCCCAATTTCGAGCGATATCAATCAAGAAAGCATCGCAACAAAATTGGGTCGTCGATTCTTGAACTTGCTAGGGTTTACAAAACTCGTAGGAATCAAGAATCGTTTTCAGATATATTACATCATCATTCTATTGATCGTCTCGACTCCTTGACGAGCGGAGTTTATTCACACATCATCACACAGAAAGCATTCAAGAATTGAAAAGATATCATGATGCAAGAATTTAAAGAAAACAAGATAAAAGAATATCACATTTTATTTATATCAACAATTTGATTACAGTCGCTCAAGAACTACAAGAGGAAGAACTAAATTGTCGATCTGGCGTCGCTTTTCTCCGTGAGTCGTGGATCGGCTTGGACCACTTGCTCTGTTGAAGATCGGCTCCGCTCATAAAAGGTTGAAGGGCTTCTTGCTTGATTTGGTACTCGAGATCTTGGCTTTTGATTGGAATTAGAGTTAGGGTTTCACACAAGTCTTCTCACTAGACTTGTGGAAGAAGATGAAGAATGAGGTGAATGGATCAATCAATTTCAATGAATGAATAATCTCTTTACAAGTGAGCCTAGGGTCCTATTTATAGATCTCCCAAACCCTAAGCCTTGAGTTTAAAATAGAAATTCCCTCCAAAAGTTTGTTGAAAGACTTCTAGAAGTAGTTAGTTAGGCTTAGCTTAGGGTTTAAGCTAGGGTTTAGGGAGAACATTCTAGAATACAAGGCTAGTTTAGTGTAGATCCAAGGATTTGCTGATCTGGCAGAAGCTTCTGGGGCTTTCTGGAAATTGTTGTGTCATTCTGAGCTGTACACACTGAGGGAGGAGTTATGGTGCAAAATTGGGGTGATGAAGAGTCAAGACCACCGTGGAACCGCGGCATAAGGCGGCTTAGGCCGCGGTTCCGCGGCCAAGTAGGTGACTTAGGTCTTCAAACTTCATGTCTTAGCTTCTGATGTCCTCCTATGTATTTTCTGATATGTTGAATTGCTGAATGCCTTTTAGATTAATACCAGATTCCAAATTCTTGAGTTGGCGTATCTTTTAGCGGTGTAAATCTGAGCAAGCTTCTGATTTTCCTGCATAGACTTCGAAACACGGGTTGCGATATATAGGAATGATGCCATGCTATGAAATGCAGTCAATTTCCCTAGAAATGCCGGTTTTAAGGTCTAACACATATAATCTGATATTTTGCGACAGATTTGCTAATATGTGAAATATGAATGCCGAACACTTATATATGAATGCAAATGATAGGGAAATTGCCGGTTAAAATATGCAATATTTTCGACTAATCAAATTCCCCCAAACTTAATTTCGATCGTCTCGAGCGAACTTCTTATTAAAAAGAGAAGGAGAAAATAAAGAAAGAGAAAAACTAACTAGCACACTTTCGTAGGCAACACGATTGCACTGAGCACGTGCAACAAGCCTTTAAACCTCTAGGTGTCCCTAGTAGGAGGAGTGTTGTCTCCTTAGGGTTTTCAGCGGATTGCACCCACAAAATCCAATAATAAAAGAAAGATCATGAATATTACATTTAAAGACAAGAATTGTAAAAGAAAATCCTTGAAAATTAGGGTTTCCAACTAAGCTAGCTTTTCGGTTGTCATGAGCCCTATCTTAATGGTCATGAAAAAATGTCAGAAATCACGTCCTCCCTCAATAAAACATCGTCTTATTCTTCATTCCTATCTTTCTTCCAAAACATCGATCATATCACCCTGCGTGTGTGTAAAGGACATCCCTACACCCAGAGAATTCAATTCAAGCTATCATACTCTTGCCCATCAGCCTCAGTACTTTTTACTTAATGAATATTTAGATGAAATTGCTCACACACTTTCTTGCGACCGTTAATACTTCTTGAGGTACTAATCGACCGATTACTCATGTGTTTGCTTATTTGGTGTATTTTCCTCGTCTTGCACCACCTCAGGCATAGCAGTGACTCCCAGACCAGTTGGCCTTAGGGCACTAGGTGAAGAGGCACCCTCGCTATACATTTTTATTGCCTTCGGCGATAACAAAACCAGTGTCCATTTTTCTCACCATTTTATATTTTTATTCATTTTTTTTCTTTTTATTTTCTTCATACATCGGCTTTAAGACAAGAGCATTTCAAGGTATCCTCTACTATCCCAGGCTTCAAGACGTGTGTAAGTGCGAATAACAGGGTATCAACGTTCAAAATGTTTGGCTTCCAGAATAGGAACTATTTTTCAGACTTAGTTTTATCCTCAGATTAGTGACGTCCTTCATCTTACTAACCCTTGGGACAACGGCTCATAACTACTTATTACTAGTTCGTATAAGAAAACTTCTAATTTTCTTAGTTTTCTTAAATTTTTCTAATCTCATGGATGTAATTGTTCATTATCTAAACTTTTATTATCTTATTTATGTACAAAAAAGTATGTAAATATTAAAATATTTTTAGATTTGAAATTTTTTAAATTTTTATAGATTTTAAAAAAAAATGTTTTGTGCTTATGCAAATGATATGCGAATGATGCAAAAATAAGCACAAACCTCCCCCAAACTTGATTTCAACAGTGTCCTCACTATTGCCAATCGCTATACCCTACAAAAATTGTAAGCCTAGGGGGAATTATTAGTGGGGGCAAAATATATAAGTGAAGAACTTCCCCCAAACTTATTCTTTTCACTCACCTCCATCCAAAACATGATACAGTGATATACAGGATATGAAAGTGAGACGGAGGAATTTTTAATCCAAATAAACTGGCTCTTGTAAGAACAAGAGCTCCTCCGTTGGGTCAGTGGAAAAATACGGCTTTAGTCTATGTCCATTCACTTTGAAAAATGTGCCGTTTTTAACATTTTCTACTTCTACTGCCCCGTGCGGGTATACAGACCGCACAATAAAAGGTCCCTTCCACCGAGATCGAAACTTACCCGCGTGAAGGTGTAATCGTGAATCATAAAGAAGGACTTGTTGACCAGGTGAAAATGTTTTCCTCAAAATATTTTTATCGTGAAATACCTTGGTCCTATTCTTTACAATTACAGCGTTATCATAAGCTTCATCGCGGAGTTCGCTTAGCTCATTTAGTTGCAGCTTCCGAAAGTTGCAGGCTAGGTTTAAATCAAAATTTATTTCCTTTATAGCCCACAATGCTTTATGCTCTATCTCGACGGGTAAATGACATGCTTTCCCGAACACTATCCTATATGGAGATATACCTAGGTCGGTTTTATATGCAGTCCTGAATGCCCAAAGAGCATCCGTCAGTTTGGTCGACCCGTCTTTTCTATTCTTAGCAACAGTCTTCTCCAGGATAAGTTTGATCTGTCTATTTGAAATTTCAGCCTGCCCGCTTGTTTGGGGATGATAGGGTGTAGAAAGTCGGTTGTTGATTGCGTATTTCCGCATCAGAGTCTCGAAAGATCTGTTGCAGAAATGTGTCCCATTATCGCTAATGATAGCGCGTGGGTGTCCAAATAGTGAAAAGATATTCTCTTTTAAGAACTTAATGACAACTTTCCTGTCATTAGTGCGACATGGAATGGCTTCAACCCACTTTGAGACGTAATCAACCGCCAGCAGTATGTACAAATTCCCAAAGGAGTTGGGAAAAGGACCCATAAAATCAATGCCCCAAACATCGAATATTTCAACAACCAGAATGGGTTGCTGAGGCATTTCATTTCTCCGGGATATTCTACCCGTGTACTGACATTGTGTACAGGTTTTGCAATGCTCAAATGCGTCCTTGAATAAGGTCGGCCAATAAAATCCACATTGCAAAACCTTTTCCGCCGTCTTTTTAGGACCGAAGTGACCCCCACAGGCCTGATCATGACAAAAAGAAAGAACACTCTTGAACTCTTCTTTCGGGACACACCGGCGAATGATCTGATCAGGACAATATTTAAACAAATATGGATCATCCCAGTAATAGTGTTTTACTTGGGATAGAAAACAGTATTTGTCCTATTTTGACCAATCGCTCGGTATAAGTCCCGTGACAAGATAGTTCACAATATCCCTGAACCAAGGTTCAGTGGATACGTTCAAGAGTTGTTCATCAGGGAACGAATCATTGATCGGAAGGGTCACAAGGGAAGAAGAGATGCGTGAAAGATGGTCGGCGACTACGTTTTCACATCCTTTCTTATCTTTGATAACAAGATCAAATTCTTGTAACAGAAGGATCCAACGTATTAGTCGACCTTTTGCATCTTTCTTCGCCAAAAGATGTTTTAAGGCGGAATGGTCAGTGTACACAACTATAGGAGAGCCAATTAAGTAAGGCCTGAATTTTTCTAATGCAAATACAACCGCTAAAAGTTCTTTCTCGGTGGTTGTATAGTTGATTTGTGCATCGTTCAGGGTCTTACTTGCATAGTAGATCACGTGTGGCATCTTTTCAATGTGCTGTCCTAAGACTGCACCTACTGCAAAGTCGGATGCGTCACACATCAGCTCAAAGGGGTAGTCCCAATTTGGAGACGATAAAACGGGGGCTGAAGTGAGTGAGTGTTTAAGTGAGTCGAAAGCTGTCTTACAGTCCGAGTCAAAGTGGAAGGTCGTATCCTTGGCCAGGAGAAGAGTTAAAGGTCTAGCAATTTTGCTAAAATCCTTAATGAATCCCCTATAAAATCCCGCATGGCCAAGGAAAGATCGAATATCTTTGACGCTTTTGGGATGAGGGAGGTTTTGAATGACATCTATCTTAGCTCTATCAACCTCAATGCCTTTCTGTGAAATAACATGTCCAAGTACAATTCCTTCTTGGACCATGAAATGGCATTTTTTCCAGTTCAAAGTTAAGTTCTTCTCTTTGCAACGAGTAAGAACTGCGTCAAGATTCGATAGGCAATCAGAAAAAGAGTCTCCAAAAATCGAGAAATCGTCCATAAAGATCTCCAGAAAATTCTCTACTTTATCAGAGAATATCCCCATCATACACCGCTGAAAGGTAGCGGGAGCATTGCATAACCCAAAGGGCATGCGACTGTAAGCAAAGGTACCAAAAGGACAAGTAAAAGTGGTTTTATCATGATCTTTTTTGGCGATGGGGACCTGATTATAGCCTGAGTATCCGTCCATAAAGCAATAATACTCTCGTCCTGCTAAGCGTTCCAACATTTGATCAATTAATGGTAGAGGAAAGTGGTCTTTCCTCGTGGCAACATTGAGTTTTCTATAATCAATACATACACGCCACCCAGTTTGGGTGCGTGTCTGAATCAACTCATTTGCCTCATTGGTAATAACAGTGATGCCAGATTTCTTAAGAACGACATGTATAGGACTCACCCATTGGCTATCGGAGATGGGGTATATAATACCATTATCTAGGCATTTGACGATCTCTTTCATCACCGCTTCCTTCATGACGGGATTTAACCGTCTCTGTGGTTCTCGGGTTGGTCTGGCATCACCCATCACATGTATATGATGTTCAACTATCAAGGGACTAATCCCTTTGATGTCCGCCATGGTCCAACCAAATGCTTCTTTGTTAGATCTCAATACCGATAAAAGTGCATTCTCTTGCTCGGATGCAAGAGAAGTGGAAATGATAATCGGTAAAGACTCATTCTCACCTAAATAAGCATATTTAAGATGAGAAGGTAAAATTTTGAGATCTAATTCAGGCGGAGAAATGATAGAAGGAGGGATCATCGAGTGATTTTTGGAATTACAAAGAAGCTCAGAGCCTGTGAAAGATACAAACTCGGGTGGAGAAAGGTCAGGAGTGCAGGACTCAAGTGTAGGAAAAGTGTCCTCACTAAGATCATGTGTGAGATCAAACAGAGATGTGGTAATGTCGTCGAGATCTAGAAAGCAAAGATCCTCAGCTCCACAACTATCGAGAGCGATCTCGTGGACAGAGCACATATCTAGAATATGAGCAGAGGGTTCTGATGGCTGACTTCCAACTTTATAGATGTTAAGTTCAATGGTCATATTTCCAAATGATAAGTTCATTGAACCATTTCTACAGTTTATAACAGCGTTGGAAGTGGCAAGGAAAGGACGACCCAGAATCACCGGAATTTGGCCCCGGGGGTTTGCTATAGGCTGTGTATCGAGTACAATGAAGTCTACAGGGAAAACAAATTTCCCGACCTTTATCAACACATTCTCTAGTTCACCCCTTGGTTTGGTGATTGAACGGTCTGCCATTTGGAGAGTGCAGTGAGCAGGTTTCAACTCTCCAATCCCTAATTGCTCATATACAGATTATGGAAGTAGGTTAACACTTGCGCCAAGGTCTAAAAGAGCACGATTTATGTTTTTACCCCCAATAGAAATCGATATCGTAGGACATCCTGGGTCCTTACGTTTCTTTGGTAGCTGTGGGATAAAAGCAGTGCTGATATTATTAGACATAAAGACTTTCTTCGGCACTTGAGTCTTTCTCTTCCTAGTGCACAAGTCCTTAAGAATTTTCGCATAAGCGGGGACTTGCTGAATCGCATCTAGGAGAGGGATATTGATGTTAACCTGTTTGAATATTTCTATAATTTTCTCCATATGAGGACTCGTTTTATTACCACTTAACCGATTCGGGTAAGGTGCTTTCGCAATGAGCGTCGGGTCCATCATAGGAGAAGGAAGAGGGGGTAGACAAGATCCCAAAAGAGGTGTGGGGACCGTCTGTGGAGAACTAGAAGGGCTATACTGAGGTGTCGAGCCTAGTGGGAAATGGAGAATAGGCTCGCGAGAAGGTGGTGTGGTAGAAGAAGAAGGATCAGAAGGAGAAGTGTGTGTGTGTGGAAAGGTCTCAGCCGGGGTGTTGATATGATTTCCAATATCATCAACTTCTTCCTCAACATGGTTGTTCAGCACTCTTCCCGATCTCAACGTTGTGACGGCATTTACATTGTAATGCCCAGGATTCTGTAGGGGTTGAGAGGGAAGTTTCCCTTTTTCTCTCGCACTCATTTCGGCTTTAAGTCATGAGATTTCAGCTTCCATCGTTCTGATACTCTCAGCTTGGGACGCTGAGTTTTTCTTTATCTCACTGACGGAAGATCTAACCTCAGCCGAAACCTCTATGAAATTTGACAAAAGTGATTTCATGGTTTGAGTGAATTGAGAGAACTCGTCAGAACAGGTCATAGGATTAGACTATGCAGGAGTGTTGACCTGATTTTGGAAGTTTTATGACTGATAGGGGTGCTGAGTGAGTTGAAGGGGTTGCTGTGGTGGAGGAAGAGCCCTTTGAAATTGATTCGTGTTTGGAACCGTGTTTTGAGATTGGTTTTGGTTCCAAGCGGAATTCGGGTGATTCCTCCAACCCTGATTGTACGTGGAAGAATATGGATCGTTTCTAGGTCGTTGGAATGCGGCATTAGAATGCTCGTGACCTTGAAATGCAGAGTTTAATGGACATTCTTCCGTTAAATGAGACGGATCAGAACAGCACCCACAAACAGTTTTGGGGAGAGACACTGGGTTTAGGGAGGCTGCTGCAAATTTGTGTTCCATAGTGTCTAGCTTCTTTTGCATTGCTGCCATCTCAGCTCGAACACCTATGGACACATCTATTTGGTGTATGCCACCCCTATTCAATGGTTGGGTCCCACTCTCCCACTGTAGTGATTTTTCAGCGAACTCTTCTAAATACTTCCAAGCTTCTCCATCATCTTTAGTCATAAAAGTACCTTGACACATGTTTTCAAGGCTCTGTTTAGTGTTTGGGTTAATGCCCTCATAAATGATTCGGCACAATTCCCATCTCGGGATGCCGTGATGAGGACACTGAACCAATAAATCCTTGAAACGTTCAAAGCATTTAGAGAATGGTTCAGTAGGGAGCTGGGCAAATTGATTCAGTTCGCTACGGATTCAAGCTGTCTTTTGTATTGGGTAAAATTTCTTAAGGAATGCAGCGACGAATTCTTCCCAATTCGTAATAGAGTGTGCGGTAGTGTTATATAGCCACTTCTCGGCTATATCGCACAAAGTAAATGGAAGAAGTCGTAGATGCATCGCATCCACTGAAAGTTGTGACGTACCCATCATTGCGCATACGTTTTCAAATTTGGTAATGAAAACGTAAGCGTCCTCAGTCTCGATTCCGTGGAATTTGGGTAAAAGATTGATATACTGGGGTTTAATCTCAAAGTTATCCCCGTTGGCTGGTGGTGTGGATAAACAGGTCGAAAGAGGACCTCGAATAGGGTAGCACCTCCCCTGGAGAGAGATGCGGGGTGGATTCTGCGCACCAACGGACGGCGGCAGATTAGGGTTAAAGAAGTTCGATGGATTCGGATCCATCGGTGTGGGTGTGGTAGTGGGTAAAGGAAAGGTAAATGGAGAAATATCGACTTCGGAGTCGATAGGAGGTACGCGGACTAAACGGGCACTAGAATCCTGTGTCCAGCCTATCTTGCACTAAAAATGGGTTAGTACATGTGGCAGCGTTGACTTATAATTAGGGGTATGAATGAATGCGGTGTTTGCTTTGAAAAAGGGACGGATTTTTGAAAAAAATGATGCGACACAACAAATGCAGCAACAAAGACCCTAGAATCTAGTGGTCACCTAGGTCCGGCTCTAGACCGCTCCTAACTGCCAAAAGACAAGTCGCGGGATAGAATCCTCCACTGCCTCCTTGTCTCCCTGTGGCCGGATAAGTGCCAGGTAAGTGGGAAGGTACTCCACTACGTAAGTAGTGGCCCTAATTAAAAACCACTAGCCTTAGACACACTTGCCTAGGCACCACAAGAAAACGCGGATAAGCAATGAATTACCCACGGCCTTCTTCTGTCTTAAGTGAGCGCGACGGTCCTTAGAGTCATCTCTAGATATTTTTTAGTTAATGTGGGTCAATGCGGATGCAAGTTTTGCGATTTTTGGGGCCTAAGAAGGGTAATGAAATCCCCACCTAATTTGGATTTGGCCGTGCCCCTTAATATCCATATTTAGAATGCAAACAACCAAGAAACAAAATCACGCACAAATTTAATTTTGCAATTTGCGAGCTGCGATTATTAGCAAAGAATCCTGCAGAAAATTATTAGTTGGAGCTAAAAAGAAGAGAGAGGAGAAGGTAAGTAATCACCTGTAGCAAAAATTTTGTAGAGATCCCCTAAGATTGCCGCGGTTCCGCCGCATATGGGTACTTAGACCGCGGTTCCTCGGTTGAATGATGAGATCACATCACCAAAATTCAGCAGAGAGCTTCTGTAGACTCCCTCTGCTCTCTGGTATATTCCAAATTTTTTTCTCCAATTTCCAGCAATCTCCAGATCTCCTTGCAATGAACCACAACAAATCGTTTAGGGTTTGCACGAATTTTGATCTCAAAATCACAATGGAATAAATCTTTCAATTCAAACTTTAATATGAAACGAATTAGCGCGCGATCCCCCGCAACGGCGCCATTTGATTTTGATGTATTTCGGTTCAATTGTTTCCCGATAACAGTTTCATTTGATCGATAACAGTATCTTGTATCAGTATTTAGAAAATTGTATAGAGAAATCACAACCAAAGAATTATATTTGACCGCAATCAACTACGGTGTCAGTTGTAGATCGTAAGCGAGTGCGGATCGTCCACAGGGATTGTGCGATTCGTTTCAATGTTCGATTTGTTTGAATTGAAAAGTTAATCAAAAAGAAAAGAAAGCATGATTCAAGATTTATCAATTGTTTCAAGTGTCACTATTCTATTCAAGAATCAAGAAAATGATAAACAATCAAGAATCGGGTTTCGATGATATTTCCAACCAAATGTCAAGAATCTAAATGAGGCTCGTAGGAATCGATCGGATCTATAGACGTGATGTAATCATCAAGATATCGTGTTCTTGTCCTTCGAAGAATTGATACTAGATCGATGATGATCGACGAGAGTTAGGGCTTTCTTGTGAAACTAGGGTTTCATCATTTAACCCTTGTTCTTTCGTCGATATCATTCACATTCTAGCCTCTAGCAATTTCAAGAAACGATCGTAACTCCCCAATTTCGAGCGATATCAATCAAGAAAGCATCGCAACAAAATTAGGTCGTCGATTCTTGAACTTGCTAGGGTTTACAAAACTCGTAGGAATCAAGAATCGTTTTCAGATATATTACATTATCATTCTATTGATCGTTTCGACTCCTCGACGAGCGGAGTTTATTCACACATCATCACACAGAAAGCATTCAAGAATTGAAAAGATATCATGATGCAAGAATTTAAAGAAAACAAGATAAAAGAATATCACCTTTTATTTATATCAACAATTTGATTACAGTCGCTCAAGAACTACAAGAGGAAGAACTAAATTGTTGATCTGGCATCGCTTTTCTCCATGAGTCGTGGATCGGCTTGGACCACTTGCTCTGTTGAAGATCGGCTCCGCTCATAAAAGGTTGAAGGGCTTCTTGCTCGATTTGGTACTCGGGATCTTGGCTTTTAATTGGAATTAGGGTTAGGGTTTCACACAAGTCTTCTCACTAGACTTGTGGAAGAAGATGAAGAATGAGGTGAATGGATCAATCAATTTCAATGAATGAATAATCTCTTTACAAGTGAGCCTAGGGTCCTATTTATAGATCTCCCAAACCCTAAGCCTTGAGTTTAAAATAGAAATTCCCTCCAAAAGTTTGTTGAAAGACTTCTAGAAGTAGTTAGTTAGGCTTAGCTTAGGGTTTAAGCTAGGGTTTAGGGAGAACATTCTAAAATACAAGGCTAGTTTAGTGTAGATCCAAGGGTTTGCTGATCTGGCAGAAGCTTCTGGGGCTTTCTGGAAATTGTTGTGTCATTCTGAGCTGTACACACTGAGGGAGGAGTTATGGTGCAAAATTGGGGTGATGAAGAGTCAAGACCACCGCGGAACCGCGGCACAAGGCGGCTTAGGCCGCGGTTCCGCGGCCAAGTAGGTGACTTAGGTCTTCAAACTTCATGTCTTAGCTTCTGTTGTCCTCCTATGTATTTTCTGATATGTTGAATTGCTGAATGCCTTTTAGATCAATACCAGATTCCAAATTCTTGAGTTGGCGTATCTTTTAGCGGTGTAAATCTGAGCAAGCTTCTGATTTTCCTGCACAGACTTCGAAACACGGGTTGCGATATATAGGAATGATGCCATGCTATGAAATGCAGTCAATTTCCCTAGAAATGCCGATTTTAAGGTCTAACACATGTAATCTGATATTTTGCGACAGATTTGCTAATATGTGAAATATGAATGCCGAACACTTCTATATGAATGCAAATGATAGGGAAATTGCCGGTTATAATATGCAATATTTTCGACTAATCATATGCCATTGCCCCTTTTTTGTTCGACCCTTGGGTCTTTGTTGACATCGTGTCTACACTGAGAAGGAACGTCAGGCTGGTCTCTAGGCTGTAGATGTTGCCATCGAGATATGGAGCTTGGGATATGCCATTGCTCGACTTTATTTTGGTGATGTCATACCGATTCTTTGCTGAAGTTGGGTAGACATCCAAATGACCTTTATGCTGTATGTATCTCCATCGAGGTCCGGAGCTAGGAATATGCCATTGCTCCAATTTCATTTGATAGTTACGCCCGCACCCTGCTGGAATGAGGAGAACGTCAAGCTGGACTAGGATTTTTTTCCATCACTCCACTTTTGTTTATTGACGTTGCGTCTGCACCGAGAAGGTACGTCGAGTTGGAGCTGGGATTCTGCCATTACTCCTATTTGATTTGGCTCCTTGGAGCTTTGCTGACGTCACGTCTGCACCCTGTTAGAATAGGACAAGCTTCGAGCTGATCTTTAGGCTATAGATGTTGCCATCAAGATCTGACTCTCCCTTTGACGGAGCCTGGTGGGAAAATATGGTTCCCTTTCTTTCATTTGTCCCCATGGATCGTATACAAGAGTCAATATGGACATACTTGCAGGGCAGAGAAAACTTTAATTTATTTTATTTTTTATTGCCGTGATGCTGTATCTTTTCAGCTTTTCATATCGCGAAAGTCGCGATTGCCCAATCATTTCGGCTTTTTATCCGTGGTACCCAATCATTTCGGTTATTTTTTAAAATATTTTTACTCGCTGCTTTTTATTGTGAGTTGCCCAAACATTTCAGTTGTTTTTATATGCATATTTTTTTTGCTCGTTGATATTTATTGCGAGTTGCCCCAACATTTCGGCTATTTCATATGCATTTTTTTTGCTACTAGCTGCTATTTTCATTGCGAGTTTGGAATCCGATACCAACCTTAGCATTAGCATTGCTATGACTGGAATATTGCTAGGAGAAAATCATCATTTGCCGTAAAAGGACTTGGAGTTTGACACCTGTTTAGGCATCAGCATCGCTGCAACTGGGATATTGCCAGGAGCGAATTATCATTTGCCTTGAGAGGACTTGAAGTTTGATACCTTTTTAGGCATCAGCATCGCTACGACAGGAATATTGCCAGGAGCGACTCATCATTTGCCTTTGTTTATTTGAACAAATATGGCTTAGCAAACAGGGTTAGGATCCTGTCGATTATGGCTTTTTGACTTTATGACCCGTAAGGGTCTTATAAAGGTATTTCTCCCTATGAGTCGTGAGGATCTCGTAGGTGTATTATCTCCTTAAGAATCGTGGGGATTTCTAAGTGTGTTTCTCCTTTGTGAGTCGTAAAGATCTCACGCAGGTTTTTTTTCCTCACAAGGTCGAGAGAACCTTGCACGTGCACATGAATTTTTTTATTTTATGAGTTTGCGCCCTTTTCGGGTTTTCATAAACTCGCCGGCAGTCCTGCTGTTTTTTATATACGGCACCCTTTCGAGTTTTCATCCATGCCCATTTTTCTTGTGAACAAACCTTTTTTTGTTTTTTTGATTTTTTAAACGAGATTGTGTCCTTTAGAGTTTTCACAAACTCGCAAGAAGTCCTGCTGTTTTTACTCACGGCGACCTCTCGGGTTTTATTCCGTACCCATTTTGCTTGTGGACATACCATTTTTTTTGTTTTTTTTGCTTTTTAAAAAGAGATTGTGACCTATAGGGTTTTCAGAAACTCGCCGGCAGTCCTGCTGTTTTTACTCATGGCGCCCTCTCGGGTTTTCATCCGTGCCCATTTCGCTTTTGGACATACCGTTTTTTTGCGAACGATAGAACTCTCGAAAGTATCATCGTCTCAAGTGACCCATCTATTTACTGGTGGGACTTAGGGTGGTTTCACCACTGGAGTAGCTGTGTAGCCGGTAGGACTTGAGTTGAAATTTTCGCCGTTTGGACTTCGATTGCAATATAGATCTCAAGAGAGCACATCACCGTATTTGGGGCGACGCGCTATTTTAGGGACATTCTGGTCCATTATCGCAATATTTGAGGTGACACGGTAGTTTAGGGACGTTTTGGTCCATTGTGGCCATTTTTTAGGCGACACTCTGGTTTAGGGACATTTTGGTCTAACATTCCCGTTTTGGGAACGAATGTTAGTTTAAGGACATTTCGTTCCAACATTCCTGGTTTGGTGATGAATGTTAGTTTAAGCATGTTTTGGTCCTTCATTAGTTTAAGGACGTTTCGGTCCAACATTCCCGTTTCTTTAGGGGAATGCGTTAGTTTAAGGACGTTTAGGTCCAGCATCACCGTTTTTTAGGACGAATGTTAGTTTAAGGACATTTCGGTCCAACATTCCCATTTTGGGGACAAATGTTAGTTTAAGGACATTTCGGTCCATTGTTAGTTTAGGGACATCTCAGTCCGTTATCGCCATATTTGAAGCGGATTGTTAGTTACGGGACTTCTTGGTCCATTCTTTTTCATTCGGTCGGGACGTTACATAACTCATCCCTTCCGACTCTTGTTTGCTGAGGCGCTGCTGCCTGTCCTTTGTATGTATGGACACTTCACACCTCAAGCTCTTTTTACCCTTTTGGACTGCTTCTTTTATTATCACAGCAATCGAGGTTTTTTTTTGCGGGAAATACCGAGCATTTTACATGGCACCTGCCCCCTGCTCATCAATGTCGCTTTCCGATACTGATGGAGTATCTTCTTCATATACGAAGGAACTGTTAGGAATATGTATGCCCTAGATGCCATTATTGTATGATATAGTGGATACTTGGACATATATATAAAGGACTTTCTTGCTTGAGATGATAGTATGCTATCTGGTTGCTCTTTATCTTAACATGTACACTCGTATTATTATATTGTCTCTCTGTTACATGTTGATAAAGCCCTTAGGATGTTACCTTGACTACTAGAACTATGATGCAGATCATACTAGTGGGGCTTGTGTAGTCCACAAGCACATCCTTTAAACAGTTTCTAGTCGAGAGAGTATCGAGACAAGGCATCGATATTCCAGAGTAGACTAGTGTGTACATTTCTTGACCCTATATGGGGCGATGGTTGATCCCATACCCATTGGTGTTTGACATCAAAGATTGTAGGTATACCGAACGGGACTCGCTAAGAACCCCTAGATGGTACCATACCTATCGACAGATAGCAGTTCTCTGGTGACACTTGTACAGATTAGTCTGTAGACCCAAGATCGTCATAGTGTCTTGTGTGGTTCCCACTGTATTTTGATTTCTTCCCTACCACGGCTCAAAGGAGTCGTGCAAACAGGTGGATTTTGGTTACAGTCCCGAGTCATATGGATGCAGTGAGCAATAGGAGGGTTTTCTTCTCTCCCGGTATAGGGAATTGATGTTGCGCTATACTCGATTGGCTATAACAGTAGGTCCCTGGCCAGGGATGATGAAATTAACTGGTAAGTGTTATCAGTAGTTTCTCGAACGGTTATAGTCCACATATCGGCATGAATTATCAAGTTACTGGGGTCTGACGATTCCACCCCTAGACTTGATATGCGCCATATCAGATGAAGAGACCGGACTGTACGGTAAGTGTTACTTATAGGCTTCATGAGTGTTTGGACAAGCTTTCTTATTGATCTTCTATTCACTCAATACCTGGGTAGCCTTTACGTGCAGCTAGTACCGCTGACGGCTTGTAGGTAACTGATGTGATCATTACCTACTGCTGGCGTATTGACGAGTCTTTAGAGTCCCACACAGAGGTTTCCTAGTTCAAGCGAAACGAAGAAGGGCACATATGCTGATATGTGCGGGGGAGCTGATTAAATGCAAGATTTATTCAGTTAGGCATGAAATTCGAGATATGAGATATTCCGGGTTTATGATGTTTAAGGTTTGATGCAGATTCTAATTATTGTAGTTTTTCATTCTTTTCTGCGATCGTAAGTGCAATATGTGGTGTATCCCCGATCTCGTTGCTATACATCAACGACATTCGGGAAACGCATATTTACTTACGTTGATGACATGTGATGTTATGTGTTGCTGTGATATGTTATTTTGGATCGTCGTGACTGAATAACCGCGGTTTTTGCGTGAGATGAGAGCTTTTCTATTTTCATTCATGTAAAATTGTATGTAATATTCTTTTATTAGGACACTTCCGGGTTGAGGATGATGTCACCATTGATGTATATTATTTACTTTTCCGCATTAGAATAGACCCAAGACGGGGAGCACAAGTAACCGGTTCTAGAGTCCAGTGGGAGACCATCTCGAGCTGTCGAGGCCGGGTCTCCTAACTCTAGAATTGACAGGGTTACTTGCCGCTCTCCTAGGGGTCTAGGGATATGGTTTTGACTATTCATCACGACCGTGGAATCCGTGTTTTTCATTACTGGCTTAATTTAAAACACGGAACTCCTAGTATATCCTATATTTTATATGTTTGTTTCTGTTTCCTGAGTTCTGTGATGTGACCATATAACTGCGTGAGATGAATGCTATATATGTATGATATATATATATAATAAACATTGCTTATATTTTGCACCCGCGCTAGTCCAGCCCCCGCTCTGCCGTTAGTTAAGTAACTTAACGGTGCATGATGGGGCCCCGTGACTAATGCGGATGGCATAAGCGTATGTTCTATTTTCGTTTCTTCTGTGATGTTTAGGATACATAAATGATGGGACGTCATTAATGAGATTAATGAAAAGAAAAGAAACTAAAGATGTTGTAGAATCATTTTTTTCAAAAAAGTAGCTCTATTTATTGCCTTGCATAGCGGTATTTCATTATGAATATCCAACACCTCATTCGATGAGAAAAGAGCCTAGATCCCTTCACCGGGAGTGACCTCTTTAGCAAAATCTAGAAAATGCTATAACCCACTCAGTTTATTTTGAAAACTACTTGATTTTAAAAGCGGAGCTCAAACTACTCCTTTTCAAATCACTCGATTCTACAACGATATCAAGTTCATTACATGTTTTATTCAAAACCAGTCTAGCCCTCCGTCATTTCAGATAAGTAATATTCAGTATTTGTGCTGCGTTTGTTAACCTTGTTAAGGCATAGTGTGCGGTAGCTGATTTGTGCTTATCTGCCATATATGATGTGATTGGATTAGGGTAGTCATACGGCCTTGTTGACCTTGTCAAGGGTCGTGAGAGTGAGTTTAATTCAATCAAAAAATGAACGGGTTAAACTTGACTTGCGGTTTATGGTTTGTTGACCTTGTCAAGGTCATGGGTAAAAACAGATATTGGGAATTTCAAGTGCTGAAATTTGCAATGAGATTGCATACCTTCTATAAGATAGTTGGATCCTGATACCCACTGCGAGTAAGAGTTACTCCTGGAAGAGTTTTCTACTTTACAATTAGCTGATCCAGTAGGTGTCTAAGAAAGGTGTTAACGGGGTTATTCCCTTGCGGAAACGTGGTTTTTTAATTAGTTCCATGCGAAAGCACAGGGACACTCCCTCGGAATACCAATACCTGCCTGGCTGGCCAATTGGTGAACTTGTAGCGTGTAATTAATCCCGGCTAATCATGCAAGGTTCCCTAGGTCGCCGCTGGGTTTCGGAAGGCATCGTTCATGCCACTTTCAAAAAATTGGCGCGCTAAAGAACCCTAACCTAGAATCTTAACTAGAGAATTAGACAATAGAATATGTAAACATCTTTACATCTAAGTGAATAAGGAATACAACCTTGGTAGACCGGTCCTTCACTTTAATAGCTCCGTGTAGTAGTCCCTTCGCTCTAAGTAGTGAACTTCCGGACTCTAGAAAGGCTCCACAAGATGAACGGAACAAGCTTGCTAGAAGTTTTCGAGGCTGAAGATGATGTACATTGAGGAGACACCAACTCAAGCTATCTCTTCACTAATATGGAATTAGTGAAGCAAACATCCTAAACTAAATGGCTAATCTAGTAGAGGATGATGAAGTAGGAATTTTGCTCACTTTAGAAATATTTTTCTCTTTCATTTTCTTCACTTCCCAGAAAGCTAGTGAGCTTGAGGAAGGAGTTGAAGAAGAAGCAACCATGGAAAAACTAGTGTTTTTTTTGGCAACCATGGGTGAGTTAATATCATATACTAACCTTTGTAGAGACTAAACCATGGCTAATCTAATGGTTGGGTTAATAAATATCTTAAGTAAAACAAAATTGGTGGACTTAGTCCATGGTTCTATAAGGTTCCACAAGCTTCAAACATGTAAGCAATTACCATCCAATTTTAATTTACTTTAAATAAATAAAACCCCTCATTAGGTTAAACATGGTGTGAGTCTCATACACCCATGTAGCATGTAGCAACAAGCATGACACAATAATATATATCATATATATATTAAGTGTACATACACAAGTGAGAAAAAGAAAACATAAGTGAGCAAATATTAGTTAATGTTAACTAATATATCACATATATAATTATACATTAAATTATTAAATCAACACTTGATTTAATAATCCGGCTATATCACATACAACCGACTAATGTCAAATGTACAACTTATCGAATCAACACTTGATTTTATAACCCGACTATATCTCATATAACCGAGTGATATCACATATCGCGAGAATAGAATACGGCATCACATACACATATTAATCTCGGTCCCGCACAAATCAAATATGTGCTCCTACTTCGTTTCGCTTGAGCCAGGAAACCTCTGTGTAGAACTCTAAAGACTCGTCAATACGCCGGCAGTAGGTGATGATCATATCAGTCACCCACAAGCCGCAAACGGTTTGCTAAACATAATGGCCACCCGGGTATTGAACGATCAAAAGATCAACAAGCAAGCCTACTCATACTCCCGCGAATCCAATAAGTAACATTACCGTACAGTCCGGTCTCTTTGTCTGATATGTCGCATATCTCAGCCTGGGGGTGGTAAACGTCAAACTCCAATAGCCTAATAAGTCAAGCCGATGTGAGGCTCATAACGTTTCGAGAAACTACTAATAACACTTACCAGTAGATCTCAGGAACCCAGGCCAAGGATTTCCTGTTATGGCCAATCAAGCATAGCGCAACATCAACCCCCAATACCGGGAAAGACGAAATCCCCTCCTATCGCTCATTGCCTCCATATGACTCGGGACTGTACCCAAAAACCACCATTTTGCATGATCTCTTGAACGTGGTAAAGTAGAAATCAAAGCAAAGTGGGAATCACACAAGACTCTATGACGATCTCGGGTCGACAGACTAACTTGTACCAGTGTCACCAGAGAACTGCTCTCTGACGATAGGTATAATACCATCTAGAAGTTCTCGGCGAGTCCGTTCAGTGTACCCAGTCTCCACTGAGCACCCGTATACCATCTCTGATGTCAAACACCAATGGATATGGGATCATCCACCGCCTATCATATGGGTCGAGAAGCGTATACACAAGTCTACTCTGGAATTCGATGCCCCGTCTCGATACTCCCACGACTAGGAACAATTGAAGGATGTACTTACCGACTACCTCTGCCCCACTAGTATGATCTGCATCATAATCCTTGTAGTCAAGTACTCATCCTAAGTGTAATAGAGAGACAATATGTAATAGAGAGACAATAAGTGTACATGTTAAGATAAAGAGCAACCAGATAGCATACTATCATGTCGAGCAAGAAAGTCATCCCTATATATGTCCAAGCATCCACTATAATATACATCACATATATAATAATGGCCTCCAGGGCATACATATAACTAACAAATCATATATTTTAGGGTTTGAAGGAAGATTTGATAAAAACAGTGGGAGCCATCCTGATTAGATAAGATGATAACCAATCTAATCTTGCAAGAGCGCATGCTAAAGTGTTTTCTTCTCTCTCTCCAGGTAGCGACCATGACACGCCTTAGTAAAAATAATAATATGGATGTATTGACCGAACCCGCTTATTATACTGGGCTGGAGAACGTTGGTTCCGCTTTATGTTATGACTGTCATAAGTCTGAGCAGGGGATAGGGGAATTCTCGGATTCCCATCCAATCCGAATGAAGAAAAAGCATGATGATGCATCTTCTTTGGATGTGTTCGTTATTAAGAACTGTTTCTCAGTTAGCTCTACGTCCTGGGTACTAGATACCGGATCAGGATCCCATGTTTGTAATATATTACAAGGGTTAAGAAGAAGTAGAGAACTGGGAAAAAGTGATATGTCCCTCAGAGTAGGGAATGGAGCAATTGTTGCTGCCGAAGCTATCGGTGAATATCACCTTGTACTGCCAAATGATAGTACATTGATTTTGAACTACTATTATTACATACCGTCGATGATGTGCAACATCATATCCGTTTCTTTATTAGATAAAGATGGATATAATTTTGCGCTAGAGAAAAATGTTATGAATTTTTTCCTGAATTAAGTGTTGATTGGGTTTGGTACGTTGTGTAACAGTATATACGTTCTGAATCAAAACACAGTTCTAAGCATACAAAACGCAAACAAGAGGAAAAGTTCAGAAATGAACAAAGTCTTCTTGTGGCATTGTAGACTTGGTCATATCAATGCGACCAGACTAGCCAAATTGCATAAAGATGGATATTTGAATCCGTTTGAATTTACATCTTATGAAACTTGCGAGTCATGTCTCAAAGGTAAGATGACCAAAACTCCATTTACTGGATACGGAGAAAGAGCTACTAAACTCTTGAGACTGATACATAGTGATGTATGTGATCCTATGTCTACGCACGATAGGAATGGTTCCTTGTACTTTATTACATTCACCGATGATCTCTCAAGATTCGGACATGTGTTCCTAATGAAACACAAATCTGAAGATTTTGAGAAATTCAAGGAATATAAGTACGAAGTTGAGAACCAAACGGGTAAAAGTATTAAAGTCCTACGATCTAATCGGGAAGGAGAATACTTGTGCACGGAATTCCGAGACTACTTAAAAGAGAATCGGATTCTCTCTCAGCTTACTCCTCTGTATACACCACAGAACAATGGAGTATCGGAGCGGAGGAATCGCATCCTAGTAGATATGGTGCGCTCTATTATGAGTATTGCTGAGTTACCTGTTTCCTTTTGGGGTTATGCGCTTGAGACAGCCGCATACCTATTGAATCAAGTTCCATCAAAATCGGTGCCTAAAACACCATATGAGATATGGAGTGGAAAGAGACCATATCTTAAATAAGTTAAGATATGGGGTTGTCCGGCCTATATTAAAAAACAGAATCCGGACAAATTCGAGGCACGATCAGTTCTTTGCAAGTTTGTGGGATATCCTAAGAATTCATATGGATATATATTCTACCACAGTGAGGAACAAAAGGTGTTTGTTGTTTAACATGCCACCTTTTTAGAAAAGGAATTTCTTATGAAAGAAATTAGTGGTGATGAGGTAGAACTGGAAGAAGTTCCAGCTACACAAACTACAACTGATGATTTGGTAGAACCGGAGGATTCGATAGTCCCCGACGAATCTCAGCCACTCTACAGATCTAGTACGGTTCCTCATCCACCTGATAGATACTACGGTTTTCTCATAAACAGTGGGGGTGAGGATTGCATCATGGAAGATATTGACCCAACTAGTTTCGAGCAGGCCATCACAAGTGGGGACTCAGTGAAATGGCTGGATGCTATGCGATCTGAGATGGAATCCATGTACACCAACAAAGTATAGACTTTGGAAGTTTCTACTGAAGGGGTAAAACCCATTGGGAGCAAATGGATTTTTAAAAAGAAAATTGGTGTAAATGGAAAGGTTGAGACCTTCAAAACTAGACTTGTTGCTAAAGGTTTTCGTCAACGATCAGGTGTCGATTATGATGAAACCTTTTCTCCAGTGGCTATGCTTAAGTCCATCATGATCCTACTTGCTATTGTTGCATACCATGAATACAAAATCTGGCAGATGGACTTCAAGAGCGTTTTTCTAAATGGTGATTTAGAAGAGAGCATGTACATGACACAGCCAGAGGGCTTCGTAGACAGTGGGAGCAGCGGAAAGGTGTGCAAGCTGTTTAAATAAATCTACGGATTAAAGCAGGCATCGCGGAGCTGGAACATATGTTTTGATATAGCAGTCAAAGAGTTTGATTTCATCAAAAACATAGATGAACCTTGTGTATATAAAAAGGTTGTAGAGAGTAAGGCTGTCTTCCTCGTATTGTATATGGATGATATACTCTTAATAGAAAATGATGTTCCTATGCTACACTTGATCAAGCTCTTCTTATCACAAAAGTTCTCCATGAAAGATCTGGGTGATGCCTTCTACATCTTGGGGATTAAGATCTCTAGAGATAGATCTAAAAGGATGTTGGGATTATCCCAATCCAGGTATATTGACACCATACTAAAGAGATTTAGTATGGAAGATTCTAAGCGTGGTAATTTACCCGCTTGTTCAGGAATCATTCTCTCCAAAAAGATGTCTCCCAAGACTGATTTGGAGAGGGTTTGAATGCAAGGGATACCCTATGCTTCTGCAGTTGGGTCAATCATGTATGCACTTAATGTGGTAAGTAGATATCAATCAGATCCTGGGTAGAAGCACTGGACAGCTGTGAAGAACATTCTTAAGTACTTAAGAATGACTAAGAAATGTTCTTGGTGTATGGTAACGGAGAACTCCAGGTGGAGTTCTTTACCGATTCGAGCTTCTAGAGTGATAAGGATGATAGTAAATCGGTCTCGGGTTTTGTATTCACCCTCAATTGAGCGGCGGTGTGTTGGAAGAGTTTCAAGCAAGATACCATGGCAGACTCGACGATGGAGGCTGAATACATCGCTGCCAACGATTTTGCCAAAGAGGTTGTCTGGATGAAGAAGTTCATAGCTAAACTTGGTGTGGTTCCAACCATTGAGCATCTAATACATGTGTATTGTGATAATAATGGAGCTGGGGCTTTGGCCAAAGAACCCCGGTCCTATCAGCGATCCAGACATATTCTTAAACGGTATCACCTGATCTAGGGGATAGTTGATCGCCGGGAGATCGAGGTCAGGAGAGTTGATATGAAGGACAACACAGCGGATCCAATCACGAAGGCCCTCCCCAGACGCAATTTGAGAGACTTTTGGGATGTTGGGTATGAGATACTACAACAGCTGGCCTTAGTGCAAGTGGGAGATTGTTAGGAATATGTATGTCATAGAGGCCATTATTGTATGATATAGTGGATGCTTGGACATATATATAAAGGACTTTCTTGCTCGATATGATAGTATGCTATCGGTTGCTCTTTATCTTAACATGTACACTAGTATTATTATACTGTCTCTCTAATACATGTTGATAAAGCCCTTAGGATGTTAGCTTGACTACCAGGACTATGATGCAGATCATACTAGTGGAGCTTGTGTAGTCCACAAGCACATCCTTTAAACAGTTCCTAGTTGAAGGAGTATCGAGATAGGTCATCGATATTCCAGAGTAGACTAGTGTGTACGTTTCTTGGCCCTGTATTGGGCTATGGTTGATCCCACACCCATTGGTGTTTGACATCAAAGATTGTACACATGTGCTTATTAGAGAATGGGTACACCGAACGGGACTCACCGAGAACTCCTACATGGTACCATACCTATCGACAAATAGTAGTTCTCTGGTGACACTTGTACAGGTTAGTCTGTAGACCCGAGATCGTCATAGTATCTTGTGTGGTTCTCCATGTGTTTTGATTTCCTCCCTACTACGGCTCAAAGGAGTCTTGCAAACAGGTGGATTTTGGGTACAATCCCGAGTCATATGGAGGCAGTGAGCGATAGGAGGGATTTCGTCTCTCCCGGTATAGGGAGTTGATGTTGCGCTATGCTCGATTGGCTATAACAGTAAGTCCGTGGCCAGGGCTGATGAGATTTACTGGTAAGTTTTAGCAGTAGTTTCTCGAACGGTTATAGTCCATACATCGGCATGACTTATCAAGTTACTGGGGTCTGACGATTCCACCCCTAGACTTAATATGCAACATATCAAACGAAGAGACCGGACTTGTAACGCTTCAAAATTCGTTCAGGTTAATTTCGCGTTAGTTAGTAAGATGCGTATTTTTCATAAAAACTCATAAATCTTTTTTTTCCTTTTTAACTAGTTCTAATTGTGATGAGAGGTGTTTATATATATATTTAGGGTTTAGTAATTAAAATTTAACTTGTGTTCACCTTAATTAGAATTTTTCTTAATTATTTTCTTAAGCAAGGTTTAGTGTCCAACTTGTACACTTATCATTTTTGTAGCTTAGGTTAGTGTAACCATTTCTTTTCTTTCTTGCATGGCTTATTTTCCCCACTAAATCATTTAAAACCCTTTTTATTTTTAAATGAGAGAATGGGAGGTATGGGGGTTAGGTATTTGGCTTGACTTTTGACTTTTTTCCTCACTCATTCTCCCTCTCTCCCTCTCTCCCTCTCATTTTCTGCTCCATCAGAAGGAAGCAGCAACAACAGCAACATCATCATCTTTTTCTTCTCCTCTTGCTTCTCTTTTGATTCATATTCAAACCCTACACAAAAACCCCTTTTTACTTCACAAAAACCTTGGTTTAATGGTTCTTTTGAGGAGTTTGATAACAAGTCAGTGGCCTTGAGGGCAAGAGCTGGAATTTTAGGTTTCCCTAAGGTTTTTGGAAGGTATCAAACTCACCCTTAACACCTTAGATCATAACTTATAGTTTGGTTAGCTAAAAATCGTGTTTTTGTCCATTTTTGTGATATTGAAGGGAAATTAGTGATGTTTATGTTAAGTTAACATTTTATGGCTTGTTTAGCTTAGTTATGTGTTGTTAATGTTGTTTTAACTTAGGGTTTGTTTTAGGTTTCACTAAAATACCGTAATGTATCGATTTAGTGTTAAACTAGCTTTTTAACTAGGTTTTTGGGTTCTGTGTGATCTGCTTGTGACCCGATTGCTTCAGGAAAATTTTGTAATTACTGGAGCATATACACTAGGTCTAGAGAACACCCACGAAGCACGGGAGCCCAACTCCCTCATCGGGCCACCGGAATATTCATTCTGGCCGCAATTTGGGGCCAGATGGGGGACCTGGGTTTTGGGGTTTGCTTTGTTAGTGTCTGCTACATTTCTAAGGTTTATGGTATATGCAATTTTGTAAACTTTTACCTGTAGAAAAATCTGGAAGCAATTACCCTATTTCGTATACTTTTAACCTTCGCGACACGTGCGATACGTGTGTGGGTTTGGGGTTTTCTGCGTATCGCGATGTGTCGGTATAGTTTTAGACGCGTATTCACACGTTCCAGCGTATCGCACACACGCGCGTTTAGTTCGCGACGCGAGTTTCTCGTTTGGTTTCGATATCGCGTTTTGTGAGATATTTTGCTCATATACGAAATCCTTGTGTAAATTTCAGGTTCGCATGCGGGTACATCGAACGCCGCAAAGAAGGGGAAGCAAGTGGTCGGCTACACTTAGCACGCGACCAGGTTAGTAGATTTAAGATCTATGGGAAAATCGCCCGTATGGCGTTAAGCGTCAGGGCGTGTTAGGATATTTAGTCGTAGATGTTCATATGGACTATAGTAGCATACCTTATTGTTGCATATAGAAATGATAGCATAGAACACTGCACTGTCACTAACGGTTCAAGCTGTACGAGCACTATTTGTATGTTACACCCACACCGTTAGTGATTGCCATGACACTCGCACTATAAGATTGCTACGCATTATACATATCGTTTGATTGTCGCATCATTGATGATTATCATGACTTGTCGCATATTGACATATATTGATATTTTCATACATGCGCACATGCACACTGTATATTCATACCAGTGCACACATATATTGATATTTTCATACCTGCGCACATGCACACTGTATATTCATACCAATGAACACATATATTGATATTCTCATACCTACGCACATGCATACTGTATATTCTTACCAGTGCACACATATATTGATATTTTCATACCTGCGCACATGCACACTGTATATTCATACCAGTGCACACATATATTGATATTTTCATACCTGCGCACATGCACACTGTATATTCATACCAGTGCACACATATATTGATATTTTCATACCTGCACACATGCACACTGTATATTC
Organism: Agapanthus africanus; assembly: GCA_030015575.1. Taxonomy (NCBI): domain Eukaryota; kingdom Viridiplantae; phylum Streptophyta; class Magnoliopsida; order Asparagales; family Amaryllidaceae; genus Agapanthus; species Agapanthus africanus. The sequence continues at coordinate 437,997,573 of JASDDO010000018.1, forward strand.
GTACCAGTGCACACATATATTGATATTTTCATACCTGTGCACATGCACACTGTATATTCATACCAGTGCACACATATATTGATATCTTCATACTTGCATGGATTTACGCATTGAGTTTTGGATTCATATGATTTCTGGATTTGGGAACCGAGGTAATTCTTTTAGGAAAATATGCCTTATTTAAAAACCCAGTTTCCCTTGATATGATATTTCAGTGCGTCAACCATGCGTTTTCTCGGTTCTGAGACGTGTGATATGTGAACCCGAATCGAGGAGTTGGATGAGGCCGATTGCGGGTACATGGTGGACCCGGTATGGTACCCCGGGACGAGAACGGATCGCTGTGCAGTAGACGGTGAGCCTGGCAGAGGGACTACTACCTACCGGTGATTGGTTAGACCTGGCAGTTATCCGGAGGATACCGACAAGAGATGAGAGATGGATACGGGACGATCCATACTGCTGGGGCCGAGGGCTGATTCCGCAAACGGAGCCCGTTACTTGAGGATTTGCGTGTCGATGCTAGACACGATGATTCATGATATTTTAGTGTGCCGATGCTAGGCACCCATGATTCTATGAGATTTACAGGATTTGGGTATATGGATGGACACCGATTATTTTCCACATTGATATTCCGTGTAGATATTAATTATTCCCATGCTCAGTATTCAGTATTTTACATCTCATCCTGTATCTGTTGTACCTGATAGAGTACACATGCTATGTAAACTTATTGCATACCCTGCTCATCCTATATAGATGTCATTAGATTGCACATGCTATGCACGCTTATTGCATACCCTGCTTATCCTATATAGATGTCATTAGATTGCACATGCTATGCACGATTATTGCATACCCTGCTCATCATATAGAGATGTCATTAGATTGCATGTGCTATGCACGGTTATTGCATACCTTGCTTATCATATAGAGATGTTATTAGATCGCACTTGATGCATGATTATTGCTCCTGTAGCTCATCATATAGATGTTATCTGTTGGCATAAGTTAGAGTATCGCGGCACGTGCATACTCGTGATTACCTTTATATGTTATCTACTATTCACGAGTTGGCAACTCACCCCCGTTGTGCCACAGTGTTTGCAGGTTGCCCCTCGGAGTAGTCGCTGCAGGCTGTTTTCTTGTATCTTTTTTGCTACGGATACCACTGCAGTTAGTGCGTGAGCTGTTTTGCTGTTAGGTGGGTTGTGGTATCCGGTTATTTCCATTGTACATTCTTTTGTATCTAGTACTCTCCATCTACTTTTATGTATTTGACTTAGAGACTAGTGTGAGGACGATGATGTATATTATTGTATTTTGGTGTCGAGCCCATGTGAGCCGACTTTACTTATGCAGTTTTATCTGTCTGTGATGTTTTCCACTTATTGCTCATTTCTTCGCTACGGCGTCGTATATTGTTATCATGGTGGTTGTTTACTTAAGGTTTTCTAAACATTTTAACAAACGTTTCTATTAATTGTTTAAAACACTCTATACTTGTACTGGTTTTGATTTCTGGGTTTCGGCTTACTTAGCCGCGTTACTCCTGTAGACGTTACGTGGTTAAGTGCCGGTCACGGGCCAAACTTTGGGTCGTGACAAAGTTGGTTTCAGAGCATAGGTTTTACCTTCGGAGTGTAGGATGACCCTGGTATGATGGAGTAGGTAGCTGCAGCAGAGTGGCGTAGCGTGCGTATGTTCCGCGGCATACTCAAGACACGGTACTCCGCCTAAGCGACCTAAGGACTTATTGATTGAAATTCCTTCATGATTGCATACATTCTTGTGATTTGATTTCCGTATCCTCATCGAATCCTACTTTCTTTTCAGCCATTATGCCGCCAAAGACTACGAGGGTGCAGAGAGCAGCTGCGAGATCCAAGATTCGAGTAGATTCGTCCGAGACGAGGACTGATCCGGGCAGTGCACCCGTTGTACCATAGCAGACTGTTCCTCTAACGACAGACCAGATCGCTATGCTAGGGGCCGGTATGCAGGAGATGCGCCAGACGATGGGATCCGGTATGCAGGAGATGCGCTAGATGATGGGATCGCTAGTTGAGACACTTCGAGCGCAGCGCCCAGAAGTAGCTCCACCGGTCGCAGGGACCGTGATGGTACCTACAGTACAGGCTGTTGCCCCCGCAGCTACAGAGGTCATCTCAGTATCGCTATTAGAGTTCATGAGGCTGAAGCCTCCGGTCTTCACAGGCACCGATGCATCCGAGGACCCACAGTCTTTCATTGATAGGATGGCCCAGATATGTCGTTCGCTTAGATGCTCAGATGCGAGATGGATAGAGTTCGTGAGCTTTCGCCTGGAAGGACTTGCACAGAAATGGTGTGAATTGATCGAGAAGGGCAGAGCAGCAAGTCTTCCTCCTATGACCTGGACCGAGTTTGTGACAGTATTTCTAGCCCGTTTCCTTCCCCAGAGTATTAGGGATGCCCGAGCACGCAGATTCGAGTCTTTACGCCAGACGCCAGAGATGACAGTGGCAGAGTACGATGTGTTGTTCACTGAGCTATCAGTGTATGCTTCATACCTAGTGGCTACTGAGGAGATGCGAGTCAAGAGATTTGTTCGAGGCTTGCTTACACCCCTGTTCCTTGCGATCAGCGCACAGCATTGCGAGACTTATGCAGCAACTGTAGACGCAGCCATATTAGTCGAGGAGCGCCTTGCAGAGACTTCGGTAGTTCCAGGGCCGAAGAGAGTTCGTACGGGTACACCGGCACAGAGACGACCATTTAGGTGCCGCGATAGACACCTTGCAGGTGGCAGAGATTTGGGGCGAGGCCGGTTGTTCAGCACTTATCCTCAGGAAGGTCAGCCGGCACCATCTAGATGTTTCCGATGCGGAAGTACTTATCATCGTATTCGAGATTGCCCGGAGCTACGGGAGGGCGAGACTACTGTACCACGCGTCAGATTTCCACCTTTCCGACCCCAGTGGGCGTTGCCTATTGTACCTACTGTTGCTCCGCGCCAGACTCATGCACAAAGAGGCCGTGGTCACGGAGGGTTTGCTCCTAGAGGACGAGGTGACCGAGGCCGAGGACAGACAGCTGCCGGCAGAGTACAGTCAGTTGCTAGTATGGGACCGCCAATCGCAGGCAGAGGACAGGCGTGGGTTTTCGCGTTGACGCATCAGGACGCACAGGCGTCCAATGCTGTAGTCTTAGGTACCCTATCAGTATATTCTGTTGATGCGCACGTGTTGTTTGATCCCGGATCCACGCCCTCATACGTTTCCACACACTTCGTGCTGAGTTTAGGTAGAGAGTCTGGTTTGCTTGATCAGCTGCTTGTTGTGACCACTCCCGTGGGAGAGTCGTTTGTTGCTAGGCACGTGTTCCGATCCTGTGTTGTCCGTTTTGGCGAGAGAGAGTTGCCTGTCGACTTGATCCTTCTTGAGATGTTGGACTTCGACGTTCTTTTGGGCATGGATTGGTTAGCCACGTATTATGCGTCTGTGGACTGCTGCGAGAAGACAGTTAGATTTTATTTTCCTGACGAGTCGGCTTTTGTTGTGCAGGGGGACCGTGGTGTCGTCCCTCACAGTTTGATTTCTTCTCTTCGTACTGGACAGCTATTGAGGAAGGGATGTCAGGGATTTCTAGCTTATATTTGCGATACTAGAGCTACAGATGTTCCGTTGGACCAGGTTCCGACTGTTTGTGAGTTCCCTGATATTTTTCCTGACGAGCTTCCTGGGCTACCGCCTGAGCGCGACATTGTTTTCTGTATTGATTTGATTCCCGGCACAGGGCCTATTTCTATACCGCCTTATCGGATGGCCCCGGCAGAGCTTAGTGAGTTCAAAGGCCAGTTGCAAGCCTTGCTGGATAAGGGACTTATTCGACTCAGTGTTTCTCCTTAGGGTGCTCCAGTCCTGTTTGTCAAGAAAAAGGACGGCAATTTGCGTTTGTGTATCGACTACCGTCAGCTGAACAGGGTTATAGTGTGGAACAGGTATCCTTTGCCACGCATCGACGACTTGTTCGACCAGCTTCAGGGGGCAGGATATTTTTCGAGGATCGATTTGCGATCAGGCTACCATCAGCTGCGGGTTCGACAGGAGGACATACCGAGGACAGCTTTCCGCACGCGCTACGACCATTATGAGTTTTTGGTGATGTCGTTCGGACTCACCAATGCGCCAGCCGCATTCATGGACTTGATGAACCGTATTTTCCAGCCGTATCTTGATCTGTTCATCATCGTATTCATTGACGATATCTTGGTGTATTCCCGGAGCAGAGAGGAGCACGAGCAACACCTGCGGATCACGCTGCAGACTTTGAGGGAGCACCAGCTTTTCACCAAATTCTCCAAGTGTGCATTCTGGCTGGACAGCGTAGACTTCTTGGGTCACGTGATTACATGGGATGGTATATGTATGGACCCGAAGAAGATCGAGGCCGTTTAGCGTTGGCCCAGACCCACATCAGTCACAGAGATTCGCAGCTTTCTAGGACTTGCTGGCTACTACAAGCGATTTGTGCAGGACTTCTCCCATATTGCTGCACCTTTGACCAGGTTGACCCGGAAGGGAGTTCCTTTCGATTGGACGGAGAAGTGCGGGCATAGTTTTCAGCAGCTACGGACTCGACTGACTACAGCGCTGGTGTTATCATTGCCTTCAGGATCGGGTGGATTTATGGTCTATTGTGCTGTTTCTCGAGTGGGGCTAGGGTGCGTATTGATGCAGCATGACAGGGTGATCGCGTATGCCTCACAGCAGTTGAAGAAATATGAACAGAACTACCCCACTCACGATTTAGAGATGGCTGCAGTGATCTTTGCACTTAAGATCTGGCGATATTACCTATACGGTGAGTCGTGCCAGATATTCACTGATCACAAGAGCTTAAAGTATATATTTCAGCAGCGAGACCTGAATCTTAGACAGCGCCATTGGATGGAGTTGGTGAAGGACTACGACTGTGAGATCCTTTACCACCCGGGCAAGGAAAATGCAGTAGCGGATGCTTTGAGCAGGAGGCCCGGGGGCAGTCTATCGTGCTTGAGTGTAGTGCAGAGATAGTCGTCGGCAGATTGGCAGATTTTATGTGACAGCCGAGTGCAGTTCGAGTTTACGCCGATCGGGGGATAGCTTGCGCATGTTCGTGCATGCCCACAGTTGCTTGACCGTATACATGAGGCACAGTAGAGTGATGACCGTTGTTCAGAGATCAGGGTACAGATTGGACAGGGCAGATTTTCCGAGTTCGTGATCGATGATCAGGGGACAGTGCGATTTGGGACTAGACTGTGCGTACCAGATGCTGAGGGACTGCGGCGCGAGATTCTTGAGGAGGCATATCGGTCGGTGTACAGTGTTCATCCAGGTTCTACCAAGATGTACCATGATATGAGAGATGTTTACTGGTGGGACGAAATGAAGAGGGACATTGCAGATTTCGTGTCGAGATGCCTGACTTGTCAGCAAGTCAATGCCGAGCACCATAGGCCCACGGGAGAGCTACAGCCATTACCCATTCCGGAGTGGAAATGGAAGCAGATTTCTATGGACTTCATTATGGGTCTACCCAGGACTAGTCGAGGGTATGACTCCATCTGGGTGATCGTGGATCGTTTGACGAAAGCGGCTCACTTCCTGCCGGTGAAGACAACTTTCGGAATTGCTCAGTATGCCCAGATATACATCGACGAGATAGTGCGACTGCACGGAGTTCCGACATGTATCGTGTCCGACTGAGGCACCCAGTTTACCAGCCGACTATGGCAGAGGCTTCAGGAGGCTTTGGGCACCCGCTTGAGTTTCAGCACAGCATTTCATCCGCAGACCGACGGACAGTCAGAGCGGACTATTCAGACTCTCGAGGATATGCTCCGAGCGTGCGTTTTAGACTTTGGAGGTAGCTGGGATCATCATTTACCCTTAGTAGAGTTCTCCTACAACAACAGCTTCTAGGAGACCATTCAGATGGCACCATTCGAGACTCTTTATGGGAGGAGATGCAGATCGCCCACCTGTTGGACAGAGCTCAGCGAGAGCAGTATCTTAGGGCCATAGATTGTTGAGGAGACGACCGCGAAGATCCAGTTGATTCGCGATAGGATAAGAGCAGCCCAGAGTAGGCAGAGATCTTATGTGGACCGTCGTCGGCACAGACTTGAGTTTTCTGTTGGTGATCATGTTTTCTTGAGGGTCTCCCTAATGAAAGGTGTGATGAGATTTGGAAAGAAAGGGAAGCTAGCCCCAGGTACGTGGGCCCCTTCGAGATCCTCGAGCGTGTTGGTGAAGTTGCCTATCGATTAGCCCTTCCGCCCAGTTTCCCAGATGTGCACCCCGTATTTTACGTTTCGATGCTCCGCAAGTATCTTCAAGATCCTTCGCATGCGATTCAGCACCCGACGATCCAGCTTGAGCGCGACCTTTCCTTTGCAGAGCAGCCGGTGGACATCTTAGATCGATAGGTGAAGAAATTGAGATCGAAGGATATACCGTCCGTCAAGGTACTTTGGCGTGGCCCGAGCAGCGAGGAGGTCACTTGGGAGACCGAGAGCGAGATGAGGAAGAAATATCCCCATCTCTTTGAAGGTACGCGTAGTTAGATTTTTTTTTATTCGAGGACCGAATTTCTTTAAGGGGGGTGGATTGTAACGCTTCGAAATTCGTTTAGGTTAATTTCGCGTTAGTTAGTAAGATGCGTGTTTTTCATAAAAACTCGTAAATCTTTTTTTTCCTTTTTAACTAGTTCTAATTATGATGAGAGGTGTTTATATATATATTTAGGGTTTAGTAATTATAATTTAACTTGTGTTCACCTTAATTAGAATTTTTCTTAATTATTTTCTTAAGCAAGGTTTAGTGTACAACTTGTACACTTATCATTTTTGTAGCTTAGGTTAGTGTAACCATTTCTTTTCCTTCTTGCATGGCTAATTTTCCCTACTAAATCATTTAAAACCCTTTTTATTTTTAAATGAGAGAATGGGAGGTATAGGGTTAGGTATTTGGCTTGAATTTTGACTTTTTTCCTCACTCATTCTCTCTCTCTCCCTCTCATTTTCTGCTCTATCAGAAGGAAGCAGCAACAATAGCAGCATCATCATCTTTTTCTTCTCCTCTTGCTTCTCTTTTGATTCATATTCAAACCCTACACAAAAACCCCTTTTTACTTCATAAAAACCTTGGTTTAATGGTTCTTTTGAGGAGTTTGATAACAAGTCAGTGGCCTAGAGGGCAAGAGCTGGAATTTTGGGTTTCCCTAAGGTTTTTGGAAGGTATCAAACTCACCCTTAACACCTTAGATCATAACTTATAGTTTGGTTAGCTAAAAATCGTGTTTTTGTGCATTTTTGTAATATTGAAGGGAAATTAGTGATGTTTATGTTAAGTTACATTTTTATGGCTTGTTTAGCTTAGTTATATGTTGTTAATGTTGTTTTAACTTAGGGTTTGTTTCAGGTTTCACTAAAATACCGTTATGTATTGATTTAGTGTTAAACTAGCTTTTTAACTAGGTTTTTGGGTTCTGTGTGATCTGCTTGTGACCCGATTGCTTCAGGAAAATTTTGTAATTACTGGAGCATATACACTAGGTCTAGAGAACACCCACAAAGCACGGGAGCCCAACTCCCTCATCGGGCCACCGGAATATTCATTCTGGCCGCAATTTGGGGATAGATGGGGGACCTGGGTTTTGGGGTTTGCTCTGTCGGTGTCTGCTACATTTCTAAGGTCTATGGTATATGCAATTTTGTAAACTTTTACCTGTAGAAAAATCTGGAAGCAATTACCCTATTTCGTATACTTTTAACCTTCGCGACACATGCGATACGTGTGTGGGTTTAGGGCTTTCTGCGTATCGCGACGGTCGAGATAGTTTTAGACGCGAGTTTCTCGTTTGGTTTCGATATCGCGTTTTGTGAGATATTTTGCTCATATACGAATTCCTTGAGTAAATTCCAGGTTCGCAGGCGGGTACGTCGGACGCCGCAAAGAAGGGGAAGCAAGTGGTCGGCTACACTTAGCACGTGACCAGGTGAGTAGATTTAACATCTACGGGGAAATCGCCTGTATGGCGTTAAGCGTCAGGGCGTGTTAGGATATTTAGTCGTAGATGTTCATATGGACTATAGTAGCATACCTTATTGTTGCATATAGAAATGATAGCATAGAACACTGCACTGTCACTAACGGTTCAAGCTGCACGAGCACTATTTGTATGTTACACCCACATCGTTAGTGATTGCCATGACACTCGCACTATAGGATTGCTATGCATTATACATATCGTTTGATTATCGCATCATTGATGATTGTCATGACTTGTCGCATATTGACATATATTGATATTTTCATACACGCTCACATGCACACTGTATATTCATACCAGTGCACACATATATTGATATTTTCATACCTGCGCACATGCACACTGTATATTCATACCAGTGGACACATATATTGATATTTTCATACATGAGCACATGCACACTGTATATTCATACCAGTACTCATACCAGTGCACACATATATTGATATTTTCATACCTGCGCACATGCACACTGTATATTCATACCAGTGCACACATATATTGATATTTTCATACCTGCGTACATGCACACTGTATATTCGTACCAGAGCACACATATATTGATATTTTCATACCTGCGCACATGCACACTGTATATTCATACCAGTGCACACATATATTGATATCTTCATACTTGCATGGATTTACGCATTGAGTTTTGGATTCATATGATTTCTGGATTTGGGAACCGAGGTAATTCTTTTAGGAAAATACGCATTATTTAAAAACCCAATTTCCCTTGATATGATATTTCAGTGCGTCCACCATGCGTTTTCTCGGTTCTGAGACATGTGATATGTGAACCCGAATCGAGGAGTTGGATGAGGCCGATTGCGGGTATATGGTGGACCCGGTATGGTACCCCGGGGCGAGAACGGATCACTGTGCAGTAGACGGTGAGCCTGGCAGAGGGACTACTACCTACCGGTGATTGGTTAGACCTGGCGGTTATCCGGAGGATACTGACCAGAGATGAGAGATGGATACGGGACGATCCGTACTGCCTGGGACAAGGGCCGATTCCGCAGACGGAGCCTGATACTTGAGGATTTGCGTGTCGATGCTAGACACGATGATTCATGATATTTTAGTGTGCCGATGCTAGACACCCATGATTCTATGAGATTTACAGGATTTGGGTATATGGATGGACACCGATTATTTTCCACGTTGATATTCTGTGTAGATATTAATTATTCCCATCCTCAGTATTCAGTATTTTACAGATCATCCTGTATCTGTTCTACCTAATAGAGTACACATGCTATGCACACTTATTGCATACCCTGCTCATCCTATATAGATGTCATTAGATTGCACATGCTATGCACACTTATTGCATACCCTGCTCATCCTATATAGATGTAATTAGATTGCACATGCTATGCACGATTATTGCATACCCTGCTCATCATATAGAGATGTCATTAGATTGCATTTGCTATGCACGATTATTGCATACCCTGCTTATCATATAGAGATGTTATTAGATCGCACTTGATGCATGATTATTGCTCCTGTAGCTCATCATATAGATGTTATCTGTTGGTATAAGTTAGAGTATCGCGGCATGTGAATACTCGCGATTACCTTTATATGTTATCTACTATTCACGAGTTGGCAACTCACCCCCGTTGTGCCACAGTGTTTGCAGGTTGCCCCTCGGAGTAGTCACTGCAGGCTGTTTTCTTGTATCATTTTGGCTACGGATACCACTGCAGTTGGTGCGTGAGCTGTTTTGCTGTTAGGTGGGTTGTGGTATCCGGTTATTTCCACTGTACATGCTTTTGTATCTAGTACTCTCCATCTACTTTTATGTATTTGACTTATAGACTAGTGTGAGGACGATGATGTATATTATTGTATTCTGGTATCGAGTCCATGTGAGCCGACTTTACTTATGCAGTTTTATCTGTTTGTGATGCTTTCCACTTATTGCTCATTTCTTCGCTACGGCGTCGTATATTGTTATCGTAGTGGTTGTTTACTTAAGGTTTTCTAAACATTTTAACAAACGTTTCTATTAATTGTTTAAAACACTCTATATTTGTACTGGTTTTGATTTCTAGGTTTCGGCTTAGCCGCGTTACGCCTGTAGACGTTACGTGGTTAAGTGCTGGTCACGGGCCAAACTTTGGGTCGTGACAAGACTGTATGATAAGTGTTGCTTATAGGCTTTGCAGGAGTTTGGACAAGCTTGCTTGTTGATCTTCTATTCGCTCAATACCTGAGTAGTTGTTACGTCCAGCTAGTACCGCTGACAGCTTATGGATGACTGATGTGATCATTACCTGCTGCTGGCGTACTGACGGGTCTTTAGAGTCCCACACAGAGATTTCCTAGCTCAAGTGAAACGAAGTATGGAACATATGGTGATATGTGCGGGAGCTTGATTAAATACGAGTATGTGATACCGTATTCTAATCTCGCGATATTTGATATCGGTTAAGTTATATGTAGTATAACCGAATTGTTGAATCAAGTGTTGATCCAATAATATGTTATATGTATATATATTTGATATTGGTAGTTATATATGATACGACCGGATTATTGAATCAAATGTTGATTTGATATAGTATATTGAATGTTGTCGGTTATATATGATATGACCGGGTTATTGAATAAAGTGTTGATTTGATAATATGATATACATATAAAAGATATTAGTCGGTTATATATGATATGACCGGATTATTGAATCATGTGTTAATTTAATAATTTAATATATATTTATATTTGATGTATTTATATATTGTATCATGCTTAATGATACATTGAATATGGGTGTATGACACTTACAATAGAGCCATGGATAATATTGGGTGATTTATTTTAAAGTGAAATAAAAATTAATGGATAATGAGCATGGCATAGATGCTCGTAGAAGCCATGACTCATTCCACTGATTTTTTTACTCTAGATATTTTCTCACCCAACCATATATGTTTAACTCATGGTTTACTTTCTCACTTGATCATAAGTTTATTTTCTTCACCCAAGTTCATCTTCTTACGCTCTAGGTTTTCCTAAGTTGGAAAAGAAAAGGAGAAAAGAATTTATAAAGTGAGCAAAATTCCAACTTCATCAACCTACTCTCATCTAGCCTATAAGATTAGGTTGTTTGCTTCACTAATTCCTTGATTAGTGAAGAGGTATCTTGAGTTAAAGAAACTTCAAGGTGGATCATTTTCGGCCTCGAAGACGACGAAGCAAGCTCGTTCCTTTCACTAAGTGGAGCTTAAGAAGAGTTCTAGGGACTATTACTTGGAACTAAGAGACTACTACTTGGAGCTATAGAAGTGAAGGACTTGGTCTACAAAGGTTGTAACCCTCTTCACTTTAGTATAGAACTTGCTTTCATATTTAGAAAACCTTAATACTCTAGTTCGATTCTAGGTTAGTGTACCTTAGACCTCTAGATTTTTTAAAATTGCATACTTGATGCATGTGGTAACCTAGTAGAGGTGCTAAGACACACTTTCACGAGATATCACGTCATTCCTTCTGCCAAGTCTTCCTCTTCCTTGGAAGAATGAACTTGACTTGCGGGTTTTTCCCCTCATCGTCTGATTCGGAGTAGTACATGGATTTCACATCCCTCCCATGGTTTTTTTGTTCAAGCGGGATATTCCACTTGATCGTAGGACCCGTTTGTAGGTTCCTTATTAACCTTTCTTTTTTTTTAGAGGAAAGGGCCATCTCACGTAGAGATTCTTCCGCCTGTGAGAAATATGCCCCTGTGTATATCTCGGGGGGAGCGAGTATTCGCGCCCCAATCTTTCGAAGGGTATAACCCGTGTTGTCGATATTTTAGCGATAGGTTGCTTCGGAGACGCTCATTCTTTGTTGAGCTTTGGCGACAAATGCCACCATGCCTTTGCTTTTCATACATCTTCATTGGATGAAGAAGAGTCTTGACCCATTTGATCCAATCGATCCATTTTATCTATGAGTTCTTGGAAGGTTGTCGGCTTGAAGAGGGCTATTTATGGGAACACCTTTGAATTTGGGTCAAGGGTGGATATGAACATTCCCATGGCTGCAGTTTCGTCGATTCGTTGCTCTCATTTTGACCAGAGATTTCGCCATGGGGTAACATATTGAATCCAGGTCTCATTTGGTCCATCCGTTTCGTTGACCAACGCTGCTACGGTAGTGTGTTTATTCACAGTAGCGAACCTCTGACAGAAGAGCATATCCATCTCGTCGAAGGTCTTTACGGAATCATTTGGGAGTCCCGCGTACCATTCGAAGGCGATGCCTATCAGGCTGCTGATGAACTGTCGGAAGTGCAATATGCCATTTCCTCCAGTATTGCCACAAATGGATTTAAAACGCGTGATGTGCTGGCGAGGATTTCCGGTCCCTTTTGTATATGTGGAACGTCAGAAGTATGTAATCTGGCGGGTACTGTACTTGATCGTAGCATGTCGGCTACAGTCTACCAGTCTTGATTGACCTATTTGTGGCTTCACTGGTATAGTGAGCTTCAATTTGCTGAGCGATGTACGTGTCCAGTTTTGCCCTTGGGATCATTTCCTCCTCAGCCGTTGATAAGGCTTGTAAAGGACTTGAAATGTCACGCTTGTTTTTAAGAGCGACTACCGGTGATTCATCTGCTTGTGGTTCTGAATGGACCATCATTCCAGCCATGTTCTGGATCAGAAGGGCCATCTGGTTCGTTTTAGTAGCCATTTCTGCCGTTTTTTCATCTCTCTTTTTGAGAGCATGATTTAGGAAATCAATGTCCGACTCCTTCCCTACTCTTTCTTCGGGTGCATCCTTGGGATTTTCCTTAGGCGGTGGATTAGCGAGTGATGCCGCCTGAGCGAGCATCTCCTGCAGCTTTTCATGTTGCAGTTGAACTTTTGTCAGGGACCGAGTTTGAGGCCAGTGACTAGTAGAAACTCAAACTTCGTCTTTGGAGTTCACCACATAGACGTGAAGTATCATGCCCCCAGGCTTGGGGTATCTGGAATCTTGACCCTTGGAGTTTGCCTTGGGCATTTGGATTTTATTAGGCATCTCTTTTTTGTGAGAAGCCGCTTTGGCTTTGGGAGGAACCGTTGTATCAGGAACCGTCTTGGGATGAGTCCCCATGTATTTGAAAGCGGATTTGTCAAAATTTGGCTGACGTTTAGGGGAAGTGCCACGGTTGGAGAATGAGTCTTTCATCTACTTCCACACCTTATATATAGATGAGGAAAGCTCTTTTAGGGAGCGAACTGGTTTCTGCTCTCGCTGGATTTCCATGGGCTGTGGAGATTTCTTCAATACTGCGGTGGAAGAATTTTGTCTGACCCTCACAGCAGTTTGAAGCTGTTCCCAGTTGGAACAGCAGCATTCATCATCAGAGTTAAAGCAGGTGGAGTCAACGCTGATGGAGAACTGCCCCCAGCTTGTTTTGTACGATGCCGATATCGACGTCGACTGTTTCTTACTGCCGGAATTTGATTGGCCTCAGGATTTTGCTGAGCCTGCCTCCTGTTTTCTTCGAGAGCTTGAGTATTCTTCCCCCTGCGTCGACCATGGCCTTTGGAAGGTACCAATTGTTTGGAGACCGATTCCATTGGCAAAACTGAAGCTTGAACCTGTGGAAGACAGACTTCTTCTGAGATTCCTCTTTTGGCGTTGAGGTACCGAGGGTGGGAGGTGGGAGCATAGACCCAAAAAGAAGCCCATTGATTTACTAAAGAGCTGGATTGCAGAGATTTGAAGCTGCAAGTGGCCCAAATTTGACTCCACCAGATGTGACAGAGTCTGAGTTGTTGTGGGTGGAAGCAAACATCATTCTGCATAGAGACGAAACGCCGAGCTTCAGTATCGCATTACCCAAGGGCAACTACAAACATATATACCGTGATTATTTGATCGCGGAAAAACACGACACACGAAGTGTGGAGTGGAAAGATGAAAAGGTCCCACCGGGCGTGCCAGAATCTGTTCACCGCCAAAAGATCGTACCGAGACGTTGGGACGTCTGGCCTAAATTTGGGGCAGATACTATTTGGACTTATCCATCCACATCTCCGAAGATACCAAGTTGATTTATAGCACCATATATCGGAGGTTTGGACAAATGCGGCCGTTGTAACAGACTTTATCAGATTCCCCCTCATTTGTAAGGAGTTTTGATTGTAGGGATGCTCTTCCATGCAGGCACAAACCCCTGAAGTTAATTACGTTACCGTGTTGCGATAACTAATTTCTCCTAATCCGGAAGTTCACTTCGTGTCGTGTTGTGTTTGCTTTATTTTGGGTTTCCCGTGGATTGCATACGGAGACTAATTTATGTCGTTGCTCGTAGGGCGTGGATTAGTCCAAATCCGTATATTTGATATTTGGGTTTAGGTCAAGAATTTTGCTTGACGGGGTCCACATTGGTAGCTTAGTTTGCTAATAGGGATAAACTTAGGACGCAGATCTCACATTTGTGAGGTCCATCGGTTCAGGGGATATTTGGCTTTGATCTAAGGATCATTATCCATATTTAAGACTAAGATCGATTTATGAGCAGTGTGCATATGGGCTCAACTGATCATTAGATCATATATGAATAGCCCATGGATAGTATACGGTAGTCATTATGGAGACAGTCCACAGGGCAAAACATATTAGTTTAAGGACGTCGCGGTCCAACATTCCCAGTTTGGGACGAATGTTAGTTTAAGAACATTTTGGTCCAATGTTTCCTGTTTTGGATGAAGATTAGTTTAAGGACATTTCGGTCCAATATTCTCATTTTGGGGATGAATGTTAGTTTAAGGACATTGTTAGGAATATGTATGCCCTAGAGGCCATTATTGTATGATATAGTGGATGCTTGGACATATATATAGAGGACTTTCTTGCTCGACATGATAGTATGCTATCTGGTTGCTCTTTATCTTAACATATACACTTATATTATTATACCGTTTCTCTGATACATGTTGATAATGTTAGTTGTATGTATGCCCTAGAGGCCAGTATTGTACAGATGATGTATATTATATTGGATGCTTGGACATATATAGAGATGACTTTCTTGCTCGATATGATAGTATGCTATCTGGTTACTCTTTATCTTAACATGTACACTAGTCTCTTTAAACTATCTTACAGTTACATGTTGGTAAAGCCCTTAGGATGTGTATTTGACACCTGGACTATGATGCAGATCATACTAGTGGGGACATGGTAGTCCATAGGTACATCCTTCAAGGTCCCTAGTCGTGGGTGTATCGAGACGGGGCATCGATATACCAGTGTAGACTAGCGTATACGCTTCTCGACCCATGGGATGGGCGATGGATGATCCCATATCCATTGGTGTTTGACATCAGAGATGGTGTACGGGTGCTCAGTGGAGACTGAGTACACTGGACGGACTCGCCGAGAACTCCCAGATGGTATTATACCTCACGTCAGATGGCAGTTCTCAGGTGACACTTGTACAGGTTAGTCTGTAGACCCGAGATCGTCATAGAGTCTTGTGTGATTCCCACTGTACTTTGATCTCCACCTTACCACGTCCATGAGGGTGTGCAAAACGGTGGTCTTTGGGTACAGTCCCGAGTCACATGGAGGCAATGAGCGATAGGAGGGGTTTCGTCTCTCCCGGTATTTGGGGTTGATGTTGCGCTGTGCTCGATTGGCTGTAACAGGGAAGTCCCTGGCCAGGGCTGATCAGAGATTTGCTGGTAAGTGTTACCAGTAGTTTCTCGACCTGTTATGAGCCTCACATCGGCACAACTT
Source organism: Agapanthus africanus (assembly GCA_030015575.1). Classification (NCBI taxonomy): domain Eukaryota; kingdom Viridiplantae; phylum Streptophyta; class Magnoliopsida; order Asparagales; family Amaryllidaceae; genus Agapanthus; species Agapanthus africanus. The sequence goes on from JASDDO010000018.1 coordinate 438,013,395, forward strand.
ATCGGTTACTGGGGTCTGACGTTTACCACCCCTAGACTTGATATGCGACATATCAGATGAACAGACCGGACTGTACGGTAAGTGTTACTGATTGGATTCACAGGAGTGTGAGCGGGCTAGCTCGTCGATCTTCTGATCGCTCAATACCCGGGTGGCCGTTACGTTTAGCAGACCGCTTGCGGCTTGTGGGTGATTGATATGATCATCATCTGCTACCGGCGTATTGACGAGTCTTTAGAGTCCTACACAGAGGTTTCCTGGCTCAAGCGAAACGAGATAGGAGCGCATATGAGATATGTGCAGGACCGAGAATAATGCGTGTATGTGATACCGTATTCCATTCTCGCGATTAATGTTTCGATTGGTTGTATGCGATATAACCTAGTTATCGAATCATTGATTCGATAAGTCGATACATTGTATACTAGTCGGTTATGTGCGACATGACCGGATCATTGAATCAAGTGTTGATTCAATGATTTAATGTATAATTATATATTTGATATATTACTTTGCATTAACTAGTATTGGTTCACTTTAAAGGGATTTTCTCACTTGAAAAGAACATTGTATATGTGATATATTTTGTGTGCACATGATTGTATCATGTTTGATGATACATGCTTATTTGGTTAAGTGTATAGAATTAAACCATGGTTAAGTTGATGATTAGGGTTTTGCTTATTCATTTATTTATTTATTTGGAAAGAATTTTGATGAGAATGGTGGCTTTCTTTGTTTCTAGTTGAAGCTTCATGAAGCTTTGACTTTGTAACCATTCTTGTCTTCATGCTTAACCCTAACCCTTCCAAGTAACCATGGTCTATTCTATACACTCTACCTTAGTTAGTATATGATAAGTATTCATTATCTTTTCATTTTCTAATTAACACTTATCATATTCTTTCTTCCTCATCTTCATCTTCATCAAAAAGAAAGCTTGCCTCATCAATGGTAAGTGAAGAAATCAAGTGAGAAATCCAATTCTAAAGTGAATCCACCTCCTATTTTTTCACCCTCTACCTCTTGCCAAGTAGTATAGGGTGTTTTCTTCACAAGTTTCATGACTTGGTGAAGTTGGAGCTCGATCTAGTGTAGCCTCGACGTAGATCATCTTCGGCATCGTAGCCGATGACTGTTCCGCTCATTTCTCCGTAAAGCCGATGCGAGAGTCCGGGATTCAAGATGGACAGCGAGGAGACAACTACGTGGAGCTAAGGAAGTGGATAACCGGATCTACAAAGGTTGTAGCATCTCACTTTTAGTTAAGATGTTAACTAGTTTCCTTTTCTGCCTAAACTTCTAGTCAACGATCCGTATTAGGGTTTCTCGGCACCCGTAAAATTTGAAATTGGCATGGTTAATGCCTTGTGAGACTTCACTAGAGTGCATAGGAACCCTACAGTGGTATCAGAGCCTAGCTAGAGCCTTAGGAGAAGTGTAGACGACGTTTGAAATCCGAACGAATCGAAACCCTAATCCCAAACTTGCTCTCTGGACTTTTTCTAAAAACTGGGTTTTTTCCATATTAAAAATGCTTAAAAAATTCAGCAGGAAGTTCTAAGAATTACGGTGCAAAATTGGACAAATGATGCCTCCAACATGCGGCGGAACCGCGGCATAAGCCTAGCTTATGCGGCGGTTCCGCGGCGACATGATGACGTCAGCCCTCCAAATTTGCACAGTAATTCCTATTTTACAGTGCTGAGTTTTATGGGAATTTTTAATATTTTTTCAAGAGTTGAATAATCTGGGGTGCTTTGGGAGTTCGCAGATTCGATCGGATTATCAGACTTTTTCTATGTGGTTTCCGGATAATTTTAGAATATGTTAAAAAGTTCGACCGGATGTAAATACCCAATCTTTCCCCTGCCGGAAAATATCCAAGTGTTGGATTTTTCTGTGGTTTAAGGACGTTCTGAGTAGTGCAAGTAAAGCGATGGTCCCTCTAGAAGACAACAAACCTTAACTCGATTATGTGACCGTCTTGAACTGCCCTTTGAACCTTCGGGTTTGGGGCAGTACGGCGTGCCACATGTGAGGCGTTGGCTTGACCCTTCTACGGCTGGACCGTTGGTACTGAGGCATGAAGTGAATGTCTTTGAACCTATTTCATGTGTTGAACGGTTTCGGGAAAACTTGGGTGTTCGAATGTTCGATCGAAAAGTTTAATATTTTCTATTTATCCGGAATGGGATACAATAATTGGAATTCACAAACAGTTATGAGATAACTGAATGAATGTTATAAATCTAGCGGTTTAGTTTCACTTGATATTGAAAAGAGTTTTCGATAATGAGACTAAAATGCGGGGTTTATAACTGTTAGGCATGTGATGTCTAAGTATTTCATTTGATTAGGCATGCGATGTCTAAAGAGGTTGCGGATTCCAACTGTTGTAGTTTTACACTTTCTTTTCTGTGACCGTAAGTCTAATATGTGATATCGCCGGTTTCGTTGCTATACGTCAACGACAATTGGAGTATGCATACTTACTTACGTTGATGACATGTGATGTTATGGTTGCTGGATATGTTATATTGGATTGTCGTGTTCGAATAGCCGGGGGGGTTTTTATGTGAGATGAGTGTTTTTCATTTTCATTCATGTAAAAACTTGTATGTAATATTCTTTTATTTGGGACGCTTCCAGGTTGCGGAAGTTGTCACCTTTTGTATATTATTTACTATTCCGCATTAGGATAGACCCAAGGAGGGGAGCACAAGTAACCGGGTTCTGGGGTCCAGTGGGAGACCAACTCGAGGAGTCGAGTCCGGGTCTCCTAACCCTAGAATTGGTAGGGTTGCTTGCCGCTCTCGTAGGGGTCTAGGGGTGTGGGATTGACTATTCATCACGACCGTGGAATCCGTGTTTTATACTGGCTCGTATTGAAAACACGGACGTCCTAGTATATCCAATGTTTCATATGTTTCTTCTGCTGCTTTATCTGTGATGCGATCATGTGATGTTCTATGATAGATACTGTATATAGTATATATGATATATTATATAGACGTTACTTATGTTTTACACCCGTACTAGCCCTGCCCCGCTCTGCCGTTAGTTACCTAACCTAACGGTGCACGAGGGGACATCGAGGCGAATGCGGATGGCATAAGTGTACGTCGTATTTATCTGTGATGTTTAGGTACTTAAATGATGGGACTTCATTAATGAGATTAATGAAAGAAAAGAAACCTAAGATGTTGTAGAATCAAATTTTAAATAAAACAGGTAGCTACAGTTCTTGCTTTGCACAGCGGTATATGTGATATATCCTGCACCTTATTCGATGAGGAAAGGACCGAGATCCCTTCACCGGGAGTGACTCCTTTAGCAATAACTGGTAGATGCTACACCCTCGGTTTGTTTTTGATTGCTTCTATAGTTTCTTCTTTGCACAGTGATATATATGATATATCCCGCACCTCATTCGACGAGGAAAGGGCCGACGATCCCTTCACCAGGAGTGACCCCTTTAGCAAAACTAGAAAAGCCTAAAAAACACTCCATTTCAAAATTACATTTTGATTCTACAACGATATCAAGTTCATTACGCTCATGGTTTTTTCTGAAAAAACCCGCGTAGCCCTCCGTCATTTCAGATAGATATTATTTAGTATTCGTGCTATGTTTGTTGACTTAGTCAAGGCATAGTGTATGGTAGCTAAATTATGTTTATCTGTTACAACATGAGATGTGATTGGATTGGAGCATTCGCACGGCCTTGTTGACTCAGTCAAGGGTCGTACGGATGGGTTTAATTCAATCGGGAAATGTACGGGTTGAACTTGACTTGCGATTTATGGTTTGTTGACTTAGTCAAGGTCATAGATCGCTAGGGGCAAAAGCATTATCGGGAATTTCAAGAGTTGAAATTTGCAATGAGATTGCATACCTTCTATAAGATAGTTGGATCCTGATACCCACTGCGAGTAAGAGTTACTCCTGGGAGAGTTTTACACATTACAATTAGCCGATCAAGTAGGTGTCTAGAATGGTGTTAACGAGGTTACGCCTCTGGGAAAACGAGGTTTACATTAATTAGGTTCGTGCGAAAGCACGGGGGACCTCCCTCAAAGTACCGACACTGGCCTGGCTGAAAGATTGGCGAACTTGTAGTGTGTAATTAATCCCGGCTAGTCTTTCCTTTTAGGGTTTGAAGGAAGATTTGATAAAAAACAGTGGGAGCCATCCTGATTAGATAAGATAATAACCAATCTGATCTTGCACGAGCATACGCTAAAGTGTTTTCTTCTCTCTCTCTCCAGGTAGCGACCATTTCATGCCCTAATAAAGATAATAATATGGATGTATTGACCGAACCCGCATGTTATACTGTGCAGGGGAACGTTGGACCCGTTCTATCTTATAAATGTTATAAGACTGAACAAGAAACAGGAGAATATCTAGATTCTCACGCTGCCCAAATGGAGAACGTGCATGATGATGCACCTTCTTCGGGTGTGTTTGTTATTGAGAACTGTTTCTCAGTTCACCCTACGTCCTGGGTATTAGATACCGGATCAGGATCCCACATATGTAAGCAGTTACATGGGCTACGGAAAGGTAGAGAACTGGGAAAAGGTGATCATTCCGTTCAAGTAGGGAATGGGGCAAATGTTGCAGCCAAAGCAGTTGGCATATATCACCTGGTATTACCAAATGGTGATACACTAGTCCTGAATGAGTGCTATTATATACCGAACATGATGTGCAACATTATATCAGTTTCTTTATTAAGTAAAGAAGGATATAATTTTGTAGTAAAGGATAATGTTATGAACATATTCCTAGATCAAAAGTTGATTGCATCAGGCTCTCTACATAATGGCATATTCATTCTCAATCAAAATACAGTCCTCAATATACAAAACACACACAAGAGGAAAAGCTCAGAAATGAACGAATCCTTCTTGTGGCACTGTAGACTTGGCCATATCAATGAGACACGACTAGCTAAGTTGCATAAGAATGGATATTTGAATTCATTCGAATTATCATCTTATGACACTTGCCATTCATGTCTCAAAGGAAAAATGACCAAAACTCCGTTTACGGGACACGGAGAAAGAGTTACAGAACTCTTGGGACTGGTGTATAGTGATGTATGCGGTCCTATGTCTACACACGCCAGAAATGGTTCTACCTACTTCATTACATTCACTGACGATCTCTCTAGATACGGGCATGTGTTCCTGTTGAAACACAAGTCTGAAGCTTTTGAGAAATTCAAAGAATATAAGCACGAGGTAGAGAACCAAACGGGCAAAAGTATTAAGATTCTTCGATCTGATCGAGGAGGTGAATACTTAAGCATTGAATTCCTGGATTATCTAAAAGAGAATGGAATTCTCTCTCAGCTTACTCCTCCTTATACACCACAGCACAACGGTGGATCGGAACGAAGGAATCGCACCCTATTAGATATGGTGCGTTCAATGATGAGCAATGCTGAGTTACCTATTTCCTTTTGGGGGTATGCGCTTGAGACAGCCATATACCTATTGAATCTGGTTCCGTTTAAATCTGTACCTACCACACCACATGAGATATGGAGTGGGAAGAGACCATATTTTAAACGAATTAAGATATGGGGTTGTCCGGCCTATGTCAAAAAGCAAAATCCGGACAAACTCGAGGCACGATCAGTCCTTTGCAAGTTTGTGGGATATCCAAAGAATTCTCAAGGATATTTTTTCTACCAAGCTGAGGAACAAAGAGTGTTTGTTGCTCAACATGCCACCTTTTTGGAAAGGGAATTTCTTGCAAAAGAAATTAATGGCAATGAGGTAGAGCTGGAAGAGGTTTCAGCACCACAAACTGCAACTAATGATTTAGTAGAACCAGAGGATTCAGTGGTGTCCGACGTACCCCAGCCTCTCCGCCGATCTAGTAGGGTTTCTCGTCCACCTGAGAGATACTGCGGTTTTCTCATTGATGGTGGCAGTGAGGATTGCATCATGGAGGATGATGACCCAACTAGCTTTGAGCAGGCCATCACGAGTGGGGACTCAGTGAAATGGCTGGATGCTATGCGATCCGAGATGGAATCCATGTACACCAACAAAGTATGGACTTTGGAAGATGCTCCTGAAGGGGTAAAACCCATTGGGAGCAAGTGGATCTTCAAGAAAAAACTTGGTGTAGATGGGAAAGTGGAGACTTTCAAAGCTAGACTTGTTGCAAAGGGTTTTCGTCAAAGACCAGGTGTGGACTATGACGAAACCTTTTCTCCTGTGGCTATGCTTAAATCCATCCGAATCATGCTTGCCATCGCTGCATATCATGATTATGAAATCTGGCAAATGGATGTTAAGACCGCCTTTCTAAATGGTGATTTAGAAGAGTGCGTGTACATGACTCAGCCAGAGGGCTTCGTAGACAGGGGGAGCAGCGGGAAGGTGTGCAAGCTGCTTAAATCCATTTGTGGATTAAAGCAAGCATCGCGGAGTTGGAACATCTGCTTTGACGTCGTTATCAAAGAGTTTGATTTCGTCAAAAATCCAGATGAACCTTGTATCTACAAGAAGGTGGCAGAGAGTAAGGTTGTCTTCCTCGTATTGTACGTGGACGACATACTCTTGATAGGAAATGATATTCCTATGCTGCAGTCGGTCAAGCTCTTCTTATCATAAAGATTCTCAATGAAAGATCTTGGTGATGCCTCCTGCATATTAAGGATTAGGATCTATAGAGATAGATCCAAACGGATATTGGGATTGTCCCAATCCAGGTACATTGACACCATACTAAAGAGGTTTAGTATGGAAGAATCCAAGCATGGGAACTTGCCCACGATCTCTGGAGTCACTCTCTCCAAAGAGATGTCTCCCAAGACTGATTTGGAGAGAGCTCGCATGCAAGGGATACCCTATGCTTCGGCTGTAGGCTCTATCATATATGCGATGCTATGTACCAGACCCGATGTAGCATACTCACTAAGTGTAGTGAGCAGGTATCAAGTTGATCCTGGAGAGAGTCACTGGACAGCTGTGAAGAGCATTCTCAAGTACTTGCGAAGGACTAAAGAGATGCTCTTGGTGTATGGTAACGGAGAACTCCAAGTGGAGTCCTTTACCGATTCGAGCTTCCAGAGTGATAAGGACGACTCTAAGTCACAGTCGGGATTTGTCATTACCCTTTACGGAGGGGCGGTTAGCTGGAAGAGTTCCAAGCAGGAAACCGTGGCAGACTCGACGATGGAGGCTGAATACATCGCTGCCAACGATGCTGCTAAAGAGGCTGTCTGGATCAAGAAGTTCATTACTGAACTTGGAGTGGTTCCATCCATTGAGCATCCAATACCTTTGTATTGCGATAACAATGGAGCGGTGGCTTTGGCCAAGGAACCTAGGTCCCATCAGCGATCCAGGCATATTCTGAGGCGGTATCACCTGATCCGGGAGATAGTTGATCGCCGGGAGATCGAGGTCAGGAGGGTTGACACGAAGAATAACACGGCGGATCCACTCACGAAGGCCATTCCCCAGATACAGTTTGAGAGACTCTTCGGGATGCTCGGTATGCGATACTACAGCAGCTGGCCCTAGTGCAAGTGGGAGATTGTTAGTTGTATGTATGCCTTAGAGGCCAGTATTGTGCAGATGATGTATATTATATTGGATGCTTGGACATATATAGAGATGACTTTCTTGCTCGATATGATAGTATGCTATCTGGTTACTCTTTATCTTAACATGTACACTAGTCTCTTTAAACTGTCTTATAGTTACATGTTGGTAAAGCCCTTAGGATGTGTACTTGACTACCTGGACTATGATGCAGATCATACTAGTGGGGACATGGTAGTCCATAGGTACATCCTTCAAGGTCCCTAGTCGTGGGTGTATCGAGACGGGGCATCGATATACCAGTGTAGACTAGCGTATACGCTTCTCGACCCATGAGATGGGCGATGGATGATCCCATATCCATTGGTGTTTGACATCAGAGATGGTGTACGGGTGCTCAATGGAGACTGGGTACACTGGACGGACTTGCCGAGAACTCCCAGATGATATTATACCTCACGTCAGACGGCAGTTCTCAGGTGACACTTGTACAGGTTAGTCTGTAGACCCGAGATCGTCATAGAGACTTGTGTGATTCCCACTGTACTTTGATCTCCACCTTACGACGTCCATGAGGGCGTGCAAAACGGTGGTCTTTGGGTACAGTCCCGAGTCACATGGAGGCAATGAGCGATAGGAGGGGTTTCGTCTCTCCCGGTATTGGGGGTTGATGTTGCGCTGTGCTCGATTGGCTGTAACAGGGAAGTCCCTGGCCAGGGCTGATCAGAGATTTGCTGGTAAGTGTTACCAGTAGTTTCTCGACCCATTATGAGCCTCACATCGACACGAATTTTCGGTTACTGGGGTCTGACGTTTACCACCCCTAGACTTGATATGCGACATATCAGACGAACAAACCGGACTGTACGGTAAGTGTTACTGATTGGATTCACAGGAGTGTGAGCGGGCTAGCTCGTCGATCTTCTGATCGCTCAATACCCGGGTGGCCGTTACGTTTAGCAGACCGCTTGCGGCTTGTGGGTGATTGATATGATCATCATCTGCTACCGGCGTATTGACGAGTCTTTAGAGTCCTACACAGAGGTTTCCTGGCTCAAGCGAAACGAGATAGGAGCGCATATGAGATATGTGCAGGACCGAGAATAATGCATGTATGTGATACCGTATTCCATTCTCGCGATTAATGTTTCGATTGGTTGTATGCGATATAACCTAGTTATCGAATCATTGATTCGATAAGTCGATACATTGTATACTAGTCGGTTATGTGCGACATGACCGGATCATTGAATCAAGTGTTGATTCAATGATTTAATGTATAATTATATATTTGATATATTACTTTGCATTAACTAGTATTGGTTCACTTTAAAGGGATTTTCTCACTTGAAAAGAACATTGTATATGTGATATATTTTGTGTGCACATGATTGTATCATGTTTGATGATACATGCTTATTTGGTTAAGTGTATAGAATTAAACCATGGTTAAGTTGATGATTAGGGTTTTGCTTATTCATTTATTTATTTATTTGGAAAGAATTTTGATGAGAATGGTGGCTTTCTTTGTTTCTAGTTGAAGCTTCATGAAGCTTTGACTTTGTAACCATTCTTGTCTTCATGCTTAACCCTAACCCTTCCAAGTAACCATGGTCTATTCTATACACTCTACCTTAGTTAGTATATGATAAGTATTCATTATCTTTTCATTTTCTAATTAACACTTATCATATTCTTTCTTCTTCATCTTCATCTTCATCAAAAAGAAAGCTTGCCTCATCAATGGCAAGTGAGAAATCCAATTCTAAAGTGAACCCACCTTCTATTTCTTCACCCTCTACCTCTTGCCAAGTAGTATAGGGTGTTTTCTTCACAAGTTTCACGACTTGATGAAGTTGGAGCTCGATCTAGTGTAGCCTCGACGTAGATCATCTTCGGCATCGTAGCCGACGACTGTTCCGCTCATTTCTCCGATGAAGCCGATGCGAGAGTCCGGGATTCAAGATGGACAGCGAGGGGACAACTACGTGGAGCTAAGGAAGTGGATAACCGGATCTACAAAGGTTGTAGCATCTCACTTTTAGTTAAGATGTTAACTAGTTTCCTTTTCTGCCTAAACTTCTAGTCAACGATCCGTATTAGGGTTTCTCGGCACCCGTAAAATTTGAAATTGGCATGGTTGATGCCTTGTGAGACTTCACTAGAGTGCATAGGAACCCTACAGATAAAGCCCTTAGAATAATTTCTTGACTACCAAGACTATGATGTGGATCATACTATTGGGACTTGTGCATTCCACAAGCACATCCTTTAAATGTTCCTAGTCGCGGAAATATTGAGACAGGGCATCGATATTCCAGAGTAGACTAGTGTGAACATTTCTTGACCCTGTATAGGGCGATGGTAGATCCTATAACCATTGGTGTTTGATATCAAAGATTGTACACAGGTGCTCGTTAGAGAATGGGTACACCGAACAGGACTCGCCGAGAACTCTTAGTTGGTACTATACCTAACGTCGGATAGTAGTTCTCTAGTGACACTGGTACAGCTTAGTCTGTAGACCCGAGATTGTCATAGTGTCTTATGTGGTTCCCACTATGATTTGATTTCCTCCCTACCACGGCTCAAAGGAGTCGTGCAAACAGGTGGATTTTGGGTACAGTCCCGAGTCACATGGAGGAAGTGAGCGATATGAGGGGTTTCGTCTCTCCCGGTATTGGAAGTTGATGTTGCGCTATGCTTGATTGGCTATAATAGTAATTCCCTGGCCAGGGCTGATGAGATTTACCGATAAGTGTTATCAGTAGTTTCTCGAACATTATGAGCCATACATCGGCATGACTTATCAAGTTACAGGGGTCTGACGATTCCACCCCTAGACTTGATATGCGACATATCAGACGAAGAGACCGGACTATACGGTAAGTGTTACTTATAGTCTTCATGGGAGTTTGGACAAGCTTGCTTGTTGATCTTATATTCGCTCAATACCTGGGTAGCCATTATGTCCAGCTAGTACCGCTAATGGCTTGTAGGTAACCGATGTGATCATTACCTGCTGCTGGCGTATTGACGAGTCTTTAGAGTCCCACACAGAGGTTTCCTAGTTCAAGCGAAACGAAGTATAACACATATGCTGATATGTGCGGGGGGCCTGACTAAATACGAGTATGTGATACCGTATTCTAATCTAGCAGTTATTTGATATCAGTTAGATTATATGTGATATAACCAGATTATTGAATTAAGTGTTGATTTGATAATGTGATATACAGATAAATAATATTAGTCAGTTATATGTGATATAACCGGATTATTAAATCAAGTGTTGATTTAATAATATGATATATATTTATATTTGATATAATTATATATTAATTAATATTATTAGCTCACTAATTATTTTCTTCATAATATATATATATATATATATATATATATATATATATATATATTATAAAGCATGGTTAGATTTTCTATTTTGTGAAAATAGAAAATGAGGTGGAAAATGGTGAGACTTTTGAGGAATGGTGATACATGGCCTTTTCTATTATTTTATTTCATTTGTTTGCACTATTGAAGCATGGTGCAATATATTATTTGAATATATTGTATGCTTCAATAATTGTAGAGAGATGAGAGCCATTTGGACTTCACTTGAGATTTTTCTCTACTTCATGCCTTAGCCATTTTTCTATCTCTCTCCATTGATCTTCTTCCTCCTCATGCTTAAGCCATAAACCCTCACATATGATGTGAACCATATGGTTTAAGACATCCTTAGTGAGATTAACACCCCTACTTCACCATCTTACACTTGATTAGCACTTAGGTGTAATGTGTTTCCTTCACTAAAGTAAGTTTAGTGAAAAGATAACGTAGATTAGCGGAGCTTAGGGTGGATCTTCTTCGGCATGAAGGTCACGTAGGAACCTCAATCTAACTTCAAGTGGAGCCTAGTGGAGTCGCGTGGACTACTATACGGAGCTTTTGAAGAGAAGGACACGGTCTACAAAGGTTGTTGCTTCCATCTCTTAGTGTAAAGTTTATGATATCATAGCTTAAACCCTAATCATCTAGTTTAGATTCTAGGTTAGTCTAGCTAGCACCCCAAATTTTTTATAATAGCATGCTTGATTCTTAGTAAAACCCTGAGGTGGTGCTAGGGTAGACAATCAGACATTTCGGTCCAACATTCCCATTTTGGAGACGAATGTTATTTTAAGAAAATTTTGGTCCAATATCCGTCTTGCACGCACGTGTATTTGTTACGTGGCAGAGTGAACGATGGTGACATGGAATTCACCCAATTTGGGGTGCGATCCGATTTGAAGTGTGCACGTCAATTTAGAAGTGCATCAATGTAGGATGAAAGGAGTTGTTGGTTATCGAGACCCGCCACCTCTCTGAAAATGCTGAGGAATTACAACGATATATATCAAAGGTGTGGAAAGATGTACTCTTAAACAAAATCCCGTATTTGATTGAAAAGAACATGGTGGATCATCTAAGAATTGTTAGTCATATTTGAGACTGAGATTAACTTAGGAGATTTGGGATGAAGATCGTTTTGGATATCATCAATGAGAGATCATTAGTCATGTTTGAGACTAAAATCGGTTTGGATATCAGTTTTGATATCATGAATATAAGCTTAGTAAATTTGGGCTAAGATTGGATTTCTGTAACACCCACCAGTTCTAAGCACTCAACTGCATAAAGCGCTGATTTAGAAAGGTTTTGTCGATCAAAAATATTTACCGCAATCAAGAACGGCGTCGCATGAAACTAGCCAGTGAATACGGGTCGGTCCACAGGGATGTTGTAAATCTCCTTAAAGTTCTTACGAGCTAATTCCAAATGGTGTTTGGTCTTATAATTAAACCTAAAAATTGAAGTTGTGTTATACTAGGATTAGAAACTTGCTAGGATTAGGTTTAGGGAAAATTTGGTAAACAAAGATCTACACCTCTTTCCAATGCCTTTAATTAAATATATCATATTAGTGTTATGGTAAATATTAATAAAGGGGGTTAGGATGATTGGAAAGATGATTCTTCCTCTAGATCCTTATCCTTCCTTTCTTAATCTTTACCCTAACCTCTATGGAAAACCTTAAAATCCAGGCCTTTAGACTACGGTATCACCGTTACCTCGAGGGTAGAGTGCCGTAGGGAGCGGAATAAGAAGGTATGCATAAAGTTCTAATGTTCATAAAAGAGTGGCAAAGAAAAGAGATGAGAGATCTTTATCTTTCAAACCCTTCCCTATTCCTAACCCTATCAAGCGAGAAAACTACTCGCTCATTGAGGGGATTAAGAAAGACATAATTTTTGTTTTGTTTTTATTAAAGAGAAGAAACATCTATTGCAAGTTAATAAAATTCTAAACTAAATTAAACTAGGGCAAGTAAAGAATTTACCTAAGGCAGATACATAAAAAACTAGAACTAGGGCAAGAAAAATAACCTACTTACGATTGATGCACTCCAATCTTCAAAGAAAACAGAATTTTATTGATGAATAGAAGCATAGAAAAATACAATGGTTTGGGTTCTATTTATAGGACATAGAAACCCTAGGTTTACAATTGATCCGCATGTCTGAAATTACAAAACTACCCTTAGGAAATCTTTTCAGAGCCGCCAAAGCATTTTGGTAAAATTTTCTCGAAGTACGGGCATTATACGGCCGCGGAACCGCGGCAATGGCAGGCTTGAGCCGCGGTTCCGCGGCCCTTTAGCAGTCTTGGATGCTAAAAATTTAAGGTTTTGTTCTGGGTCTTTTTGGGCTTCTGGTTCTTTGGTTCTTTTATTAATTGGGCTTATACATTAGTTCCAGATCTTCAATGAACAATTTGCAATGGTTTTTTAACCGTTTGCCTTGACATTTTGGACCTTGCGTTGCCTCGTTGATTGTGAACTGTTCTTCGTCTAGGCTTGACTAAGATCCTCCTATTTGTTGGTCAAAAGTCCTTCTTCTGTGTCGTCTTTTGTCTTTTTCACTGTTTTCGCTCCAAGAACCTGTAACCTGTACTATATAGCAGACATGGGTCAAAAGCACCTGTTTTTATTGTAAAATGCATAAGAATGGGGAATATAAAATGCAATATTATGATATGAACAAATACCCCCAAACTTATCTTTTGCTCGTCCTCGAGCAAACTTATTTTTTATTCTAGACAAAAATCTAATCTAACCGCACTTTCGCAGGGAAACGCGATTGCACTGAGCACGTGCAACAAGCCGTTAAACCCCTAGGTGTCCCTAGTAGAAGGAGTGTTGTCTCCTGAGGGTTTTCAGCGGATTACACCCACAAAATCCTATCAATTTGGCTGTTCGACTTCTGTTTTCCAATTAGGTTTTCTAACAAGGAATTCTATTATCTTCGACTCATAAATTATCTACCCATATTCTTCACACTTCCTTATCATCTAACTTAAGATTATATATGTTCTATAGACTTACTTAGCTTTCGGCATTTCTTAAGTTTTCCTTCTAGGGTTCCATCTCCACTTAGGAATTTTTATCAATTCCACTAAAGATACAAGCTCTATTCTTCACTCCTTTCTCTCATCTAAACTCCAATCACATACCCCTACGTGTGTGTAAATACCACCCCTACACTTGGAAATTCAAATCAAGCAATCGTACTCTTGTCCATTGTCCAAAGTACTTATTAGTTGGTGAATTTAAATGAATTTTGCTTACACATCTTTCATGCGACAGTTAATACTTCTTGAGGTACCAACAACCGACTACAAAATGCGTTTGCACTTTAAAGCGTAATTCCTAGTCTTGCAACACCCAAGGCTTTTAGCAGTGACTCCCAAACCAGTTGGTCTAAGGCACTAGGTGATGAAGCACCCTCGCTAAATATTTTTTCTATTTTTGCAGCCTCAAGTAATTACAAAAACCAGTGTTCATTTTTTTATTCTTTAATCACACTTGTATATTTTTTTTCGCTTCGTACTAAGGACTTTAGACAAGAGCATTTCAAGGTCTCCTCTACTATTCCAAGTTTCAAGGTGCGTGATTGTGCATTTTGTAGGGTATACGTTTTCAGAATCTAGACTTAAGCTAGGAATTATTTTTCAAACTTATACTCTAATAAAAGTTTCAATACTTTTCCTTCGTTTCGACTTAGCCCAAGAAGTGAACCCAAAATTTGCCTTATTTCTAAATAAACTACAAAGACATATACTTTCTACCGCTGAACTTTAAGGAAAGTTATTTTTAGGGTTTTTAATTTACTACGTCAAAGATCTAGTTGTTCCTACCTAGTTAACCTATCTGTCAAACTCAAGTCAATTAACCAGAATTGAATACATTAATTTTTATAATTTTTTTTGAAATTTTTCAATTTTTATGGATTTTTTTTCTAATTTTTTTTTTATTTTTCAAAATTTTCAAATTTTTATGATTTTTATAAAAGGATGCAAATGCAAATATACATATGAATGCGAAGGAAGAAGACTTACCGAGCATACCCCCAAACTTAAACTGGACAGTGTCCTCACTGTCATGCTGCACCAAGTGGGTCGATAATGTCGGCAATTTCCTGCTTATTATTATATTTACATATTATACACACCCCCAAACTTATTTGAAACAATGGTTTGGAAAAATTTAGTGGAAGTTCGGAGGTGAAAGTGGAGGAAAATCAATCTGTGTAAATCGGCTCCTGCAAAAACAGGAGCTCCTCCGAATGGTCCGCTGAGAAGAACAGTTTCAATCGATGTCCATTTACTTTGAATAATGTACCGTCTTCTGGATTCTCAAGATCAACCGCACCGTGCGGATAAACGGTGCGGACTACAAAAGGTCCTCTCCATCTAGAACGGAGCTTGCCGGGGTGATAATGTAACCGAGTATCATAGAGTAAAACCTTTTGACCAGGTTTAAATGTTTTACGCAAAAGGTGTTTATCGTGGAACACCTTAGCTCGGTTCTTAGCAATTACAGCATTATCATATGCCTCATCCTGCAGCTCTTCTAGTTCATTCAACTGCAGCTTTCGGTTGTTGCCCGCATCTCCTAAAGATAAATTCAGCTCTTTGATAGCCCAAGATGCCTTATGCTCAATTTCTACTGGGAGGTGGCAAGCCTTCCCGTAAACAAGCCGGTATTTTAGACATACCAAGATCGGTCTTGTACGCAGTACGGAAAGCCCATAGTGCATCGATCAATTTGTGTGACCAATCTTTGCGGTTTTTAGAAACCGTTTTCTCCAAGATTTGCTTAATTTGCCGATTCGAGACTTCGGCTTGCCCACATGTTTGGGGATGGTATGGTGTTGACAGCTTATGGGTGATAGAATACTTGTGCATTAAGGACTCAAAAGTCCTATTGCAAAAGTGAGAACCATTATCACTTATTATCGCTCGAGGGTGCCCAAATCGAGAAAAGATGTGTTCTTTTAGAAATCGAACGACAACCTTGTTGTCATTCGTTCGGCTAGGCACAGTCTCGACCCACTTTGAAACATAGTCAACAGCCAAAAGAATATACACATTTCCAAAAGAGTTAGGAAATGGTCCCATGAAGTCTATACCCCAAACAACAAAAATATCCACAACCAAAATTGGTTGGCGCGGCATTTCATTTCTCCGCGATATCCGGCCCAAGTGTTGGCACCGGGAGCATGTCTTGCAGTATTCATATGCATCCTTGAAGAGTCGTGGCCAATAGAAACTACACTGCAAAACTTTCTCGGCTGTCTTCTTTGGGCCAAAGGGCCCGCCACATGCTTGATCGTGGCAGAAAGACAGCACACTCTTAACCTCATTTTCCGGTACACACCGACGAATGATTTGGTCGGAACCTTATTTAAAAAGATAAGGTTCATCCCAGTAAAAATGCTTTACTTGGGACAAGAATCGAAGTTTATCTTGTTTCGACCAATCTTAAGGTATCAAGCCGGTGGCTAAGTAGTTTACAATATCGGCGAACCATGGTTCGCAAGAAATGGTCAAGAGTTGCTCATCGGGAAAAACATCAGTGATTGGAAGTTCAAGTGTAGGTGAAGAAGGAAGTCGTGAAAGGTGATCGGCCACTACGTTTTCACATCCTTCTTTGTCCCTTATGACAAGGTCAAACTCTTGTAGCAAAAGGATCCAACGTATTAGCCTCGATTTAGCATCCTTCTTCACAAAAAGGTGGCGAAGAGCTGAATGATCCGTGTACACTATTACTGGAGAGACGATTAAATAAGGCCGAAATTTTTCAAGTGCAAACACAACCGCTAAAAACTCTTTTTCTGTTGTTATGTAGTTTAGTTGGGCCTCATTTAAAGTTCGGCTAGCGTAGTAAATTACGTCCTGTATCTTGTTAATGTGTTGTCCAAGAACAGCACCAATGGCAAAATCTGATGCGTCGCACATAATTTCGAAAGGGTGCGTCCAGTTTGGAGATGAAAGAATGGGCGCAGAAATGAGAGAGTGTTTCAAAGACTCGAACGCTTCCATGCAAGTTGAGTCAAAATCAAAGGCTGTGTCCTTGGCCAATAAGAGAGTCAAGGATTTAGCAATCTTGCTAAAATCCTTGATGAACCGTCTATAAAAACCGGCATGGCCAAGGAAAGCTCGGATATTTTTGACGCATTTAGGAGGAGGAAGATTAGAAATGACTTCAATTTTGGCTCTATCAACCTCTATGCCGTTTTGCGAGATGACATGTCCTAAGACAATACCTTCTCATACCATAAAATGGCACTTCTCCCAATTCAAAATTAGGTTCTTATCCCTACAGCGGGTAAGAACTGCGTCAAGATGTCGTAAACACTCGTCGAAGGAGTCACCGAAAATGGAGAAATCATCCATAAAAATTTCCAAAAACTTCTCCACCATGTCCGAAAAGATCCCCATCATACACCACTGAAATGTAGCGGGTGCATTGCATAACCCAAAGGGCATGCGACGATAAGCAAAAGTGCCAAAGGGACAAGTAAATGTGGTCTTGTCTTGATCTTCTTTGGCGATGGGGACTTGGTTATTGCCGGAATAGCCATCTAAAACGCAGTAGAACTCGTGGCCCGCCAATCGTTCAAGCATTTGGTCAATGAAAGGTAAAGGAAAGTGGTCTTTCCTTGTCATGGCATTGAGTTTCCTATAGTCGATGCAAACTCGCCACCCAGTTTGGGTGCGAGTGGGAATTAACTCATTTGCCTCATTGGTAATGACCGTGATGCCCGATTTCTTTGGCACAACATGAATGGGGCTAACCCATTGGCTATCCGAGATAGGGTAAATGATACCGCTATCAAGACATTTAACAATCTCCTTCTTAACAGCCCCTTTCATAATGGGGTTGAGGCGTCTTTGTGGATCCCTTGCCGGCTTGGCATCATCCATCAAGTGTATATGATGTTCGACTATGAGGAGACTAATCCCCTTGATGTCCGCCATAGACCAGCCGAAAGCTTGCCGATTATTGTGTAAGACCATTAAAAGGGCCTTCTCTTGCTCAAGAGCTAGAGAGGCCGATATGATAACGGGTAAGGTCTCATTCTCACCTAGATAAGCATATTTTAGGTGCGATGGCAAAAGCTTTAGTTCGAGTTTAGGTGGTGAAACAATAGATGGTAACAATGGAGTAACTGTTTCAAACTCGAAGGATTCCATCAAAGGTTCAAATCGAGTGTACGCTACCGACTCGGATGGTTCAACTAACTCATCCGGAAAAGCAAAAGACTCAAACTCGGGTGGAGAGTCTTCAAGATCGTCAACAAAGGTGAAACACTCATATTCTTTATCCGTCGTGAAAGCTGTGTCGGATTCTAGGAGGAGCGCACTAGTGGCGTCAACATTGCTGTGATCAAACATAAAATTTTCGAACTCACAGTCCCCCTCCGCGATCTCATTGATCGAGCAAACATCAAGTACGCTAGAATTAGGCTCGCAAGGCTGACTTCCTAACTTGAAAATGTTGAGTTCAACTGTCATATTGCCAAAAGATAGATTCATTGAACCGTTACGACAATTGATTACCGCGTTAGAAGTCGCGAGGAATGGTCGACCGAGTATCACCGGAATTTGATTACGGGGGTTAGCGACAGGTTGTGTATCCATAACAATAAAGTCAACGGGGAAAATGAACTCCCCTACTCTAATTAACACATCCTCCAACTCTCCCCTAGGGTGGGTGATTGATCGGCCAGCCATCTGGAGAGTACAGTGAGTGGGCTTAAGCTCTCCAACGCCTAATTGTTCGTACACCGTATAAGGTAGCAAATTGACACTAGCACCAAGATCTAATAGTGCTCTATTGATGTTCTTGTCCCCAATTATGATCGAAATAGTAGGACAACCGGGGTCCTTGTGCTTTGGGGGTAAAGAATTGACAAGAGCATCACTAACAGCACTAGCCACAAAAACTTTCTTTGGTACTTGTGACTTCCTCTTTTTGGTGCATAAGTCCTTTAAGATTTTTGCATATGAAGGAACTTGTTGGATTGCATTCAAAAGAGGGATATTTATGCTAACCTGTTTGAACAACTCTACAATCTTCTCCATCTGTGGAGTTGGTTTATTGGATCTCAACCGATTTGGAAAAGGAACATTTTGAAAGGTTGTTGAGTCCAATTTTTGCGGATCAGATTGTTGAGTTGGAACGGAACCCCGTGTCGATGTGTTCGTGTTGTGAGAAGTGGGTCCGTTCGAGCTAGAAGAAGTAGAGCCGTGTGAAGGATGGAGAATAGGCCCTAATGAAGAAGAAGAAGATGAAGAAGGACCACCGGCAGGGGTGTCATGGTTAATACCCACATTGTTTTGCAGCACTTTTCCGGATCTCAACGTGGTCACAGCATTTACGTTATGATTCTGCTGTTCATATGCAACATGTGCGTGACCGGGGTTTGGCAATGGTTGAGATGGAAGCTTTCCTTTTTCTCGCTCTTTCAACGCAGCATTGAGTTGTGCAATTTGTGCCTCAATAGATTTGATACTTTGATCGTGTGAGGCACTGTTTTGCACCAAAAATTGAATAGAAGTCTCTATCCTAGCTGTGGACTGTGCAGATTGCTTTAGGAACGCTTCTAGACTTCTTTCGAGCGAGTTAACAGCATTTTGAGGTGGAACAAAATTGCTGGGTACAAAATTGTTCATTTGATTAGGATAAGGTTACTGTTGGGGAGGTTGCTGAAATTGAGTTTGTGGAGGTGCTTGTTGTTGTGGAGGAGGAGCCCTTTGAAAATTGTTGTTTCCTTGGGATTGTTGATTTTGGTTCCAAGCGAAATTTGGGTGACTCTTCCAAACCGGATTGTATGTCGAAGAGTATGGATCATTTCTTTGTCGTTGCTGAAAGGCAGCATTGACTTGATCTTGTCCTTGAGTAGATGCAGTGTAAGGACACTCTTCGGTGAGATGTGATGGATCCAAAAAATAAGCACAAACAGTTCGTGGAGGCACAACAGGGGCAGGAGAAGGCGATGAGATTTTGGTCTCAATCGCTTCTAGCTTTTTCGTAAGAGCGGCCATCTCGGCCTTCATAGCAATCGATATTTCTAATTGATGTATGCCTGCCTTAGGTTGACCACTAGAAGAAGATGATGATGTGGTCTTGGTGCTCTCCCACTGAATTGTTTGTTCACTAAGGTCCTCAAGAAACTGCCATGCTTCATCACTAGATTTGGTTAGAAAGTGACCCTGACAAATGGTTTCTAGCAACTGCTTCGTTGCTGGGTTCAATCCCTCGTATAATGTTTGGCAAAGTTGCCAACTTTCGATCCCATGATGAGGGCATTGAACAAGTAGGTCTTTGAATCTTTTAAAACACTTCCAAAATGGTTCAGACGGAAGATGAGAAAATTGTATAATCTCGTTACGGATCCTAGCAGTTTTGAGATGAGGATAGAACTTTTTAAGAAAAGCTTTCACAAACTCGTCCCAATTTCTAATTGAATGTGATGCTGTGCTATATAGCCACTTCTCAGCTAGGTCACATAAGGTGAAAAGAATGACCCTTAGCCTTATAGCGTCATCACTTAGTTGGGTCATTTTCATCATAGCGCAAACGTTTTGGAATTTATTGATAAAGATATATGCATCTTCGGATTCCAAACCATGAAACTTAGGCAGCATATTGATGAAGTGGGGTTTGATCTCGAAATTGTCCCCATTAGCCGGTGGGAGGGAAAGACAAGTAGGAAGGGCGGTGCAGACGGGGTAGAAAAGATCCTGGAGCGCGACTCGTGTGGGCGCTTCAACAGGCAGGTGGTTCGGGTTATTCGCACAGGTGGAATTATTCCCGTCGGTAAGGTGTTGTTAGGATTGTATCCCAACATACCTTCGGAAGAAAAATGTGATGGTGAAAGTGAAGAAGTCGACAGGATTTCGACTTCGGAGTCGAAAGGTTCGTCGGTCGGTACCAACGAAACACGGACTAATCAGGCGCTAGGGTCCCTAGTCCAACCGGACATACACTAAAAGGGTTAGTGTAGTCGAAAGATGAAAGACAGAATGTAGAGGTAAGAAAACGTCAATGAGAAGAAGTGGTGTAAGTGAGTGCAAAGATTTCTTTAGCGACAAGTTGCAAGTTTTGAAAAGATTTTTCCTTTTTCTTTTTCTTTTTATGTGAGCTTTTGCAAAAAGATATTTTTTTTTTGAAAAGAGACTTGTCACACAAATGCGATCAACCACAAATGCACAATCAGGCCTAGATCTAGGGTCACCTA
Source organism: Agapanthus africanus (assembly GCA_030015575.1). Lineage (NCBI taxonomy): Eukaryota > Viridiplantae > Streptophyta > Magnoliopsida > Asparagales > Amaryllidaceae > Agapanthus > Agapanthus africanus. The sequence continues at coordinate 438,034,603 of JASDDO010000018.1, forward strand.
GGTCAGCTAGACAGCTCCTAACTGTTCCAAAGGGCTAGAAATAGGACCTCAAACCGCCTTTTCACCGCCAATTGCGGCCAGGTAAGTGCCAGGTAAGTGAGAAGGAACCACACTGTGGGCCTAATTAAAAACCACTAGCCTTGACACACTTGCCTCGGCACCGCAAAGTCAGGTTAGGATAAACAGCCGATGCTTATACTAGTCCTCTGTCCTATTGAGCACGACGTCCTTAGGGCTGAGTCTAGTATTTTTTAATTAAGAGTGGTCAATGCAAATGCTTTAAGTGATTTCTGGGGTCCTGGGAAGGGTGATGAAATCTCCACCCAATCTGAATTGGTCAATAGCCCCTTAAAGTCAGATTAAAATATGCAAAGCAGAAAATCACTTGCAATCAATTTGCTATTTAGCGCGGCGCAAAGAATCCTTCAGAAAATCAATTATTGGAAGGGGGAAGAAGATTTTTAGCGCAAAGAATCCTGCAGAAGATTTGACAGAAGATATATGGGGGTTTGCAGAGGAGAAGGAAAGAAATCAAACCAAAAAAAATTCGCGCGCTGAAGACCCAAAACGACCGCGGTTCCGCGGTTTTAGGCGCATAAAGGCCGCGGTTTCGTGGTCTCCAGGAGGGTTCGGTCTTCGAAAAATTTTCTGCTCCTCGGTTGTTTCAAATCCCTTCTATTCTGATGTATCTTTTTCTGATTAGCCTTCTGTGTTGTTTCAGATCCATCAATCCTGCAAAGATTCACAAAAGAAAACCCTTCAAACAATAAAAGATGATAGAATTTTTATATTTTTGATTTTTTTTTTCAGATTTTTATGATTTTTAGTTTTATATTAACCCGAAATTGCAAAAAGGAAATTTTACGCCATCCCCGGCAACGGCACCATTTGATTTAGAGAGGTTTTGTCGATCAAAAATATTTACCGCAATAAAAAACGGCGTCGCATGAAGCTAGCCGGTAAATACGGGTCGGTCCACATGGATGTTGTAAATCTCCTTAAAGTTCTTACGAGCTAATTCCAAATGGTGTTTGGTCTTATAATTAAACCTAAAAATTGAAGTTGTGTTATACTAGGATTAGAAACTTGCTAGGATTAGGTTTAGGGAAAATTTGGTAAACAAAGATCTACACCTCTTTCCAATGCCTTTAATTAAATATATCATATTAGTGTTATGGTAAATATTAATAAAGGGGATTAGGATGATTGGAAAGATGATTCTTCCTCTAGATCCTTGTCCTTCCTTTCTTAATCTTTACCCTAACCTCCATGGAAAACCTTAAAATCCGGGCCTTTAGACTATGGTATCACCGTTACCTCAAGGGTAGAGTGCCGTAGGGAGCGGAATAAGAAGGTATGCATGGAGTTCTAATGTTCATAAAAGAGTGGTAAAGAAAAGAGATGAGAGATCTTTATCTCTCAAACCCTTCCCTATTCCTAACCCTAACAAGCGAGGAAACTACTCGCTCATTGAGGGGATTAAGAAAGACATAATTTTTGTTTTGTTTTTATTAAAGAGAAGAAACATCTATTGCAAGTTAATAAAATTCTAAACTAAATTAAACTAGGGCAAGTAAAGAATTTACCTGAGGCAGATATATAAAAAACTAGAACTAGGGCAAGAAAAATAACCTACTTACGATTGATGCACTCCAATCTTCAAAGAAAACGGAATTTTATTGATGAATAGAGGCATAGAAAAATACAATGGTTTGGCTTCTATTTATAGGACATAGAAATCCTAGGTTTACAATTGATCCGCATGTCTGAAATTACAAAACTACCCTTAGGAAATCTTTTCAGAGCCGCCAAAGCATTTTGGTAAAATTTTCTCGAAGTACGGGCATTATACGGCCGCGGAACCGCGGCAATGGCAGGCTTGAGCCGCGGTTCCGTGGCCCTTTAGCAGTCTTGGATGCTGAAAATTTAGGGTTTTGTTCTGGGTCTTTTTGGGCTTTTGGTTCTTTGGTTCTTTTATCAATTGGGCTTATACATTAGTTCCAGAATTTCAGTGAACAATTTGCAATGGTTTTTTAACCGTTTGCCATGACATTTTGGACCTTGCGTTGCCTTGTTGATTGTGAACTGTTCTTCGTTTAGGCTTGACTAAGATCCTCCTATTTGTTGGTTAAAAGTCCTTCTTTTGTGTCGTCTTTTGTCTTTTTCACTGTTTTCGCTCCAAGAACCTGTAACCTGTACTATATAGCAGACATGGGTCAAAAGCACCTGTTTTTATTGTAAAATGCATAAGAATGGGGAATATAAAATGCAATATTATGATATGAACAAGCGCTCACATGAAGCGCTCCAATAGTGCTAAACACTAACTTTTGTGGCTCTCACGTGAGGCGCTATATAACTTGGCCTTGAGTGCTCACTTGCTTTTCACGTGAGGCGCTGAGTTCATTTGGAGATTTAATCTTTATTGATATTTTTAGAAAACTTAAATTTTTGTTAATGGTTTTTTGACCATTAACTACCACCAAGATCATTATTTTGAGGATCTGGGACCATGTTCTTTTAGAACTAAGTTCTTGATTTGAAGGAACTAAGTTCCTGGAGTATTATTAACACCATGTTTTCCATGTTCATGTTTTCAGAGAGGTTAAACCTCTTTTAATGGTGTTTTGACCATTAAGGATCAACAAGAACACTATTTTGAGAATTTTGGATCGGGTTCTTTAAAAAACTAAGTTCTTGATTTGAAAGAACTAAGTTCCTGGAGTATTATGAACTTTATCTTCTTTCTTTTCAATTTTGTTCTTTCCTGAATCTTTGATTCTTAAGAACAAGATCTTCCCGATGAGAGTTAAATTCTCAACTTGTGGGAGATTTGTCTTGCGGATCTCAGATCCATAGAAAGAACTAAATTCTTTGAGTAGGTTAAACCCTTAGATATGTTAGGTAAAAGAGATGTTTTGATCTCGATATTTTCTTTACCTAGGGTTTTAAGAAAGGAGATGATCTTCTTTATTGAGAATTAAATTCTTTGTTGTTTTGTGGAATTTTTTGAGAGCCTTCTGTATTTTTACATAAGCTTAGGGGGGTCTCTCCGCCTTATTTGGAAAGAGAGATCATTGGTCATTGCGACCCACCACCTCTCCGACGACGCTGAGGGATTACAGCACCATATATCGAATGTGTGGAGGGATGTACCCTTTGAATCATGTCCCATTCATCAGGGGGAAGAACAGGTTGGAGCTTAAATTTCTAGCTGCTTGAAAAAGGTTTCTTTGCGTTCGTGCAAGTGCGTCGCACATGTTGGGAGCATGTGCATCGCATGTGTTGCGCACTTAGTAGGCGCACATGCGTCGTAAGTGTAAGTCGATGTACTACACCCCACGACTTCCAGGAAGGCGGAAATATGAAAAACGATCTTGTTCTTTGCGTAAAAATCGACTAACCGAAGAATCTTTGCTAAACTATAACTAACAAGAAACATAGAAGTTGTTAATTACTATGTGAAGTGATTATACCTAATGAACCGTGTCCTTCATCTTTTCGTTCTCCACCTCCTCTCCGGCCTTCTCTATATAGTAGATGATCCACCCGAGAGCTATACTTCAAGCTTCACCTCTAACTTGAGGTAACTAGGTTTCTTAAAGTGCTAATCTAAGTAACCTAGGTGATATAGAGTTGGATTATGGATTGATTAGTCTTTCTAATTCTTGATCTCAACACATGAGAGGGGAGGATTAGGGTTTGAAGAGAGAGAACTTGAAGAGAGAGAAGGTGAGCATGAGAATGAGAATGAGATAATGATCTCTCATGATATATATGAAGCATTATTATTCATCAAAAAAATAAATAAATGATTTAACAACCATGCTTCATAAATACATATGAGTGATTCATCTACATGAGTCATTAACCATTTATGATGCATTAATGACAAGGATGAATCACACAAATGAGTCACTAATCTCATTTAATGCTTATGCCACATAAACCCCCAAGTCACCATCCTTCTAGAAGCTTCTCGTGAAATTACGAGAATGCCCCTCCTATCCGTGAAAACACGGAAAAACTTTAGACTGTATAAATCCAATAACCCGATATTAGAAACTGGCTTAAACCAAAGCCGGCTGGTAAAAACTGTCCGAATGCCGTACGTGCGTAAACACACGTATGCGTCCGAACCCTTGTCGTAAAACCATACGACCTCTATATCGTTTCGCCTGGAGCAGGGAAACTCTCTGTGTGGGACTCTAATAACTCGACTACTACGTTGGCAGTAGGTTTAACCATAGAACGCAAGCGGCACTAGCTGTACGTAACGGTCCCCAGGTAGATGTCGATAAGAAGGCCGATGAGGAAACCCATCCGAACTCCTACTGAGCCTGATGTGACAATCTCCATACAGTCCGGTCTGTTCGTCTAAGACTATCGCATATCAGGCCTAGGGGGCAGCAAGCGTCAGTCTCCTAATAGCGGTATAAGTCGTGTCGGAGTGAAGCCCATTACACCCTGAGAAACTACTGGAACCTACCAGTAAATCTCGCTTGCCCTGGCCAGGGACTTTGCGTAATGGCTCTCTGACACAGCGCGATATCAACTCCCAATACCGGGAGAGACGAATCCTATCTAACCGCCACTGCCTCCAAGTGCTCGGGACTGCACCCAACTGCTACCTGTTTGCATGACTCTTTTGAGCCGTGGTAGGGTAGCAATCTAAGAACAGTGGGACACACTCGAGGCGAAGTAGCAGTGTCAAGTCTTCGAACTATGCTGTACTCATGTCACCTGGGAACTGTTAACTGACGACTGGTATAAAACCAACCAACAGTTCCCTGCGTGTCCTGTCCGGTGTACCCGTAACCCAACGAGCACCTGTATACTATCTCCAGTACGACGTACTGACGGCTGTGGGACAGACCATCTCCCCAACTGGGATGAGAAGCGTACACACCAGTCCACTCCGGAGTATCGATGCCCTGTCTCGATAATCCTACGACTAGGGACCTGAAAAGGATGTGCTTGTAGACTACCCAGCCCCCACTAGTGTGACTGCCATCACAACGCTGGTAGTCAAGCAAGATCCTAAGAGCTCTATCAATACGTATACTCACATATTAAGATAGAAAAACCAAGTAGCATACTACCATGTTTAGCAAGACTGTTATATATATGTGAATATCCCAAGCTTCCATTAAGTAATATACAAACTAGTATGATACAATAATGGCCCCTAGGGCATATACACTTAACAATCTCCCACTTGCACTAGGGCCATGTACTGGCATATCGCAGACCTGTCATCTCGAATAGCCTCTCGAACTGCGTCTGAGGAATGGCCTTTGTGAATGGATCAGCAGTGTTATCCTCTGTATTTACTCTCTTTACCTCGATCTCCCGGCGATCTACGATCTCCCCGAACAGGTGATACCGCCTTAAGATGTGTCTGGACTTCTGATGGGACCTGGGTTCCTTCGCTAAAGCTATAGCGCCGTTGTTGTCGCAATACAGAGATATTGGACCAACACAGGTAGGAACCACCTGAAGTTCTGTGAGGAACTTCTTCATCCAGACATCTTCTTTTGCGGCATCGCAAGCAGCTATGTACTCCGCTTCCATCGTTGAGTCAGCAACGGTCTCCTGCTTGGAACTCTTCCAACAGACCGCCCCTCCATTGAGGGTAAAGACATAACCCGACATGGACTTGGAGTCATCCTTGTCACTCTGGAAGCTGGAGTCAGCAAAGGCGTCGATCTGGTGGTCTTTTCCGCCATACACCAAGAACATCTCCTTAGTCCTCCTCAGGTACTTGAGAATGTTCTTTACTGCTATCCAGTGCTTCTCTCCTGGGTTTGCCTGACACCGGCTTACAACGCTCAATGCGTATGCTACATCTAGTCTGGTACATAACATCGCATACATTATAGAGCCTACCGCTGAAGTGTAGGGTATAATCGACATGCGATCCCTTTCCAAATCAGTCTTGGGGGACATCTCTTTGGAGAGGGTGATTCCGTGACAAGCCGGTAGGTTATCGTGCTTAGAATCTTCCATACTGAATCTTTTCAATATGGTGTCTATGTGCCTGGACTGCGAGAGTCCCAACATCCTCTTTGATCTATCACGATAGATCTGGATCCCCAGAATGTAGGTGGCATCACCCAGGTCCTTCATGGAGAACTTCTGTGACAAGAATCTTTTGACTGACTGTAGCATAGGAATATCATTTCCTATTAGGAGAATGTCATCTACGTACAAGACGAGGAATACTACAACTCTCCCTACAATCTTACTGTATATGCATGGTTCATCTGGATTCTTGATAAAGTCTAATTCTTTGACAGTATCATCAAAACAGATGTTCCAACTCCGCGATACTTGTTTAGCTCATAAATGGACTTAAGCAACTTGCACACTTTACCGCTGCTCCCACTCTAAATGAATCCCTCTGGCTGATCCATATAGACGCACTCTTCCAAATTACCATTTAGAAAAGCCGTCTTTACGTCCATCTGCCAGATCTCATAATCGTGGAAGGCAGCAATGGCAAGAAGGACCCGAATGGATTTGAGCATAGCCACTGGAGAAAAGGTTTCGTCATAGTCCAAACCAGGTCTTTGACGGAAACCCTTTGCAACAAGTCTAGCCTTATAGGTTTCAACCTGTCCATCTACACCAATCTTCTTTCTGAAGATCCACTTGCATCCTACGGGTTTTACCCCATCTGGAGCAATGTCCAAAGTCCATACTTTGTTAGTGTACATGGACTCCATTTCAGTCCGCATTGCATCCAGCCATTTTACCGATTCGCCGCTCTGAATGGCTTGCTGGAAGCTACTAGGGTCATCATTATCAATGATGCAATCTTCTCGATCCCCATCTATGAGAAAACCGTAGTATCTCTCGGGCGGATGAGACAGCCAACTACTTCTGCGGATAGGCGCTGGTACGTCCCTTTCTTCTGAAACTTCTGGTTCTACCAAACTTTCAGTAATAGCTTGTGGTTCTGGAATTTCTTCCAGTTCTACTGCACTCCCACTCTTCTGATTTTCTAAAAATTCAGTTTCTAAGAAGTGAGCATGACGAGAAACAAAAACCTTTTGTTCCTCTGCGTAATAGAAATAACATCCCTTGGAGTTCTTTGGATATCCCACAAACTTACACTGTACTGAGCGAGCCTCGAGCTTGTCCGCATGCTGCTTTTTTACAAAAGCTGGACATCCCCATGTCCTAAAATGTTTAAGACAGGGTTTCTTCCCACTCCACATCTGATATGGTGTGGTAGGCACAGTCTTGGTTGGAACCTGGTTCATAAGATATGCAGCTGATTCTAGTGCATAACCCCAGAAAGATCGCGGTAACTCAGCCTTACTCATCATGGAACGAACCATATCCAATAGGGTTCGATTCCTCCTTTCCGATACACCGTTGTGTTGTGGTGTGTATGGAGGAGTAAGCTGAGAGAGAATTCCATTCTCTTTTAAGTATCCCAGGAACTCGGCACTTAAGTATTCACCACCTCGATCAGATCCCAGTGTCTTGATACTTTTGCCTTTCTGTTTTTCCACTTCATTCTTGTATTCTCGGAATTTCTCAAAGGCCTCGGATTTATGCTTCATTAAGAAGATACGTCCATACCTAGAAAAATCATCCGTAAAAGTAATGAAGTAGGAATAACCACCTCGCGCATGTGTGGATATTGGACCGCACACGTCACTGTGTATGAGTCCCAAGAGCTCGCTCGCTCTTACTCCGTGTCCAGTAAACGGAGTCTTTGTCATCTTTCCCATGAGACAAGATTCACAAGTAGCATAAGATTGATATTCGAACGGATTCAAATATCCTTCTCTATGTAACTTAGTTAATCGTGTTTCATTGATGTGACCTAGTCTATAATGCCATAAGAAAGCCTGATTTATTTCTGGAGACTTTCTTTTAAGTGTGTTCTGGACATTGAAAACCTGAGCTTGACTCAATACGTATATACCGTCATCTAATGTACCGGACCCAATCAGAACTTGATTTAAGTGGATGTGAACTACATCGCTTACGAATGTAAAATCATATTCCTCTCTCGAAAGTGAGGACACTGATATGATATTACAAGTCAAACTAGGTATATACAAATAGTTACGTAGAATCAATATCTGCCCACTTGTCAAACCTAGGCGATATTCTCCTACGGATTCAGCGTCCACGCTCATTCCGTTTGCAACTCTGAGAGACAAATCACCTACCCTTATAACTCTACGGTTTCTCAAAGCATGTAATGAATTACAGATATGAGATCCTGCTCCGGTATCTAGTACCCAGGAAGTAGAGTTAATTGACAAACAGTTCTCAATTACAAACACACTTGAGGCCGAAGCCACAACATGCTTCTTATCCTGGCTACTGGCTTCTAAAGCCCTGCAATCCTTCTGCCAATGCCCGTTCCCATAACAATAGGAGCATCCCTCCTTACCTTTACCAAGTCCCAAAACTTTTTCTCTTCCCTTTCCTCCTACTTTACTGACACCGTATATCGGCTTTGTAGAGGTCTTCTTCTTTTCACCCTTTGCTTTCGCCCTGGATGTAGAAGAAGAAGGTCCCCCATTAAGCAGAGCTTGTGTCTCCCTGGTTTCTTTCAAGGTGTAAGTAGAGGGTAGGGACTGTGGAAATAAGTCAGCGTATGACCTGTTTCCCAACGTGGTCTCCAGGTCCTTGAGCTCATCAATATAGCTAGTCATTGTAAGGACGCCGTCCCCTACAGATGACCCGATAGCTAACCTTGGTTGAATTAATTTGTTCGAGGTCTAATATCTTGCGATATGAGATTGCTCTCCATATAAATCTTTGTTATAGAGAAAGATGGAAACTGAGTCCATCTTCTCGTGCTGCTTCTGGTATACACCATCATCTGAAGCCAACATGAGGCACTTGGTTTTCGCATTATCCTTTTCCCTTGTTTGACGGATATCCATATCCGCGACGGTGGAAACTAGACCTGGGACGGCGGGATCTTGAGTAGTAATAGGGTGGTCCAGCTTGTCATAAGCAATGGACATCTGGACAGACCTTTGCCAGTCATATAAGTTAGATTCAGCCAACTTGTTATCTAGATGTAACCTAGTCATGGTCACAAGGTCGCTGCAATGAGAGAGAGAGAAGAAAACACTTTAGCATGATGCTCTTGCAAGTTTAGAGTGGTTTTTAATTTATCTAAACTGGATGGCTCCCACTGTTTCTCGAATCCTTCCTCAAACCATAAAAGAAGAATTAGCCAGGACTATTCTCACCGTACAATACATGCTTAACCGTTCAGCCAGGACAATGTCGATACTTCGAGGGAGGTTTTCCAATGCTTTCGCGAAGTTCCTTAATTAAATAACCTCTTTTCTCTAGGGGCGTAACCCCGCTGACACCTTTCTAGGCACCTACTTGGTTTATAGCATTGATCGTTAAGTGACGAATCTCCTGATAAGTAGTATATACTCACAGTAGGATCGGGATCCAAATATCATCGTATGATAATGTTGAAGGAATCCTACCAACATTCATCAAACTCCAAATGGTATGCAACACTAGCAAGTTTCAGTTTCTTTAGAAACTCCCGATGTGGATTTTTGCCCCATGTTCTTATGACCTTGACTAAGGGCCAACAAATCATAAGTCACATGTCAAGTTTTACCCATCATTATCTTGTTAATTTGAAACCACCCATATATACTCTTGACTAAGGGCCAAACAAAGTAATACGACTGTCCCAAACCAACCCATCTATCTATGCAACAAATGAATAACCCAGCAGCTACCAAACACTAAGTCTTGACTAAGGGCCAAACAAACATAGCTTGAATACTTGATTGACAGAATACGTGCGTGTTCAAGTTCTAGTTTAAATACCGCAATCAAGACGGTTTCGCTTGTAGCTAGCCGGTTGAGTACGGGTCGTCCGCAGGGAGATGGGAGTCTTTTTCTATGTGCTTTAACGAGTTAAGTCCGGTTTTTCAGATTTTGTTTGTAGTTATCTAAGTGTTGAGTTGATATTTAAAGAGAGCATGTTAGGGTTAGGATTAGGTTAGTTTGAGTTAGGAGTCTCCACATCTTTCGTTGCCCCTCTTAATATCGGTGTTACGGTAATCGGCAACAACGGGGATTAGCACGACTAGGAAGGACTTTGCGAGTATAAGCTAGGCTTTCCAACGCATAAGTCTTCCTTTTGGTGCTTGTCCGTCCGTTCTTGGCTCTTAGCCATAACCTCCGGTTAATTCAACCACAACCGGTCTCACTACGGAATCACCACTATCATGTAGGATATGGTGCCGTAAGGAGCGGATTGTGGTTCAATTAACGGGAGTCGATTTAAGCTGTTGGGCAAGGAAAGAGTGAGAGAGATTTCCTTCTCTCAAACTTCCCTTATCCTACCCTAACAAGTATTAACTACTCACACATCATGATAAGGAAAAACAAAACAAAATAAAGAGGAAGATAGAAAGAAGGAGATTAGAAGAATACGACTAACTATTTGCGACCTCACCTTGGCGAGGATCGAGCGTAAGTATCATTGTCGTATGAATGATAAAGAAAAAGAGAGAAGAAAGAAACAACAAGGAAATAACAACAACTACTTAACAATTAAAATTACAACAAGTAAAGAAAGAGCAAGACAAGCATGATAATAAAATGATCTTCTTTATTTACCATTCCTCCCTCACAAAGCTCACTACAAGTTTAATGGAGAAGAGATGAGAAGAAGAAAAACATGTAAACTAAAACCTAGAAAAAGAAAATACAAGAATGGACCTCTTCCTTCTCAAACTTCTGGGCTATTTATAGACTGGAGAATAGAAATCTAGGGCAACCTTCAGAACACATACGAAAAGACCATTCTACCCCCAAAACAACTTTTTCTTTGGCGCCAGAATGGCCGCGGATCCGCGGCCTAGACCCTCCTTTGGCCGTGGATCCGCGGCCGTTTGGTTGAGTTGGGCCCCCCAATTTGCTGTGGTTCCCTGGTTTGATGTGTACAGTATTCTGGTACATATATTTTCTCAATTTGGCTCCACGATTTTTCCAGAATTTCTGTTGAGGGAAAGGTGGACTTTTTGTCAAGATTTTGTCATGATTGCCTCGAGCTCCGCGTAGATTTCTTGGATCTTGTGCTACCATTGAGCCTTGTGCATTGATTTGACATTGATTTGACCTTTTGTCTTCCTAAACTGGTATCTGGAAACATACGGATGAAGAGCGGAGACCGTGTTTTATCTGTGGTTGGCAGGGACCCGGACTTTTTTCGTGTTTTCCATGAATTTCACCGTTTTAGAAACGAGAACCTGTATCCTGCAATTGACTAGCAAACACGGCTCAAGAGTATCTACGGATATGCAATGTGATAAAAATTGGGCGGTATGAAAATGCAAAAATCTGATATGAACAAATACCCCCAAACTTATCATTTGCTCGTCCCGAGCAAAGCCCATTTATTCACAAAAAATTTCCTAACCTCACTTTCGCAGGGAACGCGATTGCACTGAGCATGTGCAACAAGCCGTTAAACCTCTAGGTGTCCCTAGTAGGAGAAGTGTTGTCTCCTGAGGGTTTTCAGCGGCTACTACCCACAAAATCCGGTCAAGTTGGTTTTGTAAAATAACTAAGATTCAAATCCTAAAGTTTTGTTTTAGAAAATAACAATTCTATAATCCTAAGTCTAGACTATCGAACCTTTATTTTTCACACCGCGCTTCTTATTTAACTACAGATTTTATATGTCTTTACGTGCAGTGCAAATAGTGTCGTTAAGTTCCAGAAGGATCGATTAGAGTCATCATGTCGCACAATAAAGCCCAGATAACAATTTTAAAAGGATCACATAAGTTTTATAAAGAGTTAAGCATTTTTCAAGTTTCGTTTTCCAGTAAGGTTTCAACTTCAGAATTTCTATCTTCCTTAACAGGAAACTAAGTCGTATTTTTCACTCCACATTTTTCTTGTTTTCATTTCATACACACCTCTGTGAACGTGCAATAGTCTTTATCATAGAATAAAACCTTCATATCTCCGCTAAAATTTTTTATAAAACCCTGTCTTTTATCAAGATTATTCTCACACAAAGAACCGTTAGGAATTTTAACTCGGAGAGAACACTTGCTTGACTTTGTTTTAACCTGGACTTTCTAGGCTTCTTAGCGAGCTTTGGGCCAATGCACCCAAACCAGTTGGTTTTAGGGCATTAGGTGTAGAAACACCCCAGCGGACTTAATTACTCAAGTTACCTAGGTCCAAAAACAAAAGACAGTTTGGCGTAAAAATCAGATGATTTGATACGAACGGAGATATAACCGGCAGTTCAAATATTTTTTTGGATAAAAGACGTGTTTAGTGGGTTCGGTGTGTAATCATTCCAATCAAGTTTCCGATGGGTTATTTTTCAGACTTAGCTCCAATTACGGCATCAATAACATTCCTTCATATTCGCTTTACTTCATAAACTATTCTTGACATTACTTATTTCAGAACAAACCTATTTGATCCTCAGAAAATCATTTATCTGTTTAAAAGTTTAAACATGAAAGACTTGTCATCTAATTCCCAAAATCTTACGATACGTGTAGCGTGATGTAAAGACGTATATCAGCTATAGTTAACTTCAAAGGAGAGTGATCTTTCAGGTTTTCAAAATCCAAACATAAGATTTAGTTATTCCTATTTTTTCAAACAAAAACCGTCGAATGTTGAATCGGAGTTCTTCCACAAGCTAACTTGACAAAAAAGTTTTTATATTTTTTAGAAAATTTTCAAATTTTTATGGATTTTATGGATATTAATATGCAGATGCAAAATATACATATGAATGCGAAGGTAAGAAATGCGTACCGAGCGTACCCCCAAACTTAAACTGGACAGTGTCCTCACTGTCGTAGCATGAAGAGAGCAGTTGAAAGGTTCAAAATTGTCGGTTAGTGATACACAAATTTTTATTTGTTTTTGTTTTTAAAGAAAAGAAAAAGAATATGCACAAATATATACAAAATGGTTTGTACATACCCCCAAACTTATTTGGAACAGTGTCCACTGTTCTTGGCTGGATAACCGAAGTTTGGAGGTAGGCAGAGGAAGATCATTCAGGGTAAACCGGCTCCTGCAAGAACAGGAGCTCCTCTGTTGGTTCAGCGCTAAGGTACGGTTTGCATCAGTGTCCGTTTACTTTAAAAAGTGAACCGTCCTTTGGATTCTCCAAATCCACAGCGCCATGCGGATACACCTTCCGCACAAAATACGGCCCTTTCCAGCGAGATCTGAGCTTTCCAGGATGGAAGTGAAGTCGGGTGTCGTAAAGCAGTACCTGCTGACCAGATACGAAGGTTTTGCGCAAAAGGTGTTTATCATGAAACACCTTCGTTCGATTCTTAACGACAACCGCGTTATCGTAAGCCTCATCCCTAAGCTCGTTCAGTTCGTTCAACTGCAGCTTCCGATGGCTGCCCGCATCCTCAAGAGACAGATTCAGCTCCTTTATCGCCCAAAATGCGCGATGCTCGATTTCGACAGGAAGGTGGCAGGCTTTTCCGTACACAAGCCGATAGGGAGACATGCCAAGGTCGGTCTTATAAGCGGTTCGAAATGCCCAAAGGGTATCAGTGAGTTTCAGAGACCAATCCTTACGGTTCTTGGAAACCGTCTTCTCCAGTATCTGCTTGATTTGCCGATTTGAAACTTCGGCCTGCCCGCAGGTTTGGGGATGGTAGGGCGTAGAGAGCTTATGATTTATGGAGTATTTCCGCATCAAGGCTTCGAAAGTTTTATTGCAGAAATGACTTCCATTGTCGCTAATGATCGCTCGGGGGTGCCCAAACCGTGAGAAAATGTTTTCTTTAAGGAACCTAACGACAACCTTGTTGTCGTTAGTTCAGCTGGGCACAGCCTCGACCTATTTAGAGACGTAATCAACAGCTAGAAGGATGTACAAGTTCCCAAAAGAGCTGGGAAACGGCCCCATGAAATCTATCCCCCAAACATCGAAAATCTCCACAACCAAGATTGGTTGGAGCGGCATCTCGTTCCTCCGGGATATCCGGCCCATGTGTTGGCACCGGGAGCAAGTCTTGCAATAGTCATGAGCGTCTTTGAAAAGTTGTGGCCAGTAGAAACCACATTGCAAGATCTTCTCAGCTGTCTTTCTGGGCCCAAAATGCCCGCCACACGCTTGATCGTGGCAAAATGACAGCACACTCTTGAATTCCTCGTCAGGGACACACCGACGAATAATCTGGTCGGGACAGTACTTGAACAAGTAGGGTTCGTCCCAGTAAAAGTGTTTTACTTGGGATAAGAAACGAAGTCTGTCCTGACTTGACCATTCGGTCGGTAGTAATCCCGTGGCCAAATAGTTCATAATATCTGCGAACCAGGGTTCGCACGATACTGTCAAGAGCTTTTCATCCGGGAAAACGTCGTTGATCGGAATTGGAAGCGAAGGCGAAGAAGGAAGTCGTGAGAGATGGTCGGCAACTACGTTTTCACATCCTCGTTTGTCCTTAATGACAAGGTCAAACTCTTGAAGCAAGGGGATCCAACGTATTAACCGAGATTTGGCATCTTTCTTCGCAAAAAGATGGCGCAGAGCTGAATGGTCTGTGTAGACAATGACTGGGGAGCCAATGAGGTAGGGCCTGAACTTTTCTAAAGCAAATACAACAGCTAAGAATTCCTTCTCAGTTGTTGTATAGTTGAGTTGGGCGTCGTTCAGGGTTCGGCTCGCATAATAGATTACGTGCGGCATCTTGTTGATGTGCTGTCCAAGGACAGCACCGATGGCAAAGTCGGATGCATCGCACATAATCTCGAATGGGTGCGTCCAGTCAGGTGAGGAAAGAACGGGAGCAGAAGTGAGTGAGCGTTTCAGTGACTCGAAGGCAGTCACACAGCTCGAGTTGAAGTCGAAAGGTGTGTCCTTGGCCAGCAAAAGCGTCAAGGGCCTAGCAATCTTGCTAAAGTCCTTGATAAACCGTCTATAGAAACCGGCATGGCCAAGGAAGGCTCGGATATCTCTGACGCATCGGGGAGGAGGCAGATTGGAAATGACCTCAATCTTTGCTTTGTCAACCTCTATGCCATTTTGCGAGATGATATGTCCTAAGACAATACCTTCGCGCACCATGAAGTGGCATTTCTCCCAGTTCAAAGTGAGATTCTTGTCCTTACATCGGGTAAGGACAGCGTCAAGATGCAGCAAACACTCGTCAAAGGAGTCGCCGAAGATGGAGAAGTCATCCATGAAAATCTCCAGAAATTTTTCCACCATGTCAGAGAAGATACCCATCATACACCGCTGGAAGGTAGCGGGCGCATTGCATAACCCAAAGGGCATGCGTCGATATGCAAACGTGCCGAAAGGACAAGTGAAAGTGGTCTTGTCCTGGTCTTTTTCGGCGATGGGAATCTGATTATAGCCGGAGTAGCCATCAAGAAAGCAGTAGTACTCGTGTCCGGCCAATCGTTCGAGCATCTGGTCAATGAAAGGTAGCGGAAAGTGGTCTTTCCGCGTTGCGGCGTTGAGTTTTCTGTAATCAATGCAAACTCGCCACCCAGTTTGGGTGCGAGTAGGGATTAACTCGTTCGCCTCGTTGGTTATGACCGTGATGCCCGACTTCTTGGGGACAACATGAATGGGGCTAACCCACTGGCTATCAGAGATAGGGTAAATGATACCACTATCTAGACATTTGACGATCTCCTTCTTCACAGCCTCCTTCATGACTGGATTAAGACGTCTTTGTGGATCCCGGGCTGGTTTGGCATCATCCATCAGATGAATGTGATGCTCAACGATGAGGGGACTAATCCCCTTGATGTCCGCCATGGACCAGCCAAAAGCTTGCCTGTTGCTGTGCAAGACCGCGAGAAGGGCTTTCTCTTGCTCTGGAGCTAGAGAAGCCGAGATGATGACAGGGAGGGTCTCGTTCTCACCTAAGTAAGCATACTTAAGGTGAGACGGCAACGGCTTGAGTTCGAGCGTTGGAGGTGAAACGATGGAAGGCAAGACTGGTGCAAAGGTCTCGAACTCAAAGGACTCCAGCAAAGGTTCAAAGCGAGTGTAGGCAACCGAGTTGGATGGTTCAGGTAACTCATCCGGAAAGTCGAAAGATTCAAACTCGGGTTGTGCGCAGCTAAGATCGTTCGAAAACGTGAAACACTCGTAGTCGTTGTCGGGCGCAGAAACAGCAGCAGGTTCGAAGAGAAACGCACTAGTGGCGTCAAGATTGTCGTGTTCAAACAGAAACTCTTCGAATTCACACTCTTCTGGGGTGATCTCCTGGATCGAGCAGACGTCCAGTATATGAGCATTAGGTTCGGCGGGCTGATTCCCCAACCTAAAAATGTTGAGTTCAATCGTCATATTTCCAAAAGAGAGGTTCATTGAACCGTTGCGACAATTGATCACAGCATTTGAGGTTGCGAGAAATGGTCGACCGAGTATCACCGGAATTTGATTCCGGGGGTTAGCTACAGGCTGTGTATCTAATACAATGAAGTCAACGGGGAATATGAAGTCCCCGACTCTTATCAACACATCCTCTAGCTCACCCCTAGGATGGGTGATCGATCGGTCGGCCATTTGGAGAGTGCAGTGTGTGGGTTTCAACTCTCCGACGCCTAATTGCTCGTATACTGAATACGGAAGCAGGTTAACACTGGCACCAAGATCTAATAGTGCGCGGTTGATGTTCTTATCCCCAATAGTAATTGAAATCGTAGGACAGCCAGGGTCCTTCCGTTTTTGTGGTAAAGATTGGGTAAGGGCATCACTCACAGCACTAGCCAAGAAAACTTTCTTGGGTACCTGAGACTTCCTCTTTTTCGTGCACAAGTCCTTTAAGATTTTCGCGTAGGACGGGACTTGTTGGACAGCATCTAAAAGAGGAATGTTAATGTTAACCTGCTTGAATAACTCCAGAATCTTCTCCATTTGAGGATTTTGTTTAGTAGACCTCAACCGGTTTGGAAATGGAACATTTTGAAAATTGGTTGAGTCTAATGCTGGAGGAGGAGATTGTGGAGTTGGAACGGATCCCAGAATAGGTGTTTTCGTGGAGTGAGAAGTGGGTCCGTTTAGAGCAGAAGAAGAGGAAGGGGAGCCTTGTGAAGAACGGAGAATAGGCTCAGAAGACGAAGAAGAAGAAGAAGAAGAAGAAGAAGAAGCGGCGGCCGGGGTGTCATTGTTGATTCGTGTGCCGGTGTTGTTTTGCAGCGTCCTTCCCGATCTCAGTGTGGTCACGGCACTCACATTATAGTTTTGTTGTTCAAGAGCAACATGTGCATTATGTGGGTGACCGGGATTTGGAAGTGGCTGAGACGGGAGCTTCCCCTTTTCTCGCTCGCTTAAAGCCGCGTTCAGCTGTGCAATCTGGGCCTCGATGGTTTTGATGCTTTGCCCGTGTGCGGCAGTGTGTTGCACTAAAGATTGAATCGAAGACTGGATGTTGGCGGTGGATTGAGTCGATTGTTTAACAAACGCCTCCAGACTACGCTCGAGCGAGGAAACCTTATCGTTGTTTGACAAAACAAAGTTGTTTGGTGGAAAAGAATTGTTGGGTGCAAAGTTGTTCGTCTGGTTTTGGAAAGGTTGGGGTTGGAAGGGCTGCTGGTATTGATGTTGAGTTTGTTGTTGCGCTTGTTGTTGCGGCGGAGGGGCCCTTTGGAAATTGTTGCCCTGGAATTGATTCTGATTCTGATTCCAGGCGAAATTGGGGTGGTTCCTCCAACCGGGATTGTAGGTGGAAGAGTATGGATCATTCCTTGGTCTTTGCTGGAAGGCAGCATTAACCTGATCCTGTCCTTGCGACGGTGGATTGTAAGGACACTCTTCGGTCAAGTGAGAAGGATCGGAACAACAAGCGCAGATGGTACGAAGGGGGAGAACGGGGGCAGGGGCAGAAAATTTGCTCTCTATCGCTTCAAGCTTTCGTGTTATTGCAGCCATTTCAGCTTTCATCGCAATAAAGACATCGAGTTGGTGGATTCCTACCCTAGACTGACCGGTAGAAGTGGAGGTAGAAGAAGAAGAAGTCGGTCTGGTGCTCTCCCACTGTAGCGTTTGCTCCGCAAGATCGTCAAAGAACTGCCACGCTTCCTCGTCATATTTCGATAGGAAGTGGCCCTGACAGATGGTTTCCAGCAACTGCTTCGTTGCTGGGTTCAGTCCCTCGTATAAGGTTTGGCAGAGTTGCCATTTCTCTATACCGTGGTGAGGACACTGAACAAGAAGGTCTTTGTACCAGTCAAAGCAC
This sequence comes from Agapanthus africanus, assembly GCA_030015575.1. Classification (NCBI taxonomy): domain Eukaryota; kingdom Viridiplantae; phylum Streptophyta; class Magnoliopsida; order Asparagales; family Amaryllidaceae; genus Agapanthus; species Agapanthus africanus. The sequence goes on from JASDDO010000018.1 coordinate 438,052,827, forward strand.
TTCCAGAAGGGTTCAGAAGGAAGCTGGGAGAATTGGTTGATTTCATTTCGAATTCTTGCGGTCTTATGATTTGGATAGAATTTTTTCAGAAACGCTTTAACAAACTCGTCCCAGCTGGTGATTGAGTGGGAAGCGGTGCTATACAGCCATTTTTCAGCGAGGTCGCATAAAGTGAATGGAATGACCCGTAGACGTATAGCATCGTCCGACAGCTGGGTGGTTTTCATCATGGCACAGACATTTTGAAATTTGTTGATGAAGATATAGGCATCTTCAGATTCAAGCCCATGAAAACGTGGAAGCATGTTGATGAAATGGGGCTTAATTTCAAAGTTGTCCCCATTGGCCGGAGGAAGAGAAAGGCAGGTGGGAAGTGCAGAACGGGTGGGATAGAAACGATCCTGGAGCGTGATTCGCTGCGGCGCTACAACAGGCGGAGGTGGTGGGAGATTGGTCTCTGTAGGAGGTGGAGCCAATCCAGCGGTGGTCAAAGAGATGTTCGGATTAAATCCCGACATCGCGGAAGAAGAGGTTGGTGAAGGTGAAGGTGAAGGTGAAGATGTATGAACAGAATTCCGGTCAACGTCGGAGTTGGCCGGCAAAGGAAGGGGTGAAAGAGGAGTGGACGGAGTATCGACTTCGGAGTCGATCGCGTAGTCGGTCGCGACTAACGTAACGCGGACTAGACGGGCGCTAGTGTCCCGACTCCAAGCGGACATACACTAAACGAGTTTAGTATAGTCAAAGCGGAGAAGGTGAGGGTAAGAAAACGTCAATGGAGAAAGGCGATGGGTTGTGGGTGAATATGGATTTGGCGACAAAAGGGCAAGTTTTTATAAAAGTTTTTGATTTTTTTTCTTTTTTTTTTGTTTTTAGAAAGAGATTTACAGAAATATGTACGGAAATACGGCTTAAGCAATCACAAACAAGATATGCACAATCACACCTAGATCTAGGGTAACCTAGGTCTACTAGACCTGCTCCTGAACTTGATTGTCGAAGTTAAACAGTGTCGAGAAACAGGCTTAAAAATACACTGATCACGAGGCCAGGTAAGTGCAGAGATAAGGGGAGGTTGTCCAACGCTTTCGCGAAGTTCCTTAATTAAATAACCCTTTCTCTTTCGGCGGTTGCGCCTTTAACACTTTCCTAGACACCCCGTAAACAATATACGGTTAAGCGAGGTTCTAAACACGGTTTATCTTCTCCTAATGAGCGCGAAGTCCTTAAGGCTGAAGTCTAGTATTTTTTAATTTACAATGGACAATGCATATGCTTTAGTGATTTTTGGGGTCCTGGGAAGGGTGATGAAATCCCCACCCAATCTGGATTGGTTTCAAACCCCTTAAGTCCGTATTAAAGAAATGCAAAGCAGTAACAAATCAACTGCAAACAATTTTTATTTGCGGCGCAAAGAATCCTGCACAAGAACAGTTTATTGGAAGGGGGAGAAGAATTTGCGCAAAGAAGGCTGCAGAAAACACAGTTCAGTGGAGTTCAGAGGAGTGGAGAGAGGAGAGAGACTCACCAGAGAATAACTTGCACCCTGAAGGCACTAAATGGCCGCGGTTCCGCGGCCAAACACCTACTTAGGCCGCGGATCCGCGGCTAAGTTAAGGAATTGGGGCTCTGAAAAATTTGGGTGTCCTCTGCTGGGTGTCCTCTGCTTGTCTGGAAGTGGGGAATTCTGATTTGCTCACTGTACCTGCTCCAGATCTTGACAGTAGACCGTATGCTTCGTTTTGTCCGTCGCGGTGTAGCCGCGAAATGTGGGTCTATCTTCCCACGTCTTTGGCACTGTACTTGAACTCCGTATTATCCGATGTCTTGGCCACTGAACTCGAACATTGTATTTTCCTGCACACTCGCACAAAAGCTAATCAAAAATAACAAGATGATTTTTTTACAAAGTATATTTTTTTTGTTGGTTTTTGGTTGTTTTTATATTCACAAATTAACCCGAAATTACACAAGGAAATAAACTACCGTCTCCCCGGCAACGGCGCCATTTGATTGACAGAATACGTGCGTGTTCAAGTTCTAGTTTAAATACCGCAATCAAGACGGTTTCGCTTGTAGCTAGCCGGTTGAGTACGGGTCGTCCGCAGGGAGATGGGAGTCTTTTTCTATGTGCTTTAACGAGTTAAGTCCGGTTTTTCAGATTTTGTTTGTAGTTATCTAAGTGTTGAGTTGATATTTAAAGAGAGCATGTTAGGGTTAGGATTAGGTTAGTTTGAGTTAGGAGTCTCCACATCTTTCGTTGCCCCTCTTAATATCGGTGTTACGGTAATCGGCAACAACGGGGATTAGCACGACTAAGAAGGACTTTGCGAGTATAAGCTAGGCTTTCCAACGCATAAGTCTTCCTTTTGGTGCTTGTCCGTCCGTTCTTGGCACTTAGCCATAACCTCCGGTTAATTCAACCACAACCGGTCTCACTACGGAATCACCACTATCATGTAGGATAGGGTGCCGTAAGGAGCGGATTGTGGTTCAATTAACGGGAGTCGATTTAAGCTGTTGGGCAAGGAAAGAGTGAGAGAGATTTCCTTCTCTCAAACTTCCCTTATCCTACCCTAACAAGTATTAACTACTCACACATCATGATAAGGAAAAACAAAAAAAAATAAAAGAGGAAGATAGAAAGAAGGAGATTAGAAGAATACGACTAACTATTTGCGACCTCACCTTGGCGAGGATCGAGCGTAAGTATCATTGTCGTATGAATGATAAAGAAAAAGAGAGAAGAAAGAAACAACAAGGAAATAACAACAACTACTTAACAATTAAAATTACAACAAGTAAAGAAAGAGCAAGATAAGCATGATAATAAAATGATCTTCTTTATTTACCATTCCTCCCTCACAAAGCTCACTACAAGTTTAATGGAGAAGAGATGAGAAGAAGAAGAACATGTAAACTAAAACCTAGAAAAAGAAAATACAAGAATGGACCTCTTCCTTCTCAAACTTCTGGGCTATTTATAGACTGGAGAATAGAAATCTAGGGCAACCTTCAGAACACATACGAAAAGACCATTCTACCCCCAAAACAACTTTTTCTTTGGCGCCAGAATGGCCGCGGATCCGCGGCCTAGACCCTCCTTTGGCCGCGGATCTGCGGCCGTTTGGTTGAGTTGGGCCCCCCAATTTGCTGTGGTTCCCTGGTTTAATGTGTACAGTATTCTGGTACATATATTTTCTCAATTTGGCTCCACGATTTTTCCAGAATTTCTGTTGAGGGAAAGGTGGACTTTTTGTCAAGATTTTATCATGATTGCCTCGAGCTCCGCGTAGATTTCTTGGATCTTGTGCTACCATTGAGCCTTGTGCATTGATTTGACATTGATTTGACCTTTTGTCTTCCTAAACTGGTATCTGGCAACATACGGATGAAGAGCGGAGACCGTGTTTTATCTGTGGTTGGCAGGGACCCGGACTTTTTTCGTGTTTTCCATGAATTTCACCGTTTTAGAACCGAGAACCTGTATCCTGCAATTGACTAGCAAACAAGGCTCAAGAGTATCTACGGATATGCAATGTGATAAAAATTGGGCGGTATGAAAATGCAAAAATCTGATATGAACAATACTACTGACCATCCATAAGAAATGACGGAGGGTTATGACTGGTTTTGGCGAAACCGTGAACGTAGTGAACTTGATATAACCGAAGGAACCTGATAGCTTTTTAAAAGGAGTGGTTAAAGCTCCGCAATTAAAAATTTCTGCTCTTTTAAAATAATCGAGTGGTATCTTTTAAATTTGTTCCAACGATTCAACTTTGGTTTATTTTCTTTGCATTAATAATAATGCATCCCATCATTAACCTATCATTGCAGAAAACAACGAAAATACAACGTCCTCTTATGCCATCCGTATTCGCCACTGGGTCCCGTCATCACCCGTTAGGTTACTTAACTAACGGCAGAGCGAGGGCTGGGTCAGCGCGGGTGTAAAACATAAATGACGTCTAAATAGCTATCATATATAGATATTGTACATTCGTTAGACGCAATAATAGGCATTCCAGATCTCAGATGAACATTATTGGATATGCAAGCAATCCGCGTTTCTTTTGAGCCTGCAATGAAAGACGGATTACATAGTTGTGATGAATAGCCATTACCCCACCCTAGACCCCTATGGGTACGGCAAACTACCCGCCAAGTACCCGAAGTGAAGCGGTCTCCCTCAACAACGTGAGGAGGCCACTAAACACTTCAAAGTACCTGGTAGTTTGTGCACCCCACCTTGGGTCTATCCTAGGAGCAAAAACAGTAAAATGAAATAATACAACGGTGGCTACAACCGCAACCTGGATGTGCCCCGCAAAATAATATTACAACATATTACAATTACATTGAATGAATTAAAATAATAACCCTTCACAAAACCCCGGCTAATCATCACAACAATCCAATACAGTTCATAATCACAAACAGTTAAAATCCATTACAGAAATGTGCAACCCCTGCCAACCGACATACTAGCAGTTAGAGGAGGTTTACGAACACATTATACAATCACAGATATAATCAAATTAGCAAACATCGTATAATTTCGATCGAGCAAACATATCAGATTCTACTCCCAAAACTTCTCTGTGCACCTGAGACTTGAGCAGAAAATAAACATTCCAGAAAATATAAAAATATCACAGAAAAGTTACTGGAGTAAACTGGGTTGAAACGGCCCTAACTCGGCCGCGGATCCGCGGCGGATCGGTGGGATCGGCCGCGGTTCCGCGGCTGTATGGCCGATTCAGCAACCTATTTTTCTCCAGTGTTCTTATATTTCTCTGCTTGTTATTCTACAGCTCCCTGAAAAATTTTTAGAGCCTGTTTTAAATTCGACATAAACTTAGTGATATCGATGTCTTTTTCGGTTCGTTTTGCGTTCGAAATTCATACGACTTTGCTAATGAGTTAATTATTGTTTAGCGAGACTCTGATACCACTGTAAGTCGATGTACTACACCCCACGACTTGCGGGGAGGCGGAAATATGAAAAACGATCATGTTCTTTGCGTAAACATCGACTAACCGAAGAATCTTTGCTAAACTATAACTAACAAGAAACATAGAAGTTGTTAATTACTATGTGAAGTGATTATACCTAATGAACCGTGTCCTTCGTCTTTTCGTTCTCCACCTCCTCTCCGGCCTTCTCTATGTAGTAGATGATCCACCCGAGAGCTATACTTCAAGCTTCACCTCTAACTTGAGGTAACTAGGTTTCTTAAAGTGCTAATCTAAATAACATAGGTGATATAGAGTTGGATTATGGATTGATTAGTCTTTCTAATTCTTGATCTCAACACATGAGAGGTGAGGATTAGGGTTTGAAGAGAGAGAGCTTGAGGAGAGAGAAGGTGAGCATGAGAATGAGAATGAGATAATGATCTCTCATGATATATATGAAGCATTATTATTTATCAAATAAATAAATAAATGATTTAACAACCATGCTTCATAAATACATATGAGTGATTCATCTACATGAGTCATTAACCATTTATAATGCATTAATGACAAGGATGAATCACACAAATGAGTCACTAATCTCATTTAATGCTTATGCCACCTAAACCCCCAAGTCACCATCCTTCTAGAAGCTTCTCGTGAAATTACGAGAACGCCCCTCCTATCCGTGAAAACATGAAAAAACTTTAGACTGTATAAATCCAATAACCCGATACTAGAAACTGGCTTAAACCAAAGCCGGCTGGTAAAAACTGTCCGAATGTCGTACGTGCGTAAACACACGTATGCGTCCGAACCCTTGTCGTAAAACCATACGACCTCTATATCGTTTCGCCTGGAGCAGGGAAACTCTCTGTGTGGGACTCTAATGACTCGACTACTACGCTGGCAGTGGGTTTAACCACAGACCGCAAGCGGTACTAGCTGTACGTAACGGTCCCCAGGTAGATGTCGATAAGAAGGCCGATGAGGAAACCCATCCGAACTCCTACTGAGCCTGATGTAACAATCTCCGTACAGTCCGGTCTGTTCGTCTAAGACTATCGCAAATCGGGCCTAGGGGCGGCAACCGTCAGTCCCCTAATAGCGGTATAAGTCGTGTCGGAGTGAAGCCCATTATACCCTGAGAAACTACTGGAACCTACCAGTAAATCTCGCTTGCCCTGGCCAGGGACTTTGCGTAATGGCTCTCTGACACAGCGTGATATCAACTCCCAATACCGGGAGAGACGAATCCTGTCTAACCGCCACTGCCTCCAAGTGCTCGGGACTGCACCCAACTGCTACCTGTTTGCATGACTCCTTTGAGCCGTGGTAGGGTAGCAATCTAAGAACAGTGGGACACACTCGAGGCGAAGTAGCAGTGTCAAGTCTGCAGACTATGTTGTACTCATGTCACCTGGGAACTGTTAACTGACGACTGGTATAAAACCAACCAACAGTTCCCTGCGACTCCTGTCCGGTGTACTCGTAACCCAACGAGCACCTGTATACTATCTCCAGTACGACGTACTGACGGCTGTGGGACAGACCATCTCCCCAACTGGGATGAGAAGCGTACACACCAGTCTACTCCGGAGTATCGATGCCCTGTCTCAATAATCCTACGACTAGGGACCTGAAAAGGATGTGCTTGTAGACTACCCAGCCCCCACTAGTGTAACTGCCATCACAACGCTGGTAGTCAAGCAAGATCCTAAGAGCTCTATCAATACGTATACTCACATATTAAGATAGAAAAACTAAGTAGCATACTACCATGTTTAGCAAGACTGATATATACATGTGAATATCCAAAACTTCCATTAAGTAATATATAAACTAGTATGATACAATAATGGCCCCTAGGGCATATACACTAACAGCATGTAGCGCTTGCACATCATGAGGGGGCAGCTAAGGCCCTAACTTGGAGAACTAAGCTCCTATGGAGAACTAAGCTCGTTTGAAGATTGAATTCTCGCACGTGGTTTGCACGTGGCGGGCACACGTACGTTGCACGTGATGCGCACGTGCGTTGCACGTGATGCACATATGCGCTTACGCATATGCGTATTATGGGGGGCAGCTAAGGCCCTAACTTTGAGAACTAAGCTCCTATGGAGAACTAGGCTCCTTTAAGGATTGAATACTCGCATGTAGAGCGCACATGGTGGGCGCACATGCATTGCACGTGGTACGCACATGGCGGGCGCACGTGCGTTGCACGTAGAGCACAAAGCGGTTGCGCATATGCGCATTATGGGGGGCTGCTAAGACCCTAACTTAGAGAACTAAGATCCTATAGAGAATTAAGCTCCTTTAAGGATTGAATCCTCACACGTAGTGTACACGTGGAGGGCACACATGCGTTGCACATGGTACGCACATGGCGGGCGCACGTACGTTGGACATAGCATACATGGCGCTTGCGCATATGGGTATTATGGGGGCAGCTAAGGCCCTAACTTGGAGAACTAAGCTCCTATGGAGAACTAAGCTCCTATGAGGATTGAATCCTATTTTTTCAATGAGGTATCCCCTCTTATTTATATGGGAGTAGTAAAGAAGGGGTCTCTTTTTTTCCGATGTGGGACTAAAAATGTATCACCCATGTGGTAGAGCATTACTTAGACTATACGTGCATAGCACATTTGCACATAACTTTTGATTCCGGAAAAGTTATGAGACCCGTAATATATCAAATCGAAGTATTTTTCAAGAAGCTTTCGATGCTTTCATAATTTACTTGATTCTCATTCGGGTGTTTGGAAAAATACAGCCCGGAAAATCCTGGTTTGCATTTTTTAAGCGTATTGCTGCTATTTGATACCTTGGGCTCTTTTGCGCAGAAATTTTTGGCAGGAACAATGGAGATCATACTTGTTGGAGCTGGGTAGTCCATAAACACATCTTTAAAGGTCCCAAGTCACAAGAGTATCGAGACCGGGTATCAAAACTCTAGAGTAGACTTGTGTATACGTTTCTAGACCCCGACGATGGGCGGTGATTGGTCCCATAGACATTGGTGCGATCACCTAAGATTGTATACAGGTGCTCACTATGGGTGAGTACACTGGACGGACTCGCCGAGAACCTCTAAATGGTATTAACCTATTGTCAGATAGCGGTTCTCAGATGACATGAGTACAGGTTAGTCTTTAGACATGAGATCATCATTTGTTTCATGTGAGTTACTACTATGCCTTGATCACTACCCTACCATGGCTCTACTGAGTCGTGCAAATAGGTTTTAATTGGATACAGTCTCGAGCTACATGGAGGCGGTGAGTAATTTTCAGGAATTTGTCTCTCCCGGTATTGGGAGTCGATATCGCACCATGTTCGGTTGGCTAGAACCGTAAGATCTTGGCCAAAGCAGTTGAGATTTACTGATGATTTGATCAGTAGTTTCTCGGTTTGGTTATGAGTCAAATCAACACGACTTATCAGGTTATTAGGGGTCTGACGTTTAACACCCTCTAGACCCGATACTCTTAGACGAAGAGACCGGACTATACGGAGATTGTCATGGATAGGTTCAGTAGGGGTTTCGGATGAGTTTGCTCGTCGGCCTTCTTTTCGACAGGTACCTGGATAGCCACTACGTACAGCTAATACCGTTGACGTGCTTGTGGTTAAACTCTCTACCAGCGTACTATCGAGTCTTTAGAGTCTCACACAGAGGGTTTCTCTAGTTCGGGCGACACTAGCTAGTTTAGGATTAATCTGAATTATTAAATCAAGTATTGATTTAATAATTTACATATACATATTTTGATATGTATATTCTAGTGTTATCCAGGTTTTCAATCGGGCGGTGGATAATACTAGCGGGCTTAGGATTAAGCGGGTTTGTTAAATTAGATATTGATTTAATGTTAGTATTATATTAGTAGTATTATTTTATCTCTTAGGTATTCGTATTTTGGTATAAATACGGATATGTATATACGATAGAAAATATTTTGTATTTATACAAAATGCCTTCTATAAGATGACAACTCATAATGCATTTTTTTATTTTGTTGAAAATATAAAATGAGGTTGAAAAGAATGGGTGACATGAAGTATGGATGAAGAATGGCTTTGTATTTATTGCAAATACTATTGGAGTATGGTTGTGATTTTTAAAAGAAAAGAAAATGCTTCATAGAAAAGCTTAGCCATTCTACACATATACTTCTTGACTTTCCCTTCTCTCTCATCTTCTTGAGTCCATTCTTTTGTTCAAATCCCTGATCACTCTCATGTGTTAAGAACCAAAGGGATTTGAGATAGAAAATTACTACTAAACATAACTACATCATCTAAGCAAACTAGTTTGCTTAGTTTGCTTCTTTTTGAAGTAGGAGCTTGAATCAAGAACCTTCAGGTAGATTATCTAGAACCGAGGAGGTCGTCCATCAAGGTTGATCCCGGAGACCTCAAGGAGCTTAAGAAGAGAAGTGAAGACCCGAAGGACACGTGTCGTTAGGTATAACACTTTTTCACAGTAGTTAGACTCATCTAGTTTGCTAGTTTCGATATTTGGTTAGATTCTAGGATGTGTTTTTTAGCGCTAGCTTTTTAAAAGTGAAATTTTTTCATTCCGCAACGGCTGCGGTTGGTGGTAAGGGCGCTAGGAAACCCAACATGGTATCAAAGCCACCTAAACATTAGAAACTAGTAGTAGACGATGGTTTAGTTTCAAAACCGAAAAAATCCAAGTTTCGAAACCTACTATCTGTCCAAGAAATTTTTTGGTCTCTGAAATTTTTTAAACAAGTGCAGAGACTTACTTTTGACATGTTAGTGACACACAAAGAAAATGATGAACTTTGGCCATACAAAAACCGCCAGAAACCCTAAAATCCCCGCTACCGGCGGTTTGCTTGTCTTTTCTGCTCCTCATTTTCTTTTCACAGTGTGGGGTTTTGAGAATTACGATTTTTGGTCTTGTTTGATTTTCCCCAGATTTCACTTAATGTTATCTTTGATTTGGGGGAAGTTGGAAAGTTTAGAACTTAAAACTTTTGCATCGTTGATTTTTGTGATGTGGTATATGTGTTTTTCAAACGTTGTCTATTTGCTATATGTCGTTTAGACGGGGTTGCATATACTTGTTTCTATTGCTGTAATGTTTATATCTGTGATGGCATATTCGGATTGTCGTGTTGGATAGCCCCTAGTGCAATGGTAGTTATATAATTTAGACATATTTGTATATTCATCATTGCGGGGCGAGCGTCCGACATGTGGACTGCCGTCTATGCCAATTTCTATATTCTTTTATTAGGGCACGGCCGGGTTGAGGTCGATGTCACCTTTTGTATATATATTTTTCTTTTCTATACTAGAATTACCCTACGGAGGAGTGCTCAAAAAGCTGGGATATAGAGGGCAACGGGCCCACATCTCATGGCGTTGAGACGGAAGGAGGCTTACTCCAGAATTAGCGGGCTATTCTCCGCACTCGTAGGGGGTATAGGATGACCCACGGAAGGGTGCACAAGTTACCAGATTCCGTGAAGTGCTGCGTGGCCTATTCACTTTGTTTATTAGGGTCACTTCCGGGATTGGCGGGTAACTTGCCGCACTCATAGGGGTCTAGGTTTTTTATTGCACGAGATATCCACACGACCGGAAAACGTCGGGTTTCATTTGCGGCTCAAATGAAACCCGGGGCTCCTAGATTATCCGCTATTTTATGTTGCTTAGTGATGTTCTGTGATGTTTCTTATATCATATCTGCGAAGAATGGTTATATATATATATACACACTGGTAGATGTTGTTTATGTTTTGCATTCGTGCTAATCCTACCCCCGCTCTACCGTTAGTTAAGTAACCTAACGGTGCATGACGGGGCCACGTGGCGATTGCGGATGGCATATGTACATTTTATTTTCGTTCTTTTCTGGTGTGATAGGATTTAATTGATGGGACCATGTTAATTTTAATTAATGCAAGGAAAAAGAAACCTAAAAGATGTTTTCGGAACCACATTTCGAAAAACTATAGCCGTATTCTTTTGCTTTGCATAATGGTATTCAATTAGGAATATCCAGCACCTCATTCGATGAGGCAAGAGCCTAGATCCTTTCATGGGGAGTGACCACTTGAGCGAAAGTTTACATTACTATAAATTACTCGGTTTTCTTCAAAACCACTAGTTCTCAAAAGCGGAGCCTAAACCACTCCTTTTCAAAAACTACTCGGTTCCTTCAACGATATCAAGTTCATTACGTTAATGGGTTTTTCGCCAAAAACCTAGCCATACCCCTCCGTCGTTTCAGATAATCATTACTTAGTATTCGTGCTACGTTTGTTGATTATTCGTCAAAGCGTGGTATATGGCAGCTAAGTAAATATTGTCTGTAGCATAGATAATGCGATTGGTTAGGACGGTCGTGTGACTTTGTTGATTACACGTCAAGGGTCATGCGGGTGGGTCTAATGCAATCTTGGATAATGACGGTGTCACGCCCCGCTTCTCGGTAGACAGAAACGATGACGTGGCAGGCCGCAACGTATTTACTAAGAAATAAACACGTTAAGCATAATTAAGCAATATATAACATGTACAAGAATGATAAGAGTACTAAAATAAAACAGCAACTTTATTTACATTCATTTTTACATACAACTGTTTGAAAATGAAAAGATACAATGAGTAAAGCAGTGCCTAAATAATGGCATATAAAATGAAAGTAAGTACAAGGAACTAGAAGTCGGGTTGTGCCGCAAGCTGATCCCAGTCCTCCTGGCTATGCTAGATCTCCTGAGAGTCATGTCCTCCTGACGAACATTCTAAAGAAAGAAATAGAAAGGAATATCGTCAGCGAACTAGCGCTCGGTAAGTCCCAAAAGAAGAACAAGAAGATAGTATATAAAGTTAGAATGAACAGGAAAGGTATATGACTGATTACTGGTATAGGAAGTATTTATAACGTGGCTGTTTATAGCTTGATATAGAAAGTATTCATGTATACAAGAGGAGTCCATCTTACCCCTTGGGCTATGGTAATATGCAGTATAAGGCCCCGTCATAACCCACGGGACAACGGCACGAGAATTCATGTAGGTGTTTTTTAAGTGACATGTCGTGCCACGATATACGTTCCGTACCAATATACCCCTTTATCCCCGCATACTGTATTGCATAGATTATATTTCCAAGCCTTGCCGAAACCATGGATACAAATTGTTCAAGTAGTTACGTTCAGGATGTAATCAAGTATTCAAGTAGTCAAGTCAAGTTATAACCATGGTTCAGTCAAGTAAGGTCAAGTATACATGTTTGATATTGATATTTAAATGCAAGTATTCATGTTCATGTTCAAGTATTCGTGTTTGATGTTGGATTCGGGTTTGAATTGGATTCAAACTGAATCAGACACTTGTAAACAGATTTAGATCTTGAATTAGGTTCGGGAGTCATCAGTAACTGCTTCATATGGACGGCAGGATTTATGTCTTTTTCTAAGAAAATTACCATTGATAACTCCGTTAAGTTGTCTACCTTAAATAGGCAATCACTCACTTTCTCCAGCTCTCTGGGGCTCAAGAGAATTGATCCCGCTTAAACCTATATTTTCTAAGTCCTTAAATATTGTTTTATATATATCTCGAGGGGGTTTTATGAAAAAAAAATACTTGTAATATAGTTTAAAAGTAAACCTCGAGGGTGATTATTGTTATTTAGGGTTTCCATAAGTATGGATTTTAAGTATTTGGGGTATTTTTAGTAATAAATACTTAGCTTGGAAAGTTCATAGTAATTTATTGTAAAACTTGCCCTTCTAAGTATCTTGATGGTATTTTATTGAAATTTGTTAATCTTTTCATTTTTGAAAAACATAGGTTTATTATATTTTGAAAATATGGAATATAATTCTAAATAATTTTAATTTAAAAAAAATTATTTTATTTAGAAAATTCATATTTCTTAAAAACCGTATTTAAATCCTTTCGAGATCGAATGCTCCGTGAGAAGGTATGCATCTCATTCTACTAGCCCAAGGATGTGCGATAATCCACACCATCCATTAGCGGGTCCCCTAAAGAGAGCTGTAGATGCGTAATCATAAAAGATAGAAAATATCGTTTTAAAAGAAATCCAGTTTTTAAAATTATGTGGTATTTTATTGTAATATTATACTTCGCTACGAAAATACATACAATGAGCATCGTGCTATGAAACCAAGTGTGTGGGGGGGTAGGTCGTTACCCCGTGAAGTTTTCCTAAGGTATTGTTTTAACAAATACGAAAAGAGGTGTTTATAAAGTTCATGGTATTTTAATAAAAAAAGTGCTACTATTGTTATTTCACATGAGAATTTTGATGAAAATTTGATTCTAAATGTTATGGTTTAAGGTTACAAATGATGTGTAAAAACTTGGTTGATCAAAGAATAAAGAATAAGGAGTTTCTTGGGTTAGAAAAAAGGATATGGGTATTAACTCCACTTACCGATATAAGTTTCGAAATGGAATTTCAATGAAGAGAAAGAGAGATTGAGAGGGACTTAGTGTTTAGAGAGTTTAAAGAAGGGTTGAATAAGAGGGGTGAGCTTCGTAGCGTCGTGGGAGCACCGGAATTTGCTTCGATTTTCGCCGGAAGTTTCTTCCTCGCTAACTCCTCTTTACTCCACTTGTACTTAGGAACTTTTTGAGAGAATTTTGTTATAATTTTCAGAATGGTGCTGAGCCAAACTAAAGGATGGTATTTATAGTAGAGAATTAGGGTTTGGGAATTTAAAAGGTGGATTAAAAAGCATTAAAATTGTGATAAATTGTGAAATGAAAGGTCTCTGTTTGATTGCAGGGAAATCAAACAGTGCAGGGGAGTTAGAGGTAGGTGAAGAGACTAGTGTGCAAAACCCGGGCCTCATTGGGCTCCATCCGACCGTCGGTGCCGGCCTTAAAGGGCTTTTGGCCGATCGATTTAGGGTTTAGGGTCTCTATATTTGTGCCACGTGTATTATTCAGAGTTTACTCCATTTTGTGCCTGTTTGATTTTTCTGAACTTTTTATTTCCTTGTGTATTAAACGTGTAATCTTTTAGGCTTCCAAAAAGTTTTTTAAAAATTCTGAAAAAATAATATGTCTGATGGGAATCGAACACAGGGGCTACGTCAAAGCAGTGTAAGGCTTTACCAGTGAGCTACAAGTTGTTTCTTGCTGTTATTTAAAAAAATTGACTTATAACTGAAACTCAGGCTGTAAACTCATTTCTGTACATTAAAATGGAAAATTCAGTACAGTAAATTCAGAGTCGTTACAGACGAGTTGAACTTGACTAGGACCTTTTGATTTGTTGATTATTCGTCTAGGTCACTTGGGTCCTAGGGGCAAAAACCACATCGGGAGTTTCAAATATACAGGAAACTTGCTAGTTTTGCATACCTTTTGGAGTGTGGTGACTAGAGTGGCTTCTATCTAGATTATCACGTGATGATAGTTGGATCCCGATCCCACTAATGAGTAGGATTACTCTTAGAAGATATTTTTCACTTCACAATTAGCTAACTTATTAGGTGTCTAAAAAAGTGTTAACGGGGCTATGCCTCTTCGGAAATGAGATCTATTTTAATTAGGTCCGTACGAGAGCACGGGGAACCTCCCTCAGAGTACCAACACTCACTGGCTGAACAGTTAGCGAACTTATAAGGTGCGAATGATCCCGACTAGTTTTCCTTATAAGATTTGAAGGAAAATTCGACCAAACAGTGAGAGCCATCCTGAATAGATAAACTAATAACCAATCTAATCTTATAAGAGCGCACGATGAGTGTTTATTTTCTCTCTCTCCAGGTAGTAACCATTTCACGCTCTAATCAAGATAATAAAATGTTTGACTTAACTGAACCAGCTTATTACACTGGGCTGGGGATTGTCGGTTCGTCTCAAACTTGTAACAACCGTCATAAGTATGGGCAAGGGAAAGAGGACTGTATGGAATTCCAGATGACCCTATTGAAGGAGAAGCATACTAATGCATCTTTTTCGGATGTATTTATTATTGAAAACTGTTTTTCGGTCAACCCGACCTCTTGGGTACTACATACCGAATCAGGATCTCATATATGTAATTTTTTTACAAGGACTGAGAAAAATTAGAATGGTTGGACAGGGTGATATGTCCCTCAGAGTATGGAACGGAGCACAAGTTGACGCTGCCGCCGTCGGTGAATATCACCTAGTATTGCCAAGCGGCAATACTATAATTTTGAACAACTGCTACTATATACCTTCCATACTTTGCAACATCATATCAGTTTCTTTACTTGATAATGATGGATTTAATTTTGTTCTAGATAGAAATACCATGAACATTTACCTTAATCAGGTACTAGTTGAAGAAGGTATACGTTCTAAATCAAAACACAGTTTTCAATGTACAAAACACACGCAAGAGAAAAAGTTCAGATAGGAATGAAAGCTACTTGTGGTATTGTAGACTTGGTCATATCGGTGAGAAAAGACTAAGTAAGTTGCATAAAGATTGACATCTGAATCCGTTCGAATTCTCATCATATGAAACTTGTCGGTCTTGTCTCAAAGAAAAGATGACCAAAACACTGTTCACCGGACACGGAGAAAGAGCTATAGAACTCTTGGGGCTTATACACAGTGATGTACGTGGTCCGATGTCTATACATGCGAGGGGTGGGTTCTCGTACTTCTTTACATTCAGTGAATTTTTTGAGAAATGTGTATCTTTTGAAACACAAATCTGAAGTTTTTGAGAAATTCAAAGAATATAAGAACGAAATAGAGAACCAGACTGGTAAAAGTAACAAGATCCTCAGATCTGATAGAAGAGGGGAATACTTAAGCATGGAATTCCTAGTATACCTTACAGAGAATGGTATTCTCTCTCAGCTTACTCTTTCGTACATACCACAGCACAATGGTGTGTCGGAATGGAGGAACCATACCCTATTAGACATGGTTCGATGCATGATGAGTAGTATTGATCTGCCTCTTTCATTTTGGGGACATGCGTTTCAGAAAACGGCATATTTATTGAATCGGGTTCCATCCAAATCTGTGCCTAAGACTCCATATGAAATATGGAGTGGTAAGAAACCATGTCTTAAATTCATTAAGATATAGGGTTGTCCGGCTTATATTAAAAAGCAAAATCCAGACAAACTAGAGGCACGATCAGTTATTTCTAAATTTATGGGATATCCTAAGAATTCGCTAGGATATCTGTTCTACACACTGAGGAACAAAAGGTGTTTGTGTCTCGCCACGCCACCTTTTTAGAAAGGGAATTTCTTACAAAAGAAGTTAGCGGGAGCATGGTAGAACTAAAAGAAATTCTGGAACCATAAACTGAAACTGAAGGTATGGTAGAACTAGAGAATTCAATAATCCCGGAAAAACCTCAACCACTCCACAGATCTAGTAGGATTTCTCGTCCGCCCGAAAGATACTACAGTTTTCTCATAGATAGGGATCGAGAGGATTGCATCTTGGAAGAAGATGATCCAACTAGTTTCGAGCATGCCATTAACAGTAGGGACTCTGTAAAATGGATTGATGCTATGCAATCCAAAATAAAGTCCATGTATACCAAAAAAGTTTGGACTTTAGATGTTTCTCGTCCTAGGGTAAAACCCGTTGGATGCAAGTGGATCTTTAAAAAGAAAATTGGTGCAGATAGACATGTGGAAACCTATAAGGCTAGACTTGTTGCAAAAGGTTTTCGTCAAAGATCAGGAGTGGACTATGAAGAAACCTTTTCTCCAGTGGCTATGCTGAAATCCATTCGGATCCTACTTGCCATTAATTTCTACCATGACTACGATATCTGGTAGATGGACATAAAAACGGCATTTCTAAATGGAAGTTTAGACAAGTGCGTTTATATGGATCAACCGGAGGGATTCGCAGACAGTGGGAGCAGCGGGAAAGTGTGCAAATTGTTTAAATCTATTTATGAATTAAAACAGGCATCGCGGAGCTGGAACATCTGTTTTGATAAGACGGTCAAAAATTAGACTTCATCAAAAACGAAGATGAGCTATGTATCTACAAGAAAATTATAAGGAGAACTGTTTTATTTCTCGTCTTGTATGTGGATGACATTCTCTTGATAGGAAATGACATTACCATGCAGCAATTGGTCAAGTTGTTCTTGTCAAAAAAGTTCTCCATGAAGGACCTAGGTGATGCCTCCTATATTCTGGAGATAAAGATCTACAAAGATAGATCCAAGAGATTGTTGGGACTTTCACAGTCCAGGTACATAGAGACCGTACTAAAGAAATTTAGTATGGAAGATTTCAAGCGCGGTAATATACCCACATTGCACGGAATCACCATCTCTAAAGAGATGTCTCCCAAGATGGATAAGGAAAGGGTTCATATGAGTACCATACCCTACGCTTCGGTGGTAGGATCTACAATATATGCGATACTGTATACCAGACCAGATGTAACATACACGCTTAGCGTGGTGAGCCGGTATCAGTCGAACCCAAAAGAAGAAATGGAATACGATACTGCTTGACTACCAGCATTATGATGGCAATCATACTTGTGGGAGCTGGGTAGTCCATAAGCACATCCTTAAAGGTCCCAAGTCGCAGGAGTATCGAGACCGGGTATCGATACTCCAGAGTAGACTTGTGTATACGTTTCTAGACTCCGACGAGAGGCGATGGTTGGTCCCACAGCCATTGGTGCAATCACCTAAGATTGTATACAGGTGCTCACTAAAGGTGAGTACACTGGACAGTGTCACGACCCGGAAAAGGCATGTGATTGGCACTTGAATCATGTGAAGTCTATAGGACCCCACCTAATTCAAGTAAGCCAAAAGCCCATAAATATAAACCTTTTTAGGAAAAAATAGTGGAGGTGAAGTATTGAAATAACGGTATAATGAAATCAAGTTCTTATTTTACAAGTATAAGTAATAACATAGGAAAATGTAATGTTTGTATCTATCTTGAAAACATTTTCGTCATTCGAAATTTGGGCAGCACCTCCTTTGTAAATTTTAACCCGAAAACAATACAAGCAATAATAATAATAAGCATCCCCAAGCGGGAGCTGGCTCTTCGCCAATTGGCGGAAAGAACCACATAATGATATAAATATACAACGCCGAAGGCGAAGATCAAAACACAGAAAGAAAGCAAGTAAACTAAGCATCATCAAAGAAAACAGAAATAAAGAATAAATACATGAGCATGACTCTAAGGCCGAAAAAATATACAATAGCGTTTTTTAAGTCTACAAATATACAAAGTCTGGTTAATGGAGTTTTAACTAGATACAACAGAGTAGTTATACACTACATGTGGTCACGATGCAAGTGTATCCCACCTACCAAAGCATTCACCCGAAAGAAAGGCGGTGTGCCGGCAAAACCGCTACGAAAACCTGTGCGGTCAAACCTATAAGAAAACTGTGGCACAACGGGGTGAGTTGCCAACTCGTGAATAGAAGACATCACCGAGACTATCTCCTAGATTATACAGTAATATAATAATAACAATAACATGATAACATCGAGTAATAGCAAAGGTAATAAAATAAGTATATGTGTAATATCAAGTACTCATGTCCGTGTCATAAAATAACTACATGTCATGTGTATCATGTGTAAATGTATCATTAAATGGGTGTGTCCAGTAACGACACACAAAAATCATGATAAAACCTGAGTGCCAAGTATCGACACTCGAAAACATTATGAAAACCGTGTCCATCAGCGACACCTCATCCTCATATCTCGGGCTCCGTCAATCCAGATCGGCCCATATCATCTGATCTCACGACTACGGTCGGTATCCTCCGGATATTCGCCATGCCAAACTATAACCGGTCGGTAGTGCTCCCCTGCCGGACTCAACGTTTGATCTATACAGCCTTCTTGCCCCGGGGTACCGTATCGGGCTCACCATATACCCGCAAACGGTGTCTCTTCGCTCCTCGAATCGGGTAATCATATATCATATATGTAACAACTCTAAATTCTGTGTACATAAAATTCATTTAAAATTAATGTACAATTGGGTATTTACAATTCCTGTGAATACTATAAGTAATTGTTTTGATTTAGAACAGCAAGAAATCACTTGTAGCACATTAGTAAAGCCTTGCACTGCTGTGACGTAGCCCCTGTGTTCGAATCCCCCCAGCCACATTATCTTTTTAGTTATTTTTCTTTTAATCTTTTTAGAATCCCAAGAGTCTATACGTGCATTACACGTAAACTGAAGAGACACAGCCTAATCAAACATGCGCATGAGGGTAGACCAAACGACGGGGACACGTGGCCAAAGAACCAAGCCTACCCGTCGGAATTTGGCCGACGAAACCCATGGAAAAACCAACACCATCGGGTAGAACCATCCCAAATGCTCCCAAACTTTGCCCCCTGCACCCTTTCAGCTACCCACTCCCCCTATATAGTTGGTATTTTTGGCACATTTACATAGCACAGTAAAATTCACATTTAAACCTATTTTTATTATAAATTTTAATACACCCATTCACTACACTAAACCCTAGCTTTTCCTATAAATACCACACCTCATATCACCCTTCCTCACTCACAAATTCCTGCCAAAACTCTCAAGAATTCCCAGGTCTTACATTGTGCAAGTGGAGTTAGCAAAGGGTGAAACTCCGACGAAGTTCCGGCGACGATACGAGGAGTTTCCGGCGACAAAATGATGCACCGGCGCTTCCCTACTGTTCTCTCTCTTCCCTCTATCTTTGTAGCCAGTAAGTCCCATTTCCCCTCTCATTTTCATCTTTAAAAAGTTCCATTTCTAAAATCCGACGGAAGCGGAGTTAGTTCGAATTCCGATTCGGTTTTCTTTAAAAACTACACTTTTATTTAACAAGATAAAACCATATTCTCATATATTGATTAATAAACATTAAAAAAACTCAATAAAACATGTTTCAAATCAAAATAGTCATTTTTGTGACACTTATCGCATTTTTACATAAAAATACCACATACTTTACATTTCGATATTATAACCTTTATTCCTTGCTGTACCTATAGATAGTTCATGAGATAATGACCTACCTCATCACAACACACATCTCTATCATAGCACGATTGATTTTGGGACAATAGAATACGGGAAATACGACTTTACAAATAAATACCCTAAACTTACAAAACCGTTTTCTATAAAAGGTGTATTAAATATTTCCATGCAATTGCGCCTCTACAACCCATTTGGGGACCCCGTTCGGGATGGTGCAGATTATAGCACATTCTCGGGCTTACTAGAGCGAGATGCAGATCTCCGCAAGGAGCATTCGATCTAGATAGAATTTTTATGCATTTTTATTTAGAAAAATGAGATTTCTATAAGAAAATAATAAATTATTTTAATTAAATATTTATAAATTCGTTATCAAAAGATCTATTTTAATTATATAAATATTCCAAATTTTCAAAATCAAAGGAATCACAATAACATGAAAATACCATCCAAATACAATACAAGTACAACATTTCAAGAAAATACCATATTCTATGGAAACTAGGTTCTATTTACTAGAAATTGTATAAATGTAAAATACACATCTATGAAAATACTAAAGACGATAATTAAATGCTTGAGGTGTATTTTAAAATTATGCCAAAACTATTTTTACATGAAACCCCCTTAAGTTATATTAAATTATAATAAGAACCCTAGTAAACATAGGTTTAAGCGGAACCAGTATCTTGAGCCGCAAGGAGCCGGAGATATGGGTGCTTGCCTATTTAAGATAGACAACCTAACAAACGGTGTTATCAATACGGTAATTGTCCTGGAAAAAGACACAAATCCTGCCGTCCATGTGCAGCAGTTACCGATAACATCAAAACCTAATTCAGGAATTCAATTTCTTTTCTAATTGTCTGACTCAGACTGAGTCTAAATATAATCAATCCGAATTGAATGTGATTCAAGTATAAAACCACAATTCAATCTGAATCCATATACTCAATCTATTCAATCTATACAACTTGACCGAACCGAACCATGGATATACTCCATTTACATGTTCATCTATTATATCCGTTCCATTACTGATATCATAGTTTTGGAAAGTCATCCATCTATACAATTATAATACAAGATAATACAATCCAATCAATACAATCAAGACATTGCGGGGTTTATAAGAGGTAGATTGGTACGGAAGGTGTTAAAAGTGGCACGAGACTGCAACCATAAGACACCTAACCTGAATCTCCATTGTCGTTGTACCGTGGCTGAACGGTTCCTTATACTCCGTATACCTTAGTCTCCGGGATGTGAGACTCCTCTCGTATACACTGGTATTTTCTGTACCAAGCTATAAATAACAGTGTTGATAATAAAATACAGCTTTAAAAGTTACATTCTCCTTCTGTCTATTCAGTCTTTTCTTACTTTTGGGACTTACCGAACGATTGTTCGCTGACGACATTCTTTTCTTCTTTCTTTGGAATGTTGTCAGGTGATTCGGACCTTCTGGAGACAGAGCCCACCAACGAGGATTTGGATCAGCTAGCCTTCGACCCGGAGCTCTAGTTTACTTGTATATTTCATTTTCATTTCTGTTATTCCATTGTTTAGGCATTGCTTTCAGTACATGTAATTTCATTTCAGTTGTATTGTAAAAAGAATGTTAATAAATAAAGTTGATATTCATTTATATATTTTCTCTTGTGTACATTTTATATTATATTGCTTAGATACGCTCAGCGTATTTACTTCTGAGTAAATACGTTACGTGACCTGTCGCGTCCTCGGCCCGTACACTGAGAAGCGGGGCGTGACAATATATGCTCCAGAACCGAGGAATCTCATGGTGGACGCCATAATTCATATCAAAGAAAACCACATTTTTCTTTTAAAAGAAGCATAAGTTTTCAATTTCACATGCGGTTTCCCAAATCCAGAAATCTGATGAAAATCAGAATCTCATAATCATGAGCTAATAATGAACAATGACTATCGTCATAGAGCCCAACTGCAGTACATAACCAGAATGTAGGTATACAAATGCATGTGGCCTCTAAGTATGAAATGCAATATCTAAACTAGCATATGAAAGCAAGAATACTAACAATTTAATTAAACTACCAGCTATCAGGTTATACGATGGAGATAACGGTTTCTAATGTGTACGTGACATGGTAATTACCGATGATGATGTGTGTGAGCCGACCAGTAAGTGTACGTGCAACATACGCATCATCGGTAATGGTGCATGTGTCCTAACAAACGAGATCATAACAGCTAATGAAAGCACATGTAAATATATGCAATGCAATGGAATTAACATGAACAGCGGAAAAGAAAATAATAAACGCAGCAAGATAAGATATACATATCTATATACGAGCCATGCGGTTACCGTATTTAAAATAGTACGAATCGTTGTTTTTAGAAAAGTAGGGATTACGGTGTTTTTTGAGAAAAGAAATACCTTTTGAAAATCCATAGCATCACTCAGTTTGCCCTTTGAAAATGTATACGATTCGTTAGTTTTTGAAATTAGATATGACTTGAACTCTATTCTAACACCTACTTACGTAATTAAGGGACTAAACTAAAACAGTGCCGAAAGTGAATAGAAATCTATAAATGTCCGAGTCGATATATCTAGTAGTCGGTGATCCATCCACATAGCATTACGTACGGTATAATCTATCGTACGGCATCCTCGAGTCAAGCGTGCGGATCAATCATTATATATATATATATATATCGTACGGTATAGTCCGTCATACGGCATCCTCAAAATCGATGGTACGGGTCAATATCATATATATCATATTTCGTACGGTATCATTCGTCGTACAATATCATAATCAAGGGTACGGATCTAAATTCGCGTACATTCTATTATATTATTGTTCATTCGAAAATATCGCACATTTGATATAATATTTTCCTTACTTTTCTTAGATATTTAATGGTGTTTATTATAAATATGAAACATATGAGGGTTTATCTGTAAAATATCTATTATCATATGTTTATATATTATAATCAACATTATGAAGGAAATTGTATGCATATAATATTTATATAATATTTTGATAATTTAAATATGCATATCATATCAAATATCCTTAATCAATATTCTTAAAATATAATATCATATAAAATGGTTACGATAATATCTCAAAAATATCAAATATTACTAACATTATTCATTGAGATATCGTCAAGTTTTAGCTCAGATCAGGAGATCGGGATATCGAGATGTCGGGAATCAAAAATCTGCCGATGAAGTTAAATAAAATCGAAGAATCAATACTGGCAGAGACTCAGAAAAGATATGAAAATTTCAGATATCAAATAAATCTTCATGTGTTACAATGAAGCAGCCCCAGAATTTTGAAGACATGATCTCACAAATAAACCGCGGTTGCACGGCCAAAACATGCCATATGCGGCGAATCCATAGAAGAGAAGAAGAATTAGGGTTTGCGATTTTTTGGGTAAGATTGCAACAACAAACCCTAATTCCGAGGATCTATAATTTTTGGTTTTGGGACTATATAAAGGACCCAGGGCTAAACTTAGAAATCATCAACCTTTTACACGAAGCAAATCACCGTCAAAGAACAAGGGATCCATGACAGGTCAGCGATTCGACGTGATAAGGCGACGTGAGATTCGACAAAGTATCTACTTCCTGCGAGGCAGAGATCGAGAGCAACTTCTTCTTCCTCTTGTAATCTAATCTCGAAAAATTGTACTTGTGAAGTTGATTAATAAAGGTAGATCATTAGTTTAGTTAGTTCGCATTTAAATTCTGCATTATGATCTCTATTCGTTCTTCTTCTATCTCCATCATGCGTGAGTAATTCTCCGCTTGATAGGGTTCGTAGAATTAGGGTAGAACAATAGATGAGAAAATACTTTAATTTCTTTTAAGTCTTATGAAGTTTGTTTCCCCCAATAAGAGCAAAGCTCTGTTCAAAATTTTGAAATTTGAAATGAACCAGCGCTTTATAAAAGCGCTCGTGCTAAATGCGCCAGCGCTAAGAGTCAAAGACTCTGATGCAGCACTCACATGCAAAACACGAGAGCGCTCACGCTAGTAGTGCCGGCACTAAGAGTTAAAGACTCTGATGCAGCGCTCACGTGCAAAGCACAAAAGCGCAAGCGCTATCAGCGCCAGCGCTAAGAGTCAAAGACTCTGATACAGCGCTCACGTGCAAAGCTCGAGAGCGCTAGCGCTAAGCGCACTACGCTAAGCGTACTAACGCCAAGAGTTAAAGACTCTGATGCAGCGCTCACGTGCAAAGCACGGGAGCTCTAGCGCTGGAACTAAATGTTCCCCACCCTTGGATCCAAGATCCAACAAAGATGACTAAAAATCATCAAGTTACCTCTGAAAATTAGAGCACCGTTGGATCAAAGATCTAATGGTGATTAAAAATTACCAAGATACAGAAAAATTTCCGTATGGGAAAATATTTCCCAATCTTGTTAAAAACAAGAAGATTGACTTCTGTAAAACAGAAGCTCTAGGATCAAAGATCCAACGGTGGGGAAATCCCCAAATCAATTAGAAAAAAGATCTCTTCAACTGATTCAACAAATCATCCTCCACTATATAAAGGACCCAAGACTTCAAGTCTTGTACAGAGGAACCCCCTCCCCACAAACATTGAGAAATTTCAAAGAGAAGAGCAAGCTCTCGGAAGAAGAATTTCTTCAAGGTAAATAAAACAGAGAGATCAAAGCATCTCATCAAAAGAAGAAGAACCTAGTTCTTTTTCTAGATCATAGATCTATAAGACAGAGATCTTTCATAAAATGAGATCATAATATCTCATCATAAAAAAGGAGGGAGAAGAACTTAGTCCTCTTTAGATCACAGATCTATAAAACGAAAATAAAGTCTTTCACAAAAACAGAAGAGATTGTAACATCGTCTATTAAAATAAGAACTTAGTTCTTAGATCTATAAGACAAAGTCTCATATGAACAAGAATTTAATTCTCAGAGCACAAAGTTAATCAGAGCTAACGCTCAGCGCCCAGCGCTCCAAGCGCTATTTCAAAGAAGCGCCCAGCGCTCCAAGGTTGGCACTCAGCGCCAAGCACACCACGTGCTCCTCAGTGGGCGCTATTTTATAAAGAGCACTTTGCACTCATTGACTGGCGCTCAGCGCCAAGCGCGCCACGTGCTCCTCACGTATGTGTTATCTCACAGGAAGTGTCTCAGCGCTCCAAGTCTGGCGCTCAGTGCCAAGCGCGCCACGTGCTCCTCACGTGTGTGCTATCTCACAGGAAGCACTTTAGCGCTCTAAGATATGCGCTCTAAGATTAGCGCTCCACGTGCTCCTCACGTGGACGCTATTTTATAAAGAGCACTCTGCACTCATTGACAGGCGCTCAGCGTCACGTGCTCCTCACATGTGCTCTATCTCACAGGAAGCATCTCAGCGCTCCAGGTCTGGCGCTCAGTGCCAAGCATGCCATACTCTCCTCACGTGTGCGCTATCTCACAGGAAGCGTCTCAGAGCTCCAAGTCTGGCGCTTAGTGCCAAGTGCGCCACAAGCTCCTCATGTGTGCGCTATCTCACAGGAAGTGTTTAACGCTCTAAGATTGGCGCTCAGCGCCAAGCGCACCACGTGCTCCTCACGTAGGCACTGAGGGAATATAAATTGTTCTTTAAATAAAGCTCCAGAGCCATAATGAGGACTCAACACTCAATAAAAGACAAAAAGGTTGTCAGAACCCAAACCAATGCTCAGCATTGTTAAATAAAAAAGGACTGAGCCTAATTAAATGTCCAATATTGGGTCGAGCCCAAGTTAGCTACAGATCCCTAATTTAGATTAATTGAGCTCATATGCTCATAAATCTTTTTAACTGATCTTAGTCCCAACTTGACTACAGATCTCCCAACCAACATTGGTTCAAGGATACATCTCTTCATACCTCTGATATATGTCGTTGTAATTCTTCAACGTCTTCAGAGAGTTGGAGGGTCCCAATAACCAATAAGTTTGTTGCATCCCCAAACGGTTGAACCAAAACCACACAGAATATGACGTCTTTAAACTGGACTATGATGTCCTTAAACATTACGGACTATGGGGTCCTTAAACTCATGGACTATGATGTTCTTAAACTTTATGGACTGTGAGGTCCTTCAACTCATAGACTATGATGTTTTTAAACTTTACAGACTATGACGTCTTTAAACTGTCACGGACTATGATGTCCTTAAACCTAATGGACCGCAATGTCCCTAAACTAAAATAATAGAGTCCAAATGCTCTTTTGTTGGATCTAAATGATCCTGCTAAGTAGATCTTATTCTAAAATTAGACTAATGTATCATTAACAAACGTTTAAGTTGATCTTAGTCTCAAATGAGATTAACGGTCCTTAAACCCAACCCAAAACCAAATCTAATAAAATACGGAATTAGACTAATCCACGCCCTACGGGCGACAATATAAATTAGTCTCCGTATACAATCCACGTGCAACCAAAAATAAAACAAACATACACGACACAAAGTGACTATCTGGAGAAGGAGAAAGTGGTTACCGCGATGCGGTAGCGTAATTAACTACAGGGGCTTGCGCCTGCAGGGAAGAGCGTCCCAACAATCAAAATCCCCTCACAATGAGGGGGAATCTGACAAAGTCTACTACATCGGCCGTATCCGTCTAAACCTTCGATACATGGTGCCATAAATCAACTTGGCATCTTCGGAGAGGTGGATGGATAAAACTAAATAGTATCTGCCCCCAAATTTAGGCAAGACGTTTGTCTTTCCGGTTTTCGGCGGTAAACAGATTCTGGCACGCCCGGTGGGACCTTTTCCTCTTTCCACTCCACACTTCGTGTGTCGTGTTTAGCGAACGAATCGCGGTTTGCTATGGTTTCCCCTAGATTCGAGGTATTAAGATTTGGTGCCTTACTCCGTGCAGAAAACAGAAGATCAATGGCTTTTAACTGCACCATCTCAAGAGCGCAAAGCGCTAACTATTAAGTGGCGCACACGTGAGAGGCACGTGGCGCGCTTGGCGCTGTGCGCCAGTCTTGTGCGTAGTGCGCTGTATTATGAGCGCAAGCGCTAACTGATCAACTTTTTGATTCAAAAAGAGACTTTGTCTCAAGATTCTAAAAACAAAAGTTCTTATTTTGTAGGAGATGTTTTTATCTCTTTGATTGATGAAAGGCTTTGCCTTTATGGATCTGTGACCCTTAAGAGAATTGAATTATTCTCCCCCCCCCCTTCTGTTTATAATGAGATGTTCATGATCTCTTTGAGACAGACCTTAGTCTTATAGATCTATGATCTGTGAGAAAGAAGTAAATTCTTCTTTTATTTTATGATGAGATCTTTTGATCTCTTTGTAAAGACCTTGGTCTTGTAGATCTATGATCTGTGAGAAAGAAGTACATTCTTCTTCTATTTTATGAGTTGATTTCATCTCTCTGTTCTTTTACCTTGAAGAAAAGAAGTTCTTCTGTCAAGAGCTTGGCTTTTGAGATCTTTCAAAGCTTATGGGGGGTTCCTCTGTATGCTTCTGTATCTGACACTTGAAGTCTAGGGGCCTTTATATAGGGCAAGCTGATCAGTTCAATCAGTTGAAGAGATCTTTTCTCTAATTGATTTTAGGAATTTTCCATCGTTGGATCTTTGATCCAAGGGCTTCTGATTTACAGAAGGCAATCTTCTTGTTTTTAAGAAGATTGGGCAATCTTCTAAAAAGAATTTATTTTGTGTTTTTTGGTGATTTTTAATCACCATTGGATCATTGATCCAACGGTGCTCTGATTTACAGAGCACAATCTTGTTGTTTGGAAAGATTTGAGAAATCTTTCCTTAACAGAATTTAATTTTGATTAATTAATGATTTATCATTATTATTGGATCTTTGATCTGACGGTGGGGAGATTTTAGTTCCAGCGCTAGCGCACCCGTACTTTGCACGTGGCGCGCTGCTTAGGGTGTAGCGCACCTAGCGCTAGCTCACCCGTGTTTTGCACGTTGTGCGCTGCTTAGAGCGCAGCGCACCTAGCGCTAACGCATCCATGCTTTGCACCTGGTGCGCTGCTTAGAGCGCAACGCACCTAACGCAAGCGCACACGTGCTTTGCATGCAGTGCGCTATTCAGGGCGCAGCGCACTTGGCGCTGCTTCTGAAGCATTGCTTCATTTTAAAATTTGAATTTTGAACAGAGCTTTGCTCTGATTGGGGGAAACAAATATTTCCCCACCGTTGCGCTCACATGGCTCACACGTGAGTGCAGCGGTGGCAACATCTCCACCATTAGATCAACTTAGAAGTTGAAACGGCACTCAGTGCCTATAAATAGGACCTTTGGGCCTTAGGATGATTCCTGTTCATCTTCCTTCTTGTTTTCTGAGAATTTTTATTTTCCCACAGAGCATGGCTCTTCATTTTAAGAACTTTCTTAAGGACCGAACTCTGCCAAACTTAGGTAAAGATTAAATCTTTTTAAAAGACCTTTTAATAATCTAGGGTTTTACCCATTAACAGAGCCTTGCTCTTCATAGATCTTTGATCTAAAGAAAACCCTTTTAGGGTTCCATCGACAGAACTTTGCTCTCCATAGATCTTTGATCTAAAGAAAACCCTTTTAGGGTTTCATTAACAGAGCTTTGCTCTCTTGAACCCATAGATCCAAAGAGATCTTTCCTGATTTTTCTTAACCCACGAACGAGCAAAGCTTTGCTCATGAAGAACTCTTAGAGCTTGTTCATAAATTTCAGAATTTTCTTTTATTCATTAAAACTCTTATTTTAAATTTTCTGATGGTTATTCGATCATTTCTACAGAGCAAAGCTCTTGAGGAATTTTTATTCCTTCACCATTAAAATTTGACAGGTGTCATTCTTTCACAGAGCACTGCTCTCAAGGGGAGATTTACTTCCTGGCCCGAGGAATTCTCATTAAGTGAGAATCAATTAAGGATTTCCTTATTTAATGATAGTCTCATCAAATGATGAGGCTGTTTTATTAATGATGAACTGTCATCTAGATTTTGTGGGTCTCCCTTTGGTCCCGTTTTTACTGCATTGCAGTGCGGTGCGAATTTTAAAGTACCAAGTGTCAGAATTTAAACTATAACACTGACAGTTGACTTTGTTCTTTTTCGCGCAGGTGACATGTCTTTCGACACTTCCTTTCCGTTCGTCCTCTCAGAAGGCGGATTTCCTGAAGCGCCCGTAGACCGAGAGGTTCTTACACTGATCAAGGACCATGACCCGGAGCACAAGAATCTTCACCTATGGGGTAGATGTATAATCAAATTATCAGAGGCCACCGGAGCTTTTCTTGTGCGACACCTTCGGAGCCTATTTCTGTGATCCCTTATGCAGATGCACCCCCGATCAATTATACTGTGGAGGAGGTAAATTGGACTTCAGAAGGTCTCCTTCAGCCTTCTATTGCCGCGGTACCCGTGCAGCCGCCGGTTGATTTGGACACCCTAAGGCGGCGCATATGTCAGGACGAGTCGTGCTCTTAGAGACAGCCCTACAACATCGGACTAACTCCCCGTCACCCGGTCGGATACTTACAGTGGGCCCGATATATCTTATCGGCATAGAAATCGTAGCTGCTGAAGCTTGGCTTGTACCCTGCGATCTACGCTTCCTTGTTCCAGTATTTTGCACCTCCCACATGGTGGATCAAGGCGTTTTTAGAGCAGTGGAACATTCAACCCACACCTTCCTCCTATTGGATCGAGAGGTCTCCATTTCCTTGGAGGAATTTGCCGAGGTCTCTGGTTTACCAGTTAGGGGAGCGCACTACGAGGAGCTGCTTCCTCCGGATGAGTATGTTTTTGCCACCAAATCAGTAGTAATGGGTCTTGCCACAGAGAACGCCACTCAACACCAGTTCCTAAGTCTGATAAAGGTGTTGAATATGTATGAGAGCCTCTTTCTTGAATCCGGAGGCCGGGGGGTCAGCTTTGCGGACTTCATTGCCCGTTTTCTTTACCCAGAAATTTTGTCGCGGAAAGGTGAAAAGTTTGCTAAACTTGATGATCCTTTCGGCTTTGGCTTGGATCATCGGCCAATATTGGAAGCCGATCAAAAGGATTTCTTTCTTCCCAACGTCGCGATTGTCCCCTTGTCAGAAATTGGCGTTCCGGGCATTGATGAGGAAGCGTTCTTTCTCAGGTTCCTCGGTTTATGGTTAAGCTGGTTTGCGCTTCCTATGCACCCTCGCTACATGAGGTCTTCTGTCTTCTACCCCGCGCATTGAAGGTTGCCAGGATACAAGTGGCCATCGGGATTGCCGGGTTAGCCTACCTGTATCACGGCCTCAGCTTGGCAGCGGATACTACTGAGCCAGGGGTGCAGCCTGCCAACTTCTCAATGCATTATTTCACCTCATGGCTCGAGTTGAACGTGCTTGGGGTCTTCGGTATCCATAAAAGACCCTCCTTTTATGACAGATGCAAGTTCCCTCAGATAATGTGGCTGGTCGATGCCTCCATCGTAAGTCCGTCACCGCGGGAAGCTAGGGGTTTACTCCTTCGTCCACGCACGATTTGAGATGGTATGTCTTTCACTGACAAAGTTTTGACCGTCGGCCAGGAATCTTCAAAAGCGGGGCTGCCATTGCAAGACATTTTTAAAGATAGGGCCTCTGTGTTGAATGCTCAGGAGATTCTTCATCTGTACTCCATCAGGCCGGGCTTTCTCGTATTTAGGCAAAATGATGCGGCGTTATTCATGAGATACAACCCGCATCATTTCGCCCAGCAGCTGAGTTACAATCAGGGTGTCCCACTTGAGGCTTTCTTAGTAGAACCTGCTGCTACCGAAGAGGGAATACGGAGCGCGCTGCATCATTTTATGCGCCTGAACACAGGGTCCAACTTCTTTATCAGTGAACCGAGCTATATTCCGAAGGCCCTGAATGTACATGTAGCCTGGTATCAACATTCGATGGGCGCTGTCATTAGGGAGGAGAAGCGATTGCTGCTTGATCGCAAGGGCACCGCTCCGGATGGTAACCCAAATGTTCCACTGAAGCTACGGACCATTATCCATCCTCCCATAAGAGAAGTTGTTGCGGTCGAGGTCCCGTATAATAGGCCCGAACTACCGATACCCCATGCTTCCGTAGAAGCGGTGACCGTGGCATCCCCCGAGTCTGAGGTGGGTTCAGATATCGGGACTCGTCGTCCCAAGGTGCCCGTCAAGCGTAAGCTCGCACTGGCGGCGACTGGTACTCGCTCGCAGAAGAAGAAGAAGAAGAAGTCGATTCTTGCTGCCGACGTTGTATTTGGTCAGGAGCCTCATGCTCCTTATAGTGAGGGCTTGGATGAATATGGGACCAACGAGGGCCTATTCATAGCGCCGGATGATACGGATCTGGAGGCTGCTATTGCAGCTTCTGTGCGATCAGCAAGCCACAAAGCAGGAATGATCATCCTTGTTGAGTCAAGTAATCTTCAGTCGCATCTTTTTGCTGTTATATATTTTTCTATTATCATGTCTTGACTAACACCTTGACTTTAACAGGCATTTCCACTGAAGAAGCTCTCGCGGCTTCCCTCAAGACTTTTGAGGAGGAGGAGAGGATTCGCGCTTTGCTGGGCGTTGGTATATTTCGGCTCATTGCACCTCCATTCGCCTTTCTTATGGACAATCTGACCCCTTTTTCATCTTATCGCAGGAACTACAATGCCAATTCCGCGGGATGATGCGGAGATGCTTCCAGGGCCAGCTATAGAAGTCCCGGCCTCCTCAGCACTGCCGAAGGAGGCTTTACTTAAACGACCGATGACGGATTTCATAACGGCTCCAGAGATAACTATTGGCGTGGACGATGACGTCCCGTTGATGGAGGTCTTGAGAAGATCCGCTCTCACGGCCCGGGCGGAAAGGAAGCATAGAATGCGCGCAGCAAGGGAGCGTAACGCCGCCTTGGCCGCGGGTGCAGGTTCAAGCACTGCTACCCCTGCCCCTACTCTTTCAAAGGATATTTCGGCCGCCCTGTCTACCGCTCACAGACAGGCAACACGTGCAGCTCGGGAAGCAGTTGAAAGACCGACCCAAGGTAACATAACATTGAGTTCTTTTGTCAAAGTTTTAATTTTCAGATTCTCATATATCCTATCCTGCAGGGCCGAGTCTTGATGAGGAAGTGGTGGGTGAGATGACGGCAACCACCGAGCCTGAGGTAGCCACTCTTTCTCAAGAGTCTGGAACTGCCCCAATTGCCACTCTCTCACCTTGCAGTTCCTTGCCATTGCCGGGTGCTGCGAGTGTCACGACGATTTTCATGGAGTCGGGGGATGAAGCTACAGGCGGCGAAACCATTCCGATGGGGGAGGGTGAAGCAGTCGTTGCACCCGGTGACGCCCTTGTCGTGGTTTCAACTGACGACTCACCAGGTAGATTTTAGGTTATTGCTTTCTTTTTTATTCTGTAATCCCTTTCAGTCTCTTTTGACAGTATTTCTCTCATTTCTAATGCAGGTGTGGTGAGCGTTGAGGTTGTGCCACCCAAGGAAGCATCACCAGTTGCTACTTTGACGGTTGCCGCCCCTTTGCCTTCTCCCGTGTCTTCCCAAATGCTAGAAGGTACGGGTTTGTGACTTATCGGTTTCATTGTAAGCGATATACTTTAGGTACTGACATGGAATTATTAC
Source organism: Agapanthus africanus (assembly GCA_030015575.1). NCBI lineage: Eukaryota > Viridiplantae > Streptophyta > Magnoliopsida > Asparagales > Amaryllidaceae > Agapanthus > Agapanthus africanus. Next base: position 438,085,424 of record JASDDO010000018.1, read on the forward strand.
ACCCTTGCAGGAGTTCTATTTGATCATCTATATCAAGTGCTGCACCCACATTTCTCCTTCCAGTCGGAGATTGCCTCGTCTAGTGGTGTTGGTGAGTACAGCCTCTAGCTAATGTCTTCTCTTTTCTTTTATGGGCAGCCAAGTCGTCGCTAATTCTTCTTTGTTTTGACTGCAGCGCTACAGATTGGAGGAGGAGATGAAAGAATAGTTGCGCCACCGGTACTCCCAGCCTTGCCACCTGCCGCAGCTGGTATAGTAAACTCTATTATTCATGTAGCTTATCTATTTCTTGAGCCGTTATTTGACTATGATTTGTTCTGCAGCAGTGACACCGACTTCAGCTTCGTTTGAGTCTCGAATCATAATGCCAGTGGGCCCCTTTTCCAGAAGTCTATCTTCAAAAGGTGCTGTGAATAGTCTGCGCATGTTGACCGATCACCTCGAGGAGCTTGACGCGGAGACCCCTGCCCTTGCTGCAGATTTTGCTGCTAAGGTTAATCCCATGCTGGCGACGCTCGTGCACTTTCATAGCGAGGGCGTCGTTGAGTCTTGGGTTAATCACTGCAGGAAAATTGAGGCTTGTCTGCATGAGCTCGAGGTCAGACGTCCTGCTCCCGAGGTCCTGGCTGTGAACTCCCAGCGGGCTGCATGAGTCGAGCAGAGCACTCCCTACTTCCATCATCTTGAACAAGAAACGGCCTTAAAGCGTAAGGAGTGCGAAGAGACTTCAATCAAATCTGCCCGGCTGCACGCTTAAGTTGATGCAAAAGCTGTACAGCTGAAAGCTATCTTTGAGGGCCTTCTACGATGTATTTCTGACGGGTTAACACTGAGGCAGAAGCTCGATCTCATTGAGCGGGGTGCGCAGAGTCGTATGGCAGCTCAGCGGGTCATTGATGAGCAACTTTCATCTTACTTGCAGCAACGAGGTCAAGTTGAAGCAGAGTTGGCCGTGGCAGCTGACCGTGAAAAGGGGCTGAGGATAGTGAGCGAGCAACTGATTGGTCTATTGAAAACGCTTCCCTCCCAATAGTTGTTTTTGCACCATTTATAATTTTTGAATAAAATGTATCCATTTTTTTTATCCTTTCATATGATTTAAATTGTACTCAATTTGACCTAATAAATAAAAGATACATTTCTGTCGCACTATCTTGTGTTATCTCTTGCTTTCTTATCTTTTCTGTGTTGCCGGCATGTCATTTTAGCAAGCGTAGCTTGTAGAAGATAGAGTGCATTCCGTCTTGAATTCTTCGAGAGGTAGTGATGGCTTAGGAAGCAGGTTAAGATTTGCTGCCTAAGACTTTTCAACTTTATGAGCTGTGAGGGTCTCATAAAGACTTTTCTCCCTACGAGTCGAAAGGATCTCGTAGGTGTATTTTCTCTTTAGGAATCATGAGGATTCCTAAGTGTGTTTTCTCTTGGGAGTCGTAAGGATCTCACAAGAGAGTTTTCTTCCTTACGAGTCGAAAGGACCCGCAAGTGATTGATGAGGTTGATATTATCCGCGTTTCACGGAGTCAGAAGTTTCTTTGGGTGTTTCCCACGGGGTCGAGATTGACATAGGCCGTGTTCCACTAGACCAGGATTTGCTCTGGATGCTTCCTACGGGGTCAGGATTGACATAGCCGTGTTCCGCAAGGACCAGGTTCCGCTCTGGACGCTTCCCACGGGTTCAGGATTGACATAGCCATGTTCCACTAAGACCAGGTTCCGCTCTGGACGCTTCCCATGGGGTTAGGATTGACATAAACCGTGTTCCGCAAGACCGGGATTTGCTCTGGATGCTTCCCACGGGATCAGGATTAACATAGCCGTGTTCCACTAGGACCAGGTTCCGGTCTAGACGCTTCCCACGGGGTTAGGATTGACATAGGTCGTGTTCCACAAGACCAGGATTTGCTCTGGATGCTTCCCACGGGGTCAGGATTGACATAGGCCATGTTCCACTAGACCAGGATTTGCTCTGGATGCTTCCCACAGGGTCAGAATTGACATAGCCGTGTTCCACTAGGACCAGGTTCCGCTCTGGACGCTTCCCACAGGGTCAGGATTGACATAAGCCGTGTTCTACTAGACCCGGATTTGCTCTGGATGCTTCCCACGGGGTCAGCATTGACATAGCCATGTTCCGCAAGGACTAGGTTCCGCTCTGGACGCTTTCCACGGGGTCAGGATTGGCATAGGCCATGTTCCACTAGACTAGGATTTGCTCTGGATGCTTCCCACGGGGTCAGGATTGACATAAGCCGTGTTCCGCAAGGACCAGGTTCCGCTCTGGACGCTTCCTACGGGGTCAGGATTAACATAGGCCGTGTTTCACTAGATCAGGATTTGCTCTGGATGCTTCCCACGGGGTCAGGATTGACATAGCCGTGTTCCGCAAGGACCAGGTTCCGCTCTGGACGCTTCCCACGGGGTCAGGATTGGCATAAGCCGTGTTCCACTAGACCAGGATTTGCTCTGGATGCTTCCCACGGGGTCAGAATTGACATAAACAGTGTTCCGTAAGGACCAGGTTCCGCTCTGGACGCTTCCCACGGGGTCAGGATTGATATAAGCCGTGTTCCACTAGACCAGGATTTGCTCTGGATGCTTCCAACAGGGTCAGGATTGACATAAGCCGTGTTCTGCAAGGATCAGGTTCTGCTCTAGATGCTTCCCACGGGGTCAGGATTGAAATAGGCCGTGTTCCACTAAACCAGAATTTGCTCTGGATGCTTCCCACGGGGTCAGGATTGACATAATCCGTGTTCCACTAGGACCAGGTTCTGCTCTGGACGCTTCCCACGGGGTCAGGATTGGCATAAGCCGTGTTCCACTAGACCAGGATTTGCTCTGGATGCTTCCCACGGGGTCAGAATTGACATAAACAGTGTTCCGCAAGGACCAGGTTCCGCTCTGGATGCTTCCCACGGGGTCAGGATTGACATAGGCTATGTTCCACTAGACCAGGATTTGCTCTGGATGCTTTCCACGGGGTCAAGATTGACATAGTCGTGTTCCGCAAGGACCAGGTTCCGCTCTGGACGCTTCCCACGGGGTTAGGATTGACATAGGCCGTGTTCCATTAGACCAGGATTTACTCTGGATGCTTCCCACGGGGTCAGGATTGACATAGCCGTGTTCCTCAAGGACCAGTTCCGCTCTGGACGCTTCCGACGGGGTCGGAATTGACATAAGCCGTGTTCCACTAGACCAGGATTTTCTCTGGATGCTTCCCACGAGGTCAAGATTGACATAGCCGTGTTCCGCAAAAACCAGGTTCCGCTCTGGACGCTTCCCACAGGGTCAGGATTGACATAAGCCGTGTTCCACTAGACCAGGATTTGCTCTGGATGCTTCCCACGGGGTCAGGATTGACATAAGCCATGTTCCGCAAGGACCAGGTTCCGCTCTGGACGCTTCCAACGGGGTCAGGATTGACATAGGCCATGTTCCACTAGACCAGGATTTGCTCTTGATGCTTCCCACGGGGTCAGGATTGACATAGCCGTGTTCCGCAAGGACCAGGTTCCGCTCTGGACGCTTCCCACGGGGTCAGGATTGACATAGGCCGTGTTCCATTAGACTAGGATTGGTTGACTCTCGTTTGTTTGTGCATCGTCGAGTCATGGACCTGGGAACTTTGTCGCAGCTCCGATTTGTTAATGTTAGGTCTGTTGTAATGAGACGAATGTTGAGATGATCTCCACGTTGTTTGTGAACCATCGAGATTTGGCTTCTTTTTCTAATGGAGCCTGCTGGGTAAGTGTGGTTCCCTCTTTGTTTGTGCCCCTGGATTGTATACAGGGATCGATGTGATCTTACCTGTAGAGCAAAAAGTTTCATTTTATATATTTTTCTTTCCGCGATGCTCTATCATTTCAGCTTTTATATCGCAAAAGTCGCGATTGCCCAATCATTTCAGCTATTTTTCGCGGTGCCCAATCATTTCGGCTATTTATTTTATTTACTCGCTACTTTTTATTGCAAGTTGCCCAATCATTTCGGCTGTTTTGCATGCATACATTTTTACTTGCTGATTTGCAAGTTGCCCAATCATTTCGGCTATTTCATATGCATTTGTGGCTCGCTGGCTTTTCACTGCAAGTTTGGGATTTGATACCGATTTAGGCATTAGCGTCGCTACAACTGGGATATTTCCAGGAGCGAATCATCATTTGCCTCTGTCAATGTCAAACAAAGGTGGCTCAGCGAACAGGGTTAGGATCCTGTCGACTAAGGCTTTTGACTTCATGAGCCGTAAGGGTCTCATAAAGGTATTTCTCCCTGCGAGTCATGAGGATCTCGTAGGTGTGTTTTCTCCTCAGGAATCGTGAGGATTCCCAAGTGTATGGCTTCTCGTGAGTCGTGAGGATCTTACAAGAGGGTTTTCTCCTTATAAGTCGAGAAGACTTACAAGTGTCGTTCGCTATGCGAGCATATCCCCAGTCTCTGGTGGGACTTTATTAGGGAAATGTTTATTCGCGCCCGTGGATTGTATACAAGGGTCGATATCGAAACGCTTGTAGGGAAGAATTGGAGGTTGTGATGGCTTAAGAACAGGTTCAGATTCCTGTAGCTTAAGGCTTTTGAATCTTATGAGCCATAAGGGTCTCATAAGAGGGTTCTCCTTACAAGTAGTGAGGATCTCGCAAGTGTAATTTCTCCTTAGGTATCGTGGGGATCCCTAAGTGTGTTGCTCCCATGTGAGTCGTAAGGATCTCACGCAGGTATTTCTCCTCACAAGGTCGAGAGGACCTTGCAAGTGTCTTTTAACGAGATTGCGCCCTTTCGGGTTTTCACAAAACTCGCCGGTAACCCTGTTGTTTTTACTCACGGAGATTTTTCGGGTTTTCATCCGTGCCCATTTTGCTTATGGACAAACCGTTTTTTTTTTGTGTCAGCCATGGGATGCTGTGGTCCATAGTAGTTTATCGATGTCTCGATCAACAGCCAGTTTTAGGACATAGTAGTCCATCGTTAGTTTAAGGACGTTTCGATCCGTTGTTAGTTTTAGGACATTTCGTTCCGTTGTCGGCTACTACTTATAGAGTTTGGGCTTAGGAAGATGGCGAGCGGACATAGGCGTCGTCATCTATCGTTGACCTAGGCCATGACTCGTTAGGCGTAGTATTTTTTTTAGGAAGCGACCGTTTATTGGCCTGAAAGGTCTTTCGCCATGCATGTCCATGAGTAGATAGGCTCCACCCTGGTAAACTTTATCTATGATATACGGGCCTTCATAGTTCGGCTCGAATTTCCCCCGCTTGGCACGATTGGGGATCATAGGTCTTTTGACCACTAGCACGAGTTCGCCTTGGCGGAATGTTCTCGGCCGAGTCAATCTCTCATACGAGCACATCATCTTTGCTTTATAAGCCTCCAGATTTTGTTGCGCTATGAGCCGGGTTTCATCAAGTGTATCAAGCTCCTCAAGCCGAAGGTGAGCATTTTCTTCGTCTGTCAGCTCGTAGTGAACGGCCACTCATAGAGAGGGTAACTCTATCTCGAGGGGGAGTACCGCTTCCGTGCCAAATGCCAATGCATATGGCGTTGTATTCGTGGCTGTTTTGAACGTAGTTCGATACGCCCAGAGAGCTTCATGCAGTCTTTCGTGCCAGTCCCTCTTATTTCGTTAGGGTCTTGTTAAAAGCTTCAGCTAGACCGTTAGCTCAGGGATTATAGACGGAAGAGTATCTCCAGTCTATATTATGCTGTTGTGCAAAGCGGCTGATTTTATGGCTTCTATAGGCTGGCCCGTTATCGGAGATAATCCGTCGCGGAATGCCGAACCGATAAATGACATGTGTCTTGAAGAAGTGGAGGATATTCTCCGTCTTCACTTCTCTTAGTGGTACTGCTTCTGCCCACTTGGAGAAGTAATTGGTTGTTGCCAGGATGAACCGATGTCCTCTGGATGATGCCGGTTCGATGGGCCTGATTATGTCAGTTCCCCACATTTCGAAAGGCTAGCTAGCCACCGTCGGATGTAGCAGATTTGGATGCTGGTGGATAAATTCCCCATGAATTTGGCACTAGTGGCACTGCTTCGCGTATTCGAGACAGTCTTGGATCATCGTGGGCCAATAGTAGCCCATCCTTTTGATTTTCAGCTTCATCTTCGTCCCGGCATGGTGAGAACCGCAGAGTCCGTCGTGAGTTTCTTAGACGACTCTCCTTGCCTCTTCAGGTCTCAGGCATCTTAGCCATAGGGAGTCGAACGATCTCTTATACAGAGTATCATTGAAAAAAGCAAAAGATAGAGCTCATTTCATGAGCTGATATTTTGAAGACGCATCTTTAGGCGTTCGACGGGATTTGAAGTAGTCTATAAAGACTTCTCTCCAATCCATAACCTTTTCCTGGTCTTTTGTTTGTAGGGCCGTTTGTTCGGTAGTTCCCTTTTCTTCAGATGACTCCGAAGATATTTCTGCTGGTGCAAGAACCCGACGACTTTGCACAACGATCCTCACGTCATCAAGGTTCTCGTCGGCCAATTCTTTAGCAAGTTTAGCCAATGCATCCGCTTTGCTATTTTCCGCAAGCGATATGCTTTCCAGGGCATAGGCAGGGATTTGAGTCAGTAGTTGCTGCACTCTCTCGCCGTATTTCACCAACTCTGGTTTGCACGTTTGATAGTCACCGTTTACTTGACTAACGACCAGCTGGAAGTCTCCGTATATAAGAAGGTTCTCGATTCCTATGTCGACAGCGATCTCATGTCCTGCTATCAAAGCTTCATATTCGGTTTCATTATTCGTTCTCGGCTCTGTTAAGGAGAAGGAAAAGCGCATTATCCCTCCTTGTGGAGTCACGAAGATGAGGCCTACCCCTGATTTGATTATGGAGGTACTTTGTTTGCGCTTCTTCATGGAAGATGCTCCATCGAAATAGAGTTCCCGCCGGGTATTATTCTCTCTTCTTTCTCACCTTCGATCACGTCAAACGCGTGCTCATTGGGCAATTCGCAGTTCAAAGGAGAGTCGGCAGGTATCGGATGCTCGGTAAGGAAGTCAGCGATGGCCTGGCCTTTCACTTCCTTGAGAGGACGATAAGTTATCGAGAACTCTATTAAGAGCAGGGCCCATTTAGCGAGCCGTCCCGTTAATATAGCCTTTGACATCAAATATTTAAGTGGATCTACTTTCAGTATAAGATGGACCTCATGTGCCAACGCGTAGTGTCTAAGCTTCGTTATCGCGAAGATCAATGCCAGGCAGTGTTTTTCAATGGAGGAGTAGTTGCTTTATACCCCCAGTAGAACTCGACTCAAGTAGTAAAGAGCTCTCTCTTTCCCTTGGTCATTTTCTTGTGCCCACAGCGCTCCTAAAGAACCTTCGAGGGCAGTTGTATACAGAATGAGGGGTTTTCTCTTGATTGGAGCGGTTAGCACCGGCGGATTCTGCAGGTATTGCTTAATTTCGTCCAGTGCGCTTTGGCATTTGCGATCCCAGACGAACGGGGTCCCCTTCTTCATTAGGTGACTGTAAGGAAGGCACTTGCCGGAGAGGTTAGCTATGAACCGCCGGATATACGCGAGTTTTCCTTGGAGAGACCGCAGTTGCTTGAGAGTCCTTGGCGGAGGCATTTCCATAATCGCCTTGATCTTTGATGGGTCTATCTCGATGCCTCGGTGTCGGATGACGAATCTTAGAAACTTGCCCAAGGAAACTCCGAATGCACATTTAAGAGGGTTCATCTTCAAGTTGTATTTCCGAAGGCGCTGGAACACGATCTTCAAATGCTCTAAATGTTCCTCGTATGATCTTCTTTTAACTACTAGGTCGTCGATATAGCATTCGACGATTTCATGTATGAGGTCATCGAAGATCTTCGTCATGGCCCCCTGATAGGTGGCACCGGCGTTCTTTAGACCGAAAGGCATCACCTTATAGAAGAATATGCCCAAAGGGGTCCGGAAAGCGGTATGCTTCTGATCCTCGTAATGCATCTTTATCTGATTGTATCCTGACGAGCCATCCATGAAGGAGAAAACTTCGTGAGTGGACGTATTATCTATCATCAGCTCGGTGACCGGTACTGGAAAGTCATCCTTCGGGCAAGCTTTGTTGAGATCCCGGAAGTCTACGCATATGCGCACCGTCCCATTTTTCTTCATCACTGGGACGATATTGGTGATCCAGTCAGGGTACTGAACCTCTTGGATGAAGCCGGAGTCGATTAGTTTCTTATCCTCGGCATTGATGCCCATCTCAAGCTCAAGACGCATTCTTCTCGGTGCTTGTTTGATCGGTTTGACGTCCGGAGATATCGCCAATTTATGCACAGCAATCTCTGGATCTAATCCCGGCATCTCGAAATAGCTCCATGCAAAGCAATCTTTATACTGTATGAGCACGTCTCTGAGCGTAGCCATCCTTTCTTCAGACAACAGCTCACTGACGAATGTCATTCGAGGGTCGTTTTCCGTCCCCAAGTCGATTTTTCTAAGGTCATCTGCAGTAGTATGTATCCCATCTTCCAACTATTTTGCCGCCGGTGGAAATTCCGAGATCAACTCATCTTCATTGTTTTCGAAGCACCAAGAAAGGTCATCCATATTCTCGGGTTCTTCTTCTGACAGCGTTATCACGTGACAGGTGCGAGATCGCTTCCAAGACCGATGTTGATCCGGCTCTACTCTCGTGTCTTTCGGTTCATGCTTCTGCGGCGGGGTTACCCTCCAACTGCTGGATAAAGCGAACTTGCCTTGCTGATACTGGTCTTCTACCCAGTCTTTGAATGTGAAGCAGTCTTCGAGAGGATGTCCTACCGCTCGGTGATAGGAGCAATAGTCTGGATAATGAACCTCACCTGCATGCTCGGCGTGCTTGGACTCCGGGAGGGCAATCATCTGATGTTTTATGACAAGATCAAGTATCTTCCTTGTCTTCTCTTGGGGAAAAGAATATTCTCGACCCATCTTCTTTATAAGAGATGAATCCCAACTGCTCGATTCTCGATCGCGTGGCTTCTTAGACCCGCTATGCTGCCGTCGAATGTTTTTTCCATTCTTTGGTTTATTTTTGCTTTTGCGCCGGGTCTTTTGCATGGCGGGTTGGCGACGAGGAGAATTGTCATTCTCCGCAGCCTGTTGAAGAAAGCGCTGTATTCTGGTTTTCTCGTAAATGGCCATTTCGCAGCTATGGTCGTCCCGGACCTTCTGACCCACTTCCCTTATTAGCTTGTTTATCTGTTCTTCAAACGATGGGCTTGGTATTTTCACGACGGGAGCTCGTTTTGGTTCAGGGTTAGCATTTTCCTACAGAGCATCACCTTCTTCATCGAAGTCATGTATGACGTAGCAGCTGGGAAATCGCTCCCGTTTCTGGGATTGAACATATCCAAGCCCAATCGTTTCCATTCTCCCGTTGGGCAACTTTCGCTGAGTTCCAAGGATGTCCCAGATCCTGTTGTAGAACTGAGCTTGTCGAGTGATTAATCCAAAAAAATTGTGTTTTACCGTAATCAGAAACGGCGTCGCTTTGCAGCTAGCCGGTGAGTACGGGTCGATCCGCAGAGATGTGTAAATTTCTGTTTTTGTGTTTTCACGAGTTGGTTCCGTTGGTTGTTTGGTTTTTGTTGATTGATTTAAAAAAAACTAATTTATATGATATGAAAAAACTCGTTAGGGTTAGGTCTAAGATAGGGTTGATGCGATCAATATTGTCACACACCTCTTTCAATGCCTTTTGATTAAAGCTATTTAGAAAATCACAGCAATTATTAGCAAAGGGGATTAGGATGATCGGGAAGAAACGAAGTTTCTTCCTCTAGATCCTTGTCCGTCCTTTCCTATTAATTGCTGCAATCTTCATGGACGTCATGTATGTCCGGCCTTTTAGACTACGGTTCACCGTTACCTCGTAGGTAGGGTGCCGTAGGGGGCGGATCATGCATGCGTGCATGAAGTTCTTGTTTTGAAAATATTTTGGCATTGAAGGAGGTGAGAGATATCCATCTCTCACTCCCTCCCTTATTCCTAACCCTAACGAGCGAGGATTTTACTCGCTCATTAGGGAATTATCTAAAAACGACATTTTGTTGTTTAAGTTTTAAAGTGTTCAGATCATGTGTTATATCTTACTGCAGATTAAAAATAGCTAACTAGTTAACTAGGGCAAGTAATAAAATTAGAACTAAGGCAGGAATAAAGAAAAAACTTACAAGAAAGTGATGCTCTAGATCTCCCAACAAATCTGATTTTTATTGATTGAAAAGAGGCATAGCATTTTACAGATTTTGAGTACAATTTATAAGCAACCAGTGAAGCTAGGGTTACAGACTCTCGTAGACATGAAATTACAGATTTGACCCCTAAAAATCCCAACATATGCACCGACACACCGACACAGAAAGATTGCACCGACACGGGCCTAATATGGCCGCGGAACCGCGGCAATGGAGCGCTTGGGCCGCGGTTCCGCGGCCCTTTGGTGGGCTTGGCTCACCATTCTTCTGGGCTTTGTTTGTCTTTTCTTGGGCTTCCTATTTTCATAGTTCTTTTCTCTGTTGGGCTTCTTAGTCTTCTCCAGATCCTTAGTGAAAACTTGTAAGGATCTTTTGACCGTTTCACTTTCGTCTTTTGGATCTTGCACTGTTCTTCGTCTAGGCTTGAGTAAGATCCGTCTGCTTGTTGGTCAAAAGCCCCTTTACTGTAGCATCTTTCGTCTTTTTCACTGTATTTGTTCCAAGAGCCTGTATCCTGTATCATGCAACAAACGAGCGTCAAAAGTACCTGTTTACTTATAAAATGCATAAAAGTGGGGCGTATGAATTGCAATATTATGATGTGAACAAATACCCCCAAACTTATCTTTTGCTCGTCCTCGAGCAAACTTATTAATTTATTCTAACCTAGCCGCACTTTCGCAGGGAAACGCGATTGCACTGAGCACGTGCAACAAGCCGTTAAACCTCTAGGTGTCCCTAGTAGGAGGAGTGTTGTCTCCTGAGGGTTTTCAGCGGATTACACCCACAAAATCCTATCAACTTGGTTTTTCGACTTTTGTTTTCCAATTAGGTTTTCTATCAAGGAAGTCTATTATCGTCGCCCCGCAAATTATCCACCCATATTCTTCACACTTCCTTATTATATAACTTAAGATTGTACATATTCTATAAAATTACTTAGAATTCAGCATTTCTTAAGTTTTTCTTCTAGAGTTTCATCTCCACTTAGGAATTTCTATCAACTCTATTAAAGATACAAGTTTTATTTTTCATTCCTTTCTCTTATCTAAACTCTAATCACATATCCCCACGTGTGTGTAATTTTCACCCCTACACTTGGAAATTCAAATCAAGCAATCGTACTCTCGTCCATTGTCCAAAGCACTTAACTTTCGCTTACACATCCTTCATGCGACCGTTAATACTTCTTGAGGTACCAACAGCCGATTACAAGATGCGTTAGCCCTTTAAAGCGTATTTCCTATTTTTGCAACACCCAAGGCTTTTAGCAGTGACTCCCAAACCAGTTGGTCTAAGGCACTAGGTGATGAAGCACCCTCGCTAATTAATTTTCTAGCCCTAAGTAATCACAAAAACCAGTGTCCATTTTTTATTCACTTTTTTTTTTCTTTTTATTTTCATTGTGCTAAGGACTTTAGACAAGAGTAATTCAAGGTCTCTTCTACTAATCCAAGTTTCAAGGTGCGTGATTGTGCATTTTGTAGGGTACATGTTTTCATAATCTAAACTCAAGCTAGGAACTATCTTTCGAACTTATACTTTAATAAGAACATTAATACTCTTCCCTCGTTTTGGCTTAACCCACGAAGTGAACCCAAAATTTTCCTATTCCTAAATAACCTACAAAGACATACACTTTCTACCGTTAAACTTTAAGCAAGGTTATTTTTAGGGTTTTTAATTTACTAAGTCTAAGATCTAGTTTTTCCTAGCTAGTTAACCTTTTTATCAACTCAAGTCAATTAACCAAAATTGAATACAATAATTTTTATAATTTTTGAAATTTTCTCAATTTTTATGGGTTTTTCAGTTTTCTAGTTTTTTTTATTTTTCAAATTTTCAAATTTTTATGAATTTTTTATATAAAGATGCAATGCAGAAATTAAATATGCAAAAGGAACTGAAATATATACAATATGCAATGCAAAAGATAACATTACCCTCTCCCCCAAACTCGAGCAAAGCAGTGCCCTCACTGCCCGGTCCCACGTCGCGCTCGTGAGCGTGAACGTGATCGTTCCCCTCTAGCCAAAAGTGTTTGGATTCCCCTCTCAATTTCCGTCAACCGACGGTCATGATCTCGTGCAGTTGCCCGAAACTCATCTCTCAAAGAATCGATTCTCCTCACTGTTCTCCTCACTAATCGCGCATGCTCCTGGGGAGTTAGTTCTTCCCCGCTCGAAGTCGAGCTCGAGCTAGGGGTGTGTGCAGGTACATTTTCTGCCGGTTCCGTTCGTATCCAAATATCCGTGAGTCTAGAGTAGGACGACGAGACGCCCTCTAAAAGTGGTCGAATCGGGACACTGTCTATCATATATGAGTCAAATTCCTCGGCCGGCAGGAAATAACGGCAGATTTGTGTAACAAGCATGGGACATGGGTATACCGAACCTCGTTTCCCCGTACCTATAGATTGGAGCAAAACCGTGCACATGTCGAACCTAGGATTTTTCATCATCAGCGTGTGTACGACATGTAACGAAGGGGTGAAAAAGGTCGTGTTGTGGGAACTTCCAAAAATATTGTTTTGTGCCCACCGGCACACAGTTAAAACGTTCGCGAAAAGGGTCCGTGCTTGGATGCCCTTACGCGGTTCTCGTGCACAGTCATTACCCATCAATGGCATATAATCTTCAAAGCGCAGTGGGTGTTCATGTGCAGGTACACGTGGTATGAGTGTAACATCGTGTAACATGTCCCTGTCGATGTGAATTTCACGATTTCCCCAATTCAGTTTAATGTAACCTAAGTTGTCAAGGCTATTATCTTCCATGGACTCGTAAAATAGGGCAACTAGGTTAGGTAGGGCAAACGCAGATGCATGATTATAAAGCAGGAAATTCCAGCCCCTTTGTGTGATTTCATGCGCGAAATATCTACCGTATACCTCGTGTTCGAAAACAGGGGAAAAATCTCTTTCATACTGCATTTTATGTGCCATTTAGATGTTTACAGTAAAATGATATGCAGTAACAGAGAGGATTTAGACAGAGTTACCTCCCATGAAAATTTCAGGGGGTGAAGAAACCAGAAGGCGGCGGTTGCGCGGCGGGAGGCGGCAACGGCGGCGGAAACGCAGCGGCTTGGTGGAGTTGCTGCGAGATTTTTCTGGAGAGGGTAAGGGGCGGCGGCTAGGGTTTTATGAAGAGGAAAGAATTTAGGGTAAAAGAACAGAGGCTCGGTTTCCTTTAAATAGAGGGAAGAGAAGGTGATTTGCGGAAAACACCCTCTAAAACGAGGGTTTCATTGTAAAATCAGCTCTTAATCTGCAAATTTGCAATTAGGTCCAAAAATTATTATTTTTTTTATTATATTTTTTTATTAAAAATTTTTATTTTTTTATTATATATATATATATATATTTTTTATATATACAAACAATATACACACCCCCAAACTTAGGTTTCCAAGTTTGGGGGTGAAAGTGGAGGAAGATCAATCAGTGTAAATTGGCTCCTGCAAAAACAGGAGCTCCTCCGTAGGGTCCGCTGTGAAGAACGGTTTCAGTCGATGCCCATTCATCTTGAATAAGGTACCGTCTTCAGGGTTCTCAAGATCAACCGCACCGTGCGGATAAACAGTGCGGACTACAAAAGGTCCTCTCCATCTGGACCGGAGCTTGCCGGGATGAAAGTGTAACCGAGTGTCATAAAGTAGAACCTGTTGACCAGGTTCGAAAGTTTTTCGCAAAAGGTGTTTATCGTGGAACACCTTGGCTCGGTTTTTAGCAGTTATGGCATTATCATATGCCTCATCCCTCAGCTCCTCCAACTCATTCAATTGCAGCTTTCGATTGCTGCCCGCATCTCCTAAAGATAAATTCAGCTCTTTGATAGCCCAAAATGCTTTATGCTCGATCTCCACTGGGAGGTGGCAAGCCTTACCGTACACAAGCCGGTATGGAGACATACCAAGATCGGTCTTATATGCAGTACGGAAAGCCCATAATGCATCTATCAGTTTAAGTGACCAATCCTTACGGTTTTTGGAAACCGTTTTCTCCAAGATTTGCTTTATTTGCCGATTTGAAACCTCGGCTTGCCCGCATGTTTGAGGGTGATATGGCGTTGACAATTTGTGGGTGATAGAGTATTTGCGCATTAAGGACTCGAAAGTCCTATTGCAGAAGTGAGAACCATTATCACTTATTATCGCCCGAGGGTGCCCAAATCGAGAAAATATGTGTTCTTTAAGAAACCGAAAGATAATTTTATTATCGTTCGTTCGGCTGGGCATAGCCTCGACCCACTTAGAAACATAGTCAACCGCCAACAGAATATACACATTTCCAAAAGAGTTAGGAAATGGTCCCATGAAATCTATGCCCCAAACATCAAAAATGTCCACAACCAAAATAGGTTGGAGTGGCATTTCGTCTCTCCGCGAAATCTGGCCCAAGTGTTGGCACCGGGAGCAAGTTTTACAGTATTCAAATGCATCCTTGAAGAGTCGTGGCCAATAGAAACCACACTGCAAAATTTTTTCGGCTGTCTTCTTTGGACCAAAGTGCCCGCCACATGCTTGATCGTGGCAAAAAGACAGCACACTCTTGACCTCACTTTCGGGTACACACCGACGAATGATTTGGTCGGAACAGTATTTAAAAAGATAGGGCTCATCTCAGTAAAAATGCTTTACTTGGGATAAAAATCGAAGTTTATCCTGTTTCGACCAATCATAGGGTATCAGGCCTGTGGCTAAGGAATTCACAATATCGGCGAACCAAGGTTCGCAAGAAACGGTCAAGAGTTGCTCGTCGGGAAAAACATCAGTGATTGGAAGATCGAGCGTGGGGGAAGAAGGAAGTCGTGATAGGTGATCAGCTACTACGTTTTCACATCCTTTTTTTTCCTTAATGACCAGGTCAAACTCTTGTAATAAAAGGATCCAACGTATTAGCCTTGACTTAGCATCTTTCTTCGCAAAAAGGTGGCGAAGGGCTGAATGATCTGTATATACAACGACTGGAGAGCCGATTAAATAAGGCCGAAATTTTTCAAGTGCAAACACAACATCTAAAAACTCTTTCTCTGTTGTTGTGTAGTTGAGTTGGGCCTCATTTAGTGTTCGGCTAGCATAATAAATCACGTGCGGCATCTTATCAATATGCTGTCCAAGAACAGCGCCAATAGCAAAGTCTGATGCGTCGCACATGATTTCAAACGGGTGCGTCCAGTCGGGAGATGAGAGGATGGGTGCGGTGATGAGGGAATGCTTCAAAGACTCGAATGCTTCAATGCAAGTGGAGTCGACTGCAAAAGTTGTGTCCTTGACCAGTAAGAGAGTCAAGGGTCTAGCAATCTTGCTAAAGTCCTTGATGAACCGTCTGTAGAAACCGGCGTGGCCAAGGAAGGCTCTAATATCTTTGACGCATTTTGGGGGAGGGAGGTTAGAAATCACTTCGATTTTTTCTCTATCTACCTCGATGCCGTTTTGCGAGATGACATGTCCTAAGACAATGCCCTCTCGCACCATGAAATGGCACTTCTCCCAGTTCAATGTTAGGTTCTTATCCCTGCAGCGGGTAAGAACAGCGTCAAGATGGCGTAAACACTCGTCGAAGGAGTCGCCAAAGATAGAGAAATCATCCATAAAGATCTCCAAGAACTTTTCAACCATGTCTGAAAAGATCCCCATCATACACCGCTGAAATGTCGCGGGTGCATTGCATAACCCAAAGGGCATGCGACGATAAGCAAACGTGCCAAAGGGACAAGTGAATGTTGTCTTGTCTTGGTCCTCTTTGGTGATGGGGACTTGGTTGTAACCGGAATAGCCATCGAGAAAGCAATAGAACTCGTGCCCTGCCAATCGCTTGAGCATTTGGTCAATGAAAGGTAAAGGAAAGTGGTCTTTCCTTGTTGCGGCATTGAGTTTCCTATAGTCTATGCAGACTCGCCACCCAGTTTGGGTGCGAGTGGGAATCAACTCATTTGCCTCATTGGTAATGACCGTAATGCCCGATTTCTTTGGCACGACGTGGATTGGGCTAACCCATTGGCTATCCGAGATAGGGTAAATGATACCGCTATCCAGACACTTGACAATTTCCTTCTTAACAGCCTCTTTCATGATGGGGTTGAGGCGCCTTTGTGGATCTCGTGCTGGCTTGGCATCATCCATTAAGTGTATATGATGTTCGACTATGAGGGGACTAATCCCTTTAATGTCCGCCATAGACCAGCCGAAAGCTTGCCGATTATTATGTAAGACCATCAAAAGTGCGTTCTCTTGCTCAAGAGCTAGAGAAGCTGATACAATGACAGGTAAGGTCTCATTATCACCTAGATAAGCATATTTTAGGTGTGTCGGCAAAAGCTTTAATTCGGGTTTAGGAGGTGAAACAATAGATGGTAACAATGGGGTCGTTGTTTCAAACTCGAATGATTCCATCAAAGGTTCGAACCGAGTGTACGCAACAGTGTCGGATGGTTCAACTAACTCATCCGAAAAAGCAAAAGACTCCAATTCAGGTGATGAGTTTTCAAAGTCATCAACGAAGGTAAAGCACTCAAAATCATTATCCGCTGTGAAAGCTGCGTCGGATTCTAGGAGGAACGCACTAGTGGCGTTAACATTGCTGTGATCGAACAAAAAATTCTCGAATTCACAGTCCTCCTCCGCGATCTCATTGATCGAGAAAACATCGAGTACGCTAGCATTAGGCTCAGCAGGCTGACTTCCCAACTTGAAAATATTGAGCTCAATTGTCATATTGCCGAAAGATAGGTTCATTGAACCATTACGACAATTGATCACTGCGTTGGAAGTAGCCAGAAATGGTCGACCAAGTATTACCGGAATTTGGTTCCGGGGGTTAGCAACAGGTTGTGTATCCATCACTATAAAGTCAACGGGAAAAATGAAATCCCCTACTCTAATTAACACATCCTCCAGCTCTCCCTTAGGATGGGTTATTGACCGGTCGGCCATTTGGAGAGTACAGTGAGTGGGCTTAAGCTCTCCAACGCCCAATTGCTCGTACACAGAATAAGGTAGCAAATTTACGCTCGCGCCAAGATCTAATAGTGCTCTATTGATGTTCTTGTCCCCAATTGTTATCGAAATGGTAGGACACCCGGGGTCCTTTTGCTTTGGGGGAAGGGAATTTACAAGAGCATCACTAATAGCACTAGCCACAAAAACTTTCTTTGGCACTTGCGACTTCCTCTTTTTGGTGCATAAGTCCTTTAAAATTTTTGCATATGAAGGAACTTGTTGGATTGCATCCAAAAGAGGGATATTTATGCTAACCTGTTTGAACAACTCAACAATCTTCTCCATCTGTGGAGTTGGTTTATTAGATCTCAACCTATTAGGAAAAGGAACATTTTAAAAGGTGGTTGAGTCCAACTTTTGTGGATCAGATTGTCGAGTTGGAACGGCACCCCGTGTAGATGTGTTCGTGTTGTTAGAAATGGGTCCGTTCGAGCTAGAAGAGGTAGAGCCATGTGAAGGGTGGAGAATAGGCTCTGAGGAAGAAGAAGATGAAAGTGAAGAAAATGAAGAAGTCCCACCAGCAGGGGTGTCATTGTTCATGCCCACATTGTTTTGCAACACTTTTCCCGATCTCAACGTGGTCACAGCATTTACGTTATGATTCTGCTGTTGGAAGGCAGCATGTGCGTGACCGGGGTTGGGCAGTGGTTGAGACGGGAGTTTTCCTTTTTCGTGCTCGCTCAAAGCTGCATTGAGTTGTGCAATTTGTG
This sequence comes from Agapanthus africanus, assembly GCA_030015575.1. Taxonomy (NCBI): domain Eukaryota; kingdom Viridiplantae; phylum Streptophyta; class Magnoliopsida; order Asparagales; family Amaryllidaceae; genus Agapanthus; species Agapanthus africanus. The sequence goes on from JASDDO010000018.1 coordinate 438,103,312, forward strand.
CCTCAATAGATTTGATGCTTTGATCGTGTGAGGTACTATTTTGCACTAAAGTTTGAATAGAAGTCTCAAGTCTTGCTGTAGACTGTGTAGATTGCTTAAGGAACGCATCTAGACTTCTTTCGAGCGAGCTAACCTTATCATTATTAGGTTGAACATAATTATTTGGCTGGTAAGCATTGTTAGGCACAAAATTGTTCACCTGATTAGGGTAAGGTTGTTGTTGAAATTGTTGCGGTTGAAATTGAGTTTGTGAGGGTGCTTGTTGTTGTTGTTGTGGAGGAGGAGGTCTTTGAAAATTGTTATTTCCTTGGAATTGTTGATTTTGGTTCCAAGCGAAATTTGGGTGACTCCTTCACCCCGGATTATATGTCGAAGAGTACGGATCGTTCCTTTGTCGTTGCTGAAATGCAGCATTGACTTGATCCTGTCCTTGAGTGGATGCATTATAAGGACACTCTTCGGTTAGGTGTGATGGATCCGCACAACAAGCACAGACAGTTCGTGGGGGCATAGCAGGGGCAGGAGAAGGCGATGAGATTTTGGTCTCAATCGCTTCTAGCTTTTTCGTAAGAGTGGCCATCTCAGCCTTCAGGGCAATCGACATCTCTACTTGATGTATGCCTGCCCTAGATTAACCACTAGAAGATGATGTGGTCTTGGTACTCTCCCACTGTATTGTTTGCTCACTAAGATCCTCAAGAAACTGACATGCTTCATCACTAGACTTAGAGAGAAAATGACCTTGACTTATGGTTTCTAGCAACTGCTTCGTTGCCGAGTTCAATCCCTTGTATAATGTTTGGCAAAGTTGCCAACTTTCTATCCCATGATGAGGGCATTGAACTAGTAGGTCTTTAAATGTCTCGAAACACTTCCAAAATGGTTCGGAAGGAAGTTGTGAGAATTGAATTATTTCATTGCGGATTCTGGCAGTTTTGTGATGAGGATAGAACTTTTTCAGAAAAGCCTTCACAAACTCGTCCCAATTTCTTATGGAATGTGATGCGGTGCTATATAGACACTTCTCGGCTAGGTCACATAAGGTGAAAGGAATGACCCTTAGCCTTATAGCGTCATCACTCAATTGGGTCGTTTTCATCATAGCGCACACATTTTGGAATTTATTTATAAAGATATATGCGTCTTCAGATTCCAATCCATGAAATTTTAGCAGCATATTGATGAAATGTGGTTTTATCTCAAAATTGTCCCCATTTACCGGTGGGGGTGAAAGACAAGTTGGTAAAGAAGTGCGGATGGGGTAAAAGAGATCCTGGAGCGCAACTCGTGCGGGCGCTTCAACAGGTGGCTGGTTCGGGTTATTCGCACCTAACGGAGGTGGAATCCTTCCCGTCGGTAAGGTGTTGTTGGGGTCGAATCCCGACATGCCTTCGGTGAAAGAATTTAGGGGAGAGGGTAGGGAAGTGGACAGATTTTCGACTTCGGTGTCGAAAGGTTCGTTGGTCGGTACCAACGAAACGCGGACTAATCGGGCGTCTGTATCCCTAGTCCAAAGTGACATACACTAAAAGGGATAGTGTAGTCAGAAAAAAGAAAAACAGAATGTGGGGGTAAGATAACGTCAGTGAGGGAAAGTGGTGGAAGTGAGTTGCAAGTTTTCTTAGCGGCAAGTTGCAAGTTTTGAAAAGATTTTTCTTTTTTTTTTATATGTGAGAGTTTTGCAAAAAGGTTTTTGGAAAGGGACTCGTGACACCAATGTATCAACCACACATGCACAATCAGGCCTAGATCTAGGGTCGCCTAGGTCTGCTAGACAGCTCCTAACTAGGGCTAGAAATAGGACCTCAAACCGCCTCTTCACGGACAAGTACGGCCAGGTAAGTGGAAAGGAACCACCACTACAGTGGGCCTAATTAATAACCACTAGCCTAGACACCGCAATGTCGGTTAGGATAAACGGTCGATGCCTATACTAGTCCTTTTCCTATTGAGCTCGATGTCCTTAGGTCTGAGTCTAATCTTTTTTAATTAACTGTGGTCAATGCACATGCGTTAGGTGTTTTCTGGGGTCCTGGGAAGGGTGATGAAATCCCCACCCAATCTGAGTTTGGTCAATTAGCCCCTTAGAGTCCGATTAAATTATGCAAAATAGTTAAATTCACTTGCAATCAAATTTTAGCGCGGCGCAAAGAACCCTGCAGAAAATCTGTTATTTAGAAGGGGGAGAAAGAATTTTTAGCGCAAAGAATTCCTGCAGAAGGTTTCACAGAGAGATATATGGGAGGTTTCAGAGGGGAGAATGAGAGATCAAACCATGTAAAAATGATGTGCTGACGTGGCAAGAATGCGGCGGTTCCGCGGTCCTAATGCCCTATATGCGGCGGAAACGCGGCCAAGCAGTGGTATCAGGCTGTGGAAAATTTTGTGCAGCTCCTGTTCACCAATTCTACTCTGTTCCGATTTTTATTGATTGAAAAGAGGCATAGCATTTTACAGATTTTGAGTACAATTTATAAGCAACCAGTGAAGCTAGGGTTACAGACTCTCGTAGACATGAAAATACAGATTTGACCCCTAAAAATCCCAACATATGTACCGACACACCGACACAGAAAGATTGCACCGACACGGGCCTAATATGGCCGCGGAACCTCGGCAATGGAGCGCTTGGGCCGCGGTTCCGCGGCCCTTTGGTGGGCTGGCTCACCATTCTTCTGGGCTTTGTTTGTCTTTTCTTGGGCTTCCTATTTTCATAGTTCTTTTCTCTGTTGGGCTTCTTAGTCTTCTCCAGATCCTTAGTGAAAACTTGTAAGGATCTTTTGACCGTTTCACTTTCGTCTTTTGGATCTTGCACTGTTCTTCGTCTAGGCTTGAGTAAGATCCGTCTGCTTGTTGGTCAAAAGCCCCTTTACTGTAGCATCTTTCGTCTTTTTCACTGTATTTGTTCCAAGAGCCTGTATCCTGTATCATGCAACAAACGAGCGTCAAAAGTACCTGTTTACTTATAAAATGCATAAAAGTGGGGCGTATGAATTGCAATATTATGATGTGAATATCGAGCAGTCTATTTGAAGGGAACACCTTGGCGTCTCAACAGTCTTTTTAATCCGTCTGTGTAGTATCTGGGCAAATGGATGGGCTGGAGCCTGTCAAGTATAGAATCGGCTCCATGCAAAATTTATTTCTCCACTTTGGTTTCCGTAGATTGATAAAAGAGGATCGCCTTTTCATCTCTTCGCCTAGGAGGGACATAGAATGTCTGCAGTTCTTGCACACTATAAGTTTCAAGTGCATCGAGCTCTTTGTAATACTCTTGCAGAACCATGGCAACTTGCAAACTTTGATCTTCATCAGCGAAGGCTTGTATTGATGGCCGAGCAGAGAATACGGCATTGACCTCATCTTCCGAGTCGCTGTCGAAGACCGAAATAGGGGTGGACAGTCTCGGCTTGGTGTATTGGGGCAGCCCGGGATATACTATCTCTTCTTCCTCCTCGGTATCACTACCGAAGACCGGAATAGTAGTGATAGCTTTGTTCCTGTCCTCTGGTTTGCGATATCTTTCTGTGTCTTCAAAATCTGGAAGGAAGTACTTGGCATCCTCATATTTGTGTACTTCATTCACGGAGAATGGGTTTAGTTCCCCTGTCACAGTGTACTCGAGACCATCTTTGAAGTACTTCATACACCGATGTTGTGTAGAAGAGATAATGTTGTACTCATGTAGCCAAGGCCTACCGAGCAAAGCATTATAGCAGGTCTTACCGTCAATGACATGAAACTTGATGTCAGTGACTAGCAGCCCAAAGCGCAGTGTCAGTACCACAGACCCAAGCGTCCGTGATGACTGGGAGTCAACCCCGAAGATAGTGATCTTATCTCGAGCGAGGTATTGAACGCTCATTCTAATTTCTTTCAACACTCTTACATTGAGGAGGTTAACGGAGGACCCATTGTCAACCAGGATTTTACCTATCTTGATATCATGACAGTATCCAGAGACATAAAGGGGACGGTTATGCTCGCACGTCCCGAGGAGGAGATCTTCATCGCCGCCGAAGGTGATATCAGCTGTGTACACTTCTTCCAGCTTGTCCTTCATCTTTTCTTCGGCGAGGAAAGCTTGGAATTGCTCGGGCTGTTATAGTGCCTTGATCAAAGGATCTCTCACCTCTTTGGATAACAGAAGGGCATCGAGAATGCTTAGCTACGAAAGTAGCTTTCTCAAGTGTGTCAGAACGTTGTAGTCCACCTTACTTTTCTTTGGCGGGTCCTTGGCTGTCAGATCTTTGACGACTTGATCATCTAGGGCGATATCCTCAGGGACTTTTTCTTTCCCCTTATCTTTTCTATTCGACCCACTGTTCGCGGGTCCAAGATTCTTTTCGGGCAACGTACGATTGCGCGGCTGAATATTTTCATAGGTCTTCATTTCTTCCGTTTCGGATGTGGGTTCTTTGAAGAGAGGGTCAAGAGATATTTCTTCATCAGAATTGCTCCCGAAGGTGAGAATTTGCGATTCCCTAGCGTCGACCATGTGACAGTTGCCGGTAGTTCTTTTCCGCTCCTCGGTCGTATTTCTTTGCTCCCGACGAGCTTTGTGTTTCATCCGCTTGAAATGTTGTCGGTGAGAAACATATCCCTACCACCAATTTTTAAAAGCGTTGCACTCTTCGGTCGGGTGCGCAATCTTTCGATGATATAAGCAGTAGCTCGGATGTATATCCGCTTCATCAGGAGTGTTTCTTTCGGAGGGTGGCAGCTTCATTTCCATCGATATGGCTTTGGCGAACCTTTTCCTCGTCTTGAACCTGCTTTTATTTGCAGCGGATGTACTTTGATTTGCTGGGAGTGTTTCGGCCCTTTCGTCTAGTCGCTGGCGTTTGGCCTTTTCAAATATGGTCATCTCGCACTCTTGATCAGTTATGATTTTAAGAAGAGCCTCGTTCAGGAATGCATCAATCATTTCATCTGATGGTCCTAGAAGTTCCGGCTCAAAATGTGCCCCCAGTTTCTCTGCGTAAGGAACTTCTTCATTTTCTATCGACGGGTGAGAGATCACATGGCAGCTTGCCACATAATCTTCAGGCTCATCCGAAGAGTCTTCTCCATTGTCATCATCTCCGTCCTCAAGGACGTGGCTGAGAAATTCTTAGAGTGTGACTGGAGTTCACGCCTTTTGGTTATATTCTTCCAGCGCTTCAATCTGTTTTTGCAAGTCCGTGCGCTTGTCACCATACTTCACGGGCTTTTTGGCCTTCTTCTTGTTCTTCGAAGATTTTGACGGCTGGGTGTGAGTGCTTTGACTATCACTACCAATTTTCGGAGTTGGGCGCAGTTTCAGCATTCCCTCGATGATCTCGGGTTCCAGTGGATTTTTCCACCTGATTGCCGGGCAAGTTTGGAGATCCTTCAGCATTCTTTTCGTCTTGGCTGAAAGAACGAACTCCCATGGAGCTTCTTCTACAAAAGAGCATGATTCCCCCAGTGTGTCCGTCTTTTTAAGAGCGTGCGGATGTGGCGGGCTTACTTTCCAATTCTCGAACAGTGCAAACTTGCCCTGTTGGTATTGGTCTTCGATCCAGCCTTTAAAGACGAAGCAATCTTCAATTGGATGGCTTACCGCTTGGTGGTGGGGGCAATAATTGGGATTATTAGCCTCACCGAGTTGCAATGGGTGTTTTGGATTCGGCAAATTAATGAGCCTGTTGCGCACCGCTAGCTCGAACAATCTCCTTGTTTTATCCTGGGGAAACGAATAAGGGCGCTTTATTTTCTCATTATAGTATCGACGTCTCTCGTCTAGGCGGTCCATTAATTTTGGGCCACCGGTCTGCTGTTGAGCATTGGTAACGAAAGTCGCTCCTTTCCCTTTTTCATTTCGCGGCTCCGGCTTCGAAGAGGAAGGCCTGTGAACCATCTGGTCCATTTGGGCCAGCTTATCAATCAAGGACTGGAAAGTGGTTAGCTTGAAAAACATCATAAATTGGGAGATGGTCGCTCAAGGGTCGAGAGTACCCACGAACATGCCCACCGCAGGCGCTTCTTCGATGCGCTGCTCGCACTTCGACCATAAGTTCCTCCATCGTATTGCGTATTGCACCGATGTTTCGCCTGACTTTACCCTGGCGTTAATTAATGCGGTGATCGGGGTGCGCTCGCTAGCGCTTGTGAATATCTGTGTAAACAGCAGCTCCATCTCCGCAAATGTCTTGATAGAGTTATTTGGAAGTTCAGAATACCACTCGAACGCCGTCTCCGACAAGCTGCCAACAAATTGGCGGAGCAGAAGTTTATCATCACCTCCAGTGTTGCCGCACAAGGCTCTGAATTGAGCGACGTTTAGAAGCGGATTTCCCGTCCCCTTATATACGTGGAACTTGGGGATCGTGTATCCTGGCGGATACTTGATCTGATCGTACCATCCTGGATACGGTCGCCCGGTTTTAACAATTTGGCCGGCCGCTTCATTCGCCTGGTGAGCTCGTATTTGCTGAGTAATGTAATTATCTAGAGCGGCCTTGGAGATGGTCTCCTCCTTGACTGCTGAAAGAGCCGGAGGAGGGTTTGATGTCCCCCTCTGTCGTCTTCAATGATAATCGGGGGGACTTCAGCTGGAGGTTCCGGCTGTAACATCATCCCTGCCATGTCTTGGAACAAAAGAGCCATTCGTTTTATATTAGCTGCCTGCTCCGCGGCCTCTTTTTCTTTCCTCTTAAGCATTCTCCGGAGGAATTCAGCATCAGTTTCTTGTTCCTGATGCTGCTCTAAGGTCTCTGGATTTTCTTTCGGCCCATTGAGTGCGGCCATTGCAGTCAGCATCTCCTGAAGTTTTTGCTGCTGTTGCTCCTGAGCCTTTGTTATCGATCGGGTGAGCAGTCGATGACCCGTAGAAGCACGGCTTTCTTCTTTTCCGGAAGCCATATAAACGGTATGTGTTACCATGCACCCAGAATTAGGGTGTTTGGACTCAGCGTCCTTGCGGTTTGCTGTGGTCACAGGGGCTTTCTTCGGCCTCCTTCTCTTATGAGCGGTTGAAGTTGAGAGAGCCGTTGCAGCGGGCACCCAGAAAGATGACATCTTCTTTGGTACCACGGGATGGTCCTTTTCTTGCCGAGTTCTAAGCTTCTTTGGTCGGCGAGAGTAGTCAAGGTCAATCACCGATTCCTGGACCTGTCGCCAGACTTTATAAATTTTAGAGGACAGCCGCTGAGGGAGCTGCTCTGGCTTCTTTTCTGTAGCATTCTCTACAGGTAGAGGAGATCTTTTCAGCATGGCAGTTGGAGAGTTTTTGCGCACCCTCCTTAGCGGTTCAAATTTGTTCCCAGTTAGAACAGCAGTATCGATTTCCACCATGGGAGCTGGCGGAGTCAGTCCAGAAGGGGAACTGCCCCCAGCCTTCCTTACTCGGTGTCAATGATGACGACGAGCATGTCATGCAGATGGGATTGTCTCAGCTGTAGAGGTGAGTTCCTCATGCCCCCTGTGTTGGTCATAAGTTGTCGTTGTCAGCCTATTGAAGACCGATGTCCTCTAAGTGGGGATAACCAGTCTATCGAAGACAGACCTCTGGGCAGGGGAAGCAGCTTTGAGGACTTTGCCTGGAGCGGGAGCCGGAATGACCAGCCTTATGAAGACTGACTTCTTGGCAGAAAAGCCTCTCCGATGATTTCTTCCGCTTGAGCCAGGATAGCTATCCGCTTTGGGATGGCTGCTTCAGGTATCGCGGGCTTGTTGGCGTTCTGGCCCAGTCTGTTGAAAACTGAGGTATTGAAGTTGGGCGACCCGTTGAGAGGGGCCGCGGCAATGGCAAGTCGATCAAAAACCGACTTCTTTGGGGCTTCTTGCGACAACAGCGGGGCACTGAAGCTCATCGGTGGGATCATATTCCCAAAGAATAGCCCAGTGGTGGCCTAAGTTACTTGCTCCACTGGCATCCTGAACAGGGAGGCCGCTTAGGGCCCGTAGGTTACACCTCCAAATGAGGCGGAACGGGAGTTGCAGTTGCAGCTGGAGCAGTTAGAGTCCATTGATGTTATGTTTTCTGCATGGGAGCAAAACCAAATCTTAGAACCCAAGGGCAACCATATCAAACCGCGATTTGTTCGCGAACACGACACACGAAGTGTTGAGTGAAAAGGGGAAAAGGTCCCACCGGGCGTGCCAGAATCTGCTCCCCGCCAAAACACGGAGAGACGGGACCACGCAGGTCTGTCTTGCCTGAATTTAGGGGCAGATGCTAATTGGTGCTATCCGTCCACCTCTCCGAAAATGCCAAGTTGATTTATGGCAACGTATATCGAAAGTTTAAACGGATGCGGCCGATATAGCAGACTTCGTCAGATTCCCCCTCGTTGAGGGGTTTTTGATTGTGGGGACACTCTTCCCTGCAGACACAAGCCCCTGGAGTTAATAACGCTACCGCATCGCGGTAACCACTTTCTCCTTCTCCAGATGGTCACTTCGTGTCATGGGTGTTTGTTTAGTTTTTGGTTACCCGTGGATTGTATACGGAGACTAATTTATGTTGTCATCCGTAGGGCGTGGATTAGTCCAAATCCGTATTTTCTTAGATTTGGGTTTGGGGTTGGGTTTAAGGATACGTTTGTTGGCTATAGTGCCCTCAAGGCAATCATCATAGTCGCAGGTATGTGATCATGATGATTGAGCGAGGACCTATACCGATAAAACAGTCTTACTCGAGATGATAGTATGCTATCTGGTTTGTCTTCATCATCATATGTTGATAAAGCCCATAGGATTCTTGCTTGACTGCCAGCATTGTGATGGCGATCACATACGTGGGGGCTGGGGTCTATAAGCACATCCTTAAATGTCCCTAGTCGTGGGAGTATCGAGACTGGGCATCGATACTCTAGTGTAAACTGGTGTATACTTATCTAGACCCTGATGAGGGGCGGTGGCCGGTCTCACAAGCCATTGGTGTCAGTTGTTCACCTAAGATAGTATACAGGTGCTCATTGGGTTATGAGTACACCGGACGGACTCGCCGGGAACATACTAGTTGGTATTATACCTATAGTCAGATAGCAGTTCCCTGGTGATATGTGTACAGGTTAGTCTGTCGACCTGAGATCGTCATTTGTCTTGTGTGAGTTCCCACTGTGCTTTGATTACTACCCTACCATGGCTCAAAGGAGTCGTGCAAACAGGTTTTAGTTGGGTACAGTCCCGAGCCACATGGAGGCAGTGAGCGGATCGTTAGGGATTCGTCTCTCCCGGTATTGGGGGTTGATGTCGCGCAGTGCATGGGTGGCCATCACTAGAAATCCTCGGCCGAGGTATGTGAGAATTACCGATCCAGGATCGATAGTTTCTCAGGTACTGATGAGTTTCATACCGACACGAATTATTACGTTGTTAGGGGTCTGACTTTATCCCCCCCTCTAGACTCGAAATGCGATACTCTTATACGAACAGACCGGACTGTACGGATATTGTCACTGACAGGCTCAGTAGGAGTTTGGATGAGTTTGCTCGTCGGCCTTCCTTTCGCTCAATACCTGGGTAGCCGTTACGTACAGCTAGTGCCACTGACGTGCTTGTAGTTAAACCCACTGCCAGTGTATTGACGAGTCTTTAGAGTCCCACACAGAGGGTTTTCACGGTTCAAGCGATATGGTGTAGTTGATGTATGTTGATACATACAAGTGTCCGATTAAATATGTGCACATGCTGCACAGAGTTTAATCGGACGGTTGATAATACTAGCGGCTTAGTATTAAGCCAGATTGTTAAATCAGGTTTTGATTTAATAATTTACATATGTATTTATATATATGTATTCTAGTATTATTGCTCACTAATTATTTTCTCTCTTTGGCTATTCGTATTTTCGTACGAATACGCGTATGTGTATTTCGATACATGTACCGGGAAACATTCCGTATTTGTACAGAATGGCTTCTAGAAGATGCCACCTCATTATTGATTTCCTTTAGAAAATCACATGTTTTTAATGAGGTGGAAATGGTGATATGGTAAGGCATGGGCTTTAGGTCAAAGCATGGCTTTTGTGCATGTAGAGATTGGTATGGTCTCATTTGTTTATTGTTAATTGGAAAAGGGTTTTTGGTGTGCATTATTTTTTAGGGGAAGAGAGATGGGCCGGCCACATGTGGTGGTGGGCATTTGCTTGCTCATTTTTGACATACACTTGATGCTCTCTCTCTTGCTCACATTCACTCTCACACCAAAAACACTTAGCCAAATTTAGCTCATGCCATTCTTGCTTTCATCGCCTCCACATCTTCCATGATTGTTCTATGAGCATTATATTTTGAGAGAAGATTAGAGTGACACTATCCTACACCCCCCACTCTCCACTACTAGCGATCTTGGAGAGTCGGTTGGTCCGCTTGGCGAACCTGGAGCTTGTGTCGTTTCCCTCGGGCGGATCATCGGAGATGAAGGAAGACCGGCGACCAAAGTCGATCCGCATCACTAGGAGCTTGGAAATGGTTGAAGACCCGAAGGACATGGTTCATTAGGTATAACCATTCCTATCTCTTTTAATTAGCTTGCTAGTTTTAGGGTTAATGGTTTCGATCTTGCAAATCGGGTAATGGTAGCGCCGGGTTTTAAAAAAAAAATTGTTCCGCATTTGGCTATGGTTCGATGGTCGGGGCGCTCCCATAACCCAACATGGTATCAAAGCCACCCATTAAACCCTACAAGCTAGTTTGCACAAGCTTAAAATCTCGATCGATCAAAATTTCCAAATCAATTTTCCAATTTGTCTATTTTCTGTCGATTTTAAAACTTGGTCGAAAAATCTTTCTGTATAGCTTAAAAATCTGTGCAGGCAATTATAGAGCACCACAAGAAATTTGGAGGCTTGAATCAATTTTTTGGCCGTAGAACCGCCACAAAACATGCCATTTGGCGGCGTTTCTGCCGCGCTTTTATGGCCAAATCCCTCCATATTTTTTCTGGTACTCTCTGACAAGGAAAAATGATTTTTGTGATATTTAGTTTTAACCCATATTCTCTTGAGTACTGGTTTGCACTTGGGGCTAGACAGAAATTTTAATCGATCAATATTTTAACTGTGATATTATCAGTACTTAGTTTAGCATCTGCGACCATGAATGTCACTCGATTGGTAAACCCATCTGATTTCTATATGTTCTTTTAGACGAGTTTACGAATGTGACATTCACGTTGATGTTCTGTGTTGTGCTGTGATGTTGCGGATTGTCGTGGTGGATAGCCTGGGTGCAGTGGTAGTACAGTTTTGTTTCATTTGTACATTTGATATTGCGGGGCGAGCGTCCGACATGTGGACAGCCGTCACTGCATGTTTGTATATTATTCTTCTGGGGCACGACCGGGTTGAGGTCGATGTACCCGTTGTATATATTTTCTTTTCTATACTAGGATTACCCCGCGGTAGGGTGCACGGATAGCCGGGTTCTAGAGGGCAACGAGCCCGCATCTCATGGCGTTGAGACGGAGGGGGCTTCACTCTAGAATTGGCGGGCTATTAACCGCACTCGTAGGGGGTATAGGTTGACCCAGGGAAGGGTGCTCAAGTTACCGGATTCCGTAAAGTGCTGGGTGGTCCATTCACTTTGTTGAAGGGGCTGTCTCGCTTCAGGTTTTGGCGGATAACTTGCCGCGCTCGTAGGGGTCTAAGAGTTCATTGCACAGGCTATCCATACGACCAGGGGAACGTCAGGTTTTCAGTTATGGCTCAAAGGAAACCCGGGGCTCCCAGATTATCTGTATTGTTCTGTGATGCTTATTACTTTTCTGTGATGTTGCATTTATCATGCCTGGGACGATTGTTATATATATATTTATATATACTAGTAGATGTTGTCTATGTTTTGCACCCGCGCTAGCCCAGTCCCCGCTCTGTAGTTAGTTATGTAACCTAACGGGTGATGACGGGACCCAGTGGCGAATGCGGATGGCATATACGTACATTTTATTTTCGTTCTTTTCTGGTGTGATTAATTGATGGGACTGCGTTGATTCTTATCAATGCAAGGAAAACAAACTTATATATATATGATATTGTTGGAACCAAGATTTTAAAAACTGACATTACAGATGTTCTTTTTTGCTTTGCATAGTGGTATTCGGTTATGAATATCCAGCACCTCATTCGACGAGGCAAGGGCCAAGATCCCTTCATCGGGAGTGACCCCTTAGGTAGAAGTTTGCGTCAACGTAATAACTTCACTATAGTCGATTACTTTTTGCTTTGCATCATGGTATTCAGTTTGAAATATCCTGCACCTCATTCGACGGGGAAAGAGCCGAGATCCCTTCACCGGGAGTGACCTCTTTAGCAAAAGTTTTCGCTACTGTACTTTTGTAAAACCACTTGGATTCCTTCAACGAGATCAAGTTCATTACGTTAAAGGTTTTTCACCAAAAACCAGCCGTATCCCTCCATCATTTCAGATTAGTATTGCTTAGTATTTGTGCTGCATTTGTTGACCTTGTCAAGCCGTAGTGAGCGGTAGCTCTGTAATACTTTTCTGTCGCAAGCAAATATGGATTGGTTAGGACAGTCGTTCGACCTTGTTGACCTTGTCAAGGGTCTGTGCGGGTGGGTCTAATGCAATCAAGATAATGACGGGTTGAACTTGACTAGGACCCTTTGACTTGTTGACCTTGTCAAGGTCACTTGGATCCTAGGGCTAAAAATCATATCGGGAGTTTCAAACATATAGGAAACTTGCCAGGCATGCGCATACCTTTTGGAGTGTGGTGGCTTGAGTGGCTTCCATCAAGTTATCATGCGATGATAGTTAGATCCCGATTCCCACTGATGAGTAGGATTACTCCTCGGGTGATTCCGACTAATTCTCCTTTTAGGATTGGAGGAGAATTCGAGAAAACAGTGGGAGCCATCCAGATTAGATAAAATGATTATCCATTCTGATCTAGGTTAGAGTGCACGCTAAGTATTTCTTTTCTCTCTCTCTCTCTCTCTCTCTCTCTCTGTGACAGTGACCATGACCCGACCCTAGACTATAACTCAGTGACCAAGTTAAACCGAACTTTCTTATAAACACTGGCTTTTCGATTGTCCTAGTTGCATACATCATTGCCACTCCTTCTTTTACCCTTTGCCTTTCTTCAGAACACCCCGTATTACTATGAATATCCACTTCCATTGGATAAAATCATCGTATGGTTATATACGAACTCGAAGGAACTTTTTCGAGATGGTTTCCGGTTCTGGAGAAAATGAATAGGATTATTCAGTTGTCTTTTCCTTTTACCTTCTCTCAGGTTGTGAGGGCTCCCAGAATTAGGAGACGGTACACCTATTATGCTCATTGGATAGTCTTCTTCCAAACCATAGGCAGGTACCGAACGGTAGGGAATGAAGAAAACCAATTAGCCTAAGTGTGGTGTACAGAAGGTAATAAGTAAAGACAAATAAAAGGGTTAGAAAGAGGGCAAAGTAAAATGCGACTGCTATTCACGACCGAACCAGGTATTTTCATCGCCACTCCTACTTCACCTTTGTATTTCTCCAGAACACCTCGTATCACTATGAACATCCAATTCCATTGGATAAATCCATCGTATGGTTATATACGAACTCGAAGGAACTTTTTTGAGGATGGATTCTGGTTCAGGAGAAACAGGAATAAGGTTTATTCAGTTTTCTTTTATCATCACCTTCTCTCAGGTTGCGAGTACTCCTAGGATTAGGAGAGTACACCTATTACGCTTATTGGATGGTCTTCTTCCAAACCATAGGCTGGTGCCGAACGGTAGGGAAGGAAGAAAACCATTTAAGCCTAACAATGGTGTACAGAAGGTAATGACTAAAGACAAATAAAGGAATTTGGAGAGATGGTAAGGAAATACAAGGTTTCAGTCATGAATCTGGATAATGAAAGAGGCATTACTAAGAATACTAGGATACCCCTACAAAACATTTTAATGTTTCAGTTTCACTGTGCATTGTTAATAGAAAACTGATTTCCCAATTAGACCCTTACTCCAGGGTATGTATTTACCAAGTCTAATTCTCACATCTGTATGGTTTTACAGATGATGGGTGGGAGTAAGCTATTGGGAATTAGGTGATCATCCTCATTATATTGGAATTCGTTGTAATTAATGATATTTGAGGAAATCACCTGGGTACAGTTTTCAACCTACGACGCACAGGATTTGAGTTATTAAACTCACCGGACTTATACAAAGTATTGTATGTTGTCCAGTGTCTATTAGGACAAAAGGATTGGTCCTCTTACTATATTCTATTTACTTATGACTTCTCAAGTTTTGGACAAGTGTTTCGTAGAAATACAAGGTCCAAGTTTGAGAAGTTATAGGTACAAGAATAAAGTAGAGAACCAGGTGTCGCAAGTATCGGGATTCTTCATGGTGATCGAAGATGTAGATACTTGTATAAGGTATTCAGTTGATAATAATGGTTTTGAGAAACTTTTTTCTCTTTCAGGTTACTCATAATTGGACGCACTCCTAAGTTGAGTAATGCTGATTAGCCTCTCTCCATTTAGTTGACATGCACTGGAGACAGCTGCATGATTTGAATCTGGTTCCAATTAAATTAGTGCCTTTATTTCTATATTAGATATATATAGAATCAATTTATATCTTAACGATGTTAAGGTATACAGAGTCGTCCGGCTGATACATAAAACCAGAATCCGGATAAACTCAGGGCACGTTTCAGTAATGGCTGTTTGTGGGTTATCCCGGGCTTTGACGAGGGTTAACTTTCTACCATCTGGAAGATCAATAGTGATATTGTTCTTGACTTGCCACAGTTTTAGTAAAATGGACTTTTTTAGAAAACAGTAGTGAGAGTATGATAGGACTGGAAGTGATTCCAGAACCACAAATGATTACGGAAAATTTAATAGGAGCTAAAGATTCAATCAGGATTGACATTCCATTAGCCACTCTATACATATGGTGGGTAACCTCAAGCACCCAAGAGGTACTTCGATAGCCTCAAGTACGGTGACAGGGAGGTTCTTGTTTACCCAGACTTGATACTACTGTTGTTCCAGAATATGAGACCCGGCAGGAGGATAAGTATAGCGTCGTTCTAAACTAGTTTTAGAAGTACACGTGTATATGGTTCTGCCAGAGGGTTGTCGTAATCAGTGGGAGCAGCGGAAGCGTAGTGGAAAAGTAGCTTATGTCTATTTATAGATTAAAGCAGATATATCGGAGAAAGATCATCTATTTTTTATATGACAGTCATGGGCATTGACTTCATCAGAATAGAGGATGGATCTGTTAAGAAGGTGGTAGGGTGTGATGTCCTGATATTTGGGATGACATACACAGAGTAAGAAGTAAAATTCCTATACTACGATCGGTTATACTATGGTTGTCACACAGTGTTTTCTCCACATAGGATATGGATATTATATCAGGCATTCTGGTTACTAGATCTAAAGTTTATGATCTAGATTTGGGTAGTTTCCCAATCTGGGTAGTAAGACAGTATTCTAAAGATATTTAGAATGGAAGACTCCTCGTATAGGGGTGAACCTGCAGGTGATGGAGTCACCCTCTCTAAAGGTATCTTACAGACTAAAGGGGAGAGGGATGTGCATGATTGGCATATCACTTGTTTAAGCGATTGAGTCAATCATGACATGTCAAGTACCATACCAGATATTGTTTTTGCACTAGATGTAATAAGTTGAGATATTAATCCAATCCTAGAGAAACGTTGGGAAGCAGTTTTTGGAACATAAGTGGATGTTCTAGGGATTCGATAATGGCAGCCTCCTTCTGGAGACGGTTATCATTTCAGGCTTCCAAGGTGACCTGGATGACAGAGTGACTGTCAGAGTTACAGTTTTCCATATGACGAGGGACAGTATGTTGGACAGGTGGTCCAAGCGGATACTGAGGAAGGCATGGTGCAGTATACTGATTAAGTTCAGTAGACGATGCAGTCTAAGAAATTTGCTGGATTTAGAGTTCATTTGTGAACTGGGTCCCATCAGATATCCAGAAATATTCTAAGACGGGTATTGCACATTTCGAGAGATAGTTTTCTCTGCGAAGTTGAGATAAAGAGAGACATAGAAAGAAACACTAGAGCGGATCCACTCACTGAGGCTATTTCTCGAACGCAATAGTTTTACAAACAAGGTTTGTGAAACTGATTAGTAGAGGAGTTGGGTGTTCGGTATCACACGGGCTGTGAGTATGCGACATCGCAATAAATTAGCCTTAAGTGCAAGTAGGAGATTGTTGGCTATAGTGCCCTCAAGGCAATTATCATAGTCACAGGTATGTGATCAGGATGATTGAGCAAGGACCTATACCGATAAAACTGTCTTACTCGAGATGATAGTATGCTATCTGGTTTATCTTCATCATCATATGTTGATAAAGCCCATAGGATTCTTGCTTGATTGCCAGCATTGTGATGGCGATCACATACGTGGGAGCTGGGGTCTATAAGCACATCCTTAAATGTCCCTAGTCGTGGGAGTATCGAGACTGGGCATCGATACTCCAGTGTAAACTGGTGTATACTTATCTAAACCCTGATGAGGGGCGGTGGCCAGTCTCACAAGCCATTGGTGTCAGTTGTTCACCTAAGATAGTATACAGGTGCTCATTGGGTTATGAGTACACTGGACGGACTCGCCAGGAACATGCTAGTTGGTATTATACCTATAATCAGATAGCAGTTCCCTGGTGACATGTATACAGGTTAGTCTGTCGACCTGAGATCGTCATTTTTCTCGTGTGAGTTCCCACTGTGCTTTGATTACTTCCCTACCACGGCTCAAAGGAGTCGTGCAAATAAGTTTTAGTTGGGTACAGTCCCGAGCCATATGGAGGCAGTGAGCGGATCGTTAGGGATTCGTCTCTCCAGGTATTGGGGGTTGATGTCGCGCAGTGCACGGGTGGCCATCACTAAAAATCCTCGGCCGAGGTATGTGAGAATTACCGATCCAGGATCGATAGTTTCTCAGGTAGTGATGGGTTTCATACCGACACGAATTATCGCGTTGTTGGGGGTCTGACTTTATCCTCCCCCCTAGACTCGATATGCGATACTCTTATATGAACAGACCGGACTGTACGGATATTGTCACTGACAGGCTCAGTAGGAGTTTGGATGAGTTTGCTCGTCGGCCTTCCTTTCGCTCAATACCTGGATAGCCGTTACGTAGAGCTAGCGCCGCTGACGTGCTTGTGGTTAAACCCACTGCCAGCGTATTAACGAGTCTTTAGAGTCCCACACAGAGGATTTTCACGGTTCAGGCGATATGGTGTAGTTGATGTATGTTGATACATACAAGTGTCCGATTAAATATGTGCACATGCTGCACAGAGTTTAATCGGACGGTTGATAATACTAGCGGCTTAGTATTAAGCCAGATTGTTAAATCAGGTTTTGATTTAATAATTTACATATGTATTTATATATATGTATTCTAGTATTATTGCTCACTAATTATTTTCTCTCTTTGGCTATTCGTATTTTCGTACGAATACGTGTATGTGTATTTCGATATATGTACCGGGAAGCATTCCGTATTTGTACAGAATGGCTTCTAGAAGATGCCACCTCATTATTGATTTTCTTTAGAAAATCACATGTTTTTAATGAGGTGGAAATGGTGACATGGCAAGGCATGGGCTTTAGGTCAAAGCATGGCTTTTGTGCATGTAGAGATTGGTATGGTCTCATTTGTTTATTGTTAATTGGAAAAGGGTCTTTGGTATGCATTATTTTTTAGGGGAAGAGAGAGGGGCCGGCCACATGTGGTGGTGGGGATTTGCTTTCTCATTTTTGACATACACTTGATGCTCTCTCTCTTGCTCACATTCACTCTCACACCAAAAACACTTAGCCAAATTTAGCTCATGCCATTCTTGCTTTCATCACCTCCACATCTTCCATGGTTGTTCTATGAGCATTATATTTTGAGAGAAGATTAGAGTGACACTATCCTACACCCCCCACTCTCCACTACTAGCGATCTTGGAGAGTCGGTTGGTCCGCTTGGCGAACCTGGAGTTTGTGTCGTTTCCCTCGGAGGAATCATCGGAGATGAAGGAAGACCGGGGACCAAAGTCGATCCGCATCACTAGGAGCTTGGAAATGGTTGAAGACCCGAAGGACATGGTTCATTAGGTATAACCATTCCTATCTCTTTTAATTAGCTTGCTAGTTTTAGGGTTAATGGTTTCGATCTTGCAAATCGGGTAATGGTAGCGCTGGGTTTTAGAAAAATTTTGTTCCGTATTTGGCCACGGTTCGATGGTCGGGGCGCTCCCATAACCCAACAGCATTAGTCTCATTTGAGACAAAGATCAATTTAAACGTTTGTTAAGGATACGTTAATCTAACTTTAGACTAAGATCAACTTAACGGGATCGTTTAGATCTAACAAAAGAGCATTTGGACTCTATTGTCTTAGTTTAGGGACATTGCGATCAATTACCAGTTTAAGGACATGGTGGTCCATTATTAGTTTAAGGACAACTCGGTCCGATGTTAGTTTAAGAACATCTCGGTCCGTTGTTAGTTTAAGGACATCTCGGTCCGAGGTTAAGGACATCATAGTCCATGGGCTTAAGGACCCCACAGTCCGAGATTAAGGACATCATAGTCCATGGGTTTAAGGACCCCACAGTCCAGTTTAAAGACATCATAGTCTATAAAATGTATGGTTGTCAGGACCCGTCACCTTTCTGAAGACCTTGAAGGATTACAACGATAAATATCAGAGGAGTAAAGAGATGTACCCTTGGACCGATGTGAGTTGGTTGTAAGATCTGTACTCCAATTTGGGGCTAAGATCTATTAAAGTATTTATGAGCAGATGAGCTCAATTAATATGAGTTGAGGACTTATGGCCAATCTTGGACTAAGTCCAATCAAGTTAAAATGTTCAACATTTTATTTTGGGCTATTAAGCCTTTATTCGGGCTTGACCCTAACAGTGTTTTTGTCTTTTACCGAATGCTGAGCATTTCTCATAGTCCTGGGCTCATTAAAGAACAATTTATGTTCTATCAGCGCAACACGTGGCGCGCTTGGCGCTTTGCGCCAGTCAAAGAGCGCAGTGCGCTTCTGCCGAGTAGCGCACACGTGAGGGACACGTGTCGCGCTTGGCACTAAGCGCCAGATGATGGGCGCATTGCGCCAGTTTATGAGCGCAGAGCGCTAGTAGTTCAATGGCGCACACGTGATTGACACATGGTGCGCTTGGCGCTGAGCGCCAGCCTATGTGCAATTTGCGCTATCTCAAGAGCGCAAAGCGCTAACTGTTAAGTGGCGCACACGTAAGGGACACGTGGCGCGCTTAGCGCTGTGCGCCAGTCTTGTGCAAAGAGCGCTGTATTATGAGCGCAAGCGCTAACTAATCAACTTTTTGATTCAAAAAGAGACTTTGTCTCAAGATTCTAAGAACAAAAGTTCTTATTTTGTAGGAGATGTTTTAATCTCTTTGATTGATGAAAGGTTTTGCCTTTATGGATCTGTGACCCTTAAGAGAATTGAATTATTCTCCCCCCTTCTGTTTATAATGAGATGTTCATGATTTCTTTGAGACAGACCTTAGTCTTATAGATCTATGATCTGTGAGAAAGAAGTAAATTCTTCTTTTATTTTATGATGAGATCTTTTGATCTCTTTGTAAAGACCTTGGTCTTGTAGATCTATGATCTGTGAGAAAGAAGTACATTCTTCTTCTATTTTAGGAGATGATTTCATCTCTATGTTCTTTTAACTTGAAGAAAAGAAGTTCTTCTATCGAGAGCTTGGCTCTTGAGATCTTTCAAAGCTTATGGGGGTTCCTCTGTATGCTTCTGTATCTGAGACTTGAAGTCTAGGGGCCTTTATATAGGGCAAGCTGATCAGTTCAATCAGTTGAAGAGATCTTTTCTCTAATTGATTTGGGGAATTTCCCATCGTTGGATTTTTCATCCAAGGGCTTCTGATTTACAGAAGGTAATCTTCTTGTTTTTAACAAGATTGGGCAATCTTCTAAACAGAATTTATTCTGTGTTTTTTGGTGATTTTTAATCACCATTGGATCATTGATCCAACGGTGCTATGATTTACAGAGCACAATCTTGTTGTTTAGAAAGATTTGAGAAATCTTTCCTTAACAGAATTTAATTTTGATTGATTAATGATTTATCATTATTATTGGATCTTTGATCTGACGGTGGGGAGCTTTTAGTTCCAACGCTAGCGCACCCGTGCTTTGCACTTGGTGCGCTGCTTAGAGCACAGTGCACCTAGCGCTAGCGCATCCGTGCTTTGCACGTGGTGCGCTGCTTAGAGTGCAGCGCACCTAGCGCTAGCGCATACGTGCTTTGCACGCGGTGCGCTATTCAGGACGCAGCGCACTTGGCGCTACTTCTGAAGCGTTGCTTCATTTTAAAATTTGAATTTTGAACAGAGCTTTTCTCTGATTGGGGGAAACACCCACCAGCAAGGATTTGGATCAGCTAGCGTTCGACCCGGAGCTCTAGTTTACTTGTACATTTCATTTTTATTTCTGTTATGCCATTATTTAGGCATTGCTTTCAGTATATGTATTTCTATTTCAGTTGTGTTGTAAAAAGAATGTTAATAAATAAATTTGCTGTTCATTTACATTTTGTCTCTTGTGTACATTTTATATTATATTGCTTAGATACGCTCAGCGTATTTACTTCTGAGTAAATACGTCAGTGACCCGTCGCGTCCTCGGCCCATACACTGGGAAGCGGAGCGTGACAATAGATGCTCTAGAACCGAGAAATCTCATGGAGGACGCCATAATTCATATCAAGGAAAACCGCATTTTTCTTTTAAAAGGAGCATAAGTTTTCAATTTCACATGCGTATTCCCAATTCCAGAAATCTGATGAAAATCGAAATCTCATAATCATGAGCTAATAATGAACAATGAATATCGGCATAGAGCCTAACTGCAGTACATAACCAGAATGTAGGTATACAAATGCATGTGGCTTCTAAGTAAGAAATGCAATATCTAAACTAGCATATGAAAGCAAGAATACTAACAATTTAATTAAACTGCCAGCTATCAGGTTATACGATGGAGATAACAGTTTCTAATGTGTACGTGACATGGCAATTACCGATGATGGTGTGTGTGAGCCGACCAGTAAATGTACGTGCAACATACGCATCATCGATAATGGTGCATGTGTCCTAGCAGACGAGATCATAACAACTAATGAAAGCACATGTAAATATATGCAATGCAATGGAATTAATATGAACAGTGGAAAACAAAATAGTAAACGCAGCAAGATAAGATATACATATCTATATGCGAGCCATACGGTTACCGTATTTAAAATAGTACGAATCGCTATTTTTAGAAAAGTAGGGATTACGGTGTTTTTTGAGGAAAAAAATACCTTTTGAAAATCCATAGCATCACTCAGTTTGCCCTTTGAAAATGTATATGATTCGTTAGTTTTTCAAATTAGGTATGACTTGAACTCTATTCTAACACCTACTTAAGTAATTAAGGGACTAAACTAAAACAGTGCCGAAAGTGAATAGAAATCTATAAATGTCTGAATCGATATATCTAGTAGTCAGCGATCCATCCTCATAGCATTACGTACGGTATAATCTATCGTACGGCATTCTCGAGTCAAGAGTGCGGATCAATCATCATCATATATATATATATATATATATATATATATATATATTGTACGGTATAGTCAGTTGTACGGCATCCTCAAAATCGATGGTACGGGTCAATATCATATATATCATATTTCGTACGGTATCATTCGTCGTACAATATCATAATCAAGGATACGGATCTAAGGTCGCGTACATTCATTAAGTTATTGTTCAGTCGAAAATATCACACATTTGATATAACATTTTCCTTACTTTTCTTAGATATTTAATGGTGTTTATTATAAATATGAAACATATGAGAGTTTATCTGTAAAATATCTATTATCATATGTTTATATATTATAATCAACATTATGAAGGAAAATGTATGCATATAATATTTATATAATATTTTGATAATTTAAATATGCATATCATATCAAATATCCATAATCAATATTCTTAAAATATAATATCATATAAAATGGTTAGGATAATATCTCAGTGCCAAGCGCACCACGTGCTCCTCACGTGTGCGCTATCTCACAGGAAGCGTTTCAGCGCTCCAAGTCTGGCGCTTAGTGCCAAGCGCGCCTCATGCTCCTCACGTGTGCGCTGTCTCACAGAAAGCGCTTAGCGCTCTAGGATTGGCGATCAACGCCAAGCGCACCACGTGCTCCACACGTGGGCACTGAGGGAACATAAACTGTTCTTTAAATAAAACCCCAGAGCCATAATGAGGGCTCAACACTCAATAAAAGACAAAAAGGTTGTAAGAACCCAAACCAATACTCAGCATAAATGAAAAAGAACTGAGCCTAATTAAATGTCCAACATTTTGACTGAGTGTGCCGAGCCCAAGTTGGCCACAGATCCCTAATTTAGATTAATTGAGCCTATATGCTCATAAATCTTTTTAACTGATCTTAGTCTCAAACTTGACTACAGATCTCCCAACCAACATTGGTTCAAGGGTACATCTCTTCATACCTCTGATATATGTCGTTGTAATTCTTCAACGTCTTTATAGAGATAGAGGGTCCTAATAACCAATCAGTTGAACCAAAACCACACAGACTATGATGTTTTTAAACTGGACTATGATGTTCTTAAACTTTACGGACTATGGGGTCCTTAAACTCATGGACTATGATGTCCTTAAACTTTATGGACTGTGGGGTCCTTAATCTCATAGACTATGATATCTTTAAACTTTACAAACTATGATGTCTTTAAACTGTCACGGACTATGATGTCCTTAAACCCAATGGACCGTAATGTCCCTAAACTAAAACAATAGAGTCCAAATACTCTTTTGTTGGATCTAAATAATCCTGTTAAGTAGATCTTAGTCTAAAATTAGACTAACGTATCCTTAACAAACGTTTAAGTTGATCTTAATCTCAAATGAGATTAACGGTCCTTAAACCCAACCCAAAACCAAATCTAAGAAAATACGGATTTGGACTAATCCACGCCCTACAGGCGACAACATAAATTAGTCTCCGTATACAATCTATGGGCAACCAAAAATAAAACAAACATACACGACACGAAGTGACCATCTGGAGAAGGAGAAAGTGGTTACCGCGATACGGTAGCGTAATTAACTGCAGGGGCTTGCGCCTGCAGGGAAGAGCATCCTCACAATCAAAAACCCCTCACAATGAGGGGGAATCTGACGAAGTCTGCTACATCGGCCGTATCCGTCTAAACCTTCGATACATGGTGCCATAAATCAACTTGGCATCTTCGAAGAGGTGGACGGATAAAACCAAATAGCAGCTGCCCCCAAATTCAGGCAAGACGTTTGTCTTCCCGGTTTTCGGCGGTAAACAAAGTTTATAAATATTAGCAAAAAAATCGTTAACATCTTAATCGGGTGCGCTACCAATTTATTGCTAGTCTCGACCGCGATTTGAGATCAGATTAACAATTGTTTTGTTAAGGGCTAGACATGAATAGAGATCAATAAAAGGACAAGGGTCAATGGTGTGGAAACCCTAGTTTCTTCCAAAGAACCCTAATCCTCATTCATCACTATCAATCTAGTTTTAAATCTATCAAAAGATAAAAAGAGTTATCTTTATTAGTCATCCATGACTACTAAATCCTAACGAACCCTACAAGCCTTCTTCTTATATATTCTATATCCGTATTAAACTAGATCTGTATTCTACATCCGTATTTAACATAGATGTAGAATCTATTCTTCACTATTTTTTATTCTTCTATTCTTCCTCTTTTTAATCAACACGTCTAAAGAAAGATTAAAAGATTCTACATATGCCTGAGGATGACCCATACTCATCTCGGCTAGCTACACGCGACACCGTTATTGATTGCGGTTACTACACACACTCACATAGAATCAATCAAATGGCGTCGTTGTCGGGGATACGTGCGTAATATTTTTTTCTTACTATTCGTGTTGAATACTTATTCGATACATATCATAAAATAAAACAAAACCGCATATTGTGTATTTAACGATTAGTGTGCTATTTTTACGAGTGAATCTGGAGACACTAAAGAAAGGAAATCAAGATTCAGATACTTTTAGAGAGGTCCAGAGGAGCTAGGAAGGTACTGTAGAAAAAATTTTACAAAGAACTCCCTAAATAGCGGTGAAACCACGGCAAAAGGGTGCATTTTGCGGCGGTTGGGCGGCGGAGTTGGGGAATTCTGCATCCAAATTTCTCTGGTATCTTTCTCTGTACTTTTCTCTCCTCTAGAAATCCAATAATATATTTTTCTGCGGGATTCTTTGCAAAATATTGCCGCTAAAAAATATTTTGCGTGTTTTGTAATTGGTTTGTTTGTGCATATTTTAATACGGACTTTAAAGGGTAAGACCAAAATTCAGATTAGGTGGGGATTTCATCACCCTTCCTAGGCCCCACAAATCACAAAACGAGCATCCACATCACCCTACATTAATTAAAAAATATCTAGACCAAGACTCTAAGGATCGTCGTGCTCAATTAGGACAGAGAAAAGTCGTGGGTAATCTATCACTTATCCACATTACTTTTATGGTGTCTAGACAAGTATGACTAAGGCAAGTAGTTATTTAATTAGGCCCTCTATTTTCGGTGATTCGTATAGCGGATATCTCCCACTTACCTGGCACTTACCTGCCACAAGAGTTATAAAAAGATGGTAGAGGATTGATCCTGCGGCTTGTCCTTTGGAAGTCTAGGAACGGTCTAGTGACTTGACCTAGGTGACCTTAGTTCTAGGCTTGATTGTGCCATTTTTGTGTGATTTGTCTCACGTCCAACACTTTTCAATACAAACCATTTTTAAATCGTTCACACGCTGCCACTTGCGCTAAACCCGCTTAGTGCATGCTCGGCTGGACAAGGGATTCTAATGCCCATCTTGTCCGCGTTTCTGCTATCGACTCCGAAGTCGGTGCTTCTTCATCTTCTTTTTCCCCTCCACCCATCACATCGACCGAGATGGACGGTTCTCCATCAGATTATAATACCACCCTGCCACCATCTGTCGGAGCGAAGAATCCACCGCGCATCTCTCTCCAAGAAAGATGTTACCCCATGCGTAAACCCCTTTCTACCTGTCTATCTATTCCACCAGCCAATGGGGATAATTTTGAAATTAAACCCCACTTCATCAAACTGTTGCCCAATTTTCACGGGCTTGAATCCGAAAACGCATACATTTTTATAAACAAATTCGAAAACGTATGCGCAATGATGGGCATGTTACAACTTTCTATGGATGCTATGAGATTACGTCGTCTCCCTTTTACTTTGTGCGATCTAGCAGAAAAATGGATTTATAACACTGTCGCACATTCTATTGCCAAATGGGATGAATTCGTCGTAGCATTCCTTAAGAAATTTTATCCCAATCATAAGACCACCCGCGTTCGAAGCGAGATTAACCAGTTTACCCAACTTCCTAATGAACCATTGTGGAAATGCTTTGAACGGTTTAAGGATCTTTTTCTATAATGCCCTCATCACGGAATCAATAGATGGGACCTTTGTCGCATTATATATGAGGGTGTTGATCCTGCAAAAAAATCGATGCTTGAAACCATGTATCAATGTCATTTCCTGTCTAAAGATAATGGTGAAACTTGGCAATTTTTGGAAGATCTCGCTGAACAAACTTTACAGTGGAAAAGCGTTAGACCTACATCGTCTAGGGGAGGTATCCATCAGCTCGATATTTCCATCGCAGTGAAAGCCAAAATGGCCGCGATACAAAGGAAATTCGATGCTATAGAAAACAAAGTCCCTTCAACCTCCCTAAACCAATTTACGCTTCCCAAAACCGTGTGGTTGCTGTTTCAACCCATCACATTTGACGGAAGAATGTTCTTTGAATTCTCTGTTTCAAGGTCAAGAACAAACTAATGCTGCTTTTCAACAACGACCTAGAAACGATCCTTATTCTTCCACATACAATCAGGGATGGATGAATCATCCTAATTTTGCTTGGAAGCAAAACCAAACTCAAAATCAAAACCAGTTCCCAAGCAACTATCAAAGACCTCCCCCATAGCAACAACAATTACCACAACCGAGTCAGCACCCCTTTCAACCGCAACCTTTGTAAAACCCGGCCAACAATTTTGATCCTTATAATAATTCTTTTGCCGGTACTGATAAACCCTCTGCACTCGACATGTTCATTAAACATTCCATGCAAACGACTGATACTTTAACATCTTCTATCCAAACGTTAATGCGGAACACCGCTTCCCACGATGAAAGTATAAAATCGATAGAAGCACAACTTACATAAATAAATGCCTCAATGAGTGCGAGAGAAAAAGGGAAACTTCCATCTCAACCAATACCTAATCCTGGCCACTCACAAAGTTATAATGTGAGTGTCGTTACCATGTTGAGATCGGGAAGAGTGCTGAATAACCAAGTGGGTGAACACGTTGATGACATTGATGATAGCACCCCGGCTTCTGCTTCTTCTCCTATTTAGTCTATTCCACCATCTTCCGAGCTTATTCTCCATTTTCCCCAAGGCTCGAACACTCAGCCCACTTCCTCGAGTCTACCTAAAACGATCCCCACTCCAATTCTGGGATCCATTCCATCCCCACAATCTTCTCCAATGTTGGACCCAACCCTTATTGATAAATCACCTTATCCAAATAGGTTAAGGGGCAACAGACCAAGTCCACAAATGGAGAAAATTGTGGAAATTTTTAAGCAAGTTAACATAAACATTCCTCTCCTAGATGTTATTCAACAAGTTCCGTCTTATGCAAAAATTCTAAAGGACTTGTGCACTAGGAAGAGAAAAACTCAAGTGCCGAAAAAAGTATTCTTAACGAGTAACGTGAGCACTACTTTTACACAACAACTACCCAAGAAACGAAAGGACGCTGGAAGTCCTACCATATCTATTTCTATTTGGGATAAAAATATCAATCGTGCTCTACTCGATTTAGGATCTAGTGTTAACTTGCTTACGTATTCTGTGTATGAGCAATTAGGGAACGGAGAGTTAAAACCGGCGCACTGTACTCTTCAGATGGCCGATCGATCTATCACCCAAACTAGGGGTGAGCTTGAGAATGTGTTAATCAAATTCGGGGAATTTATATTCCCTGTAGACTTTATCGTTATAGATACACAATCTGTAGCAAACCCACGAAACCAAATCCCTATGATTCTAGGTCGACCTTTTCTTGCGACTTCCAACGCAATAATCAATTGTCGAAACGACTCTATGACCCTATCCTTCGGCAAGATATCAATTGAGCTTAATATTTACAGGTTGGGAAGTGAACCCTCCGAACCCTATGCTCAAGTATTTTCTGTCGAAGCGATAGATTCCGACAGTAGCGAACTTGAAAAGCTTCACGATACTGATCTCGACTCCGCTATTATGTTGTTGTTTAACCCTCCTATTTATTATACACATGCATACCCTTTTATCGAGCTGTCCGGGTCAACATCTAACGCTAAATGTGAATCTTTTATGGAGTCTGAGTATCATCCCGTTCTTTCTAATGAGATTATTATTCGGGATATCGATGAAAACTTTGAAGAAATCTTCGCTGAAGAACTCGCATTCTTAGAAGATATGGGCGTTGTGATAAATCAACCCCAACGCAAAGAAGTTGAACCGCCACCACTTCTTGTTATCAATAACGAGAATGCGAGTAATTCATCAATTGTGTTTCGTCTCTATAAACCGAGACGTAAACTCGTTCTGTTCCACCCCTTATCCCCTGTCCACTTCATCACGTCGATAGGTGATATAATCTTCTACCAACCAGTGCGTTACATCGATAAAATATTTTAATGGTTGGTGTTGACTTTTGGTCTTTGTAAAGCTTTATATTAACCAATAACTTTAACTCCCCCTCATAAATTTAAATGCTTGATACGATTTTACTCAAGTTTGGGGGGAGAAAAATCTTTTGGCTCTTGAAAGAAAATAAATTTTTATAAAATTATGAGCCAAAAATAAGTTTGGGGGGATTTCACTGTCATTTATTCATGTCCCCGTTACTAACTTTTCCTTCCAAGTCTATAGTTTTTTATGCTTAATAGATGACATCTGTGAGGACACTGCTGCAAATAGGTTTGGGGGAGGTTTGTGCTTATTCACGCATTATATTGCATTATACTATATATAAGCACAAAAAAAATTTGATAATGAAAGATTAGAAAGTGAATAATTACATTTGAAAGATAGGAATAGTTTGAGAAAAGCAAGAAAGTTAGATGTTTTTTTAAACCAAGCTAGTAATAAGTAGTTATGAGCCGTTGTCCCAAGGATGAGTAAGATGAAGGAAATTACTAATCTGAGGATAAAAATAAGTCTGAAAAATAGTCCCTATTCTTGAGTCCAAACATTTGAACGTAGATACCCTACTATATGCATTGTTATACATCTTGAAACTTGGGATAGTAGAGAATACCTTGAAATGCTTTTGTCTAAAATCCTTAGTATGAAAAATAAAATAAAAAATATATATAAATGGTGAAGAAAAATGAACACTGGTTTTGTAATTATCAAGGCAGCATAAAAAAATATACCGATGGTGTTTTATCACCTAATGCCTTAGACCAACTGGTTTGAAAGCCACTGCTAAGCCTTAGGTGTTCCAAGACGAGGAATTACGCCTGAATGCGCGAGCACATTTTCTAATCGGTCGGTTAGTACCTCAAGAAGTATCAACGGTCGTATGAAGGATGTGTTATCAATTTCATCGAAAATATTCACCGACTAAAAAGTACTTTGGAAGATGGACAAGAGTATGATAGCTTGAATTGAATTCTCTAAGTGTAAGGATGTCTTTTACACACACGAAGGGGTATATGATCGATGTTTGAATAAAAGGTAGGGAGGAAGAATAAAGGCGATGTTTTATTGAGGGATATTGTGATTTTTAACATCTTTTCATGACCATTAAGATAGGGCTTATGGCAACTGAAAAACTGGTGTACTTGGAAACTCTTATTTTCAAGTTCTCTCTTTTATTGTTCTTATCTTTGTATGTAACTTTCATCTTCTTTCTTTTATTATAGGATTTTGTGGGTGTAATCCGCTGAAAACCCTCAGGAGACAACACTCCTCCTATTAAGGAAACCTAAAGGTTTAACGACTTGTTACACGTGTTCAGTGCAATCGTGATGCCTACGAAAGTGTGCTGGGTTTTTCTTTTTTCTTTTTTTCTCCCTCTCTTGTATAAATAGTTTGCTCGGGATAATCAAAATTAAGTTTGGGGGAATTTGTTCAGTCGAAAATATCGCACATTTGATATAACATTTTCCTTACTTTTCTTAGATATTTAATGGTGTTTATTATAAATATGAAACATATGAGGGTTTATCATATGTTTATATATTATAATCAACATTATGAAGAAAAATGTATGCATATAATATTTATATAATATTTTGATAATTTAAATATGCATATTATATCAAATATCCTTAATCAATATTCTTAAAATATAATATCATATAAAATGGTTAGGATAATATCTCAAAAATACCAAATATTACTAACATTATTCATTGAGATATTATGCAAGCTTTAGCTCAGGTCGGGAGATCGGGATATCGAGATGTCGAGAACCAAAAATCTGCCGATGAAGTTAAATAAAATCGAAGAATAAATACTGGCAAAGACTCAGAAAAGATATGAAGATTCCAGACATCAAATAAATCTCCATGTATCACAATGAAGCAGCCCCAGAATTTTGACGGCATGATCTCACAAATAAACCGCGGTTGTGCGGCCAAAACATTCCATATGTGGCGGATCCACGGCAGAGAAGAAGAATTAGGGTTTGGGATTTTTTGGGTAAGATTGCAACAACAAACCCTAATTCTGAGCATCTATAGTTTCTGGTTTTGGGACTATATAAAGGACCGAGGGCTAAACTTAGAAATCATTAACCTTTTACACGAAGCAAATCATCGTCAAAGAACAAGTGATCCACGACAGGTCCGCGACTCGACGTGATAAGGCGACGTGAGATTCGACGAAGTATCTACTTCCTACGAGACAGAGATCGAGAGCAACTTCTTCTTTCTCTTGTAATCTAAACTCGAAGAATTGTACTTGTGAAGTTGATTAATAAAGGTAGATCATTAGTTTAGTTAGTTCGCATTTAAATTCTGCATTATGATCTCTATTCGTTCTTCTTCTATCTCCATCATGCGTGAGTAATTCTCCGCTTGATATGGTTCATATGATTATGGTAGAACAATGGATGAGAAAATACTTTAACTTCTTTTAAGTCTTATAAAGTTTATAAACTTTAGTAAAAGAATCGTTAACATCATAATCGAGCGCGCTACCAATTTATTGCTAGTCTTGACTGCGATTTGAGATCAGATTAACAATTGTTTTGTTAAGGGCTAGACATGAATAGAGATCAATGAAAGAACAAGGGTCAATAGTGTGGAAACCCTAGTTTCTTCCAAAGAACCATAATTCTCACTCATCACTATCAATCTAGTTTTAAATCTATCAAAAGATAAAATGAGTCATCTTTATTAGTCATCCATGACTAATAAATCCTAATGAACCCTACAAGCCTTCTTCTTATATATTCTATATCCGTACTAAACTAGATCTGTATTCTACATCTGTGTTTAATATAGATCTAGAATCTATTCTTCACTATTTTTTATTCTTCTATTCTTCCTCTTTTTAATCAACACGTCTAAAGTAAGATTAAAAGATTTCACATATCCCTGAGGACGACCCATACTCATCTCGGCTAGCTACACGTGACATCGTTATTGATGCGGTTACTACACACATTCACATAGAATCAATCAATTATCAAATCACATATTATCGCATGTTATGTATATAACGCCCAACGATCCTTTAATATATATCACATCATATATGATGTTTCATCTCAAATAATATATAAAATCTCTTGACATCCTGCTCGATCGTATCGACTCAAAACTATATAACATATCATATCCTCATCTTACACGTGTGTGTGTGTGAGAGAGGTTAATGGAGGAAAAGTGCCATAGGAGGGAATTTTCTCCTATGGCGTCAAAAAAATACATCCTCCATGTTTTTTTTCGACGATCGGCATACATCATCTCCATCTTTATCATCTAAGATGTGGATACACCAAATTTCATGTGATTATACCATTTTTTCACCGTTGATTTAGTTGGTGCAAAACTAATAGTTTACTGACAATAGAACTTTTTACATTGCTAATTCAACAGTGAAAAAGTGGTGGAATCAAATGAAATTTGATGTATGCATATCTTAGATGATAACGATGATAATGATAGATGCCGATCATCGAAAAAAATTGTGGATGTTGTATTTTTTCGATGCCATAAGAGGAAATCCCCTCCTATGGCCTCTTTTCTCCATTATTCTCTCTCTCTCTCTCTCTCTCTCTCTCTCTATATATATATATATATATATATATATATATATATATATCAACGTATCCATATATATATACACACACACACACACACATCATAACAAGGGGGTGTGTGTGCGTGACAATGTAAAACCGACGACTCATGACTAAAGAACTAAACTAAAAGTAAACCATCCTACA